>JAFFSR010000226.1:12811666-15507500 GCA_017163975.1 Anastatus disparis
GAGACTCAAGAGAGAGATGTCGGGGGAGAGACATTATTGACTCCGAATGTAGAGGAACGGGAGGAGGCTAATTTGGGGTTAGGACCACAATTGCGGAGACTTTGTGTTCGTTTGGAACGCTTGTGATTCGTTTCTATTTCATGGGCTAAATCTGTTTATCTTTTACTCAGCCATTCAGTGTCACTAGGTTCTGTGCGTCGCTCACGATTTATTGGGCGTAGCACAAGGACGTTACCCCCCTCGAAAGACATATTTGGGTTTGTTTATGTGTTTGCATGTGTTTATTTGTTTGTGTGTACTGTGTCATATCGCATGTTACATGTTTTATTTAATGTTTATTTATTTATTTATTTATGTGTTTATATATATATATATATATATATTTTTATTCCTATATTAAAATATATTGTCCAGTATACTGGGGCTACCCCCCAGGGCCTGGTTTTAAATACACCGCAACCACACCACCGCGAGCCAGGCCGTTTCCGATCCGTTGAGTGTTTTTTAGTAATTGTTACCTATTAGGATTAATTTCCCTGTATGTCAATACTTGTCAACGGATCAGAGGGCCCAGCCCGCAGCAGCTAAAGCCGTTTTTATAATAGAATGCCGGGTCACGCGCCCGCAGCCATCCACCAACTCTAGATTAAATTTTGTTTTTAATATACTTAACATGTCTACTGGATTAGCCGCGCTGGCCCCCAACCCTACACTCCAAAGCATTGGCACATCATAGGGCAAGGACGCCCGCGCGTGCTCGCAGCCTGCATATGTGTGGTCTTAGGTGAGATTAATAGTCTATTAGATTTATAAGTTTTATGCGTTTCGCGAACACCCACGGGCGCCACACCCACCGATGGCTCCGTTATTTTTATGTTAGTCGTAATCATGGCAACATCCCTTCGCATTATATTATTTTAGTGTGGGACAGACGGTAAATAATGGCCGTTCACCGTGGCTATTCCACGGAGTCCGGCCTTAAACTAATTTTGGGCTTGCAGCTGCAGGCCGGGGGATTTCCGCTCGGCTTTCACATCTTCCGAGGAATATTCGGGAGAGAATTTGTACATTTAGAGTTTTAATAATAGAGGGTACACCCGGCCTGCAGCTGCAAGAGGTAGTTGGTAATTTATATACTTATTTCCTACGCTTTATTCTAGAATTTATCCCCTTATGCATGTACACGCTCCACAATGGAGGAAAATTCATGCAATATTAGGCCCCTATGGGCTGTTTCGGTAATGTCGATAAGGTAATAAGAGTTAAAGGCTGAATGTTTTACTCCATTGTGGCACATCAATTCCACAGTACACAATCATAGACCGTCAATACAGCGGATCCCCGCATCGTGCTCCATCAGTAAATTTCAACAACCCGGTGACCCGGCGGCTGCTATTTATTCGTTTATTGTGTTAATATTGTGCAGAATGTTACAGCGTTATGTTTTTGTGCATGTATTCAAACCCCCTTATATTAATGAACCCAGCCATCAGGCCCCCAGGGTCCCAAACCCACAGCGAATCATGTGCTATGCGTAAAAACGCTTTATTCCCCCAGTGATGTCGCTCGGGCCCGAGACCCGGAGCCAGACAGAATTCTATGTAGAGTATATTACACCACGCGCAACCAACAGAGCATGCCCCCGCCGCGCAAGCCCAGAAATGGAGTCGAGTACCTCCAGTCCCAAAATAGTTTACCGTGTGTTAGTGTTGTTTTGTGTTTGAGTCTATACTTATGTAAATGGAGTACACCCAGTCCCATAGTTCCAGAACCACATCGGAATACAAAATCTTAAGCGTAAAAACGCAATAGAGCCCCCCTTAACACCGAGCGAGGCCCGGACATAGAACAGAGTGCCCTCCTTCTTAATTGAGAGTGGTTGCTTTAAAGTTTTATGTCTGGGTATGTGTTTATCTGTATCCAGGGCCCACCCCTCGCCGCACAGTCCCAGACCCACAACTAATGTAATCATGCGTAAAGACGCTTTAGTTCCCCCCAAGAATTGAATTGTGCAAGTCTGGGAAACGGCGACGGGCGCGCCCCTTAGCACGAACAGCTGGGTTTTGTTAATGTTACTGCGTGTCTTTTTGTGTGAATCCATGTGTGGTGAGATCCGACCCGCCCTCACCCGACCCTGATCCACGTCTAAATAGATATGCGTAAAGACGCGTCGACACCCTCCCCCTTAAACACCGCATGAGTCAGGGAAGCGAGGCCAGGTACCATCCCGCTTCATAAGTGAGTGACTTTAAGTGTGATAGTGTTATGTGTTCGTGTGTATCGTGCCCCCCGCGTCCCGACCCGCATCCGACACCCTATGTTATGCGTAGAAATGCTTAGTGCCCCCCGTATACGTCGCGCGGGTTTAAGAAGCGGAGGCAAGCGTCCCCTGTAGCAAAATAAGTAGTGTGACCTTATGTTCAGTGTGTCTGTATGTGCTTCTACGTGTAGGCTAAACCTCCGCGGCGCAAACCATTTTTGTCAATGTATATGTATTGTATTTATTTTTATGTGGTGTGGTAAGCATGTTTTGTGTGTGTCCGTGTGTGGTAAGATCCGACCTACCCTCGCCCAACCCAGGCCCACGTCCGGATGAATATGCGTAAAAACGCGCTTGCCCCTCCCCCTCAAACACCACGTGGGACCAGGAAGCGAGGCCAGGTGCCATCCCTCCCAATAAATAAGTGACTTTATATGTGATAGTGTTATGCGTCTGTGTGTATTTCCAGACGCGATTGAAGTTCCCCGCCCCGCGCGTCCCAGACCCGTATCCGGCGTCCAGTATTATGCTTAAGACGCATCACACCCCCCTTTATTCGCCGCTCGGGTCCAAGAAGCGAGAGGAAGATCCTCCCACAGTACAAGAGTTAATTGTATTGCTTTTAGTTGTGTGTGTCAGTGTATGCTTCCATTTACAGACTAGACCCACGCAGCGTCAAAACATCTCCACCCGCGCGCACATGTGTATTTATGTTTGTGTAGTGCAGTAAGCTATTATTGTGTTATTTATTGCAATTTAGTTTGATCCAATGTAATGCTAATTATAACTATGTTCATTTCATTTAGAATTTTGTTTTGTGTTATCAATGTCTTGAGTATTTTTAGGAGTATTTCACATACTTCCAGATCCGCACAGCCGCGAGGTCATTAGGAGGAGGCAGGGGAGCACGTGAGGGCCTATGCGAGGACGTTGAAGAAATACATGTCTTGATTTAACTACTACTAGAAAACTACTTTCACCAGCTAGAGCATTATTAGCTCCGGTTTTAATTTTAGGAACATCGCGAAGTCCTCACATATTATCCCACGCGCTTCCCCCAAATATCGCTTTGGGGGCTAGACGGGATGAATGGGCAATCACTTGTGCGTGTATGATGGTGAGAGGGCGCGAGCGAGCCCAATCGAGGACGTATTGAGGAAACAAACCATATTTATTTATTTTTAACGCCGTTTGGTTATCGGTCAATGGGAACATTATTTTAACCCTGATAAGCATTTGAAACTGTTTTTTTTAGGACATAAACTACCTAATAAATATGGCTGCGCGCGCAAGGAAATTCCGTGAGGCACACACAGCCATAACGCAAATTACTCAGTATTATTCTTAAGTTTTATCGAAAAGTCCGCAAGAGTCCTCTCATATTCACTCTCGCGCCCACTCGCGCACGATGCATGGAATGGACGCAAAATAACGAAACGCAATTCCTATATTTCTATATTTTCCATATATCGACGAGAGAGCGTGTGAAAGCCTTTGCAAGGGTTTACCAGGAACATATAATAATTGACTCAGTTTAAGACACGAGGCTCCGTTCTCGGTCAGTAAGAAAATTTTTCCGACCTTCGGAGGTGTCAAATTTTGTTCTACAGCATCTAATATATCAATTAAATACGGTTGCGTATGCGGGAAAATTCTGTGTAAGCCTACGCACCGTTTTCGCGGATAACTATCACTTTTATGATCGCGGAAATTCCCTCACACCTTGCACACGCCCCCTCTGTATAACCTATCCTGCATGAGGCAATAAACAGGCATATAATCATAATTGAGAGCATTTGTTAAGGGTTTGAAGGTGGCATATATGCCCCTGCCTATATATTCCCCATGCACGCAGTATGCTTCCCTTTTCAAAAGGATTTACGAGGATATTCAAAATTTATAATCTTAAAATGATTTTATTCTTGATTTTTTGCCAGCGCATGTCGCTATTTATACGCTGTTGGAGCAATATATCGATATATTTTAGGAAAATATTTATATGGCGCAAGAACTACTCTCTTTTACAATAGATGCATGTATGTACAATTAACTAAAATTCCTAACTTGAAGATTTACATTAAATTCAACTCTATTATTTTAATATTATTGATATACGATAATATATCAACTTATATATACAAAATGATATATTGATATATTTCCAACAGCGCAACAACATAGATAAATGTTCCCCAATGCGGCATTACAGTTTATCCCTTTCCTCTTTTAAGAAAACTTTCAGAATTCTCAGAATTCTGAGGTTTAAATGAATTTTATTCATGATTTTGACCTTCATTTGCCGCAGTACATATACCGTTGGAGCAATATATTAATATATTTTTAGGGAAAATTATTTTTGTTAAGTGAAAACTACTCCTTGTTACAGTAATCACATGTGTATGTAACTATCTAAAATTTCTGAATTTTCAAATTTCTGTAAAGTTTTCCATTATGCAATTATATCACTAATATACAAAATATATCACTCATATATACCAAATATAATATACTCTCCAACAATATATCACTGTAGATCCTATTTATTATTAATAAATATATATATTCCCTCGTGCGCATTTTACTTTGTCCTTTTCTTATTTAGAAAAAATTTTTAATTCTGAGTTTAAGATTCAAATCAAATTATTTATGATTTTGGGCGACGCATGCCGCATAATTATACATTGTTGGAATAATATATTAATATATCTTAAGGGAAAATTATTAATATTAAGTAAAGCTACTCTTATAATAACAAGCACACGTATATACTATTATAAAATTTTTAAGTCTTTTAAAACTTTTCAAAGCAGATTTCATTAAGTTCTAATATATTCTAATATATAAAATATATCATCTCATATATGAAAAATAATATATTTCCAACAATATATCATTATAAATCGTAAATTCTCTCAAGTGGCATTATTCTTTATCCTATTCTTTTAGAAAATTTTCAAAATTCTAAGACTTCCTAAAATTAAATCAATTTTATTTCCGAGTCCTGCCGACGCATGCCGCATACTTATATGTTGTTGGGCTAATATATTAATATATTTCAAGGGAAAATTATTTATATTACGTAAAAACTAGTTAACTATGACAAAGACACGCATATGCCTCTATAAAATTTTTTAAAACTTTAAACTTCCCAATGCAATTTACATTAAACTTTAATATATCGTTTATATGAAGTATATCATCCAATATAAAACAATATATCTCCCAACAACATATTATTAAATTATATTATTGTTAGTAAAGTATGAATTCTCTTATGCGGCACTGCTCTCTATCCTTTTCCTCTACTAGGAAGATTTTCAAATTTCAGAAACTTTTTAATGCCTAAATCAATTTTATTTCTAATTCTAGCCGACTTATATCGTATATTTATACATTGTTGGGGCATTATATTATTAAATTTGAAGGGAAAATTATTTATAATGAGTAAAATCCACTTTTACAGCAACAACAGACATAAAACTTCTTAAAATTTTAAATTTTCCGTACAATTTTCTTTAACCTTAATTAATCATTAATTAATCATTAATATAAAATATAACATTTAATACATAAAAATAATATAATCACCAACAATATATCAATATAAATTTTGTTATTATTAGTAGAATATTAATTATTTTATGCGGCATTATTCTCTATCTTTTTCCTCTATTAGGAAAATTTTCAAAATTTCAAGGCTTTTAGAGCTTAGAACAATTCTATTTCTTATTCTAGCCGACATATATCGTATATCTATATATTTTTGGAGTAATATATTAATGTATTTTGAGGGAAAATTATTTATATTAGGTAAAATTTACTTTTACTACAACAAACATATGTATATATATATAAAAGATTTTTAAAATTTTAAATTTTCAATGTAATTTTCTTTAAACTTTATTGTATCATTAATATAAAATATATCATTAAATATATAAAAATAATATATTTTCCAACAATATATAACCATAAAATTATGTTATTGCTAGTAGGATATTAATTATATTATGCGGCATCACTCTCTATCCTTCTCCTCTTTTAGGAAAATTTTTCAGAGTTTCAAGACTTTTAAAGCCTAGAACAATTTTATTTCTTATTCTAGCCGACATATATCGCATATCTATATATTGTTGGAGTAATATATTAATGTGTTTCAAGGGAAAATTATTTATATTGGGTAAAATTTACTTTTACGACAACAAACGTACGTATAAATATATATAAAAAGATTTTTAAAATTTTAAATTTTCAATGTAATTTTCTTTAAACTTTATTGTATCATTAATATAAAATATATCATTTAATATATAAAGAATAATATATTTTCCAACAATATATTATTATAAAATTATGTTATTGTTAGTAGAATATAGATTATTTTATGCGGCATCACTCTTTGTCCTTTTCCTCCTTTAGGAAAATTTTTCAGAGTTTCAAGACTTTTAAAGCCTAGAACAATTTTATTTCTTTTTCTAGCCGACATTTATCGTATATCTATATATAGTTAGAGTAATATATTAATATATTTTAAGGGAAAATTATTTATATTATCTAAAAACTAATTTAACAACAATAAACACGTGTACATTCAATTATAAAATTTTCTCGAAACATTAAAATTTCCTAATGCAATTCCCGTTAATATATCAATAATATATAGATTATATCATTTAATATATAGAAAATAATATATTCTCTAACAGTATATTAATATAAAATTATATTTAGTGTGCAACGATTATTCATAATCGTGCAGACAGGTCATTCAAATCTCCCGCGAGGCACGATAGTAACAGGCTCAACCGCCAGGTGCCGTCAGTTTTTGCTGCTCCCGCAAGAGGAACAGCGAGCTCGGGTAGATATAAGAGCTAAGCCTCAACGAAGAGTGGAGGCATTGGGTACTTTGCTCTCCCTCTCTCTTAGCTGAGTGCGCTCGCTGGCCTAGAGAGAGAAAGCAGTATACAGTACTGGCTTTCTTATATGAGGCTCCTATGCCTTATAAGAAAAGCCACTCTCTCTCGCTCGCTCTAATGTATCAAACCATTAGAAGCAAGTCGAGACGCAATTAATCTTTGCCGAGTGTGCTCGCTGGCTTAGATAAAATGCGACCGAGAGAACCGCCAATGCACTTCCACACCGCTGTACCGCCGTACCGCCCGTCCTGTAAATATTAGCTTAGTTTAACTTAATATAAGATCATATTAGTTTATACCGCCGAGCCGCCGTACCGGCCTTTTGTAAATAGTACCTTTATTAATTCATTATTACTTAACATTTAAGGTTAAGGTTGATTTACACCGAACCGTTATATACCGCCGAGCCGCCGCGCCGATCCGTATATAAGACATTTTGTCTAAGATTAGTTCATAGTAACTTTAAGGTGTTTTTCCACCTATTATAACTGTAGTATTAAGTTAGTGTTAAGGGTGCTTCCCACCCATTGCCGCCGCCGGAAAGAGGCAAGCTAAGATTTCTCTAACCACGTGTGGTTGTCGCGTATTAGAGAATCACAGGCCTTCAGCCATATTCCGTGTCACCGCATTAAGGGTGTAGTCCACCCACCGTTATATAGAATAGTTTATTAATATTATAATTATTATAGCTTTGTTTGTTTATTATCGTCCAGGCCGTTAACCGTCGTTAGTCTAATTTGACTTATTATTAAAGATAAAGTTTATTTCTATTACTTTTGATTTCATTTATTTTTATCGCCAACAAGAGGCGCATAAAAGCCGTCAAGAGGCTTATATTAAATTCAATCTTTATTTCTTTGTATCTCGCGTACATATATTAGGTTAGTTATTGATTTATATAATTTAGGTTAGTTTATTACTTTTCATTATTATTGTTATACGTCGTTGTAAAATATGAGTTCAGAGTACAATAAAGCCCTGGTACTCCCTAGTATAAACAAACGTGTCAACCCGTTTACTATCCTTCATCTTTCCACCGTCCGTCCTAACCGACCTCCTGCCTCGAACCCTGGTCACTCACTGAAGCGTCTGGCAACAGGAGGTAAAGACGTAATATTTCCCACCCGCGGGAAATAAAAACGTTACAAGTGTTAGTAAAACACATTAAACCACACGAGGTGGTACTTACATTTCGATGACCGGAGAGCTCCAAAAACACGTCCGCACCCTACGGAGGTTCAACAAGGAATGGTACATAGGGACATCCTTTCAAGGGAGCTGGGTTCGCTGGAATAGCTCACAGCGGCCATACTGCCATGCTACCTAGACTCTGTGGTCCATACGCCTCCCTTTCGGGCTCTACGGGTTAACTGCCTCCCGGCGAAAACCGACCAAGTGAGCGGGCAAGAGAAAAATTCACAGTCCATTGGCGAGCAGGCCAACCCTAAGCCGCAAGCAGCAGAGGTGTTAAACCCACTTGATGGAACGATTGCTTCAGTTACAGCGCAGCTTGTTAGGCCACGCTGCATCCACGGGGAACCACAGGGCGGCGCAATCGCGGGGTCCCGCCCGGACCCCCTGTACCCTCGTTCGCATTCGAAAAAGAAATTGTTACTGTATACGTGTCAGTGTAATTTGCGTGTAGGCAAGTCTTATTGTCTTCCGTACGTCCAGTGGCGTTCGAATCTGCTACGTCCGTTGTTTAGCTTTTAATCCCCTACTCGGCCAAATAACGCGTTTTATTTGTTGACTTTCAGCGGGACGTGGACCCGGGGGATTCAGCCCTTCTGCCCAAACGCAAGCGGCTCCCGTACAGAATTCTAAATTCCACGTTTATAACCGGTCATGCAGCCGAACGGATGACCTGTTGGAGAACTCGTATGCGGCTCTCTTTCACAGGACACACCCAAGCAGTTTCGCTAAAAGGTACATAGGGACATAGTCCGAATTTGTTTAACGTGTGATACCTGCCTTGCGGCTCCACCCACACGGTCCCCATGGACGAGGAGTTGAGATACGCTCAACCAGCGCGGAGTCAAACTGCTAGACAAGTCTAAACAGTCTGGTCCTACCGAAATTCCTTTGGTTGGTAAGACCTCCGGAACCCTCGGTGAGGGTCGGGACCCTTTCAATCCCTAACAGTTCTGCAGACTGCTGCCCGAGTTGAATACCGCAACTCACACGTCGAGGCGGAAGAAGTTCCAATCTTCGATGGCGTTTATCAGACACCCAAAAAGACTTTCACTCCTTCCAACCTCTAGCCCTAAGCGATGTGGGCTGGTAACCACTGCCACTACGAATCCAAACCCAATGACCGGGTCGGGGCACGCCCCGCGCTTGGCCACCTGGTCGCCCGTAGTACCATTTATACTCCTGGTGAGAGTTTCGTGACGTGTCAGCGCTACTACCAATTAAGGAGCTTACCCTCCAGGCATTGGTCGGCCAGCTCGGGTGCGTGGGGTTGCCAGACCCAAAGACCCGAAGGTCCCCCTGCGCCGTTCAACAAGCTTTGACTAATCTGCAAGCACACACAGTCCGACATTCAAACAGATTCATCTTCGTTTCAATTTGATTTAATTCCCCCCCCTACCCAACAACATTCATTTAATCACATACAACTGGCATACTAATCATCCTCTCTACTCATCATCCGATATCTCATAGCATACGCACGTCTCACAAACGTTCTGAAGCATTCATAATTTGCTCGATCAGACAGCACACGAGACACATCCCAACCATGCAGCCTATCACCAGTCACTCCCATTCCTTCTAGGTTTCTAAACGCAGCATACATGTCACATTCAATCAATACAATGAGTTTGAAGTTTGCACCGTTGTTCAACAACGATATTTTGATATTTTTTTAAAATCATAATAACTCGCAGTAACGTACTAAAACCATTGTAAAATGACAAAAAACATTAAATTATGCAATATTCACCCCTGTTTGACTCTTAAACGCCCCAAACTTCCCCCAGGAGAAAAATTGCAATAAGGGTTAAAAACTTAAAAAAATACATGCTTCCAATCCTCTCTACCGTCCTCACCCAGACATTCATCACTTCCTTTCAATTGGCGGTCAAACAAAAATGCATTCAATGACCCATGCCCAGTTAAAATGTAACATTCCAACAGGGAAGGGTCAAACTCATTCGTATTCTCGGCAAACTTCACATTCTTAATGAATTCATACGTCACTCTCCCTTTTTCAGACGCATCCCATCTTCTCTGCCATTCATCGTACATTCGAGACTCCACAAGCTTACAAATTTCCTCTGCATTCCGACCCACCATGTCATTCTCTCTAACAAGGTCATTGTCATCCATACCCAAACCTTTTCTAATTTTATAAACATTTGCTCTTCTTACACACTCTAGGTCCCATGGGGCGGATCCCCTCAGAACCTGGATAGCCTCATTCGACACAGTTCTACAAACACACGTACAAGCATACAGAACAATTCTTTGACACGAATTCACATTCCTTCTTGCACACTGAAAGTCAAGCATCTTGTACCAGGCACTCACACAATACGTAGCACATGCAAGGAAGAGTCCTTTCAGCAAAACTCTCACCGTCCTACCATTCAAACCCCAATCTTTTCTCATCACTCTTCTCAAGCACCCTACATTCTTCGTTATTTTCGCACGCAGCTTTTCTAGATGCACACTAAAACACATTCTCTCAGTCATACTCACACCCAGATATGTAACTTCATTCGTCATTCTCACACTGCTAGTTGGCCCATTGTCCGTACGAACGTTTATGGGTCTCCTATCAAACTTGCCCTTCAAAAGCATGCATACGGTTTTCTCATTCGAAACTTCTACTCCTACTTCTCTACCCCATTTATACACGACATTCATTGCCACTTCCACTTTATCACACACTTCTTTTCTCGAATTGCCACTCACTATTAGAGTCAGATCATCGGCATACGCAACGACTTTCACACTATCATTCATTTCACACAATCTATTCAATAGGCCATTCATCCCAAGATTCCATATGGGAGGACCACATATGGAGCCCTGGGGACATCCACGCTTCACCTTTTGCCATACTTCATCCACAACACCTTTAAAACATACCATCCTTTCACTGAAATAGCTACTCCATAGATTCAGCTCGTACTCATCACAACCACATTCTGCCAGACACTCCATAATCACTCTCCACAACAAATAATCGAATGCACCCTTAAAATCAATAAATACACCCAGTACATACTTATTAGCAGATTCATCCACATACTCTCTCAATTTTGTCCATGCATCTTCAGTGCATTTACCCTCTCTAAAACCATATTGACATTCATTCCATTTACCATCCATTCTCTTGAGCAGTCGCGTGACCATCAGTCTTTCTAAGAGCTTCCCCAAACCACACAAAAGACTAATAGGTCTGTATGATCTGGGACAGCTCTTATCCTTATCCGGGCTCTTTAATAAAACAATCACTCTAGATTTCTTCCAATCATTCGGAAAAACACTCGTTCTTAAACATGCATCAAAGATTTCCTTTAAGTAGCCCGGAATGGCAATCCATACGCGCCTCAACATCTCATTCGAGATACCATCCAGGCCCGGGGTCTTGTTCACACTCATCCTACTAATGGCATACTCAACTTCACACCATTCATACTCCGCAAAACCATATTCCTGCTCGCATTCATTCAAGTTGACATTCATTTCGACTCCATCGTCATCGGGAAAGAATTCCTGGAGTAAGACGGCAGCTGTTTCGTTCCAGGTGGTCGTTAAACGACCATCTTTGTCTCTCAGAGCCGTTAATTGATCACTCTTGGATCTTTTTCTGCAAATCTTATAAATCTTACCCCAGGGATCTTCATTCCCTTCCAGCCTAACACATTCTCTCCAATTATTATTTTTACATTCTTTCAACATCCACCTATACTCACTTACACACTTCTTATACTCAATCCATTTATCACCCCTAACAGGACCATTTATCCCATCTATGCCCTTCCTTTCTTTCTGATATTCTTTTCTTTTCTTTCGTACCTCTCTTCTCTTATCCTGCAATTCACTATTGAACCATACAATCCCGGACTTAAATCTGCGCTTTTTCACTCTTTTCAAACAATCATTATTTACCTCCTCAATCCAAACATTTAGCAATTCCAATTTCTCATCTAGACTCATCTCAACAAACTTACTATAATTACATTCATTTGCTTTCGCTCGCAGTCTTTCAACATATACTGCCCAATCAACATCTTTTACACTCCATCTCTTATCATCCATACTTTCAGTCATGGGAACATTCTCTCTACATTTAATCATAATCTCAATCACATTATGATCACTTATGCCTAACTCGTCATGCACACTCCATTCATACGTATATTTCCCAGTCACATCCCTGCAAAGGGTCACATCCACGTCACTATTCCCACGTACACCAACAAATGTAAATTTGTCGCTTTGTTCATTCAAAACAGTCATTCTGTGCTCACAGACCCATTCACTTAGCAAAACTCCTCGCATAAATCTATCCCTATACTTATTAACATTCTTATTGTGCCACATCTCACTAACCGCATTCGCGTCCATACCAATAAGGATCCTACGATCCCCCACTTTCCCCATAACTAAGGTCAGGTAATCTAAACATTTATTCATGTCCCCTCTCCGCTTAGCGTAGTAGGAGACCACAAACATTTCACCAAACACACCCTTCAGCCATACACAAACACCCGCTTCATTCGTACATTCCCTTAATAGGACACATTCAATAGACTCATTACATACAACAACCGCCGCTCTGGACTTGGGGTCTGAACTCCAGAACACCCTCATCCAGCTCGGCAGTCCACAAGCACCCCCCCAACCTACATACTGCTCTTGGACAAGAGCCACACTTATACCTCTGGATATCAGCCATTCACCCATATCACTCATCACATCGTACATCTTCGCACAGTTCAGCTGACATACTTTCATGGCGGAACTATCCATGATCGATTCTCGCCAATAAAACATTCATTCTTTTTCTATACTCAGGGCAATCATAGGAGAGGACAGGGTGGTCCGATTCAACCCTCCTCGCCTTACAATTGCCACAACACGCCGCTTTCTTACATGATTCACCCTTATGCCCAGGTTCACAACAGTTCCAGCACAATCTTTCACTCTTGCACTCATTAGCTCTGTGACCATACCCATAGCAAGCATAGCATCTAAACACTCTATCATACTCATTTACCCTATAAGCATTCCACTCGATGTATACTCTTCTCTCACGCAACAGATACTCCCTCAGGTTCCACGGCAGTTCAATCACCACATTACTTATTCTCTCACCTTTCTTTCCATTTCTACCAACTATTCTAACTGATCTCTTAAACTCATCCATGCTCACAACACTTGAACAGTTCCTCTCATAGATCTCATTCATTAGGACATCATTCGTGGTCAGGCAAGGTACGTCATACACAATCATCTTGGGCATGATCGGCCTAGCCTCCCTCACATTCATTCCAATCTCCTTAAATTTCTCGCATCCCAGAAGCACCTCTCTTTCTTTCTCACTTCTTGTCTCAATGGCAATACCATCTTTAACCTTTCGCACAGCACTGACCCTTACATTTACATCCTTACTCACATTCTGGATCACATTCTTATTTATCTCTTCCGTCATCATACTCGCTTCAGTCGCATTCGTGACCACAACCGCATAGCTCCTTTTGGGGGCTTCATACCCATTCGCACCATCACCTCTCACAGCACTCACATCCCTTCTTATAGCCAACTCGTTCACTCTCTCAAAAGATTTTCTCATCTCCTCATTCATTTTCTCAGATTGGAAGATCCTACCTTTCAACTCACCATTCTTTTCAATCATTTTCGCAACAATCCTTTCATACCCATCCATACAAGCGAATACAGCCTCATTCATAGCCCTGGTAATTTTCGGTTCTTTCACTACCGCATTCATCAAGGAGGCTCTCACATTCCTCATTTCGCTCATTAAAACATCCATATCATCATTAAGTACTGGCACACTTGCATTCATACCACTTGCATTCTTATCGCTCACATTCATACTATTAGCATTCTGTTCCTTTTCATTCACATTCTCATTACTCTTATTCTTTTTCACATTCTTACTACTACTAGATTCATTCTTAGACTCAAGCTTTCTTTTCACACCAGTCTTAGGGTCCACTTCCATACTCTCATTCACAACCTCAGCTTTAGTGCCACCTTGTTTGGCATCTTTCTTCTTCCTGTTCTTCTTCTTCCTTCTCGCTTCGGACCAACCCGGTACGTAAAGACTCTCCTTACTTGACTTAAGAGGGGGCCGCGATCGCCCCGACCTATCGCCCGACGAATCACGATCCGTCGTCTCAATATCCGCAAGATTACCTAAGCTCGCGACACGCCTATGAACCCTACCACCCTCTGATTCGAGTGGCTCAACTGCCTTCAACTTTTTGTTGGACATGATGAGACACTACGCATGGAAACGCACTATACGATTCGCGGAAACTTATCAGAATGGAAACGCCCCCGTAGGGTATCTCCCAACAGGGAAAGGTCCCCCACCGAGCAGTCCCCAGAGGACAACCCCCACAATTAAATTTAAAATGAACTATGCTCCCACTAACTAAGAAAATCGACCCTGTAAAAGTCGCCCACCAAGTTACTAGAACCAGGGGGGTGCTCCCACAGAGCTACTACGGGTAGAATCTATCCCCAACAACTTTTAATTGAGTAGAGAGAGCCTCCCAAAATTTTAAGGTCCTACACACAAAATCAGCTTTATTTAATGAATTACACCCAAGAAAGCATAGGCCTAAGCCCAGAAACTACAAAAAATCAAAAACTGCGAAATACAGGAAAACCCGACAAAACCCGACAATTTTTAGGGGGTAGGTTTTTTCTATATAACGCTAATTCTATGCTATAAAACTCTTATAAAACCCTTAAGAACTAAAACCCAAGCTAAATTAAGACAAGAAAATAAGGGCCCAGGACCTAAACCCATAAAAACCGGTCCCTAACAAAACTACAGAAAACCCGACAAAACCCTACAAACCCCGACAGTTTTTTATGGGTACGTTTTTCTCTATCTAAACACGATTTCTATGCTTAAACAGAAAAATCCGACTCTGAATTCCTTAAAAATGCCCACCCCGACAAGAAACCCAACCCCAGGCACGTGAGTTCCCAACCCTGTCGGGAGAGAAACCCACTCTAGGTACTTAAAGCAACCCTCGGGGGATTCCAGAACTGCACGATACCGGCTTTATTTTTATAGACGAAAATTTTTCGATCTATTAAAAATTTTTATGACCCACAAAATAACACGAAAAATGAAACGAAAAGTATATAAAAACACTCACTCCTGTCCCAAAAGAGAAATCCAATAGGTCCTGGCCACCTGGCCGACGAGGAAGTCACCCCAGGAGTCGCCGAAAATCTCTAATGGTTATACACACGTGTCACTATATAAGTACAATGAACAAACTTCAAACACTTATAATTTCACGAATTTCGAACGAAAAACGATGAATAATATCTCAAAATGTTCGTTGCACAAAACACTAAAAACCGCACACTGTATTTTTTATATAAAACGCTTCTAACCACGATATTTAGATAAAAAACCACGGAGCTGAAAATCCACGAACTGTACTATATGAAGATACACACAGGTCCGGTGGTACATAGGGACATCCTTTCAAGGGAGCTGGGTTCGCTGGAATAGCTCACAGCGGCCATACTGCCATGCTACCTAGACTCTGTGGTCCATACGCCTCCCTTTCGGGCTCTACGGGTTAACTGCCTCCCGGCGAAACCGACCAAGTGAGCGGGCAAGAGAAAAATTCACAGTCCATTGGCGAGCAGGCCAACCCTAAGCCGCAAGCAGCAAAGGTGTTAAACCTACTTGATGGAACGATTGCTTCAGTTACAGCGCAGCTTGTTAGGCCACGCTGCATCCACGGGGAACCACAGGGCGGCGCAATCGCGGGGTCCCGCCCGGACCCCCTGTACCCTCGTTCGCGTTCGAAAAAGAAGTTGTTACTGTATACGTGTCAGTGTAATTTGCGTGTAGGCAAGTCTTATTGACTTCCGTACGTCCAGCGGCGTTCGAATCTGCTACGTCCGTTATTTAGCTTTCAATCCCCTACTCGGCCAAATAACGCGTTTTATTTGTTGACTTTCAGCGGGACGTGGACCCGGGGGATTCAGCCCTTCTGCCCGAACGCAAGCGGCTCCCGTACAGAATTCTAAATTCCACGTTTATAACCGGTCATGCAGCCGAACGGATGACCCGTTGGAGAACTCGCATGCGACTCTCTTTCACAGGACACACCCAAGCAGTTTCGCTAAAAGGTACATAGGGACATAGTCCATTTGTTATTAACGTGAGATACCTGCCTTGCGGCTCAACTCTCACGGTCCCCATGGACAAGGAGTTGAGATACGCTCAACCAGCGCGGAGTCAATCTGCTAGACAAGTCTAAACAGTTGATCCTACCGATTTTCCTTTGGTTGGTAAGACCTCCGGAACCCTCGGTGAGGGTCGGGACCCTTTCAATCCCTAACAGTTCTGCAGACTGCTACCCGAGTTGAATACCGCAACTCACACGTCGAGTCGAAAGAAGTTCCAATCTTCGATGGTGTTTCCCAGACACCCAAAAAGACTTTCACTCCTTCCAACCTCTAGCCCTAAGCGATGTGGGCTATTAACCACTGCTACTACGAATCCAAACCCAATGACCGGGTCGGGGCACGCCCCGCGCTTGGCCACCCGGTCGCCCGTAGTACCGTTTATACTCCTGGTGAGAGTTTCGTGACGAATAAACGCCACTTCCAATTTAGGAGCTTACCCTCCAGGCATTGGTCGGCCAGCTCGGGTACGTGGGGTCGCCAGGCCCAAAGACCCGAAGGTCCCCCTGCGCCGTTCAACAAACTTAAGCTAACCTACAGATACACTCATTCCAACAATCAAACAAATTCATCCTCTCTCCAGTTTAATAATAAATACCCCCCACCCATGCAACATTCATTTGTACATCCACAACAAACATACCAACCATCCTCTCCATTTAACATCCGGTATCTCGTAACATACATTACACAAACTTTCATAATACACTTTACATTCATGCCTCCTCGTTTTCATCATCGTCCACGTTATCCTCATCCATCCTACTAATCACGCGTTTCCTCATCTTGTAAGCACGTACCACAAATTTCTTAAAACATTCATACGTGGCTCTTCCAGACAGCATACTTAACACATCCCAACCATTCAGTCTATCCCCCGTCACTCCCATTCCCTCTGTCTCTCTGAAGCTTTCGTACATGTCGCATTCTAACAACACATGCTTCCAGTCTTCCCTTTCGTACCCACAGACACATTCAGCACTCGCCCTTAAGTGTCTATCATACAAAAAAGCATTCAATGACCCATGCCCTGTCAGAATGTAACATTCCTCCAGAGAAGGGTCAAACTCATTCGTACACTCAGCAAACTTAACATTCCTAATAAATTCATACGTAACTCTTCCTTTCACACATGCATCCCACCTTCTCTGCCATTCATCATACATTCTCCTCTCAATCATTTCACATGCTTCTACTTCATTCATACCCACTACGTCGGCCTCTCTAACAAAATCGTTCGCATTCATTCTCATTCCTTTTCTAATTTTATACACATTTGCTCTTCTCACGCATTCCAGGTCCCAGGGGGGGGGAACCTCTTAGGACCTGGATCGCCTCCGTTGAGACTGTCCGACATACACTCGTACTCGCATACAAGACCATTCTCTGGCAGGCATTCACACTTTTTCTAGCAAACTCAAAGTCTAGTATTTCATACCACACACTTGCACAGTAAACCACGCACGCTAAAAAGAAGCCTTTCAGCAGCATTCGTACTGTCTTACCATTCAATCCCCAATCCCTTCTCATCACTCTTCTCATGTATGAGACATTCTTCATTACTCTCGCTCTTAGCATTTCTAAATGCTCATTAAACCTCATTCCTTCTGACACACACACTCCCAGATAGGTCACTTCATTAACCATTCTTAATTTTTTAACCGAGTCATTCGATAATCTAACATTCATCGGTCTCTTTTCAAACTTTCCTTTCAAGAGCATGCATACCGTCTTTTCATTTGAAACATCCACTCCTACTTTCTTACCCCAGTTATATACCACATTCATAATTTTGTCCACTCTTTCACTCACTTGTTTCCTTGAATTTCCACTCACAACTAGGGTTAAATCATCCGCATACGCAACCACTTCTTTACATTCAACCATTCCACACAATTCATTTAATAATCCATTCATACCAAGGTTCCATACGGGTGGGCCGCAAATAGAACCTTGTGGACATCCCCGTTTAACACGCTTCCACTCTTCATCTATAACACCCTTAAAACATACCATTCGCTCACTAAAATAACTGTTCCATAAATTCAATTCATACATATCACACCCACATTCCACCAAGCATTCCATTATAACTCTCCATAACAAACAATCAAATGCCCCTTTAAAGTCGATAAACACTCCCATTAAATATTTCTCATCAGATTCATTAACACATTCTTTCAGTTTCGTCCAGGCATCCTCCGTACTCTTTCCTTCTCTAAAACCAAACTGACATTCGTTCCATTTCCCATTCATTCTCCTCATTAAACGCATCACCATCAGACGCTCCAGGAGTTTTCCCAGACCACACAATAGGCTAATTGGCCTGTATGACCGGGGATTACTCCTGTCCTTGTCTGGACCCTTTAATAAAACAATCACTCTGGCTTTTTTCCAGTCACTCGGGAACACATTCATTCTCAGACACGCATCAAAAACTTCTTTCAAGTATCCCGGAATAGCATACCACACTCTCTTCAGCATCTCATTTGTAATACCATCCAAGCCCGGTGTCTTGCCAGGCTTCATCTTCCCGATGGCCTCTTCAATCTCATCCCATTCATACTCAACACATCCATACGAGTGATCACATTCATCTAATCTTATATTCATTTCCACTCCATCGTCATCAGGGAAGAATTCATCCAGCAAGACAACAGCGGTCTCTGACCAGGTAATTGTCATATGACCATGCTGATCCCTCAAACCAGACAAGCCTTCATCCTTACCTTTGCCTCTACACAACCTGTAAATTTTACCCCATGGATCTTTATTACCCTCCATTCGCACACATTCTCTCCAATTTTCATTCTTACATTCCTGTGACATACGCCTATATTCTTTCTCACATTTCTTGTATTCATCCCATTTCACACCCCTGACATTAGCATCCATTCCATCTGTTTCTTTCCTTTCCTTCTGATACTCCCTTCTTTTCTTCCTTACCATTTTCCTCTTTTCCTTTAACTCATCTTTAAACCATACGACGCCACGCCTATTCTTTTTTCTCTTAACCCTTTTCATACATTTATCATTCACCTCTATAATCCATTCATTTAATTTTTCAATTTTCTCATTCAGACTCAGTTCCACGAAATGTCCAAGGCTACATTCATCCGTTTTCGCTATTAACCGTTCCACATACATATCCCAATCCACATCTTTCATACTCCATTTTTTATCTTCCATTCGTTCATATAAGGGCTCAGTCACTCTACAATTCATTACGATTTCTATCACATTGTGATCACTAATACCCAAATCATCACGCACTCTCCATTCATACGTATATTGACCACTCACATCCCTACAAAGAGTCACATCCACATCACTGTTTCCACGCGCACCTACAAACGTAAACTTTTCACTCGGTTCATTCAAGACAGTTACTCGATTCGCACAGATCCATTCGCTCAGCATCACACCTCTCTCAAATCGATCTCTATACCTATTCACTTTCTTACTATACCACATTTCACTCACTGCATTAGCATCCATGCCAATCAGTACCGTACTATCACCCACTTTCTCCATCACTTTGCTCAAGTATTCTAAACATTCATTTATGTCTCCTCTTGGTTTACAATAGCAAGACACAACAAACATCTCACCAAATGTACCTTTAATCCATACACATACACCCACCTCACTCACACAATCCTTCACAAGCACACATTCTACATTTACATCACATACTACGACCGCAGCCCGGGACTCTTTGTTAGTAGTCCAGAACCAGCGCATCCAACTCGGCAAGCCACACATACCACCCTGTCCAACATATTGCTCTTGGAGCAGGGCTACACTCATACCTTCAGTTACTAGCCATTCACCCATATCATTCATAACATCGTACATTTTCGCACAGTTCAACTGACAAACCTTTAATAAATAACTAGCCATTGTCAATTCTGGCCATCAATACACTCATTCTTCTCCTGTATTCAGGACATTCATACGAGAGGACAGAGTGGTCCGACTCCACTCCTTTCACTCGGCAATTTCCACACTCTGCAGCATTCTTACAACTTTCACCCTTATGTCCAGGTTTACAGCACTTCCAACACAGTCTCTCACCAGTACATTCACTTGCTCTGTGTCCATACCCATAACAAGCAAAGCATCTGTAAACTCTGTCATAATCATTCACTCTATACGAATTCCATTCAACATACACTCTTCTTTCATTCAATAAGAACTCACGCAGTCTCCAGGGAAGTTCAATCACAACGTTACTAACCCTTGCATCTTTCTTTCCATTCCTACCAACAATTCGTACCTTCTTCTTAAATTCACTCATCTCTATCACATTTGAACAATTCCTTTCATACAATTCATTCATCAAAGTCTCATTCGTCGTAACACAAGGCACATCGTACACAATCATTTTCGGCATTACAGGCCTGGCTTCTCTAACATTCATACCAATTTCTCTGAATTTCTCACAACCTAACAAAATTTCCTTCTCTTTCACACTCCTCGTCTCAATCGCAATCCCATCCTTCACCTTTCTCACCGCACTCACTCTCACATTCACATCCTTACTAACATTCTGTAACACATTCTTTTTAATTTCCTCAGTACTCATATCTTTTTCTCCCGCATTACTCACCACGACAGCATAACTCTTCCTAGCAACAGATTCAGACACATTAGCATCCACATTTCTCATACCATTCATATCTCTTTTTTCAACAACCTCATTCACTTTCACAATCGTCTCTTTCCAACTTTCATTCATTTTTTCACATTCATACAGTCTTCCTTTTAACACAGCATTCTTTTCAATCATCCTTGCTACAATTCGCTCATAGCCATCCATGCATTCAAAAACAGCTTGATTCATAGCACGTGAAATCTTCGGGTCATTTATCACAGCATTCATTAAACACGCTCTTACTTTCCTCATATCATTCATCAAAGCATCTACGTCATCAGGCACAGACTCACACACTTTTTTCGCACTAGCATTACAATCATTCTCTTTTTCATTCACAACATTCACAAACGCTCCATCCCCATTCTTGCCATTACTCGACTCAGACTTAGACTCATGCTTTCGCTTCGTGCCACCCTTAATATCCACATCCATCTTCTCAAGCACAACCTCAACCTTCTTAGCTACGCTCTTTTTCTTTCTCTTCTTCTTTCTCTTCACCTCGGACCAGTTCGGTATGAACAAGCTTTCCCTACTTGACCTCAGAGGTGTCCGCGATCGCGATCTATCACGCGACGATTCGCGAGCTGACTCTGAATCTACAGGTTCCACTAAACTACCTATCCTACCCACCCGCTTACTACTACTACTGGGCCCACCACCTTCCGGATTATCCAGCTCATCTGCCTTCAATTTCTTGTTAGGCATGATGAGCCTCTATCCATTGAAACCCCAAAAAACCTACGAAAAACTCTACGTTCCCACAAGGCTTCTCCCGACAGGGAGAGGTCCCCCACCGAGCAGTCCCTAGAGAACGACCCCCAACTAAATTCTAAATAAACTATGTTCCCACTAAACTAAGAAAATTAACCCTGTAGAAGTCGCCCACCAAGTTACTAGAACCAGGGGGGTGCTCCCACAAAGTTACTACGGGTAGAATCTATCCCCAACAACTTTTAATAAAGTAGCGAGAGCCTCCCAGAATTTTGAGGTCCTACACACAAAATCAGTTTTATTTAATCAATTACACCCAAGAAAGCATAGGCCCAAGCCCAGAAACTACAAAAAATCAAAAATCGCGAAATACGAGAAAACCCGACAAAACCCGACAGTTTTCAGGGGGTACGTTTTTTCTCTATAATTTAAATTCTATGATCTAAAACCCTTTGTGAACGTCTAGAAACTAAAACCCAAGCTTAACTGAAGCAAGAAAATAAGGGCCCAGGACCTAGACCCACCCAAGACGTTCCCCAACGAAATTACTAAAAACCCGACAAACCCCGACAATTTTTTGGGGGTAGGGTTTATCTATAAAAACGCTGTTTTTATGGTTTAAGAGTCATAAGGACAAAAACCCAAGCATAAATTCCCTCAAAAAGACCCACCCCGACAAGAGACTCTACCCCTAGCACGTGGGTTCCCAAACCCTATCGGGAGAGAAACCACCTCTATGTAGGTAAAGAAACCCTCGGGGGTTTTCAGACCTGTACGATACCGGCGTTTTCGATCTATTAGATTTCTTCGATGTATTATATTTACAATCAAAATTTTAAATAAACAATAATTTACCTAAAAAACTATACAAATGCACTCTATCTCACCTTAAACCAAATTCCCAATGCCCGCCGGCGACCCCGCTGACGGAGAAAATGCACCAGGAAGCTGCAAAGATCCGAGACAGCTACCACGTGTATAGTCTTATGGGAAAATTTAAAATGTTTATATCTACACGAAAACTAAACTAAAAACACCGTACAAAGACTTAAAATCTTCGTCGCACTAAACACTACACTAATTAAACACTATTTTTATTTATTAAACACTCGAAACACAAGAAAACTACGTAAATACGAGGAGCAACAAACAGACGATCTACACTACCGGATGGTCCGCGTTCCTTTTTTCGGTACATAGGGACAGTGAGAATCTCGTTAATCCGGCTAAACGCATACTAAATTGATGGAGGAAGACATTGGCTAGCCAAAATGAGCCCAAATAGCTCCCGCCGTTTACCCAGGATCCCCGGGATCCACAATAAGTGTAATGTACAATGGAACATACTTCTACGTTCATATGTGCATTAAATTTCAATAATGCGTAAGGATTATAAGAAACAACAAATTCATTACTTGCAACTCTTTCGGTAAATTTAATTTTGAAAAATTATTTTGATGCCATTATTTTTATGTTTGTATAATGGATATTCATTGGATTTAAATACTGTTGTATTGTCAAATTTTTTTTTTGAAAACTTTTAGTACATTATTCCGCATTTTTATCCATACATGGACAATTTACATTTCGCATACCACAGGGATCGTGTATCATAAATTGTTTAACATTACTATATAATTTCGGATAAATATCTTTACTTGGGATTTTTCCGTTTATTGCTTTATTAACTTTTTCGCAAGTGTCAAATTTATCATTTTTATCTAAGAATAACAACATACGCATATGCAGTAATCCTCATTTTTTAAATTCAATTACGTAATTATACGCAATGCATTTTCCCAACATTCCTTTTTTGATTACTAAATCTTTGAATTCTTCTACTTTTTGATAAAATACTTTTGTTATATTATCAGGTCTATCAATTGTATTTTCGTAAATTTCCACGTTTTCAGTTATTTCTTTCCAATGTGGGTTACATTTAATAGTTGAAAAAAGGTCAGGTTTACCATGATAATTTACAAGTGTCATAGAGTCAATGTAATTTTGTTTCAAAAATCATGGACTGATTGTAAAGTTTGATGGTAATATTACCATTTTTCCAATTTTTGATAATTCTAATTCTTTTTTGTTATGTAAATAGTACATAACACCTTTGTAACAATCACTTATTAATATCTTTTGATTTTTTCGTATGAAATATAATCTGGAGGTTTCCACTTTTACGATTACATAAATAATTGACTGTTAAGATATTTTTCCCAAATTGAGGTATGGATTAAATTCATTTCTAACACTAAATCTATAATTATAAAATTGCAAATTTAAAATATTAGATTTTCCAAATTTACTTTTCATATTTGGCATCCATCCATAACCACAATTAGGATAAATAAGCGGATCTGTCATAGGATCTGTATATTTGCTAATTGTTACTATACTAATTGGTTTATCATACTTTGAGTAAATGACAATATCACGTTCAATGGAAAGAAGATCATCTTCTCCAACATATACCATTGCAACTTTATTACAGGTAGGTAGATTATATATATTTTTATCCAAATTATTATTGCGTGCAATAGACATAGTAACAGCTATTAGAGGACAATTAATTTTTGCACATCTTTGTAGTTCTTCTTCTTCTACTTCATGCATCATTTTATAGGCTTTAGCATAAGGGTTAATGTCTCTTATCAAGTTATCTAATTGTTTTAATAATGATATATTTGTATTACATTTATTACGTTCAAATGTTGACATTTCATCATCTAAAACATATAATTATCCATATTCACGTACTTCATCTTTATTAGGATGTAACACATACAGGGTGTCCAAAAAGTTCCGGAACACCTTAATAATTTTCTAGGTGAACCGATTTTGGACAAGGTCAAGGTCAATCTAGAGGTAACTTTTGTCAAGGAATTTAATAGTGACCTTGGATTTGACCTTGGGTTTGATTTTCAGGGTTAATTCAAGGTCAACTTTGTTTTTTCAAATGGGAACCCCTATTTTTGACAACGGAAATCGAAAAAGCAGAAAATTTTACGTCCAAACATGTACTCAAGTCATGGGTCAAGGATGACCTTGATGGTCACATGAAAATAGGGGTTCCCATTTGAAAAAACAAAGTTGACCTTGAAATAACCCTGGAAATCAAACCCAAGGTCAAATCCAAGGTCACTATTAAATTCCTTGACAAAAGTTACCTCTAGATTGACTTTGACCTTGTCCAAAATCGGTTCACCTAGAAAATTATTAAGGTGTTCCGGGACTTTTTGGACACCCTGTATACATTATGATAAATTTGTCCATATACTCTCATAAATTGTGGGCCTTTACCTGCCAATTTATCAAAATTAGCACCGAAACTTGCAAACACTAAAGCATTATTGTGCAACCTGACATTTCGTCGAAAATCAATACTGTCTTTTGTGAATTCAGTTGCTGAAAGCTTCAATCGTTCTGGGTAAGGAAGATTTTCTAACAATTCTACTTCACCTTCTATGACAACAATCTGAGAAATCTTTACTTTTAGTATATTCGAAAGCAAAATGTTTCACACGGCAGTAAATGCATGTATGTGCCATGGAGCCAATGTAATTTTCAGATATGATCCCTGTTAAAAATATATACGTATCTCAGATAAGTAATAAAATTACGTAATCCATACGTAACAAAGCGTTCGAATTTGTTACATATTATGGAATATGTATTTGATATTAATGATAGGTAGTACAATACGTATTCCAAGGGAGTGAGAAATTACGTATTTTATACCAGAAATACGTAATTATTCGCACAATGTACGTAACAAAGATACGTATTTATCATAAATATGTGTTCATATTTTTCAAAGATATGAACACATCCTCCCATTAGAATACGTAATTTTTATGAACACTTATGCCAGACATACGTATTTTTGATACGTATCTCATGCGCATCATACGTAATTTTCGATTTAAATTTCAGGTTTCAATACGTATCGCCTTTAGAATACGCAATTTCGAGCACGAGATACGTATCTCTGAGGCAAGATTCGTATTCAGAATACGTAATTTTACCATGAATCAAATACTTATTTTTTGGTAAAATACTTATCATGAATTCTGCCTCACAGATACGTATGTTATACTGAAAATTACGTAATTGTACTAGCAATACGTATCCAAACACGAAACTGCGATTAAAATTACGTAATTTTTGCATTAACTACGTATCAAAAAAGCATATATATGGCACATATTTAAATGAAAATTATATATTTTAATCAGAAGATGTTTTCAAATACGTATTTTGTGGCAAAATTACGTATTCTGACTAGAAAACCTGCCTCATAGATACGTATCTTTGACTCTAAATTACGTAATTGACCTGGCAATACGTATTAAAGACAAAAACTGCGATTCAAAATTACATAATTTTCGCATGAAATACGTGTCAAAGAACATAGATTAGGCAAATATGAAATGAAAATTACGTATTTTAAGCCACAAAATGTTTTTAAATACGTATTTTGTGCTAAAATTACGTATTCTGAATACAAATTCTGCCTTAAGGATACGTATCTCGTGCTCGAAATTACGTATTCTAAAGGCAATACGTATTCAAGCCCGAAATTCAAATCGAAAATTACATATGATGCGCATGAGATATGTATGAAAAATACGTATATCTTACATAAGTGTTTACAAAAATTACGCATTCCAATGGGAGGATGTGTTCAGGATACGTATCATGTGGAAAAATACGTATTTTTGTTACGTATATTGTGCGAATAATTACGTATTTCTGGTATGTAATACGTAATTTCTCACTCCCTTGGAATACGTAATGAAACTACGTATCATCAATATCAAATACGTATTCCATAATACGTAACAAATTCAAACGCTTCGTTACGTATGGATTATGTAATTTTGTTACGTATCTGAGATACGTATATATTTTTAACAGGGATATTTTCATCGATATATACAGGGTGTCAAAAAAGTAACGGAACGGTTCTGTATTTTTTTAGGCAAGATATTTTTGGCAAAGGTCAAGTTTATTCCTTCAGTAACTTTCAACGAGGAATCCGATGGTGAATTTTTATTTTGACCTTGAGGATGACCTTCAAGGTCATTTCGAGGTAAACTTTTTTTTCCCAATGCGAACCCCCTATTTTGATACCGGCAGTCGAAAGAGTGGAAAATTTTACGTTCAAATAAGTACTCAGGTCACATGAACACTGAACGACCTTGAATCTGGTTTAAAGAATATCTGAAACTCATGACCGTCTGACCTCTGGAAAGGTCTGTATCATACTGGACAAGGCCATTCCTTCAGTAACTTTCAACGAGGAATCCGATGGTGAATTTTTATTTTGACCTTGAGGATGACCTTCAAGGTCATTTCAAGGTCAACTTTTTTTTTTCAAATGCGAGCCCCCTATTTTGATACCAGCAGTCGAAAGAGTGGAAAATTTTACGTTCAAATGTGCACTTAGGTCACATGAACACTGAACAACCTTGAACCTCATTTGAAGATAATCTAAACTTAATGGCCGTCTGACCTTAGGTAAGTTCGAAGGTATGGTTTTACTTTTGGCACTACCCAGGAGGAACGGCGTGGGCGTAGTAAATTCTGCTCCCTTTGGGGTGCTGGTTTAGCGTGAGTCTCCTTGCCTCTCACGATGGGGTGCTGGTTTAGCGTGAGCCCCCTTGCCTCTCACGATGGGGTGCTGGTTTAGCGTGAGTTCCCTTGCCTCTCACATTTTGCTTATATTTATTTCATTAGTTCAAACTGCGAGCCTTGAACTTCTTGGCAAGCAGCTATGCGTTAATAAAAAGCAGTAACAGCTCTACGGATCATTTCTGTATCTATTAAAACAGCTTCTTGTAAAATTCTGTTCCGCAGTTCGTCTAGAGTTTGTGGTTGATGTGCGTATACTTTACTTTTTAAATAACCCCAAAGAAAGTAATCAAGAGGCGTCAGATCGGGTGATCTAGCAGGCCACTCAATTGCACCTCTTCTTCCAATCCATCTACCAGTTAATTGATTATTTAAGTATGCTCGAACATTCCTACCAAAGTGAGGCGCAACTCCATTCTGTTGAAACCATATTTCGTCAAAATTATCACCCGCTACTTCTCTTATTCCTGGTATAATTTGATTTCTGAGAAGCTCTTTATATCTATCGGCGGTGAGATTGCCTTCGATAAAAAAAGGACCTATCAATGTATCATTCAAGATACCAGCCCAAACACTAACCTTTTGCGGATATTGTGTATGACTTTCCAGCGTCCAAAAAGGATTTATATCGGACCAATATCTACAATTATGTCTGTTTACTTTACCATTTAACTGGAAAGTAACTTCATCAGAAAAAACTGTATTATACAAAAAATTTCGATTTGCGTTGATTCTAGTCATCATTGTTTCACAAAATTCAACTCGGCGGTCCGGATCATTATCACTTAGCTCTTGTACCAAATGTACTTTATAGGGATGGAAATTTATATTTTTTAATATTTTTTGCACTGATTCATGAGAAATGTCATATTTGTTTGATGCTTTACGTAGAGTATGATGCTGATTTTCAACGAAAGCTTGAGCGATCTCAAATTGTTTTTCTTCAGTAGTTGCAGACTTTGTACGACCAGATCTCTCGAGATCATTAAGAATCCCATGCTCATCAAAACGCCGTACAGTTCTTTGTACTGTAGATTTAGATATTTGGCTTGCACTATCTCTATTACGGAAAGTATGATTGAATAATAAACGTATCCTCTAAACTTCGCTGGCGATCTCCCCAACCACGCATCATTAATAGAGATATTCTTTCCCGCTCAGAAAGTCAAACATACGCCATGGCTTTTGAGTAAAATGAGTACAAAAAACGCTGCCAAGTGCTTTGGCGCAATGCTTTCTCATAGAGCACATTGAGTTGGAGTAATTTGATTTCATTTTTTTAAATACGATTTTAATATAAATGTCCCTATCCTGTGTATTGAAGGCTGTCTTAATACCTACGAAAACTATATGAATTTTATTCTTTCTTACTTTTGCCATTTGCATAATGTGATTTTATGATGCTCTAAAATTAAAAATGCGTTTATAAAATTAATTTTCCCAAGCTTGTCTTCTTAACACTATAACCAATAACTTGCATACAAATTTTGGAACATTTTCATCGAATAGTTTACAAAAAATACCAAATAATTGAAAAATAAACATTGTTTTAAAATTTTTAAAACGCTTTAACGTTACAACTTCGCTAAGAAAACCAGTTTTCAAAAGTTCATTTTATTTAGGCAATCGTAAATAATTTCTATACATAATTTTAAGCTACTTCATCGAGTAGTTTACGTAAAATACCAAAAAATAAGTAAAATTCTATTCAAAATTTACAAAATGCTCTAAAATTAAAACTGCGCTAAGAAAATAAGTTTTTCCAAGCTTGCTTTAATTAGGCAATAACAAATAATATGTATGAAAATTTTTGAGCAAATCTATCGAATGGCTTTTGTGTAATAGAAAAAAAATGAAATATGAACATTTTTTCCAAAATTTTCAAAATGCTCTAAAATTAAAACTGCTCTAAGAAAATAAGTTTTCCAAAGCTTGATTCATTCAGATAATAATGAATAATTTGCATAAAAATTTTTGAGCAAGTTTATCGGATGATTTTTGTGTAATGGAAAAGAAATTAAAAATAAAAATTTTTTTGAAAATTTTCAAAATGCTCTAAAATTAATGTGCGCTAAGAAAATGGAAGGAAATTAGTTTTCAAAAGTTCATTTTATTTTGACAATCATAAATAATTCCCATAAATAATTTGAAGCTCCTTCATCGAGTAGTTTACGTAAAATATAAAAAAAATTAGAAAAATTTTATTCAAAATTTTCAAAATGCTCTAAAATTAAAACTGCACTGAGAAAATAAATTTTTCAAAGCTTGTTTTATTTAGGCCATTGCAAATGATACCCATAAAAATTTTCGAGCAAATCTATTGAATGGTTTTTGTTCCAAAGCTTGTTTTCTTTAGACAATAGCCAATAACTTGCATACAAATTTAGGAGCAAATCTATCAAATGGTTGTCGTAAAATAAAAAATAAATGAAAAAAAAAAATTTTTTTTCAAAATTTTCAAAATGCTCTAAAATTAAAAGTGCGCTAAGAAAATCAGTTGGTAAAAGTTTTTCTTCTTTTAACATTCGCAAATAATGTCCATAGAAATTTTCAAGCAAATTCTCTGAGTAGGTTAGGTAAAATACCAATAAAATGAAAAATCAAAATTTTTTTAAAATTCTTAAAATGGCTCTAAAAAAAACTAAGCCGAGAAGATCAATTTTCAATAGCAACCCCCCCCCCCAGTTAGACAAAAAAACTAAATTGCATACAAAATTTGAAGCAAATCCATCGAGTAGTTTTCGAGATATTATTGGCGTACTTAAATCATACACACACACACACACATACATACAGACATTTTCTGGAAACCACTTTTTTCGACTCCCTGAGTCTAAATATGTACAAATTAATGAAAAAATAGAAAAAAAATTTTTTTATCGATACAATGCTTTCTCTATGAGAAAGCAAAACTAAACAAATTGCGGGAAGACTCTTCGAAAAATTAAAAAATCAAAATTGAACTTTATTTATTTGAAAGAGAGATACTAAAAATGCTAAGTCTATTAAATTATTTAAATTTTTTGTATAACACTTAGAAAATAAATAAAAAAATTTTGAATTAACAAAAATTTAACATTTAACGCTTTAAAATTATGATACTTTCTGAGGAAGGTAAATATCAAAATTAGGAGTTCAATTGTAAAATATGACTTAAAAACAATGGATAAATACTAAAAAGATTAAGGAAATTGTTGACGTCGCTAACTTGGCACGAGTGCAGAGTTCATATGCAATAACTGAGTAGCGTGAAAAAGAGCCTTACTCGTATTCTTCGAGCCATTTATTACATTAAAAATTTACTGGAAATAACCATTATCTTGATTGTTATAAAAAAGTCTCGCCTCAAATTAGCCCAACGTTAAGTTTAGATAACCTTGAAATGACCTTGACGGTCATCCTCAAGGTCAAAATAAAGGTCACCGTCGAATCCTCGTTGAAAGTTACTGAAGGAACGGCCTTGTCCAGTACGATACAGACCTTTCCAGAAGTCAGACGGTCATGAGTTTCAGATGTCCTTCAAATCAGGTTCAAGGTCATTCAGTGTTCATGTGACCTGAGTACATATTTGAACGTAAAATTTTCCACTCTTTCGACTGCCGGCATCAAAATAGGGAGTTTGCATTGGGAAAAAAAAGTTGACCTCGAAATGACCTTGAAGGTCATCCTCAAGGTCAAAATAAAAATTCACTATCGGATTCCTCGTTGAAAGTTACTGAAGGAATAAACTTGACCTTTGCCAAAAATATCTTGCCTAAAAAAATACAGAACCGTTCCGTTACTTTTTTGACACCCCGTATATTTGCTATACAACCAATGAGTTTAGAATTACTTTTTTCAGCTAGAACTTTTTCATTTAATTTCTTTAATTTTTTTTTCATTCTGTCCTTTATTATTTTATTATTAAACTTGTCCAATACAATATTAATATTGTTATTGTAATTTTCATTACTGTCATTTTCATTATAATATTTATTGTCTTCAGTTTTCAATCGTTTATACTTTATTAATAATGTCTTTGATTGATAAGAATTATATTTATATTTTCGCTTTTTTCATCTATTGGTTTATTTACTGTAGTATCATTATTTAAATGTTCATTCTCATCAATTTTTAATTGTTTACACTGTAAGTGTGATTTTTTTAATTGGTAAAAATCATTATTTATTTGTGTTTTGTTAATAATATCTGCATTTTGCTATTTTTGATTTTCAATTTTTTTAATTATTTCCATTTTTTCATATTCATTATATTGTTATTCTATTCTTTGCTTCAGAGCTATCTAACCTCATCTGTTTCTCCAGCAGCCAGGCATCTAGATGTGTCTTTATTATGCTCTGCTCTTCATCCCTAGCAATGTCATTCTCATGAGCATCATTAGCCATGCCTAATTGTTCTTTTAGCTGTCGAACCATATCCTTATAAGAGGGCTTCATTCTCATATCCTTGATTGCATCCAGTGTGCACCTCGTTTGCGTGAGGTCCCTGAGCCTTTGATTAATATTGAGGGTATTCCCGAGCAGCTTCGACTCCACCCAGGCAAACCTTCACATCTCCTCCTGAGACCACCTACCGTGAATTCTCTCCGTACCAATTTCCACGTTAAAACGCTCCTCATGGGCACGCCGTCTGTGCAGGCTAAAACTGGTGGCCGTAGTAAAAGATCGCCGACAGTTGACACATATGTGCCGTCTATCATCATCCAGTATTCCTACCACTGTCGGTGTTGATATTGTTCCAGACATAACGCTGGCCGCATCACCAGTGGATAAAATGTTTGAGTTGTTCATATTACGTAGTTTATGTAATTAGTTACCAGTGTATGATTTTTTGACTTATTACTTTGATATCGCGGATTTTCGTCTCGGCCGTTTAAACACCTTATAGGTACGGCAGGGAGTTACCCCTCATCTACTCTCAGTGACTGTCCTGATTGCTTAAGCAGAGTTCAGCCTCCTGGCCTTCTCCTTTATTTCCTTACGTAGTATCCTACATTTGGTGGCATACAGCGCAGAGTAACGCACCTCGTGTCCGACCTCGCTACAATTAATGCATTTTAATTCTTTTACCTCATACCTCCTGTTGGAGTGTGGCCTCACACATCTAGCACACTTTGGGTCCTTGCGCTCCTCCGTGCATGCACTTGCCATATGGCCCACAGCAAGATAGTGGTAGCATTGGAGTATCCTGAACTAGTCTTCTATTCGAAACCTTTCTCATCCAAGTCTCATGCAGCCTTCTTTCATCATCCGGTTCCTTAGATTTCTGGACACCTTAAAGACTGTAGTCCTCCTTCCATCCCTTTTGGGCCTACTAATCCACTTGGCTTTTCTTGGATAATCCTCGCTACCCGGATATTGTTTCTTCAAGGCAGTAATCAGATCCTCTTCCAATGTATCCTGGGAGACTCCATTAACTGCCACCAGGCAGTCCTTCAACTTATTTTCCTTGACTTGCAGCTCTGAAATTTTATTTGCAATTTCCACTTATTAGTGTATCTTCACTTACCTTATCCACCTGAATCAATATACCTCTCTTTCTCATACGCATAGCCTGCACTTGTATGCCGATAGCTCCAGGGTTCAATCTTTCCTTAAGGATTCGCTTTACTGCCTCCGCATTTGGGAATCCCCTCTTCATTTTAGCTTCAGGGCCAATCCAAACCTCTACCACCTCGTCAATCGATTTCTTTTTTCCTGCTTCTTTTCACCTTAACTCTTTCCATTCATTACTCACTACCACAGCGTAGGATTTTAGTGTATGTGCTACTCATATCGCGACTCTTAAATTAGTGTATATGCTACCCATATCGCGACTCTTAAAAAATCCGACCTCATTGAGTATCGGTTGATTGTTGGTCACAAAAGTGGCTGACCATCCATCGGTAGTCAAAGTTTTCGGTATGGTGGGTCTGACAGTCTAGCCTGATGTAATGTGTTAAACGGGTACCAGGCTGGACTCAATGACTTTACCATATAAATAGGTTAATCATATAGAGGAAAAAATCCTTTATATATTAATCTTTTTCTTCAAAAAAATAAAAAAAAAACCACAGCGTAGGATATAATGTCCTCCCTAGTTTGTTTTAGTGCTATGCTTACCTTCTCCTTAACAGCGGTGGCTATAACCTCAGGGTTCACAGCAGCATCACTGAACGTATGGTCGCCCCCTCTCTCTCCATTAGGTCCCTCATGGCAATCATGAGGCCATCCTTCATTTCCTTTATTCTTTGGTCAATATCCTCCAGCAGGCCGCTTTTTATTATCTCTTGATCCTCTCTCAGCTTTGAATCAATATAGCTCATATTCATGGTTTTCAAGTCCTTTCTTCTCCTTTCCTTGTCCCCATCAATAAACTTTTTAGTCTTTGCGAGGGTTTCCTAAAAGACTTTGGCTACCACCATCCTTTCCGCAAGCATCATGCCTGCTTCCTTCGTGCCGCTAGACGCCTCCAGCAATTTTATCTGATTCTCCTGGTTCAGTCTTTTTATATCCATTGTCTCTACTGTATACGCATGCCCAGCTATGTTCTCCCAAATAGTCTTAACTTCATCCCTCGTAATTGGGAGGTTTAATGCCAGTCCCAGTGGATCATCAGACTTGCAGAGCAACTCATCATCTCTACTCTGGGTTGGAGTTTTCTATTCGTTTGACTCTGCCAGAGCAGCCGGACTACCCCCTTCATTGGCCAGGCCACCTTCACCTGACAGCATGCTTATATCAAGCCTTTTGACCGGCATCTTTGCCTTCTTATCCATTTCTCCGCTCATTCTCAATTACATCAGCAAGCCAAAAGAGAGAGAAAGATTCAATTATTAGATGGGTTAACTCCAACAGACTAAAAAAGTTGCATATAGCAATATTTAAATATTTAAATATATTTCTTTTCTCGCGGTATAATCAAAATCTACCTTACTCGCCCTCCTAGATGTTCTGCCGCATCAGTTTCAGAGTATCCAGTTAGATGGCGCAGTCTGACCAGCCTATTTGGAGGTTATGTTTCCACGTGCTTTTGATGTTGAGGTTATGTTAAGCTCTTATGAAGTATATGCAACCTTGTTTTTTTTCTAGCACCTTCTTGTTAGAGCTTTCACAATATTATCACAATATATATATATATATATTCACCAGTAGCCCTTCAAATCAATGCATTAAGATCGCATACGCTAAACATGCAGCCTACAGCATCTGTATCATAGGCGCCTTTTACACCGTACCCCAGACGTCCTTACGGTTGAAACTTGACCGTACGATGGTTTTGTCCTTTCCTCAGTTGCTCCTTGTGACTCTCATACAAACAAAAACAAAAAAAGGTTGCTTAATTTCCTTCCAGTTGTCTGTTAACTAACCAATACTACTAAGCTTAGTTGGCACTGCACATATGAGTAACCTGAACAAACAAGGATACGCAGAGTTCCTACCTTATTTTATTTTAGCAAGTATCAAACCTTTCCTACTGGTGCCCAAAGCAGGCCAGAATCACCTTGCTTCCTGCACAGTACTTTCAACAATCTGGGCCAAGCCAACAATGCGTGGCAACAGTGAGGTTAGGTTCTTCTTTTCCAGCCAATCCTGCAGTTAAAACCTGACCGGATGATGGTTTTGCGCAATTCTTAGCTGCCTCTTATGTCCCTCATACAAACGAAAACAAAAAAAAAAAAAAATTGCTTAGTTTCTTTACGATTGACCATTCAACAACCAGAGACCCTACCCCTGGTTGGCACCCTATATATGAATAATCAAAAAAAAGCAGAGTTCCTACCTTTTTTAAAGGTACACTGAAAAAAGTACGGGAACTCTCCGTTACCGCAGCGTACTGTCACTGTATAAAACACACATTCGTCCGTATGTTTTAAAATTTAGGACCGTTCATATACATGTTTTAGCGAGTTTATGTACAAACAATTGAAACGCGACGACGTACGAGCCTTTGAGAAGTCTGCTGTTAGAATTTAGGTAAGAAGACGACCTACGGCGAATAGTTGTCATCTTCACAGTGTATTGGATTCCACTCTTAATCGTACGCACTCTAGCTTTAATTTTTAAGATAGCAGCTTTCCCAAAAACGTAGCAAGGATCTCTGTTATACGCAACACGACTTCGCGTTGGGGTTTAGTACAGCTGTTAACCCCAACTTTTTTTAGTGTATCAAAGTTTTCCAATCGGCGCCCAGAGCAAGCCAGAATCGCCTTATCTCCTGCTCAGCACTTCCAAGAGTCCAGGCTCAGCCAACAGCACGTGGCAAAAATGAGGTTAGGTTCTCCTTTGGAGGTTATGGTTAGTGTTTTCCTTTGTCCCAGCCGTACTTTTTCACTGATTCTGATGATTAATGTATCAAATGATTCCTTGGGAGCTCCTCTAGCGATATCCAGTACTTATCTTTCACTTCAATACACCTTCCGCCACCAATGGTAAGTTTTATGCGGAGTCGATCAAGACACGACTGTCCGCCATGACAGTCCTTAAGAGAGTCCAATCGAATTTTAATTTCGTTATCTTAGTATTTCCTAACTTTTCTTTATATTTATTTGGTTGTTCATCTTTCATTTTCATATAAGCTTCTTTTTAACGTGAAGCTTCATTCGCACGTATTTGTTCCAATTCATCAGTACTCATTTTCTTGAATTTCAATTTCGTTATCTTACAAGGAGAGCGTTGGCCTCTAAAATTTTGGATTTCTTCATATTTCTGCATCCAGAAAACATTCCCAAAATTTGAGCAAAAACGGTGACCCGAAGGTGAAACACTCTCCTTGTTAGTATTTTCTAACTTTTTTTTATATTTATTTGGTTGTTCATCTTTAATTTTTATATAAGCTTCTTTTTTACGTGAAGCCCTATTTGCACGTGTTGGTTCCAATTCATCAGTACTCATTTTTTCTTAAATTCCGTTTTCGTTATCTTTGTTTTTTCTAATTTCTCTTTATATTTATTTGATTGTTCTTTTTTCATTTATATCCCTAGTGAAAATCAGTTTTGCTAATAACTGCAAGCAAATGCTAATAACTGTTATAAATAGTTTGGTTTGAGACAGAAGTAGCGGTTATTTGCAGTTAAGAGTAGTTATTTGCAGTTATTAACAGTTATTAACATTTATAAACACAACAATTTTGTACAATACAATTTTTAAAAATTAAGATAATAGTAACAGTTATTTGCAGTTATTTTTTAATTTTTACAGTTATTTACCGTTATTTGCGGATTCTTGCAGTTATTTGCAATTATTTTCTGATTTTTGTAATTATTTGCAAAAACTTGCAGTTATTTATAGTTAATAGTTATTCATAAAAATTTATTGTCTTACAAATTTTTTCCTATATATAATTGTTAATAACTGTAAATAATAGCAAGAAATTGCAAATAACTGTAAATAAACGCAAATAACTGCTAATAACTATTAATGAAATAACAAATAACTGCTTATGAATGCTAATAATTGCTAATAACTGCTAATAGCTGATGATAACTGCTATTAACTGCAAATAACCGCTACTTCTGTCTCAAACTAAACTATTTATAACAGTTATTAACAGCTTTTAGCAGTTATTTGCAGTTATTAGCAATTATTTTTAATTATTAACAGTTATTAGCAAAACCGATTTCCACTAGGGATATAAGCTTTTTCTCACCTAAAGCTTCATTGTTTTAATTTATCATTATTTTTTTTCCTGCATTTTGGTAATCTTGTCTTTTATCGAATTTTTTTATACTTATTCGATTGTTCTGTTACCATTTTCCTATTAAATCCTGTTACATATAAAGCTCCTTTGTCGTCTATTTCTTTTGATTCTTTTTTTTCTTGGTTTAATTTAATCTCATTAGTCTTAATTTTACTATCGTTATAATTTACGTGGACATCATAGGAATCCATTAAATCATCATTTGGTATTAAAAAATTTGTATCTGAAATGTCACCGTCAATTTTCATCGAGATCATTTCAAAATTTGAATTCTTTTGTTTACGATACATTTCCATGATCTTTTTTTGCTCTGCTAATAAATGCATTTGTGAGTTTTTTTCAAGAAATTCAATCTTAGCGATATATCAAGTCAGCATTTTTCGCTTTACGATAATATTTTGTATATTTTTATGGCTTAAACTATTTCAATTTATTCTTTATATACATGACTAGAGGAAATGACTATATTTTCACCATATGAATAAGTAAATAAATTATTATAAGCATTTATTACAAATATCAAACTGACTTGACATATACCGCATGCAAAAAACTGTCGTGTCGATTGTTAGGTGGCATTTTGCGCTTTATAACAACATTTTGTATATTTTTGTGGCTTTAACTATTTTAAATTATTCTTTATATACATGACTAGAGGAAATGACTATATTTTTACCATATTGATAAATGAATAAATTATTATAAGCATTTATTACAAGCACTGAACTAAGTCACCGATTTGGTTCCGACCGCCTTAATGGTATTTTATTTAAACATGGTTCATGACAAAAACTTCTTCTTATCATGTCTGGTGGATTATCGTAATTAATATTTGCATTATTATAATTATGTAAAACTGGAAAAATTTTTATTTATTGCGTTTCAAAAATTCTTAATAAATGTAATCGCATTTGATAAATATTATATCTTAAATAACAAGGACATAAATTATAAAGTATTGCAACAGCAAAAGCAATCGCAAAAACGCCATAATCATAATTATTTGTTTTGTGATTGTACTGTTTCAAAAACTATGCTCAATTCTGAATTGTTTGGGATTAATCTGTTTATATAGATTTTATGCTCAACTTATTAATATTTAAGATTCAAACTGTCATATATATGAATTATTTTATTATTATAACGTATACAAATCCAGTGACCTTTTTCGAAATTTCCAGTAAACAATATCAAATATTACAATATTCAATGTTATTATATAATTTTCTAAGAAGTGTATCATGGTCAACCATGCCAAATACCTATGCAAGTTCAAGAAAAGATATTGGCATTACAACTCACGCCTTCTGCTAGCTGAAAAATGGCTTTGTAGGAAGGCTTATGGAGAATATGAAGTTTTAATTGACTATTTAACTTACTATTTTACAAAATGCAATCGTAAATGACTAAAATATGCACATTTGTTAGTCGTACCGTTTTAAATCGGATTTTCATCAATCGGAAATTTAATTAGTAAAATAATCAACTAAAACTAAATATTCTCCATAGGTTTCTATATATTTTTCCTACATCGAACGACCATGTTATTTACATATATATAGATATAAACAAATCTATTTTTAGTTAACAGGAGACGCGAGTTTTAATGCCAATTGCAACTGGTTTACTATTTTCTAGTCTATGCAGTATAATTTCAGTTATCCTACTTAAGGCATCCTTAGTGCTTTTGTTTTTTAGAAATCCATATTGTCTATTAGAGATCACAGTGGAGTACAAAGAAAGAGAACAGAGCTTACATTGTAATAATAAAAAAATTATTATTTAATAAAAGTTTGTCAGCAGAATTGTGTGAAGACGCACACTGAAAAAAAATAAGGCAATTCTTGACCGGGACCCAAGCAAAATCTCCTTTGTTAGCACAGGAAAGCGGCATAAGGCTTTATTATCTTACTAACACAAGTAATGTTTGTTTAGCAGTGAAGAAGATTTCGTTTTCACTCAAGGGCTCTGTTTGACATACTTCTCGGGCTTGCGCACTAGTGATGCGCAGTAGACTTTTGTATTCAGAAATCCATAGCACGTAACTGCGCGCAATCCCGAGAAGTACGTGGAACAAAGCCATGATATTATTGCTTTTAACCCAAGCAATAATTGTTTTGGAAACTTAAAGCGTTATTTACATTGGAATCAACAGAAATAATCGCTTGTTTTTTTTCAGTGCATGAGTGACATGGGTAAATGACTCGTATCTAAAGATGTGAGTGTCGCTCTGGTTCAAGAGCAGTATGTAAGAAAAGGAGGGATGTGTGAACTGACAAACTGACTGAGAGTATTTTGGAACTCGGAACAGCACTCTAAGGCTGCAGTTATTATATGTTACGAGAATGTGAAATGTGTCCTTGTGAAAGAATGTGTGAGTGAAGCGGGAGTATGTGTGTATAGCTGAAAAGTGTATTTGGTGAAATGCTTGTTGTGTCATATTATTGTAAGCCGAGAGGGAACATCAATGAATGTTTTGTGTAACTAAGCGTGGTGATAGAGAAAGTGGTACAGTGAGCGAAATGTGACTATATATTTATTGACAATAAAAATGTCAATAAATATAGGAACAGATTTGCGAGAAGAGCCTTGCAGAGTGAATGGATCTGCACGAATAGAGTAACTATTCTCAATGAACCGGTTAAAAAGTTTACGTTCGTAGGAATGCGTGGTAACAGTGATGTGAATGTGATACTCTGTACAGACGTAAGTGGTAATTATACATATAAATGGAGCGTGTACAATGAGTTAATCATAAGTGATAATAATATGATTTAGATTGAGATCAAATGTAAAATGAACCAATCTATTATTGAAAGTATGGACAGCAAAAAATGGGAGGCGAAGAATGTTAATTAGGCTGTATACATTGAGCGACTGAAAGGTAAAACGAACGAATGCGATTATGGCCTATTTTTAGAAATAAACCTGGAGCAAAAGCTAAAGAGCTAAGCGGTCGGATTGAAGAAGTAGACACGGAGTGGTGTAGCTCAACGATAAATTGAAAGAAAAAGGAGAGAGGTTAAAAGGAGAAAAAGAGAATATTAGAAGGAACGGAAGGGCGTGGATGATAGGGATGGTCCTGTTAGGGGTGTAAGATAAAATGAATATAAGAAATGTATAAGAGAGTATAGGAGTATGTTACAAGAATGTAAAAATGAAAATTGGAATGAATGTACGAGATTGGAAGGGAAAGAGGTTAGGGTAAGATCTATAGGCTGTGGCCCAAAATCTAGAAACAAAGGATTGACGGTACTGAAAGATAAGAATGGACATCTAACGACCGCATAGGCAGAGACTGTGGCCATCTTACTCGAGGAATTCTTTCCCACTAATGATAGAGTTAAAATGAATATTAGTATGAATAATTGTAATCATGAATATGGAAGTGTGGAGTATGAATGCAATGAAGTAAAAGAAGCAATCGGTAGAATATTTTCTTTTTCAAAGATTTTAGAATTTTTGCATTTTTACAATACCCTGCAAAAGTTTTCGGAAAAATTTTTTAGGAAAGGTAATTCTTTAAATAAAAATATCTCCGGTCTTATTGGTTGTAGAATAAAAAACAAAGGAAATCAAATTAGAGATGAAATACTAACTTTTTATGGATCGCAAAATTTTTTTAAGTCGTTTTTTCTAATTTTTATACCGTGTTGAAAATTTTGAAAATTTTCGACATTTTTAAATTTTGTTCAATCACTTGTATCTTTTTAAAAAATGAAGCTATGTAAAAAATTCAAATGAAAATTGAAAGATATCGACGAAGTCTAAAAGTTTTCACTAAGATTATTTTTCGCTAGGAGGACTTTTAAAAAAATTAGACGTGATTGAATATAGACATAGTAAAATTAATTTATTAAACAACTCTTAACATTTTTTATATAATTTGTAATAGAACGCAAATTAACAATTTTATAAAAAAAATTCACTTATTTCAAAGTTTGTTATTAACATTAGTTATTATGCAAATATAGAAATTAATGTAATTTATATATTGACAAGAAAAAAAATGTTGAATTATAAAGAAAACTAAACATTATTAATTGCTAAACGGTAATATTCAATCACATCTAACTTTTAAAAAAGTCATCCTAGCAAAAAATAACCTTAGTGAAAACTTTTAGATTTCGTTGATATCTTTCAATTTTCGTTTGAATTTTTTACATAGCTTCATTTTTTAAAAAGATACAAGTGATTGAACAAAATTTAAAAATTTCAAAAATTTTCAACACGGTATAAAAATTAGAAAAAACAACTTAAAAAAATTTTGCGATCCATTAAAAGTTAGTATTTGATCTCTACTTTAATTTCCTTTTTTGTTTTTTATTCTACGACCAATAGGACCGGAGATATTTTTATTTAAAGAATTACCTTTCTTAAAAAATTTTTCAGAAAAGTTTTGCAGGGTACTGTATATTGTGTAACGTTTGGCTTTTCTGGTCGGTTGCGGTAGACAACTCGTTGACGTCGGCGGCATCAGACTTTTACTTTTACCTGAGGGTTGATGCTGGAAGATGGTCGGTCGGTGGTTCGAATAAGCCAAAGTTCAAAACTTATAAACTAAATTGAAATTACTGAATTTAATAATAAAAATAAAAATGAGTTTAAGAATGAAAAGTTAACTGTAATTAAAGGAAAAAGAAATTTACTATTGCGTTTAAATAATAATTCAATTGATGAAATAACAAATCTTAAAACTAAAGCGGTAAATGACGGGGTGGATTTACAGGACAGGTTTAGCGGAACTGGTAAATGAGTATGAGTCGTGCATTTTATATTTTTCACAATAAATATTCTTTGCATTTATTGATTTGAACTTAAAACTAATACAAGGTTACTTAACCAAATGATAATCTTGGAAAATTGGCCGGAAACGGCGGCACGCAAAAATATGAATAAACTAAGGTTAAATTGTATGTTTGAGCGGTCGGTATTATTTTTACCGGCGACGCGGTTTAACAAAGATTATACTTAATAATAAATTCCGAACGGTATCGGTTACAAACTAGGATAAAAGAAAAGGTAGACTATTTACAGGTTACGAGATTTAATTGATCTCTTTCTGGCGGTCGGTATTTATTTTTGCCGGTGACGCGGTTTTTAACAATCTTATTATTAATAAAGGAAAAATAATAAACTATATACAGGCAACGATATTATCGACGGCGGTTACGGTCGGAATTTACTTTACCGGCGGCAGATAATACGAGCTATGTCTCGATGACACCCGGTATAGACTGGAAGCGGGTCGGTGTCGCAGGAAGACACGATAATGCTACCTCCTAGCCTCAGGGTAGACAAAGAGAAGATGCGCTAGTCGTGGAAAACTCCATCGACTGGCGGAGGAACTACCTCGACCGAAAAGGTGGAGGTAAGAGATAGGAAACTATGCATAGGAAACCCCCTTATGCATAGTTACTGGGAATGGATGGAAAACTTAGTCAAGCTAAGCCCAGGTAAGAACGGTCTGCAATGTGTATAGGAATCCCCCTTATACACATTGAAACACGTAGGTGAGCTCTCACTATGTAAAGCATAACTTCTCTACATAGGGAGAGGGGAGAGAGTCCCTTTTAGCCAGCCGTCTTGCCGACTTATATGCTCTGGAGCGCGCTATTCACATTGCGGGAGTAACGCCTCGTAGCGGTTGAGCGCAGAACCCGGTTTAAGCGCGATGCTTGAAATAGCATCGTCGCAATTGATACTTTGAGGTATTTTAATTGATGAAATGTTTAATCTTAAATTACTTGAAGTCTGATTGAGCTATTTTACCACAGCTTCACTATGGAAAAATTCTTTCAAAGATTGATTGTTAAGGTCGATGAAATAGGTGTATTTTTTTACTTCATCTAATAATATTTTGTAAGACGTTGGACATATCTTCTTTGAAAAAAGAAGTACTAAGATACAAGCGCCTCACCTAATTCTCTAATCGGATTTTCAGAGCAATCCCAAACATCTCTTTAATGCCTTCCTTTTAAATCCTTACAGTTTATCTTAATAATCAATGATGTCATTATTATCAACCCATTAACTCCTGAGATAACAAATTTTCTTGAGCGATTCCAAGCGTATAATTTAAATAGAAAAATTGGGTCATTTTTTCTCAAAATCCTGAAAAAGGGTACAGTTAGAAATATTAACCGACATGTCTGTTAAAAACTGTTTACAGACAAAAATGTCTGTTACTTTAACAGACAAATTGTCCGTGAAAAATGTAATGTACATTTTAATTTGTGTCTGTTGATTTAACAGACATTAAGTAACAGACGAAAAAAGTTAATGGATTACACAAATGTTTTTAACCGTGGGGTGTTTGGGGGCGTTCTTCAGAATCTAGCATTGGTTTTGAATAATAACTTAAAAAACTTTTTTTTTTGTTTTTTTAATTGGAATTTTTCTCAACATATTTTTTTTTTAATTGAATTATTCCGATTTCAAATTATCATACATTCAATAGAAATCGTGTTATTCCCATATGGAAATAATTTCTGTGAATAACTGTTAATAATTGTGTATAAATGTGAAAAAATGTGAAAAACTGTGAATAACTGTTAATAACTATAATAAACTACCGCAATTGAGACATTAATAACAATAAATAACAGTTAATAACAAAAAAGAATTGTTACGAATGGATAATAATTATTATTAACTGTAAATAATAATGATTTACTGTTATTTATAGTTATTTATAAATATTCATAATTTTTCACAGTTTTTCACAGTTATTAACAGTTATTAACACTTTTTCATATTTTAAAAAATTTTCAAATAAGAAAAAATAGTATATTACGTTCCGAGGCACGGAACAGGCTCATTACATGCGCGTGTTGGTTTGCTTCGCGAGGCGAAGCCGAGCGAAGCAAAACACGCGCATATGATGAGCCTGTTTCGTGCCGAGGAACGTATATGATTTTCCTTCATACCCGGCCGGAACTTTGCCATCCCAAAAAGTGATAAAACTCCATTTTTAATAAAAAATTTCGTCAAAAGCGAAGAGTCATCTGTTGTGTTATTTCGTTGTAGCGCGCATGCGCAAGCAACTACAGTATACAGTTGAGTTCGGTAGAGAGAGAGAGAGAGAGAGAGAGAGAGAGAAAGAGAAAGAACCGAACATAGCAGCAAACATAGCAGTTAACATAAGATACACAGTAAATATATAAATGATAATTCAAATTAAAAAAACGTGAGAAATAATGAAATGTGTTTATAATACTTTTATATTACTATATTTTGTGTATGAAAACCTTTTAAAATGCAAAAGAAAAAATTGTGAGTTAAAACAATTGTGTATGTTAGTAAAGTTATAGTTCATTTTAATAAATATAAATGTATTAATATCAAGTGCACAAAAACAAAACGTGTAAAGCAAAACGTGTAAAAACGTGAATTTAATTATTTTCTTTGTACAAAAACAATCATGAAGTGTTTAAAAGAGTGTCGTGAATTAAAAGAAACGTGTATGAAAAAGAATACCTATTTTAAACGAAAGTTATAATTCGTTATAATTTAAACTAATATATGTATATTAGTGTATTAATATCGAGTGTATTTGTTTATTTAATAACTACAAGTGTATGATGTATGCATTTATCTATTTAATGCTGAGGTTAGACATTCGCGTATATATAGATATAGTTTAAGTATACAGCAGACAGCGAAGCGACCGAGAAGACGTACAGTTCGTAGCTGCGCGGTGCGTTCTGCGCACGTATGTAAAGGAATAACACAAATGTAATCGGCCGGTTCCCTGCCGCATGAGGAGCACTTTTAGGCAAAGTTTAGAGCTGCACAATACGATACGATACTGATATTTTGGTAAATTATTGATATCGAATCGAATAAAAAAATTATTTATTGTATTGTATCGATATCGACAATATTTTTTAGGAAATATTATCGTATTGTATTGGTTTTGATTCAATATTGATGCAATAATCAATAAATTATCTAAATTAAAAAATACAAAATCAAGAATATTATTGATTGATCATTCAAATGTAATAATTTTTTACTTTTCATAAGCAAATTTATTCGTAAAAAGTAAATGTGTAATTTATAAAAATTTTATAGAAACATAAAAATGTCAATTTTCAAATTCAATACAAATAACTATTAGTTCACCATATTAATAAACTTTATTAAATAAATTAAAAAAACTACATTAAATTAAATGAAAATTTAATACTGGAAAATAGTTAAGAAATAATTTGGTGACAAAATAAAAATACTGAAAACCTAATTGAGTCAGAAAGTGAAATTATAAATCCACTTCACATATATTTTTTTTTATATAAGAACTCTTCATCAATTGATTGATGCAAATAAGTTCCTTCAAACTCTCATCTTTTAATGAACACCTTTTATTGGTTGCTACCAAAGCTGCTTCTGAAAAATGTCTTTCAACTGGCGTGGAAGTCTCTCACTCGTCTCAATATACACGCACAATACGCAGATAGTTATACACAAAAGAAACATAGCTTCAATAATTACTGCTTATATTCACTCATACATTTTAGAATTGGCTGTACAATATCAATTTGTTTTATTCGATATCAATATTTTCGATAATATTGGGGCAAATATATATTGTCAATACAATAATATCGTCAAATTCTCAAAATATAGTTATCGTATCGTTATTGTTATTGTTAGGATGAGTATTGTATCGGTATCGTATTGAAATCAATACGATATCGATACAATATCGATATTTTTATCGATTATTGTGCAGCTCTAGCAAAGTTCCGGCACGGGTATGAAGGAAAAATTATTTTTATATTTAGTTATTTACACTTATTCATGGTTATTAGCTATTGTTAACTGTCATTAACAGTTATTTGTAGTTATTTATTGTTATCCACAATTTTTCACATTTATTACTAGTTATTAATAATTATTAACATTTATTAGCAGTTATTCACATTTTATAAAATTAAAAAAAATTTTTTAAATAATTTTTATACATAGTTATTTGCAGATGTTTATAGTTATTAACTATTATTAACTGTCAATAATAGTTATTAACATTTTCAATTTTTTTTAATTTAAAAAAAATCAATTGTCATTTACAATTATTGAATTTGAAAAATTTTATATTGGTCAAGGGATAATTGTTATACATTCATTTCTATAATAAATATATTTATTGAATATATAAATTTGAGTTTTTTAAAGGTTTATATATTTATTTATAAGAGTAATAATGCAACTTGGAATTAGGGATATCACATTTATTAAAAATAGCAGTTGGCTAGATAGATATGAGGATATCCACAAAACTTTCAACATTTTAATAAACTCTGAAATGCTTAATTAAAAATACCGTAACTCAGCTTCCTGACCAGGTACATGAACCTAACACCATTCAAATTAATAGTTTTGAAGCCAATAAATAGATCCTGGTATTTTTGTGATAGTAAATAAAAACTTATTCCCAATATCACGAAAATTATGGAAACGAGTAACCATTTTACGTGACAAATCATATAAAAATGCAAAATTTTCGAAGATTTATGGAAATATTTAATTTAATGTATTGGATAATCCAAAAAAATCATAAGGAATTATTTTTTGACTTCATTACGAAGAATTTAAGCCAGGTAAAACTTGTGTACCTTATAAAAATGTTGAGCTATCTTAAATTTTACCAAAAATATACTTCATATCTTCTGCAGGCTGCTAATCAACTTTTTGAGCAAGTTCACAAGTTTGACCCGACTTAAATTCTTCGTGATGAAGTCAGAAAATAATTCCTTATGATTTTTTTGGATTATCCAATACATTAAATTAAATATTTCCATAAATTTTCGAAAATTTTGCAATTTTATATGATTTGTCACGTAAAATGGTTACTCGTTTCAATAATTTTTGTGATATTGAGAATAAGTTTTTATTTACTATCACAAAAATACCAGGATCTATTTATTGGCTTCAAGACTATTAATTTGAATGGTGTTAGGTTCATGTACCTGGTCAGGAAGCTGAGTTACAGTATTTTTAATTAAGCATAGTTTATTAAAATGTTAAAAGTTTTGTGGATATCCTCATATGTGTTTTGTACAAAAATATAAAAAGGCGATATAAAAATAAATAGTTATACCTTAATTCTATATTCAGTATGAATACATAAATAATAAATACATGAACTTGAAAATAAAGTATACATTTCGATGAACAGTGGTTTAATTAATATTTCTACCTATCGCACCTTCTACTAAACAACTTAAATAATATTGATTTTTACTTTTTGTTAAAATACATGGTCTATATAACATTGAATAATGTACGCACTGTATACCAATTATATTTTAACACACATTTTTTAAATTTATCATTGATATCAATATCGTTTATAAATGAAATAGGATCAAGTTTTAATGATTTAAAAAAAACAACAATATCAGCCTCATCATTATATTCAATCACACATATTTTTGTGATAATACCAAATGCTTTATCCATCATTTGTACGATAGAGTCATTTGTCTTTTTAGATTTAGAATAAGAACAAGTGCTATATCTAAAGCCTTTAAAAATAATTTTTTTAAATAATTTACAATTGGTTAAATTATCAACATTAAAAATAGATTGAATACACTGAATTCCGTATTCATCCAATGAGTGATTAACTGCAGCTCCTAGTAACGTACAATCTTTGATTTTAAAAACATTTTTTAGCTGTCGATAATTTATTTTACTTTTATAAAATTGTTTAACATCTTCGGAAATATACTCTTCTGTTTCCAGTACAGGAATCTGTTGGTAAGTTAACAATCTGTTGGCAATTTGTTTTGTGACTTAATTATTACATTTTTTCATTTGTAATAAAAGTCGGTTCTGATTTTCAAACGGGAATGTGCTGTTTGCCCATAGTGGACCCCAATTTTGCACATTATCAGCAACGTGAAAAAGTAAATGCACATTGTAGTGCATATATTTATTTCCGAAATATTTACCAAATCGTATTACAAATTTTACTAATAATCTTCTGCAAGTTTGTAACTCTTCTTGAGATATGGAACCAGATAAAAGTACATTCATTGCTGTAACAAATAAAGCTAAGTACTGCAAATATTTTTTAATTAAAATTCCATTTAAACATGGGAGTCCGTAAAATAAAAGCCACATTAGCCATTCCGAAGCTTTCCAGTTATTTCTTTCTTTTAAGCTTCTTGTGACTTTTGCAGCACAAGTAGGAGGTTTTATCGTCATTAGTCGTTGATCTATAATATAAAGTGCAGATGGGGATCCAACATAATAAGGGGTATTAACATTTTCCATGATTAAACTTGTGTATAATTGGGCAACACCAAGCAAACATGCGTGCATAAAATCGACGATCATTCCATCGACAAGATCAAAATGTTCTAGATTCATTAATGAAGATGGTCCCTAAACTCCAGTAATATCTTCGTTACTATCATGAGCATCAATCATTTGATTTTTAATACTTTCATCCGTTCTTTTATGTGGAACTTCATCTAATACGGGGTACTTTCTAATTTCATTTATGTTTACAGTTGGATGCTCACAATATGTGCAACCATGAATCCCATTAAACTTTTTCATATTCAAGATAGCACAACGTGCTACTGAGTCGACACAACACCCCAATGGAAACAGTTTACTTACAATTTTTTTATTTTCATAAAACCATTCAAATCCTTTTGATGATAATTTATTCGCTTGATTCACAAACGGTTGAAGAAAAATGTTCATTTCAGGTTCAACTTTGGCAAACCATAGACCAGCCAGCAACATAAATTTTTTCCTTAAATGATTTGGAAATTCGTGAAGCATCATATAAATTGGCCACACAGTGAATTTTGTTTTATTACCAGGTTGGCAGCCGTCTGTGTTGAAAGTGTAAGAAAAATTCAATTCGTTTTGTGAAAGATTTCTACAAAATTTTTTATACACGTCCCCATCATAAATATCCTCCAAAGCATGAGAACCTTGCTTCTGTCTATTGAACCATTCTTTGAGACTGTCTATTAAAATAGGATTTGAAAACAATTGATTTAATTGATCTTTAATATCTATTTCTATGAAGAAAGAACCACTCGATGATGATTTTAAGATATGTCCGCAGGAACATTTAATTGAAGACTTTGTTGATGTATAACGACCAAAATATAAATTACACTCAGGACATATACTGTGATATGATAAAGCACATGTTGTAACTTTCATATGAGCATATCTCCACAACTTTTAATTTTTTTATAATGTTTTTGAAAAGTCATTTTACTGCTGTTACTGGGTAGCGAATAATGCACACTATTCAAACTAGGTTTACATCTTTTGTACAATCTTGTTCCTCTATTTTTTATGTATATGGTGAATGTGCCACCAATGCTCCAGTAGATATTTCTATAAAACGAAAATTTTTACATGGATAAAATTTCCGAACTTTTATCCATGTAAAAATTTACGTTTTATAGAAATATCTACTGGAGCATTGGTGGCACATTCACTATATACATAAAAAATAGAGGAACAAGATTGTACAAAAGGTGTGAACCTAGTTTGAATAGTGTGCATCATTCGCTACCCAGTGACAGCTGTAAAATGACATATCACCAAAAGATTAAAAGTTGTGGAGATATGATCATATATGCATTTAACATATGTTTTGTAACAGGAAACAATTTTTTACCAAAAATAAAATTTAACGCTTCAAAAATATCGAGCAAAGCTACCCATGTCAATGAATGCTTTTTGAAAATATTCGTGAACATGAACAATACTTCTCCAACATTAATTTTACAGCAATTGCATATTTCTTCGTTCAAGGAGCGTAGATTTTTATTCTTATTTATATTTCTTTTCGTACGTAACTGCAAAAAAATAAAAAGAAGTTGAAATTGTGGAGAGCAATATACGTAGCTTTAACATTTTCTATTTTAATAAAAAATTCATTTCATAATAAGTCTCTGGATTTATATATAAATATGTACGTGAAAGATTTTAATACTAATCATGTAAAAAAAAATTTAATTTAAATGTTCTTTTGTAATCAATATGCACAATTTGTCAGTATTTGTAAAATTATTATATCTTTTCATTTAAAAAAAAATTATTGATGTCCGTCTTTGTTTTGATTATAAAAAAATTGATTCAAAGTTACGATTCAAAAATTGTATATTATTAATTGAATAATTAATAAAAATTTGTGACAGCTATTTATATTGCAATGTTAAACTTTTTTTAAATATAACGAAGTCAAAAAAATAAATTGAAATGCATAAAACTTTTTTTCTCATAATTAATATTTCAACTGAGAAACTTTATAAAGAACTTAATTAAAAAATAATTTAATTTCAAAGTATAAACTTTATGTAGTGGAAATTGTAAATTGGTCAATATTGTCTTAAGTGAGTTAAATGAAAGCACTGATGTTGAATATGAATCAGACAAGAAAAACAAATCAACACAAAACACTGAAGTAAACTTGCAAGAAAATTCTACAGTTGATAATAAAGAATATTTCCACAAAAAAATAGAATTAATTCATTTTGTATAAATATTTAATTTGTATTTTAATTTAAAAATTCAGTAATTTTAAACTCTATGAAACTTAATTTATTTTATAAAAATATAAATTCTTACTGTTTCTGTATATTGAAAATTATTATCTTCTTCTGGTGTAGGGATGTGAATATCACATGTATCATTATTCGAGGCACCTGATTGTAATTGTATCTGCAATAATAACAATTAGAATTAAAGATAAATTAATATTTAACTAAAATATTAATCACATATTTAAAAAATAAAATTATTCTGAAATTACTGGTTGTTTCTGTTCTTCCGGTAGTTGAACCTGAGGCACATCTTGCTTTTGTACTGAATACATTTTCTTACTTTTTTTTAATTCTTGTTTTTTTTATACTTAGTTGATCGAGGAATTGATTGTTTGCCATGAAGGTCATAATATTTTTTATATGGGCCCCTTTTCGACATGTTTTGTATCCTGATGTAAATATATTTGAATGCCTGTAAAATTTTGAAGGTTATGCTAACAGTTACAAATAAAAAACTTATGCACAATGTCATCAACTTATAATACAATTTATACAATAAAATTTAGTGTTTGTTATGCATACAAGTTATTTTTCAATAAATTGAAAAAAAGAGAATAAAAGATTTAAATCAAAGAAAAGAATGATAAAAAAGCATTAAATACTTTTACTTTATTTAAGCTTATAATAAAAATATACCTATTTCAAATTATTATTATAAAATACAGTTTCTTATTGTAATTAATGTAAACATTGAAAATATTATAAAAAATTTTATAATTCTGACAAAACATTTATTGTTATTTATAAAAAACCAGTAAATCATTTAAAATTTTTAATTCTTAAAAAAAGTGCATTAATTTTAGTTAACTAATTGATATTTAAACAATCTCATTATTAATTCATTATTTTATCGAAAAGAAAACAAAAAAATAAATTATATTGAGTAACATTGTTTGGTAATATATATATATATATATATATATATATATATATATATATATTTATTTATTTATTTATGATAAACATCCTACAAAATCCTATTAAATTGCTGTATTGTTAACAAATATAAAAAAAAGTAATTCTAAACTTAACAATTAGGTATTTTGCAAGTTTTTGTAAACATTGAACATACTGTTATTAAAACAAAAAGCTTTGATGACTAATCACACGCGAGGTCAATGATATACCAAGCATATAAACAATGATAAAAACTGTGCAAAAAAACGAAAGTTGAGATTTTTCTTAAAAAAATTTAGCTTTCTTAAAACAATAGTTATCAAATGATAAAAAGAACTTTACCTTTCCATTAATGTTAATACAGATACATAATCAAAAATATTAATTTCCACACGAACAGATGTAAAGAAAATTACGTTATAAGAAATAAAATTAAACCGCCTCAAGTTCTTGAACATTCAAATACACACGCTTTTATCATCCCTACTAAAAAATCTCAGGTGAGAAATCACCTGATTTCTCAGGTGATTTATCATGCCAAAATCTCATGTGACGATTTTTTTGGTTTTTACACGTTTCAAAGCATACTTACTCGATTGCGAACTATTTTTAAAAATTTTTTAAAAATTGGAACTTAGAAAATTTTTTTTAAAATTTGGTCTTAGAAAAAATTATGACTCATTTTACAAAAAATTTTCTAAGTTCAATTTTTCAAAAATTTTCAAAAATAGTTCGCAATTGACTAAGTATGCTTTGAAACGTGTAAAAACCAAAAAAATCGTCACATGAGATTTTGGCATGATAAATCACCTGAGAAATCAGGTGATTTCTCACCTGAGATTTTTTAGTAGGGATGTGCTCGAACTTTTAAGGTTATGATGATTCGCACTGTTGATATGCTCACTGCTCACGCACTATGTGCGTTGATTTTAATTGTATTCACACATAATCATTATAAAAAAAATACACAACTCATAACAATTTTATTCTAGAAAATATGTAAATCTTAATAAATAAACGAAAAATAAGCATAAAATTTTTACACAATATATATGTATATTTGGTACACATACACTTCATGTATAAAAACGACGATTAATGCTCGAATTTATAGTCGACACTCAGCACTCAAACATCATTTTGTCTTTATTTTTCTTATTGTAAAAGAGTAATATAAAATTATGTTTCAGTGCTAAGTGTGGACTATGAATTTGAGCCTAAAGCATTATATATTGAAGTCGGCGTTCTTATACAGGCATTATAAAAGATAATTTCCTTTCGGAATTTGTACACCTTCAAAATAATATTTTTCTTTTCTCTTAATGTCTATTATGACAAGAATAATAAAGTTCTTAACGCAAGTATAAACTTTGTATGAAATAAGTGTGCTAATCAGCGTGCGCGTTTGAAAATAGAAACATCTAATCAGAAGCGTTTTGTATTGACCAATCAGAAAGCTCCTTAAGATCATATGATTCGTGGGGCAGTTGTAGAATACGGCCTCGGCGGATATTTGAATAAGGTTATTTATATTCTTTGTTAATGTTGTAATATGTAAATGTTGCGTCTTATATCTGTAAGCGTATCACCTTCTGTCGGTAAATGCGTACTCGACCATACATATGAATCAGCAAATCAGCTGAGAAAGAGAGGCTCTAGTCGAGCTCAAGCAGTCTGTAAAACAGAGTCTAGCGAGCGCCATGTAGCGATAAAGACAAGCTCTTTACAATAGCACATGTAAAGTAAAGCTCAGCCATTTGTAACGTATTAGATTAATAATTACTGTACTTAAAGATAATTAGAATATATATCAACCAGTTTAATATTATTAAAAAAGGGTGTTTTCCTTTCCGATCCCGGAGCACAAAACCTCTATTCCCAACATGGCAGCAGTCCGTGGTTGAAGGTATGCAAATCAAAAACGTGGTTAAAAAGAAATAATAAGATAACGTGGTTTAAAAGAAAAAATAAGAAAACGTGGTCAAGATAAAAATAAAATAAAAGAACGTGGTTCAAAAAAAACAAGAAAACGTGGTTGATAAAATAGAAGAAACGTGGTTATTGAAGCAAAAACGTGGTAGACTATTTAAGTCAAAAAGATAACTAAAAGGCAAAAGTAAAGTGAAAAATATATAGAAAAGTGAAAAGGAAAAATTATTGTTAGTCAATAAAAAGAAAAAAGAAGAAAATTAAGCAGAAAATACGTTTGATGCTAACGGATTAAAAATTAAAGCCACGTGGTCGCAAAACGTAAGGTTAGAAGAAAATTATTTTGAGGTTAAAACAGAGCACGTGTCTGAAAGATAAAAGGAAAGATAAAGAAAACAAGTGAATAAAAGGTAAAAAATAATAAATAATAAGAAGAAGATAGTGAATAATAATTTTGAAAAAATAGACTGTACGAGAAAAGTAAAAAAAGTGACAAAATAAAAAGATTAAAAACGTGAATTCACTAAGGAAATTAATAAGTGAATTTAATAAGATAATTAAAAGAAAATTTAATGAAACAGACAAAAGCTGAAAATATAGTGCTTATTAAAGAAGAAAGAAATCGTTTAAGAAAAGTTTTCCTCAAAGAACTGAAAAAGTGTTAAGTGCAGTAAAAGAAATTGATAAAAATATAAAATTAGAAAAAGAAAGAGAAATGGCTAAGCAAGTAAAAATTGATGATGTTTATATTCCCATTTTTGATGGATGCAACTATTCAAGCTGGGAATTCAGATTACTGAATATTTTAGAATATAAAGAATGTAAAGAGCAAGCAATAAGAGTATTAACTGAAGCAGATAGTCAAGATGTTTGGAAGAAAGCAGATTTAAAAGCTAAAAATATACTGATAAGCTCAATATCAGATAAGCAATAAGAGTACATTAAAGAATGTAAAACAACATATGAAATGATGAGAAAGCTAGACAGCATGTACTCAACAAAATCTACAGCTCTACAGATAATATGTAGAAGTAAGTTAGAAGATGTAAAACTGAAGAATTATGACAAAGTTGAAGATTTTTTTGTAGATTTTGAACAAGCCTGTAATAAGTTTAAAGAAGCTGGTGGAACTTTAAATGAACCAGAAAAGATAAGATATATAATAAAAGCACTGCCACCCAGTTACAGTTTTATTGGTGACTTTATAGATGTCATACCAGAAGAGCAAAGGACAGTAGAATATGTAAAGTCCAAAATTCAAGAGAAAAATATGACAAGACCTGAAAGTGAAAGTAAAAGAAATGTCAGCACTTTCAGCATAAAAACAAAAGGACAATGTTTTAACTGTGGGAAAGAAGGCCACAACAAGAAAGATTGTTGGAGAGCACCACAATATAACCAAGGCAGAGGAACGCATACCAGTCAAAGAAGAGGAGCCTACTACAACAGAGGTTATGGTCAACGCGGATTTCAACGAGGATCTCCACGATCAAATTCAAGGGGGTATTCACAACAAGGCCATGGACAGAACATAACAAGTCAACCAAGAGAAGAATCTTCTAGTCAACGTAACGACAACCGCAATGCAGAATCATGGGTAACGATGGTAAACCATAATGAGGTAATAGAAACAGAAATTAATGAAAGTAAAAATGAAATAAACTGGCTTTTAGATAGTGGTTGTACTGACCATATAGTTAATAATGATAATTATTTTGAAAAATTTATTGTATTAAAAGAACCAGTTAATGTAAAATTGCCAGATGGAAAAATATTAAAAGCTACTAAAATAGGTAACATTATAACGTATTTTAAAACTTATTATTATGAAAAGAAAGTTGATCTTAAAAATGTCTATTATGTAAAAGAATTAAGTAGAAATTCGTTAAGTTTTTCTAAAATAACTGTAAATAACACAATTGTATCGAGAAATCAAACAGCAAAGATTTATAATAAAAATAGAGAATTAGTAGCTGTAGCAGAAAAAATAAATAATTTGTATTTAATGAAAAGTTTTATTGATGAATATAAAGGTAAAAATATTTATGCAAATACGCTAAAATTAACAGATAAAGAAAAATGGCACAGAGCATTAGGCCATGTAAATTTTCAATATTTAAATAAATTAGTTAATGAAAAATTATTGAATGGTTTACCAGATAAATTAGAAAATAATAATATGAAATGTGCAAACTGTATTCAAAGTAAAATGGCTAATGTACCGTTTGAAAATAAGAAAACTAGATCTACTGAGACTTTAGAATTAATTCATACAGATTTAAATGGTCCACACAGCACAGCTGGTTATGGTGGAGAAAGATATTTTTTAACGTTTATAGACGATTATAGTAAATGTAGTAGAGTTTATTGTATTAAAAGTAAATCTGAAACAGCAGGATGTTTTATAGAATACGTAAATTTAGTTGAAAATCAATTTAATAAAAGAGTAAAAAAGTTACAATGTGATAATGGTAAAGAGTATTTAAATCAAGAAATTTATAAATTTATTAAATATAAAGGAATTGAATTATTACCTTGTCCACCCTACGTTCATGAATTAAATGGAGTAGCGGAAAGATTTAATAGATCAGCTATGGATATAGGCAGATGTTTAGTAAGAGAAGCCAAGATACCTATAAGGTATTGGCCAGAAGTAATGAAAACAGTTTCTTATTTAAAAAACCGTACAATAGCCAACACACATGAAAATAAAACTCCATACGAAATACTTTTAAAATCAAAACCTGATGTAAAACATTTGAAAATATATGGAAGCAAAGTTTTTGTAAGGGTACCAGAAGTATTAAGAAAAGGTAAATGGGACGATAAAGCTAAATTAGGTATACTTGTAGGTTATACACACAATCCCGGTTGAAAAAAAACACATAATTTTATTACATGATTTTATCATATGGTTTTATTATGTGGTTTTATCATATGGTTTTATTACATGTTTTTTGGTTTCAATTTATCATATGATGAAAGTATATGATAAAATCATATAATATAACCCTATGATGAAATCGTATAGTGAAACTATATAGTGAAGACAAAATAAACCATACACACGGAGAGAAAAAGCAGTTAAGAGCTACTCAAAAAATTTGGAATCATTACTAACTTTGTTCGACAATAATTAAAGGAATGGGAATAAAGACTAATCTATATTTTTGCGCCACGCGACAAAAGTAAGGTTACGATTTTAAAAATGATCTGAGAAAACTAAGGACTGAGGGGATATTCAAGTATGTATCGCGACGATAGTTGTCGACAAGAGAATAAAAAGTCTGCGCGCGCATAGAATTCGCGTAATACATCCATGTGTATCACTACTTGAATAGCCCCTCTGATTACTAAAGAGTTAGGTAGCTAGTCATAAAAAGTTAAATGAAGAGTCAAACTGAGAATTATTGTCTGTAGTTTGCCTATAGGCAGACTGCAGACAATAATTCTCAGTTTGACTCTTCATTTAACTTTTTATGACTAATTATCTAACTCTTTAGTAATCAATCCTTAGTTTTCTCAGATCATTTCTAAAATCATAACCTTACTTTTATCGCGTGGCGCTAAATTATAGATTTGTATTTATTCCTTTACCTTTAATTATTGCCGAACAAAGTTAGTAATGATTCCAAATTTTTTGAGTAGCTGTTAAGGTATTTCTATCGCGCAAACAGTTTATGTTAGTTTTGTTTCAAATTTGGCCCAAGGTTTTATAATATCTTTATCTATCTTCTGTGAAAATTTCAGTCATTTCTTGTGTGTGGTTTGATTTTTATTGCACTTTAAAGTTTCGGTTTTTAACATGGGAGAAATAGGGCACCATTCGTTATGCGATCTTTTTGAAGTTGTTTATGACGACCATTTTATAACCGTATGTTAGAATTATTTAATTTTTCATTTATTGAAAGAAGATTATCTGACGAAAATTTTGATACTTCAAAATTTTTGTTGTTGTGTTTAGTTCGTGAGAAAAGTGCGTGGGAAGATACGTATTTTTTGCGAATGGTTTCGATTCGCCTTGTGTCGACAACGTTGCAACTCGCGCGCTCTTTTTTTTTTCGTTATCTGTCAATTTTTGTAGTCATTTTCCACAGCATTTGAAAATAAATTACTGACAACCAATAAGTGCTGCATAAAATTTAAAAATCTTATAGTCAATTTATAAAATATTGAAAAAAAACTAATAAAAAGTTAGTAAAATTAAAAATAAATTAATAAATTTCAATAATTATTTTATATCAAAAAACACATTTAAATATTTTATTTTATATTTATTAGTTGTAGAATAATATTTTAAAATCTTTTAACAATTTTACTACATAAAAAAGCGGCAAAACTAATAATTTATAAATTCATGAATTAAAGAAATAAATTTATAACCATTAATTCCAATCATAACCAAAAATTCAAAACAATATGACATTTAAATGTTTATTATCGAGTGCTACACTGTTGCCACGTTTTTATTTGTACAAATCTTCAACTTCTATCTCACTCGCACAAATATAGCGCTCTCTCTCATCTCGATAGAAATACCTTAACTGTTTTTTCTGTCCGTGAATATGGTTTTATTTTGTCTTCACCATATAGTTTCACTATACGATTTTATCATAGGGTTATATTATATGATTGTATTATATACTTTCATCATATGATAAATTGAAACCAAAAAACATGTAATAAAACCATATAATAAAACCACATAATAAAACCATATGATAAAATCATGTAATAAAACTATGTGTTTATTTTCAACCGGGATGGTTATAGAGTTTTAATTGATAATAAAATTATAAATGCCAGACATGTTAAAGTAGTTGAAGAAGATACAGAATTAATTTGTACTGAACAAAATGATGAAAATTACATTGAATTAAATTTAGAAAATAATAATAGTCAAAGTAAAATTGATTCCGAAAATGAAAATGAAAATGAAATTAATGATAATGAAAATTATGATAGTGAAAATTCTAATAGTAAAATAAATAATGATTCTGGTAATGTAAATAAAAGATTTAAAAAACGAAAAGATAATTTAGAAGTTGAAAGAACCTCAACGAGAAAGAAAAGTCCTATAGAAAGATATGGTAACCCAATAACACATTATATATATGTAAATTATGTAAACGCTAATGTACCGAATACATTCGAGGAGGCGATAAACTCCACAGAAAGTAAAGAATGGCAAAATGCTATGGATTCTGAAATTAATAGTTTAAATAAAAATAAAACATGGACTATTGTAGATAAACCAAAAGATAAGAAAGTAATTGATGTTAAATGGATATTTAAAAGAAAAGGAGATAATTCTTATAAAGCTAGATTAGTAGTAAAAGGCTTTCAACAAAAAGAATATTTAGAAAATGTATACTCTCCAGTAGGAAAAATGCAAACTTTAAAAATTTTGTTAAGCTATTGTTGTGTAAATAATTTAGATATAGAACAAATGGACGTTGAGACAGCATTTCTCAATGGTACAGTAAAATCAGAAGTTTATATTTATGAACCAAAAGGTTATAAAACTGGAGAAAATAAAGTATGTAAACTCCAAAAGGCACTCTATGGTCTTAGAGAAAGTCCACGAGCATGGTTTGAAACATTTAATAACTATGTTGAAAAATTAAATTTTGTTAGAAGCAATCATGACTATTGTTTATATGTAAATAACACAAGCAATGATCCTATATATATGTTGGTATTTGTAGATGATATTTTAATTTGCTGCAAAGATAAAAATAAGATCAAGGATATAAAAACAAAATTAATGCAAAGATTTGCAATGAAAGATTTAGGTAAAATAACAGGATATATTGGAATTGATATTAATCATGATAAAGAAAAAGGTGTAATGACTTTAAGTCAACAAAAATATATTGAATCATTGGCTGTGAAATATCATTTAGAAAATGCAAAGCTCTATGAAACTCCGATAGAGACAAGTTTAAAACTTGAACAAGCAACTGAAACAGATGAAAGAATTAGTTATAGAAATTTAATAGGCGAACTTTTATACATTAGTACAGGGACAAGACCTGATATATCATATAGTGTTAATTATTTAAGTAGATATCAAAGTTGCTACAACGAAACACATTTTAAGTATGCTTTAAGAATACTGAAATATTTATATAAAACGAAAGATTTAAAACTAACGTATTACAATAATGTAAAGAAAGAAAAATTAGATTGTATGGTCGATTCAGATTACGCAGGTGATCATATTGATAGAAAATCCACAACAGGATTCGTAATTAGAGTATATGGTAATGTAGTTTATTGGAAAACACATAAACAGAAAACTGTTACAAAAAATTCTACTTTCGCTGAATATATTGCTATGTCAGAAGCAGTGACAGAAATATTATTTATAAAAGATTTGTTAAATGATGCATTTAAAGAGTACCCCCCGTTAAGATAGGTAAAATGCCCTCCCTCATATATTTTAAAACTAATATTTTTTCATGTTTCTATAGTAATTAAGATTAGGTTTTGTTATATTTATAGTTTCCTAACACATACCCTAACCTCAACATAACCTAAAAATCACTTTTTTTATAAAATTTTTTTTTTATCTGGAAGGATGAATGATATTAATCCTGCGAAAAACATATGACTAGGTCTTAGCACTCTCTTCAACTGTGATTTTTTGCGAGTCCTAGAAAGCAGTTTTTCTAACCTAAAAATAACATTTAAATCATAAAATCTCCGTAACTTTGCTCTGGGAGGGGCTACAAGTAATTTTCTGGGCTTAAAATTTGTATTTTTAAAAAATAAATAAAGTTTATGATGACCAAAAATTCGATTCTGGCATGGCGCCATGGCGAAAAACTCGAAAAACCATTTTTTCATAGGTTTTCTGTCGGTTATTGGTCTCTAGCAACTCACAAATCATTTTTAAAGAAAAAAAAATAGCTTTATTGGATTCTACGTGAAAAAATACATTGAAAATATGCATAATAATTTAGGAATACTTGGATGCTGTTACAAAACAATTAAAAAAATAAAATAATTCTAAAATTATTACATAGCTACCTTGCGTCGTTGCTGCATTTTATGTTTTTATGACCTTGGTCATCTCTTTAGAGTCTCAAAGCTACTATTCAATGTATCCATAGGCAAATTATGTCCACTACACCCGAAAAACAGAGACAAATACTAGACAGATAACGTTAACTCCTATATGTACATATATATATATATATATATATATATATATATATATATAAGGAATAACTTGCTATCCCTCGTATATACATAAGGAATAGTGATTATTTTTCTTATACATAGATAAAAAACCAATGTTTATCTATTCCTGTAACTATTCTTTTTAGTGTTCTTTTTTAGCTTGTAAGAGACCTAACATGTTTTCTGTCCTCCATAAATCACGAACTCGGTAGATTTGAACAATTAAATGATTCTAATTAGGTTCCAAATTCAAAAATTAAAAGATCATCATCTCTTTAGAGTCATAAGGCTACTATTCGATGTATTTACAGCCAAATTACGCCTATTGCACGCTAAAATAAGATTTTTAAACATAACTGAAGTAACGGTCGTATCATCTGTCTTTTTGTATTACAGTAGACTCTGGATACAAGAGAATCAACGGGCCTTCAGGAGAGGAATTTTCTTGAAAATTCTTTCATATAAAAAGTCCCCAACATGCTTGAGTCAAGAGTGATACCCACACCTACTGTTTTGTTGTGTGAGTTGTATCCAACATGCGTGTATATTCTGTCTCTCTCACTTTCATAGTGGTGGGATAACGCAAATACTTAGGCTCAAGCCCATATTTAGAAGAAAGAGCTCGTAATCTCTTATATCGCAATCTCTTGTATCGAGAGATCACTGAATCATTAGAGAGACAAAGACGGAATAAGGTTTTAGTAACAATCGTGTTGAGTCTATAAATTCGAGCCTGAAAGTACTCTTCTATGTAAGCATTTATATTCTTTGTTAGAACTGCCACAATTATGATTTGTCTTCAGGCCATTATACGCAAAAATAGAGTAGCAACCGATATAAGAAATACATTGCTTCTACATATATGAGAATCAAGCGCGTTGTTTCTAGCAACAGCTCACTATTCTTCGATATATATATATATATATATATATATATATATATATATATACACATATATATGTATATATATATGAGAAGCAATAACTCCTAGAGTTCCTAGCAATAGCTCACTATTCTTTGTATATATATATATATATATATATATATATATATATATATATATATATATATATATATATATATATGTATACATATATATATATATATTGTTACTAAAACCTTATTCCGTCTTTGTCTCTCTAATGATTCAGTGATCTCTCGATACAAGAGATTGCGATATAAGAGATTTCGAGCTCTTTTTCCTAAATATGGGCGTGAGCCTAAGTATTTGCGTTATCCCACCACTATGAAAGTGAGAGAGACAGAATATACACGCATGTTGGATACAACTCACACAACAAAACAGTAGGTGCGGGTATCACTTTTGACTCGAGCGAGTTGGGGACTCTTTGTATGAGAGAATTTTCAAGAAAATTCCTCTCTTGAAGGCCCGTTGATTCTCTTGTATCCAGAGTCTACTGTAATACAAAAAGACAGATGATACGACCATTACTTCAGTTATGTTTAAAAATCTTATTTTGGCGTGCAATAGGCGTAATTTAGCTGTAAATATATCGAATAGTAGCTTTATGACTCTAAAGAGATAATGATCTTTTAATTTTTGAATTTGGAACTTGATTGGAATCATTTAATTGTTCAAATCTATCGAGTTCGTGATTTATGGAGGACAGAAAACATGTTAGGTCTCTTACAAGCTAAAAAAGAACATTAAAAAGAATAGTTACAGGAATAGATAAACATTGGTTTTTTATCTATGTATAAGAAAAATAATTTGCGTTCCCTAAGAACAACTCGCCATTCCTTATGTATATACGAGGGATGGCAAGTTATTCCACATATGTATATATATATATATATATATATATATATATATATGTATATATAGGAGTTATAGTTATCTGTCTAGTATCTGTCTCTGTTTTTCGGGTGTAGTGGACATAATTTGCCTATGGATACATTGAATAGTAGCTTTGAGACTCCAAAGAGATGACCAAGGTCATAAAAACATAAAATGCAGCAACGACGCAAAGTAGCTATGTAATAATTTTAGAATTATTTTATTTTTTTAATTGTTTTGTAACAGCATCCAAGTATTCCTAAAGTAATCATGCACATTTTCAATGTATTTTTTCACGTAGAATCCAATAAAGCTATGTTATTTTCTCTAAAAATGATTTGTGAGTTGCTAGAGACCAATAACCGACAGAAAACCTATGAAAAAATGGTTTTTCGAGTTTTTCGCCATGGCGCCATGCCAGAATCGAATTTTTGGTCATCATAAATTGTATTTGTTTTTTAAAAATACAAATTTTAAGCCCAGAAAATTGCTTGTAGCCCCTCCCTGAGCAAAGTTACGGAGATTTTATGATTTAAATGTTATTTTTAGGTTAGAAAAACTGCTTTCTAGGACTCGCAAAAAATTACAGTAAAAGAGAGTGCTAAGTCCTAGTCATATGATTTTCGCGGGATTAATATCATTCATCCTTCCAGATACAAAAAAAATTTTATAAAAAAAGTGATTTTTAGGTTATGTTGAGGTTAGGGTATGTGTTAGGAAACTATAAATATAACAAAACCTAATCTTAATTACTATAGAAACATGAAAAAATATTAGTTTTAAAATATATGAGGGAGGGCATTTTACCTATCTTAACGGGGGGTACTCTTTAATATAGATAGACCAATTAAAATTTATGAAGATAATTCTGGTGCGATAGCTATAGGTAAATTTGGTAATCTAACAAAAAATTCGAAGCACATTGAAGTGCAATATCATTATATTAATGAAAATTATGAAAATGGTGTAATAGATATTTTGAAAATTGAAACTGATAAAAATATAGCTGATACATTAACCAAAGGTCTATGTAAAGAAAAATTTATTAAAAACAGAAAAGAATTAAGATTAATTTAAAAACATGTAAAAGCGAAATTGAATATAAAATAAAAGAAATAAAAGCCGCAAATTTAAGGAGGCGTGTTGTAATATGTAAATGTTGCGTCTTATATCTGTAAGCGTATCACCTTCTGTCGGTAAATGCGTACTCGACCATACATATGAATCAGCAAATCAGCTGAGAAAGAGAGGCTCTAGTCGAGCTCAAGCAGTCTGTAAAACAGAGTCTAGCGAGCGCCATGTAGCGATAAAGACAAGCTCTTTACAATAGCACATGGAAAGTAAAGCTCAGCCATTTGTAACGTATTAGATTAATAATTACTGTACTTAAAGATAATTAGAATATATATCAACCAGTTTAATATTATTAAAAAAGGGTGTTTTCCTTTCCGATCCCGGAGCACAAAACCTCTATTCCCAACAGTTAAAATCGTTTAATGCACAAAAATCGTTTTTTCCTTAATCTCTGTTGGAATTAAAACCTTAAATTAATTAAAATTATTGTATTTAATAATAAATTCAATTTTTATTAAAGTCCTGCTATTTTTTATTATTCAACTATATGTTAAATATAAGACTACATAATATTTTTAAAACATTTAATGTAAGTTATAATTTTAAAGGTTAAGTTGATAATTATTTATTAAAATGCGTGAAAGTATATTATAAAACAATATATTCTTTTTATTAACAGTGCATAGTAAAAGGATTATTTTATTTTTCATATCAGATTTGCAATTAAATTCGTGACAAGAAGAAATTTTAGTAATATTATCTTTAAGTGCCATGGACAAGAAGTTGTAAATTATTGAAGATTAATTATTACGCATGTAATATTACAAAATGTCTGAGGAAGGTAGTCAGGACAGCAGGCCTTATGCATATATTCATGTAACACCACTAAAGACTGGAGATAAGTCTGAAAGACGTATTATTCCTACAAGCTTAATAAAAAAATTTGATATTCAAGCTTATGAAAAGGATACCAATGTTTATAAGGCGAAACATTTCAAAATTCAATTAGGAAGAGAAAAAAAAAATGTTTTATTCTTTATGCGTCTGGTTAGTTCAATATTTCTTGATAATTATTACATTAAAGCTTCATTACTTAATTTTTTATATTTAATAGATAATTATGAAATGTAGTGAAAAAGTCAAAAAAAAAAAGATACGCCATTCCTACTCATAGTGACACTTATGTAGCTGATGAAAATCTTGATGATGAAAACCTTGATGAAAATGAGGATGAAAATCTTGATGATGAAAACCTTGATGAAAATGAGGCTGAAAATTTTGATGGTGAGATTGAAGAAAATGATGATAATGAAATTTTATCAATGGACATGAACAATGTTTCTGAGCTCAATCAAATTGGTGCTAAACAAATTAGAAAACAAAATTTAAAAACTAAAAAGAAAAATAAAAAGACTAGTGAACAAAATCTCATACAGAAATATACAAATACAAATAGCCAAAAAAACTGTAATCAAGCGCAGGTAATAATTTATTTATAGTTTTGAAACAATTTAATACGTATTATTAATATTTAGAATATAACCTTACAGAATGTACTTCGTGAGCACTGGAGTGCTAATAATACACATGATAATCCTAATAACATTCCTTCAACGTCAACACCTAATGAAGTAATTATAATTTTTCTTATAACTTTTTTAATAATAATATAATAACTTTTTAAATTTATTTTAGAGAAATCCAGCACTTTCAGGATATCGAATACAAATGAAATATATGAAAAATCAATTTGATAATGCTCGACAAGAATTGATGTTAACCAAAGCAAATGATGATAAAGAGCTTCAAGAGCTCGATAAAGTATATCATTATAGAGATGGAGAAAATAGCCAGTACAATTATGAGAATCAGAATACAGATGCACTTGTGCATATTGGATGTGATGTATACTGTAACATTAAAGCGTACAATGATAGTTTCAAATTTTCTAATCCAAGGAAATGTCTTACTTTATTAAGTCAAGGTGTGTATGGCATAGATGATCTGGCAACTAGGTGCGTAAGAAGACAGAAAAATACCAGGAATAAAAAACTTTTATCACCCAGAAAAACATTATCTATAGAAAGACAGGTTTATCGTTTCATGCGAATTGAAAATTACACACTAAATCAAATTAATCATTTCCTTAATGGTTTGAATACTCACCATCACAATGCCATTACTGCAGCGATAAGTAAATTAAAGACAGAGGAGAAGTTAAGAGAAGAAGAAAGAAGTATTGATGAAGAATTAGGAATACTAAATTCATCTCCAACAGCAGCAGACAAATAAATTATTTTTCATAAAAGAGTTATAAAATTTATATTATTATTAATTTTTGCAATTTATAAAAGTTTTAGTAAATTTATGTTAATGGTTTCTTATCTGATGACAGGTTCCTTATCTGTACATGAAAGCAGACTAAAAAAAAAAATTAGTCATAAATGGTTAAATTAATTTATATTTATTTATTCAATTAATCTAAGTTTTGCGATATAATTAAAGTAACTAAAAAATTTTTTTATATTTTTTACATATATTTCAGAAATTCATACAGCAAAATATATATGTAGTTTTAAATGTACATGATATAAATTGTTTAACATTGTTCTCTTAAAATATTTATTTTAGAATGAAAATATTTTAATATTTTTTTTTTATTGTAGACGATACTTATAAAAATGATGTTCGAATATCTGACATTGAGTGTAAATTTAGAATTTATTTTGTTTGGATCACATTGAAAAAGAAGTTATTATATTTCTGTAATTTTATATTCAATAAATAAATTTATTATTTCTGTTCATTAATAAATTGTTCTTAAAAAAATACTTCCTAAAATAATTTCACCTATACAATGGTAAAATTTAATATTATTGATGTAATAAGTAATATAAAATTTGTTACCAATAAAAATAAACCCCAATACACGGATAACTACTTTTCTGGAAAGATAAGTATTACTCATTTCATTATCCTTCAAAATTTTTTTAAATATTCAAAACGTGATTAACTAGTTCTAAATGACTAATTTCAATATTTATTGTGGATAGATGTTAATAAATTAATAATTATTATTAACTGTTTAGAGTGCATAATGGCTAATAACTATCCATAAATATAAATATAAATAATTCTTATAACTATTAAAAGAAATCAATTTTATGTATTCTTAAAATTTAGAAAATATTAAAAACTGTTAATAACTATTAATAAATGTGTATAAATGTGAATAATTATAAATAAATATTAATAATGATTCCTTACAGTTTATAATTGTTATTTAGTGTTTATAGCTATTATTAATTATGAATAATAATAAATACCCTACTGAAAAATATATATGAGATCTCACATGCGATCGCATATGAGATTTTGGCACGAGAACTCATATGAGATCTCATGTGAGATCTCATATGAGATCTCATTTATATTTTACATTTTCAACCCCACTAAAAAATATATATGAGATCTCATATGCGATCTCAAATGAGATCCCACATGAGATCTCATATGCAATCTCATATCAGATCTCATATGAGATCCCGTATGAGATCTCATATATATTTTCTATTTTCAACCCTACTGAGAAATATAAATGAGATCTCATATGAGATCTCACATGCGATCTCATATGAGTTCTCGCATGAGATCTCATATTACAATCTCATATGAGATCACATATTACAATCTCATATGAGATCTCATATGAGATTGTAATGTGTGATTTCATGCGAGAACTCATATGAGATCGCATGTGAGATCTCATATAAGATCTCATATATATTTCTTTGTAGGGTTGAAAATAGAAAATATATATGAGATCTCATACGGGATCTCATATGAGATCTCATATATATTTTTTAGTAGGGTTGAAAATGTAAAATATAAATGAGATCTCATATGAGATCTCATATATATTTTTCAGTAGGGTAATTATTAATTATTTATCAAATCAAAAATTTTGGAAATTGTGAATAACTGTGTATAAATGTGAATAACTATAATTAACTATTAATTATAATTACTTACAGTTAGTTATTCTTATTAGGAGTTTATAACTATTATTTACTATAAATAATAATAAATAATTATAAATTATTCAACAATTAAAAAATTTTAGAAAATGTGAATAACTGTTAATAATTGTGTATAAATGTGTATAAATGTGAATAACTGAAAATAACTATGAATACTGATTATTTACTGTATATTATTGTTACTAAGTGTTTATAACTATTGATAATTATTATTAACTGTTTACAATAATTATTCATTGTTATTTATTGTTATTAATGTCTCAAATGCGATAGTTTATTATAGTTATTAACAGTTATTCACAATTTTACACAATTTCTCACAAAAATTATTTTCATATGGGTTAATGTCCGAACTTGACGAAATCATGGTTATAAAAGTATTTTCATGTTGATTTAGTTTTTAAGAAATGATCATTTTTGTACAATAGTGTTATGAAAAACTTCGTAAATTTTTTTTTTGATAAGGATTTACTTCACAAAAAAATTTTATAGAACAAAAAATACTTAGAATTAGCTAACAAATACGTAATTTTTTCAGAGTTCAAGGGACGTTTTTTTATTTTTCCAATAAGTAGCCATTTTTTACAAAAAGTGAAAGTATCCAAAAAATTCTAAAAATGTTCACATGTATTCTCTAATCAATTTTAAGCATTTTTTGTAAAATAAAATTTTTCAATAAAGCTGACCCTTTTAAGAGCATGACGGAACTCTCCTCCATCTAATACTATTTCCAATCCAAGTTTATGAGTAGCCGGTGCATTTGATTGAGTTTTTTCGTTACAGCAAAAAAATTTGTAAGATTTAACTTGAGTGCGCACAACTCAAAAAATCTACCAAAATACTATACATAAAAAGTTATATAAAAAGTTACAATGTATAGTATTTTGAGGTTAGGTTTGTCGAGCTTGATATCTAATTTCCAATCCTAATTCATAAAAAAATAATAAAACGAAATGATTTTTTATTTTATCAAAAATGATTGTATTAATATAGCTCTAGTGCGAACAAGTCATGTGTTTAAATTATAAATTTAAAAAGGTATCAATAAAATAAAAAAAGCAAAAATCGATTCCAGCAGCTCCGACATTCCGTTAAGAATAAACTTTAAAAACTTTAAAAAAAGTCTCAAAGTTTATTACGTAATGGTTTTTTTTCGCAGAAATAGACATTTTTTTGCAAAATCAACTTTATTAAAAAATTTTACATCACAAAAAATGCTCAAAAATTATTCAAGAAAACGTGTAAATTTTTTCAGAATATTTCGGAGGTTTTGCATTTTTTCTTTCACTTCAGACTGTGTGACCTCATCTCACGAGAGATCTCATGTGAGTTCTCATATGAGTCTCGTTCCATTTTCAATCGTGAGAAATCTCGTAAGATTTTATGTCGTTTTTTCAGTAGGATGTACACTTACCGTTAAATGATTTTTTCCGAAGGTGTACCTAAAATGACAACGTCGCATATTTAGTCTATGGCGTAAGCGAACTATAAATTATACATCGAGTTTCGAATCATCAATCTTTGCAACTTCGTCAACTGCTCTCTGTTGGTAAAACAGCATCAAAATTTTTGAATTATCTTGTCAAATTTATAATTATATAAAAAAAATGAATTAAAACTAAATTTTCATTTGAATAATGCTGTGAAATATATATTTGTATAAAAAAATGAATTGAAACTAAGTTTTAATAATTATAAATAATTAAAAAATAATGCTAAATTTTTTCTTTATTTAAAACTTCAAATAATATAACATCAAACTTTTATAATTTTTTATTATCAAAACTTTTGTGAAAATTTATGATTTTTTTAAAAATAATTAACTACATTAATTTCAATACAATTTAAATTTATAATTGTAATACATGAACTATGTTTTAATAAAACTTTTTATTTATTAAATATATAAATATGCATATATCTGAAAGAAACCTGATCTACAAATTTCATGCTTGAATAAACTTCTAATTTTTCTATTATGAATAATTATACTAATTTTAATACAGTTAGTATGACATAATGAGTGCCTTCTAAATATAATAGTTGACAGAACCATTGCTTTCAACATTTACATAATTTTATTCAATTACTTTTAATAAAATTTTACATAAATTAATGATTCATAAAATTATTGTTGTAATTATTCAATTATGAATCAGAGTTATGTGTACGGGCTCCATTAATAGCTATTTTAACAGCAGCATCAAACCCCAGATCAACTTCAGTATTTGCAACTTATCGAGGAGTTGATAAACTGAGAAATAAGGAAACTGTAACTTCTTTGCTTGCAAACAGTTAAATAATTTATACGAATTTTAATACGAATGCTTATTACTTAACTACTCAGTAAATAAATGGACTCGTTTCAGTATGCTTCTGTTTAAATATCCTATCTTGTATCCGCAAGGATATAAATTTGACCGCTGAATTGTAAACTTTAAATTACTTGACGAGTGTTTGTCATTCCAGTATTCCAATATTTACATCTATTCGATATAACCAATACAGCATCCATGGTTTTGTTAATGGCAAATTACGGAATTTTACTCTATTTTAGTCTGTTGGTAGCCTGCACCTGCTATCTAATCTTAGCGGTTTCAGCATTATTTATGATTCCAAAACATTATTTATTTTTTAATATTAATTCTTTAATTATTACAAATATTATACTTTTAGACATTATTTAATTAAAAAAAAGACATGATCCACAAGTTATATGCTTTATAACACTTTAGAATGTTTGATTAAATTTGTAATATTTTTGAATAATAATTGTATTAGATAACATAATGTTTGTTTTCTATGAATACTTGTTTACGTAATCAAGGCTTTTTATGATTTCATAATTTTATTAACCCATCGTCTCCAATCAAATTTGAAATTAATTTCTTACTTTTTGAACTTTTATTTTTATTTATTTATTGGGAATCCATGAAAGCTATTGGTATGAAATTCCATACTTACAATTATAAATTAGTCTTGATAAACTGTGAAACAAGGAAACTGCAGCTTCTTCGCTTGCAAACAGTTGAAGTAAGACATGCACCTCATTTCTTTCTACAGGAATGCTTATTAATTAACTACTGAGTAAATGAATGGACTCGTTCCAGTATGCTTTTGTTTAAATGTACTATCTTGCATCCGGAAGGATATAAATTTTTACTGGATACAAATTTGACTGAACAAGAAAGAATTTTAAACTTTAAATTTCTTGATGAGTGTTTGTTATTTAAAAATTTAACATTTCTTTAATACAACCAATACTGCAAACTTAAAATGTATTGAAAAATATTTTTTTTTAACATTATCTATTTTAGGCACTCCATTTATATTTGATATAACTATAGATACTTTGAGAACTTTATAATAACAAAATTTTTAAATTATTCTTTGAAATATATAATTATTTTAAAATGTTAACTTGGAACTAAATTTTAATGATTATAAATGACTGAAATTAAAAAATAAAACAAAATTTCTTATATCATTTCTTCATTCAAAACCTTAAATAATAATACATAAAACTTTTATAATTTTGAATCTTATGAACTACTTTTATGAAATCACAACAGGTGTATTTTGAGCGCTGCTTGCGCATGTGCAGTGTGCAAACAAAGCTTGAAAAAAATTCAAAATCAAAATTTACTAGATTTCTTAATCATTTCTGAAATAAAGTCATCAAAAATCAATAATCAATAAATCCACCTTCATTATCTATCACTTTCTGCAATCTTCGTGGGACAGAATCACATGAATTATGAAAATATTCTGGACTATCAAATAAGGCAGTCCATGCTTCTTGAACGTGTTCCACGAGCTGCTCACGATTTTGTGCCATTCCAGGTCTCCACCCTTCCACCATATACGACCAGACATTCTCGATGATGTTGAGATCTGGTGAACGTGGTGGCCAGTCAAATCTCCGAAGCTGGGGATGCGCTGCGTACCAATCACGCACTATATGTGCGGTATGTATAGGACTATTATCCTCCACTATAAAAATTGGCACCTCATCGTCGGCGTATCGTTCTCGTAGACTTGGCAAAAGCTCATTTTCAAGAATGTTTACGTATGCTTGAGCATTGAGTCTTCTGTCAATACGAAAAATACGACCGGGACCATCACCGTTCACCCACGCCCAGAACGCTTGCGTGTGGCGGCCGCTCCTTTGATTTCGCAGAACGTTCTGCAATGCGAATCTTCCGCCGTCTGCTCTCCACAACCTGCAACGGCCGTCTTTGACGGTGGAAAAAACTTTTTCATCGAGGAAAACGGTCTTCCTCCATTGTTCCGCAGTTCTGTTCAAATGTTCTGTAGCGATTCGCAACCGATTTTCAAAATCAGGTTCATGTAGAGCACATTTTTTAGTCACTTTTCGATTTTTGATTCCTCGGCGTTTGTGACAACCTTGGGGATCAGGAGGTTGCACTAATTTATAAAAATATATAAGCTATAATTAAATCAGTAACAAAAAAAAGAAGTTTTATTTCAAAAATTTGTACAGTAATCGTACGCTCGATTAAAATGGACGCCAGCCGCATATAGCGTACGCGATGCCGCTTGCACTAATTAAATAACTATTGGCACGATGAAAAGCAGATATTAACAAAACTAAAAGCTAAAAGGGCACGAGCACACAAAAAAAAGAATTAGAAAAGCTCAAAGGGAAAATACGCAATAGAACGTGCACGAGATCGCCCGGCACACACGTCGCACAAATAAAGCAATAAATTACGTGATTTTATGTAACACGGGGGCACTCGCAATAATACGAGGCTTGATTTTAAATAAAATAAAAGGACTATGATTTATTGAAACTACTTAGTCTCACTCACACTAATTACGATAATTGTAACACACAACCAGAAAAGTATTACGCAATATCGCAACTCGTAATGCTCTTTACCGGACGCCGGCGACAGAAGGAATAATGCAATGGCATTCCTTCTTGTCTCTGTTCAGCTTCATCTCTCGTGCTGTACGCTGCGCGCGCCACAAGAGAGAGACAAACGATCCTAAACGGACCCAAGCTCAGCTACTCGAGTCAAGCTGCTCGCTATTTATATGAATGCACAGTATACGTGCTATAGAGATTCGCACGTGTGTGCCAACGATTTTGGGTTATGCTTTTAAATATTTGACTCACGTGGTCTGCTTTCCGTCTTGCCAGAAGTTAGATGCTTCCTTCTGTCGTCTATATGCGCTACAAATATACGCTTAAGTAATATGGCCAATCTACCATGTTACACGTTTTATTAATGAATTCCTAAGAGTTTCTTCCGATACATTTAAATTCAATAATTCGGGTAACTTACACACGGGTCGAAACGAATTTTCTCTTAGAAAAGCAACTACACGATCTAAGTCATTGTCTGTAAGTTCAATATTTTGCCGATTATTTTGGCGTCGATCTTCTGCCTCCAGGACACCTTCTTCATACGCTTGGAATCTGCGGTTCCAATTTTCAACCGTACGTCGCGTACAATTACCCATGGAAGAAGGCAATTCCGGACTGGATTTGGTACGGTACTGGTGCCCGCGATTCCAGTATTGATTTCCAATGCTGATTCGGTATCTGTTTAATATTTAAATGATAATATACACCGAGAAACTTTTTGGGGCGAGAGACCTCTGGTAGTGTAGGGCTGGGCGCCTCTATAAAGTAAATGAGTCGTCCCGTCTTGAGCATAAAGGTATGAGACCTTTGTCACCGAGGCCGTACGTTTATTACGTTCGGCAGATGTATACATGGATTCGGTTTTTCCCGCTTATACCTTCAGTCTTCAAAATAAAGGTCTCAGACCTTTATACGCAAGGCACGACGCCTCATCGAATCGCTCCATTAATTAGGGTCTCACACCTCAAAATTAACTAAGGTCTCTCGCCTCAAAAAGTTTCTCCGTGTAGGGCCGAACTTTTAATGCCAATGCAGGCACAATACTGATTACCAGTATTTATCAGTCATCGAATAATTTATCATTTAACTTATATGATTAAGTATTATTTATTTAAATAAATAAATCATCTTTCACCAACAAAATTTTTTGGAATGAAAACACTTTCGAAATCAATAAATCGCTATTCATTATACCGCGACCATAATTCATTAATTTTGAAAATAAACTTAACCAATTTTGCTATTATTCCGCCTTAATTTGTATTTGAAGTTAATAAATAATTATGTTAATAAAATTAACCACCAAATTATTATAAATAATATAGTTCTTTATTAAAGCACAGCTGACAGAAGAATAAACATTCAACCAAACCATTGGCTGAAGGATGCCAACTTGTCGTGTAATGGTGTTTAATACCAAAACTTTTTTCAAAAACTTTGAAAAGAAATGACGTGAATTGAGAACCTCTATCAGAAGTGATTTTAGAAGGACAGCCAAAACGAGAAATCCAACAATTTATAAATGCTTGAGTTACAGATTCTGCTGTAATACATTGTATTGGATAAGCTTCAGGCCAACGAGTAAAACGATCAACAACTGTCAAACAATATCTAAAAGAATTTGCAGATGGAAGTGGACCGATTAGATCAATATGTACATGAGAAAATCGTCTAGTGGTAATTTCAAAAGTTCCTAAAGGCGATTTAATATGTCGTGAAATCTTTGATTTTTGGCATTGTAAACAAGCTCGAGCCCAATCACGACAATCTTTCTGAATTGAAGGCCAAACAAAACGATCACTAATGAGTTTAGCAGTAGCATTAACACCAGGATGACTTAAAGAATGAAGTTGATTAAAAACCTGTCGACGAAAAGGAGACGTAATAAATGGTCGAGACTTTCCAGTCGACATATCACAATACACATGAATATTTAATCCAGGAATTATTACTTTTTCAATAACGAGAGAAGTATCCTCATTAAGAAATTGTGCAAGTTCAGTATCAACTACTTGTGATTCAGCAAGTGCCTTATAATCCAAAGGTTGAGAAATTGCTTCGATGCGGGAAAGAGTATCAGCAACAATATTCTCATTACCATTGATATGTCTAATATCCGTGGTAAATTCAGAAATGAATGATACTTGATTCCTTTGTACAGGTGGCCATTTATCACGTTTTTGTTTGAAAATATAAATTAAAGGTTTATGATCAGTGTAAATAGTGAAATTATAACCATCGATGAAATGACGAAAATATTGAATTGATTCATAAACCGCGAGTAATTCTCGATAGTAGGCAGGTAAATCACATTGTTTTTGTGTCATTTTTTTAGAAAAGAATTCAAGAGGTTGCCACGAATTATCCACAAACTGTTGAAGACATGCGCCGATGGAATGATTTGAAGCATCAGTAAATAAACCTAAAGGTGCGCCACTGCGAGGATGGACTAACAGAGTTGCTGAAAACAAGCAATCTTTACAAGCCTGAAAAGCTTTCTCTAATTCACAAGTTACTGGTATTTTTTGTGAACCTTTAAGTATTGGTTTACTGATCACATCATGAAGTGGAGCCTCAAATTCAGAAACATGAGGAATAAATCGACGATAGAAATCAATCATGCCAAGAAAACGGCGTAAACCATGAGCGGTCTGAGGAAAAGGAAAATCTTGAATAGCTTTTACACGCTCTTGAGGTGGACGGATTCCAGCAGCAGAAACACAGTAGCCAAGAAAATCAAGTTCCGGAACACCGAAAAGACATTTTGAAGAATTCACCACAATTCCATATTGAGAGAGACGTTTAAATAAAATCTTAAGATGTTGTTTATGTTCTTCAATAGATTTAGAGAAAACTAAAATATCATCGATATAAGCATAAACGAAATCTAAACCACGTAGAACTTCGTCCATAAAACGTTGAAATGTTTGACCAGCATTGCGTAATCCGAAAGTCATATAAGGAAATTCGAAAAGTCCAAACGGAGTTGTTATTGCAGTTTTGCAAATGTCCTCTTTATAAACAGGAATTTGTTGATAAGCTTTAACTAAATCTATTTTTGAAAATACAGTACATCCGTCTAAGTTGCAAGTGAAATCGTGAATGTGTCTAACAGGATATCGATCTGGAATTGTGCGACTGTTCAACATGCGATAATCACCACAAGGACGCCAATCTGATTTACCCTTTGGCGCTAAATGTAACGGTGAAGACCAAGGACTCTCCGAAGGACGAGCAGTACCACATTGCAGCATATCTTCAAATTGCTTCTTTGCTATTTTTAATTTATCTGGAGCTAATCGTCTTGGATTACATGAAACTGGTTGACCAAGTGTTGTTCGGATATGATGAACAGTTTCGTGCTTAATTTTACGATCTATTCCACAAGGTCGAGTTAAATCAGGAAATTCAGCAAGAATACTTAAAAATTCCGATGATGAAGACACATCTACAGTTTTAACACTTAATTGAGAAATTTTTCGAATATGCCCCGTTGATCGTAATCCAGTTGTTCCATCAATTAAAAACTTTCCATGACAATCAGGAAGTAAATGAAAATGTGCAAGAAAATCAGAACCTATAATTGGAACATCAACATCTGCAATTACAAATTTCCAAGTAAAATCACGACGAAGACCAAAATTTAATTTTATTTTGAAAAAGCCATATGTTCTGATTTCACTGTTGTTTGCTGCGCAAAGATGAAATTCAGTAGCAGAAAGACGCCTATGTAAATAACAACGTGGGAAACAACAAATATCAGATCCAGTATTAATTAAAAAATCTCGTTTTGAAAATTGGTCTGTAACGAAAAGACGGCTACTTGAAGGAGAGCAGTTAATCGCCGTCCTGACGAACTGCTTTACTGGTTTTCCGGCTTAAAACTGCAAGGTGGAATACATTTTTAGCTTTATTTTGAAATTTGTCATGGTACCAGCACCAACGATCATGACTCTCTTTAGTACTCGCCTTATCTTTAGGTTGATGACGATAACGGCTACGAGAACAGCTGCGAGAACGAGTGTAATTATTACGAGAAACAGAAAGCTCTGCAACCTGTTTGCTTAAGGATTCAATTGCGCAAATCAATGAATTTTCGATACCTTTTTCAGTAAATGTAGCACAAACAGCAAGGTTAGGTGACGTAGGAGAAACTTCTACAATTTTATCTGCCAACTCTGAAAGTTTTTCCAACGTTAGTTCCGATTGCGCAGTAAGAATCGCTTGTACACTTGATGGAAGCCGACGTAGCCAAAGCTGCCGTAATAGGTTATCCTGCACCATGGTTGTCCCAATAAGTGTACGCAAATGCCGTAGAAACTGCGATGGTTTGCGGTCACCCAATTCCTCCTCGCTAATAAGTTGCCTCACTCGTTGTTCTTCAGAAGCAGATAATCGTTCAATTAATTTTGATCGTAAATATGTGTAAGGGTTATCTGCAGGAGGATTGTTGATAACATCCTCAACCTCTACAGCAACACGAGTTTCCAATTGAGACACGACATAATGAAATTTTGTTACCTCGTTAACAATATTAGAAATGAAAAATTGTGAATCAGCCTGAGAAAACCATAAGCTTGGACGATCCGACCAAAAAGGCGGCAGCTTGACTGCAACACGATGAACAGCTGGTCCATGAATTGGTTGATTTAAATTACCGTCAGCATTATTTTCTTGATGCTCTTGTTGTTGCTCGAGTTGTTCTGCTAGTCTCCGATTTTCTGCTCGAAGTTGTTGTAATTGGTTAGGAAGATCATCGTCGTTATCTCTTGGAAGCACCATTTTAAATCTTCTTAAATTTTACTTAAATTAATTTAAGTTATTAATTAGTTCTTTTAAGATATGTAAAAATTTAAAATTAAAAGTTTAGTTCAAAGTTTTTTTGCACACTGCACATGCGCAAGCAGCGCACAAAATACACCTGTTGTGATTTCATAAAAGTAGTTCATAAGATTCAAAATTATAAAAGTTTTATGTATTATTATTTAAGGTTTTGAATGAAGAAATGATATAAGAAATTTTGTTTTATTTTTTAATTTCAGTCATTTATAATCATTAAAATTTAGTTCCAAGTTAACATTTTAAAATAATTATATATTTCAAAGAATAATTTAAAAATTTTGTTATTATAAAGTTCTCAAAGTATCTATAGTTATATCAAATATAAATGGAGTGCCTAAAATAGATAATGTTAAAAAAAATATTTTTCAATACATTTTAAGTTTGCAGTATTGGTTGTATTAAAGAAATGTTAAATTTTTAAATAACAAACACTCATCAAGAAATTTAAAGTTTAAAATTCTTTCTTGTTCAGTCAAATTTGTATCCAGTAAAAATTTATATCCTTCCGGATGCAAGATAGTACATTTAAACAAAAGCATACTGGAACGAGTCCATTCATTTACTCAGTAGTTAATTAATAAGCATTCCTGTAGAAAGAAATGAGGTGCATGTCTTACTTCAACTGTTTGCAAGCGAAGAAGCTGCAGTTTCCTTGTTTCACAGTTTATTAACTCTTCGACTAATTTATAATTGTAAGTATGGAATTTCATACCAATAGCTTTCATGGATTCCCAATAAATAAATAAAAAAAAAGTTCAATAAGTAAGAAATTAATTTCAAATTTGATTGGAGACGATGAGTTAATAAAATTATGGAATCATAAAAAGCTTTGATTACGTAAACAAGTATTCATAGAAAACACACATTATGTCATGTTAATTGTATGTAATCTAATATAATTATTATTTAAAAATATTACAAAATTAATCAAACATTCTCAAATGTTATAAAGCATAAGACTTGTGGATCATGTCTTTTTTTTAATTAAATCATGTCTAAAAGTATAATATTTGTAATAATTAAAGAATTAATATTAAAAAATAAATAATGTTTTGGAATCATAAATAATGTTGAAGCCGCTAAGATTAGATAGCAGGTGCAAGCTACCAACAGACTAAAATAGAGTAAAATTCCTTTATTTGCCATTAACAGAACCATGGATGCTGTATTGGTTATATCGAGGAGATGTAAATATTGGCATACTGGAATAACAAACACACTCATCAAGAACTTTAAAGTTTACAATTCAGCGGTCAAATTTATATCCTTGCGGATACAAGATAGGATTATTAAACAGAAACATACTGGAACGAGTCCATTTATTTACTGAGTAGTTAATTAATAAGCATTCGTATAGAAAGAAATGAGATGCATGTCTTGCTTCAACTGTTTGCAAGCGAAGAAGTTACAGTTTCCTTATTTCTCAGTTTATCAACTCCTCGATAAGTTGCAGATACTGAAGTTGATCTGGGGTTTGATGCTGCTGTTAAAATAGCTATTAATGGAGCCCGTATACATAACTCTGATTCATAATTGATTAATTACAACAATAATTTTATGAACCCTAGTGGAAATCGAATCTGTGAATAAATGGGAACAACTGGAAATAACTGGATATAACTGGGAATACCTGGGAATAACTGTTATAAACTGTTCAGTTTGAGACAGGAATAACAGTTATTCCCAGTTATTTTCAGTTATTCCCAGTTATTTACAGTTTAGCTTAAAAATAATTCGAAAAAAATAGAGGTACGAATAACTGGGAATAACTGTTATTCGTACCACTGATTTTTGAAATATTTCTCAATTGAACTAGAAGTAATTGGGAATAACTGGGAATAACTTTTATTCGCACCTCTGATTTTTAAAATTATTTTTAAACTAAACTATAAATAACTGGGAATAACTGGGAATAACTGTTATTCCTGTCTCAAACTAAAAAGTTTATAACAGTTATTCCCAGTTATTCCCAGTTATTCACAGTTATTCCAAGTTATTCACAGATTCGATTTCCACTAGGGAATCATTAATTTATGTAAAATTTTATTAAAAATAATTGAATAAAATTATGTAAATGTAGAAAGCAATAGTTCTGTCAACTATTATATTTAGAAGGCAGTCATTATGTCATACTAACTGTATTAAAATTAGTATAATTAATCATAATAAAAAAATTAGAAGTTTATGCAAGCATGAAATTTGTAGATCAGGTTTCTTTCAGCTATATGCATATTTATATATTTAATAAATAAAAAGTTTTATTAAAACATAGTTTATGTATTACAATTATAAATTTAAATTGTATCTTAATTAATGTAGTTAATTATTTTTAAAAAAATCACAAATTTTCTCAGAAGTTTTGATAATAAAAAATTATAAAAGTTTGATGTTATATTATTTGAAGTTTTAAATAAAGAATAAGTTTTGCTTTATTTTTTAATTTTATAATTATTTATAATTATTAAAATTTAGTTTCAATTCATTTTTTTTATACAATTATATATTTCACAGCATAATTCAAATGAAAATTTAGTTTTAATTCATCTTTTTTATATACCCAGGCGGAAATCACATTCTGAAATAAATAATGATAAAAAATAATAACTGATATTAACAATTTAAAATGTCTAGATTTTGGACTGTAATAAAAGTTTGAAATAGTTATTATTTTTTATTTTTTGTTTTAATTTCTTATTATTTTTTATTATTTTTTATTAGCTTTTTCAATTTGGAAATCATACGCATAAACCAAACCTAAAATAAAAGTTATTATTAGTTATTATTTTTTATTACTTTCTTATGAAACAATAGTTATTATTAGTTTTTTTTTTTATTATTTTTATTAGCTTTTTTCAATTTGAAAACCATACGCTAAACCAAACCTAGAATAAAAGTTATTATTAGTTTTTATTTTTTATTATTTTTATCAGCTTCTGATTGGCTCATTTGGATTTTATTCGGTGCTTTACCAAGCCTAAAAGGGCTTCTACCTAGAAAATATCTAAATCATCTTGCAATGTTTATCTCAGCTTTAAATACTCTTCTACAAGATAGCATATCACCACATGAACTAAAGATTTCAAAAATTTTATTAATAGAATTTGTTTTTTATTTTGGTATATTTTTCGGAGATAAGTATATGTACTACAATGTACATTTACTGTTACATTTAACTGATACTGTCGAGAATTGGGGACCACTATGGGCAATCAATACTTTTCCTTCGAAAGCCATAATAAAAATTTACTTGAAATGAAGAAAAGTAATTACCACATCGCTAAAGAAATAGTTATTAGACTATTAACTTATCAACAAATTCCACAATTAGAAACGGAAAGCTTTATTTCTCAAGAAACGAAAGATTTTGTTGATCAAATGAACAGTAAAAGATTAAAGAAAGTAGTAAAAATAGGTGGTTGTACACTAGTAGGATGTGCAAAACGTCACATTCTAACCAAAAAAGAAATTTCGTGCCTTCGTTTCTTTATAAATATTAATAAAATTACTGAATGTAAAAAATACAATAAAATTATATATCAAAGTTGTAGATACACATCTTGTTATTATTCAAAAGGGAAAAAAACTAATGATTCTATTTTTCAAACGAAAGATAGTAGATTCGGAATCATTAGTTCTATATATTTGATTAAATACGACGACAACTGTGATGTTTATATTTTCTTTAAATTATTAAAACTTGTACCGGTTTCATTTGTTAATGACACTGATGTGAAAGAAGTCATAAATTTAAAAAAATGTTCACTCTTTCATGGCGAAATTCAATGTCTTAAGTATACCATGCTACACCGGCCTTGTATAATAACAAAATGTAATGATGATTATTATTTAAGCTCAATTTTTAAAGGTGCTCTTGGTCGCTGCATTAATTAAGATTTGATAAGTATAATCGTATTATACGTTAGCGTTGACATTGTAAATACAAAATAAAACTTCTTTTAGAATTGTAAAATAAGATTTATATTTTTATACCCTAGTGGAAATCGAATCTGTGAATAACTGGGAATAACTGTGAATAACTGGGAATAACTGCTATAAACTGTTCAGTTTGAGACAGGAATAACAGTTATTCCCAGTTATTCCCAGTTATTCACAGTTATTCACAGTTATTCCCAGTTATTTACAGTTTAGTTTAAAAATAATTTGAAAAATATAAATTTGAAAAAATAAAAAAAATTAATTTTTTTTTATTTTTTTTTCTATTATAAATATATTTGGGAATAACTGTTATTCGTACCTCTGTTTTTTCAAATTATTTTTAAGCTATAAACTGTGAATAACTGGGAATAACTGAGAATAACTGGGAATAACTGGGAATAACTGGGAATAACTGTTAATCCTGTCTCAAACTGAACAGTTTATAACAGTTATTCCCAGTTATTCACAGTTATTCCCAGTTATTTTTAGTTATTTCCAGTCATTTTTAGTTATTTCCAGTTATTCCCAGTTATTCACAGATTCGATTTCCACTAGAGTATAAAAGTTTTTATGTAAGAATAAAAATAAAAATTCTTTTTGAATCAATTATATCCTTACCTATCTACTTACTTTCAATAATCAAAAACAATTTTTAACAATTTTTAAAATCTAATGAAAAAATAATTATAACTTTTTTTTATCGTTTCCTTCAAGTGAACACCTTTAAAATTCAAAAAATTAATAAAAAAATTAATAAAAATTACTAAAAAATAATATTAATAACTTTTATTTAACGTTGGCTTTATATGTATATTTACCTTCCATACCAAAAAAGATAAAAAAAAGTAATAACTGATAATAACTTTTATTCAACGTTTGCTTTATATGTATACCTTCCATACCGAAAAAGATAATAAAAAATAATAACTAATAATAACTTGTATTAACTTTTATAAATAGAAAATAATTATTAGTAACTCTTAGATTGAAAAAGAAAAAAAAAATAATAACCGATAATAATTTTTACTTACGGTTTACTTTATGCATATACTTACCATGCTGAAAAAGATAATAAAAAATAATAACTGATAATAATTTTTATCAACTGTTATAAATGTAAAATAATTATTAATAACTATTATAAACAGTTATCACAGTCCAAAATCTACACTTTTATAACAAATAATAAAAAATAATAACTTTTTTTTTAAATTATTTTTCGTTGTATATAATTATTATTAGTTATTAACGACAGATTATTTCCGCTTGGGTAATTATAAATTTGACAGGATAATTCAAAAATTTTGATGCTGTTTTACCAACAGAGTGCAATTGACGAAGTTGCAAAGATTGATGATTCGAAACTCGATGTATAATTCATAGTTCACTTGCGCCATAGACTAAATATGCGACATTGTCATTTTAGGTACACCTTCGGAAAAAATCATTTTACGGTAAGTGTACAGTATAATTTGAAAAAAAAAACTGTTAAGGGAGGAGATAAAGTTTGTTCTTGTATCTCAAATAAATTAACTTCTAGGGACAGTCTATACGGAAAATACATGTAATACATAAAAGTAAATAAATAAATATGTTTAATTTACCTTCTCATAAAGAATAAAATTATTTTTTATTCAAAAAATTTAATAAACGTTTGTAATTTTTAAATATTGGTCTTTTAAGATAATATTTTTATAATTCTCAGTAAAAGAGTTTAATTTTTAAATTAGGTTGAATATTTCGTTAAAATATAGCATGAATCATAAAAGAGTCAAAATTAGTCAAAAACCTAAAATAGCTTAAAAATCGAGCATCTGGTTTAATGACAGTGGATTTTCATGTTTTATGATTACAAACACAATCCCGTTGTCACTTTTCATCATCATTTTTGTTTAATTTTTCAGCTGTTTACGCTCAGTGTGTAAAATCCAAGCTGAACAAACTAGTATATCAAGTTCGTCATAAAATCATAAAAATCTTTTTTTTTCTTGCATTTCACTTTTAATATTTATTTAAATGTGAATTTGAGGTGTTAATATAAGCTTTTACATTATTATTTATGTGTACTATTTAGTAGTAGTATTTTTTCATACACAATATATTCTGGAGACTACATATATGAAACTTTATGTTATTTCTTATATACCAATTTCAACTTAAATATTGTAAAAAATTATATTAGATCTCAAGTCGTTTTGGTGCGTTCTTGTATGAAATTCTCATTTTACTTTTTTATTAGGGCAATCAAAAAAACATTTATCAAGAAGCATTGTTACGCTTCGGATATTAAATTTACGCAGCTGTTTTGAGCATGGCTTGGTATTGTTTACATTAAATTTTAAAATAATAAAATTGCAAAATTCTTATAAGATAATTTTATAATATACATTTATACTTTGCAAGAAACTGATTCCAGGTACCCCTAGTGGAAATGGATAATGCACAAAATTGTTTATAACTGTTTGAAACTGTTTATAACTGTTTAAAAACGTCTGAATTGAGACACGTATATTAATTATAGGCATTTATACGCAGTTTTAAACAATTATAAACCGTTATAAACATTTATAAAAAGTTTCATACAATCCCAAAAATATTCTAAGTGTGTAAAACTGTTTATATTTGTATGATTTAATTTATAATTGTATTTGATTGTTTGAAATAGTTTTATACAATTTTACACAACTTTAAAATTCTTTTATAAGTATTTTTTCAATGTCTCGATTTAAACATTTTCAAATTATTTAAAACAGTTATAAACAATTTTAATTAATTATAAACATTTAGAAACATTTATAAGCAGTTAGAAACAGTTTGTTCAGTTCTAAAATTTTCCTAAAAATTTATAGAAAAATTTTATGAAAATTGAATAGTTGTGCAAAACTGTTTATAAATGTTTTACAATGTTTATAACTGTTTATAACTGTTTATAACTATGTGTAAATGCGTATAACTGTTATACGTGTCTCAATCCAGACGTTTTTAAACTATTATAAATAGTCATAAATAATTTAAAATAGTTACAAACAATTATACATGGTTTAGAGCAAAAATTTTTTTCCACTAGGGACTAAATAAAAATTGAGGTAAAACTAAATAATATTCAATATTAATTTAATTAAATATTAAGCTTATTGAATATATAAGATAATTTTCAATAAATAAAAATCAATTATATAAAATTGTATTAGAAACTGATAATACCCTATATAATATACTAGAAAAATAAGAATAAATGCAGACAGGAATTCGTATTTAAAAATATAAAAAAACAATAAATAGATAAAAATTGAAATGAAGAAAACGAAAATTAACCATACAAAATGTATAAAAACTGTTATCTGAAATATCCTCCAGTTTTTATCAGTTTTCTACCATTCTAAACATTTATCTTCAATTATCATCAATTACATTTATAATTAAACATTTTTATTTAAATAAAAAATGATATAAAAAATTTTAAAAAATCAAGAACAAACTATCGGCGACGCCTGTATCTAACCCAAGCTGCTAAAATTGGTGAATTAGTTTGATGCTTATAATAAATGTTTATAAGAATCTATTTATTTATCTACACAGCAAAAATATAGTCATTTCTTCTAGTCATCTTTATTAAGAATAATTTGAAATAGTTCAAGCAACAAAAATATACAAAATATTATTCTAAAGCGAAAAATACTTACTAGACACGTATTGCATACAAACAACTGCCACGTCGACTATTAGATGACAATTTTCGCTTTATGACAACATTGTATAGATTCTTGTTGGTTAAATTATTTCAAATTATTCTTTATTATATATATATATATATATATATATATATATATATATATATATATATATATATATATATATATACAGATTTGGCCCACCCTGTATATATATATATATATATATATATATATATATATATATATATATATATATATATATACAAGTGAGGCAAAAAGTACCGGAACGGCGAAATAACTCTGCGGGATTGTATTTTAGGAGAAAAAGCTTGAAACAAAAGGTAGAGGATATTTTCTTGGCTATTCAACGGTGATAATGACCATGACTTTGACCATAACCTTAAATGTCATTTCAAGGTCAAGTTAATTTCTTTAAATGGGAACCCATAATTTTCACCTCAGAAATGAAAAGAGCGGAAAATTTTACGCCCGGATATGTATTTACGTAAAATTTTCCGCTCTTTTCATTTCTGAGGTGAAAATTATGGGTTACCATTTAAAGAAAGTAGCTTGACCTTGAAATGACATTCAAAGTTATGGTCAAGGTCATGGTCATTATCACCGTCGAATAGCCAAGAAAATATCCTCTACCTTTTGTTTCAAGCTTTTTCTCCTAAAATACAATCCCGCAGAGTTATTTCGCCGTTCCGGTACTTTTGGCCCACTCTGTATATATATATATAAATAACTAGAGAAGATTACTATATTTTTACCGAGTGAATGAGTACCCCATTGTGGAAATTGACCTGGGTTTCACATGGATTCCATGTGGATTCGCATACACGGAGAAAAAGGTAGAGCAAAAATTACTATCCTTATCGTAAAGAAACCACAGACTGTCATTTTGGCCAAAAATGACCATACTTCATAATAAAATTTACGAGATATATTGTACAAATTTTTATACAATTTAGGAATTTTTATAATATTTATAGTAAATTTTATTATAAAGTATGGTAATTTTTGGCTAAAACGACAGTTTGTGGTTGGTTTACGAAGTGTAGTAATTTTTACAAAAAGTGTTGTAATTTTCACTCTATTTTTTTCTCAGCGTAGGAATCCACGCGGTTCACCCACGTGGATAAAAAATCCATGTGGATTTTATGAAAAACATGATGATTTTTTAAAACTCTCATGAACTATTAAAGAATCCATATGGATTTTATGAAATTTATGTGGACTTTCAAGGGACCCGCATGGATTTTATAAAACCTGTGTTAATTTTACGTACTTCTCGTGGACTTTTAAGAAATCTATATGGATTTGATGAAATCTATATGAATATTTAAAAATTCATGTGGATATTTAGGTAATCTACGTAGATTTTTCACTTGGATATCCACGTGGATTTAAATGCAAATCCACGTAGAAATCCATATGGATATTTTGAATAGGAAATAACACGATATTTATTTCGCATTTAAAGTAAAAACCAAAAACGAGGTAAACCTTGTAGTTTCAGCTCTTTGAAAATCAGAGAGCTTCTACGATTCAACTGAGAGTATTCTGGTCTTATATATCTGCGACTTCGAAAATATGATGGATCACAAAACTTAGAGAAACGCCACCTTGTGACTTACAGTCGAAATGATGAATGATTATGTCAATTCTATTTTGAATCTATAGGTGGTCTTTTTCTAAGTTTTGTGATCCCTCATACAAATTTCAAAGATGCAGATATATAAGGCCAGAATACTCTTACAAGGAGAGTAGTTGACCTCCGGGAAACGGATTTAGCTGAAACTACAGAATATGCTTCTTTGATCAAAAAAATGAACCCTTGTTTTTCCTTTTGTGCTAATAGGCCCTATAGATAGAGATATAGACATTTCTTGAAAATATAGAGAAAAGAAGCGCTTATAAATACTTGAATAATTAAACAACTAAAACTTTTACAGAAAAATGTATGAAAAATAGAAAAAAGTACAACTCAAAAGCTTTAATTTAAGCCTTATTGTATCAAAAAAGCTTCTCTAGTTCAAAAGTTGTGCCTAATTGAAAATTACTACATATTCATTAATATTTTTAGCATGTAACGTACGATAAAATTTTTACCCTATTTCATTAGCATATTTTAATCTTCTATAACTTTTGAACCATATGAGATTTTTTAATGCAATAAGGCTTAAATTTAAATTTTTAACATGTACTTTCTTTTATTTTCCATGTAATTTTCTGTAAGAGTTTTAATTGTTTAGTTATTCAAGTTCTTATAAAGACTTCTTTTCACTACATTTTCGAAGAAATGTCTACATCTCCGTCTATAGGGCGCATTAGCACAAAAGGAAACACGGATTCATTTTTTTTCATCAAAAAATCATATCTTGCAGTTTCAGCCAAATCCGTTTCCCTGAGGTCAAATACTCTCCTTGTTAGTTTGAAGCTCTTCAATCTTCAAAGAGCTGAAACTACAAGGTTTACCTCGTTTTTGGTTTTTACTTTGAATGCGAAATAAATATCGAGTTGTTTCTTATTCAAAATATCCATATGGATTTCTACGTGGATTTTCATTTGAATCTAAGTGGATATCCAAGTAAAAAAACTATGTAGATTACCTAAAAATCTACATGGATTCCTAAATATCCACATAGATTTCATAAAATCGATATGGATTTTTATGTGGGATCACACGTGGGTAATCTACGTGGATTCCAATGCGAATCCACATGGAATCTATGTGGAACCAACGTGAATATTTTCAATAGGGTAAGTAATAAATTTTTAGAACTGATGATATATATATATGCAACTTTACTTCCACGTTGCATAATTTATTATTTCATTGCAAGTAACAAATCTTTATTTTTATTAGTATGAATTTAATGTATAAGGAGGGCGGCCAATACGGTGTCGGAGTGGGCGGCTGGTGCCTCACTCACTTTAAAAGCTAGCAAACCTAAGGCAATCGTCTTTGTCAGTAATCGTTTTATCAATTCATTTTATGCTGGGGCGCCACGGACGATTGACCTTGAGGGGGGTGTCAGCATTCCTTTCTCTGACATTGTAACGAGCCTTGGTGTTGTGCTTGACTCTAAGCTTTTTTGGGAGCCTCACATTAATATGGTTACAAAAAAATTCAACAGAGTGTTGTATGCTTTGCGGTTTTTTCGTTGGTACTCCATGGAGGCTCTGCGTAAACAACTTGCAACCGTCCTGCTGTTTTCACATCTCGATTACTGTTCGGTGGTTCTGCTTAATGCTTCTCAGGGCTTGAAGAGGAGAATATAAAGACTGCAGAATTCGTGTGTGAGATATGAATTAGGTGTAAGAATGGGAGCTCATATTTCTCCTTATAGAGCCGCGTTGGGTTGGCTGCGTACTGATTCGAGGAGACAGTATTTTTTGGCTGTACTTATGTACAAGATCGTGTGCATGAATACTCCGGAGCATCTAATGGGTCTGTTTACTAGATGTGTACCTAGGGCGGCTACTAGGGGAGAAATCAGGGATCTAGCGGTGCCCTTTATGCGTACTGAAGTTGGCAGAAATTCCTTCCAAGTTCAAGGTGCGTTTTTGGAACTCCTTGCCTACTGAGATTAAACATCTTCCATCTCTCAGCAGGTTCAAAGCAGCGGTGAGAGGGTACTTGCTCGACCTCGATTAATATTTTTTACTATTAATTTATGTTAATTTATTTAATTAATTTTTGTAACGTCCCGTATATAGGCTTAAGGTAGGAGTCCCATACAGCATGAAAGGACTTTGAAAAGATTCTGAAAGGATTCATAAAAGGACTACAATCTTTCAGAAATATTTCACTGAAAGGATTCTGAAATAATTCTATGTCCGAGGTATTATTCTTTTAAAAATAATACATAAAAATATTTCATAAAGAATTCACAAGTCATTTCAAAATCCTTTCAATGGAAGAATTCTGTAAGGATCCATGAATTCTTTTGGTAATAATTCGTAAATCTTTTCATACATCTTCCATTGAAAGGATTCTGTAAGAATAATATGAAATATTTTTAAAATATTACATTGTATTATTTCTAAAAGGAATATACCTCGGACATAGAATTATTACAGAATCCTTTCAATGAAAGAATTCTGTAAGGATCCATGAATTCTTTTGGTAATAATTCGTAAATCTTTTCATACATCTTCCATTGAAAGGATTCTGTAAGAATAATATGAAATATTTTAAAAATATTTCATTGTATTATTTCTGAAAGAAATATACCTCGGACATAGAATTATTACAGAATCCTTTCAATGAAAGAATTCTGTAAGGATCCATGAATTCTTTTAGTAATAATGCATTAATCTTTTCATCTATCTTTAGTTGAGAGACGTGTAAAGTTCTAGAAATTTTATTCTTTCCTGTATTATTTAAGAATCAATTTAGAATCAATACACACACACACACACACACATACATATATATATATATATATATATATATATATATATATAACGGATATATGATGATATAATTATTCATAGGATTACGAATAGTTTTACAGCGGTTAAAATCGAAGTTATCATAACACAGACATCGCACGCATAACAATTTATAGTTTCCATTTAAGATTCTTATTTTCCTTATATATGAAACGGGAAGCACTCTTACCGCTTGCGAGAGTAAGAGATACCGCCATCAAGCGGATAAATTATAAACTAATCCCGAAAATATTTCTAAATGATTCTGTTATCTTTCACGTTTTCTTTCATAAAGTCCTTTCAAAGTCCTTTCAGTAAGGATTCATGTAATAACTTTTATTCTTATCATAAGTTATTTCATGAAATATTTCAAAAGATTTCAAAATTATTTCATGTAAGATTTCTTGAGACTTTACCAAAATATTGCATGAATTATTTCATGAAAGCTTTTTGAATGAATCTTGAAATGATTCAGTGAAAGAATACCTTAGATCATTCCCGAAAATCTTTCTAAATTATTTTCTGATTTTAATCGTTGGAAGATTTCTGAGTTCTTTCTTGTTTCCTTTCAAGAAGTCTCTTCAAAGTCCTTTCAGTAAGGATTTATGTAATAACTTTTATTCTCATTATAAGTTATTTCATGAAATATTTCAAAAAGATTTCAAAATTATTTCATGTATGATTTCTTGAGACTTTACCAAAATATTACATGAATTATTTCATAAAAGCTTTTTGAATGAATCTTGAAATGATTCGGTGAAAGAATACCTTAGATCATTCCGAAAATCTTTCTAAATTATTTTCTGATTTTAATCGTTGGAAGATTTCTGAGTTATTTCTTGTTTCCTTTCAAGAAGTTCTCTCAAAGTCCTTTCAATAAGGATTCGTGTAATAACTTTTATCGTCATGATAAGTTCTTTCATGAATTATTTCAAAAAGGTTTTAAAATTATTTCATGTAAGATTACTTGAAATATTACTAAAACCTTGCTTGGAATTATTACATAAAAACTTTTTGTAAGTATCTTGAAATGATTCGTTGAAAGAATACCTTAGATTATTTCGATAATCTTTCTAAATTATTTCATGACTACAATCTTTGGAAGATTTCTGAGTTATTTCTTGTTTCCTTTCAAGAAGTTCTCTCAAAGTCCTTTCAGTAAGGATTCATGTAATAACTTTTATCGTCATGATAAGTTCTTTCATGAATTATTTCAAAAAGGTTTTAAAATTATTTCATGTAAGATTACTTGAAATATTACCAAAACCTTGCTTGGAATTATTACATAAAAGCTTTTTGTAAGTATCTTGAAATGATTCGTTGAAAGAATACCTTAGATTATTTCGAAAATCTTTCTAAATTATTTCATGACTAGAATCTTTGGAAGATTTCTGAGTTATTTCTTGTTTCCTTTCAAGAAGTCATTTCAAAGTCCTTTTAGAAAGGATTCGTGTAATATTTCATATTTTAACTTTCATTTCCTTCTTGGTATTATTTTTGTAAAGACTTTGTAATCTTTCTGTGTATTATTTCATAAATTCTTTTCAAAAGAATATGGTTATCTTTTTAAGTCCTTTTTAAATTTTTTCAACGTATTATTACTTGTAATATTTCATGAAATTATTTCGAAATTCTTTCATGCTGTGTGGGGTGTATTTATTGTATGAGTGTCGGCTGAATGGTTGGTGAGTAAGAGTTTTTATTTAATTTTATTCTTGACTGCGTTTCATGCTATAGCATACGCTTGTTATTTTATTGTATTATGTATTAAATTTAATTCTTTTAAATTTTAATATTGTGACTGATAGATATTGTATCACTGATTTTTATTTATATGATATTTTTATTTATATTGCGTGTATTTTATCATTACTCTGTGATATCGCTTTTATTTATTTTTGTTTGTGACTTACTTATTCTGATTTTTATTTATATGATTATTTTTATTTATATTGCGTGTATTTTATCATTACTCTGTGATATCATTTTTATTTATTTTTGTTTGTGACTTACTTATTCAGTATCATTAGATTTAGTGACTGACTGTGATATTAATTGTGCAATATTTACATTTACATGTATATTTATACTTTTTTATAACATTTTGTGCGATATTTATTGTTTCTATAATTATAAATTCTATTACACGTTTTTGTATTCTTATATAAAAGAAAATAATATATATCTATCTATATATCTATTATCAGTTACATTTCTTTTATTGTTGTAGGAAAAGTTCTCAATTTTTATTCTAAAAAAGAGTAATTTACAAAGTGGAAAAATCAAGAATTAACTTAAGCCAAGTGTTGTATTCTAAACTAAACTGTAGACAATGGTTCTATTCTGAAAATGTTCGAGAGTAAAGTCGACTGTTGAACACTGAAGAAAATCGTTATGAATGGTAGATAACCGGATAAAATATTTCTGAAAAAGATCAAGATCATTTCTTTCAACGAGGAATCCAATGGTGACCTTCGATTTGACTTTGAAATTGACCTTTATGGTTATTTCAAGGTTAACATTCTTTTTTTTATTGGAAACTCACTTTTTTACCTTTGACTAGTGTATTTGAGAAAATATTCAACCGGTCAGTTACATTTTTTACACCCTGTATAATTATCTCATAATAAAATAATGCTATTATGATGGCAATATCTTCTTTTTATTATTAATTTACATTATCCATGGCGCCATTAACTATTTTACTGAATGTAAAATATAAACATTATATTTTCCTAAATTTTTCCTTCTTAATCCAAAAATTTTAAAAACATTACCCTTCATTTTAATTAATAAAAAAATAACTTAAAGATATTTCGAAAAATTTTTGAATAAAAATCATAAATTCAAGAAACTGCTATCCCCTTAAATAATATAATGAGATTGGGATATAATTGAAGGGCTGCACAAAACGGGTTATATATGAAATGTAAATTATTTTTTTTCCAAGAAATATATTTTGTCATTTATAATGTCATTTTCTACAAATTTAGTCGACTAAAGTTTAAATAATTTAAAAAATATACATTTATTTGTTATCAGTCAAATAAATACCATATATGATTCTAAATTCATTAATTCGGCGGTCCCTTGGACAAGACTTATCTTTAAAGAACCTTTATGAAAATAATCTGTAGTGTTAAACCGTAGAAAAATCTGCAGGAAAATCTGTAGAATACCCACAGAAAACCTACAGAAGATCTACAGAAAAATTTAACGTAACACTGCAGGATTTTCTGTAGGGAAGATTATGAGGAAATCTACAGGTGAAACGCAGATAAATTTTTAGAATAATCTGCAAGATGCCTACAGGATTACTTGCAGCAAAAACTGTAAAAAAGTTTACAGAGATTCTACAGGTCTCTTACAGAGTAATATACAAGATTTGTGTAGGATTTCCTGATAAATTTTTATAGGGTTTTTGCCTACATAATTTCTTAAAGTATTTTCTACAGTTTTCTGTAAACCACCACGTAAGATTTAGTACAGAAAATATTTGAGAATTTTCTACAGAATGACCTGAAGGAATTTTCTCATTTTCCTAAATTTTTTCCAATTATATTCTTAATAAAAAAATATTCCACTAAAAAAATGTCTGCATAATTTTCTACAGAATTTCCTTCAGACTTTCCAACAGAAAATATCAAAGAATTCTCGCAGGATTACCAATAGGAAATCTTTCTTTATTTATTTTTGATCTATAAAAAATTTTCAAGAAATTCTATAAAATATTATGTAGAAAATCTTGAATAAAACTTTATTATTATTAAATTATTTGGTATTCTTTATTTAAGTATAATAAATAATTACGAGTTAATAACTCGATAATTATTTTCCTACCATAAGAAAAGACCAAAAACGAGGTTAACCTCATAGTGTGAGCCCTTCGAAGATCGAAGAGCTCACGATTCAACACCAAGTGCTCTCGTCTTATATACCTGTGGCTTGAAATTTTTTACAAGCGATCACAAAACTTAGGGAAACGCCACCTAGCGACTTAAAATTGAATCGACGTAATCGATCTTGTATCGTATATGCAACAAAATTTTCTTAAGATTTTGCTGCAGAATTTTTTACTGATTTTCCTGCAGACTTTTCTATATTATTTCAATTTAATTTCAAGTCGCTAGGTGTCGTTTCTCTAAGTTTTTTGATCGCTTATACAAATTTTCAATTCGCAGGTATATAAGACCAGAGCACTTAGTATTGAATCGTGAGCTCTTCAATCTTCGAAGGGCACACATTACGAGGTTAACCTCGTTTTTGGTCTTTTCCTATGATCCCTACTGAAAAAATCCAACTGGATTTCCACGTGGATTACTCATGTGGAAATCCACGTGGGTTTTACATGGATTCCATGTGGATTCGCATAGGAATCCACGCGGAATACCCATGTGGATTCCCACGTAAAAAAATCCATGCGGATTTTATGAAAGCCATGTTGATTTCATAAAACCCTCGTGAACTGTTAAAGAATCCTTCTGAATTTTATGAAATCTATGTGGACTTTCAAGGAACCCGCATGAATTTTATAAAATCTGTGTCAATTTTATGTACTTCTCGTGGATTTAAAAAAAATCCATGTGGATATTTAGAAATCTATGTGGATTTTTAGGTAATCCACGTAGATTTTTTACTTGGATATCCACGTGGATTTAAATGAAAATCTGTGTGGAAATCCACATGGATATTTTGAATAAGAAAAAACTCAATATTTATTTCGCATTCAAAGTAAAAACCAAAAATGAGGTAAACCTCGTAGTTTCAGCTCTTTGAAGATCGAAGAGCTTCTACGATTCAGCTAAGAGTATTCTGGCCTTATATATCTGCATCTTTGAAACTTGTATGAGGGATCACAAAACTTAGAAAAACGCCACCTATAGATTCAAAATAGAATCGACGTAATCAATCATCAATTCGACAGTAAGTCACAAGTTGGCGTTTCTCTAAGTTTTGTGATCCATCATATGAATTTCGAAGTCACAGATATATGAGACCAGAATACTCTCAGCTGAATCGTAGAAGCTCTCTGATCTTCAAAGAGCTGAAATTACAAGGTTTACCTCGTTTTTTATTTTTATTTTGAATTCGAAATAAATATCGAGTTATTTCCTATTCATAATATCCATGTGGATTCCCACGTGGATTTTTATTTAAATTCATGTGGATATCCAAGTAAAAAATCTACGTTGATTACCTCAAAATCCGTATGGATTTCTTGAAAATCCACGAGAAGCACATAAAATTAACACAGATTTTCTAAAATCTATGCGGGTTCCTTTAAAAGCTACTTAGATTTCATAAAATCCATATGGATTCTTTAACAATCCACGAGGGTTTTATAAAATCAACATAGCTTTCATAAAATCCATATGGATTTTTTACGTGGAAATCTACGTGGGTAATCCACGTAGATTCCTATGTGAATCCACATGGAATCCATGTGAGATCCACGTGGATTTTTTTAATAGGGTAGGAAAATAATTATCGAGTTATTAACTCGTAATTATTTATTATACTTAAATAAAGAATAGCAAATAATTTAATAATAATAAAGTTTTATTCAGGATATTTTTTTTTTTTTCTCCCTCTCTACGGGATTTTCATCCCATTAAACCTTGATTTTTGACATTTTTTACTGTGGTGTCAGACCACGCCTAGATTTTTGTTTTGACATTTTTTATCCTGGTGCTAGACCATCCCTTTACTGGTTCGGTTCACGAGATCGATCCCAGCCACGAAAATCCGGAAAAAACACTGTGCAGCAGACAATGCTTCCGTAAAATTCGCCCTAGCGGGGATTTGATCCCGCGCTCCTCGAGGTGCGATTGTGTCAACCGGCAGGCACATCTGCACAGCGCCTTGCTCGATTACACCAATCGCCCCTCTTATATATAATTTTAAATAATATTTTATAGAATTTCTTGAAAATTTTTTTATGGACCAAAAATAAATAAAAATTCTTAAAATTTTCTGTTGGAAAGTCTGTAGGAAATTCTGTAGAAAATTATGCAGACAATTTTTTAGTGGAATATTTTTGTATAAAGAATATAATTGGAAAAAATTTAGGAAAATGAGAAAATTCCTTCAGGTCATTCTGTAGGAAATTCTCAAATATTTTCTGTACTAAATCTTACGTGGTGGTTTACAGAAAACTGTAGAAAATACTTTAGGAAATAATGTAGGCGAAAACTATATAAAAATTTATCAGGAAATCCTACACATCTCCTGTATATTACTCTGAGAGAGACCTGTAGAATCTCTGTAAACTTTTCTACAGTTTTTGCTGCAAGTAATCCTGTAGGCATCCTGCAGATTTTTCTACAAATTTATCTGCGTTTCACCTGTAGATTTCCTCATAATCTTCCCTACAGAAAATCCTGCAGTGTTACGTTAAATTTTTCTGTAGATTTTCTGTAGGTTTTCTGTAGATATTCTACAGATTTTCCTGCAGATTTTTCTACGGTTTAATCTACAGATTATTTTCATAAGAGAATGCTTGGAGAAGACTTATCTCGCAAAAACTTCTGGCAAAGACTTATCTCGGACGAAAAGTTGGAAAAGACTTATCTCGAAAACAAAAAAATTAGAAACTTAATATGGCAATATGTGACAGATTTTAATGAATAAAAATTGTAATCATCAAAGCTATTGATTAGTACGTTCCTTACTATTTTACAAACGTTTGTAATGGCTCATATCAATTTTGAATATAATTATTCAATTTAATATAAATAATTTGACATTATTTATAACATAAAATGATTTTCTGTAATAATAAATTTAAATAACGTTAAAAGTATAAGTAGGACTTCATAGTTACCTACTGAGGCTGATAATGAAGGTAACTTAAAATGTATTATATATATATATATATATATATATATATATATATATATATATATATATATATATATATATATATATATATATATAGTACAATGAATATAGAAATGGAATGTTCCATTTCTTTTAATGGAAAAGTATTATCAATATTTGATTGTTAATAATAAAATATATGAGATGTGACTTTTTAAAATAATTGTTTATACATAAATAGAACATTAAATTCCTATAATATGTACTTTTGCCCCCCTTCGTCTAAAATCGACTTATCTAAAAAGTTTTATAACTCTGGAAAAAATGGTCGTAGCCTAAAACTTCCTACGGGATTCGAAAGACTATTGGAAATTCTTTCAAAAACCATTGATTTGATATGAAAAAAAAACATTTTTTTCGTATCTCTTATTCTTGTATAAAAAGAAATTTTTTGTAACTTTGTTTTGACTTTGTAAAATAGTGTCAATTTTAAAACAAATCGTTACATTAATACAAAACTAAATAGATTTTAAAGCTTATATTTCGACGATAAAAATGCAATGTCGAATGTCTCGATTCGACCTTTTAAACCGGAGTTATAAGATTTTATATTAAAAATAAGGCTTTTTTTCGATGTATGAATATCTCTGAATTTAAGAGGAATAGAAAAATTTGTCAGAGAGAAAAAATGATCCTTTTTGGTCAAATAATAATATATAATAGGAAATTCATTTCGGAAAAAATTTTTTTTTTTTTGGTATGCAATGAGATTTTGATATCTTTAAAATATTGAACGTGGGTGAAAAAAGCAAAAAAAAATTTTTTTCCCGAAATAAATTTTGTATTATAAATTATTATTATTTGACCAAGAAGAATAGCCTTATTTTTAATATAAAATCTTATAACTCTGGTTTAAAAGACCGAATCGAGACGTTCAACATTGCATTTTTATCGTCAAAATATCTCTCTATACTATAAAAGATTTTCGCTGTTGCCGCTGCCGCTGTCAGTCTCTCAACTTCCTACCTTAACTCTTCCTTTTTACTAATAAATTTAGCTAAATTATGGTAAATTTTAGCTGATTTATTGTGAATTTTAGCTAAAAATTTCATTTTTCAGCTAATTTTAACTGATTTATTGAGAATTTTAGCTAATTTATATTAATTTTAGCTAAAATTGTAATTTTTTACTTAAAATCTGATAAATCAGGTCAATTTGATTTTAATTATTATAAGCAGAGCCGGCCTTAGTCTCACAGACGCCCTAGGGCAAAATTATCCATAGCGCCCCTTTAAGGAAATCAAAACGCTCCAAATTTATAAATCGGCTGAAATACTTGATGAAGATCAATTAAGACGAATATTTTGTAATTTATCATTAACAAAAAATAGAAAAATATTATTAAAAAAATTTAATTTATTATAAATACATAATCAAGAAATATCAAATAATAAAATATTAATATTAAATATTAATAAAATATTAATATTAAATATTAATAAAATATTAATAAAATAACATATTAATAAAAGATTTTACTAATAATAAAAGTGCGAAAAGTTAATTTTATTTTTTTTAAACATTTTATAGATAATAACGTTTTACGTAAACAGAAAATAAAATCGTAAATTTTTATTAATACCCAAAATGAACTTTTCGAGCTTTTTTATCAGAAAATTCTCTTATTAATTCCGTAAAATCTAGATTTTCAACAATATCATTTTCAATAGAAAGTGTTGCCAAACTAGAAAGTCTTTCTTGAGACATCGTTGATCTTAAGTAAGTTTTGATTAATTTGAGTTTTGAGAAACTCCGTTCACCACTTGCGACAGTCACTGGTATGGTCAATAAAATTCGCATAGCAATCCATATGTTAGAGTATAGATCTAACAAATCTTTGTTTTTTATAAAATTTAAAATAAATATCGGATCAATTTTATTGTGATTCTTAACGTCAATGAAAGATTGAATACTAATTAATTCGTCACAGAGCAGAGTTCCATTGATGTCCGAGCTTGAATTTACCGTCAAGGCAGTTTGTAAATTGATACAAAGTTTCAAAAGTTCTTCTTTTCCTGGCAAATTGTTTAAATTGTATAAAAATCCCCATGTTTGTGAATAAGCACTTAATTGTTTAAATCTTTCTGTCATTGATGCTATAACTGTATCCAAAAGACAATTAAAAAAATCTATTTCAAATTTTTTCTCTGGTGAAATTATAGGCTCATCTTCAGTTATATCATCGTAGTGACGTTTAACTCGTCTTATTCTTTTCGTTGACTTAAATACAGGCTCAATATTTAACTGCTGTGCTAAATCTTTAGCTTCAATTATAGCCTGCTTCAATCCATTTATTCTATAATTTTTTAAGTATTGATTGCAATTTCTCATTATCTGTGTGCATTCAGCAATATCCATGTCTTTTGCTTGAAACATTTTGCTAGCAACATTTATTTGAAACAGGACATTATACCATACAATTAAAGATACAATAAAACTAAAATCTTGCAACTGCTCTGCTAATGTAATTGCTTCATGACATGTACTAGGATCGCATTTTTCGCTTTCGGATAAAGTAATAAGAGCATCATAAATTTCACTTATTTGATAACGAACCGCTTTGACACTATTTATTTTTGCCTCCCAACGTGTATCACTCAGCTTTTTTAATGTCATATTGCTAATGTGATCAGTTAAAATCTTCCATCGATTGACAGAGGCTGAGAACAAAGTAAATAATCTTTGAAGAATACCGAACAAAGTTGCAGACTTAATTGAAGAAGTTGCTGCGTCACACAGTACAAGATTTAAGCTATGGCTACCACAAGGCACATATGTAGCTAAAGGATTCAAATTTAATATCTTTTTTTGTACTCCGTTATTTTTACCTTTCATGTTGGATCCGTTATCATATCCTTGACCTGTGCAATTAATGATTTCAAGTCCATGCTTTGTTAACTCTTCAATTAAAATTTCTGTCAAACCTGAACCACTAGAATCATTTATAGGAATAAATTTTAAAAAATGTTCTTTGATATTTATAGTATCGTCGGATACATCAACAAATCGAACTATGAGATATAGCTGTTCAACGTGAGAAACATCTGGAGTGCAATCTGCTATGATTGAATAATATTTCGCTTTTAAAGCTCTAATTATAATCATTTTATTAACTTTATTAGCCATCAGATCTATTAATTCGTTTTGAATTCTTTTCCCGCAATAATGATCGGAAATATCACCTTTCATAGCCAACGTAACGTGATTTTGCATTATTGGATCAAATTTTGCTAATAATTCGACTAGACCCAAGAACTTGCCATTGTTGCGAGTATAAAGTTTATCTGAATTACCTCTAAAAGACATATTATTAGCTGATAAGTACGCTATAATATTCATTAATCTATTGAGAACATTTTGCCACCGTAAACTCTCTTTTTCAAACAACTTTTGTTCTGTCAAGTCAATAGTTGTTTCAGTTTTCATTCTAATTTCAATTTCTTTCCATTGTTGATAACATCTTACGTGAGAGACACTATTTTCATGGCTTTTTATAAGCTCAGATAAATGTTTCCATTTATTGCACCCTTCATTAATGAAATTAGAATTTAATTTCTTGTCGAAAAGTCGACAACAAAAACAAACCAGCCATTGCCGTCGAAATGATTCGCCATTTGATAATTTTCTTGTGTAATATGAATTTGAAAAGTGTCGCCCTTCTTTATTTTTAGGATACTTATTTTTCATTATTTGTGTTGCACCATTTTTTATTATACAATCTACTGTTCTGCCATTGAGAAAATTCGGCCATGTACCACAATCTGATAATTCAAATTTTAATTTTTTTTGCATATTATTGTCGCATATTTCGTTTGTCGTTTCCTGAACATCAGCTGCTTCGACATGATCTTGTAAAGATCCAATCATTGCAGTTTCTACATTTTCACTCATAACAGAATCATTTATTGTGTTCTTTTCAATCGAATTTTCAACAATCACTTCTTCCAAATTATTAAGAGTGTTGCTTTGCTTTTTTTGGATAACGTATTGTTCAATATTCATAAATTTTTTGTTTTCTTGTAAATATTTCTCTTTTTCTGCTTTTCTTTTTCTGTATTCACATCCAGATAACTTCTTTTTAACATTTTTGTCAGACATTTCTACGTATTTTGTTAAAAATCATTTACCTACATACAAAAAATTAAATTAAAAATATAGAACAATAAACAATTAATGAAATCGTACATAAAACTTGACTATATGTATTTACATTAAATCATAAAAGATATAAAGCACGATAGAAAATATTTTCTATATTGCATAAATGACAAAAAATTAAATAAATATTTTTTGAAGTAATTATAATTTTACTTTTGTGTAATTTTCATATTTTTATGAATCAATTTTATGATAAATTCATGTCATTTCAAGATTTGCATATAGCATACTACTGTTTATATCATGTGTTTTATATTACAAACAAAATAAATTTTATATCAAATGAACAAAAGATTGACATACAAACTAAACTATGATTTATAAATACTTACACATAGCATAATTTTACAGATTCTAGTAGTTGAAATAAAAACAAGAAAAAACCTTTTATCGTGAGGAAAAGAGCTAACGACAATAACTATCAACGTAAACAATATATATGATAGAAAGAAACATCTACAGTTCGCGCCATGTTTGTCATGAATCTCGTCTCGCCCGGTCGATAATAAACTAAATTTCTATCAAAGAATATTTCGGCTAAGAAATATTTTTTATAATATCTATACATATTTTGTTAGTTATCGCATGACTTATAATTTAAATTCCTTAGCATCACTTCAGTTTCGCATCATAGTATTTATTAATTGGAAAAATTTACGCTGTCGATAAAACCGCGTCTATCACTAGTCAATTTATAATTTTTATAATCATATTAACGGTAATGGTTAAGTTACAGTATATTTTTTTGTGAAAACGAAAAAATTTTAATTAACACATAACCTTCTTACACAAATATTTTATTTAAATATTTAATTACTGAGTTACAAAGTACCATGATGCTAAACTCTTGACATGCTAAAAAATTTTCTCGAGCTTATGATAAATTTGCAGCGTTGCCATTTGACGTATACGTGAAGTTTTCAAAATTTAATAATCAAACTAACTAATTTAAATAGAATCAATGTTTCTTAGGCTTAGTTAATTATAATAATTTTTCTATTAAAATGTTCGTAATTCAGGCTTAAACTTTAAAAATTTTAACGGTTATAAAAAAAAAGAATAAATATTTCTGAGAAATATTTTCACTATGAAGCAAATTAAAATATATTAATTAAATAAAATAAATTTTACGAATTAATTTTTAATTTGTCTTGCCTCTTTTGTACATTTTAAAAGTATCGTGTACATGTCAACTTATGAAGAATTTTTGGGTAAAGTTTTATATTCGAAATATATTCGAAAAAGTTAATTTTAAATTCTGCATTTTATGATCTGAAAAAATTTGTTATTTATTCATTTTCAATTATCTTAAGTTTTCACATATTTTTTATTGTACTACCCCTATTTAAAAAAAACACGCGTTTTTTACATGTAAAATTTGCGTGTTTTTTCACGCATATTTTTCACGTGTTTTTTTCACGTGTATTTTTCAGATGTATTTTTCACATATTGTTTTACAGCTTTTCGATGAGCTTCTACTGTCCGGCCTCTTATATCTGCGTCTCCCAAATTTGTGTAAGGGATGAGAAAATTTAGAAAAACGCCACCTAGCGACATAAAGTTAAGTTTGACTTTAAATAAGTATTTTACACGTGTTTTTTTCACGTGCAGAAAACACGTGTTTTTTTTAATAGGGACGGTACACATTCAATTAATTCTTTTAGATTTTTCTTTATAAAAATAAGTATTATTGTATAACTGTAAGAAATGAATATTAATTAAAACAAAATAATAGGTATTAATTAACTTGATATATTTTTAATATGATAACAATGTTGCTTTAATAAAAAGTTAGAACAGTGTTTTTTTTAAGGGTTATAATATACTATCGCCCAATAGCATTGGGATCGATATAATTAGTACATTTGCTTCATTGCATTTTGATTTTCAAAAAAATTCAAAACTATATTGGAAGTATTTTTAAAAATAAATTAAATAATTTATGAAAACCTAGTTCAAAAGCATTAAAAATTTAAAAACAAACATTACTTATTTAATATATATATATATATATGAAAAAATTTATTTCTATAGAGATTGAAAATGGATTTTGCGCCCCAACTACTCGACGCCCTTGGGCGCGGCCCAATTTCGCCCCCCCCCCCTAGGGCCGGCTCTGAAAGATTTTTTTTTTAGCTAATTATAGCTGATTTATTGAGAATTTTAGCTAAAAATTTAATTTTTTAGCTAAGTTTAGCTAATTTATTGTGAATTTTATTTAAAATTTTAATTTTTTCACTTAAAATCTGATAAATCAGGTCAATTTGATTTAAATTATCATAAGATTTATTTTTCTTTTTATATTATAAATGATTTTAGAAATTTACAAAAATTAAAATATTTGCTTATGCCAGATAAATGAAATAAGAATTGAGCCTTCAGAAGTTGGGAGGTGATTCTCGGAGCATAATGCGAAATAAAGATCGGTTGGAGATGGTAACCATAACAGCGTCTAATATGCGCTGTATAAATAAATATTTATATCATATGTTATATTTTATATTATGTGTACATTATTAATTATTGATATATAAAGAATGTATAAATGTATATAAGTATATATATATGTAAAATTATTACAAGGGATTATATACATTATGAAATCTATGTATTAAATTCAAAAGGGGGGTTGGCGAGCGAAGCGAGCAGGGGGTATATATTATAAAAAGATTTCGCCGCCGCCGCTGTTGCTGTCACTGCCGCTGTGTATAAGAATTCGATTTGTCTTTGGTTACCTAGAATTTAGTTAGAATCTAGCTAAAACTAAGCTTAAAGTTAGCTGAAAATTAGCTAAAAATTACCTAAAAGTTAACTAAAAATTAGCTAAAATTTATGTTAATTTTAAGCAATTTTAGGTAAATTTTGGTTTGATTTCAGCTGAATTTCAGCTGCATTTTAGATCTATTTATATTATATTCTCTCTATACTATTGAAAGTATATCGCCGCTGTCGTCGCTGTCATCGTCAGAAATGTGCCCCTCATTTTTGGACTTACATTACAGCATTAAATTTAGAATCTTTTTACTACTAGACTGATATTTGAAAAAACATTTATAAATCAATTACTGACTTTATTCTTTATTTAATATTATAATAAAACATATACACGTAGCCCTCATAACACATAACATTTAATTATTAATTCTGTCCTGGTATAAAGCTAGGACTTCACAGATGATCAGATTCATTAAAAGATCATTAAATATTCACCTCAAGAAAACTTTTGAATAATTAATATTATTTAGTATTTTAAATGAAAGTTATTAAAAAAATTGCAAATTCTTTAATTTTTTTAAAGTTATAAAAGCAAGATGGGGTGGGCGCGCTTGCCCCCTAGTAAGCTTTAAAATCTATTTAGTTTTGTATTAATGTAAAGATTCGTTTCAAAATTGAACACTATTTTACAAAGTCAAAACAAAGTTAAAAAAAATTTCTTTTTAAACAAGAATAAGAGATACATAAAAAACTTTTTTAATATCAAACCAACGGTTTTTGAAAGAATTTTTAATAATCTTTCGAATCCCGTTAGAATTTTTAGGCTACGACCATTTTTTCCAGAGTTATAAAACTTTTTAGATAAGTCGATTTTAGATGAAGGGGGGCCAAAGTAACTCGGTGGCAGTGTATAAAAATGATTATTCTATTTAAAGTTTGAAGATAGAAATTAAAATATAAAAGATTAGCTTTTTCAGTTAATAAATATTAAAATAAATTATTAAAAATAGTTTTTTGGAATGTAAAGGAAATAAAATGTTTCTTTTACAAATAAATTTATCTTAATTAAATGTTTCTTTGACAAATATATAAAATGAATTTTATCGAACATTCTATTTCCTAATGTATGATTCTTTAGTGAGAAATAGAACTTCATAGAAGGTTTATGAAATAATATAAAAGAGCGTGAATCCATCCAAGCTCTCTCATTCTCTATTAGATGTTCGATCATGTAACATCTAAGATGTATTCTATCGGATTCTTGATCCAACTCTCTACTCGGCACATGTAGAGACTAGCTTACTATAAGATTCTCATTTCATTTAATTGTTTATTTAATTAAATTATTGTATATTTGTAATTTATTTAAAAAAGGATTGATTATATTAAATAAATTCAAAAATTTTAAATTAATAAAAATGACTCTAAATTCATTAAATTAAATCTGTTTTACATTAATTTCAGATAATAAAGGTAATAATGCATCTTATCTTTAAGCATCCAGCGAACGTCGTCGATTATATATCCTTGCATAATTATTAAAATAACAATTATCGCATCTCTGACAGTAAAGCATCTAGAGAAGATCGTCGATTCTGATGTTTTAATCCTTCTTGCTGTATGGATTATGTGACTAATGCATGTCAAGAACTTATTAATATAACTTTAATCTATATTTTGGTAATTTATTATTAAAATTTCCTGGCGATCGTGCATCCAGCAAAACGCGCCCGTTACACGTTAATAATTAAAATTTTTATTTATCAAAATCGGTCCTATGTTGCCATATCCTGCTGATTTTTTCAGCTGACGTAATAAGTCTTTTCCAACTTTTTGCACGAGATAAATCTTTTCCAAACGTTTTTGCATAATAAGTCTTTTCCAACCGTTTCTTTGAGCTAGATCTTCTCCAATAGGGACCGTCAAGTTGTTGTTTTAAATACTGAATCATTATTTCTTATTCTTAAATATAACGATTTGTTATATCAAAAGGTTTAGGAATTTTTTAAAATCTTATACACTTCTACATATTTTTACTTATTTTCACGTCAATTTTTTTTAAATCCTTGATGAAAGATTCCTACAATTTTTTCTTAATCTGTCTTGCTAACACTGCAGCTTTGTATTTTAAATTTAGATTGTGTAGTATTCGTAAAAATTATTTATAACTTTAAATAAAAGATTTTATTGATTTATGCTGCAATTTCAAATTCCAATTACAAATTCTAGAATCGTGGAAACTTTTTTTCTACTCTCTTCCATATGTCATAAAGTTTACTAATTAATTGTAGAGCTCGGTGGCATAGTGGCTAAAGCGCGGAATTCGTATTCTCGTTGGCGCGAGATCAATTCCCCGTCTGGTCGCTTTTTCACTGACTCTGCCGTGGATTGACACCACGTTAAACAATATGTCAGTTGTGTTGTCTTATATAGGGATATATCTGGAACTTTTTAATTTTGAGAAATCGTCTTCACAACAATTCAAAAGTCTATGATACAAGTTTCTGAAGTGGCACACACTTCAATAAGGGCTTAAATTACTCGTTTCTGTAAGTAGAATATGTAATTAAATTTTGGTATCGATTGAACAATCGTTGTTCACGGTACATAATTTTATACGTCAAAAATGATACTTTTTTCATATTTTTCTACGTATGTTTCTTGAGCTGTAAAAAAAGTAACGTACTTTCGATCATTCTCAATTTTTTTGAGCATAATAAATATGGTAAAAAGAACAGTTTAAGCTTACCCTGGTACATGTGCCCCTCTTTAGGAAGCTGTTAGACTATTTTTAATGTTAGTGTGGTTTTTAGGTGAAGTCTATAAAAGAATATAATCATTTACCTGTTATTCACATTTATATTTTTTTACAAGTCTCTCTAGGTCAATTCTAGCCAGAGTTAAGTTGGTTTGAAGTCGGTACTTTTGTAACGTCAAATTTAGGTGTTCCCTTGTACGAAGTGTATTATGACATCCTAAATGTCTTAAAAAATGGTCATGTCATAAAATTGTTTTGTTATAAACAGGACATGTAAATTTTTGATTATTTTTATGTGATTGTAAATGTCTTTTGATATGTTTTTTATTTTTTATTACTGTTACGCATATTGAACATATATTAACCATTTTTCTTTTTTGTGCTTTTTATAATACTCGTTATTCATGAATGTTATGTTACATATGTTACATGTTATAAAATTATCACCTGGCAATTGTTTATGAATTATATTTTCTCTGTGAAAAATAACAATATTGATTATTTGAAAAATTAAATACTGTAATCGAATTAATTTAAACTAGCTTGAAATATCTCGCACCTAACGCCGCTCAATTAAATTTTTATGTATTACATTAATATGTATACATTAGCCAATCTTAAAGTGAAAAAGAATTGCTTCAACTTATGAATTTTTATATTGCAGTTTTGTTCTAAATTTAATTTTTATATTTTTATAAAAAAGGATTAATTAAAGTTGCAATATTGCATAAAAATTGTTTAAATACAAATCATATCATCATGATAAATTAAAAATTTGTTTTACTGAATTCTGTTCAAGTAAATAAAAAAAAATGATAAGAATTTATTCTTTTTAATCACGTGTTCCAATCACGAACCATGAAATAATCGAAAACAGTATTTGACATTTACTAAAACTAACGACTGCGCAAGCGCAAACTCAAGATTAAGGTTGGACTTGATAATCTTCAGTATTCGCAAGGTTAAGATTCGTCTATAAGGTTCGAATTTATAAACATGATTTCAGTATTGAGTATAACTTGGAACTTTAGTACCTTTATTTAGGTATCAGCAGTTATTTATGTTGGGTGGGATGTAGGCTAGAACAAAGGTGAAAAATAGGTGTTATTAAATAAAAGGATGGAAAATAGGGGTTCTATGGGTGAGATATAGGGGGTTATCGACTGAATTTTGCGATGATTCACGCAAGACCATAGTACCTGCGCTCAGCCGCTACGAGGCGCTACTCCCGCAACGGGAATAGTAAGCTCTAGAGCATATAAAAGCGAGTCACCGAGCCATCAGGCAAGGTCTCTTCCTCTTTCGCTGTATAAAAATGGGATTGCTCGATGCAGTGGGAGATGTCCTTACCTTTATTCCTTTCTCTAGCTACGTAAGGGTAGAATTGCTCGACGTAGCCTTCGACTTCTCTGTCAGTTTAAGGGTGGGATTGCCCGATACTGACTCCTGATCACTACCTCCACCTTCTCGGTCGGGGTAGGTCCTCCACTAGTCGATGCGAGTATGCACGACTGGTACACCCACTCCATGTCTACCTTAAGACTTGGAGGTAACCTTTTCTGTCTTCCTCTGACACCAGCCTGTACCGAGTGTCACGGAGACACTGCTCGTATTATCTACCGCCGGTAAAGTAGGTTCCAACCGTGCCAACCGGCGATAATACCGTAGCCTGTAAATAGTTTATTTTTATTTTACTCTAGTTTGTAACCGATACTGATCGGAATTATCGATAAGTATAATTTTGTTAAACCGCGTCACCGGTGAAAAGTAAATACCGACCGATAGAAAAGGATATAATTAAACCTTAGTTTGCTTTGATTATTCATATTGCGCGCCGTCGTTTCCGGCATTTTTTCAAGATCATTATTTGATTGAATCTTCTATTAGTTTTAAGTCCAACTCAATAAATGCAAAGGATATTTATTGTGAAAAATATAAAACGCACGACTCATACTCGTTTACCAGTTCCCGCTAAACCTCTCCTGTTAGTCCGCCCCGTCCTTTACTACTTTAATTTTAAGCTTGCTTATTTCATTAATTTACTTTTTATTTAAACGAAATAGTAAATTCCTTTTTCTTCAATATTAATTACAGTTACATTTTCATGCATTTCTTTTATTAAATTTAATTTTTCATTATTAAACTCACTTTTATTTTTATTATTAAATTCTGTAATTTGAATTTAGTTTATAAGTTCTGAACTTTGGCTTATTCGAACCACCGAAAGACCATCAGTCCACTATCAACCCTCACATAAAAAGTCTGATGCCGCCGATGTCAACGAGTTGTCTACAGCTACCCGAGAAAAGCCAAACGTTACAATTTTTTAATATAACTATATTATATAGGAAAATTTATATCTGTGTATATTATAAGAAGTTTTTGCCGCCGCTGTCAATGCTACCGCCGCACAGTGTCAGTTTTGGACATGTTATGCGCATTAATCGTAGCGCTTCCGCAATAATGAATATTTTGACATAAACCAAAGTAGGTTTGCAAACTATGGTCATCTTATTTAAGGGAAAAATATTATTATCAAGCATCAATCAGTTTTTGACCTTGAAAACATAGGTCAAATATTGTATTTGTTGGAAAAAATGTGCATAAACTACCAGTACTCTGCAAAAAAATGTTTTTTTTATCTTCTATAACGCTTATCTTATAGATTTTGGAACTAGAAACAAGATCTTATTATTATAAAAATGAGTAACAAATTTTTAAACCCTCAATTTCAACAAAAAACAGTGCCTTTGGGTGATTTTACGCATTTTTTCATGATTTTCTTGCGGTTGTCTATCTTTGTCACAATTTTATATACCTCTAGTAATAATAAAGTTGTAGTGCTATTCAATGTCTTTGATTTGAGCTCTAGTAAAAGTCACTGGATGCTCTGGGAGCCAAATTATAAGGATTTCAAAGTCAAATTTCGAAATTGCGTTCGTAACATTTGTACTCTAAGATTAAAAAAACTTGAAATTACCATATTTTTTCATCCATTAATTGACTAAGCCAAGATAACATAAAGATGTCCTCAAACTATTAAAGCTATTAAATCACACGTTCAATGTGGGATGCATACAAAATTTATAATATATCCCTACTGAAAAATATATATGAGATCTCATATGAGATCTCACATGGGATCTCATATGAGATCTCATATGAGATCTCACATGCGATCTCATATGAGATTTTGGCACGAGAACTCATATGAGATCTCATATGAGATCTCATTTATATTTTACATTTTCAACCCTACTAAAAAATATATATGAGATCTCATATGAGATCCCGTATGAGATCTCATCTATATTTTCTATTTTCAACCCTACAAAGAAATATATATGAGATCTCATATGAGATCTCACATGCGATCTCATATGAGTTCTCGCATGAGATCACACATTACAATCTCATATGAGATCTCATATGAAATTTTAATATGAGATCTCATGCGAGAACTCATATGAGATCGCATGTGAGATCTCATATGAGATCTCATTTATATTTCTTAGTAGGGTTGAAAATAGAAAATATATATGAGATCTCATACGGGATCTCATATGAGATCTGATATGAGATCTCATATATATTTTTTAGTGGGGTTGAAAATGTAAAATATAAATGAGATCTCATATGAGATCTCACATAAGATCTCATATGAGTTCTCGTGCCAAAATCTTATATGCGATCGCATGTGAGATCTCATATATATTTTTCAGTAGGGATGCATTTATATACTTTTCATTATATATATATATATATATATATATATATATATATATATATATATATATATATATATATATACACACATATAGCATGAAATATTTCTAAAATTTCCTAAATATTTCATGAATTTTTCCGAAAGATTAGTTTGAAATATTACATGAAATATTAGAGAAATATTTCAAAAACTCTTTCGGGAATTATTTCATGGACGATAAAAGAAATATTTCTTAAAAGATTTCTGAAATATTTCTAAAATATATCACAAAATATTTCAAGAAAGATGTATAAATTATTTATGAAATATTTCTAAATTATTTATGAAATATTTCTAAAATCATTTCGTAAAAGATTCCTAAAGATTTCTTGAAATATTTCTAAGATATTCTAGAAATATTTTACAAAATATTTCATGTAAGATTTAAGTAATATTTCAAGTATTATTTCACGAAATATTTTGTAAATATTTCTAGAATATTTCTTGAAAAATTGTTAAGGCGACTTCGGATTTTAGGTTAGGTTTCACTTTTTAGTTTACAAATCATGCTTTCAATACATAAGATTTTTCAGATCTTTTAATTTTTAACCATTCTTCGAAACTTATAGAATGGTGAAAAACTTATAAATCTAAAAAATTTTATAAACTGAAAGCGTAATTTGTAAACTACGAAATGAAAATTTAACCTAACCTCCGAAGTCGCCTTAAGAGGAGGTCGCGTATCTCTGTCCTTTTCTAATCAAAGAATTAAGTTTTTTACTGAAACTAATAACTTTAGCAAAAAATGAAGAGAAAGCCGCATCTCGTAATAAAAAAAACAATATTTTCTTTGATAAGAAAGAATTAATTTGATGGCTTCGTTTTCATGAAAACCTTGAAAAACTTAAATCATAGAGGTTAGGGTGGACAATTTGGTTTTTCAAGGTTTTCTTGAGAACGAAGCAATAAAATTAATTTTTTCTTATCAAAGAAAATATTGCTTTTTTTGATACGAGATGCGGCTATCTCTTCATTTTTTGATTAAGTTATTAGTTTTTGTAAAAACATAATTTCTTTGATTAGAAAAGGACAGAGATACGTGACCTCCTCTTAAGGATAAAAAAAATTTTCTTGAAACATTTCTAAAACATTGTATAAATGTTTCACAAAATATTTCATGAAAGATTTAAGAAATATTTCAAGTATTAATTCACGAAATATTTTCTAAATATTTCTAAAATATTTCTTGAAAGATGATCAAAGATAAAAAAATCTTTCTTGATACATTCATGAAATATTGTAGAAATATTTTACAAAATATTTCATGAAAAATTTCAAAAATATATCAAGGATTATTTAACAAAATATTAGGGAAATATGTCACTGGAAGATTTTTTATTCTTAGCCAAGCCGATAGGAGGACGAGTGTTAAATGCGTGTTTTGTCTCCAAGCGGTTGGAAGATGTCTTACTTACTATATAAGAGAACAGCCAGCAGCTTTGTGCATACAGGCGCAGGCGCTAATATCATTACAATTTAAATGCGAAAATTATGAAAATAAATAAAATTTGTTACTGAAATAATATGTATGTAAATGCGACTTTAAGAGTAAATGTGAAAATATATATGCGGAAATGTAACAATGTATATCATCAAAGATTTCTAAAATATTTCTAAAATATTTCTTGAATGATTATAAATATTCCAAAAATCTTTCATAAAAGATTCTTTGTCCCGAACATATGAATATTTCATAAATGTTTCTAGAAATATTTTATGCTATGTGGGTGTATTTATATATATGCGTGTAGATTTCAAATATCCATGGAAAATCATGAATTAGCAAGTTTATGAATGTATTTGATACATATTTCCCATATGCGTTGATACTTTTGAATCCGTAATCCACATATAATTGAAGATTTACGTTACAGAAACAGACAGGATGAAACTCCATATACTTTTATATTCTTATACATTTATAACTATGTCTAGTGTTTGTATGTTATATAAAGGAATATAGACGCTCACAGAAGCGTACTCTCAAATGGTAAATTTCTGCCAAAAATAAGTAGTTCTGTTACCTAGTCACTGGGAGGCGCAACCAAATTCCAATGTATTTTTATATCTATATATATTATATATATAGCAAATTTTTCATATGTATAGATATACAAAGAGTTATCCAGGTTTTCGGAAAAATGTAACTGACAAGAATCCTTCTAAAAGCGTCTATCTTCTTTGGTTATATGGGTGTACCTTTATTGTTTACAAATTCAATAACGTATTTTTCTAACAAACACACTATCATTTTGGTACATACACCATTATATTATATACACATACGCACTGATATATATATATATATATATATATATATATATATATATATATATACACATAGATAATGAAAAGTATATAAATGCATACATTATAAATTTTCCATGCATCCCACGTTGAATAGAGGATTTGATAGCTAACGTATTCTATTTATTTTTCAAATAATTATTGTATTTGTATTCTCTGCAGAACTACTGACAAGTATACTATGTTAAAAATCTTCATTTTTATTAAAAACGTGATTTTTTACATTCGCAAACCCGGTAAAAAAACATCTATAAATATAGCTAAAAATATAGATAAAAAAATACAGCTATATTGATATGTATTATAGCTATACTCATGTATTTTTTTAGCTGTATAACTATAAAAAATATAGCTAGATTTTTAGCTATATTTCACCTATAAAAATAGGTAAAAATCTAGCTCGTATACTTGAAAATCTAGCTAAAAATGTAGTACCTATAGCTGGATTTCTACCTATAGCTAAAAATATAGATAAAAATCTATCTTATCTTTTTCAAAGGATACCTAGAAATATGGCTAAAGATCTAGCTATATTTTTCATGGATATACAGCTAAAAAAATATGAATATAGCTATAATACACAATGTAGCTGTATTTTACCTATATTTTTAGCTATATTTATAGATTTTTTTTACCGGGAATGCATGGTACTGTTGTTATTTAGAAATTAAATGCATAAAAATTAGTTTCAGGACATCTTTATGTTCATAATGTAAGCTCTTTTTCGACGTTATCTTGGCTTAGTCAATTAATGGATGAAAAAATATGGTAATTTCAAGTTTTTTTAATCTCAGAGTGCAAATGTTACGAACGCAATTTCGAAATTTGACTTTGAAATCCTTATAATTTGGCTTCCAGAGTATCCAGAGACTTTTACTAGAGCTCAAATCAAAGACATTAAATATAGCACTGCAACTTTATTATTACTAGAGGTATATAAAATTGTAACAACGATAGACAACCGCAAGAAAATCATGAAAAAATGCGTAATATCACCCAAAAGCACTGTTTTTTGTTGAAATTGAGGGTTTAAAAATTTGTTACTCATTTTTATAATAATGAGATCTTGTTTCTAGTTCCAAAATCTATAAGATAAGCGTTATAGAAGATAAAAAAACATTTTTTTCGCAGAGTACTGGTAGTTTATGCACATTTTTTCCAACAAATACAATATCTGACCTATGTTTTCAAGGTTAAAAACTGATTGACGCTTGATAATAATATTTTTCCCTTAGACCCAAGATGACCATAGTTTGCAAACCTACTTTGGTTTATGTCAAAATATTCATTATTGCGGAAGCGCTACGATTAATGCGCATAACAGGTCCAAAACTGACACTGTGCGCCGTATATGAGAATCAATTGTGGCCCTAGTTAGCTATAATATAGCTGAAATTCAGTTAAAAAAGAAGCTATAAATTAAAACTTAGCTAAAAGTTAGTTAAAACTTAGCTAAAGTAGGATAATTTTACCTGAAAATCAGCTGAATTCAATCTTAAAGTCAGTTGTATTATACAAAATTTAAATAAAAATTGACAAAGCGACAGTTAAAAATTAGCTGATGAAGTAAAATTTAGCTGCATTTAGAGATGCACTGTTAAAAAAAATTTTTTCTTATGTCTATTTTTCAGATTTATATATTTGTTTAGGTTCCTATACTTTAATTCATTTAATTTTCATAATATTTTTTTTTTTTATTTCATTAATGCGCATTGGCCTTTTGCTTTTCGCTTCGGCCATAATTTTCATGATATACTCAAAATATAAATTTAATCAACAATTTTTGGTTACTTAACATCTCAGTAATACTTTACATTGCATAGTATGAAAATATACTATTTTAAATGATAATAAATATTAATATAATCATCAACAACATTAATAATAATAATTTACAAATATAACACTTCAATCATTTGTATAAATATATAAAAAATAAATAGAAATATAAATATTTTACTTTATACTAATTATATCAAATTTCTTCTTCATAAAATCTGAAATACTTTATATTTTATATTTTTATATTTTATTTATTAATATGTTCGATAAAATTCTTTACAAACACTTCTAAATATATAACTTTTAACTTCTTTAAATTTCGATTCATCGGTAAAAATTTCGACAGTAGAATTTGTGGCAACAGATAGTTTTCTCACGCCTTTGTATTTTAGTACTTTTCCATTTTTTATTATTAAAATATCTTCTTCTTTAAAAGTAAAGTTTTCTGCCTTATGATTCCAAAAAAGAATTGTTATCTAAAATTATAAATAAGTTAAGGGGATGTGAAATGCACACTACACCTGTATTCGTGAAATTGATCTATCTTTTAATTAAATTGCAAAACTTGAGGAAAAGAAATGCTTTAGATTGTAGTATTTCCCTAGTAGAAACGTTAAGCATATATTCAGTATATAATACAGGCAGTCGCGATCTTATGCTGATCGATATCGCGATAAACCCTAACACCGGTTCATCAATCATCCCGATGGCATCGGGAGGATATCGTTAACCTTCTAATTATATTTTATCTAAGAAACATAAAAAATTTAACCAAAAACATATAATAATTAAGGAAACGTAATACCCTGAATGGAAAAAGAAATGATGAATAAAATAATAAATTTTATTATGTACATAATAAATTTTACTATGCATATAATAAATTTTACTTTTTCAAATAATAGTGTCGAGTCGATGATCTGTAAATTTAATCATAACCACAAAATTTTCGACCAAATTGAAAGTAGTTCTGCAACATATGTAGATGATTCGAAAATTCATTGACAGTATGTCATGATGGCGTAGTCGGTAACGTTCACGCTTTGCATGCTCGAGGTATCTGGTTTGAGCCCACAACACGCAAGATTTTTTTCGATGATAATTTTACATCTCCTTAATATTCATCAATATATAATATATTTTAATTGAATTTGATATACTTACATTATTTTCCATTTAGTCTACCAATGTTATCTCTTTTTTTAAATGTATTTCCTGAATTTAATTTGATCTCTTCTATTTCATTTATATTATTAACCTTTCCGACAACATTTTCAACAGAAATGTATTTCATTAATTTTTTATTAAAATTGATGATTTAGAAATATAAATAAATACCTGTTAATTTATCTTTAATTTTAAGATCAAAATTTTTAAATTTTAAGAAATTATAGTGATTTTCTGGAATCATGTTGTCTGTCGAACTTTTTACTGAGGAATTTACTTCAAGATTCAATTCATAAATGTTGTTGCGATATGAAATTTTTTTATTCGCATAGTTAAGCGAAACATTCTCAAATAAATAAATTTGCTCAACTTAAAATGAAGTAAATTTAGGAATTATTTACAATCATTGGTTATATAAAAATGATCATAAAAGAAAATGATTACTTCTAAGCGTCAGTATGCGCCTTTATCGTACTCTGTTCTTCCTCCCCTATAATATCATCTTCATGAGCATTGTTAACATTACTTAACTGCTCTCTCAGCTGCCGGACAATATCCTTGTAGACTTATATGATTTTTAGACTTGTTACTTAAGTATCGTGGATCTTCGCCACGGTCATTTAGACACCTTATAGGTACGGCAGGGAGTCACCACTCGTCTACTCTCAATGATTGTCCTTGTTATTAAACCGAGTTCAGCCTCCTGGCTTCATTCTTTACTTCTTTTCTAAGTATTCTACATCTGGCGGCATCCAGTGCAGAGTAGCATGCCTCGTGTCCGGCTTCGCTACAATTAATGCACTTTGGTTCTTTGACTTCACACCTTCTATTGGGGTGCGGCTTCGCACATCTAGCACACATTAGATCCGTGTGCTCCTCCGTGCATGTTTTTTCCATGTGGCTCACCGCAAGACAGTGTAAGTACTGAAGAATCCTGATGTGGTCTTCTACTCGGAACTTTTCCCATCCAAGCCTCATGCAGCCCTCTTCCATCATCCGGTTTCTTAGATTTCTGGACACCTTGAATACTATGCTTCTACTTCCATTTATTCTGGGCCTACTCGTCCACTCGGCTTTAGTCGGATAGTCCTCGCTACCCTGATATTGTTTCTTTAGGGCATCGAGCAGGTCCTCCTCCGATGAATCTGGGGGGATTCCATTAATTGCCACCAAGCAGTTCTCCGTTTCATCCCCCTTGACTTGCAGCCCTGGAATTTTTTTAACAATTTCACTTATAAGTGCATTTTCGCTCACCTTGTCTACCTTAACTAAGATACCTCCCTTCCTCATGCACATAGACTACACTTGTATGCCGGTATCTCCAGGGTCCAATCTCTCCTTAAAGATTCGTTTTACTGCTTCTGCATTTGGGAATTCATTCTTTATTTCAGCTTCCGGGCCAATCCAAACTTCCACCACCTCATCAATCGATTTCTTCTTTCCAACTTCTTTCAGTCTCACCTCTTTCCACTCATTACTGACTACTTCAGCGTATGATTTGATGTCCTTCCATGTTTCCTTCGATGCTATACTCAGCTTTTCTTTAACAGCAGTGGCTATAACCTCCAGGTCCACAGTAGTATCACTGGCTGTACGATCACATCCCTCACTCTTCATTAGGTCCCTCATGGCAATCATGAGATCATCTTTCATATCTTTTATTTTTTGGTCAACGACATTCAATATACTAGTTTTAACTATCTCTTGATTTTTTTTCAGCTTTGAATCTATATAATTCTTGTAGTTCGTGTTCATAGCTTTTAGATCCTTTCTTCTCCCTTCCTTATCCTCCTCAATAAACGTTTTCATTTCTGCGAGGGTTTCCTGAGGGACTTTGGCTACCACCCTCTTTTCTGCAATCAGCGAGGAACATTTCTCCGCAAGCATCATGCCAGCTACTTTCATACCGCTAGACGCCTCCAGTAGTTTTATTTGGTTCTCCTGGTTTAGTCTCTTTGTGTCCATTATCTCCACAATATATGCATGCCTGGCTATATTTTCCCAGATAGCCTTAATCTCCTCACTGGTGATAGGCGGATTCAATGCCAGTTCTAACGGATCACCACCCTTGCGGAGCAACTCATCAGCCCTATTCTGGGTCGGGGTTTTCCATTCGCTTAGCTTTGCCATAGCAGCTGGATTTCCTCCTTCCTAAATATGGTAAAAATGCCGCGGGAGGGAAGGGTGTCCAAGAGTGGTAGTCGGTAGCCAGTGATAGAGTGATTTTTAAGGACGCGTGCAGGTTACTTTCAAACGGTAAAACCAAGAGAACGATGCGTAGCGACCCCACATCTATAATTTCAATCTATTTGAGCGTACAGGCGACTGGATCGGCTGGCGGTCGGGCGAAAAAAGAGCAAGCTTTGCGCTGCGCTTGTTGTGCCAAGCTCTCTTTGTTATCCCTCCCAACTTCTCAACTATTTGCTTATTCTTTTTAACCTGCTGCCTACTTACAAGGAGTGTGCATTGCATTTGATTCTCGGATTTTCTTCTAAATTTGGAATATTTTTTCTTACATAAAATCATGGAAAAAGTCACGTCTATTCGGTCCAACGCTCGATTTTTTCCGAGTTATGAGCGGTTTTGTCTGTTTTGTTAAAAAATTTGCATCCCCTGGTAGAAAATAGACCATTCAAAAATGGCCATTAGTCATTTATTAGTCATTTCTTTAAGACTCAGTTTTTAATCTTAAAATGACCAAAATATAGATTTATGCAAATAAATTTATAGATATATTTCTTTTCTTCAACGGAGAGAATTTCTTTACAAAAATTAACTTGCTAATACGGTAAAGTTAAAACGGATCACAAAAAGCCTAAAAATTATATTACAGCATGGTAAAAATGGCAGAGACTTTAAATAAATATTTTAGAGATTTAAGGTTAGTTCTCAGGCTACCATGACTCTGTTTTAACCTTACCTTGCTAGTACGCTAAAAGAGAGTGAGAGAGAAAGAGAAAACGAGGAAGAGAGAGAAAAAGCGTTAGAGTTTCCAAAACTTGAGAGAAATGCAAAACAGACACAAATTAATAAAGTAGTATTTTTTGAAAAGTACGGACTCTTCAAATAAGAAAAAAAAATTTAAAAAAAAGGAAGAAAATAGACTAATGTATCAAGTCAATAAGTTTAACAAGTCTATTGGAGAAGAGTAGGGAAGTGTAAAATTTGAGGTTAGTAAAAACAGTGTAAACAATGATTGCAGTGAAAATGAATTGACTGTTAAAGAAAGCTGTGATATAGTTCTCAAGACTGTGATTTAGAAAAAATTTGTCAACCACACTAACTGATGTAATATCGTGAATGGGATACATAAATTTAATTTTTTCATTGAACTCGTTTCTCATTAAATATTGATAAAGTTATATTTGTGGTTACAAATTTTATTTAATATTAATATTGTTTCATAATTTAGTATAATATTTATTAATAAAATTAATGTATTATTTATTGTAATAAAACAATAAAATAATTGATCATCCCTAGTGGAAACCGAATCTGTGAATAACTGGGAATAACTGTGAATAATTGGGAATAACTGTTATAAACTGTTCAGTTTGAGACAGGAATAACAGTTATTCCCAGTTATTCCCAGTTATTTACAGTTTAGTTTAAAAATAATTTGAAAAATATATATTTGAAAAAATAAAAAAAATATATATATATATATTTTTTTTTAATTATAAATATATTTGGGAATAACTGTTATTCGTACCTCTGTTTTTTCAAATTATTTTTAAGCTAAACTGTGAATAACTGGGAATAATTGGGAATAGCTGTTATTCCTGTTTCAAACTGAATAGTTTATAACAGTTATTCCCAGTTATTTCCAGTTATTCCCAGTTATTCACAGATTCGATTTCCACTAGGGATATTTATAACAGTTTTTGACTATTAACCGTTCTCAATAAGCGGATAAATTGGTCATTTTCTGATTAATATTGGTCATTTCTTGATCATTTTTTCTAAAACTGGTCAAAATATAACCAAATAATAGTGAAATTTTCTACCAGGGTCTACTTTATAGTTTTACAATTCTCGAACTACTTATTCTATAAAATTTTTACTGACTACATATTAAAGTTGAGATTAAAACCTTTCAATTGAAAAAAAAAACGTGTCCAAAAATCTCAAGTTGTTCAAAAGTTATAAAGGAAAGAAAATTAAAATGAAATTAAGACTAAAATGCAGCATTTATTTTCTATGCATATTTTTAGCTAAATATTTACGCTATTTTTATTCCCTTATAACTTATGAACTACTTAAGCTTTCTAAACCCGTTTTTTTTTTCAATCGAAAGGTTTTAATCTTAAGATTAATATGTAATGAGTAAAAACCTTATAGAATAAGTAGTTCGAAAACTGTAAAGCTATAAAGCAGATGCAAATTTTTTAACAAAACAGACAAAACTGCTCATAACTCGGAAAAAATCGAGCGTTGGACCGAATGGACGCGGTTTTTTTCATAATTTTAAATAAGAAAAAATATCCCAAAGTTAGAAGGAAATCCAAGACTCAAATGCAATGCACTCTCCTTGTTAGTTAATCTCTCTCTTTCTCGTTAGCTTTCTTTCTCGCGCTTTCGCGGATACATATTTTTCTCTATCTACCTGTACGAACAGCGCCTCCTGGCGTTCCTCATAATATTTAATTTAATCTAGTAACCATGATTCGGCAAATAATTGCAAGCCTAATTTTAGATTTTTTAAAATTTATTTAATTTCTATTTGAATTTTTCATTTATTATCATTGAAAAAAAACGCTACCAAGTGCTTTGGCGCAATACTTTCTCATAGAGCGCATTGAGTTAGAGTATTTTGATTTTATTTTTTTAAATACGATTTTAATATAAATGTCCCTATCCTCTATATTGAAGGCTGTCTTAATACCTACGAAAACTATATGAATTTTACTCTTTCTTACTTTTGCCATTTGCATAATGTGATTTTATGATGCTCTAAAATTAAAAATGCGTTTATAAAATTAATTTTCCCAAGCTTGTCTTCTTAACACTATAACCAATAACTTGCATACAAATTTTGGAACATTTTCATCGAATAGTTTACAAAAAATACCAAATAATTGAAAAACAAACATTGTTTTAAAATTTTCAAATCGCTTTAACGTTACAACTACGCTAAGAAAACCAGTTTTCAAAAGTTCATTTTATTTAGGCAATCATAAATAATTTCTATACATAATTTTAAGCTACTTCATCGAGTAGTTTACGTAAAATACCAAAAAATAAGTGAAATTCTATTCAAAATTTACAAAATGCTCTAAAATTAAAACTGCGCTAAGAAAATAAGTTTTTCCAAGCTTGCTTTAATTAGGTAATAACAAATAATTTGTATGAAAATTTTTGAGCAAATTTATCGAATGGCTTTTGTGTAATAGAAAAAAAATGAAATATGAACATTTTTTCCAAAATTTTCAAAATGCTCTAAAATTAAAACTGCGCTAAGAAAATAAGTTTTCCAAAGCTTGATTTATTCAGATAATAGTGAATAATTTGCATAAAAATTTTTTAGCAAGTTTGTCGAGTGATTTTTGTGCAATAGAAAAGAAATTAAAAATAAAAAATTTTTTCAAAATTTTAAAAATGCTCTAAAATTAAATGTGCGCTAAGAAAATTGAAGAAAATTAGTTTTCAAAAGTTCATTTTATTTTGACAATCATAAATAATTCCCATACATAATTTGAAGCTCCTTCATCGAGTAGTTTACGTAAAATATAAAAAAAATTAGAAAAATTTTATTCAAAATTTTCAAAATGCTCTAAAATTAAAACTGCACTGAGAAAATAAGTTTTTCAAAGCTTGTTTCATTTAGGCCATTGCAAATGATTTCCATAAAAATTTTCGAGCAAATCTATCGAATGGTTTTTGTGTAATAGAAAAAAAATGAAAAATAGAGATTTTTTCCAAAATTTTCAAAATGCTCTAAAATTAAAACTACGCTAAGAAAATAAGTGTTCCAAAGCTTGTTTTCTTTAGACAATAGCGAATAACTTGCATACAAATTTAGAAGCAAATCTATCGAATGGTTGTCGTAAAATAAAAAATAAATGAAAAAAAAAATTTTTTTTAAAATTTTCAAAATGCTCTAAAATTAAAAGTGCGCTAAGAAAATCAGTTGGTAAAGGTTTTTCTTCTTTTGGCAGTCACAAATAATGTTCATACAAATTTTCAAGAAAATTCTTCGAGTAGTTTACGTGAAATATCAAAAAAATGGAAAATCAAAATTTTTTTAAAATTCTTAAAATGGCACTAAAAAAAAAACTGAGCTAAGAAGATCAATTTTCAATAGCTTCCCCCCCAGTTAGACAAAAAAATAAATTGCATGCAAAATTTGAAGCTAATCCATCGAGTAGTTCTCGAGATCTTATTGGCGTACTGAATACATACACACACACACACACACACCTACAGACATTTTCTGGAAACCACTTTTTTCGACTCCCTGAGTCTAAATATGTACAAATTATTGAAAAAATAGAAAAAAATTTTTTTTACCGATACAATCCTTTCTCTATGAGAAAGCAAAATACAAATTTACAAAAAAATACATTTTTTTTAAATTTAAAATTCTCATAAATTTAAAAAAAGAATAAAAAATAAAACAAATTTTTTATTCACTTTAATTTACTTTTTTTAATTTTCGGTCTGTAACACGGAAAACCTAAAATAATATTGTTTGAAGGAGCGCTTTTCATTAAAATATTTTTTTTGAATTTTTGACGGAAGCCTGGGGTCAGTTATCAGTTGGGGTACGTAAACAAATCGCGAATAAGTTTATAAATAAAAGCCGTGGTCCCATGCCGCTTAGACCTAAGGTATCCAATAGTCTAGCAAATATTTTTCATCATTGATTATTTGAAATTGTTGGTACACTACACTAAGAAAAAAATATGATTGTATTTATTGAATCCTTCTGTTAATATACCACGATGAAATATTCTATTCATTTAACAGACAAGTTTTGTTAATTTGATGGATATCATAATATTGATTCAATTTAAAATTAACTTTAATTTAACAGCAAAGTAAGTCAAAACAGCTGTTAAATTTTATTGTATCAAACAAATAAGTTTTAAAGATGATGAAAACTTTTTTATTTAGTTGAAACTCACAGCTCACAGCATTCCAATTTCTAGACATTAAGGTGGATCATCCATTCCCAATGATATTTTGTAAACCTAAAATTTTTTGACGAAACTTTACTATAATAATCTTGAAATACCCATCTTTTCATTGGTATAATAAAAACATAAGGTAAACCATCAAAATTTCAAGTAATCAATGTCTGAAAAAAAGATATTATACACACGCGTAAATGGAAAAAATCATGATTCATGCATAAAATTGATTATAACTCTTTTGTTACTTAAAAGTTTTTGATAAAAAACGTATGGAAGACAGACGATTTAATAACGATTATATTATGATCGAGGAAAAAGGGAGTAAACGATGTAAATAAAGAGAAATTAAGTGTAAAAGTTGAAAATATTTGATTAACGTAGAATCGAGTAAATCAGCTGGTATATACTGCGCATGCGTGATAATCCTAAGACGCTTAGAGTGCATGTATACATATCACGAAGTCCACTGTATAGTGCCGTATATAAGTAAATAATCACAAGGGGCTTTTCAAGAAAAAAAAAGTTTTTCTACGCATTTACTTATGCAATGATTTTTGTTTTCAAAATAATAATAGTTATAATTGAGACATATAGAGTGTATTAATTTATAAAAATTTGCAATAATACAAATACCACCAAGGAACCCAAAACATGATACGGTCTTACATGCATGATCCACCTTAATTGACACATAATTTATATTATAACAATGATCATTATATACATTTCTTAAGTAAAATTTTTAACATATTCCTAGATATTTCACACTACACTATTGATATTTACAACTAAAATCTAACATTGCTCGCTAACAATCGATATGCATCGCATCGCATCGTATTTTTACATATATACTGTATACAACGGATAAATTCATTTGCTCTTATATACTAACTGAAGTGCCATCTCACCACTTGCGGGTTACAAGAAATATGCCATCTATTATTATACTATCGAAACGTAACTGTTTTGAAAAGCGGGAGATTTAAAATTACTTATTGAATAAAATAAAAATCTTTATAAAATAAATTTATCAACGGCATAAATGACAAATATTTTATTTTGACTTATGTTTTTTTATGTTAACTGTTATTCAATTATATCAACAGTAGGGCTGTTGATATAATTGAATTGAAACATTTGTATTAAAATAATTTATCAGTTAATTTAAACATGTGCATATTATTGGTTCAATTTATAAAATTTTGTTGAAATGTAAGTCATACTTTTATTTTGACTTACGTTCTTTTTATTTTAACTGTTATTCAATTATATCAACAGCCGTGCTGTTGATATAATTAAATTGAAACATTTGTATTGAAATAATTCATCAGTTAATTTGAGCATGCACATTTCATTAAATGTAAGTCATACTTTTATTTTGGCTTATGTTTTTTTATGTTAACTTTTTTTCAATCATATCAACAGCCGTGCTGTTAAATGGGCAGCACGATCGTATTTGGGCTATTTTAACTGCACAGATTCTGTTAGATCAAAAGGATTCTGTCAGATTAACAGAAGATCTGTTGAATCAATAACATTTCAGTTGATCTGATGAAATTTTTTTCTTAGTGTATATAACTCAGTTTTAATATTTTAACATGCTCATAGTAAAATTAGTAAGTTTCAAATTAGTTGTATTTTACACTTGATTATAAGTTTTAAAAAAAACTTTCTATAGTCCAGAGTTTCTATTATATTTTAAATATGTTAGAGCTTCAATTATTTTTAAAAATTATGAAACAAATATTAAGTAAATTTTTTACTATTATTGGTTTAAGTTGTCAACTTGCATATAAAATATAATATAAAATACACATAAATATTATTATGAAATACAGTTCATATATTGAATAAAATATCCCGAGAAAAAAAATGATTTTTATATAATCATATATGATTCTGTATGATTATACATAGCATCATATATAATGATGCACAAACTTATATAATTAAATATGACTTAAAAGTTCGCTTGATTATATATAATTGTTCTTAGTCTTATAAATTCAGTAATGTTTATATATAATTTCATATAAATTTATAATATTTATAAAAATGTTAAATGCTATGACGTATAATTCTATGTACTTTCATATAATCCGATGATCATTCATCAAACAATTGCTAACTGCATTTAGCCTAACTGCTTAACAAATGAGTTTTGCTCATTGCGGCGGTGGAGAGGGAGTCCATTCTCTTTATATGGCAGATCGTGGACGCACGCGGATCTCAAATGGTTCAGCTGGAACCCGGTGAAGGCTGATCCAAAATAAGATTAAAATCAGTAATGGAGCTCCATTACTGGTCCAAAATTAGGGTACAGACTGTTTTGTTGGTCAGGCGAGCGTAACTGTCGTAGCTCTTCAGAAAAGCGATCAAGTCCATCGGTGCTGTACTAAGCAACGACGGATAATATATTCCCTGAGGCTCTCTTTTCTTACTGCACGAAAATACGCGCGTAGCGGTCACACTCAGTACTAAGCAGCGCGCTAAATATGAATACACTATACACATACGAGAATTTCGAAACACGTAAATAACTGTAAATAATTCTAAAAAACTGTAAAAAACTGTGAATAATTGTAAATAATTTTAAATAACTGTAAATAATTGTAAATAACTGTGAATAATTGTAAATGACTGAACTGAAAATAATTGTAAATAATTATAAATAACATTAAATTATTTAATAGCTGATTAAAAAAATTTTGAAAATGTAAATAGCTTTGAATAGTTATGAATAACTGTGAATAATTGTAAAGAACTGTAAATAATTCTAAATCATCATAAATAATTGTGAATAACTGTAAATAGCTGTTATTAAGCTGTTATAAATAATCTGTATATAACTGTAAACAATAGTAAATATCTATTAATAACTATACATAATAAGTCTTAATTCTAACATTTTTAACATTTATTTTCAGTCATTTACTATAATTTTCATTAATTTACAAAAATTATTCCCGTATAGCTTATTTTATAATTTTTTAATAGTAATAGCGAAATTATAATTTTAGCGGAAAAACATTAAAAGTTACAAAAATCATATTCCACGAAAATTCAATAATTTTTCTCTTGAAAATATATTTTATTCAAGTTTTAATTTTCATCGAATAATGAGTTAAAATTTTTCTTTAATTTTTGAAATTATATTTTTGTTGCAGTAATCAGAAGGATAATAATAGGTTTGATTGCGTTTGTTTGTAACGATGGCTTCATACTTTTTGAGTTTAGTTAGAGTGTAATATGTTAACTAGCGGTCAATTTAGGACTATTAAGGTGGATCATCCGCTAGCTATAGTTTGTTGTTCATAAAAATTAAAAGTTCAAAAAATTCTTTAATATTTTGAAAATAATTAATTTATACCAAGAAATAAATTCCCGTAAATTTTCACGATTAATTTTTTTATATGTGCTCTCTCAAAGTTTGCGTGTTTTGTATCTTATAGTAGTAAAAAGATAAACTTTAAGTGAGCATAAATAATAAAATCAGTCGTTAAGGCTAGCTGAAAATTGACGGGGATTTTTTTCTTGGTATAAATTAATTATTTTCAAAATATTGAAGAATTCTTTTAACTTTTAATTTTTATGAACAACAAACTATAGCTAGCGGATAATCCACCTTAAATTAGAAAGAGGGACCGGAAAAATGTTTGAATCACATAATTTGCGGTAGATTATGTTCTTTTTATTTTTCTACCTTAAAGTTGCCTTGGCACTTTTACAGACATATAAATTGAATATAATTTTAACAAATGATTATTTGAAAGTAAGGGAGGCCGGGGCTATAAAAAACACTTTTTAAAAAAGTATATTTTTTTTTTAACCTACGTATTTGTTTGAGTATCCCACCTATCGTATATATTAGTGATTTACTTCAGCTATGATTTAGCGTAGGAATTTTTAAAAAATCATCAATAGATTTTTTTGGGAGAAGATTTATTAAAAAGGTTTGCATGTTAATATTTGTTTCACGTTCAGAATAAGTATTAACATCGCATTTGTTCATAATAATTAGTGCAATTTAATAATAACTTCAAATATTTAATTAACGTAAACAAGAATTATATATTTTTTATTGTTTATCTAAACAACAAATGAAATATATTAAACAAATTTTCAACAAAATATAAAAAAAATATTTTTTTTTTTTAAAGTAAAAATAACATTGATTTTTTGTCTTATAGAATCATAATAACTAGAAACATTATATAAGATTATAAAAAATCATAATAAAGTTCTCATTAAATTAATCTTTTATCTATCGCAATTCCTCATCTTTTTCAAATATATCCTTATGTATTAATAGTTTTAATATTTACCCTAAAGATTAGTTAATACCTGCCCCAGCAGACACATTTTTTTAAATATTGTTAAAAAAATTGTTAAAAGTAATTCTTAAAATATTAATGCAATTATTTGAATTATTTTTAGAATTAACATAAAATAATTTTAATTTTCTTAAATAGGTATGTAAAAATTTTATAGTTTCTGTCAAAAAAGTCACTATATCGACCGATTTTCTATTGCAATACACTGTAAGGTACTGAATATTTTTTCATAATAGATCCTAGTAGAAATATAAAATGTGTATTATATTTTAAAATTATTTAAAACTGTTCAAAACTGTTTAAAATAGTTTATAAGTGTGAAATTTGGGACGTTTTGAATAGTTTTGAACAGTTTTAAACAATTTTAAACAGTTCAGAATAATTTGAAACTAAAGTAAACACTTTCTCGTATATATTATATAAATTTTAATATATGGAAAAAAATTTTCACAAACAGAAAGTTATTAAACACTGTTCATTTCGAACTTTTCAAAACTGTTCAAAAGTGTTTAAAAATGTTCATAACTGTTCAAAAGTGTTTAAAACTGTTCATAACTGTTCTAAACTATTTATAACTGTTCAAAACTGTTAAAGTTAATAAAAAACAGTTCATAATGATTTAAAATTGTTTTGAAAAATTTTGAATTTTTAAAAGAATTGATAGCTTTTAAACATAAAAAGTTCAAAATTATTGAAGACCGTTTGAAATCATTTTAAACTTTTGAAAAGTATTTAAAACTATTTAAAATTTCCCAAATTTCACTTTTATAAACTCTGTTTTAAACACTAATAAACATTTTCTATTTCCGCTAGGGGAAGCAATTATATTAATCGTATAAAGTCAACTACAGAATCTGCAGGACTGTTCGTGTCGCTATAAATTGATTGTTGATTCTTACATCTGTTATTTTGAGCCCTGGTCTCCCTTAATTTTTTAAGTTTGCATTAAATGCTGCAAAATATCTTATAGGGATTCCTGTAAAATAATTTACTAGTAAATTTTTGCTAAAATTCTTCTAGATCAAAAACTGCAAATAATTTTATGGTATTAACTGTAGCAATTCTTACAAGAACTTATTAATAATCTGAAAATTTTACACACGTGATTTTTACAGATCATTTTGATAAGAAATAATATTTTTAATTAATAAGTTTTATGAATAATCTGTAACAATTAATTAATTAAAATCAATCATCAACAATAAAATAAACAATTTTCAGTTACAGTAATTTAAAATTTTCGTACATCACCGTTCTATCGTAGTGCCTTGAACTTCATCTGCACGCACCCTCTTGATCTCTTCATTCATTCGTACATATATTGGAGGGGCGTTTGTAATATGCGCGCGCTGCTTAGTTTGACTATATGTACATATAGCTATAATTTTCTACTGCTTGAAATGTTGCGCATCGTTACTCTAGTACGGGATGTTGTTGGGTGCACTTAGTGAGTAATAGTGCCGAGATTTCTATATTTTAGATTTATGTAATTTTCTGTTATAGTTGTTATTAAATAAACTGGAACTTTTTAATTGAAACTGAAAATAGATAATAATAGTCATAGTTCTTAGAAAAAATATAGTAAAGTGTGTACTATTTATATAATCGATTAAGTATTTGGCAATATAGTGAAATAATATTATTGAAATATTATTTTTTTACTTATTATTAAACAACTTCGATTAATTTTTAATTTTCTGAAACCTTAAGAAAAGGGGAAGATACTAGAAGAGCATGTGCGAGGGCGCAACTGTGTGAAAAATCGATGCCGGCTGGCTTTCTCGCATTATAACGTTGCATAGTATAATACGGCCTAGATAAAAATATGCGACCCGACTCCAGAAAAATATATTAATCCTTATTAAAAAAGGTACTCAATGCAAGTATTTATTTAACATTAGAAAGTGGAGGTAAAGCTGTTATTATATTTTGTTTTCAGAGTGCAATAAATCAACATTGTTTAAAAAGAATATAAAACTAACGAGTATTGTGAAGTTAAAAATTACAGGTTTATTACGCAAGATACTTGGTCGTTTTGTTCTTTTTGATATCGTTAAATTGATTATGGAAAAGATTGAAATTTAAATCATTTGATTCATATGAAATTAAGAATTAAAAACAATCAATCACAATGAAGCTTTAGAAGATGACGTATTTTCTATCATTGTAAATTCGAGCTTTTTACTTTCACAATTTAAAAACTTTTAATTTGCAATAAAGAATTGAGACGCACACTTTAAAGATAAAAACAATAAATAAATTTTTTGGTCGCTAAATTTTTCTAATTTAAAATTCTCTTGAAAACTACACGGCAAAATTTTTTTGTTATAAATAAAAAAAATCTATTTATTTCTAAGGCTTGCATATTCATACTTTGTTATAACCAAAAGTTTTTAAATAATCAGTGTAAAGCTTGATTACAAAACAACAGAAAATACATCTTTTCAATAAAAATTTGAGTTTTTTATGCAACTTTTTTGTAGTAAATTTCTGTGATAGTATGTTTTTTCATGTTTTTACCTTTCACTATCAAAGTATAGCCATTTGAACGTATTTTATAAATAAATTTAATTTTAACGATTTTAAATGGATACATAATGAATATTAAAAAAAAATTAAATGCTTGATTGAAATTAAACAGTTATTGCTATTTTTGAATTGTATTGATTTTATAAATACGATTTATTTTATTTTGAAATTGTACATTAACTGGAAATTCTCACTTACGAATGGAAGAATAGCGAAAGTTAAGTAAATCAATATCGTATGACAACTATGATATTTGATGGCAGTTACATTATTATACTTATCAACATAACACTAGTATATCTTGCATTTATTATAAAGCAGGTTAATTTAATGAACAATTCTTTTTTAAATATGTAATTCCAACAGTACTGTCACAAAATAAAAAATTTATGCACGTAAAGAAATTCAGTCTCTTTGTAACTTTAATTATAAAATTTTGATTTCATGGAGAATAAAGCAAATGGTAATAATCGATGATCGATGAAAAAAATTTTTTAAAAACAAAGTATATTTTGAACATTTTCGAGAACCTTCTTTTAAATGAATTTCTCAGAAGAAAGTATTAAATATTGAATTTTCACTAGCAATCTGAATAACTTAGATAAAAGAAAAGTGTCTACTTTTTCTTACTTTATTTATCTTTGTTCCGCAAAGCGTTATTAAGGAAAATTATTACAGCATCCAAAGATCACGCAAACATTCGACCCACTAGCCGCCATTTCTACGGAGCGTAGCGGTGGATTGGTAGCAAAGCAAAATTAATTTCATATATACGATGTGCAGAACTCGATGGAGGTTTATATTATTAAAAACTGAGAAAATATGTAAAAATCTAAGCAAGAAGCCACGAGGCTAGTTAAATTTCTATATGAAATTTATGAAGAAAAGTTTCTTACTAATATTATAATTAGTCAATATGTTAAGCTGTTCCAAGTACTTTTAAAAAGGATGTGATGGAAGAACAAAATAGAAAGAGCTGTATTTGTTACTAAGGTAATTATTTTTATGTTTTATACTATTGAAACTTGATTTTTCTGCTAGTATGGAATGGAGAACAAAAAATAATTTTTTAAACTTTGTGTACATTATAGAGAAGTTTGAATTTTTTAAATTAATTACTTCAGTAAAATATTCATTATTTTATATCAATAAACCAACATTTATACAATATTTAATAAAATTTACTTTTTATAAAATAATAAATGAATTTAGTTACTATTGTCGATTTTAAGAAAGTATTCATTTATTAATTAATAATCAGTTTTTAAGGATATATAGTGTCAATCATCATTTTACTGTATAGTGAGTTATTTTTATGAGTTCCACAATATCGTAATTATTTTTTACTGTGATTTTAATTCTTTTATAATTACAAGAACTCGATTAATTCTTGCACATGTTGTAAAACACAAATCCTTATAAAGAAATTTTTCCCAATAAACAAATTTTTAGAAAAAATTTTCTTAAGAATTAACAAGCTTCCGCTGTGAAATAAATCTATAATATTAAAGTAGTTTTAAAAACAACTCGTTAATATGTATTTATTAATTTATAAACAGGTTTAAAACAGTATTCATGAAAAATTTTTATTTGAAAGAACCATCGTAATTAAAGTGTTTATAAAATAGTGAAAAAATAAACTTTCAAATTTCTATTTCCCATTTTTATTGCTTTTATAGTATACTAGAAAAGTTTGAAATTGAAGAATTTAAAATTTCTCATAATTTTACGAATTTTTATATATTTTTTTTCATTCTCACTATTTTTATAAAAAATTACCACTTTTTTGCTTTTTGTTTCTCACGGCGAAAAATACAGTTCGCAACCAGAGTGAAGAGGCTTTTTATGAAATTCATTACAGCCCTTGCCTTAAAATTTAATGGTAGTTTATTTAAGGAATTATTTCAATTACTCTCTAAATATAATTCAGTGGAATCCCACTGATTGAATGTGTGAAAATCGCTGCACTTGAAGTTCAGCTAAAATTTCAATGAAATTCGAGTGAAATATCCACTATTTGAAATCAGCGAGGAAATTTCACTTGATAATCAGAAGAAATTTCAATGAATTTCAGTGAAAACATGGATATTTCACTATTCCATTCAGTCAAATTTCACTGATCCCCAGTAAAGCCATTTTCACTTGAATTCAGTGAAATTTCACTGGATTATATTTAGAGAGTATATTTAAAATATTCAGTATTTAGATATAAAAAAAAATTTCTTTTTTTTTTGCTTTTATTAATACCTTTTCTTTTATTAACTTAAAAAAAAGGAGTTGATCAATAAATATTAACATTTATTTATTTTATAAAATTTATTAAAATTTTTTCATACCAATTTTAAAAGATTTAAGAGTTTTATATAATCAAGTAAATGTGTCGGCAACTTGACTTGTTAGAATTATTTTTTGGTCTTCTTTAACTTACTTGGAATAACAGAAATTTGTGTTTGAATTTCTGAAAAACAATTTAATAATATATTTATATCTTAATAAGAGGCTTTTTCTTTGTTTAAGCGTAAGAAATAAAAGAATTATTAATAATTTATTGATTAAAAAAAGATATTTTTAGAATGAAATTGTATTAAGAGTTTTGTGTGAATTCTTCAAGGGACGGTCTTACCTCTCTCTTCTCTTCTCTGATCAAGATAAAATAAATTTTTTTCAAAATCGTTGAATAACTGGTGATTTCAAGTAGAAAATACCGTGAAGGACGTAATTTCTGATCACCTAAGAGGTATTCCTGATCACATATTTACATGTAAAAAAGTAAAAATATATTTCTTTTTCACACAAACGAAGCATTTCTTATGCTCAATCTACTTTTGCTCATAAATTAAAAAAAGGTTTTTCCTACTAGAATCTTAAAGATTATGATTTATAATAAATAATGATCAGAAATTACGCCCTGATCAGGAACTACGTCCTTTACGGTATAAATTCCTTATTTTAAATTGTTCTTAAAAACGAAACAGTAAAATAAATTTATTTTCATCACAGAAATTATTGCTTTCTTAATATGAGATACGACAATCTTGTAATTTTTGTCTCTAGTTCCTAGGAATTACGTATATAGAAAAAATAATCATATAAACTCTTTTATAATACTTTTCTACAAAAAGCGCGCATAGAAAATCGTTAAAATAATGTCGGAAATTCTTGTTATTCTTTAGGCTAATCCTGATATTTATATATTGATAAAAAATTTAAAAAGAAAGGAATATTTAAAATTAATTAAATTAACAATTTAACAATTGCGCTGTCTTTACAAATTATATGTATACAAAATAAATTATAAAAGTCTTACTTTTCACTATGATATTCAATAAATTTCTGGAGATGTGAATCAATTTTATTTTAAACGTTTATAAACAAAAATGAAGAAATGTAAATCAATTAGTAATGTTTCTTTCTGTTCCATTTAAACATTTTTAGTAAAAAGAAATAGATATTTGATCTGAGTTTAAAAGATGTTAAAATATTTTGTTTATTCGAAGCCTAAGACAAAAAAAGGATAGATTTTATTTAATATAATCTCTAAACGTTTTATTTTACGTTTATTCCATGTATTTCGCTGATAATATGAATTCCATCAAGGTTTAGAGTAATAATATTCATTATTACTTTAAACCTGAGGGGCTATTCAAGCAGTGTATGTATCACGCTGTATGTATGCGCGCGCATACTTTTTATTCTCTTCCCCATACATATCGTCGCGATACATACATATGTATCGCTACTTGAATAGCCCCTCTGGATATTTGAAGTTGATATTAAACAATTATAGCTATAAATAAATCAATCCATACGCTTACTGCGCGTGTAGATTAATTTTCAGTGAATTTTACAATTCGTTTTGTTTTTTAAAATATAAATTATAAATATGAAATGAATTCAATATTCTATCCATACATTCGATATTTCGGAGTTTGAAACATCCATAGACTTCAGAAATTTATCGATAAAATCATCCAAATCTTTGATCATCAATTATTAAATATTAGATACTACCGTATTTATTCAACTATCTTCATTTAAAAATGCGTATTATGTAACTGTCCACATGTCGATAAGATAAAGATTGTTATTACCCATTTACACGCCCATAAAAAAAGTTTTCATAATTATTGCATGTACACTTACCATTAAGTATATTTTTCGGAACACCACAGACAAAAATCGAAAAAAATCATAAAAAAAAATATTAAAATATTAAAATTTAAAAAGTTTGGTAAATAATCTCAAATCTTAACTTTGTAGTTTTTTCAGAAAAAATTATTTTTTTTATATTTTTTTCAATAATTATAAAGAAATTATTTAAACTGTGAAAAAATATAGAAAAAATAATAATTGTTATAAAATTTTACTTTTTGTCAAATTTTAATACTATCTTTTACAATTTTTGTTTAATTATTTACTTGTTATGGTTAAATAGAAAAAATGTTTAAAAATCCAAAAAAATAATAAAAAATAACTATTATAAATTACTAATTTTCGTTACAAATCTATATTATTCTTATAATTTTTTTTAGCTTTTCCACTCATTGCCCAAAAGAAAATATCCAAACCGTTAAAAAAATAGTAAAAAATAATAACTTTTACTGACACTTTTCTTACGCTGCTATATTTCATGATTCGAAAAAATAAAAACTAATAATAACTAATAATAACGGTTAATAACACCAAGTTAATTATAATAATCCGAGGGGCTATTCACTATAAGAAATCATTGACCACCTTCAGATGAAATCATTTGAAATCATTATTGAAATCATTTGAAATCATTGAAATCATTTGAAATCATTGAAATATTTTATTAAATTTTATGTGCACAATATGATTACCGAAATCAAAACTATTCAAATTGAAATCATTGAAATCATTTAAAATCATTGAAATCAATGAATATTTTTGTATTTAGTTTACAATTTAAAATATTACCAGAAATATAATACTAAATATTATTTAAATACCAGATTAATATGAGCTGCTCTGATAAATAAAATAATTTTTGATTTTTGGGGAATAGTATCGATATACACTGTTAAAAATAATATTAAATTTAATGTAAAATATGAAACTAGCTTCCAAACATTTCATTAAAATTAATAATTTTATTATAATTTTAATATAAAATTAATAATTTTATTGTAATTTTAATATAAAATTAATAATTTTATTCTAATTTTAATATAAAATTGTATATAATTTAAAGTAGAAATTGAAATTTTAATAATAGTATCGGAAGCAAACTTCATAATTTTTAACAGTGTATAATATATAAATATTTATTAGAATTTTTTTCTGGAATTGAAAAAAATAAATGATTTTAATCATAAGCAAAACGCATCGCACAAAAAATTTTTATGTAAAAAATAATTTATATCAAAACAAATAAAAAAGAATATATGTGAAAAATGAAAAAAAGAAATACTAACAAAAAATTTAAATAAGATCTATAAATAAGTAAATAAGCATTATTTACTTATGTTTGAATTTCTCTCTTTGTATCTGTCACACACGGCTGATAAGTTTTTCGATATTAGCTCTTATGTTGGTCAATTTTTTAAACTAACTTTGTGTTTAAAAAATTTAATTTTATGTTATACAAACATTATAACTAAAACTAGAATTCATAGGCGACACTCAGTTTTCAAATATTATTTCATCTTACTTCCTCATCATAAAAAAATAAGAATAAAATGTCCTATTTAAGGATTGAGTGTCGATTATAAGTTCGAGCCTGAAATTCAAGCAAGGTATACAACATTCAGTTAAAAACAAAAGTTATGCTATAGTCGGTCGTCGAAAATAGATTTATATAGTGTGCATGTTGATGCGTGTTTATAATTTGTCCATACTCATTTGTTTTACAACTGTCAGTTCAGTTTAACTTTGTGTTTTCTGCTATGCATATAGCCAATATAAGTACAAATCTAGAATAATTTTATTATTATTGAACACATTGTTGGTCTTTTTATTTACTAAAGTGATAAAAAGTTTTTGTTTTAATTATGCAATTTCTTTGTTTTTTTATTTTATTTTTGTGGTGTTAAAATATAGGTATTATTTTAATTTTTATATGATTCAATAATGACGATTTAGGGATTGTAATTTAAAGTAAGCTTGATATTCATAAATATTAATTTTAATTATCTTGGAATGATTTCGGAATTATTTGAAATCATAAAAAATTTGCTTGAAATCATTTGAAATCATAGAAAATTTGCTTGAAATCATTTGAAATCATAGAATTTTTGCTTGAAATCATTTGAAATCACTGCCTACCATAGGCTGTTTTGAAAATGTTTGAAATTACAAGTATAAAAATATATTTCTGAAATCATTTGAAATCATTTTGAAATCATTTGAAATCATATGAAATCTGTAATCATTTTGACACTTTTTTTAAGTGAATAGCCCCTCGTAATAATCTTGATAAATATTATTACAGGCTCGAATCTGGACTTTATAGACCGTTATTATTTTATATTAGTTTCTATTATATTTTATTATTTTTTACTACGTTTCTCGATTTCCATCTGGGGATGTACGTCAAATGACAATTACAGGCGCAAGAACATTCCTTAGTACGATTAGAGTTTTACATGATATTTAATACCTCAGTGGTTAAAAGTTTAAGTTAAAATTATAATGAATAAAATATTTGTATTAAAATGAGTTGGGTTGATTTCTTTTTTGTTTTTAAAGGAAAACTATACTTTAGATTAATTATTTAAATTTTAAGTTGAATTATGGCAGATGGTATTTTACCGGCATCGCATAATTCACTAAGATATTAAATATTGTGATGCTAAACTCTATGCAAAGAAATTTTCTTACACTTTTGATAAAATATGCGACGTTAAGATTTGACCCATTTGTTTGGAAAAGTATATTTGAACGCACCCTAGTGGAAAAAATAACTATTAAAAATGTTCAAAAATAATTCAAAGTGATTATAACTATTTTAAAGGGCCTGAATTGGAATAGCGTTATATTAGTTTTAATCGTTTATTGTCGTTTACAATCATTTATAATCATCTATATTGAAATGCCAAAATTAGGATACTGAATAACAGTTTTAATCATTTATATACATTTATAATCATTCATGATTTTAAAATTATTTTAACTTATTATAAGCAAAAAATTTTATATTATTTCAAATTTTAGTAAAAGGGTCATAAATAATTATAAATAACTAGAAAATCCATGCGCGCAAGCGCGCCCTATATCTAATCTAAATGTATATAAATTTTTAATGATTGACTGTTAATATAGTGTTATTATTTTCTGTCCATTATTAAATAATAATTTCATATCTACTAATATCAGCATCAGTAAAAGAATTGATGTTATATACTAATGTATCAGAGCAGTTTACGCGGCATTAATGAATTTATAGACACGGAAAACTTCGAGAAAAATAAATCCCATTTAAAAGATATATTATCACTATATTCATTTTCTTATTATTATTTAAAAAAAACGCTGCCAAGTGCTCTGGCGGAATGCTTTCTCATAGAGCTCTTTGAGTTTCATTATTTTTTTTATATCTATTTAAATATGATTTTAATATAAAAAAATTGTCTAACATTAATATTTATTAATAAATTTGTACTTTAAAAGAACGAAGTCAACATCTAAATCAGTAGTACTATTATAAATTTTCAAGGGTTACTCAGAAATCAAAAGAAGTGATCAAAAAGCTTCACTAAGAAAATTATTTTTTTTAAACTTGGTTCATAAAGACAGTAGCAAATAACTTGTATACACATTTTAGAGCAAATCTATCGAGTACTTTACGTAAAATGGATAAAAACTGAAATATGAAAATTTTTTAAGCAAATTTTTAAAATTTTCTAAAATGAAAACTACGCTAAGAAGATCGGTTTATAAAAGTTATCCTTCTTTTGGCAGATGCAAATTATTCCCATGGAAATCTCAAAGCAAATTCATCAAGTAACTTACGTAAAATACAAAAAAAATTTTTTATACTTTTGGCAGTCGAAATTAGTTTCCATACAATTTTTCGAACAAATTCTTCGAGTAGTTTACGTAAAATACAAAAAAAATGAAAAATCGAAATTTTTTTAAAATTCTTAAAATGATTCTAAAAAAAAACTACGCTAAGAAAACCAATCCTCAATAGCTTCCACACCATTTGATCGAAAAATTAAATTGTATGGAAAATTTGAAGTAAATCCATCGAGTAGTTTTTAAGATTTTATTGGCTTAATAAATAGAAACATTTTTTTTTTAATTTCAAAATGCTCTAAATTTAAAACTAAGCTAAGAAAATCAGTTTTTAAAGATTTATTTTATCCGGGCAATTACAAATAATTTCCGTGCAAATTTTGAAGCAAATTCATCGAGTAGTAAACAAAAAAAAAAAACAAAAATCAATAATCATTTTTTTTTCAAAAAAACTCTAAAATGAAAACTACGCTAGAAGAACCAATTATCAATAGCTTCCCAGCAAGTTAGTCAAAAAACTAAATTCCATGCAAAATTAGAAGCAAATCCATCGAGTAGTTCTCGAGATACAGTTTACTAACTGAATTCATACATCCACACACACACACACACACACACACACACACACACACACACACACACACACACACACACACACACACACACACACACACACACGCACGCACGCACGCACGCACGCACACACACACACACACACACACATACAGACATTTTCTGGAAACCACTTTTTTCGACTCACCGAGTTCAAATATGTACAAATTAATGAAAAAATAGAAAAAAAATTTTTGTATCGATACAATGCTTTCTCTATGAGAAAGCAATTGAAAAAATAGTAAACTTTTAAATTATTTTCTAGACATTTCTTAAGTCTTACAAAATTTAAATAACGTAAATTATTACAAAGTCAAAAGTTATTTTACAAATATATAACTTTTCATACAAATAATTTTTAATATCAATCTATTGATTTTCAAGATATATATTAAGAGAATTCCAAGATCGATTTCTGGACATAGTCATGTAAAATTGTCATAAAACGGACACTACACCTACACTCATAAATATTTACTATATCTCCACATTTTAGTGTAAAATTTCAGGAAAACCCTAGTGGAAATCGAATCTGTGAATAACTGGGAATAACTGGAAATAACTGGAAATAACTGGGAATAACTGTGAATAACTGGGAATAACTGTTATAAACTGTTCAGTTTGAGACAGGAATAACAGTTATTCCCAGTTATTCCCAGTTATTCCCAGTTATTCCCAGTTATTCTCAGTTATTCCCAGTTATTCCCAGTTATTCACAGTTTATAACTTAAAAATAATTTGAAAAAACAGAGGTACGAATAACAGTTATTCCCAAATATATTTATAATAGAAAAAAAAATTTTTTAAATATATATTTTTTTCATTTTTTCAAATTTATATTTTTTAAATTATTATTAAACTAAACTGTAAATAACTGGGAATAACTGTGAATAACTGGGAATAACTGGGAATAACTGGGAATAACTGTTATTCCTGTCTCAAACTGAACAGTTTATAACAGTTATTCCCAGTTATTCACAGTTATTCCCAGTTATTCACAGATTCGATTTCCACTAGGGAAGAAATGCATTAGATGGTATAAATTTTTAAATAAATTTATTTATTAGCATTTATGAATTTTTAATTTCCGGTACCAGAAAAATTTTAATATATAATATTGGAATCCTAAATTCTCAATAACTAATAAATAAAGTTATTTAAAAATCAATATTTTCAACAATATGAAATCCATAAAATATAAAAAATAAAATAGTTCAAATCAATTCTTAACGATATGTATATCGTTCCTATTTTTAAAATACAAATAAAAATAAAAATTCTAATTTATATTTTCTTAATTATAGTAATTATATCATTCTTTCAAACAAAAGATTTTTAATTTTATTTTGCAGAATAACTGTTAATTCTAAGCGTGATTCAATTTTGAAATTAAATAAACAAACTTTTGAAAATAGTACATTTTAGGCAAATATTATACTATATTTAAAAAAAAAAATTTTAATCTGTCAATCTAGAAATATTTTATATACTAAATTATACTATCGAAATCGTATTACTTATCGGTTTTTTTATTATTTATTTTAAAATATTCCGAAATATTTTAAATCTTATTTCAAATATTATCAAATTACTTGCCAGGCTCATAGATAAATATTTTATGATATTGTTATAAGCTAAAAAGTTCATAACATCTGTATTTTCTAAATTTATTGCTTAATATACTATTTTATAGTACAATTTTTAAAAAGAGAATTCGGAAGTAAATGGCATAGAATTGTTACCATATTCTCATTTGAAATATACAATAACAAATGAATATAGAGCGATACTTTGCACTCTCGACAACTTCATACAAAATGAATTTTTGTAAACGTAAGTTAGCGATGTTTATACTAATAATTTTATTAAAAAAATCAATCTTTAACTCAATAATTATAATTTAATTATTTTATCAATTATTTTTATTATTAAATTTTAAATCGATGATTTACTTAAGCATATTATAGTAAATCAAATCTCGTTTCTCGCCAATCATATGATTCTATTCAACGCACCAATCACGTTCTTAGTATAAAATGTTTCACAACATCCGGCCATCGTTTTTTTAAAAGAGGATGATAAATGATTATAAATGTCTATAAACAATTAAAACTGCTAGTAATAACAAATAAGTGTAACTGCTACTAATTATAAATAATAATAAATAAATATTAGAATTTTCCAAAACAATTATAAATATTTCCTCAAAATTATACTTTTAATGAAATTTGATTGTGAGGAAAATAACCCTGATGGAAATTAAAACGTTTTTTTTATGACCAGTAAAAATGGAAACGCTTTTTTTAACATTTTATGGACATTTCTTTGGCATTATCATTACTAATAACCTTAAATTTGTATATACACCATTTTTTATGTTCACATTTCTACCAGGGAAATGATATTAATTATTGATATAATTATAAGTGATATTAATAGTAAATTCACATCTTCCAATTTCGTCCCTTATAATCGCTGATTATCACTTATAATCATCTTTACACAGTTTTTCATAAAAATTTTTTCCACTAAGGCAAATGTATACGTATAGAATATTTTTCAATATAAATAACCATTTTCTAAATATTCTTATATCTGTTTCTTTTTTAATAACAAGGGGAACGTCGCAGGACCATATACAACCCTCGTTGAAATAGTACAGCTTACGAACTATGATGCCTTTAGTTTTTTTAAAAACTGAACTTTTCGGAAAACTGTTATATTACATATACTAGAATTTAATAATGAAATAAGGAAAAGGACAAAAAAAATCATCACAGTTTTAACTATTTTAAATTTCATTCTACACAGTGCAATGGCTTCTAAACAACCAGGAAAAACCCATTCTACTAGGTAAGTGGTATTTTTTTTAAGAAAATAAAAATTATTAGAATTATCTAACAATGGATATGCTGTATAAGATAGATTTCAATTATTTATAACATTTCACAAATAAGTTAGTTTAAACAAAGGTCTTATGATTACAGCTATGATATTTAAGCAATTAAAATAATTATAATTAAAAATCATTTTATGGCGTAATATATTTATAAACATTGGAGGTTCTTAAAGGGACACATTTTCAAATGTCTTAAAAGAACCTAATAACTTATTATATAAATAAATCACAATATGGATTAAAAATAACAAATATTAATATTTTAATTAAAAACTTATGAAAATGAAAGTGCCAAAATTTATTGAGAATGAAAATTATAAGCTTTTTACTTGACTATCCATATGGGAGTGATTTTCGTGAAGAAGTGTGAAACTCAACTGTTATCAATATTTTAATCGTAATAATTTATTAGACTTATTAACACTTTTTCATATGGGTTTTTCAAAATTATTTCCATATGGGTAAATTTAAGTTAAATTTTAACATTTTTGAAATTTTCAAAGCAGATTTTATACCGATTAAAGCAAATGTCATTCCGTAATTGTTTCCTCTTGTATTTAACATAGTATATTGAAATTTTAAATACTTTTATAAAATTTATTTTATATCATTCAAACTTCAAAATCATAACTTAAAACAGCAGCTGCTGTGTAAAAGCTTTTTCACGAAACTTGTTACAGCCCTCGCCTTTGGGTCAAACTATAAATTTCTCGTTTCTTTTTATATAATAATAATAATTTTCATATAATAATAATTTTTATATAATAATAATAATGGCTGATTCCATTCAGATTCATGCAGGCCGTCATTGATCGGATTTTTTTTTTCTTCTAAGTAATAAAAATACCTTCTATTATGTAAATAAAGATAAAATTTACCTCGTAGAACGCTCAAAAAAATTTTTTTTTTTACTACAGCAATTCTAGTGTTGGATGTAAAAACGAAAATTCAAAAATTGAAAATGAACCTCTACTTTTAAATGACTATAGCTCCGTCAATTTTTAACCTTTTTGGGCGTTCTTTTAACGAAAGTGTGCGGAATTTTGTCTAGTTTAAAATGCTATCTCGATTTTTGTAATACAATTTGATCTCACTGAGTTATTTACGAAAAACTGAAAAAAAGCGATTTTTTTCAAATACGATTTTCTCAAAAACTATTTTTTTTTTTTTTGAAATTTTTATATGATTTTAAACATAAAAAATACTAACTTTTAGGGTAGGTGAGAATATGCGATTTTGCCTTATTTTTTTTAACAGATTTTTAAACGTTTTTTTTAAATTTTCGATTTTAAAACATTGATACCATGACGATTTGAAGTTTAAAAAAAAATGCTGAAACTTTAAATAAATATGATATTTACATTGAGGAAATGCAATTTTCGTTAAAGATTAAAATCTGAAGATATAAATTTTTTAATTTAAAAAAAAAAGTTATTCTGATGAAAGAATATATAACCATTTATCCTCTTTTTATGGTACATTATTATAATAAAAATTTTTTTTGTTGAAGAATATAATTTTTTTATCAGTTTTAATTTCGCGCCTAGAATTTGAATTTATTTTGTAGGGAGTTGACGCATGTCACTACTAGGTGGCGATAATTCGTTCTTTGCATTCTCATCAACAACGACTTGACGCGTTTAAAAATATAAGAAAAGGAAGATAAAAAATAAAGTTATTTAAGAAAAATTATTTTTTTCGATCCGTCATTGAACAGAATATCAATAATGGCATCACTGATTGTTAAAATGAAGTGCAAGGATTTATAAGAAAGGCACAAAAAAGTTGTTTATGATTACTCCAAAAGTCCGCTTAGAGAATTAGGTGATCTAACAAAGTCTTTGAAGCGCTTGTATCCAAATACTTCTTTCTCTAAAGAAGATAAAGTATGCCCTTCGTGTTACAAAATATTATTAGATGAAGTGAAAAATGCGTCTATTTCATCGACTTCAAGCAGTCAACAATCTTCGGAAGATTTTATTCATAGTGAGGCTGTGGTAGAACAGCTCAACGAGACTTCAAGTAATTTAAACTTAAACATTTCACGAATTAAAATGCCTCAAAGTATCAATATCAAGATGCGAGAATCTTATGCTCTCCAAAAAAGAAAACAAATAAACGATGCATTTGATTCACAAATAGCAAGTAAAATGATGAAAGTCTACGATATAACGGATTTGCCCGCATTGAATGAAAATAATGAATGTAAAACAAATGATAAATGGCTTGAGAATATTAAAATTGCATTAGATAATTGTTCAAATTTTCTTGAGAAAGTGCGATTGTTGAGTATTATACCAAGTGATATTTCCAAAGATTATTTATTATCAGTTTTACCAAATGTAACTATTTATATGATTGATTAAGCACGATCATTGGTAAATAATAAAAAAATTTACAAGCAGTCTGAGAGCCATTGTGGCCATTCTTTGGATAGTGAAAATGTAATGAAAGTAAAGGATTATTATCTGAACGATGATTTTAATTGTTCTCGTCAAAGTGCGAATAAAAGCGACACAGTATCTATCAAAGAAAATAGTATAAAAACTAAAAAAGTCAAACGCTTTCTTACGCGAAGTATAACAGAAATATATCAATTATTTAAAGACGAAAATCCTGAAATGAAAACAAAAATTGGTAAATCAACATTCTACGCTTTAAGACCGAAGTGGGTTATACCACATCCACCCACCGATTCGTGTCTTTGCGTTTACTGCGAGAATCTTAAACTTATGTTAGATGCTTTGAATAATTATAAAAAGAGAATAAACAAGACATTGCAGATTTGGAATTGAAAATATGTTCTTCACTTTTTTGTTCAAAAGATGATATGAAATGTGTACTAAGAGAATGTAAAGAATGTCCCATTGGAGATTCTATTGATTTACAAGTGATTTCTTTGACAGAAGAAGATTTATATGAAGAAATAATTTATGGTGTTTGGGAAAAATCAAATTTACTGAATAAAACTAGCACAATTGAAAATTTCTTAATAGAGTTAAGAGAGCGCGCTCTCACTGTAAGAGCTCATGAATTGGTCAAAGAAATTCAACGTATAGCAATTAAAGAGGTTAAACTTTTAGCGAAAAATAATGACTTCCAATTAGTTATTCATGTTGATTTTGCAGAAAATTGGACAGTTCTGCTTCAAAATGAAATTCAAAGCTATCATTGGAGTAAAAACCAAATATCAATATTTACGTCGGTATGCTATTTTGGAAATGATAAAACAGTCAGTTATGTCACCGTCTCTGACGATATTAAACATGATTCGTCTTATGCTCTAATGGCTATGAATTTAATTATCGATAACTTAAAACAAAAACATATTGCGTAAGATCTTGATGAAATCATAACCATTTCCGATGGAGCTGCCAGTCATTTTAAAAATAGATATCAATTCTATGAGCTTCAAAACTCAAAAGTAAACAGAAAATGGCTTTTTTCTGCAACAGGTCATGGTAAAGGCGCTTGTGACGGTATTGGTGGTTTAGTTAAACATTATGCTACCACGCATAATCTGTCCAAGAAGAGTGCATATTTTATTAGAAACGCTGAAAATTTCGCCACTCACGTACCAAAATATACTCCGTCGATTAACATTTTTGTTATCCGCAAGGATCCCTAGTGGAAATCGAATCTGTGAATAACTGGGAATAACTGGAAATAACTGGAAATAACTGGGAACAACTGTGAATAACTGGGAATAACTGTTATAAACTGTTCAGTTTGAGACAGGAATAACAGTTATTCCCATTTATTCCCAGTTATTCCCAGTTATTCCCAGTTATTCTCAGTTATTACCAGTTATTCACAGTTTATAGCTTAAAAATAATTTGAAAAAACAGAGGTACGAATAACAGTTATTCCCAAATATATTTATAACAGAAAAAAAAATAAAAAAAAAATATATTTTTTTCATTTTTTCAAATTTATATTTTTCAAATTATTTTTAAACTAAACTGTAAATAACTGGGAATAACTGTGAATAACTGTGAATAACTGGGAATGACTGGGAATAACTGTTATTCCTGTCTCAAACTGAACAGTTTATAACAGTTATTCCCAGTTATTCACAGTTATTTCCAGTTATTCACAGATTCGATTTCCACTAGGGATGAGTTAGAAGTTTTTCGACTGACAAAAAAAATGGAATGGTTAGGAAATGCAAAAGAAATTAAAGGTATTCAAAAGATTCACTGTTGGAAAAGTGAACGAAACCAAATCTACACTGCTAAAACTTCGAGACATGAGTGGCAAGAAGTAAATTGAAAGGTTTTATTCAAATTCGGATTTTTTTATTCACATTAGTTCTCACTTCATTAGTGTTCTTTCTCAATTGTATCGCATATTATTTGTTCATTGAAAATGACCAAATAATATATTTTAGTATTTAAAAAATTCAAATTCAAAATTCAAATTCAAAATTCAAAATTCAAAATTCAAAGTAAATATATTTATTTAAAGTTTCAGCATTTTTTTTTAAACTTTAAATCGTCATAACTTTAGTTCTAATTGATCAGAATATTCGATCCGGGGTTTAATATAAAGATTATTGTTGATATTTTTGATATATTAATAAATAAAAGTATGATAATAGTTGTAAGAACACGTAAAGCTGGAAAAATAGTACAATGCACCATGGTATCAATGTTTTAAAATCGAAAATATAAAAGAAACGTTTAAAAATCTGTTAAAAAAAAAGGCAAAATCGCATATTCTCACCTACCCTAAAAGTTAGTATTTTTTATGTTTAAAATCATATAAAAATTTCAAAAAAAAAAAATATAGTTTTTGAGAAAATCGTGTTTGAAAAAAATCGCTTTTTTTCGGTTTTTTGTAAATAACTCAGTGAGATCAAATTGTATTACAAAAATCGAGATTGCATTTTAAACTAGACAAAATTCCGCACACTTTCGTTAAAAGAACGCTCAAAATGGTTAAAAATTGACGGAGCTATAGTCATTTAAAAGTAGAGGTTCATTTTCAATTTTTGAATTTTCGTTTTTACATCCAACACTAGAATTGCTGTAGTAAAAAAAAAAATTTTTTTTGAGCGTTCTACGAGGTGAATTTTATCTTTATATACATAATAGAAAGTATTTTTATTACTTAGAAGAAAAAAAAAATCGATCAGTGACGGCCTGCATGAATCTGAATGGAATCAGCCATATATATAAGAATTGTACTCAATAACAATCACTACTAAAAATAACGTCGCTATTTTACTGAATAATGAAATATCTATAATCTTTGGTCGGTAAATCTATTTCCGCCTATTCTTAAGGCGAACTATAAAACATCTGTACCTCATATCAACGTAAATTTCAATCTTATTTACATTTCAATAATATACTTTATAATAATTTAATAGGAATCGATACTAAAATATAGCATTCAGATATAAATAAAAAACGAGGATATAGAGAAGAGAGAGATATATAATAACAGGTGGGTCAGCGAAGCCGGTTTGAGTGTCATTGCAATAACTAAAGCATTTATAATTTAAGACACTTGTATCGAAAAATATTTTTCGACACTGAGTGTTGTACATTGCACGTCAAAAATTTGATTACGTTTAATAAAAAAAATTTTATGTATGCCATGTCAAAAGATTGATTTTTATGAATCTTAGAAAACAGAAACTCAAAGCTTCGTTGTCTTTTTAAGATTTTATTCAACTTATTGGATGTGTCTGTAGGCACATGTATTTACATCGTCAAATCTAGTACTTAAAAATTGATGTATTTTTTTAGAAATGCATATGTTTATCTTATTAGATGACAATATACGATTCCACAATTTGTTTTTTTTTTTAAATTTGTTTATGTCTATAAACATTGATTACATACAAATAATATTATATTGTCAATGTTATACGAGTAATCGTCCTTTTTTCTTTGTGCAACCATTAGTATCTCAGTATAAAGCCTGTATATATAACTGATTAAACATATGGGTAAAATTGAAAAAATTGACAAACTCAAGCCTGGTACGAAGACAATTTTTCTTTACTTTTTTTTTCTTAAATGCTATTTTGGTACATTTTCTCGCTATTTATGTTATTTTTTTCATTAGTAACAGTTAAAAACATGAAAAAACAAATTAGTTTTGACATTTGATCCCTTATATCTCTTAATTTTAACCCTGTAAATTATTTGTAAATAGAAATATTCAAAGTGTGACACGAAGACATTTTTAGAAACCACATTTTCTTCTATTTTACGCTATTTTAAGCGTTTTCGATTCAGTTTTTGTAATTTCACACATTACCGGTGGATTTCTTGATTAAAATCCTTCAAAAATCACTATGATATATTCTCCATAAGATAAATAAAGGCCTTCTTTTTTATCAAAAACAAAAATGTTTGTGTACCGGACACGTTATACGAAGACATTTTTGCTTGATTTTCTAGTTATTCTAGTCAAAATAAGTTACTTTATCGTTGTTACAATAAATGAAGATATTTTTTAGGATTGTTGGAGCCTTCCTAATACACTCAGAAATGCTTAAATTGTTTTTGAATTAGGTTATTAAGCCTGGACACGTATTCTCAATTTATTCAATTTCACCGATATACATATGCATGTGTTCCGTACATACATGTTTACATACGCATGTATGCGTTTACGTATGCTAACGTGTTTGTACATCCACTGATAAGAATATTTTGCCAAAATTGTTCTTTAAAGGTTCTAATAGATTACGCATGATCTAATTAAGAAGGTTGTTAAGTAAAACGAGTTCTGCCAGATTTCCTTGAAATTTTGATCAGATGTTTATAATAACATTATGTACCTGCCCTTAAATTTTTAGAAATTTTAACGTTTTTGAGATATAAATTTCCAAAGTTTCGATTTTTAACATGTAATCCTAGTATTGGCGTTTTGTAAAAGGGACGTTTTTAATGATTGTGAATTTGTTATGTGTCATACCAAAAACTAAAATGTAATTTAGAATTTAAAATAAATTATATTAATCACAAATCAAAAAATACCAGCAGTACCGTTTTCGAGAAATCACAACTTAAATATGTATACAAATAGAAAATGTCTATAGACAACGCAAAATCTAAGCTCGTGAAATGGACAGAGGGTAGTGATGAGGTAATGACGATTAGTGTGTGTGTACACAGATAACCTGTGTACCCGATCAAAAAGATATCGTGACTAACCAAGAGAGCAGACAAGGCCCTATACGGGCAGCCTAGGTTGGCCCACGCTAATTTTGTAACGGGGGTAACGCACGGCGCAAGCAGGGCCCAGACAGTTTACGTTAATATACGCATGTGTCAACACACACTATGCATTGCTTTTTTCCTAACCAAAATTTAACTATGTACAGTTTATGCTATATATAGATATAGATTTACTGCAGAGAAGACGCTGCCTAGCAAGGGGCTCGATATTACCCCGTCCCTATCAGCACCATTCAATGCTATGGTTTACCATGGAAGGGCCTAGAAAGGTTTTCTAGGTAATTAATTGGGGCCATGCTTGCGCCCTGTTTTCTTTTCCGACCGGATAAGTATTTCGTTAGCACAGTTGAATAGTATCAAAATTTGATACTATTGCGCATGCGCATAGACGCTTTTTTGATACTTTGAGCAACAAAACTTTTGTCTCCGACCAGTACTTGAAAACCTCCTTAATAAATTATTTTAATAACAATTGTTTGCGCAAGTGCATTGTTTATAGAAAAATGATAATTAAATTTGTATAATGAAGCTCTAATCTTCAAATAAAATTCTCATTTGTTTAATTATTAAATTAATATGGAGTCGTTGTGAGAACGCCGTGGTGTAATGGATAAGGCCCTTCAAGCATCTTACTAAGGCTCCTCTTTAAGGATTTTGCTTCCCATACTAGAGGGCATGGGTTTAAATTCTGGACAGGTAGCTCTGACTTCTTTTTCGAAAGAAAATTAATATACTCTCTAAATATAATCCAGTGAAAATTTCACTATTTGATTCAGCGGAAATTATTTCACTGAAAAATCAGTAAAAAATTAACAGAACTTTTAGACCCTTTTATTGCACTAAAATATCATTGAAAATTCCACTGAAGTTACAGTGACTCATTTATTCCACTGATAATTCAGTGAAAATTTGACTGATTAAAAAGGTGAAGGTTAAAATGGCGGGAAGAACTTGAGAGTGACGCTCTCAAGTTCATTCCCGCCACAATCTTAATGCTAAGAGTATCTAGCTCTGATTTTGAGTAGAATCCTTTAAAGATTTTAAGTAAAAAAGGTAAGTGTAATATGATAGAATTAATTCTAATTTATGAATTATTATTATTCAGAAAAATCATTTAATCCTTCCAAGTAAAAAGGTAAGTTCAATATAATATAATAAATTATAATATATCCACATAGAGAGAGAGAGAGAGAGAGAGAGAGAGAGAGAGAGAGAGAGAGAGAGAGAGAGCCAGTGAAAACGTACAGTGGCGTGTGGAGAGAGAATAATTTGAAAAAATCATTTGAACTTTTTAACTGAAAAGATAAGTGTAATACAATGAAGTTTATTCTAATTTATTAATTATTATTAAGAAAAATCATTTTAACTTTTCAACAAGTAGAAAGGTAAGTTCAATATAATATAATAAATTATAATATATACATAGAGGAAGAGAGAGAGAGAGAGAGAGAGAGAGAGAGAGAGAGAGTTAAGACGCCATCGCATGCAAAAAGAGGAAAATTAAGGGAAAATTATTTAAACTTTTTAAGTGAAAAGGTGAGTGTAACCCGCGTAAAAAAAATTTAGTTTGGCGAAAGTTTATAAAGTTCAAGTTTTGCTCAACTTTATCTAAACGTGGCCAATGGGACTATGCCAAACTTGATATATTAAATTTTTATGTTTGGCAAAAGCTCAGAGGAAGTTTAGGAGAAGATTTGTAAAAGTTAGCGAAAACTTTAAAGAAGTTAGGAAAAGTATAAATAATCTCCTTTTTTGGAGTGGATTGGTTTAAAGTTTGGGAAAAGTTTATCGGAAAAGTTATTTGAGTTGGCTGAACTTTGGTCAAAGTTTAAGATAAGTTAGTAAAACATTGGCTAAACTTTTAGATTAGTTGATCAATCTTTGACCAAAGTTTCAGTTAAGTTGGTGGAACCTTGGCTAAAGTTTTAGATAAGTTGGTCAAACTTTGACCAAAGTTTTATTTAAGTTGATCAAACCTTGGCCAAAGTTTCAGATGAACTGGTTGGATACTGACCAACTTGCCGCTCGGAGAAAAATTCTATCGTAAAAATTACTATTTTCCATAGTAAACGTGGGACATACTTTGCATAAAAATCACTATTTAAAATAGTAAAAATTGCTACTTCAAATAGAAAAAATTTTGAATTTTTATATTTATTCTAAATTTTTACTATTCAAATAGTAATTATTCTACAAAGAAAAGTATATCCCACGGCTACTATCTAAAATAATAATTTTTTAAATAAAAATTATTATTATTTTTATTGACTTCAAGATACATAAAATACAATTTTTATAAATTATTAAATATATGAAAATGGTATACAAGTTAAAAGATAAAATTTTATTAAATAAAGCGAGTTAGGCTGAAAGTTGATGAGAAAATGATTCGGCAAGATAGTATTTGAATCCTCAGGATCTTCCTCGAGAAAATCATCATATCGTCGTCAGGTATGGGTGGATCATCCTAAGGGTCGTTGAAAGTTTATCTAGATAGAAATAAATCAAGATAATTATAAGCCAGAATACAGTAGAAAAATTACTTCACACCTTAAAAATTTTATTTTATATGAAATAAAAAGGATATGCATAAACTAACAAGGAGAGCACCTCACCTCCGGGAAACGGATTCGGCTGTAACTGCAGGATATGATTTTTTGATGAAAAAAAATGAACCCATGTTTTTTCTTTTCGTTGAATAGGCTTCCTAGACAAGGAAATAGGCATTTTTTTTAAATATGGTGAATAAGAGCCTTTATAAGAACTTAAATAACCAAAGAACTAAGACTCTTACAAAAAATGCATAAAAAATAAAATGAAGCACGAATTGAAAGCTTTAATTTAAGCTTTGTTGCATTAAAAAATCTTTAGTGGTTCAAAAGTTATAGGCGATTAAAATATGTTAATGAAATAACGTGAAAAATTGATCATATTTTATATGTTAAAAATATTAAGTAAATACGTGGTAATATTTAATTAAGAATAACTTTCGAACAACAAAAGCTCTTTTAATGCAACAAAGCTTAAAGTATTCAATTCGTGCTTCATTTTATTTTTTATGCATTTTTTTGTAAGAGTCTTAGTTCTTTGGTTATTTAAGTTCTTATAAAGGCTTTTATTCACCATATTTTTGAAAAAATGTCTATGTCCTTGTCTAGGGAGCCTATTCGACGAAAAGAAAAAACACGGGTTCATTTTTTATCATCAAAAAATCATATCCTGCAGTTTCAGCCGAATCCGTTTCCCGGAGGTGGGGTGCTCTCCTTGTAACTAATAAAAATTAAAGTTTTTTTAAACTAGTAAACATAACATTCGTATTGATTAGGTTATTAAGTTCTGTAGTTAATTTATAAAAAGACAAAAATTACACGATAAGGTTCAAGATTCAAATTCTTTATTGTTAGAATTGTAAATAAACCATGATATTTTATGTTGACAATATTGATTTACAGTACGTATAGAAAAAGTAAATTTGATAATATTATTAAGGAGATGTAAAATTGACACTACACCTGTGCTCATAAATATTGGCTATCTTTCCATTTAATTGGAAAATTTTCAGTAAAAAAATGCTTTAGATTATAATATGTACCATAAAAATTATTCAGTTAAATTTTCAAATGAATTCATTCATTAGTTATTGAGAATTGAGTTTCAATGTTGTTTATTAAAATTTTTCGATTTTGTAACAGAAATTGAAATATCTTAAAAACTAGTGAGTGAAATTTTTTTGAAAATTTAACTAAATAGTCGTCATGCCACATATTAAAAGCTAATGCATTTCTTTTCTAGAAATTCAACAATAAAATGGAAAGAAAGTTAATATTTACGAGTACAGGTGTAGTGTCCGTTTTACATCTCCTAAAGTTGTTAACTACTAAATAAAGTTTTTAACATTTTTTTTTTAAATTATAAAATTTAAAATTCAACATGATAAATAATTTAAAAAAAAATTACAGTTTTATAATTAATTGATTGGCAATAATTTAGATCAGGTTTAAAACGTTTGCCTGATGACGAAATGAAATAGAACTCTTTAAAAGTTAACTCGTAATTTTACGTAAAATTAACCTATAATATTATTCAAATATTAACTTTACCACATTTTACGTTCTGCTTACTATTTCTTGGCCTCGCGATGCAGAATTCACCTCTTCAGGAAGCGAAAATGCAGCCTCGTAAATTTATATTTCCACGAATTCGAAAATTTTTTAAAATCTTGAAGTATCTTACATTTAGAAATTTCACAAAACAATTTCTTCATCGTAACCTCTTGTATGTTTTTATTTCACCTGAAAGAAGAAAGATTTCACAAAGCTAATTCTTATAGTACAGTATCAAATGAAAAAAAAGGTTAATTTTTGTGTAAGTTGATGTGTATACAATTTTATATATAAAACATAAAAACAATAAAGTTTTTTACTTATCTAAAAATTATTCCTGGTATTGGATTTGGATTAAATATTTTGTAGGATAAATTAAAAACTTTTTTAAAAAATTCACATTACATTAGACTTATTAAATTGACTTGAATTTATTTAATTATTTGTTGTTAACCAATTAATACTGAACATATCTATCATCAAGAATTTTTCGATTAAATTAACTTGAATATATTCATAAACGTCAACAAGAATAATCGATTAATAGTAGTTCGTTAACAACAAATCAGCATTAAATAAATTCAAGTAAATTCAATAAGTCTAATGCAAGTTTGATGTGAATTTTTTAAAAAACTTTTTAATTTATTTATGAAACATTTAATAAAGGGAAATGTTAAACTTACGACAGATGTTTTCTACACTATAAATTTCTATGTCAATATATAATCTATGTTTTATTTGTAACTACATTCGCAATCTTGATGTCATATATTATTTTATTATATTCCCTGGTAGAATCTGATTCCATTTCCAAGCTATTTCTTAGTCATTTAAACTACGCATATGCTAGAAACAAGCTTGTTTTAATTCCTAGTTCTTAGCTGTCGATGTAACGCTTTTTTTCCCACTTTACCGGCATTTACTGGATTGCAAATTCTTAGATAGTTAAAAGGTATTAATTCACCATTAAACTTGGCTAGAAATAAAATAAGTTTGAAACAATATTAAAATGACTTGCGAAATAATATTAATCTCTTGTACTCTATTATAACCTTTAAATACGGTGAAGAGACAAGTAACATCAAAAAAGACGTAAAGAGACATGCATATACGATATTTTTGAAACAAGCACAATTGATACCGAATTGCGTTTGTGCCGAAAGTTTTTCGGTATATCACGCGCTTACCGTACGAAGACAAGCAGTACACATTATGTATAATTTCCGTGTTTATGAAGCAAAGGCATCACTTTTCATAGTGCGGTGCGTATCACATTTGTTAAGAAAAAACTATCTCCGTATGTTTGAAGCAGTTGTAAAGTAAATATTTAATGAAATAGTTTTAGAAACAATGTTTGCATGTTATCTTTAGATATTTTAACGATACTTATGAACTTATTTAGCACTCGTTTTATTTAATTCTAATACTACGTCAAAGTGCAAATTTTCGACTCAAATAAACAAATTATCACTTTTTATAGGTTAGAAATATACGTTAAGAGGCGGCCGTATCATTCTGTCCTTGTCTAATCTAAATTTTCGTTATTATAAATAAATAAAATATGTTCATAGAAAAGTAAGACAACCGCCCAATAGAGCAAAAGACAAGCAAACGATTCTTTTCTATGAAAAAATATGAAATTTTTATTATTTTTTGAATAAAGTCTGAAACGAAAAAACAGTTCAATCAACTCAATCAAGTTCGATTGTTTTTCCGTTTCAGACTTCATTCGAAAAATAATAAAAATTTCATATTTTTTCATAGAAAAGAATCGTTTGCTTGTCTTTTGCTCTATTGGGCGGTTGTCTTACTTTTCTATGAAAATATTTTATTTATTTATAATAACAAAAATTCAGATTAGACAAGGACAGAATGATACGGCCTCCTCTTAATCACGATCTTTTGACATCCCGACAGAGTAATCGTCACAATATTTTTTTGACATAAGAATTGATTAATTCTTTGATAGTTTTCATATATTTAAAATATAAACATTTTTGCCCATTTTTAATTCCTATTTCCTAGTTTCGAGTCCATTTAAAATGTTTCAAATTCTACCAGGGTTATTATTTTATTTTATTATATTATCCCGTTTAATTAGTAAAAATAATAATTTTAGCCATAATTTTATTCCTTGGTCTTTTTTTTTTTTTTTCTTCTGGGTTTTATTAAAATTTTTAAAAATAACGATGATAGGTTTTCAATTTTAGGCTATCAATTTTCGATCGTCATCAAATGTCACATTGCTCATCTTCAAATATTTATATAACTTTACGACAGTTTACGACAGATTTTTTTTTTGTCTAAATTATTTAATACTTTTTATCTTATTTATATAAAATTTAGTATATTTTATAGTTTTGTAATTTATTTTACGATATTTACCATTAAATTTAACGTTTTTAAATTATTTTTACGATAGATATCTGAAAATAAACATCTGTCGTAAGTTTAACAACGGCCTTTAATAAAGATTCAGTATCAGGAATAATTTTTAGATAAGTAAAAAACTTTATTTTTATGTTTTATATATAAAATTGTATACACATCAACTCTCACAAGAATTAACCTTTTTTTCATTTGATGCTGTTACTATAAGAATTAGCTTTGTGAAATCTTTCTTCTTTTAGATAAAATGAAAATGTACAAGGGGTTACGATCAGGAAATTCTTTGATGAAAATTCTGAATGTAAGATACTTTAAGATTTTTAAAAATTTTCGATTCCGTGGAAATATAAATTTACGAGGCTGCATTTTCGCTTCCTGAAGAGGTTTAGATTAGATTAGATATTGTTTATTTTGTATTATAATTACAAAAAAGCGTGAAAATTACAAATAAAGTTGAAAAAAATACATAAAAATACTTTAAATAGCCTTGCCCATATAAAATCAAAATAGTACAGTATGATATCACAGTCATAAAACATAATAGAGATAGTAATACTGTAATAGTAAGTCAATAAATTAAATAAAAGCGATATCACAGATAACACGAATAAATACACGCAAAAAGTATAAATAATATAGTTAAAAATCAGTCTCAATATCTATCAGTCAAAATAATTACATAAAATCAAGCGTGTAAAGAGCGCAGTCGAAATATCAGCAGTATACAGTAAGTTAAAATCACAGCAAGTTGAATGTACAGTAATATACAAGTCAATCTGATAAAAATATAATCATTCACTCTATGCACATACATCCTACATACACGCTAATAAATACAATCATGCCTTAAATCTATAAAGGGTACATCACATAATAAATTAACACATATGATATAGTCCGAGAATAATACTGTTTAATCGAGGTCGAGTAAAAACCTCCTGAGAGCGGCTTTAAACCTGCTGATTGATGGAAGATTTTTAATATCAGCAGGTAGGGAGTTCCAAAAATGCGCACCTTGAACTTGAAAGGAATTTCTTCCAGTCTCAGTGCGCATGAAGGGCACCGCAAGATCTTTAATCTCACCCCTAGTGGTCGCTCTGGGTATATATCTAGTGAAGAGACCCACTAGATATTCGGGAGTATTCATACGTACGATTTTGTACATAAGTACAGCCATAAAATACTGTCTCCTCGAATCAGTACGTAGCCAACCCAAAGCATGTCTATGGGAAGAGATGTGATCACCCATTCTCACGCCTAATACATATCTCACACATGAATTTTGCATTGTCTGTAGCCGTCTTCGTAACTCCTGCGAAGCATCGAGCAAAACCACTGAGCAATAATCAAAATGTGGAAACAGCAGGGCGGTTGCGAGCTGCTTACGCAGAGCCTCAGTGGTGTACCGACGGAAAAACCGCAGGCTATAAATCACTCTATTGAATTTTTTAGTCAACATATTAATATGCGGTTCCCACGACAGTTTAGAGTCGAGTACAACACCAAGGCTCGTAACGGTGTCAGAGAAAGGAATACCGATACCGCTCCCCAGGTCAATCGTCCTTGGCTCACCCGAATAAAAATTTTTAATAAAACGATTACTTCCAAAGACGATCGCCTTTGTTTTACTAGAATTCAAAGTGAGAGAAACATCAGCAGCCCACCCCGACACCGCCCTGGCCGCCCTCTGTAAAATACGAATCCCCTCGTCCACATCATCATAAGGGACCTGTGTATAAATTTGAAGATCATCCGCATACAGCAGATGCCCGACGCAACCAGAGTCCAGTGCGTCACGTACGTCATTTATGTAAAGGCAAAACAACAGAGGCCCCAGCACCGAACCCTGAGGTACTCCTAGATTGGTTGTTAGCCAATTCGATTCCTCCTTTAAATGTGTGGAAACCATTTGTTTCCTACCTGATAAATAGCAGTTAATCCATCCGAGTGCGGCCCTGGAGAACCCCATCGATCTAAGCCTCGCAAGAAGTTTGGAGGGAGAGATCGTGTCGAATGCCTTACTAAAGTCAAAAAGTAGCAGTAACGTGACAAGTTTCCTGTCTAGACCTGACCTTATATCGTCTGTAAGCTTAAGTACAGCAGTCTGCGTAGAATGGTTTTTCCTGAAGCCCGTCTGCATAGGATCGAGCAATTTTTTGGATGTAATGTACTCCTGCAGTTGGTCATGGGCGATCTTCTCAAGAACCTTTGAAAGAAAACATAAGATGGCTATAGGCCTAAAATCTTTTGGTTGCTTAGGTGCAGCACACTTTTTCAATGGTATAATACGTGCTTGCTTCCAACGGCAAGGGAAGACCCCCCGTGCAAAAGAGGAGTTGAACAGAGTCACAAGATGTTCACCAATAAATGGTAAAGCTTTAACTATCACGCTTTGCGGAATGCCATCCTCACCACAAGCCTGTGAGGAAAAATGTGAAATTGCAAGAACAACATCATTAAAACTAATTGGTTTAAAGGTAAACCCACTTTTATTGCATTGAGAAAGAATTCTCAATCGCTCTTCACTATCCTCCTGCGGCGAGACTGACACCCCAGCAAAGTGCGCATTAAGCTCATCCGGAGTGAATCCATTCAAATCCCCTTGAGGTCCGGATAGCAGTCCCAGGTCTCTCAACTCCTTCCAGACATTACCACCCGCAAGAGCATCAAACAGTCTATTGTGAATATAAGCAGTCTTAGCATGGTCCGTGCGTTCGTCTACCACCCTACGCAACCGCAGAAATTCAAGGAGATACTGCTTGTCCTCTGTCCGTTTGTATCTACGATATGTAGCATCTCTCTTACGCCGCATCCGTGACAATTCTTCATCTACCCATGGAAACTTATTCTTATTAGGCTTGAGCGCTTTCAACGGCGCCAAATTCTCGTTTGCAGCAGTGAGATTGTCACAGAGGCAACCAAGTGCAGATTCAGGGTCAACTGTGTCAGTCATAAGCGGCGACCAATCACAGCCGGCAAGTTTCTCTCCCAATGCAGTTGGACAAATATTTTTATAGTTCCTATACATGATAGGTTTTTGATCTAAAGTTATAGTGTTGCAAGGCAAACAGACGTCAATTAAATTATGCCGACTGTGAAAGCTCGCCGGTAGGTTCCGTGCATCAAGCACCACGTCGTTGTCATCAACAAAGATCAGGTCAATCCACGTGTGAGACGTAGGAGTATGATGAATTTGATGATGAGAGGTGAATTTTTCATCAGAAGGCCAATAAATAGTACCTATTATTTTAAGTAGAACGTAAAATGAGGTAAAGTTAATATTTTAATAATATTATAGGTTAATTTTACGTAAAATTACGAGTTAACTTTTAAAGAGTTTTATTTATCTTTGTCATCAGGCAAACGTTTTAAACCTGATTTACATTATTTGCAATGGAATAATTATGAAACTAAAATTATTTTAAATTATTTCTCACGTTAAATTTTAAATTTTATAAATTAAAAAAAAATTTTGAAAACTTTATTTAGTTGTTTACAACTTAATAATATTATCGAATTTACTTTTCTATGCGTATTGAAATCAACATAAAATATCATGATTTATTTACAATTTCGACAATCAAGAATTTGAATCTTGAACTTTATTTTGTAATTTTAGTCTTTTTATAAATTAGGAAGAGGTCGAACTATCTGTGTTTGTCTAATGGTATTTTCATCATTTATGTAAACACTATTGGCTTTAACACGAAAAAAATCGCAGCGCTAGATACTAGTATAATAGCTAAATTTTATGATAAGAACAAAATAATTTAATCATTTAGTTTTTGAATAATATGAGACCTACCAAAAAAGATAGATTATATTTTAGATTTTCAGTAGGTCTCATATTATTCAAAAACCACGTGATAAAATTATTTTGTTCTTATTATAAAATTTATTTTTTATACTAGTATTTAGCGGAGGCTGCCATTTTTTTAGTGTTACAGCCAATGGTGTTTATATGAATGATAAAAAACACTATTAGATAAGGACAGATAGTTTGGCCTGCTCTTAACTACAAAACTAGATAACCTAATTAATCAGAATGTTATATTTATTAGTTTAAAAAAACTTTAATTTTTATTACTTATTTTATGCATATATCTATCCTTATTTCATATAGAATAAAATTTTTAAGGTGTAAAGCAATTTTTTTACTCTATTCTGGCTTATAATTTTCTTGATTTATTTCTATCTAGATAAACTTCCAACGACCATTAGGATGATCCACTCATACCTGACGACGATATGATGATTTTCTACAGGAAGATCCTGAGGATTCAAACATCATCATTTCGAATCATTTTCTCATCAACTTTCAGCCCAACTTGCTTTATTTAATAAAATTTTATCTTTTAACTTGTATAACGTTTTCATATATTTAATCATTTATAAAAATTGTATTTCATGTATCTCGAAGTCAATAAAAATAAAATGCGCGGAGAAATTCCATTATAAAAATTACAAATTTTATAAAAAAATTGCTACTTTAGATAGTAACCGTGAGATATATTTTATTTTGTGGAATAATTACTATTTTAAATCGTAAAATTTTAGAATAAATATAAAAATTCAAAATTTTTTCTATTCGAAGTAGCAATTTTGACTATTTCAAATAATAATTTTTATACAAAGTATGTCCCACGTTTACTATGGAAAATAGTAATTTTTACGATAGAATTTTTCTTCGAGTGGCAAGTTGGTCAGTGTCTGACCAGTTTATTTGAAACTTTGGCCAAGGTTTGATCAACTTAAATAAAACTTTGGTCAAAGTTTGACCAACTTATCTAAAACTTTAGCCAAGGTTCCACCAACTTAACTGAAACTTTGGTCAAAGATTGATCAACTAATTTAAAAGTTTAGCCAATTTTTTTACTAACTTATCTTAAACTTTGACCAAAGTTCAGCCAACTCAAATAACTTTTCCGATAAACTTTTCCCAAACTTTAAACCAATCCACTCCAAAAAAGGAGATTATTTATACTTTCCCTAACTTCTTTAAAGTTTTCGCTAACTTTTACAAATCTTCTCCTAAACTTCCTCTGAGCTTTTGCCAAACATAAAAATTTAATATATCAAGTTTGGTATAGTCTCATTGGCCACATTTAGATAAAGTTGAACAAAACTTGAACTTTATATAAACTTTCACCAAACTAAATTTTTTTATACCAATAATAATATGTATCTATATTAGAAAAATTAGTTGTTTTTTTTAAGTATAATACAATATTTAAATAATATTTATTTAAAATATTAATTATTATAATAATTTGAGATCCATACATAAGTTTTAAAAATATCGTTTGAAATTTTTTTATTAGTATTGAATTATTATTAATAATTTTTAAAACATTTAAATTGCTGGTATTAATTGAATACTGAAATAATTTGTACTATATTGATGAATCTTAAATTATTGTAAAAATTAACACTATAAATAAGTATTATTAAAATATTGTATTTTACTTAAAAAGAAGAAACTAATTTTTCCTTTGTCTATCATTCTTTTATTCTGTAATTATTTCACAGAAATTACAGCGATATTTTCACTGAAATCCAAATAGTGAATATTTCACTATTTCATTCAGCGAAATTTCACTGAACTCTGGTGAAGCGATTTTCACTCACCCATTCAGTGAAAATTTTACTGGATTTCATTGGAATTCTACTGGATTATATTTAGAGAGTACGTTCCATTTACATCGCGACTCTTAAAAATCCGACCTCGTTGGGTATCGGTTGATTGTTGGTCACAGAAGTGGCTGACCATTCATCGGTAGTCAAAGTTTTCGGTATGGTGTGTCAGATGGTCTAGCCTGATGTGATGCGTTAAACAGGTATCGGGTTAGATTCTTTTTGATATCATCATATTAAAAAAGTTAATTATATAGAGGACAATATCCTCATATATTAACTTTAAAAAATTTTTAAAATATATAAAAAGATAAAAAATATATGGAGTCGTTTTTATTAGCTAAATCATTCGCGCTTGTCACGCTCAAGTGTAATTAATCAAAATGTAATTATTTAATTATTATTTTAATAAATGTAATAAATAAATAATATAATTTTTTTAAGTACTTGCGGGAGTAAGTGTGGCTTTGATTGTATACACAGCTTATAATTTCATATTCTCTTTAAGATTAGATGTCGGTGCTCCAGCACCCAAATTTAATTATCATTTCCTTATTAAAAACTTACTTGCGCAAACAATTGTTATTAATTAATTTGTTAATTAGATTATGCACAATCAATATGATAAGGATTTTTTATGTTAATTAAAAACAAAAAATTCTGGATGCTATCTGAATCCGTTCGTCGTACGGCGACCTTGTATATTGAGACACATGATTTGAAATTTTCTTATGTCTTTGAAAAAATAGAAGACGATGCCATTTTAGGTACACGTTCGGAAGTAGTACATTACGATTTATGTGACTTGAGTGGTTTACTATTACACGTCGTGAAGTTAATGCCGTGAACTGAAACTTAAAATAAATTGATTTGCATAAAATAACAATCTATTCGGTAGAATATTTTTAATGAAGCAGAAATTAAACTAATTTATAGAAAATAAAGAAAGACACAGGTTAGTTTAACGATTCAATTATATAATTACATTAAAAACTAATAATTTTCTTTCTGTATCAGGCGCGATGCAGAAATTAAAAAAAATAAATTTTAAATAAAAGCATTAGTTTTTTATCAAAAATTAATTTTTTTCTCTCTTTATTGTTTCTTTCTTGCTCCTTTAAAATTTTTAAGTTTAATTTTTTTCTTAAAATATTTTTTTTATTTAAAATTTTTTTGAATTTTATATATTACTTGATACGAAAATTGCATAATTAGAATGTAGATAAGGTAGAACTTTATGCCAATATTAGAACCACCTTAAAAACCTTCATCGCATCATAGAGCTTTATTCCTCTTACAATTATTCCGTAATACTTTCATTCAAAGTTTCTATTCAAAATCGATTAACTCTATCATACAATTTATATCATAAGTATTTCTTCCAATCTTTGTAATTGCTTTCTAATGATTGAATTTATGATGTGAAATTTTTGGAGAAAAAAACCGAAATAATTATGCAGTAAGTTTATAATAATCAGATTAGCACTGATAAAAACTTTCTATTAAGAGGCGGCCATATAGTTCTGTTTTTTTCTAATCTAAATTTTCGTTATTATTAATAAATTAAATGTTTTTATACAAAAGTAAAGGCAGAGCCCAATAGATTTAAGGACAAACAAACGATTCTTCATAGAATAGAATCGTTTGCTTGTCCTTAAATCTATTGGGCTCTGCCTTTACTTTTGTATAAAAATATGTAATTTATTAATAATAACGAAAATTTAAATTAGACAAGGACAGAACTATACGGTCGCTTCTTAAATTTCTATTTAAATTGAAAAGTTAGAATTCAATTTACTTAATATAATACTATGTTTAAAAACTTATTGAGGTTTCTATTGTTCAAAAAATTTTTTCATTTCGTCTAAATTTCCCAAAGATTGGTTCCAGGCCTGTAAGCGTTAGAGTACATTCTAAAATAAAAATAAAAATAGCGTGTATCTGACTGCAGGTGATGATTACATAAGATATGATGAGAAGCTTCTCAAGGCGAGTCTTGCGTAATTGTTAGCTCTGTACGTATGGTACGGTATCAAACATGAATACGATTGTAAAGTGTTAAAAACATACTGGGCTTTGTTTACTTTGTTCGTTTGTAAGCTTTTACACTTTTATTTTTATTATAGTATTGAATTATAAATCTACGTTTTAGATATAAAATTATTATTTTAATTATTCTACGTTTTAAACGTATAATTGAAACAAATTTAGTCTAATAAAAATGATGTATTTTTTAATATTTTTATTATTTTTTATTTACTTTCCTAAATTTTCCATAGAAAATATGAGATTCTATACAATTAATAAACTTTGAAGTTATATAATTCTAATATCAGGTAAAAATAAATAAATTTTAAAAATTTATAATTTTTATCAATAGTTTTTATTTACTATAATTAAATATTATACAACGTTATTGCACGAATGAGGACTTTATTTTGAATTTTCTAGTTTTTTACTAAATATGTTAGCTTTTAAAGACTTATCACTGTTTGGATTGGATGAATAGAATTATGAAATTTATTGTTTAGGTTAATAAATCAAATTATTACAAAACAAGTTAAAAATTTTTACAAAAAATTATATATTATTTGAGCACACCAATTATTAAATATTCAACATCACTACAAAGTCATCCAAAAACAACTATAAAAGTAAATCTCTTACAATTTTATTTTAAAACCATATTTCATTTTCAAAAATTATCAACGTAAAATAAATGTTGTTATGAAAAAATGTAGAAAATTATTATTTCGTGTTAAAAAAAGTAAATTTGCTACGGGTAATTCACAACAGTAGGCGTGGCAAGAATCATATGCTCCATGCCAAAGTCTTTAAGCGAATGGCTCACGTGAACACGCGCATACTGGAGAAATTGAAGTGACTATATATTTCAAATCCGGTTTAATTTCGCTTTACTGCTTGAACATATGAATTCTCTTTTTGCAAAGTGAAATGATTCTTTCTTTTAATGGTATGTAATTGAGTTTTGGGGTCTATAAGAAATAGTTTATTTGTATTACATTATAAAACATTGCGGTTAATACATTTGCATTAATCATCAAAATATTTTTATTTTTGCTTATACGATTGATTAAAAAACTGATAATTGATCGGTTGAAAATGAATAGTAGGATAAAAAAGGATGTCATCGCGGTTCTTAGAGTTTACTAACTTTAAAAGCCGAGCAAATAATTATGAATCCACAAAGTGTTAATTTCTTTTACACTGAGAAAAAAAAAATAAACTGCTACTTGGGACTTAAGTAGGATCAACCAGAATGAAGCAAGTACATGAACTTAAGAGGAGGCCGTATCATTCTGTCCTTGTCTAATCTAAATTTTCGTTATTATAAATAAATAAACTATTTTCATAGAAAAGTAAGATAACCGCCCAATAGAGCAAAAGATAAGCAAAAAATTCTTTTCTATGAAAAAATATGAAATTTTGATTATTTTTCGAATGAAGTCTGAAACGAAAAAACAGTTCAATCAACTCAATCAAGTTCGATTGTTTTTCCGTTAGAAATATTAACAGACACGTCTGTTAAAAACTGTTTACAGACAAAAATGTCTATTACTTTAACAAACAAATTGTCCGTGAAAAATGTAATATACATTTTAAATTGACATACTTGTGTCTGTTAATTTAACAGACATTAAGTAACAGACGAAAAAAGTTAACAGATTACACAAATGTTTTTAACCGTGTACATTCAATTTCAAACATTTTTTGGTTTAAAACTTTTTTTATATCTTGAGAATTGAAGTAGTGGTGCTCGTTGAAAGTCTGGGACAAAAAACCCTTTACCGCAAGGTTTCTTCATGAGTTTTCAATGTATTCACTTGAAATTTTATGGAGATATTCAAAATTATAGTAGAATCCATATAAGTGCAGCAGATTTTGAAATTTATTTATTAACTTATTATTTATAATAATTAATAAAAAAAATTTTTTTTTAAATTGTTTTTTTTCAAAAATTTTGTAATTATTTGAATTTTTTATGAATATTTTACACTTATATGGATTCTACTATAATTTTGAATATCTCCATAAAATTTCAAGTGACTCCAATAAAAACTCATGAAGAAACCTTGCGGTAAAGGATTTTTTGTTCCAGACTTTCAACGAGCACCACCACTTCAATTCTCAAGATATAGAAAATGTTTGAAATTGAATGTATTTTTATATGAAATTAGTTATTTTTAAACATCAGCAATTTATATCGAATTATACATGTTTTTTTCAGCTTCTAATAGTATCTAGCCCCCTTAAAGCAGCATGTAACATATTCATTTTCCGTTTCTACCCAATGCGCATGAACATGCTCATTGAAACCTAAAGAATGCCATTTTTTACATATTAAATAAATATTTTCATTTTCATCATATTTAAATATATAAATTATTTCTATGAAAACAGGTAGAATATCAATATTTTCCCAACATAAAAAGAGACCTGGTTTAAATACGATTCCGTTTTCCTCAAACCATTTTAATATAAATATCGATATACGATAATTATCTCGAGAATGAAAAGTTGATTTAAATTTTTTAAATTCAGGTAAAGAACTCAAAGATTGCGTCTTTAAAGATCTATAAACAATGTTTTTTTTATTGAATTCTTAACGAAAAAAATATAAACAAGAGATAATTGATTTTTTTTACATAAAGATAGAGGTAAATTAACTTTATTTTTTGAGAATCCACCGTAAGAAATAAAAACTCTTTTGCTTCGAAGTGCATACACCAAGTATTAATTATTGGTCCTATCTTTATAAATAAATCTACGTAATGTAATAAATAATAAATCTTTTATCAATGATTTTAAATATGGTAGCAGCTCAATTTGAATTTGTTTCGGGAAAATTATATCTATAATTTCTCTCATTATTAAAAACTATTTCCAGCTTTCTGTATCTTCTGGTATAAGATCACCTATTAACAACGGTAAATACAAAATTAAAGTAAGCATTTCCGAAGCGCTCATATTTACACTATTGTTAATTAAATGAGCCTCTGTAATTGGACGAGGTCTGTCATTTTCGTGCATACCGTAATTAAAATCGTTAATTCTAGAATTAATTGTTTCTAATGTAATACCTGTTACTTCTATTATATTTTTAAATAATAAAGACATATCATATCTGAGAACATCTTTTAAAATGTCATGCATAATATCTGCACTCATATTCTCAGTATCATGATTATTATCTAAAATAATAAAAATACATTCTGATGTAACGAATTCTAAATGATGTAAATACATTCTGATGTAAAAAATTTCTTTGTGATTTTTATTAACAAATATATATCCTCTAAATTCTAATAGAATTCTTCTTGAAGATAGAGGATTTTTTGCTAGAACCTAGATTACTGCGATTTTGTAGGATGATTATAGTTATTATGTACAATTAGATTTCTATTTGATTCAAGAACTAAGAATCAAATAGATTTTTCCTCTTACTCCTAGATTCTATTTTTTTCAGTGTATAAAGGGAAAGCAAAAGAGTGGGATATAGACTAACAGGCTGAGGGCATAGCGTTTTTTTTTCAAAACACTTTTTATTTTATGCTTTTTATGGAAGTTTCTTGCGTGAATCTATGATAAGGGCTGTCGTTCTAAAAATAGGAAATGAAAAGTTTATTATTATTGCTATTTTTACTATTTACGCTGTAAATATCGTATAGATACGTATAATAATTACTTTAAACAAACTTCAACTATTGGGGTTTAAATATATGAAACATTGATTGATCTATATTTAATTTTATGTCGTCGTAGGCCAAATTTGGCTCAATACCCATAGACCCAGCTAAATTTGTATTGACATCGCGTACACTTTGGCTCGTTTCTAACTATGTTCAAATGTTTCTATACGCTTTCAGTGGCGTATGGAAGCTTTCCATATGAACCCGGAGTCGTATGGATTATATGTGTTCAGACTGGTCAACTTAGGTAAACCGTATGACGCGAGCGCGCCTATGCTCACAGCTGACTTTGACATTTTCTTAACCATAAAAAAATTTTGGGTTATGCGATCAGCGATGCGAATAAATTGAAGATTTATGTTTACAAATTAAAAACAAATGAAAGAGTGACAGCAACTAATTTTGACATATTATCAAAAAATTTTCAAGAAACATTAATATATTATTTATTAATGTTAAAAATATAAATATAAATCAAATTAATAAAAAAAAAGTGTTACGAAAATAAAAATGTTGTGGCGATTCGATTGAAATTATTCAATCGAACGCATTAATAAGTTAGATTTAATGTGTAGTGTGTTGTGTGTGTTTTGTTTTTATTTTAAATCGATTTTGTTATAGTCCCTCATTTGGCCTACAACGACATAAAATTATCTACGTAACTTGGGCGTACGAAGGATGAACATGGTCTCGACTAATATTTGTCGATTGAGCAGTAGTGAGTCTCGGGCGCACTTCGCGCGCCCTCGACCAACTACTACTCAATTGGCAAATATTAGCCTCGTCCATATTCATCCTTCGTACGCCCAAGTTACGTATATAACTAATATATTAGCGTTAAAAGATTAAATTAGCATATTTCATAAATCAAATAACTATTTATTTTTTTTAAGATTTAAAAAAAGCAATGTAGAATTTGATAGTAAATGTCGGTTATTGTTGAAAATATATTTAAACCTATCTATCTATTCATAAAATTCTAATGTCGCAAATGTGCTGTAAGGAAATTTCTTAGCTATGCATTAAATGAATATACGTAGATGTATATGTTCTATTCTTTGCAAATTAAATTTTATCTATATTTCAAATACATTTAATTTTTAGTAAGTATATGATAATTTATTAATTATATTTTAAAGCACTTGGGGTAAAAAAAATTTGTCATGTATCTCCAACTTTCATTTTTTATGTTATATATTGAATTTCATATAATTTTAAACAATTCTTTTGAAAGCAAGAGATATATCTCTTGCATATTTTAGTAATAATGTTAAATTTCTTATCAGAAACCTTGAGGTCGAACGTTTAATTTCATCGTTATTATTTACATTAAAATATAGATTTATGCAATTAGATGTATATTATATAATGTATTTTAAATTTAAAACTAATGAAAATAATATTTATTGTATGGTATAATTCTGATTGACTTATAAATATTACCTTTTAATATTTTTATGTTTTGTAATATAATGTAAAAATAATTATAAATTGAAACATAACACCAGTGATATTATATAATTATTACATTTTTTAAATTATTTAACAGGAAAACAAATAAAATTTTAAAATAACTCAAAAATTAAATAATTTATAAGTTATGAAGAAATGAAAATTCAGACTTTCGACTAAGATTGAACTTTTATTTAATATACACATTTTCAGTGTTTCACGGCCACTACGAAAATGTAGATTCTTGGCATTATAAAATAATTAATATTTAAAAAGAGAATTCAAAGTTTCATTTCATGATTGTTAAAAATATTTGATTCTAAAATGAAACCATTCGATTAAACTTTAAATAAATGTAATTCGAAATTCATCAACTTAAAGTTCATAAAATTTAACGGAATCGAACAGCACGATAAAAAAATTAAACTTTAAGGTGACTTCGGAATTTAGGTTAGGTTTTATTTTTCAGTTTACAAATCATGCTTTTAATACATAAAATTTTTTGGATTTTTTAATTTTTCACCATTTTTTGATACTCATAGAATGGTGGAAAACTTATAAATCCAAAAAATTTTACAAACTAAAAGAGTAATTTGTAAACTACGAAATGGAAATTTAGCATAACCTCCGTAGTCGTCTTAACGTAATTTTTTCAATATTTCTATCATAAAATATTTAAAATTTATCGATTAAACTAATAAATTCAAAATGATAAATAACTTCAGGCAATTTCAAGACTAATTTTTATTATTTTCTCGCATTCTAACCTCAAAATCGCAACTTCTTTTCTCTTTTTCGGCTCTCATGCGAGAAAATATATTATTATTGTATATACACACGGTTAGAAATATTAACAGACGAAGTCTGTTAAAAACAGTTAACAGACAAAAATGTCTGTTACTTTGACAGAGAAAATGTCTTTAAACGATTTAACAAAAGAATATCTGTTAAATTTTTAAACTTGATACAATGCAGTACACTTTCAGAATCAACTGACATAAAGTTTTTTAAATCGACACATCTTTGTCTGTTGCTTCAACAGACAATTTAGTAACAGACAAAGTTAACAGACTGCACAATTATTTTTAACCGTGTATGGGTGTGTACATATATATTTTTTTCAATTATTGTAATTTGTACAAAGTAACGAAAAATTAAGTAAATATAAATTATCAATAATTATTTTATGAAATTTTATTTATAGTAAGTACACCCAACGTTAATTGATTCTTTCCGAATTTTTCAAAATGTTCCAATAGAAACAAAGGAAACAACGGAATTATCCAATGAAAGTTCAGGATTTCAAAACACTCGGAAAGAATCCATTAACGGTGGGTGTACATAATACCTCCTTTTTTAAGTATATAATGCAAAATTCATCTTTTTTAAAATTATCATCAATAAATAAAAAAACACGTGTTTACTTATCCTGAGAGTAGCTATATCATTACGAACTCTTCTATCTCTGTAGAAATAACAGCAGCAACAATTAAGTTGGATTTGCTTTGTTTAAGTCAGTTCCAGAGGAATGATTCCGGTCAGCTAAAGTAGCGGTATCTGGAACCTCGCTTACATATATATATATATATATATATATATATATATATATATATATATATATGTGTGTGTGTGTGTGTGTGTGTGCGTGTGTGTGCGTGTGTGTATGTGTGTGCGTGTGCGTATGCGTGTGCGTGTGTGTGTGTGTCCGTCTGTCTGTATTAATGATGAAATATAAGTTATGTTATATTATTTTATTTATCATGACTAATTAGTATATTTTTGAATAATATTCCTAATTCACGTATGAATCATTTATCCAATTGAACTACAGAATAGGTCATCCATTTTAAGTCCATGGTAGAAATTTAAATGTCTCAGTAAATTCCAACGAAAAACAAGTTCAATCATTTTTAGGCATAATTAAGATGACGACATTCATAAGGTTAACCATAAAATTTTATGGATATAAAATTTTTCATTTTATGGATATAAAATTTTTCATTTTATGGATATAAAATTTTTCTATTTTTGCCTTGAGCATCTGTATACTTCAAAAAAATTTGTGCATTTTTCTGTAACAAAGAGGGATTACCATACTTGAAAGTGGATTTGGCCAAAATTACAGGATATGATTCTTCGATGAAAAAAAATGGATCCGTATTTATTCTTCTCATCCTATAAATTTCAGAGACATGGACATGGACATTTTTTCGAAAATACAATGAAAAGAAGCGTTTAGAAGAGTTTCAACAATCGAACAATTAAAAGTCATACAGAAAAATGTATAGGAGATAAAAGAAAGTACAAATTGAATATTCAAATAAAATTCTTTCAAATATCTGGAGAGTATATTATTTGTTTTGGTAAATAGCTTTTACTAAGTATATTGTTAACTATATTTACAAATAAAATTTCGTTTTAAAATTTCATGAATCCTAGAAATTCTCACATCACGCTATTTGCAAAAAATTATATAAGATATCGATATTTGCTACTGTTTTTGTACACTTTAAATTATACTAAACATTACAGTGTTTCAAATGCTTGCAACCGTCATATTTTCATGATTTTTAAAATTATTTTAATTTGTAAAACTCCCATAAAGTACGTAGTTTCTGAAGATAATACATTAATAAATAAAAAACTAAAAGTTAATTATTTATTTATATAAAAACGAGTATTTTTAAAACAATTTTTCAAAATAAATTAGTAAAAAGTTTTTCCAGCTAAAATCTCAAAGATTATAATTGATATTAAATTATGATAAAAACTTCCGATTTTTACGGTATAAAAGATCATGTCACTAGAAATTAAGTATTTATTTATGTAATAATAATGCATATAAAAATCTATTATTGATTTTTTTGAGTATTCATAAATTTTCCTTAGTTTTTAATGCATTTAAATAAATATACACCAACAACTTTTAAAAATAAACTAACAAGCAAAGGAAATACTGTTTTAAATAAAATTTTTAACGCATTATTCTATTTAAAATAATGCGAGATTTAAAAATTAAACGTAAAATTCTTTTTAAAACACAATTTAGCCATTTTTAAAATGAAATAAATAAAAATTGTTTTTTTTTTAATATCAAGTCTATATTGCTCTAGACAAATACGTATAGGCATGCTCATGCTCACAACACAGCCATACAATAGACGTACACGTAAATAAGTATGTAGTTATATAGAGCCAGCACGATAAGATTTTCAAGTCATATATTCTCCATCTTTTTCTCTTTCGCTCACGGCATAACGGCTAATTGGCCGGCTCTCCGCACCGACGTGCAAGCGAATGCCTTCTTCCTCTTACTATAGAGTTCTCTTTGCTTGTCCAGAACATGAAGAATATGAACCTATACTACTCAGTTCACGACGCTCGCTAGTACGCGTCGGTCACTTTCTTTAATACCAACAGCTTGTACTTTATACTTTGTAAAAGTATATAGAAGATTACTATCGGCACCTCTTCTTTTTGGGAGGGATAATGTAGTGCGCGAGTGATTGTGAATGAGGTGAAGTAAGATTTTTTCACTTGTGCTGTGGTTTTTTAATCATTTTCAAAGACTCCATGTTAAATTGTAAGTTTTTGTTGTAAATATTTACTTATCGTTCGAAGAAATTTTAAACAATAGTTCAAGAAAATCGATTCGCAGGAGCAAATTGGAGAATTTTTGTTATAATATTTTAGTAAATCATAAATCATTATTTTAATTTGTTTGTGTAATTTGTGTTAATATATAACTAAATTTTTTTTAACTGTCAAAAAATTTTTTTTCTAATAATTAAAATTGGCATTTTGACTAAATTATATTTGTTGAAAACATATATTAATTTATTATACTTTTTACATTAAAAATTAAAATCGTTCATTATCGATATTAATAAGAATGTTTTTGATTTGATAAAAGTACTTATTACATAAAGTATAGTGGAATCATAGATATTCAAACAATAGACTATACATTTAAGCCCAAGAAACATTTTTTATCATGTTGAAATATACTTAAAATCTAGAAGGTATAGGTATGGTTGTGTATTTATTGTTAGAAAGGATACACGGGACTCAAAATCAAGCAAGTTTACTATCGTTATAAATCCTGATTATACATACCTTATTTTGTATTTTTTTTTTACTTTGAAATTACAACGCTTCACATTTATCACAAACAAAATATTATTAAATTTATGTAAAATATCTCATTTTTTTAATGGTTTAATTTATTAAAACGGGTGAAATTATATGAAAAATTATAGATCTACAGCATAATTATTCCAAACGCAAATATTCGAATAATAATGAGGTATAACAATCAAACATTTTTATGCCTTTAATATTAATTTTAGAGATAAGGTTTATTGATTTTTTTTTAATTTTTTCTAAAAATAGTATACTGATAAAGTGTTTTATAGTCGCAAAAGATTACGTGTTTCACTAACAGTTTCTACAAAATATTAATTTCGTATCATTTTCCTAAAAATTTTTAAATATTAAATACTTATTAGTTGATGAATATTAAAAGCTTTTCAATATTATTTATATCAAGAAAACATTTTCAATAATTAACCAAAAGTCTTTAAATTAATTATTAAGGTGTGAATCAAATAAATACGTTTTTTCGATAATTCATGAAAAGAGCAACGGTAACAATTTTTTTAATAATTTAAAACGTAAAGTGATTTTTCCTGATTGTGATGTCATAATAAAGCAACTGTATTCAAGTTAGTGGCTCTTTTTTAACTTTTTATTTCAATAAAAACAATTTGTTCGACAATACAAAAAAATTTCTTTAGTCTAGTGTAGCATACAAACTAAATGAACGTAGCCAAGTCTAAGGTTTTACTTATTTTTTTATCATTTAGAAAGTACGCACCGTCATGATTCATTTAAAAATTGTTTTGACATTTCAATTCTGACATTAGGAATTTATTATTTATGTGGTATTATTTATTTTTTAATATAAATAAATAATATGAAATCCAAACTTATTAAAGAAAAAGGTATAATTTAATTTAAATCTACAATATCCTTGATAAAGTAGAAATCGGTAAATTTCCAAAATATTGTCGCTTCGTTACGATAACATTTAGGAAATAACTACATGTAAGTAATTAGAAGGATAATTGACAATTTTAAAATGAAATTTTTCGCAACTTTAAATATTTTGTAGTATTTTAAAGAATAGCATTTGATACGTACGGTAACATTCGACTTTCTCAAATTTAAATCATAACTTTTTTATTTAGATTTTTATTATATAGGTCATTTTATAAGAATCACGTATGTTATTTGTATTGACTCTAAAAGATACTTACTTTAAAAAATAGATTTTTTGTTATTTATGTTTTGAACTATTTTATACATTGATTATCAATATTTGATTTATTTTCATATTGCGTGTATATAAATGAACAGTGCATAATGTTGCCAAGTTTCGACTAAATGTCGATAATTTAGGTAACTACTAAAATATAATCATGCCTGCGAAACATTCTTATTATGAATTTACTTGATATTTTTAACAAGTTTTAAGTAAATAATATTTAAATATAAATAGGAAATTATTAAGAACATTTATTGTATCATATTAAAAAAAGCAATATTAAAATAGTTTTTATTGTTATTAACATTTTTATTTTCCTTATAATAGAGAAGTTTTTCAATCATATTGAGAAATTTTTAGTTTCTACTTTTTTTAATTAAATAAATTTTTAATTTATAGTAGTAATCTTAATTTTTAAATTTATATATAATAATATTCTGATGTAATTAAATAATCATATACCTATATTTAATACAAAAATATATTTATACAAACTGATATATTAAAAAAGTAAATTAACTTTGAGAACTTTCAGTCATTGAACTACTGAAACATTATTTTTTACATTATCTAGTACTCTTTTTTGGGTATTTATTCTGAACTTTTGTACTAGCAATTTGTTCATCTAGCTATTCAGTTATTTCTTTAAGGGTATGGTTTCACGCTACTTTACCGATCGAAAATTATAATTTTATAAAATTACAATTTTTGAAAAAACTATACATCGGAATGAGTTTTCCTTTTATAGATCACTTCATTTAATTTCGATGAAGGGCGGAAACTCTAAAAATTAGCGGAAAAAAGCGTTAATCGAAGATAATTAGAAAAACAAATTTCTCAGTTCGAAAAAATCAAATTTCTCAAAAACCGTGTTACGTAGGGAAATTTCCTATTCAGGATCATTTTATTTTTGAAAAATGAAGGGCGGAAACTTGGTTTGATAAATCATATCGCAAAAAAGCAAAATTACATTTTTCTAAAAAGATGCGATCTGCTGTAAGAATACAATGGCCGTGCAAGAAGCCATGTTTCATAGTTGGCATTGTGGGGACACTCACACTCAGCGATGCCGAAAGTGGCAGAGTCAGAGAGGGAAATTCAAAAATGTGTAAAAAAAAAGTATTAAAATAAATAGTTTTCAAAATTTGATAGTTAATAAATAATTCTAAAAAACAAAGTTACTATAACAAAATAATTTTTTTTTCAATTTTTTACATTTTTTTGAGTTTAACAAAATTTTGTTTAACTCAAAAAAATGTAAAAAATAGAAAAAAAATTATTTTGTTATAGTAACTTTATTTTTTAGAATTATTTATTAATTATCAAATTTTGAAAACTATTTATTTTAATACTTTTTTTTTATACATTTTTGAATTTCCCTCTCTGACTCTGCCACTTTCGGCATCGCTGCTCACACTTGTATGTATGCGTATGGCGCTGTAAGCGCACCAATACACATGTCAGCGTATACATGTGAACGCCTCTGCGCAGGCTCATATCAGACGAGGAAGAAGCAGCTCCGAGACTGCTTGCTTGTACTTCAGTCTTACTCCGCCAGCCATTGCGCTTAGTCGCTTTGGCTATGTAATAAACCTATAGTTAAACTTATATAGTTGTAACTTATTTTCAGATCCCATCTCCTTCTGCATTACTTATATATACAATGCCACCTAAGGCATTACAACTGGTGACCCCGACTGTCTTCAGCGGCGACATGGCAGCCATTTTCTCAACAAGTCACGGACCAAGGGGGACGCCTCGAAAATCCGCCATCTTGTACTCTTCTCTGTGCTGGCTAAGCACTGACCTTGCTGCCTTTCTCGTCGCTGACTCACGCACCAGGAGTTTTTGGGACCGGAGAAACGGAGTATCGCGCCCGTATCATCGTACGACCTCTGGGTGCTCCAAGTAGGAGACGCTTTTCTTGCGGCCTTCGCCTCAGCGTCTTTGTCCAGAGCATCGCAGGTTCTACTAAAGAGGTAGTGAGAGTTGCTGAAGTGCACTCTCTTTTATATATATTTTATTAAAATCGCGATTGCACCAGCAAAAATTATGTATGTGCAAATATTCGCGTAGTAGAATTTTATTTCTAGAAAATTCTGGCCACGTGGCGCCATTTTACTAAGTACACGCCTAGCCTCAAGAAAATTTTCTTTTCATGGCAGTGCGTGTTGTGGCCATTTAAAATTGTGAGATCGCGAGAAAATTTAATTTATCACTTTAGTGAAAAGGCACGCCTTTGACACGCGTTGTAGGCTATGCACGCATTATGTCTGGCGTTTAAAAATCTTCGCTCGCGTTACATCTCTTAAAGTACCAAAACATATTATCTCAAGGAATTTGATGCCCCAAGACACACGTTACAGGCTATGTATGCATTGTGTCCGGCATACAAATCCTTTTCGTCCGGTAACTACGCAATTTTGCTTCACAAAGAAACGGCTAGTTTCAAATTGGGCAAATGCGTGTTTTTGAGTCTAACGGTCGAAATTTATAACCTAAAGTAAACTACCTCAAGGTCAACGGAAGAACATCATTTTAATATTAAGCGAGTGCGGAGTGCGAGGAGTCGGTTTTTCTTTCTAAACTAACTAGCATTGATTTTATATTTGCGTACGAAAAATTTTAACGAAAGAACCGATTTCAGACTCATTAGTATAGTTTAAGTTAGTACAAAATTTTATTTAAAGTTCTCTGAAGTACAATATAAAACTAGTCGTACATATTTGTGTCGTATTTAATTTTTCATTTACTTATTTATTTGTATTTTTGTCTATATACACATATATTTCTTTTTTTTATTTTTAAACATATATCTTTTGACATATAAAACTTTAACTGTGCACAGTTGAGGATTTCCCGTCCTAGAATTTTAAGATATTTTAAAATATATATACTTTTCTTTATTGTGAGAAAATCTCACTTTAACTCGAGGCGCTGGCATTGCTTAAGAAAGCTCCTTCGTCGATTCCTCCGGATCTCAAACGGGGACTATTGAAAGTAGTGCGAGTGCCAAGAGTCTTTTCTATATTATTTTGACGTGGTTATAGGCGAGAAACCCACAATTGTTCTTATCGGGTAGTCGGTCACGTGAGAGATTCTCTCTGATTTTTCACTCGCGCGGGAAGGAAGGCTTCTCGGTGCTTGGCCCTTTACACCAGCGCCGGGAGGTCGGCTTGACGGCGTCAAGCATGCATTTTGTTAGTTATTCGCGCTTGCGCACCGGGAGACTTCTGTGTGTATCAGTCGTCGACCGCTGGAGGTCTCTTACGCTGAGCACGTGGATGTCGATCTGATTGCGCGAGACGCCTCCTGAATATAAATTCGTTTTTCTTTTTAAATTCAAAGAGAGGATTTTTCTCGGGCTGCACCTTGCATAAATTAGGAAAAGTATTTTTTCCTTCTCTGTGACTACTCGTCCATAAAATGACTCTGCACCCTGTGCAGTCGGGACACATGGCCAAGAGCTATCTCATATCGGTAAATCAGATTTTGTTGCTGAATCCCGTATTTCTTATATATAGAAATGATGACATGGACGAGTTGTCGCCGGGGGGGATGATCGCGGCGTTAGCAGCGACATTCAAGCGACCAGCGATAGGATAATGGATGAAAGCGTGCTTCCGGAAATAACGCAAAGTAAGCAAATTATTAATGCACCAGAATGCGTAGAAGCTTTAGAGACTTCCACCCTTAATAAAGACAATCCTTCCTCTATCATTCATCCACAGCTAACTCTCTCTGTAAAACACCTAAAAAGAAAAAATGTATCCCAAACATCCTAAAAAGAAATAAAATCAATTTTATTTCAGTAGAGAATGGGGAAGTAGACAAGAAGGTTAGGTTTCGCGATCAAGTCTCGGTTAAATATGTACGAAAGGCCTCGCACTCACTTCGAAATTGTACAAAAAGCGTAGGCTAAATACCGCTAGAGATTTGGGAGAAATTGAATACCTCCGTGCGAAATATTTAAGTACAACTAACCAAAATGTCCTTCCATCTATTCTCTAGCTTCTCTTACTAACACTTTTGTAAATGCGAAATAGTTAATTATCTAGTTTATTTTTTCTTGTTTCATTTTTTTTTACATTTTTACATCTTTTTTATTAACTCTTTATCAGTAGAGTCATAATGTTATATTCTTTTGCGTTCTAGGCAACGCATTTCTTCTTTAACATAAAGTAAATTCACGCATGTAAGATTTTCGTAACAGTCAAGTGCACTACTTAAAATTTCAATTAGTTAATTATAATATTGATAATGCACTTTGATTTTCATAATGTACATTCAACTTCTTATTTTTGATTCATGCAACTTAGCATACGCCAATAAGCAATTTGTATCATAATAAATTGATGCTACTTAATTTAATAAGTAATAATTATCTTGACGAGTTGAAAAACTATATAATGCACCAACCATTCTTATCAACAAATTATAATCAAGTGAGTTGTACACATTAACTTGCAACGTCATAGTGCATTTGACTGCAATAACTAATGCGCAAAATTCTGCGATTATGTAAATATTTTGTAATATTTTACAGCGAATCTAATGTAGTACATAACTGCGCTCATACTTGAAAGTAAAGCACTATAAGTGCATAACATGTAAATATACTTAAGTACCTTAATGCAATCCGCAACAAGCACTAAACTTGTTCCGTGCGTACCATTTTTTGCGTATAGCGCAATTGTATAAAAAGTATCTATTTCACTGCACTTTTAAGTGAATTAATCATTAATAGCGATAAATAGCTAATAAATATTAACAGTATTCACTGTAATAAAGCATTTTATTTTTGCAAACTATATGTAAATCCTAAAGGATTTCTAATAAAAAATAATAACAAATAAGTATTAACAGTTCTTACTGTAATAAAAAATTTGTAAATCTTCAATGATTGTTAAATAATTGCATTTTAGGCTGTGATAATAACTGCGATATTTGTAATGTTACTGCGATCTTTTTAATCTAATTGTTATTGCGTTTATTAATTTATATTGTATAAAAAAGACTGACTCTAATTGTTAACCTATCTGTGATATAAATATGCATTTTTTTGCGCTTTCGTAAATAAATAATTACCCTTAACAAAAATTTAATTGTTGGGGGGGAGTGATGTGGGGACACTCACACTTGTATGTATGCGTATGGCGCTGTAAGCGCACCAATACACATGTCAGCGTACACATGTGAACGCCTCTGCGCAGGCTCATATCAGACGAGGAAGAAGCAGCTCCGAGACTGCTTGCTTGTACTTCAGTCTTACTCCGCCAGCCATTGCGCTTAGTCGCTTTGGCTATGTAATAAACCTATAGTTAAACTTATATAGTTGTAACTTATTTCCAGATCCCATCTCCTTCTGCATTACTTATATATACAATGCCACCTAAGGCATTACAGCATCAATGCTAATGTATAGTTTGGTACGCGCCAACTTCAAATTCGAATTTTAAATATAAATTGAATTTGTTTTATATATACAATTTCTACAAATAAACACTTTTTCAACATAAAACTGTTTTATTTTATTTAAAACATAAATATGTAAAAAATTTAATATTATAAGAGAGAACAATATAGTTTACATCATTTGCGAACTCATTATTTTTTTTTAAATTTTCATTATAGCAAAATAAGTAATCTATTCGTTTCTTTGTTTGAAACAAAATATTTTTTGAATGACTTTATTGAATTAGCGAAACTTTGGCATATCCTAACCTTTTTAGAATGAAAATATGTTTTGAAAAGCGAATGATAAGGATTACTTAATTTTATTGATAATTATGGTTTTTGAAAAATAAACAGTCATAAGTAATTTTATTAAGATAAGACTTTGAAAAAACGTGAGAAAAATCATTTAATTTTTTTAATCTTAGTGTAATAAGTATAAAATAAAATTCATAATATTATTTTTGAAAAATTTGTAGAAATCTATTTTTCAAATTCATTATTTTCCTAATATTTATCTTTTTATTCGGAATTTAAATTTTACATTCATGTTATATATAGATTTATCAATCAAACATAAATATAAAAAGAATAGAAAAGATTTTGAAATTTGAAAATATTTCTTTTGACAAAATTTTTTTAAAGATAAATGAACAAGACTCTCCGTAAAACACAAACTGCAAAAAAACTTTCTTTTATTTGACAAAGAATTCAATTTGGTAGAAATGAATGATTAGTTTTTGAATTTTGTAAATAGATTAAATCATAAATAAATGTACATGTTGAACCTTAAAACTTCAATTTTATTTATGCATTATAATACTTATCATTTTAACTAAATGTTATTTTTTCAAAAAACTGTAAAAAACTATGAAAAAATATAAATAATCGTAAATAAATGTGAATAATTGTAAAAAAAATAAATAAATGTAAATAACTGTAAATAAATATAAACAACTGTATATTTATAGTTATTTACAGTTATTTACAGTTAGTAACACTTATTTACAATTATTTCCAGAAATTTTTTTCATATGGGCGTATCTTAATAAAATTATTTACAACTGTTTATTTTTAAAGAACGATAATATAAAATAATATTTGATGAGATTATATTATATAATAAAATTATATTAGCAATAAAATTAAGTGATCCTTATCATTCGCTTTTCAAAACATATTTTCATTCTAAAAAGGTTAGGTTATGCCAAGGTTTCGCTAATTCAATAAAGTCATTCAAAAAATATTTTGTTTCAAACAAAGAAACGAATAGATTACTTATTTTGCTATAATGAAAATTTAAAAAAAAATAATGAGTTCGCAAATGATGTAAACTATATTGTTCTCTCTTATAATATTAAATTTTTTACATATTTATGTTTTAAATAAAATAAAACAGTTTTATGTTGAAAAAGTGTTTATTTGTAGAAATTGTACATATAAAATAAATTCAATTTACATTTAAAATTCGAATTTGAAGTTGGCGCGTACCAAACTATACATTAGCATTGATGCCAACTATGAAGAAACATGGCTTCTTGCACGGCCATTGTATTCTTACAGCTGATCGCATCTTTTTAGAAAAATGTAATTTTGCTTTTTTGCGATATGATTTATCAAACCAAGTTTCCGCCCTTCATTTTTCAAAAATAAAATGATCCTGAATAGGAAATTTCCCTACGTAACACGGTTTTTGAGAAATTTGATTTTTTCGAACTGAGAAATTTGTTTTTCTAATTATCTTCGATTAACGCTTTTTTCTGCTAATTTTTAGAGTTTCCGCCCTTCATCGAAATTAAAGGAAGTGATCTATAAAAGGAAAACTCATTCCGATGTATAGTTTTTTCAAAAATTATAATTTTATAAAATTATAATTTTTGATCGGTAAAGTAGCGTGAAACCATACCCTTAATACTTTTTCAATATTACCCTAGCGGAAAAAATGTAGATATCTGAATAAAACTGAAGAATACAGTTATTAACTATAGAAAAGTAGCCAGATTGAGACTTAAGACAACAGTTATTAACAGTTTTCTTCAGTTTTCAACAGTTACGTTTATTGATAACTGAAAAATATTTATTGATATCTGTAGAAAACTGTTTATAATAGTTTGATACAGAAGAAAACTGTAAATAACTGTTGTCCTTTTGATTAATTATAATTTTAATTAAAAAAAACAGTATATTTAATAAATACAACTGTTTATAACTGAAGAAAACTGTTTATAACAGAATAAAACTGTATGTATACTGTTGTCTTTTAATGAAAAGAATTTTCTCTATAAGAAAATTAATTATTTTATCTTTTTGAAATATATTTGATGAACACAATTGTTGATAACTGAAGAAAACTGTTAATAACAGAAGAAAATTGTAAATAACTGTTGTCTTAAGTCTCAATTCGGCTACTTTTCTTCATTTTATTTCTGATGTCTTCTATTTTATCCTGTATTATTCAGATATATTCAGATTTCTTCAATTGTCTTCATTTATTTTTTCCGCTAGGATACCTTTGTGTTCTTTTTTCTTTGTCAGTCTTTTGATTCTTCTTTATAAGAAATAGTCTTCTGATTTCTTATTCCTCTTTTATTTTTTTTTATTTTTTTTCAAGTCTCCCTATGTATATTCCTAAAGTAATAGAAAATATTTCTGTTTTTTCATCTCTTCATTCTATATTTAATTTCTAAGCGTGATTGTTTTTCCCTTAACTGATTTATATTATTTTTCTCAATATATTGAATTTATTTGAAATTTTAACAGTGGAATTTTAGGTGGCTACTTTTCGTTGGCTCATAAGCTTACTTAATTTTGTAACTAAATTATTTGTTTTATTTCTCTGTGTATCATTTTTTGATAGAGCATCAGTTATGATTCCGTTTATTATATCATTTGATTTAGCGATTACTTGGTATGGTATATATCCAAGTTTACATCTAATAAAACATCGAAGTTTTTCTTTCGCGATACATGTTAATTTACACTTATTAGTTAAACTTGATTTCATTATTTATAACTGAATTTTCTTTTGCTATTCTAACAGATCAAAATTTTAATATAGATCTCTATATTGTACTTATTTTTAAATCAATATCATTCTTCAAAAAGTAATTTTTTGAAAACTCGATAACTTTGATGGAATTATTTGAAATATCATTATTATCATTAGTAGTTTTTAATCATTTATAAGATAAGAGTGCCCGTGACTAAAGAGCGCCTGTGGCTCAGTCAGTGAAGATATACGCCTTAAGCGATGGAGACACTCTAAGTAACTAGAGTTTGATTTCTGGTAGTAGATACTTAAGATTTTTTCTCGGGGTTTTTCCATCAGAATAGGTCTTTGGTCGTATTAGATCAAGTGTAAAGGTCCAAAAGCATTAAGAAAATAGCGTCACCCTGATGTAATGTGATAAACAATTCGTGGAAGTTGAAAGGTCTGAGTTTTAGCGAGTAAAAGTCTCACATTACTTCTGAACCGATGCGAAAATGTCCTCTTAGTTTCCATAGGAGAAAAAGAGCTGAGATAGCTCTTTTGTCTAAAAAAAAAACAGGAAGAAGGGAAAGCAAGTAGATTTTTCATTCTTTCTACCGACTTGAAAAACAAAAAAAAATTATTCATAAGAATACTTGATTGATGAATTCTAGTTTCTGAAAAAATCAAAGCATTTTTAGAGTTTTTTATTATATGGAATGGAATACTATTACTCTTATGAACTTTTTCAAACTGATTTAAATATTTTATTTTAGCCTATTTTATTTAACATAGGATTTTTTAAATTTATTCCCTAAATAACAATTTAATGATCTAATTTATGTCATTATTATGCTTTTTTGATAAATACTTAAAATAATTTTGATCAATTTAATTGAAAGGTATAAAACATAACATTTAAGGGGACGTTGTACACCCAACGTTAATTGATCATAATCAAATACGCTCACATTATACTGAAATAGATTGTCAACTTTTTTTCGCAGAGATTGAAACAAATGTAATGAAATTTTGAGAATAAGTTTAAAATTGATAAACCCAAATTCTGAAAAAAAAAAAATATTTTTATTTTTAACTATCTAGTGCACTTTGACAAGATAACATGCATTATGATTGTTAAAAATCTCTTTTGTTTCCAGAATTTTGTTTTAGAATTTTGAGTTTCTGTGAATTTTTGCTATTTTTAAATCAGTTTTAAACTTATTCTAAAATTTTTATCACAAACAAGTTTAGTTATGTAATTGAATATATGTAATATTTATTGATTATATGTATAATGACCACTCTTTGTAAATGATTTATAACATAGTTATCGATTCAGTTGTTGTTTGAGAGCATTCAATAACTACTTTTTGTCAATGTCTTTCAAGTAGTCTAAATATTCCAAAATTAGATTGTTATATAAATTGAGTTAGGATAAAGATAGTATAAATTTATTCCAGGCTCCTTACAAAAATAATTTAAATCCAGACTTGTGTGAGATTAATGACCACCGATTATTAGCTATATTGAAAATTGAACACCATCTTCAACTGATTGTCTATAAAAACAATCTTTGATATATGCGTAAAAGAAATCTATGATTATTTTAACTTTAGAACTACGTACAATAATATAACGAGCTGGTATGTATGACGTGATACTCGTAGGAGGAAACTGTTTACAAGCATAAGCAATCATACTGCTTATCTATGTACCATAACTTCATAAAACGGTTTTCTTTTTCTTGACTTAAAAATATAAAATAATTATCTTTTCTTGACTTCTAAAAATTTTCCAACCTTTGAACATAACTTCATACCAATATTATTAATCTTGTAAATACACGAAGGATCATTTAAAATTTTAGTAACTTTTTTTGTTTTAAATAATCTTACAGCATGTTGCACCTATTTCTAAAATTTCGTTTTATTGCAGACTCTCTGTTTTCAGAATTTGACTAAAGTAATAGCTCAAAAATATTCGAAAAGTTCAAATTAAAAAAATATTACCCAACTAACTTATAACTTATAAAAGCCAAAAACTTATTTTTGGCTTTTATAAATCTACAAATGAGAAATCAGATGAGATCTCATTTGAAATTTTTCAGTATGGATTATAAAATATATTATATAGGCAATCGCATTAGTTTTAAGTTATTTTTCTAGTACTGCGTGCGTTAAATCCACTTGAAGCGCTCTCTGTTCCGGGTTCTATGTAGCATTTTCTGGCAGGGTATAGTTAACGATTTTTGTGAATTTCGTACACGTATTTCACGTTGGTAAAGCATACAAGTGTGGCGTTGCGCATACGCGTATACAGATTAATGGCATGAGAGATACTATGAACGATGAATCAGTTGCTTTACATTCGACTTATTCTTGTATATATATATGTGTGTGTGTGCGTGTTTCTAAATCTCGCTACGCTCGAGCGCTTAACCTCGCCGTGCCAGAAAATGACTCATAGGACCCTTGTATCGAAAAATACTATATGTTAGCCAGCCTTTGTATAAGTAACTGATTTTACTATTATATGAGTATGACATGTAATGTTTTAGAATTATTAGTTTACCATAAAAATTTCTTGTAATATTATTTTTGGTTATTAAATTTAATATCAATTTCAAAATTGAAATCAGAAGAATTAAAACTATTTAAAATATTAATTTATTTTAATTTAATAAATTTTGAGAGAATTTTTAAATAATTGAATTATATAAATCATTATTAACGGTATGACGGAGTTCCTCCCCTCTTAGCAATATTTTCATTCACAGTTTATGAATAAATGGTGCATCAAATCAAATTTTTTTGCTTGAATAAGAAAATTTGTAATATTGATCTCAAGTGCGGACAAGTCAAGAAATTCACCAAAACATTATACATAAAAAGTTATGAGCAAACTTTCGATGTATACTATTTTGAGGATAGATTTGTCGAGCTTGATATCTAATTTTCATTCAAAGTTCATAAAAAAATAACAAGCTCAATTAAATTTTTATTTTAACAAAAATTATTGTTTCGGCATAGATAGAATTTAAAAAGATATCAATAAAATAAAAAAAGTAAAAATCGATTTCAAGTACTTCGGCATCCCGTTAAACTTCACATATAACATACGTATTATTTTTTAATGAATTTCATAACACTGCGTGACATAAATTCGCTCTTTTACCACGATTTCCCGGAGCAAAAATAGCCTATTATTTAAAAGCGAAAAAAAAGTACTGTGAAAAATTTTTAACTTTTTTACACTGTTCAATAAAGAAAGACTACTTTTTGATGTGCCTTAACACTTAAACAACAAGGAACGTCAGTATAATAAGCAGTAATTTGATATCTTGATTATTTTACAGATTTAATATATGGCAAATTTATTTCACTCGAGCTATAAAATAGTCTAAGGGAAACTATTAAAAACCTTGAAAAAAATATTAATTAAATTTTTGGTTGTCATTGGGGTAAATTGTCAATTTGCATAAAAAATGTAATGATGATATGCAATCCACATATTAAATATAATAATTATTATATTATTGCATATAATTTTTATATGATATTATTGTTATTTACATTATGATTATTTTACATATTTAGTAAAATGTTTAATTATTCTAATTTTCGTTACTATTTTTTATTTTTAACGTCGCAATTAATACTTTATGATTAATAGTTTATCTGCCAACTGACGTCTACCCCTTAGACAATTTACCCCAAAATTTTGCCCAGTTTGCATAAAAATGTGCCTCAAAAAACTCTTTCATAATTCATTTATTATTAGATTTTCGATTCTCAAAAAATTCTCAAATGTTGCTATAGCGGACTACTTTTACCAGTGCGTTTTATTTTTTTATAGGTCTTTTAGTTTCAGCACAAAAAATTAAAATTTAAAGAAATTGATAACCAGCCCTAGTTTCCTCTACTTGTGACTTCAATGGCACATTATTTCATGGTGTTTAGCACCCTCGCTTTGCTTGGCTACTAATCTCACGCCGTCAAATAATGAGCTATTTATGTATCTTAATATACTATGATTTAAACTTTACTATAATATATCTTCAAGTGGGAGGAAAGACGTAACAATTCAACCAAGCTTAAAAAAGTTATAACTAGGTTTTGCTCACAAAAAGGTTGCAATTTGGCTTCATGCATCAAAATGTTACAACTCAGCTGCTTAAGCATCTGAGTTGTAACATTTTAATGCGCGAAGCCAACTCGCAACCTTTTTGTGGATGAACCTGAGTTATAACATTTTTGTGCGCTGATTGATTTTGAACCTTTTTGTGGGCAAAGCCGAGTTGTAACGTTTTTAAGTGCTTGACTGAATTGTGACGTTATTCCTCTCATCCAACGATATGTATTATTTTTTAATGAATAAATATAAATTATATACTTTATTATTGAGATATAAAATTTTTAGGTTTTTATAGTTATAACCATTTATATGAATAAATTTTCGTCATCAATTTAGTTCATAAGAATCCCGATTGCTTGAAGTTTTTATTTATTAATACATATTTCATTAGTATAGTTCGTAGTATAAATTTTATTAATAATTCATCCAACTTTATTATTCTCAACTTTGGCGATCAATAAAGTGTCCATTACTATTGAGCTGTAAATAAAATAACGTTAACAGATTATGTATAATTCAAAATAAAAAATAATTTTTAATTTTTTAAATATTTGCATTCTCGTAGATTTAAATAAATATTCTGCAAAATTTTAAGAAACATTAAAATATATAAGGTGACTTTAACTTACAAGGAGAGTGCATTGCATTTGGGTCTTGGATTTTTTTCTAGCTTTGAGATCTTTTTTCTTACATAAAATCATGAAAAAAGCCGCGTCCATTCGGTCCAACGCTCGATTTTTTCCGAGTTATGAGCAGTTTTGTCTGTTTTGTTGAAAAAATTGCATCTGCTTTATAATTTTACAGTTTTCGGACTAATTATTCAAGAAGGTCTTTACTGATTGCATATTAAAGTTGAGATTAAAATCTTTCGATTAAAAAAAAAAACGTGTCCAAAAAGCTCAAGTTGTTAAAAACTTATGAAGGGATGAAAATTGAAATGAATTTCTGACTTAAATGTTGCATTTATTTTCTATGCATTTTTTGAGCTAAATATTTGCGCTATTTTTATTCGCCCATAACTTTTTAACAACATGAGCTTTTTGGACACGTTTTTTTTTAATCGAAAGATTCTAATCTCAACTTTAATATGATAAGACCTTCTAGAATAAGTAGTTCGAAATCTGTAAAATTATAAAGCAGATGCAATTTTTTCAACAGAACAGACAAAACTGCTCATAACTCGGAAAAAATCGAGCGTTGGACCGAATGGACGCGGCTTTTTTCATGATTTTATGTAAGAAAAAAGATCCCAAAGCTAGAAGAAAATCAGAGACCCAAATGCAATGCACTCTCCTTGTTAGTCTTGTAAAGTTATATTCATTACAATATTCTAATAATTATAAATATTTAAAATAAACAAAAATGTTTTAATTACTTCACGGCTTTTATTAACGTGTACGTATTTAATTATTTAATCAAACTTTAGAAAATTAATTTAAGTCAAAATTAAACTATTGAATTATATTTATAAAAATAAAAAAAGTAACATCAAGAAAAAGTGTTGAAACAGACTTTACTACCGAATTTCATAATGAGCTTTATTCCTACCTCATCAGTGGCGATGTTATTAACTTAAAATAGCAGACCCAATTTAAAAAATTGAAATTGAAATTTTAATGCTAAAATATTATGGATTTTATGATATATTGATTTTTATTAAAATTTGATACTGCTCTAATCATTTTTATTAGTTTATTAAATAAGTAGTTTAATGTGATATTTTATTAATAAAATATTAATATTTAACATAAAAATTTCAATAAGTACTTTATTTTCCCTTACTTTCGGCTCTCTTTTCGAATTGATAAAATGTCCGTTATTGTTGTGGCAGAAATAAATATTTTTATTCGTTGTTGAGCATAAATAATTGTAAGTTAATTTTCTCTTTCAGGTCACCAAGAGTTGGCGGTCCTTTAACGCAATCACTGTCGATGATACCCCCAACAATGCACGGTCACGAATTCAATCAACCATTGTCGCGAGTCGTCATGGTACGCAAGACTGATCAGCGTACCTTTAGCAAAGGTAAACGTGGTGGTGAACCATTACTTGAGACTGTAACTAGAGAAACTGTAGAATTATTTAATGGTGGTAGAGCTGAAAGGAAATATACATCAGAGACAAGGGATATTGTTACTCCTAAATCGAACAGGTAAACATACAAAGCATAGAAAGCTTGTAGATTCTTTTTTTAACTTGATGCGAAAAATGGGTATTATAATTTATGTTTACGTAAATAAAGTTAAGAGAGAGATTTTTATTTTAAGAATATAAATTACTTCTTTAAAAAATTTATAGCACAAATTTAATTTTTACTCCTTAGATTTTTGTGTCAAATATCAATTTTAATATCTATTTAATCTTAACTTTTATAGCCATTTCCTAAGTATTACCTTAATTTAACAAATCCATAAAAAAATTAAATTAAATAAATAATTTTGTTGAAAGCATTTTTTTTAAATATATAAAATACAAAATTTCCCTCTAACATTTATAAATATTAATATTTTCAAGCCAATAATTAAATGACCGTTGAAGTTAAAAGTATATAAAATTATTTATAAATATTTGTTGATTTGTTTCTAACTCTCTGGTTGTTTAATAGAAAATATAGAATCTTTTCTTTCTTAGTTTTTCAATCATCTTTTCTTTTATAGTTTTTTAAGTTTTAATTAATTAATGGTTAATAAAAATTTTTTAATCATGAAAAAAATTGTAATCTAGTCCATAATTTGTTTTAGAATAATTAGCACGTAAAGATTTTTTTATTTAGGATTTTGATAAATTCATATAAAGTTTAAATTCACTTCTAACAAACTTTAAGGAGGTGGGTCAGGTGTAAAATTAACGAACATATTTATTGATGAAAATATATATACAGGCTAATTAGTACACACGAAATCACCTCTCAAATTTGCAAGTACTTATAGTAACTTGCAGATGAGATTTTAATTAAATAAAATATTTTCTTCTAAAGTTTATCATAATTGACAAATAAATTTCAATAAAATTTTCCGAAACAGTAAAAAAATATCTAAGTAATATCATGAGTTTATATTAATTATGGAGATACCTATATGAAATTTAATTTTTATTGCCTTGTAAAAATGCTAAGTTTGACTAGGATTATAATTTCCATTATATCTAATAGCAGTATTTTTTAAATTAATGTCTGTTATCAAATCATGTACTATTTAGAATTTGTTTGTGTATATACACGGAGAAAATTTTTTCTATGAAATTTACAATGAAATTCTGTATAAAAATTACAGTGACGCAGCGCAATCGTGGGACAGCACGTCTTTTTTTTAATTATTGCGATAATATCTCATAAATTTTATGGAACGTTACCGTAAAAATTACTCCTACTCTTGCGAATCAGAATTAACGCTTATATGACATGTATATACAATGCGCATGCGCTAATTTGTGCTAAAGAGTATTTTTACTTCTACTATTTGTGACGAAGTTCTACAAAAATTATGGTAACGCTCTGTAAATATTATGATGATATTTTAGGACTTTTTGTAGAAAGTACTATAATATTTATTTGACAGTAAAAATTATGGAGCGTTACCGTAAAAATTATAAAACACTTTAAATTTTATCCATGCGTTCAGGAATATTTGGCAGCACATATCTATAAAATAACAGAAAATCGTATGATGTTCCTTGATTGTAGAGACGGTTACTGTAATTTTTATAGAATAATTTTCTCCGTGTAGTGATGTGTTATACGATGTATAAATTAATTGACCATAAAATTGGGTACAAACAAAGCAAATATAATAATATAATAACAAATAAAACAACTAAACAATATTTCTTGGCTGATTTTTTTAAAATTTCATTAACATTAAAATAATTGGTACATTTTATTTACGGAGTGTAAGTATGCGTCTGTACAAACTAGCATAGTTGTGCGAAATGGCCAAATTTAAAAGGTTTTTGTCAACAGTAAATCTACACTGTTTTTTCTTTACTTTCTACATACTTGACTAACCTCCTTAAATAAACTTTGCAATTCGCCTTCGAGATTTTCTCATTTTATCAAATAAAATTTAAGCTGAATTTGTTTCAAACAAAATAATTTTTCCGTAAGTATTAATGTTTTATTAAATTTACTATTTATTGACTATGAACAATGTTCCAACTATTACTATTGTTAATAATTAAAGGTTACACGTGATGAATATTTTAACATGCGTAGTTTCAATGAAAATAGAATTATAATATAAAACTACATATAAACTATCAAGTATTTACATTATTAACGTTTTGAAACAATTAATAATTATTTATAAATAATTATCTACTTCACTATAAAACACCCAACTACTAACTATCGAAAAGTGGTATGTCTTAGCTATCAACTCATCGTTTGTCCTAACTACTGCACTCCCGTTATTTCTTCTTAATTTTAAAATTTACCGTCGGGTATTTTTAATAAATAGACGTTAACGTCAATTAATTAAACGTTACTTAATATTAAAGTACTAAAAGATTATTTAAAAATAATTGAAAACGAAAATTGAATACGAAATATTAAACAATCACAATAAAAATAATGATTTTATAATTGAATCTAATTAAATATAATTAAAAGATGAAAATGTTCAAACAACCCTAGTGGAAAAAAATAAATGAAACATTTTGAATCATTCTAAAAGTTATTGCAAGAATCTGAAAAAAAAACAAAACAAATTGAAACAAATTGAAACATTTTAATAATTTTTATAAGAATTTAGACAAAACACTCAGAGTATTTCAGTTTGTTTCATTTTCTCTCATTTCTTTTTATTCATTCTATTTTATTTTATCTCATTTTATTTCATTTTTTGTTTTTTGATTGTGTTTCAACACTAGCGGAAAAAATGAATAAAACATTTAAAATCATTATAAAAATTATTGTAAGTATCCCAAAAAAACGATAGAAACTGAAACAAACTGAAATATTTTGAAAATGTTTCTAATAATTGAAATGAAACACTCAAAGTATTTCAGTTTGTTTTATTTTCTCTCGTTTTATTTCATTTTCTTTAATTTTCTTTCATTGGATTTCAGCACTAGCAGAAATAATAAATAAAAAATTTTAAATTACAATAAATTTTAGAATAATTTTAAATGTTATATTTATTTTTTCCGCTAGTGCTAAAATACAATAAAAAAAATGAAATAAAATGAGAGAAAATGAAACAAACTGAAATACTCTGAGTTTTTCATCTCAATTTTTACAAAAATTTTCAAAATGTTTCAATTTTTTTCGTTTTTTTTTAGATTCTTGCAATAACTTTTAGAATTATTCAAAATGTTTTATTTATTTTTTCCCCTAGGGAAAATAGTTATTTACAATTTTCTTCTGTTATTATCAGTTTTCTTCAGTTATCAACAGTTGTGTTTATCAATTATATTTCAAAAAGATAAAATAATTATTTTTCTTGTAGAGAAAATTTTTTCTTGTTAGAAGACAACAGTATACATACAGTTTTAATCTGTTATAAACAGTTTTCTTCAGTTATAAACAGTTGTATTCATTAAATATACTGTTTTATACTGTTTTTTTTGTTTAAAATTATAATTAATCAAAAGGACAACAGTTATTTACAGTTTCCTTCTGTATCAAACTATTATAAACAGTTTTCTACAGATATAAATAAATATTTTTCAGTTATCAATAAATGTAACTATTGAAAACTGAAAAAAACTGTAAATAACTGTTATCTTAAGTCTCAATCTGGACACTTTTCTACAGTTGATAACTTTATTCTTCAGTTTTATTCAGATATCTACATATTTTTTTCACTAGGAAAGCATTTGAAATATTAAATTTAGTCTGGCTAGCAGTAGCAGAATGTAGCTTTTTTATGATGCAACTATTACTCATCGTTTTTTCTCCTGAAAACTTACAAAAATTTATAATATTGCATTCATTTATTTGTAATAAAAGACGGTTAGTAGTTGGGATGTGAGTAGCGATTGGGACATTCACAATTACTCTCTAAATTTTAAATAGTGAATATCTATTGAATTTATATCCGTTTTATTTCATCCACTGAGTATCCATCGATCTATTATTAAAATAAAAATTTTCATAAACTTCTAATAAATATTGCTTTCCCATAGAGAAAGCATTGTATCAATAAAAAATTTTTTTTCTATTTTTTCATTAATTTATACATATTTAGACTCAGGGAGTCGAATAAAGTGGTTTCCAGAAAATGTCTGTCTGTCTGTGTGTGTGTGTGTATGATTTCAGTACGCCAATAATATCTCGAGAACTACTCGATGGATTTGCTTCAAATTTTGCATGCAATTTATTTTTTTATCTAACTGGGGGGGGGGGAGCTATTGAAAATTGATCTTCTTTGCTCAGTTTTTTTAGCGCCATTTTAAGAATTTAAAAAAATTTTTTTATTTTTCATTTTTTTGGTATTTTACGTAAATTACTCGAAGAATTTTCTTGAAAATTTGTATGGACATTATTTGCGACTGCCAAAAGAAGAAAAACTTTTACTAACTGATTTTCTTAGCGCACTTTTAATTTTAGAACCATTTGAAAATTTTAAAAACAAAATTTTTTCTTCATTTTTCTTTTATTTTATGAAAACCATTCGATAGATTTGTTCCAAAATTTGTATGAAAGTTATTCGCTATTGTCCGAGGAAAATTAGCTTTGGAAAACTCATTTCTTTATAGTCTAGGCGCCCAGAGGGTTTCGTATGAAGTTAGAGGTCCCACCAAGCAAGTAGGTGATTTATATGTATTTTGAGCCGCTGAATCCGAATTTTCAACTTGCTTTTCGCGCAAGTGGTCGAGTAATTTGTTATAAACAAATTAATTGTATAAATGACTATAGTTTATGAACTGCAATAGATGCAGTAATTTTCTCTGAGAAAACTTGTTCTTTAATAAAAAAACAAAAAAAAATCGTTTTTGTTGCATGTCGATTCGATAATTAGAACCAGAGATATGGCAAATATATTGCAAAAACACATAGAGACGTAGCGCTAGCGTGAAACGCCCTGGTGAAAAACCTTACAACTCGACTACTAATTGATATTTTTTGAAGTTCAACATGTTTTTGAAAAATGTCAGAGTCTCAGCTTTAATGATAAACTGTTATGTACTACTTTCGAATGTTGATAAATAAGCTAGAATGATTTGAAGCAGGAAAAATGTTCAATTTTTCAGAATTTTGTTTGTTTATAACGAAATAATATAGGTTGGCGAACAAAATATTTCTATATTTTTTATATAGAATGATAGAAAATTTCATCTAGTTTAAGAATCTGTCCAGTTTTTTAAATTTAAGTAAGTAGAACCTGAGATATAGCAAATTTAAGCTGTAGCGCCAACTTCTTGCAATACGACATATGTGTGCAATATAGCGATCGCTTTTCTTATTAAAAATTCTTTCATTATAAGGTAAGTAATCTCATCTTTTTCTAATAAAATCACTTTTGACTCTATTTTATATACTTTGTCATAATATTAATGATGTATAATACATTTAGATGAAGTAGATTTAGGGTTTTAAATAATCATTGATTTTTCTACTATAATAGTAAACAATTTACTCAACTTACGGAGTATTTTTACATTTATTTATTTTTTTGCAATTGCAAAAAGAACAACAATCTATTTTATTCAAAAAATTTGTTTTAACCTTCCGATTTATTAGAGTCATCTATTTTTAGCTGAATCCTTTTTTATTAAATTTTTATTTAATTTCCTAATACAGAGTTAAAATTAATTTTATTTCAAAAGAATGAAATTACTTACCTTATAATAAAAGAATTTTTAATAAGGAAAGCGATCGCCATATTGCACACATATGTCGTATTGCAAGAAGTTGGCGCTACAGCTTAAATTTGCGATATCTCAGGTTCTACTTACTTAAATTTAAAAAACCGGACAGATTCTTGAACTAGATGAAATTTCTTATCATTCTATATCAAAAATATAGAAATATTTTGTTCGCTAACCTATATTATTTCGTTATAAACAAACAAAATTCTGAAAAATTGAAAATTTTTTCTGCTTCAAATCATTTTAGCTTATTTATTAACATTTGAAAGTAATATATAACGATTTATCATTAAAGCTGAGACTCTGATATTTTTCAAATACATGTTGAACTTCAAAAAATATTAATAAGTAGTCGAATTATAAGGTTTTTTACCAGGGCGTTCCGCGCTTGCGCTACGTCTCTATGTGTTTTTGTAATATATTTGCCATATCTCTGGTTCTAATCATCGAATCGACATGCAACAAAGACGATTTTTTTTTGTTTTTTTATCAAAGAACAAGTTTTTGCAGAGAAAATCACTGCATCTATTGTAGTTCATAAACTATAGCCATTCAAACAATTAATTTATTTCTAACGAATTACTCGACCACTTGCGCGAAAAGCAAGTTGCAAATTCGGATCCAGCAGCTCAAAATACATATAAGTCACCTACTTGCTTGGTGGGACCCCTAACTTCATACGAAACCTTCTGGGCGCCTAGACTATTAGCACAGTTTTAATTTTAGAGCATTTTGAAAATTTTTGAAAAAATGTTTACTTTTCATTTTTTTTTTATATTACACAAAAACTATTCGTTAGATTTGCTTTAAAATCATTATGCAAATTATTCGTTATTACCTTAATAAAACAAGCTTTAGAAAACTTATTTTTTTAGCGCAGTTTTAATTTAAGAGACTTTTGAAAATTTAAAAAAAAAATTTTTTATTGTTTTTGGGTCTTACGTAAACTATTCTAAGAATTTGTTTAAAAATTTGTATAGAAATTATTTGTTACTGTTAAAATAATAAAAACATTTGAAAACTGATTTTCTTGGCATACTATTAATTTTATAGCATTTTTAAAATTAAAAAAAAAAATTTTTTTTTTATTTTTTTTCTATTTTACGAAAACCATTCGATAGATTTGCTTCAAAATTTGCATACAAGTTATTTGCTACTGTCTGAAGAAAAGTTTTGAAAAACTAATTTCCTCAGTGCAGTTTTAATTTAAGAGAATTTTGAAAATTTTCATACAAATTTTTATTTTTCATTTATCTTCTTTCTTAGCGTGTTTACGATTAGAAATTTCGTTGTCATCGTTCTTTTAAAGTACAAATTTATAAATAAATATTAATGTTAGACAATTTTTTTATATTAAAATCACATTTAAATAAATATAAAAAAATTGATGAAACTCAAAGAGCTCTATGAGAAAGCATTCCGCCAAAGCACTTGGCAGCGTTTTTTTATTTTAAAATATTTTATTTACTAACTAAAAATCGATTTATTAAAATATGAATAAATGCATTAATGCAATTATGTTTTTACCACACCACGCATAAAGCGCGTACTGTACTCCCTCTAAACTCAGCCTAAAATATATCGAGTACGCCCCATTAATTTTCAAGTTTGAGCCCATCTACGTATACTCTTTGTTTCATGCGTTTTTAAGACCGAAGACGCTGGCAGCGTCGAAATACTATATGTAAATAAAGGAAGTGGCCAGAATGGGAACTTCGATTCATATAACTCTCGCCGCGCTAGTCGTTATTTTTAATACGCATTTCATGTCCGAGTTAACCAGCTGACTTTCGTGTTTCTAGTCGATTCGAGTTTGTTCAGGTTTGTTAGTATATTAGTCTTTACACTTAAAAGGATACAAGATACAAAAATAACATTAGTTAGTATATTTATACATAAAAAATACAAGAGAAAATGTACTTGTTTTTCATATATATATATATATATATATATAATCAATGTAATTTTTGTATCTTGTATCTTGTATTTTTTTAACTGCCCTATCGCGTTTATGCAAGTTTTTTTGTCGATAGTTGTGCGTTCAAGGAATTATCATTCACGGAGTGTTGTGAATTAATATTAGTGTGCGATAATGAATTATTCATTCGACAATTTTTTAACGCACTTTCCGCCTGATGTGGTGAAAAGTCGTATATACACCTCGAGAGGGCAGTAAGCAAAGCAGGCCCTGTGCGTATCACGCCCTTGCTACGCTCGGGCGTAAACTAACACACAAGGCGTACTTTGCTTACTGTACTTTCTCGGTGAATAATATACTATTTCATATATAATACTAAATTTGAAATCTCAAGAGAAAAGTAAAATATTAAATAAAACAAATAAGTTTATGTAATTATTTTTTGAAACAAAAACTTTTGATAAATTATAAAAATTCTTTTTTATCATTTAAATTTGACTTGAAAACAAATTAAATGAGATGTGTATGATAAAAATAGGTATTTTACAATGTCTCGGACTTCATACAAATCCATAATATATAACTAGAAATTACAAACTTTCCAATTTTACATTGACTAAATAAATTTTTTGAAGAAATAGAAAAGGATAATCATTGAAAATTTGAAGATTTTGAATAAGTTATTGTAAGAAATCACACAATGTATAAAATATTTCTATAGAATTTTAGGAATGTTTCATGGTGAAATTCAAAATATAACAGAAATATTTTTATAAAATGTTTCTAGAATCTTAATATTTACGCCTAGGAGATTGATTTAAAACATTGTGTTTGATCAGATCAACGGTTCGAGTAACTCATGTTAATGCGAGAAAAATTACTCACAATTTAAATATCAAAGCGAAGTATTATTATTTTCATTTATTGTCAAAATTATAGGGAAAAGTTTATTCTATAAATTTAATGCTTTTCTTGACGACAAAGCTTTATATAATAGCAATAATAATTTTAGGTTTGTTAAATAATTTTTATAATAAAAGAAACTTTTTGGAAAGTTATTAGAACGTTAATCCTTTTTCGAATAATATAAAATACTTAAAAATATTGCAAATTATGATGATTGTTTACAATTATTTAGATAAAATACTAATTTTAATTAAATAAATCTTATACTGTTGTTAAAGTAATAGTATTATGGGTAAATCTGGGAAACTTTTCAAATTTGACCTCAAATAAAAACGGAAATAAAATTTTAAAGCAGACCGTTTAAAATGTTTTTTTGTAGTAGTAAATATTATAAAAGATAAAAATAAATTTGTGTGCGTCATTATTGTTGAAAAAATATTATTTATACGTCGTTTTGCTATAAATGCATCATTGAATAAAAAAGTATAAAATTTTTTTTCAAGTATGCAGAACCTTTTTTGACTGTATATACTTTTTATTCAATTTAATAACGGATTTTTCACATTAATTATAACTCAATTTAACGATCACACCACAAAAAATATACTTTAAAATAATTCTGGTGATGTGAAAGACAATTATCACTATTTTAAAAACCATGCACGTTTTAGTAAGTGATTTTCAAAATCATTTAAGCTTTATTCTACAAAAGGCACAGTTACCATTGACGAATCATTTGATTCAATATGAAAAACTCTTTAATTTAATGCGTATAAAGTTGTGATAAATAAATAGTCATTTTTGAAAAGTCGCTAACTTTTAATAAAATCGAAAATTACAAAAAAACAGTACCCTCTCTACTTTACTTCGAAACACTTATCTTAAAAAAGGCACACTTTTTTACCCTTCATTTTTCGAAAATATAGACATAAGAGAAAGTTTTCTATGAATTTCAAGACTGTAAAGTAATAGTCTTTTTTTAAATAAAGCTAAATACTTTTTTTTCGTATTGTGGTACCCTTTGCAGTTAACAAAAAAATCATTATATATCTTGATTTTTTTCGGATGACGTATCTCATAATTACTTCATAATGAAGTACTAAGTCTTTTTCAATATTACTTACAATTTGCCACCTGTCAGGATGGTGTGCTACTCTCTAGGCCTGAGCTACGCAACAGTAACCTAAATTTGAAAAGTTTCCCAGATCTACCCCAATACATAAATTTTTGTACAAAAAAAAAGTTTGACGAATTACACGAAATTTTTTACAGTGTAGATTGACATTTCGTAATGAGTGTAGCTGCTGTCAAAGCGTGAGTCACTTTTTTTTCACCAAACTCCGTTCAATATAATTGCTCTTTGACATATTGAAAGAAACATAGCAGGACTGGTGATGCCATAATGATTTCTCCTAAGACATATTGAAACTGAATATGTCTTAACAAAACTTATAAATCTTGTATAGAGTTCAGCAGTGTGCGAGAAACATATGCGATGCTAATACCAATTGAGCATGCCCTTTAGATACTGATACGAATACGGTCTATGAGGACATAATATATATACATATACATATATACATATACATATATATATATATATATATATATATATATATATATATATATATATATATATTGATGTTATATTATGTCGTATTCGGTAAAATACCCATGGAGCTAGCTAAATGGGTATTGGGATGCCATACCGCCCTGCTCGTAGCTACAGTATATTCAATTAGCAATACACTGAATGGAGTACACAACTTTGAAAAACTCCATAGTATGGAATATTATTGCATGTATTATTCTATATTGAAATGTGTTGGCAAATATTCTACAGTCTTGTCGAACAACGTTCGGAGCAAGACATTAAAATATGTTTTTAGGGCGGTAGTAGAGTCAGCGCGCCGCTACAAGTAGGCAAACCTTCTCCGCTCTGCTATAGTCAAGACAAAGACAGATAAAGAAGAGCACCAAACCACACACTATAAAGTCAAGACAAAGACAGATAAAAAAGAGCGCCTAGCCATGCTGCTATAGTCAAGATAAAGACAGAGCGCAGCTAAAAGTATACTTGCGACTCTCAGTAAATTCAATCATGAGAATGAAATCAAATGAATAGTCTGAACATTTAGATTTTATAAGGTTTTTGATTTCTATTTAATCTCTTTATAGTCCCTCATACGACCTACGATAACATAAAATCATCTACCCAACTTGGGGTAACGAAGGATACATATGACTTCGACTAATGTTTTAGAGTTTGAACAGCAATCAGTCTCGAGTTAAAGCCCTCAACCGACTACTGCTAATGCCAAAAACATTAATCTCGCTCATATGAATCCTTCGTACGCCCAAGTTAAGTTTATAGTTTCTCTTCATTTACAACAAGAAGAACTCTTATGAATTTCTCTTTAAAACATCAGGATCCTTGAAAATTTTTTTACATATTTTGGGTAACAAAAAGAATATATTCTCAGAGTTTCAGTGATTTTTATTTTTTTGCTCTTCTAGTTGGTGTGCAATGTCGCATATATATATATATATATATATATATATATATATATATATATATATATATATATATATATATATATATATATATATATATATATATATATATATATATATATATACTAGGGGTTCCCCCTGCTCGCTTCGCTCGCCAACCCCCCATTGTCAATATAAATTATCAAATCAATATCAATTTCCAAGAGAACGTTCTTAAATTAGATAACAATTAATTAAATTAGCTAACAATTAACTACCTTTCAGCTATCTCTCAGCTAACTTTCAGCTGAATTTTATCTGAATTTCAGCCAACTTTTAGTTAACTTTCAGCTAAATTTTATCTGAATTTCTGCTATCTCTCAGCTAACTTTCAGCTAAATTTTATCTGAATTTCAGCTATCTATCAGCTAACTTTCAGCTAAATTTTATCTGAATTTCAGCTAACTTTTAGCTAACTTTCAGCTAAATTTTAGCTGAATTTCAGCTAACTGAGGGCACATAAAATTCTTATACACGACGGCGGCGGCGGCGTAGGCGATATATCTTTATTATATATATATATATATATATATATATATATATATATATATAGATGTATGTCACAAAAGGTCGTATTCGGAGTAATATCCACGGAGCACGCACATATTATAAAAATATCCTATATGTGGTGGTTAATATTGGTAATTATTTAGCTCTTCAAAGTGTTATATGATTCAGTAGTCTTCAATACACGTAAGAACCTGCGCCGAGAGAACGAGTAAACTTTCTTGTTAAAGTTAGTAACGCCAGATACTCTTCTGACACTACATAAAAAAATTCCCCACTCTACAAGTTGTAATATGAGAAAGGCGGTGATTAGCCGGCGCGCTGGACTCTCTGTCTCTCTCTCTCTCTCCCTCTCCCTTTCAAATGCTAAAACTTGTAGAGTGAGGAGCATTGAAACTTTGGCGAAGTTGCGTGAACACTCTCTCTCTCTCTGTCCTTTCACCTTACTCTTAACGCTCCTCCTCCTGTCGATACTTAACGCAACGCGATTTTAAAAAAAAACAACGAATTGAAAAATAATATTAACATAATTTTAAACATAACAAAGGAATTAAATTTATGTTGATGTAGTTCCTCATACGTCCTTCGTTGACATAAAATCATCTACGCATCTTGGCCGTATTAAAGAGACTCATCTGCGAGTCCATTGTTTCCTGCTTAGGCAGCAGTCAGTCTAGGGCGCGCAAGCGCGCCCGAGACCGACTACTACCTAAGCAACAAATATTGTTTTCGCCGATAAATCTCCTTAATACAGCCATGTTACGTATATAACTATTATATTCCTGTAGGCCGTATTCGAGTCAGTATGTAAAGAGCATGCTAAATTTGTATTGGCATTGCATATGTCTTAGACACGCTCTTCGACTTGTAGCAGCGCGCTAACTCTACTACCGCCCTAAAAACATATTTTAGTGTCTTACTCCGAACGCTGTTCAACAAGACTGTAGAATATTTGCCAACACATTTCAATATAGAATAATACATGCAATAATATTCAATACTATGGAGTTTTTCAAAGTTGTGTACTCCATTCAGTGTATTGCTAATTGAATATACTGTAGCTACGAGCAGGGCGGTATGGCATCCCAATACCCATTTACCTAGCTTCATTGGTATTCTACCGAATACGACATAATATAAAATCAATATATATATTATGTCCTCGTAGACCGTATTCGTATAAGTATCTAAAGAGCATGCTCAATTGGTATTAGCATCGCATATGTTTCTCGTGCACTGCTCAACTCTTTACAAGATTTATATGTCCTTCTGAGACATATTGAGACTCAATATGCTTCAGGAGAAATCAATATGGCATCACCAGTCCTACTATGTTTCGTTCAATTTGTCAAAGAGCAATCATATTGAACGTAGGTTAGTGAAAAAAAAATGACTCGCGCTTCGACAGCAGCTATACTCATTACAAAATGTTAATTAAGAAACAAAAGAAAAAATCAATAAAACTAAAATTAAATTTGAAACATATTGAAAAAAAATTAATATTTTCAACTAATAAGTTATAGTTTCTCATACGGCCTACTTCGGACATAAAATCATCTATGTCCTTCAACCGTTTATTCAGGTCGAATCTGAATCTCGAATAATGTTTGCCGCTTGAGCAGAAATCTACCTCGGATGCGCTTCGTGCGCCCTCGATAACTTCAAGCGACAAACATTGTTCTCGATTCATATTCCATTTAAATACGGCCAAAGGACATATAAAACTAATATAACTAATATATATATATATATATATATATAAAGTATGCTACATATATAATCTAGATAGATACTAAAATACATGGGATTTGGTAGCGCTCTCAAGTAGCTGGGTAACGAAACTTGAACGAAATTCCCCATTTAAAAGTACGTTTCTATAAGTGCTTATATTTGTTGGTACTAGCCGGCTCTGATTGGACGTCATTTTCAGTTGGTTTAGTTGACCCGGAAACATAAAATCGGTGCCGCTAAAAATACTTAAACTTGGTAAAGACAAATTTCCATGTATAGACAAAGGATTGTCACAGATGCGATACAAGAGAAATACCAAGAGAAATACCAAATCTGGGCTCCTGTCCGGACCTCAAGGGGACTTGAATGGATTAACTCCAGATAAGCTTAATGTGAATTTTGCGGGAGTGTCAGTTTCACCACACGATGATAATGAGGAATGTAAGAGAATTTTTTCTCAATATAGTGAAAGTTGCTTTGCCTTCAAGCCAATTAATGTTAATGATGTAGTCCTAACCATTTCGCATTTTTCATCACAGGCTTGTAGCGAGGATGGCATCCCGCAGAGCGTGATACTCAAAGCTTTACCGTTTATCGAAAAACATCTTGTGACTCTGTTTGATTTTTCTTTTGCACGGGGGGTCTTCTCTTGTTTTTGGAAGCCTGCACCCATTGTGCCGTTAAAAAAGTGTCCTGCAGCTACATTGCCTAAAAATTTTAGGCCCGTGCTATCTTATGTTTTTTTTCCAAGGTCCTTGAGAAGATTGTCCATGACCATTTGCAAGAGTACATTACGACACATAAAATACTTGACTCTGTCCAGACTGCCGTACTCAAACTTACAGACGACATAAGATCAGGTCCAGATAAGAAACTCATCTCGTTACTACTTCCATTTGACTTCAGTAAGGCATTCGACACGATCTCACACTCCAAACTACTTGCGAGGCTTAGATCGGTGGGGTTTTCCAGGGTTGCACTCTAGTAGATTAGCTCCTATTTATCAGGTAGGAAACAAATGGTTTTCACGCATTTAAAAGAGGAATCAAATTGGCTAACAACCAGTTTAGGAGTTCCACAGTGTTCAGTGCTAAGACCTATGTTGTTTTGCATTTACATTAATAACATACAAATGAAAATTTATACGCAGGTCTCTTATGAGGATGTGAATAAAGGTATTCGTATTCTACGGAGGGCGGCCAAAGCGGTGTCAGAGGGTGCTGCCGATGCTTCTCTCACATTCAATGCAAGCAAAACTAAGGCGATCGTTTTTGGCAATAGTTGATCTATAATGACTTTTATGCTGGTGAGCCAAGGATAATTGAGCTTGAAGGTGTCGGCATATCTTTCTCGTGTTGTGCTTGACTCTAAGCTATCATGGGAGCCATATATTAATATGTAGACTAAAAAATTTAATAGGACTATGTACGGCTTACGGTTTTTTCGTCGGCATACCACTGAGGCTCTGCGCAAACAACTCGCAATCGCCCTGCTGTTTCCACATTTCGACTAATGCTCAATAGTTCTGCTCGATGCTTCACAGGAATTGAGAAGACGATTACAAAGACTACAAAATTCATGTGTGAGATATGTATTAGGCGTGAGAAAAGGCAATCATATCTCTCCTCATAAAGCTGCGCTGGGTTGGCTGAGTACTGATTCGAAGAGACAGTATTTTATGGCTGTACTTATGTACAAAATCGTGTGCATGAATACTACCGAGTATCTAGTGAGTCTCTTCACTAGGTATGTACCTAGGGTAGCAACTAGGGGAGAGATTAAGGATTTTGCGTGGCCCTTCATGCGTATTGAAATTTGAAGGAATTCCTTTCAAGTTCAACGTTTTTGGAACTCCCTGCCTGCTGATACAAAGAATCTTCCATCGCTTAGCAGGTTCAAGTCAGCTTTAATGAGATACTTCCCTGTTGAAAATGATAACGTTATTTAATGACGTCATTTAATAACGTCATTTTATCAAATGACGTTGCAAATTGAGACATTTCGCGACGTCATTTATGTTAAAATGACTTCTTTTGAGAAAATAACGTCATTTTTCAAACGAGCTTTGATGGCTTATTAAATTATGAAAAAGACGTGATTTATAGTGGGAAATGACGTTATTTTATTTAATGACATGATTTTCTTAAATGACGTTATTCGTTAGCGAGAACGCGGGATTTACTATGGAAAATAGTTGTTTTTGAATGACGTGATTCTATTACAATGACATGATTTTTTATGAGTGACTTTATTTGATGTTCTAAAAGACGTGATTTATAGTGAGAAATGATTTTATTTTTCTTTAATGACATGATTTTCTGTCTGGCCTCTTATATCTGCGTCTTCCAAATTTGTGTAAGAGATGACAAAATTTAGAAAAACGCCACCTAGTGACTTAAAGTCAAACCTACGTTATCTTAAGGTGTAAGTGTATTTATTAGTTGAATGGTTAGTGAGTGAATGTTTTACTTGATTTTGTTGTATTAACTGCGTTTCATGCAATTGCATACGCTTATTATTTTATTTTATTATCTATCATTTTTGATTCTTTTAAATTTAAAATATTATGACTGATAGATATAGACTAATTTTTAATTTATAGGACTGTTGCGTGTATTTTACCATTTTTTTGTATTAATCTGTGATATCACTTTTTATTTTGATGCAAATAAAAATAATATCTATCTATCTCTCTTCCTCCCTACATTGTTTAAACGTGTACTTTCAAGTAAACGTTTCTTATTTTAGCTATCACAAGCCAATCATTTCAAACATTACTCTTGCCACAAATGATAATAGATTTGATAATAGTGAAGAAAATCAAAATAGAGTATTTTTGTAAAATAAATATTATTATTAATAAAAAACTATTTTATTTACAATTAAAAAAAATGGATTCATTAAATAAACTAAATTTACAATAATTTTAAAATTTAATAAAACAGTGATATAAATTAAATAAACACTTATGAGTTCCATAATTTTGTAAATAAGTTTCACTTCTGTCAGCCAGTCCTAAAGACTACCACACTAGTTTTTTACTTAATCTTACTAACTCAATAAGCAATTTCTTTGGAATATACAGATTTTCGACCTGAAATTAATATATAACATTTAAGGTATCAAGCTTGAGTTTAAACCAGAAAAAAATCAAATTCAAATGTAATGATAATTTTTTTTTCTTATAATATTAGTTAATAGAATTTCTTCTTATTTTAAATATATATTAAATACAAGACTTTGATTCATGAATAGTATTAAAATATCTCATCCGATGACTAAATCCTTTTTTTATTCGAATACTTAATTTTGGTATTTGTCGCAGGCTTTCTCGGTCAATTTTCAGCAAATTGACTTTAAAATTTCCAGAGATCTTTAATTTATACGTCTTCACAAAATAACAGTTTCAGAAAAAAAATAATTTGTAAGTTTGGTTGAGAAAAAGTTGAAAACATTAGAAAAAATAAATGTTTTTTTGAATTTTCTGTAGGTAATTCAGTCTAACGTTCCCCTAAACTTATCTTATCAAAATTCCAGAACTGTTATTTTGTAAAGATATACAAAATGGAAATTTCTGAAAATTTTGAGGTCAATTAGTTGAAAATTATCTGAAAAAGTCTGTGGCAAGTACTAAAATAAACAAAATCAAGTCTTCAATTATTCAAAAAAGATTTTAAGCATTGAATGAGGTAGAACATCATTTCGAATTCGATTAGTTTTAATAAAATTTAAACTCACAAAAATTTCAAGTTGAAAAATGAAAAATTTCTAATAGTTTTTTTATAACACGAAATTTTATATCACAAAATAATAATCTTGTGTTTGAATATTTCTTCACATTACAAAAGCAGTTAGGTATTCACTCTTTTAATTTTAGAGAGTAGTTTTGTAACCCTTCGAGGAAGCATTAATACCTAAAGGGTCATTTTGTAATATCTAAGGAAATAAAAAAAACGTGAATCACTCAGCGTATATTTAAAAAAATTTTAGATAATTTTTGTACAATGATAAGAAATATTATTTGCACGATTCTTTGCTAGTAACAAGAAGTGAAAGTTTTTTTCGCTAAGCCTATTCGATATATTTATTATATTAGTATAAATACACAAATCATCATTTCCTTGTAGTATGCCCTCTCTCAACGTTAATGGGACCAAAAAAAAGGTCGTCAACTTCGTCGACCAAGTGTCACTTGAAAGGTATCAAATAAATAATTGTCAAAACTATAAACGTATACATCTATACCATAACCAACGATTGTATAGGACAAAATCTATATTTTCCATTGATCACATATCTTATCATTTTTTTCACATACAACTAAATGTAAATGAAAATAGATAACAATCATAATAAAGTATATAACATTACTTACATGGACTTATAAATATTTCATTGTAACTTGTAAATCTTATTTTTTATCAAATTATATTTAATATATTAAATAATTTTATCGTTGAAATATCAATTATTTCTTAAGAAAAAAAGATTTTTTCAGTACGATATTTTTTTCTCGTACGAAAGTAAGAAAAAAACACAGCGGCAAATAAAACATCTGATTTTTTTCATAAGATATGAGTTGTTTTGTTTAAAGCCATGTATTATAGAATGATCCTACCTTAAAAGGAGGTAGGAATCATTTGCCGCTTGGCGGCGCTGCGGTCAGGTGAGAGAAAAATATAAGATATGTTTTTTTCAGCGGTTTATAATTTATCGAGACAATAATATACTTCTAACGTTGTTAAAGGCATTAGCCATATATATGTAGAATATTTATTGATGATAATCTTGTTTGAAAAGTCTAAGCTATTGTTATAAAACGAAAAATGCAGTGCGAAGTAGAGCCGGCGTGAGCATATGTATACTTCGTTCTTTACTATTACTTTCTCTGTCGCACTTAGGAAAAATACCCATATGTTTACATCAGTTCTACCACGCGCCGCATTTTTCGTTTTATGATAATATTTTAGACTTTTCAAAGAATATTAGCATCAATAATAATTCTACATATATATGGCTAGTACCTTTGACAACATTAGAAGTATATTATTGTCTCGATAAATTATAAATCGCTGAATAAAAAATATTTTCTATATTTCTCTCATCTGACCGCAGCGCCACCCTGTATAGAGCGGCGAATGGTTACGACCCCCTCTTAATTATCAACTAATACTCACTTATGTTTATCTTTACACTGAAAAGACATGGGTGCTCTCCCCGCCACACTGGTATATCCGTAACGGCGCTCCCTCTTTCAATCCATTACGGAGCAAGACCGGCGCTCGAGTGGTCCCATTTTGTAGCAGCTCCTAATAAGCCGTGTGTGCGGCACTATATAACTTGTATAGACGCGGTAACTAGCGCCGCAAGGGGTCGTTTGCGGCGCTCTCAAGGCGCGGGCCGGCGCCGCTACGGTCCCGATTTCACAAACTATGCAGGCTGTAGGATTCGGCGTAACTACGGTCAGGTGGGTGACTGTAGCGGTCCCTGCGTCTTTTCAGTGTAGAGGTAATAAAATAATTAAAAAAAAAATTCATTAACTTGTAATATAAAATTATTCATTTAAATTTTGAAGTAAAATCTCTCATCAATCTTGAGTTTCCGAATAAAATAACATTTCTGAATTCTGAATGAGTCAATGTTTTCAAAAGTTTATTATTAAAAAATTATTCAAATAAAAGAACTTAAATTTTTCCAAAACTAAATAAAATATTTACTTGAAAATCTAATTGAATAATGTTTATGGATCATATTAAAGCTAATATATTTTCTGTGTACCTCGGTCGAAAGTACGTATTTTCCAGATTTATTTTTTTTCGGAAAGAATGACTTTTCTGGTGCACATGACTAAAACGTGCACCTGATTGGTTGCAAGAGTTTCGTGACTCTATTGTTGGATAGAAGAGTCCAATCCGTAAGCAAAAATTTCACCTCGTATTGTGAGGATGAGAAAAATATAATTAAAATAAATCAAATATTATAGATAAAAAATTTCTTTAGATTTTCTAATTATTATTAATGTTATAAAAATATAGGGTTGCAAAACATCTGAAAGATTTTTTTTACTAATCAAATACGAAAAAAATATTATATATATTTAAAAAAATAAAGATAAGCATTTTTAAAAAATTATTATTTTAAACAAGCCATTATTTTTTGATATACAGTTTATGAAGTACGCACTTCACCGATTCAAAACAGTTCGTAAAAAAGTTATTGAACGAGGTTATTGAATGTACTTTTGATCGGGGATGAAAAAAATTGTGTACAATACACGACCAAATAATAAAACGCCCTGGCATGCTTTACAAAAGGCTTATAACGTTTGTCAAGATATTCCATTTTCTGACCTTACTATTTTTTTGTAAAATTTTTCGTTTTATTTTTAATTATTAATATGATGGTTTTGCTTACCGATGAGATAGGTTCCTTATACACGGTTATGTTTACTTAAATTTTTAAGAACTAAGGCAATATAACTATATGGAAAAATTCTATCTTATCAACTATTATTTAGTTACATAATTAATTAAAATAACAATAATTTTTAAAAACATAAAATGATACATAAAATTCATTTGTTTTAATTTTTAAATAAACTAATTGATTTAACTCAGACAGTTTTGGATTATTAAACTAAAGAACCTCTTCATGAAATAATTCATAACTTTAAATAATCGAGTTTCATAAGTTTCTATAAAAGCAAAAATATCACAAAATAAGAAGAGATTTCTGTAACTGAAAATAACATACTCATTATTATAATATTATTGTTAAATTCATTATATTAAGAGTTATTAAATACTTTTTGGTTTTTTTACATTATTTACTTTTATATAGAATAAATTTTGGTTTCACAATATACATCGATTTTTTCTGTATTTTATTGTTTTCAAATGCGCAAAAAAATTCGAAGGAGTCACACATTATCACATTCGTGATCATGGTCTTTGTGTCACTCACTTTGTTAACTCACTTCAAGGTATAACGGGATAACGGGAATAAGAAAGTAAAAAAAGAAAGAGTAGAAAAGAAAGGAAAAAGGTAATTCGGTCTACTGCGTAGTCAATAAAAATTTGTTTTAGACTTATTTCTGTTCTGTGTTTTTATATAATCTTTAATATTATAGAGTTGGTAAATTAAATTAGTACATGGATAAAAATAGAACTTTAGATTAAGAGCGTAGATTTGTTTTCTATAGTTTCTGAATTAAATACAAATAATTTAGTATGTAATAGAAGCCTATTTGATCCAAAAATTTTGCAATCTTATTTCCAATAGAAAAAACATGTCAAGATGTTCTACTAAGAACTATTGTAGTGGCCTTGTCTACTCACTCTCATTTGCGTTCTCGGCATATATCGGACATACGCTTTAGACGTACTCTGAATTACCGCAGCCCTGTAAAACTATTTCATCTTGGCTGTAACGAGGCCTTAGACTTTGATACTGCTTTCTGCTTGGACTGCAAGATTATTATCTCGCAAAATTCTAGTACTGCTATCTAAACCTCGCTCCAACTTTTTCTTGACATCCAAAATATTTCTAATTAATCTCTTTTCAAACTAGAGTAGTTTTCAACACATTATATACCAAAGTATCTCCGATGTCTATAGATGTGTATACACTTGTTAATTTCGGCTATTAGATATTCGATTAGCCAGCAGATGACACACTGAAAAAAATAAGGCGATTCTTGACCGGGACCCAAGCAAAATCTCCTTTGTTAGTACAGGAAAGCGGCATAAGGCTTTATTATATTACTAACCCAAGCAATGTTTGCAGTGAAGAAGATTTCGTTTTCACACAAGAGCTCTGTTCAACATACTTCTCGGGCTTGCACACTAGTGATGTGCAGCAGACTTTTGTATTCAGAAATCCATAGCACGTTACTGCGCGCAACCCCGAGAAATACGTGGAACAAAGCCATGATATTATTGCTTTTAACTCAAACAATAATTGCTTTGAAAACTTAAAGCGTTATTTACATTGGAATCCACAGAAATAATTGCTAGTTTTTTTTTCAGTGTGCGCTGTTTCCTTTTTCAGTACCCAACGTTAATTCAACCAAAACAGCATGCTCTAATCAAACATCTATATTATTAAACTTGTCATTTCAAACAAGTTTTTGCAGCTTTGGCCTCATATTCTAAACCAATTTTATCGTTCACCTAAAATATATAATCTTGAAATGAACAATTAAAAATACAATTTAAAAAAAAAACAGATTATTTAGGCTCTTTTTGTATAATTCAGACAATATAGCTTAGAATTATAATAAAAGCAAAATCCATAATAGTGTATTTATGATCATATAAAATGGACACTATACATCTGTACTCAGAAATATTTACCATCTTGATTGCAAAGTTTCAAAAAGGAGATACGTTAGCTTGCAGTGTGTATCATGGAAATTTTTCAGTTAAATTTTTAAGTAAATCGATTGATTAATTACTGATGAAAATTTCAGGTTTTAATATTTGAATTCAAAATTTTCAATAACTAATAAATGAATTTACCTCAAAATTATATTCAATAATAATCGCGATATTTACTATAAACTAATATATATATTTTTCTGAAATTTTGCAATAAAATAAAAAGATAGTAAATATTCCAGAGTACCAATAAAGTGTCCGTCTTACATCACCTGAATATAGGAAGAATCTTTTCTAAATCATTTTTTGCAAGTTTACAAAAAAGTAAGTACAAGAAGAATCGATCTACTTTAAAAACAGAAACTTATTTTGTATCAGCGATTGACTCTTTAGTTAGGGTCCTAAATAAAGTAAATAATATTAAAAAATTAAAAAGTATTTAAAAATTTTTAGTTTGATAAATTCAAACAATCAACTTGAAAGAGATTTCACTTTCAAGTCCAGAATTTACTTCTAATTTTGAGGATTCTAAAAAAAATTATTGATTAAATACAATGTTAATTCTTTTATTGATATATACACTCCCGCTCACACGAAGTTGTACATCCTAATCGGCTGGGATAAAATATAAAAAGTTTTACTGCTCCGTAGGAAGGTGTATAAAAAAATTTTGAAAAGATGGGTTTGAAAAGTTTTTTTAGAGCTTTTTCAAATGTTGATGGTTTGATTTTAAAATATCTATTTTTCAACTATATTTATAGAGCTAAAAGAAAAAAAAATTTCAAAATTTTTTTGCCCTTTAACCCTGGGCTAATTCCAGCGAAATTATCCTCTTATAAATGCCATGTGGTTTTTCACGCTACGACAAATCGTTAAAAAGTCATAACGATTTTTCTTATGTACCCCGATCAAAACCATTGTATCATTTGGATTCACTACATTACATGGCATTAATTTTGTAAATAAGATTGAAAAAAAGTTATATTATACTAAAGTTTAATGTATGGATGAAATTAAGTAATCTTTTTCTTTAATTACATTTTTAGCTTTTTTTGAAAAAATATATACTTTAGAGTATATTTATTAATTTTTTTATATCTTTTAAATTAAATAATATTGTATCTTTTTGAATATAATAAAAAACTTGTTTGTATTGCTTTAATGTTATTTGTATGACAATTTTATTTTTAGTGTATTTAAAAAAAATTAATAGAAGAATTAATTTTATTATATGGTTTTCTAGAAATTAATCGTAAAATTAGATATTTACAATATTTTTCACCCCTCTCAAGTTTGTATGTTACCAAATCTGTCGTACGAATAACTTTACATTTTTTATGTGTTTTGTTTATTTATGTGCGTGATTTTATTTTTGTACTTTCCACCGGACATCAAGAGAAATATCCTGTTAAAAATATATACGTATCTGAGATACGTAACAAAATTACGTAATCCATACGTACGAAGCGTTCGAATTTGTTACGTATTATGGAATACGTATTTGATATTGATGATACGTAGTTTCAATATGTATTCCAAGGGAGTGAGAAATTACGTATTTCATACCAGAAATACGTAAATATTCGCACAATATACGTAAAAAAAACGTATTTTTTTCACATGATACATATCCTGAACACATCCTCCCATTGGAATACGTAATTTTTGTAAACACTTATGCCAGATATACGTATTTTTTATACATATCTCATGCGCATCATACGTAATTTTCGATTCGAATTTCGGGCTTGAATACGGATTGCCTTTAGAATACGTAATTTCGAGTACGAGATACGTATCTCTAATGCAGGATTTATATTCAGAATACGTAATTTTACCACAAAATACGTATTTGAAAACATTTTGTGATTGAAAATACGTAATTTTCATTTTATATGTTCCTAATCTATGTATCTTTGATACGTATTTCATGCGAAAATTACGTAATTTTGAATCGCAGTTTTTAGCTTCAATACGTATTGCCAAGACAATTACGTAATTTAGAGTTAAAGACACGTATCTATGAGGCAGGTTTTCTAGTCAGAATACGTAATTTTGCCACAAAATACGTATTTGAAAACATATTATAATTAAAATACGTAATTTTCATTTAGATATGTGCCATATATATGCTTTTTTTGATACGTAGTTCATGCAAAAATTACGTAATTTTAATCGCAGTTTCGTGCTTGGATACGTATTGCTAGTACAATTACGGAATTTTCAGTACAACATACGTATCTGTGAGGCAGGATTCATAATACGTATTTTACCACAAAATAAGTATTTGATTTGTGGTGAAATTACGTATTCTGAATACGAATCCTGCCTCAGACATGCGTATCTCGTGCTCGAAATTACGTATTCTAAAGGTGATACATATTCAAACCCGAAATTTAAATCGAAAATTACGTATGATGCTTATGAGATACGTATCAAAAATACGTATATCTGGAATAAGTGTTTATAAAAATTACGTATTCCAATGGGTGGATGTGTTCATATCTTTGAAAAATATGAACACATTTATCATAAATACGTATCTTTGTTACGTACATTGTGCGAATAATTACGTATTTCTGGTATGAAATACGTAATTTCTCACTCCCTTGGAATACATGTTGAAACTACGTGACATCAATATCAAATACGTATTCCATAATACGTAACAAATTCGAACGCTTTGTTACGTATGGATTACCTAATTTTGTTACGTATCTGAGATACGTATATATTTTTAACAGGGTAGTATAAGGTACGCGAGACGGAAGTTGAAGGCCCGCCACTGCGTGATTTGACGCTTTTCGCAGTGACGGAACTTCAACTTTCGTCTCTTGTACCGTAATATTCTATTTATAAATAAATAGTAAAAAATATGGTTACGTCAGCTGTTTGTTCATGTGAAATCCACCATTCAACCAGAATGTTAAATTCATGTAAAAGACAGAATCTACGGTTTTTTCAGAATTGTTTTATCTAATTTTTTGTATTAGAGCAATTTTTTTTTTAATGTAGCTGAAACTGTAAAAAAATCCATTATTTTTTTGTTAATGCTTTTTGGCGGTCGATAAATTTAATAATTTGAGAAAAGGTTGGATTTAATGTCAAAATAGATAAAACAATTGTTTTTTTTTCTTCGTGTAGTGTATAAATACATGTCATGATCAATAGCTTCTTGCTTAATTTTTTTACACTTATGTCATATCTCAATTTCGCAGTAATATTTTGTTTAACATTTCATGAAAAATTGCAGCAAAGTTTTCTAAAACGTTTCGTTAGAATATTTCTGCTGGGTTACTACAACTTTCAATATAATATTTCTGCAAAAGTTTCAGAAAATACTGTATTGGTTAACTTTAAACAATATTCTATGAAACATGTTAAGGTTTTTGGTTATGGACAAAAACACATTATGAGTACCTTTCCTGAGAGATTTCTATAAAATTTCCTACTTTTACTGGAACCTTGTGGGTACCTTATAGTAAGCTTTTATGCTATGTGGAAATTAAAAACAATTTATGAGTGTAATAAGTTATATAATAAATTAAGTTGAAATATAAATAAATTTAAATTTAATATATTTTACACAATTAATTTCATTGTTCCCATATAGAAATAATTTCTGTGAATAACTATTAATAACTGTGTAAAAATGTGAATAACTGTTAATAACTATAATAAACTACCGCAATTAAGACATTAATAACAGTAAATAACAGTTGATAACAGTTAATAATTGTTACGAATAGATAATAATAATGATTAACTGTAAATAATAATAATTTACTGTTATTTATAGTTATTTACAAATATTTATTATTTTTCACATTTATTCACATTTATTAACAGTTATTAACACTTTTTCACACTTTCAACAATTTTCACACGTATAATCTTTTTTTTTATATATAGGCGAAAAATTTTGTAAATGTGAAAAACTGTTAATAACTGTTAATAAATGTGAAAAACTGTAAATATCTGTAAGAAAGTGTTAATAACTATAATTCACTGTAACTAATTGCAAATAAATATAAATAATTATAAATAAGTATAAATAATAATAAATTATTCACCAATTCAAAAATTTTGGAAAATGTGAGTAACTGTTAATAAATGTGTATAAATGTGTATAAATGTGAATAAATGTGAATAACTATAAATTATTATTATTAATAATCATGACTTCCAGTTAATAATTGTTATTTAGCGTTCATAACTATTATTAACTATTATTAATTGTTATTAACTGTTTTTTACTGTTATTAATTCTTATTAATGTCTCAATTGCGGTAGTTTATTATAGTTATCAACAGTTATTCACAATTTCTCACAAAAATTATTTTCATATGGGTTATACATATAAGCTTCAAGATCAAGATTTAATCTGTACCAAATGTTATGGGTAACGCATTAAACATTATAAAAGGTCCAATATTTTGATTTCAATATCTATAATATATCATTAATTTAAAAACTTTATATCATAAAGAAAATTTTAGCTGCACAATCCATTTAAAATGATCCATTAATCTGATGAAATAGTGGATTTCACATAAAGAAAACAGCTGAAGTTGTTCTTCACTTTTTCATGGTCTTGATCTTAATGGGTTCAAAGAAAACAGAAAAATTGCAATATCAATAAAACGAATATATTCCATAATTATAAAATAGAAACAGATTAACACTTTATCTAATACTTATTGATACGTTAGTATAATTTGAAAAATTATTTTTATTTTCTAAAAGTTAACAATATACTTTTTTTAAATATTTCAATTTTTTAATTTACGAGTAATAAGAGAATCTTTTAGTTTAATATTTCTTTTCATTGAATGCACAAGATAAATATAACAAAATATGAGCATTGACACGCTCCATCACTCTTTATGTTCTATTTTAGACAACTTTCTCCGATTAAGTTGACTGATCAGTGCAAAATCGAAACTACTCTCTCTTATTTCAATAATTAGTTGCCTAACAAAAAAATAGTATCGCATTTTCTTATTATTGCAACTGCGTTCATAACTATTTTTTTAAATTTCAACATGTTAAGTGAAAAGAAGAATCATGTTTTTTTAAAGATTTTATAAAATAATTATAGATAATAACCATTTTCTTGTTAATTCAGTATGAAATCGAGAAATAATTACATTGTTAACATATTGTTATGCTGACAAATTTGTTCCAGTAAAAGTTACAAGGATCAGGAATAATGTAATCACAGACCGCCATTATAATAAAAATAATAACGTATGGTAAAATTTACTAGAAATATAAGAATCGTTATTATATTTCTAGCTAATTTTACCATGCAACATGGTAATTTTTTTGTTGTAATGACAGCTTATAACGACGCTATCATCCCTGGTAGAATTGTTAGACCTAAAATGGCTATCTTTTGCCGTATTTGATGCCAGATGTGCATTTCATGCTGCATATTATTTTGATAAATCCTGTCACACGGCGACATAATTATGACCATAACTACCCTGGTAGAAATGTGAGCATTAAAAATGGTGTATATAAAAATTTGAGGTTATTAGTAATAATAATGCCAAAGAAATGGCCATTAAATGTTAAAAAAAGCGTTTCCATTTCTACTGGTCATAAACTAGTAAAAAAAACGTTTCAATTTCCACCAGGGTATGGTAATAATTATAACCATAATTATGCTGAAGAGATAACAAAGGATAGATGGACTATAGAGACATAATTATGAGCCTAATAATGATCATAATTATGCTCATGATTATGCTTATGATTATGCTCATGATTATGCTTATGATTATGCTCATGATTATGCTTATGATTATGCTCATGATTATGATGAAGTCATTAAGTTAACGTAATAATGAATAAAGGTTAAAAATGACATTTTACTTAAGGAAACTTTATTTTATGTTGTATAATATAAAAACAAAGAATAAAATAATAATACTGAAATAATAATACAAAATAATCTGATCGAAATTCAGAATAATACTTTTTATGAAATAATAACCATTTTCTTCATTTGTTGACATTGCTTAAAACATTACTTCAATTCTTGAAGGATTGTATTTCGTTTTACAAATTTACAAGTTTAATATAAATAGTTAAATAATTAGATCAATGATTTATTGGGAAGCATTTTAAGGTTATTTTGTATGTTTGTCGATTGTTCAGCATAATTATGGTCATAATTATGACTAATCCTCCGGCCATCATTATGATTAATTGTTTGGTCATCATTATGACCATCGACCATTTCTTATGCTGAATATTCTTACAGGGATTGTACTCTATAATTTTTACTAGAATAATTTTCTTAGTGAATTAAAATTGACATTAGTTAATTTGTTTTATCCATAAAGCATTTTTCTGTTACTTTTAACAAATTGATCTTTTATAAAATCATGGTTTTTTATTATTATTAGATACAAAACTTAAAAATATAATTTAAGATCGATACCTTAGCTAATTTATCTTGGTAACGTAATTTTGCACATTACCAAAGTAATTTATTTTCGATTGTAGCTATTATTTTGCTGCTAGTTGTTAAAAGTAGAAGCCAGTAAAACAGAAATATATGAGATTTAAGGAAGCTGACACAAAATTCTGTGGTATTTGCTACAGCAGTTATTTTTTGCATAATATAATATTTTTTATTTTTTTTCTAATAGAATTGCCACAATTGCTACGAATTCAGTCTGTTATGAGTCCTGTGACTTTAATACAGCCAACCTTTTTCTCTTCGTTTTTTTTTCCTTAGCATGATGATTGTTTAAACAAAGATATAATTCCACGTATTGTATGGAAGATAAATTCTAATAAAAACCAAGAATTGTTGGTTTAGACATTAAAAAAACAAAAGATAAGAATGTAAATATATAACAAATATCAAACTATATGCTTGAAAGATAATTTAATGATTCTGGGATGTCTTATAAATTTACGTGAGATAATCTATCATGATAAAATAATAAAATTTATAATATAAAAAATCATTATGTACAGCTCTACAACATTTCATTTAGAAAATTTTTTATTCATTTAAAATTTTTTTACAATATACATTTTTTTAATCTTTAAATTGTTCTTTTCCAAATTCTATTACACTTATTCATTATAATCATTTTGCACAATTCTACTACTCCAAATCTACTCCAATGTCAAATGTAATTTTCACTTTTAAATTACATTTTTTAAGACGATGTAATTATATAAAATGATCCCACCTTATAGATAAAATGCATCAACTTATATTATGATGCATAAACATTATTCAGTTAAATTTTCAAGAGTATATCTATATTCCTTTTTCATGGAGAATTTTGGGTTCAAGTTTTAAAACAATACATTAAAAATATTATTTCGTCCAGAATTAAAACATGTTATATTTTAGAAAATCCAAAACTGTCCGAGACTAGTGAATGAATTTTCTTGGAAATTTAGTTAAATAAAGCTTAAAGATCGTGCAAAAAATTAATGCATTTAGTTTAAAAAAATATTTATTTAGTTGTAATCCTTTATTTATTAATTTATTAGTCGATAAGGTAGTATTCTTCTATACAGTTACATCACTTTAAGTCCCAAGTTATTCTGTAGCAAGTATGCAGACTAGTATTACTTTTGCGAGTCTATCATAGGTCTATTGGTCATACTTGCTTAATCAACTTGCAAGAGAAATACAAATAAAATTAGAAATAGATCAGTAATTGTGGTTGCACCTTTCGTATAGTAATTATTTTAACGTTAGACTTGAAACTCAATGGTGAAGTGCGTTGTTATCAGGATATAATATATTCAGGATGCAGGATGCCTATATGATTTAATTATATTAAAGTGCCTACGTAAAAATATATTTAAAAAATTTAACGTCATTATCTCGGGACTTTATTTTTGTCAAATGCTCATCATATTTATAAATAAAAAAAATATTATCTGAATAAGTAAAACACCACACTCAATCTTACTGCTATACTCAAATACATCATTGCTTTTTATTATCTTTTAATTTTAATATTTCTCATTGATGCGTGATTTATTTCAGTTGACAGGATACTCATTAATATTTTGAATTATTATATGAAAAAATGAATTTCTCTTAAATTTATTTAATTCTTTTATTAATAAAAAATGATTTTTTTGTTAGATCACGAGCTGAATCGGTGAGATCCAAATCGCCTTTAACTGGTTCGCCTGCATCGCCAGGACCTTTATCACTTCATGGCAGTTTTCACAGTAGCCTTGGCAGTGATGGTATGTCGTGCAGTAGTGCAAGGTCTTCCTCAGCGTCTCCAGATTCTGCTCGATTTTCTTCCTCACAGGTAAATAATCAGATCTCTTCTACCATGACTTCTGAAAACATTCTTTTATAACTTTGGGATAGTTAATATAATGCTTGGTTATCTAAAATTTATTAATAACTATTTTGTTTGAATTCTATTGTCATTTAAAAAAATTAATCTTGAAAATCTTTTCATTAATAATCGAAGAGGATTATTATAATTAAAATTTAATGAAAGTTAAGACCAAAACCTTTCAATTGAAAAAAATTCTAAAAAAAATTACTTTTTTAAAAAATTAATTTTTTTTGCATATTACATGTTAGAATTTTGAATCATTTATATTCCTTTAAAATTAAAACTAATTAAATTTTTTAGTTTTTTTTAATGAAAGATTATTTTTGTAACCTTCTTATAATTTTGATAAAAATCTTATAGAATTATTAATTATGAAACTGTAAAATTAACGCAAATTTTTCTTTTAACCGTATAACTTTAGAAAAATCAAGCGTTAGATCAAATAGGCCTGATACGCAGTTTTTTCCTGATTTTGTGTAAAAAAAAATTATTGATGGAAAGAATCCAAAATCCAAACTATACTATCCTTGTATGTGTTGGTGCTTTAGATAAATCGGTTTCATTTTTGCTTTCTTATAGAAAAAGTATTGTATCAATAAAAAAAATTTTTTTTCTATTTTTTCATTAATTTCTGCATATTTGGACTCAGGGAGTCGAAAAAAGTGATTTCCAGAAAATGTCTTAGCCAATTAGATTTCGAAAACTACTCGTTGGATTTGTTTCAAATTTTGCATAAAATTTATTTTTTTGTCTAACTTGGGGCGAAGCTATTGAGAATTGATTTTCTTAACGTAGTTTTGATTTCAGAGTCATTAAAAAAAAAATAATAATTTCGATTTTCCATTTTTTTGGTATTTTACGTAAACTTCTCGATGAATTTGCTTAAAAATTTGCATGGAAATTATTTGCAATTGCCAAAATAAAAAAAAAACTTCTGAAAACTGATTTTCTTAGCGTAGCTTTAATTTTAGAGCATTTTGAAATTTTTGGAAAAAATGTTTGTGTTTATTTAGCCAATTATTTTTTGCTTCAAATTTTGCATACAATTAATTTTTTTGTCTAAATGGTGCGGAAGCTACTGAAAATACGTTTTCTTAACGTAGTTTTAATTTTAGAGTCATTTAAAATTTTCTTTTTTAATTTTGATTTTTTTTTGTATTTCACGTAAAGTAATCGATAGATTTGCTCCAAAATTTGTATGCAAGTTATTCGCTATTGTCTGAAGAAAACAAGTTTTGGATAACTAATTTTCTTAGAGCAGTTTTAATTTTAGAGTATTTTGAAAATTTTGAAAAAAATGCTTATTTTCCATTTTTTTCTATTTTATGTAAACTATTCGATAGATTTGCTTCAAAATTTGTATACAATTTATTAGCTACCGTCTGAAGAAGTGGTTCTCCGTCTCTCTCTCTGTCATTTATATTAAAATCAGATTTAAAAAAATAAAATCAAATTACTCAAACTCAATGTGCTTTTTGAAAAAGAATTGCGCCAAAGTACTTGGCAGTGTTTTTTTTATGATTTGGTTTAAATTCATAATTCTTAGTGCATAATGTACTATTTTATATATATGTATAAAAGATAGGAAACTGTCCGTGTTTAGAGTGAAACTCCCGGCCTATCAAATCACAGTGAGCCATTTTTCCATCGATTCAATTTTATTTTTTAAAGTGGTCTTATTAACACTCTTTAGGTAATATATGTAGAGATAAAAATAAAATATTCATATACTTGTTTAAAATACATTTTTAAATATTCAAAAAGTTTTTTAATATCATTAACAGTTGCATTAAACTAAGATTAGTAATCATAAAAAATTATCAAAGAATTTTTCAGTCATTGATATTAGTAAATTTTAAATATATTCAGGAAGTTTGACATATAAAAATACGTATTTCAACGTTCAAAACATTCGATTTGCAAACCAACCTGTGTTTCACCATATTTTATGCATTTTAATAATCAATCGAAAGATTATAACGTCCAAACTATTAAACTTTTGTCTTTCAAACGTCTATTGTATCAATATCAATAAAAACTCTTTCTTTTACTGATTCCCGGTGTAAGTCTCTCGTAAGGGCTACATTTTGATAATTATTTTATAGAATTTTCAGCGATAAGTAGCATCAAAACTCAGCAGTTATAACTTTATTTTCAGATCATTCTAATAACTGTAGAACTACCTTGAATCACTGCATGTAAATTTTGGTCTTAGTGAATAAATATTGTCTTCTATATCAATACAGACATTTTATAATTTTACCTAAAAGCGATTCTATTCTATTGTATACATCTTGTAACACTTAAAGTAGACTATACGCAATTGCTCTATATCACTTAATAAAATTTCTATGATAAAATTGAAGTCAACAACTGATTTTAAATCGATATCTTTTTTTATAAAACAGATAACTTTGCATTGTATTAATTATATGTCCTTCGGCCGTATTCAGGTAATATTAGGATAATTAATATGCAAGCTCCACCGCGAGAGGGCAGCGTATATATATATATATATATATTATCATTCAGAATGTATCTATATATATATATATATATATATATATATATATATGTTTAGTTGACAATGTTTTGATTACAGAACATTGCTTGCATTATAACCTTACGACTTGGTGACTCCGAAAATTTTTTTAAATAAAAGATGAAGTGTAGTGTACCAAATTGTATAAATAGTGTGAAATTTAAATTCTCAAAAAATTTTACTGTGTGGAAAAAATTGTTGAAGGCAATAGGAAGGATACCGAAAACTAACGATGGTCTTTGCATCAATCATTATGTTTCAGAGTAGTTTAAATAATTTTTAAAAAATTCTTTGTTAATTTTTTGGAAATTTAAATTTTACATTATTTTTACAATTTGGTACACTACACTTCATCTTTTATATAAAGATATAGTTTTCGTAGTCACCAAGTTGTAAGGTTATAATGAAAGCTATGTTTTGTAATCAAAACATTGACAACTAAACATATATATAGATATATTCTGAATGATAATAATATATCTTTACGCCGCCATGACAGATATTGCTCGTACTGCTGCCCTCTCGCGGTTGAGCTTGCACATTGATCATCCTAATATAAATAGTGAACAATGTTTGTTGCTTAAGGGGATGCATCAGTCCTGTTTTACCATTTTTTAAAATAATTTCGTTACTATGCGATATAGATGTACAATATAGCTGATTGCAACGTTTCTCTTGTTCTCGCGCATAGCAACGACCATATCGGTATCAACAAATAAGTATAAATTTATTAATTTTTACTTAGCATGAAAAAAACTTTTTGATAAGTTCATGAACCAAAATAGTTGTCCGCTCTTCATTTTTCAAAAAGAAAACTATTCCCAAACGGAAAATTCTATCTAATCACCCGTTGAAGAAAAAAATTGTTTTTAAAAATGGTAAAACAGGACTGATGCATCCCCTTAAGCTGAAGTTGCTGAAGGCTCGCGAAGCTCACCTTTTGCTCAAGTGGCAAACATTGTTCGAGATTCAGATTTCACCTGAATAAACGGCCAAAGGACATAGATGATTTTATGTCCGAAGTAGGCCAATTGAGGAACTATAACTTAATAGTTGAAAATATTAATCTTTTTTTCGGCACTTTTCAAATTTAATTTTATTTCTATTGATTTTTTTTTGTTTCTTATAGATTGACATTTTGTAATGAGTACAGCTGCTGTCGAAGCGCGAGTCATTTTTTTTCACTAACCTACGTTCAATATGATTGCCCTTTGATATATTGAACGAAATATAATAGGATCGGTGATGCCATATTAATTTCTCCTGAGATATATATATTCATGTCCTCGTAGGCCGTATTCGCATAGTATCTAAAGAGCATGCTCAATTGGTATTGGCATCGTATATGTCTCTCGCGCGTTGCTTGACTCTATACAAGATTTATATGTCCTCCTGAGACATATTGAGCTTCAATATGTGTCAGAGGGGCGATTCAACCTATGCTACATATGTATGTATCACGGTGATATGTATGTACGTTCGAACGTAAGTTGGTAGCACTGCTAAGACAAGTCGTCGTGCGCATTGAATCGTCTGTCGAACCGTCAAGACCTTAAGTCTCCGTTTCCATGTAGATACAATTTTTGCGCGCGACGACTTGTCTTAGCAATGCTACCAACTTACGTTCGAACGTACATACATATCACCGTGATACATACATATGTAGCATAGGTTGAATCGCCCCTCAGGAGGAATCAACATGGTATCACTGAAGCTATTATGTTTCATTCAATATGGTCAAAGAGCAATCATATTGAACGGAGATTAGTGAAAAAAAATTACTTACACTTCGACAGGAGCTATACTCATTCCGAAATGTCAATCTAAGAAACAAAAGAAAAAATCAATAGAACTAAAATTAAATTTAAAAAGTATTGGAAAAAACATTAATATTTTCAACTATTAAGTTATAGTTTCTCATACGGCCTACTTCGGACATAAAATCATTTATGTCCTTTGGCCGTTTATTCAGGTGAAATCTGAATCTCTAACAAACTACCATTTGAGCAGAAATCTACCTCGGATGCGCTTCGCGTGCTCTTGACAACTTCAACTCAAGCGATAAACATTGTTCTCGATTCATATTCCACCTAAATACGCCCAAAGTATATACATATAACTATCATATATGTGTATGTGTTGCATGTTTCAAATATATTTAATTAAAGGATAGTCAAAAAATTAAGATTTCATCGATACAATAATGGGAAATACCAACAACCGGTCAGTTTTATTTTCTATCAACATTTCATCCTCATATTTTTGAATTCATCCTCAATTTCTAAATTTCTTTTTCTTTTATTTTTTTATATTCATTTATTTATTATAGTTGAATGCAAAATTGAATTCTGTATTGTGCATCACATATGCGCGCTTTGAAAAGAATAAGAAAACTATAAATAACCTTGGTAATGTGCGAAGTAGTTGTTTAAATTTAAAAATTATTTTTTATTTAATTTTTGAAATATTCTTTGAAACGAAAAAAATATTTATTATGATCTAAGTGACTGACTAATCTTAAGGTATCAGCAATATTTAGCGTAAATATATTATTTAAAAACATTATTTACTAAAACAAAAATTAAAGTTTTTGATATAAAATATGAAAATGTTATTAAAAACTATTATTAACGTTAAGATGGGGTTAGATTCACTGTTTTCGATTAATAATTTTTTGGTTTTTATTCCAATATTAATTGTTATAACTGAAAATTAAGAATAGTTCGCAGAAGATATGATTGGCAGTCTGTACAAAAGAAAAAAATGTATTATTAAATTATTTTTTAAAAAAGAGGTTATTTCAAGAGGTTGTTTTTATAATTTTCTAGCCTTGAAGTTTTTTTTAAACAATGTAATACTTCGTTACTATTTTTCTATAATACAAAAATTCTTAATATTTTTGCCCAGAACTCTTAATTTCCAGCTAAAACAATGAATAATGAAGTGAAAAGCGAAAAACTCAATTAGACTAATACAGAGAGTCCTGTTCTCTCTCAACGCACTTTTATAGCAATCTGTTTTCTCCATGTATGTTATAGATAACAAAGACTGAACCATGTAAACCGTCTATGCGTAGATCAGGACCGTCCAGAGAATTTGTCAATGTCTGCCTGGAGACCCACAACTTTTACAGATCTCGTCACGGTGTGCCACCCTTGCGACTCAGTAAACAGGTTTATATTTAATGTTCAGATTCACCACGCTACAAATTTTCTTACCAACGATGAATTTCAATTAACTTTATTTTCAAGTTTGTTTGCTTCATAAGAGAAATCCTCGTTTTTGTTATAGTATAAATTTTTTAATGTCTTTTTTTCATAGCTGTGTAAAGCTAGTCAAGAATGGGCAAGTGTATTGGCGACAAGAGGAAGATTGGAACATCGAGCTAACGTTGATTATGGCGAGAATTTGTACTGCATGTGGAGCTCAAATCCTAAGACTATTGTCGGTGGCGAGGAACCTGTTAATGAATGGTCAATTTATTTTAATATCATTTACCTATTTTTATGAAACAGTTTCGGTTCTTCTCAAAATATACTTTTTAGTTTTCTTTTCTTTTTTTTTTTTTTAAATTGTTCATTATTTTTTTATTTATTGTAATTAGCGTAGTTTTAAAAAAAAAATTAATTTTCAAATACAATTTTTTATTATTTTCAATACTTTAAATTTATATATGAGACTAAATGTACTAGTAATTAATCTGATGAATTTTAAAAATTTTTTCTTTACAACCCATATGGAAATAATTTTTGTGAATAACTATTAATAACTGTGTATAAATGTTAAAAAATGTGAATAACTGTTAATAACTATAATAAACTACCGCAATTGAGACATTAATAACAGTAAATAACAGTTGATAACAGTTAATAATTGTTACGAATAGATAATAATAATAATTAACTGTGAATAATGATAATTTACTGTTATTTACAGTTATTTACAAATATTCGTAATTTTTCACATTTATTCACATTTATTCACATTTATTAACAGTTTTTCACATTTTCAAAAATTTTCACACGTATAATTGTTTTTTTTACATATACGCGAAAAATTTTGTAAATGTGAAAAACTGTTAAGAACTGTTAATAAATGTGAAAAACTGTAAATATCTGTAAGAAAGTGTTAATAACTATAATTCACTGTAACTAATTGCAAATAAATATAAATAATTATAAATAAGTATAAATAATGATAAATTATTCACCAATTCTAAAATTTTGGAAAATGTGAGTAACTGTTAATAAATATGTATAAATGTGTATAAATGTGAATAACTATAAATAATTATTAATAATCATGACTCCTAGTTAATAATTGTTATTTAGCGTTCATAACTATTATTAACTATTATTAATTGTTATTAACTGTTTTTTACTGTTATTACACTGCAAATTTATGTGTGTTAATTCACACACTGATAGTGTGTAGTTTTACACGTTTTAGTGTGTAAATTCTATTATGTGTGTAAAATAACGCACTTATGTGCATAAAAATATCAGTACACACATTTTATGTGTATTTTTACACGCATGATCTAGTTAATGTGAAAGTTTACACACATAAATGCATAAATCTACACATCTATGTGTTTAAAATTTATATTTGTACATTAACATATATATTGTGCTTTATTTTTATTTTTAATTAAAGTTTTTATGTTATAAACTGTTTTAAACATTTTTAAACAATTTTAAAAAGTTTTGAAAAGTTCAGAATGATTTCAAACAGTGTTTAATACACTGAAAAAAATAGAATCTAGGAGTAAGAGGAAAAATCTATTTGATTCTTAGTTCTTGAATCAAATAGAAATCTAGTTGTACCTAATAACTATAATCAAGATGAATATTCATCATATTAAAGTTTAGTTGCTTCAAAAATATTTCTGCTAGGTGGTAGCAGAATATCTATTAGAAGGAAGTCGATATCATCGAAGCAGATTTTCCTCTAGAGTCAAGCGGAGTTCTACTATGGCTTAAAACAAAACGAAAATCTTCTACCACCAAGCGGATTCTCATTGGTTCTAGATTCTATTTTTTTCAGTGTAGTTTTGAATTTTTTATGTTTGAAAGTTATAAATTATTTTAAATATTCAAAATATTTTAAAACAATTTTAAATCAATATAAACTATTTTTTATTAACTCGAACAGTTTTTAACAGTTTTAAACACTTTTAAACACTGTTAAACAGTTTTAAACACTTTTAAAAAGTTCGAAATGATTTCAAACAGTGTTTCATAATTTTGTATTTGTGAAAATTTTCTCCTATATATAAAAATTTATATAATATATACGAGAAAATGTTCACTTTAGTTTCAAATTATTCTGTATTGTTCAAAACTGTTTAAAAATGTTTAAAACTATTTATAACTGTTTTAAATGTCCCAAATTTCACACATAAACTATTTTAAACAGTTTTAAACATTTTTAAACCGTTTTGAATAATTTTAGACTATTTCAAACAGTAATGCACATTTTATATTTGCACTAGGGTTTGTATATAATTTTTTACTTGAGTAAATATTAGAGATGACATTTTATGTAAAAAAATACATGTCATCAAAAAAAATTTACGGAAATTTAGTAAACTTATATTTAAATAGTCCTAAGTAATTATTTATTTGAAATTAATTAATTCTTAAGCAAATATTTACTTAATTTAAATGAATATTTATTTTAATTAAATAAAAATTTGCTTAGGACTATTAAAATATACGTTTATTAGATTTCAGTAATTTTTTTTCGCCATACCCTGCCCGAAACTACGACTTTCGTCCCGGCGCCGAAAAACAAAAGTCATAGTTTCGGCCCGGGTATGGCGAAAAATAGTATACACTCCACGGGAGGTAAAATGGCGAGCCCATAGCACATATTTGCCACCCTCGCCTTCGGCTCGAGGTGGCAATTATATGTGCTATGGACTCGCCAGTACTTTACCTCCCTTGGTGTGTAATATACTATTTTCAATGTATAAATATATTATTTTGAAAATATTTTTTAAATCGGAAAAAATAAATTTGAAAAATTTTCTTTCATTAAAATTAAGAGAATACGATTTTTTTCTCATTCTTATGTTATGATAAAATGTGGCATGGAATATAACCAATAATCCTAACGAAAACTTACAGGTATGCTGAAGAATCACAACATGTGTATGGTAAAGAACCTACGACTTTAAAAACCGGCCATTTTACCCAAGTCGTCTGGCGCGACAGTACAGAACTTGGTATAGGTATGGCACGAAATAGAAATGGTGAGGTTTATGTTGTAGCAAATTACAATCCAGCTGGCAATTTTCTTGGTAGTTTTGCCGAGAATGTATTACCTCCTATGGATGTTAGCGATGGATCTAGTACTTCGTCATCGCCTCAACCTTATAGAAATTCAAATACTGATTTACCTAAAATATTAAATGAAAGAGCTTGGCAACAGGAAGCACTACAGATTCACAATGAGTATAGAAGAAGACACAAAGTGCCTGACTTGACGCTCAATGCTGATCTTTGTACTGCAGCCAAGGTGAACATCTTTAATTTTTGTTTTTATTGAAAGGGTATTTTTATTTTTTTTTGCTTTTTAGGCTGAAAACAATAAAAATGAACAAGAGCTTACATAAAGAATATTAAACAATGAAAAAAAATGAATTTTTTTTGTTGTTATTCGTGATAAGAATTCTTGAAAAGAAAAGAACATAAATAATGCAGAAATGTATATAGGTTTGTGTAAAAAAATGTAGGTTTAACAACTTAAGTTGTTGGAAAAAAGTACGTACGCTTTATTATTTTTAATGGTGTAATAGCACAATCTATCAATATTTGTCAGCAATATTGCACCCTTTGTTATTGTTGATATTTATGAATATTTATCTTCAAGTATGTTAGTGTAAAAGGCTTATTACTCTTTATTGCTCTCAATAATAATAATTTTTTCTTATCTGTATTGCTATTCAAGAATTTTAGATAATTTTTAGATTATTATTCAATTTAATTACTATGATTAACTTATATTAACTTATATTATCTATGAATAACTTTTATATTATGATTTTATTTAAAGCAATGTGTAACATTAATTTTTGTACTATTAAATGCAAATTTAATTCGAAAGGTAACTATTTATTAAAGATGTTGTGTATATAAATATAAGGTTAAATTTTATATGAGAATATCTTACATTAATTATTTACTTATGTGTGTTGTATATTTTATATTTTATAAAAATAAAAAACAAACCTCTATTTGAAAATAACTGAGGAAAATAACATTTTATCTATCCTATATGTGAAAATTCATCGCTTATTATTAAATAAAGATATAAATTTTTTCGCTATAGATTTACTTGTACTTGTAATAAAAATACATTTTATAGAATAATTAAAAATTATTTTTCCAAAATATTAATACATTGAATTTCCTAAATGACAGTCATGGGCATGCACGCTACTAAATACAAACAAATTAATACCACAGTCATCCTCACCATACGGCGAGAACATATATTCAATGCAATGTTCTGATCCAAAACTTATCGTTTCACCTCGAGAAGTAATTTCGAAATGGTACTCGGAAAGGAAAGAACATAAATTTGGAGTAGAACCTAAAGTCCTTAATACTTGTAAGTAAAGAATCTATTTTAATACCAATTAGTTAGCAAAATAATGAATTATTATATAAGATACATTTTTCTTTAAGTTATGCCTTTAAATATAAAATCGCGTTATCATAAAAAATTTTAAATTTTAAAAAATTAAAAACTTTTACTTTTATTTTATTAATAGGAAAATATTTACATATGTTGACTCATGAATTTACTAAATATTTATGAATAGTTTAAAAGAGATATATTTAAACTGATAATAAACTCGATCTTTCTTTAGATGTTCATTAATAGTTAACGATCCTTTTTTTTACATATAAATTAATAAAAACTGTTAATAATCAATATATTAACTGTGCAATATTTTGTATGATGTCATATGTTTGTGTCATTCAACAAAAAAAAATATTTACAATTAAAATAACAAAGCGTTGTTCATATAAATGTAAGTCAAATGTAAAATTCAAGCAATTGAAGCAAGATTGTATTATTTGTAATCATTAAAATAACAGAGTTAAATGTTAAAATGAAAAATCTAAATATGAGCTTTTATTTTGTTTTCCAATAAAAATAATAAAATTCTTAAATAATTTTAAAATAGGCTAATAAAAAATAAAACTAATATGCAGTTATTGTTTTTCAGGTCATTTCACACAAATAGTTTGGCGTGATACAAGAGAAATGGGCATCGGTATGGCTAAACGTGACGGTACCTGTGTTGTTGTAGCATGTTATCATCCTCGCGGTAATATAGTTGGACAATTTTCTGAGAATGTAACAAAACCAGTGAAGAACACTACATGACCAACAGCCAATGCTGTTGCACAACAGCGGCTTAAAATCACCGACTAGTCTATTCATTGTAATTTATTTTTCCACTTCGTCGGTAATATAAACGCGAATTAAACCTCGATAAAAGGCATTATGTATTTATTTATAAATATTGTTATATTTGTGAAATAATAAGTGATAAATATAATTCGGAATAAATTTATGCGAACGTAAATATATATGATATGAATAAAAAGAAACAGATTTTTGCACATTGTATTGCAGAAACTAAGAAGACAAGTAATTATTTGATAGAATCAATTCCAAAGTATTAAGTTTTTTATACTTTTATTTAATCAGTAACTTAATAATCAATTTAGTCGCTTTGACGTTTCTGACCATCATAGATAAAGGTTTTGTTATTTTGATATCGGTAATTAATTAAAAAAACAAAAATTCTGAATGAAAGAATGACGCACAAAGTCAAAATGGTTAACAATGATCATTATTTCTAAATTTAAATTGTCTAATAAAACTATTGGACTAGGATGTAATATTCAATTTCAGATCCCGTCCCAATCGCTGTGTTTTTATATTTATCTCATTTTAGATTTTAGAAAATTAATAAACTAAAAAAAAATTATAAAAAAAAATAATCAATAAAATAAAACAAATAAATTTTTACAAATTAAGCTTTCATGTTAATCCTCAGTTTAATAGAAATTTTTGAGAGCATATTAAATAGTTTTTGAAAAAAATATCTAATAATCATTGTTGGCATTTTCCAACATTTATTATAAAATTTTTAGGAAAAATTTTTAGAATAGATGCAATGTTTTGAAATTATTAACTAGTTGTGGAAATGCATTTAGATAGTATAAAATGAATTATGATATGAATGAAAAAGTAGCTCCAAATTGAGAATAAATACAAAAAAATATTTATAAAATAGTACAAAGTAGCAAAAAATTGATTTACGCTGTTTTCCTAAAGAAAGATGCAAATTATTCAATTTTTAAAAAAATCTAATATTATTCAGGAACAAAGCTTTACATCGATAGTGATAGTAGATGTTATTTCTACTGTTTTTCATCTTAAAGTTCATTAAAAATATTTTTATGTAATACTTTAATAAATCGATGTATGACAACAGAGAGAAATAATTCCCACTCCCAATAATTTAGCTGTGCGTTTGTTCTGAAAAGCGATTTTAGAATTAAATTTGATTGTCCCTAGAGTTGAAACAAACGAAATAATAAATAATCGATTGTGATTTATTTCTGTATTTTCAATCGTGTTTATTTTGCAGGAATTAGCGTGTTTCATAAAAAAATGTATTATATCCATCAGGTAAATTACGAAAAAATAAAAGACCCGTATTTTTTTGTTTTTCAAAATATGATGAATTGCAAAAGTTATAGCCGGTATAAGTTGATAGAATTTTTATATATATAGATATAGCGCCATAATACGTGACATCACAACCACATATGTGATTGTGACGTCACACCAATTTAACTGCTTCTATCTCTTCGAGTTTTCATTTTCATGAAAAAAGAAAAAAAACGGGTCTCTTATTTTTTCGTATTCTACCTCACGGATATAATACATTTTTTCATGAAACATGCTAAATTTACAGCCCTTAAGAGGCGGCCGTATCATTCTGTCCTTGTCTAATCTAAATTTTCGTTATTATAAATAAATAAAATATTTTCATAGCAAAGTAAGACAACCGCCCAATAGAGCAAAAGACAAGCAAACGATTCTTTTTTATGAAAAAATATGAAATGTTGATTACTTTTCGAATGAAGTCTGAAACGAAAAAACAGTTCAATCAACTCAATCAAGTTCGATTGTTTTTCCGTTTCAGACTTCACTCGAAAAGTAATCAAAATTTCATATTTTTTCATAGAAAAGAATCGTTTGCTTGTATTTTGCTCTATTGGGCGGTTGTCTTACTTTTCTATGAAAATATTTTATTTATTTATAATAACGAAAATTTAGATTAGACAAGGACAGAATGATACGGCCTCCTCTTAAGGTGGCTCAAGCGATTTTTTCTAAAATTATGAAACCATCCAAAATTTGTATCAAAATATTCTTCATATCGTAATATTTCGATATTTATTTTGAAAAATAGTGGTTGACGAACTATTTTTAAAGAAAAAGATGTTTTAATAATTGTAATTAATACATGTGCTCTTATGGGACTGAATCATAAATTAGGTTTTACGCTAATATAAAAAAGTACAAGTTAAAATAAAAATTATACACTTATAGTTTGTTACACGGAGATCATTTTTCAAGAAGAAAAAAAGGACTTGACGAAGAAATACAGGAGAAAATAAATCTAAAAGAATGCGAAATAGAATTTGCTACACATAATAGCAGCTTCTGCGCATGCGCGTCAGATACAGACGCCACACGTAAAGCTAACGTGCGTTCAGAGTGCTTGTAACCAACAAAACAACAGGGACGTACCAAAGTAAAACTTGTAATGAGAAACAAAACAAAAAATTTTTTTCTTTTTTATTACTTTTGATTACTTAAAATTGTTTTCTTATCATAAGAAACAATCAATAATACTATTTAATTAGTTATAATAGCTCTATCAATAAAAACATTTTGATGTCGCAGACAGGGTCCCGCTTGATACGGCACCAAGCGCTTGAGCCACCTTAAAACTAAAAAAAATACAAGCTATAGATACAGTGACAGACACAAAATTATAGATCTATAAAAACCAAATGCCTTATACCTGCTATCTGTTTCTATTCCTCATATATATATATATATATATATATATATATATATATATATGTATGTATGTATGTATGTATGTATGTTTATGTCGTCGTAGGCCGTATTCGGTGGAATACCTATAGACCTTGCTAAATTTGTATAGGCATTGCATACGTTCATGCTAATATCTCGACGATATTCTCTCTGTCAATACTCCCTAAGGGAGTATTAACAGCTCTATACTCCCTAAGGGAGTATTGACAGATCGAGATATCGCACAGCATGGCCGTATATGACGCGAGTGACATCGATTCGTAGGTTAGTGAAAACAAAAGAATGTCGTTAGATATGTCAATGCTCATACAAATTCATATAAAATCTTAACTTTACAGAATGTTTTGTTTAAAAAAATTTTCAAAGTTAAACAGTTAATAAGTAAAATAAATAAGTAAATAATGACATTATTTACTTTTTTTTAATAAAATATATATCATTAATTTTAAAAAATCATTTTTATAGTTCCTCATACGGCCTACCAACGACATAAACTTATCTACGTAACTTGGGGGTACGAAGGATTCTGAATCAGGCTTGACTAAAGTGCTTGTCGCTTGAGCAGCAGTCAGTCTCGGGCGCGCTTCGCGCGCCCTCGACCAACTGCTACTCAAGCGACAAACACTTTAGTCTCGCCTGTATTCATCCTTCGTACTCCCAAGTTACGTATATAACTAATATTCCCTAACAACACAAATACGTTTCAAAAACGTTTTCTGATAAACTTATATACGTTTGTGAATTTCGACAAAAATAAAAAACGTTTTAGAAATGTTTAGACATATAAGTCAACGTAAGTTTTCATCGAGAAAACGTTTTCTAAACGTTTCTTAAGAGCATGACGAAGCTGTCCGCCTTCCAATAATATTTCCAATCCTAACTTATGAATAAACGATGCGTTTAATCGAGCTTTTTTACTACAAAGAAAAAATTTGTAAAATTAAACTCTAGTGCGGACAACCCAAGAAATCCACCAAAATATTATACATACAAAGTTATAATAAAAACTTTCAATGTATCGTATTTTAAGGTTAGGTTTGTCGAGTTTAATATCTAATTTCCAATCAAAGCTCATAAAAAAATAACAAGTCCAAATGATTTTTTATTTTAACAAAAATTATTGTACTAATATAGCTTTAGTGCGGACAAGTCATTATATTTGTTTAATTTATGAATTTAAAAAGATATTGATAAAATAAAAAAAGCAAAACTCAATTGCTGCAGCTCCGACATGCCGTTAAACGTTCCATAAACGTTATATTACTGTTGAGAATCTAAAATATGCGGACATATTTTACGTTTTAAAAACGTTTTAAATACGTATTTTTGTCGAAATTCACAAACGTATATAAGTTTACCAGAAAACGTTTTTAAAACGTTTCTCGCATTCTAACCTCAAAATCGCAACTTATTTTCTCTTTTTCGGCTCTCAAGCGAGAAAATATATTATGAAACTGATGTGTAAAGGCTTTTTTACGAAACTCGTTACAGCCCTCGCCTCCGGCTCGGGCGGTAAACTTCTCGTTTCGTAAATAAAGCCTTTACACACCCGTTTAATAATGTACTATTTTGGAACGTTTTGCACTGTTAGGGTTGTATTTTTTGAGTGCAACGGGCACATTCCTTTTAGCTGCTACTAAACAATTGGAAACAGAAATTTTTGATCATTTTCAAAACATCAACTGGGTTAGGAGATTTTAGAAACAGTCTTTAAATCGAAGAATTTCCGAAGCGATTCACAACTTACGTTATTGTTCATAAAACTAGCGAATGGTTGTCCTTCGCAGTCTTTGATTTAAAACTAATACTACATTGGTAATATATTATCAATTGGTAGCTGTGATAAATTGGATATATTTTGATGAATGAAGTATCAATATGTTGGCTCTTCAATGTTAAAGAGTATTATAAAGATAATATTTTGAAAATATATTAATGTGAAGAATATTTTACAATAAAAAATAAATTTATGAACATAAGATCTTCCCATATGGAAATAATTTCTGTGAATAACTATTAATAACTGTATAAAAATGTGAAAAAATGTGAATAACTGTTAATAATTATAATAAACTACCGCAATTGAGACATTAATAACAGTAAATAACAGTTGATAACAGTTAATAATTGTTACGAATAGATAATAATAATGATTAACTGTAAATAATAATAATTTACTGTTATTTATAGTTATTTACAAATATTCGTAATTTTTCACATTTATTCACATTTATTCACATTTATTAACAGTTATTAACACTTTTTCACAAAAATTTTCACACGTATAATCGTTTTTTTTATATATGGGCGAAAAATTTTGTAAATGTGAAAAACTGTTAAACTGTTAATAAATGTGAAAAACTGTAAATATCTGTAAGAAAGTGTTAATAACTATAATTCACTGTAACTAATTGCAAATAAATATAAATAATTATAAATAAGTATAAATAATAATAAATTATTCACCAATTCTAAAATTTTGGAAAATGTGAGTAACTGTTAATAAATGTGTATGAATGTGAATAACTATAAATAATTATTAATAATCATGACTTCCAGTTAATAATTGTTATTTAGCGTTCATAACTATTATTAACTATTATTAATTGTTATTAACTGTTTTTTACTGTTATTAATTCTTATTAATGTCTCAATTGCGGTAGTTTATTATAGTTATTAACAGTTATTCACAATTTCTCACGAAAATTATTTTCATATGGGTTGATCGAAAATCATGGTTTATAAGAAATTTATTTATAATAACTAATAATAAAAAGTAAACAAATACCCACGTGGAAATGATTTTTGTGAGAAACTGTAAATAACAGTAAATAATTAGCGCTATTGAGACCTAAGGGAAATTTTTCTTTAAAACTTTTTGAAATTATTTAAATCCGTTTATGCCCCGATGAAAATTGGCTTTGCTAGTATAAAAACTTAACTTTTGCTAATAACTAAAAATAGCTGCTAATAAATGTGATGAATAGTTGAATACATTAATAACGATTATTTGCAGTTAATAGCAATTATTAGTAGCTATAAGAATTTATAAGCAGTTTTTTGCAGTTGCGTTTATTCATGACTGAAAATGAACGTACTAATAATTAGCAGTTATTTGCATTGATTTACAGTCATTTACAGTTTCTTACAATTATTTACTGACATTGACAATTATTCACTTTTCGAAAATTTTTTAATTTTTTATATGCATACAAGAAATTTTCTAAATAACGATTATTGACTATAAATAACTGCAAGATTCTGTAAATAGCTGTAAATATTTGCAAAAATCTGCAAACAACCGTAAATAACTGCAACATGTAAATAACTGACAAAAACTGTCAGAATGAATTTTTGAACAGTTTTGAACATTTAATTATTAAATTTTCTTATAATAATAAAGAAAGGTAATACTTCCTCTACAGCCTAAGAAGAGCAGTATGTCTTTTGTAGTTCAAATACGTTGCATTTTCAAAAATTATAATTTTTTTTATATTTTAAATTTGCACCCTAGGTTTATTTTAAACAACTTAATTTAAGTCTATATTGCAGTCCTCTTTTGTAAATAGCGATTCAATTAAAAACATATAATTAACGCAAATTCTTCTAGTAATACCAACTTAAAAAAGCTAACAAAAAATTTATCTAAAAATACTAATTTTTTAAACAGCAGCCGAGATAACACCTTTCTTGAAATTTTGTTAACGCCATGTTCATCCTAATTGATGAATTTTTCACAATTATTTATAGTTTATTTACAGAAATTATTTCCATGCGGGTAAACAAAAGAAACAGATGAATTAAAATTTTTTGAAATTTATTAATTTATTACTTATTGCGGCCTTAGTGGAAATGGATATTGCAGAAAATTGTTTATAATTGTTTAAAATTGTTGATAACTGTTTAAAAACGCACTCAATTGTGATAGATATATTAATTATACGCATTTATACGCAATTTTTACCAATTATAAACATTTCTAAAAAGTTTTTTGCAATCCCAAAAAAATTCTATAAATTTTTAGAAAAATTTTAAAAGTGTGTAAAACTGATTATATTTGTATATTTGAATTTATAACTGCATGTGATTGTTTAAAATAGTTTTATACAGCTATAAACAGTTTTACACACCGTTGAAATTTTCCTGTAAGTATTCTTTAAATGTCTTAATTCAAACATTTTGAAACTATTTTAAACACTTATAAATAATTTGAAATAATTGTTAATATTTAGAAATATTTATAAAAAGTTAAAAATAGTTTGCACACTTCTGAAACTGTCCTAAAAATTTATAAAAAATTTATACGAAAATTGAATAGTTGTGCTAAACTGTTTATAAATGTTTTGCAATGCTTATAACTGTTTCTAACTGTATGAATGTTTATAATTAATATAAACTCCCGCTCACACAAAGTTTCCTATACCCCAATCGGTCGAGATGAAATATAAAAAGTTTTATTGCTTTGTAGGAAGGCGTATAAAAAAATTTTGAAAAGATGGGTTTGAAAGGTGTTTTTAGAGTTCTTTCAAACGTTGATGGTTTAATTTTTAAATATCTATTTTTTAAGTATATTTATAGAAAAATTTCAAAAATTGTTTGCCTATGTTTAACTTCGGGCCAATTCTAGCGAAATCATTCTATTTGAGAGTTATACCTCTCAAATGAAAGGTTTTTTAGTCCCCTTTCAAATGCCGTATTTTTTTACGTTAAGACAAATCGTTAAAAAGTTATATCGATTTTTCTTATGAAACCCTAGTGGAAATCGAATCTGTGAATAACTGGAAATAACTGGGAATAACTGTTATAAACTGTTCAGTTTGAGACAGGAATAACAGTTGTTCCTAGTTATTCCCAGTTATTCTCAGTTATTCCCAGTTATTTACAGTTTAGCTTTAAAATAATTTAAAAAAACAGAGGTACGAATAACAGTTATTCCCAGTTAAACTAAGGAAAGAGAAATAGAAAAAATAGCCATAAAAAAAAAATATTTTTCAACTAAATTGAGAATAACTGAAAATAAATGGAGTAGCTGAAATTAACTAGGAATAAGTCTTATAGTGCCTCTAATTTCTAAAATTATTTCTAAACTAAACGGGAAATAACTGGGAATAACTGTTATTCGTACCTCTGATTTTTTAAATTATTTCTTAACTAAACTGGAAGTAACTGGGAATAACTGGGAATAACTGTGAATAACTGTTATTCCTGTCTCAAACTGAACAGTTTATAACAGTTATTCCCAGTTATTCACAGTTATTCCCAGTTATTCACAGATTCGATTTCCACTAGTGAAATTAGTTTTTTCAATACGCTATATCTCTTAAGTATTACGTCGTATTGAAAAATGTCAAAGAAAAAAATATTCGTTTTCAAGTAAAGAATATGTGTATAAGATTATATAATTTGCAACAGGATTTTTTTTTCATTTTTTTCACTTTTTTATGATTTTGGGTCTTCATAAATAACTCGTCAGCTTAATTTACTATTGATTTAATCAAATAATAACTATAATAATAATTATTCATGCATAATTCGATTTTCAATTTATTAGAATTTAAAATTTTATTCGTTTCGTGTTAATAAAATTTATATACCATAGTAAGTAAAATTTCAAATATTTGCCCTGTTAAAAATATATACGTATCTCAGATACGTAACAAAATTACGTAATCTATACGTAGCAAAGCGTTCGAATTTATTACGTATTATGGAATACGTATTTGATATTGATGATACGTAGTTTCAATACGTATTCCAAGGGAGTGAAATACAAATGAGAAATTACGTATTTCATACTAGAAATACGTAATTATTCGCACAATATACGTAACAAAGTTAGATATTTTTTCACATGATATGTATCCTGAACGCATCCTCCCATTGGAATACGTAATTTTCATAAACGCTTATGCCAGATATGCGTATTCTTGATACGTATCTCATGTGCATCAAGCGTAATTTTTCATTTAAATTCCGGGTTTAAATACGTATTGCCTTTAAAATACGTAATTTCGAGCACAAGGTACGTATCTCTGAGGCAGAATTCGTATTCAGAATGCGTAATTTTACCACAAATCAAATACGTATCTTATGGTAAAATACGTATCCTGAATACGTATCCTGCCTTACAGATACGTATATTTTAATAAAAATTATGTAATTGTACTAGCAATACGTATCCGACCACAAAACCGCGATTAAAATTACGTAATTTTCGTATGAAATACGTATCAAAGGTACATAGATTAGGCACATATATAATGAAACTTACGTATTTTTAATCATAAAATGTTTTTAAATACTTATTTTGTGGTAAAATTACGTATTCTGAATACGAACCCTGCCTAAGAGATACGTATGTTGTGCTCGAAATTACGTATTCTAAAGGCAATACGTATTCAAGCCCGAAATTCAAATCGAAAATACGTATGATGCGCATGAGATACGTATCAAAAATACGTATATCTGGCATAAGTGTTTATAAAAATTACGTATTCTAATGGGAGGATGTGTTCAGGATACGTATCATGTGAAAAAATACGTATCTTTGTTACGTATATTGTATATAATTACGTATTTCTTGTATGAAATACGTAATTTCTCATTTGTATTTCACTCCCTTGGAATACGTATTGAAATTACGTATCATGAATATCAAATACGTATTCCATAATACGTAACAAATTCAAACGCTTTGTTACGTATGGATTACGTAATTTTGTTACGTATCTGTGATACGTATATATTTTTAACAGGGATGCTTAAAATTACGTATTTCTACTGGTGATACGTATTCGAGCTTGAAACTGCGATCGTAAATTCCGTATTTTTTGCATTAATACGTACTTTTGACATGTGTGTAACCTACAATTACGTATTTTGAATACGAATATTGCCTCATAGATACGTATCTTGCGCTCGAAACTACTTATTCCTAGAGGCGATACGTATTCAAGCCTGAAATTCAAATCGAAAATAACGTATTATGCGCATGAAAGACGTATTATAAATACATATATCTGGCACAAGTATTTATGAAAATTACGTATTCCAATCGGAATGTGTTCAGGATACGTATTATGTGGAAAAAATTACATACCTTTACTACGAAAGCTGTCTTGTAGATACGTATATTGTGCAAGAAATTACGTATTTATGTATGAAATACGTATCAACGTTTGATTAATACATCATTGAACCTTGCTTAATTACGTATGCCTCCTTGGAATACTTATTGAAACTATAATATACTATTGCATGCACACGTGCCATGAGCATATCGGTAATGCACTTGCGATTGCGTAATACTGCTAATTTCTGCTGCGTAGCACTTTGCATGCAGGGACTTATGCACTTTCTGTGCAATTCTACTGTACACGTGAGTGCACCTAATGACCCCTCTAAAGTTCAACGTAGCTATGAGAAGTCTGGCGTAATTCTGCTACAAGAGATCTGCTGCAGTAAACCTATGTAATTCTATTGCAAGTCTTCTGCATGCACACGCGCCGTGAGCATTTCGTAAATGTAACTGCGATTGCGTAAGACTGATAATTTCTGCTGTGTAGCGCTTTGCATACGGGCATTTATGCACATTTTGTGCAATTCTGCTGCACGCGCCAGTGCATTCCGAGCTCCTCCTAAGTACGCAATTGCCCTGCTGTAAGTTTATTACAAGTCTGCTGCAAGCACCTTATACAATCACCCTACAGCAGAAATATAGTAGAAATCGGAAGTAGATGGCTTAAGACTTGACGCAATTCACTTGACTTTCACACAAATTGCGTTAGAATTGCACCAGAATTGCAAAAGGTTTGTTACTAGGGTACGTATCATCGATTCCAAATACGTAACAAATTCGAACGCTTTTTTACGTATGGATTACGTAATTTTGTTACGTATCTGAGGTACGTAACAAAAATACGTATATATTTTCAACAGGGTGTGCATTGTCAAATATTTATTAACCTAAAATCATAAAAAAGTGAAAAAATGAAAAAAAAATTTCTGTCGCAGCTATAAAATTTTATATACATATTTTGTACTTAAAAACGAACGTTTTTTTTCTTTAACATTTTTCAATACAGTGTAATACTTAAGAAATAAAGCGTATTGAAAAAAAAAATAATTTTTATTAGAAAAATCGTTATAACTGTTTATATTTTACCTCGACCGATTAGGGTAGGCAATTTCTTGTGAGCAGGAGTTTACGTGTCTCAATTCAGGCATTTTTAAACTATTTTAAACAGTTATAATAATTTAAATATCATTAGTATTAATAATTATTTAAGTAATGTTAGCGGACAATGATAGCAAGTCGAGTTTGGGAGGAAGCATCTTTCGAGCACGATTGAGGTAAAGTAGATGAACCATTGAGAGTGAAACGAAAGAGAGAGAGTTGTCTGCATCATTAATAGATTTTGCTGTTAAATATATTTTATTATTTTTCTTCCAAAGTTATAACGACGTTTTGTTTTTATTTTTAAAATGCTTCTTCGAATTCATATCTGTGGCGTTAAGCAAAAAGGGCATGAGTCACATTTTTTCGAAAATCAAGATAACATTATTTTTATATTCTTTAGATGTTATTTTAACAATTTGAAAACGATTTGATGACTTACAATTATTTTTTATAGTGAAAAAATATATTTGAAAAAGGGCATATGTATATTTTCAGATCATAAATTTATATAAAGACATAAGTTCAAATCACAATATCCCGAAAACTTTCTAAAGTGACTTATGCCCTTTTTCCTTTACCACAGATATTTAGTAAGATGACTTAAACTATGAAACAGAAAATTAAAAGCAACATGACGTTATGACCTTGAAAAAATAGTAAAATAAATTTATCACCCTGGAAGAAAATTGACCATATTGTAGGCATAATTGCTGGTCAACAAATGTTAAAATGGCACTTATCTAGAAATTCTAGAAATGATATAAAAAAAATTTCTAGATAAGTGTCATTTTAACATTTGTTGACCAGCAATTATACTTAAGATATGGTCAATTTTCTTCCAGGGCAGTAAAAATCATTAATGATGAAATGTATATATACTTATTTTGACTGTTTCAGCACTCCTTTTTTAACAGGTGTTTTCAAGCTAATCGGTGCAATGAAAGAGATTTTCATTACCGGCGAGGAATCGATAATAGTGTAATTATACTGCCGGCGTTCATGTGGAGCGTGACTAATGGAGAGCATCTTTGACTATAATCTGGTTTTCACCAATTTAGATCACGACACTGTCACTTTATTTTTCGCGTTTTTTCTCGGATACTTACCCAGATATAACGTTAATAAAAATACCACCTGAAATACAACTTGAAATGATCATCCCTTTTATTAATTTCAGGGTAGAAATTTTTAAATGTGGTAGAGTTTATTAAAATTAATTAGTTTATTACAGTTAATCACAGTTTTTTTGTTAATAGTATATTTTTCATACAAGGAAGGAAAAGTAAAGAATGTCTTAAATCGTAAGTAAATCGTCACCCAAGCCGAAGGCGAGGGTGACAAACATACACTTAGAGAAATTTTATTCTAAAATATTACGAGGTTAGCATTGTAACGTAGTGATATACTATGAAAACTTGCTCTTTTTTCTAGTGTAGTAACATTTATTAGATTCCTAAAATTATTTACAAAGTAAAATACATATGAAAATTTACATATGGAAATAATGATGGTATTCATAAAACTACCAAACATTTTTCATCGTTTGAATATTTAATATAAAATTTATTAAATGTATAAATAAAATTTACAGCGTAACATAGTAAATTTAACGAAGGTAAAAAGTTTACAAAGCTGCCACATACTTAAATTTCAAAGATGTCGGTCTGTGAGTTGGTTACTAGCGTACATGTTAAAAATGTACTATGATTCTTGTAATATTTCATATAAAACTTCTCTCAATGTACGATTTAATTCTTTATTTATTCCCGTGGTGAAATAGTATATTACACACCAAGGGAGGTAAAGTGTTGGCGAGTCCATATCACATATAATTGCCACCTCGAGCAAAAGGCGAGGGTGGCAAATATGTGCTATGGGGTCACCATTTTATCTCTCATGGAGTGTATACTATTTTTCGCCATACCCGAGCCGAAACTTTTGTTTTTCGGCGCCGGGACGAAAGTTGTAGTATCGGACCAGGTATGGCGAAAGTACTTTTTTTTGTCAAGTGAGGCCAAAAATTCAACCTTCGCAACCGAGTACAGTGAGCGAAAGTGGTACTTTCGGTCCTCTAGTCAAAATAATCATTTCCGTAATGGGTCATAAGAAAATTTTGTAAGACGTTGTATACCCTACTGAAAAATATATATGAGATCTCATATGAGATCTCACATGGGATCTCATATGAGATCTCATATGAGATCTCACATGCGATCTCATATGAGATTTTGGCACGAGAACTCATATGAGATCTCATATGAGATCTCATATGAGATCTCATTTATATTTTACATTTTCAACCCTACTAAAAAATATATATGAGATCTCATATGAGATCTCACATGCGATCTTAAATGAGATCGCACATGCGATCGCATATGCGATCTCATATCAGATCTCATATGAGATCCCGTATGAGATCTCATATATATTTTCTATTTTCAACCCTACAAAGAAATATATATGAGATCTCATATGAGATCTCACATGCGATCTCATATGAGTTCTCGCATGAGATCACACATTACAATCTCATATGAGATCTCATATGAGATCTCGTATGAGTTCTCATATATACTTTATATTTTTAACCCCTACTGAAATATCTATATGAGATCTCATATGAGATCGCATATGAGATCTCATATGAGATCTCATATAGATTTTTCAGTTGGGGTTGAAAATATAAAGTATATATGAGATCTCATACGAGATCTCATATGAGATCTCATATGAGATTGTAATATGAGATCTCATTTATATTTCTTAGTAGGGTTGAAAATAGAAAATATATATGAGATCTCATACGGGATCTCATATGAGATCTGATATGAGATTGCATATGAGATCTCATGTGGGATCTCATTTGAGATCGCATGTGAGATCTCATATGAGATCTCATATATATTTTTTAGTGGGGTTGAAAATGTAGAATATAAATGAGATCTCATATGAGTTCTCGTGCCAAAATCTCATATGCGATCGCATGTGAGATCTCATATGAGATCTCATATATATTTTTCAGTAGGGTATACATCAATTGATAGAAATTTATATATTTTTTTAATTTACAACGACAAGTATCCCACCTGAACTCATTGTTATATTTAATATTCATTTTTAAGAGAGCGAAAACATTTAATAAAGTTACACCCGAAAAGCGTTTACTTGATGCCCTGGTGGACATTACGTGGTTTCGCTTTTGTTTTAGATAACAAAAGCCACATTTATACTCATTGACAGTTTTCGAAACGTATGCTCGTAACTAGGCAACTTCAAAGTTTGTTGATAGATTTTTTATTGTGCCAAACATAAAAGATACAAAATTATGTTGGTTAGTATATCTATATATATGAAAAACAAACGCGTTGTCTTTTGTAATTTTTATATATAGATGTAATAACTAATATAATTTTGGATCTGTCACTGTATCTTTAACTTGTATCTTTTTGAATGTAAGGGGCATGTAAAAAAAACCTGTTTGTACTGCTTTAATGTTATTTGTATGACAATTTTATTTTTAGTGTATTTAAAAAAAATGAATAAAAGAATTAATGGTTTTCTATAAATTAATCGTAAAACAGATATTTACGATATTTTTTACCTCTCTCTAGTTTGTATATGTCACTAAATCTGTCGTATAAATAACTTAACATTTTTTATGTGTTTTGTTTATTTATGTGCGTGATTTTTTCGATGTCAACCCCCTCGACCAGCAACACTCGCTAACGCTCGTGCCGCAAATGTCGGGGTGGGCATCGAATTTTATGACATTACAGTTTTGTAATTGGACTTTCAATATAATCGTTCTTTCCACCGGGCATCGAGAAAAATAGTATACGGTACACGAGTACCGAGTCAAATCACGCAGTGGCGGACCTTCAACTTTCGTCTCTTGTACCGTAATATACTATTTTTCTGAATATTACTTTTCAAATTATATATTTATCATCGCTGCAAAATATAACCTCCCTTTTTTTCGAAAATATTACCACTTTTTTTAAATTATCATTAGCCAGTAAAAAATACGTGTATTTTACTTTTTCATGCACGACAACCAATATCATCCAAATCGGTGAGTTCAGGTTAGGTACCTTTCTTTATCAGACAATTATTAAAAAACATCTACCTAATATTAATAGTAATTTTTCTCATCTCCCGGCGAAAAGTACGTAGTCAAATATCTACATTACGTGAGAAAAACAAAGCTGTTTTTCACGACAGATAAGAATAGAGAAAGTTACGTCTATCCTTTTCTGTGCACCGGCTATAAGCATTGACTCTCTCCCTCTCTCTTTCTTTCCCTTATCTGTACAGTAAAGACAGCTGAGAAAGAAGGGAATCATGTCTATAATTCTTTATTTACCGGTTACAACACGCATTAAGTATCTGGCTGATTCCATTCAGATTCATGCAGGCCGTCACTGATCGTATTTTTTTTTTCTTCTAAGTAATAAAAATACCTTCTATTATGTATATGAAGATAAAATTTACCTCATAGAACGCTCAAAAATCTTTTTTTTTTTTACTACAACAATTTTAGTGTTGAATGTAAAAACGAAAATTCAAAAATTGAAAATGAACCTCTACTTTTAAATGACTATAGCTCCGTCAATTTTTAACCTTTTTGGGCGTTCTTTTAACAAAAGTGTGTGGAATTTGGTCTAATTTTAAATGCAATCTCGATTTTTGTAATACAATTTGATCTCGCTGAGTTATTCACGAAAAACCGAAAAAAGCGATTTTTTTCAAACACGATTTTCTCAAAAACTATATTTTTCTTTTTTTGAAATTTTTATATGATTTTATACATAAAAAATACTAACTTTTAGGGTAGGTGAGAATATGCGATTTTGCCTTATTTTTTTTAAACAGATTTTTAAACGTTTTTTTTATATTTTCGATTTTCAAACATTGATACCATGGCGCATCGTACTATTTTTCCAACTTTACGTGTTCTTACAACTATTTTTATGCTTTTATTTATTAATATATCAAAAATATTAACAATAATCTTTAAAATAAACCCTGGATCGAATATTTTGATCAATTAGAACAAAAGTTATGACGATTTAAAGTTTAAAAAAAAATGCTGAAACTTTAAATAAATATGATATTTACATTGAGGAAACGCAATTTTCGTTAAAGAATAAAATCTGAAGATATAAATTTTTTAATTTGAAAAAAAAGGTATTTTGATGAAAGTATACATAACCATTTATCCTCTTTTTATGGTACATTATTATAATAAAATTTTTTTTTTTAAAGAATATAATTTTTTTATCAGTTTGAATTTCGCGCCTAGAATTTGAATTTATTTTGTAGGGAGTTGACGCATGTCACTACTAGGTGGCAATGATTCATTCTTTGCATTCTCATTAACGAGTTGACGTGTTTAAAAATATAAGAAAAGGAAGATAAAAAATAAAGATGTTTAAGAAAAATTATTTTTTTCGATCTGTCATTGAACAGAATATTAATAATGGCATCACTGATTGTTAAAATAAAGTGCAAGGATTTAAAAGAAAGGCACGAAAAAGTTGTTTATGATTGCTCCAAAAGTCCGCTTAGAGAATTAGGTGATCTAACGGAGTCTTTGAAGCGCTTGTATCCAAATACTTCTTTCTCTAGAGAAGATAAAGTATGCCCTTTGTGTTATAAAATATTATTAGATGAAGTGAAAAATACGCCTATTTCATCGACTTCAAGCAGTCAACAATCTTCGGAAGATTTTATTCATAGTAAGGCTGTGGTAGAACAGCTCAACGAGACTTCAAGTAATTTGAAATTAAACATTTCACCAATTAAAATGTCTCAAAGTATCAATATCAAGATGCGAGAATCTTATGCTCTTCGAAAAAAAAAACAAATGAACGATGCATTTGATTCACAAATATAGCAAGTAAAATGATGAAAGTCTACGATATAACGGATTTAACCGCATCGAATGAAAATAATGAATGTAAAACAAATGATGAATGGCTTGAGAATATTACAATTGCATTAGATAATTGTTCAAATTTTCTTGAGGAAGTGCGATTGTTGAGTATTATATTAAGTGATATTTCCAAAGATTATTTATCAGTTTTACCAAATGTAACTATTGATATGATTGATCAAGCACGATCATTGGTTAATAATAAAAAAATTTACAAGCAGTCTGAGAACTATTGTGGCCATTCTTTGGATAGTGAAATTGTAATGAAAGTAAAGAATTAATATCTGAACGATGATTTCAATTGTTCTCGTCAAAGTGCAAATAAAAGCGACACAGTATCTATCAAAGAAAATGGTATAAAAACTAAAAAAGTCAAACGCTTTCTTACGCGAAGTATAAAAGAAATATATCAATTATTTAAAGACAAAAATCCTGAAATGAAAACAAAAATTGGTAAATCAACATTCTACGCTTTAAGACCGAAGTGGGTTATACCACATCCACCCACCGATTCGTGTCTTTGCGTTTACTGCGAGAATCTTAAACTTATGTTAGATGCTTTGAATAATTATAAAAAAGAGAATAAACAAGACATTGCAGATTTGGAATTGAAAATATGTTCTTCACTTTTTTGTTCAAAAGATGATATGAAATGTGTACTAAGAGAATGTATAGAATGTCCCATTGGAGATTCTATTGATTTACAAATAATTTCTTTGACAGAAGAAGATTTATATAAAGAAATAATTTATGGTGTTTGGGAAAAATCAAATTTACTGAATAAAACTAGCACAATTGAAAATTTCTTAATAGAGTTAAGAGAGCGTGCTCCTACTGTAAGAGCTCATAAATTGGTCAAAGAAATTCAACGTATAGCAATTAAAGAGGTTAAACTTTTAGCGAAAAATAATGACTTCCAATTAGTTATTTATGTCGGTTTTGCAGAAAATTGGACAGTTCTGCTTCAAAATGAAATTCAAAGCTATCATTAGAGTAAAAACCAAATATCAATATTTACGTCAGTATGCTATTTTGGAAATGATAAGACAGTCAGTTATGTCACCGTCTCTGACGATATTAAACATGATTTGTCTCATGCCCTAATGACTATAAATTTAACTATCGACAACTTGAAACAAAAACATATTACGCAAGATCTTGATGAAATCATAACCATTTCCGATGGAGCTGCCAGTCATTTTAAAAATAGATATCAATTCTATGAGCTTCAAAACTCAAAAGTAAACAGAAAATGGCTTTTTTCTGCAACAGGTCATGGTAAAGGCGCTTGTGACGGTATTGGTGGTTTAGTTATACATTATGCTACCACGCATAATCTCCCCAGCGGAAAAAATAAACGAGAGTAATTGAACATTTCTGAAAGAAACTGAAATGAACGGAAAGTTCTTGTGAAAATTGGGACGAAACAAATAGTACATTTTAAACTGTTTCAGGAATTATCGGAAATTTTCAGTATGTTTCATTTTCTTTCATTTTCTAACTGACGAAAAAAGAAATCAGTAATATTATGAAATTTTTAGTTTATTTCAGTTTGTCTTAATCTGTTTTGATTTCTCTCAAATTGTTTCTATTTCTTTCACTTTTTTTCATTTAGTTTCTGTTTATTTCATTTTCTTTCATTTTTTTTCATATTGTTTCTGTTTGTTTCAGTTTCTTTCGGTTACTATCGTTTTTTGTTCAGAAAGAAATGAGAGAAAATGAAACAAACTGAAATACTCTGAGTGTTTGTCCAAATACTTAAATAAAACATTTTAACTCATTCTAAAAGTTATTGCAAGAATCTGAAAAAAACGAGGCAAACTGAAACAAACTGAAAAAAATTGAGACGTTTTGAAAATTTTTAGAAGAATTGGGACATTTTTTTCCGCTGGGACTGTTTTCCGCTGGGCAGATTTTATTAGAAACGCTGAAAATTTCGCCACTTAAGTATCAAAATATTCTCCGTCGATTAACATTCTTGTTATCCGCAAGGATGAGTTAGAAATTTTTCGACAGACAAATTAATGGAATAGTTAGGAAATGCAAAAGAAATTAAAGGTATTCAAAAGTTTCACTGTAGGAAAAGTGAACGAAACTAAATCTACACTGCCAAAACTTCAAGACATGAGTGGCAAGAAGTAAATTGAAAGGTTTTATTCAAATTCAGATTTTTTTATTCACATTAGTTCTCAATTCATTAGTGTTCATTTCTTAATCGTATCGCATATTATTTGTTCATTGAATATGACCAAATAATATATTTTAGTATTTAAAAAATTCACCTTTTCAAAATTCGAAATTCAAATTCAAAATTCAAAATTCAAAATTCAAAGTAAATATATATTTATTTAAAGTTTCAGCATTTTTTTTTAAACTTTAAATCGTCATAACTTTTGTTCTAATTGATCAAAATATTCGATCCGGGGTTTATTTTAAAGATTATTGTTAATATTTTTGATATATTAATAAATAAAAGCATAAAAATAGTTGTAAGAACACGTAAAGTTGGAAAAATAGTACGATGCGCCATGGTATCAATGTTTGAAAATCGAAAATATAAAAAAAACGTTTAAAAATCTGTTTAAAAAAAATAAGGCAAAATCGCATATTCTCACCTACCCTAAAAGTTAGTATTTTTTATGTATAAAATCATATAAAAATTTCAAAAAAAGAAAAATATAGTTTTTGAGAAAATCGTGTTTGAAAAAAATCGCTTTTTTCGGTTTTTCGTGAATAACTCAGCGAGATCAAATTGTATTACAAAAATCGAGATTGCATTTAAAATTAGACCAAATTCCACACACTTTCGTTAAAAGAACGCCCAAAAAGGTTAAAAATTGACGGAGCTATAGTCATTTAAAAGTAGAGGTTCATTTTCAATTTTTGAATTTTCGTTTTTACATTCAACACTAAAATTGTTGTAGTAAAAAAAAAAAGATTTTTGAGCGTTCTATGAGGTAAATTTTATCTTCATATACATAATAGAAGGTATTTTTATTACTTAGAAGAAAAAAAAAATACGATCAGTGACGGCCTACATGAATCTGAATGGAATCAGCCATCTTCTTATTTTTGTTTTGAATAACAATTTTAAACATTTTATTATTAAAATCTAACTTATTTTATTTTGTAAATTCTAAATTGAAGTGAGTTATATAAGTGAGTGAAACATTAATAGTTTATTTTAATGATTTATTATCAGTGGGAGAGGGTCAGAGAAGGATAGAGCATATTCTGTCGAAAGCAGCAGGCGATTCATCGCGATATTTTTATTTTAATGATTTATCATAAAAAATGAATTATTACGACAGGTAAGTTGGACGTACTTTTCGCCCGGAATAAGAAAAAATAGTATATTTACCTCGGAAGAAAAATGGACTATCAATTGTTCGCATATTTGCGACTCTCGCTTTGCTCGAGACGCAATCTATTAGCGAACATTTAATAGTAAACTTTTCTTCCTAAGTGAATAATATACTATTCTTTAATAAAGTAAATTTTAGCAATGTTTAATAAGTATAAATTTTTAAAATGTATTATAACTTTCAATAATTTATTATGTTATAATAATGTTCAATAGCTTTTAATAATTTCAACAAAATTCTTCTAACTTAAATGAAATTAAAGAAAATAAAAAAGTTGGATGTACAGATATACTCATTTATAATAAGATATAAAAGTAGTGATTTTCCCGTGATGCTTTTTATTAGTTAAGTCTCTATGTGAGCCCGCAATAATAAACCTCGTTCCAATTAGGAATTTTAATTTAGATTAAGTAAAATTTAGAACTATTTATTTAATTTTGTTAAAAACCATCGGCTATTTTTACAAAATTAATATCATAAAATATTATTTACTAATGTGACGTTTATTAATTTGATGAAAGAAATATTTTTCCGAGCGTGGACCTCAAATGTCAAAATCGCTGTTATAATGTTATAAAATATATTTTTTATTAATAATTATATTTATAATGCACTATAGTTTTACTGTGGCTCATAATTTTAGTTTAGATTGTTTAGTTTCGATTTCAGAAAATTATTTTGACTCTAAGCTAAGCTAGACGGACTATCTATTATCTATTTGTAACAAGGCTAACTTCTGTACAAATTAAATTACTTCAGGAAAAGCACTAGCTTTAGATTAAGTAAGCATTAAATAAAAACTATTGTCTCCGCTTGTCGATCACATGTAGTTTCGTTAACGTTGCAACATTTCTGACGAATTCGATCTCAAGTTTCATCATGCCATCAACTTTATAATTCGTTATATCTTTGATGTGTTATGACCCAACTTCGTTCGGGCATTGAGTTCTTCACAACAAAAATTATTTAAATTTCGTTGGGAACCAGTCTACCGTCCCAGGACTTACCTTGTCACCTTATTTATTAAATATATATAATACACACATATATCCATATACTTATACACAATTATAAAAATTAATGTAATACGAATTTTTATATGTGTATTTAATTAATTAAATCACGTTAATTTTAATTTAATTATTGGTTTACTTAATTAAATGAAATTAATGATTACTATGATTTATTCGCGTTCGCTCTGTTACACTTGTTCGCTCTGTCACGTTCGTTCGCTTGTATACTCGTTCGCTTGTATACTCGTTCGCTCTGCCCCACTCGTTCGCTATACTACATTCGTTCGCTCTGATCTGTTCGCGTGCTCTGTCACGTTCGTTCTCTCTGTTATATACGTTCGCTCTGTCCCACTCGTTCGCATGTATTCATTCACACTATTATATTCGTTCGTATTGTTATATATTCAGTTTAGTTATGCATATGTATATATGCATGTACTCATATATAATTTATTTATGTTTTTATAAATATGGTTGTTATTGAGTATTTGCGTAAATATATATATTTATTTATTGGTTAAATTTTTAATATAAATAAAATTTTAAATCAACTACAATAATTTAAATTAATTCTTCTCTCTATTTTTATTATTTTTAAATATTTTCTTCTTACAATTACAATTTTAATTATACTTATATCCCTTCTTACAATTTAATTAACAATTGAATACGTAGTTTTCAATCAATGTAAATTATACATTTGTATGATTAATGTAAACTTGTAATTTATTATTTATAAAATATTATTATTTCCGTAACTTAAATAGGGTAAGTGTGGGAGTTAACGTGCCCTCCCCGGTTATCGTGCCCTATGTTAAAGCATGCGATGTCGATAATCAAAGCACGATAATAAAGTTATGCATTTATATGGTAAGCAGACGACACACGATAAACTGACACATCGCATAAACTTTGTAAATTCGATCAGCAAATTAATAGTTTTTAAATTTTCACTTAGGGAATTTGTTTTATTCGTAGTTAATGTGCTTTACTTTAAATAAACAGTTTATAAAACTTTTAAAAAATAATGAGATTTGTTTAATTGACGGAAATGTGTCTGCCTTAACCTTAAAGGCACGATAACTCATACACTTACCCTACTTCTGTATAAAATAATACGAGAATTAATGCTATTCTCTAATAATTATTCGCATAACTTCATTATTATTTTTTCTTTTCTCTTTCTTTTATATTAATCTTACAATAATTATCTTAGAATAAAAAATAATAGTTGAATGATTTTTTGAATATTAACAGATAATAGTCATATGATTTTATTATTCTAATTTGCTATTTAGTTTTAACTGTCGAATATTTGGTTCGTGAATTTCGTTAATATAAATAACTCACTAATTAGGAGAGAAAGAGAAGAATTTGTCTCCGACTCGATCGTCCTGAGGTTTTCTATACTCGAACTCCTTAAACTACACGGTGAGAATGTCCGTGGCAAGATAAAGTTGGGCTTCCTCCTTTAATCGCTCGAACGTTCGATTAATATTTCAGATTATTACCTCGAACGTCACCTTGATTCACCTTAGATCTCAAGTTTTCACTTGTTGTCAATATTAACTGATTTTATTTTAATTCAAAATTTTGTAATTACCCTGGTAGAAATATTATCGGGTTTCCAGCTAGAAATAAGCGAGACCCGTTAAAAATTAGCTTTAAATTAGCTGAAATACCACTAACCATGGGTACCATTTTAACAGGTTCTTAGCTAGAAACCTGTTAACTTTCAGCATACACAGAAACTGAGGCGCTATTCAAGTAGCAATACATATGTATGTATTGCGTTGTATGTATGCGCGCGCATACTTTTTATTCTTTTGCCGACAAAACGATCGTCGCGATATGTACATATGTATCACTCAAATCTTCCTTCGTACAAATTTTACACAATGTTGACCAAATTGATCCTGCACTTGATTTAAATGGAGGAAATCCATCTATGTTTAAAATTTATTCTATAATATTAGAAGTATGTAAACATGGATTTACAACATTTTTAATAATTTATCTGCATGCCATTGAGGAAATTAACCTTAAAATGTGAATCGGACTAGATGCAAACAGCGAAATCACGAGACTATACCTACAGCGTATGCGCAAGCAGTTGCGCTCAATATAGCATTATGGTACTATACACCACTCCGACATACATGTATAGATATATAGTATACTGCTTTGACATGTATGTATTCGTTTATGATTGCTAACCTTTATGATTAAGAATAAAGGCGTAAATATTTTTAAAAATATTTTAATGATAATTACACTACATGAGTATTTAAAATATTCAAATAATCTAATATGCTGTTTAACTATGATAATAAATATTTAATTTATTTTTAAATTTAATTTATATTTTATCGGATTTTAAGCGAGAAAGCAGCTAGAAATGTGCCTGATTTCTCGCTGCTAATTCTAGCTAATTGTTATTAACTTAACGGGTGAAACCTCTTAACGTTCTACCAGGGTAAATTTGAATTTTATATCTTAGTGTTTTCTGATTTTTATTTATTAGTGAAGTAGGGCTCTAATCTACACACTAATAATTTTTTTTTAATATTAAAATAACTTAAGTAATAAAGACTTAAGGTAACACTGATTTTTCCAGTGGACCTGGCAGAGCCGACTCTTGCGGTTGCCGTCTTGTTGTGACTAAAGGCGGTGTAGTGACGTAGAGGTTTGTTTTTATTACCTCGCGCCCGGGCGATCGAGAGATGGAAGCTCCAATTAAACCTTGACATGTAGTCAAAATTTTCAGGACAGGAGTCGTTTAACTTCCTAAAAGTTCATTAGCTTGCTTACTAATGAATTCTTTTTCCATTCTTCTCTGTCTCTCCTTTACACTTAGATACAGTTGAAGGTTGAGTTTTCGCAATGAGTCAGTATTGGGAAACCGCTGACTCGGGACATCGCATGGAACTAATTTTGGTTGTTAATCTTTTGAATAGAAATGAAATTGAGATTTATAATTTTTAAATTTAAGAATGTTTTAATAATATTATATTGATTTGAAGGGCATAGTTCCATGGGATATCACAGATGTAATGAAGCTTAAGCATTTTTTTCTTCTGTATCATTGCTTACATTGATTTTCAACTGAGGACAAAAGGAATCACTTCATCACAGAATTGTTATGAGAAAGATTAGAATAAAATGACATACTTTTTGGAAAATGTTTAATAAAAAATCAATAAATTTATATTCATATATCATTAAATAGAATATTTGTTTTTAGTTTACATCTAGATAACGGAAAATTAAATGAGTTATACAAATATTTAGATCAGATGATTAGGATATTTTTTTAAGCTATCAAAAAATACAGATGTGTAATTTATAAGTTGATTGATAATTTTTAAACGTACAGTTCAAGTAATCTTGAACGTAAAATTTTAATTTTGTTACACTAAATTACTTTTTTTTTTTTTTTTATAGTTATCTAAGTCTTTTGATATTTACTTATATTTATATAAAGTGATACTGGTCCGATTCATACCAATGCTCCAATTTGCTCCGGTTCCCTATATAATTTTTTTGGTATAATTATACAATAAATGTGTTATTTTACATACGACATACATAGTTTTCCACATTTACATAATAAACACTTTTTACGAATAAATATACTTTCAGTTGATATGTAAAGTTAAAAAAGAAGAGTCGCTTTGGTCCACACAGGTAAAAATCTCTTACTGTATTTCCTTGGACGTTACATAAAAATACATTTAATTTCTTTAGACAAATCTCAACAGTGAAGCAAAATTATTCTTCGATCAAATATCACTTTTAAAGAACATTTTCATTTATTTTTCTATTGTTAAAAATTATTTTCATTAAAACGGAGAACCTACTTTCTTTAGCTTCGTTGCATAAATTTTCGAAGAAGAGGTCGATGGTAAATATTTTATAATTAGAATAATTAATTATAATCTAAAGGATCATATATTTTAATTTTATTGCAATTTTTGTATAACCATTAAATCACTTTCGTAAGATATGCGAATTTTGTATACTTTGACTGATTTAATGGCTCTATTGTAAATAAATTAACTTTGACTTGATCGATATGTTTTGAATATTATAGTACATTTGTCACAACTAGTTTCGATTTGTCAAAAATTCAAGCATGGACTTATTTTAATGAATTTCGTAGATATTATCAATATTATCCCTACTGAAAAATATATATGAAATCTCATTTATATTTTACATTTTCAACCCTACTAAAAAATATATATGAGATCTCATATGAGATCCCGTATGAGCTCTCATATATATTTTACATTTTCAACCCTACTAAAAAATATATATGAGATCTCATATGAGATCCCGTATGAGATCTCATATATATTTTCTATTTTCAACCCTACTAAGAAATATATATGAGATCTCATATTACAATCTCATATGAGATCTCGTATGCGCTCTCATATATATTTTACATTTTCAACCCTGCTAAAAAATATACATGAGATCTCATATAAGATCGCATATGAGATCTCATATGAGATCTTATATATATTTTTCAGTAGGGGTTGAAAATATAAAGTTTATATGAGAACTCATACGAGATCTCATGTGAGATCTCATATGAGATTGTAATGTGAGATCTCATATGAGATTGTAATGTGAGATCTCATATGAGATTGTAATGTGAGATCTCATATGAGATTGTAATGTGAGATCTCATATGAGATTGTAATGTGAGATCTCATATGAGATTGTAATGTGAGATCTCATGCGAGAACTCATATGAGATCGCATCTCGTATATATTTCTTAGTAGAGTTGAAAATAGAAAATATATATGAGATCTGATATGAGATCTCATATATATTTTTCAGTAGGGATACCTATTTTCATTGAACTATCTCCATCCAAAATAGTAAAATTGAAGAAAATTTATTGTTGACTTATAATGTAGACCTTAAATAAAAGGTAAGTTTTAATGAAAATAATATACTCATTTATGTATGTTTATGTATGCAAATTTTATTTTAATAAAATACTTCTAAATTGAAATAACGTGGCTTTCAAGTAATTATTCTCGTAGTTATTTATTACATTTTTCTAGTAATACGTATAGTTCGTCATCTACAATGGATGTGTACTAGGTGATTTTAGAAATAGTGTTATGAAATTGCTATTCAAACTACTGGTTATTAAATGTAGATGACGAACTATATTTTTATTCTATATTTAAAATTTTTGTTAATAAATTTTGTTAGTAAATTTATCTTTTAAATGATATTTGATGAATCTATGTGTAAAATTTATCATACTTTTTCAAATAAAAATTCTGCATGGGTTATAATTTTTTTACGTTCTTTTTCAAACTTAACAGAATCTTTATCATATTTTTTAATAGTTTATTATATACCAAAGGTACAGTATAGTACACTATAGTACCTGTTGTGTGAATTTGATGTCCGAGCGAAGTGTCAACATTGAGAATTTTGCCTACTTTATTCTCCGTGTATAAACGATTTTATAGCACTGCATGAGCTCAATCCGCGTTTTCTACGCTCTCTAGCGGGAACTAAATACAACTTTTTTAAACTGTGTAAAAAAATACTACAGTAAGAAATCTCGCTCTTTATTATACTGTTGAAAAAAGTATCCATATCGTAATCACGCGTTACAATCACTCTTTATCCATATTGTTATGGCTTTAGCTTCTAAGTTTATAATATTTTTAATATAGAGGGCGCGACATAAAAGCGACAAATAAAAATCTTTTTTGAAAGGATGTCAGAACCACGGGAGATGCGGAAGCGTATAGTCTTGCGAATCTTTTGTATTGCCTTTACTCGTTTTGTAATAAATTATCACTTACCAGGAGAGGCTATGAGCTTCGGGTCACAGATCTTGATGAAACTTTGGGATATGTTTTATGGTACCAAAATATGAGTAAAGCCAGAGTGGTACAGTCTAACGCTTTGAAAAACTGAAATTATAGACGTTTCTAGTCTTATTTTAAGAAAAATGTAAAAAAAAATTTCTAATTGAAGGGTGAGTAATTCAGTATAGAAATGTCTTTAATAAATTAATAGGAACTAAAATAAAAGTAGAGAAAGAAAGCTTTAATTTACCGTTTTCAGAATTAAGAAATAATAATTAGAACCAGAGATATGTTTGTTCAAAATTGAGCAGCAAGAAAGTATAAAAAATCACTGTCTTTCAGAATTTAGATGATTTTTCCCAAAGTTTCATCAAGATCTGCAATCCAAAGTTCATAGCCTCTCCTGGTTAGTAATTAAACTAATTGTCTTTGGAACTTTTTTTCTGTGCATATTTATTTTTCCCACCTGATAACTAACATTCTGGCGACCGTGATTAAAGTAATTTTTTGATTGAACAATGGAAGCAGTCAAAAAACATAGAACAGCCTTACGCACGACTTTTACGAAAGCGCACAGAAGCTTTCAGGCAGCGTTGTAAGATGCAAATTTAACAAGAGAGGATAAAATCATCTCGTTTCAATTCTTGGAAACGAAAATGACGAAACTGGATGTAGCGCACGCCGCGTATAATAATGCTTTTTTTAAATCTGACGCTAATGATCAAGCTATTGCTAAGGAATTAGAATCAGACTATAACTATAAAACGAATCATCTGACGGCAAAATTTAAAATATCAAATTTGATAGATACGCCTGTGATTGTTACAAAAAATGTTTTCGTGAGCGATAAAAAAGCGATGAAGCTTCCGCGTATAGAGATCCCTAAATTTAACGGCAGTGTGAAAGAATAGCTTTCATTTTGGAGCCAATTTAGAAAAATTCATGAGGATAAAGACAGTAGTAACGTGGATAAATTTCAATATCTCTTGCAAACTACTGTTCCAGATTCACGAGCGCACGAGCTTGTTAATAATTTTCCACCTACAGGAGAAAATTATGACAAAGCGATAACTTGTTTAAAAAACCACCTTTTTTTCTCTCATCATTATCTACGGAGCAAGCTCCATCAATTGCATATTTATACCAATTTTTTAGCGTATTTTAGTGACATATTATTTAACGTGGTGTCAACCCACGGCAGAGACAGCGAAAAAGCGACCAGACGGGGAATCGATCCCGCGCCAACGGAAATACAAGTCAAGCGCCTTAGCCACTACTCCACTGAACTCTACAAAAAAAATTTAAAAAAAAATATTTCAATAAAGTATTAAAAATATCAAGAAAACGAAAATTATAGTTTATAAATTATTATTGTGCCGTGATATCGAAATATATAAGACATCTGAGCGACGTGCATGCGTGTTCAGTGCGTAAGGCCTAACGATGAGAAAATGCGAGATGCATACCCTAGTGGAAATCGAATCTGTGAATAACTGGGAACAACTGTAATAAACTGTTCAGTTTGAGACAGGAATAACAGTAATTCACAGTTATTCCCAGTTATTCCCAGTTACTTCCAGTTTAGTTAGGAAATAATTTAAAAAATCAGAGGTACGAATAACAGTTATTCCCAGTTATTTCCCGTTTAGTTTAGAAATAATTTTAGAAATTAGGGGCACTATAAGACTTATTCCTAGTTAATTTCAGCTATTCCATTTATTTCCAGTTATTCTCAATTTAATTGAAAAATAATTTTTTTTATGGTTATTTTTCTATTTCTCTTTCCTTAGTTTAACTGGGAATAACTGTTATTCGTACCTCTGTTTTTTCAAATTATTTTCAAGCTAAACTGTAAATAACTGGGAATAACTGAGAATAACTGAGAATAACTGGGAATAACTGGGAATAACTGGAAATAACTGTTATTCCTGTCTCAAACTGAACAGTTTATAATAGTTATTCCCAGTTATTCCCAGTTATTTCCAGTTATTTCCAGTTACCCATATGGAAATAATTTCTGTGAATAACTATTAATAACTGTGTAAAAATGTGAAAAAATGTGAATAACTGTTAATAACTATAATAAACTACCGCAATTGAGACATTAATAACAGTAAATAACAGTTGATAACAGTTAATAATAGTTACGGATAGATAATAATAATGATTAACTGTAAATAATAATAATTTACTGTTATTTATAGTTATTTACAAATATTTATAATTTTTCACATTTATTCACATTTATTCACATTTATTCACATTTATTAACAGTTATTAACACTTTTTCACACGTTCAATAATTTTCACACGTATAATCGTTTTTTTTATATATGGGCGAAAAATTTTGTAAATGTGAAAAACTATTAATAACTGTTAATAAATGTGAAAAAATGTAAATATCTGTAAGAAAGTGTTAATAACTATAATTCATTGTAACTAATTGCAAATAAATATAAATAATTATAAATAAGTATAAATAATAATAAATTATTCACCAATTCAAAAATTTTGGAAAATGTGAGTAACTGTTAATAAATATGTATAAATGTGTATAAATGTGAATAAATGTGAATAACTATAAATAATTATTAATAATCATGACTTTCAGTTAATAATTTTTATTTATCGTTCATAACTATTAACTATTATTAATTGTTATTAACTGTTTTTTACTCTTATTAATTCTTATTAATGTCTCAATTGCGGTAGTTTATTACAATTATTAACAGTTATTCATAATTTCTTACAAAAATTATTTTCATATGGGTATTACCAGTTATTCACAGATTCGATTTCCACTAGGGTATATGAACAATGAACTAGATGCTTTATTTTGACTCATGTATACATAAATCTAAATAATCGGCAAAATTTAGTTGGTATATTGTATTTAATTATTAATAGAATATAAGTGACATTAATACTTATTAATATAATTTCACATTCTTAGAACGTTTTTCAAATCGTTTTTGCTGTTCTTATTTGTTTGCGAACGGTTTAGTTTTGATAATGTACTTAGTTTTCACTTTTTTCGAATTATCATTCGTGGAGTGCATAGTTTTGTTGATATATAGTGTTCATTTTTATTTACGAATTATCATTGGTGGAGCGTATAGTTTTTGATAATATTGATTTTCTGGGGTATTAATTACGTGTGGCGAATTTATCTCACACGTGCTATAAAATAATATACGATAGGTGTGCTCGAAGTGATCCTCTTACACGATGTGCTTAGTATGTTGTGTAAAAAAGGACCACTTAGAACACGTGTATCGTAATGTACTATTTTTCTACATCAGGCGGAAAGTGCGTTAAAAAATAATCGAAATAAAACTTTATAAATAATACTTTATTCCGTACAAATATTAATACTTCATCCCGTAAAAAAAAACTTTCTCGCAGATATATGAGTAAATCTCATATAAATCTGCCTTTTTATGTAACTTTTTGAATATAATTTTAAAATAGTTGCTATTTCGTTACATTAAATGGCACCTGTATAATGTTTTAAATTTTTTGTTTTTGATCTAGAAAATGAACCTCGGGTTTTTATAAAGTTATATTGAACGTTACCTTCAAGATTTTATTAAAAGTATTAAATTTTTTAAAAAAATTTCGATTTTGCATATATGTTCTAAAGAAAGTGCAAAATTTTTACAGCTCTAAAGAAATATAAATTATAACGTTTAACTGATCTCCAAAAAAATTATTGGGCTATTTTCGTAACCTAAAAACGAATGATTTAAGGTTGTATGGGCTATACAGTCTGTGTCAAAAGTTAGTTTTTTAGAAAATCGTCTATATTTTTCAGTAGAAAGTAATTATTCAATTTTCAGCTTAGTAACTTATTAGATATTATTAAAACAATCATTTTAAACTTTGTTTCATTTAAATATAATGAATTATTAAAGAGTTATAACATTTAAAAGTTTATAAATTTTATACAAATCTAATGCAATCATAAATAATAGTGCCAAACTTCCGAAAACGATTTTATTTGACTGCAACAAAATTCATTTTGTTCAGTTTAAAATTTAAAATCTATTGACGGGGATGGAATTTTTATTTTTATTTTTCATTAAAATTTATTGCTAATTCTCTGCGAAAAAATGTATATGTCTCAGACGGTACTTACTGTTTTATCATAGAAAATTAGCAATAAATTTAAAAAAAAAATAAAAATAAAAATTCCATTCTCGTCAATAGATTCTAAATTTTAAACTGAACAAAATAAACTTGGTTGCAGTTAAATAAAATCATTTTTGAAAGTTTGGCATTATTATTTGTGATTGCATTAGATTTGTGTAGAATTTATAAACTTTAAAATGTTATAACTCTTTAATAATTAATTGTATTTAAATGAAACAAAGTTTAAAATGATTGTTTTAATATTATCTAATAAGTTACTAAGCTAAAAATTAGATAATTACTTCCTACCAAAAAATATAGACAATTTTCTAAGAAACTAACTTTTGACACAGACTGTATAGCCCATACAACCTTAAGCCTAATTGAAGTCATGTACCACTTCAAACAACTGAGTAACAACATGGAAAGTTTATATTTTGTTTTCATACAAAATTGCTACTAGCAAAGCTATTTGAAGTGGTGCATTACTTTAATTAGGCTCAAATCATTCGTTTTTAGGTCACGAAAATAGTCCAATAATTTTTTTGGAAATTAGTTAAACGTTATAATTTATATTTCCTTAACATATATGCAAAATAGAAATATTTCATAATAAATTTAATACTTTAATAAAATCTTGAAGGAATCGTTCAATATATCTTTATGAAAAACTGAGGCTCATTTTCTAGATCAAAAACCAAAAATTTGAGACATTATAGAGGTGTGTGCCATTTAATGCAACAAAATAGCTATTCTGTTGCATTAAAAGTAAAAAAATTGTATACAGTTTGTATTCAGATTATAGATAATTTATTTATACAAAAGTGATTGCATACAATTTGTATACAATCTGTATAAAATTTATAAATAGAATTTTAAATTATTTAAGTTGATATTAGAATAATGCGTTTGTTGCTAAGTATTGTTTTTTATTAGTTTATGCTATTGTGGATAAAAATATATACATTATTTTTTTTTATATAAGTTATTTTTTTTCATACACATTTGTGGAAAAACATACATAATTTTTTACTCGCAATATTTTTCCTTGAATACTTTCTAATGGAATAACGTACAAACAGTAGGTATCACGGACAGGTATAATATAATTTGTTATTTATTAGTAGAATTTAACGACAGTGTAAATAATTCATTTAATAATGATACAAACAACTATTAACTGTCAAGATAATACTTTTTATTGCTGGTTAATCATACTACGTTTCAGTCATATTTTTAATGACCCTTTTCAAGTACAAAAATTGCTTTAAATTAATTTACGTAACTATGAATAGACATTTTTCACCTGGAACATAACATATAAATACATATAGTTTTTACTTACTAAAATTTACAAAATCAATAATAATTAAAATATCAAAATATTAATTATAACCTTTAAACTTTCTTAAACTAATAATAAACATTATAAAATCCATTAAAAACAATTTTACAATAAACGTTGCTATTTAAACAATTAATAATACCCTAGTGGAAATCGAATCTGTGAATAACTGGGAATAACTGGGAATAACTGGGAATAACTGTTATAAACTGTTCAGTTTGAGACAGGAATAACAGTTATTCCCAGTTATTCCCAGTTATTCACAGTTATTCACAGTTATTCCCAGTTATTTACAGTTTAGTTTAAAAATAATTTGAAAAATATAAATTTGAAAAAATGAAAAAAATATATATTTTTTTTATTTTTTTTTCTATTATAAATATATTTGGAAATAACTGTTATTCGTACCTCTGTTTTTTCAAATTATTTTTAAGCTATAAACTGTGAATAACTGGGAATAACTGAGAATAACTGGGAATAACTGGGAATAACTGGGAATAACTGGGAATAACTGTTATCCCTGTCTCAAACTGAACAGTTTATAACAGTTATTCCCAGTTATTCACAGTTATTCCCAGTTATTTCCAGTTATTTCCAGTTATTCCCAGTTATTCACAGATTCGATTTCCACTAGGGTAGAAACCCTAAAGTAGTATAGGTTTCAGTCTGAAGTATAAATAAGTTATAAAGGAACATGATCAAACAAGAAGCAGTGAAGTCGTTCACAACAATAGTTAGACAGAAACCATAAGGAGGATAACACAATTGTGAGCCAACAAGTTAAAAGATATCTATGTACTAGGGCGCTGTTGTTGTATGTACCTATTTGCACATGCGTGTGTGTACTTTGAATTAAATGTATTAATTATAAGAAGAATACAAATGAAAGAGAACGTATAAAGAACAATTTGAGAGATTAATTTAGTAAAGCCAATAAATACTAATATGATTATATATATATATATATATATATATATATATATATATATATATATATATATATATATATATATATATAAAACACATCACATGTCAAAATAAGAAACATTATTAACTCCGATTCTCAATCCTACCCTGGCGAAAAAGATTTTAAATAATAATTAATAAAAAATGAAAATAAATGATCAAAATGAATAAAAATTATTTTTAAGTAATAAAAAATGAAAAAAGGTAATAAAAATGGATTAAAATGGATAAAATAAAATAGTAAGTAATAAAATTGAATGAAAGGGAATAAAATTGGTATGAATTCGGACATTTTATTAGATTTTATCCATTTTTATCCAATTTTATCTATTATTATTACAAAATAATATTTTTTATCCATTTATATTAGTTTTTAATTTTTTTTAACAATTATTATTATTTTTTATCAGTTTTTATTTAGATATATAAAATATATTATAAACAAAATTTTTAAAATAACATACAAGTAAGAATAAGAAAATATATAAATAAACTGTATTATGTTTTTGAAAATTTCTGTTTTTATTCGGTCGCTGTGAATCAATCTAACCTATATAATATCTAACCTAAAATAAACCTAACGCCGCAGAGGTCGCTAGTAAACACGCGCGCATTTTAGTAATGGTCAGATGGATCGGACTTATATACGAAGTGTACTGAACTCTCACCACTTGCGGGAGTTAGGCACAAATTTTAACGACAAGTGACAGGATTTTTGTGTTTACAATATGCTGGTACACGGAGCGAACAAATCGGGAATACTTCCTTGCGCCCTCTACTGCTACAGTTCCGTACGCACGTTTTTGGAAATAGGCCCAGCGTTGGGGTTCGATTATTTTTTTGTACCACTATGCTATGTTCAGAGTGTACCAGATCAAGAAGTCGATGATATAGCTAAGTTCGAATAGCGCAATTTTTAAATTTGAAATAACTAGATCAAGACTAGTGATTAATTGCGAGTTAACCTGTAAACTCGCACGTGGATTTAAATGCAGCGCTGTTTGAATGTAAACAAATAATAAGATTTAATCGAAGAAGCAAGAATTATCTAAATATAATTGGTATGTTAAGTGTAAAAAAGTTAAATTTAAGTTAAGTTTATTTTAGAAACATGAAAATAAAATATATGAAAATAATTATTTCAATTATAGGAAAAACTATTAAGAATTAAGCAACACTTGGATGAGAAAGGTAATAATAAACAATAATGTAAAAAAGAAGAGCTTTTAAATTTATGAAATTGAAATTTCAGATATTAAAAAAATCTACTTATTATGATTACGGAGTGGCACAATTGATTTTTGATTTCTCTGAGAAAAAGAAGAAGCTAATTAACTTTGATTATAAATTAATTGAAGCAGGTATATTATTACATTATAATCTCTTTATTTCTCCTTAACCTAATTTACATTTGTTGTTGTATCAACGTGACTAAAGTATATAAAAAATACATACAAAATATTAAAAATATCAACAAAATAAAAGCTTTTTTTTCTCTTTATGATCCTAAATAACAAAACTAAACAATTGGTAATACTTTTATTAAGATAACAATAAACTTACATAAGTGAACTGAAGCAAGCATATTTTGTTCATATTTAGTTTTTAAAATATTTTATTTTTCTCAGCTAAACATCTAATTTAATATTTATGCGAATATTAAAAAATAATTTTTGTCTCTAGGTAACAAAGACGCTATTGTTTTTCTTCTTTTACCTTAAATTCTAGGACTACTATTATGTAAAAGAAAAGATGCAGATCACATTTATGGCTCTTCACCTTCGGACATACAGATTTATGTAATTTTAATGTACAGGTATTGTTTGTTTTAAAATTAATTTCCCTTCTCACTGAAATTTCCATTAACATTAGAATTTTTTAAATTTTATTTTGAAAACTTTAACTTTTAGTTTACCGTAAAGGACGTAGTTCCTGATCAGGGCGTAATTTCTGATCATTATTTATTATAAATCATAATCTTTAAGATTTTAGTAGGAAAAAGCTTTTTTTAATTTATGAGGAAAAATAGATTGAGCGTAAGAAGTGCTTAGTTTGTGTGAAAAAAATATACTTTTACTTTTCACATGTAAATATGTGATCAGAAATACCTCTTAGGTGATCAGAAATTACGTCCTTCACGGTATGTATCTTAAGGGTAATTTTTTTTCAGTCAGTCAGTATCAGATAAACTTACACTAGTAGAATTTCTAGTAGGAAGAAATTTCCGTAACTTAATAAAATCTTAATCTTTATATTCATGCTAATACAAAATAATGCTAATTAATACTGAAACTAAAATTAATTCTTATATTATAGGAAAAATAAATTTGGAGAAATAGCTGAGCAGCCAAAATTATAATAAGGAAAAAAACAACAATAACGGGAAAACTGTAATAAGTACATACATCTAATGAAAAAAATAAGTGGATTATGTATATAATGGCTTTAAATGTATTGAATGGTGCGTTAATTTTGTGAGATTTATACCTGGGTGCTGTATAGTACAAGTTTCGTATCTTCGAGAGTGAATAAATCAATTAAATTAATTTACAGTGCAATTTAATTTTTGAATGATATCAAATTATAAACGAATTTCTTTTAATTATAAATACATAGTTTGGACTCGTAAAAAAATCATTTACATGTAAATATTATGTAATATTATAATTTATATAAAAACCATTGTTGATTAATGTTGAAATAAAAAGAGATATGTTAAATTCTATTTAAAATTAATATTGAGTGAAATTCAAAAAGCATCTAAGAATGTTTAATCGAAAGTCAGCTGTGAGTTGACTTTTGCATTTTGTTGCATGCAATATGCTTTAAGAAATATCTTATCAAAAAGGTAGAGAAAATAAAATGTAAATAATAAAATGTCACTGTAAGTGATTTGCAGGTAATAATTGCTGATGTTTAGTTTTCAATGAATATCTAATAAAGAATACGAGCTTTCTTATAAAAATGCTTAATTTATTAAAAATAATAATTAGAAATTTAGACATTTTTATAAATCGTAAATAAATTAAAGTTTGACGGTTTAAAAATCATTGAAATAACTTTAACCCTTTGAGGGGCAGTGGTACGTATTTGTCCCACCTATTTGGTTTTGGATTTTTCCGTATTTCTAAAACGTATATGCCTTTTTAAGACATCTATAAGACTTTTTGAACTCTTGAATACCTGATTTATTAGATTTTATAGAGAAATTGCAAATATTCATTAATTGAAGTATTTGTTATAAACAATTAATCTCAAAAAACCCGTTTTTTTACAGAAAAATGTGCCCCTCAAAGGGTTAATGTGGAATTTTGATTAAATTATTATAAATAAATATTATTATTTACTCAAATTTATTTTGTAAAGCTCATTATTCAGCTAATGGGCAAATATATCAATTTTAGATGCTTGCGTTATCTTGTTGAAAAAATTTGACGGCACCTAAACGTTATATGTGTAAATATTTTTTTTAGGAGATGTAAAATGGCCTGTACTCATAAATATTGGCTAGCTTTTCATTTTATTCAAAATTTGCAGTAAAGAAATGTTTTAATTTATAGTATGTATACCATGAAGATAATTCAGTTAAATTTTTAAATAAATTCATTCATTAGTTATTGAGAATTTTGGGTTCCTATATGATTTATTAAAATTTTTCGACCATTTTGTACCAGAAATCCAAATATCTTAAAAACTAATAAATTAATTTATTTGAAAATTTAACTAAATAATCATTATGGCACATACTACAAGTTAATGCATTTCTTTTCTGGAAATTCATCAATAAAATTGGAAGAAAGTTAATATTTATGAGAACAGGTTTAGTGTCCATTTTACATCTCCTTAAATCTATGTCATTAAAATATACTATTTTAATTACAATATTTTGATCTGTGAAATGTGACATTAACTACGATTAAAATCTTTATTTTAATTTTTGGAGTATAAAATTGGTTGTAAATAATATCTTTTTAATATAATTTTTAACGTCACTGCATTTATGCTATCATAGCGGTGCTAATTAATTACGGAGATTTTCACGATATTGATGAACAAAGGAGTTATAACATTTTCAGCTTTTCAGTACCGTTTTCTTATATAAGAATAATATATATTATTTAAGCATTACAAAATTTAAATACTGTGCAGTACTAAATATATCTTTTTTATATTTCTTTTGATTTTACAATGTTAAAGCAAAATAGTAGTAAACATATTATTCAATTTAAAAAAAATAATAACAAGCAAATATAAAAATTGAATAAATTTTAAAATTATTTCAAAATTTACTTTTCTTTAATAAATAATTTACTTGATTATTAATATTTAATTTCTAATACTTAAGCATAATTTTGATTGTACATGTAAATGATTTTTTTACGAGTCCAAACTATGTATTTATAATTAAAAGAAATTCGTTTATAATTTGATATCATTCAAAAATTAAATTGCACTGTAAATTAATTTAATTGATTTATTCACTCTCGAAGATACGAAACTTGTACTATACAGCACCCAGGTATAAATCTCACAAAATTAACGCACCATTCAATACATTTAAAGCCATTATATACATAATCCACTTATTTTTTCATTAGATGTATGTACTTATTACAGTTTTCCCGTTATTGTTGTTTTTTCCTTATTATAATTTTGGCTGCTCAGCTATTTCTCCAAATTTATTTTTCCTATAATATAAGAATTAATTTTAGTTTCAGTATTAATTAGCATTATTTTGTATTAGCATGAATATAAAGATTAAGATTTTATTAAGTTACGGAAATTTCTTCCTACTAGAAATTCTACTAGTGTAAGTTTATCTGATACTGACTGACTGAAGAAAAAATTACCCTTAAGATACATACCGTGAAGGACGTAATTTCTGATCACCTAAGAGGTATTTCTGATCACATATTTACATGTGAAAAAGTAAAAGTATATTTTTTTTCACACAAACTAAGCATTTCTTACGCTCAATCTATTTTTCCTCATAAATTAAAAAAAGCTTTTTCCTACTAAAATCTTAAAGATTATGATTTATAATAAATAATGATCAGAAATTACGCCCTGATCAGGAACTACGTCCTTTACGGTAAACTAAAAGTTAAAGTTTTCAAAATAAAATTTAAAAAATTCTAATGTTAATGGAAATTTCAGTGAGAAGGGAAATTAATTTTAAAACAAACAATACCTGTACATTAAAATTACATAAATCTGTATGTCCGAAGGTGAAGAGCCATAAATGTGATCTGCATCTTTTCTTTTACATAATAGTAGTCCTAGAATTTAAGGTAAAAGAAGAAAAACAATAGCGTCTTTGTTACCTAGAGACAAAAATTATTTTTTAATATTCGCATAAATATTAAATTAGATGTTTAGCTGAGAAAAATAAAATATTTTAAAAACTAAATATGAACAAAATATGCTTGCTTCAGTTCACTTATGTAAGTTTATTGTTATCTTAATAAAAGTATTACCAATTGTTTAGTTTTGTTATTTAGGATCATAAAGAGAAAAAAAAGCTTTTATTTTGTTGATATTTTTTAATATTTTGTATGTATTTTTTATATACTTTAGTCACGTTGATACAACAGCAAATGTAAATTAGGTTAAGGAGAAATAAAGAGATTATAATGTAATAATATACCTGCTTCAATTAATTTATAATCAAAGTTAATTAGCTTCTTCTTTTTCTCAGAGAAATCAAAAATCAATTGTGCCACTCCGTAATCATAATAAGTAGATTTTTTTAATATCTGAAATTTCAATTTCATAAATTTAAAAGCTCTTCTTTTTTACATTATTGTTTATTATTACCTTTCTCATCCAAGTGTTGCTTAATTCTTAATAGTTTTTCCTATAATTGAAATAATTATTTTCATATATTTTATTTTCATGTTTCTAAAATAAACTTAACTTAAATTTAACTTTTTTACACTTAACATACCAATTATATTTAGATAATTCTTGCTTCTTCGATTAAATCTTATTATTTGTTTACATTCAAACAGCGCTGCATTTAAATCCACGTGCGAGTTTACAGGTTAACTCGCAATTAATCACTAGTCTTGATCTACCCCGGTGGAAATTATATAAGTGTATCTAAATGTACAAAAATGTACCAAAAGGTATCAAGAGGTATCAAGAGGTATGAAATTGTATCAAACTGTGTCAAACTGTATATAAATGTTATTTTTCGTACAAAATTTTTGTTGATTCGATACACTTCGATACACTTTGACACATTTCAATACACTTTAATATATCTTAATACATTTATGTACAAAACTATTTTCGACGAAAAAAATGAATTCATTTTAAAGATATCAAAGTGTACCAAAATGTAACAAAAAATATCCGAACAAATGTTTCATTATAGTATTTTTTTTTTTAATGTATCAAAGTATATTAAAAGGTATCAAGATGTATCAAGATGTTGTATCGAATGTACGAAAATTAACATCTCTATACAGTTTAATACATTATGATACCTTTTAATAACTTTTGATACCTTTTCCATTTCCACTGGGGTAGTTATTTCAAATTTAAAAATTGCGCTATTCGAACTTAGCTATATCATCGACTTCTTGATCTGGTACACTCTGAACATAGCATAGTGGTACAAAAAAATAATCGAACCCCAACGCTGGCCTTGCGTACAAGCAACGATTCCATATGGTTTATGGAATCGTTGCTTATTGGCAATGAAAAATACCACCGCGGATCGAGAGGCGCTACGGTTGCAAAGACAATATGGCCGTTGTAACTACCCTAGTGGAAATCGAATCTATGAATAACTGGGAATAACTGTGAATAACTGGGAATAACTGTTATAAACTGTTCAGTTTGAGACAGGAATAACAGTTATTCCCAGTTATTCCCAGTTATTCACAGTTATTCCCAGTTATTTACAGTTTAGTTTAATAATAATTTGAAAAATATAAATTTGAAAAAATGAAAAAAATATATATTTTTTTTATTTTTTTTTCTATTATAAATATATTTGGGAATAACTGTTATTCGTACCTCTGTTTTTTCAAATTATTTTTAAGTTATAAACTGTGAATAACTGGGAATAACTGAGAATAACTGGGAATAACTGGGAATAACTGGGAATAACTGGGAATAACTGTTATTCCTGTCTCAAACTGAACAGTTTATAACAGTTATTCCCAGTTATTCACAGTTATTCCCAGTTATTTCCAGTTATTTCCAGTTATTCACAGTTATTCACAGATTCGATTTCCACTAGGGTATACTCTTTTAAATGTGTTTACATACACGATTCGTTTTCAAGAGTGAATTGTTCCTTAAATTAAACATATTTAATATTATATTTCACTAAATTAGTTAAAAAATAAGTTTAATGATTCCTTTGCATATAAAAACATCGACACGGTATAGCCATAACCGCTATTATTATAGTTCATGAAGTGACCATCAGGTCTCGCATGCTAATTTTTCATTGCCAATATACAAGGTCTATTTCCAAAAACATGTGTACGGAACTATAGCAGTAGAGGGCGCAAGGAAGTATTCCCGATTTGTTCGCTCCGTGTATCGTTAGTTGTCGGGATCACACACGCAAGGGGTATTTTGACAAGAAGTTATAGGATTTCTCGAATGTATGACAAAAATTACTATGTGAATTAATAAAAATTTATCGGTGCCCTGATGGAAATTAAAACGTTTTTTTTTAATCATTTTATGACCAGTAGAAATAGAAAGGCTTTTTTAACATTTTATGGCCATTTCTTTAGCATTATTATTACTGATAACCTTAAATCATATATACACCATTTTTTATGTTCACATTTCAAAATTTTACTATGGTAACATAGTAATTATTTTAAGATTGTTTTGTAATAGTTCAAAAATATCCTAGCATTTTTTGCTGCTTATCTTGTAAATAATTTTAGAAACCTAATAAAATTTACTACAACGCTAGAAGAAAAAGCACGTTTTCATATGAGTGCGTTATAATACTAACAGTAATTTTTAGAATTTTCTCTCAATATACTTATGTGTTTTACCTGCAGGATATAGAAATTGATATATTGAAATAAAATTTTTATTTTATATTAGTAAACACACGAATATGTATTAACCTATAATTGTTTTAAAAAATTTGCAAATGAATTAGAACAATAAAATTTTTAAAAACCTTCATTACCTACTTTACATGCTATTTATAAGACTTAAAACATTTTTCAATTTATTATATAAATTGATAAAAACTGACGAAAAATAATAAAAATAAATTTAATGTGATAAATAATAATCGATAAAAATGGTTAAAAACGGATAAAATGTTCGAATTCCTACACTTTTTATCCATTTTTATCCATTTTTATCTATTTTTAATTATTTTTATCACTTATTATCAAGATTTATCCATTTTTATCAGTTTTTATTCATGGTTATCATGTTTTATCATTTTTTATTACAAATCTCTTTCGCCAGGGTAAAGTCACCATCAATATAATCTTTAAAAACAGTTAACAACTTTTGTGTATCAAACATTCTATTGATATTATTCTTGTGAATATGTATATTAATCATTTCAGATACCAGTCTTTTATAGTAATTACACTCATTATCAAGGATTTTAACCTTATCAATATCGAAATTCATACTTTGACCGGTGTTTAAAACATGAGTATAAAGGGCCGATCTTTCACGCTTATGCAAACAATCAGACTTATCCTTATCTCCTTAATTCAAGTTTCAAGAGTTCTACCGGTCTGCCCAATGTAACAACCATTACAATCATTACAATTTATTTTATATACAACATTATTTTTTAATGATTTTTTTGTAATATTCTTACCCAATTGTGAATTGCATTTAATTTTGTTGTTAAGACTAAAAATTAATTCAAAATTGAATTTTTTACATATGTTTTTAAATGCAAATTCATGGGACCTTGAATAAGGAAATACAATTATATTATTGGACTCTCCCTAGTGGAAATCGGTTTCGCTAGTAACTGTTAATAATTAAAAATAATTGCTAATAACTGCAAATAACTGCTAAAAGCTGCTAATGACTGTTATAAATAGTTTAGTTTGAGACAGAAATAGCGGTTATTTGCAATTAATAGCACCCGGTCAAAAAAGGTTAGCTATAAAATATAGCTAAAAAAATAGTTAAATATATAGCTGTATCGAGCTGTATTTACAGCTATATCGATGTGTTTTTTTAGCTGTTTTTTATAGTTAAAAATGTACTTAATTTTATAGTTAATAATTTCGTTATCTACCGAAAATATTAATAGCTACTTTTTCAACTATATTTTATAGCTATTATTATAGTTAAATAAAACACTTGATTTTTTAGTGTATTTATACCCGGTCAAAAAAGGTTAGCTGTAAAATATAGCTAAAAAAATAGTTAAATATATAGTTATATCGAGCTGTTTTTACAGCTATATCGATGTGTTTTTTAGCTGTTTTTGACAGTTAAAAATGTACTTAATTTTATAGTTAATAATTTCGTTATACCAAAAATATTAATAGCTACCTTTTCAACTATATTTTATAGCTATTATTATAGTTGAAATAAAAACTTAAATTTTTATTGTATTTATTACAATATATCAATAGCTAGATATTTAACTATACTTTATAGCTGAAAATAAATGGTTTTTTAGATATCCTTCATAGTTGAAAATATACCTACATTTTTAGTTGATAATTTGGTTATTACTCATAGATATTTAGCTGAAAAAACATGAATATCGCTATAATATAAATAAATATAGCTGTATTATACTTATATTATTAGCTGTTTTTATAGATGTTTTTTTGACCGAGAACAGCTGAAAATATAACTGTAATTTCAATTGTATTTTTAGCTGTTTTTTAGCTATATTTTTAACAATTTTTTTTAGCTAAATATTATTAGAGTAGCTTTCAGATATACTCGAGTTCATTTATATTGTCCTTCCCTACCTTCGCTGTAAATTGATTAACCTATACATACACTAAATCTAAGTAATAACTCGCAGGGGTCGCTAGAAAACACGCGCGCATTTTTTAGTAACGCTAAGATGGATCGGTCTTATATTCAAAGTGTACTCAACTCTCACCACTTGCGGGAGTTGGACACAAATTTCAACGTGTCAAAAACGTTTAGCTAAAAAAATTAGCTAAAAATTAAGCTTAAAATATAGCTGTTTGACTCGTTGAAATTTGTGTCCAACTCCCGCAAGTGGTGAGAGTTGAGTACACTTTGTATATAAGACCGATCCATCTTACCGTTACTAAAAAATGCGCGCGTGTTTTCTAGCGACCCCTGCGAGTTATTACTTAGATTTAGTGTATGTATAGGTTAATCAATTTACAGCGAAGATAGGGAAGGACAATATAAATAAACTCGAGTATATCTGAAAGCTACTCTAATAATATCTAGCTAAAAAAAATTGTTAAAAATATAGCTAAAAACAGCTAAAAATACAATTGAAATTACGGTTATATTTTCAGCTGTGCTCGGTCAAAAAAAACATCTATAAAAACAGCTAATAATATAAGTAAAATACAGCTATATTTATTTAGATTATAGCGATATTCATGTTTTTTCAGCTAAATATCTATGAGTAATAACCAAACTATCGATTAAAAATTTTAGGTATATTTTCAACTATAAAGGATATCTAAAAAACCATTTATTTTTAGCTATAAAGTATAGTTAAATATCTAGCTATTAATATGTTGTAATCCCGGTCAAAAAAAGTTAGCTATAAAATATAGCTAAAAAAATAGTTAAATATATAGCTGTATCGTGCTCGTTTTACAGCTATATCGATGTGTTTTTTAGCTGTTTTTTATAGTTAAAAATGTACTTAATTTTATAGTTAATAATTTCGTTATACCGAAAATATTAATAGCTACTTTTTCAACTATATTTTATAGCTATTATCATAGTTAAAAAAACACCTAGTACACTAAAAATTGAAGTGTTTTTTTAACTATAATAATAGCTATGAAATATAGTTGAAAAAGTAGCTATTAATATTTTCGGTAGATAACGAAATTATTAACTATAAAATTAAGTACATTTTTAACTATAAAAAACAGCTAAAAAACACATCGATACAGCTGTAAAACGAGCACGATACAGCTATATATTTAACTATTTTTTTAGCTATATTTTATAGCTAACTTTTTTTGACCGGGCAGTTATCATCAGTTATTAACAGTTATTAGCAATTATTAGCATTCATAAGCAGCTATTTGCTATTTCATTAACAGTTATTAGCAGTTATTTGCGTTTATTTATGGCTATTTGCAATTTCTTGCAATTATTTACAGTTATTAACAATTATACGCTTTTTAAAAAATTTTTTAATTTTTTATGTATAGGAAAAAATTTCCAAGACAATAAATTTTTATGAATAACTATTATTAACTATAAATAACTGCAAGTTTCTGCAAATAACTACAAAAATCAGAAAATAATTGCAAATAACTGCGAGAATCCGCAAATAACGGTAAATAACTGCAAAAATAAAAAAATAACTGCAAATAACTGTTACTATTATCTTAATTTTTAAAAATTGTATTGTACAAAATTGTTGTGCTTATAAATGTTAATAACTGTTAATAACTGCAAATAATTACTATTAACTGCAAACAACCGCTACTTCTGTCTCAAACTAAACTATTTATAACAGTTATTAGCAGTTGTTTGCTGTTATTACCCCAGTGAAAAGTGTAAATGTATGAAAATATACGAATGTCTATCAAAGTTTATGAAATTGAATCCAAGTGTTGCATTTCGGTCAAGTCGATGATACGCTTTGATACATTTTCAAAAAAAAGTTTACTGAAATCAATTCTTTGCATCTGCTGATGTTACATATTTTGATACACTTTTGCACATTTTTATGCACTTTGACACATTTTTGCATACTTTGATACACTTTCATACATTTTTCAATATAAAAAAAATATTATTTTTCTTTGATACACTTTTACATACTTTGATACACTTTTGCACATTTTAATACACTTTGATACATTTCCAAAAATATTTGCTATATAACAGGAAAAACAATTCAAGATGTTACTCAGAAGTGTATCAAAGTGTACCGAGATGTACCATAGTATATCATAATATATCAAAGTGTATCAAAGTGTGTTAAAATGTATCAAAGTGTATCAAAGAGTATCAAAATGTATAACATGCAAAAGAATTAAGAAAATTGAACTTCAGCTCATTTTTTAAGACGTATATCAACATGTATCAAAGTGTATAAAAGTGTATCAAAGTGTATCAACGTCTGGACCGAAATGCAACACTTGGATACACTTTGATACACTTTGATACACTTTGATACACTTTCGTATGTTTCGGTGCACCTTCATACACTTTGATACGTTTTAATACACCAAAAAATTTCCACTCGGGTAGCAAAACTTATTTCCACTATAGTGGAAATAAAGGGCTGGAAGATATTTATCATTTAAATTGTGGTGACTATACCTATTTTGGATAATTCTTTTGTCAATATGCTTATTTATAAACTTTATTGGGTAATTGTTGCCAATAAGCATCCTTCTAATAATGTTGAAATTCTTCACATGAAACCTTGTGTCTGAGAGCTTGAGAACTTTATCCACCAATGAGAACACTATGCCAATCTTTTGAGAAATAGGTCCATGAGAATGGAAATTCAGGTATTGTCCCGAGTGAGTGTCCTTGAGATACCAATCCGTAGTGATGTTGCTTTTATCATTAAAATCAACGCATGTGCAAATAGGTACATATAACAACAGCGCCCTAGTACATAGATATCTTTTAACTTGTTGGCTCACAATTGTGTTATCCTCCTTATGGTTTCTGTCTAACTATTGTTGTGAATGACTTCACTGCTTCTTGTTTGATCATGTTCCTTTATAACTTATTTATACTTCAGACTGAAACCTATACTACTTTAGGGTTTCTATTGGGATTTAAAATAGACAGATAGTGGGGGAAAAATGGCGCCGACGAGAGCTGAACTTTAGTAATGAAATTCGACTTTTGTCAGCGCCATTTTTCCCCCACTACCTGTCCATTTTAAATCCCAATTATTAATTGTTTAAATAGCAACGTTTATTGTAAAATTGTTTTTAATGGATTTTATAATGTTTATTATTAGTTTAAGAAAGTTGAAAGGTTATAATTAATATTTTGATATTTTAATTATTATTGATTTTGTAAATTTTAGTAAGTAAAAAACTATATGTATTTATATGTTATGTTTCAGGTGAAAAATGTCTATTCATAGTTATGTAAATTAATTTAAAGCAATTTTTGTACTTGAAAAGGGTCATTAAAAATATGACTGAAACGTAGTATGATTAACCAGCAATAAAAAGTATTATCTTGACAGTTAATAGTTGTTTGTATCATTATTAAATAATATAATTTGATAAGTCAATATTTAGATTTTTTTTAATAATATCATTTGATGTAAAATCTTTAATGAATTGTCTAACAAAAGCAAAAATTGAATCATTCACAGATAAAAAACACAAGATAGCACTGAATAAATTTTGATTCCAGTATATATTGAAATTATTTCTTTTTTTTTGCCTTTCATAAATTAATGATGAATAAACTTCTTTTCTTATTTTTGCTTTTGAATGAACTTTAATGTTATTCATTAGAAAATTTTGTGTAAAATAAAACTGACGAAGAGTTTCAAGTTCGTTTTCATAGAATATTTTTTCCACTGCTTTTCCTAAACAAGTCTTGATCACGTCATCGTTTTGTTTGTTATTAAGGCTCAATTTATGTTTTAGTACTCTATGTGCATTAAAAATATACATCGTATTTACGATTTCCATTTTTATTTTATTTGGACCATGTGTAACCTTTTTCACTTGCCCATTACCATCTTCGAAACGAAATGCAGACCACCCAATTGAAAAAATCCATCTGGATTTCCACATGGATTCCATGTGGATTCATATAGGAATCTACGCGGATTACCCCCGTGGATTTCCACGTAAAAAATCCATGTGGATTTTATGAAAGCTATGTTTATTTTATAAAACCCTCGTGGACTGTTAAAGAATCCATATGGATTTTATGAAATCTATGTGGATTTTCAAGGGACCCGCATGGATTTTATGAAATCTGTGTTAATTGTATGTACTTCTCGTGGGTTTCAAGAAATCCATATGAATTTTGTGAAATCCATGAGGATTTTTAGGTAATCAACGTAGATTTTTTACTTGAATATCCACATGGATTTAAATAAAAATCCACGTGGAAATCCACATGGATATTTTGAATAGGAAATAACTCGATATTTATTTCGCATTCAAAGTAAAACCCAAAAACGAGGGAAACCTCGTAATTTCAGCTCTTTGAAGATCAGAGAGCTTCTATAATTCAACTGAGAGTATTCTGGTCCTATATATCTGCGACTTCGAAATTCATATGATGGATCACAAAACTTAGAGAAACGCCACCTTGTGACTTACTGTCGAATTGATGATTGATTACGTCGATTCTATTTTGAATCTATAGGTGGCATTTTTCTAAGTTTTGTGATCCCTCATACAAGTTTCAAAGACGCAGATATATAAGGCCAGAATACTCTTAGTTGAATCGTATAAGCTCTTTGATCTTCAAAGAGCTGAAACTACGAGGTTTACCTCGTTTTTGATTTTTACTTTCAATGTGAAATAAATATTGAGTTATTTAAAAATCCATATGAATTTTTTTAAAAACCACGAGGAGTACATAAAATTAACACAGATTTTATAAAATCCATGCGGGTTCATTGAAAGTCCACATAGATTTTATAAAATCCATGGAATGCGAATCCACATGGAATCCATGTAAAACCCACGTGGATTTTTTCAGTAGGGGTTATATGGGGCCCCATTGACGTACACTTGGAACTATGTGTTTTACTTGATGCACATTAAATGAATATTTATTGGGTCCATATAAATGTTCTACGTTGTCAGCAACGTATTTAAAAGATTTTCTATATCGTTCAGGTTTTCCATGTGAATCTTAGGTCGCAGTAAAATTGTTGTCGCTTGTGCCAGCATTAAAAAATGATTATAGTATTTTACTTTTAATATACCCTGTAATAAAATTGGGAAATAGTAAGTAAGCGATTCTCTTAGCTCAGAAGCTTTCCAATAATGCATATATTTAATGATTCTAGGAGTCCTTGTTACATAATCTGGTGGAAAAATTTGTTTAAGTTCTTTGTTAATTGTATTTTGATCTAATTTTTTTACGTAGAAAGGATGATTTTTATATTTACTATCAAACCATAAGGTAAGAAGCATCCTAAACAAGCCTAATAAATGGGCGTGCATATAATCGGGCACAAATGAAGTCGTCACATTAATAAAAGGTATCAAAGCAGTTATGGAAGGTCCTTTTACTCCTTGGACGTGTTCAAAATAATTTTCTACTGCTTCAGCCCCTTGAAAAATCATTCTCTCTTTAATTCGTAATATTGGTACAGGATTAACATTTTTATAAACTCTTGTAAATCCAAATCCTGTTTCGCAGGATTCGCCTGGATGTTCACAAAATGAACAGCCAAATGCTCCATTAAATTGCATGATGTTTTGTACTGCTGCTCTTGCGGGTGCATCTAGAGTGGCGATTGGAGCAATAATAATACTGCGTTTAAGAGAGTGAGTTTCATTTTCATACCATTTTAAACCGTTTACATATAAATCTTTCAGACATTGAACAAAAGGTTTTAGAAATGCTGTCATATTTGGTTTTTTTCTCTGCCATAATAAATTCCATATACAAATTGAAAATTGAACCGACTTTCAGGAGGGATATTTACAATCTGAGCTTGAACAAGCCATACTTGACCATCAGAATTATTAGCTATTGGTAATCCATCAGTGTTCCAAAGCAAAACTACATCATTACTTTTCAAAACATTTTCTTTCAAATAACGAAATTGAGTTCCTGAATAAATGTCACATATAAAATTAGGGTCTATAATTTCATTGTTTCTTTGTAAATTAATTAAGTTACTAAGATTTTGGTATTCAAAAGCATGTTTTAACAATAATTTTAAATCATATCTACGAAGATCGCATTCACTTTCTTACTTTCGCAATTAGAATAAATAGTAACTTGAGGTTTTACGTTAAATTTACCACAATAGTGAGAACAATTTTCACACATGCGATGCTTTGTAATATTTTCTTTACTAGGCATTATTTTTTCAAGAAATTTCAATAAAAAGTATTTATTTTTTGGTAGATAGTTTGGCTTTGGCAGTAAATTATGTACGGTTTTAAATAAATTATATAAAGCTTTCTTTGTTGTCGAATGTTCAAGATAATAACCTAATAATATCGATACGCAACTTCCAACAGAGAATTCTGAATTTTCGTAAAGCTTTTTGTTCATTAAATCGTTGTCCTCATTATCCATTTCATAGTCTTGTAGAATATCTGGATTTTCATTTACAAGATCAATAAAATCATCGAACGAATCTGACACTGTAGAGTCCGCATCATTCAGACACGGTTAGAAATATTAACAGACATGTCTGTTAAAAACTGTTTACAGACAAAAATGTCTGTTACTTTAACAGACAAATTGTCCGTGAAAAATGTAATATACATTTTAAATTGACATACTTGTGTCTGTTGATTTAACAGAGATTAAGTAACAGACGAAAAAAGTTAACAGATTACACAAATGTTTTTAACTGTTGCATTTAATGTTTAATCGCATTCATTTTCTCTTAAATCGTTATACATATCATGTTAAAAATTTAAAATATTATCAAGTGCAAATATTATATTTTAAATTATTTTAAAAGCATTCATATTTATTTATTACTTTATCTATTTTTCATCGCTTTGTTTTCAAGAAAAGTTTAAATAAATTCAAATTTTTATGGTCTACCTATAATCTTTAATTTTATAAAATTTAGAACACCCTTTTATTTTTGTTTTTAGCTACTAGTTTTTGCAAAATATACATTATTTAAAAAAAAATAAAAAATTTATTTAACAATATAGTGGTTCCAAATTGTCAACTCGCAATTCAAAATTTTACATTAACTATTTAAATAATTCTTTAATGAAAAAGCACCTCTATATCCATCGGTTGATCATGCATTGCAAGAGCATTGGTTAAGTTTTTAAATTAAAATTCAAGTCAAGTTCTGTTTATGTTTCGTATATCAATTTTTTCGACAAATTTTTTTCGATATAATCGATATTCATTTAAAAGAAGCAAACTGTCAAACATAAGCAGATAGTATTCATTTAAAAGGAGCAAGCTGTCAAACGTAAGCAGATAGTTGTTCGAGTAGTTGCTTAATTTAGTTCGTCTCTAAAATGGATGAAATGCAATACCTAATCCAATGTGATAATCCTACTTCCTGGAGTATTGTGTACAAAAGTTCAATTTTAGTTGAATCAGGTGTATCAAGTATTGGAAAAGGTATGGAAGTAGTTTTTATGTGGCCGGAAAATCCCGACAAGAAAAATATTAAGGATGCCCTACAAAATTGTAAGGACCCCACTGGGAATCCTGACAGGGACCCTACTTGGCTTGTAATGGGACGCTTCTGAGATCCCGATAGGGCAGCCTCATTTTCCTAAATATTCTATTAATACCCGTCCACTGCCCGATAATTGTCTGACTATTGATATTCAAAACATTTTAAAGTAAAACATAACCTCTTGTGACATTCTCGCCAGTAAATTAAATTTTATTTTTCTTTTAAGATCCGAATTCGTTTGCAAAAAATAAATGTATTGATATATTTATAAAATAATATGAATGAATCATTGTTCAACTCAATTTTATATATTATGCATTTATTTTTTTCTACGAAAATTCAATGTTAATTGCTATTAAAACACACACACACCACACTACTAAATAAGAACATGACTGTATCTAAAATTAAAATAATTCTTCTTTTCGTGATGAATATTATTTATATTGAAACTATTTTAGAGTTAAATTTACAAGAAAAATAGTTTTTTTACATCAGATATACACGTGCATCAGAAGAGGTTATGTTCTCACTTGGAATTTATTCATGTCAATTGTCGGGCAACTGTCAGGTGATAAACGGGTAATAATAGGGCACATCTGAAAATGAGGTTACCCTATCGGGACCTCCGAAGCGCCCGATTACATGCCCCACCGGGACCTTATAATAATCTTAGGGTACCTTATAGGGACCTCATTTTTACCTTAACTTCGTTTCTAGTCGGGATTTTTGTAGCGGCGGTAGCGTAGGGGGTAAGGCTCTTGGCTCGCGCTCTAGTGGACCGGGGATCGATTCCCCGGGAAAATTTCGGAAATTTTTTTTCTGATTTATTCACGGGGAATAGAACTTGGAGACCACGAAAAACCAATTAAAAAGTCCCTCTGGGCAAAAATGAATTATTATTAAAGTCCCATTGGGTAAAACAAAAAAAACTATAAAAACTACCTGGTGATGGCCTGACATAAGCTAATGAGAGCTAGTCAAAAGGCCAATTAAAAATTAGAAGAAGAGTAGAAGAAAATTCTTGTAAGGCTAGGCCGTTTCGAGGGCGCGTAATCGCAATGTCTAGTAAGTGAAAAGTTTTTCTTCTCATGTAATAATTAATAAGGAGATTTTTAATTTATTTGCGTAATTTTTATCTTATTCTTAATTTTTGACTAATTTTATTTATTTTTATTTTATTATTAATTTTTAAATTATTTACGAAATTTTTACCTTATTGTTGAGTTTTAACTTATTAATTACGAAAGTAATTAATTACTGTCTGTCATAATTTGGATTGGAACGTTTTGAATATTTCATTCACGTGTAAAGCATGCGCTATCTTATAAGTTTTCAATGAAAATTTCAATTGAAGAAATTCCTTGATTCCTTTTATGAATATTTAAGAAATTTATTTTAAAACAAAAATTATTTGTAGTTAATGAATCCGAGCTCACAGATATTATTGATGTATTGAAGAAGGATTATAAAAATAATACAAAGACCTTCAAAGTTAAAAAGAAAGCTGTAAAACGACATATTGAAGATACTGATTTGTTGAAGGTATTTCTACATTCTTATTAAATTTTATAAAATAGATTTTTTTATAAATAAAATTTTGTTTTCATTTTATTTATAGTCAAGCATTTTACTATATAAATTCAACTAAAAATCTTAATATTTATCTAATTTTGTATACCACTCTTATACAATTATAATAACCTATTATAGGAAAACGCAGTCCACAAAACAAAAAAAAATCAAGGAAATTATTTAGCAAATAAGAAGATTTTAGATGAATTAAAACTAACAAGGAGAGTGCATTGCATTTGGGTCTTGGATTTTCTTCTAGTTTTGGGATCTTTTTTCTTACATAAAATCATGAAAAAAGCCGCATCCATTCGATCCAACACTCGATTTTTTCTGAGTTATGAGCAGTTTTGTCTGTTTTGTTGAAAAAATTGCATCTGCTTTATAATTTTACAGTTTTTGAACTACTTATTCTAGAAGGTTTTTACTCATTGCATATTAAAGTTGAGATTAAAACCTTTCGATTAAAAAAAAAACGTGTCCAAAAAGCTCAAGCTATTAAAAAGTTATGGGCGAATAAAAATAGCGCAAATATTTAGCTCAAAAAATGCATAGAATTTAAATGCAACATTTTAGTCAGAAATTCATTTCAATTTTCATCCCTTTATAAGTTTTTAACAACTTGAGCTTTTTGGACAAGTTTTTTTTGTAATCGAAAGGTTTTAATCTCAACTTTAATATGCAATCAGTAAAAACCTTCTAGAATAAGTAGTTCGAAAACTGTAAAATTATAAAGCAGATGCAATTTTTTCAACAAAACAAATAAAACTGCTCATAACTCGGAAAAAAACGAGCGTTGGACCGAATGGACGCGGCTTTTTTCATGATTTTATGTAAGAAAAAAGATCCCAAAGCTAGAAGAAAATCCAAGGCCCAAATGCAATGCACTCTCCTTGTAAGTTCAGATGGTACTTCAAGTAATTCGAATCTTTTGAATCAATCTCACAATTGGGAAAAGGTTAAGAATTTATGCTCAGATCTTGACTCACTTTACGCAGGAATTACAGTGGCAACAGATAAAATTAAAGTTATATCTCAGGTAAGTCAAATATTATCTTCAATAATTTAATAAAAGTATTTATTATAAATTTCAATAAGTTAATTAGAAAATGAAATTGAATCATAAATTCAATTAAAAATATTAAATTACAACATTAAAAAAAAAATTAAAACATTTTTACAGAAACAATACTTTCATATTATATGCAATTTAAAATCAGTTATTTAAAATTTTTTATTATTCTTCTTTCATTACATAAAATTTAAAACGTTTTAGATTATCATAACCTATAAATTTTGATTATAATAACAAATTATACTTTTAAAAATAAATGATTTTCCATATTTCTATATTTGGTTAGTAAGTAAATTATGTAAGTCAATTTTTTTATTTCTATGAATCTGGAAACAGTAATACGCTGTTTTATGTAAATAATAATTTTTTAAACTTCATTTGAGAATATTTATTGTGGAATTTTTATTATTATTATTTATATTTTAAATAACTTTAAGAGATTATTTTAAATTAATTTATAAAAAATTTTATAAACGTTTATCGTGCAACAAAGGGTTAAATAACTATTAAAAAAAAAGTGTAACAACATTTATTAGTATCTATTTTCTGTAGGCCTTAGAACTACTTGAAAATTTTGTGAAACCATTAGATTATGTTACCTAAATGGATTCTAAGGAAGAAATAATTATGAATGATCAGTCAAAAAGTACAGATGTTTAAAAAGCTAATTGTTTATTTAATATACCAATAGATGAAGTAAGCTATTAAAACATCCCAGAAATTGTGAACTTTTAATTTTTTTACTTATTTTACATTTTTAGATTCTGCAAGATGGAAACGAACTTTTTGATTATAATCAACCATCAACTAGTAATAGTAGTTTACGTTACCAGTGCAGAAAGTAGGCGATAGCCGCACGCGCGAAGGTTGCCGCTCGAGCGAAGCGAGAGCGGCAATGCGCGTGCAGCTATCGTTTGCTTTTTGCACGTGTAGCGTACATTATTTTTTCTAACAAGTCTCGGAAAGTTCGATCAAACAAAATGGAGGAAATAGTATTGAAAAAAAAGTAATATCATTAATTTTCGTACAAGAATACGAATTATCGTAAAATGCGGGAAACATTAAACTAAAAATTAAACAATAAAATGAGATAAACAAAGAATGTGATAAGTGCGTGCTTTTTGTACGTAACGTCCTTGTTTCTTCATTTTTCAGTATGATAGGTGCGGTTTTACTTAGAAGAAGGGATAATTAACAACTGTTAAATTTCATTTCGAATGATAGATAAAAGCGCGTGCTCTTTAACGTTTTTGGTTCCTCACTCTTTAGCTTGATAGGTGGTGCTTTACGTAGAAAAAGGAATAATTAACAACTGTTTCACTTTAATTAATAGATATAGCATTTAGTTTCGGTTAATAGTTTGAACAAGCATAAATTTTCTTTTTCTTTCGAACGCTGTTAATTTATTAAATTAACAAAATAACAATTTCATTACATAACGCGGTGCCGAAAAAATTAAAAATTCAAAGTATTAGGCTACGTTGTTATGAAAAATACTATACACAATTACCGAGAAAATTTGATAAACTATAAATAGCGTATAATATGTAACGAGGAATATAATTAAATAAAGGATTTTTAAATTAATTCATATTATTGTTTTTTGAACAAAGAATATGTTTTAAACTATAATTGTAAAAATAACTTTCACCGAAATTATCTACTTTTATCTACTTTTCAAAATGAAATGTAACGGTTGTTAATCATCCCCTCTTTTAAGTAAAGACATACATAGCATATTGAAAAATATAGAAACGTATAAAAAGCACGCGCTTATTACATTCTTTGTTTAATTTTTTTTAATGTTTAAATTTTAGTTCAATATTTCCTGCATTTCACGACAATCCGTATTTTTGTATAAAAATTAATAATATTAAATTTTTTTTCGAACAAAGAATATGTTTTTAAATTATAATTGTAATAATAAATTAACAGTGTTCAAAAGAAAAAGAAAATTTATGTTTGTTCAAACAATTAACCGAAACTAAATGCTATCTATTAATGAAAGTGAAATTAAACGAATGTTAATTATTCCTATTTCTACGTGAAGCACCATTTATCAAGCTAAAGAGTGGGGAGACAATAACGTGGCGTACAAAGAGCACGCGCTTTTAACTACTTTTTAAAATGAAATGTAACGGTTGTTAATTATCCCCTCTTTTAAGTAAAGAGGCACATAGCATTTTGAAAAATAAAGAAACAAAGACATTACGTACAAAAAGCATGCGCTTATTACATTCTTTGTTTAATTTATCTTAATGTTTTAATTTCAGTTTAATGTTTCCTGCATTTTACGACAATTCGTATTTTTGTATAAAAATTAATGATATTACACTTTTTTTCGAACAAAGAATATGTTTTTAAATTTTAATTGTAATAATAACTTTCGCGTAAAAAATAACTTTCGCGTGAAAATATAGATCACTTTCGGAACGGAAACGCGTACTGAAAAACGAACTTTCCGAACGCCGTTAGGAAAAAATAATAAAATAAGTTATAGATCCGAAATTCCAAGGTCTTTAAGTACACATCAAGTTAAAAAAATAGATTTATCTGAAGATAAAAGCGAAAATAAAGAAAATGATATAGAGGAAACTGATTCCAGGAAAGTGTTTACATAATAGAATTTAGTGACGAAGATGAATCACTATTGGTAAATCATTAAATTTATATATGTATATATGTATATGTGTATAGTAATCATAATCTCCCCAAACAACCTTTAAAAAGGTAAAATTACGGCAAGTTAGCTTTAAAAAAAATCTTTTTCACTATCTCAAAAATAAAAAATATTTTGTTAAAAATTTAAACTAATTTAATACAATCAACTATAAAAAAATCTATTATATCTCTAAAAAAAGGCTTTAACATTATAGATAATAAAAAAGTGGGAATTTAATTATAACAAAAATATACTTGAAAAAATACTGAAATCAATAATATGTGGTCAAGTTTTAATATGATTTAAAATAATACTTACGAATGATATTCTACCTATATTTTGATGATAATAATGAATCAATAAAAAATTCCTTTGTTAAAAATGAAGAGTAAAAAAAGCCATATAAAATGTTATTGAAAATATAAAACTATCTTCAACAAAATTTAAAAAATTAATAAGTAATTAACGTAAAAGTAAGAATAAAAGTAATATTACAGCTATAAACTTGCCAGGCCCACCCTTCAAAAGTTCTATTTCTTGGTGAACACACATTCATTTAAAACATTTTTTAGGATTGACTTTTTAGAATCTCGTAAGGAAATTCAAAATATATATTAATTTTCACAATTTAATATTCAATGAAAAATAATCTAATTTTATAACATTAATGATATATTTAACTTTTGTAGAGTAGGCCTGGCAAGTTTATAGCTGTAATATTACTTTTATTCTTACTTTTACGTTAATTACTTATTAATTTTTTAAATTTTGTTGAAGATAGTTTTATATTTTCAATAACATTTTATATGGCTTTTTTACACTTCATTTTTAACAAAGGAATTTTTTATTGATTCATTATTATCATCAAAATATAGGTAGAATATCATTCGTAAGTATTATTTTAAATCATATTAAAACTTGACCACATATTATTGATTTCAGTATTTTTTCAAGTATATTTTTGTTATAATTAAATTCCCACTTTTTTATTATCTATAATGTTAAAGCCTTTTTTTAGAGATATAATAGATTTTTTTATAGTTGATTGTATTAAATTAGTTTAAATTTTTGACAAAATATTTTTTATTTTTGAGATAGTGAAAAAGATTTTTTTTTAAAGCTAACTTGCCGTAATTTTACCTTTTTAAAGGTTTTTTGGGGAGATATCACAACTTTTTCAAAGTCGAAAATTCTTATCTCAATAAATTTATTAACTTTACCGATAATCTAATACTTTAATATAATAACACTAATTTTATAGTTAATTCTATCAACCTAATTTTTATATATTTATTATTATTATAAAATATTTGTTTTCGAAAAAATTTTAATCTTATTTTCTTCCACACTTTCAAATTAATCAACTATTATAAAACTTATTTTGTCTAAATATCGTATGAAAAACTAATTAATTAATTAAGAATGTTTTAAAATATGTAAATATTACTTTTTCATTTGTTGTTTTCATTTTTAAATACCAAATCGGTATTACCGAATTTTGAATTTCGCCGCTTTCAACTGTTGAATTTTATGTACGGGACGTTTTACTGCGCACGCGCAAACTGTTCACATGAACGCCCGTGATTTTGCGGCAGCTCGTCAGCTATATAGAACGAGACACTAAATTCTTATATTACTTATTTACGCAATGTCTTTATACATTTAGCATATTCTGAAAGCATTTGCCTGAATACATGCGTTCATTATATTAAAAGATATAACTCGTATTCTCTTTCTTTTTCTCACTCTCTATACTCTCTTTCTCTCTCTCACTTATTAGCAATCCCACAATTCATATTCTGTCTCTTTCTCTCACATCAGATGAAAAACTTTCCGTCGTTCTCTAACATCCGCCGGAAATCTGAAACAACCCGATATAGAAAAGAAATTGACAGACTAACCTGTAATAATATAAAAAAATCATGAAAACTTGACTTTTGGCCATGTATTTTTGTTGTCAGATAAAACATTAGATCATTTTATGTATACTAGTAACCAAATAATATGTAAATATTGAAACATAATCATTTATTCAAAGTTTTAATCTTTGAACATCTCAAATTCAAAGTAAATAGGGAAAGCCGTAGCGCTATCTTGCCGTAAGGAGCGCTCCCTGATATAAAGCTTGAATTTCGTTATTCTAATTACAGGTTCTAAATTCGGCTTCAAATAAAAAATCACTAAACAGAATCCAACCGGTCAGTTTATAATTATTTGTAAATTATTATTTTACCACTATTTTTTATTTTAAAATATGTTAATTTTCTTTTTAATTATTATAGCTTCATAATATGAAAATTGAACCAGAAGAGCCGAATGAGCAAATGGATGAAGCAGGGATTTTGACCTTGTTACATCATGAAGCGAATGAAAAAAAGGAGTTAGTTTATCACTGTTTTTACTTTTTTTTTAAATAGAAAATAAAATTCATTCTAAAATAGTAAATATAATTCATGTTTCAGATAATAGAATTGATAAAAGGATCAAATATATTCATAAAAAGTTATATGCTTAAAAATGCGCAAGAGACGCAAATAAAACAAACATGTTTTGCCAGAGCGCTAATAAAAGCGATTTTTAATAAAAATGCTTTTGACCAAATGCTCTTTGAGTGGAAAATCGGGATGTCAGCCAGGACTGCATAAAGAAGCAGTAGATGCCATCCTTAGTAAAATATTAAATTACAATAAGATAAATTTAGAAAATTTTTAAATTTTAATTTCAATGTCATGTTTATTTTTTGTAGCTTATACGATGGCGTAGGCGAAAAAGGAAGGCTGGAAGTATTCTGATAAACAAACCATAAAACAGAGCATGAGGCAGATGACCGTGGAGAAAAATGGTTCTGCCACTATATTAGCAGAAATTAAAAAAGAAAATTTTGATTTTAATATTTGAATTACAATAATATTAATAATTAATTTTAAGTTCATATTTAGTTCTAATAAAGTTGTAGTTCTAATATAATGATAATATTTTTTATTTCAATTTAATTATATATTTTTCAAACTGTGCATACAAGTCATACATTTTTCGTACATAAATGATTGTATACAGTTTATGTACAAATTATATTTTAATTTTATGCAATCACTTTCGTATGAAAAAAGTATATTATCTGCATATATTGTATACAATGTGTCTTCAAACTGTACACAACTTTTTTACTTATATTTTAAAATTATGTTCAAAAAGTTACATAAAAAGGCAGATTTACATGAGATTTACTCATATACGAAATTCAGATGATTGTAATTGACATCAACTTTAAAAATTTTATTACGGAATTATTAAATTATTTAAGGTGAGTCTATGAAATATTATTAAAAAAATAGAATACTTACTAGGAGAGTATCACATCTCCGGATCACGGATTTTGCTCTAACTTTGAGATAGGTTTTCAGATGTCAAAATATAGAAAAAGTCAGAGTTATAGACCCCAACGCTCAATATTTCTCTAGTTGCAGGCAATTAAAGAAAATCACTAAAAAAGTTACTAGATTTTCAAACGTTTATAATTCTTTAGCACAGCCAAACGCTTGTAACTGTTTTTAAATAAAAGCTACGTTCAAATCCTTTCGAAAAAGCACCTATAGCATATGAAAATATTATTTTTTCTCAAAGTTACAGCGTTATAAGAATTTGAGCTGAATTTCCTTTTAAAAATATTAATAGAAAAAGAAGTTTTTAATTTAATATTGATTTTTATAGGAAAAATAACATTTATGTTTATAAGTTTGTAATAAAATTCTAATTTTTTATGAACCAAAAATACTTGAAATATATTCCATTTGGTATACAAGACACACAAAAAAAATTTTTTAGGGGTCTAGGTCAAAAGGGTCAAAGCCCTAGTGGAAATCGGTTTTATTAATAACTGCAAATAACTGTAAGTAAATGCTAATAAATGTTATAAATAGTTGGGTTTGAGACAGTAGTAACGGTTATTTGCAGATATTAGCAGTTATTAGCAATTATTTGCATATAAAATCATTAAAAGTCAAAAAAATAATAGCAGTTATTAACTCATAATAACAATTTTCATCCGTTATTTACTGTTGTCAGCAATTATTTATTGTGATTTGCCGCTATTTGCAGATTTTTGCAGTTATTTATAGTTATTTACAGAATCTTGCAGTTATTTGCAGTTAATAATAGTTATTCATAAAAATTCATTGTCTTGGATAAATAGAGCGCGGTGGCGAATAGAGCGCAGTGGCGTCAGAGCTCTTGCCTTCAACGCGGAGAGCATGGTTTCGAATCCTGTCCAGGTACCTCGAACTTTCTTTTCGAAAGAAAATTAGTGTATGTGCCATTTATATCGTGACTCTTAAAAAATCCGACCTCATTGGGTATCGGTTGATTGTTGGTCACAAAAGTGGCTGACCATCCATCGGTAGTCAAAGTTTTCGGTATGGTGGGTCTGACAGTCTAGCCTCATGTAATGTGTTAAACGGGACCGGGCTAGCCTCCCTCGACATCACCATATAAAAAAGGTTAACATATAGAGGACAATATCCTTTATATATTGATCTTTTTTTTTAAATAAAACAAAATGAAAAAAAAATTGTCTTGGATAATTTTTCCTATGTATAAAAAATTAGAACTTTTTTTAAAAAGTGAATAATTATTAATAACTGTAAATAATTTTAATGAACCGCAAATAACTGTAAATAAATGCAACTAACTGCTAATAACTGTTATTATCATTGTTATTTTGAGATATAAATTAACGAAATTGTGTGTAACTGTTTATAAATGCTAATAACTGCTAATAACTGCTTATAACTGCTGATAATTGTTATCAACTGCAAATAACCGTTACTACTGTCTCAAACCCAGCTATTTATAACATTTATTAGCAGTCATTAGCAAGAGTTAGAAGTTATTATCAGATATTAACAAAACCAATTTCCATTATAGGAAAGTTCGACGTAATGAGCTTTTAGTAAAACTTCCCTGTTAAAAAAATCAGGTGATTTGTCACCTGATTTTTTTTGTAGAGTTGATAGAATACTTTTTGTTAGAAATAACATATAGAACAAGATTGAAAATTATAATATGTAGATATTTGAGCTTATTTAATTGGTCAAATACTGTAATTAAAAAAAAGAATATTAACTTAAGTTGAATTCGCTATTTGAGGGCTTATTTTTTTCGTTTTTTATGACAAAGAACATAGATCAAGGCACAAGATGTGAACAAATCTAAAAGTTACTTAATTTTGCAGAAAAGTCAGAAAAAATGATTTTTTAATGGAAATTATATGTTGAATGTGATTGAATTTTCTCATGCCATTATTAGATACATAAATTATAAGCAAAATTTTTTTGTATGAATTTTTTATGATTATGCTTCACAATGTCTTGAATTAAAATCGATAAAAATAAAAATATATTCATAAATTTTTTCCAAAACTCAATTCTTTTGAGAAAAAAATAAAATATTTTATAAGTTAAAAATAACCATTTTTGGAAACTTTTTCGTCAATTAAAAATTTTTTACACTCCAAATTCAAAAGAGTAAAAATTGGAAATAAAAAGTAAAAAAGTATAGTTTTTCCCTTATAAAAGAGTAAATTGAAGATTTTACCACTTATAGAGGTAAATTTAAGGACTTTATAATTTATGAAGATAAACTCAAGGTGTTTACTCTTTCTAAAAGTCAAAACGTATGTTTTTCACTTTATGAAAATCAAATGATTTTAAAAGGTAAATATGATGTTTTTTCTCTTTTCATAAAGATTAGTATCTATATTTTTTACTTTACAAAGAGTAAAAGATTATGCTGCCATTTCTAAAGAGTAATTTGATGTGTTTACTCTTTTGACAAATAGTAAAAAGCACATTTATAACTTTATAAAGAATATAAAATAATATCTTAATAGTTAATGAAATTAATTTGATCAATATTTGCTTTTACGATATCCCTCAAATAGTAAATTAATCAATTTACTATTCTCGAGATGTTAAGTCACGTGACTATTATATGTATCGGAGATACTTATACATCATTTTTTATTACATATACTGAAGAGCTTTTCAAGCATATAATAATTCCCATAGTATTATAAGTATCTTTAATACTTATAGTAGTCACGTGACTTAAAATCTCGAAAATAGTAAATTGATTAATTTACTCTTTTGAGGGATATCGTAAAAGCAAATATTGATCAAATTAATCTCATTAACTATTAAGGTATTATTTTATTCTTCATAAAGTTATAAATGTGCCTTTTACTATTTTTCAAAAGAGTAAACACATCAAATTACTCTTTAGAAATGGCAGCATAGTCTTTTACTCTTTGAAAAGTAAAAAATATAGATACTTATCTTTATGAAAAAAGAAAAAGCATCAAATTTACCTTTTAAAATCATTTGATTTTCATTAAGTAAAAAACATACTGACTTCTAGAAAGAGTAAACACCTTAAGTTTATCTTTATAAATTATAAAATCATCAAATTTACCTCTACAAGTGGTAAAATCTTCAATTTACTCTTTTATAAGTGAAAAAAACTATACTTTTTTACTTTTTATTTCTAATTTTTACTCTTTTAAGTTTAGAGTATAGATATTTTCCCCAATAGCACCAAAAATGTTTCAACCAATTAGATAAGCTAAAATATCTACATATTATAATTACAGAAATTTTCTTTCAAATTATTAACAAAAATGGATAGAAAAAAATTCATTAAGGAATTTATTTAACAAAAAATTTGAAAAATTTAAAACATTTTATTACGTCTAACTTTTGACCCTTTTGAGCTAAAGCTCTAAAAAATGTTGTATGTTTTGAATACCAAATGGAACACTTTTAGCAATTTTGATTTTTTGACCGTGCTAGATGACATGAAATGTCCCAAATAAATTTACTTGCCTATCTTACTCGGTGTAATTTTACAATGAGGGATTAAAATAAGTATGCCCTGCGTGAAGTTGACGCGCAGAGTATCCTTGGTAGAAAATTAACCAGCTCGGCTGGTTAGCTTATTAACAGTTAGCTAGATTTATAAGCTAAAAGAATAAGTAGTTGATGGTTAACTTACAGCTGAAAACTCGTTAACCAAAAGTAAAATATTATTTAAAACAAAACGAGAAAATTCATACTTTCAATTTTTAATATATTTAATATTTATAATTGATACTAATACGAATTATAAAATATATAATAACCCTTAAAAAAACTTATTATTTAAATTTTTTATCAAATTAAATGTCGCACTATAAATAAAATTTTTCATACACATCTACGACTTGGTATCAATGTATATGTATATATTTAACCTTCAGGCGGCCGTCATGACCCCTTTCGGGGTCATCTGATGTTGGCCACTTATCAAGTCATACTTTGTAAAAAATTTCCATACTAAACTTTCAAAAATATCTAGTGATAAGTGGCCAACATCAGATGACCCCGAAAGGGGCCACCCCGGCCGCCTGAAGGTTAATATATATACCCATATGAAAATAATTTTTGTGAGAAATTGTGAATAACTGTTAATAATTGTAATAAACTACCGCAATTGAGACATTAATAAGAATTAATAACAGCAAAAAACAGTTAATAACAATTAATAATAGTTAATAATAGTTATGAACGCTAAATAACAATTATTAACTGGAAGTCATGATTATTAATAATTATTTATAGTTATTCACATTTATACACATTTATACACATTTATTAACAGTTACTCACATTTTCCAAAATTTTAGAATTGGTAAATAATTTATTATTATTTATACTTATTTATAATTATTTATATTTATTTGCAATTGGTTACAGTGAATTATAGTTATTAACACTTTCTTACAGATATTTACAGTTTTTCACATTTATTAACAGTTATTAATAGTTTTTCACATTTACAAAATTTTTCGCCCATATATAAAAAAAACGATTATACGTGTGAAAATTTTTGAAAGTGTGAAAAAGTGTTAATAACTGTTAATAAATGTGAATAAATGTGAATAAATGTGAAAAATTATAAATATTTGTAAATAACTATAAATAACAGTAAATTATTATTATTTACAGTTAATCATTATTATTATCTATTCGTAACTATTATTAACTGTTATCAACTGTTATTTACTGTTATTAATGTCTCAATTGCGGTAGTTTATTATAGTTATTAACAGTTATTCACATTTTTTCACATTTTTACACAGTTATTAATAGTTATTCACAGAAATTATTTCCATATGGGTTATTTAATAAAATTCCAAACAACGACTTATAACTGCAAATAATTAGTATCACTGCCTCAAAGTCAACTATTTGTCATATTGATTAGCAGTTATTTACAGTTACTAGTAAGAATTATGAATAGATATTAGCAAAACCGATTCCCATCGAAGATTGATTTTGTGAAATGAAACTCTTTTAATATCGAAGTTACTTTTGCTTTATTAAAACTAACTATGTTTTGAATTAAAGTTCTTAAGAGGAGGTCACGTATCTCTGTCCTTTTCTACTCAAAGAATTGAGATTTTTACAGAAACTAATAGCTTTAGCAAAAAATGAAGAAAAAGCCGCATCTTGTATCAAAAAAAGCAATATTTTCTTTGATAAGGAAAAATTAATTTTATTGCTTCGTTCTCAAGAAAACCTTGAAAACCCAAATTGTCCACCCTAACCTCTATGATTTAAGTTTTTCAAGGTTTTCTTTAAAACAAAGCAATAAAATTAATTCTTCCTTATCAATGAAAATATTGCTTTTTTGATACAAGATGCGCCTTTCTCTTCATTTTTTGCTAAAGTTATTAGTTTCTATAAAAAACTGAATTCTTTGAGTAGAAAAGGACAGAGATACGTGACCACCTCTTAATATAGCCAGTGCATTCATTTACATTAGGTCTCTCGGAGCCAATTTTCATCAAAGCAAATCGTAACAATTAAATTAGGCTTCAGTCTATGAGTATACTACACATACGAATTCATGCTTATAAATTTATTCTCTGTAAAGTTATTCTTATGGTGTACCAGGCTTACTTTAGCAACTGTTTAGAAGGAGTATAGTATGCACTAGATACATGGTGTGGTAAAAAAGCATTTTTTCATAATCTTTTTTAATGTTCTAGGGTCAGAGTCCCGATTACTGTGTCATTAAGATAATATTCTAAGGAATAGATCCATCATTAATTCAAATTATTACCATTTTCATTTCTATCAATGCGTATGCATACTTCAATCATCCCTGTATCTAATGCAATTTTTTTTATTATTAAAATCATATGATTTCATCGAATTTAAGCCGAAACAAAAAAAAATTATTTTGTACAAATTATTGTGCTTTGCAAAAGTCTTTCGTCATAATACTGTTCCCCTAAATACTGTGCCCTGTCCACAAGTCCGTGTTCCAAAATACCGAATTCTTTTTCGATATGCAACATAACCTCTTTGGTATAAAGAACACGTTTTTTTATATTTTTATTCATTTTTATGTATTACAAAAGAAAAAAAATATTATTAAAATATTTTTAATGTTTATATTTAATGTTTGATATAGTTTAATGTACACTAACGATATGCATGAACGTTGAAACCTTTACGAATAGCGAGCATCACATATCAAAGTAGTAATTAGAAGTGAGGTTGAGAAGTCGCGCGCGGGCACACAGAAATATGGTCAGCTTTTCAAATCATGCTGTATTACTGGACTTTGCATACAAATAAATAAAAAAAGGTTTTAAAAATAATTTTTTCATGTTTATTATAAAATTTAACTGTTTTATTATAATATATTTCATTTTATGTTACGTAATTGTATTTTTAAAAGTAATTAATCATCTTGAAAGATTGTATCTCTCCTTAAGATTTTTCTTAAGGAATCCGCAATAAGTGCTAAGAAATGAATAGAATAATTAAAAAGTTTTGTTTTTACGATAAATTAATTGATATGATATAGAATTAATTTTTGCAAATTAAAGATTGATCTTTCGACTTTATTATGACATTTTTTTCTTTCAGTTTCTTTATAAAATTCATTTTATAAAAACAAGTAAATATAAGAACGCAGTGTTCGGGACAGGCTCAGTAATCGGGACTCTGACCCTAGATTAATAAATTTTATGTTGATCTAAAAAGCCACTTTATTTTATTTACAATCTATTTCATAAAACTAAAAAAAGCTTACCTTTAAAAAGGTATACGGTGGGCAAGTATGCTTAGCGATTTTTACGATTTTATATTATAGACTATGTTTAATGACATTAGAATTTCATGAAATCACAAAACAAATGTCAAGTATAAAAGCTTACCTTACGAAAGGTATATGGTTAAACTATTTTTAGTAATAAAATCAAACCTTGACATTAGAATTTCATGAAATCATGAAACAAATGTCGAGTACTTTTTTTTATAATTGAATTTTACATGGTTCACAGAATTAATCCATTTATTTAGTATTTTAAACTATCGCATTTTGACATTAGAATTTCATGAAATCATGAAACAAATGTCAAGTATTTTTTTTTATAATTGAATTTTACATGGTTCACAGAATAAATCCATTTATTTAGTATTTAAAACTATCAAATTTTGAAATTAGAATTTCATGAAATCACGAAACAAATGTCAAGTGTAACAGAAGCTTACCTTTCAAAAGGTATATGGTTAAACTATTTTTAGTAATAAAATCAAACTTTGACATTAGAATTTCATGAAATCATGAAACAAATGTCAAGTATTTTTTTTTATAATTGAATTTTACATGGTTCACAGAATTAATCCATTTATTTAGTATTTTAAACTATCGAATTTTGACATTAGAATTTCATGAAATCTTGAAACGAATCTCAAGTTTATAATAAAGGTGATAAAACTATGGCATCTTACCATGATTTTTAACAAAAGATTTTTCAAATTTTTTCCTTTATAAATATACGTTGAATTTCACTAACCAAATTGTATTACTTCTTGTTATCTTTTTTTTATCATTTATTTAAAAGTGTTCTGAAATTTTTTAAATCTTATTAAATATTTACAAAATTACTTGCCAGGCCCGTGGATAAATATGTTATGGCGATGTCTAAAGTTAAGAAATTTGTACATAACATGTGTATTTTCTGCATTTGTTGCATAGTATATTATATAATAATGCAATTATATATAAGGATTAATTTGAAAGATTATGTCATCTAATTGAAAGTAAATTCTATTTGTTTTATAGAATTTTCGTCATGTGTCGTTGCTTCTTATTATTAATTATTAACATGTTTGGCAAATATTTCTGTTAATTTATAAATTGGGAATAGCAAATTATATAGTTAAAAATTGAGTAATTAATTAAAAATTTTTTAAAATTTTTATCAAATTATAATAAAATTGAAACTATAAAGGTATTGTTTAATTCGAAAATTGTAATGTTGGCTTTATATTTTTTTACATAATATTGTATTTTGTGTTCAGTAATTTTCAGGAGCGTATTATCTTAATACATTTAAATAATTGTATATTACCTATATCTTACACCTATTATAATTCCTAGTTCAAATGTTAGAACATACATTCATTAAGCATTTCACCAATAAAATATTTATCCACGGGCCTGGCAAGTAATTTTGTAAATATTTAATAAGATTTAAAAAATTTCAGAAATCTTTTAAATAAATGATAAAAAAAAGATAACAAGAAGTAATACAATTTGTTTAGTGAAATTCAACGTATATTTATAAAGAAAAAAATTTGAAAAATCTTTTGTTAAAAATTATGGTAAGATCAGAGCCGGCCTTAGTCTCACAGACGCCCTAGGGCAAAATTATCCATAGCGCCCCTTTAGAGAAATCAAAACGCTCCAAATTTATAAATCGGCTGAAATACTTGATGAAGATCAATTAAGACGAATATTTTGTAATTTATCATTAACAAAAAATAGAAAAATATTATTAAAAAAATTTAATTTATTATAAATACATAATCAAGAAATATCAAATAATAAAATATTAATATTAAATATTGATAAAATATTAATAAAATAACATATTAATAAAAGATTTTACTAATAATAAAAGTGCGAAAAGTTAATTTTATTTTTTTTAAACATTTTATAGATAATAACGTTTTACGTAAACAGAAAATAAAATCGTATATTTTTATTAATACCCAAAATGAACTTTTCGAGCTTTTTTATCAGAAAATTCTCTTATTAATTCCGTAAAATCTAGATTTTCAACAATATCATTTTCAATAGAAAGTGTTGCCAATCTAGAAAGTCTTTCTTGAGACATCGTTGATCCTAAATAAGTTTTGATTAATTTGAGTTTTGAGAAACTCCGTTCACCACTTGCGACAGTCACTGGTATGGTCAATAAAATTCGCATAGCAATCCATATGTTAGAGTATAGATCTAACAAATCTTTGTTTTTTATAAAATTTAAAATAAATATCGGATCAATTTTATTGTGATTCTTAACGTCAATGAAAGATTGAATACTAATTAATTCGTCACAGAGCAGAGTTCCATTGATGTCCGAGCTTGAATTTACCGTCAAGGCAGTTTGTAAATTGATACAAAGTTTCAAAAGTTCTTCTTTTCCTGGCAAATTGTTTAAATTGTATAAAAATCCCCATGTTTGTGAATAAGCACTTAATTGTTTAAATCTTTCTGTCATTGATGCTATAACTGTATCCAAAAGACAATTAAAAAAATCTATTTCAAATTTTTTCTCTGGTGAAATTATAGGCTCATCTTCAGTTATATCATCGTAGTGACGTTTAACTCGTCTTATTCTTTTCGTTGACTTAAATACAGGCTCAATATTTAACTGCTGTGCTAAATCTTTAGCTTCAATTATAGCCTGCTTCAATCCATTTATTCTATAATTTTTTAAGTATTGATTGCAATTTCTCATTATCTGTGTGCATTCAGCAATATCCATGTCTTGAAACATTTTGCTAGCAACATTTATTTGAAACAGGACATTATACCATACAATTAAAGATACAATAAAACTAAAATCTTGCAACTGCTCTGCTAATGTAATTGCTTTATGACATGTACTAGGATCGCATTTTTCGCTTTCGGATAAAGTAATAAGAGCATCATAAATTTCACTTATTTGATAACGAACCGCTTTGACACTATTTATTTTTGCCTCCCAACGTGTATCACTCAGCTTTTTTAATGTCATATTGCTAATGTGATCGGTTAAAATCTTCCATCGATTGACAGAGGCTGAGAACAAAGTAAATAATCTTTGAAGAATACCGAACAAAGTTACAGACTTAATTGAAGAAGTTGCTGCGTCACACAGTACAAGATTTAAGCTATGGCTACCACAAGGCACATATGTAGCTAAAGGATTCAAATTTAATATCTTTTTTTGTACTCCGTTATTTTTACCTTTCATGTTGGATCCGTTATCATATCCTTGACCTTTGCAATTAATGATTTCAAGTCCATGCTTTGTTAACTCTTCAATTAAAATTTCTGTCAAACCTGAACCACTAGAATCATTTATAGGAATAAATTTTAAAAAATGTTCTTTGATATTTATAGTATCGTCGGATACATCAACAAATCGAACTATGAGAGATAGCTGTTCAACGTGAGAAACATCTGGAGTGCAATCTGCTATGATTGAATAATATTTCGCTTTTAAAGCTCTAATTATAATCATTTTATTAACTTTATTAGCCATCAGATCTATTAATTCGTTTTGAATTCTTTTCCCGCAATAATGATCGGAAATATCACCTTTCATAGCCAACGTAACGTGATTTTGCATTATTGGATCAAATTTTGCTAATAATTCGACTAGACCCAAGAACTTGCCATTGTTGCGAGTATAAAGTTTATCTGAATTACCTCTAAAAGACATATTATTAGCTGATAAATACGCTACAATATTTATTAATCTATTGAGAACATTTTGCCACCGTAAACTCTCTTTTTCAATCAACTTTTGTTCTGTCAAGTCAATAGTTGTTTCAGTTTTCATTCTAATTTCAATTTCTTTCCATTGTTGATAACATCTTACGTGAGAGACACTATTATCATGGCTTTTTATAAGCTCAGATAAATGTTTCCATTTATTGCACCCTTCATTAATAAAATTAGAATTTAATTTCTTGTCGAAAAGTCGACAACAAAAACAAAAGACGCAATTTTTAGAAATAGAATATACCAGCCATTGCCGTCGAAATGATTCGCCATTTGATAATTTTCTTGTGTAATATGAATTTGAAAAGTGTCGCCCTTCTTTATTTTTAGGATACTTATTTTTCATTATTTGTGTTGCACCATTTTTTATTATACAATCTACTGTTCTGCCATTGAGAAAATTCGGCCATGTACCACAATCTGATAATTCAAATTTTAATTGTTTTTGCATATTATTGTCGCATATTTCGTTTGTCGTTTCCTGAACATCAGCTGCTTTGACATGATCTTGTAAAGATCCAATCAGTGCAGTTTCTACATTTTCACTTATAACAGAATCATTTATTGTGTTCTTTTCAATCGAATTTTCAACAATCACTTCTTCCAAATTATTAAGAGTGTTGCTTTGCTTTTTTTGGATAACGTATTGTTCAATATTCATAAATTTTTTGTTTTCTTGTAAATATTTCTCTTTTTCTGCTTTTCTTTTTCTGTATTCACATCCAGATAACTTCTTTTTAACATTTTTGTCAGACATTTCTACGTATTTTGTTAAAAATCATTTACCTACATACAAAAAATTAAATTAAAAATATAGAACAATAAACAATTAATGAAATCGTACATAAAACTTGACTATATGTATTTACATTAAATCATAAAAGATATAAAGCACGATAGAAAATATTTTCTATATTGCATAAATGACAAAAAATTAAATAAATATTTTTTGAAGTAATTATAATTTTACTTTTGTGTAATTTTCATATTTTTATGAATCAATTTTATGATAAATTCATGTCATTTCAAGATTTGCATATAGCATACTACTGTTTATATCATGTGTTTTGTATTACAAACAAAATAAATTTTATATCAAATGAACAAAAGATTGACATACAAACTAAACTATGATTTATAAATACTTACACATAGCATAATTTTACAGATTCTAGTAGTTGAAATAAAAACAAGAAAAAACCTTTTATCGTGAGGAAAAGAGCTAACGACAATAACTATCAACGTAAACAATATATATGATAGAAAGAAACATCTACAGTTCGCGCCATGTTTGTCATGAATCTCGTCTCGCCCGGTCGATAATAAACTAAATTTCTATCAAAGAATATTTCGGCTAAGAAATATTTTTTATAATATCTATACATATTTTGTTAGTTATCGTATGACTTATAATTTAAATTCCTTAGCATCACTACAGTTTCGCATCATAGTATTTATTAATTGGAAAAATTTACGCTGTCGATAAAACCGCGTCTATCACTAGTCAATTTATAATTTTTATAATCATATTAACGGTAATGGTTAAGTTACAGTATATTTTTTTGTGAAAACGAAAAAATTTTAATTAACACATAACCTTTTTACACAAATATTTTATTCAAATATTTAATTACTGAGTTACAAAGTACCATGATGCTAAACTCTTGACATGCTAAAAAATTTTCTCGAGCTTATGATAAATTTGCAGCGTTGCCATTTGACGTATACGTGAAGTTTTCAAAATTTAATAATCAAACTAACTAATTTAAATAGAATCAATGTTTCTTAGGCTTAGTTAATTATAATAATTTTTCTATTAAAATGTTCGTAATTCAGGCTTAAACGTTAAAAATTTTAACGGTTATAAAAAAAAAGAATAAATATTTCTGAGAAATATTTTCACTATGAAGCAAATTAAAATATATTAATTAAATAAAATAAATTTTACGAATTAATTTTTAATTTGTCTTGCCTCTTTTGTACATTTTAAAAGTATCGTGTACATGTCAACTTATGAAGAATTTTTGGGTAAAGTTTTATATTCGAAATATATTCGAAAAAGTTAATTTTAAATTCTGCATTTTATGATCTGAAAAAATTTGTTATTTATTCATTTTCAATTATCTTAAGTTTTCACATATTTTTTATTGTACTACCCCTATTTAAAAAAAACACGTGTTTTTTACATGTAAAATTTGCGTGTTTTTTCACGCATATTTTTCACGTGTTTTTTTCACGTGTATTTTTCAGATGTATTTTTCACATATTGTTTTACAGCTTTTCGATGAGCTTCTACTGTCCGGCCTCTTATATCTGCGTCTCCCAAATTTGTGTAAGGGATGAGAAAATTTAGAAAAACGCCACCTAGCGACATAAAGTTAAGTTTGACTTTAAATAAGTATTTTACACGTGTTTTTTTCACGTGCAGAAAACACGTGTTTTTTTTAATAGGGACGGTACACATTCAATTAATTCTTTTAGATTTTTCTTTATAAAAATAAGTATTATTGTATAACTGTAAGAAATGAATATTAATTAAAACAAAATAATAGGTATTAATTAACTTGATATATTTTTAATATGATAACAATGTTGCTTTAATAAAAAGTTAGAACAGTGTTTTTTTTTAAGTGTTATAATATACTATCGCCCAATAGCATTGGGATCGATATAATTAGTACATTTGCTTCATTGCATTTTGATTTTCAAAAAAATTCAAAACTATATTGGAAGTATTTTTAAAAATAAATTAAATAATTTATGAAAACCTAGTTCAAAAGCATTAAAAATTTAAAAACAAACATTACTTATTGAAAAAATTTATTTCTATAAAGATTGAAAATGGATTTTGCGCCCCAACTACTCGCGCGGCCCAATTTCGCCCCCCCCTAGGGCCGGCTCTGGGTAAGATGCCATAGTTTTATCACCTTTATTATATACTTGTGATTTGTTTCGTGATTTCATGAAATTCTATTGTCAAAATTCGATAGTTTAAAATACTAAATAAATGGATTAATTCTGTGAACCATGTAAAATTCAATTATAAAAAAAAATACTTGACATTTATTTCATGATTTCATGAAATTCTAATGTCAAGGTTTGATTTTATTACTAAAAATAGTTTAACCATATACCTTTTGAAAGGTAAGCTTTTGTTACACTTGACATTTGTTTCGTGATTTCATGAAATTCTAATGTCATTAAACATAGTCTATAATATAAAATCGTAAAAATCGCTAAGCATACTTGCCCACCGTATACCTTTTTAAAGGTAAGCTCTTTTTAGTTTATAATATTTAATAGGTTTGCTTTTATATACACAGATTTCAAAGTATTTTATATGTAGATTGCATAGGATTTAAACATGCTAGACATTTGTTTCAGAATATCATTACTTTTTTTAATAAAATAAAAATTTCTTTTAGGTTTTTACTTATTACTGTTCTTGTTCATTTTTACGTGAACTTATTTTTAAATTTCATTGAATTATTTTATAGATACTATCAAATTTTGTTGAACCATAAAAAATGAAATTGATTAAAACAAATTATATTACAGTATTAATTGAAATAATGTATTTGATTTGCTATTTATTTAATGATTTCATGGCATTCTAATATCAAAGTTCAATACTTTTATATATACTTATATAATAAAGAAATTCTCTAAAACCATTATATAATATAAGATAAATTAATAATTCAAGTAATTCTTTTTCAAGTTCATAAGTGCGCTTTATGATAAAGTATATTCTTCTTTGATTTTGATTGGCCTTTAGATCAGTACTATAATATTCTTAGGACAGAAGTTTATGAATATAACAAAAGTTTCTGAGTATAAGCTTCATTTTTTAATTACCTTCATTACATCTTGACATTTGTTTACTGATTTCATGAAATTCTAATGTCAAGATTTGATAGTTTTAAATACTAAATAAATAAACTATATAATTTAAAATTTCTTTAGCTGTTTATGTGTGTTCTTTATTTTGAACGTCTTTTAAATCATTATTCAAACAAGAAAATATACTTTTTTTAACATGCATTTGAGAGTGGTATATTGGTTAAAATATTTTATCATATTTTAGAAAATTTCAATATTGGTTTTTTAATAAGGTTCTCGATCCATTGCAATTTTGGTGGAAAAACCTTGAAGAAGAAATCTGTTAAACAAGTTTTATGGAATAAGAATTTAAAAAGTAAAAATTCAACTGAATTCTTAAAAATTTAACAAACAATGAGAACGTTAGAATATTGGAATTTTTTCTAACTTTAGAAAATTTTTTCTGAGTGATAATAATTATAAAAAAAAGTCACGGATCATTCGGTTTAACACATCCAATTTTCCCAAAGCTATGAACTGTTTTATTTAAAATTTTAAGTTTTTTCTGAATAAATTTAATAAACTCTAAACGTGTGTAACTGTATGATAGATAATCTTTCAAACAAAACGAAAGTGAGATAAAAATCTTATTAATTTATTTAATTTTAAAATATTAATTAATTTAAAAATTATGTAAGAATAGAAATCAACTTTAAATAGTACGATTATTTAAGCATGTTTTATGTTTGATTATTTTTCTTCATAATTTCCGAATTGATTAATTTATGAAAACGTTTTTTTATTAAATCGAAAGGTTTTAATCTCTATTATTCGAATAAAAATCTTTATTTATTACGAAGCTGTAATACTTGAAATTTATTTAATTTTCTCCTTTAAAAAATCTTAAAAATTAGGAAAAAATAGTCTATAACTTTGGAAAAGTTGAGTGAGACCGGATGGACTATCTTTAGAATTTTATGTAAGAAAAAATATCGCAAAGGTAGAAAAAGTATTTTAGTCCTAATATATTTCCCTTGCAAGTCCCAATAAATTGAAAATAAAAACCATACAAAAATTAAGGACCAAAAAAAATAAAAAAAAATATTAGAATCTAATCAAGTTATTACTGTTAAGAAAAGTTTTTTACGTGCGCTTCTCTGATTAAAAAATAAGAGCCCTAGTGGAAATCGAATCTGTGAATAACTGGGAATAACTGGGAATAACTGTTATAAACTGTTCAGTTTGAGACAGGAATAACAGTTATTCCCAGTTATTCCCAGTTATTCACAGTTATTCACAGTTATTCCCAGTTATTTACAGTTTAGTTTAAAAATAATTTGAAAAATATAAATTTGAAAAAATGAAAAAAATATATATTTTTTTTATTTTTTTTTTCTATTATAAATATATTTGGAAATAACTGTTATTCGTACCTCTGTTTTTTCAAATTATTTTTAAGCTATAAACTGTGAATAACTGGGAATAACTGAGAATAACTGGGAATAACTGGGAATAACTGGGAATAACTGGGAATAACTGTTATTCCTGTCTCAAACTGAACAGTTTATAACAGTTATTCCCAGTTATTCACAGTTATTCCCAGTTATTTCCAGTTATTTCCAGTTATTCCCAGTTATTCACAGATTCGATTTCCACTAGGGAGACACTAATTTTTTTAATTGGCAGAAAAACACTTCTAGAGAATGTAATAATTTTTCAGATTTGAAGATGATCAGAGACTATTTAGCAGTTTCGCGTAAAAATTTGATTAATATTTTAATCTAACCTATTGGCGAATTTGCATTACTATGAGAGAGGAAAAATGCCATTTGCTTGAAAAATTCAAATAATTTAAAAAAATGTACATTATATGCAAATTAAAAACAAATGAAACGTATTTTTGAAATTCGAAAAAAAAATTAAATATAACCTTATTATTCAAATCACAAACAACACTCTTTTTTTATTAAAATGTAGTACCTATTTTTATTACATATTTTTATTTCATATATTAAAATGTTGTGCCTATTTTCATTACCTATTGTTATTTCATATTATATATTTGTAAGTCGAAGAATCGATGAACTGGAGAAAAAGACATGTGGTAGTATACCTATATATATAAGTTAAAGAATTGACGAACTGGAGAAAAGCACGGCAGTATATCTATATATATGAGTTGAAGAAACTGGAGAAAAATTATAAGTAAAATAGTAATGTCGTCTGCTACGAACTTAAAAACTTACGTTACACAAAAAGTATTCATAAAATTATGTTGAATCTTTTGAAAACATAAATAAAATAGTTTTTTAAAGATTCAGCAATAATAAAATATAAAAAAAATCTTTTAAAATAAAAATTTTTTTTTATTTACGAGGTTAAAGATGAAAACTTAACGTATATAAAGGCTTGGAGCGCTCGATCGCTTCGCCTACTTGCCATCGGGGGCGCTGCCGCGCTCTTTGATGTCAGTTATTGTTGCTGTTGAACAAGGCCATGAACATAGTACATAGATAGATTCACACTTGGAAATTGCATTGCTGTCAAGTTCTACCTAGAGCATATTCAACTTACCTCAAGGCTCGTCTGGAAAGGTTGTGGTACGTCTTAAAATTCGTAAAGTTCTTAAAATTCTCGCAAACTTTTTAAACGTCTCATTTTGTTTCATTTTCTAACTAAATGGATAAAAATCAGCTGTAATGAAAATCTTAATTTATTCCTTTTTGTCTTAATCAGTTTCTCTCAATTTGTTTAAATTTCTTTCAAATGTCAATTCATATTCAGAAGTTTAGTAAAAAAAAAACTCGCAATGTTTGAAAGTTATCAAAGAGTTTTTAGCTATCAACATGTTAAAAATAGTACTATAAAAATCTTAATTAATCAAGTAATTATATAATTCTAATCTTCGTTTAATATTAAAATCTAATATTATCCAAATGAATTAAATACATCTATTGAAATGTATAAGAAAAGAATATTCTCAAACTTTTGAAGCTTCAAAATTTTTGAACAAAAATTATAATTTTTCAATTTTAAAAAGTTGTGTTAATAATTGTTTTTTTTTTTATTCTAGTATAATAGTAATAATAATTGTTCATATTAAAGAACATAGGGAATATTAATTGTACGTTATTAATGTAACAATAAATAATACATAATTTATTTCATAAAAATTTCTGAAAGACTCCAAAATATTCTGAGTATTAAAAAAAAATAACTGTAGAATTTATAAAAAAATCTGAAACATACCCTAGCGGAAAACCATAAATGAAGACAATTGTAGAAATTTGAAAATATCCGAATGAAACAGTAAAAAACAGAAGATAATTGAAGAAAAGTGACCGGATTGAGACTTAAGACAACAGTTATCTAGAATATTCTTCTGTTATTAACAGTTTTTTTTCAGTTATCTGCAGTTGTTTTCATCAAATATATTTTAAAATATAAAATAATTATTTTTCTTATAGAAAACATTTTTTTTATGAGAACAAAACTGTTATCTACAGTTTTATTTTTTTATAAACAGTTTTCTTTAGTTATAAACAGTTGTATTCCTTTAATCTACTTTTTTTTGTTAAAAATGATAATTTATTAAGAACCCATACAAAAATGATTTTTGTGAGAAATTGTGTAAAAATGTGAATAAATGTTAATAACTGTAATAAACTACCGCAAGTGAGACATTCACAAGAATTAATAAGAGTAAATAGTATATTAAGATACAAGTGGCTAAAATGGCCCATTATTTGACGGCGTGAGATTAACAGCCGAGCGTAGCGAGGCCGCTAATAAAACGCCGTGAAATAATGGGACATTGAAGCCACGAGTATCTTATACTATTTTATAGCTTGAGTGATATAAATTCGCCATATTATATCTGTACTAATAAAAAAGTAAGTTACTAATAATAAATTACTTCACGAATGATAATTCAAAAAAGAAAAACGAAAACTGTAAAAAAGCAAGTGCTACCCTATTGAAAATAATGACGTCTTTTAAAAACGTCTTTGGACGTGTCTGGATTTGGAACAAAAAAAGACGTCTCTAAAAGACGTCTTTTGAAGACGTCTTTTAAAGACGTCTTTTTTATCAATATTTAAAAAATAATACCTACTAAAATGTTTCAAAAAAGAACGTACTTAAGCTAAAGTGTATATACTTGAAGTACGTGATTGAAATATGTATACTGATTTTCAACTGTGAATAAATACGCAAAATTATAACCTCATATACCTGCATCTCTGAAATTTGGATAAGGGATTGCAAAGTTAAGAAAAACGGCACCTTACAGTTAAAAATGTAACTACTGAAAAAATTATTCGAATCGACTATTAATTCTGTCTTTAAATGTTAGGTGGCGTTTCTCTTAATACGCGAACTTCTACGAAAATTTTAGTGACTCGGGTATATAAGGTTATAACATTTCCAGTTTGTTCGCTCAAGTTTTTCGGTCTGCAGAGAGCTGATACTTATTTTGTTTTAATATTCTTAAAGAAAGATACCCTATTAAAAATAATAACCTAATAAAATAATACTTTTTTGGAACAGTTTAGTAAGTACCTTTTTAAAAATTTTGATAAAAAAGACGTCTTGATTTAAAAGACGTCTTCAAAAGACGTCTTTTAAAGACGTCTTTTTTTGTTCCAAATCCAGACACGTCCAAAGACGTCTTTTAAAGACGTCTTCTAAAGACGTCTTTAAAAGACGTCATTATTTTCAATAGGGTAGGCATTCCGTGAATGATAAATTAAAAAACAAGAAAGCGAAAACTATATATGAGCCAAAACTAAACACTCCGCGAATAATAAATCCAAAAAGATTTTAAAAAATTATAATTTCAAAATATACTTAAAATGTGTAATAACAATTAATTTCAATCAATATAATTGATATTATGTGAAATTTTTTGTTGGAATCATTTTTTATAAATTCAAATTTAAATTTTGTTTCAAGTATGTATTAGCGTCGGAGGAGCGGTGAGGAGGTAACTCATGTATAGTATAGCAATAGAAATCGTGCGTAGTAATAGGGGATTCCCCGAAGCATTTTATAATACAACGCCGAAATGACTACACCTCTTTGCTTCGCATGTTACGCTACTATCAATTTTAATTTTATTCGTATTTTACTTGCTTATAATTGTTATTTAATTTTAAAATTGTTAACATAAATGAGTTGCAATAATCCACACCTTATAATTATCAATGAAAACTCTATAAAATAATCAAAATATTAAATTATTGCTTAATATACTGACGTTCCTTGTCGATCAAGTGTCAAGGCACATTTAAATTAGTCTTTCTTTATTGAACCGTATGAAAAAGTTAAAAATTTTTCACAGTTCTTTTTTTTCACTGTTAAAAAATAGGCTATTTTTGCCTCGGGAAAACGTGTCAAAAGTGCGAATTTATTTCACGCAGTGCTATAAAAACAGTTCAGACCAGTTAATAATAGTTAATAATAGTTATGAACGCTAAATAACAATTATTAACTGTTTATTAATAGTTATTTATGGTTATTTACATTTATACACATTTGTACACATTTATTAACAGTTACCCACATTTTCCAAATTTTTGAATTGGTGAATAATTTATTATTATTTATAGTTATTTATAGTTATTTATATTTATTTGCAATTAGTTACAGTGAATTATAGTTATTATCACTTTCTTACAGATATTTACAGTTTTGCACATTTATTAACAGTTATTAACAGTTTTTCACATTTACAAAATTTTTCGCGTATGTATAAAAAAAAACGATTATACGTGTGAAAATTTTTGAAAGTGTGAAAAAGTTTTAATAACTGTTAATAAATGTGAATAAATGTAAAAAATTACAAATATTTGTAAATAACTATAAATAACAGTAAATTATTATTATTTACAGTTAATCATTATTATTATCTATTCGTAACAATTATTAACTGTCATCAACTGTTATTTACTGTTATTAATGTCTCAATTGCGGTAGTTTATTATAGTTATTAACAGTTATTCACATTTTTTCATATTTCTACACAGTTATTAATAGTTATTCACAGAAATTATTTCCATATGGGAAGATAGCAATTATTTACAATTTTCTTCTGTATTAAACTATTATAAACAATTTTCTTTAGTTATCAATAAATATTTTTCAGTTATTAATGATAATATAATCAACGATTTAATTCTACATCAACAATTATAATTTTATAGTAATGATTATAGTTATTGATTATAACGCGAAATGATTATAGTATATTATAGTTGTTACTATAGTGATTATTATAATATATTATAGTTTATTATAGTTAATAGCTATAGCTTTGATTATAGTATTTTTTTTATAAAGGTTACTGTTGATAGCTGAAGAAAACAGTAGATAACTGTTGTCTTAAGTCTCAATACGGTTACTTTTAATAACTGTAATAACAGTTATAACTGTATTCTTCAGTTTTATTTAGATATCTACAATTTTTTCCGCTAGAATAATGATAGAAAATGAAACCCTATTGAAAATATATACGTATTTTTGATACGTAGTTCAGTTACGTGAAGATACGTTTATATAAATACGTATTTCAAAGAAAATACGTAATCAGGAAGGGTAAAAAAGGAAGTACAAAAAAATGTTTTACGTATTAGTCGTAAATACTTAGATATCATACGTACTTTGGGGTTGGGATACGTACCTAGGGTAATTCAAAAAATAAGATACGTAATATTTAACAATATGCAACCCAGAAATACGTATTTTTACTCACAAAAATAAGTGATCCCCGTAACTAAAACTACGTATCGGAAATATATACGTAATTCTGATGCATACTTCAGTGACGCAGCCCAATACGTATTAATATTATGAAAATACGTAATTCTTATACGTTCCGTACAATACGTAATCAAGCTGAGTTTTAGTACGCATGATCCGCATGAGATACGTATCAAGAATATGTATATCTGGCATAAGTGTTCATAAAAATTACGTATTCCAATAGGAGGATGTGTTTAGTTATTTATCATGTGAAAAATACGTATCTTTGTTACGTATATTGTACCAATAATTACGTATTTCTTGTATGTAATACGTAATTTCTCATTTGTATTTCACTCCTTTGGAATACGTATTGAAACCACGTATTATTAATATCAAACACGTGAAAAATTCGAACGCTTTGTTACGTATGGATTACGTAATTTTGTTATTTATCTGAGATACGTATTACGTCTTTTAGTTTCCAAATGTTTTAAAAATACGCATTCCATGTCCTAAAATACGTAGTTATCACCACGGATACGTATTCAAGCCTCGAACTACGTATGGCATTTACGTGTTTCTGACAGGAATACGTATAATACCCTAGTGGAAATCGGTTTTGCTAATAACTGTTAATAATTAAAAATAATTGCTAATAACTGCAAATAACTGCTAAAAGCTGCTAATAACTGTTATAAATAGTTTAGTTTGAGACAGAAATAGCGGTTATTTGCAGTTAATAGCAGTTATCATCAGTTATTAACAGTTATTAGCAATTATTAGCATTCATAAGCAGTTATTTGCTATTTCATTAATAGTTATTAGCAGTTATTTGCGTTTATTTATGGCTATTTGCAATTTCTTGCAATTATTTACAGTTATTAACAATTATACGCTTTTTAATTTTTTAATTTTTTATATATAGGAAAAAATTTTCAAGACAATAAATTTTTATGAATAACTATTATTAACTATGAATAACTACAAGTTTCTGCAAATAACTACAAAAATCAGAAAATAATTGCTAATAACTGCAAAAATCCGCAATTAACGGTAAATAACTGTAAAAATAAAAAAAACAACTGCAAATAACTGTTACTATTATCTTAATTTTTAAAAATTGTATTGTACAAAATTGTTGTGCTTATAAATGTTAATAACTGTTAATAACTGCAAATAATTACTATTAACTGTAAATAACCGCTACTTCTGTCTGAAACGAAACTATTTATAACAGTTATTAGCAGTTGTTTGCTGTTATTAGCAAAACTGATTTCCACTAGGGTAGCTACGTATTTTTGTACTGAAACTCAGCTTGATTACGTATTGTACGGAACGTATAAGAATTACGTATTTTCATAATATTAATACATATTGGGCTGCGTTACTAAAGTATGCATCAGAATTACGTATATATTTCCGATACGTAGTTTTAGTTACGGGGATCGCGTATTTTTGTGCGTAAAAATACGTATTTCTGGGTTGCATATTGTTAAATATTACGTATCTTATTTTTTGAAAATGTTTCAAAAATACGTATTCGATGCCCTAAACTACGTAGTTATTACTCTAGGTACGTATCCCAACCCCAAAGTACGTATGATATCTAAGTATTTCCGACAAATACGTAAAACATTTTTTTGTACTTCCTTTTTTACCCTTCCTGATTACGTATTTTCTTTGAAATAAGTATTTATATAACGTATCTTCACCATTGAATTCGCATCCGACTACGTCACAAATTCGAACTTTTTGTTATGTATGAACTACGTATTCCTGTTACGTAACTGAACCACGTATCAAAAATACGTATATATTTTCAATAGGGAAGAGAATGAAAAAAACTGAAATCCTCTGAGTGTTTGTCCACATTCTTATACTGTTTGGAAAAATTTTGAAGAAATTGGGGAAATTCTTGAGACATCAATAAGAATTAATAACAGTAAAAAACAATTAATAACAATTAATAATAGTTAATAATAGTTATGAACGCTAAATAACAATTTTTAACTGAAAATCATGATTATTATTAATTATTTATAGTTATTCACATTCATTCACATTTATACACATATTATTAACACTTACTCACATTTTCCAAAATTTTAGAATTGGTGATTAATTTATTATTATTTATACTTATTTATAATTATTTATATTTATTTGCAATTAGTTAAAGTGAATTATAGTTATTAATACTTTCTAACAGATATTTACAGTTTTTCACATTTATTAACAGTTATAAACAGTTTTTCACATTTACAAAATTTTTCGCGTATATATAAAAAAAAACGATTATACGTGTGAAAATTTTTGAAAATGTGAAAAAGTTTTAATAACTGTTAATAAATGTGAATAAATGTAAAAAATTACAAATATTTGTAAATAACTATAAATAACAGTAAATTATTATTATTTACAGTTAATCATTATTATTATCTATTCGTAATAATTATTAACTGTTATCAACTGTTATTTACTGTTATTAATGTCTCAATTGCGGTAGTTTATTATAGTTATTAACAGTTATTCACATTTTTTCACATTTTTACACAGTCATTAATAGTGTTACGGATTCTATATTCTATAAAATGAAAAAGAATTAATATCAGCAATATACAAAGAATGCGACGAATACACGTTCCAACAAGTAAAGACAGAAAACGCTGACCGTCATACTAACAAGTTATAACCTGCCTGGAAACAACGAAAAGCGTTGAGTACCATAGAAAAAGAGCTGACCACCCAGCAACAGGTTAAGACCAGAACGAAAAGTCACTGACGGACTGATCAGCAAATTCCAATCAATAACGAATATTCTAGAAGGATAGGCACGTGGAAACAACGAATTTGGCGAGTATAAATACAGCCGGACATCCCACGAGGAGTCAGTCAGTAGACCATCAATAGAGAGATGTAGCAAGGAACGTATTAGGCGACGAATTAATAATAGGACATATCTCTCTCGACGAAAGTATTGATAAACTTATATTCATGTCATAACTACTGAGTATTTATTTAATTCTTCACGCAAACTGACTGCTTGGGTTTACCAAGATTAGTCGTGATACAAAAGTTACCCACCATCTTATAATTAAATATAAATATACATATACGTAAAAACGTAACATTAAACTGGTGCTAGGTGTGGGGTATCACTTGTGAAGAAACTATTTTATCTATATTGAAATCAATCGAGAGGATGTTCTACGCGTACATCGCCTTAATCACCATCATTGGGTAAGTAAAAATTTTATTACCATATTATACGTCCTTCGAGGGGAATACGCGCCCGCTGCGAGCCTTCCAACAGTTAAAATTCAATAAATTATAATTTCTATAAAATTCAAATTAAATTATTTAGTGAAAATTATACACAATTAAAGTAACAGCAAGTGCTATAAATTATAAATATAATTACAAGTGTCTATCAATATAAAATATATACAATATAAAAATATATACGATATAAAATATACATATAACAAAATGACACAAGACAACGACACACATAACTCTTCCGACAAAACAAAGCCAATACCAATCGCATACCCTCAAACCCCGGAAGAGGAAGCACTTATAGAACTCCGCAACGCATTATCATTAGCAGACTGTGCACTCCAAGAAAGTGACAATAAGGGATTAATGGAATCTGCGCTAAGAAGATTAAATGACATAGTGGTCAATGATAAATGTAAAATGAACGATGCAGAGGAATATTTCGTAAAACAGGCCCGAATATTCATAACTCGCACGCTTACTGAAATAAGCAAGGCTGAAGAAAAATTGAACAAAGAAATAGCCCAAGGAGCCAGATCTAAAATACCCGCAACAACCAGCGACGCAGCGGATCAACCAGCAAACGTTCCTGACACAGACGCAGATCCCCAAACTGCAGCAATGAAAATGGCATAACAGTTGTACGAATTTGAAAGAAAACACGGATTAGCCCACCGAGTGCTAATAAAATCGCCTCCAAAGGACCAAGGAGCTACACCAAACATGGATGCAATTAACATGATACAAGAACGGATCAATTATGGAACTTATTATAATCGCAGGGAAAATCAGGCCATAGGTACAAGAGATATAAACGCCTTAGCTAACAATTTTGAAGACGATGATCCTCTTGCAGGATTTAACATGTATGAACCACCAGCGAATATACACTTCGCTAGCTCTACACCACAGCAAATGGCCACAGGAACACCAAGAGAAATACCTAATAGCCATTTATTGTATCAAGCGTTGAATACCATCCCTACCTTTGATGGCAACTCTGATGTACTGCCTCTATTCTGCAGAGCAGTATGAGACATTGTAAGAACGTATGGACCGCAGTCAGAAAGATGGGTTTTAAACACACTGGCCACTAAATTCAAAGGAAAAGCAGCAGAAGGTTACACAACGCGGTTAACTCAATACCATACAGTAGAAGGGTTGCTGGCCGATCTAACAAAACATTATAGCTATGCTGGAGGAGCAGACACGATCTTAGCAGAAATTAAAATAATCAAATAGATGCCCGGCGAGAGCGCAGGAGACTATGGCCTAAGAATGCAAATATTACACAATCGTCTCTTGAACTTTTATGACTCATGCAGAATTCTACGACCTTTCGAGGTGAAAACCTACAAGAATCAGGCAGATAAAGAAGCCCTAGAACAATTTTTATTTGGATTAGACGGCGATCTACAACACCAAGTTCGATCAAAGAACCCAATAACGTTAAGAGACGCCATACATGAGGCCATTTCATTCGAACAACGTACAAGCGCGAGGCGACTAATGCAACTTTCAACTAACTCAGCAGAAAACTCAGGTCAACTAACTGATATATTATTACAAAAAATTGCTGACCAACTATCTGCAATAAATCTAACGCAGCAAAATAATGCAAACATCAGACTAGCACCAGCAATAGAAATATGCTCATACTGTCGAAAAACAGGTCACTTAGAAGCACAATGCAGAAAAAAGGAATACGATAGTAAAAAGTGCGATTATTGCAAGAAAAGAGGTCATAATTACGCAGAATGCTATGTGCTAGAAAACGCATTAAAATCAGGCAATATTTATAATCAAGATAACAGAGAATATTTTAATAACAATTACCAAAACGCAAATAATAGAAATATCTCACAGTATAATGGTAATTCCAGTAGTAATTATAATAATAACCGTAATAATTATAATATTAACAGAAATCAAGGCCGTAATCAAGGCAATACGTATCCTCGGTACAATAACGATAGAAATAATAATTATAATGATAATAACGAGTTTGAAAATAATAGTAATAGACTAGACAATGATTCTAGCCAAAATCAACTATGCGATAGTCAAAGCAACATGGAACCTTTAAACTCCCAGGACGCTCGACGCTAGGGTCCTGTGGAGTCGAGCAGCTAAGCAATCAGGCCAAGAAATACGAACGATCCAGCTTACGGGAATGTACTATAGAATTTATACAAGCTGGAAGAAAGCCCCCAATAGTTGAATTAAGTGGGCCATTTTTAAAGTCCAGAAAAGGTCGTTTTTACGTTGATACAGGTGCTAACGTAACTATTATAAAGAAAAGCACAATATCAAATAATATGTATATAAATCCACATAAGATTGTTTCAATAAACGGTGTCATTCCAGGTGAATGTATGTCATTAGGACAGGTGAATCTATTTCTGAATAAAACATTATTTGAAGTACAAGTAGTCCCAGATGATTTCCCAATAGATACAGATGGATTATTAGGTTGGGATATGATCAATAAATATAAAGGACAAGTTAATGCCGCTCGTAAATGCCTAGAATTAAATAGCAATATATTACCATTTATTGAAGAAGAATGTTTTATTACCACTCCTCGCACAAGACAAATTAATTATGCACGTGTCAAAGATATCAGTGAAGATATAGAATTCGTACCGCTCCAAGATATAGGATCGGGCATCTTAGTTGGCGATTTCGTAGCCAATTATAATGAAGGCAAAGCATATGCCATGTGTATTAATACTAATGACAGCGCGGTAGAAGTAAAACCGCCAGAAGTTAAGTCAGATGTATGCAAGGTCATGAATATTATAAATAAAGAAGAAAAAATGATCGAAATAAATAATAATAAAAGAATAAATAATAATGAAGCAAATAAGAGGACGTTACGTGCAAAAAAATTAAACATATCAAGCGAGGAAAAAGAGAATAAAGCAGCAAAGATACTTAACCAAACTGAATCTAAAATATCAAGGCATTTAAATATAGAAGAAATAGAAAATATTAACAAACTAATCAAAGAAAAACCAATTATAATTAAGTCACCTGGAGAAAAACTAAGAAAAACACATTTAGTAAAGCATAAAAATGAGTTAATTACAGAAGTACCAATAAAAACCACAAGATTTAGACACCAACGTATAGAAGAACATTTGGAATCGGGAGGTACTAAGCCATCGGAGAACCCGTATTCCTCGTTTATTTGGATAGTGACAAAACCACCAAAAGTTAATCTAACACCATCCAATTATAAATCAAAGTGTTATTATGATCAAAAGCAAAATATTAAACACCTCCGAGAAAGAGAAATGGTTTACTTAATGAAGAAGCCAAAACATCAGAAAACGAATAAAGAATATGGATAATAACTATAAAATTCTATAAATAATAAGTAAATTTAGTAAAATAAAATTTATCCGCGGCCCTCAGACGCCGACGATCGTAAAATATTAAATAGATATAATAATAATCAAAGAAATAGTAAGATAAATTTTTTCCACGGCCCTCAGACGCCGACGATAGTCTCAAATATAAATTAGTAACTACAAAGTAACTATAGATATAATTATTAATAGAATCATATATATATATATATATCAAAAATTTAGTAATCAAAAAATATTAAATAAAACAACAAACATACTTATAATAATAACATACAAATAAATTAATAGACAAGTTACTTTGAAAAAAAAACCTTAAAATGTATTATAAGAGAATTTAATTAAATAAATAGTAAGATAATAGATATTATTACAGTCAGCAATTCTAGAAGAAATAAAGAGAATAAAAGAAATGAGATATAAAATTATTTCGTTTATTCAGGAATTCACTTATATTAAAGTAAATATAACATATAAATTATGATTATGTAAAGACATCTAATATGGCTATACTTAACTATTAAATATCCTTCTCCTTGCATTATAAAAAAAAAAAAAAAAAAAAAAAAAAAAAGAGAAAAGTAATACACGGAATAGTATAAGATAAACCATACATCAGGGAAACAGAAATATTCCTGATCAACTTACAGATGACAGTAGCAGAAGAAAATAAGAAAAATAATAAAATCATCAAGAGATAATAAAAGATAAGAATAAAGAATAAAAGAGAAAGAGATCAAAAGGAATAAAGAGTTCACACATATAATTAAGAAGAAAACTAAATTCCAAAGCGCAAATCTCACAATAATCGATGGAGCAGAAATCAAATCTTAAAATAAAACAAACCTTAACAAAACAGTTTTATATAGATTGAACAATATTCGCAAAATATACATATATATGTCGAGAAAAAGTAAAGAAAATTGATTCAATAATTATATTAAATATTCCCGCGATTAATTGAATAAGGTATAGATTATTACATAAGTAAATAAAGAACTAAGGCTTAAATTATTAAAATAGCAAATATAAAATAATCCCTCCCTCGAAAGCATTAAAATTAATCAAAAAAGAAAAAAAAAAGAAAATTATAAGCACACAAATGCTCAACTATTATCAGGAAAATTCCTGATACAAGTATTCGAGAAATAATTCTCAGGTTGCATACGTGCTATCTGATGAATGCCTATGGCAAAGAGGATCCACAAGTGGAATTCCAAAATTTCTCTAAGAAATGGCGCCATACACTAAGAATGTATGATATGTCCGCCATTATTCACAATAAAAAGTTTAGAAATTATCGGACCAGGAACGCAAAAAAAAATATATGCGCCAAAAAGAAAAAATTACCTGGTACCAAACAAAAAGAACGAGAATAAAATTTTAATTAGTCAAGGGACGGATTATTATAAATTATAAACAAAATTATAATAAAAACCTTATCAAAATTGGTTACGGGAATAAAAATTGACAAAAGTAATAATAGTTATAGTAATGTAAAAACTAGACATATAATACGATCGAAAACAAAGTATATATGTATATGCATGCGTCCAAGAAATAAAAGTAAAAGGAAAGAAATATAGACAAATAAAACAAGAAAAAGATGAAGAAATAAATATATATAGAGATAAAAACAACACACAATGCAAGAAGGAGGAACAAATAACTATATAATTATAGAAGAAAGGGAGTTAAGTGAAAACTTGCATAAACGTAAAGAAGTCTTAAAATACGCGCATTAAATATTAACAAAAAAAATATTAAAATACAAAATTATCTAGAGATGCTGATTAAAGGCATATAAATATAGATATGCTCGAAATTATCAAAAATATATCCATACATTATAACCAATATTCAACGGTAATAATTTAAATAAATTATCTAGAGTCTACAAAATAATTATATCCAAAGCTTAATAAAAATATACAGTAATTAATCAAATAAAAATATAGAAAGGATAAAAATATATAAAAACGAAAATAAGTATCAAACTATTAGATGGCTCACATATACACTAATACACGCGCCACGATACTCATGCACATACACTGAGAAAAAAATTTAGTTGAGTCAATGGAATAAATTTAGTTATTAAATATTTTGTTGATAAAAATTAATTTTGATTAAAGTAATATGCAAGGTTATTAAATCACTGAAATATTTAGTTGGGATAAAAAAAATTGATACCTAAGTTAAAAAAAATAAATATTTTTTTAAAATAAAGAAAAATTTATTGTTTCGGTTAAATTATTTGATTGATTTAATCAAATCAATTTCATTAAGGCAGCTGATAAAATTTTATAAAATATTTATTTGTAACAATAGAATATGTTTGTAAATTATCTATATATTTTGTTACAGTAATTAAATATTTATTTTAGTAAATCGTTTGTTAAATTTACAAAATCTTTTATAACAATAAAAAAATATTGGTCAATCATCAATATAATATTTGCTTGAATTAACGGTCATCCGATTAAGTTAAAGAAGCTTATATTGTAAATAAATGCTTCACTAAGTTAATAACATTGTCATTTAATTAATAATATATGTGATTGTATAAAAAAAAATATTTTGTTGTATATAACACATAAAATTTGATCAGCATTTCAATAAAAATTACAATTGATTGAAAGAAATAGGTTCCTTAAAATCAATAAATCCGATTTCAATGAATTTACAAAAAGAAAACCAATAAATTCTTTTTTTAAAGTCAAGAAAGGTGCAACGTAAAATTAGATATTAAATTTTTTTTAAAGAAATATTTATTAAACCGAATATATTTATTCTATTATTTCTATCAAGTTGTTATTGAAACAAGAATATAATTCACTGATTTAATTAAATATTATATTAACACTTCTATTGAATTACTTTAATGTTTAATAATATATTTGATTATCTTAATGAAATATTTATTAAACCAAATATATTTATCCTATTATTTCTATCAAGTTATTATTGAAACAAGAATATATTTCATTGATTCAATTAAATATTATATTAACATTTCCATAAAATTACTTTAATGTTCAATAATATATTTGATTATCTCAATGAAATATTTATTAAACCGAATATATTTATTCTATTAATTCTATCAAGTTTTGATTGACATAAGAATATATTTCACTATTTCAATTAAATATTATAATACTTCTACTAAATTACTTTGATGTTTAATAATATATTTAATTATCTTAATAAAATGTTTACTAATTCTAACGTATTTATTCTATTATTTTTATCAAATTTTGATTAAAAGAAGAATATATTACATTGATTTAATTAATTATTATATCACCTTTCTTAAATTACTTTACTGTTCAATAATATATTCAATTATATTAATGAAATATTTAAATAATGTCAAAATTATTGTTTTATTCTTTCAATAAATTTTGAATAATAACAAAAAGATATTTCATTGTTTTAAATAAATATTGTATGACTTATATTAAATTATTTCACTGGCCAATGAAATACCTAATCATTTTAATTCAATATTTAGTTGCTTTGATGAATGTGTTTTTTCTCTATATGAAATATATGATTGATTCTATGAAATATCTCATTGTCTTTTGGTCAAATAATTTCATTGCTATATTATAATTAATTGGATGCATTAAATTAATTAAATTTTTAATTGATTCAAATATTTGATTTATCTTGTTCTATAAAATTATTTTATTACTTTTATTATTTAATTATATTGCGTCTATGAAATCAGTGATTAATTGAAATAATTATTATTTTTAACAATTACATATTTTATTATTTATGTCCCAATTAAATATTTTGTTGTATTAATTAATTTCTTTATCAGATCGATTAAATAATTATTTGATTATCTTAATGAAATATTTATTGAAACAAGCAGTTATTATTTAATAACATATTTACTAAATCAAATGAAATATAATGTTAAAATTAATATTTAATATTCTTGAAAAATATTTTTTTGTATAAGTTATCATCCTTTATACTCAAACAAACTCATGTTTTAAATACGTGTCTTGCTAAGTGAATAACTTAGCAAAATATGTACTAAAGTTAATAAAAATTACAGAGAAATCTGATTAAAAACTTGTTAAAATCAAGTAAATCCACTATTTGATTCATCTACATAATTTATTTCATTCAAATAACACATATTTGAACTAAAAGAAACATTTATTGTTTTAACAAAATCATTTAGTTCGATGGTTTGATGATACTACCGCTTGGTGGCGTCGTTAATTTTCGATCTCGCAAGCGGTAAGAGGGCTTCTAAGTTGATATATAAGGAAGTTAAAAATCCAAGATAATACGTACATGGTAATGCGAGCGAAATTTATGTTAGATTTACTGCGTGTGCGATCACTGTATAAAGCATACTAATGTTAGTATGTTAATAATTGTTATTCTTTACCATATAAATAAATGGAATCATATTCACCTGTCCTTTAATGAATCATCAATTTATTGATGTTAATAAATAAATGTAAATCACTGAAAGCAAATACTGTTGATTAAAGACAGTATTTGTTCGATTAAAATATCTATAAATCGAATTAATTAATTATTTCTTTACTTTGAAGGAATACTTTATTTGAGATAACCGAATAATTAATCAATTTTTTGTTAAGACAATGAATTAATTTTATTAAATCTTAAAATTTTATTAAATTTAAAATATTCAATAAATTAAACTTTCATTTGAAAATATAAAATATTGAACTAATTTAATTTCAATATAGCATTAACGGCAGGCCGGAGTAGAACCTGATACCGACCGAGTAATAATTGAGTTGTTTGTTATTTACTCAAGTATTAATCGGTGTATCTTCAAAATAAAGGTTGATCGCAATAGATATTATTATTATGAATATCTATGCACAAGAAAAAAAAATCTACCGAATTTGTTTTTGAGAAAAGTAAGGAACGCCGAAGTAAAAGATTATGTTTATAATATTTTCGCGTTCCTTACTTTTCTCAAAAACAAAGCGATAGATTTTTTTTCTCTTGTGCATAAATATTTGTAATAATAATATCTATTGCGCTTAACGTTCAATTTGCAGATACACCGATTAATACTTGAGTAAATAACAAAAATGCTAATTAGACAAGGACAGCGAATCCGGCCTGCTCTTAATATGATGAAATAATTAATTAGAAAAACAAATGGACATTTTAATTGATAATTTTTTTATTAAAACAATGAATTAATTTTATTGAATCAATCCCTAGTGGAAATCGAATCTGTGAATAACTGGGAATAACTGGAAATAACTAGAAATAACTGGGAATAACTGTGAATAACTGGGAATAACTGTTATAAACTGTTCAGTTTGAGACAGGAATAACAGTTATTCCCAGTTATTCCCAGTTATTCTCAGTTATTCCCAGTTATTCTCAGTTATTCCCAGTTATTCACAGTTTATAGCTTAAAAATAATTTGAAAAAACAGAGGTACGAATAACAGTTATTCCCAAATATATTTATAATAGAAAAAAAAATAAAAAAAATAAATATTTTTTTCATTTTTTCAAATTTATATTTTTCAAATTATTTTTTAACTAAACTGTAAATAACTGGGAATAACTGTGAATAACTGTGAATAACTGGGAATAACTGTTATTCCTGTCTCAAACTGAACAGTTTATAACAGTTATTCCCAGTTATTCACAGTTATTCCCAGTTATTCACAGATTCGATTTCCACTAGGGATCTTCGCGATATTTAATAAGTCAAATATTTAATTGAAAATACAAAATATTATTTGATTTAATTTCAATATGTATATTAATGTAATGAAATAATCAATTAGAAAAACAAATGGGCATTTTAATTGATAAAATTTTTTTCGCCATACCCTGCCCGAAAGTACAACTTTCGTCCCGGCACCGAAAAACAAAAGTTGTATTTTCGGCCCGGGTATGGCGAAAAATAGTATACACACCGCGGGAGGTAAAATGGCGAGCCCATAGCACATATTTGCCACCCTCGCCTTCGGCTCGAGGTGGCAATTATATGTGCTATGGACTCGCCAGTACTTTACCTCCCTTGGTGTGTAATATACTATTATAAAAACAATGAATTAATTTTATTGAATCAATCTTCGCGACATTTATTAAGTCAAATATTTATTTGAAAATACAAAATATTATTTTTAACCAATATTTGTGATGTTTAGTAGAATCAAATATTTATTTAAAAAAATGAAATATTTATTTGACTCAATTAAAATATTTGTATTAATGTAACAAAATATTTTATGTGTTGCCCGCACCTAAGGGATTTCATTGATTCAATTAAGCCTTACTTAATCCAACTAAATTTTTTTCTCAGTGTACTAATACGCGCGCCACGCTTCTATAGCACCAACACTTTGCAGTCAAATTCACACGCACGTGATCATATACGATTCACAGTGAAAAGAATACCAACACTTTGCAGTCAAATTCACACGTACGTAATCATATACGATTCACAGTGAAAAGAATGCAAACACTTTGCAGTCAAATTTACACGTACGTAATCACGTATGCACCTACACAGCCTAAAGACTTCAAGCAGTAAGAGCCCCCACCGCTAGCGATCAAGCACTCAGACGCATACAGACGTAATAGGTATACGAACTGTATAACAGTGTGCGCAACGAATTACAGCACAAAGAGGAATAAAGCACGTGTAGTATAGGCACGAACATAAGAGTACATAGACGGGCCACTCACAAAAAAGAGAGAATTATAATTAATTGAACAATAAATAATAATAAACAAAGATGATAAATTATTTATTATATAATATACATAAATAAACACTATAATATCACTTAATATTGTTAAACATAATTGATTGAACAATAAATAAGAATAAACTCATATACCTATATCATGACAAGAATAGGATAATCATTAAGGCGACTACGGAAGTTCGGTTCGATTTCATTTTGTAGTTTACAAATTACTCTTTTAATTTCTAAAATTTTTTGAATTTTTTAATTTTCCACCATTTATTATAATCCGTAGAATGGTGGAAACTTAAAAATTCTGAAAAATTTTACATATTGAAAGAGTAATTTGTAAACTCAAAAATAAAACCTAACCTAAAATCCGAAGTCGCCTTAATAATAATTATAAAATTATTATATAATCATTAATAAACATACATAAACGTTATAATAATCATATAGTCACTTAATATTATTAAATATAAATAATTAAACAATAAATAATGATTATATATACAATAAAATTGAGAATTAACGCATGACCCTATTTCGGGACACACCATGTTACAGTTTTGGGACAGATATGCAAACTATATTGTAATATCGAGACACATGAGAAAATCATTATTAACCTTAAAAGGGATAAATTAGATATAGTTAAATAATGTAAAGAGTAATTATAACCTCTAATTATTAATAAACAAGTTATATGTAAGAAAAAAATACGATATAATAAAATTTGAATATTATATTATAATAACAGGCCATTTATGGAAAAAACCATAAAACTAATAAAATAAACATGTTTAAATAGAAAAAGATTTTTAAATAAAGTGCATATAATAAACTGAACTTATTGATCATAAATAAGCATGAAACATACAGTCACCTTATAACAAGGTAAAAAGTACATAAGATTCCTGCCTAACATGTTGCAGGCATACAGGGATTAATAAGCCAAGAAAAATTAAGATTATAACAATAATAACTGACTTAAAATTTGCATTAAAAATTGGAAGCCTCCAGCTATTGGGGGGCCCCTTTGTAATTAATTGTTAAAGAATATTTTCAGGTACCAGTACAGTTTCTGAGGAATATATATAATCAAAAAGGATGAAAATCGTATCCAGAGAAGTCAAGAATAAACATATTCAAAAGTAATTAATCCAACGACGAATGCAAGGAAAACATGAACAAAACATTTTCTTTTAAAAACATAATCTTATGTCAATTTTAATGTACACAAAGAGAGAGATATATAGTCAGAATAGAAATGTATTTGATAGGTACACAACACTACTCTACATAAACCAATGTAACACATACAATTAGGTAAGCTTAAATAAATTTCATTGAATTATATAGAGCCTTAGGTAAGACAAAAAATAAATTTTTTAAGGTATTAATCGTCGAGGGCGCCGATACCACGGCCTCAGACGAGTTACGGATTCTATATCCTATAAAATGAAAAAGAATTAATATCAGCAATATACAAAGAATGCGATGAATACACGTTCCAACAAGTAAAGACAGAAAACGCTGACCGTCATACTAACAAGTTATAACCTGCCTGGAAACAACGAAAAGCGTTGAGTACCATAGAAAAAGAGCTGACCACCCAGCAACAGGTTAAGACCAGAACGAAAAGTCACTGACGGACTGATCAACAAATTCCAATCAATAACGAATATTCTAGAAGGATAGGCACGTGGAAACAACGAATTTGGCGAGTATAAATACAGCCGGACATCCCACGAGGAGTCAATCAGTAGACCATCAATAGAGAGATGTAGAGAGAGTAAGCAACCAACCTTTAGCCACGAACGACGGGAGTACGCCCGATTGGAGCAAGCAGCAAGGAACGTATTAGGCGACGAATTAATAATAGGACATATCTCTCTCGACGAAAGTATTAATAAACTTATATTCATATCATAACTACTGAGTATTTATTTAATTCTTCACGCAAACTGACTGCTTGGGTTTACTAAGATTAGTCGTGATACAAAAGTTACCCACCATCTTATAATTAAATATAAATATACATATACGTAAAAACGTAACAATAATTATTCACAGAAATTATTTTCATATGGGAACATTAAAAATTTTTGAAAGACTCTAAAGTATTCTGAATACTAAAAAAACATAACTGTAAAACTTATATAAAAATCGAAAATGCAATAATAGAAAATGAGAAAAAAATTAAATAAAATGAAAGAAAATGAAACAAACTGAAATGTACAAATTCTTATAAAAATTTTCAAATGTTTCAATTTGTTTCAATTTCTTTCTTTTTTTTCAGATTCTTGCAATAACTTTAAGAATGATTTTGAATGTTTTATTTATTTTTTCTGCTAGGGTAATCATTATTTTATGAATGAATGCGTTCTGAAAAAATTAAAAGGTTTATGCAGAAAATTAATTATAATTTATTATAATGTGAAATAAAAAAATTATAATTGAATTCGCAATCACGAAATAAATATAATACTTTTTTTTATATTTCATAAGAAAAAATATAATTATAAATGTTTTACCTCAGATTATTAATTAAGAATGGAGTGCAAGAGAAAAAAATTAACCTTTAAAAAGCAAATACAAGAATATAATCTATTAAAATATATTATAATAATAGAAATAAGTTGTATGATAATTGGTGTAAGTAAATATTTTATATCTTTTAAATCATATTTTACTCTTAAAATTCAGTTATTACCACAGTCAAAACATAGAATTGTGTAGCATCATAAAAAGATAAGTTAAAATGCTTAATACAAGAATAGTGGTCTATTTCATTACATAAGATTTAATTACTCATTCATACAGTTCATACTACATTACAGTTCAATCTACAAATCGATAACGTCTTACATATTATTATACATACACATACTAATCTTGCATCACAATCGATATATTTGTATACATTCGCGCGAAGTTTGAACAAAATTTATAAACTAGTAGAATTTTCGCTTGATATGAATTGAAATGGTCATTTGTAACTTACTTCCTGAAGATTTTTAGGCTAGAGGGACGTCTCCAAAAAAAGCGTTTAGTTTTTAGAAAATGGTAGTTAACATTCTAGAAGCTAACATTGTTTTTAATGAAAGCTTATGACTCACATACTACAAATATAAACTTTTGTTTTAATTTATTATTATTGTTATAACAAAAATTATCAAATCATAATAAATATCAATTAGTATGAAAATTCAACATGTATGAATATATATATATATATATATATATATATATATATATATACAATACCGGGCAATAATTCTGAGCAGGTTATCAAATTTTTGCTCCGACTTTGAAAAAGCGTATCTTCTTCAATTTTAATTCTAGAAAAAATTAAAAAAAAGCATTTTAAAGTGTTCTTTAAATGCTTTCTCTTCAGCTTATTTACATTTTTTTAACGATATTTAAAAAAAAAAAATAATCACTTTGGCAATTTTCAATCAGCTGTAGTTTTTTAAATAATTGAGCTAGAAAAAATTTGAAAAAAGATTTGGAAAGGGCTCTAAAAATGCTATTTGCAGCTATTTTTACAAAAATTTTTTAATTATTTTTTGTCAAGTTTTAAGCATATAAAGTTATCGTTCTAATACTTTTGCAGTTGTAAAAAACACTTGAATAGCAAGTATTAGAAAATAATCGCTGGTGCAAAACTTTTGATTTCTGTGATATAATTTTTGCAAAATAAATCTTTTTGTTGTTTCATACTTTATTATGTTTTATTATTAATAATGAATAGTTATAATTTCCTACAAAAATTAAATCACTACTTCACCAGCGACTATTTTCTACTTGCTATTCAAGTGTTTTTTACAATTGCAAAAGTATTAGATCGATAACTTTATATGCTTAAAACTTGACAAAAAATAATTAAAAAATTTTTGTTTTTGTTTTTCTAGCTCAATTATTTCAAAAACTACAGCTGATTGAAGAAAAATGCAAAAATGAAAAAAATTTCAAAATTGCCAAAGTGATTATTTTTTTTTAAATATCGTTAAAAAAATGTAAATAAGCTAAAAAGAAAGCATTTAAAGAACACTTTAAAATGCTTTTTTTAAATTTTTTCTAGAATCAAAATTGAAGAAGATACGCTTTTTCAAACTCGGAGCAAAAATTTGATAACCTGCTCAGAATTATTGCCCGGTGCTGTATATATATATAAATGCAATGTCGCTTGAGTAAATCTATATCGAATAGATCAACTTGCACAAGTAAAAAATAATTGCTGAAAGTCTGAGAGTATGTTCCATTTGGTGCTTATAACATACAAAAAATATTTTAGTGGTTGACATCAAGTTGGTCAAGAGTTATGGAATATTATTTCAAATTTCTTATTGAATAAATTATTTAATGTGCAATGTACATTATAATGTACGTTGCAAATATATTTTTTTCTCAATCTCTATATATTTTTGAGTAAAATTTATTAGAATTATTTTTGTTGGAAATAACATGTAAAATATACCTGATTTTTACGAATTACAATATGTAGATTTTTTTACTTATCCGATTGATGTAATATTATTTAGTATATTTACCCTACTGAAAATATTATATGAGCTCCCATGTGAGATCTCATATTCGATCTCATATGCAGTCTCATATGAGATGTCACATGAGATTTTATATGAGTTTTTGGCAGGCAAATTCATATGAGATCTCAAATGAAATCGCATATGAAATCTCATACCCTAGTGGAAATCGAATCTGTGAATAACTGGGAATAACTGTGAATAACTGGGAATAACTGTAAATAACTGGGAATAACTGTTATAAACTGTTCAGTTTGAGACAGGAATAACAGTTATTCCCAGTTATTGCTAGTTATTTACTGTTTAATTTAAAAATAATTTTAAAAATCAGAGGTACGAATAAAAATTGTTCCCAGTTATTCCCAGTTACTTCCAGTTAAATTGAGAAATATTTTAAAAATCAGAGGTACGAATAACAGTTATTTCCAGTTATTCGTACCTTTGTTTTTTCAAATTATTTTTAAGCTAAACTGTAAATAACTGGGAATAACTGAGAATAACTGAGAATAACTGGGAATAACTGGGAATAACTGTATTCCTTTCTCAAACTAACAAGTTTATAACAGTTATTCCCAGTTATTCTCAGTTATTTCCAATTATTTCCAGCTACTCACAGATTCGATTTCCACCAGAGTATATTTAAAAAAAATTTTTAAATAAAATAAAATATATGAGAGATCCCACAAATCACATATAAGATCGCACACGAGATCGCATATGAGATCTCATATGCAATCTTTTATTTTTATAGTTATATTTTATTTTCGAAAATAGGCGAAATTAAAATATAAATATAAAATTAAGAACCCCCTGAAAACTACATGTTTTAAAAGTAGGGGAAGAGGTTAGGTTGCGGGCATGGTTTGGTTGTGGACACCCTTGCGTTTCTATTGACAGAAAGCAGATGAGGTTTTTCTGACAAATGTCATTTATATATTATGGCAGCACGTTTTTTCATGCCAAATATCGAAGCGAACAAACGCGTCTGCTTCCTGCAGTAAGCAAATTAATTTTTCTATGATTGAAAAAAAATTACAAAAATTTATTTATACTTATGTATACTTTTTCAAAAGAATTACAAATCGAAGTGAATCAATGAAGCTGAGTGTAATGCACATTTATTCAACGGATTTCATTCCTACTTTGTGATGCAATATGGACTGTAACTAATATCTTAAAACCAACAATTTTGCATGATTGTCCACAACCGAACCAAAATCTTTTTTGGTTCGGTTGTGGGCATTTTACAAAATTAACAAAAAAAAATTATTCTATTTGACGGAATCGATTTTGTCCTTTCGTTGGTAGTTAGCTAAGGTCTTCATATTTCTATATACACCTATAAGTCCAAAAAATATACAATTGGTCAAATGTTATGAGGCAAAAACAAAAGGGTGCCCACAACCGAATCCTTTCCCATATAATAGCGAAATATAATAAGAAAAAATTTGTTTAGTCCTCATAAGGGCCGTAAAAATTTGTATCAAAATATGCGTTTTTTTAAACATTAATAACAAAAAAAAGATCAATTTGTTTAACAAAGTTTAAAAAATAGCGTATTTTATATTTTTTTTAATGCAAAAATAATTACGTTATATCAACTTTAATTATCGTACGATATTTGAAATTCATTACTTTTATGTAAAGTTTCCAAAATATTAAAAGTTTCATGGAATCATTTATATATATATATATATATATATATATATCAAGCTATACACAAAATATTAATTTGCAAATTATATAATTGAATTTTAATGTTCTGAGTAAAGGTTAAAAAGGGTTACAGATAAGTAACTAAAACGTTGCAAATGAATTATTAAATAAGAAAAAAAGTGAAAATTTGATGGTAGCCTATAGAGTTTTATTTATTGTTATACAAAAATTACTGTTGCTACATTCGTAATAATAATAATATATTTAAAAAATTCATTCAACAAATAATTTGAAAAAAATCAAAATTGATCATAAACCCCAACGCTTGATCTTTTTGACCATCTCAATTTAAAAAATTTTTTTTGTATGATTTGGGTACTAAATGGAACTAAGTCCCAAACTTCCTGTGAATTTTTAAAGTATTATTATTGTTACAGAATTGTTTTTATTGTGTTAACAGTCTTTAAATTAAAAAATAGCTTGTATTTATAATCTGTGAGTCATAAACTTTCATTTAAAAAAATTAATTTGAATAACGCTAACGATTATCATCTGCAGAACTTGAGCTTTTTTGGGGTTGTTCGTCGTGCCTATTCATTTTACTTTGTAAGTGGAGTGGAATAAAAATTATATTTTATCGTAAAGGTGCCACAGATTGGTATTATGATACAAAATTACCATACTGTATGGTAATATTTGCTAAAAATATTATAAGAACTGAATCTTATAGGAATTATTATAATATTTCTAGTGAATTTTAGTTTGAAGATTGGTAATTTTTTGCTATAATGAAAATTTGTAGCAGCTATACGATGCAGTATTGTAATTTTTACTCTACTTTTCTCTTCGAGTATGTAAACATTCACTCCTGGTCACAAATTTTGGTCTACTTTGATAAATATCATGAATGACTGATTTCCATATCTTTGGCACTAGTGTAGGTAGCTTCAAAAATCTTGTTAGACATTAAAGTTTATATAAAAATCTTTGAAATAAGGTAGAAAGGGTGTGAAAAACTTGAAATTGATTTTCTAAAGGGGTTAAAAATATAAAAAATGTATCAAATTTTTTCGTCTACAAAAAATTGTGACCAAAATTATAAGAGTTAATTTTTCTATGAAATATAATTTAAAAAAAAAAAAAAAAATTAGATTGGCTGATAGAAGCTATGCTTCCAGAATATATATAGAAACTGGGGAGTGTGGCTCTTGTGAAATTTTTTTTTTTGTTTCTTTATTAAAATTACTTATTTTTTTTTTAATTCAGATTATTTAGTTTTCACTTGATGTATTATTTATTTTTTTTTTAATAGTAATAATGAAGTTAATCCACAATTCATTTACTTTAATTTTTATAAAATAATAATTTAAGGAAGTACCCTCGGTAATAGAATTTAAATTGAGAATCTTTTGATAATTGACATACAGGCGTATTTAGGTGTAATAAAGCTATGGTTAAAATTTCGTGACCCTTCAGAGCTTCAAACATGAGAAATTGCAGTTTGAAAATAACATGTGATCTTATGGGGGGATACACATTTTGCCTTCTTTTGTAATTATGCAAAATGAAAAAATTCTGAAAAAATTCTATAATATGTAGAAATTTATTCCGGACCTATATCATTTTTAAAAAGTATCATTCAGAGTCTGTAAGAAGAGCAAAAAATTATTTTCTCTTGTAACCTTACAATTAACGGTAATCATTTTGACACATGGCAACGTTGCGTTTTCTTTACGAACTTTGGTAAGGCGCGAATCCCGAATACCACAGTGCATCGTTTTCAATAAGAAAAAAGTTTGAATAAAAAAACATTATCCTCAAAAATTAATACGCAAAAATGTAAGTCATAATAAGTTTATTATTGTATATATTTTTTTATTTTTTATCTAACGTCGCTGTATTTATGCAATCATTGCAATACTAATTAGCAACGGAGGTCTTCAGTATGTTTGTCCTGCCAAAGGTCTAAATTTTAATTAATTTTTAATTTAAATGTTTATATAAACTCTAATAAGAAAAGTTTTTTTTGATAGATATAACTCTCACAATCATTTTAAAATTAATTATTAAACTACTGAAAGTATAAGAATTTTTTCGTTATCGTGAGAATAAATAGTAATGTGTCAGTGTCGTGCATTTGGTACAATAGTTACATAATGTATTTCACCTTACGTGAATAATGTAAAATTTTGATACACCGTGGGTATTATGAGTCCTAAAATTTCTATAAATTTTTTTTTCCGAGAAAAAATCATTAAAAAATTCTGGGAAAATTCTAAAATACTTTTATATCCTTTTTTATGATTCAATAATATATTGATATATTTATTATAATATAAATTTTATAAAACAATATTTAATTCTAGAGTTTTAGGGACGTTGCCAAATCCATAACTGTCAATGATAAGTTCTACTGTTTTCTTAACTGACTAACTTCGTATCGAGGATACTCCCTTAATAGAAATTATGTTAAAAATATGATAAAGAGCAAAACACAGATAGATATTAAACACAGATAAAATTCTATGATACCCATATAGTAGTCAAATGCGCACATTTACCTACATATACACGCACGGGAGCAAGGATATGAGAGAAAATAAAATAACTGTAAAAAATTTAGGGAAATGTTAAACTTACGACACGTTTTTTATAATACACAATTTTAAGCACAGTTTTATTTATTTATTAGCTAACATAATTCATTGAAATTTCAAACTTTATTTATCATTTTTCATAATGATATTCAATAGATTATAATACAAAATTTAATATATAATAAATTTTTTAAGTATATTAAATTGAATAAATTGTCAGATTCTAGGTTGATAATCACCCGATTAAAACGTGTTTGCATGCTTTGTAAATTATAGAAAACAATAATTTGTTAGAGATAAAATAATATCCTAATTCAAATTTTATAAATTTTAAATAATTTAATTATAAAATCATTTATTTCAATATCATTATCATGTTTCTCTTCGAAATAATTATTCTAAATTCTTAATTTCCGTGTTACTTTTTCGTCACTTGTTTTATTTTAACCAATCAAAACTGTCTTATCATGATGACAAATTCTTACCATCAATTTTTTAAGAGAGGATTTTAAATTTCCGTGTTACTTTTTCGTCACTTGTTTTATTTTAACCAATCAAAACTGTCTTATCATGATGACAAATTCTTACCATCAATTTTTTAAGAGAGGATAATTTTCTATTTTAATTTATAATCTATGTTCGTTCCGTTTTTCTTTGTAACTATTTTTAGCCATAATTTTATTCTTTTACCTCTCCTCGTGTTTCCTTCTGATTTTTTTTTAAATTATTAAAAATAATGATAATAGATTTTGAATTTTAGGTTATCAATTTTCGATAATCATCAAATGTCATATTGTATTGCCTATCTTCAAATTTTTATATAACTTTACGACTGTTTATGACAAATTTTTTTTTCGTTCATACTTTAGCTTCAAAGCCGTAATTCCTGATCAGTACCTAATTTCTGATCAATTCATTACAAAAAATATAATATTAAATTTTATGATACAAAAATTATTATAAAAAAATTGTATAATAATTAAAAAGTATTCAAATTCCATATACTAAAGCTTGAAAACATTAATTATTAAATTTTTTAACAAAAAAATTTTAATTGGTGACCCTTTTTGATTGGACTGGACACAACGCCATTTTCTTAGAACAGACTGTAAGAGATTAGCATCTGTTATTTATTTCGGTTTGCAATATTTTTGAGCTTTTAGTGTTGAATATATAACCACAAGAAAATATTTAAAAAAAATTTCATGTGAAAAAAACAATAATACTATCAAAAAAATTAACGATCAGGAATTGTTCATATTTGCTGGAGAGGATGTAATTTTTGATCGGCTGATTAGGAAATAGGTAAGTTTAAATAAATATTATTAAGTAATTGATAACTAAATTTTGATATATAAACAATTTTAAATAATCAAAAAATAAAGATAAAACTTAATTCTCTATGAAGAGTAATTTCTGATCTAGTATTTCTACCCTAGCGGAGATATAAAATGTTTAAAACTGTTTAAAACAGTTTATAAGTGTAAAATTTGAGACATTTAAAATAGTTATAAACAGTTTTGAACATTTTTAAACAGTTTTAAAAAGTTTTGAATAGTTCGAAATGATTTCAATCAGTGTTTAATAGTTTTGAATTTTTCATGTTTGAAAGTTATAAATTACAGTCGACGATCTGAGTCCCGCCGCCTTCTCCTCCATCGACTCGCTCATGCGTTACCCCCACTCGCTGACTAAAAGAATTTGTTTACAAACATTCTGAGTCCCGCCGCTGCTCTATGCGACTTTTTAACTTGTAAAAATGGATTTATTAATTTAATTTTTTTGTTTAAAATACAAAAAACGTTTGTTGAAATAAAAGGTAACAAAAAATATTGTAATATTGCATTATTCTCATTTATATTTACTATAAAAAATATAAAAATTAAATTTTTTTATTTATAGGTAGCATAAATTTAAAAATTAAAGAATATATTATTTATTAATGAACTAAATACTCATTGTTATTATGAAAATGAAATGAAATAAGATTTATTTTATCTTTTATTTATCAAGCAATCACTTAAATTTTCAAATAAATAACATTTTATTGATTAATTAAATATATCTAGTTTAATTTTTATATTTTTTCAGTAGATATAAATGAGAATTATGCAATATTGTATTATTTCTTTGTTACTTTTTATTTCAATAAACATTTGTTGTATTCTAAACAAAAAAATGAAATTAATAAACCCATTTTTACAAGTGAAAAAGTCGCATAGAGCAGCGGCGGGACTCAGAATGTTTGGAAACAAATTCTTTTAGTCAGCAAGTGGGGGTAACGCACGAGCGAGTTGATGGAGGAGAAGGCGGCGGGACTCAGATCGTCGACTGTATTTCAAAACAATTTTAAATCAACATAAACTATCTTTTATTAACTTGAACAGTGTTGAATAGTTTTAAACATTTTTAAACACACTTGAACAGTTTTAAACACTTTTAAACAGTTCGAAATGATTTCAAACAGTGTTTCATAATTTTGTTTGTGAAAATTTTCTTATATATTAAAATTTATATAATATATACGAGAAAATTTTCACTTTAGTTCGAAATTATTCTGTATTGTTCAAAATTTTTTAAAACTGTTTATAACTGTTTTAAATGTTCCAAATTTCACACTTATAAACTATTTTCAACAGTTTTAAACATTTTTAAACAGTTTCGAATAATTTTAAACTATTTCAAACAGTAATGCACATTTTATATTTCCACTAAGGTATGATCAATAAAAAGAAATTTCAGACATTTTTTTTTTAATTTCGAGGTTAGAACGAAATGCATATTTAGAAATGTTAGATAATAATTTCTAAAAAATACATTTTTCAGTGAAGTATGTCAACAATGAAAAGAAATTAAACAAAAATTATCATGTTGAAGACATTACAAAAGCTTTGGAGGACATAAGAAAAAATTAAATTTCTGTAAGAGAAGCCAGTAGAAAATTGATAAATTAGACCATCAATATAAAGTAAATGAGCTTGATTCGTTTCCTTTAATCACTTTTGTTTTAGAAAAACATGCAACATCCAAGCTTAACTGATCAGGAATTACGTCCTTGACCGTATTTAATATTTTTTATCTTGTTTATATAAAATTTAGTATGTTTCCTAGTTTTATAATTTATTTAACGATATTTTCTATTAAATTCTACGTTTTTAAATTATTTTTACGATAGACATCTCAAAATAAACATTTGTCGTAAGTTTAACAATGGCCTTTTCATTTTTATAGTTATATTCGTTTTTATTAATTTAATTAAATCATTTATTTGTAAAACAATTTTTTATAAAAAAATTTGTACTTTATTTTTTTTCAAACGTTTGAACTACTTATTAAACCATTTGTTTTTTTATATTAAATCTAACAAGCAAAATATAATAGAAATATATTTTAAGTTGGAGTATACTTGTGTATTTGTTTATTCACTTGTTTTGATACAATCATCACTCTCCACGTTGTTTATTATTTTGTCATATGATGTATTATTCGTTTATTATAGAATAAAAGTAATGATATTTTAATATACCCTGTTGAAAATGATAACGTTATTCAATGACGTCATTTAATAACGTCATTTCATCTAATGACGTTGCAAATTGAGACATTTCGCGACGTCATTAATTACAAACTATCAAAGTTTTGTATACAATATATATTTAAGGTGAAAAGAAGTATTATTAATGAATATTATAAAAAAAAAAAATTAACATTACATTTAAACTTAATTTTTTTTCCAGGCATTAACCTAGGCTTGATATCTTAAACGTATATGTATAGTTTACTCTATGAATTGAGGAAAGGAATATTACCCTATTGAAAATGATAACGTTATTTAATGACGTCATTTAATAACGTCATTTAATAACGTTATTTCATCAAATGACGTTGCAAATTGAGACATTTCGCGACGTCATTTATGTTAAAATGACGTTTTTTGAGAAAATAACGTCATTTTTCAAATAAGCTTTGATGGCTTATTAAATTATGAAAAAGACATGATTTATAGTGGGAAATAACGTTATTTTTTTTAATGACATGATTTTCTTAAATGACGTTATTCGTTAGCGAGAACGCGGGATTTACTATGGGAAATAGTTGTTTTTGAATGACGTGATTCTATTACAAGGACATGATTTTTTATGAGTGACTTTCTTTGTTGTTCAAAAAGACGTGATTTATAGTGGGAAATGATGTTATTTTTCTTTAATGACATGATTTTCTGTCTGGCCTCTTATATCTGCGTCTTCCAAATTTGTGTAAGAGATGAAAAAACTTAGAAAAACGCCACCTAGTGACTTAAAGTCAAACCGAAGTTATCGATCATTTATAGCGATTTTAATTCACTAGGTGGCGTTTTTCTAAGTTTTGTCATCCCTTACACAAATTTGGAAGACGCAGATATAAAAGGTCAGGTGGTAGAAGATCTTCGAAAAACTATGAAAAAATATGTGAAAAATACACGTGAAAAATATACGTGAAAAAACACACTATAAATCACGTCTTTTTCATAATTTAATAAGCCATCAAAGCTCATTTGAAAAATGACGTTATTTTCTCAAAAGACGTCATTTTAACATAAATGACGTCGCGAAATGTCTCCATTTGCAACGTCATTTGATGAAATGACGTTATTAAATGACGTTAATAAATTACGTCATTAAATAACTTTATCATTTTCAACAGGGTAAATTATTAAAAAAACATTTAAGTACACGTTGTTATTATTATAAACAAAGTGTGAGGGAACCATAGAAATAAATAGAAATATTATAGGTATCGCTGTATTGTAGCATTTCTTTTTCTTTTTCTCTGTTACTATTTAACACGCACGTTACTTAAATGTACGACCACATTTGAAAATAAGAGAAAGAGAGAGAGAGAGAGAGAGTGAAGAATATACATACGAGCATAAACCATAGTATATTCAACGTGCATCTACTTTTTAGTGTATATATACGTTTATTTATCAGCAGATAAGAAAAGGAGGGAGAGAGTAAAAAATATAAGAATGCACGTTGTGACCAGTATGTATACGTACACATTTATCAATGGAGTGAGAATGTAAAAGAAATAAGAGAAAAAGAGAGAGAGAGAGCAAAGAATATACATACAAGCATCAACTGTAGTATATTCAACGCGCATCTACATTGGCGCTTTTTTTTAAATAGAGTGAGGCTTAGAAGAAAAGGAAGGCGAGAGTAAAGAATATGAGTATGCGTGCTGTGGCCATAAACTGATTTTCGTGTTATAAAATTCATGTTTTTATAAACGGAACCCTCCGGCAGTCTAACATAAGAAGCATAGCTTAAAAAAAACAAGCTTTCTTATAATCGTGAATATTTTAAGTATATAAGAGATACAAAAAAACTTTAAAAAGAAATGTCTAATTTTAGTAAAAAATATGAATAGAAGAAAGAAAATCTTTAAAAGTTGAAAATTTACACTAAATACTAAATCTTAAGAAATATCAAAAAAAAATTTTTTCTTTAAATATTAACGTTAAAAAATCTTTGACTAAAATAAGATATTTTTTTGAAGTTTTTTTTATCTCTTGCATCCCATATGAAAATCATTTTTGTGAGAAATTGTGAATAACTGTTAATAATTGTAATAAACTACCGCAATTGAGACATTAATAAGAATTAATAACAGTAAAAAACAGTTAATAACAATTAATAATAGTTAATAATAGTTATGAATGCTAAATAACAATTATTAACTGAAAGTCATGATTATTAATAATTATTTATAGTTATTCACATTTATTCACATTTATACACATTTATACACATTTATTAACAGTTACTCACATTTTCCAAAATTTTAGAATTGGTAAATAATTTATTATTATTTATACTTATTTATAATTATTTATATTTATTTGCAATTAGTTACAGTGAATTATAGTTATTAACACTTTCTTACAGATATTTACAGTTTTTCACATTTACAAAATTTTTCGCCTATATATAAAAAAAAACGATTATACGTGTGAAAATTTTTGAAAGTGTGAAAAAGTGTTAATAACTGTTAATAAATGTGAACAAATGTGAAAAATTATAAATATTTGTAAATATTACAGCTAATCATTATTATTATCTATCCGTAACAATTATTAACTGTTATCAAGTGTTATTTACTGTTATTAATGTCGCAATTGCGGTAGTTTATTATAGTTATTAACAGTTATTCACATTTTTTCACATTTTTACACAGTTATTAATAGTTATTCACAGAAATTATTTCCATATGGGATGCTTTAAAATAATCACGAATATAGAAAAAAAACTTGTTTTATAGAAAAAATGACATGATAAATGACATGCGCGAACCCTCGTTTTCAATCGAAAGATACCAGATACAAATAAATAGTATAGGTACTAGGGGCGAAAACACGACTTTTTTTTCATGGGTGAGATTGTCGCCCGAGCCGGAGGCGAGGGCGGCAACACCCATGAAAAGAAGTCGTGTTATCGACCCGTGTGGCCTATACGATTTTTTCTTATACCCGTGCCGAAAGTTCCCCACATATTTTTTTTTTATTTCGACGTTTATTGAAAATGAAGGAACTACTTTGTGAGCGCGTATGGTCGCAAAACGCCTTTGACTCTTTACGCGCTCAACATGTGATGACGCTACGGACAAACCTCGGCTACCAAAAAGAAATCAGATCGTCTTGTTCGCTTTATTTCTTTTAATGCGTTGAGCATTAAGTCAGTTTAAATTTGTAACTATTCTTTTAAACTAAATCAGATTTTATTTCATAATTCAAATGAAATCTACAAAAGTTCAGAAGCTATTTTGTTTATAAATATATAAAATTAGTTCTTCCCTAGTGGAAATCGAATCTGTGAATAACTGGGAATAACTGTTATAGACTGTTCAGTTTGAGACAGGAATAACAGTTATTCCCAGTTATTCCTAGTTATTCCCAGTTGTTCCCAGTTACTTCCAGTTTAGTTGAGAAATAATTTCAAAAATCAGAGGTACGAATAACAGTTATTCCCAGTTATTTCCCGTTTAGTTTAGAAATAATTTTAGAAATTTGAGGCTTTATAAGACTTATTCCTAGTTAATTTCAGCTATTCCATTTATTTTCAGTTATTCTCAATTTAGTTAAAAAATAATTTTTTTTCATGGTTATTTTTTCTATTTCTGTTTCCTTAGTTTAACTGGGAATAACTGGGAATAACTGTTATTCGTACCTCTGTTTTTTCAAATTATTTTTAAGCTAAACTGTAAATAACTGGGAATAATTGAGAATAACTGGGAATAACTGAGAATAACTGGGAATAACTGAGAATAACTTGGAATAACTGAGAATAACTGGGAATAACTGTTATTCCTGTCTCAAACTGAACAGTTTATAACAGTTTTTCCCAGTTATTCCCAGTTATTTCTAGTTATTTCCAGTTATTTCCAGTTATTCACAGATTCGATTTCCACCCTATTGAAAATGATGACGTCTTTTGAAGACGTCTTTTAAATCAAAACGTCTTTTTTATCAAAATTTTTAAAAAAGTACTTACTAAAATGTTCCAAAAAAGTATTATTTTATTACGTTATTATTTTTAATAGGGTATCTTTCTTTAGGAATATAGAAACAAAATAAGTATCAGCTCTCTGCAGACCGAAAAGCTTGAGCGAACAAACTGGAAATGTTATAACCTTATATACCCGAGTCACTAAAATTTTCGTAGGAGTTCGCGTATTAAGAAAAATGCCACCTAACAGTTAAAGACAGAATTAATAGTCGATTCGAATAATTTTTTCAGTAGTTACATTCTTAACTGTGAGGTGCTGTTTTTCTTAACTTTGCAATCCCTTATCCAAATTTCAGAGATGCAGGTATATGAGGTTATAATTTTGCGTGTTTATTCACAGTTGGAAATCAGTATACATACTTCAATTACGTACTTCAAGTATATACACTTTAGCTTAAGTACGTTCTTTTTTGAAACATTTTAGTAGGTATTATTTTTAAAATATTGATAAAAAAGACGTCTTTTAAAGATGTCTTTTTTTGTTCCAAATCCAGACACGTCCAAAGACGTCTTTAAAAGACGTCATTATTTTCAATAGGGCACTAGGGTTTTTATAATTTAACCTCAATTTCTTAAACAATTTAATGAAAAGTTTCCTAAATGCAAATGCGATGTTTTGATTGAATTTCAATAATTCAAGGATTTTAAAACATTAATTTTATATTTAAATTGTACATAATCAAATAAAACTTAATTTTGTATAGTTAAACTTAGGCTTACTTGATGCAAAATCGTGGCTAATCTAATTTTCTTTAGAGTTAATGATTTAAATCGTTTAACATTTATAAAGTAAAATATTCACATTAGTTAATATACAATAAACCAATAAAACTACATACATGATATTGAAATATTAAAAAACCAATGACAATTTCTTAAAATATTAATAAACTTATCGTTAGTTCCGTTTAAATTTTATGATTTTGTATGTGCATTAAAAAGTAAAATAATTAAATTAAAATTTTTGTCAATCCCTACTGCAAAATCTCACGTGAGATCTCATTTTTTATTGACGATGAAGCATAAAATTACGTGAACATATTTATATGTAATACAAATATTATCCCTATTGCAAAATCTCACGTGAGATCTCACGTGAGATCTCACGTGAGATTTTGCAGTAGGGATAATATTTGTATTACATATAAATATGTTCATGTAATTTTATGCTTCATCGTCAATAAAAAATTTTAATAATTTATATAAAAGAGAGAAAAAGAAACAGATAAATAGTGCGGTTAAATTTTTTGCTGTATACGTATACGTTGCTACATATGTTCGGGAGAGTGAGAGAGACAGAGTGAGGTTGGGACTACTTTCTTGATATTCCTGCACCGCTACACCAGCGCCATTCATGTTTTCCCTAGAGCAAAAAAGTGCTGTTTTCGTCAAAGAATTTTTCGTAAAAAAGTGGAACTTTCGGCGGAGGTATAAGAAAAAATTGATTTTATGACACTGGTACTGCATATAACTTTTATAGATTTGGACACAACTTTTTTTGTGGGCAAAACATTTTATATTTCTTTACATTTTTTATCCTTTGTAAAAAACTCAATTTAAAATTTTTTATACCTTACCTAGCTTATTTTAAAAACTTCTACGTAAGCTAACTCTAACAAGATATTTTTAGCTACTACACTTTTACCAAATATATTGAGATCTTTGTTTTTCGTGATATTTGTCAAAGTGGACCAATATTACAGGTCGAGTATACACACACACACACACACACACATATATATATATATATATATATATATATATATATTGTTATTTCATTTTCCTTATAATAATTTTTAAATGTAATTTTTTCGCTAGTATAAAATTATTGACGAGGATATTGTAATCATTCTATTTTTAAAGGGCACTCGACATTGTTAAAGCTTATATATCATAGGAAGTTAATTTTTACAAAGATCTAATTCCCATTAAATAATGAATGCACTTAATGGAATAAATATTAATTTATTAACATTTTTAATAATATTTAAGTTGCACAGAAATCACATTTCTCATTTCTTTGTAATTTAAATTGATAGACAAAATAAAAATGAATTAAGAATTGTAAATAGTTTTCGAAGATGACTAGATATATCATGTTATGCTGCTTTATTAAATTTTTGTGCCTCTTTTTTAGTAAATTACCGCTAATATAAAGAAAATTACAAAGTAAATAGATGCGGTAGAGTGGTCCATTTTGAAAATTTTCATCATTACAAAATAATATTAATTGTGTTTATTTACAAGCTCTAATTATTAAAATAATAATTATTAAATTTTATCATTAGTTTGGTACAGCTTGAAAAAGATCATTAGAATATAATAGGTGCAATAATTTATGGTGTACATTAACGATTGATAAAATTTTAAAGATTAAAATAAAAATTATCTTTATCATTTAAAGATTTTGATGAAATAAATAAATATATATCTCGTTAAAATTAAAAAATAAAAAAATCGATGATTTTATAGGAATAAATATCAAACACAAAGTAATTCATGCAAAAAACAACAGTTTTTCTTATAAAATATTCAAATTTCTTTAAAGAATCGCAAAAATAGTTAAAAATGAATCTAAAACGTAAATTAAATAAATTATTATGAGTATTACCTAATCATCTAAGTGTACTGACAAAGAGATTGGCATCTCCGTAGAATTCGAAGTAACTTTTGACTACCCAGTGTTGTATGCTTTTATAAAAAAAAATAATGGAATAAATTTTAATTTTTCACTTGTTCATTGAATTTTATTAATTTTTTGTATATAAAGTATTTTAATACCTAGAAGTGTTGTACATAAATGAACATTTCGCGTATATGGTTAAGCTAACATTACGCAGTTAAATAACCGGATAGATGTTGATACCCATACTCCATTATTTTTTCTCTAAAAACATATTTTATTAGGTAATTAAGATCTTAGTTCCACAGGGTTGATTATCTCGTTGCGAGTTCTATAATACGTGGGGCACGCTAAAGCCACTTATTTCTCACTACGCTAGAGAGTCTGCGTCCCCACATAAGGTTGTATCATACTATTGTTCCCTGAATGTGTTGTGGATCTTGCGCAGAATTTTGAAGTTGGCCTGATGACGTTTGTGATGATTGTTGTCCAGAATATAATGATGATGGATCATATAATCCACCCATAGAGCTACCCAGGTCCGTACCTTGTAATGTAGGCATTGATGGTAAACCAACGTCTAGAATACCAGTATTACTAGCTACACTTGCTTGCGAACCACTTTCTTCAGGCGGTGTTACTTCCAATCCTATCGAGCTGTTCAATGCAATTTTAATGGGATTGTGATTTGATGGATGTGAAAGGACGCCGAGACCAATATCTTCTAAACTGGTTTTGCGTCTTGCTGGTATACTCAATCCTTGTCTGCAATTAAATTTTAATAAAATAAGTCTACAATTAAAGATTTATTAAATAGGATGGATATGTGAGTACCGTGCTCCCCTCCCAATTACCGTGGCCTATATTAAAGCACACGATGTTGATAATCAGAGCACAGTAATAAAAATATGTATTTTTTTGGTAAGTAGATGCCCAATAAGCACACATCTGGAAAAAAGAATTCTTTAAGAATTCACGAATGTCCGCTCTGAAGTTAATAAAATTTATTAATAAAGTATTCATAAAATATTCACAAAGTATTCTTCCACAAAATTTAAATAAAAAATAACTCTTCAACGTATCTTTATAAATATTTTAAAAGGGTTAAGAAAGTATTTATAAAGAATTCTTTTTTGAAAAAGTAATCATAATCCAAAGTATTCATAAAGTAGTCAAAAAGTTTACTTTTGAAACACTGATTTTCTAGTAACTTAGTCACTTTCAAAAATCGAAAGATGTAATGGATATTTTATCGCTTTTCAGATTGTTTTAAAATCATTTTTAATTTTGATTTTCATGAAATTCAAAATTGAAAACTTGAAATTCCTGATAATTTTATAAATTGTAAAAATTCAATTTAATTAATCATTTAATAATTTAAATATTTTTTATCTATTTTAAACGAAAAAATTGTTAACATTTTATGAAACAAAATATATAAATATTTTAAGTGTGTTTTAAATAAATTCTCATTTTGAGAATTTAAACAAATATCTAAACATTCTTTAATTTAAATTAAATTAACCATGACTTCACAAAAAATTTATTTTATTAAATTAAGGTATCTCTTGAATATTTAATAAATTTTTACTTAAATTATTCAAATAAAAATGTAGTTTGGCTAATATTATTAACCATGAATAATTAATTAACAAATTTACTAACATTTCTTATGCTTATACCAATTAACATGTACAAGTTTCGAGGATTTATTAACAGATGAGTTGGTAGCCAAGTAGGCTAAGTCATGAGCAACAGTTTTTTTTATTTTGTTTGACATCCTCAAGAACCGTGGTTCAAATCTCGAACAAATAATTTTTTTTTTTTTTTTAAATTTAATAGTTTATTTTTAATCAATTATAACATTTTTTGTTTTTCATAATCATGTAAAATAGAAGGATTATTTATAATTTGATGATTAAAAAAAGTATTTTGAGAATGTGATTCAATCAAAAGAATTGTTTAAGAATACTTTGTGAATACTTTAAAAACTAAAGTGGTCGGACATTCGCGAACAAACAAAGCAATCATTAAGAACTCTTTATGTATACTTTCGTTTACGAAAGTATACATAAAGAATTCTTTTTTAATTCTCTCTTTGACACCGTTTGCTTGTTGGGTGATATAATAGTGACTGGCGCATCGAACAAGCTTCATAAATTTAACCAATAAATTGATAATTCTTCGATTTTCACTAAAGAAATTTGTTTTATCCATAAAAAATGTATTTTTCTTTAAGTAAATAATCTATAAAACTTTTAAAGAATAATCAAAATGCTCTAATTGAACAAAATGTCTCTGCAGCCACCTTAAAGGCTTGGTAACTTGCGCTCGACTCTATGAAAAATTTATTTAAAAGATAGAGATCATTAAATTTTATTATCAAAATATTTTTTTTTAAATACGATGTGTGTGTGCAAAAAGAATTTATTGATTTCAAGATAATAGAAAAAAATGTTAATATTAAACATCATATATGATGCTTGCTATTCTTAAATGTATTGAATGTATACCCTAGTGTAAATATAAAATGTGCATTACTGTTTAAAATAGTTTAAAATTATTCAAAACTGTTTAAAACTGTTTAAAATAGTTTATAGGTGTGAAATTTGGGACATTTAAAATAGTTATAAATAGTTTTGAACATTTTAAAACAGTTTTGAACAATACAGAATAATTTAAAACTAAAGTGAACATTTTCTCGTATTTTCTCGTAAATTGTAATATATATAAGAAAATTTTCACAAACACATAATTATGAAACACTGTTTAAAATCATTTTGAACTTTTTAAAACTGTTTAAAAGTGTTGATAAGTGTTTAAAACTGTTTAAAATTGTTCAAAATTGTTCGAATTAATAAAAAATAGTTTATATTGATTTAAAATTGTTTTGAAATATTTTGAATATTTAAAATAATTTATAATTTTCAAACATAAAAAATTAAAAACTATTAAGCACTGTTTGAAATCATTTCGGACTTTTCAAAACTTTTTAAAACTGTTTAAAAATGTTTAAAACTGTATATAACTTTAAATGTCCTAAATTTCACACTTACCCTAGTGGAAATCGAATCTGTGAATAACTGGGAATAACTGAAAATAACTGGAAATAACTGGGAATAACTGTTATAAACTGTTCAGTTTGAGACAGGAATAACAGTTATTCCCAGTTATTCCCAGTTATTCTCAGTTATTCCCAGTTATTCATAGTTTAGCTTAAAAATAATTTGAAAAAACAGAGGTACGAATAATTGGGAATAACTGTTATTCGTACCTCTAATTTTTAAAATATTTCTCAATTTAACTGGAAGTAACTCGGAATAACTGGGAATAACTGGGAATAACTTTTATTCGTACCTCTGATTTTTAAAATTATTTTTAAACTAAACTGTAAATAACTGGGAATAACTGGGAATAACTGTTATTCCTGTTTCAAACTGAACAATTTATAACAGTTATTCCCAGTTATTTACAGTTATTCCCAGTTATTCACAGATTCGATTTCCACTAGGGTATAAACTCTTTTAAACAGTTTTGAACAGTTTTAAACATTTTTAAACATTTTATATTTCCGCTAGGGTACACTGAGAGAACGATACGGTTTAGTCAACTAAATTTATTTAGTTAATTAATTTTTTGAAATTATTTCATGATAATTGTATCATATTTGAATATTAACATAATAATTATTTATTATAAAAATACGTAAGATAAATTTTCGCAAGGTAATAGTTAACTTATATATTTTGTAGTGAAGTTATGCATTTTAAACCTTATTTAATTTTTCTGAATACAGTTCTACAAATAGAAAAGTAGCAAATAACTTGGGTACAATTTCTCAAAAAAGAGAGATAGATAAAATTTAATTTGTATTAATTAATGACTCACTACAAAAAAAAAAAATAATTTACATATCTATTGATTTTTATAATGATTCGAATTTGGGTATGATTCCCTGTTAAAAATATCTACGTATTTTAGTTACGTCTCAGATACGTAACAAAATTACGTAATCCATACGTAACAAAGCGTTCGAATTTGTTACGTATTATGAGATACCAATTTGATATTGATGATACGTAGTTTCAATGCGTATTCCAAGGGAGCATACGTAATTAAGCTAGGTTCAATGATCAATCAATCAAATGTTGATACATATTCGTATCTACTCTACTATTGTGCGTAATCGCACAATATTACGTATCTACAAGACAGGTTTCGTATTAAAAGCACCTAATTTTTTTCACATAATACTAATCCTGAATACATCTTCCAATTGGAATACGTAATTTTTATAAATACATGTGCCAGATATATGTATTTCAAGCGCATAATACCTAATTTTTTATACGAATTTCAGACTTGAATACGTATTGATTCTAGGAATACGTAATTTTGAACACTAGATACGTATCTACGAGTCAGGGTTCGTATTCAGAATACCTAATTGTAGGCCACACACGTGTCAAAACTACGTATTTAATTAAAAAATACGTGATTTACGATCACTGGTTCGGGTTTCAATACGCATTATCAGTACAATTACGTAATTTGGAGCAAAAGATACGTATCTATTAGGGAGGTTTCGTAGTCAAAACACGTAATCCTGCCACAAAATACGTATCTTGCAAAGATCTTGTGATTAAAATACGTAATTTTAATTTATATATATGCCCAATATGTGTATTTTTTGTTATTCTCATATGGAAATAATTTCTGTGAATAACTACACTGTAAAAAATTTTGTGTAATTCGTTAAATTTTATTTTGTACAAATATTTTTGTATTAAAATTTTACAAACATGTTTGTAAAATCAACACAAAAAATTTTGTAATTTAAAAATATATGTGTACTTTTTGTAGAATTAACACACGGAGTTTGTAAATTTTACAAACATGTGTGTATTTATTAATTTTAACACAAAAAAATTTGTGTTTCATCTCTAACACTTATGTGTGTTAAAATTACAAATTTTTTTTCACTGTGTATTAATAACTGTGTAAGAATGTGAAAAAATGTGAATAATTGTTAAAAACTATAATAAACTACCGCAATTGAGACATTAATAACAGTAAATAACAGTTGATAACAGTTAATAATTGTTACGAATAGATAATAATAATGATTATCTGTAAATAATAATAATTTACTGTTATTTATAGTGGGTGGGGTTCGATTTTTCGATAGACCGATATTTTTTTGTGCTTAACGTAGAATCTCAAAATTTAGAATGATCCCTAGTGGAAATCGAATCTGTGAATAACTGGGAATAACTGTTATAAACTGTACAGTTTGAGACAGGAATAACAGTTATTCCCAGTTATTCCCAGTTATTCCCAGTTATTCACAGTTATTCCCAGTTATTTACAGTTTAGTTTAATAATAATTTGAAAAATATAAATTTGAAAAAATGAAAAAAATATATATTTTTTTTATTTTTTTTTCTATTATAAGTATATTTGGGAATAACTGTTATTCGTACCTCTGTTTTTTCAAATTATTTTTAAGTTATAAACTGTGAATAACTGGGAATAACTGAGAATAACTGGGAATAACTGGGAATAACTGGGAATAACTGTTATTCCTGTCTCAAACTGAACAGTTTATAACAGTTATTCCCAGTTATTCACAGTTATTCCCAGTTATTTCCAGTTATTTCCAGTTATTCCCAGTTATTCACAGATTCGATTCTCACTAGGGATGCTATTGATAACATTCATTTAAATTATTTAGAAATCTCGTTTTCAATTCATGGCTGCTATCGAAATTTATTTATTTGAATAAATCATAATTGATATTTAGAATAGTAACAAGTATACAGAACACCATATTATGATTAGATATTTCGAAATTTCTAATAGAGTTTTCAAAAGTATATTTTTGTATATTCTTTCAATACTTGTCAAAAGATTTTGTTAGAAATTTCGAAATATTTTATAATTATATGGTGCTCTATGTACGTGTTACGATTCTAAATATCAATTATAATTTATTCAAATAAATAAATTTCGATTGCAGCCATGAATTGAAAATGATATTTCTAAATAATTTAAATGAATGTTATCAATAGCATCATTCTAAATTTTGAGATTCTACGTTAAGCTCAAAAAAATATCGGTCTTTCGAAAAATCGAACCCCACCCTTTATAGTTATTTACAAATATTTGTAATTTTTCACATTTATTCACATTTATTAACACTTTTTCACACTTTCAAAAATTTTCACACGTATAATCGTTTTTTTTATATACACGCGAAATATTTTGTAAATGTGAAAAACTGTTAATAACTGTTAATAAATGTGTATAAATGTGTATAAATGTGAATAACTATAAATAATTATTAATACCCTACTGAAAAATATATATGAGATCTCATATGAGATCTCACATGCGATCTCATATGAGATCTCATATGAGATCTCACATGCGATCGCATATGAGATTTTGGCACGAGAACTCATATGAGATCTCATGTGAGATCTCATATGAGATCTGATTTATATTTTACATTTTCAACCCCACTAAAAAATATATATGAGATCTCATATGAGATCTCACATGCGATCTCAAATGAGATCCCACATGAGATCTCATATGCAATCTCATATCAGATCTCATATGAGATCCCGTATGAGATCTCATATATATTTTCTATTTTCAACCCTACTGAGAAATATAAATGAGATCTCATATGAGATTGTAATGTGTGATCTCATATATATTTCTTTGTAGGGTTGAAAATAGAAAATATATATGAGATCTCATACGGGATCTCATATGAGATCTGATATGAGATCGCATATGAGATCGCATGTGAGATCTCATATGAGATCTCATATATATTTTTTAGTAGGGTTGAAAATGTAAAATATAAATGAGATCTCATATGAGATCTCATATGAGTTCTCGTGCCAAAATCTCATATGAGATCGCATGTGAGATCTCATATGAGATCTCATATGAGATCCCATGTGAGATCTCATATGAGATCTCATATATATTTTTCAGTAGGGTAATTATGACTTTCAGTTAATAATTGTTATTCAGCGTTCATAACTATTATTAACTATTATTAATTGTTATTAACTGTTTTTTACTGTTATTAATTCTTATTAATGTCTCAATTGCGGTAGTTTATAACAATTATTAACAGTTATTCACAATATCTTACAAAAATTATTTTCATATGGGTTGGAATGAGTATTTTTCATCGATATTTATGCATGAGATATGGATTCATAATATGTATTTAATGCGAATAATATGTAATTTTTAATTTTAATAGCGGGATCGAATACGTATCACCTGTATAAATGGATAATTTTGAGTACAAGATACGTATTCGAGCCTAAATCTGCAATCGAACATTACGTTTTTGCATAAAATACGTACTTTCGACATGTGAGTGGTCTATAATTACGTATTCTGAATATGAATCCCGCCTCATAGATACGTATTTTGTGCTCGAAATTACGTAATTGTACTGGCCATATGTATTCAAACCCAGAACTGCGATTTAAAATTACGTAATTTTCGCTTGAAATACATATCAAAAAGACTTAAAATGGGCATACATATAAATGAAAATTACTTTTTTTTAATTACGGCATGTGTTCAGGATACGTATGTGGCAAATATTACGTATCTTTACTACAAAAATTGCCTCGTAGATACATATCTTATGCTTGAAATTACGTATTTGTACTGGCAATACGTATTCGAGCCTGAAACTGTGATTGTAAATTACGTATTTTTCGCATTAAATATTCAATTTTTACATGTGTGCAGCCTACAATTACGTATTCTAAATATGAACCCTGACTCGTAAATACGTATCTAGTTCTCGAAATTACGTATTCCTATAATCAATATACATTCAAGCCTGAAATCCGAATCTTAAATTAGTTATTATGCGCATAAAATATGTATCAAAAATAAATATATCTAGCACAAGTATTTATAAAAATTACGTATTCCAATTGGAAGATGATTTCAGAATACGTATTATGAGGAAAAAATTACGTACCTTTACTACGAAACCTGTCTTGTAGATACATATATTGTGTGAGAAATTACGTATCTCTTGTATGGAATATGTATCAAAGTTTAATTGATTCATCGTTGAATCTTGATTCATTACGTATGCTCCCTTAGAATATGTATTGAAACTACGTATCATCAATATCAAATACGTATCTCATAATACGTAACAAATTCGAACGCTTTGTTACGTATGGATCACGTAATTTTGTTACGTATCTGAGATACGTAACTAAAATACGTATATATTTTCATCAGGGTTGATCATGTCCTCAAAGATAAATTTGGGAATTTTTTTTTATAGTTACTATAAGTACATGGGTTTAGATTTTAATAACTACTAGTAAACTTTAATTCATTAATAAATATTTGATTAAACCAAATATATATTTACAGTTAAATTTAGTATATTTATCAGTAAACTGTGATATGTTAACTATTAAATTATTAAATTCATTCCAAAATTTCTCGTAAGATTATGAAGAAATTTTACGCGTTAAAAATTACTTAACGTTAATTTGATTCGTTTCTTCTAACTTGTACATTAATGGCTAACTTATTATGTTTTCCTTAACTAAATTGTTCTCTAAACTATTATTCTACATATATTCATTTTAGTATCAATTAAGAAGAAAAAAACATATTGAACCTTAATACTTCTTAAATTAGTAACAAGTAAAAGTGAAATTCTAGATGTTAAAAAAAATTGCTTTCATCAATCGTAATTATTGTTTACTGAATTGTCTCACCCTCTTCCCTTAACGAGCAATTAAGGAATAATTTCTCTCAGTATTACGAACGTAAGAGGGGCCCCTACTACTCAGAAAATACTAATGCTTAGAACGATGAGCAAAATGGCACCAAACTGATATAAACAATAATGATACTGATTATATTGTTTAATTTTCATTTAAAGTAACAAATATATAAAATTGAAAATTATTTATTAAAAGCAATGGAAATTCATAACCATTTTTTCAGCACTTTTTATTAAAAAATAGCATATAATTGTTTTGTTTTATTGTTGTATTAATTTTTTTTTTCATACTTACAAGTAGAGTACCCCACCTCAGGGAAACGGATTTGGCTGTAACTGCAGGATATGATTCTTCGATGAACAAAATGAACCCGTGTTTCTTTCATGCTTATAGGCTCTAGAGACTGAAGTGTAGACATTTTTTCAAAAATATAGTAAAAAAACACTGCCAAGTGCTTTGACGCAATGCTTTTTCATAGAGCTCAATGGGTTAGAGTAATTTGATTTTATTTTTTAAAATATGAATTCAATGTAAAAAACATAATTTCTATTCAAGAAAATTTAAGAAGGGAAAGAGAGAGTGAGCGTAAGATGGTAAAAATGAGGATCAATGAGAGATAGAAGGACAGCAAGGAAATGAGAAAGTAAGAAAAGAGTTAGTAAGAGCGTTAAATCAGATATCAGAAAAAGTGATCGAAGAGCTACGCTAAAAAGACAGTAGCAAATAGCTTGTATTCGAATTTTAGAGAAAATCTATCGAGTAGTTTACATAAAATAAAAAAAAAATGAAAAATGAAAATTTTTTTCAAAATTTTTTTAAAAATTTTCTTCAAAATTTTAAAAATTTTCAAAAATTAAAATTACGCTAAGAAATTCGGTTTTTAAAACTCATTCTTCTTTTGGTAGTTGCAAATAATTCTCATGCGAATTTCAAAACAAATTCATCAAGTAATTTACGTAAAATAAAAAAAAAAACGAAAAAATCTAAATTTGTTCTCAATTTCTAAAATGGTAATAAAATTGAAAGTACACTAAGGAAACTAATTCTCAACAACTTCTCGTCTACTTGAATAAAAAAATCGATAGTATGCAAAATTTGAAGCAAATCCATCGAGTAGTTTTCGAGATCTAATTGGCTAAATAAATTCAATATTTGTTTCAGAAATTTCTTTTTCAAAATGTTCAAAATGCTCAAAAATTGAAACTACGCTAGGAAAATCAATTTTCGAAAATTTCCCTTCTTTTGGCAGTCGCAAATAATTTCTCTACAAATTTTAGAATAAATCTATTGAGTACTTTACGTAAAATAAAAAAAATAAAAAAAGAAGAATCAAAATTATTTTCAAAATCTTTAAAATTCTCTAAAATCGTAACTACAATAAGCAAATTATTTTTCAAAAGCTTGTTTTCTTCAGAAAGTAGCGAATTAATTGTATACGAATTTGGGAGAAAATCCATCAAATGGTTTACGTAAAATACCAAAAAAATGAAAAATGAATTTTTTTCAAAATTTTCATAATGTTTTAAAATTAAAACTGCGCTAAGAAAATCAGTTTTCAAAAGTTTTACACACACACACACACACACACACACACACACACACACACACACACACACACATTTTCTAGAAACTACTTTTTTCGACTCCCAGAGTCCAAATGTGTACAAATTAATGAAAAAATTGTTGTGTAATGGAATAAATTAAAAAAGATTTAATTAAGAAACAATTATTTTTAAATAAGTTTTATTTTTGAAACAACAATTTCTATGAATAAATAATATTAACATTTATTAAAACGCTTTTAAATAAAGAAAACTCTAACCTTCTTAACGCTCGGAGTCACAAAAAAGAATTGCGCCTTTCTTCCTCTGCTTCTTTCTCAAACTTTTTACTCCTTCTTTCTTTTGTTATTTAATCAATAAGTAAATAAATTTTCGTTACTAGGCACCAGACGACTCTTGACCACCGTACGCGCCAAATCTATTATTTGACACCCCGTAGCCCTCGTATCATTTATTCTCTTTTATTAAAAGTAAATGAGAGGGAGTCATGCGGCCCCAACGAAACAATAAACGCCGTGCTCGCGGTCTAAATGAGACAACTGATGCCTATTTAAATTTTAAAATGAAAGAGAAAGAAAGAATAAAAAAAATGAAATAAGAAAATTTATTTACAACCTCTTTTTTTTATACCGTAACATTTCTTCCCCACGCAAAACCTAGGGGTTTTGTACCTCTGCAAACTTTACAAGCTTTCTGCTTGGACGCTTCAGAAAACCATTGGCTGTTCGCACTTCAGCCACTCTTATTTGACCGTCAGACCCAGGAAAAACTTGAGTAACGACACCTTTCTTCCATTCATTTCGATTTATATTTTCATCTAGAATCAGTACTATATCACCAACCTTTATTAATTCATTGTCGTTAAACCACTTTTTCCTAGGTGCTAACGTCGGTAAGTATTCATGTAACCATCTTCGCCAAAATACATCTGCATAATGTTGCGCTTTTAACCAATGTTTTTTAGTACATAGAATTTTCGAATCTATATTATTTAATTTAATTTGTCCCGAGGAAGTACCTATAAGAAAATGATTTGGCGTTAAAGTTCCTGAATCACGAGGATCTACTGAAATATATGTTAAAGGACGTGAATTGACAGCATGTTCAATCTCTATTAACGCAGTTGACAAAATTTCTTCTTTAGGAGCTTGATCTTTTAAGGCTACAACCAACGCATTTTTAACACTACGAATTAAACGCTCCCACGCACCTCCCATGTGAGCAGCTGTAGGAGGATTAAATCTCCATTCGATCTCGTTTTTGATAGCAAACTTATTTATTTTCTTTTCATCTAGCTTCTTTAAAGTTTCTTTTAATTCGTTATTCATCCCTATAAAATTAGTACTATTATCTGAATAAACAAAAGAAGGAGTGCCTCTTCGAGCAGAGAAACGCCTAAAAGCCATAATAGCTGAATCCGTACTTAAAGAATGCGCAAGCTCAATATGTATTGCACGAGTAGACATACATGTAAAAAGCGCTCCCCAGCGTTTTTCGCGTCTTCTACCAATGGTGACCTGTATCGGACCGAAATAGTCTAAACCCGTGTGAGTGAATGGACGAACATGATATGCGGTTCTCGCAGTAGGTAAAGCTGCCATTTTCGGGTTAAACGGTTGTGCGCGTAGAGCTTTACATATGCTACAAGTACTAACGATACTTCTAAGACCTTGACGTAAGTTCAATATCCAATATTTTTGACGTAATTCATTTATTACTGTATTATGACTACCATGAAATAATTTTTCATGATAGTGATATAATAATAATCGTGTTAAACTTTCTTTGGAATCAAGAATTATCGGTTTAGATAAAGATTGAAATCGTGTTATTTTCGATAAACGTCCGTTCGCACGCAAAACACCATCAACATCGATAAAGGGAGCTAAACAAAGAAGACGACTATTTTTTGCAACTTCTTTTGATTCTTTTAAAGCGTTCAATTCTGTAAAAAAGGATTTTGATTGACTTAATTTTATACAATATTCTTCTGCTTTTTTAATACAATTTAATAACGTAAAATTTTGTTTTCTCCATAGAAATTTTGCTTGAAATACGCGCATTAAGACTAGTAAAATACGATTCCAAGAAGAAAAACGCGTTATATCAATAATTGAATCTTCAATTTTAGAAACATGAGTTACAAGCTTCTTAACTTCTGAAAAATCGGAATTTTCATGTATAAAATTTTCTAAATTTATTTTTTCATTCGGCCATTCATTTTCCGATTTCCATAAAAACGGTGGACCTAAAAACCATCTACTACCTTTACATAATGCTTGCGGATTTATTCTGGTACCATCGTCGGCAGGGTTTTCTTTAGAAGGCATCCATCGCCACTCGTTTATATCCGTCTTTTCTCTTATTTCACCGAGACGATTAGCTACGAACGTTTTTAATTCCCGTGGATCCTTTTTTATCCAATAAAGCACTGTCTTTGAATCGCACCAAAAATATTTACGTGTTATTATAAACTCGTGTTCTTCTTCAATAATTTTTACTAATCTTGTAGCTAAAACAGCGGCGTGTAATTCTAAACGCGGTATTGAAACAATTTTAATCGGCGCAACTCGACTTTTAGCTATAATCAAAGCTACTCGAAAAGAACCGTCCGAAAGTGTAAATCGCCAATAAGCAACCGCCGCGTAAGCTTTCGAGCTTGCATCACAGAAAATATGCAACTCTGCTGAATGCACCTGTAAATTAATGTTTTGGTAACAACGGTTTATACGACATAATTTTACAATTTCTAATTCTTTTAACCATTTTTTCCATTGATTAAATTCAGGTTCGCGCAAACATTCATCCCAATTAATTTTACTTAACCAGACCGCTTGCATTAATATTCGCGATTGAATAGTGAATGGTGTCAGAAAACCAAGAGGATCGAAAATAGACATTATGACCGACAGAAATTCTCTTTTTGTAGGTTTTCGTTTTCCTAAGTATAATTCTTCGCGAATTTTAGCCGTATTAATGTTAAATATCAATTCATCGGTTTCGTTTATCCATTTTAAACCTAAAACCTTTTCAATATTATTTTCGTCTTTAGTTTTAATCAAATTATTCGAACTCTCATTTTTTAAGAAACCATCGAAAATAGACGGATCATTACTTGCCCAGCTATGTAACTCCCAATTCGCATGAACATTTATTTCTTGAGCTTGAACGACACGCGATTTTGCTTCTACTTTAGTCATACAACTGTCTAAAAAATCGTCCATATGACAATTTTCGATTAAACTTTTTGATGTTGATGGATATTTTGACGCGAACGAAATAGCATTTTTATTTTTTATATAAATTGCTGTACTAGGCGATGATTTAGTTCCGAATAGCATAGATCTCATTATATATTCTTTTGGTTCATTTTTTCTATCCATGCCTCGCCATAAAAATCGTTGCGCGTCTAAATCTGAATCGATTATTTTTATTTTCAAAAACATGTCACGGATATCGGCCTTTAATGCATATGCATATTGACGAAATCGCATCATTACCCCAAGTAAAGATTTTAATAAATCTGGTCCCGTTAATAACAAATCGTTAAATGACGTACCGTTAGTTTTTGCTGCCGCATCAAATACTAGTCGGACTTTTCCCGGTTTATTAATATTTTTAACTCCAAAGTGAGGTAAATACCACACACGGTTGTTATTCTTTATAGCTGTAGCTTCTTGCGCAAAACCATTTTCAATAAATCGCGTCATTTCCCGATAATACATATCCGCGTAATTTTTATCCGAATCAAGACGTTTCTCAAGTAAATGTAATCTACGTAACGCTGTATTTCGACTATTCGGAAAATCATTGATATCAGATTTTCATAACAATCCCACGTACCATGTATTATCTACTCTTTGACTAGTCTTATCTAATATTTCTATTGCGCGCTTATCGTCAGTTTTCATTTTTATATAATTATTGATACCTAAAGATTCAATATCAAAATATTGTTTCACTATTTTATTTAATTCAACATCGTTTTTACTAGGAATAGTTTTCGATTCTAAATTTTGTTCTTTTATTAAATTTACTCACGCAATTGATTGTCGTTGACAAAAACCGTGAATCGTCCATCCTAATTCATATCGAGATACAAATAAAGAATTATGTTGAAGGTTATGAAATTCACGAGTAATAATAAGGTCGATTTGATCTTGCCCTATCAATAAGTCAGGTTCTTGCATGTATGGCTTAATGTTTATGCCCGTTACTTTTGCACAGAAATTAGTTACGTCTGAATTCAAAGATTGCATGGGAAGTGCGAGGTTACGAATAACTAAAACATTTTTTAATAAAAAATTCGAATTATTACACAAAATTTTTAAATTAACTTTTCTACTTGAATAAGAAATCGCATGCTTCCCTATACCTTTTAATGTGATGTTTGTATTTTCACTCGGAATTTTTAGTTCATCTACTATTTTTGAATTAATTATCGACACTGTAGATCCTTCGTCTAACAACGCATAAATTAATTTCGAAAATTTTGCATTTTTTATGACAATAGGAATAAATTTTAAATAAGTTTGTGAATCTAGTCAACTGCTATTCAGGTTATTTAGGTTAGAAGTTTCGGCATATGTTTTAGAATTATTTATTGATTTTACTGATTCATTTTGTTTTGACGCGTCCCGATAATGTAATAACATGTGATGTTTACGGCCGCAAATTGAACAAGTTGCTTTTTTACATATATTACTCGTGTGCCCAATACTTAAGCAATTATAACATAATCGTTTCGTTCTTGCGATTTTCCATCTCATAGCCGTAGGAACGCTTGAAAACTCTCGACATGCACCTATATCATGATTTTTGCGACTACATTGAATACATAACATTCTATCATTTTGTTTACTTGAAATTTCATTTAAATTTTCGATTTCTTTATTTTTATCAATAGTACATATTGTCTTTTCAATTTCATTATGTCTTTTAGTTTTATCGCTACGTTTAGATGTCTCAGCCGAAGGAAATACAAGTACACCAGCTTCTAAGGTCATTTCTGCCTCTTCAAATAAGAAATTTGCCATTTTTTCTAAATCAGGTTTATCTTTATGAAACGCTGCATATCTAATGTAATTGTATTTCATCGGCTCAGGCAATTTTTTCAAAATATCATTAGTCAACTCCGGACTATACAAATAACCTAAATTATTTAAAGTTTTAATGCATGATACAGCATTCTTAACCTTTGTTGCAAATTCAAATAAATTGATTTTATTTGACTCAATACTCGGAAGCTCTTTGATATCGCGAAGAACTTTATCTAATACTAACTTTGGATTTCCGAAACGCATTTCGAGAGTTTTCATTATCTCATGAGCATTATTACCGGCCGCAAATAATATTCTAGTTGCTTCTTTAGCTGAACCTTTTAAAGCGTCGGATAAACAAAGAATATTTTCGCGATCATTATACTCTCCAAGATTAGTAGAAAGCTCGAAAGCTTCTTTAAAATTACGCCAATCTAACGGATCTCCCGAAAACGTAGGTAAATGTTTTGCTGACGTCATTCGATTTACAAATTTCGAATTATCATTGTTACAGAATGATCTACTCACATTGGATAAAGAATTTTCAAGAATTTTTACTATACAATTTTCAAGAGATCCGCCAATATTAACATTATTTTCATCATTCAAAGAAGAACTACTGCGTACGCGTTCATTTACAAAATCATTATAATTATCTATATCAACCGATTCATTTTCTATATCTATTAAATCATCGCTTTCATACCCATTAGTTTCTTTTACAAAACGAGTTCGTTTGTTACTTGTTTCTTCCTCATGAGTAGAAGTTGCTCGACAACGAAGTCGTTGATTTTCATCAGATGATGGATGTTGTTTACGTTTGTTGGGAGCTTGCAAGCTCCTTCGCTCGGTTGCTGCTTTTGCTGTTATTGTTCGTTGACGACCTCGATTTTTTGTTGTAGTTGAAGATGACTGCTCGATGTTCGTGTCGTCTTCTATTTCTTGAAGACGAACTTGACTTCTCGTCGTTCGTTGTGTTGGTAAGTCCTCGGACGTTGCTGCTCGTCGTTGACTTACTCGGCTCAGTGTTGCTGATGGTAGCTGCTCGTTTGCTGCTGTTGTATGCCGTTGCGTTGTTGAACGTGCTGATGTTGCTCGATTTTGACTTTGTTGTCTCGGAGCTTGTGGCACAGGTAAGCGCCCGTCTACTTCGACACGTAGTTGATCTCGTTGCCTTAGAGTTTGTGCCGCTGGTAATCGCTCATTCAATGTCTCTGTAGCCTGACGTTGACCCTGCGGACGCTCAGGTGGTGGCGGAGGATTTTCAATAGTTGCTGGACCACGCTGGTTTCTGCGTAGCACTGATAACTCTCTTACTCGAGCGGCTGTTTCCGCTCGTTGGCTTGGGCGAGGCATGGCTTTTAAATCCTTTTTTAACTTATTTCACAGAGTCCCGGGTTTCGGCACCAAAAATGTTGTGTAATGGAATAAATTAAAAAAGATTTAATTAAGAAACAATTATTTTTAAATAAGTTTTATTTTTGAAACAACAATTTCTGTGAATAAATAATATTAACATTTATTAAAACGCTTTTAAATAAAGAAAACTCTAACCTTCTTAACACTCGGAGTCACAAAAAAGAATTGCGCCTTTCTCCCTCTGCTTCTTTCTCAAACTTTTTACTCCTTCTTTCTTTTGTTATTTAATCAATAAGTAAATAAATTTTCGTTACTAGGCACCAGACGACTCTTGACCACCGTCCGCGCCAAATCTATTATTTGACACCCCGTAGCCCTCGTATCACTTATTCTCTTTTATTAAAAGTAAATGAGAGGGAGTCATGCGGCCCCGACGAAACAATAAACGCCGTGCTCGCGGTCTAAATGAGACAACTGATGCCTATTTAAATTTTAAAATGAAAGAGAAAGAAAGAATAAAAAAAAATGAAATAAGAAAATTTATTTACAACCCCTCTTTTTTTATACCGTAACAAAAATAGAAAAAAAATTTTTTTGCCGATACAAAGCTTTCTCTATGAGGAAGCAAGAAGCGTTTGTAAGAACTTAAATAGCTAATTAACTAAAAATCTCATAGAAAAATGTATAAGGAATAAAAGAAAGTTCAAATTAAATACTTTACTTTAAGCTTTATCACATTAAAAAAATTCAAAAAAGCTTAAATTAAAGTATTTAAATTGAACTTTTTTTATTTTTCATATATTTTTCTAAGATTTTTAGTTAATTAGCTGTTTAAGTTCTTAAAAACGCTTCTTTTACTGTATTTTTGAAAAAAATGTCTATATCTCTGTCTCTAGGGCCTATTAGCACAAAAGAAGAAACACGGATTTATTTTTTTTTATTAGCAGAATCATACTCTGCAGTTTCAGCCAAATCCGTTTCCCATGGGTGGGGTGCTCCCCTTGTTAGTTCTTTATTGTAATGATGCTGTTTTGTTTTTTCATATTTATAATGTCAATAATTTGTTGATATTTATTTGGTAATAACAGTTTTTATAAGCACATAAATTTGGCATGTAATTTAAAATACGCATACAAAAATAATATAAATAAAAATAAATAATTATAACTAAATAAATATATAGATATATTATTTAAAAACAGAATATGTAGTGGAAAAAGAAAAAGAGGTAATTTGCTCAGCGAAACTCAAATGCTCTTTATACTAAACGCTTTTATAACTAAATTCGATATAGTGAGAGTTGAGTGAGAATTATGCATAAAGTTATAAAAAAATAATGTGTATTTTTCTACAGTTATAATAATGTATATACGCGTGCGCGTGTTTGCTCTTTTTATTTAAATAAAATAAAAACAACTCTCACTGTCAAGAGGTTTTTGTCTGACAAGGGGAGCCCACGGAGTCCGGGTCTCTAATTTGAATGAAACTTTGGGGATAGTTTTCTGGTATATAATAATGAAAAAAGATGCTCATAATTCAATTTCATAATTTTATCGATTCATATAAAATTTCATATATAAGTTTGGAACCTCACGATTCAGTTACTGTAAGACTGAGAAATATCGCCAAATAAGAAAATGAAAGTAGAGAAGACCAGATTTAATTTGCAAGGTTTTGAAAGTCAAAAACTTCAATGGTTCAAAAGTTATGCTTAATTGTATATATTTATAAAATTTAGTGGATGAAGTAAGCTGTTATTTCTAGTGGACAACAACGCCCAAAATCCTGTAAAGTAATCAATCAAACAACTTTTGAACCATTTAAAGTTTTAACATTCAAAACCTCGCAAATTAAAACTGGTCTTCTCTACTTTTATTTTCTTTTTTTTTTATTTTTCTCAGCCTTACAATTACCGAATTATGAGACTCCAAATTTATATATAAAATTCGATATAACTATCTAAAATTATGATTACAGGGGTTAAAAAAGCCTATGAAATTGAATTATGAGCATCTTCTTTTATTATTATATACCAGAAAACTATCCCCAAAGTTTCATTCAAATCGGTGACCCGGACTCCCTTGGAAGTCCCCTCGTGAGTACACTAAAAATTATAATAGTTAGATTTTTGTTAATATTAGCTTTGAATAATTTGTTTTGGATTGAACAGTCTATATTAAGGTAGCTCGTACCGTGCAACTGAAGTCAAAAAAGTATAACCAAAACTCTATTGACTATTGTTGTTGTTTTGACGAGTTAGGAGATACACCTTACCTATGTGTAATACCAAACGTTGATGATTTGATAAATGATTTTGCTGCTGACGGTCATCTGTTTCCCTTCATAATGCTATTGATGATGTTAGAATTTAAAAAAATATTGTAATGAAAGTACTCAAGTCAGATACTGGTATGAAAAGAATTATTGAACAAATAATGTTCCGTTGAAACACTCATATTGAGGGATGGCAGTACTTAACAGCCACCGGCCTTTCCTTCCTATCGCGTTTCTTACGCGCCAGGGAGAAGGGATCGGTGGTCATGCCTTTTTGCGTTCTTTTTGCGGTCAATTAGTCTCTGCGCAGCGTCGTTAAAGTAAGCACGTACGTATCGAATATCTTAAGCTAAATTTAGTTCATCGCGACTAAAACAATTCATTTCACAATTACACCATTTTATAATCACACCATTTCACAATCACACCATTTCACAATTACACAATTTAATACATTCAACACACATTCAAACATAATCAAGGTTCATAACCCTCTCGAATATCATTCGAGTGTTTCAATAAAATCAATTTGATCAGGGTGTACTAACACTCTCGAATTTAATTCGAGTATACAGCTATCTAAGCTTAATCAGGATGTACTAACCCTCTTAAATCTAATTCGGGCTCATTCGTGCACGACGTTTTTCACACGTTTTGCAATCGCGTGCGTTTTTTTGTATAAGTTCAGTGTACGTGTGACGTCACTAGCGAATTTCTCTTTATTATAATTTACCCAAGTAATATCGATCTTGACCGGTATGCACCGTTCTACAAAAGATAACTTTCCTCTCTTTCTTGTGAGACTTCAAATCTTGATAAATTTGAATGTTCATTCTCTTTCAAATTTTGATTTCTTTTTCTTGTTAAAATTGCATAGAGTTAATATTAATTATTTCTCTTTAGATCAATATCTATTTTTTTTTTAATTCAATCTAATTATTCCATCAATAAATTTCAATAGCTTAAATATTTCTTTGAAAATTTTGTTTGCATTCAAATTTCAATAACTTAAATAGTTTCTTCTGCATTCAAATTTGATAACTAAATTATTTCTTTAAAATCAATTTTCTTTATTAGTATATAGCATAATAAATTTTAATAACTTAAATTTTTTTTCTTTTCTTTAAAATTTAATTCTTTTATGACATTTATATTTCAATAACCCTCATAGTTCTGCTCGATTCAATTATTTTATTGCATTCAAATTTCAATAGCTTAGTTATTTCTTTTTGAATTAAATTTTCTTTTCTTACATGCAAATTTTAATAACTTAAAATTTTCTTTTAAATTCAATTTTTTTTTTATTTATTACATTTAAGTTTTAAAAAACTTAAACATTTCCTTTGAATTCAGTCGATTTATTGCGTTGAAATTTTACTAACTTTCGTTCAAATTTAAGTTGTTCATTGCGTAAGTTAAGTGTTTCTTCCTAGTTTTAATTCATTTATTGCGTACAAATCTCAATAAAGTAGGCATTTATTCTTAACGGGATGTCGAAGCTGCAGCAATCGAGTTTTGCTTTTTTTATTTTATTAATATTTTGTTAAATTCATAAATTAAACAAATATAATGACTTGTCCGCACTAAAGCTATATTAATACAATAATTTTTGCTAAAATAAAAAATCATTTGGACTCGTTATTTTTTTATGAGCTTGGATTGCAAATTAGATATAAAACTCGACAAACCTAATCTTAAAATACGATACATTGAAATTTTTTATTATAACTTTGTATGTATAATATTTTGGTGGATTTCTTAAGTTATCCACACTAGAGTTTAATCTTACAAATTTTTTCTTTGTAGCAAAAAAACTCGATTAAACGCATCGTTTATTCATAACTTAGGATTGGAAATATTATTAGAAGGCGGGCAGCTTCGTCATGCTCTTAAGGTTAATTTATTAGTTGAATACAAGTTTAATATTATTGATTTACTGCGTTAGAATCTTGCTAAAGTTTACAGTTAGTCTTAGTTAAAAAAAAAAATTTTTTTTTCTTGTTTCCCATTTCGAAAGCACGAACTTGGTGGCTTGACAACGACAAGTGAGATTTGAGTAAAAATCGTTAAGTTTATAGACACGAGCCTAGTATTCTAAACTTCAGTTTCAAATATTTATTGAATTTGTACCCTAGTGGAAATCAGTTTCGCTAATAACTGCAAGCAACTGCTAATAACTATTTTAAATAGTTTGGTTTGAGACAGAAGTAGCGGTTTTTTGCAGTTATTAACAGTTATTAACGTTTATAAGCACAACAATTTTGTACAATACAATTTTTAAAAATTAAGATAATAGTAACAGTTATTTGCAATTATTTTTTTATTTTTGCAGTTATTTACCGTTAATTGCGGATTCTTGCAGTTATTTGCAATTATTTTCTGATTTTTGTAGTTGTTCGCAGAAACTTGCAGTTATTTATAGTTAATAATAGTTATTCATAAAAATTTATTGTCTTGGAAATTTTTTCCTATACATAAAAAATTTAAAAAATTTTTGAAAGGCGTATAATTGTTAATAACTGTAAATAAACGCAAATAACTGCTAAAAACTATTACATCCGCATAATCACGGATGTACGAAAAATCATTTTTCATCTTAATTTTTTTTTGTAAATTGTTATACATATAAATGTGCGTACGTATATATAATTATATATACGCATATACATTATGCATGCATATAAACATATTTATTTGCAGTTCTCTCCCTAAATAACATTAATAAATACATATAAGTAGATAAATAAATGAATCTTTTAGTAATAAGGAATATACTGTATTAAAAAATAAATTTAATTTCTTGTAATAGTCTTAAGAGAAAAGCAGTAAGTTCGCGCGCCGTATACGCTACCTCAGCATTTTTAGGCGTGATAAGAAGATATCTTCTGTCACCGAATGTGAGATTTTAAAGAGTTTCTCACGGCCGAACTGACCAATGGGACTCTATTAAATTTTGACAAACTTGCATTTTATTTCTAGATTTGTACCTTTCTTGCAGAGAAAAATAATTTTAATAAGTCAGTCCGCAGTTAGACCTCGCAAGAGTAACACCTTTTTCGACTTGCACATAAATCAAGTGTAAAATCGTAACAATAAAAACTTGTAACTCGCGCTTTATTTCCTTCTTAAATTTAATTACAAGCGAAATAACTTAATTTAGTCGCACGCTTATTTTAACAAGTCAGTCCAATAAAAACGCGATTTTTATACAACTTACTGCTAGGGGAAAAAGTGTGTTAATACAAAGAATATTTCCTATTTTATTTTCAAATAAAAATAAATAAAAATACCAACGAGGTTTCTTCCGATTTATTATTGTAAATCTGCGCGATTCACTTATCAATAGCTTGTACAACATTTGTAATAAAACAAAATAAATATCATTTACAAAAATATACAAAAATAATCTCTGCGAACATAAGTGCCATTATTCCAGTTCCTAAATAATTAACAAACGGGCAACCAGAGAGGAGCACCGCGCCCTTCAGTGTAAAGTTTATTAAGTAGATAAACTCCTTTGCTTTCGACCACGCAGCCAGCAGTTAAGACAAGGTAAGCGATTAAGCTCCTCTATCCCGCAGTCTTTCAAAATAAAAAATATTTATTAATACCAACAAGGAATATCCCAAACAAACACATGTGCGAGTAAACCTATTTAAGGTGACCGGACATAACAAATGGTGACAGCGACGGTGGGATATTTCTTGTCAAATAACTAAAAACACTAACAAATTTTTTTTATTACTGCTTTTTATACTAATTAATTACACTCGAAATGCTCTCTATCACAGGGAAACGCTAAATAATATTAGACAAAATACTTGCTTTAGATGAGCATAGAGTAAAGATTTTTTTCGATCTGTTAACTTATTTATAAGTTGATAAATCAAAAATAAAATCTAATAACGCCTTTCTTATTTGAAATACATTGTTCAAAACGTTCTCTATCGCAGGGAAACGCTAGGTAACTAGACAAAATACTTGCTTTAGATGAACGTAGAACTAATATTTTCAATTCTTGATTTGTTTATAAATTAATTACTCGAAAACCAAATATTCGAAGCGTCCTCTATCGCAGGGAAACGCAAGACAAAATACTTGTTTTAGATGAGCGCAGAACCAGTGTTTAAGATATTAATTTATTTATAAATCAATTACTTGGAGAAGAATAAATAAAGAAAAAGAAAGAATACTAAATAAATTGTTCAAAACGTTCTCTATCGCAGGGAAACGCTAGATAACTAGACAAAATACTTGCTTTAGATGAGCATAGAACATTTATTTCAATTCTTATTTATTTATACATAAATTAACAAACAAATCGATAAATCTAACATTAAGTAAAAGTAAATACTTTACTTCTTTCTGTTTCTATAACTAACATTTTTCTGAAGTAACAATCTTTACCTTACAAATAGCTAAAATAAAAACTTATCCAATCACCTTATCTAACGCAAGGCGTAAGATTAAACCAACGCTTATACATTTACTTTCAATTTTTTCTTTGCTACCTTTTCTTATGTTAATATGAAGTGAACCATTTTTCTTTCTTTGCAAATGTAATTCTGCACTAACTGAGTTAAAAATTTTTTTTTTTTGTTGTTTTTTTTTCTTTCTTTCTTCTTTTTTTCATATTTTTTTTGTTTCTCTCCTTCTTTTTTTTTTTTTTTTTTCCTCTCTCTGACAGGGTTTACAGTTATTGAGCCTCACGGCATAAAGCTCGTAAATTATTTTTTCATGCTTAACAGCATTTAAAAATTTCTGGTGGAGAGTAAAGAAAGAATTTTTTTTTAATCATAACGTTTTATTTCTTGAGGGTCTTGTAGGTCTTGAGCCTCACGGCATAAGACTTGCAATTCGCCGTTTGTGCTTAACAGCACGAAGGGCTCAACCTGAAGAAAATAAGAAAAGGGAAGAAACAAGTTGGCCCTATATCTGAAAGTTTATTTTCAATTTTGGGCTTGTATCTATTGAACCTCACGGCATATAGTGCTAGTTCTCTTTTATCGCTTAAGAGGAGGTCACGTATCTCTGTCCTTTTCTAATCGAAGAATTGATTTTTTTACAAAAACTAATAACTTTATCAAAAAATGAAGAGAAAGCCGCATCTTGTATCAAAAAAAGCAATATTTTCTTTGATAAGAAAGAATTAATTTTATTGCTTCGTTTTCAATAAAACCTTAAAAAACTTAAATCATAGAGGTTAGGGTGGACAATTTGGTTTTTCAAGGTTTTCTTGAGAACGAAGCAATAAAATTAATTCTTTTTTGATACAAGATGCGGCTTTCTCTTCATTTTTTGATAAAATTATTAGTTTTTGTAAAAAAATCATTTCTTTGATTAGAAAAGGACAGAGATACGTGACCTCCTCTTAACAGCGGCAAAAGACTTGGAAAGAGAAAAGAGACAATTAGGTGTTGGAGCAACTTTTTCTAATAAATATTTTTTTTTTCTCCTTCTCTTCTTTTTTCTTTTCTTCCTTTCTTCAAATAATCATTTTTTTTTCTTTTTGGTTTTGTTTTTTTTTCTTTTTTTTTTCTGCTTTACTCCTTATTTCTCCAGTAAATGACAGATAATAAAAGGAGAGCCCTTGGCCCTAAGATAAGGCAAACGGCAGATAAGCTAAGTCTGCAAGGAGAGGCCAGAGCGCGGTTTATAGGGTGGGTCAAAGAAAACGACATTGATCTAGAGCCACAATTTCTACTACCGAGAAAGAAAATTGGCCCAAAAAGGGGTCTAGTCGTTAACCCATACGTAATCGACACGCCAGCTAAATATTTAATAACTCTCCCCCGGATACGACAACCGCAACAAGAGCGCGTTGTAATCGATTTGAGTCTCGAAGAACTACAACCCGCACCAGCTCCGCTATCGCCCTTGCAAGTTGACCAAGCCGGTCAACATATACAGTCGGAAAATAATCTAATTACTATCGATTAAAAAAATTTTCTTAAATCGCGTTTCCTTTCTTCTATAAGTAAGGAGTATTTTATTTAAAATTTCTTTTTCTTTTCCTTTTTCTCAAAATTAACCTAAGAAATCAATCTTTATATATATAAATAACAATTTATAATAATAATTGCACAAGCCATAATCTATTTTTTTTTAAATAGCCTAGATTTCAAATATCTTGTAAAATGGCTACCGGAGGAATTAACGACAAAGATTTGCCGCTCACCGAAGAGGATTTAAGACTATACGCTAACAACTTAAAAGAACGCGAACAAAGAATTAAGGATTTAGAACAAGCACTAGGGAATCGTGAGAAGAAAGTCCTAAGTGAGGCAGAACGGTTAAAGCAGGACGCGATGGACTCGTTAAATGTAGAAAAAGAACGCGTTCAAATGCTTGAAAAGGAACTCGAAAAAGAATGAAAACGCCGCGAAAATCTTGAAATTACCATATCGGACACTGCCTCTAGTGTATCAAATTTTCCCTTAGCACAAGCTAATAAAATAGATTTGGGATTTCAAAATAAAACGAATTTGAGGTTAAAGCCAATAGACGAAACCGAAGAGTCGACAGAGGACGTGCTAACTCAATTAGCAAAAATGCGCCGTGACATAGATCGAATGCGTGCAACTCGCTCAACGTCCCCCGTACCGCAAGCACAGCAGACATTACCACCAGACCCAGCATCAAGACCTCATAATAACCTAGCAGAACCACAGAATTCCTGGACTGTGCCACCAAGCATTTACATAAAGGAGGCCTTGAACAGCATACCAAAATTTGACGGAACAAACTTAATACTTTTTGTCAGAGCATGCAAACGCGCAACTCAAATAGTTCCTCAGCACCTTGAGAGAGAGTTAATAAAGTTAGTGAAAAATAAACTCGAAGACAAAGCGTATATCGCGTTCGAGCACAATAATTTCGGAACATTGGACGAATTCGTCAATAGACTAAAATCCGTTTTTGCCCCCACAGAAACTCTAAACAATCTAAGAGGTAAACTTGATCAAATTTATAAGGGAAGGAACGAGTCACTGCTTAATTTTATTACACGAATCGTTGAGCTTAAAGAAGCTATTATCGATCGAAAACGTTTCGATATCAGCAATGAATTAACTCGTGACGAACTTTCTGAAATCGAAGGAGATATAATCGAAGGGTTTCGAGACGGCTTACCGCCGGAATTTAGGCAAAGGCTTAAAAACCCAGCAAACTTAACTCTGAACGAAGTATTCGACGACGCAATCGCGGTAGATAAGCAGATTGATAGGGACAACTTGAAGCATGGATATAAGATCAACGAAAGAAATAAGAATCTCTATGAAAATAGACGAGATACGAACGAAGCAGCAGCTGCAAAACCGGATGTGCCACGAGCAACCACATCTAATCAGGGGAGATACAACCAGACTAACAACCAATCAAGTGACAGAAACAAAAGTCATAATAACAATTACCAGATAAAAATATGTGCCTATTGCAAAAACAGAGGTCATGTAAAGGAAGAGTGCCGTAAATTAAAATGGGTCAAAGAGAATCAACAAAAAAATGAGACGAACGCTCCAGCGAAGGGCGCTCCTGGAGTGGCAACCGAGAAAACGCGTCTAGTGAACGCGATTGTAACAGAACTTACATCTACACCGTCAACTTAGAAGAAACAACGCCAATCGTCATCGTAGAATCCCCACAATTTCTACACAATTTCGTTGAAGCTATGGTTGATTCAGGTGCGCAGCCCAATATAGCCAAAATAGGCATTTTTAACGGAGACGTAATGGTTAACGAATCAAACCGACCATTGTTAAGAGGAATATCGGGAACCGATATACCTTCGATTGGTACATGTGTCATTGACATATACGATTAACCTTCCAAAACAAAGAATTTCATCACTGCACGATATTCGGTTTTTTCCATTTTAAAAAAATACACTGACACGTCAACTTTAAATGGCTTGTAAACAAACAATGAATTGACAGTGTAGAATGAAACTTTGAGTATGTTCATATGAAAGATGAAATATTAAAATAGAGTAGAAATTTTGGTTCTTCTACTACTCTATAGATGTCGCTTTCAAAACTTTTTGAACAACCTAGTATTCTATGGCTTGGTAGGCTCTCATCGAGGCTTATGATCATAAACTCATCGTTGCCCTCGAACATCTTAAAGCATTGCTTGATCTTCCTAAGGTTCCTGTTGCCACTGCAGAGAATCTTTCAGCATTGCTTGATAGGGCTCGTCAACACATCCACATGTTGAAACGCTTGGAGGAGAGACTGAGTGACCAGCTAGTGGTTAGGATAATGGAACGGTGTTTACCTCAGGCTACCAGGAGCAGATGGCAAGACAAGCTCGAACCTGACAAACTTCCATTGTTAGATCAGCTTTTCAAGTTTTTGCAGGCTAATATTTTTAGATTACAGGCGCTGGAATGTTCAAATACTAATCAAAGGTAGAAGGCGGACTCGAGGAAAAGGACTGGATATAAAAATAACAAGTTTCATTATAAGATAGCCAGGTCGATATGTGATTAGGCTTTTTTTTCGAGATAGTAAGTTTAATCTTGGTGAAACCAGAATGCAGACACTCAGAGTGATTCATGCTCTGAAGAGAAAGTTTGAATCGCAACCACGATTAAACTAGAATACACAAAGGTCAATAAATTAACAAGGTAATATTCTAGTTAGGTTAGTCTGCAGTAAATGTAGGGTCGCACCATTGCAGGGGATCACAATCCCCAGGTTAGAACTCTGAGCAGCATCTGTTCTGAAAAAAAACTATATGTTGAATCCAAGGTTCAATTTTAATTTCAAATCCATCGAGTGGTGTTATGGTTAGATTCTAAGATAGTGCTCGCGTGGTTGAAAAAGGCTCCTCATTTCTTAAAAACTTTCGAATCTAACAGATTAAAGGAACGTACAAACTTTAGGTGATTAGGTCAGTTGGAGATATGTTCGCTTAGAGGAGATCCCAGCTGATGCTTTTTCCAGGGTAGATGAACGCTTGCGGAATTCAGATCTTTCTTATGTTTAAAGACATCTAGCACTGTTGCCCAGAAAACATCCTGTCACTGATATGATAACTCGCAAGGTTCATTAGTCCAATATGCATGTAGGAATTCAATCCACTCTTAATGATCTTCAGAGAAAATATTGGGTTTTAAATGGCAAAGATCAGGTTAGGAAGGTCGTTAGACATTCTATAGATTGTATTCGTCAGAGACCCAAAATTGTTCACGCACAAATGACAGATTTGCCCAAGGTGTGAGTTCAAGAATCACCAGCATTTCGTTACACAGGGGTGAATCGTATCAAAGGCATTGCACATAGAATTAGCAACCAACCTGTCTGCTGAAGGATTTTTAGCAGCCTTTCGTTCGTTTCATTAGTTGTAGAGGGATTCCAGAAAGGGTCTATTCTGATAATGGGACAAATTTTGTAGGAGCAAACTAGGAAATCTGCAAAATTTACGATCTTTTTGTGACTACTTCGTACACTCTAACTATGCTTCATCCAAAAGAATTGAATGGCATTTCAATCCTTCCTTATTACCATATTTTGGGGGTGTTTGGGAAGCAGCCGTAAAGAGTTTCAAACATCATTTGAAACGGGTTCTTAAAGATCAGAAATTAACCTATGAACAAATTAACACTTTGTCTTCTCATAGGTAGACCATTCAATTTCTTACCAGAGAAAAATTTTGTTTCAGTTCTTGACAACAAGCTGTTCACTTTTAATTTCATCACTAATGCCAGACAGGATTTTTGGAACAAATGGCACAAAGAGTATTCTCACGAACTCCAAATTCGCCACAAATAGCAAAACGCCATTGTAGAATTGCAACCAGCAATGATGGTTATTCTTATGGATGATGTTACCACTTACGCATGGTGACCTCTGGGTGTCATTCTCGAGGACCTTTTCCTGGAAATTACGGCATCGCCCGAGTTGTAACTATCACGACTACGAGCGGAGTCTACAAACGAAATATCACTCGTCTATGTATACTTCATAACATTTAAGCATTTTATTTGTATTAATGCGTTTGCGTTCATTCTAGGCTGAGTTGTTAATAAATTAAATCACATCTGTGATAATCGAATATAAATCAAAGGAGCAGTCCCTATAACAGAAACTGACTCCAAATATCTATTTAGTCTAGCGTCTACCAAGTAGATCAAAGATTAAAATCATAAGTAACAAGCATCGGCTTTTTCTTTCTAGCGCGTTTCTTACGCGCCAGGGGGAAAGGTCCGGTGGTCATGCCTTTCCGTCCTTTTTCCAGTCAATGAGTCTCTGCGCAGCGTCGTTAAAGTAAGCACGTGCGTATCGCATATCTTAAGCAAAATTCATTTTCTTGTGACAAAGTAAAATTTAGTTCATCACGACTAAAACAATTCATTTCACAATTACACCATTTTACAATTACACAACTTAATACATTTAACACACATTCAAACTTAATCAAGGTTCATAACCCTCTCGAATCTCATTCGAGTGTTTCAATAAAATCAATTTCATAAGGGTGTACTAACACGTTCGAATTTAATTCAAGTATACAGCTATCTAAGCTTAATCAGGATGTACTAACCCTCATAACGGCAAGTCGGAGTTCCCTCCCTTTTAATAATATTTTCATTCAAAGTTTATAAATAAACAGTGCGTCAAATCAAGTTTTTTCGTTACAATAAGAAAATTCGTAAGACTAACCCCGAGTGCGGACAATTCAAGGCATTCACCAAAATACTATAAATAAAAAGTTATAAGCAAATTTTCAATGTACAGTATTTTGAGGTTAGGTTTATCGAGCTTGATATCTAATTTTCATTCAAAGTTCATAAAAAAATAACAAGCTTAACTGAATTTTCATTTTAACAAAAATTATTGTATGAATTTAGCTTTAGCGCAAACAAGTCATTATATTTGTTTAAATATTGAATTTAAATAGATATCAATAAAATAAAAGAAGCAAAAATTGTTTTCGACAACTCGAACATCTCGTTAAATCTAATTCGAGCTCATTCGTGTAAGACGTTTCTCATCTTGCCATCGTGTGCAGTTTTTCGTATAAGTTCAGTGTGCGTGTGACGTCACTAGTGGATTTCTCTTCATCATAATTTAGTGTTCATCAAATCAAGTTCTTGTTTAAAGTTCAATAAATTGGGTTTTTTTTATGCCTCACGGCTTTTATTCCATAAGTGTTGTGTTTTATTTATTACCTAAATTTATTGTAATGTGAAAAAATTGAATTAAATTCAGTGTAATTTCAGTAGAGTTTAATTCAAGAATTTTTTTTTATCTTTAAAATTTCGGGGTTTTTATTTTTTGACTAACGGCGTTCGGAAAGTTCGTTTTTCGGTACGCGTTTCCGTTCCGAAAATGATCTATATTTTCACGCGAAAGTTATTATTACAATTTTAATTTAAAAACATATTCTTTGTTCGAAAAAAAAGTAATATCCTTAATTTTTATACAAATATACAAATTGTCTTAGAATGCAGAAAACATTAAACTAAAATTTAAACATTAAAAAAAATTGACCAAAGAATGTAATAAGCGCAAGCTTTTTGTACGTAATGTCTTTGTTTCTTCATTTTTCAATATGCTATGTGCGTCTTTACTTAAAAGAGGGGATAATTAACAACCGTTACATTTCATTTTAATAAGTAGATAAAAGCGCGTGCTCTTTGTGCGCCACGTTATTGTCTCCCCACTCTTTAGCTTGATAAATTTTTATGTACCTACCTAGATCCGCTCTATCAACTAATTATTCGACATCATATTTAATAGACGAGTGACTCACTGCAGAGTCTCGTAATCGTTGCTCGCGATTGCGCAATACCGCGTGGGGGAGTAATCCTCATCATGCGTTAAAAACCCACGATATATATATAGTTTCATTCGCCAGTAATGAACTTATTTTAGGACATTTTGATCCGAAATTTATATCTTTCGATACTCATCAAACTTTCCACTTAACTGCGCGTACAAAAGCTTCATGTAAAATTAAAATCAGATATTAAATTTTTTTTTAAATATATTTATTAAACCGAATATATTTATTCTATTATTTCTATCAACAAATAAATTTCACTGATTTAATTAAATATTATATTACCACTTTCATTAAATTACTTTAATGTTTAATAATATATTTTATTACCTTGATGAAATATTTATCAAACCAAATATATGTATTCTATTATTTGTATCAAATTGTTATTGAAACAAGAATATATTTCATTGATTCAATTAAATATTATATTAACACTTCCATAAAATTACTTTGATGTTCAATAATATATTTGATTATCTCGATGAAATATTTATTAAACCGAATATATTTATTCTATTAATTCTATCAAGTTTTGATTGACATAAGAATATATTTCACTAATTCAATTAAATATTATAATACTTCTACTAAATTACTTTAATGTTTAATAATATATTTAATTATCTTAATAAAATGTTTACTAATTCTAACATATTTATTCTATTATTTTTATCAAATTTTGATCAAAAGAAGAATATATTACATTGATTCAATTAATTATTATATCACCTCTATTAAATTACTTTACTGTTCAATAATATATTTAATTATGTTAATGAAATATTTAATAATGTCAAGATTATTGTTTTATTCTTTCAATGAATCTTGAATAGTAACAAAAAGATATTTCATTGTTTCAATTAAATATTGTATGACTTATATTAAATTATTTCACTGGTCAATGAAATACCTAATCATTTTAATTCAATATTTAGTTGCTTTGATGAATGCGTTATTTCTCTTTTTGAAATATATGATTGATTCTATGAAATATCTCATTGTCTTTTAATCAAATAATTTCATTGCTATATTATAATTAATTGGATGCATTAAATTAATTAAATTTTTAATTGATTCAAATATTTGATTTATTTTGTTCTAGAAAATTATTTTATTACTTTTATTATTTAATTATATTGCGTCTATGAAATCGGTGATTGATTGAATTAATTATTATTTTTAACAATTAAATATTTTATTATTTATGTTCCAATTAAATATTTTGTTGTATTAATTAATTTCTTTATCAGATCGATTAAATAATTATTTGATTATCTTAATGAAATATTTATTAAAACAATCAATTATTATTCAATAACATATTTATTAAATCGAATGAAATATAATGTCAAAATTAATATTTCATATTATTGAAAAATATTTTTTTGTATAAGTTATCATCCTTTATACTCAAACAAATTCATGTTTTAAATACGTGTCTTGCTAAGTGAATAACTTAGCAAAATATATATTAAAGTTAATAAAAATTACAGAGAAATCTGATTAAATACTTGTCAAAATCAAGTAAATCCACTATTTGATTCAACTACATAATTTATTTCATTCAAATAACACATATTTGATCTAAAAGAAACATTTATTGTTTTAACAAAATCATTTAGTTCGATGGTTTGATGATACTACCGCTTGGTGGCGTCGTTAATTTTCGATCTCGCAAGCGGTAAGAGGGCCTCCAAGTTGATATATAAGGAAGTTAAAAATCCAAGATAATACGTAAATTGTAATGCGAGCGAAATTTATGTTAAATTTACTGTGTGTGCGATCACTGTATAAAGCATACTAATGTTAGTATGTTAATAATTGTTATTCTTTACCATATAAATGAATGTAATTATATTCACCTGTCCTTTAATGAGAGTCATCAATTCATTGATGTTAATAAATAAATATAAATCACTGAAAGCAAATACTGTTGATTAAAGACAGTATTTGTTTGATTAAAATGTCTATAAATCGAATTAATTAAATATTTCTTTACTTTAAAGAAAAATTTCATTTGTGAAACCGAATAATTTATCAATGGTGAGTAATATTTGTTTTGATTAACAAAACTTAATATTCAAATGGACTTCAATTTTACTGGATGGATTTTCATTCAAATAGGCTATTATTTTATTTAATTGGTAATACAAAATATTTTATTACTTTAAAAAAATAATTCATAAACTTAAAAACATATTTGTGTAGATCAAAAAATCACTGTCCTTGTCTAATTGGCATTTTTGTTATTTACTCAAGTTTTAATCGGTGTATTTTCAAATTAAAAGTCGAGCGCAATAGATATTATTATTATGAACATCCATGCACAAGAAAAAAATATCTACCGGTTTATTTTTGAGAAAAGTAAGTAACGCCAAAGTAAAAGTTTATGTTTATAATATTTTCGCGTTATTTACTTTTCTCAAAAACAAACCGGTAGATATTTTTTTTCTTGTGCATGGATGTTCATAATAATAATATCTATTGCGCTCGACCTTCAATTTGAAGATACACCGATTAAAACTTGAGTAAATAACAAACAACTCAATTGTTACTCGGTCGGTATCAGGTTCTACTCCGGCCTACCGATAATGTTCAAATTAGAATTAATGTGATGAAATTATTAAATAGGAGACAAAATTTTGTTTAAATCCCTAGTGGAAATCAGTTTTGCTAATAACAGCAAACAACTGCTAATAACTGTTATAAATAGTTTAGTTTGAGACAGAATTAGTGGTTATTTGCAGTTAATAGTAATTATTTGCAGTTATTAACAGTTATTAACACTTATAAGCACAACAATTTTGAACAGTAAAATTTTTAAAAATTAAGATAATAGTAACAGTTATTTGCAGTTATTTTTTGATTTTTGCAGTTATTTACCGTTATTTGCGGATTCTTGCAGTCATTTGCAATTATTTTCTGATTTTTGTAGTTATTTGCAGAAACTTGCAGTTATTTATAGTTAATAATAGTTATTCATAAAAATTTATTGTCTTGGAAATTTTTCCCTATACATAAAAAATTAAAAAATTTTTTAAAAAGCGTATAATTGTTAATAACTGTAAATAATTGCGAGAAATTGCAAATAGCCGTAAATAAACGCAAATAACTGCTAATAACTGTTAATGAAATAGCAAATAACTGCTTATGAATGCTAATAATTGCTAATAACTGCTAATAACTGATGATAACTGCTACCCTAGTGGAAATCGAATCTGTGAATAACTGGGAATAACTGGAAATAATTGGAAATAACTGGGAATAACTGGGAATAACTGGGAATAACTGTTATAAACTGTTCAGTTTGAGACAGGAATAACAGTTATTCCCAGTTATTCTCAGTTATTCCCAGTTATTCCCAGTTATTCTCAGTTATTCCCAGTTATTCACAGTTTATAGCTTAAAAATAATTTGAAAAAACAGAGGTACGAATAACAGTTATTCCCAAATATATTTATAATAGAAAAAAAAATTAAAAAAAAATATATTTTTTTCATTTTTCCAAATTTATATTTTTCAAATTATTTTTAAACTAAACTGTAAATAACTGGGAATAACTGTGAATAACTGTGAATAACTGGGAATAACTGGGAATAACTGTTATTCCTGTCTCAAACTGAACAGTTTATAACAGTTACTCCCAGTTATTCACAGTTATTCCCAGTTATTCACAGATTCGATTTCCACTAGGGTATTAACTGCAAATAACTGCTATTTCTGTCTCAAACTAAACTATTTATAACAGTTATTAGCAGCTTTTAGCAGTTATTTGCAGTTATTAGCAAATATTTTTAATTATTAACAGTTACTAGCAAAACCGATTTCCACTAGGGATTACTTAAATATTGTATAAAAACAATGAATTAATTTTATTAAATCAATATTTACGATATTAAATGGATTTGATTTTAAATGCGGAAAATAAAATACATAATTAATTTAATTAAATATACTTTTGCTGTGATGAATTTTTTTTTAAACAATCAATTAATTTTATTAAATCAATTTTTGCAATATTCAATAAATTAAACTTTTATTTGAAAATATAAAATATTGAACTAATTTAATTTCAATATAGCATTAAAATGATGAAATAATTAATTAGAAAAACAAATGGATATTTTAATTGATAATTTTTTTTGTTAAAACAATGAATTAATTTTATTGAATCAATCTTCGTGACATTTAGTAAGTCAAATATTTATTTGAAAATACAAAATATTATTTGATTCAGTTACTATATGCATATTGATGTAATGAAATAAGCAATTAGAAAAACAAATATGCATTTGAATTAATAAAAAATTTTTTTAAAACAATAAATTAATTTTATTCAACCAATATTTGTGATGTTTAGTAGAATCAAATATTTATTTTAAAAAATGAAATATTTATTTGACTCAATTAAAATATTTGTATTAATGTAACAAAATATTTTATGTGCCGCCCGCACCTAAGGGATTTCATTGATTCAATTAAGCCTTACTTAATCCAACTAAATTTTTTTCTCAGTGTGACCAGGCAGAACCCCATAGCGAGTCTGAGCTGGAGAATGAATCTGACGATGCAGATCTCCATAGCGAGTCTGCGAGTGAAGGTGAGAACGATTACACGTATGAAGAATTTGAACGTAAACTACCTCCCGATGATGCGTCCGACGTTAGCGAACCCAAACCAAAGAAAAGAAAGTGTACCAATAAAATTGATTCGTGTCAAATTCTCGCGATTGATCATGTCCTTTATTCTAAAGACCAGCTACTTATGAAAAAGATAACATCGCGCACTTTATGTCAGTAGATTGCGAACAGGGTTCTCCTGTGTGTCGGCAATTGGTGGATCCGGAGATGATAGACATCGAGAAATTACGTAAGGAAAACATCAGCATAGGAGCAATTATGCGCACGGATCTAGATAACGGAAAAATAACATATTTTCTATTTATAAAAGAAAACCTCGAGGATGTTCCTACCACAGAAACGATCATCTCGTGTTTAAACTCATTAAGGGATGCCATGATTTCGGAGGGTGTTAAAACGGTTAGTATCGCGAAAAACGGAGACGGCCTGGATTAACTCCATTGGTTACCAATAAAATATTCCCTGCGAAACGATTGGAAGGATCGAAACTTGTAGATCACTATCTGCTCAGGAGTAGTTACCGTTCCCTCAGTAGAAGAGAGGCAGAACATATTAAAGGAATTCCACGATTCAACGATAGGAGGGCACAAAGGTATCTTTAAAACATACAAACGTATTCGCGAACAATATTATTGGCCAGGACTAAAAGAACAAATCTCTGATTATGTACACACATGCGAAGAGTGTCAGAGGAAAAAATTAACTAGAGTAAAAACACGACTACCAATGACAATCACCACAACGCCTACTGAGACTTTCGAGACCTTGGAGATGGACATTGTGGGCCCTTTGCCTACAACTGTCTCGGGACATAAATATTTGCTTACTTTACAATGCAATTTTACTAAGTACTCTGACGCTCTCCCATTGTGCGACATGACAGCGGAAATAGTGGCCAATGTTTTTTCTCGCGATTTCATTTGCCGATACGGATGCCCTAAAGCTATAAAAACTGACTAGGGTGCGAATTTTCAGAGTCAACTAATCGCCAAATCAGCCAAAATATTTAAAATAAAGCAATTTCGCTCTACAGCCTTCAGGCCGCAATCTATGGGCTCGATTGAACGCAGTCACCACAGCTTGGTGGAATATTTGAAAATGTATATAGACCGCGACGACTGGGATATCTAGGTAAGGTGCGCCGTCTTTTCCTACAACACCACGATAAACGCAGCACACGGGTTTACCCCACATGAATTAATCTTCGGCCGGAAAGCGCGTTTATTGAATTCGAATCTAAAACCATCGAGAAAACGTATGCAATGTACCTAGACGAAACAATCGATAAAATCAATATTAAACAGTCAACCACGCGTGAAAAATTAATAGAAGCGAAGGAACGCTAAAAAAATACTATGACCAAAAACTGAATGTAAAAACCTTCGAAGTTGGGGAAGACGTTTTCCTATTAAAATAGCCCGAATTGCATAAATTCGATAATCAGTACGCTGGTACTTATAAAATCATAGAATTATTAGGGGATAGAAACGCAAGAATAGATCTGGGTGGGGGAAAATATAAGGTCGTGCATTTGGATAATTTGAAACATGCATGTTTGCAACCAACTAAATTATTGTATATTTCATCTGTAAGTTATTGTAAAAACATCTTTTAATAAAGGAAGGCATAAATAAGGGTAAACGGAGAGGTGAACGAGTTGGAGGCGCCCTTTGAATTCATAACCACTTGTGGTCTGACTTCACAGTGAGCCCCAGCGATAAATCCTTGGTTGCACCTCACAGACGGGAGTGGAGGCGAAAGGGGCTCCCGTCGCCTTTAAAAAAACTTCAAATGCTTTCCTTTATACCTTGCGCATTTACACACACACACACACACACACATATATATATATATATATATATATATGCATACACGCACACACTCTACCCTAGAACATACCTCCATCAATACCCTGATGTAATGTTTTCTCTTTCCCCACCATATTTTCTCCCAACAATCTCAAATTCCTTCCATAACCACTGTCCGCGCAAATTACGCGCAATCATTATAGGACTTAAAGCGCCATTTTCGATCTAGGCCCAAGCTATGAACCAACTTGAGCAACGGCTATTATCTAAGCCGGCTCTAGCAACGACTACCTTTTATGCCCGGGTTTATGGTTGATGTGCAGACTCAAATAGTGAGTACGCCCCGCAAAACGAAATAAAGTTTGAGTAGCTATTGTAGATTCAAACCTTAAGATTCCATCTCGTTCTCACGGCTCACGTGAGGAAGGGACCGAGTGTTCTAAGCACGTTATGAGTTCGACCCTTACACAACGAAACCCTCTGAGAACATGTAGAATATTTCGTCCTCTTATCTCAGATGATATTACCTTATCTGACACATTTTTATTATTATTTTTTCCATATGAATTAATCTATGAACTACTATACTTAAACACGATCAACTATTAAGCGTTAGTAATGAAAACAGGCCCGCCGTTTTTTTGGCACTTCAATTTCAAACACACCTTTACGATTCACAACGCGTCCCTCTGGCAATACGCCTTAACCTTATCCTATTCGAACCCCAAACATCGCTATCATCAATAAGTAAAAAAGGGAGGAAGCATCTGATACGTATATGTATATGTAGGCATATACATATATGTATATATATATATATATATATATATATATATATATATATATATATATACATTATGCGATATACTTTTTCAATAAATAAAAATTTTACAAAATCTCTTTTACATGGATGTTTGAAGGAAACAAGTTTTTTACTTAAACTAACCACTAGCAGCATTTAAAGAGCGAAGGGATATTTTACGAGTGCAAGCAATCCGGAGCAAATATGTGTTGTGAGGTCCTGTCAAACAGTGAGCATGACAGACCAATTATAAAACGTGATTAAATGCCACCTATTATCAAAACAAAAACAAGGTTATGGTATTTGAGTCTATATCATACCAGGCAAATAACCATATTTATAATTAGTGTTAACCCCAGTGGAAATCGAATCTGTGAATAACTGGGAATAACTGGAAATAACTGGGAATAACTGCAAATAACTGGGAATAACTGTTATAAACTGTTCAGTTTGAGACAGGAATAACAGTTATTCCCAGTTATTCCCAGTTATTTACAGTTTAGTTTAAAAATAATTTGAAAAAACAGAGGTACGAATAACAGTTATTCTGTTATTCTCAGTTAAACTAAGGAAACAGAAATAGAAAAAATAACCATAAAAAAAAATTATTTTTCAACTAAATTGAGAATAACTGAAAATAAATGGAATAGCTGAAATTAACTAGGAATAAGTCATATAGTGCCTCTAATTTCTAAAATTATTTCTAAACTAAACGTGAAATAACTGGGAATAACTGTTATTCGTACCTCTGATTTTTTTAATTATTTCCTAACTAAACTGGAAGTAACTGGGAATAACTGGGAATAACTGGGAATAAGTGGGAATAACTGTTATTCCTGTCTCAAACTCAACAGTTTATAACAGTTATTCCCAATTATTCGCAGTTATTCCCAGTTATTCACGGATTCGATTTCCACTAGGGATATTCTTTGTTCGAAAAAAAATGTAATATCATTAATTTTTATACAAAAATACGAACTGTCGTAAAATGCAGGAAACATTAAAGTAAAATTTAAACATTGAAAAATATTTCATTAAATTTCAAGAATTGTAATATTACAATTAATATATATAATAAACAATAAATCATAGTTAAAATGTACGAAAAAATAAGAAGTATTTAATTTTTTAGGCACGACCGCTATACGGAAGTGCCTTATATTTTCGACATCGCAAAAAATGTAACCCTTTAAAATATGTTATTTTATAATAAAAAACTTATTTTTGTAGCAAAATAAGACTATTACAAGGCTTCCTTAAAATGTATGTATGAGTGTGAGAAATCAAGTTTATGAATTTTCTCGACGAGTTTTTATCTGATCTGAACAATTCAAACGGGGAATTATTATAAATAATAACACAAGTAAACGTTCCTATTTTGAAAAAAAAATCGTTGAAAGCGTTTTTAAATAGTCGCCTTTTAAATAGTCAAAAAAATGGATTTTTGGTAATAACTTGGAAAATACAATTTTTTTTAAAAGCATATAGAATAAAAGTTATAGAATATAAAAAAATAAATCTTTTTTATATCATACATTTTTCTCTAAAGTCAATATTTTTCAAATTGTTCATGAAAAATGTTGAAATTGAAGGTTTTTTAATGATAATTTCATAAATATTATTTTTAAAAAAATATATATAATATTAAAAAGATAAAGCTTATTTTTTTCCATAAATTTTATTTTGTATACTTTTTTCAAAATTTGTTTTTTTCAAGTTATCACCAAAAAATCATTTCTTCAACCTCTAAAGGGATAACTGTTTTAAAACCGCTTGAACGATTTTTTTTTCTGCTAACATTTATTTGTATTATTGTTTTAAATCATCCCCCATCGGAATGATTCAGATCAAATAAAAACTTTATACAAAACTTCACTTTTAATATACTGAACTATAAAATAATTTTTTTTTTTCTTATAACTTTTTTTTCGGTCGTGCCTTATATGCAAGAAGCGGAGCTTGTTGCATGCCTTGCATCGCTTCACGATGCAAGGCCCGAGGTGCGAGCCGCTGTGGCGAGCTAGTTTAATACTACTATTTCCTCCATTTTCACTGGTAGAACTTTCCGAAACTTGTTAGGAAAAATAATATACGCTACACGGACAAAAAGCAAACGATAGCTGCACTGGTAACGTAAATTACTATATTGTCTTTTAATCTTTTCATTTTCGTTTTTTTTTTTAAATCTTGTTTGTATTAAAATTATTTTTAGTTTCCATTTTTAATACGATTTACTTACCATCTAAGGCAAGTAAGTCTTTACGACAGAACAAATAATAAATGAAAAAAATGAAGCAAATAATAAAGCAAGTAATAAAGCTACTCTACTAGTGTATAAAGATATATTATCTCTTATTGTAATAAATAAAATGACTACTGCTGACATCATATATAAAGTTTTAAAAATTATTTATGAAAAAGATTGAAAAAAAGGTCTTAATCAATTATGTAAGGAAGACGTTAATGGTAAACCGAAAGTTACTAAAAATTTTAATGAAGTTTATAATTAATTTATCAATCAATCATAAGTATGAATAAATTGTGATACTAATAATAAAGTATTAATAAAAATGATCGTTAAATAAAGATTTTTTCTGTTATTTTGCATTATTATCCTCTATCTGACTAAAAGAATATTCAATTAATAATATATTGAAAGATATGCAATTTATCAATTATAATACCTACAAATAAATAATCTTCATTACATAAAGATTTTGAAAATTTTAGTCAACAAATCTTTATTTCAATATTTTAAATTTCGCGCAAGCTAACCTCCAAAAACAGACTTCCGTTTCCAAAAAATTTCTTTTTTGAAAATCAATAAATTTTCAGATTATTCTCGTTATATCTTTCAAAAATCCCTGAAAACACATAACTTTTATCATACCATTAGAAGACTTGTGAATTGAAGTATTTATATTTAATTTTTCACAGCGATAGTAAATCTTTAGATGTAAATATTCGATTACAACTGCAGGAAAATCGGACATCTACCATAAGAGCCATGTTAAAATGTTAGTGAACACAGCATTTTCAAAAAACTTTTTCTTGAAATTTTCCGTGGAAGTCAGGTTTTATTTTTTACGAGGAGATTCATTTTAACTTAAAGAACAACCTTTTAAATTTTAGTTTCATTCGTAATACTTTTCATTTTTGGTACGAGCTACCTCAAATTAATTGAATAGTTGGAATTATTTTTAAATGAAACTAATAAGAAGAGTGACCCAAGCTCCAGAAATGAATATGGCTAAAACTGCAAGATATGATTTTTTGATGAAAAAAATGATGTGTTTTTTCTATTTATTGAATGGGCCCTCTTGATGAAAATGTCTATATTATTATAAAATGTCTATATTTAATTATTCAAGTATTTATAAACATAAGAATTTGAATAATTAAAAAATTAAGATTCTTACACAAACTGAATAAAAAGTTAAATGAAGAAATACTTTAGTTTAAGTTCTGTTTTTGTATCCACGAAGAATATCATTTTTGAGGTTTTTGACCATAAAAGTTTTTTGATATTATTATTTTTCCGAAAAGGAAAGATACTAGATAATTAAAAATAAATACTCAATGATCTGAAGAAATATCCCTTTATAATTAGAGTTTTTCTTTCGACTGACGTATTGCAATACTATGGACGATCAATATGTATTTAATTATTTGAACTCACATCACGTTTAGACACTTACCTTAATGAATTACTGCGTCTGAGGAGAATATCATCAATAACGCGTAATGAATTAGATCGTCCACGTAGACTTTCAGCGACTGTTGGACTATCAGGCAGTGAAAGCGAATTAGATTTAGTGGTTCCGAGGGGAGGTGCTCTAGCGATACCAATGCTGATACTGGAACCGCGACGACTTCCCGGACCACCGCTAATTCCACCACCAACACCACTCGCTGATACTGCAGCATTCATTTGTGCAACTAATTGTGCTGAACAAAAACTGATATTTGATTTTCTCCTTGAATTGTGACGTTCGAATGTCTTCTGAGCAGAGAACGGCGACGGTCGCACTAAATATATTATATCACCTTCTTCGAGTTTCAAATCACAGGATGGATTGATTATAACGTAAGACAGGCTATTACGTTTCTCGGAAACATCATCATAATCCGCAATGGGTAGATTCAAAGATTCCATACGTGAACGCACGAGATTGGCGATCTCTGCGCGCTCGATTTGTTGAACGTGATTGTCACGCGCCTCATCACTCATGTTCACTGAATACTGTGTAGGGAAAGGTAATAAATTCTGAAGTTAGTTAATGAATAAAAATAATTAAAGTTTAAAAGTAAGAAAAAAATACGGCAAAATGTCATCCATATTTGGAATTTTTACAAATCTCTTAATGTACTTATACATTTATATTTTATTGTACTTTATGAATTATTTTTAAATATTAAAAAAAATTGGGAGTTTAAATAAAAATATGATATTAAAAAAACAAAAACTGTTATAAATATAATAAATATAAAAAAATATTGCAATAATGAAAATTGAGCATTTGAATTGTCATATGCATTTACTTTCAATAAGTATATTAAGTCATATCACATAGTCAGATATTTGTACAATTATTAGAATATTTTTGTAGATATACTTTTATTCTTTAGAAAAACTATCTATGCTAAAATATTAAGTTTTCATACGCAACTTCATTAAGTTATAACATAAAAATTGTTGGATGATCATCTTACAGTATAACTTTTTCTTAGGATTAAGCAACTTATATATTACAGCAAAATAAGTGTGTGACTTAGCCCATCGTTATTGATTTACTGTTTAAAAATCTATATTTAAAGCAGTGCAAAAACTTTTTGTACTATAATATTTGTACAGCATCAATGCTAAATTGATTAAAAATGCATTATACTTGTATATAACTAAACTGAAAAAATACAATAGTGATAACATATGTTGTGATAGTGTTTATTCTGATTAAGACTATGTTACATATCTCTGTCCTTTTCTAATCAGAGAATTTACTTTTCTGTAAAATTTAATAATTTTAATGAAAAATAAAGAAAGAGTATTTTAAATATTACAATATGGGCATCTTAAGGTATCAGGCCTGAGTTTAAGCCTGAAAAAAAATCAAATGCAAATGTAGTCATAATCTTTTTATTCTAATAATATTAATTGATAAAACTTCTTTTTACCTTAAATATATAGGAAATACAAGACTTTAACCCTAGAATAATTTTAAAAAATCTCATATGATGATTAAAATTCATCGGATTAGTCAAAGAATGAATTTTTTAAATTTTTATACTTGCCCTAGACTTTTTTAGCCAATTTTTAATCAGTTGACCTCAAAATTTCCAGAGATCTTCAATTTATACCCATATGGAAATAATTTCTGTGAATAACTATTAATAACTGTGTAAAAATGTGAATAACTGTTAATAACTATAATCAACTACCGCAATTGAGACATTAATAACAGTAAATAACAGTTGATAACAGTTAATAATTGTTACGAATAGATAATAATAATGATTAACTGTAAATAATAATAATTTACTGTTATTTATAGTTATTTACAAATATTTGTAATTTTTCACATTTATTCACATTTATTCACATTTATTAACAGTTGTTAACAGTTTTTCACACTTTCAAATATTTTCACACGTATAATCGTTTTTTTTATAAATAGGCGAAAAATTTTGTAAATGTGAAAAACTGTTAATAACTGTTAATAAATGTGAAAAACTGTAAATATCTGTAAGAAAGTGTTAATAACTATAATTCACTGTAACTAATTGCAAATAAATATAAATAATTATAAATAAGTATAAATAATAATATATTATTCGCCAATTCTAAAATTTTGGAAAATGTGATTAACTGTTAATAAATGTGTATAAATGTGTATAATGTGAATAAATGTGAATAACTATAAATTATTATTAATAATCATGACTTTCAGTTAATAATTGTTATTTAGCGTTCATAACTATTGTTAACTATCATTAATTGTTATTAATTGTTTTTTACTGTTATTAATTCTTATTAATGTCTCAATTGCGGTAGTTTATTACAATTATTAACAGTTATTCACAATTTCTCACAAAATTTATTTTCATATGGGTATATATATCTTCGCAAAATAACAGTTTTAGTTTTAAAGAAAAAAAATAATTTAAAAGTTTGATTTAGAAAAAGTAGATGAAAGTACATATTTTTGTGAATTCCATGTTAATAATTCAATTCAACATTTACTTAAACTTATCTTATCAAAATTCCAGAACTGTTATTTGTGAAGATAAATAAACTGAAGATCTCTGGAAATTTTGAGGTCAATTAGTTGAAAATTGGTTGAGAAAGTTTACGAAAAGTACCAAAATTAAAAAATCCATTCTTCAACTGATCCGATGAATTTTAATCATCATACTAGGTTTTTTAAAATTATTCTTGGGTCAAAGTCTTGTATTTAATATATATTTAAGGTAAAAAGAATACTAGAATAAAAAGATTATGACTACATTTAAATTTGATTTTTTTATTGAATGATGAAGTTAGCGCTTGAGCGAAGCAAGCAATAATGAGTTGATTCAAGTTACGAGTATCCTACATGATTTTATAGCTTGTGTGACATAAATCGGTCACATTGCATTTATACCCTCAAAATTCAAAAATAAACAAATACTATTCTCTTCGCAAATAATAAATGAAAAAAGAAAAATCAAAATCGTAAACAAGCGAAGTCTAGACACTTCCTAAATAATAAATAAAAAACAAATATAAAACTATAATTTAAAAACTATACTTAAAACAAGAAACAATATTAAAAATTTATTAAGGTCATTACAATTATTTTATATTAATAATATTAGCTTCAGTTAGATAGAATTGACAAGTTAACTAGTCTTAACTATAGGCTCAGTATACAGTGTTCAATACGTACTGTGATTAAACGTGTTTCATAAAATGTCAAAGCTTTGTTTTTTTTTTAAATTGAGTGAAAACTGCTGAAATTCTCATTTATAAAATTTTGATTATTGATAAAAGTTATATTTTAGTAGATATGATCGTTTTCTTGGGTACAATAACTGTTTTAATGTTTGTTTTTTGTAAATTAAGTGTTTAGGCACATCGAAAAGTGTCCTTTCATATTTATATTATATCTATGTTAAAAGTAGATTAATTTTTTCACATCGCTAGCGGAAAAAATTTATGGAAGTTAATAAATATTTCTGAAAGAAACTGAAACATACAGAAAATTTTTGTGAGAATTTAGACGAAACAATTGGTATGTTTCAAATTTTTTTTTAAATTCTCACAATCTTGACTCATTTTGTTTCATTTTCTGACAAAAAAAAATCAGCTATATCATGAAAGTTTTAGTTTGTTTCAATTTGTCTTAATCTATTTTGATTTCTCTCAAATCGTTTCAATTCCTTTCACTTTTTTTCATTTAGTTTTTGTTTGTTTCATTTTCTTTAATTTTTTCAGATTATTTCAGTTTGTTTCAGTTTCTCTCGGTTTCTATAGTTTTTTCGTAAAGAAATGAAAGAAAATGAAATAGACTGAAACACTTTGAGTGTTTTGTCCAAATACTTAAATAAAACATTTTAAATTATTCTAAAAGTTATTGCAAGAATCTGAAAAAAATGAAACAAACTGAAAAAACTGGAACATTTTGAAAATTTTTGTACAAATTTAGACATTTTTTTCCGCTAAGGATTGTAGTAATGAAGGTTTTATAATGGGGTCCGCGTAACTCATATATACTTGTGCTTGTTTTACTCTTGCAAAGCGACTGATCTGAGCACGGCGTTTATAAAGTGTGATTATCGCCTGTGTTTAGCTCGGGCGACAAACTTCACAAACGTCGATGACATCGCTTGACAAATATTGCGTACTCCGTAAAAAGTAGTACATTATGCAACGAGAAACTAAAGTTGTATATTTCTCACGAGGGGAAGTTTGCGACCCGAGCAAGCGAAGCGAAGCGAGCATATTGTGCTTTATTGTAACCTTAACAGTGACCATTTCGTTAACTTAAAAAAAACGGGTACGATTGAATAAAAATTGAAATTGAAATTTTTATATTAAAATTTTATATATATTATAATATTTAGTAATAAATTTCATTAAAATTTGATACTTTTCCAATCATTATTATTTTTTTAAAAAGTCGTTTAATATGATATTTTATTTATATAATATCAATATTTTATAAAAATTTTAAAAATTTATTCAATTTTTGGAAATAAAATTAGTCCAATATCAATATAATAACTTTATTTTATTTACAACAAAATGACAGCTGGAGATAAACAAACAGACTGAACTTTTTATTTATTTACATAATAGCCTCGATACTAAAAACAAAACACTCAATACACTTCACTTATTTTTGATAAAAAAATTCGAATCGCCACAAATTTTATAAGTTTCTAATTTAACGGGAAAAAGTACTTTATTTTTGTTAAAATTTTAGAAATCAGTTACATCTTACCGTTGGTCCGCTTTTTGAGTTAATAAAGTGGCCATTACTATTGAGGTAAGAATAAAATTAATTTATAACATTCCATGACTTAAGTCTAAACTTAAATTTTGCTTAGCCACGATTTTAAAAGTTGTTTAGGTGCGGAAATAAATCTCTTTATATTATACCCTAGTGGAAATCGAATCTGTGAATAACTGGGAATAACTGTTATAAACTGTTCAGTTTGAGACAGGAATAACAGTTATTCCCAGTTATTCCAAGTTATTTTCAGTTATTCCCAGTTATTTACAGTTTAGCTTAAAAATAATTTGAAAAAACAGAGGTACGAATAACTGGGAATTGCGACGTGATAAATAGCCGGACATCCAACTATTCCCGAAAACGTCGAATTTATTTATTTATATTTCAATCTTACTTTTATGAAAGATCTACAGAGGGGATCCTTTGAAAAATTGTAACCCTTGTTCGGGTTTCAAGGGCCCAAGACTTAGGCACAATAATAAAAAAAATGTATTTAAAATTTTTTATAACGAAATATTATTTAAAAGGGGTTACAAGAATAAAACACTGTATACGATTTTACTGGTTAACTGAATGAACGTCTTTAATTAAACATAAAAAAAACTATTTACTTGAAATTTAACAATTCTAACAATGGCTCAAAAAAAACTCTATTTGAATTTTGACACACACACACACTCGTATATAATAAATTCATCGCTACTAATCTAACACAAGAAATAGAAAAAAATGATTTTAATTTTAATGACAATTGTGGCGCAACTAAAAAAAAAAATTATTTTTTTTCTCTATCTCACTCACACACGTTCTTTATTAGCGACTCTACTACTCTTTATAGAAAGACGCACGGTTTCAACTTTCCTGACGGCAAGCAAGCGCGTTGACTCTATACTCTTTCGTTTGTTTGAGGCTTTACCTCTCCCCCTTTTCGCTGGCAACAGAGAGGCTATTCAAGCAGTGATACATATGTATGTATCACGCTGTATGTATGCGCGCGCATACTTTTTATTCTCTTCCCCATACATATCGTCGCGATACATACATATGTATCGCTACTTGAATAGCTCCTCAGGGGCTCTCTTCGCGGAACCCGGCGAACGTTACAACTTTTATGCAAAATTCCGCGAAGAATTTTAAGTCACTTTAAAACGGCACAAATTCACAAATTTTAATTTCACTTTTTAAATTTTTATCTTGTTATTTTCTTTCTCGCTAAAATGATTTAAATTTCATACATTTACGGAAAAATTAATAATTATTAATAAGTATATCTATATATTCTAATTTTTAATTTTGACTTCACGCGCAAAGATATATATATATATATATATATATATATATATATATATATATATATATATATATATATATATATATATATATATATATATATATGTAGATAAAAGTTACACAAAATTTTTAGAACAAAGCACAAAAAAAATGATTTAACGACGCCAAATAAAAAGACAGGAATTTACACGTGATCGCAAAGTTTTTAAGAAAATGTTATGTCACGCAAGCACATTCAGAAACGTAATAGATACGATTTATACCTTTTTAAACCCTCTCTCTCTTTCTCCCTTTCAAATCTCCGCTTGCTCTCGGGCTCGTCTTTGCTGGCTTCCTGGACACAGGTTGGCGCTAAGGCGATGACGTTGATAGAGAGGGTGCGGCGTAGATTTGGTTGAATGAAAAAGGCAAACGTTTGTCACGTTTGGTAAAGGCGCTACTAAAAATGGCGCTACTAATTTTCTCACTATTCGATAAATTTTCTTTCACGTAACGGACACACTACGAATTGAAAACGTTAGACTCTAATGATTAAAATTTATACCCCGAAAATTTAACAATTATGCACGGCAATTAGAATTTTCTCACGTTAATGGCGTAATCGAAAGATTTTACTTTGTCACAATTCGATTTTCTTTTATATAATTAAAAAAGAATTTACAATAACTGACAATAAAATTAAGAATCAAACTCTCCCGTTTGTGGCACTAATAAAAACTAATATTTTTCTCTATTTTAAGGCACAAATTCTTTATCCGACTCTATACAACTTTTCTTTTCTCACGCTTTTTTTTCTCTTACAAAGGGCTCTTTGTTTTATCAATTATTCGCGACACACGTCCGATCTCGCACGATACTCTCTCTAGACTGACGCCGGGCCCGCACTTTCTTGAACTTGACCACACACGAAAATCTTGACGGGCCAATCATGGCGCTTGTTATTAACAATTTCCGGGCGCTAAATTTTACATCTTATACATCATTCATTAATTTATTCGCAAATTACTTGAAAAAAAATAAAGAAAATTAAGACAAAATTATTTTTGATATTCATGACTCTAAGTATAGTTGAAAACCTCTGTTCTTTTGAATATACACCTATGGCGCGCGTTTACTTACTACCGGCTTGCTTGCATCTAATCGCTCTATCCCTTTCTTACTCACTCATACAACGCGTTAACAATCTTTTTCTTTGCGGCATACATAACTTATAACATTCAGAAATACGAATATAAATCTTTTTAGACGCCCTATAATCTTAATTATTTTATAATAAATTAAATCTTTTTCACATTTTAATAATCATTTCTTTTCTTCCTTTTTTTTACAATCGGCGCCACTGACGTTCTCTTTTCTTCAACTTCGTTGTCATTAGGCGGGAAGATTTGAATTACATTTTGAATTCCTCTCCATTACAGTTTACATGAAAAGGAAAATAGTTTTATTTTAACTCTTATTTTAAATTCTAGTTTAAGACTTTTATAGGCGCCATCAGATTATATTCACTAAAAAAATAAACTTATATTATTTACTAAAAAAAAATTGATTAAAAAAAAATTATGAAAATTCCTTGGGACGTAAAACTACGTCACAGAATAACTGTTATTCGTACCTCTGATTTTTAAAATATTTCTTAATTTAACTGGGAATAACTGGGAATAACTGGGAATAACTTTTATTCGTACCTCTGATTTTTAAAATTATTTTTAAACTAAACTGTAAATAACTGTAAATAACTTGTAATAACTGGGAATAACTGGGAATAACTGGGAATAACTGTTATTCCTGTCTCAAACTGAACAGTTTATATCAGTTATTCCCAGTTATTCACAGATTCGATTTCCACTAGGGTAGATATAAAAAAAAAGAATGGATAATTTTGGACGTACCTTAGCACTTGATTAATAAAAATAAATATCAAATCAGTTTTTCAACTCATAAGAAAATAGAACAAAAAACCTGCACGATTACGCAATTTAAATTTTTCAGTATAGATGTAATGTTGGATTTATATCACATGAACTATAAGATCGTATACGATACTTCCGACTTGAATGAGCCCATTATAACACGGCGCTAAACACCTTGCTTTACTCTGGCACAAACGATAATATTTAATTCAACCCTATTGAAAATAATGACGTTTTTAGAAGACGTCTTTGGACGTGTTTGGATTTGGAACAAAAAAAGACGTCTTTTAAAGACGTCTTTTTTATCAATATTTTAAAAATAATACCTACTAAAATGTTTAAAAAAAGAACGTACTTAAGCTAAAGTGTATATACTTGAAGTACGTAATTGAAGTATGTATACCGATTTTAAACTGTGAATAAACACGCAAAATTATAAAATTATAAATTGACTGTTAGGTGGCGTTTTTCTTAATACACGAACTCCTACGAAAATTTTAGTGACGCGGGTATATAAGATTATAACATTTCCAGTTTGTTCGCTCAAGCTTTTCAGTCTGCAGAAAGCTGATGCTTATTTTGTTTCTATATTCCTAAAGAAAGATACCCTATTAAAAATAATAACGCAATAAAATAATACTTTTTTGGAACATTTTAGTAAGTACTTTTTTAAAAATTTTGATAAAAAAGATGTCTTTTTTTGTTCCAAATCCAGACACGTCCAAAGACGTCTTTAAAAGACGTCATTATTTTCAATAGGGAAGTTACCCGTATCGCAATATAATATTTATCTCTTCATTTTAAATAAAAACTTAAACTTCAAAATAGAAGTTAGGATAAAAAATCTGGTATTTTAGGATTTTTTTGGAAACAATTCGATAATAGTACATTATGCAACTAGAGAGTAAAGTCGTATATTTCTCCCGAGGGAGAAATTGACTTTACTCTTGTGCTGCATATTTTACTTTATTCCTACCTCAACCGTGGCCACTTTATTAACTTAAAAAAAGTGGGGCCAATTAAAGAAATTAAAATATAAATTGATTTAATAGTCACATATTGTTGGTGATTAAGAACATAAATTGTCATAATAAATATTTGTTGACAAAAAATTTCTTTTTTATTTCGAATATTTTAAAACTTTAATAATAAAATTTCATAATTTTTTCAAAATATTAATTTTTATTGAAATATATTATTATTTTTTTTTAAATTTTATTAAGTATCCTGGTAGAAATGTGAACATAAAAAATGGTGTATATAAAAATTTAAGGTTATTAGTAATAATAATGCCAAAGAAATTGCCATAAAATGTTAAAAAAAGCGTTTCCATTTCCACTGGTCATAAAATGGTAAAAAACAAACATTTCAATTTTCACTAGGGTAATTTAATCATTTGTTACAAATTTTAAGAAAAATTGTTGAAATTCATAAATTTTTCATCTAGAGGGAATAAAATACTTCATTCTAGCTTATTTGCTGGAATAAAATTATTTCCGTTAATATTTGAGAAGTCAGTTATATCTTACTTCCTAGGAGTACATTACTGCAAATAAATTACAAAGAAAGCAAAGCAAAAAACTGCAAAGAAAGCACAACTCAACGCAGACAGCTATTCTTAAATTAACTGATGACATAAGATCGGGTCTAGACAAAAAACTCGTCACGTTACTTTTGTTTTTTGACTTTAGTAAGGCATTCGACACGATCTCTCCTTCCAAGTTACTTACTAGGCTTAGATTGATGGGACTTTCCAGGTCCGCTCTCTTGTGGATTAACTCCTACATATCAGGAAGGAAACAAATGGTTTCCACGCATTTAAATGAGGAATCGAGTTGACTGACAACCAACCTAGAAGTTCCACAGGGTTCCGTATTGGGGTCTCTGTTGTTTTGTCTTTATATTAATGACGTACGTGATGCTCTCGACTCTGGTTGCGTCGAGCACCTACTCTACGCAGACAACCTGCTTTACACGCAGGTGCCTCGCGAGAATGTGGAAGAGGGTATTTTAATCCTACAGAGGGTGGCCAAAGCGGTGTCAGAGTGGGCTGCTGGTGTTTCTCTCACTTTGAATTCTAATAAAACTAAGGCAATCGTCTATGGCAATAGTCGTTTTGTAAACTCTTTTTATGCTGGAAGGTCACGGACGATCGATCTTGAGGGAGGCATTTGTATACCCTTCTCTGACTCCGTAATGAGTCTTGGTGTTGTGCTTGACCCTAAACTTTCTTGGGAACCGCATATTCATATGATTACAAAAAAGTTTAATAGAGTTTTATATGCTCTGCGGTTTTTCCGTCAGTACACCACGGAGACTCTGCGTAAACAGCTCGCAACCGCGCTGTTGTTCCCACATCTTGATTATTGTTCAGTAGTTTTGCTCGATGCTTCTCAAAGATTGAGAAGACGAATACAGAGGTTACAAAATTCATGTTTGAGATATGTAATGGGTTTGAGAATGGGTGATCATGTCTCTCCTTATAGAACCGCGTTGGGTTGGTTGCGCACTGATTCGAGGAGACAGTATTTTTTGGCTGTAATTATGTACAAAATCGTGCGCATGAATACTCTGGAGCATCTAGTGAGTCTCTTCACTAGATGTGTACCCAGGTTGGCTACTAGGGGAGAGCCAAAGGATCTGGCAGTGTCCTTTATGTGCACTGAGACTGGAAGGAATTCCTTTCAAGTTCAAGCTATGCATTTTTGGAATTCCCTACCTACTAAAATTAAGTATCTTCCATCTCTCAGCAGGTTTAAGACGGCAGTGAGGGGGTACTGGCTTGACCTTGAATAATATATACTCTCTTTATGTTAATTTATTATGTGTTGTCCCGTATATAGCTTTATGTCATCGTAGGCCAAATTCGGCTCAATATTTATAGACCCAGCTAAATTTATATTGACATCGCGTACGTTTATGCTCGTCTCTCAACTATGTTCAAATGTTTCTATACGCTTTCAGTAACGTATAGAAGTTTTCCATACGAACTTGGAGTCGTATGGATTAAATATGTGTTTAGACTAGTCAACTTAAGTAGACCATATGACGCGAGCGCGTCTGTGCTCACAGCTGACTTTCTTAACCATAAAAAAATTTTGGGTTATGCGAACAGTGATGCGAAAAAATTGAAGATTCGTGTTAACAAATGAAAAACAAATGAAAGAGTGACAGCAACTGATTTTGACATATTATCGAAAAATTCTAAAGAAAAATTAATATATTATTTATTAATGTTAAAAACATAAAAATAAATCAAATTAATAAAAAAAAGTGTTACGTAAATAAAAATGTTGTAGCGATTCAATTGAAATTATTCAATAGAACGCATTAATGTGTTGGATTTAATGTGTAGTATGTTGTGTGTGTTTTGTTTTTATTTTTAATCAATTTTGTTATAGTCCCTCATTTGGCCTACAGCGACATAAAATTATCTACGTAACTTGGGCGTACGAAGGATGAACATGGTCTCGACAAATATTAGCCTCGTCCATATTCATCCTTCGTACGCCCAAGTTACGTATATAACTATTAAGGTGTGCTTGTATTTATAGTATGGTTGATGAGCGCATGGTTGAAAGTAAATGTGTTACTTATTACTTTTTGATTTGACTCGTTTGATTTTTATTTTATTATATTTTATTTTAATTTTTATTGTTTTGACTGATAGATATTAATTCGACAGATTTGTTTATTTTTATTTTCAATAATGTTTATGTGTGTATTTTATTATTGTAATGATCTGTGATATCACTCTGAAAAGTGACTTACTTATGTAGTATTATTAGTTTTAGAAAATCGACTGTGATATCATGAGTGCAATATTTACACGTAACGTTACAGTATTATCTTATTTTTGTATTTTATTATGTGTTATATATTATTTTTTATATTACATACTTTTTGTAAACTGTTACAAAATAAATATATATCTATCCATCTATCTACTTCCAACCCACGTTAGGAGTTAATAAAGTGGCTATTACTATTAGGGTAAGAATAAAATTTATTTTTTTACACCTTAAAAAATATTGCTTTTTATAATACAAGATGCGCTTTTATCTTTTTTTCTGATTAGAAAAGGATAAACGTGTGCAATCTTCTCTTAAAGTAAAAACAATCCAATTATTTAATTACGATTTTCTGCAAAATCTAAAAGAATTTTTTCTTAGAACTATTAAAATGTCTATTCTACAATTCCCTTAATGAAAAAACTCAGATAAAATCTTACATAATTTCTCATCTGAGATGACGTGCTAAGATCACATTTGAGATCTCATCTAATTTCTTACCTGTCGGTTTACCGGTAAAGGACGTAGTTCCTGATCAGGGCGTAATTTCTGATCATTATTTATTATAAATCATAATCTTTAAGATTTTAGTAGGAAAAACCTTTTTTTTAATTTATGAGGAAAAATAGATTGAACGTAAGAAATGCTTCGTTTGTGCGAAAAAGAAATATACTTTTACTTTTTTACATGTAAATATGTGATCAGAAACACCTCTTAGGTGATCAGAAATTACGTCCTTCACGGTATAAAAGCAAAAAATAAGTTCTTAATTAACTGGGGTCAATTTTTCAAAAAATTAAACTAAAAAGTTTTGACTACAAAAAATTTTTCGAACAATTATACAAATCAACTTAAACATTTTTTTATCATAATGTTGCATTGCCATCCATGTTCAAGCTATGTTTTGAATTTAAATCTTTAGTTTATAGGAAAGATAATTTAAAATTGATTCCAAAATTTCATCCGAACATAAATAAAAACGTAATAAAATAAAATAGTCTACATTTTCTCTTACCAGGAGAGTTTATGATCTTCGGATCACAGATCTTGATAAAACTTTAGGATATGTTTTTAGATACCAAAATATGAGTAAAGCCACAGTAGCTCGGTCTAACGCTTCGAAAAATTGAAATTATGAATGTTAAAGTATATGTGTTGCGACGAGTATATATCCTCGCGCAATTCAAATCTACCTCCTAACAGTCGAGCCGCATTTCCAAGCTCAGCCGCTCGTCGTTTTGCGCAATAGGAAAAATGAGGCTCAGGAGATATAAGGAGCCAAGAACCAAGCCAGAAGAGAAGCCGTGTTGACTATGGTCTACCCTCTCTCCTACCTGAGTGAGCACATAAGGCTAAGAGAGAGGGAGACAAATAGCAGTAGGTTGTACTGGTAAGCAGCGCAACACAGTTAAATCAAAAAAGATAGACGCTTATAGAAGGATTCTTCTGGGTTAAATTTTTCGTCCGAAACGCTGGGTAACACTTTAGCATTGTTTGTATATCTATACATATGAAAAATTTGATATATATAGATATAAAAATACATGGGATCTAGTGGCGCCCTCAGTAGCTGCGTAATTCATTTTTGGCAGAAATTTCCCATTTAAGAGGACGCTTCTATAAGCGTCTATATTCGTTGGTTAAATACAGACTCGCTTTCTCTCTTGCACATTAGGGTGGATCTAGTGAGCACACTGGTCCACACTACAGCGCATAGGCCAAATCCATTAGAGCTACGTCTCGTGAGCACACTGGTATATATCTATGCAACCTCGAGCATACACGCATGCACCTCCGCTGTACCGACCGATAACAGCCGCGTTTTTTTATATTCTACATAGTAATTAGATCAACTTTTAATTAATATAACTTCATATTAAGATTAAGGATGCTTCCCATCCATTGTCGTCGTAACGCGTACTGCATACTGCCGTACTGACTGCATCGTCTTGTACATAGTGATAATTAGATTAGTTAATCTAATATAATTAAGTATTAATGCTAAGGATGCTTTCCATCCATCACAACCGTAAGTATAATATTAAGGGTGTTGTCCACCTATTACCGTCGTATTGTTTAATATATTTTTAGGTTAGCTTTGAGGGTTCTTTCCACCCATTCCACCCAGTCGTCAGAATAAGCGAGGTAAGACTACTCTAACCATGTGCATCCGAAGCACATTAGAGGGTCATTTCAGGTTTAGTTTATAATTTATTCACTTAATGGCGGTTGTTGATTTTTGCGTTCTTTACTTTTATCTTGGCGTTTACTCTCTTACTCTTGTAAGCGGTAAGAGTACTTCCCGTTTCATATATAAAGAACGAAACTAAATTGGCAACATAAAATGTTATGCATGTAATATTGTAACCATTATTGATAATCCTATAAATAATTACATCCTTATATTCATTATTATATGTGTATATATTTGTGAACGTATTGATTCTAAATTAATTCTTACTTAAATAATACATAAAAGAATAAAGTTTCTACAGAATTCTTTTAACGGAAGATGTATGAAAAGATTTATAAATTATTACCAAAAGAATTTATGAATACTTTCAAAATTCTTTCATAGAAAGGATTCTGTAATAATTCTATATTCGAGGTATATTCCTTTTAGAAATAATACAATGAAATATTTTATAAATAATTCATATCATTCTTATAGAATCCTTTCAGCGGAAGATTCATAAAAAGATTTATGGATTATTTCCAACCCTACTGAAAAAATCCACCTGGATTTCGACGTGGACTGACCATGTGGAAATCCACGTGGGTCTTACATGCATTCTATGTGGATTCGCATAGGAATCCACGTGGATTACCCACGTGGATTTCGACGTAAAAAGATTCATGTGAATTTTATGAAAGCCATGTTGATTTTATAAAACCCTCGTGGACTGTTAAAGAATCCATATTGATTTTATGAAATCTATGTGGACTTTCAAGGAACCCGCATGGATTTTATAGAATCTGTGTTAATTTTACGTTGACGTATAAAATTATGTACCGTGAAGAGCAATTTTCCAATCGATACCAAAATTGAATTGCTTATTCTACTCCAAGAAACAAGTAATTTAAGCCCTTATTGAAGTGTGTGCCACTCCAGAAACTTGTATTATAGACTTTTGAATTGTTGTGATGTCGAGTTCTCAAAATGAAAAAATTACTGAGAATTCCTCGTATGGATTCTTTAACAGTCCACGAGGGTTTTATAAAATCAACATAGCTTTCATATAATTTACATGGATTTTTTTACGTGGAAATCCACGTGGGTAATCCGCGTGGATTCCTATGCGAATCCACATGGAATCCATGTAAAATCCACGTGGATTTGTTCAATAGGGAAAAGAATTCATGAATCATTTCAAAATTCTTCCATAGTAAAAATTCTGTAATTATTCTATGTCCAGGGCATATTCCTTTTAGAATTAACTCAATGAAATATTTTATAAATCATTCATATCATTCTTACAGAATTTTTTCATTAAAAGCATTTTATAATATTTTGTAAATTCTTTATGAAAGATTTTAATATATTATTTTTAAAAGAATATTACCCCGGACATAGAATTCTTTTAGAATCCTTGCAGTGAAACATTTTTGAAAGATTACGATCCCTAAATGTATTCTTTTAGAATCCTTTCAGAATTAATTTATGCTGTATGGATTATAAGTGTGAAATTTGGGACATTTAAACCAGTTATAAACAGTTTTAAACATTTTTAAACAGTTTTAAAATGTTTTGAAAAGTTCGAAATGATTTCAAACTGTGTTTAATAGTTTCGAATTTTTTATGTTTGAAAGTTATAAATTATTTTAAATATTCAAAATATTTCAAAACAATTTTAAATCAATATAAACTATTTTTTATTAACTTTAATAGTTTTGAAAGGTTTTAAACAGTTTTAAATACTTTTAAACAATTTTGAAAAGTTCGAAATGATTTCAAACAGTGTTTCATAATTTTGCGTTTATGAAAATTTTTTATACATATTAAAATTTATATAATATATACGAGAAAATGTTCACTTTAGTTTCAAATTATTTGTATTTTTAAAACTGTTTAAAAATGCTTAAAACTGTTTATAACTGTTTTAAACGTCCCAAATTTCATACTTATAAACTAATATGAACAGCTTTAAACAGTTTTAAACATTTTTAAACAGTTTTGAATTATTTTAAACTATTTTAAACAGTAATGTACATTTTATATTTCCACTAGGGATGCGACCAGACTGTCTGTAGTAAACTGGGAGTAGAGTGGGAGGTCATTTTTGTTTCATGATTTTATGTCGTTTCAAGCAAAATCCTGCTGGCCCAACTTCACATAAAAATCATAGCTTCAATAAAAATCATCGTCCTTCAGAATTAAAATGATTTTTGGCGCTCTCTTTACTGCTTAACTTTGAACAAGCATAACTTTGGTTCTAATTATCATTTCTCAATTTTGAAAACAGCAAATTAAAGCTGGCTTTCTCGATTTCCATTTTTAATATTGTAAATTCACTAATAGTATATTTATCTACGAGGGCAGAAATTAGATCTTTCTGCCGTGCGTAGAATTGTCGTATTTTTTTTAGGTTTATCATTTGTATTTGTTTTTAGATTTATCATTAAAATTTTTTTAGATTCACCAGTAATATTTTTTTAAATTTATCATTAATATTTTTTTAGATTTATCATTTGCATTTCATTTGTATTTTCGGTAAACCCTTAGATTAATCATTCGTGATTTTTAAAGTGCATTTGAATCGACATTAGACAAACGCACGGCAGGTTGATCTAATTTATGTCTGAGTGGACAATACTACTTTTCTTCATAGCTGGCCGAAAATTCGCAACGCTAATTAATAATAAATCCAAAAAAATGTTACGCGTCTGGATATACCAGCTGACGACAGCGCGCGACCATGAATTTTCTTTCTGATTTGCTTACGCGCCATCTGCGGGCCAGCTCTAAGCAAAATTCAAAGGCGCGCATCGCGCCTCGATTCAAATGCACTTTAAAAATCACGAATGATTAATCTAAGGGTTTACCGAAAATACAAATGAAATGCAAATGATAAATCTAAAAAAATATTAATGATAAATTTAAAAAAAATATTACTGGTGAATCTAAAAAAATTTTAATGATAAATCTAAAAACGCATACAAATGATAGATCTAAAAATAAATACAAATGATAAACCTAAAAAAAAATACGAATTATGAATCAAAAAGCAATTGCAAATGATAAATCTAAAAAAATACGAATTATGAATCAAAAAACAAATACGAATTATGAATCAAAAAACAAATACAAATGATAAATCTAAAAATAGTACATTACGATACACGTGCTCTAAGTGGTCCTTTTTTACACGGCGTGCAGTTAGCGCCCGAGCGCAGCGAGGGTACTATGCACGTAGTGTAAGAGGACCACTTCGAGCACACGTATCGTATATTATTTTATAGCACGTGTGAGATAAATTCGCCACACGTAATTAATACCCCAGAAAATCAATATTATCAAAAACTATACACACCACGAATGATGATTCGTAAATAAAAACGAATTCTATATATCAGCAAAACTATGCACACCACGAATGATAATTCGTAAATAAAAACGAATTCTATATATCAGCAAAACTATGCACACCACGAATGATAATTCGTAAATAAAAACGAATTCTATATATCAGCAAAACTATGCACACCACGAATGATAAATCGAAAAAAAGTAAAACTATTTATTATCAATTATAGACCCATCGCAAACGAAAAAAAGCAAAAACGATATCAAAAATATTCTTAGATTGAGAAATTATATCAAATAAGTATTCATGTCAGTGATATTTTATTAATTAAATACAATATGATAAAAAGAGAACTTGCCGATTATTTAGATTTATGTATACACAGGTCAGACAAAGCAAAGCATCTAGTTTATTGTTCGTACAGCTATCTCTTTCTTTCTCATTCTTAGACCGTACACACTGTACACGCATGCGCGCCGCTCACAGATGTTTTGTTTCGACAACTCACGGCACAACAGTAATTTATAAACTATAGTTTTGATTTTCTTGATGTTTTCAATTCTTTATTAAAGTATTTATATTTTTTGATTGATTTTCTACGTATTATCATGTGTGAAAAGACATTTCTACGTATTAATATATATACAAAGAGTGATTGTGATGCGTGATTTCGATATTACTTTTTTGAACAGTATAATAAAATGCAAAATTTCTGACGGTAGTACTTTTTTACACAGTTCAAAAAAGTTGTATTTAGCTCCCGCTAAATGGTGTAGAAAACGCGAATTTAGCTCACGCAGTGCTATAAAAAAAATAAAAAGGCTGCATATAAAAATTTATTAAAAAATGTAAATAATAAATCGAAAAATTAACACTATTTAAACATCGTTGTCAATATTTTATACGTAATATATTTCATAACGATATATAACGTATGAAAATTAACACATGCAACACAGCATCAACATAAAAAACCGACAAGAAAAGTATTAAAAAGATTCATGTGTATATATGGACTATTACACGCTAGAAAAAGAACAGGAACAGATATAAGTAATACATTGGTTCGCTAAATCTATATATATGAGAAATAAACGCGTTGTTCCTAGCAACAACTCGCTATTCCTCATATATATAGATATAGAAGTAATTTATTTCTTATATCTGTTCCCTGTTCTTTTTTAACGTGTAATGGCGCTATAAATACATTGCGTGTATTCCCTGTTGAAAAAATCCAATTGGATTTCCAATTGGAATTTCCAATTGGAATTTCAATTGGATTTTGTTGGAAATCCATGTTGGAATTCCAATCAATTCTAATTGGAAATTCATGATGGAATTCCAATGAGAATTTTAGAAATCCAACGTAAATTTATGGACATTTTTAAGCGGTGAAACATTTTTTAAAATAAAATTTTATTTATGTTTTTATTGCGACTTATAAAAATATCTCTGTTCATTGAGTAAAATAGAACGTGAGAAAGCAGGCCGAACGATCGTCGTTTTAGATCAAATGAAAGTACCAGCTTATAAGTTCTAAACTCTTCTATTATTTTTGTGCGCATTTGCTTGCCATAAGAGAGTCAATAGATAGAAAGCGTGGTAGCCACCTGGTGATCAATTATTAGTACTATTATATAAATGTGTATATTTATATTCGATGATTAGCCGCCAGGGGGCTACGACGCTATATATCTATTGACTTTCTTATGGCAAGCAAATGCGCACAAACAAAATTAAAGAGTTTAGAACTTATAAGCTGGTAGTTTCATTTGGTTCTAAAACGATGATCATTCGGCTTGCTTTCTCACGTTCTATTTTACTCAATGAACAGAGATATTTTTATAAGTAACAATGAAAAAATAAATAAAATTTTATATAAAAAAATATTTCAATCGCTTAAAAATGTCCATAAATTTATGTTGGATTTCTAAAATTCTCATTGGAATTCCATTATGAATTTCCAATTGGAATTTCCAATTGGAAATCCAATTGGATTTTTTCAACGGGGTTTACATTTTAGAATTCGTTTTAGAACTTCGAGTAAGGTTAGGTTATAGTAACAACAACAGCTGTTGCTATTAGCCTATGCGGCGCCAGTGTCTGGCCGCTGCCGAAAGTTTTCTGTCTTGGGTCGTCAGTGCTGCGTTAGTTGCGATAGATGTCACCTTACCCAGCAGAAATTCTGAGTTTCTTTACATGTTGACCTAGCAGAACCCCGAATTTTCGGCTAAGATATGAAGAAAAGACATTTGTAGACTTAATTATTCGCACTTTAGTTAGGAGCTCTGTTTTCAAATTTTTCTGAAAATAAGACTACGAACATCCATAACTTCAATTTTTCGAAACGTTAGATCGAGCTGTTGTGGCTTTACTCATATTTTGGTATCTAAAAATATATCTCTAAGTCTCATCAAGATCTGTGACCTGAAGTTCGTACACTCTCCTGGTAAGTACAAATTTTTTTAAAAATTGTCCCCAATCAACCAAGAACTTATTTTTTATTTTTATGAATCTACATATGATCTATATATCTACATAGAGGAGATCTCATCTGCGATTTTAGCGCGAGATTTCAAAGAAGAGATTAGTTAAGATCTCATTTAACTTCCTTCAGTAGAATGAAGTATATAGTTGAATTAAAAACAAAATGACATTCAACATATTTATACTAAAATATAAAAGCAATTACATTATTATTTTTTAAAAATGAATATGTATAATGATTCTAAAATTGCTCAAAAGTCCTTAATTTCAAGATTTTTTATTTGATTCCTATTTAAAATTTACTATCCACAAATGCAGTAAACTAGATTTGAAAAATAAAACAATTTATTCTATCAATCATCTATCTAATGCAATTTCTTTGTATTTTAGAATATTTAAAAAAGTTAAATTTTTCTTTTATTCCGTTTGATTCCTTTGAATTACATCTCGGAGTCTGAACGGACTGCAAAATAAATTTTTCGTAGGAAGCAAGCTTTATTTAAAAAGAAAGCTTGATATATTAATATCAAGTGTGTGAGAAAGAACAAAGAATGGAAAAGGAGAAACAAAAAGAGCGGAAAAATGCAAACGCATAAAAGAAAATGCTTTTATGAATTTGTATTAACAATTAATCACATCATTACAGTTTTTGTGAAATATTCACAAAGTACTCTTTTATAAATGTAAAATTTTACTATCAAATCTTATTAAATTGAAAAAAAAAATATATTTTACGTGTTTTAAATTAAAAATTTCTCAAAATAAATTAATTATTTTGGATTTTTTAAAACAAAGTATCTGAACTTTTTAAACATATTTTAGATGAATTCTGTTTTTATTAAATTTTTATGCTTTTTTAATGTATTTGGCCTGACTTTAAGCCTACAAAAAAATCAAATTTAAATATCATGATAATTTTTTTTTCTTATAATATTTATTAATAAAACTTCTTTTTACTTTATATACCCCAACAAAAAAATGTAGATATCTGAATAAAACTGAAGAAAACAGTCATTGACTGTAGAAAAGTGGCCGGATTGAGATTTAAGACAACAGTTATTTATAGTTTTTCTCAGTTTTCAACAGTTACATTTATTGATAACTAAAGAATAATTATTGATATCTGTAGAAAACTGTTTATCCCTTTACTTAAGCTGCTATATCTCCACTCTTTTAAATCTTCGTTTACTTATAGTTTATAATTAAAGAAAACTGTTTATAACAGAATAAAACTGTATATAACTGTTATTTTCTGTAAAAAAAAATTTTTCCTTATAAGAAAAATACCGTAAAGGACGTAGTTCCTGATCAGGGCGTAATTTCTGATCATTATTTATTATGAATCATAATCTTTAAGATTTCAGTAGGAAAAACTTTTTTTTAATTTATGAGGAAAAGTAGATTGAGCGTAAGAAATGCTTCGTTTGTGTGAAAAAGAAATATACTTTTATTTTTTCACATGTAAATATGTGATCAGAAATACCTCTTAAGTGATCAAAAATTACGTCCTTCACGGTATTTATTTTATATTTTTAAAATATATTTGATGAATGCAACTATTGATAACTAAATAAAACCGTTAATAACAGAAGAAAGCTGTGAATAACTGTTGTCTTAAGTCTTAATCCGGCCACTTTTCTTCATTTTATTTCTGTTGCCTTTTGTTTTATCCCATTTTATTCGGATGTATTCAGATTTCTTCAATTGTCTTCATTTATTTTTTCTCGCTAGGGTATATATCAAATACAAGACTTTGTTTCATGAATAATTTTAAAAAACCTCATCTAACGCTTAAAATTATTTCGATTAGTCAAAGACTTGATTTTGTTTATTTTGGTGCTTGTCGCGGACTTTCTCAGTAAATTTTCAACTAATTGACCTTAAAAATTCCAGAGATCTTTAATCCATATATCTTCACAAAATAACAGTGCTGAAATCTTGATAAAATAAGTTGATGTGAATGTTGAACTGAATCACCTACATCGAATTCACAAAAATATTTATTTTTCCAATATTTTCAACTTTTTCTAAACCAAACTTTTAAATTCTTATTTTTTTTAAAGTAAAATTGTGAAGATAAACAGATTGAAAATTTCCAAAGATCTAAAAAAAAAGACGAGGGCAAAAGAATTTTGCCTCCGTAGTTAACATTTTCGTTTTTCACATGCCGGGCTTCAAATTCAATCTAATTATAATCATAAAAATACAAATATTAAAATACAAATAAGAAACTAAAAATAAAAAATAAAAATAAAAATATTAAAAATAAAAATACAAATATTAAAAATAAAAATACAAATATTAAAAATAAAAATACAAATATTAAAAATAAAAATACAAATATTAAAAATAAAAATACAAATATTAAAATTAAAAATACAAATATTAAAAATAAAAAATATAAATATGAAAATAGAAATACAAATTGTAACACCCATATTAATCAATTAAAAGGCATAGGATGTTAAGCGTAAAAAGAATCTTAAGCATTGCAATAAGATCAGCGTGGTACAATAGGTTCAGCACGCGATAGCTGAGCCTGTGGTATGGGGTGAGACATTATCTGATTCTATTTATTTAACATTTTGGGTTGATATAGCAGTAAGAAACTATACCAATGTGTGAGATGGAATTAATATGAATAAACGTATATGTAAGTGCTGGAATGCATGCTGACACACGTTTATAATGTGATACACGCTCAGCGCACACCGTATTAATATATATATTTATGTCGTCGTAGGCCGTATTCGGTGGAATACCTATAGACCACGCTGAATTTGTATAGGCATTGCATACGTTCATGCTAATATCTCGACGATATTCTCTCTGTCAATACTCCCTTAGGGAGTACATTCTTTTTTAGGGAGTAAATTCTTTATATGCGTTATAGAGAAGGGATATATATATTAGTTATATACGTAACTTGGGAGTACGAAGGATTCTGAATCCAGGCTTGACTAAAGTGCTTGTCACTTGAGCAGCAGTCAGTCTCGAGCGCGCTTCGCGCGCCTTCGACCAACTGCTACTCAAGCGACAAACACTTTAGTCTCACCTGTATTCATCCTTCGTACTCCCAAGTTACGTATATAACTAATATATATATATATATCCCTTCTCTATAACGCATATAAAGAATTTTATGAAAAGAGATGGAAAGTGAGAGATGAAGTCTGTCAAAAAAGTGCCTAGGTGAAAAAAGGAAGGAAAATATAACTCTTAAATCCTCCTAAGAGAAGGAGGAGAGCGGTGTCAGCGGCTCAATTATCAAGCGACGAGACAGAGTTCACTTCTTTGTACGACATTTTTTGGCCAGCCATCAAGAAATAAAGTTTAATTAAATTTAAATACCTCCCTGTTGAAAATAAGTACGTACTTCAAGTATGTACTTTGAGTATGTACTTCAAGTATGTACTTCAAGTATATACTTTACTTAAGTACGTACTATTTTGGAACATTTTAGTAGGTACTGTTTTGAAAAGTATATACTTTTATTGAAAATATGTACTTTTAAAGTATATTTTGATAAATAATATTTCTCAAAGTACGTACTTTATTAGAAAATACGTATTTTTTTAAAGTATGTACTTATTAAAAACATTTTGGTAGGTACTTTTTTTAAAAGTATATATTTTTAAAAAAGTACATACTAAAATGACCAAAAAAAAAATTACTTTAGCTACAGTACATACTTGAGTATGAAGGTTCATACTTCGTATAAAAGAATATGTATGAAAATGTTCTAAAAAGTATATACTTCTATACAAGTACGTACTTTTATTAAAATAGAGTATATACCTTTAAAGATAACAAATCAAATTTTACAAAAAAGTCGGTAAAAGTTTGAGATTATTTTTATTTTCAATAATTCCTCAAGTTAGTAACTTGGTAAGTGTTTTCTTCCTAAAGGAAGATATAAAAATAAGGTAAGCATCGACTCTCCGCAGATCAAAAAGCTTGAGCGAACAAACTTGAAATGTTATAACTTTATATTCCCACGTCACTGAAATTCAGGTAGAGGATCGCAAAATTAACAAAAACGCCACCTAACAGCAAAGACAGAATTAATAATCGATTCGAATAATTTTTTCAGTACTTACGTTTTTAGCTGTTAGGTGGCGTTTTTCTTAACTTTGCGATCCTTTATCCGAATTTCAGAGATGCAGGTATATAAGGCTATAATATTCCGTATTTTTTTACAGTTGAAAATCAGTACATACTTTAATAACATACTTTGAGTATGTACTTCAAGTATATACACTTTAGATCAAGTACGTACTTTTTTGGAACATTTTAGAAGGTACTTTTTAGAAAAGTATGCACTTTTCAAAAAGTACATAATAAAGTAAAAAAAAATTTGTCACGTAGCTACAGTATATACTTTTATATGAAGGTACATACATCGTATAAAAAAGTATGTATGAAAATTTTCTAAAAGGTATATACTTCTATATAAGTAAGTACTTTTATTAAAATAGGGTACATAATTTTGAAGAAAGTACTCATTTTTAAAATAAAAGTACGCATAAAAATATTTTTAAAAAGTACATACTTTCAAAATAGTAGGTATTGTTTAATAAAGTTCATATTTAAAAAAATATTATTTATCAAAATATACTTAAAAAGTACATACTTTCAATAAAAGTATATACTTTTCAAAAAAAGTATCTACTAAAATGTTCCAAAATAGTACGTACTTAAGTAAAATATATACTTGTAGTACATACTTGAAGTACGTACTCAAAGTACGTACTTCAAGTACGTACTTATTTTCAACAGGGCTGTAAAGTGTTTTTTCTTTCTCATCGTAGAACAGGTCCACGAGAAAGTGTATAGTCCCTAGTGGAAAAAAATTAAGAGTAACTGGAAATATCTGTAAATAACTGGAAATAACTGTTATAAAGTATTTAGTTTGAGACAGGAATAACAGTTAGTACCAGTTATTTCCAGTTATTCCCAGTTATTTATAGTTATTTCTAGTTTAATTGAGATATGATTTTAAAAATTAAAAGCACTAAAAAAATTATTAAAAATTATATTATAGCGAAATTGGAGATAACTGTAAATAACTGTAAATAACTAAAGATAACTGTAAATACCTGTAAATCACTGTATATAACTGGAAACAATTGTAAATAACTGGAAAAAATTGGAAAAAACTGGAAAAAATTGGAAGTAACTGGGAACAACTGGAAATAACTGGTCTTAGCTGTTATTCCTGTCTCAAACTGAACAGTATATAATAGTTTGGACTTGTTATTTTTTCATAAGCTTGGTATGAAAATTAAATATCAAGCTCAATAAACCTAACCTCAACATACTATAAATCGAAAAATTGTTTAGAACTTTTTATGTATAGTGTTTTGATAAATTCTGTAAGTTGTACGCATTCAAGTTTAACCATATAAATTTTCTTACTGTAATGTAAAAACTCGATCTAATGTACTGTTTACTCGTAAAATCGGAATTAAAATATTATTGGATCATTTTAGAAGGTAGCAAGTTCCGTCATGCTCTTAAAGCGACCTTGAAGTTTAGGTTGAGTTTTGTTTTCCAGTTTAGTAGTTACGCTGTTAATACATGACATGTTTCAGCTTTGTAATTTTTCACCATTTTTTGAAACTTATAGAGTGATGGAAAACATAAATCCAAAGATTCAGATTCTGGCTTACTCTGGCGAACTAAACTGTAATGTGCATGAAACGTCAGTATCCTAAACCACAACTTACACGGTTGAAATCTGAAAAAACCCCTTAACAAGAATATTTATTTTTAAAGAAAAATAGTAAATATTAATATTTAATAAAAATAACGCAGGATGTGTGAAATAAACAGAGAATGTGGTGAAAGTAAGTTCTTTGTTGTTCGATTCCATGTTGAAAATGATAACGTTATTTAATGACGTCATTTAATAACGTCATTAAATAACGTCATTTCATCAAATGACGTTGCAAATTGAGACATTTCGCAACGTCATTTATGCAAATAACGTCATTGTTCAAGTGAGCTTTGATGGCTTATTAAATTAAGAAAAAGACGTTATTTTATATTTCAAAATGACGTCGTTGTTTCCAAACGACGTCATTTATTTTGATGACATGATTTTTAGAGATGACGTTACCCGTTATCAAAAACACGGGGGTTATAGTGGGAAATGACGTAACTTTTTCAAATTACATGATTTTCTGGAATAACGTTATTCGTTACCGAGAACAGATCTGTAGAATGACGTCATTTTTATAATACTAATAATGTCATTTCATTACGATATTTCCCCTGTTGAAAATAATGACGTCTTTTTAAGACGTCATTTTCTCCAAATTTAGGAAAAATAACGTCATTTTTCATGAATTATGACATTAAAAAATGACTACACGATAATCATTTCCCATTTAAAGGAAAAAACAAAAACGAGGTAAATCTCGTAGTTCCAACTTTTCAAAAAACAAAGAGCATTTGCGATTAAACTGAAAACGTTCTGGCCTTATATATCTGCGTCTTTGAAATTTGTATAAGAGATCGCAAAACTTCAAAATCGCCACCTGGTGATTTAAAATTAAATTGATGCAATCGACTATCAATTCGACTGTAAGTCACTAGGTGGCGTTTTTTAAAATTTTCTGATCCTTGATGCAAATTTCGAAGATGCAGATATATAAGACCAGAATGATCTCAGCTTAATCGCAAATGCTCTTCGTTTTTCGAAGAGTTGAAACTACGAGGTTTACCTCGTTTTTGTTTTTTCCTTTAAATGGGAAATGATTATCATGTGAAGTCATTTTTCAAGGAAATAATTTATGAAAAATGACGTTATTTCATAAAATCATGTCATTTGAAGAAGTTACGTCATTTCCCACTATAAATCACATTGTTTTGATTACGAATAACGTCAATCATTTTCTGAAAATCAGGTCATTAAAAAAAATAACGTCATTTTCCCACTATAAATATCACGTCTTTTTGATAACAAATAACGTCATCTCTAAAAATCATATCATCAAAATAAATGACGTCGTTTGGAAACGACGACGTCATTTTGAAATAACGTCTTTTTATTAATTTAATAAAAGCTCACTTGAACAATGACGTTATTTGCATAAATGACGTCGCGAAATGTCTCAATTTGCAACGTCATTTGATAAAATGATGTCATTAAATGACGTTATTAAATTACGTCATTAAACCCTAGTGGAAATCGAATCTGTGAATAACTGGGAATAACTGTTATAAACTGTTCAGTTTGAGACAGGAATAACAGTTATTCCCAGTTATTCCCAGTTATTCATAGTTATTCACAGTTATTCCCAGTTATTTACAGTTTAGTTTAAAAATAATTTAAAAAATATAAATTTGAAAAAATAAAAAAAATAAATTTTTTTTTATTTTTTTTTCTATTATAAATATATTTGGGAATAACTGTTATTCGTACCTCTGTTTTTTCAAATTATTTTTAAGCTATAAACTGTGAATAACTAGGAATAACTGGGAATAACTGGGAATAACTGTTATTCCTGTCTCAAACTGAACAGTTTATAACAGTTATTCCCAGTTATTCACAGTTATTCCCAGTTATTCACAGTTATTCCCAGTTATTTTTAGTTATTTCCAGTTATTCCCAGTTATTCACAGATTCAATTTCCACTAGGGAATAACGTTATAATTTTCAACAGGGTTAGCTCATCATTCCCTCTCCACGTAATGAATCGAACAACAAAGAATTTACTTTTATCACATTCTTTGTTTATTTCACGTGTCCCGCGTTATTTTTATTAATCATTAATATCTACAATTTATTCTTACCCATATGGAAATAATTTCTGTGAATAACTATTAATAATTGTGTAAAAATGTGAAAAAATGTGAATAACTGTTAAGGGTATGGTTTCACGCTACTTTACCGATCGAAAATTATAATTTTATAAAATTACAATTTTTGAAAAAACTATACATCGGAATGAGTTTTCCTTTTATAGATCGCTTCATTTAATCTCGATGGAGGGCGGAAACTCTAAAAATTAGCGGAAAAAAGCGTTAATCGAAGATAATTAGAAAAACAAATTTCTCAGTTCGAAAAAATCAAATTTCTCAAAAACTGTGTTTCGTAGGGAAATTTCCTATTCAGGATCATTTTATCTTTGAAAAATGAAGGGCGGAAACTTGGTTTGATAAATCATATCGCAAAAAAGCAAAATTACATTTTTCTAAAAAGATGCGATCAGCTGTAAGAATACAATGGCCGTGCAAGAAGCCATGTTTCATAGTTGGCATCAATGCTAATGTATAGTTTAGTACGCGCCAACTTCAAATTCGAATTTTAAATGTAAATTGAATTTGTTTTATATGTACAATTTCTACAAATGAACACTTTTTCAACATAAAACTGATTTATTTTATTTAAAACATAAATATGTAAAAAATTTAATATTATAAGAGAGAACAATATAGTTTACATCGTTTGCGAACTCATTATTTTTTTTTAAATTTTCATTATAGCAAAATAAGTAATCTATTCGTTTCTTTGTTTGAAACAAAATATTTTTTGAATGACTTTATTGAATTAGCGAAACTTTGGCATATCCTAACCTTTTTAGAAATTTTTTCCATATGGGCTTATCTTAATAAAATTATTTACAACTGTTTATTTTTAAAGAACGATAATATAAAATAATATTTGATGAGATTATATTATATAATAAAATTATATTAGCAATAAAATTAAGTAATCCTTATCATTCGCTTTTCAAAACATATTTTCATTCTAAGAAGGTTAGGATATGCCAAAGTTTCGCTAATTCAATAAAGTCATTCAAAAAATATTTTGTTTCAAACAAAGAAACAAATAGATCACTTATTTTGCTATAATGAAAATTTAAAAAAAAATAATGAATTCGCAAATGATGTAAACTATATTGTTCTCTCTTATAATATTAAATTTTTTACATATTTATGTTTTAAATAAAATAAATCAGTTTTGTGTTGAAAAAGTGTTCATTTGTAGAAATTGTACATATAAAACAAATTCAATTTACATTTAAAATTCGAATTTGAAGTTGGCACGTACTAAACTATACATTAGCATTGATGCTGTGGGGACACTCACACTTGTATGTATGCGTATGGCGCTGTAAGCGCACCAATACACATGTCAGCGTATACATGTGAACGCCTCTGCGCAGGCTCATATCAGACGAGGAAGAAGCAGCTCCGAGACTGCTTGCTTGTACTTCAGTCTTACTCCGCCAGCCATTGCGCTTAGTCGCTTTGGCTATATAATAAACCTATAGTTAAACTTATATAGTTGTAACTTATTTCCAGATCCCATCTCCTTCTGCATTACTTATATATACAATGCCACCTAAGGCATTACAATGCCAACTATGAAACATGGCTTCTTGCACGGCCATTGTATTCTTACAGCTGATCGCATCTTTTTAGAAAAATGTAATTTTGCTTTTTTGCGATATGATTTATCAAACCAAGTTTCCGCCCTTCATTTTTCAAAGATAAAATGATCCTGAATAGGAAATTTCCCTACGAAACACGGTTTTTGAGAAATTTGATTTTTTCGAACTGAGAAATTTGTTTTTCTAATTATCTTCGATTAACGCTTTTTTCCGCTAATTTTTAGAGTTTCCGCCCTTCATCGAAATTAAATGAAGTGATCTATAAAAGGAAAACTCATTCCGATGTATAGTTTTTTCAAAAATTGTAATTTTATAAAATTATAATTTTCGATCGGTAAAGTAGCGTGAAACCAGACCCTTAATAACTATAATAAACTACCGCAATTGAGACATTAATAACAGTAAATAACAGTTGATAACAGTTAATAATTGTTACGAATAGATAATAATAATAATTTACTGTTATTTATAGTTATTTACAAATATTTGTAATTTTTCACATTTATTCACATTTATTCACATTTATTAACAGTTATTAACAGTTTTTCACACTTTCAAAAATTTTCACACGTATAATCGTTTTTTTTATATATAGGCGAAAAATTTTGTAAATGTGAAAAACTGTTAATAACTGTTAATAAATGTGAAAAACTGTAAATATCTGTAAGAAAGTGTTAATAACTATAATTCACTGTAACTAATTGCAAATAAATATAAATAATTATAAATAAGTATAAATAATAATAAATTATTCGCCAATTCTAAAATTTTGGAAAATGTGAGTAACTGTTTACAAATGTGTATAAATGTGTATAATGTGAATAAATGTGAATAACTATAAATAATTATTAATAATCATGACTCTCACTAGGAGAGTATCAGACCTCCGGATTACGGATTTAGCTCAAACGTTGGGATAAGTTTTCAGATGTCAAAATATGAGAGTAAACAGAATTTTAGACCCCAACGCTCAATATTTCCCTAGTTACAGGCAATTGAAGAAAATCACTAAAAAAGTTACTAGATTTTCAAACAAATATAGTTCCTTGGCATTGATAGCTAGGAGCTTAAAACTTTTTTTAAATGAAAGCTGAGCTCAAATCCTTTCGAAATAGTAGTTATAGCATGTCAAAATATTATTTTTTCCCAAAGTTATAGCGTAATAAATATTAGACCCAATTTCAGCTTTTGTTATTAATTAATGTTTTAAAAAGAAAAATCAGGTCCAATGTTTATCACGCTATAACTTTGGGAAAAAATAATATTTTGACATGCTATAACTACTATTTCGAAAGTATTTGAGCTCAGCTTCCATTTAAAAAAAGATTCATGCTCTTAAGTATCAATGCTAAGGAACTGTAAGCGTTTGAAAATCTAGTAACTTTTTTAGTGATATTCTTTAATTGCCTGTAACTAGGGAAATATTGAGCGTTGGGGTCTATAATTCTGTTTCCTTTCATATTTTGACATCTGAAAACTCATCCCAAAGTTTGAGCAAAATCCGTGATCCGGAGGTCTGATACTCTCCTAGTCAGTTAATAATTGTTATTTAGCGTTCATAACTATTATTAACTATTATTAATTGTTATTAATTGTTTTTTACTGTTATTAATTCTTATTAATGTCTCAATTGCGGTAGTTTATTACAATTATTAACAGTTATTCACAATTTCTCACAAAATTTATTTTCATATGGGTATATAGAAATTTTCTTCTCTTTACATTTATATTTTCGAATTTATTTCATAATCTAATAATAACTAACTTTGTTAGATGTATTAACTTTTAGAGGATGGGGATTGGGAGCGCGTTATCGGTCTAAGGAAATGCATGAAAAAGGTATCTTATATTATGGATTGATCGTGGGTAAAGTATCAATCACGTGTTGCGCCAATATATTGGCCCTCCCGTCCTTAAGGGGTACAGCTAATGTTAAAAATTAGAGTGTTTCAAAAAACGTGTTTTTGAGAATGAGATTCGATAAAAGTATGGCTCAAAGAGTTTTTAGAGTCGCTGAACACAAATATGAGATAAAATTTAGCAGATTCATGATAATACCGCCATCCCTATCCACCCTATTGAAAATATCCAGATGGATATCGACGTGGATGAATATACACATTTATATAATAGTACTGATGATTAACCATCAGTGGGCTACCACGCTTTCTATCTATTGACTTTCTTATGGCAAGCGAATGCGCACGAAAAGAATAAAAGAGTTTAAAGCTTATAAACTGACAGTTTTATTTGGTCTTAAGCGACGATCATTTGGCCTTCTTTCTTACGTTCTATTTTATTCAATAAACAAAGATATTTTTATAAATCGCAATGAAAAATATAAAAAAATTTTATTTTAAAAAAATATTGAGTCACTTATAAATATTCATAAATTTACGTTGTATTTCTAAAATTCTAATTCAAATTCCATTACGAATTTCCAATTGGAAATCCAATTGGATTTTTTTAACGGGGTATCTTTCATTATTAACAACAAATGTAGATGAAATAACGTAGATTTTGAAGTAGGTGAATTTATTGTTCACAATGAAAGATATTTTTAATCAAAAATATCTTTCATAGTTAACAACAAACTTACCCACTTTGAAATCTACGTTATTTTATCTTGAAAATCTACGTGTATGATTCCCATGGATATCCGCGTGGATCATCAACGCAGTTTTCCATTTGAATCCACGTGGAATCCATATTTATCCACATGGATATCCACGAAGATCATCCACGTAGATATATATCTGGATTTTTTCAATAGAAGTAAAAACTTTATGTGAATCTCCTTGCTTTGAAACCTACCATACAAAAACTGTACTGCCATAGCTTTATAGTCACAAAAATTTTTCAAATAACATGTTTCATTGCAAAAAGTACGAAAAATCAAATGACAAAAGTAAAAAAAAAACTCTTATGTACCCTAGTGGAAATCGAATCTGTGAATAACTGGGAATAACTGGGAATAACTGGGAATAACTGTTATAAACTGTTCAGTTTGAGACAGGAATAACAGTTATTCCCAGTTATTCCCAGTTATTCACAGTTATTCACAGTTATTCCCAGTTATTTACAGTTTAGTTTAAAAATAATTTGAAAAATATAAATTTGAAAAAATGAAAAAAATATATATTTTTAATTTTTTTTCTATTATAAATATATTTGGGAATAACTGTTATTCGTACCTCTGTTTTTTCAAATTATTTTTAAGCTATAAACTGTGAATAACTGGGAATAACTGAGAATAACTGGGAATAACTGGGAATAACTGGGAATAACTGGGAATAACTGTTATTCCTGTCTCAAACTGAACAGTTTATAACAGTTATTCCCAGTTATTCACAGTTATTCCCAGTTATTTCCAGTTATTTCCAGTTATTCCCAGTTATTCACAGATTCGATTTCCACTAGGGTAAAACTTCTAAAATACGATAAAAGTAACTAATATAAAAAAATTAAAAAAAAGCAAATGAACAACAAAAAACAATAAAAAAAAAAACAAAAGAACAACCCTAGCAGAAAAAAATGAATAAATAAATAAAAAATAATTTTTAAAAAACGCTTTTATTAAAAAACAAAAAAATTAAAAATAATTCAAATGTATAATTACATTATAAATTATGTTCCTGCTTAATATTTTATTGAAATTTTATATAAAAGCGTGGAGAATATAATTCTAAATGTTCTTTCAATTTTCTCCACGCTTTTATATAAAATTTCAATAAAATATTAGGCAGGAACATAATTTATAATGTAATTATACATTTAAATTATTTTTAATTTTTTAATTTTTTGTTTTTTAATAAAAGCGTTTTTTAAAAATTATTTTTCATTTATTTATTTATTTTTACTTTTTAGTTTTTTTTTAATTTTAAAAATTTATTTTTTTCTATTAATTTTTTTAACGTTAAATAAAAGCATTTTTTTAAATATTTTTTTTATTAATTTTATTTTTTTTAAATTATTTTTTATTTATTTATTTTTAATTTTTAGTTCTTTTTAAATTTAAAAAATTTATTTTTTTCTATTAATTTTTTAAATATTTTTTTTATTAATTTTATTTATTTATATGAGTATACAAATGTGTACTGAAGGGTGGGCCTGGCAAGTTTATAGCTGTAATATTACTTTTATTCTTACTTTTACGTTAATTACTTATTATTTTTTTAAATTTTGTTGAAGATAGTTTTATATTTACAATAACATTTTATATGGCTTTTTTTACACTTTATTTTTAACAAAGGAATTTTTCATTGATTCATTATTATTATCAAAATATAGGTACAATATCATTTGTAAGTATTATTTTAAATCATATTAAAACTTGACCACACATTATTGATTTCAGTATTTTTTCAAGTGTATTTTTGTTATAATTAAATTCCCACTTTTGTATTATCTATAATGTTAAAGCCTTTTTTTAGAGATATAATAGATTTTTTTATAGTTGATTGTATTAAATTAGTTTAAATTTTTGACAAAATATTTTTTATTTTTGAGATAGTGTTGCTTATATATAATAAATTTTTAATTATGAAAAAATTTTTTTTTATTATAGAATCATGTATTGTCATGCAAAATACATATATTCTGAAAATTTCAGCCTTCTAAGTCAATGGGAAGTGCGTCAATTTTCAATCGCAAGATTTGGCGACATATTCAGAGGTAGTCAAGTTAAATAAAAGCGTATAAAAAAATAATTAAGATATCTGAATAAAACTGAAGAATACAGTTATTAACTGTTTTGAAGGGGCCGGATCAAAACTTGAGACAACAGTTATTTATAGTTTTCTTCAGTTTTCAACAGTTACATTTATTGATAAAAGTGTATATAACTGTTGTCTTCTGATAAAAACAATTTTTTCTATAAGAAAAATAAGTATTTTATCTTTTTGAAATATATTTGATGAATACAAGTGTTGATAACTGAAGAAAACTGTTAATAACAGAAGAAAACTATGAATAACTGTTGTCTTAAGTCTCAATCCGACCACTTTTCTTCATTGTATTTCTGTTGTCTTATGTTTAATCCTGTTTTATTCAGATATATTCAGATTTCTCCAACTGTCTTCATTTATTTTTTTCCACTTTGCAGAAAAAAAGAGCAATAAGAAAACAAAAAAAAAAAAACAAAAAAAAGAAACTACACTATCTCTACGTCCATGTCGTTAGTTCTGGGTTCACATGTTTTTATATCCCTTTTGAATTTTGCAAATGAATCATTATGAATTTTGCAAATCGACCTAAGATTACTCACCAGCGATCTCAAAAATCAAAACATACATTTTTCAGTTTGATTTCAAGTAAATCAAATATTATTGTTACGCATTTTTTACTTTTCCGCTATGCTGGATCCGCCATGTTGGATCAGCCATTTTGAATTTTCAAATTCGACATCAGATTCGTAATCAGCGACCTCTAAAACCCCAAAAAGTAATGTTAAATCTAAGATCAAGTACCCTTTTCTTTACGCCAATATATGGGTTTTCCCGTCCCCTAAATGTTAATGCAAACTTCAGTGTTAGAAGTTAAGGGTGTATTGGCTATACAGTCTGTGTCAAAAGTTAGTTTTTTCGATAATTATTTATATTTTTTTGTTGAAAGTATTTATTCAATTTTTAACTTAGCAACTCATTAGATAATATTAAAACAATCATTTTTAACTTTGTTTGATTTAAATATAATGAATAATTGATTAGTTATAACATTTTAAATTTTATAACTTTTACACAAATTTAATACAATTATAAAAAACGGTGCCAAAGTTTTAAAAATGATTTTATTTCACTGGAACAAAGTTTATTTTGTTCAGTTTGAAAATTAGAATCTATTCACTAAAACATAATTTCGATTTTCATTTTTTATTCAAATTTATCGTCAATTTTCTACATTAAAACAGTGAGTGCCGTATGAGACATTTACATTTCTTCGCAGACAATTGGCAATAATTTTGAATAAATAATAGAAATCAAAATTATGTTTTAGTGAATAGATTCTAATTTTCAAACTGAACAAAATAAACTTTGTTCCAGTGAAATAAAATCATTTTTGAAACTTTGGCACCATTTTTTATAATTGTATTAAATTCGTGTAAAAGTTATAAAATTAAAAATGTTATAACTAATCAATTATTCATTATATTTAAATCAAACAAAGTTAAAAATGATTGTTTTAATATTATCTAATGAGTTGCTAAGTTAAAAATTGAATAAATACTTTCAACAAAAAAATATAAACATTATCGAAAAAACTAACTTTTGACACAGACTGTATAGCCAATACACCCTTAATGCAAACTTCAGTGTTAGAAGTTTGCATTAATAATAACTATATATGGCTGATTCCATTTCAAATCGAACAGTCTCTATACACTCAAGTCACCAATTGCTGTACTGATGGAGTATGTTATTCTACTCTCAAAATAAGGAGACACGTATTTTTTCTTTTTGCTGAAATATCAAAATTGCATAAGATATGCACATTTAAAAATTGCATTCAAACTGAAAAAGTTGACAATAACTTTAGAGGGCTATCGTTTTACCAATTTTCAATAAATTTTGGTAAACCTTTTTTTGTTTTATTCTGTTTTTAGCCCTCTTCTATTCAGTGCAAGAAATTAAAAAAAAAACTAAAAAATGACTGAGATATATGCATTTTACCAAAAAATGCACTTGTTATGCACATGCATCTTTCTCAAAAAAGCCATCTTTTTTTTGCTGAAATGTTTTGGACTGATAGAGGACCGAATTACCTATCTAATGGTACCTGTTTGATTCCGTATTTTTTTGTTTGAAGCGAGAAAATAATTTACAAATTTCATTGTTGAAAAATGCTTGTATATACGTTCGGAAGTCTTAAGCAATCTACATTTGAACGCTGTCGCATGCTTCGCTCATCATTTGTATTCATTTGTATGTATGTTTATACAATTAATAGTGATATATATATATATATATATATATATATATATATATATATATATATACATATATATATTTATGCTGTAGTAAGCAGTAGAGGGCGTCTCATGTAGTAGGCTAGTCAAATGGTTATCGAGGTCTATTATAGTTGCGCTCGCACCGCTGTATTTTGTTTGTGATATTTTGTACTAAAGTATATTTGCTGTCAGCTTATGTCCCCGGGGATATATGAACAAGTAATATTTTCCCGGGGAAATACTCAATATGCTATAGTAAGTTGGGATACAGCTAAAATCTTCAGTACGAAGTGAGCGCCGATGTGTTTGGAAAGGATAGTAGTGTAAACTTGAGAACATAAACAGGCGCGTTAGACGATCGACGCCACATAGTTGAGTCCCGCACTTATTCAAATTTCATAATGGTCTTTTTCGTATTAAATACATTTTTAAAAATATACATTAAATAAATAATGGTTCATAATGATTTATTAATAATAAAATTTAGAATCAATAGTGAAAAAAATAGAATAAACATAAAACTTGTAAAATGTTACGTACGTCGGGAAAATATTTGCAGGGTTAGTTGTTTTTTGCTTGAGCAGCAGAAAAAATTTACCTCTGCCAATGTTATCCCTTCTTACGTCTCTTGTTGCAAATATTTACTAATATATATATATATATATATATATATATATATATATATATATATGTGTGTGTGTGTGTACATATATATGTAAATTCATAATAAAAAAATAAATACTTAAAAATGGAAAAAAATAATTCTATTCGTGTACATCTATATTACGTATGTTTCGATGTACAAACAATAGGAGGCCAACTCGCGGACAAATACATCGCGTAACCAAAACAGCACACTGGAACTTATATAGAAGCTAGTTATTTTTACGACTGATTTGAAAGGTACTTTTCGGGCTTGTGAAAAAGTAAACAAAACTGTGCAATTACAATGTCCGAAATTTACTCTTCTAAAAGAATTTCATGTCTCGATTTTTTTCAAATGCATAAGAAGGTAGCTTATAAGAGCAGTAACTTACGTTTTAGACCGTTGGAAGATTAATCCATTAATTTGGCACGTAATTTTTCCTTAAATTTTCATGTATTACAGTTTTTCTTTTCAGGGATAAGATGCATCCAGGTAAAACTGTATTAAAACTCTTGTTTTATTCCTCTATTTGTTCGGGTGTGTGCATACATTAGTAGATGGCAGTATCTTTACATCTGGATAAAATCGTGCCAAATTAATGGCTGAATCTTTCAACGGTCTAAAACGGAAGTTACTGCTCTTATAAGCTACCTTCTTATGCATTTGAAAAAAATCGGAACATGAAATTCTTTTAGAAGAGTAAATTTCGGACATTGTAATTGCACAGTTTTGTTTACTTCTTCACAAGCCCGAGAAGTACCTTTCAAATCAGTCGTAAGAATAACTAGCTTCTGTATAACAGTTCCAATATGCTGTTTTGGTTACGCGATGTATTGCCCGCGAGTTGGCCTTCTATTGTTTGTACATCGAAACATACATAACATAGATGTACACGAATAGAATTATTTTTTCCATTTTTAAGTATTTATTTTTATGTTATGAATTTACATATATATGTACACGCATACACACACATATATATATATATATATATATATATATATTTATGTCGTCGTAGGCCGTATTCAGTGGAATACCTATAGACCACGCTAAATTTGTATAGGCATTGCATACGTTCATGCTAATATCTCGACGATATTCTCTCTGTCAATATTCCCTTAGGGAGTATTGACAGCTCTATACTCCCTAAGAGAGTATTGACAGATCGAGATATCGCACAGCATGGTCGTATATGACGCGAGTGACATCGATTCGTAGGTTAGTGAAAACAAAAGAATGTCGTTAGATATGTCAATGCTCATACAAATTCATATAAAATCTTAACTTTACAGAATGTTTTGTTTAAACAAATTTTCAAAGTTAAACAGTTAATAAGTAAAATAAATAAGTAAATAATGACATTATTTACTTTTTTTTAATAAAACATATACCATTAATTTTAAAAAATCATTTTTATAGTTCCTCATACGGCCTACCAACGACATAAACTTATCTACGTAACTTGGGAGTACGAAGGATTCTGAATCCAGGCTTGACTAAAGTGCTTGTTGCTTGAGCAGCAGTCAGTCTCGGGCGCGCTTCGCGCGCCCTCGACTAACTGCTACTCAAGCGACAAACACTTTAGTCTCGCCTGTATTCATCCTTCGTACTCCCAAGTTACGTATATAACTAATATATCACTATTGATTGTATAAACATATATACAAATGAATACAAATGATAAGCGAAGCATGCGACAGCGTTTGAATGTAGATTGCTTAACACTTCCGAACGTACATACAAGCATTTTTCAACAATAAAATTTGTAAATTGTCTTCTCGCTTCAAACAAAAAAATACGGAATCAAACAGGTACCATTAGATAGGTAATTCGGTCCTCTATCAGTCCAAAACATTTCAGCAAAAAAAAGATGGCTTTTTTGAGAAAGATGCATGTGCATAACAAGTGCATTTTTTGGTAAAATGCATATCTCTTAGTCATTTTTTAGTTTTTTTTTTTAATTTCTTGCACTGAATAGAAGAGGGCTAAAAACAAAATAAAACAAAAAAAGGTTTACCAAAATTCATTGAAAATTGGTAAAACGATAGCCCTCTAAAGTTATTGTCAACTTTTTCAGTTTGAATGCAATTTTTAAATGTGCATATCTTATGCAATTTTGATATTTCAGCAAAAAGAAAAAATACGTGTCTCCTTATTTTTAGAGTAGAATAACATACTTCATCAGTACAGCAATTGGTGACTTGAGTGTATAGAGACTGTTCGATTTGAAATGGAATCAGCCATATTATTAATACAAACTAAAGTTCACATTAATATATCTAGCATGCAGTAATTAAAAGTCGTTCACACAATATTGGCAACAATAATGAATTAAAAATTCTGTTTAATTTTAACGTAAAAATATTTTTTATGTAAAATGCATAATTTGGAGAGACCGGGGCTAGTATTAATACTTTTAAAAAATGTATCTCTATTTTTTAATATACTTATTTTTTTAGTATTCTGCCTATCGTGTATGTTAGTAATTTACTTCAACTATGATTTAGTGCAAGAATTTTAAAAAAATCATCAATAGATTTTTTTGGGAGAGAATTTACTAAAAAAGTTTCCGTGTTAATATCTGCCCTGCGTTCGGGGTAAGTATTAACATCACATTTTTTTATTATGAAAATGCAATTTAATGATAAATTCAAGTATTTAATTAATCTTAAAAAGAATTATAAGATAACAAATAAATTATAAAAAACAAAATTTTAACAAGCTATGAAAAAATAATTTTTATATCCTTTTTGAAAGTAAAAATAACATCAATTTCTGTCTTATAAAAAAATTATAATTAGAAACATCATATAATGTTATGAAAAGGATTACAGTAAAACCTTCATTAGATTAATTTGTTTTCTATCGTATTGGGTGATTCTTTTCAAATATATCCTTACGTATTAATAGTGTTAATATTTGTCCCGAAGATTTGTTAATATTTGTCCCGAAGATTTGTTAATACTTGCCCCAACATACACATTTAAAAAAAAATATCGTTAAAAAAATATTTAAAAATAAATGTTAAAATATTAATCCGATTATTTAAATTATTTTTAGAGTAGGTTAACATGAAATAATTTTAATTCTATCAATTGCATCGAATGAAATCAAAAGCAAGCATTTAAGTAGGTAAAAAATTTCTAGATTCTGTCAAAAAAATGGCTACGTCGCACGCTTTTCCTCTGCGATGTACTACAAGGTAGTAAATATGTTTACATAACAGAAGCAATTATATTAATCATATTGAATCAACTATAGAACCTGTAGAACAGTTTGCATTGCTATAAATTGACTGTTAATTCTTACCACTGTTACTTTTAATCCGGGTCTCCCCTATTGTTCAATAAATTTATTGTAAAATGTATATTAAATTTCATTACTTTATAGTGAGTTCATTTCTTTCTGTCAGAGAGCAAAAGTAGCATCTTTTACGAAAATGGAATTCTTTTTCGCCCCGAAAGCAAAATAATAATTTCACCTCTTAGGCGGAAAAATAGTCATTTTACTCCCTTGGGTAAAAAAGAACTTTTTTGCTCCCTAAAACCAGACGTCGAAAATTGAATTTCGCTCCCTGCGTGTGAAAAAATGATTTATTTTTGTAATCTGTCTTACTACTATAGTGAAAATCGAATCTGTGAATAGGTGGGAATAACTGGAAATAATTGTTATAAACTGTTCAGTATAAAACAGAAATACTAGTTAGCACCAGTTATTCTCAGTTATTTCCAGTTATCAACAAATATTCCCAGTTACTTTCAATTTAGTTGAGAAATAATTTGACGAATAAGAAATACTAATAATAGTTATTTCCAGTTATTTTAAGCTATTTCCTAGTTATTTCTAGTTATTTTCAGATATTCCCAGTTATTTCCAGTTTTTTTTCGCTCGGGTATAATGACATTTAAAGATGTCAAACCCCAGCGGAAAAAAAATGTGATGAAAATTGATATTTCCAGTTAGGTTAAAATATAATTTAAAAACCAGAGATACTAATAACAGTTATTCACAGTTATTCCCAGTTATTCCTAGTTATTCCCAGTTATTTACAGATATTCCCAGTTATTTCCAGTTTGGTTAAAATATAATTTAAAATACACAATATGTTAATATTATAATGTTAAAGCCTATTTCTAGAGATATTATAATAGATTTTTTTTACAGTTGATTGTATTATATTAGTTTAAATTTTTGACAAAATATTTTTCATTTTTAAAATAGGGTAGAAGATTTTTTTTAAAGCTAACTTGCCGTAATTTTACCTTTTTAAAGGTTTTTTCGGGGAGAGGTATCACAACTTTTTCAAAGTCAAAAATTCTTATCTCAATAAATTTATTAACTTTACCGATAATCTGATACTGTAATATAATAACCCTAGTTTTATAGCTAATTGCATCAACCTAATTTTTATGTATTTATAAAATATTTGTTTTCGAAAAAATTTTAATCTTATTTTCTTCAACACTTTCAAATTAATCAACTATTAATTATAAAACTTATTTTGTCACTAAATATCGTATGAAAAACTAATTAATTACTTGATAATGTTTTAAAATATGCAAATATTACTTTTTCATTTGTTGTTTTTTTTTTATTTTTAAATACCAAATCGGTATTATTATCGACTTGTGAATTTCGCCGCTTTCAACTGTTGAATTTTATGTACGGGACGTTTCACTGCGCACGCGCGAACTGATCATGAACGCCCGTGATTTCGCGGCAGCTCGTCAGCTATATAGATAGAACGAGACACTAAATTCTTATATTGCTTATTTACGCGATGTCTTTATACATTTATCATGTTCTGAAGGCATTCGCCTGAATACATGCGTTCATTATCAACAGATACATAACTCGTATTCTCTTTCTTTTTCTTACTCTCTATACTCTCTTTCTCTCTCTCTCTCACTTATTAGCAATCGCAGAACTCGTATTCTGTCTCTTCCCTAGTGGAAATCGAATCTGTGAATAACTGGGAATAACTGGAAATAACTGGAAATAACTGGGAATAACTGGGAATAACTGTTATAAACTGTTCCATTTGAGACAGTTATTTCCAGTTATTTCCAGTTATTCCCAGTTATTCTCAGTTATTCCCAGTTATTCACAATTTAGCTTAAAAATAATTTGAAAAAACAGAGGTATGAATAACTGGGAATAACTGTTATTCGTACCTCTGATTTTTAAAATATTTCTCAATTTAACTGGAAGTAACTGGAAGTAACTGGGAATAACTGGGAATAACTGCGGATAACTGGGAATAAATTTTATTCGTACCTCTGATTTTTAAAATTATTTTAAAACTAAACTGTAAATAACTGGGAATAACTGGGAATAACTGTTATTCCTGTCTCAAATCGAACAGTTTATAACAGTTATTCCCAGTTGTTCACAGTTATTCCCAGTTATTCACAGATTTGATTTCTACTAGGGTTTCTCGCACATCAGACGAAAAACTCTGTGTCGTTCTCTAACATCCGCCGGAAATCTGAAACAACCCGATATAGAAAAGAAATCGACAGACTAACCTGTAATAATATAAAAAAATCATGAAAACTTGACTTTTGGCCATGTGTTTTTGTTGTTAGATAAAACATTAGATCATTTTATGTATACTTGTAATCAAATAATATGTAAATATCGAAACACATCATTTACTCGAGGTTTTAATCTTTGAACATCACAATTTCAAAGTAAATAGGGAAAGCCGTAGCGCTAACTCGCCATAAGGAGCGCTACCGCGCTTCCTGATAGCTATTTCCAGTTTTTAAAAAAAATTGTTTTAAAATTGCGAATAGAAGTAATTGTTTTTACAAATTATTTTAAATTATTGACAATTTCCTCATTTGCTTGTGAATAAATTGCGAACACACACGCGTGTTTATATGTATACGTACTACCTCACATACACACAAGCAAACACACATACAATCACGCGCGTGCTTACTCATATTTATGTCTATCATGTTGTTATTAAAGTATGTAATTACAAAAATAAAATTATATAATTATATGTATAAAATGATATTTATTAAAAATTACAAAAGTTAGTTAAATATAACTAATACTAAAATTGACAATATATTTTAAATGAAGCTCAATTGATACAACGACCCATCGCTCCTTTTATAATAGAACTTATATAATATTTTTTATTATACATAGTTACAATGCAAGGGAAAAAAACTGGGAATAACTTTTATTAGTACCTTTGATATTTATATTATTTTTTCACTTCACTGAATATAACTGGGAATAACTGGGAATAACTGTTAATAGTATCTCCAATTTTTAAAATTATTTTTCAACTAAAATGAAAATAATTGGGAATATCTGTGAATAACTGAAAATAACTGTAAATAACTAGGAATAACTGGTACTAACTGTTATTCCTGACTCAAAATGAACAATTTATAACTGTTATTCACAGTTATTTCCCATTATTCCTACTTATTTACAGATTCGATTTCTACTAGGGAATAAGAATAAACAAAATTAATATATAAATTAAATAAAAAGTCTGCGGCAAGCACCAAAATCAAATATTTGAATAAAGAAAAGAATTTTAGTCATCGGATAAGGTTTTTTAAAATTATTCATGGTTATCAAACAATTACAAACTATCAAAGTTTTGTATACAATATATATTTAAGGTGAAAAAAAGTATTATTAATGAATATTATAAGAAAAAAAATTAACATTACATTTAAACTTAATTTTTTTTCCAGGCATTAACCTAGGCTTGATATCTTAAACGTATATGTATAGTTTACTCTATGAATTGAGAAAGGAATATTACCCTATTGAAAATGATAACGTTACTTAATGACGTCATTTAATAACGTCATTTAATAACGTCATTTCATCAAATGACGTTGCAAATTGAGACATTTCGCGACGTCATTTATGTTAAAATGACGTCTTTTGAGAAAATAACGTCATTTTTCAAATTGACTTTGATGGCTTATTAAATTATGAAAAAGACGTGATTTATAGTGGGAACCCTAGTGGAAATCGGTTTTGCTAATAACTGCACTGAGAAGTCTTTCGCTTACCTATTAACCTCGCCTAAGACCAGTAACTAGACTCGTGAAAAGTCGGCGCTTCTAGCCGAAAGGGAGTGGCAAGAAAGCGAACTAGAGTTTGACCACTGAATCCGCGCAGGGACTAGTGGCTAGTCCCTTTTTCGGCGCTGTTATAATGCCAGATCACACACCTCAATATACGCGCGTCGCACGTACTAAGTATAGTGTACAAATCATGTGCACATTGATTTATATCTGTTCTATAAATACATACACATAAATTTGATTTTATATATATATATATATATATATATATATATATATATATATATATATATATATGTATATATATATAGGGTTAAATATGCTTTTAACGGTTTTTTTTTTGTTTTTTCATAATAAAAATATAATGTGGTGTAAAATGCGAAAATACAAAAAAGTCTGAAAAAATATCTATTTTTTATTTTTTACTAAGTTGTAAATTCTAAATTTCTTTCTAAAAATTATTCATTTTTTTTTATTATACAGCAACATTTTTTATTGAAAATTATATATACATACTTGAATGTATACTTGAATTTTTACTTACAAAGAAACTCGCCACTTCAAATAACCGTTCTCGTTGAAATTATGGAAGATATTCTTTTATATAAAAATTTAAAGAAAACTATAGTTGTATAATTCAAGGTTCAATAGATTTACATAAAAATCGTATAATAACAATAATTTTATGAAGTATAATAATATTTAATATTGTTTGAAAAGCCCATAAATGAGCACATTTTTGCCTTATATTATCCATTAAAACAATATGAAAAATTAAACAAAAATTTGTTAATTTAAGCCTTGTTGCATTAAAAAAATATCTAAAATTCAGACAATCAAAAATTAAAATAAAAAATGTATACTGGGGAAAAAATTTAGTTAAATCAAATAAATGTATTTATTTAAAATAAATTTTTTTTAAGTTAATAAATATTTGTTTTGATTGCAAATTGTATCTTGTGTTTTGGTAAATATTTTTTTTATTGAATAATTTATTATATTGTTTATAATGTAAGTATATATTTACTAAACCTATATATTTTTTCTTTAAATCAAATTCTATATTATGTTACAAATTTTACATTTATTGAAATACAATTTAAAGATGTTAATAAATCATCTTAATCTTTAAATAACTTTAGAAAATGGATATTTAATGTGTTAAAAAACAGAACAAAAATTTACTTTTTCATTATTTTTATTTTGCAAAATTATTTTTTTATAATATATATTTAGGGATTATGTATAGCTCATCATCATTGCTATCTTTAACATTGAAAACCGATATTGATGGCATAATTGGTAAATCATGTATACAAATGACTCTATCAAGTTGACGAGCTCTTTGTGCGAAATAGGCATGTAAATGAGCGTTAAAATACACTTCTTGATAACTTTCAATACGAATAATTATTTTATCATCTAATTTTAGTTTTTTAGAAGAACATTCAGGTTCCTCTACATTTTCAACTTTTTTAATTTCAATAATTTTACCGAATTCGGCCTCACTATCGTCTATATTAATTATTATAAATTTTCCAATTTTGTATTCTATACCATTGATTTTTATTCCATCTTTTAATAAAATACTTTGTTCATTATCGAGCTTAAAATTATCAATAAATTGACAAAATTGTAATATTTGCTTCAGTCCAATAGTTTTCAATAAATTTGATTTACAACTGGTAGATAGAGCATTGGCTTTGATATCCCTATGTCTGGACTCGAATCTCATAGTCAAAAATGAACTACTGGACCAAAATATTTCAAAAGTGTACAATAATGGGTAAGAAAATGGAATTTTGGTTTTAACGTTTTGTAAAATTTTATATACTTATTATTGAGGCTTTTAACTAGTGATTCTAATAACTCGATGTGAATTTCAGCAATTCGAGGTGACATTAGGATATCAACGATCTTCCTTAGAGTTATATACATTTGCCAATGCTCATTATATTCCGGAACAAGATGACCTATCATTAAACTTAAGTATTTAATAATACAAAACATTTCCGCAGCTGAATATTTAATTTTTAATTTCTCTTTTTCTTGATTCAAGGTAATTTTAGGTGGTATATTCGATTCTTCAGAAGGATATTTAAAATTTCGAATAATAATATTTAGTTTTTGCAACGTAAAATACTTTTTTACATAAATGAATTCGTACAATATAGCTCGTAAAATATAAATGCACACACCTTCTAACAGGTCGTGCATCATGTCTACACTTTTATTTACAGCAATATGAAATTTTGGGATTTCATTAAAGATGCATTTTTCCTTGATCCCAGTAAGTGATGCATTCTTTAGCAAGACGTCTGTTTGATAATTATCTTGAGTACGTAATTTACTCTGATCTTCCTGACACAATTGACTACATTCTTTTGAGTTGGCACTACATATTCTGCAATACAAATTTGATCGAAATGATTGCACAAAACCTGTTATGGAATTAAGACCTAAGTTGTCTCCGAGTATCTGTATAAGCTGAAATCTTACACGAGTTTTCATTCCATCGACTTCGATATCTATACCTTCATTAAATAGAAATTTTAAATCGCTAATTAATTGCTTAAAAACTGAATAATTATTACTTTTTTTAAATCTTCAGAGTGAAATATTGTTGCAAAAAGTATACTATTTAAACGAGAAGCAATTTGAGGTGGAAGTGTAGCGATTGTTGTATAAACAACGCCGAATTTATTGATTCCTGCATGACTACCAAGTGCGTTACCAACTTCGATGTCATCAAAATATAAATACAGTGGAATAATAATTGTATTTTCTATGAATTGCGAATAATTTTCTAAACAAAATTTAGCTTGAATAACATTAGAAATTATTTCCGATTTTTCTGAAAGTTGTTTCATGTAATCTTTAATACCTTGAAACATTCCTGGAATTTCCAAAAAAAATTTAAGAGAATGTTTTAGTGGTATAAAAACTCCATAAAGCGGTTCTGCTTCAAAGACGAATTCATTATTACCTTGCGCAGTCTCAACAAAATGCTCTTCAATTTTAAATTGTAATGGCATTATAAAGCCTTTTTCCTTAAAAAACTTAAACCTGTCAGATTCATTTTTAACATTTTCAAAAGCCCTACTATGCTGTCTGATAGAATCTTTAACTTTTAAAATAATTTCAGCTTTATCTTCACTATTTTCAATAATATTTATGATATCTAATTCTAAAGATTTTAAAAAAATATTTACAAGAAAATTATTAAGAAAAGAAATTATTTTATCAACTAAATTTCATGGAAAAGAAGGTTCACCGTATAGAGTGAGAAGAAATGAAATAATGAATTTGTGCATGTTAAGCCAATCCATAATGGGTTTCTATGAGGAGTTATAATTACCAAATTACTTAATTATTATAATATATTTTGAACGCAAATAAATTAATGTTACAAAGTTTGAAACATACAATCATAACATTTAAAACTCTTCAATATATTAAAAATTACTTAATTATTCTAATATATTTTGAACGCAAATAAATTAACATTATAAAGTTAAAAACATACAATAAGAACATTTAAAATTCTTCAATATATTAAAAATATATTGATTTTTATAGCTTCTCTATTTTTTCTATTAAAGTGTCAACTGCTTTCATAGATTTCATCAAAAAAGCAGGAGAAGTGCCAACTCTTATATTATATGCTACTTGTTGAATAAATGCCCAAATATTAATTAAATGTTTGGACCACGTGTGTAATGCAACGGAAGCTTTAAAGCAAGCATCTACTGCTGCAATTGCACTATCGAATTCGTAATGAGATCCATTACATACAACAAAAGCTTTTTGAACATCATCCAGTTGACCGCAAAGTATGATAAATGGATTAACTTGGTTATCTAAATCATTCAATTTATTTGCAATATATGCTTTTTCTTCTGTCAATTGAGACTCATTCTAAAAATATAAAAATTAATGTAATTCAAAATTTACCAATCATACGTTTACTTTTGACAAAAAAATATTTATTCTTAAAGAAATAAACAAATGAAATTTAATAATATGTTTAATAATACGAACCTCAATTGATGAAATAAAAAGTCGTCCAATATCACTTTTTTTTAATTCGACAGTTCCAATTTTAAGTGTATTAACTTTTATGCTTTTAGTTAGTAAATAAGGTAAATAAAAAAGTGACTTTATTTCATCTGGAACTAACAAAATTAATGTAAAAGTTGTTTATTTGAAAACAAAATAAATATTATAATCATGCAAATTTTCAATATTATTTTCAAAATAAGCGAAAATATTTACCTCTATTAAAATAGCTACTGTGTTTAAAACGAAAGTCTTTAATGTCTGGTGAATTAAAGTTGTCTCCTACTTTAACGATCTTTCCTGCAATATTTACCCAATTTTTGGCAAAGCAATTGTTGCAATTGTTATATACATCTTCAGTAATTTTTCCTTCTTCAAACAAATTTGATACAATCAGCTTAAAATCACATGCAAGCTATTTAAACATAAATGAAGATTCGATTAAAAATTTAAAAAAAATTAGATTCATAATTACAAAATAATTTACCAAAGATAATCCAATTGGGCACACTACACACTGAAAAGTATTTAAATACGTCTGGTATTTAATTTTAATGGCTTTGGAGCTATTATGATCGACTAACATTGACATACGCAGAGAAAACGTATCATCCCATGTTTTTGTCACTTCTGTTAAGGAATATTTAGACCTGTCTTTATCCTTCAAAATCGTTAAATCTTTACTAGAATCTTTAAAAAAAAAACAATAAATATTATAATATTTTTAAAAAAATGAAAATCTGCATTTATTCACCTGTTTCTTCATAACTGTTATTTACATTTTCTGAAGATGTTTCTTTTAACTCCAACAATCCAGCACTAGCTAATTCATTACGTAGTGATTTATAATAATAATACAAACAGCCACCACAAGCAATTGATTCTTTTCGTACGTTAGTATGACGAGCGCTAAACCAACGAAAGCCCTTAATCGTTGGAAACAACTCCTCTAATTCAGCTCTGATTAGTAAAAATCTCTTTGCATTTATTCTAAAAATAATATATAATAAGTTTAATAAACTTAATTTAAGTTTATAAAAATGAAAGAAAAAGTATTAAAAATTAAAAAAGATTATTAAGACAAATACAAATGGTTGGAATCCTTTTCTTTTATCAATAACTTGATTTTTTTTAGTTTTGTAGTTGCCACAGGATTTCTCAGCCAATTTTCAACAAATCATAAGTTAATTCAGTTTTTTTTAGAAAACTGAAACAATAAATTTGTGAAGACATCTAAATTGAAGATCTCTGTAAATTTTGTTAATAATTTGTTGAAAATTGGCTAAGAAATTCTGCAGAAACTACAAAAATAGACAAAATTAAGTCATCGATAAAAGAAAAGGATTTTAACCATCGAATAAGATTTTTTGAAATTGTTCATGGATTAAAGTCTTAAATTAATTATATTTTTAAAGTAAAAAAAGGTTTAATCAATTATTATTAGAAAAAAAATTTACCATTACATTTAAATTTAATTTTTTTTCAGACTTTAAACCTGATACCTTAATAACTTAGTTTTAGTAAATAATAAGTCCACACAAAAAATAATGCAATTTAAGCAGTTGTTAAAATAAATCCAAACCATTAAAAACAAATAAAGTATAAGAAATTCCTTAAAATTATTGAATATGGTACACTTGCATGCACATTATCAAACATTACAATATAAAAAAAATTAATGAAAAATGATATATATTTCATGATATATTATGGTTCATGAACACATTGTAATAATAACTTGTAATAACTTATAGAAGAAATCTTGTTAAAAATTTATCTTTCATTAAAAATTGATTTTGTAATATTAAATATCTCACTTGAATTTAATAGGATTTTCAACAATTATCCTTTTTATTATAAAAGATTTCAATCTCCTCTCAAGAAGAATTTTTTTCTTTTTATATTTCCCCAGAATAATTTTTCCTTCTATATCTTCATTCAGCATATAATATATAGAATTTTTTTGTATTCGAAATTATCTAAAAATAATTTTATTCTTAAAGGTATATGCTGATAAATAATGTTTTATGATAAAATGTAATATCGATATTAAACCTGGAAGACTAGAATGTTTTGAATACTCTACGTCCATGTTATTAGAGGAATCAAATACACTTTCATGCATAGATGAGTCGTTTATATTTTCTACGACACAATTATCAACATTGCTCTCTATTTCATTAGCTGCTATATCATTAGTATCATTAAGAAATAACTCTTTTCTACTTTATAAAATTCTAAAAAACCAGAAAAATATTCTAATTTATTTTTAAAAACTTTAAACAATTCTTCATCAGTTAACGTGTAAAACTCTACATCTTTAATTGTAGCAGCTGAAAAATATTTATATAAAATAATAATTTTTGTCTCGATATAGTAATATATAATACATATCTATTGTTTACATAATTAAATAAACAAGTAAATTTTAATATTACATTTAATTACATTATTTACTAATATTTATGAAATATCTGATTAAGCAAAACATGCATCATGCGATTTTTAAGTTGCCAATTGATGTACAAGATTAAAACTTAAAAATTGTGTAACTTTCTAAAAAAGTATTGATGTTTTATCAATATTCTATATCAATGTTCTATCGTAAGTATTGAAGCATTTATTTTCATGCTATAAGTATTTATCTCTTAAGAATTTTTTTTCACAAGATGGTAAGAATTATCAGTTTGAAATTTTTAGGTTATAATCTTGTGTTGGCAGCTGACATTACCATAATTAGATTAAAAAGCATAATAAGATTAGTAATGCATATCAATATTGAATTTTACTTACTTTTAAATAAAGCTGCAGCAGTTTGTAAATCTTTATATTTGTCGAAAAACTTTTCCATCGTTGCCAGTTCACACTTTTTGCACGCCGATGCTTATGCCGCGAACAAAAGTAATGCCAGTTGATCTGAAAAACGGTCTTGCCTTTACATTCGTACACTGGCGCTGCTATCAAGCTCTCGGGCCTTTTCAGTGCGCCGAAGGGACTAGCTACTAATCCGTTTCACGGCGCGCATACTATAGTGCGTTTAGGCGTTCTGGCTAAACCTCAAGTCTAGTAGCTAGTCCTTTTAGTTCTCAGTGTGTTAATAATTAACAATAGTTGCTAATAACTGCAAATAACTGCTAAAAGCTGCTAATAACTGTTCCAAATTTGTATAAGAGATGACAAAACTTCGAAAAACGCCACCTAGTGACTTAAAGTCAAACCGACGTTATCGATCATTAATAGCAATTTTAATTCACTAGGTGGCGTTTTTCTAAGTTTTGTTATCCCTTACAAAAATTTGGAAGACACAGATATAAAAGGTCAGGCGGTAGAAGATCTTCGAAAAACTATGAAAAAATATGTGAAAAATACACGTGAAAAATATACGTGAAAAAATGCACAAATTTTACATATAAAAAACACTTGTTTTTTTTAATTGGGTAACGAGTAACGTCATTGAAGAAAATTATGTCATTAAAGAAAAATAACGTCATCTTCCACTATAAATCACGTCTTTTTCATAATTTAATAAGCCATCAAAGCTCATTTGAAAAATGACGTTATTTTCTCAAAAGACGTCATTTTAACATAAATGACGTCGCGAAATGTCTCAATTTGCAACGTCATTTGATGGAATGACGTTATTAAATGACGTCATTAAATAACGCTATCATTTTAAACAGGGTGTCATTGAAAAATGACTTTATATGATATTTATTTCCCATTTAAAGGAAAAAACAAAAACGAGGTAAATCTCGTAGTTTCAACTCTTCGAAAAACGAAGAGCATTTGCGATTAAGCTGAGATCATTCTGGCCTTGTATATCTGCATCTTCGAAATTTGCATCAACGATCAGAAAACTTAAAAAAACGCCACCTGGTGATTTAAAATTAAATTGACGCAATCGACTATCAATTCGACTGTAAGTCACTAGGTGGCGTTTTTTTAAGTTTTCTGATCGTTGATGCAAATTTCGAAGATGCAGATATACAAGGCCAGAATAATCTCAGCTTAATCGCAAATGCTCTTCGTTTTTCGAAGAGTTGAAACTACGAGATTTACTTCGTTTTTGTTTTTTCCTTTAAATGGGAAATGATTATCATGTAAAGTCATTTTTCAATGACATAATTCATGAAAAATGATGTTTTTTCCCTAAATTTGGAGAAAATTACGTCTTTGAAAGACGTCTTACTAAGACGTCATTATTTTCAATGGGGCTGTACTGAAACAAAAAATGACGTCATTTTAAATACATAAATGACGTTGTTCCGTATAGCAGGAATGGGGGCAGAAAAAAACGTTTTGAAATGACGTCATTAGTATTACGAAAATCACGTCATTTTCCGTCCCAATTCCTGACACGCCAAATGACGTAATTATTACTGAATTGGAACAAAAAATGACGTCATTTTAATACATAATTGACGTTATGAAATGACGTCATTCTGTATGGCAAGAATGGGGCAAAAAATAGTAATGAAATGACGTTATTAGTATTGCAAAAATGACGTCAATTTCCGTCCCAATTCCTGACACGCCAAAAGACGTCATAAAAAAGTCATTATTTTCAATAGGGGAGTGGAAGTGATTTCAACCAGAAACTTGTTATCAAAACTCAGCGATTAATGTTAAAAAAGTAATAAGTTTTTGATCATTTTTTTATGTAATTAGATTATTTATTTTTGTAAGATTTTCTTACAAATTAACTAATAAATAAATTGGATAAAAAATACCGTATATACCCCACTTCAATATTGAAGTGAATATCATTGATGTGAAAAATTAAGAGGGACGATAAATTATACGCCAATAGTTTACCATAAAAAAATGGCGGCAGCGCAGGATCTCTCAAAAGCATGTAGAAATCCAATTTTTATCTGAACAAACACATTGTTGAGTATCTTATAAACAATTATTTCACAATAATTTCTTAATTTTTATAGCATTAAAATAAATATAAAATAAAGCTTAATCATAAAACGCTAATAAATATTAATACTTATTTGCAACACAAATACACAAAAGCAGACAACATTAATGAGTAAATAAAAAGTAATAATATTCAAGTACAGAAAAAGACAGTCGATCACAGTGGACCTCAGAGTAGTAGTAGTTGTGCTGAGTACAAAAAGACAAAGAGACAAAAGGGATAAATTGAATATAGTTTTTGAAGAAATAGATAAGAAAAACTTTTTTGTTGAAAAATATTAAAAAATTTTTCAGTTGATGAACATACATCGACTGTACTCACAGATGAAGTACCCTTGTCACGGGTAGCACAATTAGCTAAACATGATGCAGCTGCCGAATGGCGCATCCTGTATGTAACACCGACACCGACATCACTCTCAGCGTCTGAGTCATCCTGTTGAAAAAAAAACAAAAACTAGCATACCTCTACTTACTGCTTTTTTATTTCAATTTCGAAAAATATTAATATGACATTTATTTTTAAGACTTAACTTTTTTTAAATATTATTATTCAATTTTTTTAAATTTAACGAATTCAGTTAAATCGATACTAATATTATTACTTTTTCTCTCACACTACTTTACTATCTTTAATTTCACTGTATGATACAGTAATTTTTGAGATACTGTAAAGGATGATTATATATATATATATATATATATATATATATATATATAATTATGTTATTAGTATATCATGAAACGGGCGTGTAAAGGCTTTATTTACGAAACAAGAAGTTTACTATCTGAGCTGAAGCCGAGGTCTGCAACAAGTTTTGTGAAAAAGCCTTTACACACCCGTTCCGTAATGTATTTTATATTAGGAGAACCGAATAATCATATTAAAGTTATAATTTTGGGTTAGAGTGGTATAAAAATTATAATTACAACAATAATTCTAGAAAGAATGCTTCACCTTGCAGCATAAAATCAATATTATTTATTTAAGTGGACATTTTATTTAATTAAATATGTTTATATGTTACCAAAATAGAATGATAATACTTTCGTTTTAAATAGACCTGTGATAAAATTATTGAGAGCAATTTTAAAATTGATTACAAAATGGCGGATGACTCATAAAAATTCGAATTGTAAAAAAAATTTTTTTTTTTTAATTTTTATAACAAACAATATGTGCAAAATCCTCTAGCAGCGATCTACATTTAAAATAAAAAAAATTTTTTCAAAATTTTGATTTCTTATACATTATTTGCAATTCCTTCATTAATTTCTAAAAATGTTTATTTCAATTTTTCGTTTTCAAAATTACACCACAACTTAAGGATATTTTTTCTTAGTCCAATTCACGCAAAAAGCCGCGTGCATTCAGCATGACAATTAATTTTTCTAAAGCTATTGGCTATTTTACTTAAATTTGAAGGTATATAAATAAAATTAAATAAACTGTTAACGTGATAAGCTTCGTAATAAATAATCGCTAAGGATTTTTATTCGAACAAAATGAATGTTGAGATCAACCCCTAGCAGAAATATAAAATGTTTATAAATGTTTAAAACAGTTTGTAAGTGTGAAATTTAGGACATTCAAAACAGTTATAAAAAGTTTTAAACATTATCAAACAGTTTTAAAAAGTTTTGAAAAGTTCGAAATGATTTCAAAAAGTGTTTAATAGTTTTGAATTTTTTATGTTTGAAAGTTATAAATTATTTTAAATATTCAAAATATTTCAAAACAATTTTAAATCAATATAAACTATTATTTATGAACTTGAACAGTTTTAAACACTTAAACAATTTCAAAGAGTTTTAAACACTTTTAAACACTTTTAAACACTTTTAAACAGTTTCAAACACTTTTAAATACACAGTAAAAAAGAGATATCGAATTTGCGGGAGATATGTACTGTTCCCCCGCAAATTCAATTTCTCTCGAAATGCGCGGAAATAACGGACATTTTTTTTGTAAATTTAGAGGGCGAAAAGTTCTTTACGCCCGCTAACATTAATTGCTCTAAAATTAAGCGGGAGATATGTACTTTTCTCCCGCAAATTCAATTTCTCTCAAATTACGCGGAAATTACGTGCATTTTTCTTGTGAATTCAGAGGGCGAAAAGTTGCTTACGCCCGCCAACATTAATTGCTCTAAAAATTAGCGGAAGAAAAGTACTTATCCCCCGCAAATTAAATTTCTCATTAATTAAGCGGGAACAGCGTACTTTTTTCTTGCAAATTTAGAGGGCGAAAAGTTCTTTACGCGCGCAAATATTGATTTCTCTGAAAATAAACGGGAAAAAAAACTTCTCTCTTGCTTATTTTTAGAGTAATCAATGTTGGCGGGCGTAAAGAACATCTTTTTGAAATTTTCATGAAATGAAAATCAATGACGTTGTGTTCTGTATAAAAATTAATGCTAAAAAATTATAAGCGTTTAAAATCTAGTAACTTTTTTAGTGATTTTCTTTAATTGCTTGCAACTAGGGAAATATTGAGCGTTGGGGTCTATAACTTTGTTTTTTTCTATATTTTGACATATGAAAACTTATCTACAACCCCAGTGAAAATTATAAATGTATGAAAATATACGAAAGTGTATCAAAGTGTATGAAATTGAATCTAAGTGTTGCATTTCGGTCAAGTCGATGATACGCTTTGATACTCTTTTATACACTTTGGTAGATTTTCAAAAAAAAGTACTTTTCTCCCGCAAATTCAATTTCTCTCAAATTACGCGGAAATTACGTGCATTTTTTTTCTGAATTTAGAGGGCGAAAAGTTCTTTACGCTCGCTAACATTAATTGCTCTAAAAATGAGCGGGAGAAAAGTACTTATCTCCCGCAAATTCGATTTCTCTTAAATTAAGCGGGAAAAGCGTACTTTTTTCTTGCGAATTCAAAGGAGGAAAAGTTCTTTATGCCCGCCAACAATAATTGCTCTAAAATAAGTGGGAGAAAAGAACTTTTCTCTCGCAAATTCAATTTCTCTTAAATTAAGCGGGAGAAGCGTACTTTTTTCTTGCGAATTCAAAAGGCAAAAGGTTCTTTGCGCCTGCCAACATTGATTGCTCTAAAAATAAGCGAAAGAAAAGTACTTTTCTCCCTCAAATTCAATTTCTTTGGAATAAAGCGGGAGAAGCGTACTTTTTTCTTCCAAATTCAGAGCGCAAAACGTTCATTAGCCCCGCTAACATTAACTACTCTGAAAATAAGCGGGAGAAAAGAATTTTTCTCTCGCAAATTCAATTTCTCTTAAATTAAGCGGGAGAAGCGTACTTTTTTCTTGCGAATTCAAAAGGCAAAAGGTTCTTTGCGCCTGCCAACATTGATTGCTCTAAAAATAAGCGAAAGAAAAGTACTTTTCTCCCTCAAATTCAATTTCTTTGGAATAAAGCGGGAGAAGCGTACTTTTTTCTTCCAAATTCAGAGCGCAAAAAGTTCATTAGCCCCGCTAACATTAACTACTCTGAAAATAAGCGGGAGAAAAGTACTTATCTCCCGCAAATTCGATTTCTCTTAAATTAAGCGGGAGAAACGTACTTTTTTCTTGCGAATTCAAAGGAGGAAAAGTTCTTTATGCCCGCCAACAATAATTGCTCTAAAAATAAGTGGGAGAAAAGAACTTTTCTCTCGCAAATTCAATTTCTCTTAAATTAAGCGGGAGAAGCGTACTTTTTTCTTGCGAATTCAAAAGGCAAAAGGTTCTTTGCGCCTGCCAACATTGATTGCTCTAAAAATAAGCGAAAGAAAAGTACTTTTCTCCCTCAAATTCAATTTCTTTTGAATAAAGTGGGAGGAGCGTACTTTTTTCTTCCAAATTCAGAACGCAAAAAGTTCTTTAGCCCCGCTAACATTAATTACTCTGAAAATAAGCGTAAGAATAGTACTTTTCTCCCGTCAATTGAATTTCTCTTAAATTAAGCGGGAGAAACGTACTTTTTTCTTGCAAATTCAAAGGGTGAAAAGTTCTTTACGCCCGCCAACGATAATTGCTCTAAAAATAAGTGGGAAAATAGTACTTTTCTCCCGCAAATTATATTTCTCTTATATTAAACGGAAATAGCGTATTTTTTTCGTGCGAATTCAGAGGGCGAAAAGTTCTTTGCGCCCGCCAAGATTCATTGCGCTAACAATATGCGGGAGAAAAGTACTTATCTTCCGCAAAAATTGCTTCTCTTAAATTATGCGGGAAAAACGTACTTCTTTTTTGCGAATTTACAGGGCGAAAATTTCTTCACAGCCGCCAACATTAATTGCTCTAAAAATAAGTGGGAGAAAAATACTTTTCTCCCGCAAATTAAATTTCTCCTAAATTAATCAGGATAAGCGTACTTTTTTCTTGCGAATTCAGAGGGCGAAGAGTTCTTTACACCAGCTAATATTTATTTCCCTGAAAATAAGGGGGAGAAAAGTACTTTTCTCCCGCGAATTCGATTTGCCTTAAATTAAGCGAAGAAAGCGTGCTTTTTTCTAACGAATTTAGAGAGCAAGAAGTTCTTTACGTTCGCCAACATTAATTGCTCTAAAAATAAGTGGGAGAAAAGTACTTATCTCCCTCAAATTCAATCTCTTTTTAATAAAGCGGGAGAAGCAAACTTTTTTCTTCCGAATTCAGAGCGCAAAAAGTTCTTTACGCCCGCCAACGATAATTGCTCTAAAATTAAGTTGGAGAATAGTATTTTTCTCCCGCAAACTAGATTCCTCTTATATCAAGCGGGAAATGCGTACTTTTTTCTTGCTAATTCAGAGGGCGAAAAGTTGCTTACGCCCACCAATATTAATTGCTCTAAAAATTAGCGGGAGAAAAGTACTTATCCCCCGCAAATTAAATTTTTCTTTAATTAAGCGGGAACAGCGTACTTTTTTCTTGCAAATTTAGAGGGCGAAAAGTTCTTTACGCGCGCAAATATTGATTTCTCTGAAAATAAACGGGAAAAAAGTACTTCTCTCTTGCTTATTTTTAGAGTAATCAATGTTGGCGGGCGTGAAGAACATCTTTTTGAAATTTTCATGAAATGAAAATCAATGACGTCGTGTTCTGTATAAAAATGCTAAAAAATTATAAGCGTTTAAAATCTAGTAACTTTTTTAGTGATTTTCTTTAATTGCTTGCAACTAGGGAAATATTGAGCGTTGGGGTCTATAACTTTGTTTTTTTCTATATTTTGACATATGAAAACTTATCTGCAACCCCAGTGAAAATTGTAAATGTATGAAAATATACGAAAGTGTATCAAAGTGTATGAAATTGAATCTAAGTGTTGCATTTCGGTCAAGTCGATGATACGCTTTGATACTCTTTTATAAACTTTGGTACATTTTCAAAAAAAAGTTTACTGAAATCAATTCTTTGCATCTGCTGATGTTACATATTTTGATACACTTTTGCACATTTTTATGCAGTTCGACACATTTTTGCATACTTTGATACACTTCGATACACTTTCATATATTTTTCAATATAAAAAAAATATTATTTTTCTTTGATACACTTTTACATACTTTGATACACTTTTGCACATTTTAATACACTTTGATACATTTCCAAAAATATTTGCTATATAACAGGAAAAACAATTCAAGATGTTACTCAGAAGTGTATCAAAGTGTACCGAGATGTACCAAAGTATATCATAATATATCAAAGTGTATCAAAATGTGTTAAAATGTATCAAAGTGTGTCAAAGAGTATCAAAATGTATAACATGAAAAAGAATTAAGAAAATTGAACTTCAGCTCATTTTTTAAGACGTATATCAACATGTATCAAAGTGTATCAAAGTGTATAAAAATGTATCAAAGTGTATCAACGTCTGGACCGAAATGCAACACTTGGATACACTTTGATACACTTTGATACACTTTGATACACTTTCGTATGTTTCGGTGCACCTTCATACACTTTCATACGTTTTAATACACCAAAAAATTTCCACTCGGGAAGTGAGAGCAAAATCCATGATCCGGAGGTCTGATACCAAAGAAGATAGACGCTTACAGAAGGATTCTTCTGGTCCGAAAGCCGTGGTAACACTTCAACATTGTATATCCATGCATATGAAAAATGTGCTATATATATAATATATATAGATATTATAATACATGGGATTTGGTGGTCTTCTCAAGTAGCTGCGTAACAGAACTAACTTATTTACGGACGAAATTTTCCATTTGAAAGTACGCTTCTATAAGCGTTTATATTCGTTGCTGATACTCGCCTAGTAAGTCCAAAAATTTGTATACGTTTTTTTTTTGTTTTTAACGTCGTTATTTTTGTGCTATTTGTGATGCTTATCAGCAACGGAGTCTACAAGTGTATTTGTAAACAAAGCACATGTAACGTACAGTGGTGCTTCTATCAATCGGCTGCCGAGAGCGGGATTCGAACTCGGAACCCCGAGATTACGAATCCAATGCTCTACCGACTGAGCCACTTACCGGCTCTATTTCTATACTTATATATTATATCTTTCTATATTATTAAAAATATATCGCCGCTGTCGCCATCAGAAATGAACCCCCCTTTTTTGGACCCCCATTTTACAACCTAAAAGTTAGCTAAAAGTTGGTTAGGAGTTAGCTATAAATTAGCTAAAATTTAGCTAAAATCGGCTAAAAGTTAGCTAAAATTGAGATGAATTTAGCTATAATTTAGCTGAAAGCAAGCTAAAAGTCAGCAAAATTTTACCTAGAATTTATTTAGAAGTTAGCTAAAAGTTAGCTGAAAAAAAATATATCACCGCTGTAGCCGCTGTTGCCGTCTGAAATATGCCCCTCATTTTTGGCTTCTCATTCTCGAACCTTCATTCAACTAAAATTTAGCTAATATTTAGCTAAAATTCAGATAAAATTCAACTAAAATTTAGCTAGAATCAACTAAAAGTCAGCTAAAATTTAGATGAATTTATCTATAATTTCCGAAATTATTGATAATTTCCCCAGCGGAAAAAATAAATAAAACACTTGAAATCATTCGAAAAGTTTTAGAAGTAATCAGAAAGAAAATGAGGGAAACTGAAAGAAACAGTAAGAATTGAAATCGGTTGGAGAGACTTTGGTAAAATTGGGACGAGACATTCAAAGTATTCAAGTTTGTTTCCGCTTTTTTCGGTATATTTCATTTATTTTTATTTCTTTTCATTTTTTTACAAAATATCTTAGATTCTTTCCAGAATTAAAAATTTATTTTCTATAAATATTTAGAATATTTCGGAGTCTCTCGGAAATTTTCGGATGGCTTCAAAATTTTTCAAAATTTCTCAGAAGTTTTCAATTTTTCTTAGAACTTTATGAATTTTTTCATATTTTTCCAGAATCTTTTAGGATATGAATTGAAATAATCAGAATATTTTAGAGTATTTTAATTAATTTCTAATTTTTTCCAAACTTTTCAAATTTTTCCAAAAGTTTTCCCTATTTTTTTGTAGTTTTTGGATTTATTCCAATTATTTAAGTATTTCAATTAGATTATTAAAAAATTTTTAAAGAAATTGTTAGAAATTTTCAGAAACTCTCGAAAACCCTCGGAAATTTTCAGAAATTTTCGGGAAAATTCGAAAACATTCCGAATCTTACCAAAACTTTTTAAATTTTACGAATAATATTAGAAAATAACATTTATTGATAATAATAATTTGAAATATATACTTAACCTGTTAAATAATTTAATATTTCAGTATTTAAAATTCGACTTAATCAAAAATTTCAAGCTAAAAACTCGATTTTGAGCCCACTTAAAAAAGGAATCGAGCTTGAAATTGTAGACTGGGAAATCGTTAATACTCAACTATTTCAACAGACCTTATTGCACTTTTGTATTATATAATCAGTTTATTATCTCACGTTTAAATATTTGTAATTTTTACTCATCAAGCTTAACGATTTTAATTTTAATTTCTCAAAATTAATGACAATTTATTTATTTTTAATAAAACAAAATAAAAAAAAAATACAAAAATTTGATTCTGAAACGTGGACAAATATAAAAAATTTATTAAATGGTATTTAAGGGGGTGCATCAGTCCTGTTTTACCATTTTTGTAAATAATTTCGTTACTATGCGATATAGATATACAATATAGTTGGTTGCAACGTTTCCCTTGTTTTCGCGCATAGCAACGATCATAGCGATATCAACAAATACGAATAAATTTTTAATTTTTATTTAGCATAAGAAAAACTTTTTGATGTGTTCATATATCTAAATAGTTGTCCGCTCTACATTTTTCAAAATAAAAACTATTCCCAAACAGAAAATCCTATCTAATCACCCATTTCAGAGAAAAATTGTTTTTCAAAATGGTAAAACAGGACTGATGCATCCCCTTTAATTATTATTTATAATGAATCATTTATTTTGAAATGGAAAAAGAGGAAATTAGAATGATTGATGACAGTTACAAAAAATTGAAAGAAACTGAAGTAAACTGAAATAAATTAAAACAAGTGAAAAGAAACTAAAGTAAATTGAGACAAACTGAAACAGATCAAAAGAAACTGAATAAAACCGAAACAGATCGAGACAAACTGAAAAAATCGGAATTTGTATGAAATCTAATTTTTTCCATATTTACTTTTAACATTGAATAAAATGAAAAATACCGAAAACTTGTAATAATTTTAAAACAAATTCAAAATGTTCCAATTATTTTATAATTTTACAAAAATTTTCCGTATGTTTCATTTTGTTTCAGTTTTCACAATTCATTACTTATTTCCAAATTTAAAATGAAATAATCTGATTAATTACAAGAGTTTTGGAAATATTCAGAAACAAACTGAATTAGTTTAAGGAAAAATGAAATAAAATGAAACAAACTGAAATTAAATGAAAGAAAACGAGAGAAATAAAAACGAATAGAAAGAAACTGAAACCAAAAGAATGATACTGAAACAGTTTAAAAAAATTGAAATGAATTTAAAAAAAACTAAAATGAACCAAAATGATTATGACAGCTGATTTTTCTATATCCACTTAGAAAATGATATAAAATGAGGCATTCAGAAAACTTCCGAAAATTTCTGAAACAGTTTAAAATGTACCAATTGTTTCGTCCCAATTTTCACAAGAACTTTCCGTTTCTTTCAGTTTCTTTCAGAAATTTTCAATTACTTTCGTTTATTTTTTCCGCTGGGGTTGCTTTGAAATATTTAAAAAGAATTTGATTTTATAATTAAATTATAAAATTTAAATACTGTATATTAAAAATCAAAATAAATATTTGAATTGAGTATTATAAATTAATTTTTATTTTTATTACATTTACATTTAAGATTATGGCTTTTCAAATGAAAAATTCTTTAAAAATTTTTCTTACAAATGTTACATGAAAATTTAATTTCATCACTATGTTGTCGTACGTGTCTTAAAAAATGTTTTCTATGTTTAAGAATTTTAAAGCATAGATATCATGTTTTATTAACATTCTTATTTTTATTACATCTTTGAACATGTTGATGTCTTAGTAAATGAGAAAATCTCATAAATTTTTTTTGTTACATATGTTACATGAAAATTCGTTCTTATTAATATGTTCTTGTATATGCCGCAAATAATGTTTTCGATGTTTGAATACTTTTCTACATAATTTACATGTATTATTAATTTTATTATGAAAACGATTAATATGTTTATTTAAAGATCAAAAATTTCGATATCGAATTTTACAATTTTGACAATAATATTTATGATATCTGAAAAAAAATATATTTTTTACCATATTCAACCCGAAAGTTTCTACTTTCATCCCCACTACTTCCACCGAAAGTCTCACTTTCTTGTCGGGGCAGGAAGCAAAAAGAACGCTCTGCGCAGGCGCTAACGACAGAGTATAGCATACGTCATATTTCTCCGTTTCTTTCTTTTCCCCATATAATGTCTAATATACCTAGCCTTTTTGCTCTTCATCAAAAGTCATAGTAAGAACAAAACAAAGGCAGATATCAAAATCTTTTTCTGTTTCTTTTTCAAAATCTCTTAAATTTGAAACAAAGAAAAACAAAATGTATACATTATAATGTATATGTATACGTTGTATTATATTATTATTTAGTTAAAAATATGTGTGATGAAAAATGTGTGCATTGAAACAGAGTGTATCGAAGAATAACTCTATCAGATTAAATAATAAATTGTTTTTTATTAATGAACTATTATTACGAGTGTTACCGTGTAGTGTATTATCGTGTAGTGTATATAGTAGAACAAAGCATAAAATCTTTTAAAATGTGTGTGATGAAAAATTAGAATAATTCATAACATCTTTTTTTATTAATGAATTATCATTACGAGTGTTACTGTGTAGTGTATCTAGTAATATAGCATAACGTTTACGTTATACGTAATTTTAGTTGACAACTTTCGGCTTGGCTATGGTAAAAAATTGTATACGCGCCACGGGAGTAAAGGGGGACATCGTAATCCGCGCGTTTATCGCCCTCGCCTTCTGCTCGGGCGATAATATACACGAGGGTTAGAATGTCCCCCTCCCCTCCCTTGATGCGTAATATACTATATTAAATAAAATATAATTGTAATAATTTTTTAAAAATTTTATTAAAAAAAATTATAAAATTTCATTCCAAACAATATTTTTAATTACATCATTATCATCTTGCTCATTTTGAATAAAAATTTTATTTGAATTTTTTGATCTAGAAATGGCTACATATAATTGGCCGTGTGAAAATAACGGTTTATTTAAATAAATCCCAACTGATTCGAAACTTTGTCCTTGAGATTTGTTGATGGTCCTTGCGAAAGCTAAAACTATCGGGAATTGTCTACGATATAATACAAAGGGTAGGGATGTGTATTCTCCGATGTCTAAAATAATTCTAGGTATAAAAACTATAGAACCTTTTTTAGTTCCTGTAATAATTTCTGCTTTTATATTAGATTTGAACATTTCAATTATTTTTAATTGATTATGAATATATATATATATTTAAAACAAAAGAAACGATTACGTCTATTTTGACATTTGTTTGGTACATTAAAAAATGTATAGTATTAACATTTGATTAAAGTTTTTTCTTTTATAAGAAATATATATATGTAAATAAATATTTTTGTTTTATAAAAAGGATTCTTTTTTTAATCATAATGTTTGCTTATTAACAATCTAACATTAAAAATGTATACAAAGAAGAAATTAAAAATGAGCTTGAATGCGTTGTTGAAAAAGTAGATAATAATAATGTTAAAATTCATTATAATAATAGAAAAGAATTAATACGAAAGTCATTCAAAACAATAGAAAAATTTTTGTTGAATTAAATTATTTAATTCACAAAATTAAATTTTTAATGATCAAATTAGAAAAGTATTTAATATATTTTAAAATTTTATATGTACAATGGGGGTTGGCGCGCTTGCGCGCAGGGGGCTTGCCCCCTAGTTCATATTAAAAAATGATCGGCTCTTTTCGTAATCATTCGTTTACGTTTGCCTTTAAACGACAATGTAATATTGTCAAATGAGTTCTACTCCAACATCCATCATTTTATCCTTTTTCTTATATTTCTTTATCTCTTTCTTTTTTTAAATATATTAACAGAAAGAAATACGAAAAAGTCATTATTTAATATCTAATCATCATTTCAATCATTATATTTTAACACAAATAAATTTGTAAAATTTACAAATTTTATTATTCAAAATTTTGTATTATTCATGAATTTTTATGTTAAAATTTTAATTTCGAAAATTACAGAAAAAAAATTTGTAAATTTTAATACAAAAAAATTTTTAAATTTTAACACAAAAAAATTTGTAAATTTTAACACAGAAAAATTTGTAAATTTTAACACAAAAAAATTTGTGTTTCATCTGTAACTCTTATGTGTGTTATAATTATAAATTTTTTTTTCACTGTGTAGTTTTAAAAAGTTTGAAATGATTTCAAACAGTGTTTCATAATTTTGTGTTTGTGAAAATTTTCTTATATATATTAAAATTTATATAATATATACGAGAAAATGTTCACTTTAGTTTCAAATTATTCTGTATTGTTCAAAACTGTTTAAAACTGTTTATAATTGTTTTAAGGTGGTTCGTGCGGTAAGAGAGAGAAAGCTAGCTGTGAGAGAAAGAGATAGCACTCACATGATCCAGAGGGGCTATTCAAGCAGTGATACATATGTATGTATCACGCTGTATGTATGCGCGCGCATACTTTTTATTCTCTTCCCCATACATATCGTCGCGATACATACATATGTATCGCTACTTGAATAGCCCCTCAGTTGCACATGCGCAGCAACGTAAATGTGAACGAAATATGCATCGTTTATCTAATAATTACATTTTCAAAACACTTTATCTCTTTAATAAAACGATGAATTTACGTGAAACTTGTTGGAAAATGTTTATTATTAGTTCCTCTATATATGTTTAAATTTTCAATTACAATTTGAATGTAGTTTATGAGATATTGCGATTAACAGCTACGAAATGTAAAAATTCCAATATATATAGATATACTTCCAATGTAATTTGTAAAACTTTGAACATCGATTAATCAAAAACGAAACGATGAAATGTTCTTAAATTTTAATATGATATTCACATTGCCTTCATTGAACTATACCTACAATTTCAAGAATATCTTGAAAAAACACGTTAGTCGCACGAACCACCTTAAATGTGCCAAATTTCACACTTATAAACTATTTTGGACAGTTTTAAACAGTTTTAAACATTTTAAAATAGTTTTGATTAATTTTAAACTATTTCAAACAGTAATGCACATTTTATATTTCCACTAGGGAAACCTTTTAATTTAATAAAAATTGTAAAAAAATATTAATTAGAAAGTAATGAAATAACATAACTTATGAAAGAATGAAAATTGAGACAATATACAATAACGATTGTTCAAGCACATTACATGCTTGATTTTTCATAATTTTTTAACTAAATGATCTTTTAGAACTTATTTTTTTTAACCAAGAGTTTATGATTCCATCTTTTATTTTGTTTCAATAAAAAACTTCTAACTCTCCAAATATAATCCAGTTAGAATTTCACTACTCGATTCAGTGGATATAATTTCACTGAAAAATCAGTAAAAAATTGACTGAAATTTTAGTGTGTATTTGAATCCGCTGGAATATTATTAAAAATTCAATTGAACTTGCAGTGTCCCTTTTAGTGAACTGATAATTCAGTAAAAATAATTTCACTGATTTAAAAAGTAAGGCCGAAATTTGTAAGGGTGACAGCACATTTGTTCCGAAAACGATATGTGAAAGCACGCGTCGTAACAATGAATAGCAAGAGCGGTGCTCTCAAGTCTTTTCCCGCCATAATCTTAACGCCAAGAGTATTTAACTCTGATTTTGAGGAGAATCATTTAAAGATTTTAAATAAAAAAGATAGGTGAAATATCATATAAAGAATTCTGCCGTCCAAAGTGTAAAAGTGGTTAACTACATTGGAATCCCATTGGAGTTAAGGTTTTCTTACTTTGGACGGCAGAATTATGGTATGTGTATATATAGAGAGAATAAGAGAGAGTTCCAGTGAAAACCTAGTACGGAGAGAGGAAACCCATGAAAGAACTGCCAGCTTTGAATTAACGGCCTGATAATGGCTAAATATTGGTCACCGTCCTACGTATGCCCGGTACTGAAACAAGCTTGTATCCAATATGATAATATCGGACCAAATAATATAGAAAGGTATCGTTCCAATATCGTTTGCCAGATTCTATCGATAGAATATTATTATAGTATTGCTCCAGTACCGTTTGCCGTTGTTGTCGTTGCTAAGCAAGTACTTGCAATGACATAATATTTGTTTGAATATAACCTCATTATAACCTAATAATTTTATACGTACATGTGCACAATACGCGCTATAAAAAAATGTATAAAAGAGTAGTTATTATTTGAAAAAACAAGAAGCATTGAAGAAATTTAATTTGTCAGCATTGTAAAAAACATCTGTAAAGTCTGTAGTCGATTCTTTAAGCTTCGAGAAAAAAACTGATTTAAATAAAAATACAAATTAAGGCGCAATAATAGCAAAATTGGTTAAGTTTATTTTCAAAATTAATGGATTATGGTCGTATAATGAACAGCGATTTATTGATTTCAAAAGTGTTTTTATTCCAAAAAATTTTGTAAGAAAAAGATGATTTATTTATTTAAATAAATAATACTTAATTATATAAATTAAATGATAAATTATTCGATGACTGGTAAATACTGGTAATCAGTATTGTGCCTGCATTGGCATTGATAGTTTGGTCCTATATTATCATTTAAATATTAAACGGATACCGAACCAGCATTGGGAATCAGTACTGGAATCACGGGCACCAGTACCGTACCAAATCCAGTCCGGAATTGCCTTCTTCCATGGGAAATTCGAAGAAAATTATTTGAACTTTTAAAATGAAAAGGTAAGTGTGATATAACAAAATTAATGCTAATATATAAATTATCATTGAGAAGAATAATTTAAGCTTTTCAAGTAGAGAAGTAAGTTTAAAAGAATGTAACGAATTGCAATATACAATAAGTATTAATTATTAATTATTAAAATAATTTGTAATTCACATACATAAATTTAAAATATGATATAAATATATTTTTTTCAGTATTGAATGAATATTAATTATTTTTAACACATAAATTGTTGATATTAATTCAACGCTAAATTGAAAAAATTTCTTCTATTTTATTACATATAAATAAATCTTAAATTATTGTAATAATCAATACTATTAATAAGTATTATTAAAATATTGTACTTTACTTAAAAAGAAACTAGCTCGCTGCAGCGGCCCAAAGGGCTGCCTGTGGTTCGCACCTCGGTCCTTTCAGAGCTGAGCGGAGCGAAGCAAAGCTCTGAAATGCCCTAGGGCCTTGCATCACGAGGCGATGCAAGACAAGGCATGCAAAAAGCTTTGCTTTTTGCATATAAGGCACGACCGAAAAAGCTCGCGCTTCGCGCTCGCTATTTGATGTTTAAAGAATATTAAAACAAATCATTTACAAACGCAAAAGCATTAAAAGTTAATCTTATTTCCTTTTTTCTTTGTATTTTTTACTGCAACTTTCAACAAGAGGTTTGAATTTATTGTATTTATTTAAAAAACAAATTTATAATTATTTAAATTTTTATTGTGAATTAAGTTGATTGATTTCGAAGAAATTTATGTTATGTGAAAAAGACATATTTTCATTAATTTATACTTTTTAAAGTTGTGGATAGAATAATCTATCAAAAGTTACAAGAAAAAAAAAATTATTTTATAGTTCAGTAGCTTAAAAGCAAAGTTTTGTATAAGGTTTTTATTTGATCTGAATCATTCCAGCGGGGGATGATTTAAAACAATAATACAAATAAATGTTGGCAGTTCAAAAAAAATCGTTTGTGCGGTTTTAAAATAGTTATCCCTTTAGAGGTTGAAGAAATAATTTTTTGGAGATAACTTGAAAAAAAACGAATTTTGAAAAAAAGTATGTGAAATAAAATTTATAGTAAAAAATAAGATACATCTTTTTAATATTATATATATATTTTTTTAAATAATATTTATCAAATTATCATTAAAAAGCCTTCGATTTCAACATTTTTCATGAACAATTTGAAAAATATTAACTTTAGAGAAAAATGTATGATATAAAAAAGATTAATTTTTTTATATGCTATAACTTTTATTTCATATTTTTTTTTAAATTGTATTTTTCAAGTTATCACCAAAAATCCATTTCAACGAGCATCTCCAAGATCAAATTCGAGGGGGTATTCACAACGAGGCTATGGACAAAACAGATCAAGTCAGCCAACACGGAAAAACCGGAGTACCATAAAACCTTATATTAAAATCAAAAAGTCAAATTACTATACCAGTAGTGTTTCAACGGTCTCAGTACGTATATTACATCTACTCGTCTGAGTATCTTTAAAACAAAGGATACGTAGTAAATTTACAAATACCGTCACTTGTTTAAAACGTACTATAGTACCTGTTTTTCGTATACTATCTGAAATACCCTAAAAACGCGGGATTTAGTCGCAATTAAGCATTCCTGTTTTGTGAACTAAAAATTTAGTTCAAATAAACTTTTGACATGACTGATTTTGTGAATAAAATTTTAGAAAATTAAGAGTTAAGCCAATTAAGCAGAAGTGTATCTATATATTATTACTGTTCCGCACATAGCGAAATAAACGTCAAAAGAACGTATTTATTCATTTTTAAATAATTCAAACATTTATTTTAATATAAAAACAGATTACCTTATTTTATTTTTACAGTTCAAATTCTTTTTATTTTATTTTATTTACCATTTACAAATAAACTAATTTAGTAATATAAATAATTAATAAGTTAATTAACTTCTTAAAGGTTAAATTAAATGCAAATCAATTGACAAGAAGATAAAGACTAACAAACTTCGCCTTTTAAAATAAACGTATTAAACCTATTATTACCATAGTAACAGAAAAAATGAAAACGTTCGAACGCATTTTGAGCCGAACGGCTACAGTTTTTTTTTCTCTGCACCGTGGTTTTTTCTTTTATCAGCCGCTACTTAGCTGGTGAAAAAACATCTACGCCCCCAGAAAGTCTTCTTCTTTCTGTGACTTGGCATAAATGCTCGAAATGATTATTTTTTATAATAAATAAATTTTAGCACAGAACATCCTCCCCCTACAAAATTAAACATTTTGTACTTCAGTAAATTTTATTAATTTTCTACAAGGTCTTATGAATACACTTTTAGCAGTTCTTACTTCGGCTACTCTAACTTCGCCATCATGACCCGGAAAAGTTCGAATAATCACGCCCTTTCGCCATTCATTTCGTGAGACTTGATTGTCTACAATCAAGACAATATCGCCAATTTTTAAATTTTCTCCTTTTTCTAGCCATTTTTTACGTGGTAAAAGCGTGGGTAGATATTCTTTAAGCCATCGACGCCAAAACGCTTCAGCAAAGGATTCAGCAATTTTCCAATGTCTTCTTGAGCAATTTGAAATTTTATCAAAACGTTCTAATTTTATTTCAGCTGAAGAGGTTCCAATGAGAAAGTAATTTGGCGTCAAAGCTTCTAAATCTCGTGGATCTGGAGATATATGAGTTAACGGACGCGAGTTTTCAGAATGTTCAATCTCAGCAAGCACTGTTAACAATATATCCTCTTTAGGACTCTGATCTTTCAAAATAATTGTTAGAGCATTTTTTACTGATCTTTTGAGTCTCTCCCATATGCGGCGCTGATGGAGAGTTAAACCGCCACTCAATATGATTTTTATTAGCATAAGATTTGTTTTTCTTTATCTATTTGTTTTACGCATTCTTTTAATTCCTCACTTGCTGCTCGAAAATTAGTTCTATTATCACTGTAAATAAAACTAGGAACCCCTCTTTGAGAAGAAAACCTTTTTAGAGCCATAATGGCAGAATCAGCATTGAGCGTATGTGCAAGTCCTATATGAATTGCTCGCGTAACTAAACATGTAAATAAAGCATCCCATCTCTTTTCTCGTCTCCTACCGATCTTTACAAGCATAGGACCGAAATAATCAAGACCGCAATGAGTAAATGGTCGCAATCGATAATCTAACCGTGCTATCGGCAAATCAGCCATTTTCGAATTAGGTGGATGAGCTCTTAACATTTGACAAACTAAACAGGAATTTATTATTTTACGTAAAGTCACGCGCAAGCCTACTATCCAAAATTTCTGTCTAATTTCATTAATAACCGTTGCATGACTACCATGATAAAATTTTTTATGATAATATTGAATTAATAGTCGTGTTGCTGGATGTTTTGCGTCAAATATTATTAAATTAAAATTCATAGCTAAACTCGGTACCTCATTAACGCGACCGTTTAAACATAATAGGTTTTTATCACTTAAAATTGGCGTCAGAGAAATTATTCGACTATCTTTAGGAAATTTTTCATTGTTAGATGAACTTAATAGTTCTTTAGCAAAAAAACTTGATTGAATTTGTTTACACCACAAGATTTCGGCTTCTTTCAACAAATCGAACTCAGTTGAAACAATTTTCTTTATTAAAACTATTTCTTTAGCTTTTAAAATATTCTTAGTTGTCCCTATAAGCTTTGACCATGATGAAAAACGAGTAATATCAGGTAAAATTTTAGTTTGCAAATATTTACACTTTTACTACTTGATGTTTTTTCATGCAAATATTCTTGTGATGGACGTTTTCTATAATTTTCTCGCAGCCATTCGTATTCGTTTTCACGGAGAAATTGAGGACCAAGAAGCCATCTACTATTTTTTCTTAAAGCTTTCGGAGTCCATCGCGTGCCGTCATCAGCTGGATTTAATTCCGTAGAAACCCATCGCTATTCAGAGGGCTTAGATAATTCATTTATTTCCCCTAAACGATGCATAACGAAAATTTTAAAATCAGCGGGATTTGACTGAATCCATCTCAAAGCGGTTATAGAATCGGTTCAAAAAACTCGATTGATTATTGTGTAATTATGTTCCTCAGCTATATTTTTTGCTAGTCTACATGCAATGTAATTCTAAACGCGGGATCGTAGTAGGTTTAACTAGTGCTACTCTGCTTTTCGCGGTTATAATTGACGAATGAAAATTTCCATTCAAATTTTTGAATCTCCAATAAGCTACAGCGGCAATGCAATTAGATAGATAAGCATTTATTCGTATAGGTATACAAAAAGGCGTATAACACAATGTGTAATTATAAATATTGCACTTAAATACAGATATCACAGTCAAATAGCTAATTCTAATTATACTCAAAAAGTAAGTCACTATAAAAAAGCGATATCACAGAATAATACAAACAAAGATAAAATAATAAAAATACACGCAATAATACAATAAATTAAAAACAGTCATTCCTTATCTATCAGTCAAAATGTTAAAATTAAAGTTTAAAAGTATATAACAATATTTAAATAAAATAAGACAATAAAAAGCGTATGCAAAAGCATACGACGCAGTCAATACAATAAAATGAAATCATTCATCCACCAGCCACACAATAAATACATTCACACCTCAAGCCTATATATGGGAAATCACAAAAATAAATTAACATATAAATTAAAAATATTAGATTCAATCGAGGTCGAGCAAGTACCCCCTCACTGCCGATTTGAACCTGCTGACAGATGGAAGATGTTTAATCTCAGCAGGCGGGGAGTTCCAAAAATGCGCACCTTGAACTCTGAAGAAATTCCTGCCAGTTTCAGACGCATAACGGGCACCGCTAGCTCCTTAATCTCTCCTCTAGTAGCCGCCCTAGGTACACATCTAGTGAAGAGACCCACTAGATGCTCCGGAGTATTCATGCGTACGATTTTCTACATAAGTACGGCGAAAAATACTGTCTCTTCGAATCAGTAGGCAGCCAACCTAATGCGGTTTTGTAAGGAGAAACATGAGCTTCCATTTTTACGCCTAATACATATCTCACACACGGATTTTGCAGTCTTTGTAGCCTTCTTCTCAACTCCTGAGTAGCATCAAGCAGAACCACCGAACAGTAATCGAGATGTGGAAACAGTAGGGCAGTTGCAAGTTATTTACGCAGAGCCTCCGTGGTGTACCGACGAAAAAACCGCAAAGCATATAAGACTCTGTTAAATTTTTTTGTAACCATATGAATGTGTGGCTTCCAAGAAAGTTTAGAGTCAAGCACAACACCAAGGCTCGTAACAGAGTTAGAGAAAGGAATGCCAATACCTCCCCCAAGATCAATAGTCCTTGGCGTCCCAGCATAAAAAGAATTAATAAAACGATTACTACCAAAGACGATTACCTTAGTCTTATCAGCATTTAAAGTGAGAGAAGCATCAACCGCCCACTCCGACACTGCTTTGGCTGCCCTCTGAAGGATAAAAATACCTTCATCCACATTATCACGAGGAACCTGCGTATAGATTTGCAGGTCGTCTGCATACAGTAGGTGCTCAACACTACAAAAGTCAAGAGCGTCACGTACGTTATTAATGTAAAGGCAAAACAACAAAGGCCTCAGTACCGAACCCTGTGAAACTCCTAGGTTGGTTGTTAGCCAACCTGATTCATCTTGTAAGTGTGTCGAAACCATTTGTTTCCTCTCTGAAATATAGGAGTTTATCCACACGAGAGGGGCCCTGGAAAACCCCATCGATCTAAGCCTTGCAAGTAATTTGAAGGGAGAGATCGTGTCAAATGCCTTACTGAAGTCAAAAAGCAAAAGAAGTGTGACGAGTTTTTTGTCTAGGCCTGATCTTATGTTGTCAGTTTATTTAAGTATGGCTGACTGCGTCGAATGATGTTTCCTAAAATTAGTCTGCATCGGATCAAACAACTTATTTGTAGCATCATACTCCTGCAATTGGTCGTGAGCAATCTTCTCAATTACTTTCGAAAGAAAACACAGAATCGCAATAGGCCTAAAATCTTAAGGCGATTTAGGTGCAGAGTACTTTTTCAAAGGCACAATGCGTGCCGGCTTCCAAAGGCCAGGGAAGACCCCCCGCGCTAAAGAAGAGTTGAATAGAGTCACAAGATGTTTTTCAATAAACGGCAAAGCCTTAAGTATCACGCTTTGCGGAATGCCATACTCTCCGCACGCCTGGGATGAGAAATGAGAAATCGCAAGAACAACATAATTTATATCAATTTGTTTAAAAGTGAAACCATTTTCACTACATTCAGAAAGAAATTTTTTGCGACGCCCATCATCATCACTATATGGAGAAACCGACACCCCAGCAAAGTGCGCATTAGGCTCATCAGGAGTAAATCCATTCAAGTCCCCTTGAGGTCCGGATAGAAGTCCCAGGTCTTTTAACTACTTCTAGACATAACCATTCGCAAGAGCTTCTAACAGTCTATTGTGATAGTATGTAGTTCTTGTATGTTCAGTCTGTTCATCCCCTATTTTTCGTAAATGTAAAAATTCAGCGAGATATTGCATATCATTTGTCCGTTTATATCTTCGATAAACAGCATCTCTCTTGCGCTGCATCTGCGAAAATTCTTTATTTAACCACGGAGGTTTATCATTTAAGGTTGACATTATTATTATCTAACTTTTCCCTATCAACAATACATTTTTTATTAGTCAAACCAACGTCGTCATTGTTTAAGCATCCACTAATTACTTTAGATTTGTCATTAATATTCTTTTTTTAAATTATGTTATCAGAACTGCACATTTTGTCTATATCATTTTTCGAGGTAAATGTATATGCTCTCTCTCCACTTTCCCGTCTTGCCAGAAATCTACCATTTCTATGCCACAGCACAATTCAATTCAGCTTGATTGGAATGAAAATGCTCAGTCTGATAATAAATCTGATAATAATTCTAAAATTTTTTAAATTTCAATTAACCATACCTTCCATTTTTCAAATTCTTTATTACAAATTTCTTTATCCCAACCAATGCCACTAAGCCATACGTCTTGCATAATCATTCTTGCACCTATCGAAAATGGCAACAAAAAATCGAGAGGATCAAAAACTGATATTATAATCTTTAAAAATTCTCGTTTCGTTGGTCGACGCATACCATTTTTCAATTCAATATCAATTTTTTGGTCACCTAGTTGAAAACCGAATTCATCCGTATCTAATTGCCTTTGTAAGCCCAAAACGCGTTCTTTTTCACTCTCAGATATACCTATTTTTACAATATTATCTAAATTTTATTTTTTAAGATGTTTAACAATATTTAAAGAATTACACGTCCAACTGTGCATTTCCCAATCGGCTGAAGCATTAATCTCATTCATTTGATTTATTTGATCTATAGCTTCTTGCTCCGACGCGCAACTATCGAGAAAATCGTCCATATAAAAATTATTAATTATTCCATTCACAGTAACCGGATATTTTTCAGCAAATTCTTTCGCGTTTTTATTTTTAATATAAAGAGCGGTACTTGGAGAAGATTTCACTACAAATAATACGGTAGTCATACAAAATTCTTGCGGAGGGTGAATTCTATCATTTCCTCGCCACAAAAAACGCTGAGCATCTAAATCTGCTGCACGAATTTTAATTTTAAGAAACATATCTTTCATGTCGAATTTAAAGGCGAATTTATTTTCACGAAAACGCATTAGTACGCCTGATAAGGACTTTAAGAGATCTGGACCGGTTAATAATAAATCGTTAAAACTAACCCCTAAAGATTTTGCTGCTGCATCGAAAACAAGACGTACTTTACCAGGTTTATTTACATTTTGAACCCCAAAATGAGGTAAATACCAAAGTCTATTTCCTTTAAGGATAACGTCTACCCAAAAAATCGGTCGAAAATCTCAAATTTTCAATTTTTAGATTATTGTAAATTTCAATTATATATAAAAAAATCTTCTAGAAAAATCATGTAGTATGTCTTGAAAACGTTTTTTTCCATTACCAACTTATGAAAACAAAGAATTAATAATTTATCGATTTAGTCATTTTTATTAACAATAAAATTGGGAATGAAATTTATTCAAAATACTTTTTAATTTTCATATATAATATTTATATATAAAAGCATAAAAGTATTGAAGCATGTGTAAGCATTTGACATGTGCTAATTAAAAAAAAATTTGCGCAATATATTATGTAAGTTGTTTATAATTTGCGCAATTAATTTTTAATGTTTATCGTTGGTAAGGACCGTTTCTACATAGCATCCCGTTCCTAACAGCGCTTGCACGCTATTGGCTGGTTTAGTTAAGTCACCCACCAATCACGTAGATGCAGAAAAGAACAAACAACTTTATAAAATTAGTTTAGCAGAACATCTTTTGACGTCACGTAAATTTTGTATATTGATATAAACATAACCAAATCGATATTTTGCTCCAAATTAATTTTCAATTTCATTTCTAACTTTGCAAATAAAATTTGAAATGAATCGTATTGGAAATTTAAATTATAAACCAAAACGGAAACAAAATTCAAGAAAAATGAAGAGCAAAATTAAAAATTTGAGAGAAGGAGAAGAAAAGAGTAGAAGTGAAAATAAAATTAAACATTTTAAAAATAGTTGGTCAGATCAAAATGTTAATCAAGATGAAAATTTTGAATATATTTTAGTGCATAAAAGCCAATTAAAAAATTTTGTATCTGAAGTTTTGTGTTCAGTTTGTAAAACAAAATCTCTTAGTATTAATGTTATAGATCCAAATGGATTTGCAGTCAAATTGAATGTTGTATGTAATGAGTTTGAAGAAACTCAGCAAGAATTTTATTCATGCCCTCGTATTAATGAAAGAAAAACATTTCATGTCAATAAGAAAATTGTTGAAAGTTTCATTTTAATGGGACTTGGTTACGCTGGTCTACAAAAATTTTATATGAGTATGGGCATGAATATTATGACCAAAAACACTTTTCACAAAATAATGCAAGATGTAAGTTGTGATTTTAATAAACTTAAAACAAAAATGTTGTCAGAAGCAAGGGAAAAAGTGCGAGAATATAATTTAGATTCAAATAAAAGTCTCAATGATAAAAGTATTATTGATTACACTTGCTCGTATGATGGCACCTGGCAAAAAAGAGGATTCACTTCTTTGTACAGAATAGGTATAGTTATAGAATTGTTTAGTGGATTTGTAATCGATTATATAATTCTTTCAAAATATTGTCATGTTTGTGAAACAAAGAAAAAAACAATGGAACCTGAAAGTGAACAATTCAAAAAATGGTTAGAAATACATAAAATTAGTGGCACGTGTCAGCAAAATTTTGATGGCTCTTCTGGTGCCATGGAGGCTTATGCTGCTGAGGTAATCTGGAAACGCTCCATTCAAAATTGTAATGCTAGATATTTGCATATTTTAGCAGATGGTGATGCCAAAACTTTCTCACATCTAGAAAGTTTAAAAATTTATGGAGAAAATGTAAATATAGTGAGAGAACAATGTGTAAATCACGTTTCAAAAGGTTTGGTGAGTGCATTGAAAAAATTAGTAAACGAATGTAGTATAAAAAAGATTACCCTTGGTGGCAAAAAAGCTGGAGCACTGACATCAAAGGTGATATCTGACTTAGGTGGCTACTATAGAAACGCAATTGTAAATAATGCTCCTGATGTTTATTTAATGCAGAAATCTATTTTAAGTACTTTGGACCACTACGAGTCCACTGATGAACAACCTGAACATTGTATGTGTCCCATGGATTCCAATACGTGGTGTTGGTACAACAGAGCTATTTTACAAAAGCAAGAGCCACCTAGTCACAACAGCAAAAAAATTAAAATAAATCAATTAGTGATTCAATACATTAGACCTATATATGATAAATTTAGTAACTTACAGTTGCTCAAAAGATGCATCCGGGGTGGTACTCAGAATGCGAATGAAAGTTTGCATCATATGATATGGTCGAAGTGTAGTAAGGACACTTTCCAATCTAAAACTAAATTGGAAATTGCTACTGTATCAGCCATTAGTGAATTCAATATGGGATGTGAAAATTCAATGAGATTAAAAAGTACACAGCCACACAAAAAAAAATGTCAAAACCCACGGACCAGACCATATATACCTTATGTTTTTGAGGTCGCTGATTCCGAATCCGTGGTCCATTTGACCCCATCACCTCAGGGTCAAGGTCAGGTCAAGGTCAAATTTACAAAATTAACGGCAACCAAGGTTTAACAGTATACATATATGTTTTTGAGGTCGCTGATTCCGAATCCGTGGTCCACTTGACCCCATCACCTCAGGGTCAAGGTCAGGTCAAGGTCAAATTTACAAAATTAACGGCAACCAAGGTTTAACAGTATACATCTATGTTTTTGAGGTCGCTGATTCCGAATCCGTGGTCCATTTGACCCCATCACCTCAGGGTCAAGGTCAGGTCAAGGTCAAATTTACAAAATTAACGGCAACCAAGGTTTAACAATATACATATATGTTTTTGAGGTCGCTGATTCCGAATCCGTGGTCCACTTGACCCCATCACCTCAGGGTCAAGGTCAGGTCAAGGTCAAATTTACAAAATTAACGGCAACCAAGGTTTAACAGTATACATCTATGTTTTTGAGGTCGCTGATTCCGAATCCGTGGTCCATTTGACTCCATCACCTCATAGTGAAGGTTATTTGAAGGTAAAATCGACAAAATTCTTGTAAAACAAACCAAACTTCATGCCATTTATTTTTTCTTACTATACCTTACACGTTTCTCATCAAATGATCGGTGCGAAGGTTTCCTTTTACGTTTTTTCCCAGTAGTTTTACAATCTCTTTTCAACATCCAGCAGTAGTCGGCCAGCATACTAGCATCCCATCCACCTTGATAACGCTTCTCCATTACTTTAATGTCTTGGTGAAAACGCTCTCCCTGTTCTTCGCTATAATCGCCACAGTTTTCAGGAAAACTATCCAAGTGATTGTGCAGAAAATGTAGTTTGTAATTCATTAGGCAACCCATATTCCCATAGTTCTCAACCATTTTAGATACAATTACTTTGTAATTTGGGCTCCTGCGATTACCCAAAAAGTTTTCAGTAACTTCCTTAAAGCTAAGCCATGCAGCTTTCTCAATGTTTGTCATGGAACTAATGAACTGGTCATCAGCCATCATTTTTCTAATTTCAGGACCGTCAAAAATACCTTCCTTCAATTTTGCATCTGATTTACTTGGAAATTTACTTTCCAAGTATTTGAAGCAGTGGCTATCTTTATCTAAAGCTTTAACGAATTGTTTCATCACACCAAGTTTTATGTGTAATGGAGGAATGAGAACTCTTTTCGGATCAACCAATGGAGTAGCTATAACGTTACTCTTTCCGACTTCGAGAGATTTTCTTTCAGGCCATTTATGATTTGTATAGTGCTTTGCACGGTCTCTACTATCCCATAAGCACAAGAAACATGGCGTCTTTATAAATCCAGACTGCTGTCCTAACAATATTCCAGAAACTTTCAAATCACCACATATCCGCCATTTATGCTTATCATACTGAATATTTTGTATTATAATTTTGAGATTATCGTATGTTTCCTTCATTGTAGTGGAGTGCGCTATAGGAACTGAGGCATAGTGGTTGCTATTGTGTAGTAATACGGCTTTTAAACTTCTTTTTGATGAATCTATGAACAATCTCCATTCTTCGTCTTTATACACATTAGGTTTAATTTCATTCATTAAACCTTTTACGTCTTTACAATATACTATTTTATCACCATTATGATTCATTTCTTCAATGTATGGTTCGAAACTTTTGCTTCTTGTTCTGTAAAAAGATACTTTAGTAGATTTTGCCAACTGATTCATGCCTTTTAAAGCTGAAGCTAAATGTTCTGCTTCATCTTTAGGTAAGTTAAGCTCTCTAACTAGGTCGTTTAGTTTATCTTGAGTCCATAACTTTACGCTTTTGTCTTTTTGGCCCGCTGGAAGGAAAATATCGTCATCGTCATCATCATCATCATTTTCAATTTCTTCATCACTATAGCTTTCATACGATTCATCTTTTAAGTCATTATTATCAATTCCACCCCCATCAATGCCGCCACTGACTTCGTTATCTTCTTCATCATTTTTTTCATCGTTGGTATCTGATTCAATAGATAGCCTCTCAAGAAGATCGAGCTCTTCATCGCTTCCCGATTTTTCGATAGGTCTTTTTACAGAAATAACATCAGCATAATTCACTGTTGCTTTAATTTTACTATTAATTCCAATAATTTCGGTATTACAGAAGTAACAATCCTCTCTTCTATCTGGTTGATACCATTCCATTGGGCTATTAAATTTAACTTTGTCATCTTCTTTTGTTTTATTCCACTTACAAAGCATTTGACGACATTGTTCGCAGATACATGGAGTCCACTTTTCTATAACTACATCAGTTTCTAATTTGAAGCAAGTTTTGTAAATTTTTCTGAGATTCTCATTGAAATGTCTTCGAGATTTTTGCGGAGTGAATACTCCGCAGACAAAACAAAAAAGATTAGAATTTTTTGTGCAAATATGCCCTTGAGATGTAGAAGGTAAATTTTCCATGATTTTCAGTATAACCCCGCACGTTAGGGATCCTGGTCCGATCGCAGGTGAGTCCACTGTCCCGGAAGTGATAACTCTTATACCTCTCCGGGGCTAAGTATAAGAGCTTTCCGACTTTGACGAGGACAGTGTCAACTCGTCGTCGGACACACTACAGCTTCATCCTCACACCCTAACGTCCCCCTGCGAGGCAGTGCGCTTCCACTGGCATCGTTACTCCGACAAACTTATGAGCGGATCATTCCACACATCCCCGTTTGCGGCAGTGTCACCGTCACAGTTTTTGTCGAGGAAGCAGGTGAAGGCTACGTTGACGAAAAAAATTCATGTTTAATTTTTTCTTATTCATTTAACCGTACATTTGTACAATTAGAAAATGCATGCTTACTTTCTACACAATTCTTTACGTATATCACAGAACACTCTTATGCAATTTGAAATTGTATAACGTACGATCTCACAAATAAGAGAAAATTAAATATGATCTTTTGTTCTTCAAAGTAGCCTTGTATTAAAATGAAATTAATCAATATTGTACTAAAATTCGCAGATACCGTGGTTTAGGTTTGTTTTGCATGAATCTAGTACATTTCACCTTGAAATTACCTTTACTCAATGTAGCGAGTCCTATGAAAGTGATAGTAATGAAGAAACTGCAGATGATGATGATGATGACGATGACGATATTTTCCTTCCAGCGGGCCAAAAAGACAAAAGCGTAAAGTTATGGACTCAATATAAACTAAACGACCTAGTTAGAGAGCTTAACTTACCTAAAGATGGAGCAGAACATTTAGCTTCAGCTTTAAAAGGCATGAATCAGTTGGCAAAATCTACTAAAGTATCTTTTTACAGAACAAGAAGCAAAAGTTTCGAACCATACATTGAAGAAATGAATCATAATGGTGATAAAATAGTATATTGTAAAGACGTAAAAGGTTTAATGAATGAAATTGAACCTAATGTGTATAAAGACGAAGAATGGAGATTGTTCATAGATTCATCAAAAAGAAGTTTAAAAGCCGTATTACTACACAATAGCAACCACTATGCCTCAGTTCCTATAGCGCACTCCACTACAATGAAGGAAACATACGATAATCTCAAAATTATAATACAAAATATTCAGTATGATAAGCATAAATGGCGGATATGTGGTGATTTGAAAGTTTCTGGAATATTGTTAGGACAGCAGTCTGGATTTATAAAGACGCCATGTTTCTTGTGCTTATGGGATAGTAGAGACCGTGCAAAGCACTATACAAATCATAAATGGCCTGAAAGAAAATCTCTCGAAGTCGGAAAGAGTAACGTTATAGCTACTCCATTGGTTGATCCGAAAAGAGTTCTCATTCCTCCATTACACATAAAACTTGGTGTGATGAAACAATTCGTTAAAGCTTTAAATAAAGATAGCCAGTGCTTCAAATACTTGGAACTATGGGAATATGGGTTGCCTAATGAATTACAAACTACATTTTCTGCACAATCACTTGGATAGTTTTCCTGAAAACTGTGGCGATTATAGCGAAGAACAGGGAGAGCGTTTTCACCAAGACATTAAAGTAATGGAGAAGCGTTATCAAGGTGGATGGGATGCTAGTATGCTGGCCGACTACTGCTGGATGTTGAAAAGAGATTGTAAAACTACTGGGAAAAAACAGAAAAGGAAACCTTTGCACCGATCATTTGATGAGAAACGTGTAAGGTATAGTAAGAAAAAATAAATGGCATGAAGTTTGGTTTGTTTTACAAGACCTTTGTCGATTTTACCTTCAAATAACCTTCACTATGAGGTGATGGAGTCAAACGGACCACGGATTCGGATTCGGCGACCCCAAAAACATATATGTATACTGTTAAACCTTGGTTGCCGTTAATTTTGGGAATTTGACCTTGACCTGACCTTGACCCCAAGGTGATGAGGTCAAATGGACCACGGATTCGGATTCGGCGACCCCAAAAACATATATGTATACTGTTAAACCTTGGTTGCCGTTAATTTTGGGAATTTGACCTTGACCTGACCTTGACCCCAAGGTGATGAGGTCAAATGGACCACGGATTCGGAATCAGCGACCTCAAAAACATATATGTATACTGTTAAACCTTGGTTGCCGTTAATTTTGGAAAACTTGACCTTGACCTGACCTTGACCCTGAGGTGATGGGGTCAAATGGACCACGGATTCGGAATCAGCGACCTCAAAAACATATATGTATACTGTTAAACCTTGGTTGCCGTTGATTTCGTAAATTTGACCTCGACCTGACCTTGACCCTGAGGTGATGAGGTCAAATGGACCACGGATTCGGAATCAGCGATCTCAAAAACATATATGTATACTGTTGAATCTTGGTTACCGTTAATTTTGGAAATTTGACCTTGACCTGACCTTGACCCTGAGGTGATGGGGTCAAATGGACCACGGATTCGGAATCAGCGACCTCAAAAACATATATGTATACTATTAAACCTTGGTTGCCGTTAATTTTGTAAATTTTACCTCGACCTGACCTTGACCCTGAGGTGATGGGGTCAAATGGACCACGGATTCGAAATCAGCGACCTCAAAAACATATATGTATACTGTTAAACCTTGGTTGCCGTTAATTTTGTAAATTTGACCTTGACCTGACCTTGACCCTGAGGTGATGGGGTTAAATGGACCACGGATTCGGAATCAGCGACCTTAAAAACATAAATGTATACTGTTAAACCTTGGTTGCCGTTAATTTTGGAAATTTGACCTTGACCTGACCTTGACCCTGAGGTGATGGGGTCAAATGGACTACGGATTCGGAATCAGCGACCTCAAAAACATATATGTTTATTGTTAAACCTTGGTTGCCGTTAATTTTGTAAATTTGACCTTGACCTGACCTTGACCCTGAGGTGATGGGGTCAAATGGACCACGGATTCGGAATCAGCGACCTCAAAAACATAAGGTATATATGGTCTGGTCCGTGGGTTTTGACATTTTTTTTTTTGTGTGGCTGTGGTATTATTCAAGGAGATGTCATGACAGAAGTTTCAAAAATAATAAGTTTGAGAAGAGATTCTGAGAGATTAAGAAAAAGTAGATTGATGCAACGAATGAATGTTAGGAGAAATGAAAAAAGAAGGAAACAACAAGCTCGAATATAAGAAAGTAAAAAGAGAAAGCTAGAGGGACCAAGCTATGCATCTGCAGAGTTTGTAGATTTGTGAGTAAAAACTATAAAAATACAAAAATTTCTAATTGTTCTATATTAACATTTTTTAAATACTATATATTTTTTTAGAGTTCAGGATCAATCTGGAAAACTTGAAAAAGTCAAGAGAATAAACAAAAGAAATAGTAAGAGAGGAAACTGATGTGGTTAAAAGTCTCAAATTTTTCCTGTATATATTTTTATAGTTTTTTTATAAAATGTTGTTTTTCTCAAAATTAATAATTTATTTTTTTCTGTAACTTTAAAATAGTTCATGCGATGAATGCCTTATCGAATCATGCTGAAATTTTGAATAGTTCTTCTAATATACATAAATAAGAAAATTGTGGAACAAATTTTTAATCCGACTAGTGGAAACATGTTACTTTGATTTTCTATTAAAAAACAAATGTAAGATTACTACATTTTCAAGTAAATATTTATAATAATTGTTAAAATACACTATACTAATTTACATACACTATACGTGTACGCACCAACCTAATAAAGTTCTAGATAAAATTAAATAATTTTTCAATTGCTTTATTTCTCTACTTACAATTAATTTAATATTATTCTGACCGATTAAAAGCGTAGGAGTGGCATTAAATGATACTATTTTTTCACCGGATATTTCAGAGCAATGTTTTGCGAGTTCAGTAGTAACAGACTGATTTGGTAAATTGAGGTTATTCACTACTATTACATTTTCAAGTAAAAACTTTCCCGTTGAAGTTTTAATCTCAAAAGAAACTTTTTTATTAGCAAATATCATAGCTTTTTCATTACCGATACCTTTAAGACTAATATTAATATTCGAAGTTTTTATACTCAAATCATTTATTACATTAGAGTCTATAATAGTTACGGTTGAACCCTCGTCAAGCAGTGCATAAATATTTTTAGTTTTAATCAGACCTATTAATTGTGAAGGAATTATTTTTAAGTACACGCTATCATATAGTCATTTATCATCAGAGATTTCTAAAGCTCGATTACTAAAATCTCTTTCTGTGCTTGTTGAGGTTGTAGTCGAAAAACTCGATTGTTCTCTTGCTTTTACATCCGTATTTTCAGGAGTAAAATGTAATAATTTATTATGGCGACGATTACAAAGATTACAACCAGCTCGATTCTTGCATTCAGAACGTAAATGATCTTGTGATAAACAATTATAACAAAGTCTTAAATCTTTAATAATTTTCCATCTTTGTCTCATTGGTTCACGTAATAAATCTCTACAAACGGTTATAACATGATTTTTTTTATTACAATACAAACAACGTATAGAATTAACGGGTAACTTTTCTGTACTTTTAAATGCATTACTCGTATTTACATCTGTTGCAAAAACACAAGCTGGCTTTTTATTTAATGAAGAATTTCTTTGAAAATTTTTAATTTATGACGCTTGGCTATCATTACTTGAAAACATATCAAAAATACCTGCTGCAATAGCTGTCTCAGCTTTTTTATATAAAAACTCAGATAATTTTTTGAGATCAGATTTTCCAGAACCTAGCGAAACTGTAGTTTTATCATAATTTAAACTCATAGATGAAGGGATTTTTCCCAATATTTCTTTAACAAGATCTGGACTGTATAAATAACCTATATCACTCAAGGATTTTATAGCATTTACGGAATTTTTCAATTTAGAAGCAAATTCTATCAACCCAATTTTACCAGTTTCGAATTTTGGAAGATCTTGAATCTCTTTTACAACTTTCATAACTATTGTTTTTGAGTTACCAAATCACATTTCCAAAGAATTTAAAATATCTGTCGAATTATGACCAGTTGCAAATAATGATTTTGTCGCATCTAGAGCTTCTCCTTTAAGAGCTTCGTACAATCTCATTACATTCTCTGCCTCGGTATAAGTATATTCGGTAGAAGTTTTAAATGTTTGTTTAAAACGCGACCAATCGAGCGGATCACCGGAAAAATCAGGTAATTTTTTAGTTGTAGACATGCGTGAAATTAACCGCGAAGTTTCCGATCGATTTGAACTACATTCTCTAACCTCTTTTAAAGTACGTTCAATAGCTATAGCTAACCTTGTAGCTGGATCTACATTTGCATTAAATAATTCATTTCCATCAAAATCATTTCGAGTTTAAGAAAGAGGATGAACTGTACTAGTATTCACGTTATTCAATAAATTTTCATCAACCCGCGCCTGTGTTTCGCGACTATTATTCACATATGAAGTATTTATATGCGAATTTACATTTAAAGCAGCTTCTCTTACATCTACATTAACGTTACTTAAATAAGAGTGTTGACGCTGAAGATTGTCGCCTCTTTGTTGATTGCTACCTTCGATACGATGAAGTTCTATGCGTGTCGGAAGACCGTTAATTACCTCGATGTTATTACCAGCAGGCAGAGGGTTATTTAAAAGCTCCCCGTTGTTACCACGAAAAGGCGGTAGATTTCTGGGTATTTCGATGTTTAAAGGAAGACCATTAATGATTGTGCCGCTGCTTTCTCCAGCAAGCAAGAGACCGTTGTTGTTCCCAATATTTACCTCAGCGAGCGGATGATTGTTGTTTGACGTACTCGTTGCACCGCTACCACTAGCAAGTGAAGGGTCATTCGCTGTTTCGGTTCTACCAGCTGGCAGAGGGTCATTTGTTGCACCATTTACACCAGAGGGTGAAGGATTGATGGTAGTACTATTTGCACCAGTAGGCGAAGGGTCGTCAATAGCACCGCTACTACCAGCGGCTGGAGAATCGTCAGTAGCACCGCTACCACTAGCGGGCGGAGATTTGTTGTTGACGAACTTTTTGCGTGAAACAGGCTTTTTATTTCGTCCTTTGAGCTTCTTAGAAGCTGACTCTGTCGCTGTCTTTCCGCTGTTGGATCGTTTCACCATTCTGCGACGTTCTTTTACGTGAAGGGACAGTCCTTATTTTATTATCCTGGGTTTCGGCACTAAAAATGTTCCGTACATAGCGAAATAAACGTCAAAAGAACGTATTAATTACATTAATTTTATTCCTTGCAGTGAAAAAAGAGATTATATTAGAATCAAGAAAAGAAAAAAAATTTAATTTAATCTTAGCCGATCTTATATTACCATGTACAGTGATTTAGTTTCTAAAATTTTGTGATTGATCTTTATTTCATATTGATTACTGAAAAAGAATGAGTTGTAAGAATAAATAAATATAAATACAGTATAAAATAAATACTGTACACTTGGCGGAAAGCATATTTTTCCGAATGTTAACCTAAAATGGCAACATCGCATATTTTACCACAGACATAAGACAATTCCAAATTATGGAACAAATTTCGTATCATCGTTACTTATTACTTTATGACATAATTGTAGTACACAAATAATATTACTTTCTTTTTTCATGATCTGAATTATAATTTTATGAAATAAAATTTTTATTTTTCAGTTCAATAATCATATTGAAAATCTAATATTGTTAATTTAAATTATCTTTGTAAAATTTTAATTGTTATCATTTGAATTTTACATAAATAACCTAAAATTCCGAGCTTAGGTGTATAAAAATTAGTATTAATGTGAGTCGCTTAAATATCACTACTAGTATCTATTTAAATAAGCCTACCCCATGTCTTTCTGGTAACTGAGTATAGAAACTTACCGTACTGCACTGAGTAGATGTTTCTTTGGTACTCCCGTTTCCCCGTGAAGAGAAGAATCTTCTAGTCAACGTAACGACAACCATAATGCAGAATCATGGGTAACAATGCTAAACCATAATGAGGTAAAAGAAACAGAAATTTACGAACAAAATTGTATCGGCACTCTATGGTCTTAGAGAAAGTCCACGAGTATGATATGAAACATTTAATAACTATGTTAAAAAATTGAATTTTGTGTGTATATGTTGGTATTTGTTGATGATATTTTAATATGCTGCAAAAATAAAAGCAAGATCAAGGAAATAAAAACAAAATTAATGCAAAGATTTGCAATGAAAGATTTAGGTAAAATAACAGGATATATTGGAATTAAAATTAATCATGATAAAGAAAAAGGTGTAATGACCAAGTCAACAAAAATATATTGAATCATTAGCTGTGAAAAACAACTTAAAAAATGCTTTTTAAATTAAAGCTGAGCTCAAATCCTTTCAAAATAGCACCTATAGCATATCAAAATATTATTTTTTCCCAAAGTTATTGCGTAATAAGGATTGTACTTAATTTAAGCTTTTATTATTAATTAATATTTTAAAAAGAAAATTCAGGCACAATCTTTATAACGCTGTAACTTTGGGAAAAAATAATATTTTGATATGCTATAGGTGCTATTTCGAAAGGATTTGAGCTTAGCTTTAATTCAAAAAGAGTTTCAAGCTTATAGCTATCGATGCTTAAGAGCTATAAGTGTTTGGAAAGCTAGTAACTTTTTTAGTGATTTTCTTTACTTGCTTGTATCTAGGGAAATATTGAGCGTTTGCGATTGTAACTTTAGCTTTTTCCATATTTTGTCATATGAAAACATATCCCGAAGTTTGAACAAAATCCGTGATCCGGAGATGTGGCACTCTCCTAGTGAGTGCATGAATGATTAAGAGAAAATTGCCATTGAAAAAAAAAGAAGAAAACAGTATAACAAGTGTATTAAAGAGTGTTTTATAATAATAAAAAGGATAATTTATATTATAACAATGGCAGAACGAGCTGAAATTGAAAGTAAGTAAAATTATATTTATGCATATAATTTTATAAAGACGTGTACGAGTGTTTATGTGATGTGTTTCAATAATTTTATTCACTCTTGTCTTTTCTCTCCTTATCCATATAATGCATGAATAATGTTGAAAATATTATAAGTGTTTAAATCTATATAATTAACTTGTAAGACGAATTCCAATAATAATTATGATAAAAAAAAATTTTAAAAAATATGATTATAAATAAATTACAAAAGATGTGAATAAATAAAATAAAAAAAAAATAATTTAAAAAAAAAAAATTGAGAAAGAAAAAAAAAAGAGAAGCGTTAGGATGCTTTTAGGTTGTATGGGCTATACAGTCTGTGTCAAGAGTTAGTTTCTTAGAAAATTGTCTATATTTTTTGGTAGAAAGTAATTATCTAATTTTTAGTTCAGTAACTTATTAGATAATATTAAAAAAATCATTTTTCTCTATCCCTTAGGCGAAACCACGCGGTTCCGCCGAGCCTTTACACTAGAAGAAGTAGCACTTTTAGCTACAGTTGAAACGACTTACGCGCCTCCTGTCGGCGCCTTCCGTGCCTCACGTTAAAATATCTCTCGAAGAGAAACATAGACTCGACCTAACCAAAACTGTTGGTAAAAGCCGTAGGCTCGTGTTTATGATTGTATTCTGTCTTTGTCTCTCTCATAACAAAAAAAAAAAGACAGACGATATATACGTTGCGCTTATAAATTAAAACGAATTGTATTCTAATGAAATATGATTCTAAACTTTAAAATCTTATATCATAAGTAGTGTCGTGTTATAAATACAAACTCTTTTTTCTCATTTTAAATCATATAAAAAAATAAAAGAGGCTTGTGCATGTGTTTTTCTTTGCTGCCGCCGCCAGCCCCGTCACGCTCGTTGTCACTCGCGTGACAAATGCTGGGCGGCAGCAAAGAACAACACATACACGCGCTAAAACAAAAAAAGCAAATATAATTGTTAATTTATATAACAATTATATTTACGTGGTTTCGCCTAGGGATAGAGAAAAGCATTATTTCTTACACGGAGATTAAATGAAACGCCCGCACGTACGTGTTTATGACGGTCGAGGCTGACGCCTCGACCGTCATAACACGTACGTGCGGAAGTTTCATTTTATCTCCTTGTAAGAAAATCTACTATTAAACTTTGTTTCATTTAAATATAATTAATTATTAAAGAGTTATAACATTTTTAAGTTTATAAATTTTACACAAATTTAATGCAATCATAAATAATAATGCCAAAGTTTCAAAAATGATTTTATTTGACTGCAACAAAGTTTATTTTGTTCACTTTAAAATTTAGAATCTATTGACGAAAATGAAATTTTTATTTTTATTTTTTATTAAAATTTATTACTAATTTTCTGCGAAAAAATGTATATGTCTCAGACGGTACTTACTGTTTTATCGTAGAAAATTGGCAATAAATATTTTAATAAAAAATAAAAATAAAAATTCCATCCTCGTCAATAAATTCTGAATTTTAAACTGAACAAAATAAACTTTGTTGCAATCAAATAAAATCATTTTTGAAACTTTGGCATTATTATTTATGATTGCATTAGATTCGTGTAAAATTTATAAACTTTAAAATGTTATAACTCTTTAATAATTAATTATATTTAAATAAAACGAAGTTTAAAATGATTGTTTTAATATTATCTAATAAGTTACTAAGCTAAAAATTAGATAATTACTTTCTACCCTAGTGGAAATCGGTTTTGCTAATAACTGTTAATAATTAAAAATAATTGCTAATAACTGCAAATAACTGCTAAAAGCTGCTAATAACTGTTATAAATAGTTTAGTTTGAGACAGAAATAGCGGTTATTTGCAGTTAATAGCAGTTATCATCAGTTATTAGCAGTTATTAGCAATTATTAGCATTCATAAGCAGTTATTTGCTATTTCATTAACAGTTATTAGAGTAGATAGGCTATAGGCATACTGGCACACCCGGATTGTAGCACACCCCCTCTCCTCCCCCAAGTGTGTTAGAATCCGTGTCATTTAAAATACATGTGAATTCCTCCCCCTGTTTAAAAAATGAAAAAGGATAAAACACTTGTCTCCCTCCACTAAGTGTGTTACAATCCGGTCTATTTAAAATACGTATAAGTCTTCCCTTCCTTAAAAAAATGTATTTTCTTTTAGGAAAGGGCTAGCCCTTCTCTCTTCTTATTTTTAAGGAAAGGATAGAGCGCCGCCCACTGTATGTTCTATTTTGGGGACGCAGAAAAATTGACCTACTCTTAGAAGAGAGGGAAAGGGCAGACCTTTTACGCAGTGATGGTCTACTATGCGTTTTCTTTGACATTGCATGAAAATTTACCTGCTTTTAGAAGAGAGGGAAAGGGGCGACCTGTCTCTAAATGCAGTACACTGTGTGTGTTCTTTTTTAAGTCACAGGTGTATGAAAATAATGAATTGCGCCTTTTTTTTTAGGATATAGTACATAAGCAAAGCTATAAATTTGCCTTCTATTATATTTTTTAAGTCACTGTTTTTGAAAGATTATCTTTTGTTTTTTTTTTGAGAAAAAAAAGATTCATTGAAAGGGTCAGCTACCTTTTCTTTTCTTGTTTTAAAATAGAGAATCCTTATTTGAAGAAAATATACGAGGTTTTATTCTGTTAAAAAAGGAAAATGCTGTTTTGAAAATGTTTCTTTTATATTTACAGGTGCATGTCGGCTTTCTTGAGAAAAAGTATCTTGCAGGGGGGTCAAAGATTTCACGTGCGAAAGTTTTTTTAAGATGAAGAGACATTTATTGAAAGGGTTACTTGTATTCTTTTTTTAACTTCTAAGATATTGTCTTATGTCACTTTTTGTGAAAGAAAATCTTTTTTGAGAAAAAAGATTTATTGAAAGGGTCAACTACCTTTTCTCTTCTTATTTTAAAATAGAGAATCCTTATTTGAGGAAAATATACGAGGCTTTACTCTGTTAAAAAAGGAAAATGCTGTTTTGAAAATGTTTCTTTTATATTCACAGGTGCATGTCGGCTTTCTTGAGAAAAAGTATCTTGCAGGGGGATCAAAGATTTCACGTGCGAAAGTTTTTTAAGATGAAGAGACATTTATTGAAAGGGTTACTTGTATTCTTTTTTTAACTTCTAAGATATTGTCTTATGTCACTTTTTGTGAAAGAAAATCTTTTTTGAGAAAAAAAGATTTATTGAAAGGGTCAGCTACCTTTTCTCTTCTTGTTTTAAAATAGAGAATCCTCATTTGAAGAAAATATGTGAGGCTTTACTCTGTTAAAAAAGGAAAATGCGTTTTTGAAAATGTTTCTTTTATTTTCACAGGTGCATGTCGGCTTTCTTGAGAAAAAGTATCTTGCAGGAGGGTCAAAGATTTCACGTGCGAAAGTTTTTTAAGATGAAGAGTTATTTATTGAAAGGGTTACTTGTATTCTTTTTTAACTTCTAATATATTATCTTATGTCACTTTTTGTGAAAGAAAAACTTTTTAAGGAAAAAGATTTATTGAAAGGGTCAGCTACCTTTTCTCTTCTTGTTTTAAAGTAGAGAATCCTTATTTGAAGAAGAAAATATACGAGGCTTTACTCTGTTAAAAAAGGAAAATGCGTTTTTGAAAATGTTTCTTTTATTTTCACAGGTGCATTTCGGCTTTCTTGAGAAAAAGTATCTTGCAGGCGGGTCAAAGATTTCACGTGCGAAAGTTTTTTAAGATGAAGAGTTATTTATTGAAAGAGTTACTTGTATTCTTTTTTAACTTCTAATATATTATCTTATGTCACTTTTTGTGAAAGAAAAACTTTTTAAGGAAAAAGATTTATTGAAAGGGTCAGCTACCTTTTCTCTTCTTGTTTTAAAGTAGAGAATCCTTATTTGAAGAAGAAAGTATACAAGGCTTTACTCTGTTAAAAAAAGGAAAATGCTTTTTCGAAAATATTTCTTTTTTCACAGGTGTATGTCTGTTTTCTTAAGAAAAAAGTATTTTGCAGGTGGTCAAAGATTTGACTTGCGAAAGTTTTTTGAGATAAAGAGTTATTTATTGAAGGGTCAGTTGTATTTTTTTTATGTATCAAAAAAAAGCAATGAATGCTTGAAGAAGATATATGAGACCCACCACTGCAAAAAAATAAAATCTTTTTTCTTTTAAAAAATATTTTTCTTGATCCAGGTATGTGTGTAAATTTCCTTAAGAAAAAACAGCTTTTTGCAGGCGATCGGAAATTTCACAACCAAAAGTTTTTTTCAGAAAAGAGTTATTTATTGAAAGGGTCATAAAAATTTAATTTTTAGGCGTGTTCGTGCCCAACGGAGGATGGATGAAATTTCTCTAAGGGAGGTGTTTAATTTTTGGAGGGAAGTTTTTTTCACCAATCATAGGTTTTTTTTTAATAAAAGAAAATCGGAAAGCTTAAATTTTTGTATATAAACTCTGACACGTGCCATAGTTTATCAGTTCTAAAATTTTTCAACTTTTCTTGTTCACAAGAAAAAAAAAAAAAAAAAGGTTTTAAATAGAAGAAAAAATGGATAATAATAATCCAAATAACCATATTGAAGTGCTTCGAGAAGAACCTGTTTGGGATCAACGTGAGGACAGAAATCACTTTCTCGACTACCTCAGGATAGTCCGCGAAAACGAATCAGCTTGTTTAGAGGAGGAACATGCTGTAGCATCAGACACAACCGACTACCCTGAAGAGGTTGAAGTTATGGGGGAAGCAGAACATATGTACCAGGTGAGATTAGAGGTCGAAGATAATGCGGTACAATGGGCGCAGGAAGCTGAAGATAGACGGCAGCGAGGAGCGCGAGAAAGGCGTGAATTCCGTCAATTTGCAAGAGTCGTTTTCTCAAAATCAAAGTTGGCGACGGGAAGTTTGACGTTCTGCTCAGTAAAATCCATGTTTACGTAACAAAGTCAAATCTAAGATTGACCTTTTCAAAATATAAACGCTTGTTTTATATTTTGATCATCAGTTGTAAATCAGCACTCGAAGAGAGATGCTCGTACACAAATCACAGAAGCACCCTAAGGGTAAAGGGTTACTTGATAAAGTAATCAATAACTTACCTATTGAAATGCATATTCCTGGATATCAATATTGTGGTCCCGGAACAAAACTGAAAAAGCGTCTAAAAAGAGGTGATGCAGGTATCAATCCACTTGATCAAGCATGCAAAGAACATGACATATCTTATTCTGATAAAAATGCTGATCGAAAAGTAGCTGACATGAAACTCGCTGATAAAGCTTGGCAGCGTGTTAGAAAGATGCAAGTCTTAACGAAAAAGCAACTGATTTTGTTGTTGCAAATGCTATGAAATTAAAAGGAAAGACAGGAATGGGTGTAAAATTGAGTAAATTAGTAACTGCAAGTAAAAAATCATTAAAACCAAGTAAATATTCTCGCAAAGTTATACAGTCCGCTTTGAAAGGTGCACGTGAAGCTCTCAAGATCGTTGGCGGTAAGAAAAAAATTATCATTCCACGTATTCTACCTGTTCCATCAAAAATAGGTGGCGCTCTGCCTTTTCCCATACCATTGTTCGCAGCACTAAGTGTAACTGGTGCTCTGGCTGGAGGAGCTGCTGGAATAGCTAAAGCAGTAAATGAGGCTAAAGCTGCACAGAAAAATTATGAAGAAAGTAAGAGACATAATAAAACTATGGAAGCTATTGCTCTAGGAAAAGGTCTCTATCTTAAACCATATAAAACTGAAATGGGATTATTTATGAAACCTCATATCGGTCACGGTCAAGTTAAAAAAAAAAACTTCGATTTAACTTTGCCAAATCGTGCACTGACTGACTATGATCTTATAAAGTATGCTCGTATGATACAAATCCCATATTTTCGAGGTGTTTTCATGAGAAATAATCTACCTTCTGATGGCCCATGGCATAACGAATCTGCTATAGTTAACTTAGATGATTTTCAAAACAAAGGCACTCACTGGGTATGTTATCGAAAACGAGGTTCTGAAGTGATTTATTTTGATAGTTTTGGTGATCTTAAACCCCCTATAGATCTCATGTTATATTTTAACGTGAAAGAAGTGAAATACAACTATAAAAGATATCAGAATTTTGACTCATTTATTTGTGGTCATCTTTGTCTTCAATTCTTGTGTGAAAGACTATAAAAGAAGAGTTATCAGACAAGCAGGATCATTCTTTTTCAAACAGTCATGGAAGATAGTTTCACTTTGAGTCTTTCAGGCAAATCTTCTATCTTAGAAGCTCAATATTTTCCTTCAATAGAACTACCACAGCATAAGAATTTTGTTTTGGGTTTAGTTGAACTTTTAACATTCAACTCGATTCCCAATGTTGACGATTCGAATAATAAACTTTATATAAACGGAGAGAAAATTATTACTATTCCTACTGGCTGTTATGAAATTGATGCTATTAATCAATTTTTGCAAAAAGATCTGAAATCTAAAGGAATCGAGTTTTCCTTAAAAGCTAACAACAATACTCTCAGAAGTGAAATTTATTGCAGCCATCAGATAGATCTTAGACCTCAGGATTCAATAGGCAGTCTTCTCGGTTTCACTCGTCACGTTCTTCATGAAGACACTCATCACAGCTCTGATTTACCTGTGAAGATATTGAAAATAAACGCACTCAGGGTAGAGTGTAATATTACTACAGGTGCTTACATCAACAACAAAAAAGTTCACACGATCCATGAGTTTTTCCCAAAAGTTCCTCCAGGATATAAAATCATAGAAGTTCCATCGCATGTCATATATTTACCACTCAATGTTAAGAGTTGTGACGTGGAAAATACCACGTAACAACAAAAAAATTTTCGAAATAAAATTTTTCTCCCGTCGGCACAAACCACCAACCACCCATGGGCCCGAACGCATATGAGATTTTTTTTAATTTTATTAATTCCCTTAATTTCTTTTTGTTACGAGATCACAAAACGAAGATTTGATTTTTAACTGACGCGCGCGGCGGCCATTACACACACATCGATAGCTAATGTATGTGAACATCGGTGCTGCTGTAGCAACCAGTAAGCGACGATGTATACACTAAACATAGCCACGACCGCGCGTGCGCTGGGAGTCAAGGATTCAAGAAGATGAGGCACAAGAGAGAAGAATAAGTAATAGATAAGGAGGAAGAGAGATGGGGAGATCCGCAAGCTGGCAGAATGAATTGAAAGTGCTGGCGCGTCGATCTCTCGCGCATGAAGCGAAGAGAGAGAAAGGAGATAATCAAGAAAGATGGAAAGAGAGCGTTAGAGAAGGGATCGTTACGATTCTTTTCTCTTAGCTGAGCCTCTATACCGTGCATATACGTACACGTATGTATATGTATGTGCAATATCAGTATGTGTAGACGGTGACGACCAATCTGCGCATAAGAAGACAGAAAAAGACAGCAAAGAAAAAGAAAATAAAGAGAATGAAATATTAACGAAGAAAAAGAATAAAAATTGCTTTAACTAGTATAAAGAAAATTAAATTAACAATTGTGTGAATTTATAAACATGCAAGTTAATTAAACAAATTATAGCAGAAAGTTATACGCATCTTGAGCGTAGGTGTATGTAGTGAAAAGGAAATGACGTTGGACGAATGAAAACCTGTGAAAAGAATTCAAGAGCAGTGATTGGGAGTAAAATAAACTAAATAAAGACAGAAGATAACAAGAAGACAAGAAGACGCGGAGAAGAAGGAAGTAGCTTTTAAGAAGAAGGCATTCGCTGCTGGTCTTTGCGCTGAGTCGCACGTGATTTGATTGTCGTTCTCGTGTCACACCAAAGCCTTTTTCTCTTTGTAATTCGCCGCAACTTTCAAGATTCATTCTTTTTCGTCGCTGTGCATATTCGGGCAGGAGAAAACTTATTGGACCTGAGAGGATCTGCAGCTGAGTCACAGAGGTAGAGAAATAGGAAAGTCCTGGCTCTGGAAACGAGTTTGAAGCAACAATCAACGTCGCCGGTAGCGACCACCAAGACCCGAAAGAAGCTAGCGATCGAGCGGCCATTATCGCCAGCCAGCCATATTCGACTAGCCATCTTAAGTACCATCGTCGACTGTATCGACCTAGACGGAACTTTAAGTACATCACTGGTGAGTGGGCTGCGCCCGAAAAGAATTCACATTTCTTTTTGTAAATCAACGGCTCTCGCCGGTTGATTTTCGAGTCAGTGAAGTGGTTTTTCTTTTATTTGTGCGCGAGATTTGATTATATAATTTAAGTGATTAACAGAAAAGCGTGATAGAAATTGAAAAGTTGTAAAAGTTGATTGAACGCGACCGAAAATAACTAAATAAAAATTCATTAAAAATTGTTAAGCGAAATGAAATAAAAAATAAAAATAAAATTTTTAATTGTGGTATTTGATTTAAATTCGACCGTGAGTGCCGGAGTGTGTGTGTGCCACGTGGCCATGTATTACCAGAAGAGAATCTTGACCGGTTGAGCGTGTTTATTCACCGGTTGAGTGAATACTAATTAAATTAAAATATAAATTTATACATATCTATGATTTATTTATTTTTTCTTTATTAGTTCTCGCGTATTGAGTAATAAAAGTAATTCATTTGGTAACACGTGGGCGCGTATTGAGCGCCGAGAGAGAGAGAAAGAGAGAGAGAGAGAGAGAAGCGAAGCGATTTCCGCCATTAAATTCTTACGTAATCAACTCAATTTTCTTGATTCATTTGAGTTAAATTAAACATTTTCTTGTTTATTAAGAGCCGAGTAAATAAAGACATTAGGTAAACTTAAAATTTTTTTTTGTATTGACTGAAAGTAAATTTATAAAGTTTTTTTTTGTGTAAGCTAAATTTTTCTGTGTGTGGGATATGAGAGAGCGCGGATAGGTAGAATTCTAAGTAAGGTTTATTATGCCCAAATGTAAAATAAGTTTATTTCTTTAATATAAGTTGAAGTTGAAGTTTAATAAAAGTTTTTTTTGTGTGTGCTTCCCCCTCCCATTTCAGGCAAGAATTCTGCACGAATAGAGCCACCTCCCGATCCAAGGCGGCCTGAGACTCGTGCTTACTGCTAGCTAGTTGGTGGTGTATCTGGCGCCCTTTTCACAAATAAATTCTTTTGATACACCGATTTTGTCTGTGAGAATCGGCTCACAAGTAGATTAATATATTTATTTTAAAAAGTATAGAATATTAAGTTTACTGAAATTCTCACATCGCAGAGTATAGATCAACTTCAAATCCGAATCGTTGATCAAGACGGAAATTTAGTGAATTTCCGAGGAGAGGAAATCACTATTAGACTTCACATAAAATCTGTATAATGGGAATCGTTTACAATCCAAGTGTGCATATAAGTCAGCCATCATGTCAACCCACCATCAATCGTCCAAAGGTACTCAAACCGTTAACACATAAGATCATCCAGTTTCTCAAAAGCATAGGTCTCAAAGTACGTGGAAAAAGATAAATTGTATCATTCTCTGCTGCTTTCAGAAAAATGGACGAAATTCTAAGCATTCAATCAGGTGTCGCATTCGATGAGTCTATTGCTCATTATGAGGTTCACGCACATCAACCATACTCCACATTAAGTTTCAATAACAGTGATGAAATCCGTATTTCTATTCAGCATCAAGATTTATGCCTCTTGCCATCATGTAGTTACATCCATGTATGTGGAAAATTACAAAAACCAGGTGGACAAGCACCAACTAAAACTAATTTCGTTAACAATGGCATTTGTCATCTGTTTGATGAAATTCGATATGAACTTAATGCTGTAGAGATAGATAAAAGTAAAAATGTTGGTCTGAGTAGTCTCATGAAGGGATGCACTACATTTAATCCAAATCAGACTCTAACATTAGAAAATGCAGGCTGGCTTGGTGTTGAAGAAGGAAACAAAACAATTGTAGATGATCATGGAAATTTTGAAGTTTCTATCCCTCTAAGTATGATTTTAGGCTTCGCAGAAGATTACAAGAAAATTGTTGTTAATATGAAGCATGAACTCATTCTCACAAGATCAAGAAATGACCTGAATGCTATAGTACAGGAAGGTACTGTAGCCAACAATGCAACCACATATGAACCTTATCAAATAAAAATATAAAAGATAGAGTGGTTAATGCCATATGTTATTGCATCAGATAAACAAAAAATCCAGCTGTTAAATTTCATTGGCAAAGATAATCCTATTTCTATGAGTTTTCGGTCATGGAAGTTATTTGAATATCCTCTTCTTCCAACAACAAATAAACACGTCTGGACGGTAAAAACTTCAAACCAATTGGAGAAACCACGTTTCGTGATTCTTGGATTACAACCGGGAAAAAAAGGTTCAAGATCTAAAAATGCCAGTCGCTTTGACCACTGTAATATTAGTAATGTGAGACTTTTCTTGAATTCGCAATATTATCCGTACAACAATCTCAATCTTGACATATCTAAGAATCAATTTGCTATTCTATATGATATGTATGCTAATTTTCAGAAAAGCTATTACGGAAGAGATTCACAACCATTGTTGACAAAGTCTCAGTTTATCAACTTTGAACCACTCATAGTTATTGACTGTTCACGACAAAAAGAATCTCTAAAGAGCGCTCCTGTCGATGTACGTCGAGAATTTAAGTCTCAAACTGACTTTCCAGCTAATACTTCAGCTTATTGCATGATCTTACACGATCGCATCGTTCAGTACAATCCTATTAGTGGAGATGTTCGGAAGCTTGTCTGAATTATCTTCACTTTTACGTAAAAAAATTAATATTTCAAAATGGAATATGCGGTAGACATGATTGGTTTTAAGCAAATGGGTGGTGAATATGTTCTAAAGGAAATAACAATCATTCCTCTCAACGACAGTGGTGATCCCATTGTTCATCTATTCAAAAAACCTTTTTCATGGAAAAGGCTCTCTGACGAATTGCAACAAGAAAACATTCGACTCAAACATAATCATGGAATAGCTTGGAACACTGATGGACTAGATTACTCTCAAATTGCAAACTTACTCTGTGAACATTTACATGATGCTACAAAAATTTTTGTTATTAATGAATTCAAACGAAAATGGTTGCTAAGATTCAAATTTCCCGTTTATAACATCAATGAATACGGATACCCATTAAACCCATCTTTCAAATGCGTTACTGTGTGTACAAACCATAATCCAATTCATAAGACTGTCTGTGCACTACACAATGTCAAACTCATGAAATTATTCTATCTCTCACAAAACCATTTGTAAGAAAAAAAAAGTAGAAAAAGTAGAAAACGCTATAGGCATACTAGTTCACATTCGGATTCTAAAACACGTGCTAGAATCCGTACGGGTTCTAACACACCTTGGGCTGTGCTAGAATCCGGGTGTGCCAGTATGCCTATAGCCTATCTACTTATTAGCAGTTATTTGCGTTTGTTTACGGCTATTTGCAATTTCTTGCAATTATTTACAGTTATTAACAATTATACGCTTTTTAAGAAATTTTTTAATTTTTTATATATAGGAAAAAATTTCCAAGACAATAAATTTTTATGAATAACTATTATTTACTATAAATAACTGCAAGTTTCTGCAAATAACTATAAAAATCAGAAAATAATTGCAAATAACTGCAAGAATCCGCAAATAACGGTAAATAACTGTAAAAATTAAAAAATAACTGCAAATAACTGTTACTTTTATCTTAATTTTTAAAAATTGTATTGTACAAAATTGTTGTGTTTATAAATGTTAATAACTGTTAATAACTGCAAATAACTACCATTAACTGCAAATAACCGCTCATTCTGTCTCAAACTAAACTATTTATAACAGTTACTACCCTAGTGGAAATCGAATCTGTGAATAACTGGGAATAACTGGAAATAACTGGAAATAACTGGGAATAACTGTGAATAACTGGGAATAACTGTTATAAACTGTTCAGTTTGAGACAGGAATAACAGTTTTTCCCAGTTATTCCCAGTTATTCCCAGTTATTCCCAGTTATTCTCAGTTATTCCCAGTTATTCACAGTTTATAACTTAAAAATAATTTGAAAAAACAGAGGTACGAATAACAGTTATTCCCAAATATATTTGTAATAGAAAAAAAAAATAAAAAAAATATATATTTTTTTCATTTTTTCAAATTTATATTTTTCAAATTATTATTAAACTAAACTGTAAATAACTGGGAATAACTGTGAATAACTGGGAATAACTGGGAATAACTGGGAATAACTGTTATTCCTGTCTCAAACTGAACAGTTTATAACAGTTATTCCCAGTTATTCACAGTTATTCCCAGTTATTCACAGATTCGATTTCCACTAGGGTAGCAGTTGTTTGCTGTTATTAGCAAAACTGATTTCTACTAGGGTACCAAAAAATATAAACGATTTTCTAAAAAACTAACTTTTGACACAGACTATATAGCCCATACAACTTTAAACATGCAATAAAAGGAGAGAAAAAGAAAGAACAAAAAAGAAATTTTTCATAAAGACGGTTAAAGAGTGTGTTGTATTTGTAAAAATAAAAATTAAAAGCGTGATTCATAAGTTTATATCTAAACTAAGCATTGCTTGGATGTTAACATGTGGTGCCTAGGAAAATTTTAAGGTAAACGAAAAGGTTTGGGTTTTCCCGACTTGCAAGTTCGCGCTTAAACGGCAGGTCAAGTAAGAGCATCAATGGCTAATACACGATGTGAATACATATTGTACGTTGTACACTAAAAAATATTTTACTTTCTACAAGTTTAGTTGTGCAAATTACAATCTGACCAAGTAATGCATCAAGACAACGAGAGTTTTAAAATATATAAGATGTGCTTATGCCATAAAGAATGTTAGTTGAAAATAAATAAAATACAAATGTAAATGGCATATGTGTATATATGTAAACATGCATGTACATATATATAAATATAATAAATCATAAAACTGCAGTTATGAATAATAATAATTCAAATTATTATTATTATTTATTTTTAAAGAGACGACTGTATTTAAGAATGTACGAGTGTATTTTTAAAGAGTGTCAAATAACATCTTCAAAGTTTATGCACATAAAATAACTTTGAAAAATGAATTTTTTACTTATTATTTCAGAAAAAATGAAATTTTTAGAAAATTCATAAAGAAAGTCAAAGATGTTTTCCAGCTGGATACCAACCATAAAGGTAAAGATTCATTTGACGAAATCACCAAAAATACTACTAAGTTTATTACGATCAGTGCCCACACAGCATGGAAGATTTGAAATATTCCTATGTCCGCTAGAAATCCATGTAAAAACATTTCAAACATTTCATGAAATGTTTGTACATGGGTTTTTCGCGAATATAGGAATTTCCGGAAATATTCCAAATCTTCCATGCTGTGTGGGTGGGTAGGTAAATGAGAGTACTCGAGTAAAATAAATTTTTAATTTAATATATATATATATATATATATATATATATATATATATATATATATATATATATATAAATAAATCTAGCTAATAATTATATCTTTACTCCCTTTATTGGTGAATTCATTATAATAGGAGTGAAGAACAAATGAGTCAGCTTAAAGGTATATACATATGTGTATGTATACTCTACTGAAAAATATATATGAGATCTCATATGAGATTTTGGCACGAGAACTCATATGAGATCTTATATGAGATCTCATTTATATTTTACATTTTCAACCCTCCTAAAAAATATATATGAGATCTCATATGCGATCCCGTATGAGATCTCATATATATTTTCTATTTTCAACCCTACTAAGAAATATATTACAATGTCATGTGAGATCTCATATGAGCTCTCGTATGAGTTCTCATATATATTTTACATTTTCAACCATGCTAAAAAATATATGAGATCTCATATAAGATCGCAAATGAGATCGCATGTAAGATCTCATATGAGATCTCATATATATTTCTTAGTAGGGTTGAAAATAGAAAATATATATGAGATCTCATGTGAGATCTCATTTGAGATCGGATGTGAGATCTTATATGAGATCTCATATATATTTTTTAGTAAGATTGAAAATGTAAAATATAAATGAGATCTCATATATATTTTTCAGTAGGGTATACCTATGTGTATGCACATACATATATATGTGTGTATATCCCTGTTGAAAATAATGACGTCTTTCTAAGACGTCTTTGAAGACGTCTTTGGTCGCATCTTAGATTGGAACAAAAAAAAGACGTAATTTTTCCAATGTTTAGAAAAGCTATTTAACAAATGACGTCTTTTTATTAAAAAAAATACGTCTTCGAAATTATAAAAAGAAGTTATTTGTTAAATAGCTTTTCTAAACATTGGAAAAATGATGTCATTTTCTCCAAATTTAGGAAAAAATAACGTCATTTTTTATGAATTATGACATTGAAAAATGTCTTTACATGATATTTATTTTCCATTTAAAGGAAAAAAACAAAAACGTGGTAAATCTCGTAGTGTCAACTTTTCGAATAACGAAGAGTATTTGCGATTAAACTGAGCGTTGTGACCTTATATATCTGCATCTTTGAAATTTGTATAAGGGATCGCAAAACTTGAAAATCGCCACCTGGTGAGTTAAAATTAAATTAACGCAATCGATCATCAATTCCACTGTAAACCACTAGGTGGCGTTTTTTTAAAGTTTGATGATCCTTGATGGAAATTTCGAAGATGCAGATATATAAGGCCAGAATATTCTCAGCTTCATCGCAAATGCTATTCGTTTTTCGAAGAGTTGAAACTACGAAATTTACCTCGTTTTTGTTTTTTCCTCTAAATGGCAAATGATTATCATGTAAAGTCATTTTTCAATAATATAATTCATGAAAAATGATGTTTTTTTTCCTGAATTTGGAGAAAAAGACGTCTTTGGTCTTAGATTGGACCAAAAAAAGATGTCATTTTTCCAATGTTTAGAAAAGCTATTTAACAAATGACATCTTTTTATAATTTCAAAGGTGTATTTTTTTCATAAAAATTCGTAGGAAAAGACGTCATTTCTATAAAAAAATACGTCTTTGAAATAATAAAAAGACGTTATTTGTTAAATAGCTTTTCTGAACATTGGAAAAAATGACGTCTTATTTTTTTCCAATCTAAGACACGACCAAAGATGTCTTAGAAAGACGTCATTATTTTCAACAGGGATATATTAAGACACCGTTACCTTGTAGGGTCAATTGCATACAGGTGAACACTGTGCGTATTGCCTGTGTGTAAGAGACTAAGGTCATTAGGCTTGTGATTTTGTGTTCAAACACAAATCTAATTACCTGTTACGAATTTATTGTATTTGATGTTTGGTCAATAAGTTCAATAGCAAGGCTTCATATTTAATCTTTATTGCTGCTTTACAGATCGAATTGCAACTCATAGAAAACGGGTGACAGCTCGTAAATGACAGACTCCAAAGACGTGCAGGGGAGAAAAAGAGGATTGAGATTAAAGAAGCCACAATCCAACGAGAAGGAAAATCTGTTCAAGAAGCTGGAAATATGATGTCAAGAATCCTAATGATATCCACGGTGACAATAACAACAAAAATATTAATTTTAATATTAAAATGACAGGTAAAAGAGATATATACTAATATTATAATTAAGTCACATTGAAATTAAAGAACAGTAGACGATCAGTAAGACGGTATGAAATTCTGCATTAAAAGTGTTGAAAAGTGGCACGTGCATGTATGAGTGGAGTAAGAACAGTATGAGTGTAAAAGCAGCAAAGTAAAAGAGAGTTTATTTAAAAGAGATAAACCGAAACTTATAGTGTCTAAAGTTTCAGGTAACGAGCGTGATGCAAAAATTATACGATATGACAAAATTCTTCAGGATATAAAGAATTTGTGTGAAACTACAACAAAGTTCACAAAACAATTCGCAGCTTCCATAACAGATTTCAAGAATACACTTGCAAAAACATTAAATCAAGGTATACTGAAGAACATTAAATCGAAAGGTATACTGAAGGCAATAAAGCATGAATCATGGGAGTAACATGATCAAACAACGAGTACTCTTGAAGAGATTAAGATCAGTTTTGAAACGATGTGGATTAGATACGTGTAATGTACACGGAGTTGTTGGACAGAATCGCAGACTCAAAATGGAGTTCGAGACGTAAAAGAATATAACGACAATGGCACAAGTATCGATTTAAAATAATCAAGTATCTTACAATATTCAAAATGCAACGAGCCTATTCAATCGCAGTTATCGCAAACATTGGCAATCATTAGAAAAGAATTTGAAAGCTTGAAATATAACAAGTTCAACGAACAATTAGATGTCTTCAATCACTAAAAAAAACTGTAAAAAGCACTAATATAGAAAAAAAAGACTACAAATTTACAAGCCAAATTAATATTTGAACATTTTATGACTGTTTGAAATTAGAATGAAGATCATGCGATTGATTTCATGTTACAGAGAAAGGAATATCAATAACTGTCAAGGATGAACAAGCCATACAAAAAGGGTACATTTAAAATGTGCGATATAATCATGAACCAGATTAATCAAAATTATCATGCTATGATTTGAATATCAATGATCTAAATTTAATGATTATCAAAAAAAAAGATCATGACAATGTGAGAACGAATAATAACGATATAAGTAAGAATTAAAACGATGCGAGAAGGAGTTAAAACAAAGGTTAAAACGATATGGAAGACAAATGTAACAGCTTCAATTAGATGGTAGCCATGCAGAGGACAGGCTTCTTACGAGGGAAAAACATTTAAATATTAGAATGGATTCAAGAAAATTTTTAAATGAAAAAAAATTTTCTGACCCTCTGATCAAGTGTCAAAAGGAGAAAAATATAATGCATTCTATAACATCACTATCACTGCACTGCTTGAAGTTCAGGCCCTACAGTTTGTAATTAAAAAATATAATGGGAAAGACTTCAGTTAGGATTAGCTATATTATGCAACCTTAAGTCTGGAAATGTAATAAAGATAATAGCTCTCTATAGATAGTTCTCTCAAGCTAGGGTTGACCTCAACGATACAAGATGTTATGATTGTAAAAATCGAGAAAATTATGAAAGGAGTTGTCTAATGAAGAATGAAATTAAAATGCTATAACTACAATAGCTTTGCTATTATGCAACGTTACCACGTTGCTTCGAATTGCTCAAAAGAAACACAAACTGGTACGAAAATGAGTAACTTAAACCAGACAGAAAGAAGAATTTTTACAAACAAGACGAATAGATAACGTAAAAAAATACAATGATGAATTCAAATATATTCAATGCAAAGAAGGCAAACTTCAACATGTATATGGAAAATCTTTAAGTTAAAGTTGAAGAAAGTAACAGATACACTAAAAACGAAATATATAGAACCGATGACAAAATGAAGGTTAAAGACACTAGGAATTTAAGAAAATAAAGAAAACTCGCCTAAGAAATTATTATTAAAGTTTTGAATTTATTTCTTCCGAAGATTGTTGACTGCTTGAGGTAGATGAAATAGGTGTATTTTTCACTTTATCTAAAAATATTCTGTAACATGAAGGACATACTTTATCCTCTCTAGAAAAAGAAGTATTCAGATACAAGCGCTTCAAAGACTCCGTTAGATCACCCAATTCTCTAAACGGATTTTTGAAGCAATCGTAAATAACTTTGTTGTGCCTTTCTTTCAAATCCTTGCACTTAGTCTTAACAACCAGTGATGCCATTATTATTAATTAGTTCTACGACAGAGCGAAAAAAAAAATTTTGTTAGACAATTTTATTTTTGATCTTACTTGTCTTATACGCTTGAATGCGTCAAGTCGTTAATGAGAATGCAAAAAGTGAATCGTCGCCATCTAGCGGTGGCATATGTCACTCCCTACAAAGTAAATTTAAATCGTAAGCGCAACATTCAAACTGAATAAAAAATTTTAATCATCAACAAAAAAAAATTTCTATTTTTATAAACTTAGAATCATCATAACTTCGGTTCTAATTGATAAAAAAATTTAATCGAGGGTTTATTTTAAAGATTTTTGTTAATATATTTGATAAATTAATAAATAAAAGCATAAACGAATTATAAAAAGACGTAACTGTTGGAAAAATGGCATGATGCGCCATGGTATCAATGCTTTAAAATGGAAAATATAAAAAAACGTTGAAGAATAAGGCAAAATCGCATATTCTCATCCATCCTAAAAGGAAGTATGTTTTATGTATTAAAACATAAAAATATAAAAAAAAATATATAGTTTTTGAGAAAATTGCGTTTGATAAAAATTGCTTTTTTTCGGCTTTCCATGAATAACTCAGAGAGATCAACTCGTATCGCAAAAATCAAAAGGGCATTTAAAACTAGACTAAATTTCGCACATTTTCATTAAAAGAACGTCCAAAAAGGTCAAAAATTGACAGAGCTACGGTAATTTGAAAATTGAGGTTCATTTTCAGTTTTTAAATTTTCATTTTTACACTCAACACTAAATACGCTGTAGCGAGGAAAAAACATATTTTCGAGCGTTCTATGAGGTGAATTTTATCTTCATATACATATTGGAAGGTATTTCTATCACTTAAAAGAAAAAAAAAATTCGATCAGTGACGGCCTGCATGAATCTGAATGGAATCAATCAAACAATTTTTTCTCAACGCATTGACTTCAAAAGTCCTTTATGACTTATGACTGTATAAAAATAAAACTGCACTTTTTATTCGATATCGCATTGTTTTATTTAAGGAGACGCAGATAAAATGTAAATGAACAGTTGATGCGACCTTTGCTGGTGAATTAGTTTCATAACAACCCTTTTAATCTTTTCTGCTTTATCTTTGACCATTATAGAGGATATTTAAAGACGACAGGTTCAGCTAAATAAGGTAAATATAAGATTTACTCAAAAAGTTTATTTCCTATTTGCATAATTCGAACGGAAACAAATTAAAAATTATAATATAAAAAAAATTTTTTCATTTTCAAGAAAATTATTTCAACTGTTTCAAAATGACAGCTCTTTTTCAAAATAAGAAAAACGATTTTTCGACTATGAAATAGAAGCAATATTTCAAAAGAATGTATTAAATGAAAGTTATAGAACATAAAAACATACACATTTTTTATACAATATTTTTCTTTCAAATCAATATTTTTCAAGTCATTCATAAAACTAAATATAAAATTTAATTAAATGTTTAAAAGTAAATACTTTTCATGGATAACCTGAAAAAATTAATTTTAGACAAAAGAATATAGAATGAAAAAGATGCATTTTTTTGTTCTAGAATTTTTATTTAATAAATTTTTTTTATAAAATCGCTTATTTTTTAACTTATATCCTAGTGGAAATCAAATTTGTGAATAAGTGGGAATAATGGAAAACAACTGTGAATAACAGTTATAAATTGTTCAGTTTGAGACAGGAATAACAGTTAGTACCAGTTATTCTCAGTTATTTACAGTTGTTCCCAGTTATTCCCAGTTATTTCTAGTTATATTCAGTTAAGTGAAAAAATAATATAAATATCAGAGGTATTATTCCCAGTTATTTATAGTTATTTAAAATTATTCCCAGTTATTTTCAGCTATTCCCATTTATTCACAATTTGGTTAGAAAATAATTTAAACTATCAGAAGTATTAATAACGAATTATTAAACGTATAATTTCTATTTTTAGCTTGGTTTTTAAAATACTTCGTTAAAAAATATAGAAATATTAATTTATTTTTCCTTTTTTTTTATTTTTATAACTTTTCTTTTATGATTCTTATTTTTTCTATTTCTTTATCTTCAGTTTAGACTAGTCGTTTCTCTTTTCAATATACTAAAAAAATTACTTCATAATTCATGAGGATAAATAATTAAATTTAATAAAATAATAATCTTTAATATTATTAAATTTTCTTTATTTATCAAAAATAAAACACGTACCCATACAGCATGAAAGAACTTTGAAAGGATTCTGAAAGGATTCATGAAAGAACTACAATCTTTCAGAAATATTTCACTGAAAGGATTCTGAAATAATTCTATGTCCGAGGTATTATTCTTTTAAAAATAATACAAAAAAATATTTTATAAAGAATTCACAAGACATTTCAAAATCCTTTCAATGAAAGAATTCTGTAAGGATCCATGAATTCTTTTGGTAATAATTCGTAAATCTTTTCATACATCTTCCATTGAAAGGATTCTGTAAGAATGATAAGAAATATTTTTAAAATATTTCATTGTATTATTTCTAAAAGGAATATACCCCGGACATAGAATCATTACAGAATCCTTTCAATGAAAGAATTCTGTAAGGATCGATGAATTCTTTTGGTAATAATTCGTAAATCTTTTCATACATCTTCCATTGAAAGGATTCTGTAAGAATGATATGAAATATTTTTAAAATATTTCATTGTATTATTTCTAAAAAGAATATACCCTGGACATAGAATCATTACAGAATCCTTTCAATGAAAGAATTCTGTAAAGATCCATGAATTCTTTTAGTAATAATGCATTAATCTTTTCATATATCTTTAGTTGAGAGACGTGTAAAGTTGTAGAAACTTTATTCTTTCCTGTATTATTTAAGAATCAATTTAGAATTAATACACACACACACACACACACACACACACACACACACACACACACACACACACACACACACATATATAACGGATATGATGATATAATTATTTATAGGATTACGAATAGTTTCACAGCGGTTAAAATCGAAGTTATCATACCACAGACATCGTACGCATAACAATTTATAGTTTCCATTTTAGATTCTTATTTTCCTTATATATGAAACGGGAAGCACTCTTATCGCTTGCGAGAGTAAGAGATACCGCCATCAAGCGGATAAATTATAAACTAACCCCGAAAATATTTCTAAATGATTCTGTTATATTTCACGTTTTCTTTCAAAAAGTCCTTTCAAAGTCCATTCAGTAAGGATTCATGTAATAACTTTTATTCTCGACATGATAAATTCTTTCATGAATTATCTCAAAAAGATTTCAAAATTATCTCATGTATGATTTCTTAAGACTTTACCAAAATATTGCATGAATTATTACATGAATGCTTTTTGAAAGAATCTCGAAATGATTCGGTGAAAGAATACCTTAGATCATTCCGAAAATCTTTCTGAACTATTTTACGACTGGAACCTTCGAAAGAGTTCTGAGTTCTTTCTTGTTTCCTTTCAAGAAGTCTTTTCACAGTCCTTTCAGTAAGGATTTATTTAATAACTTGTATTCTCATCATAAGTTATTTCATGAATTAATTCAAAAAGATTTCAAAATTATTTCATGTATGATTTCTTAAGACTTTACCAAAATATTGCATGAATTATTTCATAAAAGCTTTTTGAATGAATCTTAAAATGATTTGCTGAAAGAATACCTAAGATCATTCCGAAAATCTTTCTAAATTATTTTATGATTAGAACCTTCGTAAGATTTCTGAGTTCTTTCTTGTTTTCTTTCAAGAAGTCTTTTCAAAGTACTTCTAGTAAGGATTCATGTAATAACTTTTTCGTCATGATAAGTTCTTTCATGAATTATTTCAAAAAGATTTTTAAAATATTTCATGTAAGGATTCGTGAAATTTTACGAAAATCTTACATAAAATTATTACGTTAAAGCTTTTTGGAAGAATATTGAAATTATTCGGTGAAAGAATAACTTAGATTATTTCGAAAATCTTCCTGAATTATTTTACCACTGGAACCTTTGAAAGAGTTCTGAGTTCTTTCTTGTTTCCTTTCAAGAAGTCTTTTCAAAGTCCTTTTAGTATGGATTCATGTAATAACTTTTATTCTCATCATAAGTTATTTTATGAAATATTTCAAAAAGATTTCAAAATTATTTCATGTATGATTTCTTGAGACTTTACCAAAATATTGCATGAATTATTTCATGAATGCTTTTTGAATGAATCTTGAAATGATTCACTGAAAGAATACTTTAAATCATTCTGAAAATCTTTCTAAATTATTTTATGATTAGAACCTTCGTAAGATTTTTGAGTTCTTTCTTGTTTCCTTTCAAGAAGTCCTCTCAAAGTCCTTTCAGTAAGGATTCGTGTAATATTTCATGCCTTAACTTTCGTTTCCTTCTTGGTATTATTTTTGTAAAGACTTTGTAATCTTCCTGTGTATTATTTCATAAATTCTTTTCAAAAGAATATAGTTATCTTTTTAAGTTCTTTTTAAATGCTTTCAACGTATTATTACTTGTGATATTTCATGAAATTATTTCAAAATTCTTTCATGCTGTGTGGGGTAATGTTAATATAATTTCCATGAAAAAAATGAATTACAAAATGAATAAATTCAAAATATTTTATTATTTTTACATCCAGGCCTATACGCACATTTAAATGCAGCTAATATCACATCTACTTCAAGTTAATAATTGAATATTTCTTGAATCTATTTATAAAAATACAACTACATTTTTTTATAAATCACTATGATGCGAAATACAGAGAGTTGGTGTTCTTCTAGAACACAGTCTGTGTAATACTTTATAAACATGTATCTAGGTGTAAGATTAAAATAAATTATAATAATGTATATTTCATATAAACATTCTTTCTTACGTTAATAATAATATTTGTCAGCGATTAATACGTTGCTATTGATATTTTACAATGACTGATTTTATGATTTCATAAGAGGTTATTTTGAGATTCTTCTAGTCTTTTAAAATTATATAAGCTATTTATCCATTTAATTTAATGTAAACTAATCAAATAATATTTAAACATTTCAAAGTAAAAGCGCATTATCTAACTTATGTGGAGAAAAAAATGTACAACTAAGAATAACTGGGAATAACTGTGAATAACTGTTATTAGTATCTCTGATTTTTCAAATAATATTTTAACCAAACTTGAAATAACTGAGAATATCTGTATATAACTAGGAATAACTGGGAACAACTGGGAATAACTGTTATTAGTATCTCTGATTTTTCAAATTATATCTTAACCAAACTGGAAATAATTGTGAATATCTGTAAATGACTGGGAATAACTGGGAATAACTGGTGCTAACTGTTATTCCTGTCTCAAACTGAAAAGTTTATAACAGTTATTTCCAGTTAATAATTAAACTGTTAATAATTAAAAATAATTGCTAATCACTGCAAACAACTGCTAAAAGCTGCTAATAACTGTTATAAATAGTTTGGTTTGAGACAGAAGTAGCGGTTATTTGCAGTTAATAGCAGTTATCATCAGTTATTAGCAGTTATTAGCAATTATTAGCATTCATAAGCAGTTATTTGCTATTTCATTGATTTATAATTTAAAATAGAAGTACTAATAACAGTTATTAGCAGTTATATGCATTTACTTACAGTTATTTGCAATTTCTTGCAATTATTTACAGTTATTAACGATTATACGCTTTTTAAAAAATGTTTTAATTTTTCATATATAAGAAAAAATTTCCAAGACAATAAATTTTCATGAAAAACTATTATTAGCTATAAATAACTGCAAGTTCCTGCAAATAACTACAAAAATCAGAAAATAATTGCAAATAACTGCAAGAATCCGCAAATAACGGTGAATAACTGCAAAAATAAAAAAATAGCTGTAAATAACTGTTACTATTATCTTAATTTTTAAGAATTGTATTGTACAAAATTGTTGTGCTTATAAGTGTTAATAACTGTTAATAACTGCAAATAACTACTACTAACTGCAAATAACCGCTACTTCTGTCTCAAACCAAACTATTTATAACAGTTATTAGCATTTGCTTGCAGTTATTAGCAAAACTGATTTCCACTAGGATACTCACAATTTTTTTTTCCGCTAGGGTAGCTATAAACTAGTTGTTGTACATTTAAAAAAAAGACTTGTAATTGTTCCATCTTACAAAAAAAATAATTTTTCTCATAACGTATTTTAAAGGGTCACATTTTTCGACCAATCGAAAATATAAGACACTTTCGTGTAGCGGTTGCCGATCTCCCACCGATATCTCCGAGCACAACTAGTTTATTCCCTACTAAAAATATTATATGAGCTCTCATGTGGGATCTCATATGCAATCTCATATGCGATCTCATATGCGATGTCACATGAGATTTTATATGAATTTTTGGCAAGCAAACTTATATAAGATCTCATATATTTAAAAAAATTTTTCAAATAAAATAAAATATATGAGAGCTCCCATGTGAGATCACATATGAGATCACATATTAGATCTCATATGAAATCGCCTATGAGATCGCATACAAGATCTTACATACATTTGTTGAATTTTAAAAATATAATAAATATATGTGAGATCTCATGTGAGATTGCATATGAGATCGCATATATTTTTTTCAATTTTCAAAATAAATTAAAATATACGAAAGATCTCATATGCGATCTCATATGCTATCTTAGATGTGATCTCACATGAGATCTCTCATAAATTTTATTCTATTTAAAAAATTTAAAATAATGTATGGGAGCTCATATAATATTTCTAGTAGGGTTATTGTCTATAAGACTGTAAATGATAGTACAATAAATTTACCTTTTAAATAATATAATTTATGTTTATACATTGTATTTTGATACAAATTAATATCTAATTTATTAGTTTTAATTGTTACAATACAATATAATTTGTTAATAATAGCAGTTAATTATGAGTACAGTATAAAACGATTAATGATTATATTTTATTTTTGTGTGCACCATAATTTATATTTTTCTTAAAAAACATTGTGATAAATAGAATTATCGGTAGTGAAGTTCTAACCATCAGAAAAAAATGATTAGCAGTAAGGTTTATGGTAATTATTTTTATTTTCGTTCAAGTTTTTCACTAAATGTTATTAAAAAGAAATATGAGTTATTGTACAACCCATATGAAAATAATTTTTGTGAGAAATTGTGAATAACTGTTAATAATTATAATAAACTACCGCAATTGAGACATTAATAAGAATTAATAACAGTAAAAAACTGTTAATAACAATTAATAATAGTTAATAATAATTATGAACACTAAATAACAATTCTTAACTGAAAGTTATGATTATTAATAATTATTTATAGTTATTCACATTTATTCACATTTATACACATTTATTGACAGTTACTCCCATTTTCTAAAATTTCAGAATTGTTGAATAATTTATTATTATTTATACTTATTTGTAATTATTTATATTTATTTGCAATTAGTTACAGTGAATTATAGTTATTAACACTTTCTTACAGATATTTACAGTTTTTCACATTTATTAACAGTTATTAACAGTTTTTCACATTTACAAAATTTTTCGCGTATATATAAAAAAAAACGATTATACGTGTGAAAATTTTTGAAAGTGTGAAAAGTGTTAATAACTGTTAATAAATGTGAATTAATGTGAAAAATTACAAATATTTGTAAATAACTATAAATAATAGTAAATTATTATTATTTACAATTAATCATTATTATTATCTATTCGTAACAATTATTAACTGATATCAAGTGTTATTTACTATTATTAATGTCCCAATTGCGGTAGTTTATTATAGTTATCAACAGTTATTCACATTTTTTTACATTTTTACACAGTTATTAATAGTTATTCACAGAAATTATTTCCATATGGGAAGGAGAGAAAAGTACAGTAAAAAATTACAATACTTTTTATAAAAATTACCATACTGTATCGTATAGCTGTATCGTATAGCTACCACAAATTGTCATTCCAGCCAAAAATAACCATACTTTATAGTAAAATTTGTTAAAAAAATTATAATGATTTTAGAGTTTGTACGATTTAGTATGATAATCGTTAAATAAACTATTGTAACTTCTTACCTCACTTTTTTTTCCGAGCAGAGATTTTAAACTATTTGAAAAATTAATCGTTTTTCAACGTTTCACTTAAAAAGAAGAAACAATTATAAAAAAATTTTATTTGACACTTAAATTTAGCATATTTTCTATTTTAATTGTTTTATTTTTTATTTTTATCCTGTGTTTGAAATTAAACTATGACACGTATTTCAATACTTGGTGTTACTAAAAACTGTTAAATGTTCGTTTTTTCTATAATTTAGTTTAATATGAAATCTTAGTTATTCAAAGAAGATTTTCTCGGTAATAATATATTCTCTGTATCCCTTAGGCGAAATCACGCAGTTCCGCCGATCATGAAAAAAAAAGACAGACGATACTATGTATGTTGCGTTTATAAATTTGAACGAATTGTATTCTAATTAAATATAATATTAAACTTTAAAATCTTATCTTATAAATAGTGTAGTGTTATAAAAAGTGTACACACTCTTTTTTCTTATTTTAACTCATATAAAAAAATAAAAGAGGCTTGTGTGCATGTGTTTTTATGTGTTTCTCTCTCTCTCTTTTTCGTGAATAAAAGAGGATTCTTGTCCACGGGTTTTTCATGTGTTTCTCTCTCTTGTGAATGAAAGAAGCTCGTGTATGATGTTCTTCTCTCACACACTTTTTTTCTCGAATTAATTCTTTCTTTCTCTCGTGATTTAAGCTTGTGCATGTGTTTTTTTATTCCTGCCGCCCTCAGCCAGCTCGCGCTCGCTTCGCTCGCGCAGCAAATGCTGGGCGGCAGGAATGAACAACACATATACACGCACAAAAACAAAAAAAATAAAATGAATAATTGTTAATTTATGTAACATGATTTCGCCTAGGGATAGAGAAAAGCATTATTTCTTACACGGAGACTAAATGAAACACCCACACGTACGTGTGAAAGTTTCATTTTATCTCCTTGTAAGAAAATCTACTATTGAATTAAGAATCTTTGATTTTTGATACACAGCTGTATTTATGTATAATAAAAAGCTCGGGTTTAAATTTTGTGACCCTTTAGAGCTCTCAAAGTGAAATATTGCTGTTTGAAAATAACATGTGATCTCATTAAAATATACTCATTTTACCTTTTTCAGAAATACTACAAAATAAAAAGTTTCAAAAAAATTTTAATGTATGTAGAAAATTATTTCGAGCCTGTGTCATTTATAAAAAGTATTATTCAGAGCTTGCAAGAAGGGAAAAATAGTATGTTATGTTGCATATAGTAAATTACGGCATTCTAGGCTGGCATAGATATAGATCTTGAAGTGAAACCAAGATAGCTAAAATGCTTGCCTAAAGTGGAAAATGACGTTATTTTTTTTAATGACATGATTTTCTTAAATGACGTTATTCGTTAGCGAGAACGCGGGATTTAGGAAAATAGTGGTCTTTGAATGACGTGATTCTATTACAATGACATGATTTTTTATGAGTGACTTTATTTGTTGTTCAAAAAGACGTGATTTATAGTAGGAAATGATGTTATTTTTCTTTAATGACATGATTTTCTGTCTGGCCTTTTATATCTGCGTCTTCCAAATTTGTGTAAGAGATGACAAAACTTAAAAAAACGCCACCTAGTGACTTAAAGTCAAACCGACGTTATCGATCATTAATAGCGATTTTAATGCACTAGGTGGCGTTTTTCTAAGTTTTGTCATCCCTTACACAAATTTGGAAGACGCAGATATAAGAGGTCAGGCGGTAGAAGATCTTCGAAAAACTATGAAAAAATATGTGAAAAATACACGTGAAAAATATACGTGAAAAAACACACAAATTTTACATGTAAAAAACACGTGTTTTTTTTAATTGGGTAACGAGTAACGTCATTGAAGAAAATTATATCATTAAAGAAAAATAACGTCATCTCCCACTATGAATCACGTCTTTTTCATAATTTAATAAGCCATCAAAGCTCATTTAAAAAATGACGTTATTTTCTCAAAAGACGTCATTTTAACATAAATGACGTCGCGAAATGTCTCAATTTGCAACGTCATTTGATGAAATGACGTTATTAAATGACGTTGTTAAATGACGTCATTAAATAACGTCAATAAATAACGTTATCATTTTCAACAGGGTACTGCACATAAAAATACATCAATTTTGTATTAAATTTTATAAACTGAGAATTGAATTTTACATGCATGTTGACTTATTTACGTTTTGGTTTTTTTTTTCTTTGGATGGCTGTCGGGTCCTCTGTGGGATCTTCAAGTTGCCACCGTACATATGTAGTAAAGTCCTTTCACTTTTTGTAAATATAATTTTTTGCCCAGGGTAACTTATTCATATCGTTTTTTGTGGTCTCCGAGTTCTACTCCCCGCAGAAAAATTCGAAAAAATTTTCCGAAATTTTCCCAGGGAAATCAAGCTCCGGTCCACTAGAGTGCGAGCCAAGAGCCTTAGCCCCTATTCGCTACCGCCAGTCCTTACGTTTTGGTTATATGTTCGTCAAATTTCATTTAAATTTTGATGAAAGTTTTTAATGAACCTACTTGAAATTTGCTTCCATTATTGGCATTAAATTTTTTTAAATTTTCAACAGTGTAGTCATTTAAAGAATCCCCGATGATATTGACCTTTAACAATGTTTAAAAGTCATACCCCATATGGAAATAATTTCTGAGAATAACTATTAATAACTGTGTATAAATATGAAAAAATGTGAATAACTGTTAATAACTATAATAAACTAACCGCAATTGAGATATTAATAACAGTAAATAACAATTGATAACAGTTAATAATTGTTACGAATTGATAATAATAATGATTAACTGTAAATAATAATAATTTACTGTTATTTATAGTTATTTACAAATATTCGTAATTTTTCACATTTATTCACATTCATTCACATTTATTCACATTTATTAACAGTTATTAATACTTTTTCACACTTTCAAACATTTTCACATGTATAATCGTTTTTTTTATATATATGCAAAAAATTTTGTAAATGAAAAACTGGTAATAATTGTTAATAAATGTAAAAAACTGTAAATATCTGTAAGAAAGTATTAATAACTATAATTCACTGTAACTAATTGCAAATATAGCTATAAATAAGTATAAATAACTATAAATAAGTATAAATAATAATAAATTATTCACCAATTCAAAAATTTTGGAACATGTGGGTAACTGTTAATAAATGTGTATAAATCTGTATAAATGTGAATAACTATAAATAACTATTAATAAACATTACTTTCAATTAATAATTTTTATTTAGCGTTCATAACTATTATTAACTGTTATTAGCGGTTTTTTACTCTCATTAATTCTTATTAATGTCTTAATTGCGGTAGTTTATTACAGTTATTAACATTCATATTTTTACACAATTTTTCACAAAAATCATTTTCATATGGGACGATCAGAAAAATCTTTACCGATACATAAGTGCTTTCGTGTATAAATACATAAATATATAAAACCATGTAATACTACTTACAATTTTTTTATGACTAAAAGATTAAAGGACACTTACATGCGGGGTGTCGGCTTTTGATGTATCCTGTGTCCTATAAATACCGATAGGAATTTCACAAGTTGTTGAGCACAACTTTTGATAGAGCCTTCCGTAAGTCCGAATCCACATGTCATCCTTCGTTATTTTCATCTAGAAACATGCACCTAACTTTTATACTTGAGCTGTATAAAATATTTTTTTATTTCATATTCTATTGTATATGATCTAGAATAATAATATTATTTAAATCAAAAGGGATTAAAGTTTCTTACATTTTAATAATTTATTGATTAAAAATTCAATTAGAATAAAGTACTTCGGTGTAATAGAATCAAAATATTAAAAAATCTTATTTAAAAAGTTTAATTATAAATAAAATTCAAAAGGAACATTATGTATATGAACAAATTTTTTACTTTTCTGTGAGTTTTGTGTGTGAGTATGAGGGGAGGGAGGGGGAGTTCTCAGATTTACACCAAATTTTAGTATGTTGTTTTATCACACAAAAAACTATTTAGTGTAAGTTTCAGCCCTCTAGTGGTCTCAGAGCAGAAGAAATAGGCCCTTTAAGGGTAAAAAATAAACCTTTTTGAGACTATTTTCAAACTGCCATAACTTATCACCCAGTTTACTGATTTTAATCCAACGAGTGTGAGAGAGTGATTAAGAAATAGAAAGAGAGAGTCAGGAATGGATAAAAATAGGGTAAAAATAAGGATCAATCTAAGATAGAAATACAGAGAGGAAGTGAGGACGTAAAAAAAGAGTTAGTGAAAGCGTTGAATAAGAAATCAAAATAAGTGATCAAAGAGCTACACTAAGAAAATTATTTTTTAAAAGCATGTTTTATAAAGACAGTAACAAACAACTTGCATACAAATTTTAGAGCAAATCTATCGAGTAGTTTACGTTAAATAGATAAAAAATGAAAAAATGAATTTTTTTTCAAAATTTATAAAAATTTTTAAAAATTAAAACTATGCTAAGAAAATCGGATTTTAAAAGTCACACTTCTTTTGACAGATGAAAATAATTCTCATGCAAATTTCAAAGCAAAATCAATAAATAATTTACTTAAAATACAAAAAAAAATAAAAATCTAAAATTTTTTTAAAATTTCTTAAAATGGCTCTATAAAAAAAACTACACTATGAATACCAATTTTCAATAACTTCCCATCTACTTATACAAAAACATAGATAGTATGCAAAATTTGAAGCAAATCTATCGAGTAGTTTTCGAGATTTCCTTGGCTAAATAAATACCATTTTCTTTTCAAAATTTTTTTATCGAAATTTTACAAATGCTTTAAAATTAAAACTACACTATGGAAATCAATTCTTTAAAATTTCCCTTCTTTTGGCAGTCGCAAATAAGTTCCATACAAATTTTCAAGCAAATTCTTCGAGTTGTTTACGTAAAATACAAAAAAAATGAAAAATCAAGTTTTTTTAAAAATTACTAAAATGGCTATAAAATTAAAACTACACTAAGAAAATCAATTCTCAATAACTTTCGAACTAGTTGATCGAAAAATTAAATTGTATGGAAAATTTGAAGTAAATCCATCGAGTAATTTTTAAGATTTTATTGGCTTAATAAATATAAACATTTTTTTCAAAAAATTCAAAATGCTCTAAAATTAAAACTAAGCTAAGAAAATCAGTTTTTAGAAATTTATTTTATTTTTGCAATCGCAAATAATTTCCATGCAAATTTTGAAACAAATTCATCGAGTAGTAAACAAAAAAAACCAGAAAAATGAAAATTCGAATTTTTTTTTTTATAAACGACTCTAAAATTAAAACTACGCTAGAAGAACCAATTATCAATAGCTTTCCAGCAAGTTAGACAAAAAAATAAATTCCATGCAAAATTAGAAGTAAATCCATCGTATAGTTTTCGAGATACAATTTACTAACTGATATCATACACACACACACATATACAGACATTTTCTGGAATCCACTTTTTTCAATTCCATGAATTAAAATATGTACAAATTAATGAAAAGATAGAAAAAAATTTTTTTTATCAATTATGAAAAAGCAAAAATGAAGTGACGATTTCTTTAAGAAGCACGCGTCCGTCTCCGTTCGTTGCTCGCTTAAGTCTGTTACATAATATATCGCTTACAATTGAGAGCGATACAAAAGTTTTATGCGCCCTCTATATTCAAAATTAGATTTGTTTCCGCATATTACAAAATTTAAACGTTTGATTATCACATTATTGTCACCCCCTAAAAAGTGAAACGAAATTTCAATAAATTTAATTTTTACAAGTACATAAAACATTAAGTCAGAATATATTTTGAATTCGTTCTTTTTCTTTGAAGAATGCAATAATAAAAATTGAAGTATCATAATAAACATTAAACACTTTTTTTTCTGGTAATAATTGTAATTATAATGAATATTCAGCGTACTTGGCAGGTTTTCTGCTCACCCGTCCACTTCTCGTGGTTACAATTTTCGGATCTATTTTCGAAAAGTTATGTTTATTTTTCTCAGATACGTGTTCCTCAGTACAAATACAATCAGTTTCAGTACAATAACATTTTTCTGTTTCTTTATTAATTTAAATTTTATCTTTTATAACATTTAATTCTTTTGACAAAAAACTATTGTGACCTATTAAAAGAGGATACAGTCCTTGTATTGGTCTTGTAATTATTCCTTTTTGTGTTCTTAATTTACAAACTCTAGTCTTATACTATCTAGTCCTTTATACATATCAATTATTTGAGCAAGAGGCCAATCAATTCGTTTTTTATAACTGTCGTCGCCTATAAGTATAATATCACCTACGTTTAATTCTCGCTTTTCGTTTTTAGAATCATTTTTTAAAAGTAATTGACCTAAATACTCGATACGAAATCTTTTCCTCAAATCATTTAAAAGTTTATACCTATATGCTAACTTTTTATTTGATTTACTATGTTCTAACATATCAAAGTCGGGCATTCCGATTTCACTTATTTCATTTAAAAATATAGAGGGGGACAGTGAACGTAGTTCATCAGTAGCATCGTCAGAAACATACGTTAATGAACATCAATTCACGATCGCCTCAGTGACACAGAGTATAGTTGATATGTCTTCGTACGATGGACATGTTTTTCCTAATACCTTACGTGAAATTGTTTTAACTACGCCCACTAATCTCTCCCACCAACCTCCCTACCCCAGAGCTGAAGGAGGATTAAAATGCCACTCAATTTTTAGAACTGTAGAGTATGCGGCAATTTGTTCCCAATCTACCTTGCGAAGAGCATTATACGTACCCGAGAAGTTCGTACCGTTACCGGTATATATATCTTTCGGACGTCCTCGCCGCGTCACAAAACGCCTTAAGGATCCAATGAATCCTTCAGCCGATAAAGTAGTAGTAAATTCAAGATTGCCAGCTCTGTAAATAGCACACGTAAAGAGGCATGTCCACCCCTTTTGTCCATCTTTCGTATAGAGCGGTCCAGCAAAGTCAATGCCGGTCATTTAAAAAATAAGTGCGACTCTTACTCTGTTCAGAGGTAAAGGAGGTCTTACACATTCTAAGCGTTTCGCTGATTGTTTTTTTGCAAATAATGCAATTTAAAATAATCTTTTTTATTATTTTACGAGAAGAAAGTATCTAATAATTCTAACATAGATTGCTCATAATAATCTGTGTATCAGCGTGACCACATCATTCGTGAACCTCTTTTATCAAAAGCTCTACTACTTTGTGTTGACCTAACACTATAGGATTTAAAAAACATTGATTATCTTTTCGATTCAAGATTTTCGTCTATAGGACAATCAAACCATTTTCGTTAATAAATGTTTTAAATGGTGAGAAAGATTCCTTATTATTGAATAAGATTATTTGAATTTGTTTAAACAACCATATTTTCGCATCGTTTATTTCCTTTAAACAGAGAGGTTTAATATTCTTATTATTGATTTTAATAAAAAATTTAGATAATTTGTCATTTGCGTTTTTTAAATCTCTATTCTTATTTATATTATTAATATATCTTTTCAACCATGCTATAACACGTATTAATTTAGTATAAGATGAGAATCTATCTATGAAATCTAAATTTATACTATCGGAGATTAGTATTACAGTAGATGACTTTATTTCTTTTGAAATAAGTTTTTCATCAAATTCATTGTCAGTGACGACTACAGGCCGCTCGTTTGAGGGTCAGCTTAGCCACTTGGGGCCTCGCAACCATTCGGATGATATAAGATCAGATGGTCTGCAGCCGCGTGATGGTAAATCCGCGGGGTTATTTTTCCCTTCTGCGAATCTCCAATCTTTTACGTCACTATCCTTTTTCATCTTAGTAATTCTATTTTGGACAAAAATGCCCCATTGTGAAGTACGCGTGATCTAAGCTAGGACTGTAGTCGAATCAGTCCAATAGTAGACTTTAGTTATATATATATCTCTTGTCAACAATTCGATAACCGATTTCGCTAAACGAACGCCTATGGATGCTTCAATTAACTCGAGTCTTGGCGTCGTAGAGTTTTTCGGAGCTGAACGCGAGCGCGCACTCATTATTGTAACGTTTACCTTATTTTCGAACTCTACTCTCGCATACATGACAGCGACGTATGCTATATGGCTTGCATCAAGAAAGGTATGTAAGGAGAAAGAGAGCCTTGACCTACGTATCGTTGAATTTAAATATTTTTTTATAAAGGCAGTTCATGCATCCAATTTTTAAATTCTCTAACAACTTTTTCACTTACATTATCGTCTCAACCTATTTTTTCCGCCCATAATTTTGATAGTAATAAGTAGATGAGCTAGGCCGATTCTAACTCAGGCCAATTCCAACTCAGACCGGTTCTAACTCACCTCAATTAGAACTGAACTTAGCCAGAATTGAATTGAGCCAGAAACGACCTAGAGTAGGGGAACCCAAGCGATGTTTTACGTGATATTGGACGATTAGAGAAACAGCTGATTGATCCAGAAATGATAACAGCTGATTGAGCCAGGGAGGGGGAACCTTTTCTTACCCAAGGATTGAGAGAGAAATAGCTGATTGAGCCAGGGAGGAGGAACCTTTTCTAACCCAAGCGATGTTTTACGTGCGGACGATGAAACAGCTGATTGAGCCAGAAATTATTTCGGAAGGGGAATTTTTTTCTAACCCAAGGCTTGAGAGAGAAACAGCTGATTGAGCCAGAAATTATTTAGTAAGGGGAATTTTTTTCTAACCCAAATATTGAGAGAGAAACAACTGATTGAGCCAGAAATTATTTAGGAAGGGAAATTTTTTTCTAACCCAAGGATTGAGAGAGAAACAGCTGAATGAGCCAAAAATTATTTGGGGTGGGAGAACCTTTTCGAACCCAAGTGAGTCAGGATCGAGCGGCGAGGACCCAGCCGCTGACCGCTTGGTACCTACGAAAAATTTCTAAAGTCAAATAATTTTTACTTTTTAATACTTTTTAATATTTATTAATATTTATTGAATTATAATAAATCAAATAAAAATTATTTAAGCATTAAAAAAAATTTTTGACTTTGGTCGGAATCGAACCCACGACCCTTTGGACGCAAGGCAAGCGCGTATACTACTACGCCACGGAGCCACCGTACTAGACAAATTTTAAAACTGTTATAATAGCAGTTTTTCCATATTTCATATTATTTCTACATATTTTAACATAAGTTATTGCTAGTAATTAATAATCATTTATTATGAAAATTATATATCTGTATACGCTTATAGATTAAATAATAAGGTGTAAAAAATATTAACTATAATTTATTAGTATTATCTGTGTGTATAATATAGTTATAGCTTAAAATAATAGCGATCTACTTTATCTACACGATGCATGAGTTAACACTCAAGAGTCTAGTGAATTTTGAAACTAGTAGAAGTAACACGTCAGTTACGCCCTCTACGAAAGAAACTTACTGACTATGAATTTCATAGTCATATTTTTTTTTATCAGGTGGAAGAAGAGGAGTGTACTCTGAAGAATTTTGAGTGGTGTGACTTGGAGTCTGTCCCATGATGAAATGAATGTGAATCATGATGTGTATGCTTTTTTATTGGTCAATGAAACAGCTGATTGAGCCACAAATGATTTGGGGAGAGGGAACCTTTTCCAACCCAAGCAATGTTTTACGTGGTATTACACGAGATGATGGACATAGAGTGGAGTAACTTTTTCTAACCTAAGGATCGACTGGAGAGAAACAGCTGATTGATCTAGGGAGGGCAAACCTTTTCTAACACAAATGAGTCAGGATCGAGAAAGAAACAGCTGATCGAGCAGTGAAGACATGGCTGCCAACCGCTAGATACCTATTAAGCTGTTGTGAAATTTCTAAAGTTTTACAATTTTGATGTTTTAATATTTTCTTATATTTATTTATTTATTATAAATCGAATAAAAATTATTTAAGCATTAAAAATATTTTTGAATTTGATCGGAATCGAACCCATAATCCTTCTGACTTTGCATCAATTTTTAGATATTTTAACATGAATAACTATCAATTTATTCAACTATAAAGAAATAAAAAATTATTAAAATATAAATTGTAATAATAATAATCATACATTAAGCCCATATCACAGCTCCAAGTCAGCTTTGGAATTATCTGATAAACATTTAAGTATACATTTTATAAACAATAATAGTTCACTAGAATATAAACATATGAAAGTAATCAAAAGTAATATTTGTATGAACAAAATGTCAAATTTTGAGGTTATAATAACAATATTACCCTTAAGAGGCGGTCGGAACCAAATCGGTGACTTAGTTCGGTGCTTGTAATAAATGCTTATAATAATTTATTCATTTATTAATATGGTAAAAATATAGTCATTTCCTCTAGTCATGTATGTAAAGAATAATTTAAAATAGTGAAAGCCACAAAAGTATACAAAATATTGTTATAAAGCGAAAAATCCCACCTAACAATCGACACGACAGTTTTTTGCATGCGGTATATGTCAAGTCAGTTTGATATTTGTAATAAATGCTTATAATAATTTATTCACTTATTCATATAGTAAAAATATAATCATTTCCTCTAGTCATGTATATAAAGAATAATTTGAAATAGTTGAAGCCATAAAAATATACAAAATACTATCGTAAAGCGAAAAATGCTGACTTGACATATACCGCAAGTCACCAATTTGGTTCCGACCGCCTCTTAATTTCGATTTAATCGTATATTAGCTATTCACATATCATATTCAATTTGAACATATTACAAAATCAATCAAATTTCCTCCGTTGGTAATCATCAGTTATGCACTCCACTATATTTTTTAGGTTATAATTAATATTTGTATCGAAAAACTATTAATATTATATTTAAATACCGTTAATACTGAATATATTCAATCGTTATTTATGTCACATTTAAACACTAAAAATACTTAATTCAAATACTATTAATATAGTTTTAAAATATTACTCATACGTTATTAAGATTAAATTTAAATAATATTAAATGATTCTATAATGAATGAAATAATAGTTAATGAAATTTGATAAAGACAATAGACTCAGTCGATAAAATCAATAAACTAAGTCGATAAATTTATTAGATTAAGTCGATGATAGTCGATAAAGTCAATAGACTTAGTAGATAAAAGTTATTGAAAGTCTCTCCTTTTTCTATATTTGTCAATCTACATTGCTCCTAAAAACATCCGACCGCTGACCTAAAATTTTTTGCCTTTTTTTTCTTTCCTCTCTCTTCTTCTTCTCCTCTCTCTCTCTCTCTCTCTCTCTCTCTCTCTCTCTCTCTCTCTCTCTCTCTCTCTCTCTCTCTCTCTCTCTCTCTCTCTCTCTCTCTCTCTCTCTTATTTGATTTCTCAAAGGCGTTTGATACAGTGCCACATTCTAGATTACTTCATAAACTTCGTTCTCTAAACTGTTCTGATACGGTCATACGATGGTTCGCATCATACTTAAGAAATAGATTCTATGCCGTTCCTGATCAGGAAAATCAAGTAGGTGCATGGGTCTCTTGTACGGCAGGTGTGCTACAGGGTAGTGTCCTTGGTCCCTTGCTTTTCTCTGTTTTTATAAATGATCTTCCTTCAACCTTGGTCAGAGCCCAACACATTCTTTTTGCAGATGATCTTCAACTGTATCATTCCTTTTTTCCTTCAAAAATTGAAGAAGGAATAAACTTAATGAACTTTGAGGTGGCTAATGTTGTGAAGTGGGCCAAGGATAATGAACTTGCACTTAATCCTAGTAAGATGCAGGCCATTTTCCTAGGGAGTGAACAATATATATCGAGAATCGATTTATCTACTTGCCCGCCTGTATTGGTAAACAATGTTCCAATCACTTACACTGATCTTGTTAAGAATTTAGGAGTCTGGATTAGTAGCACTTTAAATTGGAGTAGGCAGGTTAATGCAGTGGTAGGTAGAGTATTTGGAACCCTACAGTCTCTTAAATTTCATAGACATGCATTGTCTAGAAGGGTTAAAAAGGAATTGGTCGAAACATTGATATTTCCAACACTTGACTACTGTTGCGTAGTATATGATGATCTTCCTCAAACACTTAATCTTAAGCTTCACCGTGCTTTTAATGCCTGTGTCAGATTCGTTATAGGTAACATTGGGTGGCAGGCAAGAGTTACGCCCTTTCGCCTTGATCTGGGATGGATTTCAGTCAAAAACAGGCGGCTTTATTTCAAATCGATACTTGCACATTCTATTATATCACACCAAAACCCATCATATCTGGCAACGAAATTCTGCCGAGCAAACTTGGATGCAACTGTGAGGTCATCTAATAGGTTACCTCCAAGGCTTTTGGTTTGTCCTACTGTTCGCACATCAGCAATGCTCAACTCTTTTGTTTCTTCATCCTCCTCGTTTATAAACAGCAATGTTGATGTTTTTTATGGTTTCGAGAGGGGAATGACACAGGCATTGAAGCAGCGTCTATATGATAAGTTTCTGGTAGATGAGCGCACTGAGTGGCAAAGCACATGAATTACTTGTCGAGTTTACTTATATTAAGAAACTTTACCATCCAGTCTGAATGATGGACCTCATTTGGTTCCTTTTTTGCACTGATGTAATAGTGTTTATTAGTACTATTACTAATAAATTCTTTTATATATATAAAACCGTATAAAAACAATTTTCTTGATAGTTTGTGTGTCTACAATTTAAATTAGTTTATAAATATTACTTAATTATAAATTGTTAAATCTTCGGTTAAAAAATTTTTGTATTACTCTTGTATATTTCTATAGGATCATACGGGGTTGAACCCCATGATCTCAAATAAATGATTCAAATCAAATCAAATCTCTCTCTCTCTCTCTCTCTCTCTATCTGTCTGTCTATCTATCTCTTAAGCAGTGATAAGAGCAACAAGCGACACTTATTAGAATTAGAATTGTAAAACTAGTTAGATCAAGCGTAATCATTGGCTTGGCCTGTTCATTCACATGACAGAGGTAAATACCTTAAACATAGCACAAACAGTTTTTTTGAGGTTTTATATTCACGAGTTTACTTCTCCTAAATATCTCTTGTAATGAAAAACTTGTAGCTTTAAAATTGTAACTACTAGTTTCATTTTAATTTGTAGATTAAGAAAAAATACTCTTAGATAGCAGATAATAAAATTTGAAATATCACGAAGAAAAGTATAGCTGAAGAGAGCTTACTGAACACAATTTTAAAATTTTATACTCAAACATTTTAAAATACATTTAATTTTGATATTCAACCTTAACAGTGTATAAAAACTTTATGAGATTGATTAAAAGTTACTAAAAACTTTGATATATAATATTTTGTGAATTCTAAGTAGTCACTTTTTTCAGTCATAGCTCATATCTCTAGATCTAAAAGATTTAGAGCCCTAAAATTATAAATAATAGTTAATTTTTAAATTTCATTGAAAAAGTTATAATTAAATGAGTTAGTTAAATGTAACATATAGAAATTTATACTCAAACATTTTTAAATAAAATAAATATTGAAATTCAATAATGTAAAAAAATATTTTATAAGATAGGTTTAAAGCAATCATGACTTATGGTCTAAAAATATGAATTATAGAAATCATACACTTATCGTTGACAGTTTCATTTACTGACAACTTAGTCATCTTAAAATAAAAAAAAAAGATAAATTCTTGAAATTTCACAAGTAACTTGATATTAGTTATTAAATATATGTACCTATCACTGTTTGAATCAAAGGGCGCGGTAGCGCCTCGAAAGACGAGTTATTAAAAATATGACGTTTTTCACTTATATGTCTCACAAATTATAGTTCTCACTGAAATTGAATGAAGATGAGAAAAATTGATCTTAAATAGATGTTTAAGGATTTAGAGTGAATCACATAACAACAATGAATTTAATAATAAATATAAATGTACAAATGATAAATTGATATAAAGGTTTAAATTTAAACTCGAATATATACATAATTGAAACTATTAATTTTGCATTGAATAAATATTAATGATATTAATAAGTGTTGATTAGATGCTTAAATATTTTAATGTTTCCTTTAAATTAATTCAAATAAAACTTTCTTCAAAACTTTTAAATTACATATCCAAGTGATAAATTTTATGGTAAACTCTAAAATATAAAGTTTTCATTAAAAAGGTACTGCTTACATAGAAATAATATCATAAAGGCTAACCATATCATTCAATGTATGAAACTATTATATGAAACAGAATCATATATGGAATATATTTACATCTGATAAGTTATATCGCTAATGCACACAGTGATAGTGTATGTATTGATGTAGTGCAATTATAATATGTTTGTTAAAACAGGTTTCTATAACAGAGGGCGCAATAGACGAATAGGTAGAAATAAAAATAGTGATGCGTTAACAAAGTTATTTATCAAGCTATGAAAAAATGGATCTTGCAAAGCTTAACACGTATGATACATTTTTGCATACAAAGAAAATAAAAGAATCAAAAGAGCATCGTAAGCTCAAGACAAATCAATTGATACTCATTTAGATTGAAATAGAGACTGAGATTATCACCAAGCTAATTGGCAAATCATTTTTTTTTTCTTTTTTTTTAACCAAATTACCCTTATATAATGGTGGAAAATTATAAAAATGTATGTTTTTAAATAGTAAAAATTATAGAAAACTTAAAATTATTTGTCAACTGTTTGAATGTTAATCGCACTAAGCAGTTCTTTTAAGTTAAAGTCTGGAGGTTAACGGAGGGGTAATTATATGAGATGGAGCTTTTCATATTTCTTTACAAAGTATTCTGTTAAGTGACATCATAAGTCGCGATGAGGAAGAATACTTATCTGGGAGTTCTAGGGTGAAGATGTAATTTACTTCATTGATATTAATTCCTGTCAATAAGGTCAATAAAAGTTCATGAATGCTGATGATGATTGATTAATGTCATTAAAAAAAACAATAAAAGTCGATGGAGTTGTTAACTTGAACTATGAAATCAATAGATTGAATCAATAAAATTTAATGTATATACATTAATTATGAGCTAAAGGTTATTTTTTATATTAAGACTATTAATACTCTTACATTAGTAACGTAATATTAGGAGTTAAATTATCTGATTGAATTAATATAATATTCGTTAAGCCTAGAAAAAGATTTTATTAAAGCACTCTTAATACTTTATTTAATACTCTATTAATAATGTTCTGGTAAAGTACTGATACTATTTTAACATATTAATACTATATTGATACTACATTGAAACTATATTTAAACTTTATCAATACTGTATTGATACTGTATTGATATTGTATTGATACTATATTAATACTATATTATTACCATATGAATACTTTATTGATACTATATTTAGACTATACTAATATTCTATTAATACTATACTGATGCTGTAGCAATGTATTTACCTGAGTTTATCCACGATTTGCCTCTTGGCATAGGTATTTTCATACACTAAACTATATTCATATCTCTCTTTCCAAACCTCTTGCTAGTGATCGGAATCTTCACCCCCAAAAAACGTTCTTTTTCATTAAATTTCTATCTAAGGCCAAGAATCTAAAGGTTGTGACGTCCTTCTAGGTTATGGCCAGTAGGACGCACTTTTCATCGACGCTAACGAGTCTTATCTTTGCTTTATTTCAAGCTTGTGATTGTAGAGCCATTAACCAGACAAGTCGCTATAACGCCTGGTGCGGGCTCGAATGTGTCAGTGTGTATGTGTGTGTAGTTATTTTCAGTGTTAGTAAATGATTATTTATGTTATGGGTAATGCCCGTTATTACTGAAGACCAAGTGCTTCAGTACGCGGGACTTTACCCTTTAGGATGGGACAAGGAAAGGCGTTGCTCGCCGCAACTCTTTATTAAAATTATATTTAGTCAATTATACAGTGTAAAATGAATAAACGCTCAAGCATGGAAGAATCACCAACGATGTTGGTGACTCTTCAATGCTCGACGTATTAAGATACAAGAGCAAGTTAATTCGAGCTGAGGCGAGGCAGAAGAGAGCCTTTCTCTCTGCTGGTCCGTTTTTATAGGCGCTGGACTCAAGTCCCCACTTCTCTAGTAGCTTGGCACTGCCGGCGTTCGCGTGCGTCGTCCTGTTTTTCTCTTGCGCGCTGAGCCAATATGAGGCCTAAGCGCGCTTTCGATGTGTGTTGCATGTACTGTAACGTTTGGCTTTTCTGGTCGGTTGCGGTAGACAACTCGTTGCCGTCGGTGGCATCAGACTTTTACTTTTACCCGAGGGTTGATGCTGGAAGATGGTCGGTCGGTGGTTCGAATAAGCCAAAGTTCAAACTTACAAACTAAATTGATTTTTACTGAATTTAACAATAAAAATAAAAGTGACTTTAATAATGAAAATAAAAGAATTGTGTATTAATATTTGTAATTAAAGAAAAGAATTTACTATTGCGTTTAAATACTAATTAAATAAATGAAATAAGCAAGGTGGTAAACGACGGGGCGGATTTACAGGAGAGGTTTAGCGGAACTGGTAAATGAGTATGAGTCGTGCATTTTATATTTTTCACAATAAATATTCTTTGCATTTATTGAGTTAAACTTATAACTAATACAAGGTTGAATTAATCTAATGATAATCTTGGAATAACGGCCGGAAACGGCGGCGCGCAAAAATATGAATAAACTAAGGTTAAATTATATGTTTGAGCGGTCGGTATTATTTTTACTGGCGACGCGGCTTAACAAAGATTACATTTAATAATAAATTCCGAATGGTATCGGTTACAAACTAATAGTAAAAGAAAGGTAGACTATTTACAGGTTACGAGATTTAATTGATCTCTTTCTGGCGGTCGGTATTTATTTTTACCGGTGACGCGGTTTAACAATCTTATTATTAATAAAGGAAAGGTAATAAACTTTATACAGGCTACGATATTATCGATGGCGGTTACGGTCGGAATTTACTTTACCGGCGGCAGATAATACGAGCTATGTCTCGATGACACCCGGTATAGACTGGAAGCGGGTCGGTGTCGCAGGAAGACACGATAATGCTACCTCCCAGCCTCAGGGTAGACAAAGAGAAGATGCGCTAGTCGTGGAAAACTCCATCGACTGGCGGAGGAACTACCTCGACCGAAAAAGGTGGAGGTAAGAGATAGGAAACTATGCATAGGAAACCCCCTTATGCATAGTTACTGGGAATGGATGGAAAACTTAGTCAAGCTAAGCCCAGGTAAGAACGGTCTGCAATGTGTATAGGAATCCCCCTTATACACATGGAAACACGTAGGTGAGCTCTCACTATGTAAAGCATAACTTCTCTACATAGGGAGAGGGGAGAGAGTCCGTTTTAGCCAGCCGTCTTGCCGACTTATATGCTCTGGAGCGCGCTATTCCCATTGTGGGAGTAACGCCTCGTAGCGATTGAGCGCAGAACCCGGTTTAAGCGCGATGCTTGAAATAGCATCGTCGCACACCCCTCCTACTTAGGAGAGCAGAGCATGCGCAGTGATTAACGGAATCTAATCTAAGTAAATTTAATCTAGAAATAATTATAATTTAGATACAAAAGACTGGAAAGAAAAAAAAATAATTAAATTTACTTTTACAATAATGTAATTAACTTAATAATAGTCGCAGGAAGCAAAAAAACCAAAATTAAATTACGGAAACCAAAAACTTATTTATTACTACGGTGCAAAGAAAAACTTATTGTTTTACGTTAAAAAAAAGAAAATCTAATTTAACGCGGGTAAACGATGATAATACTCTTACGTAGGGTGCTGGTTTTTCTGCTGCAGATGTAGATGTTATCGTTGGCGGCTGACGGTTGACGTTGTTCTTTGAGCGGCTAGTCAGGATGTTATTGTAGCATCAAATTATTGTGGCCAACATGCTTAGACCAGTGTCATCCACTTTGCAATATCCGGAGATGAAGAAAAATATGTAGCCCAGGTAGGCTGTGCGTCGCCGCGCAACAATAAAACAACTGAGGAGAAAATTGTTGAATGGAACTTCGCAGGCAATTTTTAGATCATGAGTCCCTTCTTTCCTAAGGTGAACTTAGCGGTACAATGGCGGTTGCCTTTTTATGTACTTGGTAAATCGAGCGGTATCTCGATCTTGGTTTTTATCAGCTGGACCCAAAATAACGTGAGAGAGTATCATCGGAGCTGGTCAGCACTTCATTAATAGCTGAAACAGAATAAAAAAAAACGAGACAAGAAAAATAAACGCGACTCATTTACCAGTTTTTACAATGATCGGTGTGTTCGAGCGCCAGCAACTTTAGTTGCGAAATTTTGACGGAGCGGTTATTAGGTCGTGTTAAGAAAAATCTTACGGTGGTAAGGAAAAAGAAATCCTTCTGGTTTACGGTCACCGGTCGCTGGTTTTCAGAGTATTAGGTTACTCTCAGATTTTCGGTCGGTTCGGTGCGGGCTACAGTTGGCTTCAACTTGGTAAAATACCTGTTGCGGATAGCTGACTGTACGGGTGCTTCAACGCAGTACAAAGATATACGCGTTGCGGATAGCGAGCGGTAAAAAAAAGATTTTTCTATTCGGTTTGATGAAACAGGCGTTATGTAACGTTTTGTTATAATGATGAACAAAAACAAAAAAAAGAATATATCGGTTTTCGCGGAGTTGATATGTAATGGCGGCCAAAAAAAAAAAAAAGAAAATGTTTATGAGTCCCCGTTCGCGGAGCGTCGTGTAACGTTTGGTTACAATGGCGGACAGCGAACAGAAAAAAATATACTCTCGGTCGGTAAAGCAGGTCCCTGTTCGGGCGCCATGTAACGTTTGGCTTTTCTGGATGAGCTGCGGTTGCATCAGACTTTTGCGAGGATGATCTACGGCGGTGGATAAAAGCCAAAGTTCAAACTTAATAACTAAATTGATTTTTACTGAATTAATTTAATAATGAAAAGAAAGAAAAAAATAATAAATGTAATTTAAGAATTTAACTTTGTAAAGAAAAGAAATAATAATTTATATTAATATTGAAATTTAAAAGCTTAAAACAAAAATAAATAAACTAAATACTAGAGGTATGAACGGCGGGTCGGAATTACAGGAAAGGTTTTGCGGAACTAGGTAAATAAGTATATTTGGTTTAAATTAAACTTTTGTCCATTTATTAATAATAAAGCAAAGGGCGTTTACAACGACGGTATAAAAACATAATGAAGATGCAAACATAAAAATCTATTCTTTAAATTAATTAAATCGAATAAAAAAAAGAAATAATTTCTTTTGACCGTCGGTGTGAAAAAGAAATGGTGTTATGGTTCCTTGCTTTCACCGGTAGATGGCGTGGTGTTTAGTAGCCGTCTGTGAAAAAAAAATAAAGAACAAAAGAAATTACATTAATATCTAAAACGCAAATATTATTAATGATTGACTACGGCGGGTAAACGCGGGACCTATTTTATCGACGGCGGTTACGGCGGCGGTAGGTGGAGGAGTATCTATGCAGTGGGATCCCCCGACTACATAGATAGGATAAGGATAGAGGTTTTTACTATGTAAAGCATAACTTCTTTACATAGTAAAGAGAGAGAGGAGTATGTGTAGTGGAATCCCCCTACTACACAGATTGAATGAAAAGGATACAGGTAAGGGTACTCTTACTGTGCAGAGCAGTCCTCTCTCCGCTGTCGCTGTGTAGAAAAGTTATGCTCTGCACAGTAAGAGTACCCTTACCTGTATCCTTTTCCTTCAATCTGTGTAGTAGGGGGATTCCATTACACAGACTCCTCTCTCTCTTTACTATGTAAAGAAGTTATGCTTTACATAGTAAAAACCTCTATCCTTATCCTATCTATGTAGTCGGGGGATTCCACTGCATAGATACTCTTCCACCTACCGCCGCCGTAACCGCCGTCGATAAAATAGGTCCCGCGTTTACCCGCCGTAGTCAATCATTAATAATATTTGCGTTTTAGATATTAATGTAATTTCTTTTGTTCTTTATTTTTTTTTTGCACAGACGGCTACTAAACACCACGCCATCTGCCGGTGAAAGCAAGGAACCTTAACACCATTTCTTTTTCACACCGACGGTCAAAAGAAATTATTTCTTTTTTTTATTCGATTTAATTAATTTAAAGAATAGATTTTTATGTTTGCATCTTCATTATGTTTTTATACCGTCGTTGTAAACGCCCTTTGCTTTATTATTAATAAATGGACAAAAGTTTAATTTAAACCAAATATACTTATTTACCTAGTTCCGCAAAACCTTTCCTGTAATTCCGACCCGCCGTTCATACCTCTAGTATTAAGTTTATTTATTTTTGTTTTAAGCTTTTAAATTTCAATATTAATATAAATTATTATTTCTTTTCTTTACAAAGTTAAATTCTTAAATTACATTTATTATTTTTTTCTTTCTTTTCATTATTAAATTAATTCAGTAAAAATCAATTTAGTTATTAAGTTTGAACTTTGGCTTTTATCCACCGCCGTAGATCATCCTCGCAAAAGTCTGATGCAACCGCAGCTCATCCAGAAAAGCCAAACGTTACAGTACACGAGCGGCTTTGAATGTATGTGCGCTTCAGGAGCGTACATACTTTGGGCGCTTATGCTTTTATTATTTTAAATTATAATACTTCAATTCACATTTCTTATTCATAGATTTAATTATACTATTTGTCGCGCGTAAAATATCATATTTATTTAGTTTAACAAATGAGAGTTCATGATATAACTAGGCGCTCACACTGCCTCCCTTAATAAATTAATTTTTTCCGTTTTCAAATACTAAATTAAAATTACTGATCGATAACGTAAGCAAGAAAAACGAAAGAAAAAATTACATTTATTTACATAGAGCGCAAAACTAGTTAAATTACATGGGTTTTAAATGTTATATGAGCTTCAAACTATATACTATACTTAAAAAAAAATTTTGTTTCTTTTATTTTTATCATGGTAAACAAGACTCGAAACTCGTTCTCTGAGTTTCTTCATTATTTGTGAACATATTGTTTCACATGATGTCATTTTATAATAGAGTCGAATAGAAAAGTGACCAAGTCAGGGATCGAACTCGCGTTAACGAATTAACGAGCCCCGTGCTATAGCCAACTAAGCCAGCGAACTCTAATTTGTTAATTTTGCAAATCACCTTGGATTTGTTACGAGAATATTCTTTATATTCCTTAATTTCTTAATGGTTTCTATTTTATTATGAGTCTTGTTTTACCAATTTTGACTTCTTTATTATAATATTTGTTTCACTATTCTTATTTATTAAAGTTATTTATTTAAATCTCCCATAACACATTTTTATTTTCATTTAAAGTTATTTTTCTTTTTGTCTTTCTTTCTTTTCTCCATCTTAAGCTATTTTTCATTTATTTATTATATTACTCGTTCTTATTTTTATGAATTTTTGATATAAAATCAATTAGTTTAATATTAAAGTATATAGATTTTTTGTGTACCCACGTTAATTGATATTATGTTAAATCAATTATAATTTTTTTATAATGTATTGAAGTGTTTTTTAAGTATATTTAACAAAAAGAAAATTTTTTAGTGATTGATTTAACATTTACAATTTTATGTTTTAACTATTGAGTGTCACTGTGCTAGTTGAGCACCACTGTCTAATATTATTTAAATTTTGAAATATTGTTTTCAATTGGCGTGATATTCTTATTTCTATATACTAATTCTTATATCTGTCGGTTTAATGTTTTGCTGGTTGTGTTTACATTCCAGTACTTAAGCATTTTCGCGTATTTAATTATCTTATGTATCCTATTATTTTGACTATATTAAATTTAATAATTCTCACTTATATTACATTACGGTAACTTATGCTATTAAAATAATTTTTTGAATTACAAGATTTGTGTCTAATACTTAAATTCTAAATGTTTTTATACCAAGTTAAATATTCTGAATCTCAAAAAAAATTTCAATACTTTTTTAACAATTAATTTCAATTATTCATATTTATTATATTTGTAATAAATACTTAATTTGGTATTTTTTATTTTACATAGAAGTTTCTTTTTCTCTTTAAGTTTTTGTGGATTTTTCCATATAGAATGGTTTTAAATTACTTATGTGGAAGTTTCCCTTCAATTTTTCATTTTCGTCTATTATTTTATACGTATTATTATTTATTACATCTTTGACTGTATAAGGTCCATCGTATATATCAAAGAATTTTGCTTTTTTTTTTTTTTTTTTTTCATTTGCATCAGATAATTTTCTACTTTTTCTAAGAAAGTTTTGTAGTGTCTGTGTAGTTCTCTGTTTTTATGTCATTTTTAATATTAAATTAGTTTTTTGTTTTTTACTTATTATTATTATCTAATTTATTCGTGATGTTTTACATTTACGTTTAGCTGTGGACGTTCGGGCATTGTCTCATTAGAATCTTTTTGCTTCACTGAGACTACTGGACTAACATATAGTATTTTTGATCTTTTGATCATACTTAGATTTAACAAATTCTCAGTTATTGCGTCTAGCTTACTTTTAAATTTTGCTTTTATTAGGTGTAATTTGTCTTTAATCGTTTTAAATTTATTTTTATGTTTTCTAATTGATACAAGCTTTAAGATTTTCTTTCGTTTTAAATTTTTAACTTTTTCTTTCTTCCCTTTATTCAATTTATTTAATCTTTTATATTTAATTTTTCTTTTTTCTGGCCACTTTTCTGCCTTATTATTATTTGTTTTGAAGTTTTTCACTTCTTTTAATTCTTCGATCTTTATATGTAGAGTCGAGTATTTATTTTTATTTATATCTTTTATTTTATTTGATTTTATATCATTTTTACCATTTACTTCATCTTTTATTTCTTCTTGCTTTGCATCAATTAACATGTTTATTGTTTTAAATTCTTTTGTTATTTTTACGATCTCCTCTTTATCAAAATTTAATATATTTTCATACTCTATTAACCAATCCGTAAGGTCTTTTGACGTTTTATTATTTATATATAATCTTTTAAGGGTTTCTAACCTATCTTTTAAATTTGTATTATTTAATCTTTCATTATTTGTTTGATTTTTTATTTAGTTACGTACTTTATTTCCTCTGTATCATTATTTATTATCTTATTATTTTCCGACTTTCGGTACGCAACTATCTCGCGTTTCCCGAGGTCGTTGGTTCAACTAACGTACTTTCATCTACTTGCTCGTTATATTTTATTATTGGGGTTTTATGGCTTTGTATTGTGTCGTTATGTGTTCCGCTGTATTGTGGTCTGTAATTTTGTGTTCTATAATTATGTGTTTTGTAGTTTTGTGCCCCCCGTTGTATGTTTGACTCCCCTTGTTTTTTGTTTTCCGTGTTTGTTGTCTGTATATGATTTATTTTACATGTTTGCCATGGTTGTTGTGTATTAGTGTCGTTTGTGTTCGTTTCTTTTTGTCTTGTGTATGTGTTATGTGTATTTTGTGTTTGTTGTATAGGTGTTTGTTTGTGTCGATATCCTAGTTGATCATCATTGTCAAAATCTTCTAAAATTCTGAACAATGATGCTTTATTTTTTTCCAATTGTCCGTTCAACGCGCACCTTATATTCCTATCGAAATGTTGACCGATTTTAGTTATCAATTCACTTTCTGTGATTGATAATTCTAGTTCTTTTGCATGACCTAGCATATTCGTTGCGTAATCCACGCGTGACCTTTCACCACTTTCTTGGTATAAACCGTACTCAATTTTTCTGTAAGCTTTTCGTTGGATCTTTAAATTCCAATATCTTTCTTTGAATATTTTTTCAAACTCTTGAAAGTTATTCATCTCTGAGTTGATTATATAGTACCACGATTGCGCATTACCTTGCAACGCTTGTATTAGTATACAGTGTAATTCACTCGGTGACGGTTTCGTGAACGTTTTATAAGTGTTTAACTGGTTTAGGAATTTAATTGGTCTTTCGTTATCGTATCCGTTGAATTTCGGAATTGGCATTTTAATTTTGTGTTGTGTGTTTGTGTTTTGAGGATTGTCATTTATATTTTTTATTTGTTCTTTTATATTATTTATTCCTGATTCATTTTCATAGTTAGTACTGTTTATACGCGTGTTTTGCGCTTCTAAATCTTCTAATTTTTCGTTTAAGTTTGCGATTGTCGCATTTAGTTTAGTGTTATCGATTTTTAAATTAATGTTTTCGGTTTCAACCGCTTTTATTTGTCTTTGCAACGTTGTGAATTTTGTTTCATATTCATCTTTTAATTTAGCTATTGAGTCTGATAATGCATCAATTTGTTCTTCCCTGTTGAAAATAATGATGTCTTTCCAGTACGTCTTTGAAAGATGTCTTTGAATACGTCTTTAAAGACGTCTTCAAAGACATCTTTCAAAAACGTGCTGGAAAGACGTCATTATTTTCAACAGGGTTGTACATTATCATTTATTGTTAATAGTTGTTGTGATGTCTGGTGGTCTTCCAGTGCATACAATCTTTTTTCTGCGGCTTCGTGTTGTTCGTTTAATTCCTTTAATTTGATTGTTACCGCGTTTTGTCAATCTCTGTTAGCGTTTTGATTATCCTTGACTGCATCGTCTTAGATTTCTCTCATGATTTGAAACGATCTTCTACCCGCCATTTTAATAAATTTCGATTTTATATTAAAAAAAAATAATTATTTTATGTTTAATAAATTTATTTTTTATTTAATTGTTTTAAAGTTTATACAGAGTTATTACTGTATCTAATTGTACAGAGTGAATACTGTATACTTTTACTTTTATTCTCAAATTATAAATTTTAAATATTATATTATATGACTTGACGACTTTATACTTCAGAGTTTTGAGTATTCTTGTTTACTCGCTTATCCTCTGGTGTGTCTTGTCAATCGTAATCCTTTGTTTTGATTGTAGTATGAGGAATTTATTGCTTCGCAATTTTGATTTTATGCTTTCTCTTTTAGAATTTGTCTTTGTTAATATTATAATTGTGACTTTATAATTTGATTTTACTTTATTAAATAACGAGTATTTTAGTTTTAATTTACTGATTTTTTTTTTTGTGTTAGTTCTACAATGCGTTATGTGATCTTTTTAAGTTTATTATTGCTTTTATTTGATGATATGTTAGTTATTTTAATAATTTTAATTTATTTCATTTTAGATTATTTTATGGTTTTATTGTTACTAATGTGTTTGGTTATTTTCTGTTAAATTTTTATCTATTGTTAATTATTGTTGTTATTAATACTATTTTCCTTTATTGTTCTGTTTATTTCGTTCTTAACTGATTTTTCATTTTTGTTTATTAATATGTTAATGAGTTGTGTATTAATTTTTATTTGATTCAAAGCTTTGGGTAGTTGTTTGTTTAAGAGTTAGAAAATTCTACCTAAACTTTCGTTGTTTATTTTACTATAATTTGTTAGATAGTCTAATTCTTTGTGTATGTTCTGTATTTTGATTTCTAATTTTCTTATTTCGCGTTTTAGACTATGTGTTTGGTGTGTTTGTTTTAAAAATGTTGTTACTTTGTTTTGTTGTTTTTGTGTGTTAATATTTTTATTTTTATTTTTGGCAGAATTTTCGATAAATTCTGCTGTCGTAATTTTATTATTCATATAGCTAAATTCTTTGATTAACAAGTTTAAATTTATTTAATGTTTCGTTTTCTGTTTTTTTTTTTTTTTTTTTTTTTTATATATATATATATATATATATATATATATATATATTCTTTACTAATATTTTGTTTGATCATACAAATTTCAAAATCTTAATCTTATTTTCTGACTTTTTCTTAATTTATTATTTCTTAAATATTTTGTTTAAATTTATAAATTTTATGATTTTGAAATATTATGCGCAATTAACGCTAAAATATACTTTTGTTCGGGTGCCAGTGTGACGTCCTTCTAGGTTATGGCCAGTAGGACGCACTTTTCATCGACTCTAACGAGTCTTACCTTTGCTTTATTTTAAGCTTGTAATTGTAGAGCCGTTAACCAGACAATTCGCTATAACGTCTGGTGCGGGCTCGAATGTGTCAGTGTGTATGTGTGTGTAGTTATTTTCAGTGTTAGTAAATGATTATTTATGTTATGGGTAATGCCCGTTATTACTGAAGACCAAGTGTCTCAGTACGCGGGGCTTTACCCTTTAGGATGGGACAAGGAAAGGTGTTGCTCGCCGCAACTCTTTATTAAAATTATATTTAGTCAATTATACAGCGTAAAATGAATAAACGTTCGAGCATGGAAGAATCATCAACGATGTTGGTGACTCTTCAATGCTCGACGTATTAAGATACAAGAGCAAGTTAATTCGAGCTGAGGCGAGGCACAAGAGAGCCTTTCTTTTTTTTTTTTTGTTTGAAGGGTCGAGGAGGGGAAATCTTCAAAAGACACCCCCGTACGGGTAGTGTCGGATTCACCTGCAGGTGCCTACCGACTAAAACCGCCTCCCCGTAGGTTACTAACCAAAATAGTTATGAACCTTAAGAAAAAGAAAATTGAGAGACAACGGTGACTCATACAGCGGGGGCTGTATAGCACTCACGCTAATTGTGAAACACGGAAAAAAGAGAGCCTTTCTCTCTGCTGGCCCGCTTTTGTAGGCGCTGGACTCAAGTCCCCACTTCTCTAGTAGCTTGGCACCACCGGCGTTCACGTACGTGGTCCTGTTTTTGTCTTGCGCGCTAAGCCAATAGGAGGTCTAAGCGCGCTTTCGATGTGTGTTGCATGTACACGAGCGGCTTTGAATGTATGTGCGCTTCAGGAGCGTACATACTTTGGGCGCTTATGCTTTTATTCTTTTAAATTATAATACTTCAATTCACATTTCTTATTCATAGATTTAATTATACTATTTGTCGCGCGTAAAATATCATATTTATTTAGTTTAAAAAATGAGAGTTTATGATATAACTGGGCGCTCACAAGGTTGATACGTTGGAATCTAGCATCACTCAAGAATTACAAAAACTATAAGTATTTAAGTGACGTTAGCTATGCTTTAATATCAAAAATACTTTTTTTTATCAATCACACAGCGGTCATGCAATGACCGGCATTGTCGAAAAGAGATTTGAATAACCCAACTATTCCTCGTTTTAATAACCCAATAACCCAACTATTAGAAAATTTTCTCGACTCAATTTTTTTTTTTTCTAATAACTCAACTATATACAATTTCAATAACTCTACTATTTGAAATTTTTCAATTATTTAAATTTAAAAGGATCCGAAGATTTTCAATAAACCAACTATTTGTCATCGATTCGATAACCTTTTAACTCAATAATTCATCATTTTATAGACCAACCCCTTTATATTCCAAATCAACTTAAATATTTACTATTTTAATAACTCAACTAGTTGTGGGTTTTTCAAGTATTTCAATAGTTTTACAAGTTTCATCATATAGTAATTCGATACTCTTCAAATAGTGTACGAACAGTATTGGGAAACTTCGATATCTAGTATTAATGTCTGTTTCTATAGCACTTCAATTGCATAGATTTTTATCGATCAAATCATTAAATTTATAATTTTTACTGACTTAGTATATCTACTTTATTGGTTAAGGCTATCGTAGCCGAATCCAGCGCCGGGGAACGCTGATATTGAACTCCAGGACTTGTGATAGGGGAATGCAATGGTGGGTTAGACCTGAGCCTCAAAACTTATTGTGTAGGTGTACAAAGTAAAGTTTGAATCAATATATTTAATACTGAGTTATTAATAGCACTTTAGAACAATATTAATAGTGTTTATAATGTTTTGTAAATAATTTTTGAATGTCTTGTTCATAGTTTTCGTGCACTGTAATAATAGCGTTCAAATATGTGATTGGGATAGTATCAATACGATAATAATATATTATTGATCAATACAAATACTATCAATATATCTATACAGTCTAAATATCGTATTGATATAGTTTTAATATGGTATTAATACTGTTTTAATACATTATTAAATAGTATTGATGTAGTATTAAAAATAGTATCAATATAGTATTAAAATAATATCGATATAATATTAAAAAGTATTAAATAGTGTTAACATAGTATTGATATAGTATCAAAATGATATCGATATAGTATTGAATAGTATTAAGATAGTATTGATATAGTATCGATATAATATCAATATAGTGTCAATACAATATTGATACCGTATTTATGAAGTATAAATATTGTATTAATATAATATTAATACACTTCAACACAGTATTGATATATTATCATTACAGTTCAACACAGTATTAATAAAGTATCAAAATAGTATCAATATAGCATCGATACAGTATTGATGTAGTATTAATAGAGTATTAAAATAGTATTAATACAGTATTAATATAGTATCGGTATAGTATAGATATAAAATCGATATAGTATTAATTAGTGTTAAGATAGTATTGATATAGTATCGGTATAATATCAATATAGTATCAATACAGTATTGATATAGCATCAATATAGTATGGATACAGTATTAATATAGTATTAATAGAGTATTAAAATAGTATTAATACAGTATTAGTATAGTATCAGTATAGTATAGATATAATATCGATATAATATTAAATAGTATTAAGAAAGTATTGATATAGTATCGATATAATATCAAAATAGTATGAACACAGTATTAATACCGTATTTACGATGTATGAATAGAATATTAATATAGTATCAATACAGTTTAACACAGTATTAATAAAGTATTAAAATAGTATCAATACAGTATTGATATAGTATCAATATAGTATCGATACAGTATTGATATAGTATTAATAGAGTATTAAAATAGTATTAAAATAGTATTAATTTAGTATTAATATAGTAATAATACAGTTTTAATATAGTATCAGTATACTATAGATATAATATCGATATAGTATCGATATTTTATTAATATATTATTAAAATAGTATCAATATAGTATCAATACAGTATTGAAATAGTATGAATATCATATCATTGACAAATTGTTTGGTTTATTGAACTGTACCGGAGTTGATCAATGAAGTTAAACAAGACTGGGCGTTGTTATTTGAGTAAGTTACCATTTTTGTATATTCAACTTCGTTGATCGATTAGATATCAACAATGTGTGTGTGTGTGTGTGATTGATGAAAAAAAGTATTTTGATATTAAAGCATAGCTAACGTCACGTAAATACTTACAGTTTTTGGTATTCTTAAGTGATGCTAGATTCCAACGTATCAACCTTGAGATTCTTGGCCTTAGATGGAAATTTAATGAAAAAGAACGTTTTCTGGGGGTGAAGATTCCGATCACTACCGCATCCGTATAGTATTAATAGAATATTAGTATAGTATAAATGTAGTATCAATAAAGTATTCATATGGTATTAATATAGTATTAATATAGTATCAATACAATATCAATACAGTATCAATACAGTATTAATAAAGTTTAAATATAGTTTCAATGTAGTATCAATATAGTATTAATATGTTAAAATAGTATCAGTACTTTACTAAAACATTATTCAGAGAGTATTAAATAAAGTATGAAGAGTGCTTCAATAAAATATTTTACTAGGCTTTGCGAATATTATATTAATTCAATCAGATAATTTAACTCCTAATATTACGTTACTAATATAAGAGTATTAATAGTCTTAATATAAAAAATAACCTTCAGCTCATAATTAATGTATATACATTAAATTTTATTGATTCAATCTATTGATTTCATAGTTCAAGTTAACAACTCTATCGACTTTTATTGTTTTTTTTAATGACATTAATCAATCATCATCAGCATTCATGAACTTTTATTTACCTTATTGACAGGAATTAATATCAATGAAGTAAATTACATCTTCACCCTAGAACTCCCAGATAAGTATTCTTCCTCATCGCGACTTATGATGTCACTTAACAGAATACTTTGTAAAGAAATATGAAAAGCTCCATCTCATATAATTACCCCTCCGTTAACCTCCAGACTTTAACTTAAAAGAACTGCTTAGTGCGATTAACATTCAAACAGTTGACAAATAATTTAAAGTTTTCTATAATTTTTACTATTTAAAAACATACATTTTTATAATTTTCCACCAGTATATAAGGGTAATTTCGTTAAAAAAAAAGAAAAAAAAAATGATTTGCCAATTAGCTTGGTGATAATCTCAGTCTCTATTTCAATCTAAATGAGTATCAATTGATTTGTCTTGAGCTTACGATGCTCCTTTGATTCTTTTATTTTCTTTGTATGCAAAAATGTATCATACGTGTTAAGCTTTGCAAGATCCATTTTTTCATAGCTTGATAAATAACTTTGTTAACGCATCACTATTTTTATTTCTACCTATTCGTCTATTGCGCCCTCTGTTATAGAAACCTGTTTTAACAAACATATTATAATTGCACTACATCAATACATACACTATCACTGTGTGCATTAGCGATATAACTTATCAGATGTAAATATATTCCATATATGATTCTGTTTCATATAATAGTTTCATACATTGAATGATATGGTTAGCCTTTATGATATTATTTCTATGTAAGCAGTACCTTTTTAATGAAAACTTTATATTTTAGAGTTTACCATAAAATTTATCACTTGGGTATGTAATTTAAAAGTTTTGAAGAAAGTTTTATTTGAATTAATTTAAAGGAAACATTAAAATATTTAAGCATCTAATCAACACTTATTAATATCATTAATATTTATTCAATGCAAAATTAATAGTTTCAATTATGTATATATTCGAGTTTAAATTTAAACCTTTATATCAATTTATCATTTGTACATTTATATTTATTATTAAATTCATTGTTGTTATGTGATTCACTCTAAATCCTTAAACATCTATTTAAGATCAATTTTTCTCATCTTCATTCAATTTCAGTGAGAACTATAATTTGTGAGACATATAAGTGAAAAACGTCATATTTTTAATAACTCGTCTTTCGAGGCGCTACCGCGCCCTTTGATTCAAACAGTGATAGGTACATATATTTAATAACTAATATCAAGTTACTTGTGAAATTTCAAGAATTTATCTTTTTTTTTTATTTTAAGATGACTAAGTTGTCAGTAAATGAAACTGTCAACGATAAGTGTATGATTTCTATAATTCATATTTTTAGACCATAAGTCATGATTGCTTTAAACCTATCTTATAAAATATTTTTTTACATTATTGAATTTCAATATTTATTTTATTTAAAAATGTTTGAGTATAAATTTCTATATGTTACATTTAACTAACTCATTTAATTATAACTTTTTCAATGAAATTTAAAAATTAACTATTATTTATAATTTTAGGGCTCTAAATCTTTTAGATCTAGAGATATGAGCTATGACTGAAAAAAGTGACTACTTAGAATTCACAAAATATTATATATCAAAGTTTTTAGTAACTTTTAATCAATCTCATAAAGTTTTTATACACTGTTAAGGTTGAATATCAAAATTAAATGTATTTTAAAATGTTTGAGTATAAAATTTTAAAATTGTGTTCAGTAAGCTCTCTTCAGCTATACTTTTCTTCGTGAAATTTCAAATTTTATTATCTGCTATCTAAGAGTATTTTTTCTTAATCTACAAATTAAAATGAAACAAGTAGTTACAATTTTAAAGCTACAAGTTTTTCATTACAAGAGATATTTAGGAGAAGTAAACTCGTGAATATGAAACCTCAAAAAAACTGTTTGTGCTATGTTTAAGGTATTTACCTCTGTCATGTGAATGAACAGGCCAAGCCAATGATTACGCTTGATCTAACTAGTTTTACAATTCTAATTTTAATAAGTGTCGCTTGTTGCTCTTATCACTGCTTAAGAGATAGATAGACAGACAGATAGAGAGAGAGAGAGAGAGAGAGAGAGAGAGAGAGAGAGAGAGAGAGAGAGAGAGAAGAAGAAGAGAGAGGAAAGAAAAAAAAGGCAAAAAATTTTAGGTCAGCGGTCGGATGTTTTTAGGAGCAATGTACATTTACAAATATAGAAAAAGGAGAGACTTTCAATAACTTTTATCTACTAAGTCTATTGACTTTATCGACTATCATCGACTTAATCTAATAAATTTATCGACTTAGTTTATTGATTTTATCGACTGAGTCTATTGTCTTTATCAAATTTCATTAACTATTATTTCATTCATTATAGAATCATTTAATATTATTTAAATTTAATCTTAATAACGTATGAGTAATATTTTAAAACTATATTAATAGTATTTGAATTAAGTATTTTTAGTGTTTAAATGTGACATAAATAACGATTGAATATATTCAGTATTAACGGTATTTAAATATAATATTAATAGTTTTTCGATACAAATATTAATTATAACCTAAAAAATATAGTGGAGTGCATAACTGATGATTACCAACGGAGGAAATTTGATTGATTTTGTAATATGTTCAAATTGAATATGATATGTGAATAGCTAATATACGATTAAATCCAAATTAAGGCTAATATCGTTATTATAACCTCAAAATTTGACATTTTGTTCATACAAATATTACTTTTGATTACTTTCATATGTTTATATTCTAGTGAACTATTATTGTTTATAAAATGTATACTCAAATGTTTATCAAATAATTCCAAAGCTGACTTGGAGCTGTGATATGGGCTTAATGTATGATTATTATTATTACAATTTATATTTTAATAATTTTTTATTTCATTATAGTTGAATAAATTGATAGTTATTCATGTTAAAATATCTAAAAATTGATGCAAAGTCAGAAGGGTTATGGGTTCGATTCCGATCAAATTCAAAAATATTTTTAATGCCTAAATAATTTTTATTCGATTTATAATAAATAAATAAATATAAGAAAATATTAAAACATCAAAATTGTAAAACTTTAGAAATTTCACAACAGCTTAATAGGTATCTAGTGGTTGGCAGTCATGTCTTCACTGCTCGATCAGCTGTTTCTTTCTCGATCCTGACTTATTTGTGTTAGAAAAGATTTGCCCTCCCTAGATCAATCAGCTGTTTCTCTCCAGTCGATCCTTAGGTTAGAAAAAGTTACTCCACTCTATGTCCATTATCTCGTGTAATACCACGTAAAACATTGCTTGGATTGGAAAAGGTTCCCTCTCCCCAAATCATTTGTGGCTCAATCAGCTGTTTCATTGACCAATAAAAAAGCATACACATCATGATTCACATTCATTTCATCATGGGACAGACTCCAAGTCACACCACTCAAAATTCTTCAGAGTACACTCCTCTTCTTTCACCTGATAAAAAAAATATGACTATGAAATTCATAGTCAGTAAGTTTCTTTCGTAGAGGGCGTAACTGACGTGTTACTTCTACTAGTTTCAAAATTCACTAGACTCTTGAGTGTTAACTCATGCATTGTGTAGATAAAGTAGATCGCTATTATTTTAAGCTATAACTATATTATACACACAGATAATACTAATAAATTATAGTTAATATTTTTTACACCTTATTATTTAATCTATAAGCGTATACAGGTATATAATTTTTATAATAAATGATTATTAATCACTAGCAATAACTTATGTTAAAATATGTAGAAATAATATGAAATATGGAAAAACTGCTATTATAACAGTTTTAAAATTTGTCCAGTACGGTGGCTCCGTGGCGTAGTGGTATACGCGCTTGCCCCGCGTCCAAAGGGTCGTGGGTTCGATTCCGACCAAAGTCAAAAATTTTTTTTAATGCTTAAGAGTCCGCTGTATCTCTGTCCTTTTATAATTAAAAAATTGACTTTTTTCCCAAAATTAGCCACAAGAGGCAAAAATGAAGAGATGGTTCCGATGTGTTTAATAAAATGCAATATTTTCTTTGATTAGTATGAATTAATTTTATTGCTTCGTTTTTAAGAAAAGTTGGAATAACTTAAAAAATTAGAAATTAGTGTCAAATAATGGGATTTTCAAGTTATTCCAACTTTTCTTGAAAATAAAGCGGTGGAATTAAATTATTCTTATCAGAGAAAATATTGCTTTCTATTACACGAATCGAAACCATCTCTTTAGTTCTGCCTGAAGCTATTAGTTTTTATAAAAAATAAATTATAAATAGATTCGGTAAAACAGGTAACTGTGTCGGTATACAGCTGACTCTTAAATAATTTTTATTTGATTTATTATAATTAAATGAATATTAATAAATATTAAAAAGTATTAAAAAGTTAAAATTGTGAGACTTTAGAAATTTTTCGTAGGTACTAAGCGGTCAGCGGCTGGGTTCTCGCCGCTCGATTCTGACTCACTTGGGTTTGAAAAGGTTCTCCCACCCTAAATAATTTTGGGCTCATTCAGCTGTTTCTCTCTCAATCCTTGGGTTAGAAAAAAATTCCCCTTCCTAAATAATTTCTGGCTCAATCAGTTGTTTCTCTCTCAATCCTTGGGTTAGAAAAAAATTTCCCTTACCAAATAATTTCTGGCTCAATCAGCTGTTTCTCTCTCAAGCCTTGGGTTAGAACAAATTCTCCTTCCGAAATAATTTCTGGGTCAATCAGCTGTTTTATCGTCCGCACGTAAAACATCGCTTGGGTTAGAAAAGGTTCCCCCTTCATGGCTCAATCAGCTGTTTTTATTCAATCCTTGGGTTAGAAAAGGTTCCCCCTTCCTGGCTCTATTAGCTGTTATCATTTCTGGATCAATCAGCTGTTTCTCTAATCGTCCAATATCACGTAAAACATCGCTTGGGTTGCCCCACTCTAGGTCGTTTCTGGCTCAATTCAATTCCGGCTCAGTTCAGTTCTAATTCAGGTGAGTTAGAACCGGCCTGAGTTAGAATCGGCCTGAGTTAGAATCGGCCTGAGTTAGAATCAGCCTAGCTCATCTACTGTAATACTTTCGTAATCATAGAGATTGGACTCAAAAAACCTATTGGATTATATATTTTATTTACCGACGCGAGTATTGTACGTTTTGTGATTTTCTTTTAATTTTTTCAAATTCGAGTGTATTATGATTCAAACTGAGCGAGTCTCGATTTTTATTCCATAATACGCCTAACACGAGTGTAGTTTCTAATTCTGTATTATCATGCTTATATTCCCAATTACGTAAATCGAAGCCTCCGGTTGATAAAACAGCTGTAGCTTCGCGAATGAACTTTTTCAGAGTGAGTAAAGGAACACTTGTTACACAGTTATCACAATAAAATGCTCTTTCTAACTTATCTACTGTTTCTCGTGACCAATAAACATTTTCTAGTGCTGTTAAACCATTTTTTGCTTTTTCTATTACTAATTTGACTATAACAGCCAATATAAATGGGCTGCAGCTTTGTCCAAATGCTAACCGCACGTGACGAAAAACAACTATCTGATTATCAATAATGCATAGAAAACGTAAAAAATTTCTATATTTTTTATTTACGATAATTTGTAAAAAGGCTTTAGCGATATCTGCTACAACGCCTGTATCATACTCACGAGACCTATTGATAGATGACGCAATGAATTCAATCATGTTACCCACATAGCACGGAAGCTTCCAGGAAGCTTCCACACTAATATCCCACATAGCATGAAAGCTTCCGGGAAGCTTCCATGCCATGTGGGTAGGCCCTATTTCAAGACAAGTATTCAAAGAGACACTGTCCTTGTCTTTTGCTGAGGCGTCAAAGACAGGTCCTATCAGCGTTGTGCTACTCAATTTAAATACCGGCCGATGTGGTAAATAGTGACCTTGTATTTTCGTGTCAGGTACCCTTTCTACAATGCCATCTGAGAGCCACTGTTCAAATACTTTACTATATTCGGTGAACATTTTTTGTTTTTCTAACTTTTTTATTGTTATTTCTAATCTACGTTTCGCGATTTCATAATTCGTTGATAACGAAGGATGATCTTTTTTAAACAGGAGCTCGACTTCGTATCGATTATCTAAGGTCAATTTGAGGTTTTTAAGATAAAATTTTTTTTTTCTTTATCTTGCTTAATTTTAATCAACTTATTGATAGGATCATTTATTCCTAAAATATCTAATCGTCATAAATCAGATACATTGATTTCTTGGGTGAGCCTTGACGTAAGCATTGCCGTATTATTATTTTTCTCGTTAATACCGGGTAATTTACCAATAACCGTCCACCCAAGAAGCGTTTGAATAGCAAATAAACCATGTTTTAAATCGATGTTTTTTCCCGTCAAAAATCTACCAGCAATGTCTGCTCCAATTAATATATCGATCGAATTACTTGATTCATCAATATTAGATAAAATGATATTACGCCGTTTTAATTCATTTAACCAATTATGATTAGTTTCATTATTCTTTACGGAACGTACTGTATTACATATCGTATCTTTACGGAACGTACTGTATCACATATCGTATCTTTACGGAACGTACTGTATTACATATCGTATCTTTACGGAACGTACTGTATTACATATCGTATCTTTACATAATACTTCAAAATTGCACGCGAAAGTATCATCTAAATCTTTAATTCTCAGAAGTACACACGTATGTTTTTCTGTAGTCGTTTTTATACCGCTGAACAGTGAATGCGTCACTTCAAGCTTTCCGATCGTTTTATAACCTAAATCATTTGCAAGACTAGTACGTATATACGAGCGTTCAGATGCCGTATCTATAATAGCCCGAACGGCCTTTTGATGATTGTTCGAATAACCCCATCAAAAACGTTTAGCTAAAAAAATTAGCTAAAAATATAGCTAAAAATACAGCTAAAAATACAGCTATATTTAGCTGGTATATAGCTATATTCATCTGGATTTTAGGTAAAAATTTACTTATTTTTTAGATAAAAATCCAGTTAATATTTTGAGTCTCTTGTAACAGCGGAAAATATAACTGTATTTTCAGCTGTATTTTTAGCTGTATTTTTAACTGTATTTTTAGCTAATTTTTTGAGCTAATCGTTTTCGACGAGGATAACAATAGCTAATAATATAGCTAAATTTTCAGTTATATTTTTAGCTGTATTTTTAGCTTAAATTATTTTATAATTTTACAGATTAATAACTCGTTAGTTATTTTCCTGTAAAAGAAAGTTCCAAAAATGAGGTAAACCTCTTAGTGTCAGCTCTCCGAATATCGAAGAGCTTCTACGTTTTGGCACAAAGTATCTTGCTCTTTTATACCTGTGTCCTCAAAATTTGTTGATGGAATCGTAAAATTTAGAGAAACGACACCTTGCGACGTAGCATTAATCAATAATTAAAGACAGGTAATTTCACTTCACATCGCTAGGTGGCGGATCTCTAAATTTTACGATTCCATTAACAAATTTTGAGGCCATAGGTATAAAAGAGCAAGATACTTTGTGCCAAAATGTAGAAGCTTTTCGATCTTCGGAGAGATGACACTACGAGGTTTACCTCATTTTTGGAACTTTCTTTTACAGGAAAATAACTAACGAGTTATTAATCCGTAAAATTATAAAATAATTTAAGCTAAAAATACAGCTAAAAATATAACTGAAAATTTAGCTATATTATCAGCTATTGTTATCCTCGTCGAAAACGATTAGCTCAAAAAATTAGCTAAAAATACAGTTAAAAATACAGCAAAAAATACAGCTGAAAATACAGTTATATTTTCCGCTGTTACAAGAGACTCAAAATATTAACTGGATTTTTACCTAAAAAATCCAGATAAATATAGCTATATTCCAGCTAAATATAGCTGTATTTTTAGCTGCATTTTTAGCTATAATTTTAGCTAATTTTTTTAGCTAAAAGTTTTTGACGGGGAAGCGACGACTCTGAGTGTTTGTAAACAGACATCGGGTGCACCGACGAACGTTAAGCAGTAAGTTTCTTTAACTATCTTATTTACATTACGTGCGGACGATTTTGTCGTTGTATTTTTATTTTCAATAAAATTACACACCAATAAAATATGATTTTCCCCGCACCAACTACAATTCAGCTTAGCTTTACAATCTTTAGAAATATGATTACGACGTAAGCATTTAAAACAACAACCGCTATTTTTTATGATGATACGACGCTCATCTAAACTCATTTTTCTCGCTTGTTCGCAATTCATACTAGTATGATTATCGCTTTTACAAAAAACGCAATATCTACTTGAGACTTACTATTATTACTAGATGTAAGCAAGCTACTCGCTGTTGCAGGAGCTGTCGTTGATTTACTTTTAGGCTTCTTCGGGTTTTCGCTCGTCGTTGACTGCCTTTCTGAGAAATTAAATCCGGTAAGAGCCATTTCTAGCTTTTCTCGACCCTCGACTTCTCTTCTGAGAAATTCAACAAGCCTCCTTAATCATTTATCTGCTTTCTCGTTTTTGGCGTTTACATCGAGATTTTCGTGCTGTCCAACACGTTGGCACGTTCTTAAAATTTCTTCGGGTGATGACAACTCTACTAGCGGACATAGCATTGCAGCGCAATGTCCGGTAGTTACGCCAAGACTTTCTAAAGCCCGAATATACGAATCTACTTTATCATAAATAGTATTAAGTGACACCTTTTTATACTTTTCATTGAATTTTGGAGCACTAACAATAATAACTCGCGAACATATTGTTCAATCACTAGTTCCTCCCTTCCGAAACGATTTTTCAAACTTGCTATGACTTTGTCGTAATTCTGGGGAGTACGAGGGTAACTGTATGTAGAAATAAAATTAAACTTGAAAAGTATTGGAAAAAAGATTAATATTTTGAACTATTAAGTTATGGTACCTTTTAAACGGCTTACTTTGGACATAAAATCATCCATGTCTTTTGGCCGTTTATTCAGGTGGAATCTGAATCGCGAACAATGTTTGCCGCTTGAGCAGAGATCTACCTATTTCAAACGACAGACATTGTTCGACGACGTCCCCTCAGATCGTTTAATTATCATAAAAAACTAAGATTTGATTCGTCAAAGCCCCTAAATTAAGCGATTCACCGGTGCCGAAATACAAACTAGCTAGGAGAGAACCCTTTGTTTGGGTCACGGATCTTGCTGTAACTTGCGGACATGTTTTTATACATAAAATCATGAAAAAAGCCTTCTAGGTTCATTCTGCAAAATTCTAGTAGAAATTGAGATTAAATCCTTTTGATTAAAAAAAAATGTGTTCAATAAGCTCAACCCGTTCAAAAGTTATGGAAAAATAATAATTGTCTCAAAAATTGTTATAAAAATTTGCATGAAATTGTACTTAAATTTCCATAAAATCATTGTGTTAAATTTTTCATGTTTCTCATTTTGCTATAACTTTTGAACGGGTTGTGCTTTTTGAACACTTTTTTTAATCAAAAGGATTTAATCTCAACTTCTACTAGAATTTTGCAGAATGAACCTAGAAGGTCCCATTGGGGAGTAATATTCAATATTATAAACAATGATTTTTTAAAGAAATTGAACAGAATAACTCATAATCTTGGAATGATCGAGCGTTAGACCTAATGCTCGCGGCTTTTTTCATGATTTTATGTATAAAAGCATATGCGCAAGTTACAGCAAGGTCCGTGACCCAAACAAAGGGTCCTCTCCTAGTAAGATTTTTTTGTCAAAGAACCTCAAAACATTGCTTATCGACAGATCATAAATGGGATAAATATTTTAAGACGTATTCACCTTAAAAAATAAATTGAAAATTTGTTTAAAATTTTTTATAATAAGTTTGTATGGTTTTCAGACCTCAAAATAATTTTTAATAAATTTTTTCGAGAATTGTACGAACAAAATATCTAAAAAGTAGTAATTTTAGCATTTATTCAAATTTAGCGCAAGTATACCCACCCTAAATCTTTATTTCATTCATACTATATGAATATACCCCACAAGCTTTAATTTAGCTTTTTGTAACCCTGTATAGGTAAAAATTTGACGGAGATATAGCAATTTGAAGTTTTTAATAAACTGAAGGTATTAAATCCGTGAGTTGGTTTAAGATTTACTTTATAATAACAGCTTCAAGTTCCAGGCAGATCTTAGACGGCTATAAAACTTATTTTGAAGCTTAAATTCAAGGTTTAAAATCTTTTGACAGCGTCATTGATGTAAAATAAGATATAATATTCTATGAAATAGTCAAAGTAAATGGTATTGCAAAAAAAATATTATTTGTTCATATATTTAAATTTAGTCCATTTCAGATAAGTCTTCATAATTTAATGCTAATGGCGTATTGTGAGATGTAATTCAATTTTACTGGGGTTGTTTTGATTAATTCTTTAGGTCTTAAAAATATTTACTTTAAAATTTATAACTAATAAAAATTTAATTTATACTTCCCATGTGAAAATAATTTTTGTGAGAAATTGTGAATAACTGTTAATAATTGTAATAAACTACCGTAATTGAGACATTAATAAGAATTAATAACAGTAAAAAACAGTTAATAACAATTAATAATAGTTAATAATAGTTATGAACGCTAAATAACAATTATTAACTGAAAGTCATGATTATTAATAATTATTTATAGTTATTCACATTTATTCACATTTATACACATTCATACATATTTATTAACAGTTACTCACATTTTCCAAAATTTTAGAATTGGTGAATAATTTATTATCATTCATACTTATTTATAATTATTTATGTTTATTTGCTATTAGTTACAGTGAATTATACACTGAAAAGGGAACTGAACTGTCACTGTTCTCTACGGTACAGTGTGTCTCATTTTTAGAATCCAGTCAGTCCAAGCTTCAAAAAACGAACTAGTAGTCTCTAGAGACGACTCATTACTCTCTGAGCGTAGACTTGCTATCCTCTTCGTAGAAAGAAGCCTCGCAGAGAACACTCATTAGTCTCTAGAAAACACTGCCTACTCGCTCGTAATACAATGAATGTTCGCTAGCGACACTAACGCCACTCGTCGCCGTAAAGTACAATCAGTATTCTAACCCCTTTTCAGTGTAGTTATTAACACTTTCTTACAGATATTTTCAGTTTTTTACATTTATTAACAGTTATTAACAGTTTTTCACATTTACAAAATTTTTCGCGTATATATAAAAAAAACGATTATACGTGTAAAAATTTTTGAAAGTGTGAAAAAGTGTTAATAACTGTTAATAAATGTGAATAAATGTGAATAAATGTGAAAAATTACGAATATTTGTAAATAACTATAAATAACAGTAAATTATTATTATTTACAGTTAATCATTATTATTATCTATTCGTAACAATTATTAACCGTTACCAACTGTTATTTACTGTTATTAATGTCTCAATTGCGGTAGTTTATTATAGTCATTAACAGTTATTCACATTTTTTTACATTTTTACACAGTTATTAATAGTTATTCACAGAAATTATTTCCATATAGGTTTATATACAAATTCTGTATAGGAGACCGAAATGTTTTAGAAGGTTTTTGAAGTGAAACTTCTTTACCGACGGTATACACTTCCCATAAGAGTCGTATGAAAAAATTATATGGGAGTGAATTGATTTCATGACGGTACATGCAACGGAACTAATGAAACGGAAGTGTATATATATTGGCCATTCTAAGAAAAAAAATATTTTAGAGTGACTGCTTGTAGCTCCTTTGCTATTAGACTTAGAAACTTGCAACTCACCATGATTATAGCAAATTTTATGTAGAATATAAGAAAAAAATTTTGAATACGATTAGATTAATTTGTAAGTATGAATAAGTTAAATTTAGGTAACCTCCGAAGCCTTTTTTAGATGTGACAAACAACATTTTTATGTTTCATCGATGTTTTTGGCTATCAAAATAAGTCATTAATAATAATATAAACATACCATTTTAAAGATCTTGTTTCAAGCTTTCATTATGTACTTTGATAAAATAAAAAAATTGTTTTTTAGTTGATAAAAAATTAACTTGAATGCGCGTGACCAAATTCTGCAATTTTTTATTCAATTGCAATTTTTTAATTTTTTAATAACTAAGACTTCGTTATCAATTTTTTAATAAACGTCATTTGAAACTAGAGAAAAAAACCTAACAAATCCCATGTTTAGATTATAAATTTAGCAAATTTACAGGTATTAAAAATTGCGTCGAAAATATTTTTTTGACACTCCGTGCGAGAAGCTCGATTTCACGAACGCTGTACAAAGTGACACGTGCGAAAATGGAGCTTCTCACACGTCGTGTCAAAAAATAGTGTTCGATACTCGTGCGAGAAAGTGATTTCTTACTCACGAGTAAAAAATCACTTTATCGCACTAGTACCGAAATATACTATTTTGTTGCGAGTAAAAATTAAAAATAACCTCCGAAGCCTCCATAGAACAAAAATGGTTGGATCTTTTTTAATCAAACCACCGCCAAAAAAAAGGTATTTTTTTTCTTAAGAAATTCATATTGTTTCGATATTTACATAGTTGATATTTTTTTTAGGAATTGAGAAAATATTCAATTTAGTAACGTCCGAAGCCTTTAACCTCCGAAGCCTTTTTTAAAATATTTTATATTTATCGATTAAATTTGGTTTTCTATTATTTTATGCTTAGATTTAGGGCAAAACACCACGGAAATAGTAAAATATACTAAAAAACTGATAAAAAAAATTATCATACTCATGTACTAAGTTGTTATTGTCTGATCGAAATCGACTGCAAGAACGATAGCAGTTTAGTTATAATCGATGCTGAATTGAAATAGTTTATATCAGGGCTATGAAATAAATGTTAACAAAGAGAGTATAGTTCGTAAGTATAACTGGCATCGTATTTATCTTGACTTTTGCGGGTCCTTGGTTCGACCAAAACAACATTTTATACAACCTTAAAAACTATTAAGAGGCGGTCGGAACCAAATCGGTGACTTAGTTCGGTGCTTGTAATAAATGCTTATAATAATTTATTCATTTATTAATATGGTAAAAATATAGTCATTTCCTCTAGTCATGTATATAAAGAATAATTTAAAATAGTTAAAGCCACAAAAATTTACAAAATATTGTTATAAAGCGAAAAATGCCACCTAACAATCGACACGACAGTTTTTTGCATACGGTATATGTCAAGTCAGTTTGATATTTGTAATAAATGCTTATAATAATTTATTTACTTATTCGTATGGTAAAAATATAGTCATTTCCTCTAGTCATGTATATAAAGAATAATTTGAAATAGTTTAAGCCATAAAAATATACAAAATATTATCGTAAAGCGAAAAATGCTGACTTGATATATACCGCAAGTCACCGATTTGGTTCCGACCGCCTCTTAAAATTGAATTTTTTGTTGAAATACGTGAAAAAGAGTTATATCTCTGATGTTTTTTTAATTTAATTTTGCGCAACTTAAAATGTTAGTTTTTGATACATTTAAAGTTAGTTAAGTATAAGAAAAACACTAAAATTAAAGAAAAAAAAATTTCAAAAACTTTTGGAAAAAATGTTAATTTTTTTAGAATTACCGATATAGGAGGAGCGTCCGCGCCTCCTAAATGTAAATCAAGATACTAAATACGTATAAAGAAAAATTAGCGGGACTGACTTGATGTTAAACGCACAGATATAGTATATATATACATGTATACTATACATGCAATACAAATATCTGAATCTGATCTGAATAAATAAAGAAAGTAATAGCACTCGTTTTCTCTTTTTCTTTCTTTCTCTATAATATTTTATGGTGAACCCCTCTCTTTCCTACATATTTTAAATTTTTGTAAAATAAATATTATTAACAAAAATTTTATATACCATCTCATTTAAAATTAAAAAAAATTCAATGAAATTATTTTAATTTAGTTTTATTTCATTTTATAATTATTTAGTTTTAAAATTATTTTAAAATTAAATAAAACAGTGATAGAACTTAAATAAACATTTATGAGTTCTATAATTTCGTAAAGAAGTTTCACTTCTGTCGGCCAGTCCCAAAGACTGCCACACCAGTTTTTTTAAATATACATTAAATAAATAATGGTTCGTAATGATTTATTAATAATAAAATTTAGAGTTAATAGTGTAAAAAATAATTACAGTAAAAGTGATGCAGTGAAAAAAATAAGATAAACATAAAACTTGTAAAATTGTAAGAGAAATAACAAAATTTTAAAACTTTTCAGTTATAAGTTTGTACATTCATATTTACAAGTACAAACAAACATACAAGAAAAAAAGATTTTATAAACAGATGTATATATCATATTTAGTAAATCAAAGTAAAATATTGAAATAATTTTGAACTAAAAATATGTGTATCCCAATACAGTAAGTATCGTTTGCTTTGTTTCTCGAAGCGTCACACGACAAGATATGGCGCTTGCGCATGCAAACGACGCTGCCTGTTCCACGCTTCTTGAAATTCTACGAAATTGCTTCTTTTACATATTATAAATTCATGAAATATACATTGAAATAATGTATTAAATTATATATTTATAATTTTATAGTTCCTCTAACTGCTTACAACAGCATAAAGTAGTCTACGCAACATGTGACGTACGTCGGGAAAATATTTGCAGGGTTAAATGTTTTTTGCTTGAGCAGCAGAAAATCTCGAGCGCGCAAGCGCGCCCTCGACTTTCTACTGCTTGCGCAAAAAACATTTACCTCTGCCAATATTATCCCTTCGTACGGCACTTGTTGCGTATATTACTTATATATATATATATACTAGAGGGTACCCCCTGCTCGCGCTGCTCGCCAACCCCCGTGCATATTTACACTAATGAAAATATCAGTCAGTAATGAAATTTGTACTGACAAAAATTATTAATAAAATTAATATCAAGGGGCGCGGCAGCGCCCCCGATGGCAAGTAGGCGAAGCGATCGAGCGCTCCAAGCCTTTATATACGTTAAGTTTTCATCTTTAACCTCGTAAATGAAAAAAAAATTTTTATTTTAAAAGATTCTTTTATATTTTATTATTGCTGAATTTTTAAAAAACTATTTTATTTATGTTTTCAAGAGATTCAACATAATTTGATGAATACTTTTTGTGTAACGTAAGTGTTTAAGTTCGTAGCAGACGACATTACTATTTTACTTATATTTTTTCTCCAGTTTCTTCAACTCATATATATAGATATACTGCCATGCTTTTCTCCAGTTCGTCAATTCTTTGACTTATATATATATAGGTATACTACCACATGTCTTTTTCTCCAGTTCATCGATTCTTCGACTTACAAATATATAATATGAAATAACAATAGGTAATGAAAATAGATACTACATTTTAATATATGAAATAAAAATAGGTAATAAAAATAGGTACTACATTTTCATAAAAAAAGAGTGTTGTTTGTGATTTGAATAATAAGGTTATATTTGATTTTTTTTCGAATTTCAAAAATACGTTTCATTTGTTTTTAATTTGCATATAATGTACATTTTTTTAAATTATTTGAATTTTTCAAGCAAATGGCATTTTTCCTTTCTCATAGTAATGCAAATGCGCCAATAGGTTAGATTAAAATATTAATCAAATTTTTACGCGAAACTGCTAAATAGTCTCTGATCATCTTCAAATCTGAAAAATAATTACATTCTCTAGAAGTGTTTTTCTGCTAATTAAAAAAATTAGTGTCTCTTATTTTTTAATCAGAGAAGCGCACGTAAAAAACTTTTCTTAACAGTGATAACTTGATTAGATTCTAATATCTTTTTTTTATTTTTGTTTGGTCCTTAATTTTTGTATGGTTTTTATTTTCAATTTATTGGGACTTGCAAGGGGAATATCTAGATATTAGGACTAGAATACTTTTTCTACCTTTGCGATATTTTTTCTTACGTAAAATTCTAAAGATAGTCCATCCGGTCTCACTCAACTTTTCCAAAGTTATACACTATTTTTTCCTAATTTTTAAGATTTTTTAAAGGAGAAAATTAAATAAATTTTAAGTATTACAGCTTCGTAATAAATAAAGATTTTCATTAGAATAATAGAGATTAAAACCTTTCAATTTAATAAAAAAACGTTATCATAAATTAATCAATTCGGAAATTATGAAGAAAAATAATCAAACATAAAACATGCTTAAATAATCGTACTATTTAAAGTTGATTTTTATTCTTACATAATTTTTAAACTAATTAATATTTTAAAATTAAATATATTAATAAGATTTTTATCTCACTTTCGATTTGTTTGAAAGATTATCTATCATACAGTTACACACGTTTAGAGTTTATTAAATTTATCCAGAAAAAACTTAAAATTTTAAATAAAACAGTTCATAGCTTTGGGGAAATTGGATGTGTTAAACCGAATGATCCGTGACTTTTTTTTATAATTATTATCACTCAGAAAAAATTTTCTAAAGTTAGAAAAAATTCCAATATTCTAACGTTCTCATTGTTTGTTAAATTTTTAAGAATCCAGTTGAATTTTTACGTTTTAAATTCTTATTCCATAAAACTTGTTTAACAGATTTCTTCTTCAAGGTTTTTCCACCAAAATTGCAATGGATCGAGAACCTTATTAAAAAACCAATATTGAAATTTTCAAAAATATAATAAAATATTTTAACCAACATACCGCTCTCAAATGCATGTTAAAAAAAGTATATTTTCTTGTTTAAATAATGATCTACAAGACGTTCAAAATAAAGAACGCACATAAACAGCTAAAGAAATTTTAAATTATATAGTTTATTTATTTAGTATTTAAAACTATCAAATCTTGACATTAGAATTTCATGAAATCAGTAAACAAATGTCAAGATGTAATGAAGGTAATTAAAAAATGAAGCTTATACTCAGAAACTTTTGTTATATTCATAAACTTCTAGCCTAAGAATATTATAGTACTGATCTCAAGGCCAATCAAAATCAAAGAAGAATATACTTTATCATAAAGCGCACTTATGAACTTGAAAAAGAATTACTTAAATTATTAATTTATCTTATATTATATAATGATTTTAGAGAATTTCTTTATTATATAAGTATATATAAAAGTATTGAACTTTGATATTAGAATGCCATGAAATTATTAAACAAATAGCAAATCAAATACATTATTTCAATTGATACTGTAATATAATTTGTTTTAATCAATTTCATTTTTTATGGTTCAACAGAATTTGATAGTATCTATAAAATAATTCAATGAAATTTAAAAATAAGTTTACGTAAAAATGAACAAGAACAGTGATAAGTAAAAACCTAAAAGAAATTTTTATTTTATTAAAAAAAGTAATGATATTCTGAAACAAATGTCTAGCATGTTTAAATTCTATGCGTTCTACATATGAAATACTTTGAAATCTGTGTATGTAAAAGCAAACCTATTAAATATTATAAACTAAAAAAAAGCTTACCTTTAAAAAGGTATACGGTGGGCAAGTATGCTTAGCGATTTTTACGATTTTATATTATGGACTATGTTTAATGACATTAGAATTTCATGAAATCACGAAACAAATGTCAAGTGTAACAAAAGCTTACCTTTCAAAAGGTATATGGTTAAACTATTTTCAGTAATAAAATCAAACCTTGACATTAGAATTTCATGAAATCATGAAACAAATGTCAAATATTTTTTTTTTATAATTGAATTTTACATGGTTCACAGAATTAATCCATTTATTTATTATTTTAAACTATCGAATTTTGACATTAGAATTTCATGAAATCACGAAACAAATCTCAAGTATATAATAAAGGTGATAAAACTATGGCATCTTACCATAATTTTTAACAAAAGATTTTTCAAATTTTTTCCTTTATAAATATACGTTGAATTTTACTAACCAAATTGTATTACTTCTTGTTATCTTTTTTTTATCATTTATTTAAAAGTGTTCTGAAATTTTTTAAATCTTATTAAATATTTACAAAATTACTTGCCAGGCCCGTGGATAAATATTTTATTGGTGAAATGCTTAATGAATGTATGTTCTAACATTTGAACTAGAAATTATAATAGGTGTAAGATACAGGTAATATACAATTATTTAAATGTATTAAGATAATACGCTCCTGAAAATTACTGAACACAAAATACAATATTATGTAAAAAAATATAAAGCCAACATTACAATTTTCGAATTAAACAATACCTTTATAGTTTTAATTTTATTATAATTTGATAAAAAATTTAAAAAATTTTTAACCATATAATTTGCTATTCCCAATTTATAAATTTACAGAAATATTTGCCAAACATGTTAATAATTAATAATAAGAAGCAACGACACATGACGAAAATTCTATAAAACAAATAGAATTTACTTTTAATTAGATGACATAATCTTTCAAATTAATCCTTATATATAATTGCATTATTATATAATATACTATGCAACAAGTGCAGAAAATACACATGTTATGTACAAATTTCTTAACTTTAGACATCGCCATAACATATTTATCCACGGGCCTGGCAAATAATTTTGTAAATATTTAATAAGATTTAAAAAATTTTAGAACACTTTTAAATAAATGATAAAAAAAAGATAACAAGAAGTAATACAATTTGGTTAGTGAAATTCAAAGTATATTTATAAAGGAAAAAATTTGAAAAATCTTTTGTTAAAAATCATGGTAAGATGCCATAGTTTTATCACCTTTATTATAAACTTGAGATTTGTTTCAAGATTTCATGAAATTCTAATGTCAAAATTCGATAGTTTAAAATACTAAATTAATGGATTAATTCTGTGAACCATGTAAAATTCAATTATAAAAAAAAATACTTGACATTTGTTTCATGATTTCATGAAATTCTAATGTCAAGGTTTGATTTTATTACTGAAAATAGTTTAACCATATACCTTTTGAAAGGTGAGCTTTTGTTACACTTGACATTTGTTTCGTGATTTCATGAAATTGTAATGTCATTAAACTTAGTCTATAATATATAATCGTAAAAATCGCCAAGCATACTTGCCCACCGTAAACTTTTTTAAAGGTAAGCTTTTTTTAGTTTATAATATTTAAGAGGAGGTCACGTATCTCTATCCTTTTCTAATCGAAGAAATGATTTTTTTACAAAAACTAATAACTTTAGCATAAAATAAAGAGAAAGCCGCTTTTAGTATCAAAAAAAGCATTATTTTCTTTGATAAGAAAAAATTAATTTTATTGCTTCTATTTCAAGAAAACCTTGAAAAACCAAATTGTCCACGCTAACCTCTATGATTTAAGTTTTTCAAGGTTTTCTTGAAAACGAAACAATAAAATTAATTCTTTCTTATTAAAGAAAACATTGCTTTTTTTGATACGAGATGCGGCTTTCTCTTCATTTTTTGCTAGAGTTATTAGTTTTTATAAAAAAATCATTTTTTTGATTAGAAAAGGACAGAGATACGTGACCTCCTCTTAATAGGTTTGCTTTTACATACACAGATTTCAAAGTATTTCATATGGAGAATGCATAGAATTTAAACATGCTAGACATTTGTTTCAGAATATCATTACTTTTTTTAATAAAATAAAAATTTCTTTTAGGTTTGTACTTATTACTGTTCTTGTTCATTTTTACGTGAACTTATTTTTAAATTTCATTGAATTATTTATCCATCATATACAGTGGGGTCCAATAAAAAAGAGCCACCCTTGAGAAAAAAAGTACTAATTTAAAAATTTTATATCTCAACAAATAAGGATCGTACAGAAATCTACGACCACTCATTTTAAACGCATTTGTAAGGACTTTTCAATGGTGTATTGTCAATTTAGATTTGTCTACTTGTCTAGAAAATATTACGATTTAAAAATAGAAAAAAAAAACTTACTTTATCCGCCTATGTTTAAATTCAAATTATTTTTCGGAAAATGATGGTAGAAAAATTTTACACGGCTCATTTTAAAGGTATTTCGCTTAACTTGAAATTTATATTTTAGTTTTTTTCTAGGTTCAAAATTGACCGAGATTTAGCGATTTTTGTTGAAAAAAGGGTCTTTTTAATTTTTCCGATATCTGCTTAATGAGAGGAGATATAGAAAAATGGCAAATAAAAAAAAGTGCATTTTTGTGTGTAGAATAACTTTAAATTTTCTCAAAATTTAAATGAATATTATCATCTGTTTGATCAACACCCTTATAAGTTGCATAATTAATACTATAATATGTCATTGTTTCATTATTAATTAAATGCAATATTTTATTATTTAAAATATTCACATCTTCATTATGTGTACTTAAAATAACATTTTTCGAAAAACAATAATTATTGTTAATGTTTTCATAATTTTTATTACAAACATTATTAGTTTTCCATTTTTCTGGTATAATAAATGTATCAACTTTTCCTTCTCCGATATCTAATAAAAATGATGAAAAATTTTCATCATTAGATCTTATATTTTTTTTTAATTTAAAAATATGAAACATGGGCCATAGGGTTGAATATTTTATAGTTTGTTCTATAATTGTATTTTTATTTCCATGTTTTAATACTGGTAAAATTTGACGAAAATCTCCTCCTAAAATAATAATTTTTCCTCCAAAAATTTCATTATTATGACAGACATCTTTTAATGTTTTGTCAACTATTTCTAAAGCTTTTTTTAGGAATCATTGATGCTTCGTCCCATATAATTACATTTGCTTCTCTTAATTTTTTCTTATCTGAATCAAATTTTAAAAATGCACTTTCAATGTTATTTAAATCTAACGGTAATCTAAAAGTTCGGTGACTGGTTAAGCCTTTTGGTAATAAAATTGAAGCAATACCTGGCCAAGCCATTGATAAGAATTTTTTTTTTATTGTTATAAAATGATATATTAATGTTTTATATAAAAATGTTATTCCAGAATCTCCTGGTCCATCTATGATAAAAATTTTATGATTATTATTTATTATTTGTTCAAAAATATGTTTTTGATCGTTATTCAATTGTTTGTACATTTTATCAAATTTTTTTTTACTAAAAATTATAATTTCATCATTAATTTCTTCGTTTTCCTCGATATAGTTTTCATTTGGTTCAGGTAAACCAAAATTTTCACATGACATTTCTTCTGAATTTAATATTCGATTAATATGGGATAAAGCTTTATTTTCTTTATTTTCTTTAAAATCTTCTATACAAAATTTTTTATATTTTTCCCAAATAATGTTACCTTGAATATTTTTACATAATAAAAAACATGCAAAAAATTTACGTAATTGTACTGGTAACATAACATGGCATGCTTCTTCAAAAATATAATAAATTTGTTTTTAATGTTCTATTAAATTGATTGCGAGAGCAGTTTCTTTATAAGTATTATAAGTTACATTTTCGTAATTTCGTAAATCCTTGAAAGACGTTGGACCTTTTACCCTGTTTAATATTAATTTAAAAAAAAAACGTTCAGTATCTTTTGATAGAATACGAACCAATAAGATAGAAGTCTACCTTACCCTATAAGGAGGTTAGTTTTAGTTCCGGTAGTGTACACAAGAGGTCGGAGTTATGGACAGTTGTGCGATCTGTAAGCTATCCACTAATGATAAATGGGGCATGGCAAAGCTCCATTTGTGTTTCACGTGCCGGCAGCGCTGTCATGCGAAATGCATGATTCGTTCAAAAATGGAAAACGGAACAAAATATGAATACAAAAGGTGCACGGAAAAAATAAAAAATAATTCATTGTCGTCTGCCAGTGGAAGCATCAAGACCAATGGAGTTTCAAAGACCACACACAAAGCTGTTCCCAGTCAGCCCATCAGTGCCTCTACACCATCAAGAGCTGACTCGAAAGTGACACCTGTCAACACCTCTCTGAAGCAGCCTGAAAGAGTCAAAACTACTTTGACCAACAACAGCCGTGCCACGGCGGATGGAGAGAGAAGTAAAATAAGTGTACATTTATCTGATAAGCAATTGGGAGGTGGCACAGCGCACGCTGCCCCGAATAATAATATTAATAGTAATAATTATAAAAAAAATAATTTTGATGTAGACCGAGGTGACTTAGATTCCTCCTCATTGCAAGCAGCTGTATCTGCTCTAGAGGGTGCACTATCTGGCAGGCTTGACACAATATCTAATTCTTTTGATCGACTTTTGGCTTTTGAGAGCCAATTTAAAAATTTTGACAAGGGCCTGCGGGATATTGTGTCCAAAATTGAAACACGAAATATATTTATTAAAAAATTAGAAAGTGAGCAGATGCAGCTGTTAGAGGAAAATCGCAAATTTAGAGAAATAATAGCCACTTCGGAAAGGAATTTCTTGCCCGCTCTAAATAATAAAATTGAAACATAATAAAACGATTAATAGTAAATTTGATAATATTCAAACTTTTCTTAACGAGTTTCACGGAGTGGACAAGGGTTTTTTCGACCTTACGACCGGGGTAGCTGACGTGGCGCAGGCCGTCGCAGATCTCACGGGAATGAATGAGCATACATTACACACATCTAGAATAGTAGAAATTACACAAACACCACGTACTCATGCTGCAATTAGTGATGAGGCACCTCGTCAAGTTGAGACGGAGTGTGGCTCTGGGGGTGGTGCATTGGTGATCTCTGGCGAGTTTGACTGTTCAGCAGTTAATATTGGGCCAGATGATTAAGCCTGTGCCGTTCTTGGTACCATTCTCCTGACAATCAAGCGTACAAATGTAATTTCAGTTAAGAAAATCGCTAAACATGAAGATGTAAACGGGATCAGTGGCGGCCCGAGGGGTCCGTTCTCATTGCTGGTTAGACTTTCTGAGGAGGATCTGGTGCGAAGGGTGTTTGAAGCTAAACGACAGTTCACAGGCTTTTCAACAGCGGATCTTAATCCCTCTCTCCTTGGCAGTCTTCCAGCCATCAAACGCCACGGCTTAATATTTATTAATGAATTTTCGCCTAAAGAAAAATATGTTAATTTCTAAAAATTAAAAAAGTATGCCAAGGAAAAAGGCTTTAAGTTTGTCTGGCACAGACATGGCAGATTTCTGGTGAGGAGGGAGAGAGGAAAGAGAGCACACAATTTTTTTAATGAAAATGACTTAGATAATTTATTAACAGATAGTAAGAAATTAGAAAACGGTGCAAATGTAACTAATAAAAATTCTGAACCTCCATCGAATATTAAGTGCAATAATAATATATGTGATAATAATGAAGCCTCTGATCTTCAACGAAATATGTTGACAAATCAAACATTAAGTACAAATAATGGAGTAACATCAAATGTGGCCTCTCCCCAATGACTGCGCCGAGCCTCCTCTGAGAGCCGTAAAGGGAGGAGGGGTGAACTGCGAGCGTGCTTTCTGAATGTGACTTCGTTGAGGGCTCACATTGGGCAGGTACGTGAGTTTCTAAGTGATGGTCCTTCTTGCAACATATTTGGAGTGGCTGAGACCTGGCTGTGTCCATCTGTTTCGGATGACGTCATTCGGGTCAGGGGGTATCCCTGTTGAAAATGATGACGTTATTTAATGACATCATTTAATGACGTCATTTCATGAAATGACGTTACAAATTGAGACATTTCGCGACGTCATTCATGCAAATAACGTCATTGTTCAAGTGAGCTTTGATAACTTATTAAATTGAGAAAAAGGCGTTATTTTATATTTCAAAATGACGTTGTTGTTTCCAAACGACGTCATTTATTTTGATGACATGATTTTTAGAGATGACGTTACTCGTCATGCTTTTCGTTTTTTGAAAAGTTGAAACTACGAGATCTACCTCGTTTTTGTATTTTCCTTTAAATGGGAAATGATTATCACGTAAAGTCATTTTTCAATGTCATAATTCATGAAAAATGACGTTATTTTTCCTAAATTTGGAAAAAATGACGTCTTTGAAGTCGTCTCTCAAAGACGTCTTAGAAAGACGTCATTATTTTCAATAGGGGAAATAATGTAATGAAATGACGTTATTAGTATTATAAAAATGACGTCATTCTACAGATCTGTTCTCGGTAATGAATAACGTTATTTCAGAAAATCATGTCATTTGAAAAAATTACGTCATTTCCCACTATAACCCCCGTGTTTTTGATAACGAGTAACGTCATCTCTAAAAATCATGTCATCAAAATAAATGACGTCATTTGGAAACAACGACGTCATTTTGAAATATAAAATAACGTCTTTTTCTTAATTTAATAAGCCATCAAAACTCACTCGAACAATGACGTTATTTGCATAAATGACGTCGCGAAATGTCTCAATTTGCAACGTCATTTGATGAAATGACGTTATTATATGACGTCATTAAATAACGTTATCATTTTCAACAGGGTAAAGTATTCAGACAGGACAGAAACTTGCGTGGTGGAGGAGTTGCTTTGTATATTAAAGACAAATTAATGTGCACTATTTTGGCTACTTCGGATACTCAAACTAAACATAGTGAAGGTAAACCGGAGGTACCTGAGTATATTTTTTGTTCCGTGCAATTGGGCAGCTCCGAAGCCGTGTTGGTTTCTGTTATTTATCGACCTCCTGCAATTTCCTTTTTGAGAAATACCGATTTTTTGGATAACTTAAGAAATTTTGCCTCTGAATACTCTCACAAAATTATAATGGCAGACCTGAATGCTGATTTCCTACACGAGAGCAGTGATGCTAAATTTATTAATAAATTGTCGGCTGAGCTTTCGTTACAGTTGGTTCAGCGCGGTGCCACGCATCACACTCCAACGTCTCATACGTGGATTGACCTGATTCTTGTGGACGATAATGACACAATACTTGACGCACGCAACTTACCGGCGAATTTTCACAGTCGGCACAACTTGATTGATGTATGTATTTCATGTAATCATATCAAGACAGATAATAAAATGATTAAGTACAGGAATTATAAAGATATTTGTCCAAACTTATTGGTACAAAGTTTGGCCGGCTGTGATTGGACGCCATTTACAGTTGGTACAGGTGACCCGGAATCTGCACTTGGCTGTCTCTGTGATAACCTTACGGCAGCAATACAAAATCTGGCGCCACTCAAAACACTTAAAATTGGTAAAGATAAGTTTCCTTGGATAGATAAAGAGTTGTCGCAGATGCGGCACAAAAGAGATGCCACGTATCGAAGATTTAAACGGACGAAGGAGGAGCGATATTTCTCCGAATTTTTGCAACTGCGTAAAACAATAGACAAACGGACGGAACAAGCTTAAACAAATTATTATCATAATTGACTGTTCTATGCTCTTGTTAGAGGTAATGTCTGGAAGGAGTTAGAAGACCTGGGACTCCTGTCCGGAACTCAAGGGGACTTGAATGGATTCACTCCAGATGAGCTTAATGCGCATTTTGCAAGGGTGTCAGTCTCGCCACACGATGATACTGCGGAACGTAAAAGGATTCTTTCTGAGTGTAGTGAAAGTGGCTTTGCTTTTAAGCCAATTAATATTAATGATGTAATTCTTGCGATTTCGCATTTTTCGTCACAGGCTTGTGGCGAGGATGGCATCCCACAGAGTGTGATACTTAAAGCACTACCGGTTATTGGAAAGCATCTTGTGACTCTGTTCAATTCCTCTTTTGCGCGGGGGGTCTTCCCTTGCCTTTGGAAGCGTGCACGCATTGTGCCTTTAAAGAAGTGCCCTGCACCTAAAATGTCTAAAGATTCTAGGCCCATAGTAATATTATGTTTTCTTTCAAAAGTTCTCGAGAAGATTGCCGACGACCAACTGCAGGAGTATATTATGACACACAAAATACTTGACTCTTTGCAGATTGGCTTCAGAAAGCATCATTCTACGCAGACTGCCATACTTAAACTTACAGACGACATAAGATCAGGTCTTGACAAGAAACTTGCGACGATATTACTTCTATTTGACTTTAGTAAGGCATTCGACACGATCTCCCCCTCCAATTTGCTTGCGAGGCTTAGATCGATAGGGTTTTCCAGGGCTGTACTCGAGTAAATTAGCTCCTATTTATCAGGTAGGAAACAAATGGTTTCCACACATTTAAAAGAGAATTCGGATTGGCTAACAACCAATCTAGGAGTTCCACGGGGTTCAGTGCTGGGGCCTCTGTTGTTTTGCCTTTACATTAATAACATCCGTAACACGCTTGACCCCTGTTTCGTTGAGCACATATTATATGCTGATGACCTCTGAACATCTGGATGAATGTATTCGTATTATGCAGAGGGTGGTCAGGGCGGTGTCGGGGTGGGCTGTCGATGCTTCTCTCACATTAAATGCAAGCAAAACTAAGGCGATCGTTTTTGGCAGTAGTCGATTTATTAATGACTTTTATGCTGGTGAGCCAAGAACGACTAAGCTTGAGGGAGGTGTCGACATATCTTTCTCTGATACCGTTGCGAGCCTTGGTGTTGTGCTTGACGCTAAATTGTCATGGGAGCCGCACATTGATATCGTGACTAAAAAATTTAATAGGATAATGTATAGTTTGCGGTTCTTTCGTCGGTACACCACTGAGGCCCTGCGTAAACGGCTCGCAGTCGCCTTGCTGTTTCCGCACCTCGACTACTGCTCAGTAGTTCTGCTCGATGCTTCGCAGGGGTTTAGAAGACGATTACAAAGACTACAAAATTAATGTGTGAGATATGTATTAGGCGTAGGAATGGGCGGTCATATCTCTTCTCACAGAGCTGCGCTTGGTTGGCTGCGTACTGATTCAAGGAAACAGTATTTTATGGCTGTACTTATGTGTTGGGAATAGAGGTTTTGTGTTCCGGGATCGGAAAGAAAACACTTTTATTTAATAATATTAAACTGGTTGATATGTATTCTAAATTATCTTTAAGTACAGTAATTATTAATCTAGTACGTTACAAATGGCTGAGCTTTACTTTACATGTGCTATTGTAAAGAGCTTGTCTTTATCGCTACATGGCGCTCGCTAGACTCTGTTCAACAGACTGCTTGAGCTCGACTAGAGCCTCTCTTTCTCAGCTGATTTGCTGTTTCGTATGTATGGTCGAGTACGCATTTACCGATAGAAGGTGATACGCTTACAAATATAAGACGCAACATTTACATTTTACAACACGCCTCCTTAAATTTGCGGCTTTTATTTCTTTTATTTTGTATTCAATTCCGCTTTTACGTGTTTTTAAATTAATCTTAATTCTTTTCTTTTTTTAACAAATTTTTCTTTGCATAGACCTTTAGTTAGTATATCAGTTATATTTTTATCTAGCTTAATGATATTTCACAGCCAATGACTCAATATATTTTTATTGACTTAAAGTCATTACACCTTTTTCTTTATCATGATTAATATCAATTCCAATATATCCTGTTATTTTACCTAAATCTTTCATTGCAAATCTTTGCATTAATTTTGTTTTTATATCCTTGATCTTATTTTTATCTTTACAGCAAATTAAAATATCATCTACAAATACCAACATATATAGGATCATTGCTTGTGTTATTTACATATAAACAATAGTCATGATTGCTTCTAACAAAATTTAATTTTTCAACATAGTTATTAAATGTTTCATACCATGCTCGTGGACTTTCTCTAAGACCATAGAGTGCCTTTTGGAGTTTACATACTTTATTTTCTCCAATTTCATAACCTTTTAGTTCATAAATATAAACTTCTGATTTTACTGTACCATTGAGAAATGCTGCCTCAACGTCCATTTGTTCTATATCTAAATTATTTACACAACAATAGCTTAACAAAATTTTTAAAGTTTGAATTTTTCCTACTGGAGAGTATACATTTTCTAAATATTCCTTTTGTTGAAAGCCTTTTACTACTAATCTAGCTTTATAAGAATTATCTCCTTTTCTTTTAAATATCCATTTAACATCAATTACTTTCTTATTTTTTGGTTTATCTACAATAGTCCATGTTTTATTTTTATTTAAACTATTAATTTCAGAATCCATAGCTTTTTGCCATTCTTTACTTTCTGTGGAGTTTATCGCCCCCTCGAATGTATTCGGTACATTAGCGTTTACACAATTTACACATATATAATGTGTTATTGGGTTACCATATCTTTCTATAGGACTTTTCTTTCTTGTTGAAGTTCTTTCAACTTCTAAATTATCTTTTCGTTTTTTAAATCTTTTATTTACATTACCAGAATCATTACACAGCCACACAAAAAAAAAAAATGTCAAAACCCACGGACCAGACCATATATACCTTATATTTTTGAGGTCGCTGATTCCGAATCCGTGGTCCATTTGACCCCATCACCTCAGGGTCAAGGTCAGGTCAAAGTCAAATTTACAAAATTAACGGCAACCAAGGTTTAACAGTATACATATATGTTTTTGAGGTCGCTGATTCCGAATCCGTGGTCCATTTGACCCCATCACCTCAGGGTCAAGGTCAGGTCAAGGTCAAATTTACAAAATTAACGGCAACCAAGGTTTAACAGTATACATATATGTTTTTGAGGTCGCTGATTCCAAATCCGTGGTCCATTTTACCCCATCACCTCAGGGTCAAGGTCAGGTCAAGGTCAAATTTACAAAATTAACGGCAACCAAGGTTTAACAGTATACATATATGTTTTTGGGGTCGCCGAATCCGAATGTGTGGTCCGTTTGACTCCATCACCTCATAGTGAAAGTTATTTGAAGGTAAAATCGACAAAATTCTTGTAAAACAAACCAAACTTCATGCCATTTATTTTTTCTTACTATACCTTACACGTTTCTCATCAAATGATCGGTGCAAAGGTTTCCTTTTACGTTTTTTCCCAGTAGTTTTACAATCTCTTTTCAACATCCAGCAGTAGTCGGCCAGCATACTAGCATCCCATCTACCTTGTTAACGCTTCTCCATTACTTTAATGTCTTGGTGAAAACGCTCTCCCTGTTCTTCGCTATAATCGCCACAGTTTTCAGGAAAACTATCCAAGTGATTGTGCAGAAAATGTAGTTTGTAATTCATTAGGCAACCCATATTCCCATAGTTCTCAACCATTTTAGATACAATTACTTTGTAATTTGGGCTTCTGCGATTACCCAAAAAGTTTTCAGTAACTTCCTTAAAGCTAAGCCATGCAGCTTTCTCAATGTTTGTCATGGAACTAATGAACTGGTCATCAGCCATCATTTTTCTAATTTCAGGACCGTCAAAAATACCTTCCTTCAATTTTGCATCTGATTTACTTGGAAATTTACTTTCCAAGTATTTGAAGCACTGGCTATCTTTATCTAAAGCTTTAACGAATTGTTTCATCACACCAAATTTTATGTGTAATGGAGGAATGAGAACTCTTTTCGGATCAACCAATGGAGTAGCTATAACGTTACTCTTTCCGACTTCGAGAGATTTTCTTTCAGATCATTTATGATTTGTATAGTGCTTTGCACGGTCTCTACTATCCCATAAGCACAAGAAACATGGCGTCTTTGTAAATCCAGACTGCTGTCCTAACAATATTCCAGAAACTTTCAAATCACCACATATCCGCCATTTATGCTTATCATACTGAATATTTTGTATTATAATTTTGAGATTATCGTATGTGTCCTTCATTGTAGTGGAGTGCGCTATAGGAACTGAGGCATAGTGGTTGCTATTGTGTAGTAATACGGCTTTTAAACTTCTTTTTGATGAATCTATGAACAATCTCCATTCTTCGTCTTTATACACATTAGGTTTAATTTCATTCATTAAACCTTTTACGTCTTTACAATATACTATTTTATCACCATTATGATTCATTTTTTCAAAGTATGGTTCGAAACTTTTGCTTCTTGTTCTGTAAAAAGATACTTTAGTAGATTTTGCCAACTGATTCATGCCTTTTAAAGCTGAAGCTAAATGTTCTGCTTCATCTTTAGGTAAGTTAAGCTCTCTAACTAGGTCGTTTAGTTTATCTTGAGTCCATAACTTTACGCTTTTGTCTTTTTGGCCCGCTGGAAGGAAAATATCGTCATCGTCATCATCATCATCATTTTCAATTTCTTCATCACTATAGCTTTCATACGATTCATCTTTTAAGTCATTATTATCAATTCCACCCTCATCAATGCCGCCACTGACTTCGTTATCTTCTTCATCATTTTTTTCATCGTTGGTATCTGATTCAATAGATAGCCTCTCAAGAAGATTGAGCTCTTCATCGCTTCCCGATTTTTCAATAGGTCTTTTTACAGAAATAACATCAGCATAATTCACTGTTGCTTTAATTTTACTATTAATTCCAATAATTTCGGTATTACAGAAATAACAATTCTCTCTTCTATCTGGTTGATACCATTCCATTGGGCTATTAAATTTAACTTTGTCATCTTCTTTTGTTTTATTCCACTTACAAAGCATTTTACGACATTGTTCGCAGATACTACATGGAGTCCACTTTTCTATAAGTACATCAGTTTCTAATTTGAAGCAAGTTTTGTAAATTTTTTTGAGATTCTTATTGAAATGTCTTCGAGATTTTTGCGGAGTGAATACTCCGCAGACAAAACAAAAAAGATTAGAATTTTTTGTGCAAATATGCCCTTGAGATGTAGAAGGTAAATTTTCCATGATTTTCAGTATAACCCCGCACGTTAGGGATCCTGGTCCGATCGCAGGTGAGTCCACTGTCCCGGAGGTGATAACTCTTATACCTCTCCGGGGCTAAGTATAAGAGCTTTCCGACTTTGACGAGGACAGTGTCAACTCGTCGTCGGACACACTACAGCTTTATCCTCACACCCTAACGTCTCCCTGCGAGGCAGTGCGCTTCCACTGGCATCGTTACCCCGACAAACTTATGAGCGGATCATTCCACACATCCCCGTTTGGGGCAGTGTCACCGTCACAGTTTTTGTCGAGGAAGCAGGTGAAGGCTACGTTGACGAAAAAAATTCATGTTTAATTTTTTCTTATTCATTTAACCGTACATTTGTACAATTAGAAAATGCATGCTTACTTTCTACACAACTTTCTTTTCATAATAATAAGTTTTAAAATACGTTATAATGTTACCTATTTTAGTAGCTTATAATATTTTTCCATCTGGCAATTTTTATACATTAACTGGTTCTTTTAATACAATAAATTTTTCAAAATAACTATCATTATTAACTATATGGTCAGTACAACCACTATCTATAAGCCAGTTTATTTCATTTTTACTTTCATTCATTTCTGTTTCTTTTACCTCATTATGGTTTACCATCGTTACCCATGATTCTGCAATGCGGTTGTCGTTACGTTGACTAGAAGATTCTTCTCTTGGCTGACTTGTTCTGTTCTGTCCATGGCCTTGTTGAATTTGATCGTGGAAATCCTCGTTGAAATCCTCGTTGACCATGACCTCTGTTGTAGTAGGCTCCTCTACCTTGACTGGTATGTGTTCCTCTATCTTGGCTGAATTGTGGTGCTCTCCAACAATCTTTCTTGTTGTGGCCTTCTGCCCCGCAATTAAAACATTGTCCTTTTGTTTTTATGCTGAAAGTGCTGACATTTCTTTTACTTTCACTTTCAGATCTTGTCATATTTTTCTCTTGAATTTTGGACTTTACATATTCTACTGTCCTTTGCTCTTCTAGTATGACATCTATGAAGTCACCAATAAAGCTGTAACTGGGTGGCAGTGCTTTTATTATATATCTTATCTTTTCTTGCTCGTTCAAAGTTCCACCAGCTGCTTTAAACTTATTACAGGCTTGTTGAAAATCTACAAAAAAATCTTCAACTTTGTCATAATTCTTCAGTTTTACATCTTCTAATTTACTTCTACATATTATCTGTAGAGCTGTAGATTTTGTTGATTATATGCTGTCTAGCTTCCTCATCATTTCATATGTTGTTTTACATTCTTTAATGTACTCTAACTGCTTATCTGATATTGAGCTTATCAGTATATTTTTAGCTTTTAAATCTGCTTTCTTCCAAACATTTCAATTATCTGTTTCAGTTATTACTCTTGTTGCTTGCTCTTTACATTCTTTATATTCTAAAACATTCAATAATCTGAATTCCCAGCTTGAATAATTGCATCCATCAAAAATGGGAATATAAACATCATCAATTTTTACTTGCTTGGCCATTTCTCTTCCTTTTTCTAATTTTATATTTTTATCAATTTCTTTCACTGCACTTAACACTTTTTTCAGTTCTTTGAGGAAAACTTTTCTTAAACGATTTCTTTCTTCTTTAATGAGCACTATATTTTCAGCTTTTGTCTGTTTCATTAAATTTTCTTTTAATTATCTTATTAAATTCACTTATTAATTTCCTTAGTGAATTCACGTTTTTAATCTTTTTATTTTGTCACTTTTTTTAATTTTCTCGTACAGTCTATTTTTTCAAAATTATTATTCACTATCTTCTTCTTATTATTTATTATTTTTTACCTTTTATTCACTTGTTTTCTTTTTCTGTCCTTTTATCTTTCAAACACGTGCTCTGTTTTAACCTCAAAATGATTTTATTCTAACCTGACTTTTTGCGACCACGTGGCTTTAATTTTTAATCCGTTAGCATCGAACGTATTTTCTGCTTAATTTTCTTCTTTTTTCTTTTTCTTGATTAACAATAATTTTTCCTTTTCACTTTTCTGTATATTTTTCACTTTACTTTTGCCTTTTAGTTATCTTTTTGACCTAAATAGTCTACCACGTTTTTGCTTCAATAACCACGTTTCTTCTATTTTATCAACCACGTTTTCTTGTTTTTTTGAACCACATTCTTTTATTTTATTTTTTTCTTGACCACGTTTTCTTATTTTTTCTTTTAAACCACGTTATCTTATTATTTCTTTTTAACCACGTTTTTTATTTGCATATCTCCAACCACGGACTGCTGCCATGTTGGGAATAGAGGTTTTGTGTTCCGGGATCGGAAAGAAAACACTTTTATTTAATAATATTAAACTGGTTGATATGTATTCTAAATTATCTTTAAGTACAGTAATTATTAATCTAGTACGTTACAAATGGCTGAGCTTTACTTTACATGTGCTATTGTAAAGAGCTTGTCTTTATCGCTACATGGCGCTCGCTAGACTCTGTTCAACAGACTGCTTGAGCTCGACTAGAGCCTCTCTTTCTCAGCTGATTTGCTGTTTCGTATGTATGGTCGAGTACGCATTTACCGACAGAAGGTCATACGCTTACAAATATAAGACGCAACATTTACATTTTACAACATTATGTACAAAATGGTGCGCATGAATACTCCCGAGTATCTAGTGAGTCTCTTTACTAGATATGTACCTAGGGTAGCCACTAGGGGAGAGATTAGGAACTTCGCGGTGCCCTTCATGCGTACTGAGACTAGAAGAAATTCTTTTCAAGTTCAAGGTGCGCATTTTTGGAACTCCCAGCCTGCTGATATAAAAAATGTACCATCGCTCGGCAGGTTTAAGTCGGCTTTGAGGACGTACTTACTCGACCTCGAGAGAAATTAATTTTAGGTATTTTAATTTTAATGTTAATTTATTTTGTATTTGTCCTATGTATAGATTTAAGGTGTAAATGTATTTATTAGCGTGAATGATGGATGAATGTATGCAGAAAGAATGAGTGGTTCTGTTTTTATTAGAAGTCATGACATCTTCGGTATTAAGTTTTTATTCTTTAAATGTTATTAATATTTTATTTTTTTTTCATTATTTACTATTACACTGTTATTGTATTGTCCAATTTTATTTTTATAGTATTGTCTAATTTTATTTTATAGTATTATCCGATTTTATTTTTATAGTATTGTCCAATTTTATTTTTATTGATGTCATGACAGTGATTCCTCTTTTAAATTATATATTTCAATTCTATGACTGATAGATATTTAAGACTGTTTTTTATTGTAATTTATGTTTTCTGCATGTATTTAGAATAGTCTGTGATATCACTTTTACATGGTGACTTACTGATACAGTATTATATATTAATTTTAATAATTGACTGTGATATCTTATCTTATTATGTGCAATACTTTATATAGAATCATTACTTATTATTTCATGTATTACACGCCTTTTTGTACTCTTTTTACAAAATAAATCAATATCTTTCTATCTAAAAATGTTGTTTTGTATTTGTTTAATGCTGAATGTATATCATTTTCATCAAAAATTATTTTTTGTTGATTTTCTGTATGGATATTTAATCTTATTACTGTATGACTTCTACCGCATAGTGGAAATTCTTGTAATCACCATGCAGCCCCCATTGGACTTAAATATCTTCCATCTATGTATTAAGTTATTTCATCATAAACATCATTTTTATTATTTTCTTCAATTTTATCTTGTTTTATTTTACAGTAAGCTTTATCTACACCTTTATAAATATAATCATAAATATATTTTATACTTTGTATTAACATACAAAGTTCAGTATTGATATAAGCATTATATTTTGCTAACAAAAAACTGTTGTGAGGAACTACCATTAAATTATCAACTTTTATAATTTTTTTATTATTTTTTAAATTATACGTATGATTATCTAAAATATTATTTCTTCTTTTGTATTGTGGATATTTGCTTTTTTCAACTATTGTAATTTCATTAAATGAATTTTTTTTTACATATGGTTTCATTTTTATCGTAACAAGGTGATTTATGTGGTCCATGTAACATGTCTTTAATTAATAATTTTTGTAAATATTTATTTTCTGATGAAGGTATTTCTGCTGAAATATATTTATCAATATTTTATGATTATGATGTAACGTTATGATAATATGCGCGTGAGGTAACCCTCTTTTTTGAAATGTAATCGAAAATACATAAGCTATAACAGGGCCAAAAATTTCGTTTTTTATAATATTATTCAATAACATTTTAAATTTTATATAAAATAATCTTACTGTGATATTTGGTATGTCATTGGGAGTTGTCCCTTCTGGAAAATTTTTAAAAATTTCTTTCAATTCTTTCCATTTAGGATTACATGTCATTGTTATAAATAAGTCTAATTTTCCTACTATTCTCATTATTGCCATGGCATCTTGATAATATTGCTGTATATCTTGGACTACCAATATATGATGAGGGTAGAATAAAAAGATTTCCAATTCTCTCTTTGTTTTCAAAATTTGTTGAAACATTTGAAGCACTATTTATTACATGATCTAATAAAACTTGATGAAATTCTATGCGTAATTGTTTTTGTTTATTTCTAAAAAAATTCATTCTATTACTTTCAACCATCACATATGCATGTATTATCTATTGTTGTGTTAATCTTCCACAATATAAAATAGGGTTGAAATTTTTTAAATTTGGTCTCCAATGGATTCTATATAAATAATATTGAATTGTAAGACAATCATCATTTTCAATATTTTCATTTTTTTTATATCCTATACTCCAACCTAAATCGCCTGCTGGAAACATTAAAGGAAAAACCATTGGATCCACGTGATGAGATAATTAATTTAAATAAGTATGAGTAATTTCATCTCCAGAAGATAATTTGGGATATATACAAAGATCATAATTATCTGGAATTCCTGAATTAGATACTATGATAGCACCACATTCCGAAGTTAGTGGCTTATTATAACGATGTTGTTGTTTATCATTTTTCGCATAAAATACAATTTATAATTTGGAATATTTTGTATATTTGATAATTGATGTAAGCTTTTGTAATTCTTAGCCATGGGATTATCATTCATTATCTCAGTTGAAATTAATATATGTTCTTTTGTTAATTTTTCATTAGTTTTCAATCGTTTTTCAATTGCTACTGTATTATCGTAAATATATAACTGTCCACATGTAGGTTTAATGTCGTTAGTAGAAATTAATGTATTAGGTGCTGTATGACAAATTTGTCCTTGAATTTTTAAATTATATATAGCTTTTCCTTGGTTTCGAATGACATTTGCATTAAAAATTACAAAATCAAATAAATTATTATAATATCTAATTAAATTTCTAAAAACACTATCATGTAATAATAAATATTTCAATTTTTTATTATATTTAGTTAAGATGATGTAATAAGGTATATTTTTAATACATAGTTACGAACATTGCAGTTTTCCGAATTTTAAATATTAATTAAAAAATTTTCCGAAATATCTCTATATTATGTTTTTTATTAATAAAAATAGAAGGCTGTAATATACACTCAGAAAAATAAACAGATCTCTTGGCCTTAATGCGCCGGGCAGGAGAGTCTTTAGTTGACTCAAGCAAACTTTACTCGAGCCTCAAGTAGTATCTTATTGAAAATCCAGCACTGCCTACTTTACCGCTCGAATGTTACCGACTGGACAAAGCCAAGAACCGTTAAAAAGCAACATAACAGAAAGTTTTGTTTACGATTAATTTGTGTAAATTGTTACGGATAGTTCGAGTGTTAAAAAAAATGGACCTCTTGTTAATTACTGGTCAATGCGACCCGAGTCTAAACATAAACAAATAAAATTGTCAGCTATTACGTCAAATAATAAAATAAATTTATTAAAAACCCTAACTTTAAAAAGCCAACTGCGATTGGTATTTTTAAAACAAATAAAATATTCCAACTGAAGTGGAATTTGAGTCTTTTTCTGCAATCGATCAGCTCACCAGACAGAAGTATTTTCAAGATTCGAAAAAAGAAATATTTTCAGTAAATCACGCAGAATCAAAAGGCATCAAATAAAATATCAACATGGTTTTTGCAATTGAGATTGCAGAAGAAAATATAACTTTTGGTAAAATTATTAACGTTTTCGTTGAAAATGAAGATATATTTTTATTAATGCAACCCTTAATAAGTTTATATTTTGATGACCAATATTATGCGTATAGCGTACAAGAATACACAATCAAACTTCTAAAAAATACGAAAGATTTACCAGATTTACACCCTTGTGTTATGCTAAAAATAGAAGAAAGTTTATTAATTACTACAAAATATATTTTGTAAAAAATATTTCATTAAATAAAAAGTTTTACTAATATATTTTTGCAATTATTTATCGCTCACATTATGAATAACACATCTATATTAATATATGCATAGTTACCTACGTTAATTTACTTATATAAATATCTGTTATTATTATTGTTGTATGTAATGTCTTTTGGTTTTACTATTAATTATGCATTATTGTATATAAAAATAAATTTATGTATATGTATTACACACATAAACTTTAAAGATAAAAATTAAATTTTTTAATGACAGTTTCATTTTATTATTAAAACTTGTAAAATTTCTTCCATTTTAAATTCATCTTATTTAGAAAAATCTTTCTATATCTTATAATAGTTATGATGATATTCAAAGTTAATTTTCATCTTCTATTCATAACTGTTTTTTTATTTCAATATATTTTTCCATTTTTCGATTCATATAAATTAAATTTCACAATTGATTTACTATTCTATATTTGTATATATATATATATATATATATATGTGTGTGTGTGTGTGTGTGTGTGTGTGTGTGTGTGTGTGTGTGTGTGTGTGTGTGGGTGTGGGTGTGCGTGTGTGTGTGCGTGTGTGTATGTGTGGGTGTGGGTGTGTGTGTGTGTGTGTAGAGCTCTTATGCATATGAAATTTATAACCTCAAAATTTCAAAATACTTTTCCGACTCTTAGAAAGGACTACGGTTGGTACAACTGGATTCTCTAGTTAATACTTCTTGATGACTCAAGCAGAGACTCCTAGAGTCTCCCGACTTGAGCGCTCAGGCAATTTTTATCGGAGACTCAAGGTATTGTAACTTCTGGCAGTAAGTCAACGCTTCTTAAGTCCTGCTACCCGAGTATTAAAGACAGAGCGACCGGAGATTCAAATGACTACGGCTGTTTTTTTTTCTCAGTGTAGAGATATTTTCAAAAAAATTGGATCAAGAATCAAAAATATGGAAAATAACAATTTCGGTATTTCACATCCCCTTAATGGTGATAAAATAACTTTTTCTTGTTGACAACAATTGAACTTTTTTATTTCTTCTTTCCAAAATAAAGCATTACAATATTTACATTCGCAACTCATTCTACCTAAATAATTTTTCAAATTTTTATTTATGTTATTTTTATTGTTTATATTTGTTACGTGGCAAATTCCCCGGACCTCCGAGTGAATCCCCGAAGCCACGAACTTACCTGGGTTCACAAAATTTATAATTATTTTTAATTGGGCGCCAGTGAACCCTGCTCAGCTAGCTGGGTAGAGCAACTGCAGAGGGGGTTAATACTTACTGGCCTGCCTCAGGTTGCAGGCTGGTTCTAACGATCAGAGTGGTCCAAAAGAATTTCAATATAATTTATGATTTAGTAAGAAAACTAAGAAGTTAAAAAGGGGCAATGTTTTAATATATAAAAGCAATTAAATTTTAAATTTATATAATAAAGAAAAAAACTATTGATATTAAATAACTCTAATTATTTAAGAAAAATGAATAATATAATTAATTTTCTTTAACTTAATTTTTGTCCTGAAAAAAGGAAAGGGAAAATAAGCAGTTGACTCTCAACTTAAACTTGGATTTTAAACTTCCTATATTATTAGTTTAAAAGAAACTTCATTATACATTACAAAAAAAAAACAAGGGAAGAAACGCCGCTCTAATTGCTTTACTATACTTAGGCTGTGCGTATGTGCGGAAGACCAAGAATTTATAATTTTGTTACACGTGTACTCGTTTTAATTACCTTTAGGTTAATACAGTAGAAAGAATAATTATTTGTAAATTAAATTACGCGTCGCCCGATTTCCTTACCGCGCAGTCGCACAACCCAACACTTACAATTTATAATTCAATAAAATTTTAAGGAACTAATATTAATATCGCTCGCACTACTCCATATCAAATAAATAAAAACTTTAGATTTTAATTAATAACTATGTATAGCTATCTCGCTCGCACTCCCGTAACATCAGACGCCGCGTCGCTTCTTTCTCACTATTTAACTATCTCCTTTCTCACAATAATATAGGTTGATATGTATAACAATTTTAGTAATTGAATAATATATATATATAGAACTATAAGAGCAACTTTTATTTAATTTAACTACTCACGATTCTCGCGTTTAATTTAGAGAACAAGATGGCGTCGCGTCACTGAATAAAAGCGCCTTTACACATGGCTTTCTCTTTTCTTGTAATTTTCACTTAATTTTCGGTTTTTATATCTTTATTTATATTTTCACTAACCCGCACTGATGTTAATTTTAATTTGTTTGCGGTCGCAATCAAGAAAACATTATTATATTAATAACAACGCAAAATTATATCTCTTAAGGAGAATTGAGAGAAATGACGGGAAAAAATAACAGAAAAGATAATTTTACTAGTTCTTACTTGATAACCCGCTGGCGAGATTCCACTTACGGTCGCTCTGCTGAAGATTCCTCTCAATAATGCAAACGAAGAAGAACGTGGAGCTGGTCGATAAGAAGAAAATAGTACGGTCAAAGAACAATGGTGGCCCCGGTGGAGGATCGGTCGCCGAGTCGTCGCCTCTGTAAGTGTTCACCGTAGTTCGTCTTCTCTTTTCCTTTCCTTGTTGGTACAGTCTCACGGCTTCTCTACTCAGATCTCTCTTTCTTTTTCTTTTCTTTCTCCAATATTCTCTTCAATTCAATTAAAAGATAGAATTTTCTTATTCTCGAGTGCACTCGAAGGCTGCTAAATCAAGAGTGATCTGTCTGAAAAAGAAGGAAATTATACTCTTTTTCGTCTTGTTATCTATCTTTGTCGCACTTAGCTACTTTCTATTTTCTATCCTTCTTTTTCGCCGCGTCTTAGTCTCTGTTTTGATTTCTTTAGTTATGAGTCGCTATCGATAACTTAATCGACTCTTGGTCGCGGATCTTCTATCTTTATCACTCTCTTAATGTTTTATATCATACTCGAGGTTGCTCTATTACTTCACACAGTAGAAACATCGATTATCGAATATTTCTACTCATAGTTGTTCCTTATTGGTCGATCTTACATATATATGTACAACTACATGGCGCGGTATTGAAATCTCTAATTATGCGTATGAATATATATGAGTATATATATATATATATATATATATATATATATATATAAATATGCATATATATATATATATATATATCTATGTATATTCCCTCTATCTTTTCTTGTAATCATTAGATTTCATGTAGTGTACTATCTCTATATGCGTTTCAAGTACGTGTTCTACTACATAGCATTCTCTCTTCATACTTGTTCCTCTTACGTGTCTAGCTTGAAGTCGTCTGTTCCATCTATCCTTCTTGCTCTTATACCGTCGCCATGACAGTTTCTGCTACCCTACATCGTTGTTTACTTCTCGTTACCGTTCATCTTTAACTCCTCGTGATTTCTCATCGAGGACGATGTTTTCACTTCTTTTAAATGTTGTAGTTAGCATCCGTGTTGCTAACTACTCCAAGATTGGTCGCTGTATTTGTGTGCTTCGTCCGTGTGCGCGGGGTTGAGGCTATCACAACGCCCTAACCTATCTTTTACTCTTGAGTGTTGGTGTACATACTCATGATCTTGTGTTGTTTCTAGGTCTTTGGTCTCTCTGGGCTTCTCTGAGGATGGTTGTGACTCTTGGTGTGTCTCTTCAGACGACCTATCTCATACTCTTTGTCCAAGAATCAATCTAGGCTGTTGCTGACTTGAGTTTTTGTACTTTGTCGATGCAGGCTACTGAACTCTTTACTCTGCTTCTTGTTGCCTTGGTTTTCTTTTTCTGGCTTGCATTAATTTCTTCTTGTTTGTTTCTTGTAAGTGGTCCTCTTTTTAATTTATTTCTAAAATAGCTTAACATATCTGACTTTAATCCTATTAATTCATCAATTACTTTTTTTTGCAATCACTAATGCTTTATCTTTTCTTTCAGGTTTTTCCCGTCGGTTCTCTCAATCCTCCTTTTATACCATAATACAATGTAATTAACTTAAATCTAATTAACTAAATTTTAAACTTGGCTAAAGAAAGCCAAAGCTTAATTCTAGTGTACGCGTTATTTTATTTATTTTTAAAATTCTTCTTTTGAACAAAACAAAAAAAAGATTTTAATTAACGAGTCTTCTAGTTAAAATATAAGTGAATTCTAGTGTTTATTTTTACTTAACGAGTGTTTATCTTCATCTCAACACAAATAATACAAAGTATAATGTAGTTTAATTAATAATAACATAATGATAGTGCACGCGTCATTCACAAAAATAAAAGTGCAGTGTTAGTTAACTAATATTAACCTTAAGGCTCCATAAGACATCTTTTAATTAATAAATCTTAAATTAATAGCTTAAACTTAAAAAACAAGAATCTCAACAATAAGAAGTGTAGTGTTAATAAAAAAAACCAATCTTAAATTTGAAATCCTTAACCTTGTTTCTTTTATCTTTAAGCTTAACACGTGTAAAACTAATTTTTATTTAATTATTATAATGATTTAAGTAAAACCTTTTATAAGCGTAAAAACAATTCTTAATTTTATCCTTTTCATAAAACTTTAAAATTTAATCTTAATTTCTATTTAATTTTACCCATTTAAAATTAAAAAAAATATATGCATACTTGTGATGTTTTATACATCACATATTATTCATTAATTAAATTTTTTAATTGATTTTTTTTGTCAGTTTTTTATTTTTATTTATTTTATCATAAAGCTTATTTTTACTTTTATTTTTTTTTGTTATTGTTTTTATTTTTTTTATTATATTTGTTTCATTAAATTCTTCATGTTTAATTTTCTTTTAAGATTATAATTATTATTATTATTTTTATAATTTAAAATATCATAATGACCTGCATCCTATGATCCAGTAAAAATTAATGATAATTGAAAATAATTAGAAAAGTTCCCAAATGTTTGTATTCTGTTTTTAATATGTACTTTAACATATACAATATAAAATTCTACAAAATTTTGAATTTCTATTTCTGTTCCAAAAGTACCATTATTTGACATTTACTCAAAATAATTATCACTATTTATTATATTCATATAATATTTATTCCCTATTATATGTTGTTTATATTCATTTCAATTATTAACAACATTTCTAATCATATGTTGATTTTCACTTTTATATAAAAAATACGAAAAACATACGAAAAATATCAACTCAAGACAAAAACAAGAAAACAAATTTAAGCTGACCTGAAAGAAGAATCTTTTAGATTTAGGAAATTTTTTGATAAGTTTTTCTGACCAAGATAATGACTAATTGGCATAAAGTAAAATGTGCTTTACGTTTAGGCAAGTACAGCTTGGATACAAAAAAAAGTAAGCTTAAATGTTGGAAGTAGAAGTTTCTTATTTTTTTTGTCTCACCCTAGTGGAAATCGAATCTGTGAATACCTGGGAATAACTGTTATAAACTGTTCAGTTTGAGACAAGAATAACAGTTATTCCCAGTTATTACCAGTTACTTCCAGTTTAGTTAAGAAATAATTTAAAAAATCAGAGGTACGAATAACAGTTATTCCCAGTTATTTCCCGTTTAGTTTAGAAATAATTTTAGAAATTAGAGGCACTATAAGACTTACACTCCCCTCCACATGCTTTTGCGCACCCAGAGAAAAAATTGTAAGAGCTAAAACATTTTATTACTCAGCAGCTAAAAGTCGTAACTCAAAAAATCCAACAGCGTTCGAAAGAGCAGGTGAGAAGCTTTCGAAAATACTATTGTGAACTTTAAAAAACTTAAATTTAAGTCGTTTGGAAAAGTTAAAAAACAACTAAAAAAAAGCAAAAAAATTGGTCTTTTTTTAATTTGTTGCAGATTTAGATCCAATCATCGTAGCTTAAAAAAACAAACTGGGTTTAAAAGGGTATTTATTCAGCTTTAAAATGAGGGATCAAGCATTTGTTTTTACCAGAGCTACAGGATTTTTTGTTAAAAAACACGTTTTTTTTCAAATGCCGATATTTTGAAAAGTAAGCGAGATAGAAAAAAACTTTAGAGAAAAAAAAGTTACATTTTTACGTATAGAAAACAAACTTGCAGTTTAAAATAGAATTCAAATAAAAAAAATTTTTTTGACTTTTAAATCTATTAAAAAATTATAAAAAATTTATAAAAAAAAAAAGTCGAAAAATTTTTTTTTTTTTTAAAAAGACATTTCAGGAGACATTTTTACGTTATTTTGAGGGGTGACTTGTGATTTTTTGAGGAGGAGATAAAAAAAATGAGGGGTAGTAGTGAAGGGGTAGTAGTGGGAAGGGTGTTAGTAGTGGTATAGAGAATGAGTAACAAATACATTGATAAAATATGGTATATTTAGCTAAATTATCCGAGGAGTGTATGAGTGATGTACGAGGGGTAGCAAAAGGATTGACTTGGGTAGAGAGGGTTGACTTGGGTAGTGAGGGGTGTCTATTTTTTCAAAAAAGATCATTTCTAGACAGATTTTTACGTTATTTTGAGGGGTGAATTGTGATGTTTTAAGCGAACAAAATAGGGGGGGGGGATAATGAGGGGTAGGAGAGGAGATTTTTTTTTATATAACTATATAATATAGGTATATATATGTATATATATATATAACATGGCCAATTTGCCATGTTACAAGGTCCTCCTCTGAAAGGTTGCATTTGCATATGGATGACTCTGCTATGCTTACTCTAGAGAGAGGAACCTCTAGGACGTAGTAATCGGATCGCATTCTGCTTATGGTGACTATAAGTTCCCAAGTCGATGTTTTTGAGCCAAGGGTACAGCTAGTAGTGAAGCAGTAATCAAAATATTTTACGCCTTTGGTTAGGCCTTAGCTTCTTATCTTTTCGATAGTTTTGGTTTTCACAGATTTTTTTAATTTAACGCACGGACCTTTGTAAGCGACGAAGTATCTATCATGCGGAGTTTCAAAGGTTGCTGTTCTGGCAAGCCTATCGGCCTCCTCATTTCCGTTAACTCTGACATGCGCTGACACCCAATAAAAATTTATTGTAGAATTGTGAGGATTGTCAAGATGAAATTGATTGTATTTTCCTTCAATATTGAATATGTATGGGTTACATTTAATGCTGAAATTGCTAACATCAAGTGCTTGTAGTGCGCCTAAAGAGTCGGTGAAAATAAGAAAGCTATGAGACCTGTACGAATCGATCAAATCCATGGCCATGTCGAGTGCGAGATACGCAGCCGTAAAAATAGAGGCCTCCCTGCTAACCGATACAGACTTTTGAATATTCAGTCTCAGACAGACGCAAAAGGCAGCAACATAATCCGCCATAGGGATTTTTGATCCATCAGTATAATTTGCAACGGCATTTTTTTGATTAAGTAGGTCAGAGAAAATAATGTTAGGGTTAGGTGCTGTTTTTAGTTTTTGGCAAAGAGAGATATTCGCAGGAATACAGGTAGTTAGTGTGTTGTAGCTGTGATAATATGTAATGTAATTAGTTTGTTTGGCGGAGACTGAATCGATATATTTTAGTGAGCAAGCGGCATTGTGTAAAAAGTTTCGAGAGGTATGTGAATGTTTACTGCAAATGTGTAAATATTTTGTAGTTGTTTAACAGCTTACAGAATTGAGATTAGAAAAGATTTTGGAAAAGTAGTTTTCGGCCATTTGAAATGCTCTATCCTTTAGCAGCATGAGCTTTGATTCCCCTAGTAAAATGTTTGTGGGATTGCTTCTCCGTAATCCTAGAGCAATTCTAATGGCAGTAAATTGAATTCTTTCAATTTTGTTTTAAAGAGTAAGACTATTTGGAAATGTGATGAAACAGCAGTAGTCAATGATGGATCTGATAAAACTTTTGTATAGAGTAAGGAGGGTGACAGGGTCAGAGCCCCACCATGTGCTGCATAGGAATTTGACTATTTTTAATGCTCTGGAGCATTTTTTGAAGAATATTTTTCGATATGTAGAGAAAGAGAGTGTGTAGTCGAAGGTAAAATCAAAGAAACAGACGGATTTGCTGGAGTTAATTTGGTAATCGTCGATATTTATGCTGATCGAGCCAGGCATTATTCTTTATTTGTTAACCTTTAGAGCGCTGGGGTTTTGAAAAATTTGCAAATCGTATTTTTCTATAGAAATGTGGTCTAAGGTCTCTTAGTTGGGAATAACTGTGAATAACTGGGAATAACTGTTATAAACTGTTCAGTTTGAGGCAGGAATAACAGTTATTCCCAGTTATTCCCAGTTATTATATATAATGTGGTCTGAGGTCTCTTAGTTGGGGCCAAACTAAGTTAAGATGTTGGCGAGTCAGACCCCTTAAGCCTAGAGGCGTATCTCGGTGCTCTAAAGGATAAAGAGGAGAAACTTTGTTTTATGCGGGGCAAGAAGAAGTCCAAGTTGAAGTAAGTGGAATTGAATTTTACCAATTGCATTTGTGAAGATTCTCCTTCCTCTTGGAACTGAGCTGCATTTTATGTATAGGGCTATATCATCGGCAAATTGAGAAATATGAACTGTTTTTTGTAAGTTTTTAGTGATTTGAGTAACGTAGAGGATGTACAACAGAGGGCTGAGCACACCTCCTTGTGGGACGCCTTTATGAACAGAGTGAGGAGTGTCCTATAAGAAATTAGTTAAGATGAAACGTTGGTGCATGAGGAAATGAATGAATCGGATGAGATTATTAAAACAGTCGATGTCGGTTAAGATATTCAAAAGAATGTCTATGTCCACATTATCAAAGGCACCTTGGAAATCTAAGAAGGCAGAAAAGACTAGTTGTTTTTCTATGAAGGCTTCGTCAATAGTGAGAAAGAGGTTAGAAACATTGTCAGTACAGGACCTTCCCTTTCTGAAGCTATTTTGACTGTCTGGAAGCAGGTCGTTTGTCTCAGCCCACCACTGCAATCTGTTTTTAATGAGTATTTCAAACAGTTTACAAAGACACGATGTTAGAGCAATAGGTCTAAGTCCCTTGCCCTCAGGCTTGTTGATAAAGTGGATGAACGAATTTTTCCAGCCAAGTAGAAAATCGCAATTTGCGTAGATAGCGTTGAAGATGTCTAGGAGAAGCAGCCTGAATTTAATAGATAATCTTTTGATGATATCAAAGTCGTGACCGTCCATGCCGCAAGCCGCACTATCTCTTTTGTCGCTCGAAGTTATGTTAAATTCAGATACAGTGATTTATTTTCTAGAATTTTGTGATTGCTCTTTATTTTATATTGATTAAGAAAAAGAATGAATTGTAAGAATAAATTAATATAAATACTGTATAAAATAAATACTGTACATAGTCGTAAAAATAAAAGTACTAATAGTAGTATCTGAATTTCTAGTACAAGTCTGGTAAAATCTCGAGTTTAGGTGTGTAAAAATTAGTACACGGAGAAACTTTTTGGGGCGACTTTAAAAGCCTATAGCTCAGCTTCTACTGCCTTAATTTTAACTCACAATAGTTTAAATTGTTTGTTAAAATGTAAACTTAAAGATTACAGTAGTAAGTAACCGTATTTATAATGATTACATTACCCATTGATCGTTCAAAAATGTACCGTTTACAGCTTACGTATGTACAGTCTCTGGCGTCACGGGTGCGCGTAAACGGTACTTTATTGAGCGATTAATGGGTAATGTAATCATTATGAATACTATCGCCAACTACTGTAATCTTTAAGTTTACATTTTAAAAAACTATTTGAGCTATTGTGAGTTAAAATTAAAGCAGTAGAAGCTGAGCTAAACTGTCAAAGTTTTGAAAATTCGCATTTTTTCAATCTTTGCGATTTTTTTCTGCCGATACAGTGTATTTTAGCAATATGTAAATAAGACCCTTTTTTGCTCAAAATAACGTAAAAAATATGATAAAATTTTTTTTTTTTTGGAAAAAAACGCATTTTTATAATTTGTTCATAAAAATTGTTAATAATTATTAAATGTGTCATTTTTCAGACTTCCTACCCAAAAAATTCGGATTCAACAGGTCAAAAAAATCGACCACGACGTATGTAGTTTGCCCCTGGATTAAGTCGGCAATTAGGAATTTTGTATACGAGTTTTTAAGATTTTCGGAAACAAGTTGCCAGTTAGTACGTACAGTTATAATTTTAAAGGTTTTTTCGGCATATGAAAATCTTGCAGACTCGTAGTCAATATACACGGTGGGCCATTTTAATCTATGCACCTGAAAAACTCAGTAAGTTCGCATCCTATCAAAAAATGACCTTTATAAAAGTTGTAGGATACAAAGGGGGTCAAACAATAGTGACCTTGAATTTGACCTTCAAGCTGACCTTCAAGGTCAAATCAAGGTCAACTTGAGTTTTTTAAATGGAAACCCCTATTTCTTACACCGGAATCGGAAAGGGCGGGAAATTTTACGTCCGAATATGCTCTCAGGTCATCTGGCCTCGATGACCTCAAAGGTCAGATGAAGGTCATAAATACGAAATAATCGGATAGCTATGAAAAATCTTAGGTAGGGTATTGTCGAAAAAGTAAAGGTCAACACTGAATTCCTCGTTAAAAATCATTCAAATTATGATCTTCATTTTTTCGACAACACCTTACATAAGAATGTTGACAGCTACCCAATTATTTCGTATTTATGACCTTCACCTGACCTTTGAGGTCATCGAGGTCAGATGACCTGAGAGCATATTCGGACGTAAAATTTCCCGCCCTTTCCGATTCCGGTGTAAAAAATAGGGGTTTCCATTTAAAAAACTCAAGTTGACCTTGATTTGACCTTAAAGGTCAGCTTGAAGGTCAAATTCAAGGTCACTATTGTTTGACCCCCTTTGTATCCTACAACTTTTATGAAGGTCATTTTTTGATAGGATGCGAACTTACTGAGTTTTTCAGGTGCATAGATTAAAATGGCCCACCGTGTATATAGGAAAGTGGTCAGAGCCCAAAGTCTCTTTGTAGGCCCTAAAGGAAACTTTGTCAGCAATATTTGTACTAGATAAAATAAGATCGAGATTAGAACGGTAATTTCGTCGCTCATTGACGTATGTTGTGGTATAGCAACTGTGTAGAAATAAGTTTTTAGCGTGTAAGAATGTTTTCATCCTGTCACCGTTCAGATCAGTAAAGTCATAATTCCACATACTGTTATAAGTGTTGAAATCGCCAATAAAAAGGCAGCGTTGACTGTTTGCTGTGTCTTGCAAAAGTTTTTCCCATAAGGCCTGCGATAGATTATGACCCGGCGCTCTATAGCACATTATTAAGTCTAAACTAGGATTAATATTATTTAGCTTGACGCCACATACTTCAATACTTTCGTGACATAACTCAACATTGTCTAGGTTAGTATAAGAGATACTTTTACGAACAAACAGTAGCAGACCGCCCCCTTTTTTGATGCATCTGTCTCTTCTGTACGTCACGAATCCGGGAAAGCTGAAGTTTTGCTCGGGAGTAAGCCATGTTTCAATGCAGGTGAACATGTCTAACTGTGGTAGTATTGAGGCAAGTTCGTTGAGTTTTGGAATTACACTGCACGCATTCTAAAACAAGATCTTAAGATCATTAATTTTTTTTCCATAATTGTGATAGAAAAAACATATAAAACTAATCGTCTCCTTCTTGCGAGCTAATATCGTTGGGCTGTGAGTCACTGACGTCTTTCATTTGTAAACGCTTAATTATCCTCAGGATGCGACTCTTCAAATTATGGTCTTCTATAAATATGTTGACATTGCTGAGGATGTCGATTAGAGTTTTAACGTCATTTACGTGTTGTTCAGCAAGACCTGGCATTTCTGTGTGGCCATAGCTGTCTTTCAAGAAGATGACGAATTTTTCGAAGTCAAGCGACAAGTTAACATGATTTTCTTCTATATATTCCTTAGCTGGTCGCGCCTGTGTAGCTACTTCTGTTATTGATACTTCTATTCTAGGCTTCTTTTTGGTTTTACTTTTATATGTTGTCTTGCTCGATTTAGCAGGTGTTTCCTTATATTGATCAGGAGTGGTGATATTAGAAAGAGATAGCGAATCCATCGTCGAAGATATAGAGAGTGGCCTCTTGAAGTTTGAGTCGGTATGCTCGTATAGGATTTAATTTAAATTTAAATTTGTGTTATTTTGTGTATCGTTTGTATTATTTTGAGTTTCGTTTGGCTGTATAGTAAACGATGGATCGTTGTTCATACGTGAAGGATTGCTTGTGGTATTATTCTCTGTTATTATTAAGTTTACATCAATACAGCTGTTTATTTCTTGTTGGGCCTCTTGAGAATTTGTTTTAGGTAGATTAGGAAAATTCTTAGAATTTGTCTCGATTATACTGTTTAAATTTGCCTCTATATTTTGACTTGCGGTGTTTTGTGGGCACTGCCTGGCTACGTGGCCCGTCTCTTTACAGATGAAACACTTCATGGTGTAGGTTGATGTAAAAATGCGAAAGATTGTCCCCTTGTAAGGAACTTCCCTAGTGGAAATCGAATCTGTGAATAACTGGGAATAACTGGAAATAACTGGAAATAACTGGGAATAACTGTGAATAACTGGGGATAACTGTTATAAACTGTTCAGTTTGAGACAGGAATAACAGTTATTCCCAGTTATTCTCAGTTATTCCCAGTTATTCCCAGTTATTCTCAGTTATTCCCAGTTATTCACAGTTTATAACTTAAAAATAATTTGAAAAAACAGAGGTACGAATAAGTTATTCCCAAATATATTTATAATAGAAAAAAAAATTTTTTTAAATATATATTTTTTTCATTTTTTCAAATTTATATTTTTCAAATTATTTGTAAACTAAACTGTAAATAACTGGGAATAACTGTGAATAACTGGGAATAACTAGGAATAACTGGGAATAACTGTTATTCCTGTCTCAAACTGAACAGTTTATAACAGTTATTCCCAGTTATTTACAGTTATTCCCAGTTATTCACAGATTCGATTTCCACTAGGGTTGTAATGAATTAGACAGCAATGCCAAGCTGTCCGGATGAATATATACTTGCCTACGAAATGAAACTATATGAGCGCATCCTGGGAAAGAAATTTCTGCCCTTATTGACATAACTTTAGACTCGAGTTTCAAGTGGAGATCGGTTAAGGACTTTTGTATAAATTCGTGCGGAATAGAGGGTCCGACGTTCGAGGGAATTAAACGTTTGGCGCGTGAAATTAAAAGTCTAACATATAACGTTTTGTTGTCTAACAGAGTACTTTTACGGTTGTCGACAAGACTATCTGTCAGTGATCTTGAGCTGAAGTAAACACATATTCTATTGTTAGAAATTCTTGATATTGCGAAAATCTCCTCACGTTTAACAAGTTTTTGTGATTCAGAAATGTAGTCATCAAGTGAGCAGTTTTCCAATGAGTCAAGGACTACGACCTGGTCGTCTTTGGAAAAACTTTCTTGAACTGTGACTGTAGAGTAGGTTTTCTTTTGAGTTAAGGACATCTTTGAAGACGTCTTTTAAAGACGTCTTTTTTATCAATATTTTAAAAATAATACCTACTAAAATGTTTCCAAAAAGAACGTACTTAAGCTAAAGTGTATATACTTGAAGTACGTAATTGAAGTATGTATACTGATTTTCAACTGTGAATAAACACGCAAAATTATAACCTCATATACCTGCATCTCTGAAATTTGGATAAGGGATTGCAAAGTTAAGAAAAACGGCATCTCACAGTTAAAAATGTAACTACTGAAAAAATTATTCGAATCGACTATAATATAAGAAACATTTTTAAAATAAAGCAGAAAAAATCGATAAACAAAGGGTAATCAGAAAATTTAAATTTGTATTTAAATAAACATTGAATTTCAACAACAGCTTCTCATATATATAGATTTCAGTTATTTCTAGCAATTATTTGATTTGAAATATGTGGACACGTTTAATTTCTATAGTAATAATAAGAATCGTTTTTAAATCTTTAAAATTTTTTCTTTTCTAGGCGGAAACATTATTTTATTATAAACATTTTTTTATCCTTCTTCCATAAATTTTATCCTTTTACATCCCAATTTTCTCGACATATATTAATATTTTATTTTGAAATAAAAAATAAAAATAGTTCCAATTAAAAAGCAAATTTCATATAAATTTTTCTATTATATTCAGGAAATAATCCTTACATCAAAATCTTAGTGGTTTAGTTTTAGAAAAAAAATAAAAATATATTTAATGATGAAAAAATTTTTTTGCATGAAAAACAAATAAAAGGAAAAAAAATCGAGATAACAATTTTTATTATTACTATTAAAATTTTTGTAATTATTAATAATTATTTTTTTATTTATTAAAACTAAAAATTAATTATAATAATTAGTTAAAATATAGAAATAATAAAAATTTTAATTAAATTTATCTCCAGGTTCCAAATGTAATTATTACGAGGAATAATAAGGTAAGTTCATTTACAACATTTACGTAAACCCGCGCGCATTTCGTAAATATTGATCGTAATGAAACTCATGATATTTCATTTTAAAGTTCTTTCTTTTAGCTTTAAAATGAGACACTACACGTCTAAAAATATTGATTTAGTGAGCCACAACAATCATTTGCGTTTAAGGTGTCCGTATTAGGTACAGTTGTTTTAAATTAAATACACCCTATTTTGAAAAACTATTTGCACCAATATTAATAATTTTTCAAGCTACCCCAGATTAAAAAAAGAAACATAAAAATTGGTCCATTATTAACGGAGATACGGTTAATTTTTACGAATTTTATTGGAACGGGATCCTTCGTTAACTTCCCTCACGCGCAAAGATAAGCATCCCCACCACGACTCCGACCTTGACATTATTATTTGTATGTTATTATTATTTTAGTTTTAATAATAAAGAGTTGCATTTTTTAAAATCTAATCATAGATTTTTAAAATATAAGTCTTCAACTAAAAAATGACGCTTGATTCGTATCTTAATTGTTATAAACAAAGTAACTGTGATTTTTTTTAAAAAAAAATCTTATCTCGGCTCCTATTGGCCTCAGAGAGTTCTTTTTTTTTTTAAATCTTCGTTTTGAACACAGCTATAAGAATATTCAAATAGCAAATTCGTAAAAGTTATAAATAAAGCCCCAGCTTCATTATTTATAAAAAAAAACACCCTCTTTTTTAAAGCGTTATAAAAAATATTGCAATTTAATTTTCTCATTTGCTCTCAACAAAATATGAAAATTTGAACCTTCATGAAGAGTTTGAGCCCTTATGCAACTCAATATGTTCAGCCAAAAAAAAATTATAGCAATAAACATGATGCGTGTTGGGATAAATAATAGGGAATATCTCAGCAACAAATTAACCAATTTGCTTTTACAACCTCTCTTTCTATTTGTATTCATGAAGGCTTCCTTTTAAAAGTTTAAAAATATTTAAAAAATTATTTTTGCAATAAATAATTGATATCCAAGAAATGGCCATTTTCGATGGTTTTTTGGCTTTTTTTGCAATAACTAATTGACGAAAATAATCGCGGCAGTACTCAAATTGAAGGTTTTTTTATTCTCCAATACTTTTATTAATTACTTTTTTTGCTAAAATGCATAGGTTGCTTCAGAGAATTAAAAAAGCTGTTTTAGCCAACTTTGCAGCCTCCTGGAGCATTTTCTACCGTTTTTTTGGTTACATTTTATATAGGGTATGTTATTTCATCGCCCTTAACAACTCTATATAGGTTTCATTAAGCCTTTAATTAATGTCTAAAATAGCCTTTTTTTTTGCTCCATTAATTGGACTACAGTAGACTTTTCAAAACTTAAGAATTTCTTACGAGATACATATGGCAAATCGGATATTTCCAATATTGCTATACATCTATCATTTAGGATGATAAGTATTCATTTATAAAGCAATTTTTGCGATGAAAAAAGTTTTTCTTTGTCGCTTCAAGTTTTCTCAGTTTCTATCTAAGGTATAATAACTTAGGCCCCCAGTTTGAGATTGTACCCTACTGAAAAATATATATGAGATCTCATATGAGATCTCACATGCGATCTCATATGAGATTTTGGCACGAGAACTCATATGAGATCTCATATGAGATCTCATTTATATTTTACATTTTCAACCCTACTAAAAAATATATATGAGATCTCATATGAGATCCCGTATGAGATCTCATATATATTTTCTATTTTCAACCCTACAAAGAAATATATATGAGATCTCATATGAGATCTCACATGCGATCTCATATGAGTTCTCGCATGAGATCACACATTACAATCTCATATGAGATCTCATATGAGATCTCGTATGAGTTCTCATATATACTTTATATTTTCAACCCTTACTGAAATATCTATATGAGATCTCATATAGATTTTTCAGTCGGGGTTGAAAATATAAAGTATATATGAGATCTCATGCGAGAACTCATATGAGATCGCATGTGAGATCTCACATGAGATCTCATTTATATTTCTTAGTAGGGTTGAAAATAGAAAATATATATGAGATCTCATACGGGATCTCATATGAGATCTGATATGAGATTGCATATGAGATCTCATGTGGGATCTCATTTGAGATCGCATGTGAGATCTCATATGAGATCTCATATATATTTTTTAGTGGGGTTGAAAATGTAAAATATAAATGAGATCTCATATGAGATCTCACATGAGATCTCATATGAGTTCTCGTGCCAAAATCTCATATGAGATCTCATATATATTTTTTAGTGGGATTGAAAATGTAAAATATAAATGAGATCTCATATGAGATCTCATATATATTTTTCAGTAGGGTACATAGGCCACTTCAAGCTAATCCACATATTTATTTTAAAAAAATTTAAGTCAATTATATATTTACAAATATCTTTTTCATCATTGTTAAGTATTTTATATAATTTTTCTTCATTATTTTTATTTCTTTGTCAATATTGATTTTTCTTGCAATTTTTTTTCCACATAACTTGGTCACGGTAAACCAGAATCCGAACAACTGTAATTTTCTGAATTTAAAATACAATGTACAGTTATGCTTTATTTTTCTTATTATCCGAAAAATTTACTTCAGCTAAAATAGTATATTTTAATACTAGTGCGTCAAAGTGATTTTTTCCTCGTGTGGCAGTTTACGCTTGAGTGAAGCGAGGGTGAAAAGGTCACACGAGGAAGAAATCACTTTCTCGCACAAGTATCGAACTGTATTTTTCGACACAACGTGTGAGAAGCTTAATTTTCGCATGTGTAACTTTGTAAATCATGTGCGAAATCGAGCTTCGCGCACGGAGTGTCAAAAAATAAATAAATTTATCTACCTTTAGCTAAGAAAAGCTTACAAAAGAATAAAAAATAAATTCGAATAAATTTAAATTTATTTTATAAATTTAAATTTTTTTAAAAAATAGCAAAATCTTAGCTAAAGTTAGCTAAATTTAAGATTAATTTACTTGAATTTAACTATTTCTTGGCTAAAGTTAGCTAAGTTAGCTGAAAATAAATGCAGCTGGGTGGTGGCGATATATTTGAGGGAGGCTGAGGACGGGCAATTCTGAGAGCTTGACAGCGGAAGTGGCGAGAATACTTTACAATATAGAAAGATATATAGAACTACTTTCAGTTAAAATTTGGTATATTTCAAAGCATATAGAAAAATGTTATGACTGTCAGAAATGCAAGAAAAGCGATTTCTAAGAAAATTGCTATATTTAAACAGTTGTATCTCTGCTTTCTAGCAACCAATTTTTTATTTACTGCAGCTTATTTTAAAACTTCCTTTTTTTTAAGCCTTTTAAATGAGACCTGTTGAAAGTATTTTTATTTAATACATTGCCTTTGGCTGTAGTTTTAATATGGCTTTTTTTATTTTCTATAGTTTACTTAATTCTTCCATAAAAAAGAAATAAAGAATTGGAAATATAAAAAAATCCTATAAGTCTTTGAAAAAATACAAAAACAATAAGGGGTGTAAAATTAAAATTGGTTAACTGGGTGACGAGTTATAATAATATCAAAATAATCTCAAAAAGGCTTATTTTTTACTGTTAGGTCTATATCTTCAGGGGATAATAAACAATGATAAACAATATACTAAAATTTGGTACAAATCTAAGGACCCCCTCTCCCCCACAAAATTCACAGAAAAGTAAAAAATGTAGAACGTTCAAATAAATTCAAATTAGAGGATTTTTTTTATAATTTCTAGGATATATCAGATTGATTCTATAGCAAAAATTTTTTCCCTAGTAATAGGACTCTTCTAAACGTAACTATCTGTTTTTGCAAGTGTGAATACAATGATTAAATTTTCATGATTATTTTATTAATTAATCAACTTCTCTTATAGAAACAGAAAATCTGCGGCTAAAATTATTATATTCGATTGTAACTAAGGGACACATTCAATTTGCTATAAAAATTAGTATGTTCATAGTCAAAATTATATATTTTTATAATTTATTTTGTGTATGTAAAATATTGACTATATGCGTAGCAATTTTTGCTACTTATACAATAATTTTTTTACAAAATCCAGTACATCTCACAATCACATTAAAATGCAATGACTTTACTCATAAAAGTTCTCACCGTGTAAGGTAAAGACTCCCAAAACGCAATCAGTACCAACGAATATAGAAGAAATATAGAAGAATATTTCCTATATTGATTTTGAGGAGACATTCCATATAAATAGCGTGTGTCTCCTAAAGAAAACGTGTCCCCTAAGTTACTATAGGCAAAACTCTTCTATCCTACTTCTATATCTGTTGTCAGTACCCAATATGTGATAAAAAATAAATAAGTTAACTACTGATTATGTATGAAAAGATAAATAATTAAAAAATTACTACATTTAAATTATATATTTTTTAATATAAAATTATTGATTTTTTTTAAATACTATTTTAAACATAAATAAATTAACTAAGATTTTAATGATAAACGTTTGGCATTTCAACTAGGGGGACTTCGCGCGCCAATGCCCCTGTATAGATTTATTATTTTATGCAAATGCTTACGCTTTTGTATTTAAGACACGACATTAAACAGCTGTAGACACTTAATGTATATAGCTCTAATGAATCTCATCTCAAGCTACTCGTTAGTATTTGGGGATCTTTTTGTATTTTAGTATGTAAGTTAAATAAAAGCTTTTCATTTACGTATAAACGTTTAATAGCTGTAGACACTTAATTTACATAACTCTGATCAATCTTAGAAGGTAGTTACTTGTAATTCTGACCTATTCCGGGATCCTTTAGTAATTTAGTTCGTAAACGTAAGTTAAATAGAAACTTTTCTTTTAAAGGAAAAATTAATGACTCAAGAAATTATGTCTTTATTTTATTTATCGTTTCTGACAATTTAAAGACTTGTTAAATAGTATAATCAAAATTTAAAACATTAAAAATTTAATATTCCATTAATAAAAATTACTCAATTACTGAAAATGCATTGAAAAATTACAAATGACATTTTAAATACAAACATTTTTAGCTCCAATCGAACAAGTAGAAAAAATATAAGATTGATATTTTGATTAATTTTGTGAGTTTGTGTACATTTTCAACAAATGTATATTCAACATTTGTTGTAGAAACTGTTATTCTTATCAGTTAGTATCATGGCAACATCAGATAGTGATGATTTCGAAAGTGCTTATGATGAATATGCCAGAGTGAAACAGTTTTGTAGCTTTGAAAGATATACCACCACTATTGGTTTGGACAGTAAAAGAGCGCGGTGGCGTAATGGAGAGAGCTCTTGCCTTCAACGCGGAGGGCATGGGTTCGAATCCTGGCCAGGTACCTCTAACTTTTTTTTTTGAAAGAAAATAAGTGTATGTGCCATTTATATCGCGACTCTTTAAAAAATCCGACCTCATTGGGTATCGGTTGATTGTTGGTTACAAAAGTGGCTGACCATCCATCGGTAGTCAAAGTTTTCGGTATGGTGGGTCTGACAGTCCTAGCCTGATGTAATGTGTTAAACAGATGCCGGGCGGGGGACTCCCTCGACTTCACCATATAAAAAAAGGTTAATCATATAGAGGACAATATCCTTTATATATTAATCTTAAAAAAAAAAAAAAAAAAAAAATTGGTTTGGACAGTGATTGCGATGTTGATAGTGTGCCAGTTCAGTATCACACTCTGCTAAGAGAATTCAAGAGATGCCAAAGAGCCCAAAGAGAAACATATTTCCACTAACAAAGCTAATGACAAAACAGGTTAGAAATTTTATAAAATATATAATAAAATAAATCATTTTAGAAAATATTTTTGTGATATTTTGTTAAAGTCGCTAGACAATTTTTTGGAATAGCATCACATCCTGAAGAAAGAGTGTTGAATAATGAATTAGTACATGTAATGAAAAGCTATGAAAAGATACGGGGTTCAAACATTGTCTAACTTGTAGTCAAGAGTTTCAACTAAATGGTGCCGCAGCATATTATTTAAATGTATTAGATCGTATTACTCAATCAAATTACATTCCAATTCAACAAGATGACTTATATACCACGATTAAAACTACTGAAATTATCAAAATACCTTTCTCTTTCGAATGACTGTAATTCAAGATGTTTGATGTTGCTGGTTAACATTCTGAACGAAAGAAATGGATTGATTGCTTTGAAGATGTCATTGATGTTATATTTTGTGCTGCTTCAAGTGACTACAATTTAGTTCTTACGGGAGATGAAATAAATCTATGATTGTGCGACGATGCTAATTCAAGCATCGCGCTTAAAGCTTAGTACCTGCGCTCAGCCGCTACGAGGCGTCACTCCCGCAATGGGAATAGCGAGCTCCAGAGCATATATATTTGCATGGCAGCCGGCTAAAGCGACTAGTCTTTCCCCCCTCGCTGTATAGAGAAGTTATGAAGAAATTTGAAAAAAATTTATTATTTTCATAAATTAATTATTATTGTATCAATATTAATTACATTGATTTAAATTCAGTAATCAACACGAGGTGGACGCAAGTAGTTGGGACAATGGATAGAGTAAAGCATTAAGTTACTACATCCTTGTTTTAAGTATCATGCAGTATTGGCACTCTACATCTTTTTGAAACATCAAAAGTCTGTATAACTTGGAGTTACACTAAAATAAAGAGTTGCTATATTTTCTTAAGGCTTAAGCATCAAGAACATCCTTTTAATAAGAAGATGAGTAATCATTTTATAATTTTTTATTGTTTTTTAGCAATGTTTTTTATATGAATACAGAACTATACAAATAGTTTTTTTTAATAATACAAATTCTATAAAAACGTAAACTTTAATTTGCCAAATTAAAATAAAAAATGAAATAAGCTTAAACTTTTGTGAAAAATAATTTTTTTTTTTTTCATACTATTAAGCTCTGATATTCTAATATTATAATTTAAGTGATTAAAAAAAAATTATTTTTTTTATAAATTCCCTAGTGGAAATCGAATCTGTGAATAACTGAGAGTAACTGGAAATAACTGTTATAAAAGATTCAGTTTGAGACGAGAAAAACAGTTATCATCAGTTATTCCTAGTTGTTCCCAGCTATTTCCAGTTATTTACAGATATTCCTAGTTATTTCCATTTTAGTTGAGAAAGAATTTAAAAAATAAGAGATATTAATAACAGTTTCTCCCAGTTTTTCTCAGTTATTCCTAATTATTTTCTAGTTATTCCCTAGTGGAAATCGGTTTTGCTAATAACTGTTAATAATTAAAAATAATTGCTAATAACTGCAAACAGCTGCTAAAAGCTGCTAATAACGTTATAAATAGTTTAGTTTGAAACAGAAGTAGCGGTTATTTGCAGTTAATAGCAGTTATCATCAGTTATTAGCAATTATTAGCATTCATAAGCAGTTATTTGCTATTTCATTAACAGTTATTAACAGTTATTTGCATTTATTTATAGTTATTTGTAATTTCTTGCAATTATTTACAGTTATTAACAATTATACGCTTTTTAAAAAATATTTTAATTTTTTATATATAGGAAAAAATTTCTAAGACAATAAATTTTTATGAATAACTACTATTAACTATAAATAACTGCAAGTTTCTGTAAATAACTATAAAAATCAGAAAATAATTGCAAATAACTGCAAAAATCCGCAAATAACGGTAAATAACTGCAAAAATAAAAAAATAACTGCAAATAACTGTTACTATTATCTTAATTTTTAAAAATTGTATTGTACACACACAAAATTGTTGTGCTTATAAATGTTAATAACTGCAAATAAGTACTATTAACTGCAAATAACCGCTACTTCTGTCTCAAACCAAACTATTTATAACAGTTCTTAGCAGTTGCTTGCAGTTATTGGCAAAACTGATTTCCACCAGGGTTCCTAGTTATTCTCAGTTATTTCAAATTATTTCTAGTTTAGTTTAAAAATAATAAAAATATTAAAGGAATAACTATTATTAGTATCTCTGATTTTTCAAATTATTTCTTAACTAAAATGAAAATAACTGGGAATATCTGGAAATAACTGGAAATAACTGGAAACAACTAGGAATAACTGGAAATAATTGAAAAAAAACTAGAAATAACTGTTATTAGTATCTCTGATTTTTCAAATTATATTTTAATCTAACTGGAAATGACTGCGAATATCTGTAAATGACTGGGAATAACTGGGAATAACTGGAAATAACTGGTGCTAACTGTTATTCCTGTCTCAAATTGAACAGTTTATAACAGTCATTTTCATTTATTTCCAGTTATTCCCACTTGTTTTCAGTTATTTCCAGATTTCCTAGTTACTCACAATTTTTTTTCCGCTAGGGTTAATCACAATTATATATAATTAATTTCTATTTGGTGATTGGCTACAAATAGACACAAGTGTTTGAAATAGTGGTTAGAGTAAAACATCAAGTTAGTACATCCTTGTTTCAAGCTTCATGCAGTATGAAGTTTCTACATACCCTATTAAAAAAAATCAGGTGATTTATCATGCCAAAATATCATGTAACGATTTTGTTGGTCTTTATACATTTTAAACCATGCTTAGTCAATTTAGAACAATTTTTGAAAATTTTTGAAAATTTTGAACTTACCAGGAGAGGCTATGAGCTTCGGGTCACAGATCTTGATGAAACTTTGGGATATGTTTTTAGGTACCAAAATATAGTAAAGCCAGAGCGGTACGGTCTAACGCTTCGAAAAACTGAAATTATAGTCGTTTCCAGTCTTATTTGAAGAAAAATGCAAAAAAAAGCTCCTGATTGAAGTGTGAATAATCCGGTCTAGAAATGTCTTTAATAAATCAACAGGGACTAAAATAAAAGTACAGAAAGCAAGCTTTAATTTGCCGTTTTCAGAATTAAAAAATAATAATTAGAACTAGAGATATGTTCGTTCAAAGTTAAGAAGCAAGAAAGTACCAAAAATCACAAAATCACTGTCCTTTAGAATTTAGGTGCTTTTTATGCAATTATTATGCAATTATTATTTTTTAATTCTGAAAACGGCAAATTAAAGCTTGCTTTCTGTACTTTTATTTTAGTCCCTGTTGATTTATTAAAGACATTTCTAGACCGGATTATTCACACTTCAATCAGGAGCTTTTTTTTTACATTTTTCTTCAAATAAGACTGGAAACGTCTATAATTTCAGTTTTTCGAAGTGTTAGACCGTACCGCTCTGGCTTAACTTATATTTTGGTACCTAAAAACATATCCCAAAGTTTCATCAAGATCTGTGACCCGAAGCTCATAGCCTCTCCTGGTAAGTTCAAAAATTTGAAAATTTTTCAAAAATTGTTCTAAAATGACTAAGCATGGTTTAAAACGTGTAAAAACCAACAAAATCGATGCATGATATTTTGGCACGATAAATTACCTGATAAATCAGGTGATTTGTCACCTGATTTTTTTCACCAGGGTAATTTTCAACTATTAGGATTCTTTTTATATTATTTAATTTTTTTTAACTTTATTATATTTATTTCACTTACAAGTGTTAAGTTATATTTTGTATTTTCTTCTCTAATTTTAATCAACAAATTATTCTCATTTTACAGATTGTCTTGAAGGTTACGCTATTGAAGACAGTATATATATTAAGAAATGGAAGATGAAAAATATTAAATAGAAGGATGTATCAAGAACATTTGGACTTGTTGTGCTTATTACTTTAAAGTTGGATCTTTTAGTTTTTTAGAATATTTCGTGAAGGATCAACCTTTCTAGGGTTATAAGTATTCGCTTTCACATTTAATATTATATTACAATTATTAGATATAATCATAATTTACAAAAATTTGTAATAATAATGTATTATTTTTGTATCAATGTATAGAAATTCAATTTTTTAAACGTTTTTTAATGGTTATTTAAAGATAAACTTATTGTGGATAAAATATTTAGTTATAAAAAAGTTGTGATTTAAAAATGCCAGCCAGTTTTGTTTAGAAGATTTTTTATCATGATCAGTAGTTTTTAAGTTATTGTGAAAAAGTGTTGAAAATTCGTGTTTTTTTTGCATTATAGCATAAACAAAATTTTTTAGGAAAATGTGTTTCAATTAAAAAAGGTTTGTAATAATGTATTATATATTTTTATGCTACAAATTTTCGTAAAAAATGATTTCTGTGGACATTAAGTCCAAAAAGCATTTTTTTCAATCGCAAATCACACTTATCTTGAAAAGAACTCATTAAAACCGAATAACTTAAAAAATAAAAAAGTGTTCTAAAAAAGTCTACAAGTTTTGTAAAAAAAGTTTTTTGATGTAGTCACTAGCTTTTATGTTATTACTAAAAGTTTACGTTTTTGTTGCAAAAATGCATGTTTTTCACGGTTAATTCAATGTATAGGACAAATTAAAAAAAAAAAATACCAATATAGTTTCTAATGTAAAAAATAGAATCTATTTTGTTTTATCTTGTTCCAACAAAAACTTTCGGAAAAAAAGGCGGTATGCCCTTTGCGATGGTGAAAATATAAGACACTCCGTGTAACGGTCGTGCCTAGAAATAATTTTAAAAAATCTTTTTACGCCAAATTTGTATATACAAATTTATTTTCCTATTCATTTTCAAGCTAAGATCTTTCTTTATAATAATAAAGAAGAATTAAATCTTTATTATTCTTTTTATGTTATGTTAATTCAATTTAACCTTATTTTCTCGAAGGGTAATCGCATTTTGGGATCTTTACCTTAATTACACTAAAAAATTTTTTTGTAAAAATATAAATATTGAAGAAATCAATAAATTCTACTTGGACAAAAATAAACTCTAGGAACAAGCAGAATCATTAGCTCTCAATAGACAATCTTAAAATTCAATAGATAATTTTGTTATTTATAAAATATGTTTCATACGTGTGTGTCTGTGTGCATGCGTGCACGCACACACACATAGACACACATGTTATTATTATACTATTTTTAAAATTAATATATGATTATTAAACCCAGAAGCTAGATGCTAAACTGCCCTTTTTCTTAAAAATTTAAATTGGGAATATAATATTTCTTGCTAATGGATTTTTCACTTATAAATTTAAGTATTTATATAAAATTGATTTTATTCATGAATACGATAACTTTCAAATTTTAGCTGATTTATTTTATTTTCTTGGTTCAAAATTCTATTTTTGTCCGCGTATAATTATTTAAATATTAAGGGGCATGGCTACTTACCGAAGTCAAAAATCCTGAGCCAGGGGCCTGATCAACACCTAACAGCAGTCTCACAAATGTTATCACATAATCCTTGACAAAAGCTTGATAGAGTAATGTATCCAGCATCGAAGCACTGAATACACTACCAGCGGCAAATGGCAGCCTAAACATATACGATATATGCGATCCTCTCTCCTTTTCTCTCTGTGGATGTCACATGTTGAATAAAAAAAATAATAAATTTATTAGTAATAAATTAACGTTTGAGTGATTAGTTACTAGTACTATAATGGTACCATGATAGTTTACCATTTGTTTTTCGCATAGAAATGGTGACTATTACCCACATATGAGAAATATTTTTGCCGACCATATCCCATAAATTGGAAAAATTTATATAAATATCGCCCATATATTAAGAATATAATGTTAATAATGTTTCATCCATATACTGGAAGTACTTTTTTCAATATATGGACGATTGTTTAAAAAAATAAAAAATAAATTAGAACCAAAAAATCTGGTTTTTGCGTGAAATTTTTCAAGTTTTAAGGAATTTGAAATCACTCTGCTGCAAAAATTGAAAAAAAAAACTATGGAACTATTTTCTTTACTCAAAAAGAAAAAATTTAAACCTAAGTAGAGTCATGAGCAACATTGAAAAATGAAGTAAAAACAATTTAAAAATTGTATATCGCCTTCAAACAAAAATTGCTACTATCAAAGCTATTCGAAGTTACACAAGGCTTTATTGAGGACTAAATTTTTTGTTTACAGGTTAAGAAAATAGTCCTATAGTTTTTTCAAAGATTATTTAAGTAGTATAGTTTTAAATTTCTTAATGCTTGAAAAATTTTTCTCTTTTTTATACTATTTATGCAAAAATCATGATATTTCATGAAAAATTTGATACTTTTATGAAAGTTTTAAAGGTGCCATTCAATGTAGCTTTACAAAAAAGTGGAGTTTATTTCTTAAATTAGAAACAAAGAATTTGAAACCAAATAAAATTGTAAACAAGTGATGAGCTAATGCATTTGCATCTTCCTTTTTTTATTCTTTATTTTGTATTACGTGTTACCGTGTTGAAAATGATAACGTTATTTAATGACGTCATTTAATAACGTCATTTCATCAAATGACGTTGCAAATGGAGACATTTTCGACGTCATTTATGTTCCCTAACAGCACAAAACGTTTTAAAAACATTTTCTGGTAAACTTATATACGTTTGTAAATTTCGACAAAAATACGTTTTTAAAACGTTTTTAAAATGTAAAATATGTCCGCATATTTTAGATTCTCAAGAGTAATATAACGTTTATGGAACGTTTAAAAAACGTTTAGAAAACGTTTTCTCGGTGAAAACTTATGTTGGCTCATATGTCCAAACGTTCCTAAAACGTTTTTGAACGTTTAATTTTATCATTCTAAAAATTATTATATAGAGAAAAAAATTATACTGAATAAAACGTTTTTTAAACGTGAAGGAAACGTTTGGATATTCGAGCTTGCATAAATTTTCATCGAGAAAACGTTTTCTAAAACGTTTCTTAAACGTTCCATAAACGTTACATTACTGTTGAGAATCTAAAATATGCGGACATATTTTACGTTTTAAAAACGTTTTAAAAACGTATTTTTGTCGAAATTTACAAACGTATATAAGTTTACCAGAAAACGATTCAAAAACGTTTTTGAAACGTCTTTGTGTTGTTGGGGTTAAAATGACGTCTTTTAAGAAATTAACGTCATTTTTCAAATGAGCTTTGATGGCTTATTAAATTATGAAAAAAACGCGATTTATAGTGGGAAATCACGTTATTTTTTTTAATGACATGATTTTCTTAAATGACGTTATTCGTTAGTGAGAACGCGGGATTTACTATAGGAAAAAGTTGTTTTTGAATAACGTGATTCTATTACAATGACATGATTTTTTATGAGTGACTTTATTGTTTTTCAAAAAGACGTGATCTATAGTGGAAAACGATGTTATTTTTCTTTAATGACATGATTTTCTGCCTGGTCTCTTATATCTGCGTCTTCCAAATTTGTGTAAGCGATGACAAAACTTAGAAAAACGCCACCTAGTGACTTAAAGTTAAACTCACGTTATCGATCATTAATAGCGATTTTAATTCACTAGGTGGTGTTTTTCTAAGTTTTGTCATCCCTTACACAAATTTGGAAGACGCAGATATAAGACGTCAGGCGGTAGAAGATCTTCGAAAAACTATAAAAAAATATGTGAAAAATACACGTGAAAAATATACGTGAAAAAACACACAAATTTTACATGTAAAAACACGTGTTTTTTTTGATTGGGTAACGAGTAACGTCATTGAAGAAAATTATGTCATTAAAAAAAATAACGTCATTTCCCACTATAAATCACGTCTTTTTCATAATTTAATAAGCCATCAAAGCTCATTTGAAAAATGACGTTATTTTCTCAAAAGACGTCATTTTAAGATAAATGACGTCGCAAAATGTCTCAATTTGCAACGTCATTTGATGAAATGACGTTATTAAATTACGTCATTAAATAACGTTATCATTTTCAACAGGGTATTCTCTTTACGGCTTCATTAGATTCTCTTAATGAATGTTTTACTTACGTTTTTTTTTATGTTTCATATTTCACTTCTTACCTAATTCTATCTTTTATTTTGTCTTATTAATTTTCTTTTTTTATAATAATCTTGTTCACGTTTATTGTCTTTTACAATAGGGTGTAAAAATTGTTTTTGCAACTATAATAAAAAAAATTATAGTTGTAAATTTATTCATACAAGTAAGGATAAATATATGGAAGCAAAAAGTGAACAAGGCACTGCAGTTAGTGATTTAGCTGCACGAAGAAAAAAGTGAACAAGGCACTGCAGTTGGAGATTTAGCTGGATGAAGTTAAATAACCTTGAAAACTTTCCATTTTGCTCGTGTAGCATCCATGAACATTACTCAAGGTGTACCTCGTAATAATGAAATTATTAATGCTAATCTAAAAATCAGTATTCCAATTGTAACAGCTTATTTAGAAGATGATACAGATCCTGAATTTAGATGTAATGGAAGCCACTATCATTTCCTTTAACAGTGTGTATTTACTTTTTATAAAAAGTTAAGCTGAGTAAATAGTGAATATTTAATTATTCTTTTTTATTGATGAAACAACTTTTCAAAATCAGTAAATTTTTATTAAAAATAATTATTTGAGCTTGCAATAACTCAGTTTTATTTGCCTTTCGAAAGTTATTGTAATTGTAAGAATAACGAGTAATGTTTAATTAATAATTAAGCTTCTAATTGATAAGTAACATTCTACTATAAGATTTTCAAACTTATTTTAATAGTTTTTAATATTAAAACCAGATGCTTATGTTTAGTATACAACAGGCTATTTTCAATAAGAAAAATAAATAATACATGAAAATTTATATTTTAAATGTGATAACTCCTTATCGGTTGCTCTGACTTACACAATCAAAAATTTATGTTAAAGTTAATAAAAAATAGAAGAAAATAAGCCCTTGAAAGCCAATTTATTGAAAGGCGAACAATAAATAATTTAAATTTCCATGTTATACATATAAGAACAAATCAGAAAACTGCGAAATTCAGGTCTGTAAAAAATCATGCCAACTCTTCTCTTCATTTACAACAAAAAGTGTTTTTATGGATTTTTCTCTAAAACATCAGGATTTTTAGGAAAAAATTGACAGATTCGGGACTTTTTCAAAGAATTTGAAAAATTTTCAAATTGGAAGGTCCTGTAGCTCTTGATCCTTTCAATTTAGATCTTTGAAAACTTTTTTACATATTTTGAGTAACAAAAAGAATAATTTCTCAGAGCTTTAGCGATTTTTATTTTTCAGCTCTCTCAGTTGGTGTTCCATATACAAACTATACAAATTGGTTATGTTAATTTTTTTTTGTAATGCGTCCTTTTTAACTCTTAAAGTCACAGCACTCTTTTGTACGCTGACGTTATAATGCTACCCTAGTGAAAATCGAATCTGTGAATAACTGGAAATAACTGGAAATAACTGGGAATAACTGGGAATAACTATTCAGTTTGAGACAGGAATAACAGTTATTCCCAGTTATTCCCAGTTATTCCCAGTTATTCTCAGTTATTCCTAGTTATTTACAGTTTAGCTTAAAAATAATTTGAAAAAACAGAGGTACAAATAACAGTTATTCCCAGTTAAACTAAGGAAAGAGAAATAGAAAAAATAACCATAAAAAAAAATATTTTTCAACTAAATTGAGAATAACTGAAAATAAATGGAATAGATGAAATTAACTAGGAATAAGTCTTACAGTGCCTCTAATTTCTAAAATTATTTCGAAACTGAACGGGAAATAACTGGGAATAACTGTTATTCGTACCTCTGATTTTTTAAATTATTTCTTAACTAAACTGGAAGTAACTGGGAATAACTGGGAATAACTAGGAATAACTGTTATTCCTGTCTCAAACTAAACAGTTTATTACAGTTATTCCCAGTTATTCACAGATTCGATTTCCACTAGGGTGGGACTTTATTTTATTCGAGGTTATAAAAATTGCTAAAAACAAATTTCGAAATGATTTCATGTAACATTTCGTGGGAGTACACCAAATTGTTCCATGTAATATTACGTATAAATTTTTTTAAAGATCCTTGAAATGATTTTGGAAAAGAATCTTTTAAAAAGTTATTCCAAAATCCTTTCAACAAGGATTCATATTATATTTAATATTATGACTTTTCTTTCTTTGTGTGTAATGTTTTTAATATTGTAATATTAATCACTCTATAACGTAAATCATAATTTTTTTTTAAAAATAATCTTTTTACTCCAAAAAAGTTTTTTGTAAATTATTTCAAAGTATTATTTTATCAAATATTTTATTAAATAATTTTTAAATTGATTCATCCAGTTTAGATTTTCAAAATATAAGTATATAAGACCTACTCATAATTTTGCTTTTGATTTCTGATATCAATTCATTTTCTGAGTAATAAGTTTATATATATATATATATATATATATATATATATATATATATATATATATATATATATATATATATATATATTTACAGACATGTACTTCAGACAGGGTTGACCAACGGTGCTCAAAAACAAATCAAGCAGATCAACGTTCCAATATCTTGCAAGAAGAGGCTTGCAATTGCAGTAAAATGAATGTTGGTGAAATTTTATTAATTTTCATGAATATAGCTAAAAAACATTCGTTAACATGGGTTGCTTTATTAAATATATTTGAAGCATTAAATTTTATTATGAATCGTAAAATTTTTCCTGTGACTAAGTATATGATTCAAAAATTAATGGAAGTAAAAACTAAGAGTTTAACTTATCACATTATTTGTTCTGATTGTCATTTGTATATAGGAAATATTCTGCTATTAAATCTAATATAAATTGCACATGTGGTTCAACTATAAAGCCTTCATCAGTCGGTTCATTTTTTATTGAAAGTGATTTAAAAGACCAGCTAAAAAAATTTTTTTCCAATCCAGCAGTAGTAGCTAGTCTTGAAGAAAGATTTACTAGACAAAAAAAAATACAAATAACCTAGAAGATATTTATGATGGACGTTTGTACCAAAGCTTTTGCAAAAGTGATAAATTAAATAATAGTAATAATTTCTCATACTCATTTAATACCGATGGGTGTCAAGCTGCAGACCACAGTAAAGTATCTGTGTGGCCAATATACTTGATGATCCATGAGCTTCCTGACTATTTGAGAAAAAAATACATGTTGTTAGCAGGATTGTGGGTTTCCAAAACAGAACCAGAAATGAACATTTTTCTGCAACTATTTGTACAACAAGCAAATGCCTTATCTAGCAAAGGATTTCAATGGTTCAATAATGTCAAGAAAGTTGTAAGTAAACTGTTTCCTTTAGGATGTTGCGTGGACTCTGTAGCACGATGTGCTGTTTTAAATATGAAAAAATTTAATGGAATTTCTGGATGCACATACTGCGATCATCCAACGGTAAATGTCAATGGAGTCAGGAAATATCCAATGATATCAAAAGTTCCGAAAGAAAGAACAGATGAAAATATCAAAGATGCAATGTTCCTTGCTTTTGCAAGTAAAGAAGCTGTTACTGGAGTAAAGGGCCCTTCGTCATTAATGAATCTTAAACATTTCGATCTTGTAAACGGAATCGTCCTTGATTTTATGCATTCATGTTTACTTGGCGTCACTCAACTTCATGCTGAAATCTTACTAACAAATAGTAAGGCAGAATATTACGTTGGATCTCCATCTGCACTACATGTAATTGATGAACGTTAGTGATCAATAAAACCGCCTTCATGCATTGGAAAAATACCAAGGAGTATAAAGGAACGGAATAATTGGAAGGCATCAGAATGGTTGTCATAGCTCTTATATTACCGTGTTTAAAAGGACTTTTGCCCAAAAAATATCTTAAGCACTTGGCATTATTTGTAACAACAATGAATATTCTTTTGAGCGATTCAATATCACAAAATCAACTCAAAACTTCGAGAAAATTATTAATAAAGTTTGTTTATTACTTTGGTAAGTACTTTGGTAATGAATACATGCATTATAATGTGCATTTACTTTTGCACGTTTGTAATACTGTCCACAATTGGGGTCCATGAGAAAAAGCAATCACCAGATAGCTAAGCAGATTTTAATTAGATTACTAACATATCAGCCGATACCTCAATTGGAAGCTGAAAATTTTATTTCAGAAAATGTTAAAGATTTTTGTAAAAATATGAGAAGTCAGCAACAAAAAAAAGTATTGTAAATAAAAGACTGCACGTTATTAGGAATTGGAAAAAATCACGAATTTAGTAATGAAGAAAAAGAATGCTTAAGTTTAATTATCAATGTTAATGAGATCGAAGAATGCAAAAAATATAAAAAAATGATTTATCAAAATTGTAGATACACTACGTGTTTTTATAATAGAAGCATAAAAACTAATGACTCCATTGTACAATTAACAAATAATGAATATGGTATTGTAATTGGTATTTATGTATTTATGTATTAAAACTAGCTACAGCTGGGTTAAACGTATTTGTATTTTATAAATTATTAAAGTGTTCTGAGGATTCTCTAGTTGATGATGAAGATGACGATGTGAAAAAAAAAACATTAATTTTAAAAGATGTACTTTACAATCTAATTATATTTATGCCAATTATTATTCGACGTTATTCCGACCTTGTATTGTAACTAAGTATAATAGAAAATATTATATAAGTTGTATTATAAAAGGAGCGATGGGTCGTTGTATCAATTGAACTTAATTTAAAATATATTGTCAATTTTAATATTAATTATTTTTTACTAATTTTTAAATTTATTTAATAAATATCATTACAAATATATAATTTTATTTTTGTAATTATATCCTTTTATGAAACATAATATACATAAGTATACGCAAAATATATATATATATATATATATATATATATATATATATATATATAAGGCTGATTCCATTTCAAATCGAACAGTCAGTATACACTCAAGTCACCAATTACTGCGCTAATGGAGTATGTTATTCCACCCTAAAAATAAGGGTATACGTATTTTTTTATGTTGCTAAAATATCAAAATTGCATCAGATATGCACTTTTGAAAATTGCATACAAAAACTAAATGTTAAAACTGAAAATGTTGAGAATAACTTTAGAGGGCTATCGTTTTACCAATTATCAATGAATTTTGGTAAACCTTATTTTGTTTTATTATGTTTAAGCCCTCTTTAATTCAGTGCAAGAAATTTCAAAAAAGACTAAAAAATGACTAAGATATGTGCATTTTACCAAAAAATGCACTTTTTATGCACATGCATTTTTCTCGAAAAACCCATTTTTTTTGCTGAAATTTTTTGTGCTCATAGAGGACCAAATTACCTATCTAATGGTACTTGGTTGATCCCGTACTTATTTGTTTGAAGCGAGAAAAAAAATTCACAAATTTTATTGGTGAAAAATTTTTGTATATACGTTCGAAAGTCTTAAGCAATGTTCATTCCAACGCTATCGCATGCTTCGCTCATTATTTGTTTACCTTTGTATGTATGTATATATCATCAATAGTGATATATATATATATATAAATTCGTAATATAAAAATAAATATTAAAAAATGGAAAATAATAATTCTATTCGTGTATATCTATATTATGTATGTTTCGATGTACAGACAATAGGAGGCTCATTCGCGGACAAATACCTCGCGTAACCAAAACAGCATATTAGAATTGTTATATACAAGCTAGTTATTCTTACGTCTGCTTTGAAAGGTACTTTTCGGACTTGTGAAAAAGTAAACAAAACTCTGCAATTACGATGTCCGAAATTCACTCTTCTACAAGAATTCGATGTCCCGATTTTTTTCAAATGCATAAGAAGGTAGTTTATAAAAGTAGAAATTTACGTTTTAGACCGTTGGAAGATTTGGCCATTAATTTGGCACAGCTTTATCCAGATTTAAAGATACTGCCCTCTATTAATGAATGCAAAAATTGCCATGAACGCATATCAAAAATGATTTTAAGTGATCTTGAATCTACATCTGAAAATGAAATCACTGAACTTTTTAGCGGAAAACATGATGATTTTATCCCCAAGACACCCAAACAAATACAGGAACTAAACGAGAGTATTAATACAATTTTACCTCAATGCGTCTCGCCGCTAAAAAGAAAAACTGCAATACCTAAAAATTTAACAGAAAATTATGTATCTAAAAAGAAAAAATCTTTAATTTCAGCTTTTTCTGCTACTGTCGGAAGTAAATTAGAAGATGCGTATGGCATTTCAGTTGAATCAATAGAATCGGACAAAAGTTCGACTAAAAACTATTGGAACGAATTTGTAGAAAATTTTAAATTGGCTTTAGAAAAATGTTCTTCTGTTTCGGAGAAAATAAAACTTCTAACTCTACTACCTTCAAAATTAAGCAAAATAAAAATTTGCTCACTAATCCCGAATATAAGCGAGTATATGATAAATAAATCAAGAAATCTCGTGAAAAATAAAGGAGTTTATTCGGAGCCAGATTCATATACTGGTCATCCTATTGATGAAAATGCAAAAAATATCGCTATGGAATATTTTTTAAATGATGATTTTAATTGTAGTAGACAAAGTCCAAATAAATCTGATGTTGTTACTGTTAAAGTTAATAATACAAAAACTAAAAAAGTTAAACGGTTTCTTACTCGAAGCTTAAGGCGACTTCGGATTTCAGGTTAGGTTTTATTTTTGAGTTTACAAATTACTCTTTCAATATGTAAAATTTTTTAGATTTTTTAATTTTCCACCATTCTACAGATTATAATAAATGGTGGAAAATTAAAAAATCCAAAAAATTTTAGAAATTGAAAGAGTAATTTGTAAACTACAAAATGAAATTCAACCGAATTTCCGTAGTCGCCTTAAAAGAAACATATAATCAATCAAGACAAGAAAATCCAAACTTACAAATAGGAAAATCGAAATTCTATAGTCTAAGACCAAGTTTCGTCTTAACAAGCCCTGTGAAGGAAACTTGTCTTTGTGTACATTGCGAAAATTTTAAACTGTTTCTTACAAGTTTAATTCGTTTTAGAGGCGATAATAATTCTGAATTAGATTTAATTCGTTCAGAAATAACTAACGCAATGTTGTGTTCTGAATCATCTGATTCGTGTTTCTTGCGAGAATGCAATTATTGCCCCGGTAGTGAGGGTATCACATTTAAATTGTTATAACTGAAAGAAAATTGTGAAGATGAAATTACGTTTGCTTTGTTGGATAATGGTAATCTTATCAAACAAACAGTAAGCTTATCAGTTTTTAAAGAAAAATTTTCAATCTGCGCACTAAAAGCAAGTACTCATGTATACATAAAAAATATTCAACGTGAAGCTATAAAAAAAGAAAAAGAAGAAGGTAAAGCTGATCCTACTAAGTTAATTATCCACGTTGATTTTGCAGAAAATTGGTCTGTAATAAATAACACAGGCCCACAAAATGAAAAAAAAATGTCTGAACTTTTGACCGGACATACATATTCCCATGTATTTTTCGACGCTGAATCCGAATCTGTAATAAAAATATAGTGTTTTCCTACCTTTTCTCAGAGTTTTATTGAAAAAACCTCATTTTTTACGGTTTTTTTGCGGTTTTTCGAGTCTAGAAAAAACAAATCATGAGATACGGTTAATTGGACTTCAAAATCGAATTCTACGGGAAAAAATACACGGGAAACCATACCTTCAAATTTTTTTAACGCGATTCTAGTCCTCTGTATGGGGCTGAAAAGATGAGGAAATCGGTAAAAGTCGAAATTTTGCCTAAAATGGATTTAAACAATATTAAAATTTAATCATGCGTCTTTTGAAGAGTCGATAAACATTGGAAATACTATCCTGGGGGTTTTTCAGATTGCTGATCATGAATTTGAAGTCAGATTGTGTAAAAACTACTTCTAGAGGGCGGTGACAAGAACTGTATATGGTAAATTTATCGATTTTTTAAAAATTTTACGTCTGAAATACTAATTTTAGAGTCTTTCACAGCATTGACTGTAAATTCAAGATATTAACTTAGCCTATTGTGTACGTTAAACTTAACATTTTGTCTATGTTTGTCTCTCTCTCTCTCTCTCTCTCTCTCTCTCTCTCTCTCTCTCTTCCGATGTTTTTTTTTAAATTGGCTTACGCTTACGTACACGTTTCTCTTCGAATGACCGATGTATGGGATTTCTGACACGTTTTTGTCCTTTTTTCGCAGCTGTTTCTCTTTTTATCATCCAGCAGTAATCTGCTAACATGTTGATACCCCAGTTTCCTTGAAATCTACGTTCAAACTCCTTTAAATCTTGGTGAAATCGTTCACCATGCTCTTCACTAAAGTCTCCGTTATTTTCAGGAAACTGATCAACGTGTGAATCAAGAAAATGAAGTTTTAAGTTCATTAGACAACCCAATTTTTCAAAATTACGTACCATTCTTTTCACAATAGCTTTATAATTCGTGTCTTTGGCATTACCCAAAAATTTCGTCGATACCTCTTTAAAACTTAACCATGCTGCCTTTTCAACATCAGTCATGCTTTGTTCAAAGTTTTCGTCTCTAAATAAAGTTCGGATTTCAGGACCATCAAAAATACCTTCATTTAATTTAGCATCAGATTTATGGGGAAATACTTTGCTTATATATTGGAAGCATTGACCGTCCTTGTCCAAAGCTTTAACTAATTGCTTTATCAATCCAAGCTTTATATGCAGAGGCGGTATCAAAATTTTTGAAGGATTAACGAGTGGATCTTTTATAACATTCTGTTTTCCAGGTTCAAACGATTCTCTTGATGGCCAAATTTTCTTTTTATAGTGTTTTTCTCTATCTCTGCTATCAAACATGCATAAATAACATGGGTACTTCGTAAATCCAAATTGTTGTCCAAGTATCATAGATAAAATCTTTAAATCGCCACATATTTGCCATTTATGTTCTCTATATTTTATTTTCGTTAAAAGTAGTTCAAGATTGGAATACTCTTCTTTAAGTACTGTTGAATGTGCTAATGGTATAGGAGCATATTTATTGGTCACGATGACAACTGCCCTGAAAATGGGATGTGTAGAATGATTCGGTGTACTCAATACTTTGCAGTAACGAACCCAGCGAAGGCGCGCTGTCCTGCAGGGGAGCACTAGGATGTGAGAATGATGCCGTAGTGTGTCCGACGACGAGTTGACATTGTCCTCGTCAAAGTCGGAAAGCTCTCATACTTAGGCCTGGGGAGGTATGAGAGTTATCACCCCTAGGACGGCGGACTCACCTGCGATCGGAACAGGATTCCTAGTGTGTGGGGTTTAATTCAACAATATGGCTAATTCAAATTTTCAACCTTTTTTAAACTGCGCTGGTACATCCAATAACAGTTTTAACCATACGTGTAATGGATCTCAAGATAATTTCTGTTATGTATGTTCAGAATATATTGGACAACGGAACAAAAGAAAAATCACAGATTATATTAATTTTATCTATCAAAAATGTTTTGATATTGAGATTTCTCAACAGGATAAAATTTGGGTTCCTCATTATATATGTGCTTCATGTTATGCCATGATGAATCGATACAACACCAGTCAGGCTAGGTCCAAATTAAAATTTATTATACCTACAAAGTGGAAGGAACCAAAAGATGAAAATGATTGCTATTTTTGTTTAACAAAGATACAAGGTTTAGACAAGATACAGAAAAAAGGAATAGTATATCCTAATACTTCTTGTATAGAATTTCCATCCAAGAATTTTATAGATATTTTTGAAAATAGAGATTCGAGAGATAGTTTTACAACAGGCTTAGGGAATCTAAATGTAGATGAAAACTCGACAGATGAAACAACTGAAAATCTGATTGCCGCAGACGGAAGCTCATCAAATGAAGAAGATCTAAGTTCACCTGAAGAACATTCTCTGGATAGTGATGAAGAGTATATTCCTAAGGGTGAAGAACGAACTGTTGAAAAGTTTGATCAAAAAAGTCTGAACGATTTATTTAGAAAGAGTGGTTTATCTAAGGAACAATCAGAGTTTATGGCTTCAGAGTTTAAGAGACGAAATACAGTACCGTCCATAAATTCGTGAACAAAATTTTGAAAAACATCGCTCCTTTAAAAAGCATTATCTCTGGTTCTAATGGTCGTAGAATGAAAATCAAAAAAGCAAATTAAAGTTTACGAAAAATACTAACTTTTTATGATGTTTAAAATTTTTCCAAACCATTTTTTCCATTTTTTATCCTTCTTTAAAAAAATGTCAATTTTTCACATTTTTAAACATTTTTTCAATCACTTATATCTTTTTTGGAAATGATTATTAATGGAAAATTCCAACGGGAATCGAAAGAATTCTAAAAAATCTAAAATTTATCACTAATGGTTTTTTTTTCTACGAAGTTTATTTAGGTAGTTATAAGCAATTGAATGTTGTGATATAGTATAATAAAAACACGAATAATAATGTGCAAATAATGATTCAGAATATTTTTTTTTCATATTTCTTGAAAAATTAAGAGTTATTTTGTCAAAAATTAAAGTTTTTTCCTAAAAAATTATGACAATAAATAATTTTAAAAAGTTTATATACAAATATGTTGAAATAATTAAATTTTCATTAATGTTTTCGTTAAATTATTCGTAATTTTATTATAGTACTTCTTAACATTGGATTGCTTATAACTACCTAAATAAGCTTCGTAGGAAAAAAAACCATTAGTGATAAATTTTAGATTTTTTAGAATTCTTTCGATTCCCGTTGGAATTTTTCATTAATAATCATTTTCAAAAAAGATATAAGTGATTGAAAAAATGTTTAAAAACGTGAAAAATTGACATTTTTTTAAAGAAGGATAAAAAATGGAAAGAATGATTTGGAAAAATTTTAAACACCATAAAAAGTTAGTATTTTTTGTAAACTTTAATTTGCTTTTTTGATTTTCATTCTACGACCATTAGAACCAGAGATAATGCTTTTTAAAGGAGCGATGTTTTTCAAAATTTTGTTCACGAATTTATGGACGGTACTGTATGTTGACAAAGGGTACTAAAGTATGTGCATATCGTAATCGAGAAGAGCGCTTTAGAAATTGTTTCAAGAATGATTCTAATATGGTTTATTGCACGGACGTGAAAGGTCTTATTGATGAATTGAAACCCAACATATACAAACCTGAAAATTGGCGACTATTCATTGATTCATCAAAGCGCAGCCTTAAAGCAGTACTCCTCAATATCACAAATAAATATGCTCCTATACCATTAGCACATTCAACAGTACTTAAAGAAGAGTATTCCAATCTTGAACTACTTTTAACGAAAATAAAGTATAGAGAACATAAATGGCAAATATGTGGCGATTTAAAGATTTTATCTATGATACTTGGACAACAATCTGGATTTACGAAGTACCCATGTTATTTATGCATGTTTGATAGCAGAGATAGAGAAAAACACTATAAAAAGAAAATTTGGCCATCAAGAGAATCGTTTGAACCTGGAAAACAGAATGTTATAAAAGATCCACTCGTTAATCCTTCAAAAATTTTGATACCGCCTCTGCATATAAAGCTTGGATTGATAAAGCAATTAGTTAAAGCTTTGGACAAGGACGGTCAATGCTTCCAATATATAAGCAAAGTATTTCCCCATAAATCTGATGCTAAATTAAATGAAGGTATTTTTGATGGTCCTGAAATCCGAACTTTATTTAGAGACGAAAACTTTGAACAAAGCATGACTGATGTTGAAAAGACAGCATGGTTAAGTTTTAAAGAGGTATCGACGAAATTTTTGGGTAATGCCAAAGACACGAATTATAAAGCTATTGTGAAAAGAATGGTACGTAATTTTGAAAAATTGGGTTGTCTAATGAACTTAAAACTTCATTTTCTTGATTCACACGTTGATCAGTTTCCTGAAAATAACGGAGACTTTAGTGAAGAGCATGGTGAACGATTTCACCAAGATTTAAAGGAGTTTGAACGTAGATTTCAAGGAAACTGGGGTATCAACATGTTAGCAGATTACTGCTGGATGATAAAAAGAGAAACAGCTGCGAAAAAGGACAAAAACGTGTCAGAAATCCCATACATCGGTCATTCGAAGAGAAACGTGTACGTAAGCGTAAGCCAATTTAAAAAAAAACATCGGAAGAGAGAGAGAGAGAGAGAGAGAGAGAGAGAGAGAGACAAACATAGACAAAATGTTATGTTTAACGTACACAATAGGCTAAGTTAATATCTTGAATTTACAGTCAATGCTGTGAAAGACTCTAAAATTAGTATTTCAGACGTAAAATTTTTAAAAAATCGATAAATTTACCATATACAGTTCTTGTCACCGCCCTCTAGAAGTAGTTTTTACACAATCTGACTTCAAATTCATGATCAGCAATCTGAAAAACCCCCAGGATAGTATTTCCAATGTTTATCGACTCTTCAAAAGACGCATGATTAAATTTTAATATTGTTTAAATCCATTTTAGGCAAAATTTCGACTTTTACCGATTTCCTCATCTTTTCAGCCCCATACAGAGGACTAGAATCGCGTTAAAAAAATTTGAAGGTATGGTTTCCCGTGTATTTTTTCCCGTAGAATTCAATTTTGAAGTCCAATTAACCGTATCTCATGATTTGTTTTTTCTAGACTCGAAAAACCGCAAAAAAACCGTAAAAAATGAGGTTTTTTCAATAAAACTCTGAGAAAAGGTAGGAAAACCCTATATTTTTATTACAGATTCGGATTCAGCGTCGAAAAATACATGGGAATATGTATGTCCGGTCAAAAGTTTAGACATTTTTTTTCATTTTGTGGGCCTGTGTAATAAAGCGGTTCAGGGAAATCATTGGGTAAATAACCAAATTTCTATTTTTACTGCAGTCTGTTACCAAGGAGAGATAACGCAAAGCTTTGCGATCGTTAGTGACGACAAAAAGCATGATACTGCATATGCGCTATTAGCAATAAATAAAATTATCGATCTTATGAAAAATGATTTAGTTACTAAAGTCACTATTATATCAGAACAAATTATTGAATTTATATTCTCCACTACATACGAAAGAAAAATTTTTATTTTACCACTATTTATCCTTATTCGCCCAACCTGCAATTTAAACGCGTCTCACCGGTAAAAATTTTATTTTGATAACACGTGCTCATATAACACACACACTCCGGCACTCACGGTCTACTCAAAATTTTTATAGTACAACCAACTTTATTTCGATTCTATTCCGCTTTACAGTTTCAAGATACAAAAAAAAGAATTTTATTTTACGCACATTAAAATTTTTCAATTTTACTCTTAATTAATCAATTAAAGTTTATGATTGTTATTTTACTCACGCTTAACAAGAGAATTTAATTTCGATACAATAATTTGAATTTTGATCACAAGAAAAAGAAAATCTATAACCGTGTAACTTCGCGCACTACAAGAAATTTCCGCAAAAACCACTTCACTGACTCTACGGTCAATCGGCGAGAGCCGTTGACTTACAAAGAAATGAGCGAAAATTTCTGGGCGCAGCCCACTCACCGTTGCTGAATTTTCAGTCTCCTTGGGTCGGTACAGTCGACGATAACCAGGATGTGGAAGCTGTGACGGGCTGGTGCTGGCGATAATGGCGGCGGTCTCTCGATCTTTCTCTCTTTCTTATTTTGGTCGCTACCGGCGACTCCACGGATTCGTCTCCGCTCGTCTCTCTCGCTCTGGACTCCTTGCTTTCTCCCAATAATCTCTCCTCAGCAACACACGAAAGAAGAAAAAAAACTAAACTGTTTAATTTCAGTTATGACACGAAAAAAAGAAAAACTATTTGGTAGAGTAGCGAGCTAAAGCGTCCGAGGTGGCACGAGGTCGACAGACGAATCATTCTTTCTTATGGCTACTTCCTTCTTCTTCGCTATTTCTCTTATCTTTTATCTTTTTCTAATCCTTTCTCTACCAATTACTGTCTTTTATTTCTATAATATAATTTTAATTGGCTCTTTCTCATTTCCTGTAATAAAGAGGGCCCTGTGTTCGAATCCGCTTTGACAGACGCCTCTATGCTGCTTCCCTCTATACATATATAAAGAACGTACATATATATATAGAATATGCGATGTCTAGAGAGAGACGTCTAGATATATATATATGTGAGCACACATATATGTATATGCGGCTTAGTCTGTTCTCATAGAAGGGAGATTACTTGTTGGTCCCCTCTCTACTTCTTTTCTATCTTCATTTACTCCTACTTTCTCTCTCATCGCTTAATGCGCGAGAGATCGACGCGCCAGCACTTAAGATTCGTTCTCTTAACGTACAGACCTCCCCATCTCTTTTACTCTTTACCGCTGTCTCACTCTTCTCTCTTCTAAGTCTTCTTCGTGGTACGGTGACTCCTAGCGCACGCGCGGTTGCTCACATGTATTAGTAGGTAGGCTCTCGCTTAACAGGCTGTTACAGCAGCACCGGCGTTCATATACAGGGGCTCTCGATGTATTAGTAATGGCCGCCGCGCGCGTCTGCTATACCTGTGTCGTCATCGTCATCTCGTTCACAGAAAAAAAAATAAATCAAGGGAATTAATAAATTTAAAAAAAATCTCCTATGCGTTCGGGCCCATGAGTGGTTGATGATTCGTGCCGACGGGAGAAAATTTTTATTTCGAAAATTTTTTATTGTTACGTGGTATTTTCCACGTCACAAAATAAAATACTTGTTATTTGTACTTCTGATTTTTACAACTATTTAAGTGAAAATAACTGTTATTAGTACCTTCAATTTTTAACATTATTTCTCTGGTAATATTTGTAAATAACTGAGAATAACTGGGAATAACTGTTATTCGTACCTCTGCTTTTTTTAATTATTGTTAAACTAAACTGGGAATAACTGAGAATAACTGGGAATGACTGGGAATAACAGGGAATAACTGGAAATAACTGTTATTCGTACCTCTGATTTTTAAAATTATTTTTAAACTAAACTGGGAATAACTGAGAATAACTGGGAATAACTGGGAATAATTGTTATTCGTACCTCTGAATTTATAAATAATTTCTCAACTAAACTGGGAATATCTGTAAATAATTGAAAATAACTGGGAATAACTGGGAATAACTGTTATTCGTACATCTGTTTTTTTAAATTATTTTAAAGCTAAACTGTAAATAACTGGGAATAACAGGGAATAACTGTTATTCCTATCTCAAACTGAACAGTTTATAACAGTTATTCCCACTTATTCCCAGTTATCCACAAATTCGATTTCCACTAGGGTATTATTAATAAATGTCTCACATCTATACCATGGAATATTTATTTGGATAATAGCGAGTTAGTTTTTATAAAAGAAATATTACACTTTAAAAAGAAGTATGATTTAATCAATATTACTTCTTTGGAATGTATTGCTTTAGTACACCTAACGAAATGGTAAACATAATACTATTGAAAAAGAATAAAAAACGCTGCCAAGTTCTTTGGCGGAATGCTTTCTCATAGAGCTCTTTGAGTTTCATTAATTTTTTTATATTTATTCAAATGTGATTCTAATATATAACTAGTGGGCATATATTTGCACTTGACTTATGTAATTCTTATCTAATTCTGGGGTAAAGTGCTGCTGCAAGGTTCTTACGGAAGACTGCTTCAATTCTGCTGCAAGTTTGCGTGTTTATTCCCGTCATATAATTGCGCTCAACTTATGTTATACTTATGTAATTCTGGGGTAAAGTTCTGCTGCAACATTCTTACGGAAGACTGCTTCGATTCTGCTGCAAGTTTGCGTGTTTATTCTCGTTATATAATTGCACTTAACTTATGTCTTTCTTATGTAATTCTGTAGTAAATTGCTGCTGTAATATTCTTACGGAAGACTGCTTCGATTTTGCTGCAAGTTTGCGCGTTTATTTTTATCTTTGAATTGCACGTTTCGATTGGCAATCTGTTACAAATCTGTCGCACGTTTCAGTCGCAATTAAATTTCAGCAGATATGCATTAAAATGTGAAAACAGACTAAAATTTTCTAAAATGAAAACTACGCTAAAAAGATCAGTTTATAAAAGTTATCCTTCTTTTGGCAGATGCAAATTATTCCCGTGGAAATCTCAAAGCAAATTCATCAATTTACTTACGTAAAATACAAAAAAAAAAAATTAAAAATCGAAAATTTTTTCAAATTCTTAAAATGGCTCTATAAAAAAAAATACACTATGAATACAAATTTTCAATAGCTTCCCGCCTAGTTATACAAAAACATAGATAGTATACAAAATTTGAAGCAAATCCATCGAGTAATTTTCGAGATCTAACTGGTTAAATAAATAACATTTTCTTTTCAAAATTTTAAAAATGCTCTAAAATTAAAACTACGCTATGAAAATCAATTTTTAAAAATTTCCCTTTTTTGGCAGTCGCAAATAATTTCCCTGCAATTTTTAGAACAAATCTATCGAGTACTTTACGTAGAATAAAAAAAACAAGAAAAGAAGAATCGAAATTTTTTTTTCAATCTTTAAAATTCTCTAAAATAGTAACCACGCTGAAAAAATTAGTTTTTAAAAGCTTATTTATTTCAGACAATAGCGAATTAATTGTATAAAAATTTTGGAGAAAATTTATAGTATGGTTAACGCAAAAAAAAAAATAAGTGAAAAATAAAAATTTTTTTGAAAATTTTCAAAGTGCTCTAAAATTAAAACTGCGCTGAGAAAAAACAGTTTTCCAAAGCTTGTTTTCTTCAGACAGTAGCGAATTATTCGCATACAAATTTTGGAGCAAATCTATCGAATGGTTTAAATAGAAATGGCGTAAAATAGAAAAAAATTAAAAATAAAAATTTTTTTAAAAATTTTAAAAATGCTCTAAAATTAAAAGTGCCCTAAGAAAATTAGTTTACAAAATTTTTTATACTTTTGGCAGTCGAAATTAAGTTTTATACAAATTTTCGAACAAATTCTTCGAGTAGTTTACGTAAAATACAAAAAAACTGGAAAATCGAAATTTTTTTAAAATTCTTAAAATGGCTCTAAAAAAAAACTGCACTAAGAAAACCAATTCTCAATAGCTTCCGCACCAATTCATCAAAAAATTGAATTGTATGGAAAATTTGAAGTAAATCCATCGAGTAGTTTTTAAGATTTTATTGGCTTAATAAATAGAAACATTTTTTTTTAAATTTCAAAATGCTCTAAAATTAAAACCAAGCAAAGAAAATCAGTTCTTAAATATTTATTTTATCTGGGCAATCACAAATAAATTCCATGCAAATTTTGAAGCAAATTCATCGAGTAGTAAACAAAAAAAAAACCAAAAAACGAAAAATCGAATTTTTTTTTTTTTTTTAACTTTAAAATGAAAACTACGCTAGAAGAACCAATTATCAATAGCTTCCTAGCAAGTTAGTCACAAAACTAAATTCCATGCAAAATTAGAAGCAAATCCATCGAGTAGTTCTCGAGATACAGTTTACTAACTGAATTCATACATCCACACACACACACACACATACATACAGACATTTTCTGGAAACCACTTTTTTCGACTCATCGAGTTCAAATATGTACAAATTAATGAAAAAACTATTTATACTATTTATTTTTAGTTTAATTTATTTCTTTTTTTTATAAACTATCAATAATTGGAGAAAGTATTTTCAACATGTAAGTAAAGTATTGTTCCGGCCTATCAACGTTACATTTTCAATATATTGGCGATATTTTAATGGATCTTTTTAATATATATGGGATATATGTCAGTAATAGTATTCTTCATATAAGGGCCACAGTTACCACGTTTTTATGCGGATTGTAAGTCGCTTATTTGTAAAGTGAACAAAGTTTTTGCTATAAATTTAATTTAAAACTCGCAGATTTCTAAATATTTCTAATTTTATTTTATGTGTTTTAAACAATAAAATATGATGCATGGGACGATCGACCATGATACAATCACTTGCTTATTTATATATTGATGAAATGAGTTTTTTTAATCTAATTTGATTTTTACAATGATGTATACCTAACGTTAATCGATTCTTTCTCGAATTTTTTAAAATGTTCCAATAGAAATAAAGAAAACAACGGAATGCCCTACTGAAAAATATATATGAGATCTCATTTATATTTTACATTTTCAACCCCACTAAAAAATATATATGAGATCTCATATGAGATCTCACATGCGATCTCATATGCAATCTCATATCAGATCTCATATGAGATCCCGTATGAGATCTCATATATATTTTTTAGTAGGGTTGAAAATGTAAAATATAAATGAGATCTCATATGAGTTCTCGTGCCAAAATCTCATATGAGATCGCATGTGAGATCTCATATATATTTTTCAGTAGGGTGGTTCAATGAAAGTTCAGGATTTTAAAACATTCGTGAAGAATTCATTAACGGTGGGTGTACTTATTTATTTACAGTTATTATATATTTTACAATTTATAGATGATCAAACACATGCTATAGACCCACCGGTGCATTTAGCTAAGTCCAACCAATTATTTCTATTTAATATTTTCCGATGTACAGGATACTTAAATCGAAATAAAATGTTAACAATCCCTAGTGGAAATCGAATCTGTGAATAACTGGGAATAACTGGAAATAACTGGAAATAACTGGGAATAACTGTGAATAACTGGGAATAACTGTTATAAACTGTTCAGTTTGAGACAGGAATAACAGTTATTCCCAGTTATTCCCAGTTATTCCCAGTTATTCCCAGTTATTCTCAGTTATTCACAGTTTATAGCTTAAAAATAATTTGAAAAAACAGAGGTACGAATAACAGTTATTCCCAAATATATTTATAATAGAAAAAAAAATAAAAAAAAATTTATTTTTTTTATTTTTTCAAATTTATATTTTTCAAATTATTTTTAAACTAAACTGTAAATAACTGGGAATAACTGTGAATAACTGTGAATAACTGGGAATAACTGGGAATAACTGTTATTCCTGTCTCAAACTGAACAGTTTATAACAGTCATTCCCAGTTATTCACAGTTATTCCCAGTTATTCACAGATTCGATTTCCACTAGGAATGATACGCATTATAAATAATTTTTTTTATTTAATTAAAGATTATCCTTTCGTTACACGATGTGACGCTATATATTACATCTTTTTGAGGTTTTTTTCATGAAATAAGCCATTTCTAAGTTTAAACATGTTACTTTATCTATCTGTCATTAACAAATCAAGTTAAAATAGTACAACTTTTTGTACAAAAAAAACGTGCCACAAAGGATTATATTTCACCAAATCTATATTGAAAATTAAGCGTTTTCAATTAGGTTTCTTATTCAAACATGCTGCAATAATAAATATAATATATCAAATACGTATAAGTATAATAAATCTAGAAACTTTAAAAAATATATTGTGGCAAAAATTAAAATTTTATTTTAGTCATGTGGAAAAGTCATGGCGTTGTTGCAAGCAATAGCGATGGTGCGTCGGGCGCCTTCACTCTGTCAATCTCGAACCGAGTGGCGGATAGGCAGAGAGGGGATGAAGGGTCGAGAGTCGGCTCATGTGTCCGTACTAAGGGAGGGGGTAGCGTGGTCAGAGGGACGACGCTACCTATATAAGTGAGGAGGCAGCGCAGGGCGCGTCAGTCACCTTTCAACCCTCTACAAAGTAGACGTTAATTTTGGCGGGAAGTGCGCGTGGGTTCATCGGCGTACCGAAATATGCGCGGCGGTCTTCAATACTTAGATGGTAGATTTTGGCGGGAATTGAGCGTCGATTATTATAAGGCGTAGAAAAGTGTTCGCGGCATCAATTAAATTAATTACTGTTAAATATAATAATTCTTTTCATTTGATATCCTTTGGTTGTAACGTTGGTTTAGTGCTAGGCCATTTTTTGTTACCACGTTGATTGAATAAATGTGTTTTTTGATTGAAACTGTTGTGTTAGTGTATAGTTAATTTGTGAATACCTGCCCAGCTCCTAATTATCTTGATATCGTCCTGAACAGGCGTAGTAATTGTTATTACTATAAAAAAACTGGTGTGGCAGTCTTTGGGACTGGCCGACAGAAGTGAAACTTCTTTATGAAATTATAGAACTCATAAATGTTTATTTAAGTTCTATCACTGTTTTATTTAATTTTAAAATAATTTTAAAACTAAATAATTATAAAATTAGATGAAACTAAATAATTATAAAATTAGATAAAAATAAATTAAAATAATTTCATTTATTTAAGGAATTAATTTTTTTTTAATTTTAAATGAGTTAGTGTATAAAATTTTTGTTAATAATATTTATTCTACAAAAATAGAATTTAAAAGATGTAGGGAAGAGAGGGGTTCACCATAAAATATTCTAGAGAAAGAAAGAAAAAGAGAAAACGAGTGCTATTGCTTTCTTTATTCATTTAGATCAGATTCAGATATTGGTATTGCATATATAGTATACATGTATATACATATACTATATCTGTGCGTTTGACATCAAGTCAGTCCTGCGAATTTTTCTTCATACGTATTTAGTACCTTGATTTACATATAGGAGGCGCGGACGCTCCTCCTATATATATAAACTTCCGTTTCATTAGTTCCGTTGCATGTACCGTCATGAAATCAATTAACTCCCGTATAATTTTTTTATATGTCTCTAATGGGAAGTGTATATCGTCGGTAAAGAAGTTTCACTTCAAAAAGGAAAAATTAATGTTTTTCAAAAGTAAGTTTTAAAAAAAGATTATGCATGTCTTTCCTTTCCTAATCAAAGAATTTACTATTTTGTATAAATCTTAGAGTATATAGTACTGGAAGCTGCATTCAGTACACAATACTACTTAGGGTATATGCACTCTCTCTCCTTCCATAGTCAATCACATCAGGAAAGAGAGCGAAAACTACTGTCTCCAATACTATAATGTAAGGTATAAACTAATAATAGTAGAAAAAATAATTGTTTTAATTCTAATAAAAACTAGAGAAAGCTGTGTCTTATATTATAAAAAGCAATATTTTTTCAGATGAGGAAAAATTAATTTTATGTCTTCGTTTTTGTTGAGAATAAAAAAGCAGCATTCTATGTGCCGCCATTTCTCTTCTAACAACGGTTGTGGCGCTGACCTTCTTTTTAAGGGGGTTATCAAGTAAATCGAGTTGTGTCAGATTACCTTGAAATTTTGATCACATGTTTATAATAACATTATGCACTTGCCATTAAATTTTTAGAAGCTTTGGCGGTACCGTTTTTGAGATACAAACTTCTAAAGTTTCAACTTTTAACACGTAATCCCTATATTGAAATGCTGTAAAAGGGACGTTTTTAATGATTCTGAATTTGTTTTGTGTCAGATTTAAACCAAAAACTAATATGTAATTTAGAATTTCATAAAGAATATATTGATCACAAATTAAAAAATACTAGCGGTACCGTTTTCGAGAAATTACAACTCAAACATATATACAAATAGAAAATGTCTATAGAAAATGTCTATAGAAAATGTATGAATCTAAGCACGTGAAACAGTCAGAAAATAGTGGTGGGGTAACGACGAATAGTATGTACGTGTACATATATACCGCGCCACGTGTGTAAGCACAGTCAGAATCAAAAGTTGAAACTATAGCGCATGCGCGCAGACGCTTTTTTGATACTTCAAGCAATAAAACTTTTGTCTCCGACCAGTACTTGACAACCTCCTTAAATAAAATAAAAGTTTCACGTTCACTCTTGAGAGATTTTCATTAGCGTTAACATTGAGAATATTAATTTTACCAAAATGAAGATTTATTTATATAACATTAAAAGTTTGATTTAAGATTTACATAACTGAAATTATTTACTATAGTTAAAATAGTTTAATAAAAATTAATTCAAAGTAATTGTGTATTTTCTTATTTATAAAACACACAGAGAAATCTATTAAATATTTATAGGTTATGGGCCCAGCAAATTTTTACTGCGCGCCGGTTTTCTTTTTCTTTTGATTTCTCTTTTGTGTTTTCTTTCCTGAAGCGTTATTTGTGAAAGGAAAGTTATTTTTTATTAAAATTATGTTTAAGCTTGATATTGTATTTTTTTAGTGTAGTTCGAGTGTAGTTGTATTGCAGCTTTATTATTTTTGTTTATTGTAGATAATTTGAAGATGGACGATCAAAAATGTCAGAACGACAAAGGAAAGCTTTTGACGTACCCAAATTCCAGGGTAAGTTTTTATTTTTAATGAAAAATATTAAATTGTTTATATAAAAAAATTTAAAAAAAATATTTATAAAACACGCTTTTATAACGGAGAAAATACACTAAAAAGTATTAAATAAATTAATTTACTTCCTTGAAATTATTTTCATACAGTTCATTGCAATAATTAAAAGAAAATTTTACAACGAAAATTAAAAAATAAAAATGTAGGCGCTGAATTAGATTTACTAAAATTAGCGCCTACACTTTTATTTTTGAATTTTCGTTGTAAAATTTTTTTCTAATTATCGCAATGAACTGTATAAAAGTAATTTCAAAGAAGTAAATTAATTTATTTAATACTTTTTAGTGTATTTTCTCCGTTATAAAAGCGTGTTTTATAAATATTTTTTTTAAATTTTTTATTATCTACTTTTTAGTTAAAATTGAATTTTCTATAAGTAATTTTTTTTTCAAAAGTTTGTACTTAATTGTATCTTCTATACATTACCATATCCCCTATATATTCCCCTATCCCTTTTGATCTTCCTATCCTCTATATTTCCAGCTGTACATTCGCCTACCCACTATGCAAGCCCCTATCCCCTATGCATTTTCTACAACTATCAACTCAACAACATTCCATCAACTCGCCTCCACCCAAAGATAGCCTTCCCACTTAAACTTCCTCGGAGATGACTGTGTACACCCGTCATCGCCGACCTGACAACGGATTATTACATTGTCATCGGAGACCGAGGTCTGTGTAAAATTTCGGAAATTTCCATCGACAAAAAGTGCCTCAAATCGAGCATGCAAGATTTGATTACAGACAGACAGACAGACAGACAGACAGACAGACGTGAAAGCAAGCTTAATAAAAGCGTGTAAAAAGAGAAAAGTGAAGTGCACGTTCACGAGATTTTTTTTTTTAAGAGGGGTACAGGTGAAACCTTGTTTTTTAATAAAAAAATGACGTTTTTTATTTTTATTTTTTTACTCCTCTACAACATAATCCATGCGTGATGTTATTCAAAACCATCTAAGGAATCTATAAAAAATTTTCAGCACGAAATATTAAAAACTGTAGGACTAGTAGTATTTTAACTGTTGCCTCATTTACCTTTAAATCAAGCAGCAGTTAAAATACTACTAGTCCCACAGTTTTTAATATTTCGTGCTGAAAATTTATTTATAGATTCTTTAGATGGTTTTGAACAACATCACGCATGGATTATGTTGTAAGTGCTATGAGTCAAAAATTAAAAATGAAAAACATCATTTTTTTTATTAAAAAACAAGATTTCACCTGTATCCTCCCTTAAAGAAAAGAAAAATTAATATTTCTAGTTAAATAAGTTTGACTTCGTAGAGATCGGCATTTGTTGATTTAAAAAAATTTTTTTACACGGGTGGCGCATGTGGCGCGTCTATAACCTGACTTTGAAAAAGAAAAAGAAAGAGAGTGTAGTGTAAGCACAGATGCGTGTTTGTTTTTGAAAATTTGTTAAGTGTAAAACAAAAACTTATATGTGCGCATATATGTATATAGGACGGGCGACATGATGTGCACTATTTATCTGTTTGCCCTGTATACATATATCACGTCAACTCTCCTAGCGCGTCGCGCGAGCGCTTGATCCTGTTGTTCTAAACTCGCGCTTGCGATATCAAAATGTATATAAAAAAATACTTAATACACTATTTCGATGTATTTTTTCCCTCAGCTTTCCAATGGTGTAGTCAGATTTTCCAAAATTTTCCATTTTCCTATTAAAAAAACACAAAATGTGTTATATCTCGAAAAGTCTATTTTTAATATTTTTTAAAATACTTTTAATCGAAAGCTGAGGGTTATTTTCATATAAAAACTTATTTAATAGAAGTAGAAGTATAAGTAGAAGAAGAAGTAGAAGTACTGCGCGTGACTTCACGTGGAGCGGCCGCTGCCGCCACATTATGCTTACTTGCAAAACTAGTTCTTTTTTGCAGTCGCTAGATGGTTTAAACATAAAACTTTAAACTATAAATGAATGGTCACAGAAAAATGCATACATCCCTGTTGAAAATAAGTACGTACTTCAAGTATGTACTTTGAGTATGTACTTCAAGTATGTACTTCAAGTATATACTTTACTTAAGTACGTACTATTTTGGAACATTTTAGTAGGTACTGTTTTGAAAATATGTACTTTTAAAGTATATTTTGATAAATAATATTTCTTAAAGTATGTACTTTGTTAGAAAATACGTATTTTTTTAAAGTATATACTTATTAAAAACATTTTGGTAGGTACTTTTTTTAAAAGTATATATTTTTAAAAAAGTACATACTAAAATGACCACAATAAAAATTACTTACTTTAGCTACAGTACATACTTGAGTATGAAGGTTCATACTTCGTATAAAAAAATATATATGAAAATGTTCTAAAAAGTATATACTTCCATATAAGTACGTACTTTTATTAAAATAGAGTACATACCTTTAAAGATAACAAATCAAATTTTACAGAAAAGTCAGTAAAAGTTTTAGATTATTATTATTTTCAATAATTCCTCAAGTTAGTAACTTGGTAAGTATTTTCTTCCTAAAGGAAGATATAAAAATAAGGTAAGCATCGATTCTCCGTAGATTAAAAAGCTTGAGCGAACAAACTCGAAATGTTATAACTTTATATTCCCACGTCACTGAAATTCGGGTAGAGGATCGCAAAATTAACAAAAACGTCACCTAACAGTCAAAGACAGAATTAATAATCGATTCGAATAATTTTTTCAGTACTTACGTTTTTAGCTGTTAGGTGGCGTTTTTCTTAACTTTGCGATCCCTTATCCGAATTTCAGAGATGCAGGTACATAAGGCTATAATATTCCGTATTTGTTTACAGTTGAAAATCAGTACATACTTCAATCACATACTTCGAGTATGTACTTCAAGTATATACACTTTAGATCAAGTACGTACTTTTTTGGAACATTTTAGTAGGTACTTTTTCGGAACATTTTAGTACGTACTTTTTTAGAAAAGTATGCACTTTTCAAAAAGTACATAATAAAGTAAAAAAAAATTTGTCACGTAGCTACAGTATATACTTTTATATGAAGGTACATACAGCGTATAATAAAGTATGTATAAAAATGTTCTAAAAAGTATATACTTCTATATAAGTAAGTACTTTTATTAAAATAGGGTACATAATTTTGAAGAAAGTACTCATTTTTAAAATAAAAGTACACATAGAAATATTTTTAAAAAGTACATACTTTCAAAACAGTAGGTATTGTTTAATAAAGTACATATTTAAAAAAATATTATTTATCAAAATATACTTTAAAAGTACATACTTTCAATAAAAGTATATACTTTTCAAAAAAAGTATCTACTAAAATGTTCCAAAATAGTACGTACTTAAGTAAAGTATATACTTGTAGTACATACTTGAAGTACGTACTTTAAGTACGTACTTATTTTCAACAGGGATACAATGACGTTTTTTTAAATTTTTATTTGTTATGATTAAATCATAAATCTATTGGTTACGATTTTCTCCGGTTTATTGTAGCAACTACAATGAATTCAACCTATAAAATGAAATGCATAAATCCTCTCTCGAGAGAGAATCACCCTATGTCTAAAGATCTGTTTGACTTTCCTTCAACTTCTAGAAGTATATTTCCGTTTGTACCCGAAGAAGCGAAAATATGTGGTACATGTCGAAGACAAATTTACAAACATAAAACAGATTTACTTATTTCGGATACAAAGAAAGCTGATGTAAATTGTTGTGATGAATATCATAAAGCTGTCGTAACAGTTCTCGAACAAATTATAAGAAAATTTCTTAATACGATATCGAAGCAAGATAGAATTCAACTACTTACTCTTGCTCCCGATTTTTAGTCTCGTAATGACTTGATCAGAGAGTTTGGTTGTACTGAATGGGAAGCTCAAGAAGCAAAAGAGTTATTAGCTGAAAAAGGAATTTTCTCAATTCCTGAAAAAAAACGAGACAAAGTACTTTCGGTGAAAACTACGAATTTAGTTAAAAGTATTTATGAAAAGAATGACATAAGTTGAATTATGCCAGGCTTAAAAGATTGCACATCCGTAAAGCAGGACAACGGCAAACGAGAAAACGTTCAGAAAGAATTACTTCTTGGCAATTTCAACGAAATTTATTATTTATTTAAATAAAAACACGAACATGTTAAAATTGAGCTAGCGAAATTCATACGATTGAGACCAGTACACTGTGTTTCAACTGGAAGCAACGGTACACCGCGGTGGTTCTCGAGTAAATTTGACCATGAAGTTTTTACACCTCAGATTTTCCTTCTGAATATGATTCTAGGCATTTTATTTTTTTTAATTTCTACTTTTTATAAAAAAAAAATTTTTATTGATAATTTATGAGCTTAATTTCTAGAATGCCGTTTTCGAATAGAATTATGAATTATTTACATATTTTAAGCAAATATTATTGTAAATTAATTTAGGAAAATCTAAAGTCATGTAACAATGTAAGCATGACGTTAGAATTAAGATTATTTTTGCAAAATATTATAGTGATAAAGACTATGATACGTTTTTAAATTATTTAAAGATGGCGATTGTTTTGCTAAGAAACAGTCACAGTATGTGAATAACCTAAAAGAAAATCTTTAAGAAGGGGAGTTCATTTTCTGTTTTGATTTTGTGGAAAACTATGCATTTTGAATACAGAATTCTACCCAATCTTTCCATTGGAATGATAATCAGGGAACTATTTTTACAGTTGTAATTTATTACATAAAAAATAATGATCTCAAACATGTAAGGATTGCTGTAATTTCAGATAATCTAAATCATGATTCTGTTGCGGTTTATGAATATCAAAAAATTGTCATACTTTATCTGAAATCTAATTTCAAAGTTAAAAGAACTTATTATTTAACGGATGGAGCAGGTCAATATTTTAGAAATAAGAAAAATATGCAAAATCTTCTGTTTCAGGAAAAAGATTTCGAAATTACAGCGGAATGGCACTTTTGTGCCACCGCGCACGGTAAAGGTACATGTGATGGTATCGGTGCGAACTTAAACAGAGGTCCGAAACATGCTAGTCTACAACTATCATCCAAAAATAGAATTTTAATAGCAGAAAGTCTTTACGAACGGACTAAAAATTATTGCGGAGAAACCAAAGTTTTTTATAGCAGTATAGATAATTATGAAAAATCGGTTTTAGAACTCAAACCAACACAGTGGAAAAAAATTTGTAATTTCAAGACGCATAAGTGTTACAGATGAAACACAAATTTTTTGTGTTAAAATTTACTAATTTTTTTTGTGTAATTTTCAAAGTTAAAATTTTAACATAATTCATGAATAGTACTAAATTTTGAATACTAAAATTTGTAAATTTTACAAATTTATTTGTGTTAAAATATAATGATTGAAATGGTGATTAGATATTGAATAATTACTTAATATATTTAAATAATTAATATATTTAAAAAAAGAGAGAGATAAAGAAATATAAGAAAAAGGATAAAATGATGGATGTTGGAGTAGATCAATAAAATCGTAAACAAACTAAACCCATTTGACAATATTACATTGTCGTTTAAAGGCGAACATAAACGAATGATTACGAAAAGAGTCGATCATTTTTTAATATGCATATATCATATAATTATGCGAATAGAGCCGATTAGTGGCTCAGGCATTAGAGCGTTGGATTCCTAATCTCGGGGTTCTGAGTACGAATCCCGCTCTCAGCAGCCGATTGATAGAAGCACCACTGTACGTTGCGTGTGCTTTGTTCAAAAACACACTTACGAGCTCCGTCGCTGATTAGCATCACAAATAGCATAAATATAGCGACGTTAAAGAAAAAAAAAAGTACACAAATTTTTGGACTTAGCAGAAATTAATATTTACAAACTAAAATTTACCCTGCATTTATGGCATTTTTATTGCATATAATAATAATAATGCTAATATACAATTATTTAAAGTATGAGATTATTTGAATAATTAAGTACACACATCTGTTAAAAACAACAAACTCCGTGTGTTAATTCTACAAAACTTTTTGTGTTGATTTTAAAAGTACGCAGAAATTTTTAAATTACAAAAATTTAACGAATTACACAAAATTTTTTACTGTGAAAATTAGATAATACTAAAACTATACCAGGGACTTTACAGTACTAATCTTTTATTCCATTGAATCAAAACACTTTAAAACTAAAGAAAACGTCTTCAAGTTCTACATATCAAATCTTTCCAAAGAAAGTCACTAAAAAAACAGAAAATAATGTATCCAAACACGCAACTAAGACAAAGAAAGCCACGAAGCTAAAGAGTTTGAACACTCATTCCTCTTCAAAAGCCAAAGTAAGAAAAAAAAGATTAATGAAAACACAAAAATAACTAAATCAGACTAACAGGTTAAAAAAAAATTATAAGGTAGAAAAATGTTAACAGGAGGACCCAATCCAGCGGCTGCCGTCAAGTGCGAAGAAATGCACGCGGTACTTCTACTCTTGGACGTTCTATTACTCACTGGAATATAATCGGGCACTTTGTGCAACATAACTTTTAATATGTAAAAAAACCTCAGCTTTCCATTAAAAATATTTTAAAAAATATTAAAAATAGACTTTTCGAGATATAACACTTTTTGTGTTTTTTTAATAGGAAAATGGAAAATTTTGGAAAATCTGACCACAGCATTGGAAAGCCGAGGAAAAACTACATCGAAATAGTGTATTAAGGTGATGTAATTTAATACATAATTACGGACATTGCAGTTTCTCGAATTTTTAATCTTTATTCAAAAATTTTCTGAAATATCTCTAAATTATGTTTTTTATTAATTAAAATAGAAGGCAGTAATATAGAGATATTTTTAAAAAATTTGGATTAAGAATGAAAAATTTGGAAAACTGTAATGTCGGCATTTTACATCCCCTTAAGTATTTTTTTTATATACATTTTGATACCACAAACGCGAGTTTAAAATAACAAGATTAAGCGCTCGCGCACCACGCTGAGAGTTTACATGATTCCCCCATATACAGGGTGTCAATTAAGTTCCGGGACGTTGAATATTTTCTAAAGTACTTTATTTCTAAAAAAGGTCAAGGTCAATCCTTTAGTAACTCTGAACAAGGGATCCAATGGTGATCTTCAATTTCACCTTGGACTTGACCTTTAAGGTCATTTGAAGGTCAACTTTTTTTTTTTAATCAGAACCCCTATTTTTGACATCAGCAATTGATAGAGCGGGAAATTTCACGTTCAGATATGTACTTGGACCGCAGAAAAAGTTTGACCTTAAGGGTTGCTAAAAGGTCATTTACCCCTAACAAGGTTTTGAGATACCTTTGAATGTGTTTACGATCATTAGAGCTATTTTTTTGTAGCTTTTTACATGGGATCCAATGGTGATCCTTAATTTGACGTTGGAATTGACCTCTAAGTATTTCAAGGTTAACAATTTTTTAAAGGGAAACCTTTAATTTTACACTGACAATCGTTATACCGGGAAGTTTCTGTACAAAATGATATTAAGAGTCATTTTATGTAAATAACAATCTGCTTCTACTCAGTTGCTACAGATGTTAGGCGATAAGTTTTCTCAGGATCACTGATAGTCCCAGATTCTGCGAAGCACCATGCAGTTCTTTCGACTGCAGATTTTGAAATAAGCATTTGTTTATCTTTATTACGGAAATTATTATCAAAGAGAATGTGTACTTTACAGCGAGTCTCCCAGCACCCACCTTTTCTGACACACTATTTTGCTGTTTTAAAGTAGGCTTTGTACAATTTACCTATGGTTCCTTGTAATTTTGTGATCTTGATATGTTACAGAATCATAATTTATGTAATAATTTTTGATAATTTGTTTACAAATAAATAAATACAGAAAAATAATTTTTTTTCGAATAAAATCCATTTTTGGAGAAACTTTTTATTGCATTTTCACGATATTTCTTACTCAGGGGTTTTCGGGGTCACTGATTACGAATCTATTGTCATATTTTTTAAATTCAAAATGGCGAACGCAATCTGGTGAATGAATTATCAAAAAATTCGTGTCTCCGGGTTCGGCAAATAGCGGCTCTTTTTCTTTGTCAATTTATTTACAAAAATAAAGAATTTCATAACAGATTCAAACTCAGCGACCACAAAAACCCCCTAGTACTCATTTCCAGCCAAAAAGGTGCTATTTCTATGAATTTCATACGCCATCTTGGATTTGAAAAAATCGACATTTTGGTAGCAGGTTCGAACTCAGTGACCCGAAAATCCCTCTGGTACTCATTTCCAGCCAAAAAAGTGCTAATTTAAGACTCTTGCTATTGAAATTGGTAATATAAATTGGTAGATATTTAAGTACTCAAAATTTATTTTATCCAAACATTCCTTTTTGAACAATTCGTTTTCCTTTGCAACTGCTAAATTTTTCTTTTAGTTTTGATTCGTGTATTATTCTTATCTAATTAAAAAAAATGGCGTATGCTAAACTTTCGGAGCAAGAATGGTTAAGTTTTTTGATGATACGTGGTTGGAAAGATCGAGTTCGTTCTTACCTTGAAGTGTGCACACTGTTCAATAACAATTTTCGTAATGCAGATGGACAAACGCCTATTTCAAAATCTACAGTGAAAACGACTGTACTTCGCTTCGCAGAATTTAGGACTATTAGTGATCTTCAGAAAACTGGTCGCCCAACATCTGTTCCAACTGAGGAGAAGCTGATTGTAATTGCTCAAGCGTTTATTGAAAATCCACATCTTAATTTACGTAGAGCTGGGCATGAGCATGACGTTTCTCATGAATGTGGGAGAAAAATTCTGTAAAGCATTCATTTTTATTCTTATAAAATCAATTTGGTACAGGAGCTTAATGAAGATAATCCGAATCGTCGGCTTGAGTTTTGCGAAACGATGTTAAATAGAATAGAAGCAAAGCCTTATTTTTTATACAATATAGTTTTTTAGGATGAGGCTACTTTCACTCCAAATGGTGGAGTTAATAGACATAATTGAAGATATCAGTGTGACTCAAATCCTTCATGAATGTTGGATAGCTACACACAATATCCACAAAATATGAGTGTGTGGGCTAGTATCTTTAACGATACTCTTATAGGCCCTTTCTTTATCGACGGTAATCTCACTGCAGCTTTATACGAACAGTTACTTAGGGATCAAATAATATCACGAATTAGGGAGATAATAGGTGATGATTGTGATGTAACTTGATTTCAGCAGGATGGAGAAGCCGCTGATTTCGGTCGAGACGTTTGAGCATATTTGGATGCTCAGTTTCCTCGTGGATAGATTGGAAGGTGGGATGAAATCAAGTGAACGGCTAGATTTCCGGATTTGACACCACTCGATTATTTTCTCTGGGGCTACCTTAAGAGTAAAGTTTATGCAACTAAACCAAACAACTTAGAGGAACTGTGCTATCGAATTATGCATGAGGCTGCTAGAATTGATAGAGCAATGATTCGTGATGCTGTTACTCATTTTTACAATCGTCTAGCTTTTTGTCTGGAAATTTAAAGTTTTCAGTTCGAGCAACGCCATTAAACTTTGAACCTTCAAGTCTCACTAATTAAGCACCCCGATCGTGAGAGGCAAGGGGCCTCACGCTAATCAAGCACCCCAATTGTGAAAGGCGAGGGGCCTCATGCTATTCAAGCACCCCAATCGTAAGAGACAAGGGGACTCACGCTAATCAAGCACTCCAATCGTGAGAGGCAAGGGAATGCACGCTAATCAAGCACTCCAATCGTGAGAGGCAAGGGAACTCACGCTAATCAAGCACTCCAATCGTCAGAGGCAAGGGGACTCACGCTAATCAAGCATCCCAAAGGGAACAGATCTTTTTACGTTCACATTGTTGTTTCTGGGTAATGCTAAAAGTAAGAATAAGGACGATAGTAAGGTCGTCATTTTAAAAAATACTGTCTGAATGTAAAATTTTCCGCTCCATCAATTTCTCGTATTAAAACTTGAATTTCCGATCAAGAAAACCAGTTGACCTTGAAAAAACTTTGAAGGTCAAGTGAAGGTCAAGTAGGTGGTCAAGTTGAAGATCACCAGATCTACCAGATCCCCCATTGAAAACTATGAAAGTAAAAACTTTACCGATCGAAAGAATATTCGAAAGTATTTCAATACTTTGTTGGGGGTGAATCATCTTGGAATAACCCTCAAGGTTAGATTTTTTTTGCGACCTAAGTACACATCTGAACGTAAAATTTCTCGCTCTATCGATTACCGGTGTCAAAAATAGGGATTCTGATTAAAAAAAAAAGTTGACCTTCAAATAATTTTCAAGGTCAAGTCCAAGGTCAAATTAAAGGTCACCATTGGATCCCTTGTTCAGAGTCACTAAGAGAATGACCTTGACCATTTTTAGAAATAAAGTACTTAAGAAAATATTCCGCCGTTCCGGGACTTAATTGACACCCTGTATGTATAACTAGCTTGATTAAAATAAGTCTAAGATATTTTCATTTTGTTCATGCATGAAATAAATTTAAATTGTATAACAGCTTGATTATACTTGATTTTTGGAGTTTAATATTTTTATATTAAATTTTTATAAAGCTTGCCCTACTAAAAAAAATAACATGAGGTCTCACGTGAACACCCATAATCAAGAATGAAACGAGATCTCCTATGAGATCTCATGTGCCAAAAAATGTATTTCTTTCGAAACCCGATCTCAAGTGCGATCTCACGAGGGATCTTACGTGAGATATCATGTGCCTAAAAATATTATTTTTTTCAACACCCAATCTCACATGAGATCTCATATACGAAAAAATATTTTTTTCTTAACACTTATTCTCACATGAGATTTCACGTGCAAAAATTATTATTTTTTCCGTTACCCAATCCCGTCGACAGTATACTTAAATATTTAGTAATTAAAATTTTTTAAAAGATTTAAATTAGGAGTGTGTCTAGGTGGCAAGCAAGCGTACGCTAATATCTGTTTATACACTCTCTTAGCGTACGCTAGTATAGCACCATCCTTGCGTACATTAATATGGTACCATATTTGTGTACGCTAAAATTTTGTATAAACAAACACTAGCGTACGCTAAATCTAGTATACACAAGAAATAAGCGTACGCTACATTATTACAAATTATTTTTATTTAACTAATAATTTCCTTCTAATTTAAGTCCGTTGTAATGCATCGAAATCGATAAAAATATTATTTAAAACAAAAATTAAATATAATTGTATATCATCATACCTGTGGAAAAAAGTAAAAAAATTTTATTTTCTGAAATGATAAATTTTTAATGTACCCTTATTCTACTTCAAAAAACGAACATTTTTTCTTTTATGAGTTTTTCTCTGCGGTGCATAGATACTTAGATAATGAAGCTTGAAGAAAGAGCGAAATTTTTCGCGATAAATGATGTAACTTTTGAACCGCTAAATAAAAATTGATCCAGCTATGTTCATTTTAAAGAGGGAATGAATACGCATCTTTTTTATATTGGTTGTTTTGAAATTCGCCTAGTGGTTCAAAAATTATATCAAATTTTTCATGGCCAAAAAAAAACCTTAAAAAAAATAGTAATTTTTTTCATGTAAAAAATCCAATTTTTAATATTTTTGAACAAACCCGCCGGTATTTGAAAGATTTTCAATTGTACTTTAAAATGCCGTTTGATTTTTAAAGAAATTTCAATTTTTTACAAAGATATAAAACTTTAAAAATTGACTAATTTATTTTTTTTGGCCAGAAACTTATGCACGCCACTGTAATTATATTTTTTATTTTTCATTAGTTAAATTAAAAACCAATAATCTAAAAAACTAAATACCCCTTTATGGGTAATTGGATCTTTGGGTGATTGGTTTTGAATTATTCAAATTATTTAATTATTTCTTTAATTAAATTTAAAACCAACAACACAAATACCTGAGTATCCCTCAGAATAGTCTATTATGCTACGTGGGATATACGATTTTTTCCCATGCCAGACTAAAAACACGTCCCATCGTTATAATTTAATTGAACAATTTCAATCAAAAAAGTTATGTTGAACTTCTGCAGCTGACGACGCATGCGCACTTGACGCGTTTTATACTCTGTCTCTCTTTCCATCTTTCTTGCACACATTCAAATTCCAATATTGAAATTAAATTCAACTTTTTATAGATTATTAAAAATTTGATAATGTTTTAAGATACAAGGAATAGGAAAAATAAAATACTATAAATGATTATTTGATGATATAAATTTAGATAAAATATAAATTTATTAAAAATACAATGCAATATTAATAATAGTAATTCTTTAACTTATAGTATTAAATCATTTTTCATCTATATGCTATTTATATAACATTAAATATACATTTACTTCATTATTTAAATAGACTTATTATTATATGAACAGCTATTTAAAGTTTAATCAGATATTTTGAAAATTTTGAAAAATAACATAAATTTTTATAAAATACATAGAAATAAGGATATAAATTCATATAAAATACAGATTTATTAAAAATACAATATAATATTAATTATAGTAATTCTTTAACTTATAGTATTAAATTATTTTTTATCAATAAGCTAATTCACTTTATTTTTCAATCAACTTACTACATGAACAGTTATTTAAAGTTAAATTAGTCATTTGACAGTTTTGAAAAGTAACCAATGAAGAATTTAAATCCATTTCATCTAAAATATTATTTTTATATAAATTAGATCCATTTTTGGTAATTTTCATTCTTTTTGAGAATGCATTTTGACCCAAATCATTACAATTTACTTCTTTTTCTTGTATAAGTAATTTTTCAGATGATTTATTCAAAATACTATTTTCATAACAATTAGGCTCATTTTGATGCAACACATCTTGATTTGAATCATCTTCTAATTGATTTTCATCATGAGAATCAACAATATTGAATTGATCACGTTGTCGAACAAAAGTTTCATTCAGCGGATGACATAAATTTGCATATTTTCTTTGCATCGATGATGAATTTCCCTTTGAAGTATTAGAAACTCCTACGGATGGAATATTAGTACTGTTCGATGCTGAATTGGAAGTTTCAACCTTAGAAGTTGTTGCAGTATTTGATACATTGCCAGTAAAATCTTCAAAAATCTTTCGTTTCATCATGGTTGAGTTGTCAATATACCCTTGAGCAACTAAATCTGATTTCTAGCCACCAAGAGACTTTACTGCTACCAAATTGGCACCTGAATTAGAAAGTAAAGTAGCAGCTGAACGTCTAAAAGTATGCTCAGTATACTTATGTGGATCTGGTAAACCTAAGTACAAAGCAATAGTATTTGGTGCCTTAGTTATTTTGTTTTTTCCAATCACTTGACGTTGGCATTTCCCTTTTTGATACATTATAAAAAATCTATTTGTATCCATGTCTGTAGGCCTTCAGTCAATGTATTGCTTTACTTTGTCATACCAAGGAGGACCAATAACAAAAGTACTAGCGTAAGTGGTTTTAGTATCTCTAATGGTTACTATACATTGAGTATCAGTGTGGTCAATATCTTTTATATTAATCTTTGTAAATTCATCACATCCTAATGCACCAGAGATACCAAATATCAACATGACCTACAAAATAACAATATAAAATGGATTATTTTCAAGTACTGATAATTTATATCTTACCTTTATAGCTAGATATACATGGTCGTCAGCATTTTCTAGAAAAGAGTTTACTTGTTCTAAAGACAAAGCAGCTGCTTTTTTTGGCTTGTATCCCTTAGCATAATTTTTTTAAAAGTTTTTAAATTATTATACATATTGATATCAATTCCATTTCTCAAATTTAATAGTGTGCGCAACATTGATCACTTTGCCCATAGAGTTGTTGGCTTAAATGTTTTTGTAAGTTCATTAAAATAAACAAATAAAATATCTTCAGAATATGAGACAGCTTTATTTTTTTTATGCCACTAAATAAATGTATTATAAACATTTTCATAAACATCGCGAGATTTTTTCGGTAAAAGATTATTGAGAATTAAATCACTTTCAGCTTCAAAGTTTCTAATTAAACTTTCTTCTTTTTCTTCAGGGAACTCTGATTCTGATTCATAATCAAATAAATTATTCATCGGTGCCATTGTAAATACAAAACTTATTATCTTCTCTCTAAAAAGTTTATGAGTAAGAGGTTAGGTTTGTTGATTTTAACTATATTGCCAGTTGTATTTTAACTGCTTAGAGTTTTTTCAAGTAAACGTGTTATGATATACGCCAATGCTATAGTTATTTCTATTAGTAATTTGTGTATATACAGGTTTGTATGTATTCATATAAATCTGTATATGTACGTTCGTCACTCACACAAATGGGACTATTGCGAACAAAGCAGTAAGTCAAAGTACATTTGTTTCAGTCTATTGCGCAACGACTCCATGCATTCTCATAGATCTAAAATTCCTTGTTTTTATGGTATGAAAATCTAAAAAAATGACGTGTTTTTGGCCGGGGTATGGGAAAAAGATATTTGTGTCTTTAGATTATTGGTTTTAAATACAACTAAAGAAATAATTTTAAAAATAATTTAAATAATTTAAAACTAATAACCCAAAGACCCAAGTACCCCATAGAGCGGTATTTGGGTCTTTAGGTTATTGGTTTTTAATTTAACTGAACAAAAAATAAAAAAAATAATTAGAATAATTTAAAACCAATAACCTAAAGACATAAATACCCTTTTATGAGGTACTTGTGTCTTTGGGTTATTGGTTTTATATTTAACTAAAGGAATAATTTAAAAAATAATTAAAAAAAATATCTCAAAAATTTTTTGCATTCGAATTTGTTGACATGCTGATAAACTCTTTCGCGTGCGAAAGTTTTCTAAATCGACACTTTCGCCTGTGACTGTGTTATATTGCCTTTCACATGCAAATGCGTTGGAAATTTTTTTTTTCGCACGCGAAGTTGCAGGAGAATTTTATTCGTGAACGTAAAAGTTTTCCGAGCTTCGCGTACGAAAAATGGATGGATTCTCTTCTTCAGGATGGGTATGAGGGAAAAGTGATTTCGCGTACGCAAAGCCGATTTTTTAAATAATTAAATTATAAATTCACATATTTGGCAAAATATGATATTGGTAAAAGCTAGATTTTATTTATAAGTTAAAAAATCTATAAGAATTTATATTATGTTTTGAATGTATATATACAACCCTAATTTTCATTATGCATGCAAATCAGATCCAAAGGCTATAGCGACATAAGAGGATTAAATCGTCCCTAGCCGCGATCTTTACGGCTCATTGCTTATTAAATAGAGTATGTTGTAAGATGCTTCTGTGCCAAATTTCAGCCCTCAAGCTGACATGGAGGTCCCAAAAATGTCCAAAACGTTTTTTTTCTTAAATAATTTTTACCGTGCGCAGTTTGCGGCCAAAGAATCTGGAAAAAAGCAAATAGCTTTGTAATTATATAAAAAATTATCTAGATTTTTTTCAGATTGTTTGCAAATTTTTTTAAGCCTGAAATTCCCATTTTCAATGATATTTGAAGTTTTTTATCCTTTTTTTAACTATGAAGATAATATTTGGCCTAAACCTAAATAGCTTCTTTTTATGTATTTTTTCCCGTATTTTCCAACGCCGGATCGCAGAAATCATTTTCTTATTAAAACATGCTCAAAAATCGAAAAAACATCAAAAAACGAGGTTTTTTCGTTTTTTTCATAGTTTTTTCTCACTATAACTTCAAAAATACGTTTATATACTGAGTTATTAGTGAGTTTCATGCCTTAGGACTCATGAGCTAGTTGAATTACACCTCAGCGAGTCGTATAGGCCCTGAAAACTCAAAAACACAGATTTTGCGGAGTTTTCTCGTTTTCTTTTGACCAAGCTTCGTAAAATCTTTATCAAAAGCCAATAGATTAATAAAACTCCGCTTAGTGCAGTTGGATTGTAGATATTGTAAATTAGCGGAATTTTATTAATCTATTGGCTTTTGATAAAAATTTTACAAAGCTTAGTTCAAAGAAAACGGGAAAACTCCGCAAAATCCGTGTTTTCTTGTGTTTTCAGGGTTGATACGGCTCGCTGAGGTATGATTTTACTAAGTCATGAGTCCTAAGGCATGAAACTCACTAATAACTTAGTATACAAACGTATTTTTGAAGTTATAGTGAGAAAAACTATGAAAAAAACAAAAAAAACTCATTTTTTGATGTTTTTTCGATTTTTGAGCATGTTTTAGTGGGGAAATGATTTCTGCAATCCGGCGTTGGAAAGTACGGGAAAAAAATACATAAAAAGAAGCTATTTAGGTTTTGGCCAAATATTATCTTCATAGTTAAAAAAAGGATAAAAAACTTCAAATATCATTGAAAATGGGAATTTCAGGCTTAAAAAAATTTGCAAACAATCTGAAAAAAATCTAGATAATTTTTTATATAATTACAAAGCTATTTGCTTTTTTCCAGATTCTTTGGCCGCAAACTGCGCACGGTAAAAATTATTTAAGAAAAAAAACGTTTTGGATATTTTTGGGGCCCCCGTGGCAGCTTAGGGGCTGAAACCCTATTGAAAATAATGACGTCTTTGGACGTGTCTGGATTTGGAACAAAAAAAGACGTCTTTTGAAGACGTCTTTTAAATCAAGACGTCTTTTTTATCAAAATTTTTAAAAAAGTACTTACTAAAATGTTCCAAAAAAGTATTATTTTATTAGGTTATTATTTTTAATAGGGTATCTTTCTTTAGGAATATAGAAACAAAATAAGTATCAGCTCTCTGCAGACCGAAAAGCTTGAGCGAACAAACTGGAAATGTTATAACCTTATATACCCGAGTCACTAAAATTTTCGTAGGAGTTCGCGTATTAAGAAAAACGCCACCTAACAGTTAAAGACAGAATTAATAGTCGATTCGAATAATTTTTTCAGTAGTTACATTTTTAACTGTGAGGTGCCGTTTTTCTTAACTTTGCAATCCCTTATCCAAATTTCAGAGATGCAGGTATATGAGGTTATAATTTTGCGTGTTTATTCACAGTTGAAAATCAGTATACATACTTCAATTACGTACTTCAAGTATATACACTTTAGCTTAAGTACGTTCTTTTTTGAAACATTTCAGTAGGTATTATTTTTAAAATATTGATAAAAAAGACGTCATTATTTTCAATAGGGAATTTTGCGCAGGGCATCTTACAACATACTCTATTGAATAAGCAACGAGCCGTAAAGATCGCGGCTAGGGCCGAGTTGACCTTCTTATCCCGCTATAACCTTTTTGTTGGCCGGTTCATGTAGAGTAGTGTATATTGTTGCTACTACATTGCATGTACTGATAAAGGCTGTAAGCGTTATAGGCCAGTTAGAATAGCTTTGTTCAAAAAAATTATAACCCAGGGTTTCCGAACTGATTCTGGTAGGGGAGGTCATCAGGAACATTAATCCGATAAATAAGCCAAATTGTTATTGCAGGAACATATATTTATTAATAAGTTAATGAAAAAAAAAACTTTTTTTTTCACCCTAGACAAAAAAGCTATCAATAGGAAAAAAAAATGTTCTGAGTAAACTTTGTAGATATCAAAACCCATCTTTAGGATTTGATTATCTCAACTTGTTTATTTGCAGATTGCGAAAAGTCAACAGAAATGGCCATTTTAACAATTGTTTTTTACTTTGTCAAAAAAATAAGTAGGGACGTGATAATTGGTGAAAGTCAAGCTCTGATGGTAGTAAACTGACAGTAAAAATTTCAAGTAAAAATATTCAATAGTTTTTGCATAATTGAAATTGTTTATTAGAAATAAGCCGTATGGGTGTGATTATTCCCAAGCCATTATGCATCGTACGAGGGTGCATCGAAGTGATTTTGAAAGTTCAACATCTCTACTTTACTGTTCAATTGGTAGCTAATCGATTTTTAAAAATTTAATTGTTTAAAATCGCGATATAAAAAAACTCATTTTTTTAATTAACTTTTAATTTGCAATTAAACTATTTGGCGTGGATGAATGAGAATAGGTTCGTTGAAAAAGTGGTATTTTGCCTCAAAATTCAAGAGGTTAAACAACTCTGTAAGTGCTCCAGGAGCCTAGATAATTTTTTTTTTCACAAAATCGTCACGATTTTATTTACGCAAATTAAGAAACGCAACAAAAACGAAAAATCCCGTTGTTAGTTGTAATATCTAAAAAAAATATTGTGGCAAGTTGATTGTTAAATTATATTGTTTAATTAAATTTTGAAATCGGGCAAGGTAGAATGCCACGTTACAACCAAACTGAGTCTAAAGGTTCAAAGTAATCTATGGGGAAAAAATTAATTTATCTCGCTAATTAATCAATTAACATAAAGTCTTCATTTTTTTTAAATTTGGGGTAACTTTCGAAAATATTTACGTTCTGCATAGTCATTGCCCTCCAAAAATTTATTTAACAAGTATAAATAAACAATAAAAATTTTGTTGCAATTTTTAATCAATTTTCACTAAAATTTTTTCTCTGTCCAAATATTACTTTAGAAATAATTTTAGAGTAATTTATATTCGCTATTCAACCAATTTATGCGATAGAAAAAATTTTTTTTTGTATTTTTCAATCTTGATTTACTCAACACTTATGAAGTGTAAAATAACTTAGAACCTCACCATGATATGGAAAACTTTCCACTTCGAACTGATACATGTATTTATTTTTAAAATTTCCTACTCGCTTTCCTGTAATTTTAAAAAATTTAAATTCATGTACAGTTAGCTCGGTGAATACCGCCGCTTCTCCTCCGTTGGCTCACGTCGATGCTTCCCCTACCGATAGTCCAAGTTTCTTAGCGCGCTCGAGTTCTAAGAAATTAACTTCGTACACTTACAAGCACATTTACTTACATGCACATTTACATGAAATATAAATAGAATTGACAAAAATTATTATAAATTTAATTTAATCATTTAAGATTTCATATGATAGTCATATAATTTATATAAGCATTTTGATGAATTATGATATTCGAATTTCTACTTGAATCATCATCTATCCAATCACTTGTTATTAATTTTATTTCGTCCATAATTTTCTCATCTGTTTAAAATTCTTTTGTAGTTATTGTTTATTAAAAAAAAAATTATAATAAAATTAGAAATTTATTTAATAACGCATCAAAGTTGAGCGGCATTATTCACCGACATCGAAGTTAATTTCTGAGAACTCGAGCGTGCTAAGATACTTGGGCTATTGGTAGGGGAAGCATCGACGTGAGCCAACGGAGGAGAAGCGACGGTATTCACCGAGCCGACTGTATCTCTTTTTCAAGGGATATTGTGCAGAAAAGAGATAACTCTTTCTTTCATTAGGAATTAATTAACACTGTTGTTTTTTTATTAATTAATAAGGTTTAATATATTATATTAATCGGAAAATAGTTACTAGTATTTAAATAGTGTTATTCTTTGAGAAAAAAAGACGTCATCAAGAAAAAAAAAGTAGATATAATAATTATTTATACAGATTTGTTTCCCTTTATATTAGTAAATAATAATAATTATGAATAAATAAGTAAATAATAAATCAAATTTAATGTTATGCACTACTTGATTTTTTTAATTAACTAAACATATTTGTGGGTATGAGTGTATTGTATGTGTAAAAGCATAAGTGTGCATTAGAAGATTTGATTTCTGCCACTCTTTAATAAGTTTAGAATAATGTATTTAGAAACATATTTTTACAAATTCAGTCATTCCTATTATTTCACTACAAAAAATTCTTAATGAAAGAAAGGGTCATCTCTTTTCTGCACAATATCCCTTGAAAAAGAGATACATGAATTTCAATTTTTTAAAATTACAGGAAAGCGAGAAAAAAATTTTTAAAATAAATACATGTATCAGTTTGAAGTGGAAAGTTTTCCATATCATGATGAGATTCTAAGTTATTTTACACTTCATAGGTGTTGAGTAAATCAAGATTGAAAAATACAAAAAAAAAATTTTTTCTATAGCATAAATTGTTTAAATAGCGAATATAAATTACTCTAAAATTATTTCTAAAGTGATATTTGGACAGGGAAAAAATTTTAGTGAAAATTGATTAAAAATTGCAACAAAATTTTTATTGTTTATTTATACTTGTTAAATAAATTTTTGGAGGGCAATAACTATGCAAAACAAATATTTTCGAAAGTTACCCCAAATTTTAAAAAAATGAAGACTTTATGTTAATTGATTAATTACCCATATGGAAATAATTTCTGTGAATAACTATTAATAACTGTGTAAAAATGTGAAAAAATGTGAATAACTGTTAATAACTATAATAAACTACCGCAATTGAGACATTAATAACAGTAAATAACAGTTGATAACAAATAATAATTGTTACGAATAGATAATAATAATGATTAACTGTAAATAATAATAATTAACTGTTATTTATAGTTATTTACAAATATTTATAATTTTTCACATTTATTCACATTTATTCATATTTATCAACAGTTATTAATACTTTTTCACACTTTCAAAAATTTCCACACGTATAATCGTTTTTTTTTATATATAGGCGAAAAATTTTGTAAATGTGAAAAACTGTTAATAAATGTGAAAAACTGTAAATATCTGTAAGAAAGTGTTAATAACTATAATTTACTGTAACTAATTGCAAATAAATATAAATAATTATAAATAAGTATAAATAATAATAAATTATTCACCATTTCTAAAATTTTGGAAAATGTGAGTAACTGTTAATAAATGTGTATAAATGTGTACAAATGTGAATAACTATAAATAATTATTAATAATCATGACTTTCAGTTAATAATTGTTATTTAGTGTTCATAACTATTATTAACTATTATTAATTGTTATTAACTGTTTTTTACTGTAATTAATTCTTATTAATGTCTCAATTGCGGTAGTTTATTACAATTATTAGCAGTTATTCACAATTTCTCACGAAAATTATTTTCATATGGGTAGCGAGATAAATTAATTTTTTCCCCATAGATTACTTTGAACCTTTAGACTTAGTTTGGTTGTAGCATGGCATTCTACCTTGCCCATTTTCAAAATTTAATTAAACAATATAATTTAACAATCAACTTGCCACAATATTTTTTTTAGATATTACAACTAACAACGGGATTTTTCATTTTTGTTGCGTTTCTTAATTTGCATAAATAAAATCGTGGCGATTTTGTGAAAAAAAAAAATTATCTAGGCTCCTGGAGCACTTACCCTGGTAACATGGTCAACACAATTTTGCTGCATTTTTCTTGAAAATTAAAAATTTGCAGCAGAACATGTGCTGTCTGTTTCCGCATTTCATAGGGATTTTTATGAAAAGAAATTACAGCAGATAAGTGCAACAGAATTGCACGTTTTTGGCAGAGAGAAAGTGCAATCTACGGAACGAATGCGCATAATCTTGAAGATATTTTGCAGTAAACTTGCGGAAAAAACTTATTACAGACACTAGCAACAAAATTGAGTAAATAATTCCCGACAAAGTTTTGCAGCACAATTACGTAAGAATTGCAAATCGTCAAGTGCTGTTCTGCGAATCGTAATAAGTACACAATCATATAACAGAATCGAAACAGTCTTGCATCAGAAACTTGCAGCAGCACTTTACCTCAGATTTACATAAGAATGACAAAAGTTAAGTGCAATTATATGACGAGAATAAACACGTAAACTTGCAGCAGAATCGAAGCAGTCTTCCGTAAGAATCTTGCAGCAGCACTTTACCACCGAATTACATAAATATGGCAAAAGTTAAGTGTAATTTAATGATGAGAATAAACACGCAAATGTACAGCAGAATTGAAGCAGTTTTATGTGAGAATCATGCAGCAGATTTGCGCTAAAATTACATCAGAAGGACAAAAGTTAAATGCAATCTTATCATAAGAATAATTACGCGAGCATGCAGCATACTTGAAGCTATCTCGCATAAGAATCTTGCGACAAAACTTTACTACAGAATTACGTATGAATATAGAATCAAAATATTTATCATCTTTTACTGATAGAAATTTATTTAAAACTTTTCTTAGATATTATAAAAATTTTTTATATCCGTTTTTTATATTTAACAGTTGGCTGCAATGGTCTCCTCTCTTCTTCCCAATGTCTACATGTATATAATTTTATACTATAACATCAGCGCCCACCCCTTTGTGTATATATATGTTGATTGTTTTTTGCGTTTCTTTTTTTTTCTTTTAGCCAATATGTGCCTATAGGTGTAGGCATTGGTAGTAAGAACACGTAAAATTTAAAGAAATGCTTTAAATTTATCGCAATTATAAATTATTATATTTTCATTAAATTATAAATTATAATTTTAAATTCAACCCTAGTGGAAATCGAATCTGTGAATAACTGGGAATAACTGGAAATAACTGGAAATAACTGGGAATAGCTGTGAATAACTGGGAATAACTGTTATAAACTGTTCAGTTTGAGACAGGAATAACAGTTATTCCCAGTTATTCCCAGTTATTCCCAGTTATTCCCAGTTATTCTCAGTTATTCACAGTTTATAACTTAAAAATAATTTGAAAAAACAGAGGTACGAATAACAGTTATTCCCAAATATATTTATAATAGAAAAAAAAATTTTAAAAATATATATTTTTTTCATTTTTTCAAATTTATATTTTTCAAATTATTATTAAACTAAACTGTAAATAACTGGGAATAACTGTGAATAACTGGGAATAACTGGGAATAACTGGGAATAACTGTTATTCCTGTCTCAAATTGAACAGTTTATAACAGTTATTCCCAGTTATTCACAGTTATTCCCAGTTATTCACAGATTCGATTTCCACTAGGGAACATTTGCTTTCTTAAAATCTGTCAACAACTCTTATGAACATGTTCTCGTTAGTTGAATGTTAATAATATTCACAATGAAAATTTTTTATTACTAGCTACATTCATGCGCGCGAAGCGCGCAACAAATTTATACTCCAGGGTCAACTATGGATATAATAACATCTATAAACATGATAAGTAATTTTAATAAACGAAATTATTTTAGTAGCAATTTTATTGTTTTTAAAAAAATGATGAGTGGTCATCTATCAAAAATTAATTTTAAATAAAAACTAAAATTATGAACCTTAAAATCAAACAGTACGAAGTGCCTTTAATATGTCATCAAAAAATAAAAAAATTAAATTAAAAGAAATTTTTAATATAATTTTTTACATACATAATTTTCAATATTTATATTAGTTTTTTGGCATGTAGGATATAAGATCAAACTCTAGATACCGCAGCATACAACTGACCATGATCAAAAACTTCTCTTCATCAATCAATAATTATATTATTCTTTTAAACAGCTAACAACAGCTAAAATTTTTTTTAAGCAACTGAATAAACTAATAGCAGTATCTGTTTCAATTTTTCTTTATTTACAACATATAAGTGATTTGAAACATAATAGAGACAAATCTGCGTTGGTTACACACTGTAAAAATTCTAGCCATAGCTTTGATACAAACATAGGAACCTCAAACATATTAGACATTGAATGCAACTATCAAAAAAGATTGCTATCAGAAATGACACATATTAAAAAATATGAAAATTGCAATAATACACGACACTCAAAAATTAAACAACGTATATAATAAATACATAGTTGAATTATTAAGAAGAAATTAATTTTTTTGATAAAACGGTTTCAAGAATAAATTATTTACAATAAAACGCAATAATTGTTAAATTAGATTAAATATAATTAAATCAAATTCATTCATGTGAGTCAAAATCTTGAATCAGATACCAAGTACATAAAAGAAAACACTTGCTAGTCACTTTGTACATACGTAACTCACCTAAATTACCTATGTTAAAGATTTGTATAACCAAAGAAGATAGACGCTTATAAAAGGATTCTTCTGGGTTACATTTTTCGTCCGAAAGCCTGGGTAACACTTCAACAATGTTTGTATATCTATACATATGAAAAATGTGCTATATATATGATTTATATAGATATAAAAATACATGGGATTTGATGGCGTCCCCAAGTAGCTGGGTAACAGAACCAACTCATTTTTGGCAGAAATTTCCCATGTACGCTTCTATCAGCGTCTATATTCGTTGAAATAACTTATACTTCATAATGTCACGTAGATCATGACGACGCATATTAGATTGCGTAAATTTTTATTATTAATAGAAATATCTATTATTATACATTTTTATAAAACGAAAATAGTTATGTAATACCACATGTTTAATACTTGTAAGTTTCATTTTTTATTTTTATTGTTACGCCTAAAATGTATTGTTTTAGGTGATGTTTTTTTAATGTATTGTTGATGAATTTAGAAATTTTTAATCATTAAGAAACTGTTATCAGTTGTTATTAAATTTTATGTTTTAGCACCTGAAGAGGCCTCTCTAAAAAATAGAGGAGAAAAGTCGTTTTTTCTCTTATAGAAATAAAGAAAAATTGAAACAGCTGCTGCTATTAGTTTATTCACAGTTAGAAATATCAAAGACAAAGTCTGTTAAAACCAGTTAATAGACAAAAATGTGTGTTACTTTAACAAACAAAATGTCTTTAAAGGATTTAACAAACAAATGTCTGTTAAAATTTTACTTATAAATTACAGACATTGTCTGTCAATGTACTAAAACTTTTTTTGGTCTTGTTTTCCGTACACATACATACACGTTTTATATATAGTTTTATTTTTTTTAAATTCACGTTTAAGGAGTCTCATGTGCTAGCTATAGTTTGCTATAGTTTGTTGTTCATAATAATCAAAAGTTTAAAAAATTCTTCAATATTTTGAAAAACATTAATTTATACCTGGAAAAAAATCTCTGCAAATTTTTAGTTAGACTTATCGACTGATTTTATTATTTATGCTCACTTAAAGTTTATCTTTTTACTACTATGAGATACAAAACACGCGGACTTCGAGTGAGCACATATAAAAAAATTAGTTGATAAGACTACTTGAAAATTTGCAGAAATTTTTTCTAGGTATAAATTAATTTTTATCAAAATTTTGAAGAGTTCTTTAAACTTTTAATTTTTATGAACAACAAACTATAGCTGACATATGAGACTCCTTAAATTAATAAATGTACAAGAACTCAAGAAATATTAGAAAGAACGTTTTTTATTATATCTTATACAATATTATATTCGTTTATAATATGATATTCGTTGTCTAATGAATAGCTTTCGTGACATTTACAATGATATAATTTTAATAATTATTAACAATTTTTATAAACAAATTATAATAATACGTTTTTTCGAAAAAAAAAATTATGATATTTTTTAGGTCATTTTGAGTAAAAATGGTTCTCATGAACATATTGCTAAAATGAACTGAATCGGCAAAAAAAATCGCAGTTTGAAAAAACGCGATTTTTCAAAACTTTGACAGCCTATAGCTCAGCTTCTACTGATTTCATTTTAACTCACAATAGCTTAAATTGTTTGTTAAAATATAAACTTAAAGATTACAGTAGTTAGCGACCGTATTTATAAAAAATCGCGTTTTTCAAACTTTGCAATTTGTTTTCTGCCGATTCAGTGCATTTTAGCAATATGTTCATGAGAACCTTTTTACTCAAAATGAACTAAAAAATATGATAAAATTTTTTTTTAAGTGCATTTTTATAATTTGTTTATGAAAATTGTTAATAATTATTAAATGCGCCATTTTCAGACATTCTACCCAAAAAATTCGGATTCAGCAGGTCAAAAATACATAAAAAAACCTGGGTAGAATTGAGGACCTCGATCAACCAAGACTTATGTAGTTTGCCCCTGGACTATCTATTTTAGTCGTTTGTTACGGACATTTTCAGAATCAACTGACATAAAGTCTGTTAAATCGTCACATCCTTGTTTGTTACTTCAACAGACAATTTAGTAACAGAAAATAAAAGTTAACAGACTACACAATTGTTTTTAACCGTGTTCAGTTCCTTAAAACAATAATTATATTATCAAACGTTTGTCCACGTAATTTAATAATCGTCATAGCAAAAGATAATTCACATGAAAATTACGTTCTTTTAAATGTAAAAGGAATATTCATTTTCACAATATAATCTACTACGGTTTGGAAAAATATTATTTTATACCACCCGTCAAAATTTTACATTTTAATAAATGATTAGAAAATTCTAAAATTTGCAATCTCGCACTATTGCATGAACCTTTATTAATACTTATATTTCTTATAAGCATTACAATAAATTTTTCTCTCAAATGTAATTTACTGGAAGGATTAAAAGAATTTAAATATTCTAGAAGAAACATTTCATCTGATTCATTGTTGATTTTCATCACTATCAATTTCCGAGTTTTAAAATAATGTATGAAAATAATATAAATTTTGCAATAAAGAATCAAAAAGTTTTTCACAAAAAAAACATTTTATTTTTTACTTGCATTAAATTTTGTTTCAACTCATTCATATAAAATTGTTTTCACTAATTATTATATGCGTTACATCTTTAGTTTGGATAGCATTAAATTAAATTAAATATTGCAGTAAATTAAATTTTTAAATACTATTATTGGTAATAAGAGTTTAAAAATCCCTCATTATTTAAAATTACAAAAGCATCTTTTTCATCTTTATATATTTAATGACTATTAAATAAATGACTTTACTTAGCTACTTCATAACCGCATTATAGGTAATAATAAATATATCTATTACATTTATTTGAACTTAAGCATTTACAAAAACGCTGCCAAGTGCTTTGGTGTAATGCTTTCTCATAGAGCTCATTGTGTTAGAGTATTTTGATTTCATTTTGCTTTCTCAAAGAAAAATTATTGTATCGATGAAAAAATTTTTTCTATTTTTTCGTTAATTTGTACATATTTAGACTCCGGGAGTCAAAAAAAGTGGTTTCAAATAAAAATTTTTTCAAAATTTTCAAAATGCTCTAAAATTAAAACTGCGCTAAGAAAATTAGTTTTTAAAAATTTTTTTCTTCTGACAATAGCGGATAACTTGCATGCGAATTTTGGGGCAAATCTATAGAGTAATTTACGTAAAATAAAAGAAAAATGAATTTTTTTTTCAAATTTTACAAAATTATCTAAAATTAAAACCACGCTAAGAAAATCAGTTTGGGTGGGGCTCGAACATTAGAATGTTTTTTATTTAATGAATATTTATTTAGAGTGCCACAATTACGAATAGCGTATTCCATAATTTAGAATAAAGTAATAATGAATTTTCATGATTTCAAAAAGCAGTAGTGATAATCTCAAATTATTCGATTAAAATATTTAGAGTACTTTCGAAATCTTGATATAATTTATTCTAAATTTAGACGTACATTTATTTTGCTACTTCTTATTTCGATAAAGTGAATATTCTAAAATGCTTTACTCGCATTAGTTATTTTCGTTACTTCAGTCGCTGAAAATACGAAAATTCTAAAATGAATAAATGAACAGTCTTGATATGCACATAATTTATATGAACTTCTAAATAAATGTTAATTAAATAAAAAACATTCTAATGTTCGAGCCCCACCCATCAGTTTTCAGAAGTTTTTCTTTTGGTAGTCGCAAATAATTTCCAAGCAAATTTTAGAGCAAATCCATCGAGTACTTAAAGTAAAATACAAAAAAAAATTAAAAATTAGAATTGAAAAAAAATGTTTTAAATTGTTCTAAAATTAAAACTTTGCCAAGAAAACCAGTTTTCAATAGCTTCCGTACCAGTTAGACAAAAAAATAAATTGTATGCAAAATTTGAAGGAAATCTGTCGAGTACTTTTCGAGATCTAATTGACATAATGAGTACATACACACACACATACATACAGACATTTTCTGCCCTACAAAAAAAAATCAGGTGAGAGATCATTACATGAGATTTTGGCATGATAAATCACCTAAGAAATCAGGTGATTTCTCGCCTGATTTTTTTAACAGGGTGAAACCACTTTTTTCCACGAGTCTGAATATGTACAAATTAATAAAAAAATAGAACAAATTTTTTTATTGATACAATGTTTTCTTTATGAGAAAGTAGAAGTGTATTAAAATATATTTATAACTCATAAATCTTAAGACATGATACACATACAACATTATTTCATTTTAAATAGTGTTATTAAATAAACAAAATCAAGTTTTTAACTAATCAAAAGGATTTTAAGCATCAGATAAGGGTTTTTAAAACTATTCATGGATCAAACTTTTTTATTTAATGTATATTTAAGCTAAAAAGAAGTTTTATTAGTTAATATTATAATAACAAAAAATTATCAATTACATTTAAATCTGATTTTTTTTCAGACTGAAACTCAGGTCTGATAGCTCAAATAACTACAGTTGAGTAGAAAGTGCATAGGCGCCCAAGTTATTTCAGCTTATGTCTGTATATTATAAAATAACCCATATGTATAAGTAAACTAATCAGTTAAATATATTATATTAAATATTAATTCATTTTATATTATAAAATATAACACACCTATATTAGTAAATATTCAAATTTTTATTGAAAATATAGTCATATGGCTTGTTTGTCAACTGTAATGCAAATTTTAGATATACAAATATATAAAAAGGATGCTTACTATAGTTATAATTTTATCAGTATGTTAATTATTTTTAAGCTTTATTCATTAAAACATAAATTGTTTTTCCATTTTTTAATTTCATGTATTAATATTCAGTTAAATAGTAATGTATGTAATAAAATAACTCACTCGTATAAGCAAACTATTCAGTTAAATACATTATATTAAATATTAATTCATCGTATATCATAAAATAGCACACTTATATAAAATGAATAAGTAAATTATTCAAATTTTCATTAAAAATAGACATATAGCTTGTTCGTCAACTGTAATACAAATTTTATATGTTAATCTATAACAAAGCTGCCTATCGTAGTCATACTTTTATCAGTGTGCAAATTATTTTCAAACTACACGGAAAAAAGTGTGCAGGCTCGTAGACACTGCAATCTGAGATACGCATCGTTAGGTGGCGTTCATGCAGCGTCTTACTAGGTTCTGCATGGTTGTAGTTGCTGCTTTGAAATACTCGCACCCCGTTTTGCGGTGCATGCATGGCTTCGCACCATGCGCAAAGCATCGAAAAAACATGCACACACGCCACCTAACGATGCTAATAGCACAGTGCGCAACGGGTTTAGATGGCAGTGTCTACGGGCCTGCATACTTTTTCCCGTGTACATTTACTGAAAACACACATTTTATACTTCTATTTATTTATGTATTAATATTTAATATAATAAGTTTAACTAAATAGTATTGTATATTATGAAATAGCACACTCGTATAAGTAGATTCTTTAAATTTTCATTAAAAATAGACATACAGTTTGTTCGTCAATTGTATCATCCATTGTTATCAGTAAATTTTTATCTTGATTCATTCTAACCTTATTTTTTTTATTGAAATGTGCACAAATTTATCTTTAAAACATTAGTTAAATATATTACTTTTTTTTGGTACTTTGATGATTTTTAATCTGAGTAATAGAAATATAGAATAATAAAACTTTCATAACCTCAAACCTTCATAACCTCAAACCTTCATTAATTGCTGTTACTATACTTATTTTTAAATGAAAAACAATTAAAAATATATACATATTGTACCTGCATTAAGCAATACTTATGCAATAAAGGAATAAATTACTTATCTGAATTGTTATATTATTTGATGTTTTTACAATTTTACTGGAATTTTTAAATAAAAGGTAGTCACCTTGCTTGTGCTCATAGTTATATATTTTATCATTAAACTATACATTGGTTATATACATAATAGTACATTACGATACAAGTGACCTAAGTGGCACTTTATTACACGGCCGGAGTTATCGCCCGAGCGCAGCGAGGGCGATAACGTAGTGCCGTGTAATAAAGTTCCACTAAGGTCACGAGTATCGTATACTATTTTGTAGCACGTGGGACATAAATCCGCCAAATTAAATCTGTACTCTTCAAAATCAGTAATAAACAAAAACTATGCACTCCACGAATTATAATTCAAAAAATAAAAGCGAAAACTATAAAAAACCAAACACTACGCATCCTGTGAATGATAAATCGAAAAAAAGAAAAGAAAACTATAAATAAACTAAAACTAAACACTCCATGAATAATAGATCGAAAAAGAAAAAAAAGAATATAATTTCAAGAATATACTCAAAATGTGTAATAATAATTAATTTTTATCAATATTATTGATATTATGTGAAATTGTTTGTTAAAATCATCTTCTATGAAGTCATAAATTGAAATTTTGTTTCACGTATGAATTAGCGTCGTAGGAGCGGTGAGGAGGTAACATGTTTAGTATAGCAATAGCAATCGTGTGTAGTAATAGGGGGTTCCCCGTAGCATTTTATAATACAACGCTGAAATGACTATACCTCTTCGCTTTACATGTTACGCTACTATCAATTTTAGTTTTACTCGTATCTTACTTGCTTATAATTGTTATTTAATTCGAAGAATGTTAATGTAAAAAAGTTTCAATATATTACAGCTTATTGTTATTTATGAAAATACTTTAAAAAATAATTTACATATAAAATTATTTCTTATTATATACGTACATTACCTAAGTAAATTCATTATTGTAGCGTGTAAAAAAGTGCCGCCTAGGTAACAGAAAAGTGTTACCTAAGTGCGGATTTAGGTCCCGCAGTGCTATAAATAATATTGCTTGGTTTAAAATAAAATATTCTTATTCTATTTTAATTGAGTTACTTCTATTATATTTAAAAAACAATGCCTAGAAATTAATTTTTATTTATTTAAAAAATCTAAACCCTTTAAAATTTAATTTTTGGCGCCTATTCTATATCGACCAATCAGGATTCGATCTTTAGATGCTTCAACATGGCGGCTCATCATTTTTTTAAGAAGGAAAATACAATGTATTATCTTTATTCTATAAAGTGACTTCAATTTTTGAACTATTAATTAACTTTGAAATTCTATAAACTGTGCTGCTGCAAGATTTTTACTGAAGACTGCTTCGATTCTGCTGCAAGCTTGCGTGTTTATTCTTATTTTAGAATAGCATTTTTCGATTGGCAATGTGTTACAAATCTGACGCACGTTTCAGTCGCAATTAAATTTCAGCAGATATGTATTAAAATGAGGAAACAGACCGAGGCGAAATACCACCTTTTCAACGAACCTATTCTCATTTATCCACGCAAAATAGTTTAATTGCAAATTAACAGTTAATTAGCAAAAAAAAAAACGATTTTTAAGGGGTAAATATCCTAATTTGACTGGTCTATTACTCTCTTAATTGTTGTACGTTAGTTGAGTGACAGTTTTAATCTTATTATGAGATAAATAATAGCCTTAAATAAATAATTACTCCTTTAAATGTTGTACGTTATTTAAGTGGTTATACATATCTAAACATACATAAAATTAATTATGTGAGTTTCTGCTCTTTGAATTGTATGATTAAGGTTAGTGATTTATAAATAAATTCAATTATAGATAACTCTAAAAACACAAATAATGAAAATTGATGAAAAGGATTAAAACTCTGTAGAGAGTTACAGAGAATACAGGTTGAAGAGGTGGTTCCGACTGAGGTGTTAAATCTAAGCCAGCAGGAGATGACTCGGTCCCTTGGACATTAAAAGTTAGGCAGCTAAGGTGGAAATGAATGCTGGAAATACAAACCTGATCAAAGCATTAAGTTTCAAAACACAAGGTAACAAAACCAACCAAGTTATAAAGACATAAGAAAAAGTTGAACTGGATTAGAATCTGATAAAAATCTGTCAGGAAGAGAGGGCGTTTAAAAATATTTTGAATACATTGGATTCTAAGTGTGATCTAAACTTGAACAGTTGTGTTATGGATTAAAATTTCTTTATAATATATCTAATAGAAAAATTGTATACAGTAATGAATATTCGAATAATTTGAATTGAAATGTTATTATAAACGATATGTTGAAATAACTTTGTTATAAAAAACAATTGATAGTCGTTGAGCAATAAAAAAAAATGTTATTGATCAGAACCGAAGTAACCTACAGACAGAATAGATCACTGTCTAATAAAAATATAAATAAGAAGTTTTAAAAAAATTGAATTTGTGTTTTATTATTTTAATTCTCCTGCCGTAAGTTTCTACTTGGAGCGGAAACATTTTTGGTGCCGAAACCCGGGACATTAGCCTGGAAAACATTTACGGAGGAGAATTTCAAATTGAAGTTTCCTGATTATAATTTTAATTCTTGAAATAAGTAATAGTAGAAGGAAAATAGTAAAAGACGTAGTGTTGGAAAAAAGCAGCTGGAGTAATAGTCTTTTTTGAGCTTGTGCATGTAAACGTCAAGATGTCTTAGCCTATGCAATATTCTTCGACAGCAAGAGATATGTATGTATACTGTTTTCAACGAAGGTATTTTGTGGAATAAAAATACACTCGGTGATGACGTGCAAAGCGTCTTATGATTCTACATGGATTTGACTGATGGTGCTACGATTTTCTGTTCCTTTGTTAACTTTGTAAATTTGCACCCTGTTGAAAATGATAACGTTATTTAATGACGTCATTTAATAACGTCATTTCATCAAATGACGTTGCAAATTGAGACATTTCGCGACGACATTTATGTTAAAATGACGTGTTTTGAGAAAATAACGTCATTTTTCAAATGAGCTTTGATGGCTTATTAAATTATGAAAAAGACGTGATTTATAGTGGGAAATAACGTTATTTTTCTTTAATGACATAATTTTCTTCAATGACGTTACTCGTTACCCAATTAAAAAAAAACACGTGTTTTTTACATGTAAAATTTGTGTGTTTTTTCACGTATATTTTTCACGTGTATTTTTCACATATTTTTTCATAGTTTTTCGAAGATCTTCTACCGCCTGACCTCTTATATCTGCGTCTTCCAAATTTGTGTAAGGGATAACAAAACTTAGAAAAACGCCATCTAGTGAATTAAAATCGCTATTAATGATCGATAACGTCGGTTTGACTTTAAGCAGCGTTGGGGTTCGATTATTTTTTTGTACCACTATGCTATGTTCAGAGTGTACCAGATCAAGAAGTTGATGATATAGCTAAGTTCGAATAGCGCAATTTTTAAATTTGAAATAACTAGATCAAGACTAGTGATTAATTGCGACTTAACCTGTAAACTCGCACGTGGATTTAAATGCAGCGCTGTTTGAATGTAAACAAATAATAAGATTTAATCGAAGAAGCAAGAATTATCTAAATATAATTGGTATGTTAAGTGTAAAAAAGTTAAATTTAAGTTCAGTTTATTTTAGAAATATGAAAATAAAATATATGAAGATAATTATTTCAATTATAGGAAAAACTATTAAGAATTAACACTTGGATGAGAAAGGTAATAATAAACAATAATGTAAAAAAGAAGAGCTTTTAAATTTATGAAATTGAAATTTCAGATATTAAAAAAATCTACTTATTATGATTCTAGTGCTATCATCTAAAAACCTGAAAGATACTTGAAACGGAGTGGCACAATTGATTTTTGATTTCTCTGAGAAAAAGAAGAAGCTAATTAACTTTGATTATAAATTAATTGAAGCAGGTATATTATTACATTATAATCTCTTTATTTCTCCTTAACCTAATTTACATTTGTCGTTGTATCAACGTGACTAAAGTATATAAAAAATACATACAAAATATTAAAAAATATCAACAAAATAAAAGCTTTTTTTTCTCTTTATGATCCTAAATAACAAAACTAAACAATTGGTAATACTTTTATTAAGATAACAATAAACTTACATACGTGAACTGAAGCAAGCATATTTTGTTCAGATTTAGTTTTTAAAATATTTTATTTTTCTCAGCTAAACATCTAATTTAATATTTATGCGAATATTAAAAAATAATTTTTGTCTCTAGGTAACAAAGACGCTATTGTTTTTCTTCTTTTACCTTAAATTCTAGGACTACTATTACCCAAGCGGAAATAATCTGCCGTTAATAACTAATAATAATTATATACAACGAAAAATAATTTAAAAAAAAAGTTATTATTTTTTATTATTTGTTATAAAAGTGTAGATTTTGGACTGTAATAACTGTTTATAATAGTTATTAACCTTTTAAGGACGGGGATTTTGACGTTGAAATTCGACTTTTTTTTTAAACAATATTTGTGCATAAAATGAAAAAATATATCACGTGGAGTGCCTGATAAAATTGGTGGTCGATATATCGACCAGTCCCGTCCTTAAAAGGTTAATAATTATTTTACATTTATAACAGTTGATAAAAGTTATTATCAGTTATTATTTTTTATTATCTTTTTCAGCATGGTAAGTATATGCATAAAGTAAACCGTAAGTAAAAATTATTATCGGTTATTATTTTTTTTTTCTTTTTCAATCTAAGAGTTACTAATAATTATTTTCTATTTATAAAAGTTAATAGAAGTTATTATTAGTTATTATTTTTTATCATCTTTTTCGGTATGGAAGGTATGCATATAAAGCAAACGTTGAATAAAAGTTATTATCAGTTATTATTTTTTTTTATCTTTTTTGGTATGGAAGGTATATATACATATAAAGCCAACGTCAAATAAAAGTTATTAATATTATTTTTTAGTAATTTTTATTAATTTTTTTATAAATTTTTTGAATTTTAAAGGTGTTCACTTAAAGGAAACGATAAAAAAAAGTTATAATTATTTTTTCATTAGATTTTAAAAATTGTTAAAAATTGTTTTTGATTATTGAAAGTAAGTAGATAGGTAAGGATATAATTGATTCAAAAAGAATTTTTATTTTTATTTTTACATAAAAACTTTTATATAAAAATATAAGTCTTATTTTACAATTATAAAAGAAGTTTTATTTTGTATTTACAATGTCAACGCTAACATATAATACGATTTACTTATCAAATCTTAATTAATGCAGCGACCAAGAGCACCTTTAAAAATTGAGCTTAAATAATAATCATCATTACATTTTGTTATTATACAAGGCCGGTGTAGCATGGTATACTTAAGACATTGAATTTTGCCATGAAAGAGTGAACATTTTTTTAAATTTATGACTTCTTTCACATCAGTGTCATTAACAAATGAAACCGGTACAAGTTTTAATAATTTAAAGAAAATATAAACATCACAGTTATCGTCGTATTTAATCAAATATATAGAACTAATGATTCCGAATCGACTATCTTTCGTTTGAAAAATAGAATCATTAGTTTTTTTCCCTTTTGAATAATAACAAGATGTGTATCTACAACTTTGATATATAATTTTATTGTATTTTTTACATTCAGTAATTTTATTAATATTTATAAAGAAACGAAGGCACGAAATTTCTTTTTTGGTTAGAATGTGACGTTTTGCACATCCTACTAGTGTACAATCACCTATTTTTACTACTTTCTTTAATCTTTTACTGTTCAGTTGATCAACAAAATCTTTCGTTTCTTGAGAAATAAAGCTTTCCGTTTCTAATTGTGGAATTTGTTGATAAGTTAATAGTCTAATAACTATTTCTTTAGCGATGTGGTAATTACTTTTCTTCATTTCAAGTAAATTTTTATTATGGCTTTCGAAGGAAAAGTATTGATTGCCCATAGTGGTCCCCAATTCTCGACAGTATCAGTTAAATGTAACAGTAAATGTACATTGTAGTACATATACTTATCTCCGAAAAATATACCAAAATAAAAAACAAATTCTATTAATAAAATTTTTGAAACCTTTAGTTCAGGTGGTGATATGCTATCTTGTAGAAGAGTATTTAAAGCTGAGATAAACATTGCAAGATGATTTAGATATTTTCTAGGTAGAAGCCCTTTTAGGCTTGGTAAAGCACCGAATAAAATCCAAATGAGCCAATCAGAAGCTGATAAAAAATAATAAAAAATAAAAACTAATAATAACTTTTATTCTAGGTTTGGTTTAGCGTATGATTTCCAAATTGAAAAAGCTAATAAAAAATAATAAAAAATAATAAGAAATTAAAACAAAAAATAAAAAATAATAACTATTTTAAACTTTTATTACAGTCCAAAATCTAGACATTTTAAATTGTTAATATCAGTTATTATTTTTTATTATTTTTTATTTCAGAATGTGATTTCCGCCTGGGTATTTAAAAGAAAAGATGCAGATCACATTTATGGCTCTTCACCTTCGGACATACAGATTTATGTAATTTTAATGTACAGGTATTGTTTGTTTTAAAATTAATTTCCCTTCTCACTGAAATTTCCATTAAAATTAGAATTTTTTAAATTTTATTTTGAAAACTTTAACTTTTAGTTTATGTATCTTAAGGGTAATTTTTTTTTCAGTCAGTCAGTATCAGATAAACTTACACTAGTAGAATTTCTAGTAGGAAGAAATTTCCGTAACTTAATAAAATCTTAATCTTTATATTCATGCTAATACAAAATAATGCTAATTAATACTGAAACTAAAATTAATTCTTATATTATAGGAAAAATAAATTTGGAGAAATAGCTGAGCAGCCAAAATTATAATAAGGAAAAAACAACAATAACGGGAAAACTGTAATAAGTACAAACATCTAATGAAAAAAATAAGTGGATTATGTATATAATGGCTTTAAATGTATTGAATGGTGCGTTAATTTTGTGAGATTTATACCTGGGTGCTGTATAGTACAAGTTTCGTATCTTCGAGAGTGAATAAATCAATTAAATTAATTTACAGTGCAATTTAATTTTTGAATGATATCAAATTATAAACGAATTTCTTTTAATTATAAATACATAGTTTGGACTCGTAAAAAAATCATTTACATGTAAATATTATGTAATATTATAATTTATATAAAAACCATTGTTGATTAATGTTGAAATAAAAAGAGATATGTTAAATTCTATTTAAAATTAATGAGTGAAATTCAAAAAGCATCTAAGAATGTTTAATCGAAAGTCAGCTGTGAGTTGACTTTTGCAGTTTGTTGCATGCAATATGCTTTAAGAAATATCTTATCGAAAAGGTAGAGAAAATAAAATGTAAATAATAAAATGTCACTGTAAGTGATTTGCAGGTAATAATTGCTGATGTTTAGTTTTCAATGAATATCTAATAAAGAATACGAGCTTTCTTATAAAAATGCTTAATTTATTAAAAATAATAATTAGAAATTTAGACATTTTTATAAATCGTAAATAAATTAAAGTTTGACGGTTCAAAAATCATTGAAATAACTTGAATGTGGAATTTTGATTAAATTATTATAAATAAATATTATTATTTATTCAAATTTATTTTGTAAAGCTCATTATTCAGCTAATGGGCAAATATATTAATTTTAGATGCTTGCGTTATCTTGTTGAAAAAATTTGACGGCACCTAAACGTTATATGTGTAAATATTTTTTTTAGGAGATGTAAAATGGCCTGTACTCATAAATATTGGCTAGCTTTTCATTTTATTCAAAATTTGCAGTAAAGAAATGTTTTAATTTATAGTATGTATACCATGAAGATAATTCAGTTAAATTTTTAAATAAATTCATTCATTAGTTATTGAGAATTTTGGGTTCCTATATGATTTATTAAAATTTTTCGACCATTTTGTACCAGAAATCCAAATATCTTAAAAACTAATAAATTAATTTATTTGAAAATTTAACTAAATAATCATTATGGCACATACTACAAGTTAATGCATTTCTTTTCTGGAAATTCATCAATAAAATTGGAAGAAAGTTAATATTTATGAGAACAGGTTTAGTGTCCATTTTACATCTCCTTAAATCTATGTCATTAAAATATACTATTTTAATTACAATATTTTGATCTGTGAAATGTGACATTAACTACGATTAAAATCTTTATTTTAATTTTTGGAGTATAAAATTGGTTGTAAATAATATCTTTTTATTATAATTTTTAACGTCACTGCATTTATGCTATCATAGCGGTGCTAATTAATTACGGAGATTTTCACGATATTGATGAACAAAGGGAGTTATAACATTTTCAGCTTTTCAGTACCGTTTTCTTATATAAGAATAATATATATTATTTAAGCATTACAAAATTTAAATACTGTGCAGTACTAAATATATCTTTTTTTATATTTCTTTTGATTTTACAATGTTAAAGCAAAATAGTAGTAAACATATTATTCAATTTAAAAAAAATAATAACAAGCAAATATAAAAATTGAATAAATTTTAAAATTATTTCAAAATTTACTTTTCTTTAATAAATAATTTACTTGATTATTAATATTTAATTTCTAATACTTAAGCATAATTTTATTAATTATGACATAAAATATGAAAAATATATTTTATGAAAGTAATAATATTTACTTATATTATTTTACTTGTTTGATTTATTTCTTTGTTGCAAATTTTAAATATTGCAGAATTTTATGCTGCAATAAGATTTATTTTGAAGATGTGAAAATTCTACAAATAATATTGAAAGCTGTTCATTTATTTTACATGTATAGTTTATACGAAATAAGAGTTTAATTTTGTCTTATAAACGGAATTCTACCATATTTTATAAAAACGATTCAGAACAAGAAGAAATATGTTAAAGAAATGCTTAAAAAAAAGACTTAAAGACTTAAAGACTTTATTATAAATACAACGTTGAATGCTTTTTATAATTTGCTATTGCAAATACTGATGAAGAAGCTTATTCTAAAAGAATTTCACTCATTAATTTTAAATAGAATTTAACATATCTCTTTTTATTTCAACATTAATCAACAATGGTTTTTATATAAATTATAATATTACATAATATTTACATGTAAATGATTTTTTTACGAGTCCAAACTATGTATTTATAATTAAAAGAAATTCGTTTATAATTTGATATCATTCAAAAATTAAATTGCACTGTAAATTAATTTAATTGATTTATTCACTCTCGAAGATACGAAACTTGTACTATACAGCACCCAGGTATAAATCTCACAAAATTAACGCACCATTCAATACATTTAAAGCCATTATATACATAATCCACTTATTTTTTTCATTAGATGTTTGTACTTATTACAGTTTTCCCGTTATTGTTGTTTTTTCCTTATTATAATTTTGGCTGCTCAGCTATTTCTCCAAATTTATTTTTCCTATAATATAAGAATTAATTTTAGTTTCAGTATTAATTAGCATTATTTTGTATTAGCATGAATATAAAGATTAAGATTTTATTAAGTTACGGAAATTTCTTCCTACTAGAAATTCTACTAGTGTAAGTTTATCTGATACTGACTGACTGAAAAAAAAATTACCCTTAAGATACATAAACTAAAAGTTAAAGTTTTCAAAATAAAATTTAAAAAATTCTAATTTTAATGGAAATTTCAGTGAGAAGGGAAATTAATTTTAAAACAAACAATACCTGTACATTAAAATTACATAAATCTGTATGTCCGAAGGTGAAGAGCCATAAATGTGATCTGCATCTTTTCTTTTACATAATAGTAGTCCTAGAATTTAAGGTAAAAGAAGAAAAACAATAGCGTCTTTGTTACCTAGAGACAAAAATTATTTTTTAATATTCGCATAAATATTAAATTAGATGTTTAGCTGAGAAAAATAAAATATTTTAAAAACTAAATCTGAACAAAATATGCTTGCTTCAGTTCACGTATGTAAGTTTATTGTTATCTTAATAAAAGTATTACCAATTGTTTAGTTTTGTTATTTAGGATCATAAAGAGAAAAAAAAGCTTTTATTTTGTTGATATTTTTTAATATTTTGTATGTATTTTTATATACTTTAGTCACGTTGATACAACAACAAATGTAAATTAGGTTAAGGAGAAATAAAGAGATTATAATGTAATAATATACCTGCTTCAATTAATTTATAATCAAAGTTAATTAGCTTCTTCTTTTCTCAGAGAAATCAAAAATCAATTGTGCCACTCCGTTTCAAGTATCTTTCAGGTTTTTAGATGATAGCACTAGAATCATAATAAGTAGATTTTTTTAATATCTGAAATTTCAATTTCATAAATTCAAAAGCTCTTCTTTTTTACATTATTGTTTATTATTACCTTTCTCATCCAAGTGTTGCTTAATTCTTAATAGTTTTTCCTATAATTGAAATAATTATCTTCATATATTTTATTTTCATATTTCTAAAATAAACTTAACTTAAATTTAACTTTTTTACACTTAACATACCAATTATATTTAGATAATTCTTGCTTCTTCGATTAAATCTTATTATTCGTTTACATTCAAACAGCGCTGCATTTAAATCCACGTGCGAGTTTACAGATTAACTCGCAATTAATCACTAGTCTTGATCTAGTTATTTCAAATTTAAAAATTGCGCTATTCGAACTTAGCTATATCATCGACTTCTTGATCTGGTACACTCTGAACATAGCATAGTGGTACAAAAAAATAATCGAACCCCAACGCTGACTTTAAGTCACTAGGTGGCGTTTTTCTAAGTTTTGAAAAAATTTTTTTTAATCAACCTAAAACATATTTTGTATGAATTTTTATAAGTTCAACATTTTAACGTTCATCTTTGAATTCATTTTTTTCAAAATTACAAATTTTTTCTCGTTTTGTATATTTATTTTTGAACTACCTTATTAACCTATAATTAATTTCAGCTTTTGACAAATATAACGAAGAATATTTTAATTTCTCAGGTTTCATTCTGCAACATTTTAATTAGCATACCAAAACTTCTTATATTTTATAATATCTTTTGAACAATTATGTATTGAATTTTAACTATTTCAATTAATTTCTCATAAATTTATTGCTATTTTTTGTTCTCAAATTTTTTTTTTATTTAAATTTTTTAATGTTATTTCAAATACTTTAAATTACACTTTGTCTAGATTACAGTTTATTTGCTATTAAAGTTTACGATAATTATAAAAAAATGCAACATTAAAAATTATTGTCTGTATAGTGTGAATCATGTCGGAGGATACAAAAAAAGCAGACCTCAGTGGAGATCCAGCGAGGTTGTTAAAGGATGATGTACACTGTCATGATTTAAATAAGTCAAAAAAGAAAAACAAATCTAAAGATAAACATAACCAGTCAGACATTAATATAAAAGGAAAGAAGAAGCAGTAATATATATGACATTTTATTGACTAAAGCTGTTCAAGTAGAACGTACGATGGATGAGGATAATAGGCATGAATTAACACCGAAAAAAGAAGCAGCTTTGAAGAGTGAGTAGTTTTATTTTTCATATTAATTTTGACATCCATTTCTTAATCTAACTTTATAAATTTTTTTACAGACTGTTATTCACAGTATCTGTTACAACATAATTTAATCAATAAAGAAGTTTCTACAAAAGAAGAGGAAATTGAAAGAAATCAGAAGATAATGAGGTACCGGCGCGAACTGGGGACATATATCTGTCAAAAAAGACAAAAATTAAAAGAAAAAAAAGTATCCGAAATTGATATAGACGATTCGGACCAGTAATCTAATATTACTTTTGAGTATATTTTACATTAAATGTTTAATTTGTTTTTTTCAATAATTTTATCTTTTAATTTTTAAAGTTTATATTGCCTGCTAGGATTGAAAAACCAGACACGTAAAAATCATTCTTTTTTTAATTTTGAGTTGGAACTTCCGATTATAAAGGAATAATTTTAAAATTTGATTACAAGTCTTTTGGGCTTTCGGATCTCTCCCTAGTGGAAATTGAATCTGTGAATAACTGTGAATAACTGTGAATAACTGGGAATAACTGTTATAAACTGTTCAGTTTGAGACAGGAATAACAGTTATTCCCAGTTATTCCCAGTTATTCACAGTTATTCACAGTTATTCCCAGTTATTTACAGTTTAGTTTAAAAATAATTTGAAAAATATAAATTTGAAAAAATGAAAAAAATATATTTTTTTTTTATTTTTTTTTCTGTTATAAATATATTTGGGAATAACTGTTATTCGTACCTCTGTTTTTTCAAATTATTTTGAAGCTATAAACTGTGAATAAGTGGGAATAACTGAGAATAACTGGGAATAACTGGGAATAACTGGGAATAAATGGGAATAACTGTTATTCCTGTCTCAAACTGAACAGTTTATAACAGTTATTTCCAGTTATTCACAGTTGTTCCCAGTTATTTCCAGTTATTTCCAGTTATTCCCAGTTATTCACAGATTCGATTTCCACTAGGGCTGCTTTCAAATATGAGATTAGATAAGCATTACGACATTTTTAAAAACATGCATATTATGTATCATATTTCTAATTTATTCATTTAAAATCAGAGATACTAACTAAAAATTAAAAAAAATAAAAAAATAAATTTTTCACGTGTCTGCTTTTCTAAATGAAATCTCACGTGTCCTTTTTTTGATCCAAGCAGACGATATGTAGTTGAGAAAAATACGTATTTCCATAAAGGAAAAATGTTTAAATATCAGTACTGTATTTAGAATTTGCTATCACTTTGGAGATTTCGTTTCTCATACATTTATTAAAAATGTCCTTAAAAATTTTATATTATATTAAAGTTGGAGATGATAGTAGTGTACAAACTAAGCAGATACTAATATTAAGAAATATTTACAGTGAAACCTTGATAATTCGCTGACAAATTAGCGCAAGGTTATAAGATCTAATATTTGTGAAACAAGAAATCTGTCTTTAAAGTTGAAAAAAAATTAATAATTCAAATAAGATATAAGATAAATATATACATATCTTTTTGCAATCTTAAATTTCTTGGTGATCTCTTGTTTATGTGCTGGTCAATTATCTAGGTTTCACTATGTATTGAAAAATATTGTCTAATTATCTGATATATATATATATATATAATTATAAAGTTGAAGTTGAAAAGAATTATATGAAAAATAAAAAGTATTAACGTTGGATTACTTTTTGTAATTTAAAATTATAAAGATAGCCCGTTCATTTTCTTTCCCTTTAAAAAACTTCAAATGAAAATAGTAAATAACGATTAAAAAATAGGGCACTACAAGGAATTATGGCAGCTATCTTTATGATTTTCGAAAAGAGTTACCTAACTTTCTGAAAAGGATTGTAATTCCTCATACTAAAAAACTCTTATTAATTTTTTATGTTCCTACTAATTAATAATTTTATTATTTTAAGTAAATTTTATAATTTATTTTATTTTCTTGTTCACATGGTTTACTAGTAATTTTATTTAAAAATTATAATTTTTTCAAATATTGTTCATAAATTAGTTTGTGTTTTTGTTTACAATATAATTTTGTAACAATTGTTTAAAAATGTTTTGTACAACAATAAACTATGCCATACAAAAGATTGTTTCACATTTACTTTATCTTTATCAATCCCACTTTCATTTAGAATAATCATTTATCATATCATACTTTTATAAAAAGATCGTTGATAGTTGTTAACGAATAACGTTATTTTAGAAAATCACATCATTTAAAAAAATTACGTCATTTCCCACTATAAATCACGTATTTTTGATAAGGAATAACGTCATTTATAAAGAATCATGTGATCGTAATAAAATGACGTCATAAAAAAATCTCTGTTCTCGGTAACGAAAAACGTTATTTCAGAAAATCATGTCATTTAAAAAAATTACGTCATTTCCCACTATAAATCGAATTGTTTTGATAACGAATAACGTCATTTAAAAAAAATTATGTCATTGTAATAAAATTTCGTCGTTAAAATAAAATCTCTGTTCTCGGTAACGAATAACGTTATTTCAGAAAATCATGTCAATTAAAAACATTACGTAATTTCCCACTATAAATCGAATTGTTTTGATAAGGAATAACGACATTCAAAAAAAATCATGTCATTTTAATAAAATTACGTCATTAAAATAAAATCTCTGTTCTCGGTAACAAATAACGTTATTTCAGAAAACCATGTCATTTCCCACTATAAATCACATTGTTTTGATGACGAATAACGTCATTTCTGAAAATCATGTCATTAAAAAAAATAACTTCATTTTCCCACTATAAATATCACGTCTTTTTGATAACAAATAACGACAACTCTGAAAATCATATCATTAAAATAAATGACGTCGTTTGGAAACAACGACGTCATTTTGTAATAACGTCTTTTTCTTAATTTAATGAAAGCTCACTTGAACAATGACGTTATTTGCATAAATGACGTCGCGAAATGTCTCAATTTGCAACGTCATTTGATGAAATGACGTTATTAAATGACGTCGTTAAATAACGTTATCATTTTCAAGAGGGAAGAAAACCAATTTTCAATAGCTTTCCGCATAGTTAGATAAAAAAATAAATTACATCCAAAATTTGAAGCAAATCCATCGAGTAGTTTTCGAGATCTAACTGACGTACTGAATTTATACACACACACACACATACATACAGACATTTTCTGGAAACCACTTTTTTCGACTCTCTGAGTCCAAATAAGTACAAATTAATGAAAAAATAGATAAAATTTTTTTTTCGTTAATACACACTGAGAATCCATTGAGAGCGTAGCCTATGCAAAAACACGTAGCGCGGCGCCACCACGAATATGCGAGGCTGCTCTCTCGGTTTTGGGGCGCAACGGCCCAACTCACAGAAGCCTGCGCACTTGTCACTGCAGTGAAGTCACTTTTTTGAACGGCTGGGCGCCAAAAAAGAAAAAGCAGCCTCGCATATTCTTAGTGGCGCTGCGCTACGTGTCTTTGCGTAGGCTACGCTCTCAATGGATTCTCAGTGCAATGCTTTCTCTATAAGAAAGCAAAAATGTGAAAAATGTGAATAACTGCTAATAACTATAATGAACTACCGCAATTGAGACATTATTAACAGTAGATAACAGTTGATAACAAATAATAATTGTTACAAATAGATAAAAATAGTGAATGACTATAAATAATAATAACCCATATGGAAATAATTTCTGTGAATAACTATTAATAACTGTGTAAAAATGTGAAAAAATGTGAATAACTGTCAATAACTATAATAAACTACCGCAATTGAGACATTAATAACAGTAAATAATAGTTGATACCAGTTAATAATTGTTACGAAAAGATAATAATAATGATTAACTGTAAATAATAATAATTTACTGTTATTTATAGTTATTTACAAATATTTATATATTTTCACATTTATTCACATTTATTAACAATCATTAACACTTTTTCACACTTTCAACAATTTTCACACGTATAATCTTTTTTTTTATATATAGGCGAAAAATTTTGTAAATGTGAAAAACTGTTAATAACTGTTAATAAATGTGAAAAACTGTAAATATCTGTAAAAAGTGTTAATAACTATAATTCACTGTAACTAATTGCAAATAAATATAAATAATTATAAATAAATATAAATAATAATAAATTATTCACCAATTCTAAAATTTTGGAAAATGTGAGTAACTGTTAATAAATGTGTATAAATGTGTATAAATGTGTATAAATGTGAATAAATGTGAATAACTATAAATAATTATTAATAATCATGACTTCCAGTTAATAATTGTTATTTAGCGTTCATGACTATTATTAACTATTATTAATTGTTATTAACTGTTTTTTACTGCTATTAATTCTTATTAATGTCTCAATTGCGGTAGTTTATTATAGTTATTAACAGTTATTCACAATTTCTCACAAAAATTATTAATATGGGAATTTACAGTTATTTATAGTTATTTATGAATATTCGCATTTTTTCACATTTATTCACATTTATTCTCATTTATTTACAGTTATTAACACTTTTTCACATTTTCAAAAATTTTCACACGTATAATCATTTTTTTATATGTATGTGAAAAATTTTGTAAATGTGAAAAACTGTAAATATCTGTAAGAAAGTGTTAATAACTATAATTCACTGTAACTAATTGCAAATAAATATAAATGACTATAAATAAGTTATCACGGTATTCTACCGTGTTCGAATCTTGCGCGCTTAGGTAAAATCAAATGACACGTGCTCAGTCATATACCTCGTATAAGTAACGTCAAGAAGCACGTAACTCGATGAGCAGCGCGCGCGCGAGGAGCAAGAAAGCCACGAGGCGCATCAGAACATTTCCGGCTGTTCATAAGTACACACGTTGGCTTATATATATTGCTGCCCTGTGCGGGAGACATTGTTTAGCGGCCTACAAGCACGCATCATCGCCATATTTTTCGGCTTTCATTTAAGTCTTAACTTAATAAACGCGTTGGTGTAGTGCCGCATATAGTTTTGGGTAAAAGGATAAAGGAAGATCGTTGCTAGAAGATCGTCATCATCTCCTGGTTGTACGTGCTGGTCTTGGCTGCCTCCTAGGAGTCGTAGCGATCAGGAAATCGATCTTTTGCTTGGCTGTTCCCTTCGGGCCTCAGCGACCGGGTTGCGACGTGCTGTCTGTATCGTTGGCCAACGGCGGTATATCTCCGGTGTATGTATTGCTATTATCATAGAAGCTTCTACGCGTATTTGTAAGTTTATCTTATTATATCTACCTGGCTAAGATTTCTTTCTTCGAGGAAATCTTAGCGTAGAGAGTGCGCGCGTTCATTGTAATATCTTAGGATAATTTAGTTCGCGTCGCGTCCCCCCTTAGAATTATCATTATTAACTCTTATTCTTATTTTTTATCTAAATTCATTTTATTGTATTTCTTTCTTACATATATAATAAATTCACATTAAGTTTAAGGACCTGTATCAATTTGCTTACCCCGACGCCTCCGCGGTCCTTATTTTCAATATCTTATAATATATATATATATTTTTGTGTAAAATAAGGAAAGCTGTGCTGCCGGCATCGCGTCTCTCGATCAGGTAAGAGAGAGAGAGAGAGAGAGACGCTCAGCGACGAGTATATAGTATGAAGTCTTGTCGCTAGTCAATATATATTTGACTAACTAGCACCATAAAGTTTGCCGCGTAATAGATATATGATTATTTTCTTACGAGTTGTCGGCAACTCTATCTATAATAAAATTTCTAGACTTAGCAAAATTTAATATTAAGTTAATAGCTATTTCTTTTTGTAACGGGCAAAATAACCGTTACGAAATGGCGCCCAATGTATAGATGCGTCAACGGGATCAGGTTTTTTTCCTACGTGTCATATAATAAAGCAAAAATTTGCAAATGGCGTCGAGCAAGTAGCTGGCGTCAAAGCGAACAGGCTTCGCGTTGCTTAGAAATTTTTGTATTAAAGATGGCGTTTGCCTATAGCAAAGATTAAGTACAACACGTGTTGAATAAAATTTTTTTTTTTTTGTAAAACGAAATTATTATTACAAAAAATTTATTGAATTTAAAATTGGGAAAATTTTTTTTTCTTCCCTTTTTGTGATTTTTTCGGAAATATAGTACAAAATTTTCTTTAAAAATAAAATTGCGTCCCCACGTGTCCCAGCGAAAATTTTCTTTTTCTCTCTAGATAACGCGCAAGTATTGTCGACGTTTATTAGACACAGAGTTCAAGAGATAAAAACTCTGCATGCTTTTGTTCGCTTTAAGTGAAAAAGCGAACAGGCATTTAGTATTTATTTAAAAATAAAAACGTGCATTAGTTATATAACCCTATTGCCGAGTAGGTCCCTAGTCACAGTTGATTGACTTTAATGGTGAGAGAAACATATTGATTTCAACTGTCAAGGAAGTTGAAATTAGATTTGTTATTAACAGCCCTTTAATATAATAAGAATCTAACCTCAATAAGAGCATAAAGTGTAATTTTTTTATATATATTTAATATAAAATAAAAGTTAAAATATATTTATATATATATATATATATATATATATATATATATACCCTACTGAAAAATATATATGAGATCTCACATGCGATCTCATATGAGATTTTGGCACGAGAACTCATATGAGATCTCATATGAGATCTCAAATGAGATCTCACATGCGATCTCATATGCGATCTCATATCAGATCTCATATGAGATCCCGTATGAGATCTCATATATATTTTCTATTTTCCACCCTACAAAGAAATATATATGAGATCTCATATGAGATCTCATTTATATTTCTCAGTAGGGTTGAAAATAGAAAATATATATGAGATCTCATACGGGATCTCATATGAGATCTGATATGAGATTGCATATGAGATCTCATGTGGGATCTCATTTGAGATCGCATGTGAGATCTCATATGAGATCTCATATATATTTTTTAGTGGGGTTATAACAGGTTTAGTTAAATTTCGTTTTATGTAATAAAAATTAAAACAATTGTGTTGAAAATTTTTGGTAATAGTTACTAAAATAATAATAGTTATTACTTCTTAACGAATAAATCCAAAAGCCAAAACATAATATATATGAATTTTCTTTAAATTATATACATATATTTTATCGTTTTTTTTGCATCGTATATCTATGGCCTAGTTTCTAACCACACATATACGAACTGAAATATTATTTATTACATAACGCGAATACACACACACTGCAAGCGTTTAATAGCGTATTTGCGTGCGATTAGGAAAAAAAATATATAGATAATCAAGAAAGAAGAACCACTACAAGATGTCCACGCAACAAAAATCGGTCGACGAGAGTCACAAAGCTACCGCTATAAAAGTCCATAAATGAGCAGCATGTTTATCTGAAGATGACTTGTTAGAATCCCTTCAAGCATTGGAACTGAAGCAAGGAGGATTACCTTATGAACAGTCACATCGAGTAGTACGATGGCTGTTTGGTTATTATACAGCAGTGGACTTTGAGGAATCAAGCTCTGCAGAAAACGAAAAGGCGACACGACAACACCACCTTTCGGTCAGGCAAGATTTCATAGAAAAGGCAATATTTGAAAAGACAGGGTCTACGATCTTGGACGAAAACATAGACCCAAACGAGGAGCACCCACTCACCGTATTACGTAATGACGAAACGGTTGTGAGAAATTTAAATACTGCGTTAAGTAGCGTTACGCAAAGCGAAATGCGCAATGATCAGGTACCAATCGAAAATCGCCAAGAACAACAAGGACAAGAAATAGCCGTAAATGTCTTGAATATACCTAAGAAATTACTAGACTACCTTACTACAATACGTAATCAAGTGAAAGATGTGTCGTCTAAGGTAAAAGGAATGGCAACTACAGTGGATTCGCTATCACTAAAAGTGAAAGTGCTATCACAGCCGGAATCTTCGAGCACACAGCTGTTCGATCAGGCTACAGGTGAGGTAACACCCGGACGGGAAAACCTCCAAGGAAATAAAAGTGCCGAACAGCACGTCAACTTTCGTGATACATTTAGCGTACATTACGCTAACAGTAGCAGCCCATTAGATAACCAAGAAAATAACAATGCAAGCGCAAATGCACTAAGCTATGGAAGCCGCAATAATTTGTCAACTGGTACTACAGGTGCACGTACAGTCGAAGTGGGAGGGACCCCTCACACTGCAAACAGTGCGACGGTTAACGTTGATCAGACCAGGCACAGTGACCGAACAGCAAACACAAATAAAACCACAGACATGGGTCATATAGTGCGCCGCTGGAACGTCACATTCTTTGGTGAACGAGGCCAAAGCATAGACCTCTTCTTAACGAGAGTAGAAGAGTGCAGAGCACTTGCTAAACTCAGCGAGAGCGACTTACTATCCTCGCTCTCCGAACTGCTAACAAGAGTTGCTGCCACTTGGTATAGGAATAATAGACACTCGTGGCAAACATGGGCTCAGTCCAAAGAAACAGCATTACGTTGGTATGACCATAGCAGACGCTTTCAACAAAGATTGTTAGCAGAAGCTAACGCACGCACGCAAGGCAAACATAAGCCTGTGCGTGACTATATTACTTGTCTGCAGTCTATAGTCTTAAAGCAAGTGTCTTTGCCAGATATAAACCAACAGCTCGATCTACTGCATCGTAACCTATCACCGGAAATTCGGAGAATGGTAAGAAGGGATGAAATAGTAGATATCGAATAATTATTGGAAAAAGCTGTAGAAGCTGAACTGACGCTTGAGGCAGAAAGGGTCTACAGACCACCACCTTCGCCTGAACAGTCCTTATTACCTGATGTGGCTTACCGGCCATCAAGCAAGCCTAGAGACAGTAAACCACAAGTAGCGGCCGTATCTGACAAGCAGGTATCTGCTGAGCAGTTAAATCTTGGGAAGGTACTAACCCAATTAGCAAAAGAGATGCGTGAACTTAGGGAGACTTTTGCAAAGCAGCAAAAGCCCAATGAGGATAACGCACAAAAATCTCTACTGCCTAACGCATCACGAGGAAATTCTCCTAAGAGACGACAAAATTTTAAGAGACCACCTCGAAAACCCAATCTAGGGCATGGTAACCCCGAGCAACAAAGTCAAAGCCAGAAAGAGAATGAAATTGAAAACTCAGGTAATAAACTCAGTGGGCTACCTGGCTACACACAATGGTCTTGCCCACAATGTACGGAAAAAGGGCAAGGGAACAAGTAGAAGAGGTACCTACTGTTCCCAACGAGGATTACGAGACCTCAGAACTCTCTATTAGAAGGATGGTAGACAAAAAGTTACTGAAAACCCTAGTAGCAGAGCAGAGCGAGTCTCGCACTTGTCAGGCAGAGACAAGTGAACAGGGAGAGCACCTGCAATCAGATATCGATGATGAAACTCGATGGTGGCTCATGGTAGTGATCGGAGATTACCGTATAAGGGCCTTATATGACCTAGGTGCGTCACGTACAGTTATGAACTCTATAGGTTTGCAGTTAGCAGCTGCATGTAACGTGCCTTTGATACCAGCTACAGGCAGATTCGCTAAAGTAGCAGATGGTAGATCATGCTCGCTAGTAGGTTATGTTGACTTACCGTTTACGGTAGGCGGAGTTACAAAAACGATCCGTTCTGCAATTATGCCTAGCCTAGACGAAGAATGTTATCTAGGTTGTAACTTTATACGAGCATTTAAGGCTATCTTCGATCCGTGCGAAAATAAACTTTCCTTCAAAGGTACAAATGTGAAAGTGAATTTAGAAATCGCTGCGCTCAGGCAATTGTATGTTGCTAAATTAGGCTCAGTCGATTTGGCTGACGTATCAGCAGCCGATCGTGCTCAAGTAAAAAGACTAGTTACAGAAATATTAGGAGAAAACGATACTCCTATAAGTTGTATAGACTGGATCGAACATGAGATCGATACAGGCTCTGCACGACCTATTAAACAGAAATATTATCCTGTTTCTAAAAAGGTCGAAGAGTGGATGCACGAGCAGGTTAATGAGATTGCTAGCTGCAGACATTATTGAACCTTCAGTGAGCGGTTGGTCAAGCCCGGTGGTTCGTGTTAAGAAACCAAATGGCAAGTTCAGATTTTGTATTGACTTTAGGAAAGTTAATGCAGTTACAAAACCTGATGCGTATCCATTGCCAAGAATGGATGATATCCTGTGTAAATTGCAGAAAGCAAGATACATCTCTACAATGAATTTGAGCAGTGCGTACCACCAAATTAGGATAAAAGAAAATTCACGTGCTCCAACGGCATTTACAGTGCCTGGCATGGGCCTTTTCCAGTTTGAACGTATGCCGCACGGCCTGAGCCACGCTGGTGCCACCTTTCAGCGATTGATCGACAAGGTTATAGGCCCAGAACTCGAACCATATGCATTCTCATACCTGGATGATATAATCGTATTAACTGAGACTTTTGCTGAACATATGAAATGGTTGAAGAAGGTATTACTGCGCATAAAAGCAGCAGGTCTCACGATCAGCCACGAAAAAAGCATATTCTGCAGAGAAGAGGTCAAATATCTGGGTGTTCTGGTGAATAGAGATGGATTTAAGCCAGACCCAGAAAAGATAAAACCCATTATTGAAAACCCAGCTCTTAAGAATTTAAAACAGCTGAGGCGTTTCATGGGTATGGCCTCGTGGTACAGGAAATTCTTGAAAAATTTCGCCACGTTAGCAGAGCCATTGACGAGACTTACTAGAAAAAACTGCAAATACGTATGGTCAAGCGATCAGGAAATCGCTTACGATCAAATGAAAGCTTTAATCGCATCAGCTCCGTTACTGCATCGACCACAGTTCAGTTTGCAATTCGTTATACAGACAGACGCTAGTGACTCAGGCCTAGGAGCAGTACTTCAACAAGTAGTCAACGACGAAGAGCGAGTATTGGAATTCGCTAGTCATACAATGTCCAGTGCAGAGCGAAACTACAGCGTAACAGAAAGAGAATGTCTAGCCTTTATATGAGCTGTCAAAAAGTTTCGCTACTACATTGAAGGTTATGACTTTAAAGTCATAACCGATCATAGTAGTTTACGTTAGTTATATAATTTACATAATCCAACGGGCAGGCTAGCGCGATGGGCGCTGGAGCTGCAGGGTTACTCTTACACTGTTGAGCACAGAAAAGGTGCATTGCATTATGTGCCTGATGCACTATCACGCATGCATGAAGATTCAATGGACTGCGACACTCATTTAAGTGCACTAAGTTGGGCGTCGCAAACCAATGATGTGTGGTATAAGTCTTTGCTTCAACAGGTTATGAGAACCCAGATGACTACCCAAGATGGAAGATAGTTGGAGGTCAATCGTACCGCTATGTACCGGGCAGGTTCACTAAAGCAACAATGGGAGATGATGACGCATTGAAACTCGTCGTTCCCAGTGAAAACCGAGCAGAAATATTGCATGAATGTCACGACGAGCCGACAGCTGGCCACTTATGTCGTGATAAAACAACAGCTCGCGTAAAACTATATTATTACTGGCCATATATAGGGAAAACAGTGGCACAGTACGTTAAGAGTTGCAAGATCTGCCAACAATACAAGGTAGAGCAAAAATTACCTGCAGGCTTAATGAGTAAAAGAGAAATTACAGGCCCATGGAAGGTCATTGCGGGTGACGTAATAGGTCCTTTTCCAAGGAGTAAACAAGGTTATAAATATGCTTTAATTTTTGAGGACGTATTTACAAAATGGGTTGATGTGCATACCTATTAGAAAGGCAAATGCACCCACGATCTTAAAAGCACTAAGAGAAAGAATTATTCTAAGGTTTGGTGCGCCTGAGATTTTCTTATCTGATAATGGATCAGAGTTCAGGAATCACATGATAGATAAATATCTAAATGAAACAGGTATTTGTCATAACACTACTCCAACATACCACCCGCAGGCAAACCCGGTCGAAAGGATAAACCGGACAGTCAAAACCATGATTACAGCATTTATTAACGAAAATCATCGCTCATGGGACGAAAAGCTACCAGAGATTATGTTTGCATATAACACTGCAAAACAGAGTACGACTGGTACAAGTCCTGCCATGTTAAATTACGGTAGACAGCCAGTACCTCCGAGCTCACTGAAAAGAAAAGAAGACAAAGCTGCTCGAGAAAACGAAAGGTTACAAGAAATAACGAACTGGCAAAGGCGTGTCAGCAAATTACCTTTGCTACACGAACAGGTGGTAGATCGTGCACAGTCTGCGCAACAAAAGCAGGCCGATGTATATGATATTCGTCGAAGAGAAGTAGAATATGACATTGGAGATTTAGTATGGAAAAGGAATAAAATACTCTCTTCGGCTGCTCCGGGTATTGCAAGTAAGTTTGCACCTAAGTTTGTAGGCCCGTATGTGATCACAGCGAAATGTGGCTCTAATATACACAGACTGATAGATCAAGATAGTAATGCTTACGGCCCTGTTCACGTAGAGCAATTAAAACCATACATAGCAAGGCAAGAAGACGAAACCCCATCTCAACCACCGTTGGACCAAACACGCGCGAATGAAACGATGAGCGACCCGTCTCTTGCGAACGATGCGACTCCTTGTGCCGATAAAGACTCGGGCACAGGTTGCGTGCGACCGCCTGCAAGCGGTGATACTTCCCAACTCGAAAAACGGAATAGGAAGCGAAGTCGTCCGCGTAAAACAGCCATCGTTGTAACATGAACAGTAAAGCATATGTGTCAAGCTGAGCCCAAACCGATCAGGCGTAGGCGTGGTAGGCCAAAAGGTTCTACAAATGTAAAGCATAGCGGAAACGTAACCGACTTTTCACCGACAAAAACGCATGCGCAACGAATGAATACACAGTGATAAAATAACAAAGGCATTAAACTTGCTCAAAGCATAAGCTGCACACCTTCTGCGCGCTAAGCAGAGCAGCAGAACCCGGTTATGCTGCGTCTGGCGGAGGGGTGTCACGGTATTCTACCGTGTTCGAATCTTGCGCGCTTAGGTAAAATTAAATGACACGCGTTCAGTCATATACCTCGTATAAGTTACGTCAAGAAGCACGTAATTCGATGAGCAGCGCGCGCGCGAGGAGCAAGAAAGCCACGAGGCGCATCAGAACATTTCCGGCTGTTCATAAGTGCACACGTTGGCTTATATATATTGCTGCCCTGTGCGGGAGACATTGTTTAGCGGCCTACAAGCAGGCATCATCGCCATATTTTTCGGCTTTTATTCAAGTCTTAACTTAATAAACGCGTTGGTGTAGCCACATATAGTTTTGGATAAAAGGATAAAGGAAGATCGTTGCTAGAAGATCGTCATCATCTCCTGGTTGTACGTGCTGGTCTTGGCTGCCTCCTAGGAGTCGCAGCGATCAGGAAATCAATCTTTTTCTTGGCTGTTCCCTTCGGGCCTCAGCGACCGGGTTGCGACGTGCTGTCTGTATCGTTGGCCAACGGCGGTATATCTCCGGCGTATGTATTGCTATTATCATAGAAGCTTCTACGCGTATTTGTAAGTTTATCTTATTATATCTACCTGGCTAAGATTTCTTTCCACGAGGAAATCTTAGCGTAGAGAGTGCACACGTTCATTGTAATATCTTAGAATAATTTAGTTTGCGTCGCGCCCCCCCTTAGAATTATCATTATTAACTCTTATTCTTATTTTTTATCTAAATTCATTTTATTGTATTTCTTTCTTACATATATAATAAATTCACATTAAGTTTAAAGACCTGTATCAATTTGCTTACCCCGACGCCTCCGCGGTCCTTATTTTTAATATCATATAATATATATATATATATATATATATATATATATTTGTGTAAAATAAGGAAAGCTGTGCTGCCGGTATCGCGTTTCTCGATCAGGTAAGAGAAAGAGAGAGACGCTCAGCGACGAGTATATAGTATGAAGTCTTGTCGCTAGTCAATATATGTTTGACTAACTAGCACCATAAAGTTTGCCGCGTAATAGATATATGATTATTTTCTTACGAGTTGTCGGCAACTCTATCTATAATAAAATTTCTAGACTTAGCAAAATTTAATATTAAATTAATAGCTATTTCTTTTTGTAACGTGTGCTGAATAACCGTTACAAAGTATCAATAATAATTCTAAAATTTTTGAAAATTTGAGTAACTGTTAATAATTGTATATAAATGTGTATGAATGTAAATAACTATAAATAATTATTAATAATCATTGGTTTCAGTTAATAATTGTTATTTAGCGTTCATAACTATTATTAATCATTATTAACTGTTATTAACTGTTTTTTACTGTTATTAATTGTTATTAATGTCTCAATTGCGATAGTTTATTACAATCATTAACAGTTATTCACATTTTTACACAATTTCTCACAAAAATGATTTCCATATGGGAATCAACTGACTTTTATTTGCATATGTTGTACTAATGTAACTAAAGAGCTAACAGCTCACTATAAATTTAACTTTAAAATAAAAATAAAAAAATAATAAAGTAAAATAATAATAATTAATAATCTGACTATACAATAAAATTTGTTCTAACCCTAGTGAAAATCAGTTTTGCTAATAACTGCAAGCAACTGCTAATAACCTTAGTGGAAATCGAATCTGTGAATAACTGGTAATAATTGTTATAAACTGTTCAGTTTGAGACAGGAATAACAGTTATTCCCAGTTATTCACAGTTATTCCCAGTTATTTACAGTTTAGTTTAAAAATAATTTTAAAAATCAGAGGTACGAATAAAAGTTATTCCTAGTTATTCCCAGTTACTTCCAGTTGAATTGAGAAATATTTTTAAAATCAGAGGTACGAATAACAGTTATTCCCAGTTATTCGTACCTCTGTTTTTTCAAATTATTTTTAAGCTTAACTGTAGATAACTGGGAATAACTGGGAATAATTGTGAATAACTAGGAATAACTGGGAATAACTGTTATTCCTGTCTCAAACTGAACAGTTTATAACAGTTATTCCCAGTTATTCCCAGTTATTCCCAGTTATTTCCAGTTATTCCCAATCATTCATAGATTCGATTTCCACTGGCAACTGTTATAAATAGTTTGGTTTGAGACAGAAGTAGCGGTTATTTGCAGTTAATAGTAGTTATTTACAGTTGTTAACAGTTATTAACATTTATAAGCACAACAATTTTGTACAATACAATGCAACGAGTTCGAAATGCATTTGGATTATTAAAATGAAGAGAAAAATTTTAAGTTAGGTTCGGTCGGTAATGTTGAACAATCTTAATGTATTTCAAGGAAAAAAAATATATATAGTTATTAGAAAAATTTATTTATAGCACTGCGTGATTTAAATTCGCGCTTAAATCCCGCTGAGCCGATAGTTGAACGATAAATTTTTACGCTGTTCGATAATGAATATAACGCTGAATTCACTTAAATCACGCACTTATAATAAGCGATATTTTGATATCTGGATTATTTTTAAGAGTTTATTCATCGATAATAATAAGATGTAGATTATTGCAACTCTTTTATATCGATATTTTTCAAAATAAATAACAATTATAAGCGTGTTAAATACGTGTAAGACCAAAGTTAATATCAGTGTAACATGTGAAGCGAAGAGGTAGTCATTTTGACGTTCTAAGACTCCGTCGCGTCTGTGATTTCCCTAAACGCAACTGCTAATACAATACATAAGTTACCAATTTTTGCTCCTACGGCCCTAATACATATATGAAAGGAAATTTAGATTTTTATTATTGCAGAATTAATTTCAACAGTTTGACATAATGTTATTTCATGTTTTATATATATTTTTTAGTTTTTTTCTATTTATTATTCACGAAGTGCTTAGATTTTGCTTTTTTGCAGTTTTCGCTTTTCTTTTACGATTTATCATTCATAGAATGCCTAGTCTTGCTGGTAAATAGAATTCGTTTTTTTAATGAATTATCATTCGTGGAGTGCATAGCCTTTGTTTATTATTGAATTTTGAGAGTATAGATGTAGTGTGGCGGATTTAAATCACTCGAGCTATAAAATAGTATACGATACTCGCGACTTAAATTCACCTATTATTACACGGCGCTTAGGACCCTCGCTGACGCTCGGGCCCTAACTTCGCCGTATAATAATAGGTGATTTAAGTCGCCCGTATCGTAATATACTATTTTTATTAAAAAACATAGAGAAATAGATAATAGAATTTTTTATAGAAAAATCTTTAATAAATTATTAATTTTTTTTAAATGTAACATTAATTCAAAATTGAATAAAAAGCCCGCCGTAGGCCGGTCTGCGTGTTCGAATCTCATTCACCGAGGGACCAAGAGAGAAGCGCAGCGCTCCTTGTCTCTCACTATTGGTAAGTGAGAGAGGCAAAGAGACGCGATGCTAACGCGTTGGTACGATGTTACGCTTAATTATAGCATTAATAACATGAATTTTTGGGTCACTTAACTTAACAAATAAAGAAATTATTATTAGAAATTATAATTAGGGGATTATTAAAGAAATAATCCAAGATAAACATTTTTTTTTTCATTATCAAATAATTTTAAGATTTTAAATCAATTAATATATGAAGTAATCGTTATTAAAAATCTATAATTTAAACTAAGTTAGAATCCCTAGTGTAAGCGGGGCCTTCAAAGCATCTAAGTACTAGCAAAGACTTTATAACAGAATCAATTGATTTGAATGATTATTTTTAAGAAGAAAACATAGTAATTCAATGATTTAATGGTTTTTTTTATAAAATAAATACTATCCATAAATAAGTTTGTATTTTAAGGGCAATTTCCCATTTAAGTAATATCTTTATTATCTAATACAGTATGTAGATGGGGATATCCAGCATGTACGCTGGCAATAAATACAAAGAGGTCTCCGCGCATATCTACTTGACAGCTTAGATGAAGTAGATTATCTAGATAGCTAGTAAAGTAAGTGGGGATCAGTGAGTTCGGGCTCGCGCAGCAAGAGGAACTCATGAGGATTCTCTTTCGCACCGCCTTAGTTATCAATACTATTAGATTCAAATTAATTGTTTTTTCTGCTTTTTCTGTGTGTAAAGTAAGAAAGAGACATGATTCTTTTTATTTGTTTCTCTTAAGTATTTTTTGTTTATTTTCTTTTTATTTTCTTGCTACATATATATATATATATATATATATATATATATATATATATATATATATATATATATACTTATGAGCAAGTGTCAATTAATCAAAAAATAAATATCTTTAAGATTGTTCCTTCGCGAATAAACTCGAACTTGTTTTATTTTTTTTTATTATAAGTAATCCTGCGTAAAAGCTAAATCTTTGCAGGATTACTGGCATTGATTACTAATTAAAAATAGAGTCAGTGTAATAACAGTGATTGTGTGTTAACTTATATAACTAATAGAAAATATATTTTTTTGATTTTGACTTATAAGGGGAAAGGTTAGGCCTTCGGCCGAAAAACTCCGAGTGGTAGTTCTGTGTTCTTATAGAACCGCTGCGTATTGCACAAAAGCCTGATGGTGATGGGTGTAAAAGGGTGCTGAAAAGCTGCCCTTATCCGGTGGACACCACGTGCATTTTATGCCTGTTGATGCACAGGATATCGTACACCAGGGATTAAGGCTATCTTGTCTGTTTCAGGTTGTACCCAATATACAAAATTTGCACACGACCTATTTTTACTGGAAGTGATAGATATAGCTATTTAATGCAAAGCCAAGGAAAATCGAGAGTGGTTCTTCTTCTTTGTGATAATTGAAAGATAATTTTTCTTGCAAAATTGAATTCAATTTCTTTTATGATTCATTTTTTTCTATTAAATTTAGATATTTTTTTTATGAGACCTTTATTTAAATATAATTCAAGCAAATATTCAAGATTTAAATATTTAATTCACAATTTACTAATAATTTGTTTTCTTATTTTTCTCAAGAACGAACTTGTATTAAAGCAAAAATAAACGAGACTGATTTTTAAAAGACGTCAGATACATGACCAACTGAAATAAAAATACAGTGTTATTTATTTCACAAACCATCTTATGTCAATTTTCTGTGGGTCGTAGATTAAGTGTTATTTTGCATGCTAATATGTTATGTCCAATATATAAAATAATTAAATGAATTTTTTATGTAATCTCAAATCAATGAACCCAATCGACATTGCTGAGTTGTAAAGTCGGCGAGTATACTAACTGTACAAAGAAGAAGGCAAGATTGGTATTTTTATTTTTCTGCTTATTCATAAATAATTGTTCGAGTAAAAATATACACATATATCTATTTTGATAAGAAATCAGAAAGGTAAGATCAAGTAATAGAACGAAAATTGAATATTAAATTAAGTTTAGCCAATCTTGCTGTATCTCTTAACATTTGACGTTACAACAATTTTAAAAAATTAAGATAGTAGTAACAGTTATTTGCAGTTATTTTTTTATTTTTACCCTTATTTGCGGATTCTTGCAGTTATTTGCAATTATTTTCTTATTTTTGTAGTTATTTGCAGAAAATTGCAGTTATTTAAAGTTAATAATAGTTATTCATAAAAATTTATTGTGTTACCCTACTAAAAAATCTCAGGTGAGAAATCACCTGATTTCTCAGGTGATTTATCATGCCAAAATCTCATGTGACGATTTTTTTGGTTTTTACACGTTTCAAAGCATACTTAGTCAATTGCGAACTATTTTTGAAAATTTTTCAAAAATTTGAACTTAGAAAATTTTTTAAAAATTTGGTCTAGAAAAAATTATGACTCATTTTACAAAAAATTTTTTAAGTTCAATTTTTGAAAAATTTTCAAAAATAGTTCGCAATTGACTAAGTATGCTTTGAAACGTGTAAAAACCAAAAAAATCGTCACATGAGATTTTGGCATGATAAATCACCTGAGAAATCAGGTGATTTCTCACCTGAGATTTTTTAGTAGGGTTAGAAATTTTTTTGTATACATAAAAAATTAAAAAATTTTTTGCATAGCGTATAATTGTTAATAGCTGTAAATAATTGCAAGAAATTGCAAATAACTGCTAATAAATGTTATTAGTACTTCTATTTTAAATTATAAATTAATGAAATAGCAAATAACTGCTTATGAATGCTAATAACTGCTAATAACTGATGATAACTGCTATTAACTGCAAATAACCGCTACTTCTGTTTCAAACTAAACTATTTATAATAGTTATTAGCAGCTTTTAGTAGTTATTTGCAGTTATTAGCAATTATTTTTAATTATTAACAGTTATTAGCAAAACCGATTTCCACTAGGAAATTTTATTATAATAACATAATTAAATTTTTATGAATTTAATTTTTAATTAAATTTGATTTAAATAACACGCTAAAATTTATTGCGCATTTGTCACTTATGTTATTGGCCAGTACTGTCAACAATTGCGGAACACACCCTATGTGCTTAAAACTTTTTATAACAAATTAAACTTTTTTGGAAGCTGATATGAAGCATAAACTCTTTCGAAATAATATTCATAGTAAATCAAAATATTATCTTTTTTTAAAGTTACAAAAATAATATTTGAATGTATTATAACTGTTACTTTGAAAAGATTTAACGGCATGTCGGAGCTGCAGCAATTGAGTTTTGCTTTTTTTATTTTATCAATATCTTTTTAAATTCATAAATTAAACAAATATAATGACTTGTCCGCACTAAAGCTATATTAGTACAATAATTTTTGTTAAAATAAAAAATCATTTGGACTTGTTATTTTTTTATGAGCTTTGATTGGAAATTAGATATTAAACTCGACAAACCTAACCTTAAAATACGATACATTGAAAGTTTTTATTATAACTTTGTATGTATAATATTTTGGTGGATTTCTTGGGTTGTCCGTACTAGAGTTTAATCTTACAAATTTTTTCTTTGTAGTAAAAAAACTCGATTAAACGCATCGTTTATTCATAAGTTAGGATTGGAAATATTATTAGAAGGCGGACAGCTTCGTCATGCTCTTAAGCTCAACTATTGTTTAAAAATAATTTTAATTTAGCTATTAATGTTAAAGGTCTATTCACGTTTAGAAAAGTAGAAACTTTCCTAATGACATTTTTAAATTTCCTCTAACTAGGAAAATATTAGGCGATAGGGTCTAAAATATTGGTTTTGTTTACTTTTCAGTATCCAGAATCATCTTCCAAAATTTGAACATAATTGTCGACCTGGACATTTAACACTCACCTGGTCAGTGTGCCAGTAATAATTTGAATAAAAATTTTTAATTTTTTTTTGAAAAACGTAAAGATATAAGGTTCTACACAAAGAGAACTTTCTTATAAGAACCATTTAAAAATTCTCTATAAAAGCTACCATGCGCTTATAGTCTAGAACGCCGATTATATTTGCTCAAATTTTACCAAATTACACGGTGAGAAGGTGATATACATTTCTTGCATGAAATAGCATTTCGTATTTATTATTTATAAAAAAAATTGATAATTTAATGATTGCAAAAATAAATAAATAGTCAATAAATTAACGTTAGCATGCAAAATTTGAATTAGCCCCAGCAGAAAAAACTGGAAGTAACTGGAAATATCTGTAGATCTGTAGTCCGCTATAGCAACATTTGAGAATTTTTTGAGAATCGATAATTTAATAATATATGAATTATGAAAGAATTTTTTGAGACCACTGAGACCACTGAAATTTATGCCAACTGAGCAAAATCTTGGGGTAAATTGTCTGAGGGGTAGGCGTAAGTTGGCAAATAAACTATTAATAATAAAGTATTAATTGTGACGTTAAAAAATAAGTATCTATTATCAATTTCAACAAAATTATTTATAGCACTGCGTGATTTAAATCCGCGCTTAAATCCCGCTGAGCCGAGAGTTAAACGATAAATTTTTATGCTCCCTAGTGGAAATCGAATCTGTGAATAACTGGGAATAACTGTGAATAACTGGGAATAACTGTTATAAACTGTTCAGTTTGAGACAGGAATAACAGTTATTCCCAGTTATTCCCAGTTATTCACAGTTATTCACAGTTATTCCCAGTTATTTACAGTTAAGTTTAAAAATAATTTGAAAAATATAAATTTGAAAAAATAAAAAAAATAAATTTTTTTTTATTTTTTTTTTCTATTATAAATATATTTGGGAATAACTGTTATTCGTACCTCTGTTTTTTCAAATTATTTTTAAGCTATAAACTGTGAATAACTGGGAATAACTGAGAATAACTGGGAATAACTGGGAATAACTGGGAATAACTGGGAATAACTGTTATTCCTGTCTCAAACTGAACAGTTTATAACAGTTATTCCCAGTTATTCACAGTTATTCCCAGTTATTTCCAGTTATTTCCAGTTATTCCCAGTTATTCACAGATTCGATTTCCACTAGGGCTGTTCAATAATGAATACGATGCTGAATTCACTTAAAACACGCACTTATAATAAGCGATATTTTGAGATCTGGATTATTTTTAAAAGTTTATTCATCGATAATAATAAAGTGTAGATTATTGCATCTCTTTTATATCGATATTTTTCAAAATAAATAACAATTATAAGCGTGTAAAATACGTGTAAAACCAAAGTTAATATCAGTATAACATGTGAAGCGAAGAGGTAGTCATTTTGACGCTCTAAGACTCCGTCGCGTCTGTGATTTCCCTAAACGCAACTGCTAATACAATACATAAGTTACCAATTTTTGCTCCTACGGCCCTAATACATATATGAAAGGAAATTTAGATTTTTATTATTACAGAATTAATTTCAACAGTTTGACATAATGTTATTGCATGTTTTATATAATATTTTTAGTTTTTTTTCTATTTATTATTCACGAAGTGCTTAGATTTTGCTTTTTTGCAGTTTTCGCTTTTCTTTTACGATTTATCATTCGTAGAATGCCTAGTTTTGCTGGTAAATAGAATTCGTTTTTTTAATGAATTATCATTCGTGGAGTGCATAGCCTTTGTTTATTATTGAATTTTGAGAGTATAGATATAGTGCAGCGGATTTAAATCACTCGAGCTATAAAATAGTATACGATACTCGCGACTTAAATTCACCTATTATTACACGGCGAGGTTAGGGCCCGAGCGTCAGCGAGATTTAAGTCGCCCGTATCGTAATATACTATATCTTGATTATAATTATACATTGTATATTGTAAATATAAAAAGCTTGATTTGATAAATATAAAAAATGGTAACGAAAATTACTAATTTTACTTTGAGTATGTTAACACATTATAAGTAACCTTTCTAGTGTGTTTATCAGCAATTTCAAATCAATGATGTAAAATATTTACAAGACTGTTGTACATATAACGTCTAAGCATTGGTACGCTACGACTTTTATTTGTAAATTTATTCGCGATTTGCCTACATGCCCCTACTGACAAATGACCCCAGTCTCTCTTAACTGAAAATAATCCGAAATAGCTGTTATAAAATGTACACTTTGAGACGTACATAGTAGTTATTTGCAGTCGTTTCTAATTATTTCTAGTTTTGTTACAATTGCGCTCAACTTATGTCATTCTTATGTAATTCTGGGGTAAAGTGCTGCTGCAAGATTCTTACGGAAAACTGCTTCGATTCTGCTGCAAAATTGCGTGTTTATTCTCGTCATATAATTGCGCTCAACTTATGTCATTCTTATGTAATTCTGGAGTAAAGTGCTGCTGTAAGATTCTTACGGAAGACTGCTTTGATTCTGCTGCAAGTTTGCGTGTTTATTCTTATCTTAGAATCGCACGTTTCGATTGGCAATCTGTTACAAATCTGACGCACGTTTCAGTCGCAATTAAATTTTAGCAGATATGCATTAAAATGTAGAAACAGACCACGCAAGTTCTGCACAATCGTGCTTGCAACAGATTGTGGTACCAGGGTTGTTATCAGTTATTTATATTTTTTTACAGTTATTTACAATTATTTGCACTTATTTAGAGTTATTTACAATTATTTACAGTTACTTGAAAATTTTTGCATTATAGTTATTAACACCCGAGAAACTTTTTCGTTGTGGCACGAATTAGGGCCGATGAGGGCGCCAGACTCACCATATTGGCCCCACAGTGCTTGCCTTTCCGCACCCAAGACGGCACCACAGTCTCAAGAATCGGACAACGAGCTGGGGCCTAACGCGCATGCCAACTTTTGTATTATAAGTATAGGTATGTTATATCATCTATCAGATGACATAACCTATACCTATACTTTTTCAAATCGATTTTCAGGGCAATAGGATTCAACTGAAAATTTGTTTTTAGTTTCAATAAATCTTTAGCGTGTAAGAGAAAACAAGGGAACACCTGTTTTAAAATTATCAAAAAAGCACTTATTATGCTATGCACTGTAAAGAAATTAATGGCCCATAACCTCAATTTTTCACGAATCATAAAACATTTTTCACATTTATTCACATTTGTTCGCATATATTAACAGTTAATAACACTTTTTCAAATTTTCAAAAATTAAAAATGTGAGTAACTGTTAATAAATGTGTATGAATGTGAATAACTATAAATAATTATTAATAATCATTGGTTTCAGTTAATAATTGTTATTTAGCGTTCATAACTATTATTAACTGTTTTTACTGGTGTTAATTCCCAAATAATCTTTTTGTATTTTTTAGGTGAAAATTACACTAACATTAAAAATAGTCTAACAGCTTCCTAAAGAGGGGCACATGTACCAGGGTAGGCCTAAACTGTTCTTTTTACCATATTCATTATGCTAAAAAAATTTAAGAATGATCGAAAGAACGTTACTTTTTTTATAGCTCAAGAAACACACGTAGAAAAATATGAAAAAAGTATCATTTTTGACGTATAAAATTATGTACCGTGAACAACGATTGTTCAATCGATATCAAAATTTAATTACATATTCTACTTACAGAAACGAGTAATTTAAGCCCTTATTGAAGTGTGTGCCACTCCAGAAACTTGTATTATAGACTTTTGAATTGTTGTGAAGACAATTTCTCAAAATTAAAAAGTTCCAGAGATATCCCTATATACGATTTTTTTCTTGTACTGGACTAAAAACACGTACAACTTAGACTTAATAATAATTCATTATTAATGAAAAGTCATTAAATAAAAAGGTATCACGAGAAATCACCAGTAAAAAATGATTTTTTATATAATCATATATGATTATTTATGCTTATACGTAGCTTATATCATGTACAGTACCGGTCAATTGCTTTTGCCCACCCTCGAGTAAAATTTATCAAAACAAAAATTTTTGTATCTTCAGAATTAATGATCGCATCTTCGAAATCGAAACGGTGTTTGAAAGATTGGTAAAAAATCTTTGAAATAAAATAAGTCTGGTATGAAAAAAGTCATTTTTCAATTGCTTATAGCGATATAAAAAAAATTTTCTACTAATTTTTTTTGCACACATAAAAATGGATGCCATTTTTATGGAAATTATGATATTGAAAAAAACCAAATAGATTTGAAAACTCTAATAGTCCTCTTTAAAATGATTCAAGTAAAATGTTTCTATGATGAATGAATGATCCAGAATCCAAACATGATCTAGAATGTCTATAACGTTTTCTACTTTTTTTTTATACTAAATGGTTGTGTGACAGTTTTATAAATTGGATTATGGTTTGTGCATATGGTGACACATTTGAACGATGGATTTGATGGATAGCTGTATTAATTGATGTTATAAATAGAAAATTTAAATCGTAATAGCCATTTTCCTTTGAATTCATTCATAACAAAAATTTTAGTAGCATTATGAAAATATTCACGAAGTAAGTTTGCAATTTGATAGTTGTCAAGCACATCAGTATTCCAAGCTATTCCGTGATTATGTTTAAGACGAATGTTTTCTGACTGCAACTTATCAGAGAGCCTTTTCCACGGAAAAGGTTTTTTGGATATATGAACGATAGGATCGACACTTTTATTGAGAAAAATAATTAATATTTTCTTTAGAACATAATAATAATCACCAATGTTCTTAAAACCATTCATGTTTACTACATACTCCATTTTGGAATGATGATTTTCACGTAAAGTTAATGTAATATACTATTTAGACAAGCTTCCTGACCTCTCCATTAATAGGATTGTACTGAACGATGCGGTCATGTAAGATCATACAATAAGCTGAAGTATTTGCTGAAAAGTCTGATTTAGACTCAAATTCTAGACGTACACCGACAGGAGCATTCTTTAGAGATTCATTTTGCCGTGAACAGTCAATAACTATGAGCGGTTCAAATTTGATTGCTGATCTCTTCCATAATAGGTTTTTTGAAAATTAACATACAAAAATATCAAAAAAAATTCTTCCATCGATCTAGTTTATTGGGATGATCTAAATGAGCTTGTTGAGTGATTGCGGCTATTAATAGTCGAACACTCTGCTGGAAATAATAATTACAACAATGAAATCCAATCAATTATTGAGTAGCTACGTGAAACCGGACATATATATTAACGTACACAATTTTCTAATTAATAGTAGCAACATGAGTCTCGATGTGTTTGGAAGAAAACTCGAGGGCTCCCAAGTAAGTTGTGGTCCTCGAGACATTGGATTCAATTTTACATAAGATGGTAATTTTGATTTGGAAAATAACCGGCTTTACAATATTGGAGAGGCTACCCTGTTAAAAAAGTCCAGGTGGATTTCCACGTGGAAAATCCACGTGGAATTCCACGTGGATTTTCAGTCTGATTTACTTGGATTTTCAGGGTGATTTACTTGGATTTTCAGGGTGAAAATCAGGGTGGAATTCCAGGTAGATTTTCAGGGTGAAAATCAGGTTGGAATTTTAAGGGGATTTTCAGTCTGAATTACTTGGATTTTCATAGTGAAATACCACTCTGATTTTGAGTCTAAAAATACACTCTGATTTTCATAGTGAAAATCCACTCTGATTTTCAGTCTGAAAATCCACTCTGATTTTCATAGTGAAAATCCACTCTGATTTTCAGTCTGAAAATCCACTCTGATTTTCATAGTGAAAATCCACTCTGATTTTCAGTCTGAAAATCCACCCTGATTGTGGATATTTTTAAGCAATCAAAAAAATATTTTTATAAAATTAAATTTATTTATGTTTTTCATTGCAACCACAAAAATATCTCTGTTCACTTAATAGAATAGAACGTGAGAAAGTAGGGCGAATGATCGTCGTTTTAGACAAAATTAAACTGTTAGTTTATAAGCTCTAAAGTCTTTTATTCTTTTCGTGCGCGTTCGCTTGCCATAAGAAAGTCAATAGGTAGAAAGCGGAGCATCCCCTAACGGTTAATCATCAGTACTATTATATACATGTGTATATTCATATTCAATAACTAACCACTAGGGGCTACCACGCTTTTTATGTATTGACTTTCTTATGGCAAGCCAACGCGCATGAAAAGAATAAAAGACTTTAGAGCTTATAAACTAACAGTTTAATTTTGTCTAAAACGACGATCATTCGGCCTACTTCTCACGTTCTATTCTATTAAGTGAGCAGAGATATTTTTGTGGTTGCAATGAAAAACATAAATAAATTTAATTTGATAAAAATATTTTTTTGAATGCTTAAATATATCCACAATCAGGGTGGATTTTCAGACTGAAAATCAGAGTGGATTTTCACTATGAAAATCAGGGTGGATTTTCAGACTGAAAATCAGAGTGGATTTTCACTATGAAAATCAGGGTGGATTTTCAGACTGAAAATCAAAGTGGATTTTCACTATGAAAATCAGAGTGGATTTTCACTATGAAAATCAGAGTGGATTTTCACTATGAAAATCAGAGTGGATTTTCAGACTCAAAATCAGAGTGGATTTTCACTATGAAAATCCAAGTAATTCAGACTGAAAATCCCCTTAAAATTCCAACCTGATTTTCACCCTGAAAATCTACCTGGAATTCCACCCTGATTTTCACCCTGAAAATCCAAGTAAATCACCCTGAAAATCCAAGTAAATCAGACTGAAAATCCACGTGGAATTCCACGTGGATTTTCCACGTGGAAATCCACCTGGACTTTTTTAACAGGGTAGTCATCCAAATGATGCGATTAGTTTGAATTCACTAAATATTATCTTACAGAATAAAGTTGATTTCTTATCATTTAATGTTATAGAAGTTGCTAAAGCTATACAAGAATATGAGAATAAAGTTGAAAAATATTAAGCAGAAGTAGATGTAAAATTAACTTATCTCTATGATATGACTCAACGAAATTTCGTAAGTATTGAATATATAATTAAAGAATTGAATAGACAACCGGATATTGCTAAAGTTGAAGTTGAAGATGGAACATCAAAGAGTAGTTCAAGAGCTGCATAAACCAGCATATCGCAGGTACAAGCGAAGAAAATATAACATACGTGGATTAAATGAGACTTGATAAGCTGATCTTGTAGAAATGATACCTTATTTTAAGGGGAACAAAGATTTTCGCTACTTACTAACTGTTATAGATATATTTTCAAAGTATGCATGGGCTGTCCCAGTCAAATCGAAGAGTAGCAATGATGTTACTCTAGATATAAAGTCCATATTAAAATAAGGACGGATACCAGCGAATTTACAAACTGCAAATGAATCTACAAATCAAACTTTCAGAACCTTATGAAAAAGTAGATAAATCACTCTTCACTTGTAATCTTTATGCAAGCATATGTGAGTGCTTTAATAGAACTTTAAAAAATACAATATGGATAGAATTTAGCAAACAAGGATGCTATAAATCGTTGGGTATTGTACCCAAGTTAATGAAGGCATACAATTCAAGAAAACATTGGACAATAGGAGAAATCAAGAAGAATTTTTCAAATGAAATAATATCTGTCAAAAAACCGAAATTCAAAGTAGGAGATAAAGTACGAATCAGTTAGCTAAAACAAGTTTTAGAAAAAGGTCATACCCCAAATTGGTCAACTGAAATTTTCACAATAACACGAGTTGTTAAAATTAATCCTATAACTTACCGTGACAAAGATTATTATGATGAACCCGTTTCTGGCGGCTTTTATGAAACGTAAATTCAGAAAACTATAAATCCAGAAATTTATTTAGTAGAAAAAGTTTTAAAAAAAAGTAGTAAACGTGCATATGTTAAGTAGTTATACACTCTAAACTCAAAAAAGTAAAAATTGGAAACAAAAAGTAGAAAAGTATAGTTTTTTACTTTTAAAAGAGTAAAAGTATAGTTTTTTACTTGTAAAAGAGTAAATTGAGAGTTTTACCATTATAAAAGGTAAATTAGACGAGTTTATAATTTATAAAGATAAATTTAAGCAGTTTCCTCTTTTACTAAAAGTAAAAACGTATGTTTTTTACTTTATGAAAATAAAATGATTTTAAAAAGGTAAATATGATGTTTTCACTCTTTTCATAAAGATTAGTATCAAATTTTTTATTTTGCAAAGAGTAAAAGATTATCTTACCTTTTCTAAAGAGTACCTTGATGTGTTCACTTTTTTGCCAAAGAGTAAAAAGCACATTTGTAATTTTGTAAAAAGTTAAATAATACCTCAATAACCGAAAAAAGGAATTTGATCAATATTCACTTTTACGATATTCCTCCAAAGATTAAATTTATCAGTTTACTATTTTCGGGATAATAAAGTCACGTGACTAAATTAAATTCTTGAATCCCTCATTTTTTGTAATATTTTGATGTTGTTTTACAAAAAAATAAAACTTTTTAAGTTCTTAGATTTGTAAACAAATCTTAAAATGAAAAATATAAAAAAATTACCAAATTATCTCACATGTTAGATAACTTGCTAATTTTTTTATTGTTATTAACAGGAAGTCGGATCTGCTAGTATCAATTTTTGCTTTTTTCATTTTAATAATATCTATTTAAATTCATTGTTTAAACTAATATGAGAACTTGTCCGCACTAAAGCTATCCCTGTTGAAAATAATCAGCTGGATGTCCAGGTAGGTTATCCACTTGGATATTCAGGTGGATATCACTCTGATCGAGTTGGATATCACTCTGATCAAGTTGGATATCACTCTGATCTTCATTCATCTGGATGCAGCTAAAATCCATTTGGATATTTTTTGCGAAAAGTAATAATTAGGCATTGTCAGCATTTATATAAATAATAATACTAAAAATAAAAGAAAATTAAAAATTTTGTATCAATCTTTAATTTATATAAAAATAAAAGCAAATCAAAAATTTCATATAAATTTTTAATTTATATAAAATTTTTTAGTTGCTTTTATTTTTAGTATTTTTATTTTATATATATGCTGATAATGCCTTATTATTACTTTTCGTAAAAAATATCGTAAAAAATATGATTTCAGCTGCACCTAAGTGAATATCAGAGTGATATCCAATTCGACCAGAGTGATATCCAAGTGGATAATCCACCTGGATATCCAGCTGATTATTTTCAACAGGGATGTTAATACAACAATTTTTGTTAAAATAACAAATCATTTGGATTTGCTATTTTTTTATAAGCTTGGAATGGAAATTACATATCAAACTTGATAAATCTAACCTCAAAATACTATTATTGAAAGTTTGTATATAACTTTTTATGTATAGTATTTTGGTAGATTTCATGAGTTGTCCGCACTTAAATTTAGTCTTACAAATTTTTTCGTTTCAACAAAAAATTGATTAAACGCAGCGTTTATTCATAAACTTGGAATGGAAATATTATGAGGGGGCGCAGCTTCGTCATCCTCTTAAGTTATTATTTTACTTTTTACGAAATTGCAAATGTACCCTCTACCCTTTGACAGGGCTCTTATTCTGACAACCGATATAACATTTTATCACAAGAATAGGAGACAGAAAATTAATATGTCGGACAAAGACAACAACATATGATTTATCGTTTAAGAATAACCCCCCAGGAGATTGAACACATCAAGTTACTCTTTAGAAAAGGTAAGATAATCTTTTACTCTTTGCAAAATAAAAAATTTGATACTAATCTTTATGAAAAGAGTGAAAACATCATATTTACCTTTTTAAAATCATTTTATTTTCATAAAGTAAAAAACATACGTTTTTACTTTTAGTAAAAGAGGAAACTGCTTGAATTTATCTTTATAAATTATAAACTCGTCTAATTTACCTTTTATAATGGTGAAACTCTCAATCACTCTTTTACAAGTAAAAAACTATACTTTTACTCTTTTGTAAGTAAAAAACTATACTTTTATTCTTTTAAAAGTAAAAAACTATACTTTTCTACTTTTTGTTTCCAATTTTTACTCTTTTGAGTTTAGAGTGTAGGTCTAAGTAACAAACATGATAGTTGGATAGATAAAAATGAGATTGTTTGAAAAAAATTAAAATGTATTTTACAATGTATTTAGTGTACTAAATAAAAAAATTTAATTGTATTTTGTTTATGTTATTTTAATATATTTTATTATAATAATTCAATATGAATATAACTATAGGTGGTGGGGATAAATAAAAAAACAATTGTATAATGTTGACATATTTTTATTTATTTATGTATTATTATGTACAAGTTACAATAAATAGTTTTAAAAATCATTCTGTAGATATATTTTATGACCGATCATATTTGAAAGAAGTTTCTCCCAAATACATTGCAAACAAACGTAATTTGTTTGCTTCATTGCAGAGTTTGTAAAAAAATTCTTCATCTTTCAGAATCGCAGATGATACCTTCTCTGGTAGAAAGACTTGGAAACTTTGCTCGAATTCTGCTACGACCTTGACACCATATCGTGTCCTCACCTCTTTAAGTGCATTTACCATTTACTGGTGATCTTTTTCTAAATCTGTAACTTTTTTCCTTGGCTAGAAGTCACTTCCAGCAATCTTATTAAGTGTTGATAAATCCATTTTGAAATCAAAAAGAAAAAGTAAAAATTAGAGTTTCCGTTAAAAATAATATTTTATTAATAAAAAAAAAATTTACCTCATGGTAAAGTATGTGCTATCAGGCAATAAATATCTATTATCATCATGTGGATTTAGAGCAATTTTATTATTTTTCCGTATGTACTGTGTGCAATTTTGAACGAATGTTGCACTGTTCACGTCTTATTATACTAAAATCCTGAAGATATTTTCGATAATCCTCTAAAGTAATTGTTTTTTTGACAATATTAGATTTGATACCTTTAGCTTTTTTCACTTTGTCTCCTCCATCAATTAAAATACTGCACATTTTGCTCCGCAAACCTATGAATTCTGTTATAATCTTATCGCAGCATTCGTCTTTCATTAATCCAGGAATTTCCTTATAGGCTTATAGAATATTAAACTGATTATTTTAAGCATAATCAAAAGTATCAAATCTGTGAATGCCTTCTTTCATTATTTGATACATATCAATATCTTCAACTTCATATATTAAACTGTCCATATCTGTGTGTAGGAGTTTGCATTTTTGTCCTAGTTGCTCATCATATATGAGTAATGGAACTCACAGAGTAATGTTTTAGATAAATTGAGGTTAGAAAAACGAATGTATATTAGTTTTTTTTATTGTAATACTCGTTCTTTTCATCTAAATAGCAACCAAATTTTCATCGAAAATTGCACGACTATGAAAATTTGGCTGAGCTATGCGTGCTTCTGCACCATATCTACCCATGAATTTATTTACTAAACGCACATCAACATGTGATCGCTCTCGCTCAATGCATTTTTCATAAACAGGGTTAATAGCAATTCATAGAAAAGTTTTTCAAACTCATTCTTTGCTTGTTTTCTCTTCTCGGTATTTAATTCGACATAAGGCTTGAGCCAAGCCTTCTGTTCAAAACTGAAAAGTCTGTGTACTTTCTTTAATCGAAGTCCATTATCTAACGCTTTTTCAAGTGTATGATAATGAATGACATACCTTTTCTTTATCATCCAAAGTAGTGAGTAGTTTTTTCTGCTTCGAGCCTGGTGGTGGACGATGTTCTGCGCAAAAAGGCAAATCCCTATGTTCATCATGAATTTCCATAGGATATTCCAAATCCACTTCAGTAATATAACCTATATCTAAATCTGGAGATGTATTGAAAAAATCTGGTTTTGTTTCATATTCAATCCATTAAAATTTTTTATCGGTAAATGTTGTATCATTGCCCATCCATAAAGATTATTAATATCAAAATATAGAAGGGTTTTCTTTTTCTGTTTTTCATCATATGAAGGATATCCATCCCATGTATGGATTGTTAGCCCTTACATGCCGGTTACAGCACTGGCTTATTCCTCCACAGATGCCTGCTTCGATAAACATTAACATGTCAATATCTGTCAAAAGTTCTAATTCTAGCTTTGTCATTTTAAGAGCTGCTGAAAACGTTAGACCTGGAGTTGTATAAAAGTGAGCAGGACATAAACCGTAGGCTTTAAGAGAGGTCTCTCAAAAACTTTCGAAGACGTCAGCCAATTGCAAAACATTGGCTTTGAAGTATAAATCCGAGTATTCTTTTAAAGTTTTTATGTTAAATTCATTCCAGACTTGAACAGTGTGTTTATAATCTTCTTCAGCTATATGAGAATTCGTCAGTTTGTTGTAGAAGTCATCTTTTTCTGGCAGCTTTGTAGACATCAATTTATCTAATCCATCCACGAAATCGTAAGGGAATATACCTTTCCGTTTATGAAGATTTATCTTTGCATCTGTAATTCCATCTCATTGAAATTTACTGCTATTGGCTCGTTTTCTAGATACAACGCAAGCTACTCCAATGATGATGGTAGAAAACGCCAAGAATCTATAAATCTAAAATTGATATCGCTGTTATTCATATATTTTGTGAAAGAAATGTATTTTTCCTTATTATGAGATATTAAAGTAATTCTCACATTTATTAATTTAGAAGTACCGATTTCTTTCAAAATGAAATGTGTCATAAATCAGATTATAAAACATAACTGGAATGAATCTTGAAAGCTTATATTATGATTCAAATTACATGAATTATGAGCTGTGCCTCTGAAACTATAAATAAAAGAACTTAGAATGACCAAATTTAATCTTCTTCATTCAATTATTACTAACTGCTTCTATAACTTACCGTCCTATGATATGACGATGGTCTCGCACAGCAAGTTCTTCGGCACGGATTGCTTTCCGACAAATATGACAAACAATTGGTATATTTCAACTTTTGGAATGTTTCATTTTGTTTCATTTTCTAACTGACAAAAAAAGAAATCAGCTGTATCGTCGGGTGAGAAGAAAAAGGTCACAACTCCGACGAGCGCTGAAAAAAGTACCAACTCGATTTTGTTCAATAAAAAGAACAAACTCAACTTCACGTATTAAAAGGTTCACTCTCGGGTTTGGCCACAAAAAGGTTACATTTAGGCTTCGCGCATTTAAATTTGAATTTCGGCCAAACCCGAGATGGAACCTTTTAGTGCGCGAAGTTGAGTTAATACTTTTTAATACGCAAAATCGAGTTTGTACTTTTTTCAGCGCTTGTCTGAGTTGTAACCTTCTTTTCACCCGACGGTATTATGAAAGTCTTAGTTTGTTTCAGTTTGTCTTAATCTGTTTTGATTTCTCTCAAATCGTTTTATTTTCTGTCAATTTCTTTCACTTTTTTCATTTAGTTTCTGTTTGTTTCATTTTCTTTAATTTTTTTCAGATTATTTCAGTTAGTTTCAGTTTCTTTCGGGTTCCATCGTTTTTTTTTCGGAAAGAAATGAAAGAAAATGAAATAAACTGAAATGCTCTGAGTGTTTTGTCCAAACACTTAAATAAAACATTTTAAATCATTCTAAAAGTTATTGCAAGAATCTAAAAAAAAACGATACAAACTGAAACATTCTGAAAATTTTTTGTAAGAATTTGGACATTTTTTTCCGCTAGGGTACTTAGCCTTTTATTCTTAGGAGTATGAACTTTTTTATTTTTATAGCACTGAGTGACATAAATCTGCATTTATATCAAGCCAATCCGTGGCATAAGTAGTCCATTATTGCACCATGCCAATCAGCCTCGCTACGCTCGGACGATAATCGTTTGATGCATAAATGGACTGCTAATGCCACTGACAGGCGTGACAGGGGATTTATACTAGTCAGTGCTATAAAAAATTGTATGATAATCATGGTATAAATGACATATCGCATGACGTGAATTATCACCCCTGTTATACTCGGGCGCTAATACACGTTGTGCCAAAATAATCCTGCCATTTATGCCACTAGTATCATAATGTACTATTGTAAAGTGGATTACATTCTGAAGTATTTCCCGGAAAAGAGAACGTCAATGGGCATTGACGCTCCTAAAAAAAGTAAATTGTGACGTTTTTACTTTAATTTAGTCGAATTTTCTATTTTTTGTACCGCTGGCATGAAAGATTAAAGTTTTTTTACCAAATCCTCAAAGGCAGTTAAATGCAGAACTTCGTTATGATTCTAATGATATAAATAACTCATTTTTGAAAAAAATGTCAGTTAACGGTTCTTTTACTTTGAAAGGCAGTATTATAATGTATTATTATCACTAAAACTTTAATATTTGAACAAACAGATGCAAAATTAATTATTAATAATTTCTAAGAAATGAACACTAATAAGTGGAATATCATATAAATCTAAAGTGATAAATCGATTAATCAATTTGCCAAACAAAATTGAATTGATTAATCGATGTATACAATATAATCAATTCCTATCATTTTAATTATCAGAAATCAGAAAGTGAGTGATTTTTTTCATGTTACCGGGGAGCCCAGCGTAGGCTCAGTGGGACAGTTGTCACCAGAAGTAGTACTGAGAAGTACCTTTTCCATTTTGCTGAGATGTAGCGCATACTTGTCGTGGGCGCGGAACTGCATGAAACGCATGTTGCTTGATTGAGATAGTTCCGTGATGCTCTTTATACTGGGAAAAAATCTGTTAAACAATAAATTTTGTTTGTTGGTTAATTTTTTACAATATAATTAAAAATGAAAAAATCTAAAATTATGCTAGCGTAAAAATTATTTCCTTTGGCAAAACTTTATATGAAGTTATCGTTATGCATAACTTTTGCTAAACGTGGCCAACAAGACTTTCCCGAACTTTAAATTTTTACAACTTCATGTTTGGTATAAGTTTTCAACAACTTTTTCTAAAGTTACAAAAAAGGAAGTAAAGTGTTTATGCGATATCTAACTCAAGTTTCGTATAACTTTGAACTAAGTTAGGCATAAACTTACTTAACTTTTTCTGAATTACGAGGAAGGAAATTAAAGTTTTTTTTACGAAATGTTACCGAAGTTTCGCAAAACTTTAAGCTAAGTTTCGATGAGTTGAAACAAAATTGTGTATATCTATTTAACTTTTTATTTGTTTTTGATAAAACGTATCTACAATATTTATTAATATTAAAATATATAAGTAGGTGTTTAAGCATTGAACCTTAGATATAAGAAATAATATATTTATCTAAAGAGGCGCCGTTTTTAATTAGGTAAGTTTAAAATAAAATTTATAAAATAAATAAAATTTTTACGCAATCATTTAAAAAAATTAACTTAATATATTTAAAATTTATAGAAGTTTTAAATAATTTTAAACAAAGTTTGGGATACATTACATTAAACTTAAGATTTAAATAATTTTGTCTTAATTAAAAAATAATAACATTTATTGAAATGATTGTATGCAAATAGTTTATTTTTAGTTCATCTACAGCTAAATCAATTTTAACTAGTTGTATATGGGTAAAATTCAAAAAGTTGTCAAAATCATGTTTTTTAAAAACTAAAAAAAAAATTCCTAAATTTTACTTGATATTTTTTAATATGTTTATCAATACTATAAATAAGAAGAAAACAATAATGGGCGAGCTGTATTTCAATTTTGGAAATATAACATGTGTATAATGTAAATAAACTTATAAAGTGTGGCACGAGGACATTTCTTTTCTTTTGTATACATTAAAAGTGATTACTTGGCAAGTAATATATATATATAATAACAAATATATTTCACAGTCAATTTAAAGCTCTTAAAGCCTACTTTCTTTTCCCGTAGTCCAAATCCTGATTAGATTTTTTTTTCGTTAAGAAAATTAGCGTTACACGAAGACATTACACTGAGAAAAATAGATTATAACTTTAGTTATAGATAGTAATAAAAATTACTATATTTTATAGGAGAGCTGGGACATTTCTGCATTATAACGATTTTTATTACATTTATAACAAATATTACTATAAATTTGATAAGGTTGGCAACAATCGTTTAAGAAATGAAACTATATCTTATTAGAAAAATTGCTATATTACATAGTAAAAATTATGCTATAGTAAAATTTGTTATGACAGAGTAAAAATATTTGATATCTTATGTTGGAATTAATGTTATAAAAATAATAAATTTTATTATGCATATAATAAATTTCATTATGCATATAATAAATTTTATTATGAATATAATAAATTTTACTATTTCAAATAGTAATGTCGAGTCGATAATTTGTAAATTCATTCACTGAAAAAAGGTTGGCGCAAAAGATGCCCTCTTGCGGATATATAATGCTCTAACGGCGGGCTGCCATGTGCGCTTTCCATTTAGAACGTATGCTGTCCGCTTTTGGAAAGCACTCGCGCAACTTTAGCTCATATGTAACGCAAACGTTGAGTATAAGCCTCGTCCTTCGATTTAGGACGACGGTTTAGGACGTATGTTGCACGGATTAGGACGTATGCTGCACGGAATTAGGAAAACATACATTCAAAACTCGAGCGCTGTTGTTTACCGACACGCGGCGCTAGTAGAGTACCAACCTTTTTTCAGTGTTTCTAACCTCAAAATTTTCTACCAAATTGAAAGTATAGTTGTGTAACATATGTAGACGATTCGAAATTTTATAAGTGACATGTCGTAATGGCGCAGTCGGTAACGTTCACGCTTTCCAATCTCGAGGTCCCGGGTTCGACTCCACTTCAGGTCCGTTTTTTTCTTAGGTAATTTATTTATATAAAATTGATTAACAAAATTTAAAATAATAAATTAAATGAATTTAAAAATTTCCAATGACAAATTTCGGGTACAAAAAAAAAAAAATTTTTTTCTACATATCTGTTTTCATAAATTTTACTATGTAATATAGTAATTTTTATTATAACGCAGAAATGTCCCACTCGTACTATATAATATAGTAATTTTTAATACAATCTATAGTTATATTTATTATAAGATTTCTCTCAGTGTAGAAAAGGTACGTTTTTTTATGGTTTGATTTAAATATATTTTCTCACCATATATAAAACCTTTTACATTAATAACTCTTTTAATTACTAAAATACATAATAATTTTTATATTTGACGACATTTAGCTCTAATTATTTGACTTCTTAAATGATTTTCACGATAAACTATTAAAAGTGTGACAAGAGGACAAAAAAATTGTCGTAACTTTGACGTCAGTTTTGAATACATTTTATTAAGTTATTGTATTTCTACACCTCACCATTAGATTCTTTATTTGAAAATCTTCAAAAATCATTCCAATAAAATTTTAATAACTATGTATTTAGATACTTTTTATTTTGAAAACAAAATACTTGTACGCTCCGGACGCGTGACACGAGGACATTTTCGTTTATTTTTCTTATTTATCCCTTTGGATTAGTCATTTAATCAAAGTTTTAATGGTTGAACAAGTTGATTAGGATTGTTACTAGCTAATTGTTGGGTTTAGACACGCACATATTATTTACATAAAAAGTTATTATGTATAAACACCTATTTTCAATTTTTTGAATTTCACCCATATAACTGTAAAAATGAGACGCAAAGAATCTTTTCAAAAATTATTCTTTTAAGTAAATACCCATATGGAAATAATTTATGTGAATAACTATTAATAACTGTGTATAAATGTGAAAAAATGTGAATAACTGTTAATAATTATAATAAACTACCGCAATTGAGGCATTAGTAACAGTAAATAACAGTTGATAACAGTTAATAATTGTTCACATTTATTTACATTTATTAACAGTTATTAACACTTTTTGACACTTTCAAAAATTTTCACACGTATAATCGTTTTTTTTTATATATACGCGAAAAATTTTGTAAATGTGAAAAACTGTTAATAACTTTTAATCAATGTGAAAAAATGTAAATATTTGTAAGAAAGTGTTAATAACTATAATTCAGTGTAACTAATTGCAAATAAATATAAATAACTATAAATAAGTATAAATAATAATAAATTATTCAGCAAATCAAAAATTTTTGAAAATGTGGGTAACTGTTAATAAATGTGTATAAATGGGTATAAATGTGTATGAATGTGAATAACTATAAATAACTATTAATAAACATTACTTTCAGTTAATAATTTATATTTAGCGTTCATAACTATTATTAACCATTATTAACTATTATTAACTGTTATTAACTGTTTTTTACTCTCATTAATTCTTAAATGTCTCAATTGCGGTAGTTTATTACACTTATTCACATTTTTACACAATTTCTCACAAAAATCATTTCCATATGGGTACTATTCAATTTTCTGATTTATTATTATTTGATAATTTAATAACAAAAAGTTTGCCAACATCAACAGATATATTATAACATACGTTTAAAGTATTATTTACTTTTATAAAATGTAAATCATTTGTTCTGTATATTAAGTTAATAGTTGAAACGAAATTTTGAGTTATGACACATTTGTATGTTTTTTCTGTACCCTATCGAAAAAGATCACGTGAATAATTTACGTAAATTTTTCACGTGATTTTTGTTTTATTTCATCACGTGAATTATTCACGTAAATTATTCACATGAATTTTATATTTTTAATATAAGAAGTATTTCAATAAATGTAATCTCTCAAATTAAAAGTATTTTAATTAATATGATTTCGTAAATTAAAAGTATTCAAATTGATATGATTTTTCAAATAAAATATGAGTCACTAGAAAAAAATTTGTGTTGCATTTCATTACGTGAATTATTTACGTAAATTATTCACGTGATGAAATGAAACACAAATTTTTTCTAGTGATTCATAATTTATTTGTAAAATCATATTAATTGTATCACTTTTTGTAAACTTTTACAAATAAACACGTATCTATCTATCTATCTAATTGAAATACTTTTGATTTGAGAGATTATATTTATTGAAATACTTCTTATTTTAAAAATATAAAATTTACGTGAATAATTTACGTGAATAATTCACGTGGTGAAATGAAACAAAAATTACGTGAAAAATTTACGTAAATTATTTACGTGATCTTTTTCAATAGGGTAATAATTTTCACATTCTGCTGTACATTCTTCCCAAAGACGAATACATGGGCATTTACAAATCCTAAAAAATGTTTTAATAAAACTTTTATGAGCAAAATCATCGTAAATGTATTGAACACATAAAGAGCTACTTTTTTTATTTGGTGTATAATATTCAGTTTTATAATAGATGCAATTTTTAAGGAGCCTATTGAAAAAGTGACATTTATTTTCATCTATTACTAAATTATATGTATTACAAACATCCTTAACATTATTAGGAATGTCTTTAACTTTCATAGAAGCGCCGCATATAAACGTTTTTTCATCAATCTCTTTTAATTTTCTACGGTGAGTGCCGGACTTTTCTATCCCTTTAAAGAAATCATAAATATTGCTATATCTTCTTATTAATTTATCTTTTATTTCATTTAAATAAAGGAAAGTTGTTATTGCAGAACATATTTGTAACTGGGGATGATTTGATCCGTGTACATAGCTTTTCAATACGACGTTAAAATTTTCGTACGTGGAACAAGTAAGTACCCATAGTGGTCCAACCTTTCTCACTTTGCCAGGTAAGTGTAATATAATAAATGAATATTACATGTTTTATATTTCTTACCATATAAATTTTCATATTTGATACAAACTCTGTTAAAATTCGTCTTGCAGTTTCTATTGTCTCATCACTTACACTTTCTAAATTTAGAAGCGTGATTGCATGGACTAAAAGTATGTACTGTTCGAAATATTTTTCGCTCATTATTCCATCTAATACAGGTAAATTATATACTGATAAAAATGTTTTTAATTCCGAAGTCTTTCAATTAGAAAATTCAGATATTTTTCGTGGCATACGAATATGCAAAAGATGAAGAAGTTAAATTTTTCATTCTTCTATCAATGATATTGGTAAAAAGGTGTAAAGATGATGAGTGACTATTATGATCTACATGAAACGAGAAATCTAATAATTTTTTCATAACTCCTTGATATATGCAGTGCATAGGATCTATAACTGTAGATTCTATATAATTGGGCATTAATACATTTAAAACTAATGGCTCTTTAACACTGTTGACAGGTTTTTTTCTCTTCTAATGCTTGTGCTGCATATGCCTTGGTATTTTCAGTGGTTCGTGTAGTATTAATCTCTATGAATGGATATGTTTGAATATATTGTTATATATTTAAAAATTGGGTATTAGCTGAAAGATCACAAGTGTCATTTATAAGCATACCTCTTACTTTTATAGGGTTTTCAATACCTGAAATTTCAAAGCTTGCTCCTCTATTTAACGTTTTTAAATCATTCTTAAAAGTTGATGAAAATATATTTGCTACTGGTTTGGATGTGCCAAACCACAGTCTTGCTACAATAGTATTTTCTTTTCTTATTCGCATTTTAATATAACAATTCAATTATTGTTAATTAGAATGGCCATATACTTATTTTCGATGACTTAAGAAGGGGCCGAACTATCTGTCTTTGTCTAATAGCGTTTTTCATCATTTATGTAAACACTATCCGGTATAACAAGAAAAAAATAGCAGCCCCCGCTAGATATTAGTATAATAAGTAAATTTTGTAATAACAACCAAATTTCTTCACTGCGTAGTTTTTGAATAATTAGAGACCTACCAAAAAAAGATAGGTTATATTCTAGATTGCTAGTAGGTCTCTAATTAGTCAAAAACTACGCAGTGAAAAAATTTGGTTGTTATTACGAAATTTACTTATTATACTAATATCTAGCGGGGGCTGCTATTTTTTTCTTGTTATAGCGGATAGTGTTTACATAAATGATGAAAAACGCTATTAGACAAAGACAGATAGTTCGGCCCCTTCTTAAACAATGAAACTCCGTCTGAATTCCAACATAACGTAATATTATTTGGATCCTCAAAAAAATCTTGAGGCAAAGATTTGTAAATAGATCCATCAAATATATCTTCGTGATTATTTTTATTTTTTTCATTTCGAGTAAAGCGACACATTAAATTTTCTTTGAAACCGATTCTCTTATACATTGAAGTTAATTGTTTTATAATGGGAATTTCCAAAAAATTACTTATTTGTTCATTATGATCCGTCACATCTTTATATAAATCTGTACTTAAAAAATGTTGATTTTTCTTCAAATTAAATAATCCTAATCCCCCCACTTTAACCCGAGCATCAACTATATATTTTTGAGTTAATTTAGGTAAATTTAAAAATGGACTAAATTCTTCTCTTACATTTAATTTCTATGAATAAAATTGTAACATTGCTACATTGTTATTTATTTCTCATAGAGAAAGCATTGTATCGATACAAAATTTTTTTTCGCCATATCCTGCCCGAAACTACGACTTTCGTCCTGGCACCGAAAAACAAAAGTCATAGTTTCGGCCCGGGTATGGCGAAAAAAAGTATACGCTCCACGGGAGGTAAAATGGCAACCCCATAGCACATATTTGCCACCCTCGCCTTAGGCTCGAGGTGGCAATTATATGTGCTATGGACTCGCCAATACTTCACCTCCCTTGGTGTGTAATATACTATTTTCTATTTTTTCATTAATTTGTACATATTTTTACTTGAGGAGTCCAAAAAATGGTTTCCAGAAAGTGTGTGTGTGTGTGTGTGTGCGCGCGCGCGTGTGTATGTGTGTGCGTGCGTGTGAATTCAGTATGTCAGTTAGATCTCTAAAACTACTCGATGGATTTGCTTCAAACATTGCATAAAATTTATTTTTTTGTCTAACGAGTCGGAAAGCTATTGAAAAATGGTTTTTTTGCCCTAGGCCACAAAATGACCATTTTGCATCCTACGGAAAAACATTAAATGTCTCGGCCTCGGGACAAAAAATAGTATATTAGACCATAAATGCATATTGATCATCCTAGCTCGTGCAACTATCGAGGCCTTGCTACGCTCGGCCCCAAAAAGTTCGCACTCATCGAGAATGATCAATATGCATCCTTGGTCAATAATATACTATTTTTAGCGTAGTTTTCATTCTAGAGCCATTTAAAGAATTTCCCTAATGGAAATTGAATCTGTGAATAACTGGGAATAACTGTTATAAACTGTTCAGTTTAAGACAGGAATAACAGTTATTCCCAGATATTTCCAGTTATTCCAAGTTACTCCCAGTTTAGTTTAGAAATAATTTTAGAAATTAGAGGCACTATAAGACTTATTCCTAATTAATTTCAGCTATTCCATTTATTTTCAGTTATTCTTAATTTAGTTGAAAAATAATTTTTTTCATGGTTATTTTTTTTATTTCTCTTTCCTTAGTTTAACTGGGAATAACTGGGAATTACTGTTATTCGTACCTCTGTTTTTTCAAATTATTTTAAAGCTAAACTGTAAATAACTGGGAACAACTGAGAATAACTTGAAATATTTATGAAAGCTTTCAGAAATATTTGCAAGGAAAGAATAAAAGATTTCAAACATCTTTCGATGAAAGATTGTTGAAAGCTTGCTATGTCCGCCTGAGGGACTGCAAATAAATATTTCAATGAAAGTTTTCTGAAAGATTTCAACAAGATTTTCTAAAATATTTCAACAAATATTTAAGAAATATTTATGCAATATTTCGAAGCAATATTTAAACAATCAAATAAATCTTTCATGAAAGATTTATGAAAGATTTCAGCAATATTTACGGTAACATTTCAAGAAAATATTTATAAAAGATTTCCACAATTTTTCATTGCAAAATTACCACAGTTTTAAAAATCTTTCATGTAAGATTTATGAAAGATAGTGTGAAGGTTTTTGGCTGAAGCATGGAGAACACTGGAGAGAAATCTTTTATAAATCTTTCAAACAGTTTTCCTTAAAAATTCCTATGAAAGCTTCCAACAATCTTTCGTTGTAGTCTAAGTAAACAAAAAATCTCGCAGAGAAATATTGTTGAAAGATTTTATAAAATATTTCATGAAGCTTTCTTTGAGAGATTACTACTATATTTCCTTGCAATATTACACGAAATATTTATGAAATATTGCGTCAAGATTTTTGGGAACAGCATGGAGAACGCTCAGGAGCAATCTTTCATAAATCTTTCAATTATGTTTCCTGAAAGATTTCGATGAAAACTTCCAATAATCTTTCATCGCAGTCTAAGTAAACCATAAATCTTGCAGAGAAATATTGTTGAAAGATTTCATGAAATATTCCGTGAAAACTTCTTTGTGAGATTGCTACTACGTTTCGTTGCAATATTATATTAAAGATTTATAAAAGATTGCGTGAAGGTTTCGAGGTACAGTAGGGAAAGCGTATGGGAGAAATCTTGCATAAATCTTTCAAACATGTTTCCTGAGAGATTTCAATGAAAGCTTCCAACAATCTTTATTCGCAGTCTAAGTAAACCAAAAATCTTGCAGTGAAATATTGTTGAAAGATTTACGAAATATTCCGTGAAGCCTTCTCTGTAAGATCGCTAATATATTTCCTTGCAATGTTGCATAAAAGATTTATGAAAGATTGCGTGAAGTTTTCGAGGTACAGCTAGGAGAACGCCTGTGAGAAATCTTTCATAAATCTTTCAATCATGTTTCGTAAAAACTTTCTTTGAAAGCTTTCAGCAATCTTTCATTGTAATATAAGTTAACCAATAATCTTGCAGAGAAATATTGTTGAAAGATTTATGAAATATTGTTTGTAATATTTCATCGAGATTTCATGAAATATTTCAATATAATATTACTGTAATATTGCTGAAAAATTTCATTGAAAGATTTTTTATTCGTTCGTTATATCTTGCTACGAAATATTTTAACAATATTTATAAAATATTTCTAAGAAATCTTTCACTGAAAGATTTTGAAATGTTTCACTGTTTTATTTCATGCTATGTGGGTGGAAATAACTGTTATTCCTGTCTTAAACTGAACAGTTATTCCCAGTTATTCCCAGTTATTCCCAGTTATTTCCAGTTATTTCCAGTTATTTCCAGTTATTTCCAGTTATTTCCAGTTATTTCCAGTTGTTTTCAGTTATTTTCAGTTATTCACAGATTCGATTTCCACTAGGGTTTAAAAAATTTTCGATTTTTCATTTTCTTTTTGGATTTTACGTAAACTAATCGAAAAATTTGCTTAAAAATTCGCATTGAAATTATTTTTGACTGCCAAAAGAACAAAAACTTTTGAAAACTAATTTTTGTAGCGCACTTTTAATTCTAGAGCATTTTAAAAATTTTTAAAAAAATTTTTATTTTTTATTTTTTTTTTATTTTACGAAAATCATTTAATAGATTTGCTCCAAAATTTTCATGAAAGTTATTTGCTACTATCTGAAGAAAACAAGCTTTGAAAAACTAATTTTCTCAGCGCAGTTGTAATTTTAGAGTATTTTAAAAATTTTCAAAAAGATTTTCATTTTTCATTTTTTTTTTATTTTACGAAAACCATTTAATAGATTTGCTCCAAAATTTGCATGAAAGTTATTTGCTACTGTCTGAAGAAAACAAGCTTTGAAAAACTAATTTTCTCAGTGCAGTTGTAATTTTAGAGCATTTTAAAAATTTTCAAAAAAATTTTCATTTTTTATTGTTTTTTCATTTTACGTAAATTACTCAATAGATTTGCTCTAGAATTTGTATACAAGTTATTTGCTACTGTCTTTATAAAATGAACTTTAAAAAAATAATTTTCTTACTAGGAGAGTATCAGACCTCCGGATCACGGATTTTGTTTAAACGTTGGGATAAGTTTTCAGATGTCAAAATATGAAAGGAAACAAAATTTTAGACCCCAACGCTCAATATTTCCCTAGTTACAGGCAATTGAAGAAAATAACTAGAAAAGTTACTAGATTTTCAAACGCATATAGTTCCTTAGCATTGATAGCTAGGAGCTTGAAACTTTTTTTAAATAAAAGCTGAGCTCAAATCCTTTCGAAATAGTAGTTATAGCATGTCAAAATATTATTTTTTCATAAAGTTATAGCGTGATAAACATTGGACCTGATTTTTCTTTTTAAAACATTAATTAATAACAAAAGCTGAAATTGGTTCAAATGTTTATTACGCTATAACTTTGGGAAAAAATAATATATTGACATGCTATAGCTACTATTTCGAAAGGATTTGAGCTCAGCTTTTATTTAAAAAAAGTTTCAAGCTCCTAGCTATCAATGCTAAGGAACTATATGCGTTTGAAAATCTAGTAACTTTTTTAGTGATATTCTTTAATTGTCTGTAACTAGAGAAATAATGAGCGTTGGGGTCTAAAATTTTGTTTCCTTTTATATTTTGACATCTGAAAACTTATCCCAAAGTTTGAGCAAAATCCGTGATCCGAAGGTCTGATACTCTCCTAGTTAGTGTAGTTCTTTGATCACTTCTTTTGATTTCTGATTCAACGCTTTCACTAACTCTTTTCTTACTTCCTCACTTTCTCTCTGTCTTTCTATCTTAGATTCATTCTCTTTTTTACCCTGTTTTTATCCATCCCTGACTCTCTTCCTATTTCCTAATCACTCTCTCACACTCACTAATTTTTCTTGAATGGAAATTATGTTTTTTTCATTGTAATCACTATTAAAAAATAAAGTCAAATAACTCTAACTCAAAGAGTGCCGTGAAAAAGCATTGCGCCAAAGCACTTGGCAGCGTTTTACTGTTAACTTGTTTAATATTTGGCTTCCAACTAAAACATCCAATGGGAAAAATTAAAGGATAAGCCATGGTTTCAATGTGTTTACTTATGACAGATATAACTAGATTTGTCTAATTTAAAATACATACAAATATCACGTTTTGTTGGTGGTAAACCGTTTTCACCAACAAAAACAACAGCGACTTTATTGCATTTGGCCTCGTTATAACAATTTTTATCGTAATTTGAATTTCGATTCAAGAACATTTTTATTTCTTTAGGATGAGCTGAATTTTTTCGAATTTTATCATTTTGTACGATTTAGCCTGGATATTAATTTCCCTGAAAATGTCATGGAATTCTTGTAATAATTTAAAAAAAAACCCTTGATATATCCCTGGTAGAAAATTCACCATCTCAAATGGTGAAAAAATTAACGATTGGCCAACTTTCTTAGTCAATTTTTAGCCAGTCACTGGTAAAAAGTTGTCGAGAAAATGGTGAATGATTTAATTTTAAAGTTGAAAAAATTGGAACTTAATTATTAAAATTTACATATATTTATTATATATATATATCTTATTTTAACTAATGTTCGATTTTCTTTTAATGTAACTATATATATTATTAATTGTTTCATAAATAAATTATTTGATTTATCACGCGTGAGCAGATAGTATAGTGCTGCAAACATTTTGCGTGGAGTATAGCTGTTAGGTTATGTATCTATATAGCGACAGCAGATGTTAGCAGAAAAGCGTGATCATAACCTATTTTGCTTAGTAAATATTGAAATAAGAAAAGAAAATATACAGAAAAGAAGGATGTTAAATATATTGATCAATTGATTTTAAATTATAAAGAGCTATACCAGAAAGATCGTAATTTGACAATAATTTGTAAGAATTAGATGAATGTCTTGAAATATACACTGAAGAAGTTAAAAATAATTTTTTTTAACGAAAACTATGAAGACTTAATGTGTTATATTAAAGAAATCAAACAATTACAAGTGGGTTGCAGTAAACAACATTGCTCATAGGCATGTTGATGATCTTTTGAAAATATTAAAAGAAAATTTAATTGCTGTTCTGCCCAAGTTTACAAAAATGTATTTAAATTGTAATGTGAAAAGATGGGAAAAAAATATTTTACTTTTTAAGAATTATTCTAAAATAAATAATATATTGAAATATTATTGTTTAATAATTTATAAATAATTTATTATTTTAAAATTGATAAGTTCTAACTTTTCAAATAAAATATTATAATAAAATTAAATATATTCACCATTATTTTGTAAACTTTTCACCATGAAAGGTCGCTAGATAGCAGGGTATTTGGCCATGATTTTTAGCATTTTTTTGCCAAATTGATAAAAAATGGCCTATGCTTGGCCAAAAGATGCTGAAAATTTCTACCAGGGATTATGAAGGAAAATAAAAAAACATTTGAAAAAAGATTAGCACCGAGTGAGCGTCAGCGAGCGAGGTAGAAGATTCTAGTAATATAATAAAATAATATATGCTATATATGATCAAGCAAATGTAGTTACAAAAAAAAACGAAACAAAAATAGATTATAAATTAATATAGAAAGGCATAGTTTAAAAAAATCTGTCGTAAGTTGAACATTTTTTTTTAAATTTAAAAAACAATAAAAATAGTTAGAAAAACATATAATAAAATATGGAAAATTTAAGATACCCCGTGTTTAGTACATAGTACAAAGTGCTCGATACATGTACTGCACATTAAATTAAGTCATCTAGCATGCACGGTGCAAGTTACACGTTGGATATACCCCTAAAAAAACCTTTAAAGAGGTAAAAGTGCGGCAAGTTTGCTTTTTTCTCTTAAGTAATATTTTAATTCTATCTTCATAAACAATTCTTTAAATTACAAATAATTTTAATTACATTCTCCAAACATACCTTTTAATTTTATTAAAGAACTTTATTAACATTAAAACAATGTTCATATTAATAACAAAAATACGCCATAGAAAGTTCTGAAATCAATATGAGTAAGTCAAGTTTTTATTGTCACGTATATATATAAAATACAACAATTTCATAAAGATTTATTTATTTATCAGAAACATTTACCATTTACCAAAATATACTTTACAAAATTTATCTTAACCCTTAAATGGTAGTTTCATTTTTGGAAACCTTAAATGATAACGATGGGTTACTCCTTTCTAAAGCTTTAAGTATATTATATATTATTAGAAATTGATAATAGCTTTATTTTTATGTTAAGATTTCATGAGATTAATAAATTAATAAAGTTAATTAAAAAATTTTGTGAAAAATGCAGTCATAATAGAAAAAAAGATAACACAATTACTTGTTATTTAAACATCTAATGCAAAACTAAAAATTAAAGAGAGTGATGTTATAGTTATAAACACACTTACCAGGCCCATACTCCCATAGCTATAGATGTTTTCAGTGTTTTGACACTAAAATGTTTAATAACCATTATTTATAAAAGCTTAAAGTTTTTATACAAAGTAATTTGTCAAATAAAAATAAAAATAATTTAATACCCTACTGAAAAATATATATGAGATCTCATTTATATTTTACATTTTCAACCCTACTAAAAAAAAATATGAGATCTCATATGAGATCTCACATGCGATCTCAAATGAGATCTCACATGCGATCTCATATGCGATCTCATATCAGATCTCATATGAGATCCCGTATGAGATCTCATATATATTTTCTATTTTCAACCCTACAAAGAAATATATATGAGATCTCATATGAGATCTCACATGGGATCTCATATGAGATCTCATTTATATTTTACATTTTCAACCCTACTAAAAAAAAATATGAGATCTCATATAGATATTTCAGTAGGGGTTGAAAATATAAAGTATATATGAGATCTCACACGAGATCTCATATGAGATTGTTATATGAGATCTCATGCGAGAACTCATATGAGATCGCATGTGAGATCTCATATGAGATCTCATTTATATTTCTTAGTAGGGTTGAAAATAGAAAATATATATGAGATCTCATACGGGATCTCATATGAGATCTGATATGAGATTGCATATGAGATCTCATGTGGGATCTCATTTGAGATCGCATGTGAGATCTCATATGAGATCTCATATATATTTTTTAGTGGGGTTGAAAATGTAAAATATAAATGAGATCTCATATGAGATCTCATATATATTTTTCAGTAGGGTAGACATTCTATGAATTATATCATAAAAATTTAAGGTTTAAAAGAGCTTTTTATATGACAGTGGTCGCTCGCTAAACATTGTTGTAAGATGTGTAAGATGTAAGTTGAGTAAAATAGTATATAGTTGTTGAAACAGTCAAAAAGATAAGGAGTGATAATGTTTCACCTATAGCCATGGGAGTATGGGCCTGGCAAGTGTGTTTATAACTATAACATCACTCTCTTTAATTTTTAGTTTTGCATTAGATGTTTAAATAACAAGTAATTTCGTCATCTTTATTTCTATTATGACTGCATTTTTCACAAAATTTTTTAATTAACTTTATTAATTTATTAATCTCATGAAATCTTAACATATAAATAAAGCTATTATCAATTTCTAATAATATATAATATACTTAAAGCTTTAGAAAGGAGTAACCCATCGTTATCATTTAAGGTTTTCAAAAATGAAACTACCATTTAAGGGTTAAGATAAATTTTGTAAAGTATATTTTGGTAAATGGTAAATGTTTCTGATAAATAAATAAATCTTTATGAAATTGTTGTATTTTTTATATACGTGACAATAAAAACTTGACTTACTCATATTGATTTCAGAACTTTCTATGGCGTATTTTTGTTATTAATATGAACATTGTTTTAATGTTAATAAAGTTCTTTAATAAAATTAAAAGGTATATTTGGAGAATGTAATTAAAATTATTTGTAATTTAAAGAATTGTTTATGAAGATAGAATTAAAATATTACTTAAGAGAAAAAAGCAAACTTGCCGCACTTTTACCTTTTTAAAGGTCTTTTTAGGGGAGATTTCATAAATTTTTCAAAGTCTAAAATTCTTCTACTTTTTATATTGAATAAATATAATATTCCTAAGTTCTGTAAGATCATTTGACCTTTATTAACTCTAAAAGCTTGATTTTGTAATTGCCTTGTATGATCTATCATGAGTGCAATAATTACATGTAACATTTACAGTATTATCTCATTTCTGTATTTTATTATGTATAATATATATTATATTTTTTGTTACACACTTTTTGTAAACTTTTACAAATAAATACATATCTATCTATCTATCTATCTATGTGAATTTCAAAACTAGGGCCACATGGACCTGTTGGATTCTACTTACTTCACTTATTCGAATTCTACTTTAAGATTTCATTTTTGTCAGTGTATTATGCAGTATTTCCCAATACTTTATTATTGTCAATATTCTATGAAGTATTTTCTTACTTATTATTTAATATGTTGAAAGTTTATTACAATCCACTTAAGTAAAGTAGAATGTAGTTATGCAATATTATATTTTGTGCATATTCAAATTTAATAAGCATACACTAAAATGTCAAAGATATATACTTATTAATTAAGCTCTTAAGGTAGCCCTGGAAAAAAAAATAAATTTAAATGTAACGATACATTTTTTTTTATATCAATTAATAAAATTTCTTTTTACCTTAAATTTATCTTAAATACAAGACTTTGGTCCATGAATAATTTTAAAAAATCTCATCTACTGATCAAAATCTTTTCTTTTATTCAAACACTTGATTGTGGTGGTTATCGTAAGCTTTCTCAGTCAATTTTCAACAAAATAACTTAAATGTTTCCATAGATTTTCAATTTTTATATCTTCATAAAATAATAGTTCTGATTATCAAAAAGAATTTAAAAGTTTAGTTTAGAAAAACCTTAAAATATGGGAAAAAATAGATATTTTTGTGAATTTCATGTATGTAATTCAGTTCAACATTCACTTAAACATATATTATCAGCATTATTATTTTGTAAAGATACATATATTGAAGATCTCTGAAAATTATGAAGTCAATTTAGTTTAAAATTAACTTAGAAAGTGTCATCAATAATTTCTTTGACTTTTTCGAATAATCTCGTTGATCAATAAAATGAATTTTAAGCATCAGATCAGATTTTTTAAAGCTATTCATGGACCAAAGATTTGTATTTAATATATATTTAAGATAAAATAGTTTCATTATTTATTATTATAAGAAGAAAAGATTACTATCACATTTAAATTTTTCGACATTCTTTCGAGCTTAAACTCACTTATTAGTTCCGATATCTTAATACACATTTTTAATATCATAGTGTATATTTTTATTTGAACACTCGCATAACAATTTCAATTAACAAAATGTATTTCAAATTTTCAATTTTTAATTGAAAATTTGGAATAAAATGTTACTTATTATTCCTTTTGCGTTACTGAGATTTTCTACTTACTTCAAGATTTCAGTTTTGCCAAGTGTATTATGTAATATTTTTTTAGTATTTTTGTTAATAAAGTGCTCAATGTAGTATTTTTTTACTTTTTATTTAATACATTAAAATTTAAAACAAAAAGCTAATTTCTCAAAACTATAATTTAGTATTTTTCTTAAAACTATAATTTAATAGATTTAATCTATTAAATTTAAAACTAAAAATAAAGTTAATGATTTGTATTAATAATTATGTTAGTAGATTTTATAAAAAATTATTAATAATGTTACAAAATGTGTAATACCAAACATGTATATACATGTTTTTCACATATTATCATATACAATCAAAATATTATTTTTAATCTCAATTAATGTACAATATTTATGTACACCATTTTAGCATACAATTGCTAAACCTTGAGACAGAGTTAATGAAAAATTGTCATATATTTATCAAATAAGATTTTCACAAATCTAACCTAAAAAATTGTCTGCTTATTAATAATAAATTTATAAAATACATTTTTCACATATATAACCTAAAAAACTGTCTCTTTACAAATCACAATCAATTTAGTTTATTTAAATATAAATTCACTTATTCCCTAGTGGAAATCGAATCTGTGAATAACTGGGAATAACTGTGAATAACTGGGAATGACTGTTATAAACTGTTCAGTTTGAGACAGGAATAACAGTTATTCCCAGTTATTCCCAGTTATTCCCAGTTATTCACAGTTATTCCCAGTTATTTACAGTTTAGTTTAATAATAATTTGAAAAATATAAATTTGAAAAAATGAAAAAAATATATATTTTTTTTATTTTTTTTTCTATTATAAATATATTTGGGAATAACTGTTATTCGTACCTCTGTTTTTTCAAATTATTTTTAAGTTATAAACTGTGAATAACTGGGAATAACTGAGAATAACTGGGAATAACTGGGAATAACTGGGAATAACTGGGAATAACTGGGAATAACTGTTATTCCTGTCTCAAACTGAACAGTTTATAACAGTCATTCCCAGTTATTCACAGTTATTCCCAGTTATTTCCAGTTATTTCCAGTTATTTCCAGTTATTCACAGATTCGATTTCCACTAGGGTTAATTATTATTTTTGTAAAGACTAAGTAAATAAATAATAATAATCACACTAAGAATTGTACTGTATTTTCAAAAATTGAAGCCAATGTGGAGCAACGCAACAGCTGATTAATCATCAAATATCCGATAGCATCAAAGCAATCAGATTTAATATATGTGTATGTACACCATATATACTGCGGTTATTCTTGCTGTCTCTTTCGTACTCATTCTAATGTATATGAATGGACTCTCTTTTTTCTAAGTTCGTCACTTTCAAGACACTGCTGTTTGCTGTTACTCGTTCTCTCTCATTCACTCTATGCATATGCCACATGTTATCTTCTCTCTCTCTCTCTTTTTTCTTTATACGTACGCCTGCTCAGGCGACTGCGCGCGCAACTTCCGTCTCATACGTTTGGCTAAATGAGAAAATTATTAAAAATAAGAAATCGCGGGTCTAGCCTACATATCATACAAAAAATAATAAATACGTCATTTTTTAGCTGTTTTTGGTATGAAATGTTTATAAGCATTATATTATATATATATATTTACAAGTAATTAACAAATAAATACATATATTTAATATATATTTTGTGAGTTTCAATTTTTAAAATTTGAAACCTAAAGTAAATACCCTACTGAAAAATATATATGAGATCTCATATGAGATCTCACATGCGATCTCATATGAGATTTTGGCACGAGATCTCATATGAGTTCTCATATATACTTTATATTTTCAACCCCTACTGAAAAATCTATATGAGATCTCATATGAGATCGCATATGAGATCTCATATAGATTTTTCAGTAGGGTAGGTCTTGTCGCGCACGATGCGGCTTCGCAAACTTGCCTTTCAAGGCGCTATCGCGCCCCATGATATCGTTAAATAAAGAGTCAATCTGTGAATAAAGTATCATATACCGTTATTAAGATTTAGAACCATATAAAAACCGAGATAAAAGCTTTAAGATACGCGTTAATTATTAAAAATATTAAAACATATTTTTTAAAATTTAATTTTAAATATTTCGAAAAATAGTAAAATGACAACATTTATAACAAATGTTCAACTTAATACTAACCCATTTGGAAATAATTTCTATGAATAACTATTAATAACTGTGAAAAAATGTGAATAACTGTTAATAACTATAGTAAACTACCAGAACTAAGACATTATTAACAGTAAATAACAGTAAATAACAGTTAATAACAGTTGATAATTGTTATGAATAGATAATAATAATAATTAACTAATAATAATAATTCAATGTCATTTATAGTTATATATAAATAATCGCAATTTTTCACATTTATTAACAGTTACCTTAGTGGAAATCAGTTTTGCTAATAACTGCAAGCAACTGCTAATAACTGTTATAAATAGTTTGGTTTGAGACAGAAGTAGCGGTTATTTGCAGTTAATAGTAGTTATTTGCAGTTATTAACAGTTATTAACATTTATAAGCACAACAATTTTGTACAATACAATTTTTAAAAATAAAGATAATAGTAACAGTTATTTGCAGTTATTTTTTTATTTTTGCAGTTATTTACCGTTATTTGCGGATTCTTGCAGTTATTTGCAATTATTTTCTGATTTTTGTTTACATTTCAGCATGTGTTCAAATCTGTAGTTCGTATATACATACGAAGAATCAAATTTGTAAATAACTTTAATTTATTCAAAAAAAGGACACTATCATTTATAATAAATGTGATAAAATTTGTGATAATTTTGTTAAAAGCATACAGTAACGTTTAAAAGTGCGTAAAAAAATTTTTTTTCAGAAACTCAACTTCAAACTGCGATATTTCGGAAATGGCTCGATAAATTTCAAAAATCTGGACAGCGTTTAAAAGATTAGACAAAATACTATCTTTTTGTATCCTGCTAATGTAAACAAAAATTGATTTGCGACATTGGAAAATATTATCATATCTAAAACTGATTTTCTTGTACTTTCCATTTTTGCGCATTTTTAGCCACACGCAGGAAATAGATACAAAAAAATCATTAAACATATAAATTTAGGAAATTCACTCTACTTTTCAATCGCGTTCGAATTTTTTAATTTTATCAATTCCTTAAAAAGTTACATTTGATTGATTAAAATTTAAAAATTCGTAAAAATAAAAATTTTTTCTATCATTATATATAGAGTTAAAAAAAATGATAAAAATATTTGGCAGGGCCCAAAAAAATAGTATTTTGTCTGATCTTTCAAACGCCGTCCAGATTTTTTAAATTCATCAAGCCGTTTTCGAAATATCGCAGTTTGAAGTTGAGTTAAAAATAAAAAAAATTTTTACGAACTTTTGAGCGGTACTGTATATGAAAAATTAAAAAAATTTTTAAAAACCGTACAATTGTTAATAACTGTAAATAATTGCAAGAAATTGCAAATAACTGTAAATAAACGCAAATAACTGCTAATAAATGTTAATGAAATAGCAAATAACTGCTTATGAATGCTAGTAATTGCTAATAACTGCTAATAACTGATGATAACTGCTATTAACTGCAAATAACCGCTACTTCTGCCTCATACTAAACTATTTATAACAGTTATTAGTAGCTTTTAGCAGTCATTTGCAGTAACTAGCAATCATTTTTAATTATTAACAGTTATTAGCAAAACTGATTTCTACTAGGGCAGTTTATAATTGTTATTTAGCGTTCATAAATATTATTAACTATTATTAACTGTTATTAACTGTTTTTTACTTATATTAATTCTTATTAATGTCTTAATTGCGGTAGTTTATTACAGTTATTAACAGTTATTCATATTTTCACACAATTTCTCAAAAAAATCATTTTAATATGGGTCCGACACATCAATTAAAAAGAAAAGATTAAAATCGGACCATTAGAAGCCGAGATAATCGTACTTTTGGAATACGCTGTATTTTTTAAGACTTGATTTCACTTTTCAATCAACTTGCTCCATCACGTGACTCTCTGCGTTTTCATCGACTTTTCGAGTGATCAGAGTAATTTTAATCGATGCTTTTTATGTGTTTCTAAAGAACGCATGATTTCAAAACTTTTGCCTAAAAAGGGCTTTGCCTTTTTGAAAATATATACGTATTTTAGTTATGTATCTCAAATACGTAGCAAAGTTACGTAATCCATACGTAACAAAGCGTTCGAATTTGTTACGTATTATGAGATACGTATTTGATATTGATGATACGTAGTTTCAATACGTATTCCAAGGGAGCATACGTAATTAAGCAAGATTCATTGATGAATCAATTAAACTATGATACATATTCCATACAAGAGATACTTAATTTCTGACACAATATCTACAAGACAGGTTTCGTAATAAAGGTACGTAATTTTTTCCACATAATACATATTCTGAACACATCTTCCAATTGGGATACGTAATTTTTATAAATACTTGTGCTAGATATATGTATTTTTGATACGTATTTAATGCGCATAATATGTAATTTTCGATTCGGCTTGAATGCATATTGATTCTAGGAATACATAATTTTGAGAACTACCCCAGCGGAAAAAATAAACGAAAGTAATTGAAAATTTCTGAAAGAAACTGAAAGAAACTGAAAGAAACGGAAAGTTCTTGTGAAAATTGGGACGAAACAATTGGTACATTTTAAAGTTTCAGAAATTTTCGGAAGTTTTCTGAATGTCATTTTATATCATTTTCTAAGTGGATATAGGAAAATCAGCTGTCATAATCATTTTGGTTCATTTTAGTTTTTTTAAAATTTATTTAAATTTTTTTAAACTGTTTCAGTTTCATTCTTTTGGTTTCAGCTTCTTTCTATTCGTTTTCATTTCTCTCGTTTTCTTTCATTTAATTTCAGTTTGTTTCATTTTATTTCATTTTTCCTTAAACTAATTCAGTTTGTTTCTGAATATTTCCAAAACTCTTGTAATTAATCAGATTATTTCATTTTAAATTTGGAAATAAGTAATGAATTGTGAAAACTGAAACAACATGAAACATATGGAAAATTTTTGTAAAATTATAAAATAATTGGAACATTTTGAATTTGTTTTAAAATTATTACAAGTTTTCAGTATTTTTCATTTTATTCAATGTTAAAAGTAAATATGGAAAAAATTAGATTTCATACAAATTCCGATTTTTTCAGTTTGTCTCTATCTGTTTCAGTTTTATTCAGTTTCTTTTGATCTGTTTCAGTTTGTCTCAATTTACTTTAGTTTCTTTTCACTTGTTTTAATTTATTTCAATTTACTTCAGTTTCTTTCAATTTTAAAGTTTTTCTTTCATGTTAAAGTTTCCAGATATGCTATTGTGGACGTTAAAAAACATAAATTTAAGTTAAAAAACAAAAATTTAATTTTTTATGTATGTATAAACAAAACTTTATTTGTAAAATTAATTTATAATGAAAATAATTTTCTAGATCATAGTTTTGTGATATGTTTGTTTAACAAAAAAATGTCTGTTGAAATAGTTGAGTATTAACGATTTCCCAGTCTACAATTTCAAGCTCGATTCCTTTTTTAAGTGGGCTCAAAATTGAGTTTTTAGCTTGAAATTTTTGATTAAGTCGAATTTTAAATACTGAAATATTAAATTATTTAACAGGTTAAGTATATATTTCAAATTATTATTATCAATAAATGTTATTTTCTAATATTATTCGTAAAATTTAAAAAGTTTCGGTAAGATTCGGAATGTTTTCGAATTTTTCCGAAAATTTCTGAAAATTTCCGAGGGTTTTCGAGAGTTTCTGAAAATTTCTAACAATTTCTTTAAAAATTTTTTAATAATCTTATTGAAATACTTAAATAATTGGAATAAATCCAAAAACTTCAAAATTAATAGGGAAAACTTTTGGAAAAATTTAAAAAGTTTGGAAAAAATTAGAAATCAATTGAAGGCCCGGATGCAATAAGGGCATTTACGCTCGGAGAACGCAAAACTGAAGTCACTTGGTAGTAAAAATTTCATTTTCTTCAAATAAATTTCAAAAAATTTGACGTTGTAAAACTCATCATGCCGCATCTTTTTTATATTAACAGTTTTTTTAGAAAATTTTTATTTTTCAAGAAAAAAATTAGAAAAAAGAAAATTTTTTACATTAAATTTCAATACTTTTTTAAACCTAAATCGTTGTAATTCGAGTAAATATTAACCGATTTCGCTGAAATTTGAAATATATTTTCTAAATATCATAGCGAAACTTATGATGATTCTAAAAAATGTTAATTCTCAAATTGTTAGTCGCAATTGTTTATTAATTAATACAAATTACAAATTGTGCGTTTATAATGTACTCGAGAAAAAAGTATCGAGGGAACTTTCAAGTACAAGAAACTTGTAGCGAGAAAGTTTTTGGTTTTTGTGTAAAGAAGATTTGTGGAAAGTTTTAAATCGATTGATAAATAATTAAAAAAGATATAACGACATTTACAAGTAGAGCGCATGCGGTCGAGCGCTGCAGTTTTCTTATAAGTTAGATTCTCAGTGAATATTACGTCAACTCAATGACTCTTGGTAATATTATTTGGAAAAAGCAATAGTACAAATATAACAATATGATATTTATTAAAAGTAAATAAACATATAAATAAACAAACAAATAAATACATAAACAAAAATCTGTAATGTAATTATTTAATAATTAAATAATTACATTACAGATTTTTGTTTAATACTGATTTTTTTATTGTTTCAAAGGATTTCTTTTTTAGTTTGTCTGTTAAACCTTTTTTTCTTTCGCATTAGTAATATGAGTTTTCTAAAATACAAAATGTCATATTTTTAAACAATATAATGTTGGGATTTATATTCATAAAAGTAAACATATATGCCTATGTACGTTCACTTTTAGGAATATTTGGCTACCAGTCTTCTTTTGTATAACGACTAGACTTGTAAAATTTTTCATTACGAGGAATGAAAATTATTTTATACTTATAATGGAATCAAAAAACGGTCGGAAAAGAACGATGTATCATTTCTTGTTCTTTTTTGAACGTTTTATGATTCCATTATTCCCCATGGTGTACAATTTCACAAGTCTAAACCTTAAACAAAAGAAGACTAGTAGCAGAATATTCCTATATGTTACGACCACAGCACTTGCCTAAATCGTGTATATATATATATATATATATATATATATATATACTAGGGGGGGTTCCCCCTTGCTCGCTTCGCTCGCCAACCCCCCATTGTCAATATCAATTATCAAATCAATATCAATTTCCAAGAGAACGTTCTTAAATTAGATAACAATTAATTAAATTAGCTAACAATTAACTACCTTTCAGCTATCTCTCAGCTAACTTTCAGCTGAATTTTATCTGAATTTCAGCCAAGTTTTAGCTAACTTTCAGCTAAATTTTATCTGAATTTCAGCTATCTCTCAGCTAACTTTCAGCTAAATTTTATCTGAATTTCAGCTATCTCTCAGCTAACTTTCAGCTAAATTTTATCTGAATTTTAGCTATCTCTCAGCTAACTTTCAGCTAAATTTTATCTGAATTTCAGCTAACTTTTAGCTAGCTTTCAGCTAAATTTTAGCTGAATTTCAGCTAGCTGAGTGCACATAAAATTCTTATACACGGCGGCGGCGGCGGCGGCGGCGTAGGCGATATATCTTTATTATATAGAGATATATATATATATATATACGAACAAAATTCATAATAATGTTTATATAGAAGAAGAGTGAACGTACACACGCATATATGTTTACTTTTACAAATATAAATCCCAACATTATATTGTTTAAAAATATGACATTTTGTATTTTAGAAAACTCATATTACTAATGCGAAAGAAAAAAAGGTTTAACAGACAAAATAAAAAAGAAATCCTTTGAAACAATAAAAAAATCAGTTTTAAACAAAAATCTGTAATGTAATTATTTAATTATTAAATAATTACATTACAGATTTTTGTTTATGTATTTATTTGTTTGTTTATTTATACGTTTATTTACTTTTAATAAATATCATATTGTTATATTTGTATTATTGCTTTTTCCAAATAATATTACCAAGAGTCATTCAGTTGACGTAATATTCACTGAGAATCTAACTTATAAGAAAACTGCAGCGCTCGACCGCATGCGCGCTACTTGTAAATGTCGTTATATCTTTTTTAATTATTTATCAATCGATTTGAAACTTTCCACAAATCTTCTTTATACAAAAACCAAAAACTTTCTCGCTACAAGTTTCTTGTACTTAAAAGTTCCCTCGATACTTTTTTCTCGAGTACATTATAAACGCACAATTTGTAATTTGTATTAATTAATAAACAATTGCGACTAACAATTTGAGAATTAACATTTTTTATAATCATCATAAGTTTCGCTATGATATTTAGAAAATATATTTCAAATTTCAGCGAAATCGGTTAATATTTACTCGAATTACAACGATTTAAGTTTAAAAAAGTATTGAAATTTAATGTAAAAAATTTTCTTGTTTTTAATTTTCTTCTTGAAAAATAAAAATTTTCTAAAAAAACTGTTAATATAAAAAAGATGCGGCATGATGAGTTTTACAACGTCAAATTTTTTGAAATTCATTTGAAGAAAATGAAATTTTTACTACCAAGTGACTTCAGTTTTGCGCGCTCCGAGCGTAAATGCCCTTATTGCATCCGGGCCTTCAATTAAAATACTCTAAAATATTCTGATTATTTCAATTAATATTCTAAAAGATTCTGGAAAAATATGAAGAAATTCATAAAGTTCTAAGAAAAATTTAAAACTTCTGAGAAATTTTGAAAAATTTTGAAGCTATCCGAAAATTTCCGAGAGACTCCGAAATATTCTGAATATTTATCGAAAATAAATGTTTAATTCTGGAAAGAATCTAAGATATTTTGTAAAAAAATGAAAAGAAATGAAAATAAATGAAATATACGGAAAAAAGCGGAAACAAACTTAAATACTTTGAATGTCTCGTCCCAATTCTACCAAAGTCTCTCCAACCGATTTCAATTCTTACTGTTTCTTTCGGTTTCCCTCATTTTATTTCTGATTACTTCTAAAACTTTTCGAATGATTTCAAGTTTTTCATTTATTTTTTCCGCTGGGGTAGATACGTATTTACGAATCAGAGTTCATATTTAGAATACGTAATTGTAGGCTGCACACATGTAAAAATTGAATATTTAATGTGAAAAATACGTAATTTACAATCGCAGTTTCAGGCTCGAATACGTATCACCAGTACAAATACGTAATTTCAAGCATAAGATACGTATCTACGAGGCAGGTTTTGTAGTAATGATACGTAATATTTGCCACATACGTATCCTGAACACATGCCGTAATTAAAACACGTAATTTTCATTTATATGTATGCCCATTATATGTCTTTTTAATACGTATTTCAAGCGGAAATTACGTAATTTTAAATCGCAGTTCTGGGCTTGAATACATATGGCCAGTACAATTACGTAATTTCGAGCACAAAATACGTATCTATAAGGCGTGATTCGTATTCAGAATACGTAATTGTAGGCCACTCACATGTCAAAAGTACGTATTTGATGCAAAAAATACGGCATGTTCGATCGCAGTTTTAGGCTCGAATACGTATCTTGTGCTCGAAATGATCTATTTATACAGGTGATAAGTATTCAAGCCCGCTATTGAAATTAAAAATTACGTATTATTTGCATTTAATATATAATATAAATCCATATCTCATGCATAAATATCGATGAAAAATACTTATCTTAATAACAAAAAATACACATATTGGGCATATACACTGCCGCCGAGATACTTTTACCCCACTTCGTCTAAAATCGACTTATCTAAAAAGTTTTATAACTCTGGAAAAAATGGCCGTAGCCTAAAAATTCCAGCGGAATTCGAAAGATTGTTGAAAATTCTTTCAAAAACTATTTGTTTGATATAAAAAAAACATTTTTTTCGGATCTCTTATCCTTGTTTAAAAAGAAATTTTTTCAACTTTGTTTCGACTTTGTAAAATAGTGTTCAATTTTAGTAGAAATCGTTACATTAATACAAAACTAAATAGGTTTTGAAGCTTATATTTCAACGATGAAAATGCAATGTCGAACGTCTAGATTCAACCTTTTAAACCAGAGTTATAAGATTTTATGTTTAAAAATAAGGTTTTTTTCGATGTATGAATATCTCTGAATTTAAGAGGAATAGAAAAATTTGTCAAAGAAAAAAATGTTCCTTTTTGGTCAAATAATAATAATATATAATAAAAAATTGATTTCGGAAAAAAAATTTTCTAGAATGTATATTTAAGGAGCTATAAATAAAAGTAGGATGAAATAAAATCGTATTTTTTCACTATTTGTTTAATAGCGAATTCAGCACAACTCTTTCAACCGGCGCATATCGAAATTATCATAGCTAACGTAATTTCGCAGACATTCAAGCATAAATTAGCGACTATATAAAAAACATCCAAATCTACACTGAGAGAACATTGGCTCGTCTGCTGGAAACTCTAAGTACAGCCGCTGCATCGTTGATTCGTGCAGAAGCGCCACAAGATTCGGGGGCCCAGCCGTCCCAAAACGACTAATATACATCAGCTGAGTTTCTCTTTTCGTCCACCAGAGGCGCTTTTCAGATATCGTAGGCGCTTTTTGTATATCATAAGCGCAAGACTAAGACGAATGCTGCACTGTTTCGGGACAGCAGCAGCACCAAATCAAAGGACGAATCAATTCATGCGTTTTAGAGTTCTGCTGTACTAGTAAGTGCAGCATTTATACCAATATTCTCTCAGTGTACCCATTAAAAAACAGATCCCGTCTGGACTATCAGTAGAAATTTTAATTAAATGCAAAATTAAAATTTTACCATTTTATGATTTAATTTTCTAATTTTTGGGAAAACTGTAGAACATATCAACGTGTCGTACGAAAATTATGACTCTTGAACTATTTACGACGAAAAGTATTAAAGGGTACCCCCCGTTAAGATAGTCAATTTTGCCCTGTTCCTGCAATTTTTGTTTGACCTTGTAACTTTGTTTAAGATTAAAAAAAAATAGTTTTTGTCATATTTGCAGACCACGACCCCCCTCCCCCTGTCCACAGCATGGAAAAAATGACTTTTTCACTATTTATTTTTTTTCTTCGCATCTAGTTGGTAAAAACAACCCAAGAAAATTGTGCTTATAGCTTAAATGGTGACAAATCACGTAGAATTTTTTCATAAAGATTTGATGATGCTACATAACCTAAAAGGATAAAAAAAAATTCAAACCCTTTCTTTTTTCACGGAAAATGCGGTACAGGGCCAATTCTTGCAAAAAAACTTGTATTTTGTTTAAAATTACTTGCCTGAATTTTTCCAGATATTTCCTGTTGGTGCGCCATAGTTAAAAATGCAAAAAACTCATTTTTCTGACGTTTTTGGCTGATTGTAGCTCATTTGCAGACTTTGTATTATTATTTATATTATGAAATTGTATTCTAGAACTTTATTTATGGATTTAATTATGCAATCAAGTCAGAAAAATAAGATTTACAAATATCCGCATTATTTTTTTGCACGAATCCACATTTTAGATTAGGTATTTAAACACTTCTTTCATGATTTTCTTGATATTTCACTACTTTATATGTGATAAAATCTTTTAAATATTATATTGCTTTAATAAAAGAAAATATTTTGGTAAATAAGTCATTCCATAGGTACAGCTATATTAAGTACGGTCAAAATATCAACTTGAGATTACATATGAATTTATATTTCGTAAGAAAAACTTATCAATACAAACATTATCATCATGATTTAATAATATGAACCTTGACTTTGGCATTTTTAACACTATGTAATCTAAATCTGCACTTAAGTCACACTTTTGCGAGAGCTATGTGGTCTATTTTTACACTATGTAAAAAAAATGTAAGCATGCGAGTACATTGAAATCTTGTTTACATGTCTCATATTAATATTACAATATTAAATATATTTTTGTTAAAAAGCGCATATTATTCGCAATTATTTTATGACATTTGCAATCGTTTTAAAGATCATAAATAAAGTTTGCACTCATGTCATGTATTGTATTATATTATCTCCATTGACATTGGTACGAATCCAGTAACGTAACTCAAGTAACAATCGTTAGGCTGGAAGTTATAGTCTTTACTCAGTTCTCAGATATCTATCTATGTTCTTACTCTTTTTCCATAAGAAGAACAAGGATAGAATATTTGAGAACTGAGTAACAACTACAACTTCTTACATCCTTACCGACGACTATCTTATTTGTGTGATTGTGTTTCATAACTAACTGTGATAACCTCTTCATGTAGCACTCAATTGAAGTAACAGCTGATACTCAAGTAACGAAACTTAAGTTTTAAGTCATACTTAATACTCAAGACACGACTATGAATTCGGGCCATAATGTTTTTTTATGGCTCGAAATCATAGACCCAACTCGAGTCTAAGGCTAGATTTAATCCAAAACAAAGTTACAAGGTCATACAAAAATTGCAGGGACAGGGCAAAATTGACTATCTTAACGGGGGGTACCCTTTCAATGTATGTTGACGAAAACTATTATTTTAATTTTTATATAAACGAAGACTATCACTCCTGAACGATTTGCGATGAAAAGAATTAGACTTTGATGTATCCCATATGGAAATAATTTCTGTGAATAACTATTAATAACTGTGTGAAAATGTGAAAAAATGTGAATAACTGTTAATAACTATAATAAACTACCGCAATCGAGACATTAATAACAGTAAATAACAGTTGATAACAGTTAATAATTGTTACGAATAGATAATAATAATGATGAACTATCAATAATAATAATTTACTGTTATTTATAGTTTTTTACAAATATTTGTAATTTTTCACATTTATTCACATTTATTCACATTTATTAACAGTTATTAACACTTTTTCACACTTTCAAAAATTTTCACACGTATAATAGTTTTTTCTATACATACGCGAAAAATTTTGTAAACGTGAAAAACTGTTAATAACTGTTAATAAATGTGAAAAACTGTAAATATCTGTAAGAAAGTATTAATAATTATAATTCGCTGTAACTAATTGCAAATAAATATAAATAATCATAAATAAGTATAAATAATAATAAATTATTCATCAATTCTAAAATTTTGGAAAATGTGAGTAACTGTTAATAAATATGTATAAATGTGAATAAATGTGAATAACTATAAATAATTAGTAATAATCATGACTTTCAGTTAATAATTGTTATTTAGCGTTCATAACTATTATTAATTATTATTAATTGTTATTAACTGTTTTTTACTGTTATTAATTCTCATTAATGTCTCAATTGCGGTAGTTTATTACAATTATTAACAGTTATTCACAATTTCTCACAAAAATTATTTTTATATAGGTAACTTGCGATAAAAATTATAATAATGGCATACGAATATTTCTAAAAGTACCTATTTCATTACGAGTCAAATCAATCATATTTTTATATTTAAGAAATATTTTACGATCATAAAGTTATCTTTATAATAAAGCAAAAAGAGCAATTTTGCAATTAAATTTTTAGCCAGATGCCAGTTTTTCACTTTTACAACTCTGATACAAAATTAAATCTTTCTTATTAAAAGATAACCATATGTACACATTTTCAGTTTCCCTCACTCTTACAGATATGCACGAAACATGATAATTTATAAAGATAACTCAATATTCTTACTTAAACATAGTTTGTACAGCGACAATTGTGTTGCAATCTGCTAATGTATCTTCTTCTGCAGAATTACTTAATTCTTTATTGACGACAACGACATTTTCAGCTAACGTAATACCTGCACGTAACAGATCGTCGAGACAATCTATTGAACCCAGCATCCAGTAAATTAAAGGAAAATATGAAATAGAGTCCAAAAATGCAATTTCTGGCCTTCTTTCCAACAGAAGAATGATAGGGTTCAGAGAGGTTTTCAACCTATCACAAAAAACAGAGTAAAATAGTTATTAGATTTGATTTGTGTCACTTTGTAAATATTATCTAATAATCATTTATTACAATTTTTTGTATGAACTTATAGATAATTTATAAATAAGATAAAATTTTATTAGTTTTTAATTTTTGTTATGTCTTGAATATACCAGGATATTGGGATTAATTATTTTGTCTGCCTGTATTTTTATGCTTTTATACCAACTAGCAAGAATTTTTTTTCCATAAACCTCGGTTACCTCGGTTACTTTGGTTTGACCTTAATTTTTAAATGCTAATATTTTTAATGTCACCCTAGCAGAAAAAAACTGAAAGTATCTGCAAATATTTGTAAATAACTGGTAATAAACGGGAATAACTGGAAATAACTGTTATAAACTGTTAAGTTTGACTTAAATAACAGTCGTTTCGAGTTATTTTCAGTTATTATTAGTTATTAACACTTATTTACAGTTATTTCCAGTTTAGCTAAGGAATGATTTTAAAAATTAAAGGTACTAAAAAAATTATCAAAATTATATTATAGCGAAACTAAAAATAACTGGAAATGACTGTAAATCCCTAGTGGAAATAGAATCTGTGAATAACTGGGAATAACTGGAAATAACTGTTATAAAAGATTTAGTTTGAGACAGGAATAACATTTAGCACCAGTTATTCCCAGTTGTTTCCAGTTATTCCCAGTTATTTACAGATATTCCTAGTTATTTCCATTTTAGTTGAGAAATAATTTAAAAAATCAGAGATACTAATAATAGTTACTCACAGCTTTTCTCAGTTATTCCTAGTTATTTTCTAATTATTCCTAGTTATTCACAGTTATTTCAAATTATTTCTTATTAAGTTTAAAAATAATATAAACATCAAAAGAATAACTGTTATTAGTATCTCTGATTTTTCAAATTATATTTTAACCAAACTGGAAATAACTGGGAATATCTGTAAATGACTGGGAATAACTGGGAATAACTGAAAATAACTGGTGCTAACTGTTATTTCTGTATCAAACTGAACAGTTTATAACAGTTATTTCCATTTATTTCCAGTTATTCCCACTTGCTTTCAGTTATTTCCAGATATTCCCAGTTACTCACAATCTTTTTTTTCCGCTAGGGATAACTGTCAATAACTAGAAATAACTAGAAATAACTGTTATTAATACTTTCGATTTCTTAAATTATTTTTATAACAAAACTGGAAATAATTGGAAATAACTGTTATTCATATCCCAAACTGAACAGTTATTTATAGTTATTTACAGTTATTTCCAGTTATTCACAGATTCGATTTTCACTAGGGTAGAAAATTTGTACAATCCAAAATTTTCAGATCTCAAAAAATATTAGGCTATAAACATGACCCATAATAAAATATATTAATATACAGTGAAAATATACTACTCGCAGGTAAACGTCAACTTCTATAATCGCAAGTAAAGTTTTTTTAAAAAATAATTATTTATCTATTTGATTGAAATATCATTCACTAAATTACAGTGATAATTTAGTAAATATTAGGGGAGGGATTTTTGTTCAATTATTCCGATATTATCCAAATCATCCGGATATTTGAATAATCAGATACCTGAATAATAAATCTGAATATCTGGATATCAATCAGATATCCGTATTTTTGAGTATCTGGATAACCGTATACACGGATATTATCCGGATATCTGTAGTATCTAGATTTTTTTCATAAACACTGATAATCCGAACGAATATCCGGATATCCGGATATGCGCATAGTCCTAACCCTAATACATATTACTTCAATTTAGTAAATGATATTTTAATCAAATAAATATTGATTGTTTTTTTTTAAATATTTACTTGCCATTATTCAAGTTAACGTTTACTTGCTAGTATTATATTTTTTTTCAGTGCAAGGAAGATACCATATTCTTACAAAAATAATTGATTTTAGAATAAAATTAATAACAATGAAAAGTCGTTAGATGTTTAAATAACAATAAATATTTTGCTCATCTTAAGCAGAAATAATTTGCCGTTAATAACTAATAATAACTATATACAACAAAAAATAATTAAAAAAAAAGTTATTATTTTTTATTATTTGTTATAAAAGTGTAGGTTTTGGACTGTAATAACTGTTTGTAATATTTACTAATAATTATTTTCTATTTATAACAGTTGATAAAAGTTATTATCAGTTATTATTTTATTATCTTTTTCATTATGGAAAGTATACGCATAAAGGCAGAGCTGGGGAAGTATTCGACCGCAAAACTTTTAGAATACTTTTTTGACTCTGTCTGTTAATTGTTTAAACAAATGAAAATTTTCAATTTCATGGACTTGAATATTTATTATATGTCAATTTGAAAAAAGTATTCGTTACGTACAAGTTAAGTACAAGTTAAGTCAGCTTGTCAAATTTGTGGCACATCAATGACGCCTCCGCAGACGATCCGCGTCTACACTGTTAGCATACGTTCATTCAAATTCAAATCAAAAGAAAGAAGGATTGCGAATTTGTGCATGTATAATTTTATCGTCCCTCCTACCTGCTACAACGACATAAAATTATCGTGTTTGTATATGTTGTGTGTACTTTTTTATACGTAAGTGTACGTGTTTATACATGCGTGTACGTATTCGTACGTGTGTGTATGAGTTTTTACGTGTGTGTACGTGTTTGTACGTGTACCTACGATTTTCTTTGTGTGTGTATATTTGTGGAGGTGTGCGCACGTTTTTCTACGTGTGATACGTATTTGTACGTATGTGTCCGTGTTTTTACGTGTGTGTACGTTTTTGTAGGAGTACCTACGATTTTCTACGTGTGCGTACGTTTTTGTATGTGTGTGTACGTGTTTTTACGTGTTTGTATGTGTTTGTAAGTGTGTGCAGGTATTTATAGGTGTGTGTACGTGTTTATACGTGTGTGTACGTGTTTATACGTGTTTGTACGTGTGCGTACTTGTGTGTACGTTATTTTACGTATGTGTACGAATTTGGACGTGTGTGCACGTTTTTCTACGTATGCGTACGTATTTGTACGTGTGTACTTGTTTCTACGTAAGTGTAGGTGTTTGTCCGTGTGTGCACGTGTTTCTACGTGGTTGTACACGTGTGCACGTGTGTGTACGTGTTTGTACATGTTCCTACGTGTGTTTGTGTTTGTCCGTTTTCATACGTGTGTGTACGTATGTCTGCGTGTTTTTACATGTTTGTAAGTATTCCTATGTGTGTGTACGTTTTTGTACGTGTTCCTACGTGTATTCGTGTTTGTATGTTTTTGTACGTGTGTGTACGTATCCGTATAGGTGTGTACGTATGTATGTGCTTTTATATGTGTGTACAGGTTCGTACGTGTTCGTACGTGTGTGTACGTGTGCTTACGTGTTTGTACGTGTGTGTACTTGTGTGTACTTGTTTGTACATGTCTGTACGTGTTTATATGTGTTTGTATGTGTGTGTACGTGTTTGTACGTTTTTGTACATGTTTGTACGTATGTATACCTGCGTGTACGGGTTTGTATGTTTTTGTAAATGTGTGCTTATACGTGTGTGTGCGCTTTTTTACGTATTTGCGCGTATGCGTTCGTGTTTGTACGTGTGTATTCGTGTTTCTACGTAGGCGTGTGTGTTATTTTTTGTTCGTATGTGCGTGTACTAGTTTGTATGGGTTCGTACGTGTTTGCACGTGTGTGTACGTGTGCGCACGTCTTTTACATGCGATAACACACAAATATACATAGTCATACACCTTGACAGATAATAGCACGTGCTCTCATATGCTTATATATGGAAATTGATATACACACACGCACACATTGTTGATGATGTCACTATTCAGAATTAAGTTAATTATTTCTATAATAATAAGAAAGTTTTAACGATAACGGTGACCGTTCTGTTTATGATGATGTTGTTGACGATTACGTTGAAAAGGGTAAATTCGTCTTTTTGTTTTAACGATTATGTTATTTATTGGATGTGCTTTTAATGTTCTGTGATGGGTGTTCATGCTCAAAAGCATATTCTTACAAAACTTAGTTATAAGGATAACGTTTTTTCCAAGTCTGTTTATTTAGGACTCATCAGTAAGGCTTTTAAAATTATTTTAAACAGACTGTGCCTTAGATGTTTATACTAGCTTTTCATTCAATGTCATTGATTATACAATATGTTGATGAAATTTTAAAAGTTCTTTAAACACATAAGTTTCGTGACTGTATAATCATAATCATCTGTAAATTTACGGTTTATTTTTGTGCAGCTATATATGATATATTCTTGATTTGAAATTGATTATCCTGCTTCTGTTCACTGCACGTGCCTTCACGGTAATACTACAAAATTGAAATATTGTAAGTTCAATATAAGTAAACATAAATAAATAAACTTGCATTAGTTTCGATGTAAAATGTTATTTTAATTTATTTTTACAATTCTTACTTGATTTTTATCTTTTAAAACATTGTATCAATTTTTCTTAAACTTAAACTTACATTCTTAAACTTTCTTTTAAACTTACTTCGATATCATCTTTTCTATTTCTTGATAAGTTGTAATTGACATTTTTAATTTTTTGGTCTCAACTTCTTCCTTGGTGTGCGCGATCGTTTTAACATATTTCACTTTACGCATAATTATAAATACTTAGACTTAAATACAAAGATGAAACGATTAGTATTATAAGCATCTAAATGTATAATTTTTTCAAATAGGTTTAAAATGTATCTAACTAGGAGAGTATCACAACTCCGGATCACGGATTTTGCTCAAACTTTGGAATAAGTTTCCAAATGTCAAAATATGGAAGGAAACAGAATTTTAGACACCAACGCTCAATATTTGCCTAGTTACAGGCAATTAAAGAAAATCACTAAAAAGTTACTAGATTTTTTAACGCATATAGTTCCTTAGCATTGATAGCTAGAAGCTTGAAACTTTCAGACTTCAAGACCCAATTTCAGCTTTTGTTATTAATTAATGTTTTAAAAAGAAAAATCAAGTCCAATGTTTATCACGCTATAACTTTAGAAAAAAATAATATTTTGACATGCTATAACTACTATTTCGAAAGGATTTGAGCTCAGCTTTCATTTAAAAGGAGCTTTCAAGCTTCTAGCTATCAATGCTAAGGAACTATATGCGTTTAAAAATCTAGTAACTTTTTTAGTGATTTTCTTTAATTGCCTATAACTACGGAAATATAGAGCGTTGTTGTCTAAAATTCTGTTTTCTTTCATATTTTGACATTTTGAAATTTATCCCAAAGTTTGAGCAAAATCCGTGATCCGGAGTTGTGATACTCTCCTAGAAAGTGGTCTCTCAAAAGCTTAAGTCAGTTACACGCTAAACAATGAGAAATCAATTATATAACGTGCATCAATTCTATACCTGTATCCACTTCAGGCCTTAGACCCGAATTCATAGTCGTGTCTTGAGTATTAAGTATGACTTCAAATTTAAGTGTTGTTACTAAAGTATCAGCTATTACTTCAATTGAGTGCTACATGAAGAGGTTATCACAGTTACTTATAAAACAAAATCACACAGATAAAATACTCATCGGTGAAGATGTAACACTCAATTGAAGTAACAGCGGTTACTCAAGTAAGGATACTTAAGTTTTAAGTCATACTTAATACTCAAAACACGACTATGAATTGAATATATAATTATTCCTTATTTGTATCAACACATAACATCTCTAATATCTTTTAGTTCTATTTTTCAAAGTCATTCTTCGTAATTGGACTCTGAAACATTAACTTCTTAATGGTATTTCTGAGATTTATATGCTTCTTCAAAATTTTCTACATTTTTCCATACGAAACTTACTCGAAAAGATAAAGACAGAAGCTCAGACCAAACGTACACTCCACCTTACAATTCAACTTTTTGAATACAAAAACCCATTGGTAAAATGTTTAAGCATCCGTAGATTATAATCTTTAAAGTTGAATTCTGGAAATTCATATTTACCATCATTTTAAATTGCAAATTCTAATTGTATAAAGAAATTCAACCAAGCGACGTTAGGGGCAAGATATTTTATGCTAGTATTTATTATTTGTTATTGTTACCTATGAATTTCTACGTTACCTACCTATCCTACGAATCTAACCTTTGAATCTGAATATTATCATTAAAATAATTATAATATTTAAGTAATGATTACTTTTTCAAGATTCTATATAAGTTATAATAAGCACTGTAAATGATAATTCGTAAGTAAAACTAATATTAATTTTCTAAAATTTCACTTCAATATTATTCTTTCTTGCTCACTGCGTATACATTGCAGCTAAAACGTCCTCAGTAAGTACATAATTTTCAACCACCAGATGGTGTTACCTGCTGTGCCCGGTTCCAATATGCTGAGATGCCTATGTTACTTACTCTGTCGTTCTCGCTCTTGCCTTATTCAGAGACACAACACCGCTGGCTCCAGCTCTACTCGTTGCTTTCAGTTTAAATTTAATAGTCTTAAATTATTTGATGGTTCTTAATGAATTAATATAAGTAACGAGGACCACGGAGACGTCGCACAGTGGTGCCAAATGAAAAAACAACAATCACGGCTTAGCTTCCCCTGGTTTTTCACGCTAAAGGCATAATTCAAAGTAAAAATGAAAGGTTTCTATTCATAGAATATGAAACTAAGTCCCAGAGACATGGCCAAAATCCCCTTATAATATCTTTCTCCCCAGTGTATAATGTAACATTACGCACATTATCCATAAGAAGGTAATCTATAAGAAAATATCTGTCGTATATATATAATGAGTTAACGTGAAGTGTTGCATATATATACATACTAGGGGGGTTCCCCCCTGCTCGTGCTGCTCGCCAACCCCCGTTTATATTTACATTATGTCAGCCAGTAATGAAATTTGTACTTACCAAAAATATTAAAAAAATTAATATTAATTATATATTTGCTCAGACAGATTTCCACACCACCCGAAGAGGTACTGTCAATAATACCTTACAATTAATAATTTATAATATAAATTAAATAATAAAAAATGTATAATATTATGGCACGTTGGTTTTTTTTTGTTTTATTTTTAATAATTATATAAAATCAATTATAACAATTTTAAGTTATTTTAAGACATGTTAAAATTAATTAAAATTATTCCTTTTTTTTATAAAATTATTCAAAATAAAACCATGGTTACCTTGGGTTCTTGAAGCGTTTCTAAGGTGATGTATAAGGTAGGACAAGAGGGATATAAAAAAAATGCCTCATCTCTGAGGCGTACCCTGAGGCGTTATAAGAGGAGGGGATGAGGAAACATTGAGGCGTCTCTAAGGCGATGTATAAGGCGGGACAAGAGGCATACAAAAAAAATGCCTCATCTCTGAGGCGTACCCTAAGGCGTTGTAAGAGGAGGGGATGAGGAAGCACTGAGGCGTCGGTAACTATTTTTACGTTATTTTTGAAAATTTTAAAAAATATCACTCTCACAAACTTGAGGCGTTTCGAGGAATTCCTAAGGCTTACCTGAGGCGTCTCTGAGGAGTCTTTGAGGAGACCTAAGAGGTAATATGAGGCGACAAACGTTGAGGCGATGTCAGAGGTGGGTCGAGGAGGGGGGAGGCTGGGGGAGGAGGGGGGAGGACGCAAGAATGCTATTTTTTGAGGCTTACGTCTATATAATATAGGAAGATATATGGGACATTTCACGTCAACTCACCTAACAAAAAAATAGAATTCGTTGAAAATCTGTAAAAATGCTCTATTTGATACCCAAATTATACAAAAAAACCGAGTTAGCAGTCGAGGGACTGTCTGAAAGAAGCTATGCTTCAACTATATGTATAGAAACTATAGAGTGTGGCGTTTGCATAAATTATAATTATTTATTTCATTGAAATTAGTTATTTCTCATTGGATGTATTGATTTCTATTTGAATAGTAGCAATGAAATTCATTAATATTAATATAAAACATATATTGAGGTAAATGCAAGATATATATTATAGGTAGCGACTCTTTCTCTTTCTCTTCCTTGCTCATATAGTAATTTAACACGTAAAAATACCTTAATGTACACATATTTATAAACAAAGCAAGGACAGAAGAAAGAATAGAATAACATTGGGAAATGTATTATCAAAAAATATATTTCGATTATAAAATTAGAAATACAAATGCATATTTTACATAAATGTAATATTTTATTAATAATAATGAAAAAAATAAAGAGAGCATATTATTTTTATAAGGGATATCGTACATACATATTGTATATTCAATTTTATTTATTTCGATATACATATCTCTAAATGTAAATTTTAGAATGTATATTCACAGTCAATCTATAAATTCTGATCGCTACAGAAACGTTCTCGCGTTTCGAGCGCGCACACATGGTCAACACGCGGACAGACAAACTGAGATGACCTATGGTTAAATCGCGTCTAAACTGTGAATGCCGATTTTGAAAGGTCCTGCCTCCTAATTGTAACCGAGTAAAGTTGTCAACCGATGAGAAAATATTTGAATGTTTTTTTTTATCGTTAGAGGTTGGCTAAGAGAGCAACTCTTTTCCAAGAGTTTTCTTTCTTGTGAAAAGTTAGTCAGTCATTATTGAGATTTCATCTTGTCCACATAAAATTTAAGCACTTTAATCTAAGCCTTGTAGACTTGCACTTATATTACTTAACTCAATTGATATTCATATTATATTTTGTTGTAACTGATTGCATATATTATTGAATATTTTATAATAAAACATATTTTTTCTAGCATTATTTAAAAATCATAATAATATTATTAAAAATTTAACACAAACAATTAAATCACATTAATTAATGTGATTTAATTGTTTGTGTTAAATTTTTAATAATATTACTTAAGTTGGAGTTTGATAATATTTTTCAATAATGGTAGAGGAACAATTATAATGGTTGATTAGTAACTATCACATTGTGTAGTACCAATGAATATAGACGCTTATAGAAGCGTACTCTTAAATGGAAAATTTCTGCCAAAAATGAGTAGTTCTGTTACCCAGCCACTGAGAGGCACCACAAAATTCCAATGTATTTTTATATCTATATATGTTTTGTACATAGCACATTTTTAATATGTATAGACATACAAACAATGTTGAATTGTTACCCAGGTTTTCGGACGAAAAATTAAGCCCAGAAGAATTCTCCTATAAACGTCTATCTTCTTTGGTAGTACTCATAGTAATAAAAATTAAATATTTTCAAATTAATTTCAAGTTCTGTAACTTAGCTTTTTGGTCCACTACTAAATCCTATATACTGTTTTATCTATGTAGGTACATAATATGTATAGATATCTCTTTGTTAAAATGTCTGCAGAGCTGAATCAAAAGTACACTCTTAGGAACGTCTATATATATATATATATATTCAGGTAAATTCATTCATTTTTGAACGTACAAATAAACTCTAATGAAGTTTGAGTCAACAAGAGAATTCAGTAATAATTAAGTGATTCAAAATTAAGTTTATAAAAAAAATATTTTCATTTCAAATAAATAAATCTATTGTTATGATCGCTGAAGAGCGCGGTGGCGTAATGGAGAGAGCTCTTGCCTTCAACGCGGAGGGCATGGGTTCGAATCCTGGCCAGGTACCTCTAACTTTTTTTTTTGAAAGAAAATAAGTGTATGTGCCATTTATATCGCGACTCTTTAAAAAAATCCGACCTCATTGGGTATCGGTTGATTGTTGGTTACAAAAGTGGCTGACCATCCATCGGTAGTCAAAGTTTTCGGTATGGTGGGTCTGACAGTCCTAGCCTGATGTAATGTGTTAAACAGATGCCGGGCGGGGGACTCCCTCGACTTCACCATATAAAAAAGGTTAATCATATAGAGGACAATATCCTTTATATATTAATCTTAAAAAAAAAAAAAAAAAAAATTTTTATGATCGCGTATTGAAATACATCAATGCGATTGAAAATCTCATTAAAAATATATCAACAAATGCTTGACTCTTTCAGATGATATACTAGTTATATACGTAACTTGGGAGGAGTACGAAGGATGAATACAGGCGAGATTAAAGTGTTTGTCGCTTGAGTGGCAGTTGGTCGAGGGCGCGCGAAGCGCGCCCGAGACTGGCTGCTGCTCAAGCGACAAGCACTTTAGTCAAGCCTGGATTCAGAATCCTTCGTACTCCCAAGTGACGTAGATAAGTTTACGTCGTTGGTAGGCCGTATGAAGAACTATAAAAATGATTTTTTAAAATTAATGATATATGTTTTATTAAAAAAAAGTAAATAATGTCATTATTTACTTATTTATTTTACTTATTAAGAGGCGGTCGGAACCAAATCGGTGACTTGCGGTATATATCAAGTCAGCATTTTTCGCTTTACGATAATATTTTGTATATTTTTATGGCTTAAACTATTTCAAATTATTCTTTATATACATGACTAGAGGAAATGACTATATTTTTACCATATGAATAAGTAAATAAATTATTATAAGCATTTATTACAAATATCAAACTGACTTGACATATACCGCATGCAAAAAACTGTCGTGTCGATTGTTAGGTGGCATTTTTCGCTTTATAACAATATTTTGTATATTTTTGTGACTTTAACTATTTTAAATTATTCTTTATATACATGACTAGAGGAAATGACTATATTTTTACCATATTAATAAATGAATAAATTATTATAAGCATTTATTACAAGCACTGAACTAAGTCACCGATTTGGTTCCGACCGCCTCTTAACTGTTTAACTTTGAAAATTTGTTTAAACAAAACATTCTGTAAAGTTAAGATTTTATATGAATTTGTATGAGCATTGACATATCTAACGACATTCTTTTGTTTTCACTAACCTACGAATCGATGTCACTCGCGTCATATACGGCCATGCTGTGCGATATCTCGATCTGTCAATACTCTCTTAGGGAGTATAGAGCTGTCAATACCCCCTTAGGGAGTATTGACAGAGAGAATATCGTCGAGATATTAGCATGAACGTATGCAATGCCTATACAAATTTAGCGTGGTCTATAGGTATTCCACCGAATACGGTCTACGACGACATAAATATATATATATATATATATATATATATATAAACGTATGTAACGTAGAGATTGGGGACCTTGAGGTCATTTCACAGAACTTTTTTTTTTTTTCAAATATTTTTTAATTTCAACTAAAGAAATAATTTTTCCTATTTCGTGTAAGAATCGTAATTTATATATATAGATATACAAATAACATTGAGAGATTGAGGACCTGGTCCTCAAAGTCTACGTTGTATCTATCAAAGGTCCATAACACCTACGATAGATGCATTTATACACACACATATATATATATATATATATATATATATATCAGAGGATATATATATCTACGGATATGACTCGATATCTTCTACCTACAAATTATTAGAAATATTTTTATTTAATATTTTTAACTAGGATGTTAAATATTTTCGACTGACCGCTTAGTAGTATTTAACTATATAATTTTGAAAATATTTTTTTAAATATTCTAGTGTATTATGAAAATGGTTTGAACAATGAAGTAAAAAGTCAAGCATTTGTTGATATATTTTTAATAAGATTTTCAAAAGCATTGATGTATTTCAATACGCGATAATAACAATAGATTCATTTATTTGAAATGAAAATATTTTTTTTATAAACTTGATTTCGAATCACTTAATTATTACTGTATTCTCTTGTTGACTCAAACTTCATTAGAGTTTATTTGTACGTTCAAAAATGGATGAATTTACCTGAATATATATATATATATATAGACGTTCCTAAGAGTGTACTTTTGATTCAGCTCTGCAGACATTTTAACAAAGAGATATCTATACATATTATGTACCTACATAGATAAAACAGTATATAGGATTTAGTAGTGGACCAAAAAGCTAAGTTACAGAACTTGAAATTAATTTGAAAATATTTAATTTTTATTACTATGAGTACTACCAAAGAAGATAGACGTTTATAGGAGAATTCTTCTGGGTTTAATTTTTCGTCCGAAAACCTGGGTAACAATTCAACATTGTTTGTATGTCTATACATATTAAAAATGTGCTATATACAAAACATATATAGATATAAAAATACATTGGAATTTTGTGGTGCCTCTCAGTAGCTGGGTAACAGAACTACTCATTTTTGGCAGAAATTTTCCATTTAAGAGTACGCTTCTATAAGCGTCTATATTCATTGGTACTACACAAAGTGATAGGTACTAATCAACCATTATAATTGTTCCTCTACCATAATTGAAAAATATTATGAAACCCCAACTTAATGTGATTTAATTGTTTGTGTTAAATTTTTAATAATATTATATGTCATATTATTATGATTTTTAAATAATGTTAGAAAAAATATGTTTTATTATAAAATATTCAATAATATATGCAATCAGTTACAACAAAATATAATATGAATATCAATTGAGTTAAGTAATATAAGTGCAAGTCTACAAGGCTTAGATTAAAGTGCTTAAATTTTATGTGGACAAGATGAAATCTCAATAATGACTGACTAACTTTTCACAAGAAAGAAAACTCTTGGAAAAGAGTTGCTCTCTTAGCCAACCTCTAACGATAAAAAAAAACATTCAAATATTTTCTCATCGGTTGACAACTTTACTCGGTTACAATTAGGAGGCAGGACCTTTCAAAATCGGCATTCACAGTTCAGACGCGATTTAACCATAGGTCATCTCAGTTTGTCTGGTCCGCGTGTTGACCATATGTGCGCACTCGAAACGCGAGAACGTATCATTACCCCTTTTTTTATACGGGTTCACATTTAACAATAGAATCAGTTAGCTGAAGAAAACTTACATTAGCGTATAAAAAATTTGAAGAATTTATATCTTTATTTTGTCAAGATTAAAAATCTTTAAAATGAAAATTAGCAGATGTACAAACATAAAGTTTAAAATGTAATTTAAGTTATTTATGACATGAGAATAATATTTTTCTTTTCTTAAATATCACAAAAAGGTTTACAAAATTTTATGTATTGAAAGAAACTATTATTTTAAAACAATTTTCCATTGATACATTTTTTCTCCTTTAAAAGTAAAAAGTAGTAATAAATTAATATTATTTTCTAAACTATTAAAGAACATATGAAAGTGTATTTTACGCTTGAACAATTATTTATTTGTAATATATATATATATATATATATATATATATCTGAAATAAACAGATCTAGACACTTCAAGGAGTATACTTTTGATTCAGTATAAGAAAATTTTAATAAAGAGGTACATGTACATACATAATTTACATGAATATAGCAATATATATAGAATTCAGTGACGCAGCAGAAAGCTAAATCACAAAACCTGACATATTTATGGACCCCTTTTCTCAATTGAAAAGTACGCTGCTATAAGTGTTTACCTCCTTCGCACAGAAAATGATTTAAAAATTAATATTTTAATATGCTACAACTACTATTTCCAAAGAATTTGAGTTCATCTTTCGTTTGAAAAAAGTTCCAAGTCTCTAGTGATTAATCCTAAAGAACAATAAGTGGCTAAAAATTCAGTAACTTTTTTAGTGTATTCTTTAATAACCTGTAACTAGGGAAATATTAAGCGTTTGTAACTATAATTTTAGCTTATTACATATTTTCTTATCTGCGAACGTATCTTCATCAATTTTTTTATGATGGTACGAATGACTGAACCTGTCATGATACCACCTAAATAGTCATTTCAAATGATTTTTGGAATAATTAGACCTATACCTTTTTTTAACATGCAATACCATTTGACTCCTCTTCTAAAACTCATGGAAATATTTTTAACTTGAAAAAACTACTTACGTGAATTTTTTAATCTAAGTCTAAGTGGCCAAACTCTTCATTATATGAGCTAAAAAGTCATTTTAGGTGAGTTTTAGCATTATTTGACTTCCAATTCTGATTCTTCAACATGTACCGATACTTTTTTTTAATAAAAGAAGCTATTTCCATAAACTTTTTGGTGTCGGTCAATATGATAGAACCCTAAAACTTTTAGATTTCGAGTTATAAAATCGACATATGTCAATTATAGGAAACTCTATAATTTGGCGATTATTTATTTTTCTAAATTAAGAAAATTTCCTAAAAAAAACCAAATAAGAAACTATAGTGAAAAATGTTTCGTTATGGATAAAAATGGTCTAAATTTTCAAAAATTAAGGAAAAATCCAAATTTAATGTTTTATAACTCCCTAAAAAGTTCTGAAAAAATATGAAGAAATTCAGGGTAATTAATAATATTAAGAAAAACGCGCAAAAAAGTTTCTAGAGACGAAAAGTTTTTGACATTCGATTCCTAGGAGAATGGCCCATGTATATACGTGTGTCTGCGTCTATGAATATGTGTGTGTTTGTAACTAATATATGTATTTTAAGAGTTTATAAACCCACAGATATTTTCTTATGGATAATGTGCGTAATGTTACATTATACACTTTGGGGGAGAAAGCCTATTATGAGGGAATTTTTGTCATGTCTCTGGGACTTAATTTCGTATTCTATGAATAGAAACCTTTCATTTCTACTTTGAATCATGCAATTAGCGTGAAAAACCAGAGGAAGCTAAGCCGTGATCGTTTTTTTTTTCATTTGGCACCACTGTGCGGCGGTCCTTGAGCATTATAATTATATTCATTATTACGTGAGTCATAGCACTCCAATGGGGAGTGTGAGGATGCAAATAATTAAAGAGAGAATTAACGCAAAGTGACTTAATATTTATTATAAAACAATATAATGTCAGAAAGAGACTAGTTACGACTTTACTCTAGCGTGTCCGGCGATGGTCTCCCGCTCGTTGTCTAAAACGACGATGTAAGTTGCCCGCGACGAAGTGCCAATTCAGCACTTCGCGCACCGTACGACTTTTAGCTTGGAAGCTCGGAGTCGCAATTCTCCAAACTTCCAGTTTTATACTATTCTCTTATCATATACTCTATATAAAGACTATATTAACGTACTATATAATGTACGTTGCTAATATTTTAATTGTCAATTACACTCTTATATAATTGATAATTAAAATTTAATTTTCAATTAGAGTTTAGACATTTGAAATTAGTTACCGATTCCGTACCATTTAATTGATAACTTACCCTTTAATTATCAATTAAACTCTAATGTAATTGATAATTAAAAATTCATTCTCAATTAAACCTCAGATGATTGAAATTAATTACTAATTCTATGTCATTTAATTAAGAATTAAACCTTTAATTACTAATTAAACTCTCATTTTGATAATTAAAAATTAATCCTTAATTAAACCTCAGATAATTGAAATCAGTTATCAATTCCGTGTCATTTAATTAATAACTAAACCTTTAATTATCAATTAAACTCTTATTTAATTAATAATTAAAATTCAATTCTCAATTAACTGATCTATAATTGATAATTATTTTTAGTTGATTGGAGTTTAATTAATAACTAATCACTTAATTATTAGTTATTTGTCAATTAATAGACGGATTTAATTAACTATGCCCAACTCTGGCGCACGTCAATCACCTGATCGTGTAGCAAAGGTAATTTGCTTACACGTTTTTGCTAGTTTTCTACTTTCTGTAACTGTTCATTTTCTTGATCAGCTTTTTCTTCTCTTCTTTTTAATAAATTAGGAAGTATTGGCTGGCTACTGTAATTTAATAATGCAGGACTTGCACCAGTTATACTCTGTTTTGCAGTGTAATATGCAAAAATTAGCTTTAGTAGTTTTTCGTCCCAGGAGCAATGGTTTTCAATAACGAATGCGATGATCATCATGTTAACTGTCCAGTTTATCCTTTCTACTGAATTGGCCTGAGGGTGCTACGTTGGAGTAGTATTGTGATATATTCCAACATTCTTTAGATATTTATCTATTATATTATTCCTGAACTCTGAACCATTATCAAATAAGAAAACTTCAGGTGCACCAAACCTTAAAATAATTTTATCTTTAAGCGCTTTTAATATCGTGGGTGCATTAGCCAGGTAAACTGCAGATCCTTATTCTAGGACCCTTCACAAAGGTCATCACGTAAAAATTTTCCCTTCGAAAATTTTTTTTGCTCACCCGCCAATTTCGCCTCGACTATATGGTTCAAGTTCAGTGCCTGTAACCTTATTGATTAAACGGCTTTTGATTGCGCCAGTATGGCTAAGGCCGTACAGCATTGTTTTAAATTGAAAAAGACCCGTACCAAATACTGTAAATGTCGTTTGAGCAGGTGAATTCTCTTTCATTTGGATCTGATGATGAGCACTTATCAGATCCATAGTAGAGATGCATCTTGCTTTTTGTAACTTGAACAAGATATCCATTCTTGGCAATGGATATGCATCAGGTTTTGTAACAGACCTTTTAAGTCGATTCGAAACATGAATATACCATTCGGTTTCCTAACTCGAATTAGTGGGCTTGACTAGCCGCTTGTCAAAGGCTTAATAATATCTGCTGCGACCATTTCCTTGACTTACTCGTGCATTTACTCTTCAACCTTTTTTAAAATAGAATAATATTTCTGTTTGATCGGTCAAGCAGAACCTATATTAATTTCATGCTTGATCCAGTTTGTACAGCGTATAGGAGTATTATCTCACTCTAAAATTTCTGTAACTAAGCTTTCAACATGAGCCCAATCAGCTGCTGAAACATCAGCTAAATCATCTGCTTCTAACTTTGCAATATACAGTTGTTTAAGTGCAGCGACTTCTAAATTTACTTTCACGTTAGTATCTTTAAAGGAGAGCTTATTTTTACTGAGGTTGAAAATAGCTTTGAATCCTCGTATAAAATTACCACCTAGATTACATTCTTCATCTTTGCTAGGCATAATCTCAGAGCGGATTATCTTTGTAATTCTGCCTACTGTTAAAGGCAAGTCAACATAACTTACTGATGAGTCACTTTAGCAAATCTGCCTATAGCTGGTATCAAAGGTACTTAGCAAGCTGCTGCCAACTGTAAACCTATTGCGGTAATCTCCTATCACTACCGTGAGCCACCACCGAGCTTCATCGTCAATGTCTGGATGAATTTGCTCCTTATGTTTACTTGTCTCGGCTTGACAAGTGCGAGACTCAACCTGCTCTTCTACTGAGTTTTCAGGTGAATTTTTATCTGATACTCTTCAGTAGTGGGTTTCGTGGTCTCGTACTCTCCACAGGAACCAGGAGCAGTAGGTACCTCGTCTATTTGCTCCCTCGTTCTTTTTCCGCACATTGTAGAAAGGACCATTGAGTATATCCAAGTAATCCACATTGATAACAATTGAGGTTGGGGTTTGGTTTTTACGAACTTTTTTTGTTTCGTTGTCCAGGCTTTATTCATTTGTATTTGTTTGATAACCGTTCTTTTTTTGTTGACTCAACTGTTCAGAGTTGCTGTACTGTTGAGAGAATTTCTGAGGTTGCCTCTTTAAATTTCGTTAACGCTTAGGAGAATCCTTGCGTTATGGTTTTGATGAAAATGCTCCTTACTGATTTATATTTGCTGGTGTTGGTTATCTGTCTTTTTGGACATCTGATCCAATTAAAGACACTATCTGCATTAGCGTTTTTGCAATATTAAACTGTTCAGATGCCGATGGTTTTTCTAGCATCGCGGCTATCTGATATTTATTTTCTTTTTGCTTGGACGTAGGACGATAAGATACGTCAGGCAGTAGAGAATATTCTGGCAGAAGAGGTGGCCTATATATTCTTTTTGCATTTATAGCTAGTTCCGCTTCCGTTGCTTTTTTTAGAAGTGACTCTAAGTTCATTATCTCATCTTTTCCTACCACACGCTGAATCTCCGGTAAGAGATTGTGATGTAGCAGATCAAGCTGTTGCCCCAAATCTGGTAATAGGACTCGTTTCAGTATGATTACTTGGAGGCACGTAATATAATCACGCACTGATTCACCTTTATTTCGCGTGTGTCTATTGGTTCCTGAACGCAATCTTAGTTTGAAACGCCTACTGTGTCTGTACCAGCGTAACGTGTTTTCTTTAAATTCTGTCCACCTGTACCAAGAATATTTATTATTCCTTTATCACGTGGCTGCTATGTCTGATAACAGTTCTAAGAGAGAGAATAGTAAGTTGCTCTTGCTCATTTTTGCCAATGCTCTGCATTCTTTCAATTAGGTCTGAAAAAGATCTATACTCCGTCTTTTTTCGCGTAAGAAAGTCAAGCGGTGTACTATGTGGCAAATATCCGACGTTTTCTTTACACAATTAGCCCAATCATTTTGCATGTTAACATTTAGTTGTGACATTGAGTTTGACGTGTGAGAAGCCCCCCTTCCCCCCAACTGCACTTACCCCTAGAAGTTCATTCGCAGGTAAGTCTGTTCGTACTCCTGCCAGTACACCGTCATCATTGTTGTTATATATTCTAAACGTATTTTGAAAGTTTACCCTTGTGTTTTCTGGTAGTCTCTGACCGAGATTTTTATCATGCTGTTCATCTATATGTGTAGTAGATGATCTGGAATTTGGTGGATCTAACAATTTCTGTGCTATAGCCGCTATGAATTCTGCTAGTGATTTTATTTGGCTTTGCATACCATATAGGTATTGCATCATTTCTGTTGGCATAAAAAATGATGTTCAACTTATAGTTTGCATAGTTGCTGATGTCTGTTCAATTAAAAGATTGGATGATACCTGTGCTTGACTACCATGGTGCGGTTTGTATGATGGAGTCCGTAGTGTTTCCTGTAGATTCAATTTTATCTGACTTTCCTAGGGTAGGAGGACGCTTTTCCCAAATCGCGTTTTCGTTAGTTTTTTTCCAAAGCCCATATTTCCCAATGAGTAATTTTTTCAAAAAATTTGAAAATTCAAACAAATAGTACATTACGATACAAGTGACCTAAGTGGCACTTTATTACACGGCCGGAGTTATCGCCCGAGCGTAGCGAGGGCGATAACGTAGTGCCGCGTAATAAAGTTCCACTAAGGTCACGAGTATCGTATACTATTTTGTAGCACGTGGGACATAAATCCGCCGTATTAAATCTGTACTCTTAAAAATCAATAATAAACAAAAACTATGCACTCCACGAATGATAATTCGTAAAATATAAGCGAAAACTTTAAAAAACCAAATACTTGGCATTTGGTGAATAATAGATCGAAAAAGAAAAGAGAAAACTATAAATGAACAAAAACTAAACACTCCATGAATGATAAATCAAAAAAGAAAAGAAAAAATTATAATCTTAAAAATATACTTAAAACGGGTAATAATACTAATTTTTTATCAATATTATTGATATTATATGTGAAATTATTAGTTTAAATTACCTTCTGTAAAATCATAAATTTAAATGTTGCTTCAAGCATGTATTAGCATCGCACGAGCGGTGAGTAGGTAACTTATATATGCAATTGAATTAGCAATCGCGTATAGTGAATAGGGGAATCACAGAGTTAACTTATATCGGAGCGCCAAACTAACTGTACCTCTTCGCTTCACATGTTACGCTAGTATTAACTTTAGTTTTATTCGTATTTGAAGAGCTTATAATTGTTATTTAATTTAAAAAATAATGATATGAAAAAGTTGCAATAGTTTAAATCTTGTTATCAACAATGAAAACACTTTAAAAAAATTATCAAGATATCAAAGTATCGCTTATTATGTTCTGATGCCCCAAAGCGCCCCGTTTCTCTTCCCTTTTTTTATTTTTTAAATATTATTAAAATTTGTATTTTTATTTGATTTTATTTTCGTATTTTTCATTAGTTATATGTTTTACTATTTAATTATTTAAACGATTTTTTCATTTTAATTTTAATTTATTTTTTATTATTTTCAAATTATTTATTTATTTAATTATTTCTTTTAAATAATATATTTTTTTTTCTTTAAATCATTAGTTATTCATATTTTAATTTGATTTTATTATTTTATTAATAAATTATAAGCATAGAAAGGCATAGTAAGCGCGTGACCTATATACAAGGTTGTATATAGGTCAACGCACAGCTGGCTTACAACGTGCGAGGCAACCTCACAGCGCGCTTACTATGTCTTAACATTTAAGCATATAAGAGCGAGCGAGATGGAGAAATAAAACTCCGAAACTTCGTAAAGCCTGTAAGCGCGCGCAACTTTAAAAGCTCCCCACCATTGTAAGAGAGATGGAGAGAAGCTCGGCGCGTATAAAAGCCCGAGTCTCGCTGACTCGTGTGCCTTATTCTTGAATCGACTCAGACCGGTAACAATTGGGATATACAAGCGCTTAGGCTTAACGCCCTTTGTTTACCTGAGTTGACATTTAATCAAAAACCAAATATAAATTTCTTGGCCGTAGAATATTTTTTCGCTTAGCAATTGGGACATACAAGCGCTTAAGCTTAACGCCCTTTGCTTTTTAAAGCAAAAAATTAAAATAAATTTAATAAACCGATAACAATTGGGACATATAAGCGCCTAAGCTTAACGCCCTTTGTTATCTAAGGTTTTGATTAAAAAAGAAATTCGAATTGAGCTCTATTTAACTCTGGGGACATACAAGCGCCCTAGGCTTAACCCCCCAGGTTAATATTAAGAGCTTTCCAATAAAATAAATTGAGCTTTCATCTTTAAAGAGCTTCTCTTTTCCTCTCACCGGAGAGTTTTCTTTTTTTTATTTTGTAATTACATACATATATTTTTGCTTCAAATAAAAGAATATTTAATATAATATATATTTCCTTTTATTATTAATATTAAAAATAATAATACTAACAAAGGAAACGCCTAGCTTTATTAATAAGCTGGCGTTTCATTAACAAAATACTTAACAGCTACCCTCTAATCTGGCCTATTGCCCGAACGGAGCTTGTGTAGTTTGTTAAATAGGGACCTAGCAGCTACACTCCAATCCGGCCTACTGCCCGAACGGAGCTTTTGTAGTTTGCTAGCAAAGTATTTAATAGCTACCCTCCAATCTGGTCCACTGCCCGAAAGGAGCTTGCGTAGTTTATTAAATACATTAAAGAAAATTATACAAGTCGCGTACATAAAATTAAAAATATATCGCGTTTACATTATACGCTAATTAATCTAGCATCGAATTTGGACCATAATTTATTTTTTTTTAAAAGTAACTATTACCCACTTGGGTACGTTACAACTGGCGATCCTGCCAGGATTAGTTTCGTAAAATTTAAACGCAAAAAATATATACGTTTTAATATATACGTGATTAAAATGATACAAGACCTCGCGATAGATAGTTTCGTGCAGTCGCAAATTGCCGAGCTATTTGCACGTATCGGACGCGTTGAAGGCCTTGATGCCGATCGTTGGGATACGGTGTCTGTATTAACTGATAACGTAGAATTTTTACGCGAACAAAATATTAAGTTGATCGATACCGTGGATAAACAAGCGCGAGAAATCGAGAATTTAAAAAATACAAATAAAGCTTTATGCGAAGCCGTGAGACGTCTGGCGAATAAGAAAGAAAATATTTGTGTTCGTTTAGGCATTTTTACGAGTGTCGCGATTAAAAACTTTGCTAATTATAAAGTAAAAAATGAAGAGCTTGATAATAAATTAAATGTGTTAACTGCTCAAATTGCGAAATTAACTTTGAATTAACTCATAACATAAAATATAAATCAAAAAATTTCTTTTTATGTTGAATAAAATAAGCTCGGGTCTTAAATAAATCAATACCATAAAAATTTAAAATTAATTAATTAAGTGAAAAAAATCTTTTCATGATGTCGCACGCAAAGAAAATTCTTCGCGCACGTTACAAGGACATTCAAACGTCTTTGCGAGATGATAGTATATCTGAGGATAGTAAAAAGCATCTCGAGTGGCAAGCGGCAATTTCTGAGGAATTTAAAACCTTAGACGAACGCCAAGATGCCCTAGACAAAAAGGTAATCGATCTAAATAAAACTGTAGATGAATTGCCTGAGAAATCCGCGTATAGATGCGATGAAAAATTCGATTCTTTAACTAATACGTTAAAAAAGGTTCAAGATGATATCGAAAAATTAAACAATAAAATTAATTCGCTTGAGAATAAAAACAAAGAAGTAACTAAAGAAAACGATAAATTAAAAGATACCTTAAACGGAATAATTAAACGTTTAGACGATAACGCCGATTTAACCGCGTTAAAGAAATATTGCTTGGAGCAAATTGATGATGCCGCGTCTAAAAGTGATAAAGACATTAAAAAACTCGAAAATAGAATTGAGAATATCACTCATATGACCCCTGACGGTGCTAGTACGCCAATTAATAAAGCGACTCGTAAAATAAACATCGATTTACCTAAATTCAAAGGGCTAGATACAGAAAGCCCGATGAAATTCTTGCACGAGTTAAATAAATACATAGAATTCGTTAAGCCAAACTTACACGAATTAATATGTATTATTTCACAGACTCTCGAGGACTCAGCGAAAAGCTGGTGGTTCCTTGAGCAAGATGAAGTTGAAGATTTCAACGATTTTGTAAATCGATTTAAACAGAGGTACTGGAATTCCAGTATTCAGCGCACCGCGAGGCGTAAAGTCGAGTTTGGTAGATATACACCCGGGGGAAAGTTAACACGCGTTGATTACGCGATTGAAATGTTCGGTTTAGTAAAAGAACTAGAAATTGACGAAACCGAGCAAGATTTCATCAATCGAATAACTGATCATTACGATCGAGTAGTGAGACACGCGATTATTGGCAGAAATGTCAAAGAAAAAGCTGAATTATTTAAAATCTTAGCTGATTTCGATGACGACGACAAAAAAGAAAAGGTTAAAGTCTTCTCTTTAAATAAACCGTCACTCAATCAAGAAACGGATAAAAAGCCAAGTGTATTCAATAAGCCCTGGCAATCCAAACACGTAAATACGTTGCAAGCTTCGGGAACGGAAAAAAATCCTAGTAAAAAGGAATCAACCGCGAATAAAGAAAAAGCTCACGTAGATTCGCGTAATAAAAATCAGAAGGATAATGACGTCATCGAGGATTTATTAAAAATTAATCCAAAAGAGACACCAATTCCGAGTAAATGTACCATCTTGGGAAACGCAAAGTAGTTGCATCTCGTTTCTCGGGTAAAAAATTAAATTCATCGCGTGGTGCAACTAAATTAAATAAAAAACCTAAAACTAAGTTTAATTATAATAAAAAATTTAATAAATTAAAAAACCCCCATTATGATTTAACTAAATTAAATAATAAATTATCAGACGAAAACATAATTGCTTTGATTTTCAACGATCCTCGCGAAGATTTATTATATGATATAAATCCGGAAGAATCAAACGCAAACGTCATACACTGTCCGGAAATAACTATTGAAATAGAAAACGTTTTGACTAAAGTCTTGATAGATACCGGAAGTGAGATAACGTGCATTTCTGAAGAATATTATTATTCTAACTTAAATAAATTTAAAGACAAGCCGACTCTACCAATAAGCGGGAAAATCATTAAAGGTGCTACCGGAGCAAAATCCACGCGTCTAAAATTTCAAGTTCAATTAAAAGTAAAATTCGGTACTTTAGAAAAAGAACTAATATTTATTGTAGTTCCTAAACTTGTAAAACCATGCATTTTAGGCAAAAAGCTCTTAAAATGATAATAAACACGGTAACCGAAGAAATACTATTTGAAATCAATGGTATCGATGGAATCATCGAGTACGCAGATGTAAAGTTCGATTCAAAAGAATTTACCTCTCTGTGTATACAAGAGTCCTATGAAGATTTCTTTGAAAATGAAGAAACTTCGAAGCTCTTAAAAAACTTTAATAATCAAATTAGTAATAAAAATTTTACTAACGATTATTATTCGTACGAGCTTTCCTTAAAGGAAATCGACGAAAAAATAAACTTATGTGTAAATTTAAATGATGCACAAAAAGAAAAATTAAAACAATTATCGAGTTCAAAGAAGTATTCATAAAACGGCCCGGTTTATTAACAAATTATAAATATAAATTACATTTAAAAGACGAGTCACCGTTCTATTCTAAACCTTATCCGATTCCTTTAAATTATCGTGAAAAAGTAAAAACCGAAATAAATAAAATGCTAGAACTCGGAATAATACGCCGCTCTAATAGCCCTTATATTAATCCAATAGTTGTCGTAAAAAAGAAGGATGACTCTATCAGATTATGCTTAGATGCTCGTAAATTAAACGAGCGGTTAAACGACGATTATGAGGCTCCTCCGGGTATTTAAGAGGTTTTTCAAAGATGCATTAATAGCAAATGCATGACAAGCCTCGACCTTACCAACAGCTATTGGCAGATCGAGCTTGCAGAAGAAAGCAAGAAATTTACAGCTTTCAAATGCGATAATCACGTTTACGAATTTAACGTCGCAGCTTTCGGTATAAAGACGAGCAGTGCTGCTTTAATACGCGGCCTAGATGAAGCTATTTCTAGCTTAGATGATTTTTTATTAGTATTCGTTGATGATTTATTAATAAAATCAACAAATTTTGACGAACACTTACAGCACTTGAGAACGCTATTCCAGCGTTTACTTAAGCACAACTTGCGCTTAAATTTTAAAAAATCTAAATTTATAAGCGATCAAGTCGAGTTCCTCGGGCATATAATATCCGCTGAAGGATTAAGGCCCGATCCGAACAAAATAAGATCCATAAAAAATTTTCGTAAACCGCGAAACATTAAAGAATTGCAAAGCTTTCTCGGTTTCGTGAACTTTTATACGAAATTCGTAAAAAACTTTTCAGAAAGTGCTAAGCCTTTAATAGATTTATTAAAAAAGGGCAAAAAATATGAATGGCTTGAAGAACACGATCAAGCATTCATAAATGTAAAAAATCTATTCAATGAGAATATAATTTTAAAATTTGCAAATCCTAAGCGTCCTTATATCTTAACTACGGACGCGAGTGATTATGCTATATCAGGCGTATTTTCGCAAGTTAACGATGACGACGAAGAACAAATAATTTGCTTCATAAGCCGCACGTTAAAGGGTAGTGAATGCTTTTATTTCACTACAGAAAAAGAGCTTTTAGCGATAGTATGGTCGCTAGAAAAACTTGATTCTTACTTGCGAGGAGCTTCAAAAATTATCGTGAGAACTGATCACGAAGCACTTGCATTTTTGCGTAGTAGCAAGTACAATAATGCTCGACTACGCAGGTGGATATTAGCAATTCAAGACTTTAATATTTATCCTGAGTATCTACCAGGAAAGAAAAATGCAGTCGCTGACTATTTAAGTCGTGTAGTTGACCCTGATTTTATAAAAAATGACGCTGAAATAATAATAGCTGCGTTAAAAACGATGAAATTAAGTAGGGAATTAATAAATGATCTAAAAAATTTACGTGATTTACAGTTAAAAGATAGTTACATCTTGAAAATAATTGATAAAATTAAAACAAATGAAAGCTCTCAAAAACGTTTCATAATTGAGAATGATCTAATTTGTAAAAATACTCTTCATAGATTAAAAATCATATTACCGGAAATTGTCTTTAAAAAGCTCGTGTTGGAAATTCACGAACTTTACGGTCATGTAGGATTTAAAAAAGTTTACAAAATGATTCATGAGCACTTTTTTGCTTATAAAATACGTAAAAAAGTGCGCTTATTCTTAAAAAACTGCGATACATGTCAAAGAACTAAGCACTTAACTATTAAATACAAAGAGCTTTTTCAACCGATACTCGTAGAAAAGCCTAATGACTTACTTTCAATCGATTTTTACGGGCCTTTGCCGACGTCAACGGGGGGCGTAAAATTCATTTTATCGACTATAGACGTTTTTTCTAAAGACGTGGTCTCGTATCCGTTAAAACGTGCAAATATAGTTACAGTAATTAAGAAAATTTTCAATGATTATATTGAAAAATACGGTAAACCGGAAGCTATAATAGCCGATCACGGTAGACAATTTGTATCCGATAAATGGACGAAAAAACTAAATAACGAAGGAATTCGACCGATTTTTTCGTCTATAAGACATCCGCAGAGCAACGTGGTAGAACGCGTGCATCGCGAACTTGGTCGTTTTTTCCGTACTTTTGTAGGTGACAAGCATACAAGTTGGATGAAATACGTTGATTTAATTCAACTAATCATCAACGAGACGCATCACGAAACAACGACATGTACGCCATTAGAGCTACATTTAAATAAAAAACCGATAAGGCTTTGGGAAAAATATCTAAAAATCCCAGAAGAAAAACAAGAAATATCTCAAGAAAAGAGAATCTCCTTGGCGCGAGATATCATGCAAGATAGCTTAAAAAAGCGTGCGATTAAGAAAAACTTAAATAAAAAACATTTTGTATTCCACGAAAATGATTTAGTGTTGATAAAAGAACAAAATCTATTGGATGCGATTGATAGAAAAATCGCAAAATTTTTTCACGTATATAGTGGTCCTTTTTTAGTAAAAGAAAAAATAGGAATTGATACGTATTTATTAATAGCTACAAATTCATTAAAAGATCGTGGTAAATTTCATGTGTCGAATTTAAAACCCTATTACGCGTGAAAAAATTTTTGTGATATAAATTTAGTTTGTAAATAATTTATTCATAGCTTAAATAAACGAATTTAAAAAATTATGGCGTGTAACACGTAAAATTACATGCGAAACGAAAGAAAAAAATTTTTTTTGTTTATTTTTATAATACATTATTTACATTTATTTTATATTTACATTTTTACAAGTATTTATTTGCGCACATATGTTAATTACTACGACAAAAAATTAAAAAAATTTTTTTTCAATAGAAGGTATGAAAAATGTCATTAATTTTAAGAATGTGAATTTGGAAAAAACTAATTTGTTTAAAAAAGAAAAAATCTTTTTTATTTAAGAATATATTGAAATTCTTGGAAAAATATTTCTTTGTAAAGCGCTAATATTGATTTATTCAAGCTTGGCAACAGCGCGCAAGATTTCTAAAAACAAGAATTATCACAGTTAACGCGTGTATATGTAAATAGTTTACAAGAAAACAGCTCGGTAACTAATGATTTTTTTAATTTAATTCAATAGAAAAAAATTATTTAATTACTGTTACGAAAAAGAATCAGTTTCTTACGTCGCGTTTAAATGTAATTAATTATTAAATTTAAATGAATATTAGAAAGGGACAGAGCACCTAGTACGATAGTTTGAAGCGCGCGCCGTGAAGACTTGTGGGCCCTATATACGATGCGCGCGCATCAGAGTAGGGGAAAGCTTGACTGCCGCGACTTACAAACAGCAGCTTGCGCGCTCTTATCAGTCGCGCCAGTCAAGCCATAGCCAGTATCAAGCATGGACGCCTCCACGCAAACTGGCCTATATGGCACGTGCCATGCCACCACTCAGGCTACGGCATACCTGATAGAAAAAAATATTATTGACTGTACATGGGAGCCTCATCAACATCTCCCATGTCAGTCAATAAAACGGAGGCGAAATAAATTCGTCTCCATTACAAAAAAGAAACCTGCCAGGGGCAGGTTTTGTGAAACGCGTCTCGCCGGTGTCTTCAAACCGACGATGACGCCCCTGCTATTTCCGACTGCCGCAGAAATAGCGCTCCTTGAAGAGGAGCAGGAGAGGACAGGAAGAGTCCGAGTCCGCACGGCCAGGATACCGAATCCTTTTTGGTCGCCGTCTCCTTCGCCGCCTTCTACGCCGCCACCTTCGCCACCACCAACGACAATCGCTCCATTATTTCCAGCCACAATGGAAAATAAGAAGAAACTGGCGGCAAGAAAAAGAAGGATCGCTGCCACCATCACCTCGGCGTGCATTGGGGCCTACGATCCAGGGCCAAGTATGACCAACACCAATTACGTGCCGACCCCAATAAAAAAGGCAAGGGAAGAAACCTTGGAAGAAGTCTTCGCAGATTTGGAGGATTTAGGCATATCCTCCAACCAGGACGACATCCATCTCCTGAACATCGAGGACTTTGATTCATGGGTGAAGGCCCTCAGCCCATAAAAAAAAAAAAGACAAAAAAACAGTGATTTTTTTTAGTGTGTTTTATTTTAAAAAAAAAGTGCGTATTTTTAGTTTAAGTTAATTTCAAAAGACATTTTTTTTCTCGTTTTATGTGAAATTCTATTTTTTTTTGTGCGTTAAATTTATTTGATAAAGAATACGAAAAAAAGACAATTTTTAAGTTTAATTTTAATTGAAAAAATAAACATTTTTAGTTTAAGTGAATGAAAAGACTTTTTTGAGTTCTATTGTATAAAGATTTTTATTTTGTAAATAAGCAAATACTGTGATAATTTTTGTTTTTGTAAAATAAAAAATTTTTTTGTTTCCACCTTAAAAAAAATTTTTTATTTGGGGGCAATCTGACGCCCCAAAGCGCCCCGTTTTTCTTCCCTTTTTTTATTTTTTAAATATTATTAAAATTTGTATTTTTATTTGATTTTATTTTCGTATTTTTCATTAGTTATATGTTTTACTATTTAATTATTTAAACGATTTTTTCATTTTAATTTTAATTTATTTTTTATTATTTTCAAATTATTTATTTATTTAATTATTTCTTTTAAATAATATATTTTTTTTTCTTTAAATCATTAGTTATTCATATTTTAATTTGATTTTATTATTTTATTAATAAATTATAAGCATAGAAAGGCATAGTAAGCGCGTGACCTATATACAAGGTTGTATATAGGTCAACGCACAGCTGGCTTACAACGTGCGAGGCAACCTCACAGCGCGCTTACTATGTCTTAACATTTAAGCATATAAGAGCGAGCGAGATGGAGAAATAAAACTCCGAAACTTCGTAAAGCCTGTAAGCGCGCGCAACTTTAAAAGCTCCCCACCATTGTAAGAGAGATGGAGAGAAGCTCGGCGCGTATAAAAGCCCGAGTCTCGCTGACTCGTGTGCCTTATTCTTGAATCGACTCAGACCGGTAACAATTGGGATATACAAGCGCTTAGGCTTAACGCCCTTTGTTTACCTGAGTTGACATTTAATCAAAAACCAAATATAAATTTCTTGGCCGTAGAATATTTTTTCGCTTAGCAATTGGGACATACAAGCGCTTAAGCTTAACGCCCTTTGCTTTTTAAAGCAAAAATTAAAATAAATTTAATAAACCGATAACAATTGGGACATATAAGCTCCTAAGCTTAACGCCCTTTGTTATCTAAGGTTTTGATTAAAAAAGAAATTCGAATTGAGCTCTATTTAACTCTGGGGACATACAAGCGCCCTAGGCTTAACCCCCCAGGTTAATATTAAGAGCTTTCCAATAAAATAAATTGAGCTTTCATCTTTAAAGAGCTTCTCTTTTCCTCTCACCGGAGAGTTTTCTTTTTTTTATTTTGTAATTACATACATATATTTTTGCTTCAAATAAAAGAATATTTAATATAATATATATTTCCTTTTATTATTAATATTAAAAATAATAATACTAACAAAGGAAACGCCTAGCTTTATTAATAAGCTGGCGTTTCATTAACAAAATACTTAACAGCTACCCTCTAATCTGGCCTATTGCCCGAACGGAGCTTGTGTAGTTTGTTAAATAGGGACCTAGCAGCTACACTCCAATCCGGCCTACTGCCCGAACGGAGCTTTTGTAGTTTGCTAGCAAAGTATTTAATAGCTACCCTCCAATCTGGTCCACTGCCCGAAAGGAGCTTGCGTAGTTTATTAAATACATTAAAGAAAATTATACAAGTCGCGTACATAAAATTAAAAATATATCGCGTTTACATTATACGCTAATTAATCTAGCATCGAATTTGGACCATAATTTATTTTTTTTAAAAAGTAACTATTACCCACTTGGGTACGTTACAATGTGTACGTGACCTAAGTAAATTTGGCTTTATACTGTTTAAAAAAGTGCTCCCTAGGTAACAGTAAACTGTTACCTAAGTGCGGATTTAGGTCCCACAGTGCTATAATAGTACATTACGATACAAGTGACCTAAGTGGCACTTTATTACACGGCCGGAGTAATAAACAAAAACTATGCACTCCACGAATTATAATTCGAAAAATAAAAGCGAAAACTATAAAAAACCACCCTACTGAAAAAAATCACATGGGATCCCTTATGGGATTTCATATGTGATCCTTTATGGGCTCCCGTATGGGGTTTAAGCGCGGGATCCTATATGGGATCTAATATGGGGTCCCATAAGAGGTCCACAAACTCAATTCTAAATATATGGGACCACATATGGGATACCATATGGGGTCCCATAAGAGGTCCACAAACTAAATTTTAAATATTATATGGGACCACATATGGGATCCCATATGGGGTCCCATAAGAAGTCCACAAACTCACACTGAGAGAAAAGTGGAGTCACACGAACTCGCCGCCGGAATTGGAATGACGGTATAAAAGGAGTAAGTGGGGTCGGAGTTATTACAACTTAACAAGCGGAGTAGCAGCTACTCCGCTTGCGGAGTCAATATACCGCCTCATAGGCCAAGTGTATATAAAGGTTACGTTAAGCAGGAATAATGCTGTTAATGATTTTTTTTCAAGTTTCATTAATTTTTGAGATTAGGCTAAAGACGATTGTAGAATATATTATTGAAGATAAATATTTATTTATAAATATATTCATTCAAAGAATTTTTGTTAAGAATGAATTTTTCGATTACGTTACAGTATGATATCATAAGATGGAAGTATATTATTCAAAGTAAAATTATTAATAACATTTTATTTTAATTGAGCCGTAAATTTCTTTTAAATATTGCCAATTCCTGCCTCTGTAAAAACACAGACTGCGAACAACAAAACGAATAAATTCTATTTTTCAATAATGAAAAATGTTTTTAAATATGAAATTATAAATAATTTCATACTGTGCAACATTCATTTTCAGAATATTTATAAAAATACTTATAAAATATTATATGAATATATTGATTATATAAGTCATTTACACATTAAAAAAAACTCATTCAAATTTGTATTTAAGGTTATGTTTAAAATTTTTTAACTGCAAATCTATCGATTAATTGACTCAGGTTCCATTTTATTTAAAGATTTTTCACAAAATCATCCATTTTGCATTCCAATATTAAGGCGACTTCGGATTTTAGGTTTGGTTTTATTTTTGAGTTTACAAATTACTCTTTCAATACGTAAAATTTTTCAGATTTTTTAATTTTTCATTATTCTACGGATTATAATAAATGGTGGAAAATTAAAAAATCCAAAAAATTTTAGAAACTGTTAGAGTAATTTGTAAACTACAAAATTAAATTTAACTGAACTTTCGTAGTCACCTTAAGAGTCGGCCGTATCGCTCTGTCCTTGCCTAATCTAAATTTTCGTTATAATAAATAAATTAAATATTTATATACAATTAAAGGGATGAACGCAATAGCGCAAAAGATGAGCAAACGATTCTATTTTATGAAAAAATATCAAATTTTCATTATCTTTCAAGTAAAGTACGAAAAGGAAAACACAGTCAAACACAACCTCATATTTTCCGTTTCGTACTTTACTTGAAAGATAATGAAAATTTGATATTTTTTCATAAAATAAAATCGTTTGCTCGTCTCTTGCGCTATTGCGCTCACCCCTTAAATTTGTATATAAATATTTAATTTATTTATTATAACGAAAATTTAGATTAGACAAGGACAGAGCGATACGGCCGACTCTTAATAATTAATTGTTTTATTAACAAAATTAATTTTTAAATTAAACTTTATAAACTCTCGGCAATCAAAGACAAATAGATCGAGTTCGTGCGTCGTCTATATACCGCAGCGAGGAGTGGAGATGACTCGCCTCGCGGAGTAAATGCAACTCCTTTAACGCGAGTCAAGACAACGTACGTTAGTTTCGTTGGTATGACTCCGCTTTTCTCTCAGTGCAATTCTAAATATATGGGAACACATATGAGATCCCATATGGGGTCCCATATGTGGTCCCATATATTTAGAATTGAGCTTGTGGACTTCTTATGGGACCCCATATGGGATCCCATATGTGGTCCCATATTATATTTAGAATTCAGTTTGTGAACCTCTTATGTAGTCCCATATTATATTTAGAATTGAGTTTGTGGACCTCTTATGGGACCCCATATGGGATCCCATATATTTAGAATTGAGCTTGTGGACCTCTTATGGGACCCCATATGGGATCCCATAAAGGATCCCATATGAAATCCTATAAGGGATCCCATGTGATTTTTTTCAGTAGGGCAAACACTACGCATCCTGTGAACGATAAATCGAAAAAAAGAAAAGAAAACTACAAATAAACTAAAACTAAACACTCCATGAATAATAGATCGAAAAAGAAAAAGAAGAATATAATTTCAAAAATATACTCAAAATGTGTAATAATAATTAATTTTTATCAATATTATTGATATTATGTGAAATTGTTTGTTTAAATCATCTTCTATAAAGTCATAAATTAAAATTTTGTTTCACGTATGAATTAGCGTCGTAGGAGCGGTGAGGAGGTAACATGTTTAGTATAGCAATAGCAACCGTGTGTAGTAATAGGGGGTTCCCCGTAGCATTTTATAATACAACGCTGAAATGACTATACCTCTTCGCTTTACATGTTACGCTACTATCAATTTTAGTTTTACTCGTATCTTACTTGCTTATAATTGTTATTTAATTTGAAGAATGTTAATGTAAAAGAGTTTTAATATACTACAGCTTATTGTTATTTATGAAAATACTTTAAAAAATAAATTACATATAAAATTATTTCTTATTATATACGTACGTTACGTAAGTAAATTCATTATTGTACCGTGTAAAAAAGTGCCACCTAGGTAACTGAAAAGTGTTACCTAAGTGCGGATTTAGATCCCGCAGTGCTATAAAATAATTGTTAATAGTTGAACAGTAATGGACTTTACACTCAAAAAGATACATAATACAAAAATTACATTGCTTAGCATATCTATATATAAAAAAATACAAGAAACAACGCATTTGTTTTTCATATATGGGCATATCTCTAGAACTTTTGACTTTGACGATGATGTACGTTATTCTATAGTTCTAATGGCAAATTTTATATACATAAAGAGTTTTTTATAAGGAAATATATTTTCTCTGAGGTAACTCAACTATTTTCACCCATACTATCTAGTATTCGTTGGTTATTAATGCAAAACTATGTGAAATCTAGTAATTCAATATGATGATATACCTGTTTTTTATTTTCAGTACGCTATAACTCTATTACCGAAGGAATTCAGAAGCTGATAATTTTTTCTGAACATCTTTGGTATACACAAAACTCGAAATTATATTACTCGAAGATGTGCCAGCAATAGGAAAGACACAACAAATTTCTAAATACGTGATGCTGAAAAATTGAAATTTTTTAAAAATTTACATTTTTTCGCATTACTTTTTTACTGCTAGGTTTTTGAAAACGAGGAAAAAAATGCTATATTCTAATGTATATTCTCCATCAAAAATTTTTTGAGCGGAGGATTTGTCTTTCATAGAACAAAACTTATGAACTTTTTAAAATGAGTATGTACAGCGAAACTCGAGCAAAAAAAATCACTTTTTTGGTCAGCACATCTGTTTATGGATAGATAGTCGTTATTTTAAACATGAAAACTGTTGTTCTGTACTCGTTTAATGTTTTCACAAAACGGTAAATGCTTGAGTGAAGTCTAAACTACTTTTCAAGGCAATACTTCCCGTAAGTCGAAATTTGAATCAAAATATAGAATGTAAACAGATGCTATTTCTGTTTTGCTATCGTCGGGGTGTCTCTGAACGTACACTAATCAGTCTTGGAATCAATTTCACGGAGTAAACACTCGCTCGCGAATACGTAATTAAGTATTTTCACCATGTAGAATACGAGAATAGGAAAAGGTAAGTTCAATTGAATTGAATTGCGCAAAAAATGCGCGTTCGATTTATATAAACATTTCGATTTTCAATAGAAAATAATAGTATTTAAGAGGCGGTCGGAACCAAATTCGTGACTTAGTTTGGTGCTTGTAATAAATGCTTATAATAATTTATTCATTTATTAATATGGTAAAAATATAGTCATTTTCTCTAGTCATGTTTATAAAGAATAATTTAAAATGGTTAAAGCCACAAAAATATACAAAATATTGTTATAAAGCGAAAAATGCCACCTAACAATCGACACGACAGTTTTTTGCATGCGGTATATGTCAAGTCAGTTTGATATTTGTAATAAATGCTTATAATAATTTATTTACTTATTTAAATGGTAAAAATATAGTCATTTCCTCTAGTCATGTATATTAAGAATAATTTGAAATGGTTTAAACCTTAAAAATATACAAAATATTATCGTAAAGCGAAAAATGCTAACTTGATATATGCCGCAAGTCACCGATTTGGTTCCGACCGCCTCTTAAGCAACGATGGATTATGATCGACAAAGCAAACTTGAAGAAAAACTTCGGAGAGTTCAAGACAAGAGAAAGAAGCAAAAGGAATTCAAGGAAAGAGAAGCTGAGCGATTGAAAATAAAAAACGGATTAGCGAGAATTTCCCGTGCCGCAGCTTCAACTTTAAGAAATGATAAAGAAAACAATGCAAAAAATGACTCGCTTCCTGTCGGAAACGCCTTCATTGATACAGGTACATGTGATAGTTATCATACTTCTAATACTCGCGAGAGTATTAATTAAAATTATGAGATCACACAAAGTTCAACTGGTAAAAATAGTGCGATAAATGTGCCAACCACAGTACATTACAATTTATGAAAGACAAATTACAGAGATGATAAATTAAATAATGAAAATCAAAAAACAAGTTTCTTTGTTTCTACCAATGTTGTTGAAAATTTTGAAATTTTACGCAATTTAACTGATGCAAGTAGTTTGATAAATAAATCAATTAAACTAGGTTCAGGTGGTAATTTGCAAATGAGAAAATACAAAGAAAATACATCGAATGGAGAAATTCCAGAGTCGAATATAAACACTTCCTCAAGTAATTGTGAAATTCTTGATATTTTACTCGGTTCTAACTATAACAAAGACATTCACGATTCAGAAACTGATTTTTACGTTACCGGTTACAAGTAAAGGAAAAAAGGTTGTTCGGGATCGTTTAATCTACTGTGAAGTTCTGCAAAAGCAGTTAATGCAGCGAAAGGGAGAACTGAAATGTGAGAAAAATAAATCATTTTTTGCAAGGATAGTGTCAGGTAAAATTGTAAAAAAATACAAGCAAATGAAAACAAATAAAGTATTGTCGAGAACATACTTACAAAGAAAAGATTTGAATGAAGAAGAGCTGTTGCTCGAAAGATCAAACAGTATACTTACTAATCGCATGAAAATAGCAGCGAAAACTATAAGAATGTTCTTTGAAAGAGATGACAATACTTCTATGTCTCCAGGTATAAAAGACGTTATAACAAGGGGAGGTGTTACCATGAGAAAAAGATTTTTGTCTGACACATTGAGTAGTTTGTTTAAAAAATATTGTCAAGAAGGCCTGTTAAAAATTTCAAGAGCAACATTTTTCCGATTAGTGCCATTCTGGATTGTTAGTCGATAAGCAACAGATTGTGATACTACTATGTGTAAAAATCACGCTAATTTTGAATTTTTGGTGCAAAAACTTACCAGGCTAAAGTATTTACCTTCTAGTAGTATAAGGACAATACTTGAACATTTTAAATGTGATTTACAAAATAAAACTTGTATGTATAGCGAATGTTTAAAATGCAATAAGGATTTTGTCGTTTCCGATAATAACAATGATCAGACATATTATTTTCAATGGATGACATCAAAAGAAAGTAGAGAAGGAAAAAGAGGAAAAATTTTTGATGTAACAATAACATTAAAAAAAAAAAATTGAATACATAGTGACGGAAATGATCAAACAATTTAATTTGACTGTCCCAGATTTTTTGAAACACTTATATGATACTTGGCATCAGTATACAGCACTTCAAAATATTAAATCTCAGTTAGCATTAAATCAAGTGAAGGTAGTAATAGATTTTTCCCGAAATTATATTAGTAAATATGCAAGTGAAGTTCATAGTGTATTTTTTGATACGACGTATAAAAAGCTCAATTTTTGCACGTGTCACTTTGTGAATCGTGTGCGAAATTGAGCTTCGCGCATGAAGTGTCAAAAAAATGTTTAATTGTTTATGTAATTATTAAAATTATAAAAAAAAATTATGATCCTATTAAAATTAAGTTATTTTGATATTAAAGGGTTATTAACAAAGTAATTTAACCTCAGCTTCCTCACCAGTTGAAATTAATATTTCTCTCTCTCCATATAAGTGAATATCCCACACAGCATGGGATATTTATGGAAACTTCCCGGAATATTGGCACGGAAGATTTGGAATGTTTTAATGATCTTTCATGGAATATTCTTGTAATATTCGTGTCCTTGATTCTTCTTCCATGGAATAAGATCATTGAAGATTGCAAGAATTTTCAATGGAAGGTTTGGGTGATCTCAGATCTTTCATGAAATCTCCCTGAAAGATTCTTGGAAGATCATGGTGGAAGATTCAGGGATTTTAAATCTTTCGTGAAATATTTATGGAAGATTTTAGGAGTGTTAAGACCGAACTTGGTTCGGTCGTTGAGTTCTTAAACAAAAATTATTTATTTTCGTTGGGAATCAGTCTACCGTCACAGGACTTACCTTGTCACTCTGTTTATTAATAATCTATTAATAAATATAAAATATATATGCATGTATACATATATCTATGTATTTCTGTATATGTCACGAATATACATATATTTATATAAAAAGCTTAAATATTTAGATTCAATAATCAAATCTAATACCGATTAATTTATTAATGTCAAATAATTTATTTGTTTTATTTATTATATTTTTATACTATCGAAATTTTCAAACTATTAATGCGTATTACTAAGTCAATGATGAGTTACGCCGTGCGCACGTTTAGACGTGTCACATATCACGATTAAATATACGTCCGCGCGAGTGACGCTGTGCGCACACTCTCTTGTATCACTTCGTTCAACCGAATATGTCACATAAGGCTAGGACTGGTTGTGCGCTTTGTTACGCATTTTCGCGCGAGTGACGCTGTGCGCACATTCGACTACTGAGTGTCATCTTCGTCACTGGCCGTTGTTATTCCTTCTTCTTTAATTGGCCTTTCGATTTATCACCATAGGCCAACCGTTGTTATTTGTCTCATTTTTTATGAATTTGGTCATATTCATATATATATATATATCTTTATATTATATAGTTGCAAGGAAAATTTCTACGACCAAGGTCCTCCCCTTCTCTTTTTTCCTCGTCCTCTTACCTAATTTTGATGCTCTTTTTCCCCCCCTTTTTTTACGTTATTTTACGTTATTTGTTCCTCTTCCTTTTCTTTTCCTTTTCCCTTCCTCCCCTCTTCTTTTTCTCTTCTTTTGAGTTTCCTCATGCCTTCATTTTCTCTTCCTTCTCTCTTCCTCAAAAAATCCATCACTTTTTTCCGTTATCTTTACGTTATTTTAGGTCATTTTTACTCCTCTTCAGGTAAATCCTCAAATTTTACCTTTTTTTGTGTTATTTTACGTTATTTTACGTTTTTGTTGCTCTTCCTTAGCTGCTCCATAGCTCATCTTCTTTGATCCTTAATTTCATTCAAATCCCATCATTTGAAAAGCTTCTTGCTAATTTTTGTTGCACCTACTGCTTTTACTTTAAATATATAGAACAAACATATTAATTTTATAAAATGTACAATTATTGTTTAAAAGAATAAATGACATCAAACATGGTAAAATGGAAATCCCGCAAGCCCCCTGCGCGCAAGCGCGCCAACCTCCACTACTAACTAGGAGAGTATCAGACCTCCGGATCACGGGTTTTGCTCAAACTTTGGGATAAGTTTTCAGATGTCAAAATATGAAAGAAAACAGAATTTTAGATCCCAACGCTCAACATTTCCTTAGTTACAGGCAATTAAAGAAAATCACTAAAAAAGTTACTAGATTTTCAAACGCATATAGTTCCTTAGCATTGATAGCTAGGAGATTGAAACTTTTTTTAAATGAAAGCTGACCTCAAATCCTTTCGAAACAGTAGTTACAACATATCAAAATATTATTTTTTCCCAAAGTTATAGCGTGATAAACATTGGACCTGATTTTTCTTTTTAAAACATTAATTAATACCAAAAGCTGAAATTGGGTCCAATCTTTATTATGCTATAACTTTGGGAAAAAATAACATTTTGACATGCTATAACTACTATTTCGAAAGGATTTGAGCTCAGCTTTCATTTAAAAGGAGCTTTCAAGCTTCTAGCTATCAATGCTAAGGAACTATATGCGTTTAAAAATCTAGTAACTTTTTTAGTGATTTTCTTTAATTGCCTATAACTACGGAAATATTGAGCGTTGGTATCTAAAATTCTGTTTCCTTTCATATTTTGACATCTGAAAACTTATCCCAAAGTTTGAGCAAAATCCGTGATCCAGAGGTCTGATACTCTCCTAGTAAGTAAAACTGTAAAACATATTAATACATTGAAATTATTTGAAATTCAAAATGTTCTTTTAACATTATAATTTTTATATTTTAAATTAGATCAATGTTTTTTAATATTTTGATTATCACTTTGAATTATTTCATAATGTGTATCTAATGAATCAAGTGTACCACTTGTAACGAGGATAAAAAATTACTCGTATACTATGATATAGTATACGCATATCTCCATCTTCGTTGTGAGTCGCACAGAAAATGCATTTTTAGAATCACACGAAAATGCATTTTTAGAATTACAATCAGATAAAAAAAAATTGAGAGAAGCTAATATAATAATATGGGATGAAGCATCAATGATTCAAAAAAAAGCATTAGAAATAGTTAATAATACATTAAAAGATGTTTGTAATAGTAATTTTCTTTTTGGTGGAAAATTAATTATTTTAGGTGGTAATTTTCGATAAATTTTACCAGTTGTTAAACATGGAAATAGAAATTTAATTATAGAAGAAACAATAAAAAGTTCATATTTATGGCAATTTTTTAATATATTAAAATTAACAAAAAATATTCGATCTAAAAATAAAAAATTTGCTTCATTTCTATTACAAATTGCTGATGGCAAAATAAACCCTTTCATAATTCCAAACAAATTACAAACTAACGATATTTGTTCTAAAATTTATTCAAATATTAATAAAAATCGTTGCAAAGAAAAAATTATATTAGCTCCTCATGATGAAGATATTAATAATTTAAATAAAAAAGTAATTAATTTATTAAATGGAAAAACTGAAACATAGGGTAAGTGTGGGAGTTAAGGTGCCCTCCCGGGTTATCGTGCCCTATGTTAAAGCATGCGATGTCGATAATCAAAGCACGATAATAAAAGTATGCATTTATATGGTAAGCAGACGACACACGATAAACTAACACATCGCATAAACTTTGTAAATTCAATCAGCAAATTAATAGTTTTTAAATTTTCACTTAGGGAATTTGTTTTATTCGTAGATAATGTGATTTACTTTAAATAAACAGTTTATAAAACTTTTAAAAAATAATGAGATTTGTTTAATTGACGGAAATGTGTCTGCCTTAACCTTCTACACTTACCTTATTATAGTATTGATTACGCCATGCATAAAGGTGTTGATCAAACTGATGATAACATTTATTTGAATCACCCAATAGAATTTTTAAATAAAATTAAAGAAGGTTTACCACCTCATAAATTAATTTAAAAGTTAATGCTATAGTAATGTTGTTAAGAAATTCAAGTATATCGGAAGGATTATGTAATGGTACACGATTAAAAATTATAAATTTATATAAACATAATATTAAAGCTGAAATAATAACAGGCGATAAAAGTAGAAATAAAGTTTTTATTCCAAAAATTACTTTAAATACAGGAAATAATTCTTCATTACCATTTATTCTTTACAGAAAACAATATCCAATTATATTAGTATTTGCAATAACTATAAATAAATCACAAGGTCAAAGTTTCAATAATGTAGGCTTATTTATAAGAAGACCATTGTTTTCACATAATCAATTATACGTTGCTTTGTCAAGATGTTAAACTTTTAATAATATTTATATTCAAAATAATTTACATGATACATCAAAAATAGATAACATTGTTTGGACGGAAATTTTCAATAAATAATTTATTTAAATTTTTACCATTTTTATTAATTCATTTCATTTAATTTTAACGATTAATTGATTTTCAAATTTCATTTTGTTGTATAAATTTGATTCACTTAAAGGGTATTTTATTTTTATTTTACTAAAATTAAAGATTTTATTCTTTTGTAAAACTTGTTTTAAATTAAATTGAAAGCTAAAACAGTTTCTGCATAGCTGTCAGAAAGTAATTAGTCGAAAATATCGGAGTGGTAGCTGTTTCGTGAGCCGCGCCACTCATGATGCGATTTTTGTCGACAAAAGCTAACAAATTTTTCACTGTGAAGATAAGTGCGTGCGTAGGGCAAGCGATCAGCAAAAGCCACTTCAGTGTCGGGTAGGCCGCTAAGTAAAGAGTAAGTAGACTCTTTCTCTTTCTCTCTCTTTCATATTAGAAAATTGCAATCAATGAAAATGTCAAATAAAGCAAAGGTGGACCCCTAAAAAGTCATTGATGTAAATTATTAAATGTGTTATGCTTATCATATTTAATTTTTATAATAAATATAATAGAAACAGAATAAAATTAAACTTAAATAAAATTATAAATCCCCATGTATAAAATATAATTAAAATGTTTTCCAAGTTTTTTATAAAATTATTATTTAATGAAAATTAATGTTTAAACTTAATATTAATAGGAAAAATGGATGTATTTCAATGCCCATTTTGCAAAAATTCTTATTCTACATCTGAATTTTTAAAAATACATATAAATAGAATTCATATTAAAACTATAAGTTGTAGAACATTTGGCTTATTTATTAAAATTAAAAATATTAGAAGACATGAAAGAACTCACGAACAAAAAAAGGAATTATGTATTTATTGTAAGAAAAATTTTAGTACGGAATTCAATTTAATAAGACATATATTAGCTAAGCATAGGAAACAAAAATTTACATGCTTCATTTGTAATAAAAAATTTTTAAGGAATGATAATTTAAAAAGGCATATGAAAAATCATGTAAATAATTTTTTTTTTTTTTTTTTTTTTTTAATTGCAAATTCATAATTATAAAATTATTTTTTATAACAATAAAATATTTATTTGCAGTGAAAAAAAATTTGGTTCATAAATTGAAAATTATGATCAGTTTATATAATATAAAAACATTAAAAAAGGTGATATATTTTTTATAGTATAGATTTATATTAAAAAATTTTTTTTATTATATTTTAAAAAATTTAAATTTAATATTTTCAATTTTTAAATGTTATGCACTATTAACTACAAATATAAATAATTAAAAAATAATTTATTTTCATACAAAATATATGTATGAATTATGTATATATAATTGATATTACGTATGAAAATTCCAAGAAGTATTTTCCAGAAATATTATTTTTCATTTATAAAAGTAGGTAAAAAATCATATAAAATTTTATAAACAATTATATTAAATAATTTTATAATTACAAAAATTAGAACAAAAAGGTGAAAAAAATTCTAAGTACATTGACAAAAAAAAGGATAATACATAGAAGATTTTTTAATTTCTGTTTTCAAAATTTTCAGTCATAATAAAAACAGGTACAATTTTTTTAATCTTCTAAATTTATGAATTTAAAAAATGTTTGAATTCCTAAATACTGTTTAATAGTAAGTATAAGTAATACTTTTTTGTATATTAAAATATATTAAATTTAATATACATATTTTTAATATTTTATATTTCAGCAAACACATTTAAAAGATGTTATATTTTATTTTTAATATATAAATAAAAAAATTATGTTTTTTATTTATTTATTAAAAAAAAACATTTTTTGTCCTCAGGCCGCAAAATAAATTTTTGTGTCCTCTATACGGAGCACAAAATAGTGTATTCTTGTCCTAGGCCGCAAAAGAAAAATGTGCATATTTAATGTATTATTTTAATAGAAGTTCGCAGAAAAACGTTCTCGACGTTGCTGATTCTTGGAATTGAACTGAATGAACTACTTGCTTTCCTTAATATCGCTATCCTTTTCTTACATATACAATACTAGATATGCGTTAACGAATAACGTGGACTCAATATACGTATATTATGAAAGAAAAGGAGAGAGCGAGAAAAAGACATAGTTACAAGTTTCGCGTGATAAAACTTTTTTTTTCTTTTTGAGACAATATTTTTCAATTATAATTTTTATAGTTTATCTTCGTTTTATATTTTGTTGTATTTTTGTTTCATTTTTATATTATATTTTAACAATTATTAGTTGTTTTTATAATCCAATTTTTTTCATTCTATTTTTTTAAAACTTTTTTTTCCTTTTTTTAAATAATATTTTTTAATTATAATTTTTATAGTTTAGCTTTATTTTATATTTTATTATATTTTTGTTTAAATTTAATGTTATATTTCAACAGCGGTTTATTAGCGGTTTTTATAATGGAATTTTTTTTATTGTATCTTTTTATTATATTTTAAGAATTATTAGTTATTTATTGTTTATAATTGAATTTTTTAAATAAATTTTCTTATATTTTAAGAATTATCAATTATTATTTCATAGATGGGGGCTCCGCCCCAGCTTCTGCTTAACGGCCTTCGGGCAAAAAATAGTATATGCAGTCACGGCCACATACGTATCATTCTTGCTCGTGCAGCTGGAGCGGCCTTGCTACGCTCGGCCCCTCAGCATGCACTCGCCAAGAATGATACGTTTTGCGGCCTTGACGCATAATATACTATTTTTAAAAATGTGAGTGGTAATAGGCCTCCTGGGGAAACCACTAAAAAAAACGCGCCTACATATATACCTCGGTATTTAAAAATACTAGGAGGTGTGCAAAATATAGAAATATATTTATAATACAAACTTTATAAATTTAATAATTTAGGTAAAAAAACAAAAATTTATCAATACTATGGACATTCATAAGATATTAGTATTTATGAAAATTGGTTCTATATAAACAATAAAAACTTTTATTATATAACATCATATAAATAAGGAAAACAAAAATGGGTTTGTAATAAATATTTAAATATATTTTTGAGCATAACTTAATATATTTTAATAATTATATTTTTTACAGTTGATAAAAATAAAAAAATAAAGATAATGTATATATATATATATATATATATATAAGATTATTTATTCAGTTAAATTAAATGACACACAAACATTATTATAATTGATTTTTATTCATTAAAGGATTTTTTTTATTATTCTTTATTGTAGATATTAATCTTACAATAATTATTGTAGAGTTAAGAAAAATAGTTGAATGATTTTATATAAAATTTCCGAATATTAGCAAAGAATAGTCATATAATTTTATTATTCTAATTTACTATTTATGTTTTAATTGTTGTTAGTTTGGTTCGTAAATTTCATTAATATAAATAAACTCACTAATTAGGAGAGAAAGAGTAGAATTTGTTTCCGACTCGATCGTCCTGATGTTTTCTGTACTCGGACTCCTTAAACTACACAGTGAGAATGTCCATGGCAAGATAAAGTTGGGCTTCTTCCTTTAATCGCTCGAACGTTCGGTTAATATTTCAGATTATTACCTCGAACATCACCTTGATTCACCTTAGATCTCAAGTTTTCACTCGTTGTCACTATTAACTGATTTTATTTTAATTCAAAATTTTGTAATTAAATTTGAATCTTATATCTTAGTGTTTTCCTATTTTTATTTATTAGTGAAGTAGGGCTCTAATCTACTCACTAATATTTTTTTAATATTAAAATAACTTAAGTAATAAAGACCTAAAGTAACACTGATTTTCCCATAGACCTGGCAGAGCCGACTCTTGCGGTTGCCAACTTGTTGTGACTAAAGGCCGTGTAGTGACGTAGAGGTTTGTTTTTATTACCTCGTGCCCGGGCGATCGAGAGATGGAAGCTCCAATCAAACCTCGACATGTAGTAAAAATTTTCAGGACAGGAATAGTTTAACTTCCTAAAAGTTCATTAGCCTGCTTACTAATGAATTTTTCCTTTCTTCTCCGTCTCTCTATTACACTTGTATACAGTTGACGGTTGAGTTTTCGCAATGCGTCGGTATTGGGGAATGCTAACTCGGGACATCGCATGGAACTAATTTTGGTTGTTAACCTTAAATAGAAATAAAATTAAGATTTACAATTTTTAAATTCAAGAATGTTTTAATAATATTATATTGATTCGAAGGGCATAGTTCCATGGGATATCACAGGAGCATTTCATGAAATGCTTAAGACATTCAGAATCTTTTATTGAAACTTTTCAAGAATCTTGTAGTAATATTTCATGAAATGTTTTGCTAGAACATTCATAGAAGATTTCTGGAATATCAAAACGAAAGCTTTTGAAAAATTTTATAAACTTTTCATGGAATATGCCAGGAAGATTAAAGGGATCTTTCATAAAATATTCTATGTAATATTTATGAAAGATTTAAGAAATCTATCGTAAAATATCCCTTGGAATATTCATAAAAGATTGTCAGAATATTGGCATGAAAGATTTGGAATATTTTAAGATTGTTCCACGGAATATTCCTATAATATTCGTATGTCCGTGATTCTTCTTACATTGGAATATTCTATGGAATATCTTAAAAGATTTTAAGAATATTTTAATGGAATTTTTGGATGATCTTAAATCTTTCATGAAATATTTCTGGAAGATTCTTGGAAGATTTCGTTGAAAAATTTATTGAATATTTCAGAAATATTTTATAGAAAGTCTTGAACATTCCACTTTTTGTGGAATGTTGTATGGGAATGCTATATTATATAATAACACATAATACTTATACATCAACACATATACGCATACATAAACATCTAAATTTAGTTATGAAGTTGCATTTACATAATAATCGCTTGGACTGTATAGAACAAAGCACACCTTTAACTTATATAGTAAGTGAGATATCTTCCAACCGTTTGGGGATAAAACTCGCATTTAACGAGCATTCCCCTATCGACGTAACTAGAAATAGAACATCCTGCTAAGTAATATTGTTAAAAGGTTAAAGTAATATTCCTGTAACATTCTGCACAACCTTTCAACGAAAACTTCATGGAATCTTTCTAGAATCTTCCATGGAATATTTCACTGAAATGATATTCTAATCTTTTTGTGAAATATTCCGTAAAAGATTCCCGGAAGATTTCTGTGATATTGTGCTGAATGATTTTTTAAGTTTCAGAAATCTTTTAGCGAAATATTCTGTTATGCCCGGTCACCTTAAATAGGTTTACTCGGACATGTGTTTGTTTGGAATATTTCTTGTTGGTATTGTTAAATATTTTTTATTTTTAAAAGACTGCGGGATAGAGGAGCTTAATCACTTACCTTGTCTTAACTGCTGGCTGCGTGGTCAAAAGCAAAGGAGTTTATCTACTTAATAAACTTTACACTGAAGGGCGCAGTGCTCCTCTCTGGTTGCCCGCTTGTTAATTATTTAGGAACTGGATTAATGGCACTTATGTTCGCAGAGATTCTTTTTGTATATTTTTGTAAATGATATTTATTTAATTTTATTACAAATGTTATACAAGCTATTGATAAATGAATCGCGCAGATTTACAATAATAAATCGGAAGAAACCTCGTTCGTATTTTTATTTATTTCTATTTAAATTAATATAGGAAATATTATTTTTATTAATACAGTTTTTCCCCTAGCAGTAAGTTGTATAAAAATCGCGGTTTTATTGGACTGACTTGTTAAAATAAGCGCGCGACTAAATTAAGTTATTTCGCTTGTAATTAAATTTAAGAAGGAAATAAAGCGCGAGTTACAAGTTTTTATTGTTACGATTTTACACTTGATTTATGTGCAAGTCGAAAAAGGTGTTACCCTTACGAGGTCTGACAATAAATCTTTTTTGTTGCAAGGTAGATGCGAATTTTGAAGAAGAAAAGAGACAAAAAATATAACTTGCTAAAATTTTAAAAGAGTCCCATTGGCCAATTCGGCCGTGAAAAGCTCTCCAAAGTCTCAGATTTTTTGACAGAGGATATCTCCTTATCGCGCCTAAAAATGCTGAATAGCATTCGCGCCTCGCTAACTGACTTGGTTTTACGAATATAAAGAGACTTAAAATTATTCCTTAATACTAACTATCCAATATAAAATTTATTTTATTTTATTTTTATTAATACATGTTTAAAAAAATATATGTTATCGGGAGAATGAACTGCAAATATTGCATGTTTATATGCATGCATAATGTATATGCGTATATATAATTATATATATGTACGCACATTTATATGTATAACAAAAGGTCAAAAAAAAATGAAAATGAAAAATGATTTTTCGTACATCCGTGATTATGCGAATGTAACGCCCCCGAGAAAACAAAGCAATAAGATTTTAATTGTTTTGCTTTAGGGTTCCCAACAGTTTGAGCTCGATGTCTCGGATGGTTTTTCTTGATGGTGGCATAGAGTTAGATCTGCTGAGTCCTCTTCTTGGTGGATTCAATGATTCCGTTGTCCCGGTGGCTGTTCCGTGTTCTGATGTTTTATCCTTCTCTGTACGTTCGGGCTTAGCCAGGCTCATAAGCAAATGTGTTATCGAGTCGAAAATGGCTCCCAGGAGTCTTGTACTCCATCCATATACCGTGTATATAGTGTATCCGCGGATTGTGGTGTCGAAGATTAGTTTGATTACTTGGCATATCAGGATAATCATTAATATTCCTGCCAAGATTTGGCCAAATTTTTGAAACCCGTTCCACATTTTGTTAAGTGTGGATTCCATCATTGTTTCCATTTCTTCTGGCGTCAACAGGTTGTTAAACTTTACAGAGCGCGTTCTTGCTTCTCTGTCGTTAAGCCGTCTCGCTATTGCTTCTAGCATTGCAGGCTTTTCGGCTGGAAAGATCGAATGTTTGCGTAGATTTTGCAGGTCTTCCGGTGTGTATATTCCATTTTCCAAGACTTCTGAGATGCTGGCGTGTTTCCAGGTCGGTTGGACAAATGGTTTTAGGGTTTGCGGTAGGTTTAGCTCCGTTGCTGTAAGGTGAATCTTAAACCATTTCTCGCTGATTTTGAAGATACTTGGTATAAGTGTGTTGCAATCTTTAACCGTTCCTATTTGTGCTAGCACCTTGCTGATAGGTTTGGCGAAGTAAGCTTCGTCATCGCAAGTCACTGCTACTTCGTAGTAGCATTGTTCCGTTTTCCTTATTTTACAGGATCGTGGTACACATTGAATGATGTGGGCGACTTCTCCAGCTGCTATGGCTAAATAACCTTGCTTCTTCATGACTTTCATGGCAAAAAGGTCTGGGTTTGAAAACGCCAGAGGTAGAGCATTTTATATGATTTGCTTTTCCAATATACATCGGTGCAGGACTATGTCACGATATAGTGATCCTAGTTGTTTATCGAGATGTCTTCTGAGATTCATTATTTTTGCGTTGAAATATGTAGTATGGATAATATCTGGTACCTCTAAGCTTTTTCGGGTAGTGAATGATTTGCCTCTTATGGTTTCTAAAATGAATAGCTCCGTTTAGTCCGTTTTTATTAATTTATATCCGTATAGCATCTCTTCTCCAGTTTTGGTTAGACCAAAATTTATCTTCCCAGTTGAATTACCAAAGTAGATAACGGGAGCGTTCGAATTGTTATCAACCATACGTGTCCCTATACCTTCATATAGGATGGTGAACTCATCGAACTTACACGTGGATCCCATTACTGGGGTCCAGAAAATGCAGCTTTCTTCCTCATCAATGCATCTACCGCTGGTGTAGCTGCATCGAGTTCCGGTGCTTAGGATCACCATATTCTTTTTTTTATCTACGGTGACCTCGTAGTCTGTTGCTTTGATCTCTAGCTTCGCAGTTACGACTACTTTTTCGTATTCATATCCATTATCATTGTAAGTTGTACCCTCACAATATCCGTTTGCATCCAATCTTCCGGCGACTGTGACAGTCCTTCTATTGGTCGCGTTCACCAATAGATTATTTATTATGGAGCGTCCATATTTATATTGGCCATACCTAACGAGATCGTCGCATGCTTCTCTCGTTGCCGACTCCATGAATGTGGTAGAGCCTCCTTTTACTTTTGAGTTGTGCGAATGCATACCGCAATATGTAATTTCCTGCTCTACCTGTATTCTACATTGGTAAGCTCGGATCTTGAAATATTGAGTATGTTGTAGCAGCTGGAGGTATATTTCTTCTTCAGCAGGTTCTGCGTCGGATAGCACGCAGTCTCCGACTTCTGTAAGTGCTATAGTTGTTATGTTGGGGGTGATAGATCCACATTCCTATGTCGTAAAAGTGACGGCGACTCGAATATAAGTGTACAAAAAGAACATTAATTTGCAGTTCATCCTCCTATAACAAAGAAAAATAACTTAAGATTACTCGCAGACTCATTATGCTGATACAGGTATGGTTATTATGTTGCGTAGTTACAGTTAATTGAGGTTATAAGCATTTGTACTCAATTACTAAGATAAATTTTAAAGATATGTGATTAGGTAAAGTGAATTCACCAACTTGCTTAAGTTTCTTTATTCGTTATTACATCCATAGAAAAGAAAAATTTGGATATGCATAAGTATCACAAAGCAAAGAAATCGGATGATAAAAAAAAATAAATAATACGCAAATTTACGTTGATTATCGTTATGTGTATTCACTTTAAGAAATCTTTAGTCAAATGTTAAGTTCTGATCATTATCGATCGAGCTTTCAGATCTTAGTTTCGTTAAGCGCAATTTATTTGGGTGTACAATTTTTGTAGTGTTTTTAAAAGAAATTTTAATATTTCTACCATTTTCTAATATCTCGAGAATTCTATGTGGCCCGGTATACTGCGGTTGAAATTTTCCTTTTCTAGGTTCTATTAATAGCATTACGTGATCATTAACCTTAAAATTACACAGGTTTAACTTCCTATTGTAATATTCCTTGGAACGTCTTTTTGCGTTATTTAGATTTTCTTTAGCTGACTCGTGTATTTCTAACAATTTTGATCTTCCCTAGTGGAAATCGATTCTGTGAATAACTGGGAATAACTGGGAATAACTGGGAATAACTGTTATAAACTGTTCAGTTTGAGACAGGAATAACAATTATTCCCAGTTATTCCCAGTTATTCACAGTTATTCACAGTTATTCCCAGTTATTTACAGTTTAGTTTAAAAATAATTTGAAAAATATAAATTTGAAAAAATGAAAAAAATATATATTTTTTTTATTTTTTTTTCTATTATAAATATATTTGGGAATAACTGTTATTCGTACCTCTGTTTTTTCAAATTATTTTTAAGCTATAAACTGTGAATAACTGGGAATAACTGAGAATAACTGGGAATAACTGGGAATAACTGGGAATAACTGTTATTCCTGTCTCAAACTGAACAGTTTATAACAGTTATTCCCAGTTATTCACAGATTCGATTTCCACTAGGGTTAATCTAGTCAAATAGTCATAATAAGTATCGGTAGTATTTTCCCCCAATACCGCCCTCGCTGATGGAACGTGAGCTATCTTCCCATATACGCATTCGTATGGGGTGAGCTTCGTCCCTTCATGAACGCTGGTATTGTAGGAAAATGTCGCACATTCACACCATTCATGCTATTGTCGTATATTTGATACATAGTTCATTAACCATTCTTTTAGCGAGTGCTGCATTCGCTCAATAGATCCATTGGATTGAGGGTGAAATGCGGTGGTAGTACATGTTTTAATTTTACACATTTTCGCGACGTTCTTCATTAATGAACTGATAAAATTTGCACCTTGATCCGTCAGAACTATCCTTGGTGAACCATGAATAAAAACAAATCGTTTCAGAAAAGCATCAGCAATTGCCGTTGACGTAGTTGAATCTAAAAGGACAGCTATACAAAATTTTGTTAGCAAATCTTGCATCGTCAAAATGTACATGTTCCTATTTCTGGTCCTATCCAATGGACCTACGATATCTAACGAAATCTTTTCGAAGCTAGAACCCGGTGTGTCTGTTAACACCATAGGTAGCCTAACCTTATTTCTAACTAGTTTATTCAGTTGACAAGTGCGACAAGCGTTGACAAAATTTTGGATTCCCGCTTTCATATTTGGCCAAAAATAGTGTTGTCTAACTCGGTTATATGTCTTTGTTATACCTTTATGGCCGTTTATTGGTGACTCGTGAATTTCGCGTATAATTTGTTCACGCAGATCTACTTCTGGTATTTGTATCAAGTTTTTACAGATTATTATCTTAGTTTGAGAATCTGAAAATATATCTTTCAACAGATCGACAATTTCACTCCACGTGATATCGTCTATTTGTTTTGTTTTTGAAATTCTCAAGGATACCAGAGACGTTGTTTGGCATACATCTAGCAGTGAAAAAATAGCATCCTTGAAAATTTCTCTATCTGTTTGTATATACAGATTTTCTTTAATTGGCAAAGCTATTAAAATCTTTTTGTCATTTTCAATGACTTTTGCTCTTGCAAGGACAATATCTTGCAGGGGCGGAAGTCTTTGTTCTTGTTGCAGAAAAAGTGCTCCTGAGTCGAGAGGTTGATTTTTTTGTGTTATGAAATAGGTCAGATTGTCTTTTGCCATGAGAAAGTTATCTCTCGTTTCGATTATATTTCGTGATGGTAGAGGTCGATTCGATTCGTCTCGACCTATCTCATACTCAACAGATAGAGGAGCTTCATTCGCCCTGGACGGATTTGGATGTAATTCGTCCCTGAGCGATTGATGATCCTCAGAAACATTTGTATTTTCATTCATAGCATCGTCAGTCACGTGAGCGTCTGCGGGTGGTTTATTTGCTGTAGCTTCTAAAGATTCCTTAAGGATGTCTAGCGTCCGTGACAGTTCGTTGGCTGGCAGTTGGTATCTGTCTTGCTCGATTTTAGTCAATTTTACGCTTGTTAGTATGCTGTCGAAAGGTATCTTGTTGTCATAGTCAAAAGAATATATATGTTCGTCTCCGTCTTGGCGCGTTAACCATCGTCTAGATATTACTTTATTATTTCATTTAATGTACTGTTTGCTTTGGCATAGATAAAAACTGTCCTTACTGTTTCTTACTGCTAGGAAGTCATTCTTTTTAAACAGTGTCTCAGTTGCGATTGACTCTATAGCGTTTATTTCATAGACCGGTTTACATGTGTTTTCCTCGGATGTTATCTTAATGATTTGTTTAGTTTCCGATTCGCGTATATTTTGCAATTCGTTATTCGGAGGGTTACGTGATAGCGCGTCGGCCACGAAATTAATTTTTCCTGGAAGATATCTGATTGTAAAGTCAAATTTGTCTCTTAATTCAAAATACCATTTTTTTAATTTAGATGTACAGTCCTTTATTTTGTGCAGCCAAACGAGAGGTTGGTGGTCAGTTATAAAGGTGAAATGTCGGCCAATCAGACAATAGTCGAATTGATCGCCGCAAAATCGCATTGCGAGTAGTTCCTTTTTGATAGTGCTATAATTCATCTCGGTTTTTGTAAGCAATCGGCTTGCGTAAGCTACAGGTAAATCTGAATTTTCCTTCTTTTGAGATAGGACACCACCGACTGCGTAGTCTGAGGCGTCTGTTGTTACGAAGAATTCCTCTTCGAAGTTTGGATGTTGCAAAATTGGTTCATTAATTAGGCAGTTTTTGAGCGTCTCAAAAGCTATTTCCTGTTCATCTGACCAATTGAAAGCTACTGCTTTCTTCAAAAGGTTTGTCAATGGCTTTGCGATCGTTGCAAAATTTGGGATGAAACGTCGATAATATCCGCACAGACCAAGAAATTGGCGTATTCCCTTGACATTTCGTGGACGAGGGAATTTTTCGACAGCTTGGGTCTTATTTGGATCTGGTCTCATGCCTTTATAACTAATCTCGTGACCAAGAAATGTCACTGATGTTTCGTAAAATTGGCACTTCAAGGGATTTAATTTTAGGTTAGATTTCCTTAAAGTCTCTGTGAATTCCAGAAATAATTCGTCTAGATCGTTTAGATTTTCCGCAAATAGTATGACGTCATCAATATATCCTAGCTTTCCTTTTCCTTTCGAGCTTAGATCTAACGGTTTATGCCCTAATATTTTATTGGTTAATTCTTGAAAAGTACTTGCTGCTGTTCGAATTCCGAAAGGCATTCTTTTGAAGTGAAAGTGACCATAAGGAGTAGAAAAGGCTGTTTTCTCTCGGTCTTCTTCTCTAATCATCACCTGATGGAAACCTGAATACATATCCACGACGATAAAATAGCGAGCCCCGCCGAGCTGCTCGACTAAATGCGTAATATATGGGATTGGATGTGGATATGGCTTGATTTTTTCATTTAATTTTCGGAAATCGACTACAACTCTCCACTGTGGCTTCCCTTCAATATCGTCTTTCTTTTTGACGACCCAGAGAGGGCTGTTAAAAGGCGATTCACTTCTTTCGACTATATCTGATTCTAACAATTTACTTATTTGCTCGTAAACAACTTCTTGCAATTTTTGAGGTATTGGATACTGTCTTACGTTCACTGGTTCTTCGTCATAGGTTTCGATTTTATGTTCGATTATGTTAGTGGCAGAAAGGGGTTCTCCTTTCAAATGGAAAACATCAGCAGTTTTTTCAATGAGCTTCTGCAGCGTTGCTTCGTTTTCTTTCGGTATGTGGTTTTTAGGTATGTCGTTTAATATACATTCTGTTCTGTTTTTGACGTTAGCATTGTATACTTGCTCGAAATTTTTGTGTTTTTAACTTCGATTATCCTTTTTATATGGCTTGACGTAGAATTCAGTGACAGTATTTATGTCTAAAATAGTTCTGTTGATGCATGGTTCTATATCAGAGTAATTTACATAAGTTTCTATTGGTTGATTCACCTGATTTATTTTGATATAGTCCAGCAAATTTGCACCTGGGAGGAAATCTCGAATTATTATATCTTCTTCAGTGGTTTCTGTGCTTTCGTTATCTGATATTTCAATTTCCCCTTTTGTTAGACTTGTGCTTACCGTGTTGCGCGGAGCTTCTTCGGGCTTAGCATAAGTCTTGTAGGTGCTATGTCGCACATTATCACCGTCGCTTACCGTGTTGCGCAGGACATTTTTGGGCTTTGCGTACGATGATTTTGGATTTCGGCCGGGGGATTCAGTTAGATTTGCGATAGAGTTCGGAGCGTCATTGTCTACCGTGTCGCGCGAAGCATTTTTGGACTCAACGCATGACGTTGCAGGATTTGGTAATACCTGCACAGGAACCTTAGATTTAGGAATTATATTTTCTTGAATTTGAAGGTCTTCTTCGGAAGATGAGCAAATAGTACTGTCTGAGTAGCGTCTCTGAAAGACTCGATCGTATTCTTCACCATATTCGAAAGTAATTAGGTCGTTGATTAGTTCGTCGGCTGACCTTGTATCATCTACATTGGCCTGCATAGAAACAAGAGAAGGTGCTTGATTCGTGACGTTAACTTCTTTTATATCTTCTGTATCCATGAAGAGAGTGCTATCTTTGTCTATAAAAATTTTCTCGTTACGATGCTGATAATATTTCTGTGTTGGTTCTAGAGTTAGCGGTGTTATTTTTAGGTCGATATCAAAGATATTGATATTGAATACTTCTAAGTCAACGTAGCCTCCGTCGTTGATTGCCATGTCATTTCCTGCCACTATGCCTTTTTCGTTAAATTTTATTTTCCTAATATAGCCATATTCATCTTCTGGGTTATTTAACGGGAAACGTACAGTTGCGGTTGCTAGAGCAGGTATTCTCTTAACGTCTTTTAGATTTACGAAAGGCAAGGTTTTGTCCTCGAAAATTAGTGCCTTTCGATAGAAATCGAGGCTTGCACCGAACTGCTCACAGAAGTTTGAACCTATAATTGCTTCTGTTTTCATCGGACAATCATTGGCGACTATAATGACCTCTGTTGGGCATCCGTATATGTCAATGACACATGTACCAATCGAAGGTATGTCGGTTCCCGATATTCCTCTTAATAATGGTCGGTTTGATTCGTTAACCATTACGTCTCCGTTAAAAATGCCTATTTTGGCTATATTGGGCTGCACACCTGAATCAACCATAGCTTCAACGAAATTATGTGGAAATTGTGGAGATTCCACGATGACGATTGGCGTTGTTTCTTTTAAGTTGATGGTGTGGATGTAAATTCTGTTACAATCGCGTTCACTGGACGCGTTTTCTCGGTTGCCGCTCCAGGAGCGCCCTTCGCTGGAGCGTTCGTCTCGTTTTTTTGTTGATTCTCTTTGACCCATTTTAATTTATGGCACTCTTCCTTTACATGACCTCTGTTTTTACAAAAGGCACATATTTTTATCTGGTGATTGTTATTATGACTTTTGCTTCTGTCATTTGATTGGTTGTTAGTCTGGTTGTATCTCCCCTGATTAGATGTGGTTGCTCGTGGCACATCCAGTTTTACAGCTGCTGCTTCGTTCGTATCTCGCCCATTTTTCGCCCAAATCCTTTGATTATATCTCCTTCGATTTCAGAAAGTTCGTCACGAGTCAATTCATTGCTGATATCGAAACGTTTTCGATCGATAATAGCTTCTTTAAGGTCAACGATTCGTGTAATTAAATTAAGCAGTGACTCGTTCCTTCCCTTATAAATTTGATCAAGTTTACCTCTTAGATTGTTTAGAGTTTCTGTGGGGGCAAAAACGGATTTTAGTCTATCAACGAATTTGTCCAATGTTCCGTAATTATTGTGCTCGAACGCGATATACGCTTTGTCTTCGAGTTTATTTTTCACTAACTTTATTAGCTCTCTCTTAAGGTACTGAGGAACTATTTGAGTTGCGCGTTTGCATGCTCTGACAAAAGGTATTAAGTTTGTTCCGTCAAATTTTGGTATGCTGTTTAAGGCCTCCTTTATGTAAATGCTTGGCGGCACAATCCAGGAATTCTGTGGTTCTGCTAGGTTATTATGAAGTCTTGATGCTGGGTCTGGTGGTAATGTTTGGTTTGCTTGCGGTACGGGGGACGTTGAGCGAGGTGCACGCATTCGATCTATGTCACGGCGCATTTTTGCTAATTGAGTTATCACGTCCTCTGTCGACTCCTCGGTTTCGTCTATTGGCTTTAACCTCAAATTCGTTTTATTTTGAGATCCCAAATCTATTTTATTAGTTTGTGCTAAGGGAAAATTTGATACACTAGAGGCAGTGTCCGATATGGTAATTTCAAGATTTTCGCGGCGTTTTCTTTCTTTTTCGAGTCCCTTTTCAAGCATTTGAACGCGTTCCTTTTCTACATTTAACGAGTCCATCGCGTCCTGCTTTAGCCGTTTTGCCTCACTTAGGACTTTCTTCTCATGATTCTCTAGCGCTTGTTCTAAATCCTTAATTCTTTGTTCGCGTTCTTTTAAGTTGTTAGCGTATAGTCTTAACTTCTCTTCGGTGAGCGGCAAATCTTTGTCGTTAATTCCTCCGGTAGCCATTTTATAAGATATTTAGAATCTAGGCTATTGAAAGAAAAAAAAATAGACTATCGCTTGTGCAATTATTATTATAAATTGTTATTTATATATATAAAGATTGATTTCTTAGGTTAATTTTGAGAAAAAGGAGAAGAAAAAGAAATTTTAAATAAAATGGTCCTAACTTATAGAAGAAAAGGAAACGCGATATAAGAAAATTTTTTTTTTAATCGATAGTAATTAGATTATTTTCTGACTGCATATGTTGACCGGCTTGGTCAACTTGCAAGGGCGATAGCGGAGCTGGTGCGGATTGTACTTCTTCAAGACTCAAATCGATTATAACGCGCTGTTGTTGCGGTTGTTGTATCCGGGGGGGGGGGGGAGTTATTAAATATTTAGCTGGCGTGTCGATTACGTATGGGTTAATGACTAAACCCCTTTTTGGGCCAATTTTCTTTCTCGGTAGTAGAAATTGTGGCTCTAGATCAATGTCGTTTTCTTTGACCCACCCTATAAACCGCGCTCTGGCCTCTCCTTGCAGACTTAGCTTATCTGCTGTTTGCCTTATCTCAGGGCCAAGGCCTCTCCTTTTATAATCTGTCATTTACTGGAGAAATAAGGAGGAAAGCAGAAAAAAAAGAAAAAAAAACAAAACCAAAAAGAAAAAGAAATGATTATTTGAAGAAAGGAAGAAATGAAAAAAGGAGAGAAGGAGGAAGAAAAAGAAGAAGAAAAAAAAATATTTATTAGAGAAAAATTGCTCCAACACCTAATTGTCTCTTTTCTCTTTCCAAGTCTTTTGTTGCTGTTAAGCGATAAAAGAGAACGAGCACTATATGCCGTGAGGCTCAATAGATACAAGTCCAAAATTGAAAATAAACTTTTAGATATAGGGTCAACTTGTTTCTTCCCTTTTTTATTTTCTTCAGGTTGAGCCCTTCGTGCTGTTAAGCACAAACGGCGAATTGTAAGTCTTATGCCGTGAGGCTCAAGACCTACAAGACCCTCAAGAAATAAAACGTTATGATTGAAAAATAGTACATTACGATACACGTGCTCTAAGTGGTCCTTTTTTACACGGCGTGCAGTTAGCGTCCGAGCGCAGCGAGGGTGCTATGCACGTCGTGTAAGAGGACCACTTCGAGCACACGTATCGTATATTATTTTATAGCACGTGTGAGATAAATTCGCCACACGTAATTAATACCCCAGAAAATCAATATTATCAAAAACTATACACACCACGAATGATAATTCGTAAATAAAAACGAATTCTATATATCAGCAAAACTATGCACACCACGAATGATAAATCGAAAAAAAGTAAAACTATTTATTATCAATGATAGACCCATCGCAAACAAAAAAAAGCAAAAACGATATCAAAAATATTCTTAGATTGAGAAATTATATCAAATAAGTATTGATGTCAGTGATATTTTATTAATTAAATACAATATGATAAAAAGAGAACTTGCCGATTATTTAGATTTATGTATACACAGGTCAGACAAAGCAAAGCATCTAGTTTATTGTTCGTACAGCTATCTCTTTCTTTCTCATTCTTAGGCCGTACACACTGTACACGCATGCGCGCCGCTCACAGATGTTTTGTTTCGACAACTCACGGCACAACAGTAATTTATAAACTATAGTTTTGATTTTCTTGATGTTTTCAATTCTTTATTAAAGTATTTATATTTTTTGATTGATTTTCTACGTATTATCATGTGTGAAAAGACATTTCTACGTATTAATATATATACAAAGAGTGATTGTGATGCGTGATTTCGATATCACTTTTTTGAACAGTATAATAAAGTGCGAAATTTCTGACGGTAGTACTTTTTTACACAGTTCAAAAAAGTTGTATTTAGCTCCCGCTAAATGGTGTAGAAAACGCGAATTTAGCTCACGCAGTGCTATAAAAAATTTTTTCCTTACTCTCCACCAGAAATTTTTAAATGCTGTTAAGCATGAAAAAATAATTTACGAGCTTTATGCCGTGAGGCTCAAAAACTGTAAACCCTGTCAGAGAGAGGAAAAAGAAAAGAAAGAAGAAGAGAAAGAAAAAACAAAAAAAATGAAAAAAGAAAGAAGAAAGAAAAATAAACAAAAAAAAAACATTAATTTTTAACTCAGTTAGTGCAAATTTACATTTGCAAAGAAAGAAAAAAAAATGGTTCACTTCATATTAACATAAGAAAAAATAGCAAAGGAAAAATTAAAAGCAAATGTATAAGCGTTAGTTTAATCTTACGCCTTGCGTTAGATAAGCTAATTGACTAGGTTTTTATTTTAGCTATTTGTAAGGTAAATATTGTTATTTCAGAAAAATTTTAGTTATAGAAACAGAAAGAAGTAAAGTATTTACTTTTACTTAATGTTAGATTTATTGGTTTGTTTGTTAATTTATGTATAAATAAATAAGAATTGAAATAAATGTTCTATGCTCATCTAAAGCAAGTATTTTGTCTAGTTATCTAGCGTTTCCCTGCGATAGAGAACGTTTTGAACAATTTATTTAGTATTCTTTCTTTTTCTTTTTTTTATTCTTCTCCAAGTAATTGATTTATAAATAAATTAATATCTCAAACACTGGTTCTGCGCTCATCTAAGATAAGTATTTTGTCTTGCGTTTCCCTGTGATAGAGAACGCTTCAAATATTTGGTTTTCGAGTAATTAATTTATAAACAAATTAAGAATTGAAAATATTAGTTCTACGTTCATCTAAAGCAAGTATTTTGTCTAGTTATCTAGCGTTTCGCTGCGATAGAGAACGTTTTGAACAATGTATTTCACATAAGAAAGGCGTTATCAGATTTTATTTTTGATTTATCAACTTATAAATAAGTTAATAGATCGAAAAAATCTTTACTCTATGCTCATCTAAAACAAGTATTTTGTCTAATATTATTTAGCGTTTCCCTGTAATGGAGAGCATTTCGAGTGTAATTAATTAGTATAAAAAAAAGCAGGTTGTTAGTAATAAAAAAAATTTGTTAGTGTTTATTAGTTATTTGACAAGAAATATCCCACCGTCGCTGTCACCATTTGTTATGTCCGGTCACCTTAAATAGGTTTACTCGGACATGTGTTTGTTTGGGATATTTCTTGTTGGTATTGTTAAATATTTTTTATTTTTAAAAGACTGCGGGATAGAGGAGCTTAATCACTTACCTTGTCTTAACTGCTGGCTGCGTGGTCAAAAGCAAAGAAGTTTATCTACTTAATAAACTTTACACTGAAGGGCGCAGTGCTCCTCTCTGGTTGCCCGCTTGTTAATTATTTAGGAACTGGATTAATGGCACTTATGTTCGCAGAGATTATTTTTGTATATTTTTGTAAATGATATTTATTTAATTTTATTACAAATGTTATACAAGCTATTGATAAATGAATCGCGCAGATTTACAATAATAAATCGGAAGAAACCTCGTTAGTATTTTTATTTATTTCTATTTAAATTAAAATAGGAAATATTCTTTTTATTAACACACTTTTTCCCCTAGCAGTAAGTTGTATAAAAATCGCGGTTTTATTGGACTGACTTGTTAAAATAAGCGCGCGACTAAATTAAGTTATTTCGCTTGTAATTAAATTTAAGAAGGAAATAAAGCGCGAGTTACAAGTTTTTATTGTTATGATTTTACACTTGATTTATGTGCAAGTCGAAAAAGGTGTTACCCTTACGAGGTCTAACTGCAGACTGACTGACAATGAATCTTTTTTGTTGCAAGGTAGATGCGAATTTTGAAGAAGAAAAGAGACAAAAAATATAACTTGCTAAAATTTTAAAAGAGTCCCATTGGCCAATTCTGCCGTGAGAAGCTCTCCAAAGTCTCAGATTTTTTGACAGAAGATATCTTCTTATCGCGCCTAAAAATGCTGAATAGCATTCGCGCCTCGCTAACTGACTTGGTTTTACGAATATAAAGAGACTTAAAATTATTCCTTAATACTAACTATCCAATATAAAATTTATTTTATTTTATTTTTATTAATACATGTTTAAAAAAATATATGTTATCGGGAGAATGAACTGCAAATATTGCATGTTTATATGCATGCATAATGTAATGCGTATATATAATTATATATATGTACGCACATTTATATGTATAACAAAAGGTCAAAAAAAAATGAAAATGAAAAATGATTTTTCGTACATCCGTGATTATGCGGATGTAACAATTCACAAAATCTTACCTCAATTATTCATGAAATATTTCAATGGAAGATAGCTTAAACCTTTCAGTGGAATATTCTGTGGAAGATTTCCGGAAAATTTCTGTAATATTCCACTGAACGATTTTAAAGTTTTTTACAACCCTCTAAAAAAATATTTATCTATTATTCCTGAAATCTTCCATGAAATATTACGATGAAAGATTTCTTGAACCTTTGAGTGAAATATTCCGTGGAATGTTTCCGGAAGATTTCTCTAATATTCTGCTGAACGATTTTAAAGTTTTTTTAAACTTTCGAGCGAAATATTCACAAAATCTTACCTCGGTCTTTAATAAAATATTCCAATGGACGATTGCTTAAACCTTTCAGTGGAATATTCCGTGGATGAATTTCGGAAAATTTCTGTAATATTTCGCTCAACGATTTTAAAGTTTTTTGGAACCTTCTGAAGAAATATTTATGGAATCTTTCATGTAACATTTCGATGGAAGATTTCTCGAACCTTTCAGTGAAATATTCCGTGGAATGTTCCCGGAAGATTTCTGTGTGACCATGTACCGAAGCATGGTTACTATTTCAATTTAAGTAAGATCAAATAGCACCAGGAAGTGCTGGTCGCACGGCTAGATAAAGAAGAAGTATGCATCCACGAAAGCGCTAGAAAGAAAATTAATAAAAAAGAGAGAGATTAACTAAGTAGACAGCAAGTTAGAAAGAATAAGCTAATGAGTAGGAAGTAGGTAGGGATGGCATAGAGAGCCTTGCACAGCAAGCGCAGCGCGAAGCTCGCTTTCTCGTCACCTGACCACCAGCAGAGCCAAGGCGTCAAGGAAAGTCTTTTCACGTTGCCACGTGTTCGGTGTCTCATCCCGAGCTCATACCATAAGGTCAGGAAGTTGCAGAGAGAAAAATGCGCGGAGAACGATCTGCCGGAGGTGGGCCCACCTCGTCAATCTCGATAACGTAAGTTTGTTTTAAAAGAATTACATTGCAAAACGCAGCGCGAGTCACAGTAAAGTAATTTCTATCTCTCTCTTTCACGCGAATTTGTTGTAATTATTTTGCGAGCGTACTACCTCGTTTAAATTGAGAAAAGAATCACAATACTTCGTAAAGATTCAGTATTAGATTTTCATTATGAATATTACATTATTTAGAATATAATTGCAAGATTCTTTTATATAAATACGATGTTAAAGATTCAATATAACCTCAAATCATAATCCTGCATGCTCCTTTATTATCTTTTTGTATTCTTTACAAGAAAGTGTCAGGGTTGAGAGTTCACCCTAGAGAAAATATAATTAATATTTAAGTCATAAATGTATTCGGAGTCGCTTCGTCTACGACTCATTTAGCAGGAGCAAGAGCGAGAAAGTTCTCACTCTTTTTGTATCATAGTGTGCTCGTCCTCGCTAAAGTCGGGGAATGGGGCGTCAATAGTGATTAGAACCTCTTCAAGATTTATAGTGAATAAAATAATAAAATCAATAAAAAATTAGCTTCGTGCAGCATGTCCTCTAAACCCCAAAACGCGAGCACACTACGTTACATCTGTAATATTCCGCTGGACGATTTTAAAGTTTTTTGAAACCTTCCAAAGAAATATTTATATGAATCTTTCATTGAACGTGCGAAGCCTGTTCCCGTCGACGCAATCTATACGATGGGCGCCATTTTGTAGCGGTGAAAAACGTACGTCACAAAAATTAATTTAAATATATACTAAAAAGGTAATGGATTATTCTTAGCTCTTATTTATTTAAACACCTTCCTCTTCTTTTAATGTGACCGGTCTACAAAGGGTACCCCCCGTTAAAATAGTCAATTTTGCCCTGTTCCTGAAATTTTTGTTTGACCTTGTAACTTTGTTTTGGATAAAAAAAAAATAGTTTTTGTCATGTTTCCAGACCGTGACCCACCTCCCCCTGTCCACAGCATGGAAAAAATGACTTTTTCACTATTAATTTTTTTTCACCGCATCTAGTCAGTAAAAAAACCCCAAGAAAATCGTGCTTATAGCTTAAATGGTGACAAATCACGTAGAATTTTTTCATAAAGATTTGATGATGCTATATAACCTAAAAGAATGAAAATAAATTTCAAACCCTTCCTATTTTCACGGGAAATGCGGTACAGGGCCAATTCTTGCAGAAAAACTTGTATTTTGTTTATAATTACTTGCCTGAATTTTTCCAGATATTTCCTATTGGTGCGCCATAGTTAAAAATGCAAAAAATTCATTTTTTCGGCGTTTTTGGCTGATTGTAGCTCATTTGCAGACTTTGTATTATTATTTATATTATAAATTGTATTCTAGAACTTTATTCATGAATTTCATCATGCAATCAAGTCAGAAAAATGAGATTTACAAATATCCGCATCATATTTTTGCACGAATCCACATTTTAGATTAGGTAATTAAACACTTCTTTCATGATTTTGTTGATATTTCACTACTTTATATGTAATTAAATTTTTTAAATATTATATTGCTTTAATGAAATTAAATATTTTGGTAAATAAGTCATTTCACAGGTACGGCTATATTAAGTACGGTCAAAATATCAACTTGAGATTACATATGAATTTATATTTCGTAATAAAAACTTATCAATACAAACATCATCATCATGATTTAATAATATGAACCTTGACTTTGGCATTTTTAACACTATGTAATCTAAATCTCCACTTAAGTCACACTTTTGCGAGAGCTATGTGGTCTATTTTTACACTGTGTAAAATAAATGTGAGCATGTTAGTACATTGAAATCTTGTTTACATGTCTCATATTAATATTACAATATTAAATATATTTTTGTTAAAAAGCGCATATTATTCGCAATTATTTCATAGCATTTGCAATCGTTTTAAAGATCATAAATAAAGTTTGCACTCATGTCATGTATTGTATTATATTATCTCCATTGACATTGGTACAAATCCAGTAACGTAACTCAAGTAACAATCGTTAGGCTGGAAGTTATAGTCTTTACTCAGTTCTCAGATATCTATCTATGCTCTCACTCTTTTTCCATAAGAAGAACAACGATAGAATATTTAAGAACTGCGTAACAACTACAACTTCTAGCCTTAGGCTTGAGTTAGGTCTATGATTTCGAGCCATAAAAAAACATTATGGCCCGAATTCATAGTCGTGTCTTGAGTATTAAGTATGACTTGAAACTTAAGTTTCATTACTTGAGTATCAGCTGTTACTTTAATTGAGTACTACATGAAGAGGTTATCACAGTTAGTTATGAAACAAAATCACACAATCAAGATAATAAATTTAAAACCTTTGATATATAGGGCTATTACACGCTAGAAAAAGAACAGGAACAGATATAAGAAATACATTGCTTCTATATCTATATATATGAGGAATAGCAAGTTGTTGCTAGGAACAATGTGTTTATTTCTCATATATATAGAAGCAATGTATTTCTTATATCTGTTCCTGTTCTTTTTCTAGCGTGTAATAGCCCTATATATTATCAGAGGTTTTGGATTTATTATCTTAACCATATACAGATTATAATTCGAATATTTTGCCCTAATGTTTTATTGAAAGATCTTTTTAAACATCTACAATAATAATTGTAATGAACCATTTAATATCGAATCAATTTTTATTATACAATGTTGTTATAATATTGTAATATAGCCCATGAAATAATATTATCGTCTCAAACTACAATTTCGTTAGAAATAAATCCTTACCTAATATATATAATTAATAAATATGGAATTTTATTTTTTATAATAATATTCGTAATATTGTTTTAATACTGATATTCATTATTCTATTTACAAAATATTTTACATGTAACTTTTCTTTGGCCCAAACTTAGGCCCGAATTCATAGTCGTGTCTTGAGTATGAAATATGACTTGAAAATTAAGTATCGTTACTTAAGTATCAGCTGTTACTTCAATTGAGTGTTACATCCTTACCGACGACTATCTTATTGGTGTGATTTTGTTTCATAACTAACTGTGATAACCTCTTCATGTAGCACTCAATTGAAGTAACAGCCGATACTCAAATAATGAAACTTAAGTTTTAAGTCATACTTAATACGCAAGACACGACTATGAATTCGTGCTACAATGTTTTTTAATGGCTCGAAATCATACACCCAGCTCAAGTCTAAGGCTGGAAGTTGTAGTTGTTACTCAGTTCTCAAATATTCTATCGTTGTTCTTCTTATGAAAAAAGAGTAAGAACATAGATAGATATCTGAGAACTGAGTAAAGACTATAACTTCCAGCCTAACGATTGTTACTTGAGTTACGTTACTGGATTCGTACCTATGTCAATGGAGATAATATAATACAATACATGACATAAGTTTAAACTTTATTTATGATCTTTAAAACGATTGCAAATGCTATGAAATAATTGCGAATAATATGCGCTTTTTAACAAAAATATATTTAATATTGTAATATTAATCTGAGACTTGTAAACAAGATTTCAATGTACTAACATGCTCACATTTATTTTACACAGTGTAAAAATAGACCACATAGCTTTCGCAAAAGTGTGACTTAAGTGGAGATTTAGATTACATAGTGTTAAAAATGCCAAAGTCAAGGTTCATATTATTAAATCATGATGATAATGTTTGTATTGATAAGTTTTTTTTACGAAATATAAATTCATATGTAATCTCAAGTTGATATTTTGACCGTACTTAATATAGCCGTACCTGTGAAATGACTTATTTACCAAAATATTTTATTTCATTAAAGCAATATAATATTTAAAAAATTTAATTACATATAAAGTAGTGAAATATCAACAAAATCATGAAAGAAGTTGTAACGTTTGGCTTTTCGGGCGGTTGCTTTAGACAACTCGTTGACGTCGGCGGCATCAGACTTTTACTTTTACCTGAGGGTTGATGCTGGAAGATGGTCGGTCGGTGGTTCGAATAAGCCAAAGTTCAAAACTTATAAACTAAATTGAAATTACTGAATTTAATAATAAAAATAAAAATGAGTTTAAGAATGAAAAGTTAACTGTAATTAAAGGAAAAAGAAATTTACTATTGCGTTTAAATAATAATTCAATTGATGAAATAATAAATCTTAAAACTAAAGCGGTAAATGACGGGGCGGATTTACAGGACAGGTTTAGCGGAACTGGTAAATGAGTATGAGTCGTGCAATTATATTTTTCACAATAAATATTCTTTTGCATTTATTGAGTTGAACTTATAACTAATACAAGGTTGAATTAATTAATTAATAATCTCGGGAAAATAGCCGGAAACGGCGGCACGCAAAAATATGAATAATCAGATAATACTAGGATCAAATTATATCTTTAGGCGGTCGGTATTATTTTTACCGGTAATGCGGTTTGATAAAATTATACTTAAGAATAAATTCCGAACGGTATCGGTTACAAACTAGGATAAAAGAAAATAAACTATTTACAGGCTTCAGTATTATCGACGGCGGTTACGGTCGGAATCTACTTTACCGGCGGCAGATAATACGAGCAGTATCTCGATGACACCCAGTATAGGCTGGAAGTAGGTCAGTGTCGCAGGAAGACATGATAATGCTACCTCCAAGCCTCAGGGTAGACAAAGAGAAGATGAGCTAGTCCTGGAAACTCCATCGACTGGCGGAGGAACTACCTCGATCGAAAAGGTGGAGGTAAGAGATAGGAAACTATGCATAGGAAACCCCCTTATGCATAGTTACTGGGAATAGATGGAAAACTTAGTCAAGCTAAGCCCAGGTAAGAACGGTCTGCAATGTGTATAGGAATCCCCCTTATACACATTGAAACACGTAGGTGAGCTCTCACTATGTGAAGCATAACTTCTGTACATAGGGAGAGGGGAGAGAGTCCGTTTTAGCCGGCCATCTTGCCGACTTATATGCTCTGGAGCGCGCTATTCCCATTGCGGGAGTAACGCCTCGTAGCGGTTGAGCGCAGAACCCGGTTTAAGCGCGATGCTTGAAATAGCATCGTCGCAAAGTGTTTAATTACCTAATCTAAAATGTGGATTCGTGCAAAAATATGATGCGGATATTTGTATATCTTATTTTTCTGACTTAATTGCATGATTAAATTCATGAATAAAGTTCTAGAATACAATTTATAATATAAATAATAATACAAAGTCTGCAAATGAGCTACAATCAGCCAAAAACGCCGAAAAAATGAATTTTTTGCATTTTTAACTATGGCGCACCAATAGGAAATATCTGGAAAAATTCAGGCAAGTAATTATAAACAAAATACAAGTTTTTCTGCAAGAATTGGCCCTGTACCGCATTTCCCGTGAAAATAGGGAGGGTTTGAAATTTATTTTCATTCTTTTAGGTTATATAGCATCATCAAATCTTTATGAAAAAATTCTACGTGATTTGTCACCATTTAAGCTATAAGCACTATTTTCTTGGGGTTTTTTTACTGACTAGATGCGGAGAAAAAAAATAAATAGTGAAAAAGTCATTTTTTCTATGCTGTGGACAGGGGGAGGGGGGTCGCGGTCTGCAAATATGACAAAAACAATTTTTTTTTTATCCAAAACAAAGTTACAAGGTCAAACAAAAATTTCAGGTACAGGGCAAAATTGACTATCTTAACGGGGGGTACCCTTTGGTAGTAAAATTATTCCAGAATCGAATGACAGACATGACAGATACTTCAGTTCTTGTCAATTTTTATGATAAAACTAATTAGGTTATGCTAAGCTTATATATGTAAAAATTGTCATTATAAATATAATAATGAATTAACAAATAGTAAAATATATAATTTAGTTGCTGTACATTGAAGCTTTGCGGTGTTGGTACGAAAATTTTACTAAAACTATTAACTCTAATTCAGAGTATAGCGCATCAGTTTTCTTAAAGTTGATGATTGCTTTTTAACGCAATTGTTCCACTGTCGCCTTTTCAGCATAATATAAATTTATTAAATATTCAACTTAGAAAAAATAAATGAAATTTTTCAAACCATTCCAAAAGTTTTTGAAAAAATTTAAAACAAACTGAAACAAACTTTAAAAACTGAAGTATATTGAAAATTTTTGTGAAAATTTGGACAAAATACTCAATATATTGTAGTATGTTGCAGTTTGCTTCGGTTTGTTTTGGTATAATACAATTTGTTTTAGTTTGTTTCATTTCCTTCTATATTTTTAAAACAACCAAAAATTTTCATACAAGCCGATTTTTCTTTCGTCACTTAGAATAAAAAATACAGAAATAAATAGAAAAAAAACAAGAATGAATAAAACAAAATGAAATGAACCGAAAAAATTTGAGACCAGTTGAAACATTCTGAAACACTTATTATTACAAATATTAATTGAATTTTTCTCATCATTTAAAAAACGCTGCGAAGTGCTTTGTCGGAATGCTTTCTCATGGAGTTCTTTGAGTTTCATTAATTTTTTTATATTTATTTAAATGTGATTTTAATATTAAAAAATTGTCTAACATTAATATTTACTCATATTGTACTTTATAAATTTCGAACATATATGCTAGCTGTTTTGCTTTTTCAACATTTATACACTGAGAAAAAAATTTAGTTGAGTCAATGAAATAAATTTAGTTATTAAATATTTTGTTGATAAAAATTAATTTTGATTGAAGTAATATGCAAGGTTATTAAATCACTGAAATATTTAGTTGGGATAGAAAAAATTAATACCTAAGTTAAAAAAAAATAAATATTTTTTTAAAATAAAGAAAAATTTATTGTTTTGGTTAAATTATTCGATTGATTTAATCAAATCAATTTCATTAAGGCAGCTGATAAAATTTTATGAAATATTTATTTGTAACAATAGAGTAGGTTTGTAAATTATCTATATATTTTGTTACAGTAATTGAATATTTATTTTAGTAAATCGTTTGTAAAATTAACAAAATCTTTAATAACAATAAAAAAATATTGATCAATCATCAATATAATATTTGCTTGAATTAACGGTCATCCGATTAAGTTAAAGAAGCTTATATTGTAAATAAATTGTAACCATGTACCGAAGCATGGTTACTACTTCAATCTAGATAAGATGAAATAGCACTAGGAGGCGCTGTTCGCACGGTTAAATAAAGAAAAAAGATATGTACTCGCGAAAGCGCGAGTAAGAAAACTAATGAGAAAGAGAGAGATTAGTTAGGCAAACAGCAGTTAGACAGAATAAGATAACGATTAGAAAGTAGGAAGGGATAGCCGAGAGAGCCTCGCACAGCAAGCGTAAAGCGAAGCTCGCTCTCTCGTCGCCTGACCGCCAGCCAAGACAGCCGCTCGTACGTTCAACTCCAGCCTGAGGTCCAACGCGCAAAGGGAAGTCTTTTCACGTTGCCACGTGTTCGGTGTCTCACCCCGAGCTCACACTCAAAAGGCTAGGAAGTTGCAGAGAGAAAAACGTGCAGAGAAAGATCTACGGGAGGTGGGCCCGCCTCATCGTTCTCGGTAGCGTAAGTTTCTCTAAAAAGAATTATATTGTAAAACGCGGCGCGAGTCACAGTAAAGAAAATCTCTATCTCTCTCTTTCACGCGAATTTATTGCAATGATTCCGCGAGCGTATTACTTTATTCAAATCTAGAAAAGAATCACAAACATTTTGTAAGAACTTAGCATTAATTTGTCATTGTAAATATCTCATTATTTAGAATATAATCTCAAGATTCTTTTATATAAAAAAGTGAAATTCAATATAACCTCAAATTATAATCCTGCATGCTCCTTTACTACATCTCTTTAATTCTTTACAAGAAAGTATCAGGGTTGAGAATTCACCCTCGAGAATATATAATTAATATTTAAATCATTCATACATTTGGAGTCGCTTGGTCTACGACTCAGTTAGCAGGAGCAAGAGCGAGAAAATTCTCACTCTTTTTGTATCATAGTGTGCTCGTCCTCGCTAAAGTCGGGGAATGGGGCGTCAATACTGATTAAAACCTCCTCAGGGTTCATAGTAAATAAAATAATAGAAATAAAAGTTAATCTCGGGTAGCATGTCCTTTAAACCCCAAAACGCGAGCACGCTACGTTACAAAATGGCGCCCAACAAAAAGAAATATTGAGGTTTATGTGATAGAAAGAAAAATTTTCTCATATTAAAATTTGCAGAAATAAGGCGTACGTTGCAAAAGAGCGTCCAACAAAATGGCGTCCAGTAGAAGCATTAAAAATCAAATTTATGTATCTAATTGAATATAAAACTTATCTAAAGTATTTAAATAGAAAAATTATTACGAAATTCAGTGTAAATTACAAAATAACGATTAAAAGAATAATAAGTATTAATTTAGTGTAAAATTTGAAGAAAGCTATTTAGTAAATGGAAAAATTCATTGGGAAAAAATAATAAAAAGATATAGTTAATCAGTTTAGAAAAGTGTGCAGTGAACGAAATAATATTAAAAGTGAAAACGTGATAGTGTAAAATAAAATTAAAATAGATTTGTAGCTTAATACTTTAAAGCTCAGCGAAAAATTTGAAATCGTTAAATAAAACAAAATAAAATCAAATTACAAGAAACCGAAATATTATTTCGTTTAACACACAAAAGTTCACAATAAAGTACTCTCAAGAATAAATTTGTAAAGTAGCCACATTCCAATACCGTAAACAAAAGATATTTCTCGGAAAGAAAGTAAAGGAAGCACGTGTTGACTGAATATCAATATTTACTTGAAACTCAAGCAAAAAATAATTTTAATAGCTAAATACTTTTAAATCAATTACGATCAAACTAAGATATCGTTGAACAGTATAATTGTAACAATTATTTTGCAAATTTATATTAATTATTTTAAAGAATATTGATACACAGTAAACTATCTAACAACGTGCGAAAGTATTTATTTAATAGCATATTTTTGAATATTAGCAGTAAAAGAAAAAATAATAACAGTTAAATACATAATATTGCTATAATAAAGAATTAGTTAAATATAAAATCATAGAAAAAATATGTAATGGTTAATGAGAGAATTAATCACTTATTAGTGAGAAAGTAAGAAAATTTATTTCCTTAATTTCGATCATACTGAACTCAAGAAAATTTCTCGCTTTAAGAAAATATAATAAGATATAAAAAAAAAATAACTAATTACAGTAGAAGATAGATAATAAAAAAAAAAAAAATTCTAGATAATCAGAAAAGTATAATAAAAATAAAAATGGCAGTCAACTATACAAAATTGATTCACAAATACGTAAACACGTTACCAGCAGAAGATTTAGAAGAAAAATTAATTCAATTAAAATTAAGAACAGATGGTGAAGATGTGGAAAAAAGAATAAGAATAGAAAATAGATTAAACAGACAATACGTCGAAGATGATTTCGAACCCAAAGAAGGCGACGAGCAAGAAATAATAAAAGAAAGAGACGCGGCAGTCGAAAATTTTTTTATAGGGTTAGAAAAAATATCTTCAGATAGCGAGAATAAAGATACAGAATCAGGGACGGACGGCAGTCAAGCTAACCGAAGACATAAAATTCACAGGAGAAAGAAAAGAAAGTCTATGTTGTCAGAAGAAGTCATAAATTTAAATAAAGAAATCATCGATGAAATCAATAGAATGAACAGCGCAAGCAAAATAACAAACGATGGTTCAAGAGAACAAGAGAATGTAGAAGCGCAATTTTCAGTAATAATACTGCCAACAGGAGAAAAATGCGAGATACCAACGGTGGAAATAGAATATTGGAAAAGGCACAGGTCTAACATAGACAGAAAAACAGCACTAAAAGAAAGAATATCCAAGCTAAGGAATTTCGACAAAGACGCCGACGCATTGCAAAACCATCTAGACAGGAAAAAAGCAGCAACATATCCACAAAACGAGAAAATAAGACAAGGAACAGTAGAGAAAGAAAGTAAACCAAGAGATTTATCCAAAATAATAGCCTCATGGAATATAAAATTCACAGGAGAAAGAAAAGATAACATCGATGAATTTTTAATGCGAATAAGCGAATTAAGAAAAGTAGCTCTACTGACAGACACAGAAATGTTCAGGGCAGTACCGATGTTACTACAAGGCCCAGCACTTAATTTATACAGAGTGAATAGTAATAAATGGAATACTTGGGCAGAATTCTCTGAATTTCTTAAAGTGCAGTATAGAGATAACATGTATGCACAAAGGCTAGAAGATGAAGCACGTGCAAGAATGCAAGGCCTAGAAGTACCAGTATTAGATTATATTACAGCAATACAGTTAATATTCAGCAGGATGCCGACCCAGCTGTCAGAAAATCAGAAGGTAGATAGAATCCACACGAACATGAGAAAAGAATTCCATCCATTACTATATCCATTCAAAGGTTTAGGACTAGACGCATTCATTGCACAAGCTACAAATGTTGATCAAGCATTTGAAGTAGTCAAATCGATAAACAGAATACCAACGCCACAACAGATGTTAGTGCCTGATGCACACGTAAGCAATAAAACTACTGGTAAAACAGATGTAGCATCACTGCAACACCAGACAGAAGGTAAAAATGATTTGAGAATAGAATATAATAACCTAAAAAAGGCGCTAGCAAAACTAGAAATGAAAGTGAATAATAATCCTAAACCACAGGAAAGGAAAGACTTCGATAAATATAATAAACCCTATCAGAAAAACACACCTAATTATTATGATAGGGAAAGAACGTTCAACGCAAGCCGCAACAACAACAATTATTATAACCCAAACAGCAATCGTAATAGAAATAGCTATCAAAGAAACAACTATAGCAATTATAGAGGTCAAAGAAGTTCAAGCCAGCAGTATAATAATAAAAATTTTGCAAATGGATATAATAATTATAGAAAATACAACAATGGTGATACTACAAGAAGGTACGAAAATAATAACAGAAATCAAAATTACCCACCGCAAAATCAAAAATATAATTTCAAAAAAGGAAATAGCTACGCCCACCAGCAAGATAATAAAAATGGAAATAACATACCAATAGATGCTCAAGAAGCAAAAAAGAAAGAAAATTCCAACGCTAACGCGTCAAATAGTCAAAATACGGAAAACAAGAAAAAAGCAGTGTAAATAGGACCGTTGCACTAGCTAATGACCAGGAGGTCCAGTTAAACAGCAAGCTTAAGGAAAGTTTATTAGAAATCAAACCTAAAATCATTCCATTAGCCTGCGTCGGTCAACCAACGGACTACCCAAGATATTGGTTAAACGTTAAAATAGGAGAAAGTTCCTTCAAGGCACTCCTAGACCCAGGCACAGCACGCACATTAATAGGTGCACCATGGAAAACAATCATTAAAAAAGTGGGAGCGCATCTAGACACATCTATCAAAATTGTAGCCCAAATGGCCAATTGCGCAACCGAATTAATAGATGGAGAATTTAGCGCAGTTATTGACATAGCCGGCGTCAAAAAACCAATGAGGGTGCTTGCATGCTCCTCAATGCCCACAAGTGTAATTTTAGGAAATGATTTCATAAGGTACTTCGGCATGCATATATTAGCCGACAGAGACAAGTACACTCTTGCTGATTTAAACAGAAAAAAAGAGTTTAAATTTGAACTATATTCAGTAAGTGTATCCAAAGGAGAAATAGAAAATAATGATACTGGAACAAACAATCTATCAGATATAGAAAAAATGAAATTAGAAAAATTAATAAACATATATCTACCAGAAGATGTAGAGAAAGATAAGAAATTAAAAACAACGGGTTTAATAAAGCATAAAATAGAATTAATAGAAGATACGAAGCCTATAAAACAAAGATATTATCCGGTATCAGAAAAAATGGAAAAAATTATGCACAAAGAATTAGAAAAATTAATAGAAAATGACATTGTAGAAGAATCATATAACCCTTGGAATAATCCCGTAGTAATGGTAAAGAAGAAAAATAATGAATATAGAATGTGCATAGATTTTAGAAAGGTGAATGCAGTATCAAAAAAAGATGCGTATCCATTACCATATATGGATATAATTTTAAATAAATTAAAGAAAGCAAAATATATATATACTATAAATTTAAAATCAGCATATCACCAAATTGAATTAGATAAAGAATCACGGGAAATAACAGCTTTCACCGTTCCTGGAAAAGGCCTTTGGCAATATAAGCGCTTACCAATGAATTTATCAGGAGCAGGTGCTTGCTTTCAAAGATTAATAGAAAAAGTCATAGAAGAGCTCGAGCCCTATGCATATTCTTACCTAGACGATGTGGTACTGGTAACAGAAAGCTTCCAGGATCACTTAGAAATATTGGAAAAATTATTGTTAAAAATAAAAGAAGCAGGGCTAACAATAAGCAAAGGAAAAAGCAATTTTGGATGCAAACAAGTAAAATATTTAGGCTTCATAGTTAATGAAAAAAGTCTCATAATAGATCCAGAGAAAGTAGAACCAATAAGAAATTACCCAAGGCCAACTACAGTAAAACAAGTACGTAGGTTCATTGGAGTAGCTTCATGGTATAGAAAATTCACAAAAGACTTTGCACAAATAGCAAGTCCAATAAATAAACTGATAAAAAATTCAGAAAAATTCCTATAGAAAAAAGAACAAGAAAATGCATTTTTAAAGTTAAAAGAAATACTCTGCAACGCATCATTACTGCATAGACCAACACCATCAGAACAATCTATAATTCAAACAGACGCTAGTGACTCAGGATTAGGCGCTGTAATAACACAAAATATCGATGGTCAAGAAAAAGTAATTTCATTTGCAAGCAGAGCACTCAAAGACTGTGAGAAAAATTACAGTACCTCGGAAAAAGAATGCTTAGCAGTAAAATGGGCGACAGAAAAATTTAAACCCTATATTGAAGCTGATAAATTTAAAATTATTACAGATCACAGTGCATTAAAATGGCTGTTTCAAAAGAAAAATCCAACAGGTCGTTTAGGACGATGGGTGCATGAGCTCATGAGTTACGACTTTACTGTAGAACACAGAAAAGGTACTTTAAATGTAGTACCAGATGCGTTATCGCGCATCTATGAGAAAGAAGGTCTCATGAAAATAGCATCAATAAAAATCATAGACAAAACGAACGACAAATGGTACAGAAAACAATATCTCAAAATTAGAAACAAACCAAAAAAGTACAGAGATTGGAAAATAATGGAAAATAAAATATATAAATATGTACCAAATAAAAAAATAGAAGAGATAATAACAGATTTAGATGCATGGAAGCTGGTAGTACCAAAAGAAAAATATGAATTGATACTAGGAGAAAATCACGAACAACCTAGTGCAGGACACTTAGGTATAGATAAAACCTATAAAAGGTTAAAACAGAATTATTATTGGCCTGGAATGTACAAAGATGCAGTTTCATACGTAAAAGGCTGCCTAGTATGCCAAAAATGCAAGGTAGAGCAGAAAGGTCAAATAGGTTTCATGCACTCTTGCCAAATAAATGCACCATGGGAAATGATATCAATAGATTTAATAGGAGAACTACCAAGAAGTAAAAAAGGATTCAAATATCTGATAATAATGGAAGACATATTCTCAAGATTTATAATATGCGAACCGTTAAGAAATAAAACAGGAAAAATGGTACAGAATGCCATAGAAAATAAATTATGTGCAATATTTGGCACACGAAAAGCAATTTTAACAGATAACGGTAAAGAATTCATAAACCAGCAACTAGAAGAATTTTTAAAAGAAAATGCAATAAACCATGAAAAAACACCAGCTTATCACCCACAGAGTAATCCAGTAGAAAGAATAAATAGAGTAATAAAAACAATGATATCATCTTTTATTAAAGAAAATCATAAAGAATGGGACAAATATATCCCACAAATACAGTTTGCACATAATTCAAGCATAAATGCATCAACAGGATTTTCACCTGCATTTTTGATATTTGGGAAAGAATTACAAACTCCTAAAAATTGAAAAAGGAAAGCAGAATTCATAAAACAACTACAGAAGAAAATAAGAGAAATCAAGAAAGAAGAAACAGAAATTAAAAATGATACAAGTAAGGCAGCTGTAAATCAAGAAAATGCAGAGCAATCAGCAAACATTGCCAAAAACGAGAAAGAAAATAGCAATAATTGGGCAAAACGTATGGGAAAAATTAAGGAAATACATAAAAAAGCAAAAGATAGAGAAAAAATAGAAAAAAATTGGCAAACGAAACATTACAATTTAAGAAAACGCGAAATACAATTTAATATAGGAGAAAAAGTACTTAAAAGAAATAAAATTCTCTCATCAGCCAAAGATAATGTAAATGCGAAATTAGCATCTAAATTTTTAGGACCTTTTATAATAAAAGAAAAAATATCAAAAAACATCTACAAATTGTCAGATGGAAAGAAAGAAATTAAAACCACTTGCCACGCGAAAGACTTAAAGAAAGTCAAAGAAAACATATGGCAAAAAGTGGACAAATCAAAAAATAACACAGAACAAGTCGAAAAAGAAAAGCCAAAAGAAAAGCGAAAAAGAGGTAGACCAAGGAAAATAGTAAATAACTAGAATCGAAATGCTTTCTTAACGAAAAAATGATATTTAATGATACTACAAACTTTCGTAACACTTTTTCTAGATATAAGGTATTATTAATAAGTTTTTTTAATACCCGCCATTCAAAAAATCTAATCTCATTAACGTCAAAAAAATCTACAAGAAAATAAAAATAAATAAAAATAAGATTAACTAATAAATGAAACAAAAACAATACAAAAATTTACAAATTCAAACAAACAATAAATCAAATTAAAAAAATTATATAGAAAAATCTTAGTAATTGAAAAATATTAATCTAATAAGTAAAAGTTACACTAAGTAGAAAATAACAACTAAAAGAAAATATACGCGTTCAAGAAAATAATATAATACAGTAATCCCGTAACCGCAATAATCAAACAATCAAAAAGAAAATTAAAAAAAAACATTAAATAAAACAAATATATTTATAAAAGAAAAAAACAGAAAAATAAATGGTTTAAATAACTTTAGGATAATATTGACCTTTTAAGGACGGGACTGGTCGATATATCGACCACTTCGGTATCATATTATTTTGGAATTGTTTCGGGGGTAATATTATATGTTGAATACAGGAAACGTAGTGTTATCATTCTAAAAAGCATACTTGACCTTGAATAGTGATTTCAAGGTCAAATTTTTTATTCGGTATTTCGACCTGAAAATTGGTATACCAACGTATTTTGATGCTATAAATACGAAACAAATAGTGTTGCGTTTGATAAAACGCATTATCATAGTGATTATTTAAACTATTTATTACTATTAGTTTCTTAGCAGATCAACACTTAGTTATTTTTTCTTGCAGAAGATTTTTTATTGATAATATTCTTATTATTTCATCATTCTCTTTATTTACTAAGTTGTCAAAAAATTACAAGCGATTACTTTTGATAAAATGGCTGATATTGAAGCTTGGAGTAGTGGCGAGTCTGAACCTGAAATACAAGATTTGGAGAATGAGGAAATTCATGAAGTTGATTTGGTAGAAAATGATTATGATGAGACTCAAATTTTTGAAAACGCGTATTTTTATCCATCAATCAAAAATTTTCAAGGTACTTCTGAAATAAATCCTAACATCTCTATATCGGGGAATAAACCAATCAATTACTTTGAATACTTTTTTGATTCCCCTCTGATTGAAAGAATTATAGATGAGACGAATCGCTATGGAAGTCAGAATCATGAAGATCGGCAATCCCATCAGAATACTTGGTATCCTCTTACAAAAGATGAATTTGAATGTTTTCTTGGCCTTTTAATTCTAATGGGCCACATTCGAAAAGGTGACTTGAAAGACTATTGGTCTAAAGATCCTCTGCTTCATACTCCAATTTTCGGTCAAATAATGTCTCGTGATAGGTTTCTTGCAATCTTACGCTATTTACATTTTCATAATAATGAAGATACCTCGGAAATCGCTCACCATCCTTTAGTGAAAATAAAACCAATAATAGACTATCTACAAAGTAAATTCTCAGCAGCTCTTATTCCAGGCAAAAATTTGTGCATAGATGAAAGCCTAGTATTATGGAAAGGCAGGCTTCGATTCAAGCAGTATATTCCTTTGAAAAGAAATCGGTTTGGTATCAAACTTTTTGAATTAGTAGACTGTGAAACTGGATTCATTTTGGGCTTTGTTGTCTACACTGGCGCTGATACTGATTATCAGAAGTTTGATTTGGGTGTTACTGGGGATATTGTCGCTCATTTCTTACAACCTTATTTTTACAAGGGTCATGTCATATACATAGATAACTGGTATACATCTCCCATATTGGCAGAATTTTTGCATGATCGCGATACAGGAATGTGTGGCACGGTAAAAAGAAATAGGAAAGGAATGCCAAAATTAGAAAATAAATTAGAGCGAGGTGAAGTTCAAGTTGCTCATAATAATTTGTGGATGGCAATCAGGTGGCAAGATAAGCGTAGTGTTTGCATGCTTACAATTGTGCATGAACCTGAGTTCTGTACCACTGGCAAAAAACACTATCAAACCAATGAGGATATTATAAAACCACGATGCATCCATGAATACAACCAAAATATGGGTGGTGTTGACAATGTAGATAGACAATTGTCTATAACCGAAACAGTTAGAAAAACAATGAAGTGGTATCGCAAGTTATTTTTCCATCTTATTGATCTAAGTTTATCTAATGCTCATTCTTTATATAAAATGAAAAATGAAGGACCAATGCCCTTTCCTTCATTCCGATTATCGGTTGTTATATCATTATTGAAATTGGATAATACTAATGATAGCATTTCTCGTCTTGTTAGCCCTCCTACTCGATTAGTTGGTCGTCATTTTCCAAGGTTTGTTACAAGTCGAAGGTGTCATTTGTGTGCTTTACGTAAAATGACTAGTCGAACAAAATACATGTGTTCTGATTGTGATATTCCTTCATGCGTAGCTTCATGTTTTGAAGAATATCACACAAAAAAAAAATTATCATAAAGTTAAATATTTAGAGGTGAGAGGCAAGGGGACTCACGAAAATAAAGCACCCCAACGTGAGAGGCAAGGGGACTCACGGAAATAAAGCACCCCAACGTGAGAGGCAAGGGGACTCACGAAAATAAAGCACCCCAACGTGAGAGGCAAGGGGACTCACAAAAATAAAGCACCCCAAAGGGATCAAATTTTCGCCACATCCACGCTGTTGATTCTGGGTCATGCTGAGAGCGAAAACGAACACATTTCTTGTGATAAAAATGTATGTTATGCATATAAAAACGTAGAGATATCATTTTTGGACTAAAATAGTACAAGTAATGAAGTTGACCTTGAAATGCCATTTTCAAGGTCACGGATGTCTCCTGAACATTTTTTGATATTTTTTTCGTATTCAGCGCATCCAAATACGTCTAAAAGCAATCCTAACTCGCCAAATTAAATTTTTAACATTGGACTTTACGTTCCAGACGGGACTGGTCGATATATCGACCACCAATTTTATCAGGCACTCCACGTGACATATTCTTTCATTTTATGCACAAATATTGTTTAAAAAAAAAAGTCGAATTTCAACGTCAAAATCCCCGTCCTTAAAAGGTTAATAAAATAAAAAGCAAATTAAAAATTTAAAAAGAAAAAAACAAGAAACCAAGTGGACACCAACAGTAACAGCAAAAGGAATAGCGCGGTACATAAAACACAGAGCGCCGTCTATATCCCCACCACTTTTAGACCAGTTCAAGCGCGTAGCACGCAAAGAATATTTCGATGTCTAACAGACAAGGCACGCGACAAAGCAATTTTTTTCTCTAACGATAAATTCATAAATAAAAAAATTTTTAAAGAAGGAAAATAATCAGAACAGTTAAAAAAAATGAAGAGAAAGATAAACAAACTAATAGAGCAGTGCTAGTGGAAAATACTGCGCGTGTAAATAAAACAAAAATAATAACAATAAACAATATCATAGCAAAAGACTAAAATGAAAAAAAATGAAGTGTTAGTGAGAAAAATACATTCACAATTAACTTAATATAAAAACAAAATCATAAAGACTAAGAATAATTATTATAACGTAGTAAAGTACTAAAAAAAGTTAGTGAGTGAAATAAAAGACATTCAAAAATAACTAAAAAAAAAACAAAATAAATGAATATCTCAAAGTAAGAGAGAAAAATTATTAAAAATAGAATACTTTAAGTGCGTAGTGTATTAATAAAAAAAATGTAAAATAAGGACAAATTGAGATTAGAAGAAAGAGAAAAAAAAAAACAAGCAAAATGGACGATCCACGAATAATGGAATTAGATATGGAAGATTTCAGAGGGATTTTGATAATAACCCATACAGCATGAAAGGACTTTGAAAGGATTCTGAAAGGATTCATAAAAGGATTACAATCTTTCAGAAATATTTCACTGAAAGGATTCTGAAATAATTCTATGTCCGAGGTATTATTCTTTTAAAAATAATACATAAAAATATTTCATAAAGAATTCACAAGTCATTTCAAAATCCTTTCAATGGAAGAATTCTGTAAGGATCCATGAATTCTTTTGGTAATAATTCGTAAATCTTTTCATACATCTTCCATTGAAAGGATTCTGTAAGAATAATATGAAATATTTTTAAAATATTTCATTGTATTATTTCTAAAAGGAACATACCTCGGACATAGAATTATTACAGAATCCTTTCAATGAAAGAATTCTGTAAGGATCCATGAATTCTTTTGGTAATAATTCGTAAATCTTTTCATACATCTTCCATTGAAAGGATTCTGTAAGAATAATATGAAATATTTTTAAAATATTTCATTGTATTATTTCTAAAAGGAATATACCTCGGACATAGAATTATTACAGAATCCTTTCAATGAAAGAATTCTGTAAGGATCCATGAATTCTTTTGGATATAATTCGTAAATCTTTTCATACATCTTCCATTGAAAGGATTCTGTAAGAATAATATGAAATATTTTAAAAATATTTCATTGTATTATTTCTGAAAGAAATATACCTCGGACATAGAATTATTACAGAATCCTTTCAATGAAAGAATTCTGTAAGGATCCATGAATTCTTTTAGTAATAATGCATTAATCTTTTCATCTATCTTTAGTTTCTATCTTTAGAAATTTTATTCTTTCCTGTATTATTTAAGAATCAATTTAGATTCAATACACACACACACACACACACACACATATATATATATATATATATATATATATATATATATATATATAACGGATATATGATGATATAATTATTCATAGGATTACGAATAGTTTTACAGCGGTTAAAATCGAAGTTATCATAACACAGACATCGCACGCATAACAATTTATAGTTTCCATTTAAACTTCTTATTTTCCTTATATATGAAACGGGAAGCACTCTTACCGCTTGCGAGAGTAAGAGATACCGCCATCAAGCGGATAAATTATAAACTAATCCCGAAAATATTTCTAAATGATTCTGTTATCTTTCACGTTTTCTTTCATAAAGTCCTTTGAAAGTCCTTTCAGTAAGGATTCATGCAATAACTTTTATTCTTATCATAAGTTATTTCATGAAATATTTCAAAAAGATTTCAAAATTATTTCATGTAAGATTTCTTGAGACTTTACCAAAATATTGCATGAATTATTTCATGAAAGCTTTTGAATGAATCTTGAAATGATTCGGTGAAAGAATACCTTAGATCATTCCGAAAATCTTTCTAAATTATTTTCTGATTTTAATCGTTGGAAGATTTCTGAGTTCTTTCTTGTTTCCTTTCAAGAAGTCTTTTCAAAGTCCTTTCAGTAAGGATTTATGTAATAACTTTTATTCTCATCATAAGTTATTTCATGAAATATTTCAAAAAGATTTCAAAATTATTTCATGTATGATTTCTTGAGACTTTACCAAAATATTACATGAATTATTTTATAAAAGCTCTTTGAATGAATCTTGAAATGATTCGATGAAAGAATACTTTAGATCATTCCGAAAATCTTTCTAAATTATTTTCTGATTTTAATCGTTGGAAGATTTCTGAGTTCTTTCTTGTTTCCTTTCAAGAAGTCTTTTCAAAGTCCTTTCAGTAAGGATTTATGTAATAACTTTTATTCTCATCATAAGTTATTTCATGTAATATTTCAAAAAGATTTCAAAATTATTTCATGTATGATTTCTTGAGACTTTACCAAAATATTACATGAATTATTTCATAAAAGCTTTTTGAATGAATCTTCGAATGATTCTGTGAAAGAATACCTTAGATCATTCTGAAAATCTTTCTAAATTATTTTCTGATTTTAATCGTTGGAAGATTTCTGAGTTTTTTCTTGTTTCCTTTCAAGAAGTCTTTTCAAAGTCCTTTCAGTAAGGATTTATGTAATAACTTTTATTCTCATCATAAGTTATTTCATGTAATATTTCAAAAAGATTTCAAAATTATTTCATGTATGATTTCTTGAGACTTTACCAAAATATTACATGAATTATTTCATAAAAGCTTTTTGAATGAATCTTCGAATGATTCTGTGAAAGAATACCTTAGATCATTCTGAAAATCTTTCTAAATTATTTTCTGATTTTAATCGTTGGAAGATTTCTGAGTTTTTTCTTGTTTCCTTTCAAAAAGTCTTTTCAAAGTCCTTTCAGTAAGGATTCATGTTATAACTTTTATTCCCATCATAAGTTATTTCATGAAATATTTCAAAAAGATTTCAAAATTATTTCATGTATGATTTCTTGAGACTTTACCAAAATATTACATGAATTATTTCATGAAAGCTTTTTGAATGAATCTTCGAATGATTCTGTGAAAGAATACCTTAGATCATTCCGAAAATCTTTCTAAATTATTTTCTGATTTTAATCGTTAGAAGATTTCTGAGTTCTTTCTTGTTTCCTTTCAAGAAGTCTTTTCAAAGTCCTTTCAGTAAGGATTCATGTTATAACTTTTATTCCCATCATAAGTTATTTCATGAAATATTTCAAAAAGATTTCAAAATTATTTCATGTATGATTTCTTGAGACTTTACCAAAATATTACATGAATTATTTCATGAAAGCTTTTTGAATGAATCTTCGAATGATTCTGTGAAAGAATACCTTAGATCATTCTGAAAATCTTTCTAAATTATTTTCTGATTCTAATCGTTGGAAGATTTCTGAGTTTTTTCTTGTTTCCTTTCAAGAAGTCTTTTCAAAGTCCTTTCAGTAAGGATTTATGTAATAACTTTTATTCTCATCATAAGTTATTTCATGTAATATTTCAAAAAGATTTCAAAATTATTTCATGTATGATTTCTTGAGACTTTACCAAAATATTACATGAATTATTTTATAAAAGCTCTTTGAATGAATCTTGAAATGATTCGATGAAAGAATACTTTAGATCATTCCGAAAATCTTTCTAAATTATTTTCTGATTTTAATCGTTGGAAGATTTCTGAGTTTTTTCTTGTTTCCTTTCAAGAAGTCTTTTCAAAGTCCTTTCAGTAAGGATTTATGTAATAACTTTTATTCTCATCATAAGTTATTTCATGTAATATTTCAAAAAGCTTTCAAAATTATTTCATGTATGATTTCTTGAGACTTTACCAAAATATTACATGAATTATTTTATAAAAGCTCTTTGAATGAATCTTGAAATGATTCGATGAAAGAATACTTTAGATCATTCCGAAAATCTTTCTAAATTATTTTCTGATTTTAATCGTTGGAAGATTTCTGAGTTCTTTCTTGTTTCCTTTCAAGAAGTCTTTTCAAAGTCCTTTCAGTAAGGAATCGTGTAATATTTCATGTCTTAACTTTCGTTTCCTTTTTGGTAATATTTTTGTAAAGACTTTGTAATCTTCCTGTGTATTATTTCATAAATTCTTTTCAAAAGAATATAGTTATCTTTTTAAGTTCTTTTTAAATGCTTTCAACGTATTATTACTTGTAATATTTCATGAAATTATTTCAAAATTCTTTCATGCTGTGTGGGAAACACGATTAACGGAAAAATAAAAATCAACTGCGAAAAAAAGAAGAAAGCAAACAATAACTTCAAAAATAAAGAAATAGAAAAGGAAGGAGAATGCGTCGAGAAAGAGCTCATCGATACAAAAACTACAACAGAAAATTCAGAAAAAAAAGAAAATGACATCATAAAAGTGCTTCACCCCATCCCAGAAGAGAAAGATAAAATATTAGAACTACCAGAAATGACAAGACAAAAAGAAGAAATTTTTAATTACAAGACCGAAAAAAAAAAGAAAAGGCGAACTGCTCGGCTAGATGAGCAAAGAAAAATCAACGCAGAAAAGAAAAAGATAGACGAAGAAAGAAAGAAAAAAGAACAAGCGTCCGAAGAAAAAATCAGAAAAGAAGAACTAGAAAAACAGCTGAAAGAAATAAGGATAAATAACGATAAACAGTATAAAATGAAAGGTGCGGAAGAAACGCACGAAAAACTTGTGAAAGAAAAAGAAGAATACAAAAAAATGTTCCAAAACACAAAAGAAGATTATATAAGAAAAAGATTAATTTATATGGATATATTGGAAGAGAATGAAAGAGAAGAGCAAGAACTTAATAACTGGTGCGAAAAATACAAGGAAGAGAAAAAAGATTGGAATAAAGTAGCACAAAGAAAAAAAGAATTGGAAGACAAAAAAAAATTGGAAGAAGAAAAAGAAAAAATAAGGACACAATTAAAAAAGCAATGGGAAGCAGACGTACAAAAACAACACCAAGAAAAGAAAAAGCAACGACAGTGCGCACTGGTACAGTATAGATCGCAGTTACAAAACAACCAAGAAACTACAAAGAAAGAAACAGAAGACAACCGCGAGAAAGAACAACATCTAGCGAAACCAAGATGGATATTACCAGAAAGAGATTGGAAGAAGAAACTAGAAGATACAAACGCAATGTTTAAAGATTGGAAAAGAAAACCGGGTGAAGAAAAAAAAATATAAAACGCAGGAATAACGCAAAGACTTTTAAATAATAATAATAATAAAATATAATAAAAATAAAGAAAGATAAATTGTGCACAATCTAGTGTAAGAAAAATCATCTTTTTCCATTAAAATAAAGAAATTAAAATTAGCAAAAATATATATTTACATAACCTATTATATCCCTAGTACAATAAAATAAAATAAATACTTTAATAGGAAAAGTGTTAGAAAAGAAAAGAGAAAAAAAAGAAAGCAAAATAGTAAAATTAAAAATACATAATAACAAATAGATTATAATAAATAAAATAGAAAAATCTATCAAAAAAAAATGTTGTTAGAATCACAAGAAATATATACAAAAAAGTTCAATAGAATTAGGAAAAAATAAAATAAAAACCATAGAAATTTTGTTATTAAGAAAAGAAAAAGAGAAAGAAAATATAGGTAACACTAAATACGAATTTGAATGATCATGCGTATTAACAATAGATGTAAGAAAAAACTTGAATTGTCAAAGAAAGAGAGAGAGAGAAAAGCATACAAATAAATCACACTTATGATATTTTTTTTCATTTAATAAATTAGATTTTTTATTTTTTCTATTTAGAGAATTAAATTTTTCAGTTCATTTTTTTTATATATGCTGTGACGGCCACGTTCATAGGTCGTGCGAACAACCTTCGCTAGGCTCAGGTCTTAGCGGTGGGGGTGTGTAACCATGTACCGAAGCATGGTTACTACTTCAATCTAGATAAGATGAAATAGCACCAGGAGGCGCTGTTCGCACGGTTAAATAAAGAAAAAAGATATGTACTCGCGAAAGCGCGAGTAAGAAAACTAATGAGAAAGAGAGAGATTAGTTAGGTAAACAGCAGTTAGACAGAATAAGATAACGATTAGAAAGTAGGAAGGGATAGCCGAGAGAGCCTCGCACAGCAAGCGTAAAGCGAAGCTCGCTCTCTCGTCGCCTGACCGCCAGCCAAGACAGCCGCTCGTACGTTCAACTCCAGCCTGAGGTCCAACGCGCAAAGGGAAGTCTTTTCACGTTGCCACGTGTTCGGTGTCTCACCCCGAGCTCACACTCAAAAGGCTAGGAAGTTGCAGAGAGAAAAACGTGCAGAGAAAGATCTACGGGAGGTGGGCCCGCCTCATCGTTCTCGGTAGCGTAAGTTTCTCTAAAAAGAATTATATTGTAAAACGCGGCGCGAGTCACAGTAAAGAAAATCTCTATCTCTCTCTTTCACGCGAATTTATTGCAATGATTCCGCGAGCGTATTACTTTATTCAAATCTAGAAAAGAATCACAAACATTTTGTAAGAACTTAGCATTAATTTGTCATTGTAAATATCTCATTATTTAGAATATAATCTCAAGATTCTTTTATATAAAAAAGTGAAATTCAATATAACCTCAAATTATAATCCTGCATGCTCCTTTACTACATCTCTTTAATTCTTTACAAGAAAGTATCAGGGTTGAGAATTCACCCTCGAGAATATATAATTAATATTTAAATCATTCATACACTTGGAGTCGCTTGGTCTACGACTCAGTTAGCAGGAGCAAGAGCGAGAAAATTCTCACTCTTTTTGTATCATAGTGTGCTCGTCCTCGCTAAAGTCGGGGGATGGGGCGTCAATACTGATTAAAACCTCCTCAGGGTTCATAGTAAATAAAATAATAGAAATAAAAGTTAATCTCGGGTAGCATGTCCTTTAAACCCCAAAACACGAGCACGCTACGTTACAAAATGCTTCACTAAGTTAACAACATTGTCATTTAATTAATAATATATGTGATTGTATGAAAAAAATATTTTGTTGTATATAACACATAAAATTTAATCAGCATTTCAATAAAAATTACAATTAATTTAATGAAATAGGTTCCTTAAAATCAACAAATCCAATTTCAATGAATTTACAAAAAGAAAACCAATAAATTATATTTTTTAAAGTCAAGAAAGGTGCAACGTAAAATCAGATATTAAATTTTTTTTAAAGATATATTTATTAAACCGAATATATTTATTCTATTATTTCTATCAAGTTGTTATTGAAACAAGAATATATTTCACTGATTTAATTATATTTTATATTAACACTTCCATTGAATTACTTTAATGTTTAATAATATATTTGATTATCTTAATGAAATATTTATTAGACCAAATATATTTATTTTATTATTTCTATCAAGTAGTTATTGAAACAAGAATATATTTCACTGATTTAATTATATTTTATATTAACACTTCCATTAAATTACTTTAATGTTTAATAATATATTTGATTATCTTAATGAAATATTTATTAAACCAAATATATTTATTTTATTATTATTCTAACGTATTTATTCTATTATTTTTATCAAATTTTGATTAAAAGAAAAATATATTACATTGATTCAATTAATTATTATATCACCTCTATTAAATTACTTTACTGTTCAATAATATATTTAATTATATTAATGAAATATTTAATAATTTCAAGATTATTGTTTTATTCTTTCAATAAATTTTGAATAGTAACAAAAAGATATTTCATTGTTTCAATTAAATATTGTATGACATATATTAAATTATTTCACTGGTCAATGAAATACCTAATCATTTTAATTCAATATTTAGTTGCTTTGATGAATGCGTTTTTTCTCTTTATGAAATATATGATTGATTCTATGAAATATCTCATTGTCTTTTAATCAAATAATTTCATTGCTATATTATAATGAATTGGATGCATTAAATTAATTAAATTTTTAATTGATTCAAATATTTGATTTATTTTGTTCTATAAAATTATTTTATTACTTTTATTATTTAATTATATTGCGTCTATGAAATCGGTGATTAATTGAATTAATTATTATTTTTAACAATTAAATATTTTATTATTTCCCTGGTAGAAATGTGAGCATTAAAAATGGTGTGTATAAAAATTTGAGGTTATTAGTAATAATAATGCCAAAGAAATGGCCAATAAATGTTAAAAAAAGCGTTTTCATATCTACTGGCCAAAAAATGGTAAAAAAAACGTTTCAATTTCCACCAGGGTTATGTTCCAATTAAATATTTTGTTGTATTAATTAATTTCTTTATCAGACCGATTAAATAATTATTTGATTATCTTAATGAAATATTTATTAAAACAATCAATGATTATTTAATAACATATTTACTAAATCGAATGAAATATAATGTTAAAATTAATATTTAATATTCTTGAAATAGTATATTATGCGTCAAGGCCGCAAAACGTATCATTCTTGGCGAGTGCATGCTGAGGGGCCGAGCGTAGCAAGGCCGCTCCAGCTGCTCAAGCAAGAATGATACGTATGTGGCCGTGACTGCATATACTATTTTTTGCCCGAAGGCCGTTAAGCAGAAGCTGGGGCGGAGCCCCCCATCTATGAAATAATAATTGATAATTCTTAAAATATAAGAAAATTTATTTAAAATATTCAATTATAAACAATAAATAACTAATAATTCTTAAAATATAATAAAAAGATACAATAAAAAAAATTCCATTATAAAAACCGCTAATAAACCGCTGTTGAAATATAACATTAAATTTAAACAAAAATATAATAAAATATAAAATAAAGCTAAACTATAAAAATTATAATTAAAAAATATTATTTAAAAAAAGGAAAAAAAAGTTTAAAAAAAATAGAATAAAAAAAATTGGATTATAAAAACAACTAATAATTGTTAAAATATAATATAAAAATTAAACAAAAATACAACAAAATATAAAACGAAGATAAACTATAAAAATTATAATTGAAAAATATTGTCTAAAAAAGAAAAAAAGAAGTTTTATCACGCGAAACTTGTAACTATGTCTTTTTCTCGCTCTCTCCTTTTCTTTCATAATATACGTATATTGAGTCCACGTTATTCGTTAACGCATATCCAGTATTGTATATGTAAGAAAAGGATAGCGATATTAAGGAAAGCGAGTAGTTCATTCAGTTCAATTCCAAGAATCAGCAACGTCGAGAACGTTTTTCTGCGAACTTCTATTAAAATAATACATTAAATATGCACATTTTTCTTTTGCGGCCTAGGACAAGAATACACTATTTTGTGCTCCGTATAGAGGACACAAAAATTTATTTTGCGGCCTGAGGACAAAAAAAATATTTTTTCGTATAAGTTATCATCCTTTATACTCAAACAAACTCATGTTTTAAATACGTGTCGTGCTAAGTGAATAACTTAGCAAAATATGTACTAAAGTTAATAAAAATTACAGAGAAATCTGATTAAATACTTGTTAAAATCAAGTAAATCCACTATTTGATTCATCTACATAATTTATTTCATTCAAATAACACATATTTGAACTAAAAGAAACATTTATTGTTTTAACAAAATCATTTAGTTCGATGGTTTGATGATACTACCGCTTGGTGGCGTCGTTAATTTTCGATCTCGCAAGCGGTAAGAGGGCCTCCAAGTTGATATATAAGGAAGTTAAAAATCCAAGATAATACGTAAATTGTAATGCGAACGAAATTTATGTTAGATTTACTGCGCGTGCGATCACTATATAAAGCATACTAATGTTAGTATGTTAATAATTGTTATTCTTTACCATATAAATAAATGTAATTATATTCACCTGTCCTTCAATAAGAGTCATCAATTCATTGATGTTAATAAATAAATATAAATCACTGAAAGCAAATACTGTTGATTAAAGACAGTATTTGTTCGATTAAAATATCTATAAATCGAATTAATTAAATATTCCTTTACTTTGAAGAAATATTTTATTTGTGAAACCGAATAATCTATCAATGTCTTTATATTAATAAAATTTTTTGTTGAGACAATGAATTAATTTTATTAAATCAATTTTTGCAATATTCAATCAATTAAACTTTTATTTGAAAATATAAAATATTGAACTTATTTAATTTCAATATAGCATTATTATGATGAAATAATTAATTAGAAAAACAAATGGACATTTTAATTGATAATTTTTTTTGTTAAAACAATGAATTAATTTTATTGAATCAATTTTCGCGACATTTAATAAGTCAAATATTTAATTGAAAATACAAAATATTATTTGATTTAACCCTGGTAGAAAATGAAACGCTTTTTCTACCATTTTATGGCCATTTCTTTAAAGTGAAGAGCAGAAAATGGGAATGTTTTATGGCCATTATTTGAACTAATATGAAACGTTTTTTTCAACCTTCATAGTGCTAAAAATGCTAATAAAATGTTGAGTCTGATCCACTATTATTTAAATATAGATAGTTAACAGTAGAGTCTATCAAATTGTGCTCTAATTGATTACTATTAAGAATCATTTAAGGTTTTTTCTTGAAAGTTATCATTAATCATTAATAGAATCACTTTTGTTAATATATTCGCGCGTATATTTTGAGTTGTGATCGGATTGTTAGAGGTTATTTTTAAACGATTAATAAAATTTTCCATTTATTATTTTAAAAACGATATTTTTATACTCGTTTCGTACTGCGTTTCATATTTTTATTTTAATAAAATTTAATATTATTTTTATTTTTATAAATTCCAATAAAAATAAACATTGACGAAGGAATGTGAATAAATACTAATCTATATTTTCTCGCCACGTGGCAAAAGTGAGGTTATGATTTTACCTATGATCTGAAAAATTAAGGACTCATTACTAAAAACTTATATAACTAGTCAAAAAAAGTTGTCCACAGCTTACCTAATTTTTAGATAGCTGTTACTGATTTTTTCTCTCCGTTTACTTAAAATGCGTATTTTTTTGGCTAAATACAAAAATTTTGAACAACATTTTTATAATAGCATTTTTTGCCTATAAGATGCTAACCAATATACCAAAAAATTTGAGCTCTGCAGATTCAGCAAAAAATTGCCATTTATTCGCCAATATTGACATGACAAAATATTACTATTGAAAATGGTCATAAATTGTTGTTTACACCATTTTTAATGTTCAAATTTCTACCAGGGAATTTCAATATGTATATTAATGTAATGAAATAATCAATTAGAAAAACAAATGGGCATTTTAATTAATAAAATTTTTTATAAAAACAATGAATTAATTTTATTGAATCAATCTTCGCGACATTTAGTAAATCAAATATTTATTTGAAAATACAAAATATTATTTGATTCAGTTACTATATGCATATTGATGTAATGAAATAAGCAATTAGAAAAACAAATATGCATTTGAATTAATAACAAATTTTTTTAAAACAATAAATTAATTTTATTCAACCAATATTTGTGATGTTTAGTAGAATCAAATATTTATTTTAAAAAATGAAATATTTATTTGACTCAATTAAAATATTTGTATTAATGTAACAAAATATTTTATGTGCCGCCCGCACCTAAGGGATTTCATTGATTCAATTAAGCCTTACTTAATCCAACTAAATTTTTTTCTCAGTGTAATTTATTTTAAATCATCAAGTAATACAAAAGAATTTGTTCTATTGAAAAAATGATATAATGTAGTAATAAAAAGAATGATGACAACAAAATTTCTAATCTTTATAAAATGCAATCATATTTATATATAAATACAGTTCATGTTTATGGCTCTATAAAAAAAACCACCCTATGAATACCAATTTTCAATAGCTTCCCGTCTAGTTATAGAAAAACATAGATGGTATACAAAATTTGAAGCAAATCCATCGAGTAATTTTCAAGATCTAACTGTTTAAATAAATAACATTTTCTTTTCAAAATTTCTTTTTCAAAATTTTAAAAATGCTCTAAAATTACAACTACACTATGAAAATCAATTTTTGAAAATTTCCCTTCTTTTGGCAGTCGCAAATAATTTCCCTGCAATTTTTAGAACAAATCATCGAGTACTTTACGTAGAATAAAAAAAAATAAGAGAAGAAGAATCGAAATTTTTTTTTAAATCTTTAAAATTCTCTAAAATTGCAACCACGCTAAGAAAATTAGTTTTCAAAAGCTTATTTTTTTCAAACAATAGCGAATTAATTGTATAAAAATTTTGGAGAAAATTTATAGTATGGTTTACGCAAAAAAGAAAATAAATGAAAAATAAAAATTTTTTTGAAAATTTTCAAAGTGCTCTAAAATTAAAACTGCGCTGAGAAAATTAGTTTTCCAAAGCTTGTTTTCTTCAGACAGTAGCGAATTAATTGCATACAAATTTTGGAGCAAATCTATCAAATGGTTTTCGTAAAATAGAAAAAATTAAAAATGAAAATTTTTTAAAAAATTTTAAAAATGCTCTAAAATTAAAAGTGCGCTAAGAAAATTAGTTTACAAAATTTTCTATACTTTTGGCAGTCGAAATTAAGTTCCATACAAATTTTCGAACAAATTCTTCGAGTAGTTTACGTAAAATACAAAAAAAATGAAATATCAAAATTTTTTTTAAATTCTTAAAATGATTCAAAAAAAAAAACTACGTTAAGAAAACCAATTCTCAATAGCTTCCGCACCAGTTCATCAAAAAATTGAATTGTATGGAAAATTTGAAGTAAATCCATCGAGTAGTTTTTAAGATTTTATTGGCTTAATAAATAGAAACATTTTTTTTTAAATTTCAAAATGCTCTAAAATTAAGACTAAGCTAAGAAAATCAGTTTTTAAAAATTTATTTTATCCGGGCAATCACAAATAAATTCCATGCAAATTTTGAAGCAAATTCATCGAGTAGTAAACAAAAAAAAACAAAAAATGAAAAATCGAATTTTTTTTTTTTTTTTAAAACTTTAAAATGAAAACTACGCTAGAAGAACCAATTATCAATAGCTTAGATGCAAGTTAGTCACAAAACTAAATTCCATGCAAAATTAGAAGCAAATCCATCGAGTAGTTCCCGAGATACGGTTTACTAACTGAATTCATACATCCACACACACACACACACACACATACATACAGACATTTTCTGGAAACCACTTTTTTCGACTCACCGGGTTCAAATATGTACAAATTAATGAAAAAATAGAAAAAAGTTTTTTTTATCGATACAATGCTTTCTCTATAGAGAAAGCAAAAGTGTAACAAATTGAAACAAGATAAAAAAAAGTGAAACAAAGTGTGACAAACTGAAACAAATGAAATACTCCCAATGTTTCGTTCAAATTCTCACAAAAATTTTCGGTATGTTTCAGTTTACTTCGAAAATTTTCAATTACCCATGTGAAAATAATTTTTGTAAGAAGAACTGTTAATAATTGTAATAAACTACCAAAATTGAGACATCAATAAGAATTAATAACAGTAAAAAACAGTTAATAACAATTAATAATAGTTATAATAGTTATGAACGCTAAATAACAATTATTAACTACAAGTCATGATTATTAATAATTATTTATAGTTATTCACATTTATTCACATTTATACACATTTATACACATTTATTAACAGTTACTCACATTTTCCAAAATTTTAGAATTGGTGAATAATTTATTATTATTTTTACTTATTTATAATTATTTATATTTATTTGCAATTAGTTACTCTTTTCGTAACAATTATTAACTGTTATCAACTGTTATTTACTGTTATTAATGTCTTAATTGCGGTAGTTTATTATAGTTATTAACAGTTATTCACATTTTATCACATTTTTACACAGTTATTAATAGTTATTCACAGAAATTATTTCCATATGGGTATCTTCGTAAATTTTTTCCCTTGGACGAATTTATGTAAAGCAAAAGGATTATACCAAGTTAAATTAGAAATATGATCATGCGTTTTTATTAGAACCTGATTAATCTTGCGACTTTTTCCTCTGTATATAGAAATACTAAAGTATTAATGATGTAAAACACTCTTATACTTTGTTAAGTGTCTCTCTTGAACGCGTGCTATAAGCTAAGATGTCTATATTACTTACTCTGCCTCTCTCATTCTTGCCTGATCGAGACACACAACGCCACTGGCTCAGTTTTTCTCGTTGATTTCGATTTAAATTCAATAATTTTAAACTGTTTTATAGTTCATGAATTAATATAAGTAACGAGGATTCGTCGGGGTAAACGACGCAGAACAGGTTATACACGAACACAAAATAAATGAAACTCGTATCACGTTTCGTTAGAGAATTATGACAAATTTATTATAAATAAAATATTAATATAAAAGATAATAAATTAATTTAGAATGTAAAATTGAAATTTGCATAAAGAAAAAGCTAAACGATCAATTGAGATAACGGATGAAGCGAGGCGAACTAATTATTTTCTTGGCGCGCAAGTATGCTTCTGCGTACATACAACTAAGTAAAGTTTTTTCAAAGTAAAAGACTTTACCTATATAATTAAGAATCAACTTAAAAGAAATCTCGCTGATCATCATTGCACGAGCGTTGGCCAACGCATCGAAAAAGACCTCTCTTGAAGCCTGATAGCTGGGCACACACGAAGCAGCCATTAATGCATTGTCCTTGTAGAGCCAGGGAACACAAACACACCCTAGCTGAAATATAAAATGTTTAAATATGTTTAAAACTGTTCAAAACTGTTTAAAACAGTTTATGAGTGTGAAATTTGGGACATTAAAAACAGTTATAAACAGTTTTAAACATTTTTAAACAGTTTTAAAAAGTTTTGAAAAGTACGAAATGATTTCAAGCAGTGTTTAATAGTTTTCAATTTTTTATGTTTGAAAGTTATAAATTATTTTAAAACAATTTTAAATCAATATTAACTATTTTTTATTAACTTAAACAGTTTTAAACAGTTTTAAATACTTTTAAACACTTTTAAACACTTTTAAGCAGTTTTCAACAGTTTTAAGCACTTTTAAATAGTTTTAAACACTTTTAAACAATTTTAAAAAGTTCGAAATGATTTCAAACAGTGTTTCATAATTTTGTGTTTGTGAGAATTTTCTTATATACATTAAAATTTCTATAAAATATACAAGAAAATGTTCACTTTGGTTTCAAATTATTCTGTTTTGTTTAAAACTGTTTGTAACTGTTTTAAATGTCCCAAATTTCACACTTATAAGCTGTTACGGATGCTATATTTTATAAAATAATTAATAAGGAAATATTAGTAATATACAAAGAATGCAATAAAAACATGAATCGACGAGTTAAGACGAAAGACGCTGACAAGCAGATCATCAAGTTATAACCTCACTGGAAGCGTCAGAAAAGTGTTGACGACGCAGCAACATGTCGAGACCAGTAGATGAGGTATAAGGAAAAAGTATAGCGACTAACAAAGAAATCGATGATGGATAGATCAGCAGGTTGCAATTTATAACGAAACAATAAGAATATTCCAGTAGGATATGAAGTCGAGAACAATGAATTTGGCGGATATGAATACAGCCAGACATCCCACGAGGAGGCAGTCAGTAGACCAGTCGATAGAGAGATGTAGAACAGTCAGAATCAAGAATTACCTAGCGAACGAGGAGACTACGTCAGAACGAAGGAAGCAGTAAGGACGTATTAGGCAACTATATAAAATCAGTATAGGATATCTCTCTCTCTCTCTCAACGAACGCATAATAAACTTATATTCATACTTTAATTATTGGTTGTTTATTTTATTCTTCACGCAAACTGACTACTTGGGATTACCAAGCTTAGTCGTGATACAAAAGATATCCACTACCTTATAATTAAATATAACTATATATACGTAAAAACGTAACAAAGCTATTTTGAACAGTTTTAAACAATTTAAACAGTTTTGAATAATTTTAAACTATTTCAAACCACAATGCATATTTTATATTTCCACTAGGGCACTACCAGGTTCGGTGGACAGCTGGATACCTTCAGGATAATCGCTGATGCAAGAACAACCAGGGCACCTTACACAAAATAATATTACGTGGCAAGCGAAAACTTTCTTAATACGAGTGAGAGACAGACTTTCGAAGCGTGTATACTAGCTGTCAGCTGCCGCATGTTTCTCCCCGATTTACGTGCTTCTTCATGCAATTCAGAAGAGTTATATGACCAAGCGCGCGTCATATTATGTTACCTCAAAATTTAAACACGGTAAAATACCGTGACAAGACTTGATATGGAATTACGTATAAACAATCCTGAATTTATAAAACTAAGAAAAATTATGTGCAATCATGCAGACTCTTAAGTCATATTTGATTATTTAAGTTTATACATACTTATATATGATGCTACGTATAAACATTTCCCGAGTAACCTTTTTACTTCGGCGTGCAGAGGGCCCGAAGTCGGTGCCGAATCACCCTCAGTGGCACCGAAACTCTTGCCGAATTGTCACCACAGTGGCACCACATCGGCGTGAGGCGTGGCGGCGAAACGGGGCCCTGAGAGGGCAGCCGAATCTAGCTTATAAAATCATAGAATTGAACGTATAATTTATGTACAATTATTTATATAAAAAACAGCTGATTTCCAATGGTAACCGATCGATTGATTGTTCAAGCAACTGTCTACTTTTTAATATAGTTTTCATTAGTGAAAAAATTTGAGTAACTTGAGTTATTCGAGTTGTTCGAGTAACTCGAGTTATTCAAGTGATTCGAATTATTCGAGTAACACTAGTTATTCGAGTTCATATTTTTGTCGAGTACTGATAGTTTCGAGTACTTAACTCAAACTGGAAGAAAAAATTACTCGCGAGTACTCGACAATCGAGTACTCGCACTTGAAGGCGTACTCAAGTTTTCGTTCCAAGTACTCGAAAAAAATATAAATTACTCGAATTACTCGAGTACTCGAAAAAAATTTGAATTTCTCAATTCACTTGAGTACTCGAAAAAATATGAATTAATCGAATAAATCGAGTATTCGAAAAAATATAAATTACTTGAGTATTCGAAAAAATATGAATTACTCGAGTACTCGAGAAAATATAAATTACTCGACAAAATATGAAGAACTTGAGTTACTCGAATAACAAATTAATTTATCAATTATATTATCTGTGGTAATTAGTTCTTATTTCCACGAGAATAATCAGTTTTTTATTATGTTTTTATCATTTGGTTTTAGGTTGTATTTGTCCATGTATTCGGGCGGAATTTTGAAATTAATTTTTAACGAGTTCAGATCGAGTCCAAAGAAAATCATTTTTATTAATTCAATCACTCATTTTTAATTTTCAATTAAAAAAAGTTTTACCATAGCATGAAAATACAATAAAGAATATTTCGAGGTTATGTAAGATACACGTCGATATTATGACAAAATCTATACGATTTTCGGCTGGCCATCATAGGACCACGCTCGCCACCACGCCTCACCCATTCGGTGGCCCGACTTCGGCAGCCGAAGGTGGCCCAACTGAGAGAAGTTGGTTGCCGTAATAAAAAGGTTACTCGGGTTATGTCCCCGTACCAGGTATTCGGTGTTGTATGTGCAAAGATAGTTAAATGGGTATTGAAGTTACATACATTTTAATTCGAAGCACAACTATATTCAGTTTGCTATACTTCACATAAAAAAATATAGATAATTCCACACCTCACATGGTGATGTATGGAGTCATCCATATTTTACACTATAAGGTAGTAATTAGCTATGAAGCGATCGCCGAAGTAGTAGAATTGGTTAGTTTAATCGGCGTGTTTTATTTTTTCTTTTGACATTTTGTTATTTAATGAATTTGAAAAAAATATGGAATAAAAAAAAATTTGATTAAACATAAAAAATAATGACTGCAAATAATGAAAAAAATTAGTACAAATAACAGAAAAATAATAATTATAGTGAAAGTTAGACAGTGAAGAAAAAACATTAAATATCAAATTTGCATGATATGTGTGGTCAGCTTTTCAAATTTGTAACACATCAATGAAGGTTTCGCAAACAATCCGCGTCTGGACTGTTAACATACGTTTATTCAAATTCAAATCAAAAGAAAGAAGGAACGCGAATTGCACATTTATAATTTTGTAGTCCCTCATACCTGCTACAACGACATAAAATTATCTACGCTATTTGGGAGTAAGAAGGGTGAATACGGTGCGAATTTGTTGCTAGAACAGTAGCAGTCCATCTCGGGCACGCTTCGCGCACCCTTGACTATCTACTGTTCTCGCAACAAATTCGCCCCTTATTCATCCTTCTTACTCCCAAATGGCGTATATAACTAATATAAGCATTTATGTTATAGTATGTCGTATTTGGTAGAATACCCATGGAGCTAGCTAAATGGGTATTGGGGTGTCATACCGTCCTGCTCGCTGCTAAAGTATATTCGATTAGCAAAACACTATACAATGGAGTATACAACTTTAAAATACTCTATAGTATGGAATATTGCATACGCCATACTATATTGAAGTGTATTGGCAAATATTCTACAGTCTTGTTGAACAACGTTCGGAGCAAGACACTTAAATATGTTTTTAGAAGGGTAGTAGAGTTAGTGCTCTGCTACAAGTAGGCAAACCTTCTCCGCTCTGTTATAGTAAGACAAAGGCAAATAAAGAAAAGCGCAGTTAAAAGTAAACAAACTAGTTGAACTCTAAAGTAATTCGTTGTCGTCTCTATCTGACGCATCTACAGGCATAAGTATACCTGCACCGCTTAGTTCTTTACTCATGAGAATTCATCAAATAAATAGTCTGAAAATTTATATTTTATCATAATGTTTTTTATTTGTATTTAATCTTTTCTAGCCCCTCATACGATCTACGATAACATAAAATCATCTACCCAACTTGGGCTAATGAAGGATTATATATGACCTCGACTAATTTTTTATAGCTTGAACAGCAGTCAGTCTCGGGCTTAAGCCCTCGACCGACTACTGCTCAAGTTAAAAACATTAGTCTCGCTCATATAAATCTTCGTATGTCCTAGTTAAGTATATAAGTAATATGATCATATAAAAATAAATTTTTCATGGGATTTTAATACTATTATAAGGTTTCAAACAATCTTAAATAATCGTAGACATTTAGAAACATTTATAAACAGTTACAAAAAGTTTACACTATTCTAAAACTTTCATAAAAATGTATAGAAAAATTTTACGAAAATGGCATAGTAGTGCAAAACTATTAATTAACTAATAATAATTAGTTTACAATGTTTAAAACTGTTTATAACTATTTATAACTGTGTATAAACGCGTATTCTCGTTAAAAACGATTTTTATATAATCACATATGATTATATAAAAATCATTTTTTATGTAATCATATGTGATGATATAAAAAATGTATTTCATATGCACATAAGTTTCACAATGAAATGATGAAAATCGTATATAATTATATATAAACATTTCTGAGTTTATAAGATTAAATAAAATCATATGCTGTCATGGGGACTCGTAAGTCATATTTAATTATATATGTTTATACATGATTATATATGACAGCCATATATAAATACATATGATTATATAGAAATGATTTTTAGACGGGTCACTAATATACGTGTCTCAGTTCAGAAGTTTTTAAACTATTTTAAACAGTTATAAATAATTTAAAATAGTGATAAGCAATTATACATAGTCTAGCGCAAAAATATTTTCTACTAAAGTAGAAAATAAAAATCAATAATATTTATGAGTAATTGTTAATAACTGCAAATAATTGTTAATAAATGCAAATAATTGCAAATAAGTGCAAACAACTGCAAATATTTATAAGTAACTGATTATAACTGCTAAAATGAGCTAAAAAATATTTCTAGTATTTTGGTTTTTAAAGTTTTTATTTTACAAAATTTCTAATATCTGCACGAAGAAAATTTTTCGATAAAAATTACGGTAGCGGTCTTTACAATTGAGGGACATCATACGATTTTCTGTTATTTTATAGATATGTGTCATCGAATGTTACTGAACGTATGGATAAAATTTAAAGTGCGTTTCATAATTTTCGCGGTAACACTCCATAATTTTTAATATCTAGTAAATTTTATAGTACTTTCTACAAAAAGTCCTAATATTTACAGAGCGTTACCGTAATTTTTATAGAACTTTGTCACAAATAGTAAAATAAGTAAAAATATTCTTTAGCACAAATAAATGCATGCGCATTGTATATACATGTCATATGAGCATTAGTTCTGACTTGCAAAGGCAGGAGTCATTTTTACGGCATCGTTCCATAAAATTTATGAGATATAATTGCAATAATTAAGAAAAGGACCTGGGGGCTTATTCAGTAATATCGTAACGTCTAACGGCAAGCTTAACGCCGACGCGCGCATGCGCAGTAATCATTTTTCAGCAAATACTATCGAATATCGCGAACGTTATCAGAGATCATGTTGACGTAACGACGAAAATGTTCTAAACTGAAGCGCTAAGTCGATTTTATCGACAAATTTTACAACCAATTTGAAGCTCGGTTGTAAATCGTACGTTAAATTGTAAAACGTTATATTATGCATAACATATGTATATGCATTGACAGAAAAGATTTCTAGAAACAAAAGAATTACTCCGACTTGATTTGATCATTCAAATGGAATAATAATTTCTTAGATGTAGGTAACTAGATGTTTGAATTAATTTCTTGCTTCACAGATTTTAAGTTATATCTAAGAGAATCGAGATATCTTTTCTGTCAGTGTATGTATATACCTTATATATATATATATATATATATATATATATATATATATATATATATATATATATATATATATATAAAGGAACATTATTTTATTATTATTTACATTAGTAATCATAAAAATTATTTGTAATCATACATGGTTAAATGGTAAATTGTGTATAATTTAAAATTCAATTGGATCTGCAGGTTTTAAAGTGACTTATATGTACTTTAATAAGAACGAACAGAAAAAAATAATATAAATATTGTTTTAAATAAACTTATCTTATCACCAATAAAAAACGTTTTTCAATAAAATTATATATTAATCTAAATTTGCATTTTATATTCTATAGCATCAACTACAGTTTCTCGATTGAATTGTTAAGTTTGCTGCTGAACTTAAAAATATTAGTTTTTAAAATTTCGTCTTTCAAAATAAAAATGTTGGCTTGGATAATGTTGAGTTAGAAGAATATATAATAGAAACATGAATACAGATATATTTCTAATATGAATGTTACGTGTTGTGTGTTTTAAGGCAAATGTTGTTAAAATTCCTTTTTTTCTGTATTGGGATTTAAAATGAGTGGATCATGATATTTTTTCTAATTATTATTTTAGATATATAATTAGTAGCATATAAAATTAAATAAGTTATAAAATATTACTTAAGTTTTCATAATACAAGATCTAATATAAATCTACAAAAAAACTAGTAAAATTATAATTTATTTGCGTATAAATATGTCAAAAACTTAAACAATTTTTTTTGTAATCATGTTTATTTTGATGTAATAATTGTTTGAAATTCTTTTAATTTTGAATATTTATTTTGTAAATGTCTGTTGTAAAAGATTTAATAATAAGCTAAAACATTTTTTCATATGTGTTTATTGATTACTTGAAAAAGTAGAGTCCTTAACGCTTTTCGACGTCGAAACGTTAAGTCAATCGTTATCGTTAAAAAGTTAGTGAATAACCCCCCTGTTATCCCACGATTACGGTGCGTCACTAATTTTTATACAGAATTTCGTTGTAAATTTTATATAAAAATTTTCTCCGTGTACGTGATTGAAGATTAAGCATTGAGTATTGTCTATACTATTAATTTGAGCCTATATCTTATAATGTATTAAATTGAATAAAATAATAATTTTACAGCAATAATGATATATAATATTTGCACAAATATATGCTCATAAATAATGATTACTGCTAATAACCGTAAATAACCAGTATTTTGTCTCGAACAGAACTATTTATAACATTTATTAGTAGTTACTTATATTTGATCGCTATTATTAACAAAACCGATTCCCACTAGGGTACAAAAAGATAATATGAAATTTTATAAAAATGTAACAATTTCTTCGATATGAATCAATTTAATTTTTATCGTCTCCAAAATTACACTGTCAGAGAATTTCTAACTTACCTAAAGTGAGCTCTAAGTGGTATAATAAAATTATAAATGCCGTTGCTGGCGTAGTCGGCTGCTAATATGATGGTCTTGTTTTGCCAATTGTATTCTTTTGCGTTCCTGTAACTACAATGTTCACAGACCTAAAAAAAAATTTTTTTTAATTATGAGTCAAGTGGGAGATGGATAGTAATTTATTTATGTGCATTATATTGTTTCTTTTTTAAAAATATATTAAGATAGGGGAGACCGCGATGCTAGTATTACCATTTTTTAAAAAAGTATCTCTATTTTTTCATTTACGTATTTTTCGAGTATCTCGTCCATCGCATATGTTAGTGATTTACTCCAGCTATGATTAAGTGCAATAATTTCAAAAAAATCAATAGATTTTTTTGGGATAGAATTTATTAAAAAATTTTCCGTGTTAATATTTACCCCGCGTTCGAAGTAAGTATTCCCTGTTGAAAATAAGTACGTACTTGAAGTACGTACTTTGAGTACGTACTTCAAGTATGTACTACAAGTATATACTTTACTTAAGTACGTACTATTTTGGAACATTTTAGTAGATACTTTTTTTGAAAAGTATATACTTTTTTTGAAAAGTATATACTTTTATTGAAAGTATGTACTTTTTAAGTATATTTTGATAAATAATATTTTTTTAAATATGAACTTTATTAAACAATACCTACTATTTTGAAAGTATGTACTTTTTAAAAATATTTTTATGCGTACTTTTATTTTAAAAATGAGTACTTTCTTTAAAATTATGTACCCTATTTTAATAAAAGTACTTACTTATATAGAAGTATATACCTTTTAGAAAATTTTCATACATACTTTTTTATACGATGTATGTACCTTCATATAAAAGTATATACTGTAGCAACGTGACAAATTTTTTTTTACTTTATTATGTACTTTTTGAAAAGTGCATACTTTTCTAAAAAAGTACCTTCTAAAATGTTCCAAAAAAGTACGTACTTGATCTAAAGTGTATATACTTGAAGTACATACTCAAAGTATGTTATTAAAGTATGTACTGATTTTCAACTGTAAAAAAATACGGAATATTATAGCCTTATATACCTGCATCTCTGAAATTCGGATAAAGGATCGCAAAGTTAAGAAAAACGCCACCTAACAGCTAAAAACGTAAGTACTGAAAAAATTATTCGAATCGATTATTAATTCTGTCTTTGCTGTTAGGTGGCGTTTTTGTTAATTTTGCGATCCTCTACCTGAATTTCAGTGACGTGGGAATATAAAGTTATAACATTTCGAGTTTGTTCGCTCAAGCTTTTTGATCTGCGGAGAGTCGATGCTTACCTTATTTTTATATCTTCCTTTAGGAAGAAAACACTTACCAAGTTACTAACTTGAGGAATTATTAAAAATAAAAATAATCTCAAACTTTTACCGACTTTTTTGTAAAATTTGATTTGTTATCTTTAAAGGTATATACTCTATTTTAATAAAAGTACGTACTTGTATAGAAGTATATACTTTTAGAACATTTTCATACATATTCTTTTATACGAAGTATGAACCTTCATACTCAAGTATGTACTGTAGCTAAAGTAATTTTTTTTTTGGTCATTTTAGTATGTACTTTTTTAAAAATATATACTTTTAAAAAAAGTACCTACCAAAATGTTTTTAATAAGTACATACTTTAAAAAAATACGTATTTTCTAATAAAGTACGTACTTTAAGAAATATTATTTATCAAAATATACTTTAAAAGTACATATTTTCAATAAAAGTATATACTTTTCAAAACAGTACCTACTAAAATGTTCCAAAATAGTACGTACTTAAGTAAAGTATATACTTGAAGTACATACTTGAAGTACATACTCAAAGTACATACTTGAAGTACGTACTTATTTTCAACAGGGTTAACATTACATTTTTTATTATAAAAATACAATTTAATAATAAATACAAGTATTTATTTAATGTTAACAAGAATTATATACTTTTCAATGTGTATCCAGATAACAAATAAGTTATGAAAAGAAAATTTTAACAAAATATAAAAAAATGATTTTTTATCTTTTTTGAAAGTAAAAATAACATCAATTTTTGTCTCATAATAAAATTATAACTAGAAACATCATATAATGTTATGAAAAAGATTCTAGTAAAGTCTTTATTATTAATTACTTTCTCATAGAGAAAGCATTGTATCGATAAAAATATTTTCTTTTTGCTTTCTCATAGAGAAAGCATTGTATCGGTAAAAAAAATTTTTTTCTATTTTTTCATTAATTTGTACATATTTAGACTCAGGGAGCCGAAAAAAGTGGTTTCCAGAAAATGTCTGTATGTATGTGTGTGTGTGTGTGTGTGTGTGTGTGTGTGTGTGTGTGTGCGTGTGTGTATGTATTCAGTACGCCAATAAGATCTCGAGAACTACTCGATGGATTAACTTCAAATTTTGCATGCAATTTATTTTTTTGTCTAACTGGGGGGGAAGCTATTGAAAATTGATCTTCTTAGCTCAGTTTTTTTTAGAGCCATTTTAAGAATTTTAAAAGAATTTTAATTTTTCATTTTTCTGATATTTTACGTAAACTACTCGAAGAATTTTCTTGAAAATTTGTATGAACATTATTTGCGACTGCCAAAAGAAGAAAAACTTTTACCAACTGATTTTCTTAGCGCACTTTTAATTTTAGAGCATTTTGAAAATTTAAAAAAAAAATTTTTTTTTTCATTTATTTTTTATTTTACGACAACCATTCGATAGATTTGCTTCTAAATTTGTATGCAAGTTATTCGCTATTGTCTAAAGAAAACAAGCTTTGGAACACTTATTTTCTTAGCGTAGTTTTAATTTTAGAGCATTTTGAAAATTTTGGAAAAAATCTCTATTTTTCATTTTTTTTCTATTACATAAAAACCATTAGATAGATTTGCTCGAAAATTTTTATGGAAATCAATTGCAATGGCCTAAATAAAACGAGCTTTGAAAAACTTATTTTCTCAATGCAGTTTTAATTTTAGAGCATTTTGAAAATTTTGAATAAAATTTTTCTAATTTTTTTTATATTTTACGTAAACTACTCGATGAAGGAGCTTCAAATTATGTATGGGAATTATTTATGATTGTCAAAATAAAATGAACTTTTGAAAACTAATTTTCTTCAATTTTCTTAGCGCACATTTAATTTTAGAGCATTTTGAAAATTTTGGAAAAAATTTTCATATTTCATTTTTTTTCTATTACACAAAAGCCATTCGATAGATTTGCTCAAAAATTTTCATACAAATTATTTGTTATTGCCTAATTAAAGCAAGCTTGGAAAAACTTATTTTCTTAGCGCAGTTTTAATTTTAGAGCATTTTGTAAATTTTGAATAAAATTTCACTTATTTTTTGGTATTTTACGTAAACTACTCGATGAAGTAGCTTAAAATTATGTATACACTGAAAAATAAATGGTGATATAGCTGAACTACCGGTAGTCGAACCACGCTCTCTTAAGTTCGTATACACGGAGTCTCGCTGCAAGAGAACAGTAGCGCCTCTGTGGCAAAAGAGCTTCACTTCACATCGGAGAGACGCGAGTGGGAACTGAGAAGTCCCGCAAAAAGAACGGTTAGCTTCTTCTGTGGGGCATCACACTCACCACCAGAGAAAAGATTTGCATGCTTACTGTTTGGTAAAGCAGAAGTACTTCGTGGGACTCGTAGTTCACCACTTTCTTTTCAGTGTAGAAATTATTTACGATTGCCTAAATAAAATGAACTTTTGAAAACTGGTTTTCTTAGCGTAGTTGTAACGTTAAAGCGTTTTGAAAATTTTAAAACAATGTTTATTTTTCAATTATTTGGTATTTTTTGTAAACTATTCGATGAAAATGTTCCAAAATTTGTATGCAAGTTATTGGTTATAGTGTTAAGAAGACAAGCTTGGGAAAATTAATTTTATAAACGCATTTTTAATTTTAGAGCATCATAAAATCACATTATGCAAATGGCAAAATTAAGAAAGAGTAAAATTCATATAGTTTCCAGAGGTATTAAGACAGCCTTCAATACAGAGGATAGGGACATTTATATTAAAATCGTATTTAAAAAAATTAAATCAAAATGCTCTAACTCAATGCGCTCTATGAGAAAGCATTGCGCCAAAGCACTTGGCAGCGTTTTTATTTTTGCTTTCTCAGAGAGAAAGCATTGTATCGATTATAACACACGCACTCACACACCACAGTACATCGACAAATATACACATATAGATAATTATGAAAAACCCCACTTTCTCTAATCATTTGAAAGGAGAAAGAATAAAGAAGAGTGGCAAGAAAGATTCGCAAAGACAAGAAGTTAATCAAATACAAATTAATAAATGTAAATAGGTATAAGTGTGGATGTCCACGCCGGTAACAGTGGTGAGGACTTACTTCCTGCCAGGATCGCCATTGTAAAAGGTTCTTTTTTGTTCTCTATGATTTTATCTGAATTAAATTTTATATAATTATAGCCTAATATGAGGCCAAATGACAATATTATATAGCTAAGGAAAAGGTCCATAAATAACAAGGCAGATTTATCATAAAAATGGTAATCGATATTCTGCAATGTAATATCATCCATAAAGCTATCACATCAATAGTCGTGGTCATGAATAAATCTACCACGGCGATTGATAACTAAACTGCCTCGTGCATGACTTGCGTGTAGACTCTCATCTCTTAAAGACATCGCGAGCTGCAGGTCCGCTTGACCAAAGCTCCCAAGCGACACTGACGTAGCCAGAGACCGCATGTTCGTGGCTCACTAGAAAAGCGAGTCCCCATTGCTGTTGCCGGCGTGCGCATCCACACTCACACCTATTTACATAGATTCGTTTATATTTAATTAACTTCTTGTGTTTTGTGTTTGATTCTTTCTCCTAACAGATTTTAATTAGAGAAAGTGGGGCTTATTGTAATTATCTATATGTATATGTTTGTCGGTGTACTGTGGTGTGTGAGTGTGTGCATTACACGATAAAAATAAAATGTTTTCAATTTTTCTATTAATTTGTACATATTTGGACTCAAGGAGTCGAAAAAAAAAATTTTTTTTTTGTATTTTACGTAAAGGAGTCGATGGATTTGCTCTTAAATTTGCATGGAAATTATTTGCGACTACCAAAAGAAGGAAAACTTTTGGAAACTGATTTTCTTAGTACACTTTTAATTTTAGAACATTTTGAAAATTTCGAAAAAAAATTTTTTTTTCTTTTTTTTTTCTATTTTACGAAAACCATTCGATAGATTTTCTCCAAAATTTGTATAAAAGTTATTCGCTATAGTCTGAAGAAAACAAGCTTTGTAAAACTAATATTTTTAGTGCAGTTTTAAATTTAGAGCATTTTGAAAATTTTGAAAAAAACATTGCCTGATTCAAGTTTTGTATTTGCACACTAGAGCGTACAGAAATTTAACTGGAAACTACGATTTTTATTTACATGCGAAAAGAAAAGAAAAATAATCATATTAATAATTGCAGAAATAAGTTTTTATGTTTGTCTGACAGATTTCCACACTACGTCAATGAGCAACAAGGTAATAATCAACCCTAGTGGAAATCGAATCTGTGAATAACTGGAAATAACTGTGAATAACTGGGAATAACTGTTATAAACTGTTCAGTTTGAGACAGGAATAACAGTTATTCCCAGTTATTTCCAATTATTCCCAGTTATTTACAGTTGAGTTTAAAAATAATTTTAAAAATCAGAGGTATGAATAAAAGTTATTCCCAGTTATTCCTAGTTATTTCCAGTTACTTGCAGTTAAATTGAGAAATATTTTAAAAATCAGAGGTACGAATAACAGTTATTCCCAGTTATTTGTACCTCTGTGTTTTCAAATTATTTTTAAGCTAAACTGTAAATAACTGGGAATAACTGGGAATAACTGGGAATAACTAGGAATAACTGTTATTCCTGTCTCAAACTGAACAGTTTATAACAGTTATTTCCAGTTATTCCCAATTATTCCCAGTTATTTCCAGTTATTTTCAGTTATTTCCAGTTATTCCCAATTATTCACAGATTCGATTTCCAGTAGGGAATGTACAAAATGCATATGGGTGAAAAAAAAGAAATATCACATAATGCAAATGGCAACAGTAAGGAAGAATGAAATTCATATAGTTTCCGTAGATCTTAAGGCAACCTTTGATACAGTGGATAGGGACATTTACATTAAAATCACATTTAAAAAATAAAATAAAATTCCTTAAACTCAATGTGCTTTATTAGAAAGCATTGCACCAAAGCACTTGGCAGCGTTTTTTTTTTGTTTATCGCATTTCGTCATTCTTTTCAAATATATCCTTACGTGCTAATTTTTGCCTCGAAGATTTGTTAATACTTGCTCCAGCAGACCCATTTTTTTAAAAATGTTAAAAAAATATTTAAAAATAAATCTTAAAATATTAATGTGATTATTTAAATTATTTTTAGAGTAGATTAATATAAAATAATCTTAATTTAATTAATTAAAACTAATGATATAAAAAACAAGCATTTAAGTATGTGGAAATTTTCAAGTTTCTATTAAAAAAATTGCTGCGTCACACACTTTTCCTCTGCAATGTACTGCTAGGACTGAATATGTTTACATAACAGAAGCAATCATATTAAACGTATTAAGTCAACTACGGAACCTGTAGGACTGTTTGCGTCGCTATAAATTGACTGTTAATTCTTATCCATGTTACTTTTGATCCAGTCTCCCCGATAGTAAAGATAAGTTACAGTATGAAGGATAAAGTATAATAACTTATTATATGTTACTTATTATATAAAGTATAATAAGTAACATATGAAGAGGATTTCAAAGTTTGGAGCGAATTTAATGTTCTTATATTAAAAAGAAGATCATTCCAGTGGTGGAAGGGAAAAGAGACTTCTGAAGAATAAAAATATTCTGGTGAAGATTCAAGAATAGTCTGCCTCACTGCATTATCTTATCGAGGCTTTAACTACTGACCTTACTGATATCTTTCATATAGATTTGAGGGATATTGATGACGGGGAAGATTAAGTAAGAATATTGAAGTAAAGTATTCCTTTCTGTCTTTACTTGATAGCGAAACTGGTGAATGCCACGGAAAAGAGAGAAGCTCACACTCTTTCACATAATTAATATAACAAATTCCCGATCTCAAGAATCGCTGAAGCTTTAGATCAAGTTTGTACTGCTCGAGGCAATCATAATCAATAAGCAAAAATAAAAGTAATTCTATGAAACATTTACGCTCTTAAAAATAAGTACGCTTTCTGAAGTAATTTAGAAGTCAGTCTTGTTGCAAATACGTCTAAGAGCGGAAAAAATATAGATATCTGAATAAAACTGATGAATAGAGTTATTAACTATAGAAAAGTGATTAGATTGAGCCTTAAGGCAACAGTTATCTACTCTTTTCTTTAGTTATCAACAGTTATAATTCATTAATAACTGAAGAATATTTATTGATAACTTAGAAAACTGTTTATAATAATTTAATATAGAAAAAAACTCTTCTTCATGAATTATAATTTTTAACAAAAAAAAAGTATATCTAATGAATTCAACTGTTTATAACTGAAGAAAACTGTTTATAACAAAATAAAACTGTGAATAACTGTTATCTTCTGATGCAAAAAAATTTTTCTTTATACACTGCTAAAAAAACATGAAATTGAGTTCAAGTTTAATGCAAAACTGGAAGCTTGCTTCAAACGTGTACATGAAAATTAATAATTTTAACATAATTTTAATGCAAAATTGCATGGAAATTAATAATTTTACTGTAATTTTACTGTACAATTATATGAAATTTCAAGTAAAAATAGAAATTTCATAAATGTACTAGAAGCGAAATTTAATTTTTTTTTAACAGTGTAGGAAAAATAAGTGTTTTATCTTTTTAAAATATATTTGATTAATACAACTGTTGATAACTGAAAAAACTGTCCATAATGAAACAAAACTGTAAATAACTGTTGTCTCAAGTCTCAATCCGATTACTTTTTTTCAGTTCTCTTCTGCTTTATTTTGATATTTTCAGATTTCTAATATTGTCTTCATTTAATAATAATAATCTTTATTCATATCCATCACATGAGTTTGTATGTGTATGTGTGTGTGAACTTGTGTATCGTTAAAAAATAATATTAACAATCCTAATAGTATTATCACATATTTAATTTCACATTTTGTCAATCATATAACACTACATTCTCTTCTCATTCACACAAAAATTCACATTCTCTTGCTCATTCTTCTCCATATCTTCTTCTTCGCCACAGTCTCTCCTGCACCGACCTATCTCTTGCTACACCTTCTTCGTTCCCTTGAATCCTTTCTATCTTACTCCTTACTCCACCTCTTCTTTCTCTCTCTCTCCTTGCTCTCTTTTCTCTTTTCCAGACCATTAATGGCTCGTCCAGCACCACTCCTTTCTCCAATCTGCCTTTTCTAAATTTCTTCAACAACATGTTCCTTTCTTCTTTATCCTCAAAAATTAACCTCTCCGTGCTATCACTATCTCCTAATATTTCTATTGCCCACTTAGTATTGCCCACACCTTTCTCAATCCAATCCTCTAACTCCTTCAGACTTTTTTCTCCTTTTGTCAGAACCAATAACCTTTCCTTGCCATACGTCTTCACCATACTAATCATGCCTCTTCCTTTCTTTTTGCTTGAATTCTTCTTCTCTTTCTCCTCTTCATATTCTTCGCTGATTTCACCTTCACTAATTTCCATTTCTGTATCTTCTTCTCTTTCTTCCTTTCCTTTTCCCAACTCCTTTATTATCTTTCCCAGCTTCCTAATCTGGACCTTTCTCACCTCATTTTCTTTTATCAAATCATTGACAATCTCTTCCATCTCTTTAAATTCTTCAACTTCCTCCTCAATCTTATCTAACCTGTTTTGTATTTTCTCACACCATTCATTACTTTTTTATTACACGCTTTTCTTAAGCTTGCTTTCACGTCTGTCTGTCTGTCTGTAATCAAATCTTGCACGCTCGATTTGAGACACTTTTTGTCAATGGAAATTTCTGAAATTTGGCACAGACCTTGGTCTCCGATGACAATACAATAATCTGTTGTCCAGGTCGGTCGTACGGGTGTACAAACTCATCTCCGAGGAAGTACAAGTGGGGAGGCTTTCTCTGGGTCAAGACGAGTTAATAGGTTATCGTTCAGTTGATACTTGTACAAAATGCACACACACACATACGCGCGCACACACACACACACCCACACGCACGCACGCATGCACACGCAGACGCAGACACAGACATAGACACACACTGTTGGATAATACAATCAAATTTATATATTTGTACCGATTCATATATTGATATACTTAATTATATGCGGGGATGTTTGAAAAATTGAAAAATTGAAGATTTTATATATAGATATACTTTTAACATTAATGTCTAATAATCTTCGAAAATTTTTGAAATTCTTTAACTTGTCATATACCGTAATTAGACATAAATTATAGCATTTTGCATTGCACATGCAAAATTTAAGACCGTATTTTATCGATTTTGTGGTCAACAATGCATAAAACAATAAATCTTGGTAAAATTTCCAATGGCGTCATTATCGTCAAAATGGCGGGAAACTCAGCATGCGATCACGTGTTCTCTAAAATAATTAATTCTAGTTCGATTTAATAACGTGGATATATTTGGTGTACAAAATCTAATAATCATTTCAATACTACTTGAAATTACTTTTATACAGTTCATTGCAATAATTAAGAGAAAATTTTACAACAAAAATTTTCTCTTAATTATTGCAATGAACTGTATAAAAGTAATTTCAAGGAAGTAAATTAATTTATTTAATACTTTTTAGTGTATTTTTACACGCTTTTTTTCCATTTGTGATTCTTGAAAAGCGTGTTTTTAGAATGTTTTTTTTTTAATTTTTCTTTTTTTTTTTCATTCTATCCATACTCTCCTTGACTTGCTTAACGCTTCTTTCCAAACTTTTTATTCTTCTACTCATTATCCTTTTTCTACTCTTAATTCTTTTTTCTATTTCTTTTCTTTCTTTTAAATCACCGTCTTCTCTTTATTTTTATTCTCTCCTATTTTTATCTTTTCACCACGTGCATGTGTGCTACTGTCTAACCTTACCTCTGTATCTGTGTCTTTCTTTATTAGTGTTGCCAACTTACTATCTTTTAGCTCAACAATTCCCTAACGTATGTCAACCATTTACAGCTTAACACATCTTTGGTTTTTTCCAAGTACCAACTTAATTTTATACTGACTAGGAGAGTATCAGACCTCCAGATCACGGATTTTGCTCTAACTTTGAGATAAGTTTTCAGATGTCAAAATATGGAAAAACCCAGAGTTGTAGACCCCAACACCTAATATTTCCCTAGTTGCAGGCACTTAAAGAAAATCACTAAAAAATTTACTAGATTTTCAAACGCTTATAGTTCTTTAGCATTAACAGCTAGACGTTTGTAACTAATTTTAAATGAAAGCTGAGCTCAAATCCTTTCGAAATAGCACCTATGGCATATTAAAATATTATTTTTTCCCAAAGCTACAGTGTTATAAAAATTATACTATATTTTAGCATTTATTATTAATTAATGTTTTTAAAAGAGAATTCAGGTCAAATTCTTATAACGCTGTAGCTTTGGGAAAAAATAATATTTTGATATGCCATAGGTGCTATTTCGAAAGGATTTGAGCTGAGCTTTCATTTAAAAACAGTTACAAACGTCTAGCTGTTAACGCTAAAGAACTATAAGCGTTTGAAAATCTAGTAACTTTTTTAGTGATTTTCTTTAATTGCCTGCAACTAGGGAAATATTGAGCGTTAGGGTCTACAACTCTGGTTTTTTCCATATTTTGACATCTAAAAACTTATCTCAAAGTTAGAGTAAAATCCGTGATCCGGAGGTCTGATACTCTCCTAGTGAGTTAAAAATACTACCTTCCCATTGCCTCCTTTTCTCACTCATTTCTTTCAGTTCTTATCCTCCTCTCTCCTTTTTTATCCTCTCACCTTTTATCTTTTAATTTATTTTTCTTTTATCCACTTCCCTCGTCCTCATCACCTTTCTTTGCATTTTCTCTGACTAATTCTTTCTCTCTCTCTTTTCTTTTCCATATAATTCTACTTAGTACCGCGTCTCTACCTTTTGCTTCTGCTAGACAACTAATCCAATTTTTTTTTTATTTCTAGTGTACTCACATTCCTCCACTATGTGTCTCATTGACTCGCTCTCTTTTCCACACATCCTACATAACTTCTCTTCCTCTTTCAACTCATATTTATTCGCGTTCCATTCGTTTCCCATTCTAAAACTTGCTGTCATTTTTTTATCTTTGTTTCCACCTTTCTCTCTACCATTTAAGTAACTTTGTCCATCCATCCAACTATTAGCAATTACCTTAACCTCTTTTGCACACCTACACTTTTCTAACCTGTCCCACGACTCTGCCCATTCTATCTCCTTGCTTTTCTCTGTAATTTTCTTCTCCACATTTTCACCGTTTCCTACTTTCCTATAGAATTCCTTGATTGAAATTCCTCTTTTCTCAAGACTTCTCCTTTTCATGCTATCTCTTAGCACCTATTTCCTCCGATTATCATCCTCACCTTATCCTCGTTTTCTTCTTATATTTTCCATTTTCATTTCTGTTTTGCATTCCTTCTTGTTTTCATCGCAACATTCTTTAATAATTGATCCTTCGCTTTTTTTTGTTTAACTTTATATCAAATCTTATCGCCCTTTTTAATGCTGCTATATCTATGCTGTATCTCTTCCTCTCTGTCCTCACAACATAGTCCAGCAAAGATCTTTCCAAACCTAAAACCCACTTGATGTATTTCTTCTGTATCCTTTCTATCTCTTCCCATTTTCGCCATCCCCATATCTCGGCTCCGTATAACACCATACTTTCTATTGTAGCATCAAACATCCTCATTTTGTCCTTCCATCCATTTCTAAAAAGTCTTTCTCCAATGCTCCATATCCTTCCTAATTTGACATTGGCCTTCCTTTTCACTGCTTTTATATGCTCATTTAGATTCCCATTTCTCCGCATTACAAAAGCTAAATAATTATATACTTTCACCTTCTCTATCTCCTTGCCATTCCAAGTATATCTCTCCATTCTTCTTCTTTCTCCTGCTTCTCTCACCGCCATTATTTTCGATTTTTCTATATTGAGTTCTAGCCCTTTCATTATTATAAACTTTGTAAATCTTTTGAGTATGCTTCTCATCTCATCACCATCCTTTGCCATAAGAAAAATATCGTCAGCATACGCTAGACTGTATACTCTCCTTTTTCTTATTTTGATTCCTCCGACCTGTCCCTCTCTTAGAGCTTCTTCTAGTCCAGCGAACATAACGTTAAATAGAACCGAGCTTAACGGGCACCCTTGTCTCACGCCTTCTTTCACTTCGAATTCTTCTGTTCAAATATTATTAACTCTCACCTTCGCATATGTACTCCTATATATTTCCTCAATCCTTTTTCTTACCCCTGCCTTAATATTCATCTTTTCCATTTCACTCCATATTTCTTTTCTCTTCACCTTATCAAATGCAGCTTTCAGATCTGCAAAGAACAAAATCATCTAACCTTTATCCTTCTTTATTTGACTCTCCATGATTGTCTTTAAACAAAACACATTCTCCATTGTACCACAACCTTTCTTAAACCCAAATTGCTCCTTCTCTAATTTTCTTTTTAATAACTCGGCATATATCTTGTATCCCGTATCCATCAATGTAATCCCTCTATAATTTTCTACCTTATCCTTGTCTCCTTTTCTTAAAAATTGATGATATCATCCCAATTCTCCAATCCTTTGGCAACCCTTCGCCTTTCCAAATCGTATTTATAATCCTGTGTAAACTCTCCACCATCATTTCTCCTCCCTCTATCCAAGCTTCGTTTGGAATATTATCTAAACCTGGAGCTTTTTTCCTCTTCAACCCTTTGATAACATCTACAATTTCTTCCTTGGAAACTACCTGCTCTTCTTCCTTTATCTCTTCTTCTCGTTTCTTTTCTTCCTCTTCTTTTTCACCGAGACCGTCATTATTGACAAACACATTTCTCCATTCTTCCTCTTGTATCTTGTTTGAAATCCCTGCATTCCTCACCTTGCCACAGTTTATTCTTTTCCAAAATTCTCTTCCGAATTGATCTCCCTTGATCTTTTCCATTATTTCTTCCCCTTTCTGCATTTTTTTCTTTTTATTAATTCCTTATACTTTCTTCTTTTCTATTACCTCCTCCAATTTTCTTTTCACCATCGACTTTTTATCTGCGCACTCTTTATCCCACCACTCCTCCATTTTATTCTCCTTGTTATTAGATACTAGTTTCATTCTCATGCTCTTTCTAATTCTTTCTCTCAAGTCTTCCCAAGAATCAACAGCTTCTGGGCTATCCATCTTTTCTTTCATTTCTTCTCTCTCTTTCTCACCCCACATTGAAACTCATTTCTTTTCTTCTTCTTTTCTTTTTCTGCTCTTTACCTTCACTCTAAACTCATACTCAACTGGCATGTGGTCAGACAACTCACATTTTTTTATTTGAATTTCTGTTACTTCATCCTTCATATTTTCATTTATTATGACATAGTCAATTACCGACATCCCCACTCCACTTACAAATGTCCATTCTCCTTCATCTCGTTTCACACACCCATTTCCTGTACTAAATCCTTGCTTACCTAGCCATTCCACTAGCTCTTCTCCCTCTTTGTTACATACTTTGTTTTTTGGACTTCCTCAGAATTTCATTCTATATTACATCTACTAATCCTCATCCTTCTACTACTCTCGTGTTCCAATCTCCAATTATTAATATTCTTTTTTTTTGTGTTCTTCTACGATCTTCTTTAAGACCTCCATGTTTTTTCTCCTTGCCTCTCTCATATAAACTCCCACTATAATAAGCTCTATGTTGCCACATGCAATCTTGCACCAAATCAGCTCCTCTGTTTCCTTTTGTCCCCAATCTACAATGAGTCCACTATGCTTTCTTATTGCTAAGATCATTCCTCTTTTCGGTCTTCCTCTCTTTTTCTCCTTTTTTGCCCATTTTATGTCAAACACATAATCCTTCATCATTCTTTCAAGGTACTCTCTTCCTTTTTCTTCCATCCACGTTTCTTGCAAGCATATTATCTCATATCCGTCAAATAACCTTTGCAACTTCCCTTCTCTTCTTTGTCATACCTGCCATGTTCCACGTTAAGCATCTTATTGCGTTTTTTTCATTTTTACCAATTTCTTCACTATTGTCTCTTTCCTCATAATTTGTCTCTTTCCTACTCCTCCAATGCTTTTCCTTTCCGAAACCACTTTTCCAGTTTCTCATTCCAATACCAAGTTTCATTATTTACCTCTAACCTGTTGAAGAAAATCTTAGTTTTCCTACCTTTCTCTTTAAGTTCCTCTGGCTTGCATTTAATTATATACCTGTTCCTTCTTTCTCTCCATGTTAAATCCTGTTCCAGATATACTGTGAACCCTTTAGCTTATTTTTCTTCTCTACGATTCTTTGCTTGCACTTCCAGTCATCACATTGTATTATAACACAATCCTCCTTTCCCTTTATTTTCCAGACTTTTCTAATATTACTTTCTATACCTAAACTTTCCTTAATCCATCTTACCATTTTCTCCTTGTTGTCCATCTCATTAATGTTTCCTCCTTTCACTATAATATTATTTTTCTTCTTCCTTCTCTCCTCCATTTCTGCTATCCATAACACCTCTTTCTCCTCCTTTCTTATAGATTCATTACCACCCTCAGTTAGGTACCTCTCTATTTTTTCTTCTCCCAATCCTAACCTCTTTTCAATGTTCTCAACTTCCCCTTTGTTCTCTTCTAACTCTTTTTTAACTTTCTTTATCTCCTAATTCTTCTTTTCTTCCCATACTTTTCTCTCATTACCATCTTTTACCAATTTTTCAAAATTGACTTTGCACCTCTCTATATCTTTTGTTCTTTCCTCCTCCATTCTTTTTAAATTATCATTTACTGTTTCTTTCGCTTCTCTTATTTCCTCTCTTAAACCCTTTTTAAGTTCCTTCACCTCCCTTCTCATTTGTTCCCTGAACTTACTATTCTCTGCATCCATCTTGTCAACCATCCTCACTATTTGGTCCAATTTTTCTTTTTCCATGCTTTAGTTAAAATCTTTAACCACCGGGCTGTTTAGGTCCTCTTCCTCATTGTCACTCAGCTCCTCCTTGCTATAATCAATTTCTTTTACCGCCTTTTTTCTTTCTTTTTCCTCTGGGCTATCTCTGGTTCTCTTCTTACCTACACTATCTTCTACAGCTATCCCTACGCTCTCACAGAGCTTCTCTGCACTAGCACCTTCCTTACTTTTTAATCCTTTTAAACTTCCCTTTCTCTCTCTTTCACTAAAAATTCATTCTTCTTGCTATCAGTCTGAATGAACCTCGCTTCTCCACTGTAACCCTCATTCATTCTATTCTTTTATACTTTTAAATAATTTTTCCTCACTCCTCCAATTATATGCACCTAACCTTAAAAATACCAGTTTCCTTTCTGTCACAACTATCCTTCTCCTTACTCCTTTACACTCAAATTTCACCATTTAATCTTTCACTTTCCTTCTCTATTACACTTCTATTCACTCTTATCACACCTACTCCTTCTCTATCACACACTCTAAACCCTTTTTTTACACATTCACTCAATTAGCCTCTTACCATAAGGCAGCCATCTTGGCCTCCATTGTCTTCATTTATTTGTTGTTCAAATAATAGCCAAAAACAGTAGTCTAGATCTTTTTTACATCAGGCCACGAATAATTAGAAGTGGTTTAGTCTGATATGAGTACTTTGTAATCATTAACAATAACAGTAAATACTTTAATTTTTGATAATGGAAAATTATCGAATCTTCAATAAAGTTGAAGGTTGTGACAATATGGATGATCTAGGAAACCAAACCTGATCAAACCCAGAACTAATATCGTTTACATACATATGTTATCGAGCACAACTTGCTCACAATTTGTTAGATACGATAAAAACCAACATACCTTAGCGGGAAAAAAATAATGAAGATAATTGAAGAAATCTGGTAATATCTGAATAAAACAGTATAAAACAGAAGACAACAGATAAAAAGTGAAGAAAAGTGGCTAGATTGAGACTTAAGACAACAGTTTTTAACAGTTATCTTCTGTTATTAACTATTATAAACAGTTATCTTCATTTAATAAATTAAAAAATTTTAAACTTTTAAAAAGTGAAGAAATGTGTAGATAATTGAATTGAACAGTTTATTGCTTAATTCAACAGTTTAATTCAGCTATTTACTAATATCTTCACTTTTTGAAAGCTTATTTTTTACAATTCAGAAATAGAATGTAACATAATAACAGTTAATATTAGAATAAAACTAAATTTAACAGTTTATAACTAGAGAAAACAGTTAATAACAATTGAAAAATGAAAAAAAATAAACATATTTCTTTTTTACACTTCTTTTGTAGAATTTCGAAATTAAATATAATAGTCTATAACTGTTAAATACTGAAGAAAACTGTTGATAACCGTTGTCTTAAGTCTCAATCCAGCCACTTTAGAACAGTTAATAATTGTATGCTTCAGTTTTATTCAGATATCTTAATTATTTTTTTCCGCTAGAGTATGACAGTGATTGAAATTTCCACATGTTGTTCCTTGTGAACCCCTAGTGGAAATCAAATCTTTGAATAACTAGGAATAACTTGAAATAACTGTTGGAAAAGGTTCAGTTTGAGACAGGAATAACAGTTAGCACCAGTTATTCCCAGTTATTTCTAGTTATTTATGGATATTCCTAGTTATTTCTATTTTAGTTAAGAAATAATTTCAAAAATCAGAGATACTAATAACAGTCACTCCCAGTTTTTCTCAGTTATTTTCTAGTTATTCTTAGTTATTTCAAATTATTTCTAGTTTAGTTTAAAAATAATATAAATATCAAAGGAATAACTGTTATTAGTATCTCTGATTCTTTAAATTATCTCTCAACTAAAATGAAAATAACTAGGAATATTTGGAAATAACCGGAAATAACTGGGAACAGCTAGGAATAACTGAAAAAAATTGAAAAAAAACTAGGAATAATTGTTATTAGTATGTCTGATTTTTCAAATTATATTCTAACTAAACTGGAAATAACTGAGAATATCTGGAAATGACTGAGAATAACTGGGAATAACTGATGTTAACTGCCATTCCTGTCTCAAACTGAACAGTTGATAATACGTATTTACGTTATTTAATAATTTAGATACACGAAAAAACACGTAATTATTTTCTACAGGGATGCGTAATAAATGACGCGTTTTTAAAATCCCCGTAAATAAGTAAAAAATGAAGTATTTGAGAAAAAAATACGTAGAAAACCGTTTTAAAAGATGACGTAACGAAATATGAATTTTTCACGTCATTCAATGACGTAGTTTAAGTACGTCAAAAAAACACGCAATTATTTTTAAAAGGGGTAACAGGGGTTAATATTAACATTCGATTTATAGCGACGTGAATAGTCCTAAAGGTTCTGTAGTCAGCTTTATATGTTTGAGGGAATAAAACTTCTCTTTACGGTCACACCATCGAATTTGGATTCACTGCTTTTTTATAGAAACTCTACTGCAGAATAAGCTCTAGTAGGTTTTTTGACTCTATCTTATTTAGTTTCGTTTATATCAGGAAAATAGTAGGATGAACTTTTGATTGATTTTTTCCTAATTCTACTATTTTGCAATTATTCCCAAATTAAAAGCTAAAATAATTTATACAATGTATAAATAACATTTTATTTCATCAAGTTAATAAATAAAAATGACAAAATTATTTATTATTTAATAAAACATTTATTTAATTGAATAAAACATTCTGCCAAGTTGACATTTTATAATGCACTTATTTGGTCAAATCAATGATCATTGCTTTAACTTAACGAAACTTATATATCAATACATTGCGATGATTATTTCATTCCGCGCATTTAAAACTCCCGCCTAAACGAAGCCTACTATCAAGTACTAAGCTCAGCCGCTATGTGACGCTGCTCCCGCAATAGGAACACCGAGCTCCAGAGCATATAAGAGCTAAGGCTCAACGAAGAGACAAGCTTTGCAGACTGAGCTCCCTCTCTCTCTCTCTCTTCGCCTAGTGAGCATGCTGACCTAGAGAGAGGGGAGACAACAGTAGCAGCTATCTTACCCAGAGCTCTTACTCTGGCTAAGAATGCTTGCTCTCTTTCTTTCGCACTAAAGCCTACACATTAGAAAATCGTAGGCCTTCAACCACATTCCGTTCGACCGCATTAAGGGTGCCGTCCACCTGATGCTAGTATAGTAATTAGTTTATTAATATTACGTTTTGCCTATATGATTACAGAATTAAGCCAGCAGACCACCCACACCGCTAGCTGCCGTTTAGTCTAATTTGAATAATTATTAAAGATAAAGTATGCTTTGATTAAAAAGAAAGTAATATAAATTACACTGCCGTTCAATTGCTTTTGCCCACCCTAGAGTAAAATTTATTAAAATAAAAAGTTTTATATCCCCGGAACTAATGATCACATCTTCAAAATACAGACGGCGTTTGGAAGATTGGTCAAAAATCTTTGAAATAAAGTAAGTTCGGTATGAAAAAAGTCATTTCCTAATTGCTTATAGCAATGTTAAAAAAAATTTTTTTTACTATTGCTTTCTCATAGAGAAAGCAATGTATCGATAAAAAAAATTTTTTTTCTATTTTTTCATTAATTTGTACATATTTGAACTCGGTGAGTCAAAAACAGTGGTTTCCAGAAAATGTCTGTATGTATGTGTGTGTGTGTGTGTGTGTGTGTGTGTGTGTGTGTGTGTGTGTGTGTGTGTGTGTGTGCGTGTGTGCGTGCGTGCGTGCGTGCGTGCGTGCGTGCGTGCGTGCGTGCGTGCGTGTGTGTGTGTGTGTGTGTGTGTGTGTGTGTGTGTGTGTGTGTGTGTGTGTGTGTGTGTGTGTGTGTGTGGATGTATGAATTCAGTTAGTAAACTGTATTTCGAGAACTACTCGATGGATATGCTTCTAATTTTGCATAGAATTTAGTTTTGTGACTAACTTGCTGGGAAGCTATTGATAATTGGTTCTTCTAGCGTAGTTTTCATTTTAAAGTTTTAAAAAAAAAAAAAAAAAATTCGATTTTTTGTTTTTTGTTTTTTTTTTGTTTACTACTGGATGAATTTGCTTCAAAATTTGCATGGAATTTATTTGTGATTGCCCGGATAAAATAAATTTTTAAAAACTGGTTTTCTTAGCTTAGTTTTAATTTTAGAGCATTTTGAAATTTAAAAAAAAAATGTTTCTATTTATTAAGCCAATAAAATCTTAAAAACTATTCGATGGATTTACTTCAAATTTTCCATACAATTCAATTTTTTGATAAACTGGTGCGGAAGCTATTGAGAATTGGTTTGCTTAACGTAGTTTTTTTCTAGAATCATTTTAAGTATTTTAAAAAAATATCGATTTTTCATTTTTTTTGTATTTTACGTAAACTTCTCGGAGAATTTGTTCGAAAATTTGTATAGAACTTAATTTCGACTGCCAAAAGTATAAAAAATTTTGTAAACTAATTTTCTTAGTGCACATTTAATTTTAGAGCATTTTTAAAATTTTTAAAAAAATTTTTATTTTTAATTTTTTTCTATTTTACGAAAACAATTTGATAGATTTGCTCCAAAATTTGTATGCAATTCGCTACTGTCTGAAGAAAACAAGCTTTGGAAAACTAATTTTCTCAGCGCAGTTTTAATTTTAGAGCACTTTGAAAATTTTCAAAAAAATTTTTATTTTGCATTTATTTTCTTTTTTGCGTTAACCATACTATAAATTTTCTCTAAAATTTTTATACAATTAATTCGCTATTGTCTGAAAAAAATAAGCTTTTGAAAACTAATTTTCTTAGCGTGGTTACAATTTTAGAGAATTTTAAAGATTTAAAAAAAAATTTCGATTCTTCTTTTCTTATTTTTTTTTATTCTACGTAAAGTATTCGATAGATTTGTTTTAAAAATTGCAGGGAAATTATTTGCGACTGCCAAAAGAAGGGAAATTTTCAAAAATTGATTTTCACAGTGTAGTTTATTTTAGAGCATTTTTAAAATTTTGAAAAAGAAATTTTGAAAAGAAAATGTTATTTATTTAACCACTTAGATCTCGAAAATTACTCGATGGATTAGCTTCAAATTTTGTATACCATCTATGTTTTTGTATAACTAGGCGGGAAGCTATTGAAAATTAGTATTTATAGTGTATTTTTTTTATAGAGCCATTTTAAGAATTTGAAAAAATTTTCGATTTTTAATTTTTTTTTTGTATTTAACGTAAGTTAACTGATGAATTTGCTTTGAGATTTCCATGGGAATAATTTGCATCTGCCAAAAGAAGGATAAATTTTATAAACCGATCTTTTTAGCGTTGTTTTCATTTTAGAAGATTAAAAAAATTTTCTTAAAAAATTTTCATATTTCAGTTTTTTTCCATTTTACGTAAAGTACTCGATAAAATTGCTCTAAAATTTGTATACAAGTTATTTGCTACTGTCTTTATAAACCAAGTTTAAAAAAATAATTTTATTAGCGTAGCTTTTTGATCACTTCTTTTGATTTCTGAGTTACTCTTAAAAATGACATACGTTGAGCGCAATTATATGACGAGAATAAACACGCAAACTTGCAGCAGAATTGAAGCAGTCTTCCGTAAGAACCTTGGAGCAGCACTTCACCCCAGAATTGGATAAGAATTACATAAGTCAAGTGCAAATATATGCCCACTAGTTATATATTAAAATCACATTTGAATAAAAATAAAAAAATTAATGAAACTCAAAGAGCTTTATGAGAAAGCATTCCGCCAAAGCACTTAGCAGCGTTTTTTTTTTGCCTACATAAAAGTGAATGCCATTTTTATGGAAATTTCGATATCGAAAAAAAACCAAATGGGTTTTAAAACTCTAATAGTCCTCTTCAAAATGAGCTAAGTAAAATGTTTCTGACTTTTTAAACCACAGTTATGACGATTTTTCGAAAAAAAGACCTATTTTTTCAATCATGATTATTTCATAAACTAAGAAAGATAGAAAATTTTGTATTAAAGAAAAAATGTTTCATTTTTAATCTAGAATATATATATATTTAATGACCAATAAGTTTCGAGAAAAATAGTATATTATTACCCACATAGCACCGAAGCTTCCGGGAAGCTTTCTGAAAGCATTAAATGTCCCGCGCACTTTTCTATCAGAAAGATTCAATTGAAGCTTCCTAGAAGCTTCCGTGGAAGAAATTAGTAAGCTTCCATGGAAGCTAGTATAAAGGTCTTTTTGAATCTTACAAGAAGCTTCCAGGGAAGATTGCCGTAAGGTTCTAAAAGTATTTCATGGAAGGCTCCACGGAATAATGCAAGAAGCTTACATGCGAGCTTCCGTGAAAGCTTCAACTAAAGCTTCCTGAAAGCGTAAAATATCCCGTGCACTTTTCTTTCAGAAAGATTCAATGGAAGATTCCAGGAAGCTTCCGTGGAAGAAATCAGTAAGCTTCCATGGAAGCTAGCATAAAGGTCTTTTTGAATCTTACAAGAAGCTTCCAGGGAAGATTGCCGTAAGGTTCTAAAAGTACTTCATGGAAGGTCCCACGGAATAATGCAAGAAGCTTACATGCAAGCTTCCGTGAAAGCTTCAACTAAAGCTTCCTGGAAGCGTAAAATATCCCGTGCACTTTTCTTTCAGAAAGATTCAATGGAAGATTCCAGGAAGCTTCCGTGGAAGAAATCAGTAAGCTTCCATGGAAGCTAGCATAAAGGCCTTTTGAATCTTACAAGAAGCTTTCAAGGAAGATTATCGTAAGGTTCCAAAAATACTTCATGGAAGCTTCCATAAAAAAATGTTAGAAGCTTCCAGGAAGATTCCAGTGTCAAGTTCGCAGAGGCTTTGGGGAAGTCAACAATTCAAATATCAATTGGTTAATTTTATCGTTTTTCACCGTTCGGAAGGTATTTTGTTACGATTCTGTTCAACATTCTATTATTTATTTTATATTTTACAAATATTTGCTGTGAAAAACACATATTTACTTACAACATACTATTTTATATACTATTATATCACATTTATACGTAAATACATATTCATATATTTCAGGATTTACGTATAATTATAAAGACGCATTTACATTTTTAAGGCAGGCGCTGTGGGTGCATACTCAAAACCGCCAACGTTCAACTTATATAGTAAGTGTGGTATCATCTCACCACTTAGGGACAAAACGCCCATTAAAGGTGACGGACTTGTAAGATATTTGTCGTTAGTTCGATTTCCGACTGAACATAATTTTTTTTTTTTTTTTTTTATAAATTATGTTGCACATGCATATATCTCACTATTTTTTTTAATTTAAATATTTATTGTGTATACATATAAATGTATATGTACATGTACTAACGTATTATTCACACACAAACATCTTCATGCTATATAAAGTCGAAAAATTCATTTTATATAGATTTTAAAATAAATTTATTTGAAAAAACTTAAATAAATAATACAATACTCTTTCTTAAAACTTTATTCAATTACAGACTTATCTTTAAAAAAGCAACAAAATGTTTTGTGTGCTTATTTATTAACTTAAATTAAATCTAAAGTTATACAATTATAAAAACTTTCAATCATTTAATTTTTAATCTGTTTTATTCGTATTTATATAATAATCCGATATTAATTTTTTATATTAGAAAGAATATCTTTATACATTAATTTAACAGAAAAAGACTATATTTTTAATTTATAAAATTAATGGAGATTACAAATTAAATGAATTCATTTTTATAATTATGTAACTTTAGGTAGAAATTTTTTATTGCTATTAATTTTTAGTTAGTAAAAGAACACAAAATATTATACTTCTTTAAAGAAAAATCTTTTATTTGATCATAGACTTTGTAATTAATTTATTGAATTTATAAAATTTTATTAAATTAACGACTTTCTCCTAAAAAAATAACATATTTTTTTTGTTCTTTTTTATTAATTGAAATTCATAATAATAAAAATTCTTTATCGAAAGTTATACACAATTATAAAAAATTTTCAATCATATAAAATGTAATATGCTTTATTTCATATTTAAATAATCTGCCATGAATTTTGTAAATTAAAAAGAATATGAGACATTAATTTAATAGTAAAAAAGACAATATTTTTAATCTATAAAAATAAATTAATGTAAGGCAAACACTACACCTGTACTCATAAATATTGCCTAACTTTTCATTTTATTGTGAAATTTTAGAAAAAGAAATGTATTAACTTATAGTATGTACCATGAAGATCATTTTATTAAATTTTTTTATTATTTAATTCATCAGTTATTTAAAATGTTGGAGTCCAATGATATATATTAAAATTGTTCGATTTTGTACCAGGAATACAAAATTCTCATAAACAAAGGAATAGATTTATTTAAAAATTCAACTTAATAATTTTCATGATATTTACTACAAGTTAATGTATTTTTTTCTGAAACTTTGCAATAACTTTCCGTGAACATTAATTTATCCTTTCTGTAATATTCTGTGAAAGGCTGCAGGAAGTTTGAATAGAATCTTCCGCAAAATGTTACTGTAAGCTTCCTGCAAGATGTAAAGTAATCTTCCAAATAACATTCCGATATAACTTTTCGGAAGCTTACTGGAAGCTATTTTGTAATGTTTCATTTAGCCCTCATGGAATATTACATGTAAGCTTCTTTGGATCTTCCGTAGAGCTTACATAAAAGATTCCAATGGAATCTTCCCGAAACTTTCATTTAGCTTCCAGGAACCCTAGTGGAAATCGAATCTGTGAATAACTGGGAATAACTGGAAATAACTGGAAATAACTATGAATAACTGGGAATAACTGTTATAAACTGTTCAGTTTGAGACAGGAATAACAGTTATTCCCAGTTATTCCCAGTTATTCCCAGTTATTCTCAGTTATTCCCAGTTATTCTCAGTTATTCCCAGTTATTCACAGTTTAGCTTAAAAATAATTTGAAAAAATAGAGGTACGAATAACAGTTATTCTCAAATATATTTATAATAGAAAAAAAATTTTTAAAATATATATTTTATTTTTATTTTTTCAAATCCATATTTTTCAAATTATTTTTAAACTAAACTGTAAATAACTGGGAATAACTGTGAATAACTGGGAATAACTGGGAATAACTGGGAATAACTGTTATTCATGTCTCAAACTGAACAGTTTATAACAGTTATTCCCAGTTATTCACAGTTATTCCCAGTCATTCACAGATTCGATTTCCACTAGGGAAGCTTACAGGAAATCTTTCTGAAAAGTTACTGGTAACCTTCCGTAAACATTGAAATATTCTTCCTGTAACATTCCGTGGAAAGCTGCAGGAAGTTTGAATGGAATTTTCCACAAAATATTACAGGAAGCTTTCTGCAAGATATAATGTAATCTTCCAAATAACGTTTCTGTAATATTGCATGTAATCTTTACGGAAGCTTACTGGAAGCTGTTTTGTAATGTTTCATTTAGCCCTCATGGAATATTACATGTAAACTTCTTTGAATCTTCCGTAAAGCTTACATAAAAGATTCCAATGGAATCTTCCCGAAACTTTCATTTAGCTCCCAGGAAGCTTACAGGGAATTTTTCTGACAAGTTACTGGTAACCTTTCGTGAACATTGAAATATTCTTCCTGTAACATTCTGTGTAAAGCTGCAGGAAATTTGAATGGAATCTTCCACAAAATATTACTCGAAGCTTCCTGCAAGATATAATGCAATCTTCCAAATAACGTTACTGTAATATTGTATGTAATCTTTCTGGAAGCTTACTGGAAGATATTTTGTAATGTTCCATTTAACCCTCATGGAATATTACATGTAAGCTTCCTTGAACCTTCCGTAAAGCTTACATAAATGATTCCAATGGAAGCTTCTCGAAACATTCATTTGGCTTCCGGGAAGCTTACAGGGAATCTTCCTGACAAGTTACTGGTAACCTTCCGTGAACATTGAAATATTCTTCCTGTAACATTCCGTGGAAAGCTGCAGGAAGTTTGAATGGAATCTTCCACAAAATATTACTCGAAGCTTCCTGCAAGATATAATGCAATCTTCCAAATAACGTTTCTGTAATATTGCATGTAATCTTTCCGGAAGCTTACTGGAAGCTATTTTGTAATTTTCCATTTAGCCCTCATGGAATATTACATGTAAGCTTCCCTGAACCTTCCGTAAAGCTTACATAAAAGATTGCAATAGAAGCTTCCCGAAACTTTCATTTAGCTTCCGGGAAGCTTGCTAGAAGCTTACATTGGAATCTTCCTTGAATCTTTCGATGGAAGCTTCCCGAATCTGCAAATACGCGAGCAATTGATGGTCAACTTTTCTCCCGAGGTAAATATACGATTTTTTCTTATTCCCGGCGAAAAGTTTGCTCAACAATAAATGTTTATTTATGAAAAATGAATATTAAAAATTCATTAAAATTGTTGCGGCTGTTGTGTGTCGGCGCATCGAGTAGTGGACCTGGGCACTAGCGTTTATTTGAGTGAGGAAGAAGCGGCATGCGGGTGCGAAAAAGAAAGAAAGAAAGCAAGCGAGCCTAATGTATTGAGTCTTTTAAACTGTTACATAATAATTCATTAAATAATATCAAACTCGGTATTGAAGCAATTTTATAATTCATTGTTTCTAAAAGTTATTTAGATTAAAAGTTATCTATATTATAGTTATATATATATATATATATATATATATATATATATATATATATATATATATATATATATATAAACACATGGTTTCTTTTCTTTTCGGCATATCTGAACCTTAATTCTATTTGAATATTTTGTAATCTAAATCGAAGATTACAAAAAAAATTTGTGTAGAAATATGATATTTGATAAAATGTAAAAAGTGCACGTGAAATTTAAATAATGAATAATATTATTTTTTTTTTATTTTATTTAACGTCGCTATATTTATGCTATCATTACGATGCTACTTAGCGACGAGGTCGTTTCAATGTGTTTGTGAACAAAGCATGTATGTCGTATACAGTGATGCTTGTATCAATCAGCCGCCGAGAGCGGGATTAGAAAAATTTATATTAACGCTTTTTTTTATATACATAAATTGATATATCGTGTAAAAAGTGTCTTCGTGAATGTAGCAGTAAAGTTTTGCATAGATAAGTATCTGAGTGCGAGAGAGACAAAGTGAGCCAGCCAGCGGTTTCTGAATTGGCGCACAAGTTTAGTGCGCAACTCAGCTTAGCATTTAATGGGCTACTTCTTGGCGAGATAGGGGGGAAATTTCGCACACTTTTCGCCAGGGGATGAGAAAAAATTTTTTTTTACTTATTTTTTTAAGAATAATTCATGAAAAATTCAATTGAACGGCAGTGTAGTTTGAATTATTTTAATTTCATTGATTTTGCCGCCAAGTGGCACACACGCCGTCAAGTGGCTTACAATAAATTCAATATTTATTTCATTGTATCTCGCGCAATTATATTAGGTTAGTTATTTAGTATTACATGAAGTTAGGGTAGTTTTCAAATAATTGATAAAATTGATACTCGTAGTTGTAAGATATGAATATTTTGAGTACAATAAAGCCCAGACACTCCCTAGTATAAACAAACGTGCCAACCCGTTTACTATCCTTTATCATTCCACCATCCATCCTGACCTACCTCCTGCCTTTGAACCCTGCTTACTCACTGAAGCGTCCGGCAACGGGAGGTAAAAACGTCATTTTCCTACCCGCGGAAAATAAACTGAAAGTAATGATTATTAATAGTTATTTATAGTTATTGACATTTATAATCAATTTATAGTCGTTTATAGTGTATAATTCTGTTGATTAACAACAGTATTTGTTCGATTAAAAAATCTATAAATCCAATTAATTAAATAAATCTTTACTTCAAAGAAATATTTTATTTGTGAAACTGAATAATTTATTTGTTATGAGTAAATAATTTATCAATGCCAAGTAATATTTGTTTTGATTCATAGAACTTAAGAGTCGGCCGTATCGCTCTGTCCTTGCCTAATCTAAATTTTCGTTATAATAAATAAATTAAATATTTATATACAATTAAAGGGATGAGCGCAATAGCGCAAAAGACGAGCAAACGATTCTATTTTATGAAAAAATATCAAATTTTCATTATCTTTCAAGTAAAGTACGAAACGGAAAACACAGTCAAACACAACCTCATATTTTCCGTTTCGTACTTTACTTGAAAGATAATTAAAATTTGATAGTTTTTTATAAAAAAGAATCGTTTGCTCGTCTTTTGCGCTATTGCGCTCACCCCTTAAATTTGTATATAAATATTTAATTTATTTATTACAACGAAAATATAGATTAGACAAGGACAGAGCGATACGGCCGACTCTTAATATTCAAATAGACTTCATATTTATTCGATTTTATTTGAATGCATACAAAATATTTTATTACTCTAAAAAGTGATTCATAAATTCATGTATAGGTCAAAGTATCTTAATGTTCAAATTAAAATTAATATGATAAAATTAATTATTAGAAGAATAAATTTTGTTTGGATTATTTAAATATTGTATGAAAACAATGAACTAATTTTATTGAATCAATATTTACGATATAAAATGAATTTCATTTCAAGCGCGGAGGATAAAATACATAATTAATTCAATTAAATATACTTTTAATGCGATGAATTTTTTTTGAACAATCAATTAATTTTATTTAATTAATTTTTGCGATGTTTGATTAGTTACATTTTTATTTAAGATTATAAAATATTTAATTAATTCAATTAAGAATAATATTATCGCAATAAAATAATTGATTAGGAAAACAAATATGTCTTCAGATAAATGAAATGTTTTGTAAAAATGATAAATTAATTTTAGCAAATCTATCTTTACGACATATCATAAATTAAACTTTTATTTAAAAATATTATTGTAATGAAATAATTGATTAGAAAAACAAATGTCTCTTTGGGTTAATAAAAAACTTTTCATCACACCACGCGTAAAGTGCGTACTGTACTCCCTCTAAACTCAGCCTAAAATACATTGAGTACGCCCTATTAATTTGCGACGTTGCTAATTTAGCTGGACATCCAGCTAGTCCCGAAAAGGAACGCGCAAATTATTTATAATACGAAATTCTTTAAACGAATCTGCAGAGGGAATTCGCCGCGGGATTATGACTCTCGATCGGGATGCGAGAGCCTAAGAGTTAGGTTGATATAAAAAAAATGATTTAACACTAGGTACTAATTAACTAAATAAAAAAAAAATTACTTTTCAACTTGTAAAATAAACTTATTTAATTTCAATTTAAATTAACAAAATTTAGGTATTTCGCCGCTAACACAACCACACATTTAATCAAATCAATTTAATTCTCTTTTTTTTAACACGGCTTTACTCTTTCACTCTGACTCTATATAAATCTATATATATATATATCTCACTCTCTCTTTCTCACTCGCTACCGACACTACTATATGGCACCACTAGATACTCGCACGATTCGAAATTTTGATCGTCGCTATTCGACATGGCGCCTCTATGTTATACTGTATCGTCTCTGATTTACCTCCACTCTCGACGGCAGTAACAGAGGCTCTCTTCGCGGAAATTCAACACGCGCGCGTTGTGGGCGCAACTTCGGCTGATTTCTCGGAAAACAAAATTCTCTTGCGACTCTTTCACACAAATTTTACAAACCGATATATATTCAAATCTTTTACATCTTTAAGTTATCCCCCAAATTTATCATTTACACTTCTCTTTTCACACAACTTAATTGAATAAAAAAAAGATACAACGTTTATGAATTTATTCTCTCTCTCTCTCTCTTTCTTTATAATCAAAATTTTTAAACACACTCTTTTACAACTTTATAAACCCTTTTTTTTCACACATTCATAAACGAAAACTATTTTTGCAAGCACGCGCAATTCAAGTACGCACAATGATTTTTGTAATGATTATTACCTCTTTTTTTTTTACGCTCTCTCTCTCTTTTTCGCTCACTCTCTCGCTGTATATGGCTTTTCTGTCTCCGCTGTCGACCTGATGCTTGGTTCTACGATAATCTCGTTGTGAGAGCGTGAACTGGCAAAGACAGGCACAAAGCAATGAAGAAAAGGCGCCACTAAATTTAAATAATTTGTGGCACTACTACACATATACACTCTCACGAGATTTTATAGAAAACGATGGCGCAAAGAGTTTTCTTTCTTAAAACTTTACACGATGACGAATAATTCTTTCCGTGTTAATTGATACAAAAAGAAAGGATGAAACCCCCGTCAATCCTTTTTTAAGACACTCAAACAACGGCACCACGTATATTCTAAATTACGTTATAAAATTTAGTAAGAAAATACAGAAAAACTCTAATACACGTTTTAAAGAAAACGACACCACGAATTCAAAAATAATTAAACTCAAAAAAAACTCTCTATTACACGCTGCGACTCTGCGCTTTTCACAATCTCTCTCAGAACAAAGGGTTCTCTGTTCTCCCTTTTCACGCGACCCACATCCTCTCTTAATCAGGGCTCGCTAAAGACTGTCGTTAGGCCCGTTGTTTCTTGAACTTGATCGCGCGAGAAAATTCGGCGGACCAATCACGACGCTCTTTACATTTCACACATGCATACTTCCGGGCGCGAATTATTATTAATTTATATAATTTATTATTAAATAATAAATAAATTATCGCCAAAAATAATAAAAGAAATTAACAAACTATTCTTTATAACGTTGTGGCTTAAATGAAGTTGAAAACCTCTGTTTTCAAATAGTTCACGTTCGCGCTTAGCCATTTCGGACTTACTACATATCGTCTCTCATTCTCTATCTCTTTCTACCCCGTTAACAATTTTTTTTTTTACTTTTTCGGCGCTCACAACTCACAATATACTCACTCATACTAAATAAAAATCACGCACAATTTTACAATTAATTTACAATTTTCGCACGCATAATTATAATCTTGAAATAATTAAAACGTTCAATAATTATTATCTTCAATAATCTTTTCTTTCTCTCTTCTGGATGGCGCCACTGGAGTTCTTCTTCATGTCTAATTCTTTCTGTCTTTTCGAGCGGGAGGAATAAACAATTTGAAATTCTCTCCAATAATTTTACATGAAAAAAATAAAAGGAATATTTTCACATTAAAAAAAACTCTTAAAAATTATAATTAATTCTCTCTTGTAGCGCCATCAGATCATTTAAAAAAAAAAACAAATAATATAATAAAATAAATTAATTTATAAAAAAAAATTTTTGTTGGGACGCGAAAACCGCGTCACAAATTTTCAAATTCGAGTCAATCTACATATACTCTCTGTTTTATGTTCTTAAGAGCGAAGACGCTGGCAGCGCCGAAATACTATATGTAAATAAATGAAGTGGCCAGAATAGGAAATTCGATTCATATAACTCTCACCGCGTTAGTCGTTATTTCTAATACGCATTTCATGTCCGAGTTAACCAGCTGACTTTCGTGTTTCGAGTCGATTTGAGTTTGTTCAGTTTTGTAAGTGTGTGGGGACACACACACAATGTATGTATGAGTATGGCGCTACCAGCGCACTTACACTAGTCAGCGTATACATGAGTACGCCTCTGCGCAGGCGTCAAGTCAGACCGACGACAAGCAGCGAGCAAGTCACTTACTTGTATTCAGTCTAGCTCCAACGGTCCTTGTGCTCAGTTACATTGACCGTCTTACAATATATATAATATATTAACCACACTTGTCTTGTATTATTTCTAGACACCTCTCTCTTGTACTCCTCATCCTGGGTAGCTACCACAACTGGTGACCCTGACGTGATCTTGGCTAAGGATTCACGCCTTTTTCTTTTGCTCAACGGCTTGGCTTTCACAACGACGCCAACGCACAAGGGACGCCTTTGTCAACCGCTTGCTGATCACGAGCAACTGGCTGCTGCCTTTTCCGCCGTCTGAGCCATTTTTTTAAACATCTGGTCTGTACCAGGAGGTTAGGAAGCAGAGGAGGATTTTTTTGGAGCTTCACCCTGCAACATCTGCTGTGAGTTGTTTCCGGCGTAGGACGCTTTTCTTGCGGCATCTCGCCTCAGCGTCGTCGAACGAGGCATCTCTTCGTCCTTGAGGTATTGAGAGTATTCTACATAAATCTCTCCATTTTTTTATATACACATAAAGCACGAGTCCGTTTTTATATATATTCACGCTATTGTGCGTTGACGGAGGTAAAATTCCTCCTGGACCTTGTGGCGCTTAGAAAAGTAAAGAACGCGTTCTACTTATAATTGTCTATCGTGTACTCATTAATTGTCTATCTGTATAAACGTATTAAAAGTAATTTGTGTATTTTATAGTGATTCTACGCTCCAGGTGTGAAGAAAGAACACTGGAAGCATGAAAATCACTTTTCACAAAAAGGTAAAAGCTTGCAAGTCACAAAAAGAAATGGCTAGTTTCACGTGAAAACTATTTGCAAGTAAAACCTTCGTGAAGATTTACTCCTCGGGATTAGCAGATTCAAGAAAAAGTAAATTTAACGTTGCGGAGTGCGAGAAATCGGGATTTCGGACACAAAAATTTTTTTTTGATATCTCACATTTTTTTTATGCATAATACATCATTTTAACCTAAAAATAAATTTTGGAAAATTGTAATATTTCTTGAGTGTCAGAAAGGCCGATTTTAGATTCTAATAGCTTAGTATATAACATATATAGACAGTTAACTTCTCAATTTTAACAACGCATCGATCTAGAAACTTCGGAGAAATTTAACTTAGAAGTAGATATTAGTAAATTATTCTAGTCATTTCTTTAGTGCGTTGTAATTCATTTGCAATTTGTGTGTAAAGTATATATTTTATCGTTTATTTATTTGCTCTTATTTATATATATATATATATATATATATATATATATATATATATATTTATTCTGTTATTAATTTATTGCTTGTCTCGTGTCGTGTCTTATCTATTTATTTATTTAAATTGTACATATTTACATAAGGGGGATTCTCTCTACTTTTGTCTTTTTTTATTTAATAATTTGCACGCCGAAGGAAATCTTTTGGTGTTTAGTCGTTGACTGCAAGCAGTCTTTTACGCTAACACCGGGGAATCATCCTGACAGCGTCGAATACGGTTTTTTTTGGGTTGTTCATGCTCGTGCATCGGGAGGCATTCTAGTGTCTCGGTCGTCGACTGCATGCAGTCTTTTGCGCCGGACACGTGAAGGTTAACCCGACTGTACGAGACATATTTTCTATAAGAAAGAGAAAAAAGTAAAGCATAACCTATATCTCTACACTTTAGAGAGAGAGAGAGAGAGAGAGAGAGAGAGAATCTTTCTTCGTCATATAAAACAGTAGGAATTCTCCCTTCTCCCTTGCGACGGTTCATTCGCCAAAATGCCTGCACTGAAAAAAGGTTGGCGCAAAAGATGCCCTCTTGCGGATATATAATGCTCTAACGGCGGGCTGCCATGTGCGCTTTCCATTTAGAACGTATGCTGTCCGCTTTTGGAAAGCACTCGCGCAACTTTAGCTCATATGTAACGCAAACGTTGAGTATAAGCCTCGTCCTTCGATTTAGGACGACGGTTTAGGACGTGTGTTGCACGGATTAGGACGTATGCTGCACGGAATTAGGAAAACATACATTCAAAACTCGAGCGCTGTTGTTTACCGACACGCGGCGCTAGTAGAGTACCAACCTTTTTTCAGTGTGCCAACGTGTTTCACACACCGTTAAAAGAAATAATTCCACAAAAGTCGAAAGACCCGGCAACGGAAACGTTGCAAACGCAAAATAGTAATATTTCTTCGCAAATCGTGAACCCGGGTGAGGCGGGCGCGACGGGAGTTGAGGGCGGTGCAATCGCACGAACAAGCACACAAAATTCACCGGAAACGTCGCCATTAAACATGGTTGGTAAATTCAGATCTAACGCACGGGACGACGTGCATGAAATTCTTGCATTTAAATCTAGAGACGCGTCAATTTTCGATCAAAATAGATTCTTAATGACCAAAACGGCTGGCGCGTTCCATGAAAAAATGGTATCTAGAAGGGCCTATGAAAATCTGGAGAAAGCTTGTTTTAATAAAATAAAAAATTTGCATTAAGCTCACAGTGAGCAATTACAGTCGTTAAATAATGAAATAGAATCTTTGAGATCACTAACATTACAAAGTCAGCATTCAAATAATTTAAGTAACGTAAATTCTATAGAAACATAGCAAAATAATTTTTTAAAGTCGTTCAATTCAAATTTTACAAGTAATATCAATGCGTCAAAAGCAAAACAAAGCTTAAATTCCAAATTCTCTGAAATTTCAATAAGTAATCAACCTCAAAACGGTTCTTCATCGGCCTCAACCTCTACTTATAAACAAACAGTATTTTCTTTTCCAACAATACAATTAAACTCGAACCCTATCACCTCTAATCCGTAAACACAAATGAGCGAACAAACATCTTCAAACTCCAATAACCTTACAACAGATATACACAACATAAACACGCGCAATTACAACATTCAATCGTCAGTCTCGGCAAACGTTAATTTTAAACCGATAAAGTTACCGTTTTGGCAACACGATCCCGTTACGTGGTTTGAAATGTATGAATATCAATTGTTTTTGCAAAATATAATCGATGACAACCCTATTGAAAATAAAGACGTCTTTCAAAGACGTCATTGGACGTGTTCGGATTTGGAACAAAAAAAGACGTCTTTTAAAGACGTCTTTTGAAGACGGCTTTTGAAGAATTGTTTTTATAAATATTTTTATAAAAATATATACAAAAATGTTAAAAAAAAGTAGCTATTAAAATGTTTCAATAAAGAAAGTACCCTATTGAAAATAATGACGTCTTTTAAAGACGTCTTTGGACGTGTCTGGATTTGGAACAAAACAAGACATCTTTAAAAGACGTCTTTTGAAGACGTCTTTTAAAGACGTCTTTTAAAGACGTCTTTTTTATCAATATTTAAAAAATAATACCTACTAAAATGTTTCAAAAAAGAACGTACTTAAGCTAAAGTGTATTGCGACGATACTATTTCAAGCATCGCGCTTAAACCGGGTTCTGCGCTCAACCGCTACGAGGCGTTACTCCCGCAATGGGAATAGCGCGCTCCAAAGCATATAAGTCGGCAAGACGGCCGGCTAAAACGGACTCTCTCCCCTCTCCCTATGTAGAGAAGTTATGCTTTACATAGTGAGAGCTCACCTACGTGTTTCAATGTGTATAAGGGGGGTTCCTATACACATTGCAGACCGTTCTTACCTGGGCTTAGCTTGACTAAGTTTTCCATCTATTCCCAGTAACTATGTATAAGGGGGTTTCCTATGCATAGTTTCCTATCTCTTACCTCCACCTTTTCGGTCGAGGTAGTTCCTCCGCCAGTCGATGGAGTTTCCGCGACTAGCTCATCTTCTCCTTGTTCACCCTGAGGCTTGGAGGTAGCATTATCGTGTCTTCCTGCGACACTGACCTGCTTCCAGTCTATACCGGGTGTCATCGAGACACTGCTCGTATTATCTGCCGCCGGTAAAGTAGATTCCGACCGTAACCGCCGTCGATAATATCGTAGCCTGTATATAGTTTATTACCTTTCCTTTATTAAGAATAAGATTGTTAAAAACCGCGTCACCGGTAAAAATAAATACCGACCGCCAAAAAGAGATCAATTAAATCTCGTAACATGTAAATAGTCTACCTTTCTTTTATCCTAGTTTGTAACCGATACCGTTCGGAATTCATTAGTAAGTATAATTTTTGTTAAACCGCGTCGCCAGTAAAAATAATACCGACCGCTCAGACACATAATTTAACCTTAGTTTTGCGTGCCGCCGTTTCCGGCCAATTTTCCAAGATTATCATTTGGTTAAGTAACCTTGTATTAGTTTTAAGTTCAAATCAATAAATGCAAAGAATATTTATTATGAAAAATATAAAATGCACGACTCATACTCATTTACCGGTTCCGCTAAACCTATCCTGTAAATCCGCCCCGTCATTATCACTTTAATTTTAAGCTTGCTTATTTCATTTGTTTACTTAAACGCAATAGTAAATTTCTTTTTCCTTTAATTACAGTTAACTTTTCATTCTTAAACTCATTTTTATTTTTATTATTAAATTCAGTAATTTCAATTTAGTTTATAAGTTTTGAACTTTGGCTTATTCGAACCTCCGACCGACCATCTTCCAGCATCAACCCTCAGGTAAAAGTAAAAGTCTGATGCCGCCGACGTCAACGAGTTGTCTAAAGCAACCGCCCGAAAAGCCAAACGTTACAGTATATACTTGAAGTACGTAATTGAAGTATGTATATTGATTTTCAACTGTGAGTAAACACGCAAAATTATAACCTCATATACCTGCATCTCTGAAATTTGGATAAGGGATTGCAAAGTTAAGAAAAACGGCACCTCACAGTTAAAAATGTAACTACTGAAAAAATTATTCAAATCGACTATTAATTCTGTCTTTAAATGTTAGGTGGCGTTTTTCTTAATACGCGAACTCCTATGAAAATTTTAGTGACTCGGGTATATAAGGTTATAACATTTCCAGTTTGTTCGCTCAAGCTTTTCGGTCTGCAGAGAGCTGATACTTATTTTGTTTCTAGATTCTTAAAGAAAGATACCCTATTAAAAATAATAACCTAATAAAATAATACTTTTTTGGAACATTTTAGTAAGTACCTTTTTAAAAATTTTGATAAAAAAGACGTCTTTAAAAGACGTCATTATTTTCAATAGGGAATACAAGGTTTATTAACATAATGTCGAACTTAAATAATAGTATTCTAACAGATATAGTGGATAGTATTAAAATACTTAGAGGTAATAGTCGGTATGAAGGGTTAAAAAATATTTTAATAAAAAAATATATTCGGTCAGAAGACAGCAAATTGCAAAAACTATTTGGAGGCTGTTAAATGGGCACGCGCAAGCCGTCGGAATATCTGAATGAATTAATTAGCTTAGCGGGAGAAGAAATGCCGCGTGGTTTAATTTTAAAAGCATGGAAGGCGAATTTACCTTCCAATATACGCCCGTTCGTACGGAAAGATGTTACGCCGGAGAACAAAGCGGATACGGTCGAACACGCGGATCAGATACATTTGGATCTGTACGGGAGTCATAACACGTTACATGAAATTAAATACGTAGAAGACGAATCACTTGACTCCGTCATGACAAAGTTGACGCGGTAATTAGCAAACGCGTTCTTCTGAAAAACCAAAACATTTAAAAAGTAATTAAAAAGATTGATATTAATCTAACGTGGACAAGGATATGCGGATTAACACTCATCCAACGGTGATAGGCGTAGGAAAACCGAAAGTCCCAGGAAATAGGGGAATGGATTATCACATTAAAACTCATGGGTCCACTCAGCGCATGAAAATCGCGACGTCTGCAATGTTAGGCAAATGAAGGCCTTTTAAAAGCCCCTGGGAGATGCCCACACATAGGGTGCAAAAGTAACGGGGAACAGAGGATATGCGAAGTTTATCGGGGGCCAAGCGAGGTTGCGGTACTGGCTAGATACCAGATAGCTGGCTTGTATGATCCTTTCGGTAATTTACATGGTAAAACCATTTTTTTCGCCTCTTGTCTTGGAGGGAGCGTACGGATAGACACTCATCCTCCGGAAGATGTCCCCAAAATTGCAGTCATTACACCGCTCGGTCTACACGAAACTTTCGGCATGACTTTCGGTCTTAAAATCGCGTCGTGGACACTCCAAAAATGTGTCAATTTAGCGCTGGGGGATTTATAACTTGTCTTTGTATGTATCGACGATATACTCGTGGCGCTTGCCTCACCCGAGGAACATGAAAAGCATTTATATAATTAACAACTAATTTTACGGTTCGCGAATTAGTCGATAACGCGGAGAGCCAGGTGTCGTGAGGCTCGCCCTCTAGGGTAGAAAAGTTAATATTCAGAATGATAAGCAGGATTCAAGTAATCTTTTGACTCAGCAGTCGGTAATGGAAGACTGTGATGATAACACAGAGAACGAGCCCTTGCGACCCCCACTCTCTCAGTATAATGACTCTGCACCTTGTGCATACGTAACACATGGCCCGGATCCATCTCAAATTGAACTTCAGGTTTTGGCAACTACGCGGATGAGCTTTCGCCGGGGGGGGGAGAGAATCTCGCCGATAGCGTTCACAGCGCTCAGATGACCTGCGTAGAGTCACTGAAATAAAATGACAACCTGGTCGTAAATAACTGGTACAAATAAATACCCCACCAATTCCTTCTCCTAGTTAGATAAAAGGTCATCTATATTATGTAATAAATGCGAGCGGAACTCCAATAAGGAAGTAGAGAAATCAGATTGTTTCACAAAAACCTTTTAATTTTGCGTATGACAATAGCATTTTGTAATTGTGCAATGGCTAAAAAACCTTTTTATCGTATTTTTTATCATCTTTTGTTTTTTCATATATTAAAGATTTTTTTCTCTTATTTTAAGTATGTTGTAAGCAACATACCATCCGTATGTGACAATTTCGACCACGGTTGGAAAAAAGTGGAATTTTTTAGCAACAAATTGCTAAATGCATTTTAGTGCACCTTACAATTTTAGCCAATGCACAAATCTTCGCAATTATAGAACACTTAATTAAAACATTGCACAATGTATCTGCACATAAAACAGTGTATATACTGATAATTATACTGTAATTAAATTGCATTCTTAGCACTTTCAGTGCACTAATAACAGAAGTTGAGACATATTAAAAATGCTCTCACTAAAACTCGTATCATATAAAATGCGTAATGCAACATAATATGTAAAATAGAGTCCTTGTGAACTGCAAGATCTTAAAAACTGTAATGTGATAGAATGAATAGTCATTATTGTAAATAAATAAAAAGTCTTACTGTGATAAAGCAATTATTGTTTGGAAATATATATATTGAATTCAGCAAATTTTTCTGCGATCAATAAGTATTGTCTAAAAAATAATTGTAACAAGCGAATACTAACCCTGCGTTAATGTATGAATGATCGCGATGAATGATTGAGATGAATTTATCGTATGCAGAATGATTTTTTTTCTAATTTTGTAAATACAGATTGTAAATTTTTTGACATTGGCTGTGATCAGAGGAATTTTAACCTCTAGTGTGATAAACAAATTTTATATCATAACGTATGAGTGCAATATAACACATTTTTTGTGATGAAGAATAAAAATTACCCACACAAAAAATTTTTTTGTTAGGGGGGGAGTGATGTGGGGACACACACACAATGTATGTATGAGTATGGCGCTACCAGCGCACTTACACTAGTCAGCGTATACATGAGTACGCCTCTACGCAGGCGTCAAGTCAGACCGACGACAAGCAGCGAGCAAGTCACTTACTTATATTCAGTCTAGCTCCAACGGTCCTTGTGCTCAGTCACATTGACCGTGTTACAATATATATAATGTATTAACCACACTTGTCTTGTATTATTTCTAGACACCTCTCTCTTGTACTCCTCATCCTGGGTAGCTACCACAAGTGTATTAGGCTTTAGACTTAAAAGAATACAAGATAGGATAATAACATTAGTTAGTATATTTATACATAAGAAATACAAGAGACAATGTATTTGTTTTTCATATATGTATATATATGTATATATACTAATCGATTTAATTTTTGTATCTTGTATCTTGTATTTTTTGAGTGTAGTAGCCCTATCGCGTTTATGCAAGTTTTTTTTGTCGATATTTGTGCTTTCAAGGAATTATCATTCGCGGAGTGTTGTGAATTAATATTAGTGCGCGATAATGAATTATTAATTTGACAATTTTTTAACGCACTTTCCGCTTGATGTGGTGAAAAGTCATATATACACCTCGAGAGGGCAGTAAGCAAAGCAGGCCCTGTGTGTACCTCACTACGCTCGGGCGTGAACTAACACACAGGGCATACTTTACTTACTGTACTCCCTCAGTGACTAATATACTATTTTGCCATACCCTGCCCAAAAGTACCACTTCTTCTCCCGGCTCAAAATCGCAGAAGTGGTACTTTTGGCCCGGGTATGGCAAAAAATCGTATATGCACCACGGAAGGTAAAATGGACAACCCATAGCACGAGTTTGCCACCCTCGGCTTTGCCTCGGGTGTCAATTCACTCGTGCTATGGCCTGTCCTTTATTTTACCTCCCTAGGTGCATAATATACTAATTTTTCTCATACCCCGACTAAAAACACGTCGTTAACGGTTGAACGCAAGCAGTAAAAATGTATGCTTTCAGGCCGGTGTAAACGCGTCGTGGCCGTTGCGCAGTAGTCTGGCATAAACACGCTCCGATTTATTTTTCTGTTCTCGAGTCTCTTTCGTGCATTTTAAGAGTAGGAAGTATACGCTTAATCTTTTCTGTTTACCCGTTATAAGCATCAACTCTCTCTCTCTTTCTTTCTTTCCCGTATATTGTAGCTTATTCTTTTCAATTCATCGGCTACAAACATTTGCTTTCTCTCTTTCTTTCTTCTATATGTATTATAGTTTTTCCTGTTCTATTCACCGGTTACAAAAATCGACTCTCTCATATGTACCATGGAAAAGTTTATATTTTTTGTTATAAAAAGTTAAAATGCGTGATGCGATTGATTGCGTAATTTAATTTTTCAGAATTATATTTGTTTTATTTTTATGGATTATAATCTATAGTGTGTTATAATAAGAGTATAATAAGAGTGTATTATAATGATATATTGATGGTTTATTTAATGAATTATCATCAGTGAGAGAATAGCAGACAAAGAGGAAACATATTTGGCCGAGAGTAGTAGATGATTTTTCGCGCTGGTTTTTGATTAATTATGAATTATTAATAAGTCTAAGTTCCCTAGTGGAAATCAGTTTTGCTAAGGACTGTTAATAATTAAAAATAATTGCTAATAACTGCAAATAACTACTAAAAGCTGCTTATAACTGTTATAAATAGTTTAGTTTGAGACAGAAGTAGCGGTTATTTGCAGTTAATAGCAGTTATCATCAGTTATTTGCAGTTAATAGCAGTTATCATCAGTTATTAGCAATTATTAGTATTCATAAGCAGTTATTTGCTATTTCATTAACAGTTATTAGCAGTTATTGACGTTTATTTACAGTTATTTGCAATTTTTTGCAATTGTTTACAGTTATTAACGATTATACGCTTTTAAAAAAATTTTTTAATTTTTTATATATAGGAAAAAGTTTTCAAGATAATAAATTTTTATGAATAACTATTATTAACTACAAATAACTGCAAGTTTCTGGAAATAACTTCAAAAATCAGAAAATAATTGCAAATAACTGCAAAAATCCGCAAATAATGGTAAATAACTGCAAAAATAAAAAAATAACTGCAACCCTATTGGAAAATATATATGAGATCTCACATGCGATCTCATATGAGATTTTGGCACGAGATCTCATTTATATTTTACATTTTCATCCCTACTAAAAAATATATATGAGATCTCATATATATTTTTTAGTAGGGTTGAAAATGTAAAATATCAATGAGATCTCATATGAGTTCTCGTGCCAAAATCTTAAATGAGATCGCATGTGAGATCTCATATGGGATCTCATATATTTTTAAGTAGGGAAATAACTGTTACTATTATCTTAATTTTTTAAAATTGTATTGTACCAAATCGTTGTGCTTATAAATGTTAATAACTGTTAATAACTGCAAATAACTACTATTAACTGCAAATAACCGCTACTTCTGTCTCAAACCAAACTATTTATAACAGTTATTAACATTTACTTGCAATTATTAGCAAAACTGATTTCCATCAGGGTTGTACGTGTTTTTAGCCCAGTATGAGAAAAAATCGTATATGCCATTTGGGATAAAAATGCGACACTGTAGGCCGGTATTTTTATCCCACGTAGCATAATATACTATTAACAAAAAAAAAACCGACTTAAAAAACATTGCACTAAAAAATAACAAATAATATATTATCCTTAGGAATTATACGCATCTAACACATGTGTAGAGAGCGCGGTGGCGTAATGTATAGAGCTCTTGCCTTCAACGCGGAGGGCATGGGTTCGAATCCTGGTCAGGTACCTCTAACTTTTTTTTCGAAAGAAAATTAGCGTATGTGCCATTTATATCGCGACTCTTAAAAAATCCGACCTCATTGGGTATCGGTTGATTGTTGGTCACAAAAGTGGCTGACCATCCATCGGTAGTCAAAGTTTTCGGTATGGTGGGTCTGACAGTCTAGCCTGATGTAATATGTTAAACGGGTACCGGGCTGGACTCCCTCGACTTCACCGTATAAAAAAGGTTAATCATATAGAGGACAATATCCTTTATAAATTAATCTTTAAAAAAAAAAAAAAAAAAAGAAAAAAAACACATGTGTAGCGAACATATAGACTATCTAATCATTTGCAAGAGCAACGAATTATTTTTTTATTAGGCTGCTTACAAAAAAATTAACTAATATTAGGTAAGACAATATATACATAAAAATATTAGAATTTTTGGAGTCGGTGCCAGCCTAAAAAAATAGCTTTAAATCTAAAAAGAAAATTTTGAAAGTGAACAAAGGAAGCGATAGATACCTATTGAATCGCTAAAAAATATTAAGAGAACTATTTATAAAAATATTTTTATCATATTTTTTTAGATTTGAGACAATTTTTTTAGGCTTGCACCGACCCCAAAATTTCTAATATTTTTATGTATATGTTGTCTTACCTATTAGCGAATTTTTTTGTAAGGAGCCTCCCTAGTGGAAATCAGTTTTGCTAATAACAGCAAACAACTGCTAATAACTGTTATAAATAGTTTGGTTTGAGACAGAAGTAGCGGTTATTTGCAGTCAATAGTAGTTATTTGCAGTTATTAACAGTTATTAACATTTATAAGCACAACAATTTTGTACAATACAATTTTTAAAAATTAAGATAATAGTAACAGTTATTTGCAGTTATTTTTTTATTTTTGCAGTTATTCACCGTTATTTGCGGATTCTTGCAGTTATTTGCAATTATTTTCTGATTTTTGTAGTTATTTGCAGAAACTTGTAGTTATTTATAGTTAATAATAGTTATTCATAAAAATTTATTGTCTTGGAAATTTTTTCCTATAGATAAAAAATTAAAAAATTTTTTGAAAAGCGTATAATTGTTAATGACTGTGAATAATTGCAAGAAATTGCAAATAACTGTAAATAAACGCAAATAACTGCTAATAACTGTTAATGAAATAGCAAATAACTGCTTATGAATGCTAATAATTGCTAATAACTGCTAATAACTGATGATAACTGCTATTAACTGCAAATAACCGCTATTTCTGTCTCAAACTAAACTATTTATAACACTTATTAGCAGCTTTTAGCAGTTATTTGCAGTTATTAGTAATTATTTTTAATTATTAACAGTTATTAGCAAAACCGATTTCTACTAGGGCTAATAAAAAAATAATTTATTTGTGCTCTTGCTAATAATTCGATAGTCTATATGTTCGCTACACATGTGTTAGATGCGTAGTATGAATATAATTTCTAAGGATAATATATTATTTGTTATTTTTTAGTGGAATGTTTTTAAAATCGGTTTTTCTTTTGTAAAAATTTTTTATTTTCTAATTTTCAGTGAAGCTCCTTACTAAAAGAACAAATATGAGTAGACCTACTAATCAAATATTTAACGCTAGCCGAAAAAAATTGCCTTAAATCTAAAAAAAATATGATAAAAGATATTTTTATAAATAGTTTTCTTAATATTTTTTAACGTTTCATTAGGTATCTATCGCTTAATTGGTTTACTTTCACAATTTTTTTTCAAATATCTATCAAAAATTTTTTAGACACACCCTTCTTTATATAAAAAATAATTTTTCTCTACTCCTTAGGCGAAACCACGCGGTTCACGCTTGTTACACTCGCGTGACAGATGCTGAGCGGCAGCAAAGAACAACACATACGCCTCGACCGCCATAACACATACGTGCGGAAGTTTCATTTTATCTCCTTGTGAGAAAATCTACTATTTTTCTATTCCTTAGGCGAAACCATGCGGTTCCGCCGAGCCATTACACTAGAAAAAGGAGCACTTTTAGCTACAGTTAAAACGACTCACGCGCCTTCTGTCGGCGCCTTCCGTGCCTCACGTTAAAATATCTCTCGAGGAGAAAGATAGACTTGACCTAACCAAAACTGTTGCTAAAAGCCGTAGGCTCGTGTTTATGATTGTATTCTGTCTTTGTCTCTCTCATAACAAAAAAAAGACGGGCGATATGTACACTTGGCAGAAAGGATATTTTTCCGAATGTTAACCTCGAATGGCAACATCGCATATTTTACCACAGACATAAGACAATTCCAAATTATAGAGCAAATTTCGCATCATCGTTACTTATTACTTAATGACATAATTTTAGTAAACAAACAATATTACTTTCTTTTTTCATGATCCGAATTATAATTTTATTAAATAAAATTTTTATTTCTTAGAGTTCAATAATCATATAGAATCTAATATTGTGAATTTAAATTATATAAGCAATAAAATTTAAGTTGTTATTATTTGAATTTTGCATGAATAACCTATAAGAAAAAACAAGATAATCATGATGCGAAACTCAATGCATAATTCGAAGTTTTCTTATGTCTGTGGTAAAATATGCAGCGCTGCCATTTGAGGTACACATTCGGAAAAATATCCTTTCCGCTAAGTGTCCGCCAACACATACACGCGCTAAAACAAATCTCGGCTGACGCCTCGGCCGCCATAACACGTACGTGCGGAAGTTTCATTTTATCTCCTTGTAAGAAAATCTACTATTCATACAAATCGAGCAATTCCTTTGAGGATTATGCACGGATATAGTAATTTTTTTTGTTTTTAAATAATTTGCTCGTACTAACTCAGTATTAGCCCAGTACTTATAAGACACGTATGGGACCTTTCTGGACATCCTCTATCAGATAAAAAAAGGTTTTTTTAAGACCGGTTCAGCAATAACAGAATTTTAAGGTTACAAACATAAAAAAAACCAATCAAAGTGAAAACTTGCTCCTTTTTTGAAGTCGGTTAAAATTTTTTTGTAAAGATACCCTAGTGAAAATCGAATCTGTGAATAACTGGGAATAACTGGAAATAACTGGAAATAAGTGGGAATAACTGGGAATAACTGTTATAAACTGTTCAGTTTGAGACAGGAATAACAGTTATTCCCAGTTATTCCCAGTTATTTACAGTTCAGCTTAAAAATAATTTGAAAAAACAGAGGTACGAATAAATGGGAATAACTGTTATTCGTACCTCTGATTTCTAAAATATTTCTCAATTTAACTGGAAGTAACTGGGAATAACTAGGAATAACTTTTATTCGTACCTCCGATTTTTAAAATTATTTTTAAGCTGAACTGTAAATAACTGGGAATAACTGGGAATAACTGTTATTCCTGTCTCAAACTGAACAGTTTATAACAGTTATTCCCAGTTATTCACAGATTTGATTCCCACTAGAACATTGAATTAATTTTATTAAATCCATTTTTGCGATATTCAATAAATTAAACTTTTATTTGAAAATATAAAATATTTTATTAATTTAATTAAATATATTATTATCGCAATGAAATAATTGATTAGAAAAACAAATATGCATTTGAATTACTAAAATTTTTTGTAAAAACAATCAATTAATCTTATTACAATCGGCTCGGTGAATACCGCCGCTTTCCCACCGTTGGCTTGTGTCGATGCTTCCCCTACCAATAGCCCAAGTTTCTTACCGCGCTCGAGTTCTAAGAAATTAACTTTGATATCGGCGAATAATGCCACTCAACTTACATGCACATCTACATGAAATATAAATAGAATTGACAAAAAATAAATTAAATTTTTATGGGTCCCAAATTAGTATTGTATTAATTTTTATCAATATTCTGCTCGTAAGTTTTGTAAAATACGTAATTTAATGTATGAAAAACGTTTCTGGCCACAAGGTTACGTGTTAATTTCCTAGCGAAAATATAAAATGTTTAAAAATGTTTAAAACTATTCAAAACTATTTAAAACAGTTTATAAGTGTGGAATTTGGGAAATTTAAAACAGTTATAAACAGTTTTAAACATTTTAAAAAAGTTTTGAAAAGTTTGAAATGATTTAAATCAGTGTTTAATAGTTTTTAATTTTTTATGTTTGAAAGTTATAAATTATTTTAAATATTAAAAATATTTCAAAACAATTTTAAATCAATACAAACTATTTTTTATTATCTTAAACAGTTTGGAACAGTTTTAAACACTTTTAAACACTTTTAAACAGTTTTAAAAAGTTCGAAATGATTTCAAACAGTGTTTCATAATTTTGTGTTTGTGAAAATTTTCTTCTATATATTAAAATTTATATAATGTATACGAAAAAATGTTCACTTAAGTTTAAAATTATTCTGTACTGTTCAAAACTGTTTGAAAATGTTTAAAACTGTTTATAACTTTTTTAAATGTCCCAATTTTACACTTATAAACTATTTTGAACAGTTTTCAACACTTTTAAACATTTTTAAACAGTTCTGAATAGTTTTAAAGTATTTCAAACAGTAATGCACATTTTATATTTCCACTAGGGTCGCTGGAAATTAATAACTTTTTTCATGGGTACCAAAGGTCCGTAAAAATTTATTTGAGTCATTCTTTGATCAATATTGACCTAATATTTCAATTTCATCAAAAATTGTCCCGTCTATCGATTTACGACAGTACTACCTTTATAGGTCAAAAACTGTACCGACTATAAAAAAGATCAATATTTTTGTGAAAACACTTTATAATTCAGACGGACTGATTAAAACTTTGAAAAAATACACGTTCTAATATTTTATTGTTGTAATGAAAGAAACTCATGCATATAATTATATTTATTAAAGTTTTGGTATTAAAACCAATTTTTATGGATTAAAATACACTAAAAAATAATCTGTAAGCTTGAAGAATGAAAGAAAAGTATGGAAATATCTTAAATTGATGATATTGAAAATAAAAAAAAATTGTCACGTACCTGAGCAAGTTGAAGGCAGCAAAGTGGTTTTTTTTCTTTAAGCAAGTAACAAAGAGTGGGTGAAACACCAATAAACGGTGAAACTGGCGGAAATCCTTTGACAATCCTGAAATATTTTAATATTTCAATGTTTTTTTTATTTCTATATAATTTTTGTTCTAAGACTTTCTCTTTTATTATTGCACTATTGATATAGTTTTATGTATACTCCCACTCACAAGGGAATTGTTTCATATACGAATCTTCGATATTGATTCTTCTAACTTTCATATATTTTATTTTTCAGAAAATTACTAGAAGGCCGCATTCATTTAGTCTTACGATCTACTAATTTTTAATAACAAGCAATTTCGTTTAAATTTTAAGCAATTTCAGAAAAATGTACATTTGTTTTTAGGCTACACAGTTTTTCAGTTAATTATTTTTCGTTTCGGATTTACACTGAAAAACTTTTAGTAGATAGAACCTTGATGAAAATATCAAAGCTCTAACTACAAAGATATCGTAGTTTCGCACTTCGATATTTCTGATTTATAAACCTCGAAATTCGTAGTTTATTTGACACCAAAATTATACAGCTAAATAACTACAACATTCGAGGTCAAGAGCTGCGAGTTTATTAGAAAAAAGATGTACAATATTATGTCTACTTTAACTGTGAATGTAGTAGCTGAAAACTCCGAAACTTAGGATTAAAATCACACGAAGAGTTCAAGTTAGAAAAGAGAGTCCATCAAGGTTCCCCCACTTTCTGCTGAGCATCAGAGAAGGAGGCAGAAACCAACTTCGAACTTAGTGCTATTTTACTCCTAAGTTGTTAGTTATTGACTTGTAAATTCAAGGATTAAGGGGACGTAATATTGTATATCATTTTTCTACTAAGCTCGCAGTTTTTGACCTCGAACGTCGTGGTTATTTATTTATATTAATTTGATATCTTATAAACTACGAAGTTTCGAAGTTGATAAATAAGAAATATTGAAGTGTGGAACTACGATAGTCTTCGTAGTTAGAGCTTTGATATTTTCATCATAGTTCTATCTACTAAAAATATTTCACTGTACTTGTGTATCTTTTGTCCAGAAAATAAAATAAACTGTCTATAAAGTGTGTGTGTGCGTGGATGTGTGTGTGTGTGTGTATGTGTATGTATGTATCATTTTATTGAGGTAAAAGGCTTCAGTGGAAGTCTAAAAAAAAATTAAATTTAAATATAGTGATAAATTTTTTTCCTTATAATATCAATAAATATATTATCATTCCAATGGAATTCGGATTTTCTAATGTTAGTTAATGATTGCTAACTCTAGCTAATAATTACATATTATAACTGCTAATCATTATAAATACCTATCAGAAAATTATCCGATTTCTGGTGCCTATTTTGTATGAGTAAAATGCCACATTTCCTCACTAATAAGCAAAATAGTTATTTTGCTCACCGAGAATCGGGTTCCGCTCACTTTGTTGGGAAAAATTCTATACCTCATTTGTCGCAAAATGGTCCCATATTCGTCTTTTTTGTCACTTTTGCTACGATTGAGTGGAAAAACGACTCACAAGAGAATGACTTATTTTATTTTATAGTAGAGTAATGTACTATTCTCAAACGTGGTGAGCGAAAACCGATTTTCGGTGTCTGTTTTGCATGACCAAATACCACATTCCCTCACTAGTGAGTGAAAATCAAGAGAATTATTTTGCTTACTAATGAGGGAATGTGATATTTTGCTCACGCAAAACGCACTGAAAATCGGATTCCGCTCACTTTGTTGGGAAAAATTCTATACCCCACTCGTAGCCAAATAGGTTCCTCACTTGTCTTTTTTGTCTCTTTCGCTACGCTAGAGTGAAAAAATGACTCGTGATAGAATGACCTATTTTGCTTACTAGTATGTACTATTATAAACACGTATTAGTTATATTTATCCTTTGACCGCATTTAGATTAAACATGAGTACAGAACAATATTTGTTGCTTGAGTAGAAGTCGCCGAGGTAGACTTCTGCTCAAACTGTAAGTAATGTCCGAGATTGAGATTTCGACCAAAGAACATAGATGATTTTATGTCCGAAATAGGCTGTATGACGAACTATCAACGATCAACGCACAGATCATATGCAGATGATATGATTAATGTGTAACGTGTGGAATCATCGCACATGAGCAGTGATCATCTTAACATTAAATACAATAGGGTAATGACACCAGTTATTACGAGTTTCGGTAGACTTTGTCAGTTCAATCGATTGAATCTTAGATATAAGTACAATTTTTAATCAGAAAATGTTTGAAACGTATTATTTATAACATATTTAAAAATTGTATAACAAAAAAGTATACTAAAATAGTAAATTATTCAACTAATATTAAATTAAAAATGATATTTTTTTTAACCTATTGTTACGAACTCAATCCAATTTTCACGACCCAGTTTGTTACGAACACACCAGTTATTACAACCCAAACATTACGACAATTTAACTAACAGTTTCGAGGTTATGTTTCAATAACAGTACTATTATTTACGACTCTATTTAGATTTCAGGCAATCTTTTACTTATTTATAAATGTCGACTTAAGAATGACTGAAACGCTTTTCTTCCAGGTCTGTTATTTACAAACGGAATCGTCTTTTTCAATTCATCACAAATTTTCTTGACGCTGTCACAGAGCATCCATGTGTAACCTATTCCATAGTTTCTTTTGTATATATGCTAATATATATATATATATATATATATACATGTGAACGATAAATGTATATTTTTTCTTTTCTAGATTTCAATATCTTTAAAATTGATTATTGATTTTTCAAAATCAATGTATTTGTAGTTTAAAAAAGAAAATTCAGGTACTTATTTATTATCAATAAATAACGTCGGTCAGACGATACTATAATCTCACATTTTTAACTTTAACAAAATTTTCTTTTGTATTTAATTCACCCTGCCTTTTTCTCTTCATTTTAATTTAATTAATATCTTATTTAAGAGTATTTAAATACTTAAGTATGTACAGCGCTTGTTGCTTCAATAATTTCACCGGTAGCACTGATATATAAGCAATCTTTTAGGTTAAATTACCTCGTTCAGGATTCGTAAGAACTGGGTTTAGATGCGTACAAGTGTACCAGTCATTACTTTCTTAATTACATTTTTTAAAATTATTATTATTCAAATTTAAAGGTATTTTCAAAATCGGCATGTGGAGGCCTTTTTAATAGGTATTGTTTATATTAAATTTGTTAATAAAATATAAATCAAAATATGATTTTCAAAATAACAAAAATATGCGAAAATGAAATTTTTATACGCAAATCGTTCATTCTATCATAGGGACAATTTTTAAATTGGATTATTTATTTTATAATTTAAATATGAAGCTATTTGTAGGTGCCCCAACAGCACAAAACGTTTCAAAAACGTTTTAAAAACATTTTCTGGTAAACTTATATACGTTAGTAAATTTTGACAAAAATACGTATTTAAAACTTTTTTAAAATGTAAAATATGACCGCATATTTTAGATTCTCAAGAGTAATATAAGGTTTATGGAACGTTTAAGAAACGTTTAGAAAACGTTTTCTTGGTGCAAACTTACGTTGGCTTATATCTCCAAACGTTTCTAAAACGTTTTTTAAACGTTTTATTTCATCATTCTAAAAAATTATTATATAGAGAAAAAAATTATACCAAATAAAACGTTTTTTAAACGTTAAGGAAACGTTTGGATATTTGAGCTTGCGTAAATTCTTATCGAGAAAACGTTTTCTAAACGTTTCTTAAACGTTCCATAAACGTTACATTACTCTTGAGAATTTAAAATATGCGGACATATTTTACGTTTTAAAAACGTTTCAAATACGTATTTTTGTCGAAATTTACAAACGTATATAAGTTAACCAGAAAACGTTTCAAAAACATTTTTGAAACGTTTTTGTGTTGTTAGGGTGGACTATAATAACTAATACATTAAATTAATTGAATTTATTTATTAGAGATCTGCATATCATAAAATAAATTTAATATTGCAATATATAATTCGATTTTTTCATAAGTGGATCACTCGTAACAACTGGTGTCACTACCCTATGTAACCCCATTTCTACAGCGGCGTTAACGAGAAGAGGGACTAACAGCAGCAGCAGCTTGAATCACGGACAGACAGTCCACAAAGAATGAGTACAAAAATTATTCCAGAGAATAATTTTTGTACTCACTCTTTGGCTGTTAATAAAGGTTCATTAAACTAAAATCATTTGTTAACGAGTTTCTTCTTATTCATTTCTAAGAACGGCGAGGGAACCGGCAATAAGTCCGATTCCTGTACCCATTAGAAATAAATAAGTAATTATGATTCATATGCAATTAAAACTTAGAATTTATAAGCATATGTTTTATTGTGTAAATTCAAATAAGTGAAATTCTAATTTGTATTACCCTAGTGGAAATATAAAATGTGCATTACTGTTTGAAATACTTTAAAACTATTCAGAACTGTTTAAAAATGTTTAAAAGTGTTGAAAACTGTTCAAAATAGTTTATAAGTGTAAAATTGGGACATTTAAAAAAGTTATAAACAGTTTTAAACATTTTTAAATAGTTTTGAACAGTACAGAATAATTTTAAATTAAAGTGAACATTTTCTCGTATACATTATATAAATTTTAATAAATAAGAAAATTTTCACAAACACAAAATTATGAAACACTGTCTAAAATCATTTCAAGCTTTTTAAAACTGTTTAAAAGTGTTTAGAAGTGTTTAAAACTGTTTTAAACTGTTCAAGCTAATAAGAAATAGTTTTTATTGATTTAAAATTGTTTTGAAATATTTTTAATATTAAAAATAATTTATAACTTTGAAACATAAAAAATTAAAAACTATTAAACACTGTTTGAAATCATTTCGAACTTTTCAAAACTTTTTAAAACTGTTTGAAAATGTTTAAAACTGTTTATAACTGTTTAAATGTTCCAAATTTCACACTTATAAACTGTTTTAAACAATTTTGAACAGTTTTAAACATTTTTTAACATCTTATATTTCCGCTAGGGTAAAATGCATAATTAAAATTTTGGAACTTAGTTAATAATATAGTTGATCAAAAGACCAGCTGATAAGAGGCCTTAATTGATGCAACTAATTATCCATTTTTCTTAGTAAATACCTTGTCCTTCTGAATAAATTATTACCATGAATTGGTAAGGTCCGAGTAACCTGACAAAGCGTCTGGGTTGAGCACGACCTCCCAGTTAGTGTGTCATTGATAAAAAATATAAAGATATTATATAATAGAACCATAGGCTTTGTTATAAATAATATGCTTAGTTGAAAGAATTTAAAATAATTGAAATTAATTTTCAATTGTCACGTTAATTAGACAATCAAAGTAAAATAGTCTTTTCTTTATATTAAAGTTAATTTAGTATTAGTTTTCGCGTAATAACTCGCATGAAACTTGATAAATGACGTTTTTTTACATAAAAATAAAAGTCTTTCAAATAATTCATTTTATTAGGCCCTCTCAACAGAGTTATTGATAAGTCAATTTTTCAAAATTATATTTTTGCAATAATGTGCTCTACCCAACACTGTCCTCTGCAAAAGGTTTTATCAATTAATCAAGGATCATTTTTTGTTTTTAAAAAGTTTTTCTAATTTAAACAGTTATATTTTATAAAAATAGATTATATTATATAAAAGAAAATACTTCTTCTTGAATTACACCTTTTTGTACATCTTTAATGAAGTCAATGTGTTGCTTGATTATAACTTTCTTTGTTTTCTTGATCTGAGTAGTGGTGGGGGATTCGTACTGACTTTGGCTCGAGTCTTGATACTTGATACACTTGGCGGATTAATTGTTTCAGCTATACTTGATTGTGGTTTTCAACCCCTGGTAGAAAAAAGCCTGGATTTACGGTGTCATTATGGTGTATTTTATGGTTTGCAACCATAATATGGCCACAAATCCAGTCTTATTTCGACGGAATATGGCCAGCTTATGGACTTGACAAGGCTACAAACCCAGTCTTATTTTGACGGAATATGGTCAGCTTATGGACTTGACAAGGAATACAAATTTATAATTTTGAAAAGATAATTAAAATTTTGGAATAATAATTAAGGAAATTATAATTTAGAATTATCAGAAAATGATTCATTTTAATAAATTATCATCATATATTATTCATTTTTATAAACTATTTATTTTTATAATTAACAATAACACATTAAAGTTTCATTTATAAAGTTATAGTTAATGGTCTGACATTATTTAGAATTAATAACAATTACTTGTTAGTATATCACTCGAATAGACAAAGGTTATAATGAACAATACAAACTTTATAGGTTATGATTTATTTTAAAAATAAATTTAGTGTTAATATAAATTAATGAGATATTAGTATTATTTAATATTAATTGTAGTTACACTCATATAAAATATCAATTAATTGAGAACTTAAGGTATCAAGCCCAAATTCAAGCCTAAAATAAAATTAAATTTAAATGTCATAATATTTTTTTATAATAATATTATTTAAAAAAAAGTTTTTTTACCTTAGATATATAAAATATAAGACTTTGGCCCATGAATAATTTTAAATAATCTCATGAAATGATCAAAATTCTTTCTTTTATTCGAACACTTGATTTTGGTGGTCACTGCAAGCTTCCTCAGCCAATTTTCAACGAATTGACTTCAAAATTTCCAGAGATCTTTAATTAATATGTATTCACAAAATAACACTTTTATTTAAAAGAAAAAGAAAAAGAATTTAAAAGTTTGTCGAACAATTGGTTAAAAATTAACTGAGAAAGCTTACGACAACCACCAAATTGAAGAAATCACATTTTTGACTAATCAAAAGGATTTTAAGCATTGAATGAGATATTTTAAAATTATTCATAGACTTTGTAAATAAATTTAGAATATTCTGTCTATTATAATATCAATACAGATCCATGTAATGTAGGTTGTATTGTAATTTCACTTTAAAGGAGTTGGTGGCAAGTTTAATTTTTGGTCTAGCGACAACTAAAATATTTAATAATACACATGTTAGAATATTCTTTTTAAAATTATGGCACTCAAAGTTCTAAAATTTTGCAAATAATTTTAAAATATCCTACTGTCCCAGGCGGAAATCACATTCTGAAATAAAAAATGATAAAAAATAATAACTGATATTAACAATTTAAAATGTCTAGATTTTGGACTGTAATAAAAGTTTGAAATAGTTATTATTTTTTATTTTTTGTTTTAATTTCTTATTATTTTTTATTATTTTTTATTAGCTTTTTCAATTTGGAAATCATACGCATAAACCAAACCTAAAATAAAAGTTATTATTAGTTATTATTTTGTATTACTTTCTTATGAAACAATAGTTATTATTAGTTTTTATTTTTTATTATTTTTTATTAGCTTTTTCAATTTGAAAACCATACGCTAAACCAAACCTAGAATAAAAATTATTATTAGTTTTTATTTTTTATTATTTTTTATCAGCTTCTGATTGGCTCATTTGGATTTTATTCGGTGCTTTATCAAGCCTAAAAGGGCTTCTACCTAGAAAATATCTAAATCATCTTGCAATGTTTATCTCAGCTTTAAATACTCTTCTACAAGATAGCATATCACCACATGAACTAAAGATTTCAAAAATTTTATTAATAGAATTTGTTTTTTATTTTGGTATATTTTTCGGAGATAAGTACATGTACTACAATGTACATTCACTGTTACATTTAACTGTTACTGTCGAGAATTGGGGACCACTATGGGCAATCAATACTTTTCCCTTTGAAAGCCATAATAAAAATTTACTTGAAATGAAGAAAAGTAATTACCACATCGCTAAAGAAATAGTTATTAGACTATTAACTTATCAACAAATTCTACAATTAGAAACGGAAAGCTTTATTTCTCAAGAAACGAAAGATTTTGTTGATCAACTGAACAGTAAAAGATTAAAGAAAGTAGTAAAAATAGGTGATTGTACACTAGTAGGATGTGCAAAACGTCACATTCTAACCAAAAAAGAAATTTCGTGCCTTCGTTTCTTTATAAATATTAATAAAATTACTGAATGTAAAAAATACAATAAAATTATATATCAAAGTTGTAGATACACATCTTGTTATTATTCAAAAGGGAAAAAAACTAATGATTCTATTTTTCAAACGAAAGATAGTAAATTCGGAATCATTAGTTCTATATATTTGATTAAATACGACGATAACTGTGATGTTTATATTTTCTTTAAATTATTAAAACTTGTACCAGTTTCATTTGTTAATGACACTGATGTAAAAGAAGTCATAAATTTAAAAAAATGTTCACTCTTTCATGGCGAAATTCAATGTCTTAAGTATACCATGCTACACCGGCCTTGTATAATAACAAAATGTAATAATGATTATTATTTAAGCTCAATTTTTAAAGGTGCTCTTGGTCGCTGCATTAATTAAGATTTGATAAGTAAATCGTATTATATGTTAGCGTTGACATTGTAAATACAAAATAAAACTTCTTTTATAATTGTAAAATAAGACTTATATTTTTATATAAAAGTTTTTATGTAAAAATAAAAATAAAAATTCTTTTTGAATCAATTATATCCTTATCTATCTACTTACTTTCAATAATCAAAAACAATTTTTAACAATTTTTAAAATTTAATGAAAAAATAATTATAACTTTTTTTATCGTTTCCTTCAAGTGAACACCTTTAAAATTCAAAAAATTAATAAAAAAATTAATAAAAATTACTAAAAAATAATATTAATAACTTTTATTTAACGTTGGCTTTATATGTGTATATACCTTCCATACCAAAAAAGATAAAAAAAAATAATAACCGATAATAACTTTTATTCAACGTTTGCTTTATATGTATACCTTCCATACCGAAAAAGATGATAAAAAGAATAACTAATAATAACTTCTATTAACTTTTATAAATAGAAAATAATTATTAGTAACTCTTAGATTAAAATAGAAAAAAAAATAATATAACCGATAATAATTTTTACTTACGGTTTACTTTATGCATATACTTACCATGCTGAAAAAGATAATAAAAAATAATAACTGATAATAACTTTTATCAACTGTTATAAATGTGAAATAATTATCAATAACTATTATAAACAGTTATTGCAGTCCAAAATCTACACTTTTATAACAAATAATAAAAAATAATAACTTTTTTTAAAAATTATTTTCCGTTGTATATAATTATTATTAGTTATTAACGGCAGATTATTTCCGCTTGGGGTAACATAATGTCAATGCAAATCAATGTAATCTAGGTTGTATAATAAAACATAACATTGAATTCTATAGTTTGAAAAGAAGTATAGTCTGGTACGTATAATATGAAAGGACTCATCATAGACTAAATCAAATATAAAACTGCTTACCAACTTTTTAAATCAAAACAACAGTACAATATAAATTACATTCATATGAATTGATACCATGTTCGAGGAAGATATTTTAAAGCAAAATACAGAGTATCATAGCTTTAAGTACTATAGTTAAAAAAAAATCTAACAAGTACCACATGAAACATTTCATTCGACATGGACTAAAAATGAAACTGGCCATCAAGTTGTTTAAAGTGATATCATAATTTCGTTTTCACTTATTTGTTTTTAAAATTATAGCATTTACAATCATGAAATTTTGTAAATAACTTTAGAATGTTTTGTCTAGCATAATATCAATATAAATCCATATATTGGGAATTGTATTGTAATTTCACTTTGAAAAAATTGGTGTTAAGTTTCATTTTTGGTTTAGTTACAAACAAAATATTTCATAATACACATATTCGTTTTGAAAGTCTGGTACTCAAAGTTCTAAAATTTTGCAAATAATTTTAAAGTGTCCTGCTACAACATAATGTTAATGCAAATCAATTAGTTTTATTATATAACATAATATTGAGTTTTTCAACTAACTAACAAAACTTAAGAACTACATTAGCGCGCCTATTTTTAAAGATTAGGGTTAGGTTAAGATGTCGAATATAAAGTCATATCAGAAAATTAGGTTATAATAAAAAAAATTCATTTGTAATTAAAATCAGAAGAATAGTGAATAAAAAATAATAGAGAAAAATAGAGAAAGTTCACAATTTAAGTTAAACTTGTTATACTATAAATATAAGTTTATTATAGTAGTGCGCACAAATCATACATTAGAATAAGTCCATATTATGGCCAACTTATGGTGAAATTTGACAGTGTAATTACACCGTACAAATATGGCCATATGTTGGTGGACACGCCATAATTTATGCTAAACTTTCTACCAGGGACCTTACCGATATATCTTGGTATTACAGGTTTTATGATCAGTCATCTCCACAGACCTGTTGAGTTTTTTCTTTAATATTACACATTTTTTTTTGTATCTTTAGCCATGTAATTAACCTATAAATTTATATTGTATTTAGTATTGCTATATGTACAGTTAGCACATGCAATATCTGATGTGTTATTACATTGCGCCTGCAGATTTTATACAACATGCATTGTTTATACATTTATGTGTGCTATGTCCAAATCTTTCACAGTTGAAGCATGGTTTGACATTAATTACATCCCTCTTTTTACAACATTGATGTCCATTAAAAGTTCTACCAGAGATGGGCATAATTAATTGATTTAGTCAATTGATTGACGAATAACTAATAATTAAGTGTTTGTTTACCAATTATGAATTAATAACTGGTTTCAATTAACTGAGGTTTAATTGAAGATTAAATTCCAATTATTAAGGTGACGTAATAAGGTATATGTCTATTAAATAGTTACCGACATTGCAGTTTCCCGAATTTTAAATCTTAATTCAAAAATTTTTCAAAACATCTCTATATTATGCTTTTTATTAATTAAAATAGAAGGCTGTAATATAGAGATATATTGGATTTAGAGATGAATTTGGATCTAGAATCAAAAATACAGAAAATTTTAATGTCGGTATTTTACATACCCTTAATTACATGAGAGTTTAATTGATAATTAAAATTTAACTATGAATTAAATATTGAGTACGTTAAATGTACACTGAGCATACTGACGCGCTACCACACGCGCCACAGCACGCGCGACTTTACATCTAAATTACGAAAATCGCTCTCTTTCAGCTGATTTTTAATATAAAAATCTGAAACTTTCCAAAAAACTTCTTTACATATTAAAGGACAAATCTCTTGCTGGAAGTTCTTCGAGACTTAAACTTCCCTCGATACTTTTTGTCATTGAAGTTAATGTATGTCAATAAATGCTCTTTATCACTTTCCAACTAAATTGTTATAAATAAATTATTAATTTTATTACTTTTTGTGATCTTATTGCTAGCGCTAGAGTATTCCCCGTGTGTGTACAAAATTTCAGAACGATCCGATCATATTTGGCTGGAATAGAGCGATTTATGTTTTAAAAACTCATTAAAAATTACTTTTTTTAAAAATCACTTTTTAATTTTTTTCTTTAAAAGTAAACATCTAGTGAAAAAACTTTGCTTAAAAAAAGTTGTGTTTTTTCATTCTCTACATGCCAGTATTTTTTAAAAATCGATTTTTCAATTTTTCATATTTGGCTGCTTTAGTCGAGCCTGCGCCGCCGTTCCGAGCGTATACCTCATTATTGCATCCGGCCCTTCTGAGCACCTTAAGTATCAACTTTTAATGCCGTTTTTTCTGATGTCCATATCAAATTCATTAGTGAAAATACTCGTTCTGTTGGGGCATTAGTGCCCAGAATACTTAATATATATCCTACTAAGAATTTGCAATTCTTCAATAGTTTTCCATTTTCAATAAAATATTTAAAAACTTCAGTCCATCTTTTGTCAGTTTTAGTATTTTCACCAATCCACCTATCTAGATTTTCTGTCACATATTTGGAAACAAATGTTATTTCGTCAAATAATTGATTTTTCTCAACGCGGAGAACAAAAATCGATTTTCGTTCACCTTGTTGGAAAAAATTCCATACTCGACTCGCGGCAAAATAGGTCCCCCACTCGTCTTCTTTGTCACTCTCGCGACGCTTGAGTGACAAACGACTTGTGGGAATGACCTATTTTGCTTGCTTGTTGAGTAATCTACTATTCTTCCAAATTTGTGATTACATTTTCCATGTAATATATATATATTAAACTTGGTTCAACATCATTCCATTTCATACATTTGTTGTTTAATCTCTTCCAATTAAATTTACCAAAATTAAAATACTGTTCAGAGTATTTATTCAAATAATCAATTACATTTTTGTAAAAGTTTCGTACATGACCCATAAAATAATTTTCATTAATTTGCCCACCATTTATCAAAACTTTCAGATCACTTTTTAATAATAATGGCACGTACTCTTCTTGTAAACGATTCTTAAATTTTTCTTCTAAATCTAATATAATTATACTTACTTCGGAAAAATTTAAATGATCACCTTCCAATTTTAATATTGTTTCATGAAATATAGAAGCTCGATGATGCACAAATTTTAGCCAAATTTCTGAACAAGAATCTGAGAAAAAGTTTTGTAAAAGTACTGGACATTTTTCCTGCGATAAAAAGTACGATCACAACGGGCGAAACATACTTAAAACTCTTTCTATTGCAGGAAGAAGAGCAAGCCATCGTGTTTTACAATAACCTAATATTTTTTTGTACATTACTTCAACTTCATCACAAAAAATTTTTAATTTAGCAGTACGAACAGTGTAAATATAAAAATGTGAATAAATTTTATTAATTATAGTCTCAAGATCGATAGGTAACAGATCGCAAGCTGTTTGGGTGGTATTATGTACAATGTAAGCTGCACATCCTACACCGACAATGCTTTTATTTAAATTTTTCTTTAATTTAAAAAAAAACATTTTCGCGTCCTTGACGACGAACTCCTCCGAAGTTTGTATTTGCATTGTCAGCACAGTATGATGTCAGTTTATTTTTAAGACCATGCTGTTCAATAACTCGTATTAAATTATTCGTTATTATTTCAGCTGTTTCACCAGGTAAATTTATAATGTCTAATTTTTTAACCTTTTTCACAATGAAAATATCTAATTAATGTAGGAAATATTTTTGTGTCTTTATGATTTGAAGGATCAGCCCTAGTGGAAATCGAATCTGTGAATAACTGGGAATAACTGTGAATAACTGGGAATAACTGTTATAAACTGTTCAGTTTGAGACAGGAATAACAGTTATTCCCAGTTATTCCCAGTTATTCACAGTTATTCACAGTTATTCCCAGTTATTTACAGTTTAGTTTAAAAAAAATTTGAAAAATATAAATTTGAAAAAATAAAAAAAAAAATTTTTTTTTTATTTTTTTTTCTATTATAAATATATTTGGGAATAACTGTTATTCGTACTTCTGTTTTTTCAAATTATTTTTAAGCTATAAACTGTGAATAACTGGGAATAACTGAGAATAACTGGGAATAACTGGGAATAACTGGGAATAACTGGGAATAACTGGGAATAACTGTTATTCCTGTCTCAAACTGAACAGTTTATAACAGTTATTCCCAGTTATTCACAGTTATTCCCAGTTATTTCCAGTTATTTCCAGTTATTCCCAGTTATTCACAGATTCGATTTCCACTAGGGAGTATATAAACTTACAAAATCTACATCATTTAATTCTTTTTTTAAAATCTCTCGAGAAAATGGCGCGATAACATTCTTTACAATCGCCTCACATTTAGTTTTAGCACACGAAAATTTAGGATCAAAATTTTGTTGAATTAATCTCGAGGTACAATCCATTGAATTAAAACTTTGATTGTGTTGTACCGTATGAAAAGCCAATAAGCCTTCAGTCTTCGCAAGCTCCATTTCCTTTTTCCCGAAATTCTCACTACGAAAAAATTTCGTCATTGATGAGCTACCGACAGCTTTAACGGCATTATTGTGCTCTATATCGCCTTTACCACCATGGCTAATTGAAAAAATTGCACTACATATATTGCAACGAACTTGCGATTCATTTTCACCTTTGTGTATAAAAGGAAATTCTTTTAATAAATCTTTGTTTACTTTACAAGTTTGTTTCATTTTTTTCGGCTGTGATGTCATTTCTATAACAAAGAGATAAATAAGAACATTTAAAAGTAATTACCTAAGGTCCAAGTAACAAAAATTCAACAAAGAAAAATAATATTGTTTTGTTTTAGTTACCTTCATATTTTAAAAATCTGCACTTTCAAAATATTAACAAATATTTTCTGGACAAGTACGTTTGTCAAACTAATCTAAAACCTAGACTATATCAGGTCATGTTTGGAAATAATACAAAACGAACTCATCTAATATATATGATTTTTGGTGATCACTGAATATAAAAAGACTAACAAGTGACCGTATTAGAACCAGTCACAGGTTAGATACTTGTAAGATATGAGTATGCAGCATGCGTCCTTGTAGTAACGAACGAGACTTGACAAGAGCCAATCAAAACCAGAGAGGTCGTGTTTGTATGCGCGCGAAATATAAATTATTAGTTCAAATAATATCTTAAGAGGAGGTCACGTATCTCTGTCCTTTTCTAATCAAAGCATTGAGTTTTTTTACAAAAACTAATAGCTTTAGCAAAAAATGAAGAGAAAGCCGCATCTTGTATCAAAAAAAGCAATATTTTCTTTGATTAGAAAAAATTAATTTTATTGCTTCGTTTTCAAGAAAACCTTGAAAAACTTAAATCATAGAGGTGAGGTTGAACAATTTGGTTTTTCAAGGTTTTCTTGAGAATGAAGCAATAAAATTAATTTTTTCTGATCAAAGAAAATATTGCTTTTTTTGATACAAGATGCGGCTTTCTCTTCATTTTTTGCTAAAGTTATTAGTTTTTGTAAAAAAATAATTTCTTTCATTAGAAAAGGACAGAGATACGTGACCTCCTGTTAAAATATTGATTTTTTTCTAATTTTATTTAAAAATAATTTTATAAGAAGTTTAAATCGGGACAAAACAGGAAGAAACTCTTAAATGCGGGATACTTTGCGGGACAAACTACGAAGCGGGACAAGCATCGAAAAAGCGGAACTGTACCGCTGGATCCGGGACGGTTGGCCACCTTAACCTAACACATCACTGATTAAAATGTCGAGGAGTTCGGGAAGGTCAGGTATTAAAAATTGGCAAGATTTAAAATGATTCTGTAAAACAGGTAGGGTCTTATAACTTTTATTGTGAATTATATTTTTCTGATTTTAGAATTGGGCCTTAAGAGGAGGTCACGTATCTCTGTCCTTTTCTAATCAACTAAATGATTTTTTCACAAAAACTAATAACTTTATCAAAAAATGAAGAGAAAGCCGCATCTTGTATCAAAAAAAGCAATATTTTCTTTGATAAGAAAAAATTAATTTTATTGCTTCGTTCTCAAGAAAACCTTGAAAAACCAAATTGTCCACCCTAACCTCTATGATTTAAGTTTTTCAAGGTTTTCTTGAAAACGAAGCAATAAAATTAATTTTTTCTTATTGAAGAAAATATTGCTTTTTTTGATACAAGATGCGGCTTTCTCTTCATTTTTTGATAAAGTTATTAGTTTTTGTGAAAAAATCATTTCTTTGATTAGAAAAGGACAGAGATACGTGACCTCCTCTTAACGAATTTTTCTGAATCTCATCAGACATTTTAATCAGGAATTTGCTTTCTTCGAAGTTTTTTTCAACAGATTTGCTTTATATAGCGCCTTGTCTCAATTTACATTAATATAGTAAATTTACATAATTCAATCATTTCACTTTTTGATAAAAATACATTTAATGTTTAATTTTTAATTATTACCTAAATAAAATTAAAATATGTTTATAAATTTTTAAAGCTATTTAGAATAAATTCAAATAATTTTTCATCCTTTGATGCTAATTTTAGATCTTCAAAACTAGCTTCTGACAAATAAGGAGAACCAATATCTCTTTGTACTAATCTTCCAATTACAATAACTGTACACGGAAAAATTTTTTTTATTCGGAGACTTCGATATTTAGTGTTCCTCAATTTCTAATAAAAATAGCGTTCTGATAACTGAAAATTTTGAATTATTTGAATTCGATATCGAAATAAACATATTCAAGAAATCATTGAGTGATCACAAAACGAAATTCGAAAAGATTCAATTCAATATTGCTAAGCGTGAATTCGTAAGCAACGTTGAAATACTGCATTTTTATATTTAGCGCTGTTTGTAACTCAGCGATCGAAGTCGCAGACTTCCATCCTTGAGTTCATTAGTTTCTTGTATTCCTCGAAATCCATTGTCTCAGTACTCCACAGAAGCAGTTAAGTCACTGAATTCTCTCAATGCATGATATGTTTGAAATCTCTTAACACTAAATTTTTTTCCGTGTAGATCCTTTATGAATCATTTCAGCATCATTATTGACAAAACTCTTGCTTCCAATTTCTTTTTACCATCACAAATACTACTAATAAATATGTTTAAGTATTTAGTTTTTAATGAGCGGAAGGCATTTTTTAAGATTCCTGTAATACCTGTAATAATGAACCAATTATTGTTAATTTATACTAAAGAAATTGATGAAATGTGAATTGTAATATGTAAAATATAAATAGCTTACAAATTGTTCCAGTATAAAGTGCAAAATATCATTGAAATCAACTTGTATGATAGTAGCTACTGTATTACTTTGTCCATACATTCCTAATTCTTTTATAGATGTGTGATCTTTTATTTCTAGTTGAAATCCATCATTTCCATAATTGTAGCGAGCTTGGGTAGAAACATATTTAGATACTCCGTCTTCTACTTCCAAAATCTAAATCATATAAGACATGAAATATTATTTTATAATTTAAAATAATATTATGAAAAAAATTGATGTTACACATAAGCATATATGTGTGAGTGAGAATTAGAGTGGCATGAATCACATTTTTTTAAAAAATTTAGTTAGTGATTCATTGTGTTTTTTTAGCATTACAACAACTTATTTTCGAGGATAAAGTGTCTCTTTCGTATTTTTTGTTTAATATTATGAGCACTGTAAGAATGGTACTTAACAGAAATGTAAAAGGGTTAAATATATGAAAATAGCAAAAGTCACATTTTAATGGAATTTTAATGTTAAATCACATTTATTGTTTGAAGCTGTTCTAAATAAATAAATTTTTAGTTTCCATATACATTATTTTATAGCCTTTAATGGAGGACACATGGAATAAATATGCCGTTCCGCATTCCTGAACAGGAGAAATATGTTTATATTTATAAATGAGATTGGTATGTATAGTACGGTTAGTAGTAATCAATTCAGTCATAGTTACTCGTTGTATTTGATATAAATCAGTACGTTTAAAGTATTTACAAATGACATAAGTGTTTTGTCGTGAAGGCTTACTTGCCTAAGGTGGCAAGTAGGTTAAATTAAAAACGAATTTTAAAAAAATATAAATTTAATAAAAAATAAATTTTTATCAGAAATTACTAGAATAAAAAAAATTAAATAAAAACCCAAAATTTACACAAAAGAAAACCCATCAAAATAAAACCCTTTCTCTGATAAACTCGACTCTAAAACCCCACTGAAATCTACACTTGAATTATGAGATTCACTTAACTTATTTAAATAAAGGGAATAAATAAAAAAGAACACTTGTGGGAAAAAAGCCAAACGGCACAAAAAACCCAATTTATTAAACACTACAGAAACTGAATTGATGGACACTAAATTTAATAGCTATAAGAAAACGCTAGTGACGTCACATGCCCTAAGAAATGCAATTTTAATTCTCACGTTCTCACTTTGTGTAATGAGTGATGTATGTACACGAATTAGATTCGAAAGGGTTGCAAATAAATACCCTGATTAGCTTAGGCAGCTATATACTCGAATTATATTCAAGAGAGTAAGAGTCCCTGTATTTTTTCTACGTTTATACTCGAATTAGATTTAAGGGGTTCAGAACCCTGATTTAATTGTAATGCAATGGTTGTACGTTTCGTACAATACGTAATTATTAAAATGTCTTTGGTTAACTTTAAGTATAAACTTTGACTTCGTGTTAGCACGAGAAAAAAATTTTATTCAAGCTAAGCCGAGACCCACGTATTATCTCTAAAGGCGTTGCGCAAAAACTGACTTGCCGGAAAAAAGCAAAAAAGCATGCCCACTGATCCCTCTTTACAGGCGCGTAAGAAAGGCGCGAGGAAGGAAGGGCCAGTGGCTGTAAAGTTCTGCCACCCCCCAATATACGTGTTACAACGGAACATACTCCGGGCGCTCGCTGAGACATGGAATTAGCTATGATTTCGTGTCATAGAGTTCCTTAGAACTAGTGTGATGTATGATATATATATGTATAATTTACATCATTTAAGCTATTTATAAGAGAATCTAACTTATGGCCTTAATCTTTGATCTACTTGGTAGATGCTGGACTAGATAAGTACATGAAGTCAGTTTCCGTTGAAGAGACTACCCTTTTGATTTGGATTTGATTATCACAGATGTGTCTTACAAGGAGAGGTTCCCACCTCCGGGAAACGGATTCGGCTGGAACTGCAGGACATGATTTTTTAATGAAAAAAAAAAATAAACTCGTGTTTTTTCTTTTCGTCGAATAGGCCCCCCAGATAAGGATATAAACATTTTTTCGAAAATATAGTAAAAAGGAGCCTTTATAAGAACTTGAATATCCAAAGAACTAAGACTCTTACAAAAGAATACATGAAAAATGAAATAAAATGCAAATTAAATGCTTTAATTTAAGCTCTGTTGCATTAAAAAAGCTTCAGTGGTTCAAAAGGACTGATGATCCTTGCGAATTATCAGATCAGTGACCGCATGCTGTTAGCCATAAGGAAGATCTGAATTCCGCAAGCGTCCACTTACCCTAATAATTTCTGATTCATCAATAAAAAGATGTAATTTATTGATTAGATTACCTCTATGATAGGGAGTTGATGCATTTTCGGAAACTTTGGACAGTCGAGTATGTTCTGCTGCAAACCTTTCCCTTTGTATCATCAAGATGATAGGTTGTTCTGCTTCTGAGAGTTCTGAAAAAGACAATGGAGCTGTCGACTTTACTACGGAAGTTGATTGTTGTCTTGCGACCTCACGTTTTGGACCTGATGTTGTACAGCTTTAACCTTGACCTTCTTCAATGCAGCATGAGAACAACAACCCGTAAAAGCGTTCGAAATTAGAGAATCGAGAATAAATATCACTACAGGTGGATACTGAAACTAAGTAAATTCCTTTCTTTAATCCAGGCAAATTGGTCGTCACCAACCCAACTGGTTTTGGCCACCTATTCTCGGGAAGAGTCACACACGTTGGCCCAGAAGTTTAGTGTAAATTTTTAATAAACTCAGATGGTAATTATCCTCTGGAAAGTGAATCAGCTGAGTTATCTTCTGAGCGAACGTGTCTCCAACTCACCTGATTATCTAATGTTTGGTTGTCACTTACTCTATTGGATTCAAATGTTCTTAAAAGATAAGGAGCCTTTTTTAACCATGAGAGCACTATTGTTGAATCTGACCACAACACCACTCGATGGATTTGAACTTCAAATTGAGCTTTAGATTTGGTATATAGTTCTTTTAAAACGGATGCTGCACAGAGTTCCAGTCTTGGAATTATGATTCCCTGCAATGGTACGACCTTAGATTTACTGCAGACTAACCTCAGCAGAATATTACCCTGTTCATTCATTGACCGAATAAAGAGACAGACTCCATTACCGTGAATCGACGCATAACAGAAACCATCAATTTTTTTCCTAACTGGGTTTGAAATTAAGAGTTGTCGAGGAAAAGATATTTTCTTCAAGAGTGGCAATTGATCAGCCGAAGATATCCACTTGGTGTGAATCTCCTAAGGAAGTGACTCATTTCAAGTGATCTTAGCTTTCCTGCAATCCTAAATCAACATCTTCGCATACAAAATCACAGGGCCTAAAAGACCGATACGATAAAAAATCTTGGAGATTTCCGATAAGAGTTTTCTCTCTGTTAAAGTAGTTTGAGATTCGATGGAACCCACAGTGTAAGTCGAAATATCACCCTGTCAATCCCATCCAATCCTTAGTGTTTTCTTAACGGGAGCATCTGTTACTACACAATATAGATCAAGAATTTTCCTATCTATATTATCTAACATGGATCTATCTTTACATGCCCATTTCCTAATACTGAAACCGCCATGATCCAACAGCTCGATCATTTCGTCGCGAATGCTTAGTATTTCTTCGAGTGAACTTGCTCCAGAGATGAAATCACCGACGTAGAAGTCCCTAAACAGAAGTTTACTAGCACAAGGGAAATGTTTTGCTTCGTCACGAGCGAGCTGTTGAATGGTACGAATATCGAGAAAAAAAACAGTCGCGGTCCCGAATGTGACCGTATACAGCTGAAAGGTTCGAATTCTACCTTGATGATACTATAGAAACTTTTGAAATTTCCTATCTTTAGATGCTACTAAAATTTGGCGATACATTTTTTCAATGTCCACCGTAACTACATATGGATGCGTGCAAAAGCAAAGCAGCTGTTGAAAAATAGTGTTCTAGATAGTGGAACCTACCATTGACGTGTCATTCAATGAAATGCCTGTAGATGTTTTTGCTGATACGTCAAAAACTACTCTAACTTTCGTTGTCTCACTGGACTCTTTGACCACTGCGTGGTGAGGGAGATAATACCCGCCCTCAATGTCATCACAAAGAGTCATGTGATCCAACGATATATATTCATTTATTACCTGTGTGTGTTCTAATTTTAATTGTGGTTGCGATTCAAATCTTCTCTCAAGAACATGAAGCCGTTTGAGCGCTTGCATTCTAGATTCACCAAGATTAAACTTACTTTCTCGAAAAGGAAGCCTAAATACATATCGGACCGTACTATCACGTTTGGTATGAGCAACATAAAGTTGTTTACACGCTGCCTCGTCCCATTTGCATTTAGGATACTTCGCTGAGAAGTTTGACAAGCGAGAATTTGACTTGGATGTAATTAACGAACGGACATTCGTCGTAGTTACCTTATTGTATACTTTGTCACCCTTGTCACCCTTGATAAACATGAATTTTGATGTAAACATGAAATGAAAAAAGCTTCTAACAATCAAAAATGGTTGTTTTCAGCTACGGGGCATGGGAAAGGTGCGGTTGATGGCGTCGGTGAATTAGTAAAACACTATGCAACCAGACATAATCTTCAAAATTGTCATGTTGAATCAATACAAGATGCAAATGCTTTTGTAAAAAAAGTTCAACCTAACACTGACGCTATTAAATTAATCTTACTGCCAAACGAAGAAATTGAAGTTTTTAGGCAAAGCAAAATAAAAGAGTGGCAGACCCCTAAATTCGCCGGCATTCAAAAAACCCACGTATGGAAAGTAAAAGTAGGGACAAAGAAAAAATTGTATATGGCTCGAACTGCTGCTCATCCTTTCACAAAATTATTAAATAAAGAGAAAAAAAAGAAAAGAAAAATTACGTCAAAGAAGAATGTGCGCAATAAGAAAAAGTCCAAAACTCATAAGAAAGGAAAAAAAAATAGAACTTTTTTTTTACATAATTTCTTATACTTAACGCAAAATTTATGCACTATATATATATATATATATATATATATATATATATATATATATATATTGTAACGTTTGGCTTTTCTGGCGGTTGCCGTAGACAACTCGTTGGCGTCGGTGGCATCAGACTTTTACTTTTTACCTGAGGGTTGATGCTGGAAGATGGTCGGTCGGAGGTTCGAATAAGCCAAAGTTCAAACTTATAAACTAAATTGAATTTACTGAATTTAATAAAAATAAAAATGAGTTCCAGAATGAAAAGTTTAAAGAAATGTATAAAAATTTAACTGTAATTAATATTGAAGGAAAGAGGAATTGAGTTTAAATAATAATTAAATTGATGAAATAACAAATCTTAAACTAAAGCGGTAAATGACGGGGCGGATTTACAGGACGGGTTTAGCGGAACTGGTAAATGAGTATGAGTCGTGCATTTTATATTTTTCACAATAAATGTTCTTTGCGTTTATTGAGTTGATCTTAAAACTAATACAAGGTTGATCAATTAAATGATAATCTCGGGAAAATTGGCCGGAAACGGCGGTACGCAAAAATATGAATAATCAAAATACTACAAAAATTAAATCATATCTTTTAGGCGGTCGGTATTAGTTTTACCGGTAATGCAGTTTAACAAAATTATACTTAACAATAAATTCCGAACGGTATCGGTTACAAACTAAAGGAAAGATAGACTATTTACAGGTTACGAGATATGATTGATCTCTTTCTGGCGGTCGGTATTTATTTTTACCGATGGCGCGGTTTTTAACAATCTTATTATTAATAAATTCCGAACGGTATCGGTTACAAACTAGCGTAAAAAGAAAAATAAACTATTTACAGGCTACAATATTATCGACGGTTAGCACGGTTGGAATCTACTTTACCGGCGGCGGATAATATGAGCGGTGTCTCCGTGACATTCGGTACAGGCATAAGGTACAGGCTGGTGTCAGGGGGAGACAGGAAAGGTTACCTCCAAGTCTTAAAGTAGACATGGAGGGGATGTACTAGTCGTGCATACTCGCATCGACTAGCGGAGGATCTACCCCTACCGAGAAGGTGGTGGTAGTTGTCAGGATTCAGTGTCGGGCAATCCCACCCTTACACTGACGGAGAGGTTGGAGGCTAACGTAGGGCAATCCCACCCTTACGTAGCTTAAGACAGGAATACGGGTGAAGGTAACTCCCACTGTGTCGAGCAATCCCACTCTTACACAATGGAAGGGGAGACGAGTCCAAAGGCTGGCTCGGCGGCTTGCTTATATATGCTATGGAGCTCGCTATTCCCGTTGCGGGAGTAGCGCCTCGTAGCGGCTAAGTATATGAACTATGTCTAGCGCGATTTTTGAATCGTCGCAATATATATATATATATATATATATATATATATGTACAGCACAACACCTATGAGTTGCATAAAAGCTATGTACGTACAAATATATATATATATATATATCTGGAATGCGCTTACTCCTGAAATATTTGTTGTATCTATGACGTATTTACATTTATGTGAATATGAAAATTTTTTTCTCAATTTTTTTTATATCTCTTACTAAACCAAAATATTCCAAATTCCACACCAATGAAAATATAGGTCTTAAGGCCACCTATCCATAAAAAAAATTTGAGACAAAAAAAATGGCTTTTTTGAGAAAAATGCATTTTTCATTTTTTACAAAAAGTGCAATTGCACTTCCGTTTTTCTGTTAAAAAAAATAAAAGACGGTGGAATTAAAAGAGCATCCTCTGTAGCATTGAACGAGCCTAAATTTATTTATAAAGATCACTACAGGGATAAAAACGATTAAAAAAAAAAAAAAATTTTCGATTTTTGAGAATTGAAAATTTATAAGTCATTTTTAAAAAGTGCATAAAAACTGCATTTTTGATGATATTGAAAAATAAAAAAATACGTATACGCTTATTTTCGAAGTAGAATAATATAAAAAATTTTTAAGCAGTTCGGAGAGATAGGTGCAGTCGGTCTGCATAATTTGAGATGGAATCGGTCATATACTAAAAATGAATTTAACAAAGAAATATTTCTTAATGATTCCCTAGTGGGAATCAGTTTTGCTAGTAACAGCAAACAACTGCTAATAACTGTTATAAATAGTTTAGTTTGAGACAGAATTAGCGGTTATTTGCAGTTAATGGTAGTTATTTGCAGTTATTAACAATTATGAACATTTATAAGCACAACAATTTTGTACAATACAATTTTTAAAAATTAAGATAATAGTACCACTTATTTGCAGTTATTTTTAGATTTTTGCAGTTATTTACCGTTATTTCCGGATTCTTGCAGTTATTTGCAATTATTTTTTGATTTTTGTAGTTATTTACAGGAACTTGCAGTTGTTTATAGTTAATAATAGTTACTCATAAAAATTTATTGTCTTGAAAATTTTTTACTATGTATAAAGAATTAAAAAATTTTTTAAAAAGCGTATAATTGTTAATAACTGTCAATAATTGCAAGAAATTGCGAATAACTGTAAATAAACGCAAATAACTGCTAATAACTGTTAATGAAATAGCAAATAACTGCTTATGAATGCTAATAATTGCTAATAACTGCTAATTACTGATGATAACTGCTATTAACTGCAAATAACCGCTACTTCTGTCTCAAACTAAACTATTTATAACAGTTATCAGCAGCTTTTAGCAGTTATTTCCCTACTGAAAAATATATATGAGATCTCATATGAGATCTCATATATACTTTATATTTTCAACCCCTACTGAAATATCTATATGAGATCTCATATGAGATCTCATATAGATATTTCAGTAGGGGTTGAAAATATAAAGTATATATGAGAACTCATACGAGATCTCATATGAGATCTCATATATATTTCTTTGTAGGGTTGAAAATAGAAAATATATATGAGATCTCATACGGGATCTCATATGAGATCTCATATATATTTTTTAGTAGGGTTGAAAATGTAAAATATAAATGAAATCTCATATGAGATCTCATATGAGATCCCATGTGAGATCTCATATGAGATCTCATATATATTTTTCAGTAGGGTTGCAGTTATTAACAATTATTTTTAATTAATAACAGTTATTAGCAAAATCGATTTCCACTAGGGGTATTATTAACTTCTTATCTAAATTTTCCAGTATTTTTCGTATAATTTGAAAAATGAAAATAATAATAATTATTTTTATTATAATACATGAAATTTCACATATTAAATAATAATTATTATATTAATATAATAATAATATAATAATAATAATCAAACAGACATTTTAATTTTCATAACATCAGCTTTTGAAGACACAAGACACAATGCGTCTTTTACGATTCGCTTCTATTACACTTGCGCAATAGACAGTGTCAATGTGTAAGCAAACCAAGTATACAGAAGGAATATAAACATGAGATACGAAAATAATTCAAATGATTCACCAATTTATTATATGTATATAATATATTATAGTGTCAACGGAGTTACATTTTTATTATAAATACTTCAAAACTCTTACTTAAAATTTAATTTACGTACTACATGCATTTCTATATTAAAAAGCATAGATTTAAATTGACTTTTTTACTTATATCATTATTTTACGGATTGCCGCATTCGTAAACAACAGGTGTCGACGGAGTTACATGTAATAAAAATACACAATTTTTTTCAAAATTTTTTATTATACGCTTTATAAACAAGCATTAAATTGCCTATGTTTCAAATTATCAGTTGAAAGTAACAAAAAAATATAAACTTTCGACTAACATAAAGAATATGGAACGTTGAAGAAACACCTTATTCGAGAGAAATTAAATTTTTTATTGAAACTCTGTCGACAAAATTTTTGTATGGGAGAACAATCTTAATGGTTTACTTACATATTATATAGATTCCAATTGAGCGCCCGGATTCGATAACTCGCCGCGCCTAATGTAATCCTTATGGGACGCGGCGAGTTATCGAATCCGGACGCTCAATTATGCTCTATTTGACTTTTAGTTAACTAAGTAAAACTAAAACCTAACAGTTTATCATGATATACTTTGGGATATATAATCAATTAGTAATAATTCACGGAGTGCAAATTTTTATTTTTTACCTGGAGACGTTGACAGAGTTACATTTTCAGTTGTTTCAACGTATATCCTTACTGTGAAAAACTGATTCAGTGGTAATATAATTGAAATTATATTAAATCAAGGTTAAAATTATCATTTAACGCTTAGGTTTCTTTCTTAAATGTATCTTTAAAGTAGATTCACTAGAGAAAATAAATTTGGCATTTACATAAAGAAACAATTATATACTTAAATTAGATTCGAGAGTGTTGGAGTCCCTGTGTATTTGTTACGTTTGTACTCGAATTAGATTCAAGAGGGTTGGAGTCCCTGTGAGTTTCTTACGTTTGTACTCGAATGAGATTCGAGGGGTTCAGAACTCTGATTCAATTGTAATGTAATAATTGTACAGTTTGTACAATGTGTAGTTGATCGTAATGTGATGATTGTACAGTTTGTACAATGTGTAGTTGTTCGTAATGTAATGATTGTACAGTTTGTACAATGCGTAGTTATTAAAATGATCTTTGGTTAACTTTAAGTATAACCTTTGACTTCGCGTTAGCACGAGAAAAAGATTTTATTTAAACTAAGCCGAGACACACGTGTTATCTCTAAAGGTGTTGCGCAAAAACTGACTTGCCGAAAAAAGAAAGCAAAAAAGCATTCCCACTGATCCCTCTCCCCAGGCGCGTAAGAAACGCGCGAGGAAGGAAGGACCAGTGGCTGTAAAGTGCTGCCACCTCCCAATATACGTGTGACAACAGAACATAAGTATTTAAATAAATTATGTCGTTGCATAATAGCTTTAATTATATTCCAAGTAGTGATTAAGAATCACAAAGTAATAAAGCGAATAATGGTTTAAAAAAACGAAAAGTTGCTAAAAAAATTAGGAAAAAAAAGAATCTCGAAAATTATAGTCAACAAAAAAGACATGTTACACTTAATTCAATTTATTCCACTGGTACATCCTAATTTTTTTTAAATCTCACTACTAGTGAAAATAATCATACTTTAATTTCGAATGAATCTGATATCGAATAAAATTTTTGTGTTATTACTGTGTTATAGTAGAAATGTGTTATTTTAATATAGTTAATCGATTGATGTTAATTATTAAAAACATTTGTGAAATAATATTCGTTTAAATAAAAAAAATGATTATAAATCGACAGTTGAATTCTTTTGTTTTTATTGTTAAAAATGATAATAGCATAAGTCCATCAACACTTAAAACTTTTAAATTTCTAAATAGAATAAGAATAGCATAAGTCACAAATGCTGAAATGTTTTTTATTATAATAAAAAAAATCGAAACAATGTTTTCATGTTTTGGTGAACTATAAGAAAAAACGTTGTAATCTATCAATCTAATGTACTATAATTTTAAAAACTTTTTCTTGACTTTTTTATTGATTTATAACTTTAACATAAAAAATCTCGAAATTAGAAGTATGTGACTTATGCCACTCTCATTATAACCCACACACATATATGCATATATAAAGTAAAAGCATTAAGAAATAATTGAAAAAAACGATAAAAACATTTATAAAAATAGTTTTATACCCCGGTAGAAAATGAAACGCTTTTGTTACCATTTTATGGCCATTGCTTCAAAATGAAGAGCTGAAAACGGGCATTTTTTATGGCCATTATTTTAACCAATATGAAACGTTTTTTCACCTATATTCCACTAATATGTTACACGTATTTTCAAAGATTAAAATGTAAATCTTAAAAACAGAAAAAATACTTATAATTAGATCTATATAATTATTTGTGTTTGAGACAATTTATCGTCCATTTTTTTGTATTCATTAAACATATTTTATAATTTAAACGTGAATGAAAAGATGTATTGGATTTATAGGTTAAAATATTTCTAGGTAAATGCCCACTTTATGGACAACATATTTCTATTAGCATTTTTTGTTCATACAAAAAATGAAGGCTCTGCAGATTCGGCAAAAATTGACTATTTATTAGCTAATATTGATATGACAAAATATTACTATTAATAATGACCATGAATTGTATTATATACTATTTTTTATGTTCACATTTCTACCAGGTATACTTTAGTTTTATTTAGCAAAAAAAATTAAATACAAGTATAATAAAAAATAAATAAAAATACTCACATTCTTAATTCTGCTATTTTTTCCAATATTGGGATATATTTGCTCCATGTTACTAATTGAACGAGTTTGCCAATTTAAAGTTAAATGCTTCCCTTTAACTTCATCGACGAAACCTATCAAATCACTGAAAGAATTTTGATAGTGATTTAATTTGGTAATCAATATTTTTTTTTAAATGAAATTATGAATAAGTATAAAAAACATACACCATATAGTCATCCATTTTGATATCATGAATAACATCGTTTGGTGTGAATCGATTGGCCATGTTTGAACTGAAATATTAAAATTAATCATATGAAATATTAATATTAATTAATATATAATATTTTGAAGATAAAAGTATCAATATAAAATTAAAAAGATAAAAAACTTATAATTTTTATATCATCATAATTATAGATTTAAATACTATTTATACACAAAAATTCTTTAATAAAAGTTAACAAAATTTATTTGCTTTATTTCCAAAATAAATAATTGACCATAAGATGGATCTTCATTAATCAGTGTTTTCAAAGCAGTGTTTATTTGGTAATAAATTTTTCCTTGAATCGTAAAACAATATGGACCTGGTTCCATTGTTAAAACTAAAAATATTTGCATTAAATGATGCAAAAGATAATAAATTATTATATTGTCGTATATTTGTAAAAAAAAAGGTCTTTAGATTTTTCGTGACTACCTTGAAATAACCTTTTTAACTCTTCGAGAAAAAGTCCTACTCTTTTAAAATTCACTTTTCCATGATTACAACAGTCATCAAAAGAATTTTGAGAAGTAATTTTTTCTTGTTTAAAATGTAGTGCACCATAGTAAACACATGAAACATTCATTTTATCTATATAATTCTTTTCAACAGAATGCTGCCATTAATTGAATAGTATTTTTCTTAATTATAATTTTTTGAGACATTTATAAAACTTACAAAAACAGTTCCTCTTGTACAATAAATTCATTGTTTTATTAATGAAAAAATGATATTATTTAAATTTAATGAATAAATTTGTCATTCATAGAGAAAAATTAAAATTAATTTATTTAACAATCGCGCTAAATTTGAATTTTCTCCATAGATTATTTGTTTATTTATCTTTATTATTTATTCAAAAAAAATAATCTTACACATTTATCAAACACAAAAATTATTCTTATGAAAGTACATTAAAAGGTAAAAATATATATACAAAAAACAAATTATTCATGACTTTAAAATTATTTTACTACACATTTTATTAGATTAAAAAATACTACTTACTTTATTTTTATTACATGTTAGTTTTGCAGCTGATTAGATCCATTCCTTTACAGATTTTAATGATTTCTCTTTTGATTATTTACACGTTACAAAGTCGATTAATGATAATTGAGGTTATTCATATTAATGATGTGATGAACAATATACACTGAAAATAAAAAATAAGCGAGGTTAGCTTGGGTGTGCTATCGCTTATGGTTGATTGCATTTCAAATCCAACAGCCTGTATACACTCAAGTCACCAATCACTGCACCGATGGAGTATATTATTCTACTTGGAAAATAAGGAGACACGTATTTTTTTTTTGCCGAAATATCAAAATTGCATAAGATATATGCACATTTGAAAATTGCATACAAAAACTAAATGTTCAAACTGAAAATGTTCACAGTAACTTTAGAGGGGTACTGTTTTACCAATTTTCAATAGATTATGGTAAACCTTTTTTTGATTTATTTTGTTTTGAGCCTTCTTCAATTCAGCGCAAGAAATTTAAAAAGAAGAGTAAAAAATGACTCAGATATATGCATTTTACCAAAAAATGCACTTTTTATGCACATGCATTTTTCTCACAAAAGTCATCTTTTTTTCGCTGAAATTTTTTTGGCTGACAGAGGACCAAATTACTTATCTAATGGTACCGGTTTGATCCCGTATTTTTTGGTTTGGAGCGAGAAAAAAATTCACAAATTTTATTGTTGAAAAATACTTGTATATACGTTCAGAAGTCTTAAGCAATCTATATTCAAACGATTAACATACGTGTCTCCTTATTTTCCAAGTAGAATAACATACTCTATTGGTGCAGTGATTGGTGACTTGAGTGTTTACAGGCTATTGGATTTGAAATGGAATAGCCATATAGTTTTTACTAAAGTGACGTACAGTGAATTATATTTGCAGACTGTTCTTAATAATTTATCTGCATAATTAGAATCATTTTAGGAGACTTTGTATTAGCTCATGTTGCAGAAAAATAAAAATGGACCGCTTCAATAGCCTGATCACTGTAAAAACCTTGACCTCAATTTTCTTTAATACAATATTTTACATAGAAAATGTAAACATTGTTAGAGGGTTTTTCGGATTTCGACCGAGTAAGTTGTGGTTAAAGATATCGACGTTTTGTGAACATTACAACGGTTGGTATCCTAAACCACAACTTACACGATCAAAATCCGAAAAAAACCCTATAACAACGTTTAACATTTACCGTGAAAGCTTTGAATCCAAGAATACAAATAATTTTGTATTGAGGAAATCAATCTTCCTGAATTTTTTGGTGTGCGTTGAAGGAGCGAACTCTCTAATTCATAGATTTTAAGATTTGAATTCGAGATATTTAAGTTCTAATGTAATTATATGACTTTATGAATATTTTTTTCTGAAAATTTAGAAATTTTCCTAAAAAAGGTATTAATAAACATAAAGCAAAAAATGCTTATTTGTGGAGCTAGAAATAATTAAAAAGTGTCAAAAATCGAAAAAATCAGGAAATAGCCAATCTTTGATATTGTATAGCTCCAAAAATAAGCGCAGAAATAATCTAAAAAAAATCAGGGTAGTTTGTGGGCTAGATTCAGCGGAAAAAAAATGTTGGTTAGGCGATTTGTCAGAGAATTGCCCTTTTATGTGTATGATATATATATATATATATATATATATATATATATATATATATATATATATATATATCAACAATTGTAATTAAAAGTTATGTATGAAGCTATTATTATTCTTATCATAAGTAAAACAAATAAGGAAATTTTCTAATGTTAATTTTGTTACTACAGTTAGTCAAATAAAATTAGTTGACAATTATTTTTGCTATCATCGGTTTGTTTTGAATTCAATGGTTCTGTTTGTTAATTGTAATTCAAGTGCATGATTACCAGTAAAAATTGAAAGTAGCATGGATTATCATAAATTTAGGGATGCCAAAAGTTAGTACTGTTTTTAATTTCTTTTTTTTAATTGCAGATGACGTTTATGGAAAGAATTAAAAACAACAAACATTTTTCCATGTCAAGTGGACCATGTAAGTAATTTTTAAAAATAAGTATGAGAAATAATAAATTTTTTAATAATATTACATCCAATAAAAGATTAAATGATATTCAGTTTATGAGATTTAATAAATAAAACTTAAAATTAATTATTTAATATGGTATCTCATATGATAAAAGGCAATATTTTCTTTAGTAAGATATGTTACATACGTCTCTTTATGGTGATTAAAAGTAGAATGCAAGAGTGCAATTTATAGAATATGCAACAAAAAAAAAAAAATAAAATAAAATTACATTATTAGAAATAGCTCGATGGTTAAATGTTTACTTTTGGTGCGAGGTACTCCACAGGGATGCAAAATTACTCAAAAGTGCAATAAAATCGTGCTTTGGTTCAATCTAGTTCAAAAAATTTTTTTTAAATATATTTTAGACTTCTTTCTGTGTCTCCTAATATAATCCGTTTCCTATACTGCGTTACTCAGTTTTTAGCGAGAGATAGGCAAAATGCTGTCAATTTCGAATTTCGTATTTCAAATTTTTTCATATGATATATCATATGATGTTTCATATGATATATCATATGTTATATCATTAGAACGTCAGTGGCGTAACCGGTTAAGGCGCACGCCTTATACGATCTCTACACTTCCGCTCCGAGCGGTCGGAGGTGTTCGATTCCCCATGAAAACATTTGAAATTTTTTTCAGGTTTTTTTCATCGGAAAAAGAATCCCTGAGTGCGATGGGTTAATGTTCCTGGCGTGGGTTTTCTCCTGGGGGAGTTTTCCCTACGTCACAGGTCTAGGCCTAGGCAAATGCAGAAACCTACCGTAGAAATCTACTTACCGACTGCTCTTGTAACGTGGCAGTCCAAGATTTCTCGGGGATGTGGGTAGTATTAAGTTAGTTAGCTTAGGAAATAAGAGATAGGATAAAAAATAGAAATAAAGTAAAAATAGGAAAGTAAGGTAAAAAATAGGAAAAAAGGGGTAGGAACGTCCTCACACTGAGGTGGTGAAGGATGTGGTGCTAAGCCTAGATGTAGGCTGCGCCGGACCACTAGGGCATATGTTATATCATGTGAAATATCATGTGAGATCTCACATGAGCTTTTCCAGTAAGGAATAACTTTATTTTTTAATCAGTTTCTTTTACGTTTACAAGAGGAATCACGACGAAGTGTGCCCTATTGAAAATAAATACGTATCTTTGTTACGTATCACAGATACGTATCATAATTACTTAATCCATACGTAACAAAGTTCTCGAATTTGTTACATATTATGAGATATGTATTTGATATTGATGATACGTAGTTTCAATACGTTTTACAATGGAGTATACTTAACTAAGCTAAGTTCCATGGTAAATAGATGTAATCTCAATACGTATTTAATGCGAAATTTTAAATTGCAGTTTTGGGCTTGAATGCGCATTGCTGGTAGAAACACGTAATTTCAAGCACAAGATACGTATCTTTTGTGACCAAAATTACGTATTTTTACCTTTTGATATATATTTGAATCCGAAACTACCCTAGTGGAAATCGAATCTGTGAATAACTGGAAATAACTGGAAATAACTGGGAATAACTGGGAATAACTGTTATAAACTGTTCAGTTTGAGACAGGAATAAAATAATAAACAGTTATTCCCAGTTATTCCCAGTTATTCCCAGTTATTCTCAGGTATTCCTAGTTATTTACAGTTTAGCTTAAAAATAATTTGAAAAAACAAAGGTATGAATAACAGTTATTCCCAGTTAAGCTAAGGAAAGAGAAATAGAAAAAAGAATTATTTTCAACTAAATTAAGAATAACTGAAAATAAATGGAATAGCTGAAATTAACTAGAAATAAGTCTTATAGTGCCTCTAATTTCTAAAATTATTTCTAAACTAAACGGGAAATAACTGGGAATAACTGTTATTCGTACCTCTGATTTTTTAAATTATTTCTTAACTAAACTGAAAGTAACTGGGAATAACTGGGAATAACTGTTATTCCTGTCTCAAACTGAACAGTTTATAACAGTTATTTCCAGTTATTCACAGATTCGATTTCCACTAGGGTATGATTAAAAATTACGTATCTTTCGCATCAAATGCATATTTTTGACATGGGGTTTTCACTATGAAACCTGTCTCATAGATATACTGTCGTTCACAAAAACTTGGCCACTTAAGAAAAAATTATAAAAAATTAATACTTTTATATCTTAGCGAAAAATGAATGAATCTGAAAAATTCCAACGGGATTGCAAAGTTTACATTAAAAACCATCAGAAAATGCGAGTTCTGATCTAAAAAATTTAAATATCAATCTTTTAAACATAAAAAAAAACTATTTAAAAAAAGTTTTGTTCTTTCATTTTAATATTTGTGCCATTCTGTCGAAAATTGTCGGTGATAGAAAATTAAAAAAAGAGATAAGAGATACAATACTTTACTAAAGAATGAGAGGTTAAAGATTACTGTTCGTCTATTTTTAAAAGAGTTATGGTCGTTTACGTGAAAAAAATGAAGTTTTTTTAACAGATGATATCTCGAAAAGGATGCTTTAGAAAAAAAAACGCTGCCAAGTGCTTTGGCGCAATGCTTTCTCAAAGAGCTCTTTGAGTCAGAGTAATTTGATTTTATTTTTTAAAATGTGATTTAAAATACAATTTCTATTCAAGAAAAATTAGTAAATATGAGAGAGTGATTAGGAAATAGGAAGAGAGAGTCAAGGATGTATGAATATATTTTAAAAATGCGGATCAATCTGAGATATAAGGACAGAGAAAAAGTGAGGAAGTAAGAAAAGAGTTAGTGAAAGCGTTAAATCAGAAATCAAAAGAAGTAATCAAAAAGCTACTCTAAGAAAATTATTTTTTTTAAACTTTTATTATAAAGACAGTAGCAAATAGCTTGTATACAAATTTTACTACTTACTCAAGAGTATTAGCAACAATTATCATATGTATTTTTACATATTTTTTGACAAAGAAAATGGTGGCGTAGCTATTTTTTTTATGACTGTCTTTGGTAAGACACCAGAGCCAAGTAAACAGCTTAAAATAGGTATTTTTTAGTAGGTATAAACTCGAAGCGTCCGGCAAAAGGAGGATAAATAATTTTTGTTATTCAATTATTAAGAAATAATAAATTTTTTTTTTTTTAAATTTTGGTGGCTTCCACGTACGCCGGTAATTGGCTTCTACGTATTCCCCACACCTTTATTTATTCCAATTCCAAATTTTCCCCCCTTCCCACCCCATTCCGCATTTGCCCGGGGTAATGCCCGTGAAGAAGGAAAAACCCTGTAGCCAAACCCAGTGGGATAAATGCTTAGGGAAAACCTTCTCCGGAATGGGTCGGTGTATATAGCGAATTCGGTATTAGGTGACCCTTGTACAAGGGCACCTACACCGTATTTTGCCACACCTTCCGCTCGCATTGTCATGTGGCCAGCACACCCAAGCGACCGTCACACAAAGAAAGTCAGAAAAGGCCGCTCGGGGTTCTTTGGAGCGGTCACCCATCCAAGTACTAACCGTGGCCAATGCTGCTTAACTTTGCAGATCGCCTGGCGCGCGCCGAACCACTCGGCCAATGCGTCGGTTTATTAAGAAATAATATTTAAATAAAATAAAAACGTTACAATATATATATATATATATATATATATATATATATATATATATATATATATATATATATATATATATATATATATATATATATCATCCTATATTATATAGTTATATTAAAAATTCAGTTTCAGCCCCCCGTGCCCCCCGTGCCCCTCCACAGCTCCCAATAATGTTTTGTAAGAAATTCCTACAAAATAACGTAAAATTGTTCGTAATTCTACGATATTTTGTAACCATTTACTTCGTGTATAGGTCTCCCACCCCCCCCCGTGCCCCCCATGCCCCCCCCGTAGCCCCCCCCACATCACCCCCCCACTGCCCCCCACTCGTGTAATGACTCGTATAACAGTTTATATTATTATATAACTTGTATGCATTATTATGTTAATTAATATAATGTGGTATATCTAATAAAAAACGAAATTATATTTTTAATAATAAAATTTTATTATATAATACTTTGATATTTATACATTAATAAAATTATTAATAGATAAAAAAATTTGTTTTTTATATTATTAATTAATGAATTAAGACTTCTTGTTAAAACATTTACATGAAGAATAAGTAATTATATTTATAAAACACATGATATATCTGAAAAAACAAATAATAATTTAATTATGATTGTTTATTTCTATAAATAAACAATCGAGTTTCCACACCACCTTACATTTTAAACCTTTGTTATATGTTTATAATAAATTATTTTAAAAATTAACATTCAAATTTCATTATTTTAAAAGTTAATATTTAAATTAACAATAAATCTATAAATATATTAAATGAATATAAAGAAAATAGGTTTATAATGTAGCGGTATCGTTAACGGCGCGTTGTGATTTTTTTTATAGTGGAAACCTTCGCCAGTAGCCCTAAAAACCACTTTTTATATAATATATATTATTTTATCTTATAGTTTTTGTATATGTTTCACTGTATTTTGTAATATATTAAAAAGTTAAAAAAATGTTTTAAATAACTAGTGTTTGAAAAAATTTTATAATTTTAATATAATAATTGATATATCATAAAATTCATTATTTTTTCAATAAAATTTATAAATATTTTTATTAAAATGTTTAACATTTTATATAATTATTAAATAAATCTTAAATCACAATGTATAATTTAAATTGAAAAAAATTTAAATATAATAATTGATATATCATAATGTTTGTGAAGTCTTTTAAGATTTAAAGGATTATTTTGTTATAATTCCTATGTAATATCTTTTTACTTGCTTTTACATTTTAAAAGATATATCATAATTTTTTCAATATTTTAAATGAAATGATAAACATTTTAAAAAATATATACAATATTTATATATGTTTTAACTAAAATTTTAAAAAATATTATTAATGGATAAGATTAAACATTATGGATTTATGAAAATATAAATAATATTACTGTTAATAATTTTTTTTATGTATTTTTTTCACTTACAGTATCATGAACCTTTTTGTGTTTCTTTAAAGAATCTAATCTATGAAAACCTTTCCCACAATATTCACATATATGTGAATATATATCTTGGTGTATCTTCAAATGTCGTATTAAATGATCTAATCTTGAATAACTTTTTGTACAATATTTACAAATAAATTTCTTATTATTTTTATCATGATTATCTATATGTCTTTTTTAATGTTTTCTATTTTTCATAATTAATCCACAAATAGTACATGTTGCATCAATTATTGAATGATTCTTCTTTATATGAATAGTATAATAATTTTCATTTGCAAATGTTAAATTGCAAATTTTACATGTTATTGAATTTGTATACCAAATAATCATTTAAAAATTTTTATATAGTTTTAAATTTATTATAATTTTGATCATTAATATCATTTAATTAATAATATGTTATTTTTTCACTTATATATTGTACGATATCACTATTTTTTTATTCATATTCAATACATAAAATAAATTATATTATAAATGTATAACTAATCTATGTAATATTATCTATAAAATAAAGTGGTTCTTAGGGCTCTTGGCGAGGGTTTCCACTAATCAAAAAATCTAACGCGCCGTAACGTTACCTCTATATTTCACACAGTTAAAATATATTAGTTAAATTAAAATCTATATTTAAATATTGAAAAATTTATACAATTAAATTAAATATATGAATGCAATTCATCATAATAACTAGTTTGAAATGTAAGGTGGTGTGGAAACTCGTTTAGTTTATAAGGTATAAACAATCATAATTAAATTATTATTTGTTTTTCAGATATATCATATAATTTATAAATGATTAATTTTTCTTTTATTGGTAAAATATATGTAGAATATGAATAATCACCAATGGGGGTTGTGAGCAGAGCGAGCAGGGGGTACCCCTAGTATATATATATATATATATATATATATATATATATATATATATATACATATTGGGACGTTTTCATTTTATTCAATAGTATATTATTCACCTAGGGTGTATAAACAAAAAATGTCTTTAATCGTGTGTATATATATATGATCGTGTACCCACAACGACTATTTGCAAGAGCGATGTTGCCCAATTATGAAATTACATGTAAATTTTATATATATCTATCTATATATATATATATATATATATATATATATATATATATATATATATATATGAAAAAAAATGTTTTTTTCTGGTTTTTCATACATAAGATATAGCACTATTGCTATTTTTTTATTCTCGATTATCTATTCATGTAGCGAGTTCATGATCTAAGTCTTCCGCAAGGCCTGAATCCATAGTCGTGTCTTGAGTATTAAGTGTGACTTAAAACTTAAGTATCGTTACTTGAGTATCAGTTGTTACTTCAATTAACCTCTTCATGTAGCTTAAGAGCATGACGGAGCTGTCTGCCTTCTAATAATATTTGCATTCCTAACTTATTAATAAACGATGCGTTTAATGGAGTTTTTTTGCTACAAAGAAAAAATTAGTAAGATAAAACTCTAGTGCGGACAACTCAAGAAATCCATCAGAAAACTATACATGAAAAGTTATAATAAAAACTTTCAATGTATCGTATTTTAAGGTTAGGTTTGTCGAGCTTGACATCTATTTTCCATTCCAAGTTCATAAAAAAATAACAAGTCCAAATGATTTTTTATTTTAATAAAAATTATTAGTTTAGCATAGCTTCAGTGCGGACAAGTCATTATATTTGTCTAGTTTATGAATTTGAAAAGATATTGATAAAATAAAAAAAGCAAAACTCGATTGCTGCAGCTCCGACATCCCGTTAAGTATAATAAATATTTTGTAACAACTGATACTCAAGTAACGATACTTAAGTTTTAAATCATACTTAATACTCAAGACACGACTATGAATTCAGGCTTTACGGAATACTTGGTTCATGTACTTGCTATATGAATAGATAATTGAGAATAAAAAAATAGTAATAGCGCTATATCTTATGTATGAAAAACAAGAAAAAAAAACATTTTTCTTCATATATATGTATATATATATATATATATATATTTATAGAATTTACATATAATTTAACAATTGGGCAACATCGTTTTCGCAAAAAGTCGTTATAGGTACACGATCATATATATATACACACGATTAAAGACATTTTTTGTTTATACACCATAGGTGAATAATCTACTATTGAGTAAAATGAAAACGTCACAATATGTATATATATATATGGGACGTTTCACGTCAACTCACCGAACAAAAAAATAAAATTCGTTGCAAATCTGTGAAGATGTTTCATTTCATACCCAAAATATACAAAAAAATTTTCAGAGGTATAAATCAAATGGATTAAGAGTAATGAGTAATGAAATATTATGATTTTTCAAAATTTTTTGTAAATTCATCAAATTAATTATTGTTTTACTCAAAAACTAAGGGTCCTAGAGATTTACTCATTAAGACATTTCTTGTTGAAAATTAAGCGTAGAATCTTAACAAATTTTTTCAAAGCTCAAGATTGCTATCTTCTGATTGGTCCATTTTGTAATTTCATGTAATTTGCAATTACTTGAGTTCAAGCAGGTTGATTTCACTCCTGTTGGAGTATGTTATGTCTTCTGATAACATCTTGAAGTAAGCTTTTTCTCAACTTGGGTGGACCACTAGGAGAGGAGCTATAGAACTTTGAATATTGAAAAATTTTTAATTTTGAATTTAACACATATATCTACATTTTGTTCTTCGATGTTCATAGATAATACAATATACGAATGCATGATTGTCTAAATATCTTAACATTTATCTATTTCTTTATGATGCAAGTGTTCATTTTGATTCTTAATTGAAATATTAATTATGCATTACGTACACATCATCAAGATACACTCATAACCAAAAAAATTTTATTTGTTTCAATAAATTGTCATTATAACTAACTTTTGCATACGTATTCTAAAATTATTTTAATATATATATATTTAGGAATTGAAATTTATATTATATATCTGAAAATAAAAAGGATGAAGTTAAATAAATTCTATACAGATAAAATTTATTTAATATAAAAATTTATTACAAAATGAAAGAATCTGTTATTTGTGTATTGTGTAACTTGTAACAAGTAATTCTTAATTTATCTCCATTCTAATGACATTTTAATTTTTAAATACTATTTCAATTTAAAAAAAAAAATTATGAGTAATTTTTTTTCAGAAAAATGTTACTCAATAATGATAATGTTTATTTTAATTATTCAGTAAATAAACAGATCACAATGACTGTTACTCTAGTGTCTTTTAGAATCATATTTTAAACCAATATTTAAAGCTAGTTTGTTTTATCTTAATCATTTCAGTTTGAAGAAATTATTTATTATAATAGTAATAATAATAATATTAATAATAATAATACTAATTATTATTATTATTCTCATCTAATATAGAATAATCAAAATCATGAATTTTATAATGACCAATACTTTAATATTAAATATCATAATCTAAAACAATATATCAAAAGCAATATCGAAAGCAAGTTTGATTTATCTCATTAATATCATTTCTTAATAGGGAATCATCTTTAAATCCAAAAGTTTTTACTCATTAATATCATTACTTGATAGGGAATCATCTTTAAATTCAAAAGTTTTTACTGAATGGAACCTTTGTTTAAAACATAATAAATTGAAAAATGCTTGTGTCTGCGTACATATTCTGTCTCAATGTTCAAAAAAGAACAATGAAAGAAGAAAATTTAATACATCTTATTAATAGTATATTCCATGTATTCCAATTATTTAAGATTCTCATAATTATTTCTTATTAAAATATTTTGATTCTGTTTTCAATTTTATTCCAATAACTATAAATTTTTATTCTTTTTAAAATAATTGTTTTAAATAATATTACTAAATTAGACATCCATTAAATTGAAAATCTCAAGTGTATTTTAAGTAAAAAATATTTTGATGCTTACATCTTATCTCCTTTATATCTGTAATGTTATACAGTAAGAAAGTAACAGAAACCTGTAAAAAGATAACAAAAAAACTCTTTAGCTTGACAGCTTTTTAATGATATGAAACAATTTATTTTTTACCTGAAAAGAAAACCGAAGTTTCAAAGATGATTTATTCAAAAACTGTAGCAAAGTTCACTGATTATAAATTTCTTTTGTATATTGTTGAACATAGCAAGAAACATTATTGTACAAGTTGACCAGGTTTACAATTTCATTCAGTGTCCGTGATCAGTAGATGTAAAAATTCAATATCAATACCAACTGTTCTAGTCGAATACATCATATGTAAGAATGTTATATTTGCATTTATTACTGGAATCACCCTAGTGGAAATCGAATCTGTGAATAACTGGGAATAACTGGGAATAACTGTTATAAACTGTTCAGTTTGAGACAGGAATAACAGTTATTCCCAGTTATTCCCAGTTATTCACAGTTATTCACAGTTATTCCCAGTTATTTACAGTTTAGTTTAAAAATAATTTGAAAAATATAAATTTGAAAAAATGAAAAAAATATATATTTTTTTTATTTTTTTTTCTATTATAAATATATTTGGGAATGACTGTTATTCGTACCTCTGTTTTTTCAAATTATTTTTAAGCTATAAACTGTGAATAACTGGGAATAACTGAGAATAACTGGGAATAACTGGGAATAACTGGGAATAACTGTTATTCCTGTCTCAAACTGAACAGTTTATAACAGTTATTCCCAGTTATTCACAGTTATTCCCAGTTATTTCCAGTTATTTCCAGTTATTCCCAGTTATTCACAGATTCGATTTCCACTAGGGCAGTTACTGTCTTTTTATTTTTAATTTAGTTTATTAAGTAAAGTTCTCTACCATACATAAAAAAACATATGCGAACTTAGCAAAGAGTCAATTCTATTGAAAAAACTGTCGTGAATTTTTCTAGTAAATTATTCGCTAAGTTTTTGTTTTATTTCATCTAGTAAATAATTCCCATAAAATATTTACGTGAATGAGTTAATAATAAATAATTAAGCAGTAAATAATAAATATATTATTACTCGTTGTCAAAATGCGCAGTAATGATTGCTCAAATGAACAGTAAGGGTTATTATTATTAAGAATTATTTACCTGGATAATAAACGTGAATTATTCACATTATAAAATGAAACAAAAATCACGTGAATAATTTATAAATTCATTATTCAAGCGTTTTGTTTTGGCGATAGAAATTTTCTTTTTCCATACTCACTTTTTTTCATTTTCTTAACATTATTTCATTTTATTATTATTCTTATTATTTTTATCATTTTACTTAATTTAAAAGGACACGAGACTCTACTAGACGTGTTTGTATAAATTGTTTATATCAGGGATGTTGCTCCTGAGCGATAAACTATATATTGCTGTCTTTGTTTAGCACATTGATTTTATATCTTCTATCTTTGTAATAAAGCGTTGATACAGTTTGCAGAGCAGCCCCCCAGTTAACCAAACATTGCTTATAGATCACGGAACGGTGAAGCAGATAAATTGACAACGCACGGACAATTGAGAAATGTATAAATTATCAATTTATTTATTAATTTATTATGATGAAATATTTTTATTATTATTAAAAACTTAAAATAGATTTTCAATAAGCATAAAATGAGCAATAAAATAGTCTCTTTAATTTACGACAGTTTTCATTCGTCAAGAATAAAAATTTATTTGAGATAATTAACAATTACAGTTTTTATGAATATTGAGAAAACTAAGTAACGAGCAATTTTTTAATAAACATTAATAATGAGCATTTAATTTTTCATCGATTTATGTATTAATACACAATTCGTATTCACCAATCAGAGAGGTTCATTGAGAGCGCGGTGGCGTAATGGATAGAGCTCTTGCCTTCAACGCGGAGGGCATGGGTTCGAATCCTGGCCAGGTACCTCTAACTTTTTTTTCGAAAGAAAATAAGTGTATGTGCCATTTATATCGTGACTCTTTAAAAAATCCGACCTCATTGGGTATCGGTTGATTGTTGGTTACAAAAGTGGCTGACCATCCATCGGTAGTCAAAGTTTTCGGTATGGTGGGTCTGACAGTCCTAGCCTGATGTAATGTGTTAAGCAGATGCCGGGCGGGGGACTTCCTCGACTTCACTATATATAAAAAGGTTAATCATATAGAGGACAATATCCTTTATATATTAATCTTTTTTTTTTTTAAGGGAAAAAAAAAAAAAGAGGTTCATTGGGTCTTGTTCGCGAGACAGTTACAGTTGCAGAATACGGGCCTGGTTGCTAACTTCGCAGATACCTTGAGCTCCAATTCACAAACGTTGTTTATATCAATAAGTTTATAAAAATGGTATTTGCTAATTCAAAAACAAATTATAATAATTGTTGTAATCCATATAAATTAAAAAATCATAGAAAAACTAAAGCTTTACGGAAAGTAACGGAAGACATTAAAAAAGTTCTGAAAAACATTTCGTTAGATCAAAGATTATGTAGTGAATGCAGAAAATGAGCTAGAAAAGAATATAATAACATTTAACGTAATTATTCATCTATTGAATTTTTTAGAAAAAATCTTGTTTTTTAATATTAATTAATATGTTATCTTTTATGTAAATTTTGCATGCGATTTCTATGTTCTAGATAATATTAATTGTAAAAAGTGTAGTTTACAAAACTTCTGTTGAAAGATTAATAATTAGGTAACGGTTGCTTGAAAATATCAACTAAAAGATATAAATTTTCAATCTTTTCTTGATATTTAAAATTTTTATTAAGAGTAATCAAAATATATAATTTTTCAAATAAGATGCATGATTGAGATATCTTTTATTCTACTTTCATTATGTGTGATGTAACAATCATTACTCCATAGTAGTTTTATAGTTCTGTAAAAGTTGAGATTCGTTAAAAAATTCTAATAGCATTTATTAAATATTTTATTTTTATTTAAATTACTTTTAATTCGCTCTTTCAAAATCTTTTTATGTATGTCTTTTTATCTTTCTTTTTCTGTAAAATGTACCATATAAATATTTTTTATTATAGTTTGATTATGTGTGATGTAGTAATCAATATATTTCTAATAGTTTGATAATAATACTTTCTAATAGTTTAATAGTTGTTTAAAAGTTGAGATCTATAAAAAAATTATAATACAATCTATTAAATATTTTATTTTTAATTAAATTATTTCAAATTTGATTTTAAAAAATCTCTTGCATGTTTTTCTATGTATCTTTTTCAATAAGTTGTGACATATAAATATCTTTTATTATAGTTTGATTAAGTGTGATGTTGCAACAATCATTACTTTCAAGTAGCTTTTTAGTTTTGTAGAAGTTGGGCTTCGTTAAAAAATTTTAATGACATCTATTAAATATTTTATTTATATTTCAATTTTTTCAAATTGACTTTTACAATACTTGTATCTCTTCATGAATGTTTTTTTATATTTTTTTTGTAAGTTTTGTGATATGGCTTATTTCTTTGTGTGCTTTCTACTCCTTGCAGTCATGGAAGTGGATAGTGTAGAAAATTCATCTACTGCAGAATGTGTATCTAGATTTAGTAATGATTGTGTTAATAATAATTTAAATGAGATTTTAGATGAATTGATGTTGGATGATTCCTGTGCAGCGAATACTTTACCATCAGATATTATCAATGATTCTGTTGAAATACTAAATAACTTGAAATTAATTTTTCATGATTTATCAACGTCAAAAGGTATGAAAATAAAAATTTTAACAATTTTGCCAAGCACATGGAATCATAATGAAATAAAACAATATTTTAATGTTACTGATCATATGATCAAACATGCTCGCAGTCTTATGCAAGACAAAGGGATATTGTCATCACCTTATCAGAAAACAGGTTTATATTTTATTATTCTTGTGTAATTAAAATTTTCCATAAATATTTTAATTTTTAAATCTTGAATAATTTAAATTTGAAGTTGTGTTTGAATAAAAATTATCAATTAAGCATCACTTAATATCAACATTTGAAATATTCTCTATTCTACTTAAATAATATAAGATGTACTTCTAGTATAATCATAACATTCACATTATTCTTTATTATCTTTACTATTTAAATGAAATATGTTTACGTATTTGAAATAAAATTAGCTATGATTACTGAATAGTTATTAAAACAATGCCAGACAAACAAGAGTTCTTTATAATGAATACTATCGTGAATATTTAATTTTATATGAAATATTTTCTGTTTAGGTAAATCTACATCTTGTGAAATAATCTCTTCAGTTACAAACTTTTATTTAAGAGATGATGTAAGCTGGACCATGCCTGGTATGAAAAATATTATATGTGTAAAAAATAGTAATGGAATGAAAGAGAAGCTTCAAAAACGATTGATTTTGTTGAATTTAAAGGAATTATACGAACTTTATAAATTAGAATTTCCTGAAAATAAAATTGGTTTCACAAAATTTACTTTATTCCGTCCTAAAAACTGTGTATTAGCAGGAAGCAGTGAAACTCACAGTGTATGTGTCTGTCCGTATCATCAAAATGTAAAGTTAATGATTTTAGGTAATTTTATTTATTGTGATCATACATCTTAATATAAGTAATAATAATTTTAATTTTGATGGCTTATTTTATTTCCAGATAGTCATTTAGCTGATTTAACAAAAAATGAAGAACAAAAAATAACATCCTATACAGATTGTTTTGATTATTTAATATGTGAATCACCATCTGACTTATGTTATTTCAACACATGCGAGAAATGTCCACCATCTATGAATCTAGAGAAATTTTTATTAAAAGTTTTTGAAGAGAATTATGTTACCTCAATTTCCTTTAAGCAGTGGGTTAATAATCCACATACTACTTTAGAAACTTTAATCAAAGATACGTCTGAATTTGTAACATATTTTTCTATGAAAGTTAAAGAATTACTTCCTCATGCATTTATAGCATCAAAACAATCTTTGTATTCGAGAACATTAAAGGACAATCTGGAATTAAATGATTTTCAAATAATTGTGGATTTTGCTGAAAATTATGCATTCACAATTCAAGATGCTGCTCCTGGTTTCCATTGAAACAATAACCATGCTACAATCTATAATGTTGTAATTTATTATAGAGATAATGAAATTACTAAACATAAGAGTTTGGTTATAATTTCAGATTGTTTAATTCATGATGCTGTAGCAGTTTATTCGTTCCATAAAATAATTATTAATTATTTGAATGATGAATTTTCCTCGATAAAAAAGATCTATTATTTCTCTGACGGTGCCCCTCAACAGTATAAAAATTATAAAAACGTAATCAATTTAGCTCATCATAAAATGGACTTCGGTTGTGATGCTGAGTGGCACTTTTATCCAACAGCCCATGGAAAAGGTCCGTGTGATGGTCTTGGGGCAACAATAAAAAGAGGAGCTCTTAGAGCAAGCCTTCAGAGCTCAACAGTAAACCCAATTCTAACTAGTGAAGATCTATTCAATTGGTTAAACACAACTGAAAGAATGCCAAATATTACTTTCAAATATTCTTCACAAGAAAATTATGATGAAGATAAGAAATTTTTAGCTAGACGATTTCAAAAAAACAGACGTATACAACATCTTGAACGACAACACTGTTTAATTCCAATGGATGGTATTGTTAGAGCAAAGCTGTATTCAGAAGACAATGTTTATACAGACACTATAATTTTCTAATTTAATTTCATTCGTGTATTAAAGAATTAAAGATTTTCTCTTAGAAATAAATAACATTCCCTACTAAAAAATCTCAGGTGAGAAATCACCTGATTTCTCAGGTGATTTATCATGCCAAAATCTCATGTGACGATTTTTTTGGTTTTAACACGTTTCAAACCATGCTTAGTCAATTGCGAACTATTTTTGAAAATTTTTAAAAAATTTTCTAAGTTCAAATTTTTTAAAAATTTTCAAAAATAGTTCGCAATTGACTAACTAGGAGAGTGTCACACCTCCGGATCACGGATTTTGCTCAAACTTCGGGATAAGTTTTCAGATGATAAAATATGGAAAAAGCTAAAGTTATAGTCATAAACACTCAATATTTCCCTAGTTACAGGCAATTGAAGAAAATCACTAAAAAAGTTACTAGATTTTTAAACGCATATAGTTATTTAGCATTGTTAGCTAGAAGCTTAAACCTTTTTTCAAATTAAAGCTGAGCTCAAATACTTTCGAAACAGTAGTTACAACATATCAAAATATTATTCTTTCCTAAAGTTATAGCGTAATAAAGATTAGACCTAATTTTAGCTTTTATTATTAATTAATATTTTTAAATAAAAATTCAGGTCCAATCTTTATTACGCTATAACTTTGGGAAAGAATAATATTTTGATATGTTGTAACTACTGTTTCGAAAGGATTTGAGCTCAGCTTTAATTTGAAAAAAGGTTTAAGCTTCTAGCTATCAATGCTAAAGAACTATATGCGTTTAAAAATCTAGTAACTTTTTTTAGTGATTTTTTTCAATTGCCTGTAACTAGGGAAACATTGAGTGTTTATGACTATAACTTTAGCTTTTTCCATATTTCATCATCTGAAAACTTACCCTGAAGTTTGAGCCAAATCCGTGATCCGGAGGTGTGACACTCTCCTAGTAAGTATGCTTTGAAACGTGTAAAAACCAAAAAAATAGTCACATGAGATTTTGGCATGATAAATCACCTGAGAAATCAGGTAATTTCTCACCTGAGATTTTTTAGTAGGGATTTTCTATAAAAAAAATTTGAATATTCTTAGTTTAAGTTATAATTGTAAAAAATAGATTAAGTCATCCCTCTGTAATAAATTTTAATTACTCATGACTATTTTTTTTTAACTATAAAATTAAAATTTCATTATGATGGATATAAATAATAGAATGAATGTAAAAAGTTCTAAAATCCATGAAAATAAGATTCTTTCATTTTGAAAAAAATCTTTACAGTAAATAAATTTAATGTATGTATGATTTATTGAACTTAATCTTTATTATTTCCAAAGATAATATAAACTTTAATTCCTAAATATAAAAAAATTTGGTGGCTTCCACGTACGCCGGTAATTGGCTTCTACGTATTCCCCACACCTTTATTTATTCCAATTCCAAATTTCCCCCCTTCCCACCCCATTCCGCATTTGCCCGGGGTAATGCCCGTGAAGAAGGAAAAACCCTGTAGCCAAACCCAGTGGGATAAATGCTTAGGGAAAACCTTCTCCGGAATGGGTCGGTGTATATAGCGAATTCGGTATTAGGTGACCCTTGTACAAGGGCACCTACACCGTATTTGCCACACCTTCCGCTCGCATTGTCATGTGGCCAGCACACCCAAGCGACCGTCACACAAAGAAAGTCAGAAAAGGCCGCTCGGGGTTCTTTGGAGCGGTCACCCATCCAAGTACTAACCGTGGCCAATGCTGCTTAACTTTGCAGATCGCCTGGCGCGCGCCGAACCACTCGGCCAATGCGTCGGTTAATTCCTAAATATATTATACGTGTTAAAATAATTTTTCAATACATATGCAAAATAATTATGATGACAATCTATGTAATAAACTGTCTTCCCTCGTCATTTTTTGTTGAACATTATACCAAAGCTACATTCAGAAGACAAGGTATGTGCGCAGACACAAAAGTGTCGGAATTGAGACATAAATAATAGTTATTTACAGTTATTTACATTCATTTATAGTTATTTACATTTCCCAAAATTCTTACAAATATGATTGATTTTTTTATATATATGCGAAAATTTGTAAAACTGTTAACAACTGTGAAAAACTGTGGAAAAATCTAAAAAACTGTAAGAAACTGTAAATAATTGTAAATAATATTAAATGACTGGAGATAACTTTGAATAACTATTAATAATCATAAATGACAAATAATTATTCACCAATTTAAAAATTTTGAAAATTGAAATACTAGTTATTAATTGTGAATAACTGTAAATAATTGTAAATTTCTGTGAATAACAATAAAAATCTGTTAAAAATTGTAAATAACTGTAAATAATTGTAAATATTGGCGAATATCTATTAATAACTGTAAACAACTGTAAATAAATGTAAATAACAATTAATTATGTCTCAATTATGTCATTTTTTAACAGTTATTCACTATTATTTACAGTTTTTCACAAAAATTATTTCTATATGAGCAGTAAGAATTTTTGGATTTAAAGATGATTCCCTATTAAGAAATGATATTAATGAGATAAAGCTAACTTGCTTTCGATATTGACTTTGATATATTGTTTTAGATTATGATATTTAATATTAAAGTATTGGTCGTTATAAAATTCATGATTTTGATTATTCTATATTAGATGAGAATAATAATAATAATTAGTATTATTATTATTAATATTATTATTATTACTATTATAATAAATAATTTCTTCAAACTGAAATGATTAAGATAAAACAAACTAGCTTTAAATATTGGTTTAAAATATGATTCTAAAAGACACTAGAGTAACAGTCATTGTGATCTGTTTATTTACTGAATAATTAAAATAAACATTATCATTATTGAGTAACATTTTTCTGAAAAAAAATTACTCATAATTTTTTTTTTAAATTGAAATAGTATTTAAAAATTAAAATGTCATTAGAATGGAGATAAATTAAGAATTACTTGTTACAAGTTACACAATACACAAATAACAGATTCTTTCATTTTGTAATAAATTTTTATATTAAATAAATTTTATCTGCATAGAATTTATTTAACTTCATCCTTTTTATTTTCAGATATATAATATAAATTTCAATTCCTAAATATATATATATTAAAATATTTTTAGAATACGTATGCAAAAGTTAGTTATAATGACAATTTATTGAAACAAATAAAATTTTTTTGGTTATGAGTGTATCTTGATGATGTGTACGTAATGCATAATTAATATTTCAATTAAGAATTAAAATGAACACTTGCATCATAAAGAAATAGATAAATGTTAAGATATTTAGACAATCATGCATTCGTATATTGTATTATCTATGAACATCGAAGAACAAAATGTAGATATATGTGTTAAATTCAAAATTAAAAATTTTTCAATATTCAAAGTTCTATAGCTCCTCTCCTAGTGGTCCACCCAAGTTGAGAAAAAGCTTACTTCAAGATGTTATCAGAAGACACAACATACTCCAACTGGAGTGAAATCAACCTGCTTGAACTCAAGTGATTGCAAATTACATGAAATTACAAAATGGACCAATCAGAAGATAGCAATCTTGAGCTTTGAAAAAATCTGTGAAGATTCTACGCTTAATTTTCAACAAGAAATGTCTTAATGAGTAAATCTCTAGGACCCTTAGTTTTTGAGTAAAACAATAATTAATTTGATGAATTTACAAAAAATTTTGAAAAATCATAATATTTCATTACTCATTACTCTTAATCCATTTGATTTATACCTCTGTAAATTTTTTTGTATATTTTGGGTATGAAATGGAACATCTTCACAGATTTGCAACGAATTTTATTTTTTTGTTTGGTGAGTTGACGTGAAACGTCCCATATATATATATATATATATATATATATATATATATATATATATATATATATATATTGTGACCTTTTTATTTTATTTAAATATTATTTCTTAATAATTAAATAACAAAAATTATTTATCCTCCTTTTGCCGGACTCTTCAGGTTTTATACCTACTAAAAAATACCTATTTTAAGCTGTTTACTTGGCTCTGGTGTCTTACCAAAGACAGTTATGAGTCAAGCTGTCTCAACTGGGCACACTAAAAATGAAATTGCACTTTCCAATCATTTTATTATTTTATTACGAAGATGTATTGATAAAAAACAACGTCCTAAAAAATTTTCGAAAAATTTAAATTTTTAAAAAGTTATTAACAAATGAAGTCTAAAGCCGTTTTTTTTTCAAAATTCAATTTCTCCGCAAATATTGAATGAAAGTTGATGAAATTTTCAGGGTAAGTACAAAACTATCTTCTATTTAAGATGAAATTTAAATTTTATAAAAATGTTTACAATTGTTGTTATAAAATTAATTTTTTAATAAACAATTGAAAATTTAACAAACTTCTCGGGTAGGTAGGAAAAAAATTTTTTTTTAAGTAATATTCTATAAAGTCTAAAGTATCTTTTCCTGAAAAAAAATTTTGGTAATATTCATAAACAAAAAAGTTACGAATTTTTTAATGCGGCGGGATGAGCTTGCGGCGCGCTACCGCGAGAGATACTTACGCGCGTTCAAGCGCTCAGCTTTTTGTACCTGCTTATTTATGCAATGAGTACTACAGATATTGACAAAGTTAAAGATTTTTATCTTCATGACGATGTGAGTAGGGTCATGCCAGGATCGAAAGAATACAAATCTGTTGTTGTTAGTGGAAAACGTCAACACAAACAGGTATGAAAATGAAAATATCGTCAGTTGTTTTATTTATTGCGCTTCGTTTTTACGCTTTACGAGTTTGTAATATAGTTAGTACATAAAAGCTCGAAAATGTAGATTTATTATAAAATATTTCCTCTTTGATAAATTAAAATCTGTAATGATATGAGATAAAATAGTTAGTAGGGATGTTTCAATTTCATCTTAATATTTTTTTAGAAACGCTTATTATTGGGAAATCTTGCCGATTTACATACAGATTTTGTAAAGAAATTTCCGGAAGTAAAAGTTTCGTTGTCAGTTTTTAAAACTTTGAGGCCACCTCAGTGTATTTTAGCTGGTCCTAAGGGTACGCATAATGTTTGCGTTTGTAAAGATCATGGCAATATCCGTCTAAAATTAAGAGGCCTCAAACAAGAACTCGCTCGAAAAAACATCAATTTTCAAACAAGTTATCGAGAACTTTTTATTGAAATAATTTGTCCAAGTCAAACTGCAGCTTGTTATCTGGGAAATTGTGAAAACTGTCCTGGGACAAAGAAAATTCTCGATGATTTGAAATCAACTTTAGAAAATAATGGCATCACAAGTATTACATTCAATCAGTGGCTCACAACTGACAGGTATTTGTTAAATATTTGTGTCTCAATTTTTTTAGACAGTAATTAATTTTCTAAAATATATAATTTTCTATTAGATGTCAACTACTCACACAAACTGAAAGTTCACATATTTTTATTAAAAATCTTGGTAAAGAGTTGCCGAAAGTTTTAAAACATGATTTTATTGCCAAGTCGCAAGCAGAATATCTAGAAAAATTGAAAAATTTACTGGAATGTGGTGAATATCTCGTAACTCTTGATTACTCTGAAAATTATTCTTTTCATGTGCAAGATGCTATTCAGTCGCAACATTGGTCAAAAGATCAAGCAACTCTTCACGTTTATGTTATATATCACAAGAAGAACAATGTTCTTGAGCATACGAATTTTGTAGTTTTTTCCGAGTATATAAACCATGATGCCACTGGAGTTCACCTTTATAATTCGAAAATGATTGGATTCTTGAAAAATAGATTTGGTGCTGAAAATATTAAAAAAATCTACTATTTTTTCGACGGAGCTGGTTCACAATATAAAAATAGATTTAATTTTATGAATTTACTATTTCATGAAGAAGATTTTGGCTTTGAAGCAGAATGGCACTTCTTCGCAACCGCACATGGAAAGGGAGCTTGCGATGGGATTGGTGGATGTGTTAAAAGACAAGCTTATCGAGCCAGTTTGCAGGGTGCTCAGATAACGGATACACGAAAATTATTTGAATGGGCGCAAAAATCCTTTCCTAAAATTTATTTTGATTTCTGTTCATCGAATGAGTATGACGAACATAAACAAGGTTTGGAATCTCGCTTTTCCCAAGCAAAAACAGTCAAAGGAACACGTCAATACCATAGCTATAAGCCACACGATTCAAAAAATATAACATGCAAGATTTTTTCTGATGATTCTAAGAGTACTGTTCAGAAAGTCTCTACTTAGATATTGTAAATAAAATGTTATAATTATTAAAATATATTATATATCAAATTATTTTCTCATGAATTTTATTTATTACGAGTTTTAGTTATTATTAATGTTATTTATTATGAGCAAATGCATAAATAATCAGGTACAAAAAGCTGAGCGCTTGAACGCGCGTAAGTATCTCTCGCGGTAGCGCGCCGCAAGCTCATCCCGCCGCATTAAAAAATTCGTAACTTTTTTGTTTATGAATATTACCAAAATTTTTTTTCAGGAAAAGATACTTTAGACTTTATAGAATATTACTTAAAAAAAAATTTTTTTCCTACCTACCCGAGAAGTTTGTTAAATTTTCAATTGTTTATTAAAAAATTAATTTTATAACAACAATTGTAAACATTTTTATAAAATTTAAATTTCATCTTAAATAGAAGATAGTTTTGTACTTACCCTGAAAATTTCATCAACTTTCATTCAATATTTGCGGAGAAATTGAATTTTGAAAAAAAAACGGCTTTAGACTTCATTTGTTAATAACTTTTTAAAAAATTTAAATTTTTCGAAAATTTTTTAGGACGTTGTTTTTTATCAATACATCTTCGTAATAAAATAATAAAATGATTCGAAAGTGCAATTTCATTTTTAGTGTGCCCAGTTGAGACAGCTTGACTCTTATAGAAAAAATAGCGACGCCACCATTTTCTGTGTCAAAAAATATGTGAAAATACATATAATAATTATTGCTAATACTCTTAAGTAACTTTTCACAAATCCCAAAGCAAAAGTGAGTTGCCCTAACATACTCATAGCAGCCTCTTTTCCATTTTCGTTTTCTAGCTAGTGATCTAAAAATATTAGAACGAAGTATTACACATATTTTCTATTCATTTTTTGGCGTAGAATCCGATGGTATCATCAGTTTTGTTGTAATTATTTCCGCTAAGGCGAAAAAAGACGAAAATGGATGAAAAATGTCTAAAAAACAGGTTTTTTGGACTTATAAACATGGCGCACCACTTCAATGAGTCTGAAAAAAAAAGTTCAGATTAAGGACACAAATTCTCAACTTCTCACTAATTTTCGAGGCGGCACCCTCTTTTTACAAGTTTTGAGAGCAATTTTAAGAATATTTTGTGTTTTTTAGGTTAGTTCTTGAGGGCAAAAATAGCTGAAAAAATTACCGTAAATGCGTATTTCATATAGAATATGTTCAAATTTTTTCAAATCTCCTATTCGTTAATATGGTGCCAAAAAAAATTATTTTTGAAAAAACACGTTTTTTTTAGGTTAGGAGTAGTGGAGTGGGAAAGGGTAACAAGTTATAGCTTAAATTTTCATTCTTCAGTATGTATTAACTAATTTTGGATGAAAATTTGAATTTCGCGATGGGGGGATTTTACTTATCTTAATGAGGGGTACCCTTTGCTTGGTAATTATTTGCGATTGCCCAAATGAAATTAATTTTTAAAAACTGATTTTCTTAGCTAAGTTTTAATTTTAGAGCATTATGAAATTTTTGAAATAAATGTTTATATTTATTAAGCCAATAAAATCTTTAAAACTACTTGATGGATTTACTTCAAATTTTCCATACAATTCAATTTTTCGATGAACTGGTGCGGAAGCTATTGAGCAAATTCTTTTTTAAAATTCTTAAAATGACTATAAAAAAAAAACTACGCTAAGAAAACCAATTCTCAGTAGCTTCCGCACCAGTTAATCGAAAAATTGAATTGTATGGAAAATTTGAAGTAAATCCATCGAATAGTTCTCGAGATACAATTTACTGACTGAAATCACACACACACACACACACACACACACACACACACACACACACACACACACACACACACACACACACACACACACACACACACACACATACACATATACACATACACAGACACACATACACAGACTAACATACACATACACATACACACATATACAGACACACATACACATACACACAATCACACACACACACGCACACACACGCACGCACGCACGCACACACACACACATACACACATACACACATACACATATACACATACACAGACACACATACACAGACTAACATACACATACACATACACACATACACATACACACATACACATACAACCATACACATACACACATACGCAGACACACATACATAAACTAACATACACATACACATACACACATATACAGACACGCATACACATACACACACACACACACACACACACACATACACACATACACATATACACATACACAGACACACATACACAGACTAACATACACATACACATACACACATACACATACACACATACACATACACCCATACACATACACACATACGCAGACACACATACATAGGCTAACATACACATACACATACACACATATACAGACACACATACACATACACACATACGCAGACACACATACATAGACTAACATACACATACACATACACACATATACAGACACACATACACATACACACAATCACACACACACACACACACACACACACACACACACACACACAGACATTTTCTGGAAACCACTTTTTTCGACTTACCGAATTCAAATATGTACAAATTAATGAAAAAATAGAAAAAAAATTTTTTTATCGATACAATGCTTTCTCTATGAGAAAGCAATATTTTTAATCATTTTAAAATAGTTCAATATACTTTTAGTAATATTAAGGATGCTTATTTATATTGTTAAATCCAGTTGATTATTGACAAATTTATCATTTTTCAATATGTGCATATTGTAAATGGCAAAAAATGTATCAAAACAACCATTAAAAAGGTTAAAAAGATTACATTTTAATACCTTTTTTTACAAAATATTTATTAAATAGAAATATAACAATGTCTGATTTTAATTGCTTCATAACAAATCAGAATTTTTATATACAAAATAATCTATGTAACATTTTTTGAGAAATTATCATTGATGCCTTTATTATTTTGTTCTATTGATACGAACTAAATAACTTTTTGATGAAAGGACACTTTGACATTTATCGTGAATTTGGTAGTGTGTCACCCAATTTAACTCAGCATCATTACCAAAAAATTCCTTAACAGGTTCATTTGTTAAAATTGCTGAACAAATATTAGAACATAAATTATCTATTTTATTGAATGTTTATAATATATAATATTTGGAATATTGATTTCGGTTTATATTTGCCCATTTAAAAAGTTGATTTGGTAGTGTGCCACCCAATTTAACTCACTAGGAGAGTGTCACACCTTTGGATCACGGATTTTGCTCAAACTTCGGGATAAGTATTCAGATGATAAAATATGAAAAAAGCTAAAGTCATAGTCATAAATACTCAATATTTCCCTAGTTACAGGCAATTAAAGGAAATCACTACAAAAGTCACTAGATTTTTAAACGCATATAGTTCTTTAGCATTGATAGCTACAAGCTTGAAACTTCCCTAGTGGAAATCGAATCTGTGAATAACTGGGAATAACTGTGAATAACTGGGAATAACTGTGAATAACTGGGAATAACTGTTATAAACTGTTCAGTTTGAGACAGGAATAACAGTTATTCCCAGTTATTCCCAGTTATTCACAGTTATTCACAGTTATTCCCAGTTATTTACAGTTTAGTTAAAAAATAATTTGAAAAATATAAATTTGAAAAAATGAAAAAAATATATATTTTTTTTATTTTTTTTTCTATTATAAATATATTTAGGAATAACTGTTATTCGTACCTCTGTTTTTTCAAATTATTTTTAAGCTATAAAATGTAAATAACTGGGAATAACTGAGAATAACTGGGAATAACTGGGAATAACTGGGAATAACTGGGAATAACTGGGAATAACTGTTATTCCTGTCTCAAACTGAACAGTTTATAACAGTTATTTCCAGTTATTCACAGTTATTCCCAGTTATTTCCAGTTATTTCCAGTTATTCATAGTTATTCACAGATTCGATTTCCACTAGGGTTGTTTTTAAATTAAAGCTGAGCTCGAATCCTTTCGAAACAGTAGTTACAACATATCAAAATATTATTTTTTCCCAATGTTATAGCGTAATAAAGATTGGACCTAATTTTAGCTTTTATTATTAATTAATATTTTAAAATAAAAATTCAGGTCCAATCTTTATTACGCTATAACTTTGGGAAAAAATAATATTTTTACATGCGTTAACTACTATTTCGAAAGGATTTAAGCTCAGCTTTAATTTAAAAAAAGATTTAAGCTTCTAGCTATCAATGCTAAATAACTATATGCGTTTAAAATTCTAGTAACTTTTTTAGTGATTTTCTTTAATTGTCTGTAACTAGGGAAATATTGAGTATTTATGACTATAGCTTTCGCTTTTTTCATATTTTATTATCTGAAAACTTATCCCGAAGTTTAAGCAAAATCCGTGATCCGGAGGTGTGATACTCTCCTAGTCAGCTAGTATACATGTTCGAAACTTATAAAGTACAATATGAATAAATTTTAATGTTAGACAATTTTTTTTATGTTAAAATCACATTTAAATAAATATAAAAAAATTAATGAAACTCAAAGAGCTCTATGAGAAAGCATTCCGCCAAAGCACTTAGCAGCGTTTTTGAATTTTTAATATCCAACAATTTTTTACAAAATGGCATAAATTTTAAAATGGACGAAAATTTTTTTTTTGAATAGTTTTATTTTTTATGTATAGAAGATTGATATTTCAACTTTTTTAGATTAGAACTTGCGTTTTCTGATGGTTTTTAGAGTAAAGTTTGAAATCCCGTTGTAATTTTTCAGATTTATTCATTATTCGCTAAGATATAATACTTTTAATTTTCTATGATTTTTTCTTAGGTGGCCAAATTTTCGTGAGCAGTAGTGTACATATCTTGTGCTCGAATTAACGTATTTTTATTGGGGATACGCATTTTAGCCTGAAACTGCAATTGAAAATTACGTATTACTCGCATGAAATACGTGTCAAATATACGTATCTCGGGCACAAATATTGATGAAAATTACGTATTCTCACAACAAGATGTGTTCAAGATACGTATTTTGTGGTAAAAAATCACGTATATTTACTATAAAACCTATCTTGTGGATACGCATCTTATGTTAGATATTACATATTTCTACTAGCAATACGTATTCAAACCCGAAACTGCGATTGAAAATTACGTATTTTTTTATATGAAATATTTACTTTTGATAAGTAGGTGGCCTACAATTATGTTTCCTGACAATGAAACCTCTCTTCTAGATACGTATCTTATACTCCAAATTACGTATTTTTACTGGCGATTCGTATTCAAGCCCGAAACTGCGATTAAAAATTACGTATTTTTTGCATGAAATACGTAATAACGTTACATTTATTCACCATGAAACTTAGCTTAATCAAGTACACTCTGTTGCAATACGTATTGATCAAGAATAGTACATTACACTGGGAAAAAAATTTAGTTGGATTGAGTAAGGCTTAATTGAATCAATGAAATTCCTTAGGTGCGGGCGGCACATGAAATGTTTTGTTACATTAATACAAATATTTTAATTGAGTCAAATAAATATTTCATTTTCTTAAATAAATATTTGATTCTACTAAACATCACAAATATTTGTTGAATAAAATTAATTTATTGTTTAAAAAAATTTTTTTATCGATTTAAATGCATACTTGTTATTCTAATTGCTTATTTCATTACATCAATATGCATATAGTAACTGAATCGAATAATATTTTGTATTTTCAAATAAATATTTGACTTACTAAATGTCGCGAAGATTGATTCAATAAAATTAATTCATTGTTTTTATAAAAAATTTTATCAATTAAAATGCCCATTTGTTTTTCTAATTGATTATTTCATTACATTAATATACATATTGAAATTAAATCAAATTATATTTTGTATTTTCAATTAAATATTTGACTTATTAAATGTCGCGAAGATTGATTAAATAAAATTAATTCATTGTTTTAAAAAAAAAATTATCAATTAAAATGTCTATTTGTGTTTCTAATTAATAATTTCATCATATTAATGCTATATTGAAATTAAATTAGTTCAATATTTTATATTTTTAAATAAAAGTTTAAATTATTGAATATTGCAAAAATTGATTTAATAAAATTAATTCATTGTCTTAACAAAAAATTTTATTAATATAAAAATTTTATTAATATAATTTTATTAATATAAAGACACATTTGTTTTTCTAATCAATTATTTTATTGCGATACTAATACATGGCTGATTCCATTCAGATTCATGCAGGCCGTCACTGATCGAATTTTTTTTTTTTCTAAGTAATAAAAATACCTTCTATTATGTATATGAAGATAAAATTCACCTCGTAGAACGCTCAAAAAAATTTTTTTTTTAATACAGCAATTTTAATGTTGGGTGTAAAAACGAAAATTCAAAAATTGAAAATGAACCTCTACTTTTAAATGACTATAACTCCGTCAATTTTTAACCTTTTTGGGCGTGCTTTTAACGAAAGAGTGCGGAATTTTGTCTAGTTTTGCATGCAATCTCGATTTTTGTAATACAATTTGATCTTACTGAGTTATTTACGAAAAACCGAAAAAAGCGATTTTTTTCACACACGATTTTCTCAAAAACTACATTTTTTTTTTGAAATTTTTATATGATTTTATACATAAAAAATACTAACTTTTAGGGTAGGTGAGAATATGCGATTTTGCCTCATTTTTTTTAACAGATTTTTAAACATTTTTTTTATATTTTCGATTTTAAAACATTGATACCATGGCGCATCGTACTATTTTTCCAACTTTACGTGTTCTTACAACTATTTTTATGCTTTTATTTATTAATATATCAAAAATATCAACAATAATCTTTAAAATAAACCCCGGATCGAATATTTTGATCAATTAAAACCAGAGTTATGACGATTAAAAGTTTAAAAAAAAATGCTGAAACTTTAAATAAATATGATACTGACGTAAATATTGATATTTGGTTTTTACTCCAATGATAGCTTTGAATTTCATTTTGAAGCAGAACTGTCCAATTTTCTGCAAAATCGACATGAATAACTAATTGGAAGTCATTATTTTTCGCTAAAAGTTCAACCTCTTTAATTGCTATTACGTTGAATTTCTTAGACCAATTTATGAGCTCTTACAGTGAGAGCACGCTCTCTTAACTCTATTAAGAAATTTTCAATTGTACTAGTTTTATTCAGTAAATTTTATTTTTCCCAAACACCATAAATTATTTCTTCATATAAATCTTCTTCTGTCAAAGAAATTATTTGTAAATCAATAGAATCTCCAATGGGACATTCTTTACATTCTCTTAGTACACATTTCATATCATCTTTTGAACAGAAAAGTGAAGAACATATTTTCAATTCCAAATCTGCAATGTCTTGTTTATTCTCTTTTTTATAATTACTGAAAGCATCCAACATAAGTTTAAGATTCTCACAGTAAACGCAAAGACACGAATTGGTGGGTGGATGTGGTATAACCCACTTCGGTCTTAAAGCGTAGAATGTTGATTTACCAATTTTTGTTTTCATTTCAGGATTTTTGTCTTTAAATAATTGATATTTCTTTTATACTTCGCGTAAGAAAGCGTTTGACTTTTTTAGTTTTTACATCATTTTCTTTGATAAATACTGTGTCGCTTTTATTTGCACTTTGACGAGAACAATTAAAATCATCGTTCAGATAATAATCCTTTACTTTCATTACAATTTCACTATCCAAAGAATGGCCACAATAGTTCTTAGACTGCTTGTAAATTTTTTTATTATTTATCAATGATCGTGCTTGATCAATCATATAAATAGTTACATTTGGTAAAACTGATAATAAATAATCTTTGGAAATATCACTTACTAGGAGAGTGTCACACCTCCGGATCACGGATTTTGCTCAAACTTCAAGATAAGTTTTCAGATGATAAAATATGGAAAAAGCTAAAGTTATAGTCATAAATACTCAATATTTCCCTAGTTACAGGCAATTAAAGGAAATCACTACAAAAGTCACTAGATTTTTAAAGGCATATAGTTCTTTAGCATTGATAGCTACAAGCTTGAAACTTGTTTTTAAATTAAAGCTGAGCTTAAATCCTTTCGAAACAGTAGTTACAACATATCAAAATATTATTTTTTCCCAATGTTATAGCGTAATAAAGATTGGACCTAATTTTAGCTTTTATTATTAATTAATATTTTAAAATAAAAATTCAGGTCCAATCTTTATTACGCTATAACTTTGGGAAAAAATAATATTTTTACATGCGTTAACTACTATTTCGAAAGGATTTAAGCTCAGCTTTAATTTAAAAAAAGTTTCAAGCTTGTAGCTATCAATGCTAAAGAACTATATGCGTTTAAAAATCTAGTGACTTTTGTAGTGATTTCCTTTAATTGCCTGTAACTAGGGAAATATTGAGTATTTATGACTATAACTTTAGCTTTTTCCATATTTTATCATCTGAAAACTTATCATGAAGTTTGAGCAAAATCCGTGATCCGGAGGTGTGATACTCTCCTAGTTAGTATAATACTCAACAATCGCACTTCCTCAAGAAAATGTGAACAATTATCTAATGCAATTTTAATATTCTCAAGCCATTTATCATTTGTTTTACATTCATTATTTTCATTCGATGCGGGCAAATCCGTTATATCGTAGACTTTCATCATTTTACTTGCTATTTGTGAATCAAATGCATCGTTCATTTGTTTTCTTTTTCGGAGAGCATAAGATTCTCGCATCTTGATATTGATACTTTGAGGCATTTTAATTGGTGAAATGTTTAATTTCAAATTACTTGAAGTCTCGTTGAGCTGTTCTACCACAGCCTCACTATGAATAAAATCTTCCGAAGATTGTTGACTGCTTGAAGTCGATGAAATAGGCGTATTTTTCACTTCATCTAATAATATTTTGTAACACGAAAGGCATACTTTATCTTCTCTAGAGAAAGAAGTATTTGGATACAAGCGCTTCAAAGACTCCGTTAGATCACCTAATTCTCTAAGCGGACTTTTGGAGCAATCATAAACAACTTTTTCGTGCCTTTCTTTTAAATCCTTGCACTCGATTTTAACAATCAGTGATGCTATTATTGATATTCTGTTCAATGACAGATCGAAAAAAATAATTTTTCTTAAACATCTTTATTTTTTATCTTCCTTTTCTTATATTTTTAAACACGTCAAGTCGTTAATGAGAATGCAAAGAGCGAATCATCGCCACCTAGTAGTGACATGCGTCAACTCCCTACAAAATAAATTCAAATTCTAGGCACGAAATTCAAACTGATAAAAAAATTATATTCTTCAACAAAAAAAAATTTTATTATAATAATGTACCATAAAAAGAGGATAAATGGTTATGTATACTTTCATCAAAATAACTTTTTTTTTTAAATTGAAAAATTTATATCTTCAGATTTTAATCTTTAACGAAAATTGCGTCACCTCAATGTAAATATCATATTTATTTAAAGTTTCAGCATTTTTTTTTAAACTTTACATCATCATAACTTTGGTTCTAATTGATCAAAATATTCGATCCGGGGTTTATTTTAAAGATTATTATTGATATTTTTGATATATTAATAAATAAAAGCATAAAAATAGTTGTAAGAACACGTAAAGTTGGAAAAATAGTACGATGCGCCATGGTATCAATGTTTTAAAATCGAAAATATAAAAAAAAACGTTTAAAAATCTGTTAAGAAAAAAAAGGCAAAATCGCATATTCTCACCTACCCTAAAAGTTAGTATTTTTTATGTATGAAATCATATGAAAATTTAAAAAAAAAATATATAGTTTTTGAGAAAATCGTGTTTGAAAAAAATCGCTTTTTTTCGGTTTTTCGTAAATAACTCAGTGAGATCAAATTGTATTACAAAAATCGAGATTGCATGCAAAACTAGACAAAATTCCGCACTCTTTCGTTAAAAGCACGCCCAAAAAGGTTAAAAATTGACGGAGTTATAGTCATTTAAAAGTAGAGGTTCATTTTCAATTTTTGAATTTTCGTTTTTACACCCAACATTAAAATTGCTGTATTAAAAAAAATTTTTTTTGAGCGTTCTACGAGGTGAATTTTATCTTCATATACATAATAGAAGGTATTTTTATTACTTAGAAATAAAAAAAAAATTCGATCAGTGACGGCCTACATGAATCTGAATGGAATCAGCCATATTTTATTGAATTAATTAAATCTTCTATAATCTTAAATAAAAATGTATCTTATCAAACAACGCAAAAATTAATTTAATAAAATTAATTGATTGTTTAAAAAAAAATTCATCGCATCAAAAGTATATTTAATTAAATTAATTATGTATTTTATTTTCCGCACTTAAAATCAAATCCATTTAATATCGTAAACATTGATTTACTAAAATTAATTCATTGTTTTTATACAATATTCAAGTAATTCAAACAAAATTTTGTCTTCTAATTAATAAATTCATCACATTAATTCTAATTTGAATATTAGGTTTTGTTAATCAAAACAAATATTACTCGCCATTGATAAATTATCCGGTTTCACAAATAAAATATTTCTTCAAAGTAAAGAAATATTTAATTAATTCAATTTATAGATATTTTAATCGAACAAATACTATCTTTAATCAACAGTATTTGCTTTCAGTGATTTATATTTATTTATTAACATCAATAAATTGATGACTCTCATTGAAGGACAGGTGAATATGATAACATTCATTTATATGGTAAAGAATAACAATTATTAACATACTAACATTAGTAAGCTTTATACAGTGATCGCACACGTAGTAAATCTAACATAAATTTCGCTCGCATTACAATTTACGTATTATCTTGGATTTTTAACTTCCTTATATATCAACTTAGAAGCCCTCTCATCGCTTGCGAGATCGAAAATTAACGACGCCACCAAGCGGTAGTATCATCAAACCATCGAACTAAATGATTTTGTTAAAACAATAAATGTTTCTTTTAGATCAAATATGTGTTATTTGAATGAAATAAATTATGTAATTGAATCAAATAGTGGATTTACTTGATTTTAACAAGTATTCAATCAGATTTCTCTGTAATTTTTATTAACTTTAGTACATATTTTGCTAAGTTATTCACTTAGCAAGACACGTATTTAAAACATGAGTTTGTTTGAGTATAAAGGATGGTAACTTATACAAAAAAATATTTTTTAATAATATTAAATATTAATTTTGACATTATATTTCATTCGATTTAGTAAATATGTTATTAAATAATAATTGATTGTTTCGACATTTTCATTTTTCGATTCAATGAAATAAAATATTAAGTTAAACACATCTTCCTTGATTATTGAAATCGATTTTTTTGTTTGAATACCTTGTTTTGTTAAAAAAAATAATAACATCCATTGAAATTATAAAGGGTCGATATTTATTTTAGATAATAAACAAGTATTTTCAATACAAACATATATTATTAATCGAATAACAATGTCATTTACTTAACGAAACATTTATTTATAAAAAAATTTTCTTTCATTCAAAATGATGATCACTAATGAAACTAAAAATTTTTAAATAATATTAAATATTCAATTTAATATAATATTTAATTCGATTGAGAAATCAAGCTATTAAATAAAAATATATTATTACTACATTTTGTTTTTTTAATGTAATGAATTAAATTAATTATTTCATTACTGTATTAAAATATATAGAGGTTTTAGAAACATACGGTATTGTAACAGCTAAATATTTTATAAAATTTTAGCCGCTGATTTAATAACATTGATTTAATTGAAGAAATTAACTAATTTTATTGAAACAATAATGTTTTTCTTATTTTAAATAAATATTTATTTTTCCTTTACTTACGTACCAATATTTTTCATCCATAATATTTCTGTAATTTAATAATCTTATGTATTCATTCAAACAGAATCAAATTCTATCAATAAAATATTAAATAATTAAATTTATTTGACTCAACAAAATTTTTTTCACAGTGTATTGTTAATGGAACGGTTATATTTGAAACTTTAAAAAATTGTTTATTTAGAACATAAGTTTCTTTGTTAAAACGATAGTGATTGATTCAATCAAATATTTTTTTGAATTATGAAATTTTTACTTATATTGAGAAAAAAAATCATTGAATCAATGAAATGATCTATCAAAATAAAATTTAATTGATTCGAATAATTATTTAATCGATCTGATAAAGAAATTAATTAATACAACAAAATATTTAATTGGAATATAAATAATAAAATATTTAATTGTTAAAAATAATAATTAATTAAATTAATCACTGATTTCATAGACGCAATATAATTTAATAATAAAAGTAATAAAATAATTTTATAGAACAAAATAAATCAAATATTTGAATCAATTAAAAATTTAATTAATTTAATGCATCCAATTAATTATAATATAGGAATAAAATTATTTGATTAAAAGATAATGATATATTTCATAGAATTAATCATATATTTCATAAAGAGAAAAAACGCATTCATCAAAGCTACTAAATATTGAATTAAAATGATTAGGTATTTCATTGACCAGTGAAATAATTTAATATAAGTCATACAATATTTAATTGAAACAATGAAATATCTTTTTGTTACTATTCAAAATTTATTGGAAGAATAAAACAATAATCTTGACATTATTAAATATATTATTGAACAGTAAAGTAATTTAATAGAGGTGATATAATAATTAATTGAATCAATGTAATATATTCTTTTTTTAATCAAAACTTGATAAAAATAATAGAATAAATACGTTAGAATTAGTAAACATTTTATTAAGATAATTAAATATATTATTAAGCCTCAAAGTAATTTAGTCGAAGTATTATAATATTTAATTGAATTGGTGAAATATATTCTTATGTCAATCAAAATTTGATAAAAATAATAGAATAAATATATTCGGTTTAATAAATATTTCATTGAGATAATCAAATATATTACTGAACATTACAGTAATTTTATAGAAGTGTTAATATAATATTTAATCAAATCAATGAAATATATTCTTGTTTCAATAACAATTTGATAGAAATAATAGAATAAATATATTTGGTTTAATAAATATTTCATTAAGATAATCAAAAATATTATTAAACATTAAAGTGATTTAGTGGAAGTGTTTATATAATATTTAATAAAATCAGTGTAATATATTCTTGATTCAATAACAATTTAATAGAAACGATAAAATAAATATATTTGGTTTAATAAACATTTCATTAAGATAATCAAATATATTATTGAACATTAAAGTAATTTAATAGAAGTGTTAATACAATATTTAATTAAATCAGTGGAATATATTCTTGATTCAATAAAAATTTGATAGAAATAATAAAATAAATATATTTGGTTTAATAAATATTTCATTAAGATAATTAAATATATTATTAAACATTAAAGTAATTTAATGGAAGTGTTAATATAATATATAATTAAATCCGTGAAATTTATTCTTGATTCAATAACAATTTAATAGAAACGATAAAATAAATATATTTGGTTTAATAAACATTTCATTAAGATAATTAAATATATTATTAAGCCTCAAAGTAATTTAGTCGAAGTATTATAATATTTAATTGAATTAGTGAAATATATTCTTATCTCAATCAAAACTTGATAGAAATAATAGAATAAATATATTCGGTTTAATAAATATTTCATTGAGATAATCGAATATATTACTGAACATTAAAGTAATTTTATGGAAGTGTTTATATAATATTTAATAAAATCAGTCTAATATATTTTTGTTTCAATAACAACTTGATAGAAATAATAGAATAAATATATTCGGTTTAATAAATATTTTTTTTAAAAAAATTTAACATCTGATTTTACGTTGCACCTTTCTTGACTTTAAAAAAAATATTTATTGGTCTTCTTTTTGTAAATTCATTAAAATCGGATTTGTTGATTTTAAGGAACCTATTTCTTGAAATTAATTTTTATTTTTATTGAAATTTTGATCAAATTTTATGTGTTATATACAGCAAAATATTTTTTTTATACAATCACATATATTATTAAATAAATGACAATGTTATTCATTTAGTGGAGCATTTATTTACAATATAAGCTTCTTTAACTCCAGCGGAAAAAATAAATGAAACACTTGAAATCATTCGAAAAGTTTTAGAAGTAATCAGAAAGAAAATGAGAGAAACTGAAAGAAACAGTAAGAATTGAAATCGGTTGGAGAGACTTTGGTAAAATTAGGACGAGACATTCAAAGTATTCAAGTTTGTTTCCGCTTTTTTCGGTATATTTCATTTATTTTCATTTCTTTTCATTTTTTTACAAAATATCTTAGATTCTTTCCAGAATTAAACATTTATTTTCTATAAATATTCAGAATATTTTGGAGTCTCTCGGAAATTTTCGGATGGCTTCAAAATTTTTAAAATTTCTCAGAAGTTTTCAATTTTTCTTAGAACTTTATGAATTTTTTCATATTTTTCCAGAATCTTTTAGAATATAATTGACATAATCAGAATATTTTAGAGTATTTTAATTAATTTCTAATTTTTTCCAAACTTTTCAAATTTTTCCAAAAGTTTTCCCTATTTTTTTGAAGTTTTTGGATTTATTCCAATTATTTAAGTATTTCAATTAGATTATTAAAAAATTTGTAAAGAAATTGTTAGAAATTTTCAGAAACTCTCGAAAACCGTCGGAAATTTTCAGAAATTTTCGGAAAAATTCGAAAACATTCCGAATCTTACCAAAACTTTTTAAATTTTACGAATAATATTAGAAAATAACATTTATTGATAATAATAATTTGAAATATATACTTAAGTTGTTAAATAATTTAATATTTCAGTACTTAAAATTCGACTTAATCAAAAATTTCAAGCTAAAAACTCGATTTTGAGCCCACTTAAAAAAGGAATCAAGCTTGAAATTGTAGACTGGGAAATTGTTACTACTCAACTATTTCAACAGACCTTATTGCACTTTTGTATTATATAATCAGTTTATTATCTCACGTAATATTTGTAATTTTTACTCATCAAGTTTAACGATTTTAATTTTAATTTCTCAAAATTAATGACAATTTATGTATTTTTAATAAAACAAAAATAAAAAAAAAATACAAAAATTTGATTCTGAAACGTGGACAAAAATAAAAAATTTATGAAATGGTATTTAAGGGGGTGCATCAGTCCTGTTTTACCATTTTTTAAAATAATTTCGTTACTATGCGATATAGATATACAATATAGTTGGTTGCAACGTTTCCCTTGTTTTCGCGCATAGCAACGATCATAGCGATGTCAACAAATACGAATAAATCTATTAATTTTTATTTAGCATAAGAAAAACTTTTTGATGTGTTCATAGATCTAAATAGTTGTCCGATCTTCATTTTTCAAAATAAAAACTATTCCCGAACAGAAAATCCTATCTAATCACCCATTTCAGAGAAAAATTGTTTTTCAAAATGGTAAAACAGGACTGATGCATCCCCTTTAATTATTATTTATGATGAATCATTTATTTTAAAATGGAAAAAGAGGAAATTAGAATGATTGATGACAGTTACAAAAAATTGAAAGAAACTGAAGTAAATTGAAATAAATTAAAACAAGTGAAAAGAAACTAAAGTAAATTGAGACAAACTGAAACAGGTCAAAAGAAACTGAATAAAACCGAAACAGATAGAGACAAACTGAAAAAATCGGAATTTGTATGAAATCTAATTTTTTCCATATTTACTTTTAACATTGAATAAAATGAAAAATACCGAAAACTTGTAATAATTTTAAAACAAATTCAAAATGTTCCAATTATTTTATAAGTTTACAAAAATTTTCCGTATGTTTCATTTTGTTTCAGTTTTCACAATTCATTACTTATTTCCAAATTTAAAATGAAATAATCTGATTAATTACAAGAGTTTTGGAAATATTCAGAAACAAACTGAATTAGTTTAAGGAAAAATGAAATAAAATGAAACAAACTGAAATTAAATGAAAGAAAACGAGAGAAATGAACACGAGTAGAAAGAAACTGAAACCAAAAGAATGAAACTAAAACAGTTTTAAAAAATTGAAATAAATTTAAAAAAAACTAAAATGAACTAAAATGATTATGACAGCTGATTTTTCTATATCCACTTAGAAAATGATATAAAATGAGACATTCAGAAAACTTCCAAAAATTTCTGAAACAGTTTAAAATGTACCAATTGTTTCGTCCCAATTTTCACAAGAACTTTCCGTTTCTTTCAGTTTCTTTCAGAAATATTCAATTACTTTCGTTTATTTTTTCCGCTGGGGAACTTAATCGGATGACCGTTAATTCAAGCAAATATTATATTGATGATTGATCAATATTTTTTTGTTATAAAAGATTTTGTAAATTTAACAAACGATTTACTATAATAAATATTAATATACTGTATCAAAATATATACATAATTTACAAACATATTCTATTGTTACAAATAAATATTTTATAAAATTTTATCAACTGCCTTAATGAAATTGATTTGCCCTAGTGGAAATCGAATCTGTGAATAACTGGGAATAACTGTGAATAACTGGGAATAACTGTTATAAACTGTTCAGTTTGAGACAGGAATAACAGTTATTCCCAGTTATTCCCAGTTATTCACAGTTATTCACAGTTATTCCCAGTTATTTACAGTTTAGTTTAAAAATAATTTGAAAAATATAAATTTGAAAAAATGAAAAAAATATATTTTTTTTTTATTTTTTTTTCTGTTATAAATATATTTGGGAATAACTGTTATTCGTACCTCTGTTTTTTCAAATTATTTTTAAGCTATAAACTGTGAATAACTGGGAATAACTGAGAATAACTGGGAATAACTGGGAATAACTGGGAATAAATGGGAATAACTGTTATTCCTGTCTCAAACTGAACAGTTTATAACAGTTATTCCCAGTTATTCACAGTTGTTCCCAGTTATTTCCAGTTATTTCCAGTTATTCCCAGTTATTCACAGATTCGATTTCCACTAGGGTGATTAAATCAATCAAATAATTTAACCAAAACAATAAATTTTTCTTTATTTAAAAAAAATATTTATTTTTTTTAACTTAGGTATCAATTTTTTTTATCCCAACTAAATATTTCAGTGATTCAATAACCTTGCATATTACTTCAATCAAAATTAATTTTTATCAACAAAATATTTAATAATTAAATTTATTTCATTGACTCAACTAAATTTTTTTCTCAGTGTACGTAACTAGTGCGGGAAGTGGGTGGTTCCCGCATGAAAAGTTTTGTTATCCTCGCTTCGTGCCAGATCACCCATTTCCCGCACGTGTTACGTATATTATTTTTCCACACAAGGTGTAGCAAGTTCGATTGGTCTTTTACATAATATATGATTGTATTTTACAAATTAATAATAAAAAAAGAATGATTATATCATTTTAAATTAAAATTCATATTACAAAAAAAGATTGGATGTCGATTAGAGAATCGAGGGTGTGATAATAGAAACAAATATAATATTGTAAACTTTTTATTTATTGAAATAGAACGTAAAGTAAAGTACATTAAAAAATTTTGTTTAAAAAAAGAAATGTAGGTATTTCTATGAATATTTAAATAAATCAATAAATTAGATATTTAACCAAAACATCATTTAGTTAGATAATTTTTTTACGAATTAAAATTTTAGATTTTACATTAAAATGAATTTTAATGTTATTACGATTGTTTAAAGTCAGTGTAATATTTTTTCCTTTGTTGAAATTGTAACCCCATTCTTTTATATTTCTTTCTTTGTTTAAATAATTTTCTATGCGGGAATTTTTTTCTCCCGCGCTTTTTTCCGAGTGGGAATTTTTTTTCTTCACGTTTTTTTTCGTATTATAGGGCACTTCCTGTACGAAAAATCGTGTGGGAAATCAAATTCTCCGCACGCCGTGTGGAAATAGTACATTACGTAACGGGTATGGAAAGGCTTTATATACGAAATGAGAAGTTTACTGCCTGAGCCGAAGGTAAGGGTCGTAACGAGTTTCGTAAACAAGCCTTCCCATACTAGTTGCGTAGTGTATTTTTCGCCATTAGGACCAGAAAAGAGCAACGACGTTGCGATTTTAGGATTTGAATAACGAAAAAATATTTCTTATTACATTTAAATTCGATTTTTTTTAAGCTTCCCAAGCGAAAAAAAATTAGGAGTAACTGGGAATATCTTTGAATGATTGGAAATAACTGGAAATAACTGGAAATAATTGGAAATAACTGTTATAAAGTGTTCAGTTTGAGACAGGAATAACAGTTAGCTCCGGTTATTTCCAGTTATTTCCAGTTGTTTCTAGTTTAGTTATGATATGATTTTAAAAATTAAAAAAATTATAAAAAATTATATTACAGCGAAACTGGAAATAACTGGAGGTAATTGGAGATGGCTGAAGATAACTGTAAATAACTGTAAATAACTGTATATAAATAGGAATAACTGTAAATAACTGGAAATAACTGTTATTAATACTTTAGATTTTTTAAATTATTTTTATAACAAAACTGGAAACAATTGGAAATAACTGAGAATTACTGAAAATAACTGGGAATAAATGGTGCTAACTATTCCCTGTCTCAAACTAAACAGTTTATAATAGTTATTTCCAGTTATGTGCAGATTCGATTTCCACTAAGGTAATTGACTCATTGGATTCAGATTCATGCAGGCCGGCACTGATCGAATTTTTTTTCTCTTCTAAGTGATAAAAATACCTTCTCATATGTATATGAAGATAAAATTTACCTCGTAGAACGCTCGAAAATATATTTCCTTGCTACAGCGTATTTAAAGTTAGCTGTAAAAATGAAAATTGGAAAATTTTAAATAAATCTTAATTTTCAAATTGCTGTAGCTCCGTCTCTTGTTTTTGAACGTGCTTTTAAGGGAGTACCCTCGGTAATAGAATTTAAATTGAGAATCTTTTGATAATTGACATACAGGCGTATTTAGGTGTAATAAAGCTATGGTTAAAATTTCGTGACCCTTCAGAGCTTCAAACATGAGAAATTGCAGTTTGAAAATAACATGTGATCTTATGGGGGGATACATATATTGCCTTCTTTTGTAATTATGCAAAATGAAAAAATTCTGAAAAAATTCTATAATATGTAGAAATTTATTCCGGATCTATATCATTTTTAAAAAGTATCATTCAGAGTCTGTAAGAAGAGCAAAAAATTATTTTCTCTTGTAACCTTACAATTAACGGTAATCATTTTGACACATGGCAACGTTGCGTTTTCTTTACGAACTTTGGTAAGGCACGAATCCTGAATACCACAGTGCATCGTTTTCAATAAGAAAAAAGTTTGAATAAAAAAACATTATCCTCAAAAATTAATACGCAAAAATGTAAGTCATAATAAGTTTATTATTGTATATATTTTTTAATTTTTTATCTAACGTCGCTGTATTTATGCAATCATTGCAATACTAATTAGCAACGGAGGTCTTCAGTATGTTTGTCCTGCCAAAGGTCTAAATTTTAATTAATTTTTAATTTAAATGTTTATATAAACTCTAATAAGAAAAGTTTTTTTTGATAGATATAACTCTCACAATCATTTTAAAATTAATTATTAAACTACTGAAAGTATAAGAATTTTTTCGTTATCGTGAGAATAAATAGTAATGTGTCAGTGTCGTGCATTTGGTACAATAGTTACATAATGTATTTCACCTTACGTGAATAATGTAAAATTTTGATACACCGTGGGTATTATGAGTCCTAAAATTTCTATAAATTTTTTTTTTCCGAGAAAAAATCATAAAAAAATTCTGGGAAAATTCTAAAATACTTTTATATCCTTTTTTATGATTCAATAATATATGATATATTTATTATAATATAAATTTTATAAAACAATATTTAATTCTAGAGTTTTAGGGACGTTGCCAAATCCATAACTGTCAATGATAAGTTCGACTGTTTTCTTAACTGACTAACTTCGTATCGAGGATACTCCCTTAATGAAAATGTGCGGATTTTAGTCTAATTTTAAATGTCGTTTCGATTTTTGCGATACGAGTTGACCTCTCTGAGTTATTCATGAAAAACCGAAAAAAGCAATTTCTTTCAAACGCCATTTTCTCAAAAATTATATATTTTTTATAAAAATTTATATGTTTTTATACATAAAAATACTAACTTTTAGGATAAGTAAGAATATGCGATTTTGCCTTATTTTTTTTTAAACAGATTTTTAAACTTTTTTTAAATATTTTTCATTTTAAAGCATTGATACCATGTAACGCAATCAATAGAGACATTTTGAGGGTATTAATTCAGGGCTTAATGAAACCTATATGGAGTTGTTAAGAGCGATGAAAAAACATACCCTATATAAAATGTAACAAAAAAAAAAACGGTAGAAAACGCTCCAGGAAGCTGCGAATTTGGCCAAAACAGGCTTTTAAATTCTCTGAAGCAACGTATGCATTTTAGAAAAGAAAAATTAATAAAAGTATTAGAGAATAAGAAAACCTACAATTTGAGTGGTGTAGCAATTATTTTCATCGATTGGTTATTGTAAAAAAGTCAAAAAACCATAAAAAATGGCCATTTCTTGCATATCAATTATTTACTGCAAAAATAATTTTTTAAATATTTTCAAACTTTAAAAAACAAGCCTTTATGAATACAAACAAAAAGAGAGGTTGTAACAGCAAATTGGTTAATTTATTGCTGAGATATTCCCTATTGTTTATCCCAACACGCATAATGTTATAGCTATAATTTTTTTAGGATAAACATATTGAGTTGCATAAGAGCTTAAACGCTTCATGAAGGTTTAAATTTTCATATTCCATTAAGAGCAAATGAAAAAATTGAATTGGAATATTTTTTATAACGCTTTAAAAAGGTGGGTGTTTTTTTTATAAATAAATAAAGCTGGGGCTTTATTTATAATTTTTATGAATTTGCTATTTGAATAATCTTATAGCTGAGTTCGAAACGAAGATTTAAAAAAAAAGAACTCTCTAAGCCCTACTGAAAAATATATATGAGATCTCACATGCGATCGCATATGAGATTTTGGCACGAGAACTCATATGAGATCTCATATGAGATCCCATGTGAGATCTCATATGAGATCTCATATATATTTTTCAGGAGGGAGGCCAATAGGAGTCAAGATGAATTTTTTTTTTAAATCACAGCTACTTTTTTATAACAATTAAGAAACGAATCAAGCGGCATTTGTTAGCTAAAGACTTATATTTTTAAAAACTATGATAAGATTTTTAAAAATGCGACTCCTTATTATTAAAACTAAAATAATAATAACATACAAATAATAACATCAAGCGGGGGGTCGTGGTGCGGATGCTTATATTTGGGCGTGAGGAAAGTTAACAAAAGACCCCGTTCCAATAGAATTCGTAAAAATTAACCGTTTCTCCGTAAATAATGGACCGATTTTAAAATTTTTTTTTTAATCTGGGGTACCTTGAAAAATTATGAATGTTGGTGTTGATATTTTTTAAAAATAGGGTGTATTTAAGTTAAAACCACTGAACCTAATACGGACACTTCAAACGCAAATGATTGTTGTGCCTCACTAAATCAATATTTTTAGACCTATAATGTATCATTTTAAAACTAAAAGAAAGAACTTTAAAATGAGATGTCATGAGTTTCACTACTATTAATATTCACGAAATGCACGTAAATTTATGTGAATTTTGTAAATGAACTTACCTTATTATTCCTCGTTATTAAAACATTTGGAACCTGGACAAAAGTTAAATTAAAATTTTTATTGATTCTATATTGCCACTAATTCTTATAATTTATTTACAGTTTCAATAAATGAAGAGATAGTTATTCCCTAGTGGAAATCGAATCTGTGAATATCTGGGAATAACTGGAAATAATTGATAATTCTTAAAATATAAAAAAATTGATTAAAAAAATTCAATTATAAACAATAAATAACTAATAATTCTTAAAATACAATAAAAAGATACAATAAAAAAAATTCTATTATAAAAACCACTAATAACTGTTAAAATATAACATTAAATTTAAACAAAAATATTAGTCCAGTAGAATTAGACTTTTTGCATGACTTAATTAGTAACAGGCAACTGAAGTAAAAAATGAGTTCATTAGGTCAAAAGATATTAAAATTTAGAAAGACCCTTAAAATTTGGGCTAGCATATTTTTTTAAACAACGTTTTTATGTAAAAAATTGTGAAAAATCGATGTTTTTTGGATCTAGCTCATTTCATTTTTTAATAGAGTATATGAAATTTATAATACTGATAAGGGTCTTCAAGACGAATAGTTTAAGCCCTATTAGATTAAATTTCGTTAATAATTTATTTAAATAATCGCAAAAATATAGTTAAAAATCGTTGAATTTTCAATCATTTTTTATTCCATAAAAAAAGGGGCTACATTTTTGTAACTTTATAAAAAGTTGCCTTCTATCACCCTTAAGTTCCCATAATTTTTTCAGCTAAAAATATTAATTTGTATATGAGATATTCAATTTGTTCACTAAAAAGAGGTAAAATGTAGGCCTCAAATGGATCCTAAAGCGGTCATTTTAGAAAGAAATGACCATTGTTATTTATGCTCTTTGACACTTATATTTAGTGAAAATAAAAAGTTTGATTGACATTTTTATTATTTTCGCTGTTTAAATGGCGATCGAAAATAAAAATTTTTTTATATTAATTGTTTTTTAAATTTATATATGAAAAAATGAAAATATTTAAATGCAACTTTTTTATTCTTGTCGCTTAAATTTTAACGCTTATTTAAAAAAAAAACGTTATTCTATGATAATTAGGAGCTGAGATAATTTTTTTTTTTCTTTTAAATTCGCCATTTGTTTATTTACAAAGATTAAGGAATGAAATTTTAATGACAGATCTTTTAATACTTGAATTTTGATATAAGATCATTTCTGATATTAAAATCAGTTTTTTAAAACCTTAAAAGATAGTTTTTAAGTATGTATAGTTTCAATTCTTTTTGAAGACGGGAGGAACGCGTCATCTCTCGCAAGTACAGAAAAAATTTTTTTGATTACTTCAAATTTGTCTTATGTGAAAAAATTTTCTATATCTCAGTGAAATATTAACCGATTTTGATGTTTTTTTTTAATCTGGGGTAGCGCGAGATAATATTAATAGTCGTTATACTTGTTTAATGATATAAATAAATTAATTTGTTATAAACAATAACAAAAAATATATGCATATTTTTTTTTCATTTTATATATACTTGTAATGTTTATTTTCATAATCTAATAAATTTCATTTATTTCATATTGTTATCATAATCAGTTTCATTTATTTTATGAAAAATTTAGATTATTATCTTTTTTACACGCTAATAATTAATAAAAACATTGCTCTTATCATAAAAATCCTGACATTATTAAAAAAGAGCTTCCGACCTTGAATATTCAACGAATTTAACGTTTCTTTTTTTGATCTGGGGTTGTGCGAGATAATATTAAGTACCGTCATTTTTTTTTTATTTAACAAAACAAATTAATTTATTATAAACAATATATATGAAAAAAATAATTTATTTCATATTTTACATTAATGGAACGTTTGTATTAATAATTTTATGATACATAATATCTTTATTTCTAAAAAATTGAATTATTTTCTTTTTTCAACAATATTATTAATAAAAACATATCTCTTATCATGAAAGCCTTCACATTATTTTTAAATGCCTTTGAGCATTTTTACTTTTAAAATAGTTTTATTTTTATCATTATTATTATTTTAATAGTCATTTATACCTAATATGAATATTTATTTTATAAAGAATTTAAAGGTATTTCTATTTCGTTGTACAGTATTTCTATGTTATGTTCGTTAAAAGAAGAGAAGTATAATTAAAGTGCGTGTGTTATTGTATGAGTTCGTTAAACCCTGCTTTACGCTCAAACTTTCAATTCGTAAGTATTTTATTTTATATTTTATTTCTTCTTGATTGTTAAGATATAAGTTCGTTGAATTGTTACTGATATATATATGTACTTATATTTTTCTTAACTATTTAAAACTTTTTACTAAAACATTATTAACTACACTTGAAAAAGAAATTTATTGTAATTTTTATTCTAATTTCAATTATTTATTCAATTTTTTATTAAAAGTATTATTTATTACTTAAAATAATAATAAGATTAAGAAAACATTATATTTATAATTTTATTATTTCAAGTAAATAAAATTTATTTAAGTTCGTAAGTATAAAAGAAACCCAAGAGCAAGGTCATTATGAAATTACGGGTTCAATTTTATTTCGAGCGTCCTTTGCACTCAGTAAACCAACGTATGTGGCACAGGTCACATTATTGGACGCGTTTTCTTTTGATTATACAAAGTTTCTACATACAGTACCGCTCAAAAGTTCGTAAAAATTTTTTTTTTTAACTCAACTTCAAACTGACATATTTTGGAAACGGCTCGATGAATTTGAAAAATCCGGACGGCGTTTGAAAGATCAGACAAAATACTATTTTTTTGTTTCCTGCCAAATATTTTTATTCCTTTTTTTAACTCTATTTCTAATGATAGAAAAATTTTTTATTTTTACGAATTTTTAAATTTTAATCAATCAAATGTAACTTTTTAAGAAATTGATAAAATTAAAAAATTCGAACGCGACTGAAAAGTAGAGTAAATTTCCTAAATCTTTATGTTCAATGATTTTTTTGTATCTATTTTCTGCGTGTAGCTAAAAATGCGCAAAAATGGAATGTACAATAAAATCAATTTTATATGATAATATTTTCCAATATCGCGGGTCTATTTTTGTTTACATTTCAGCATGTGTTCAAATATGTAGTTCGTATATACATACGAAGAATCAAATTTGTAAATAACTTTAATTTATTCAAAAAAAGGACACTATCATTTATAATAATTGTGATAAAATTTGTGATAATTTTGTTAAAAGTATACAATACCGTGCATTAGTTCGTAAAAAAAATTTTTTTTCAGAAACTCAACTTCAAACTGCGATATTTCGGAAATGAATCGATAAATTTCAAAAATCTGGACAGCGTTTAAAAGATTAGAAAAAATACTATTTTTTTTAACCGACTTCAAAAAGAAGGAGGTTCTCAATTCAACTGAATTTTTTTTTTTTTTTTTTTTTTTTTTTTTTTTGTATCTTGCTAATGTAAACCAAAATTGACTCGCGACATTGGAAAATATTATCATATCTAAAACTGATTTTCTTGTTCTTTCCATTTTTGCGCATTTTTAGCTACACGCAGGAAATAGATACAAAAAAACCATTAAACATGAAGATTTAGGAAATTTACTCTACTTTTCAGTCGGGTTCGAATTTTTTAATTATATTAATTTCTTAAAAAGTCACATTTGATTGATTGAAATTTAAAAATTCGTAAAAATAAAAAATTTTTCTATCATTAGAAATAGAGTTAAAAAAAGAGATAAAAATATTTGGCAGGACACAAAAAAATATTATTTTGTCTGATCTTTCAAATGCTGTCCGGATTTTTCAAATTCATCGAGCCGTTTCCGAAATATCGCAGTTTGAAGTTGAGTTAAAAAAAAAATTTTTTACGAACTTTTGAGCAGTACTGTATAGATCTGAAATAAAATCATTCTGAATATAATAGTGTATATTTTACTTTTTAAATAAAAGTTACTGTTCAGTTCATTCTGCAATTTCGTTAATATACAATAAATTTGGGAGTAAAAAATAAGTTTCTTTCATTTTTGTGTTTATTACTAAAAAAATTTTTTTAATAACTTAATGAATCTTAATTTAATTATAAATTGCATGATATGTTTGTTAAAAAATATTATAAATTTTTCATTTAAGATATTTATTTTTATTGTAAAAGTTTTTTTTTCTAAAAGTTTTTAAAATTAAAGAAATATTTAGTATTTTTTATAAAATAGCTATGACAATGGTCATTTCTTTCTAAAATGACCACAATAGGGTCCGTTTGAGGCCTACATTTTACCTCTTTTTAGTGAACAAATTGAATATCTCATATACAAATTAATATTTTTAGCTGAAAAAATTATGGGGACTTAAGGGTGATAGAAGGCAACTTTTACAAAGTTACAAGCATGTAGCCCTTTTTTTTATGGAATAAAAAATGATTGAAAATTCAACGATTTTTGACTATATTTTTGCGATTATTTAAATAAATTATTAACGAAATTTAATGTAATAGGGCTTAAATTATTCGTCTTGAAGACCCTTATCAGTATTATAAATTTCATATATCCTATTAAAAAACGAAAAGAGCTAGATCCAAAAAACATCGATTTTTCACAATTTTTTACATAAAAACGTTGTTTAAAAAAATATGCTAGCCGAAATTTTAAGGGTCTTTCTAAATTTTAATATCTTTTGATCTAATGAACCCATTTTTCACTTTAGTTGCCTGTTATACTAATTAGGTCAAATTTTAAGGTTTTTTGAGTTAATTCTACTGGACTATATAATAAAATATAAAATGAAGCTAAACTATAAAAATTATAATTAAATAATATTATTTAAAAAAAGAAAAAAAAAGTTTTAAAAAAATAGAATGGAAAAAATTCGATTATAAAAACAACTAATAATTGTTAAAATATAATATAAAAATTAAACAAAAATACAACAAAATATAAAACGAAGATAAACTATAAAAATTATAATTGAAAAATACTATCTAAAAAAGAAAAAAAAAGTTTTATCACCCGAAACTTGTAACTATGTCTTTTCCTCGCTCTCTCCTTTCCTTTCATAATATACATATATGGAGTCCACGTTATTCGTTAACGCATATCCAGTATTCTATATGTAAGAAAAAGATAGCGATGTGGCGATGCGATTAGAATTTGTTTATTGTTATTTATTTAGTTAAATATTTATTCGATCAAGTTGTCATGTAAACGAGTTTGTTTATTTATTTAAATAAAAAAAAGATTAATCATTCTTCTGTCAGCTGTGCTTTAATAAAGAACTATATTATTTATAATAATTTGGTGGTTAATTTTATTAACATAATTATTTATTAACTTCATTGGTGACCCCGACAAAGAAAAAAAAAAAGGAAAATAAAATCGTAGAAGAATATTAATTTAAGTAAAATTTAAGAAGATTTAAAATGGTGCTTCCAAGAGATAACGACGATGATCTTCCTAACCAATTACAACAACTTCGAGCAGAAAATCGGAGACTAGCAGAACAACTCGAGCAACAACAAGAGCATCAAGAAAATAATGCCTTTTTGGTCGGATCGTCCAAGCTTATGGTTTTCTCAGGCTGATTCACAATTTTTCATTTCTAATATTGTTAACGAGGTAACAAAATTTCATTATGTCGTGTCTCAATTGGAAACTCGTGTTGCTGTAGAGGTTGAGGATGTTATCAACAATCCTCCTGCAGATAACCCTTACACATATTTACGATCAAAATTAATTGAACGATTATCTGCTTCTGAAGAACAACGAGTGAGGCAACTTATTAGCGAGGAGGAATTGGGTGACCGCAAACCATCGCAGTTTCTACGGCATTTGCGTACACTTATTGGGACAACCATGGTGCAGGATAACCTATTACGGCAGCTTTGGCTACGTCGGCTTCCATCAAGTGTACAAGCGATTCTTACTGCGCAATCGGAACTAACGTTGGAAAAACTTTCAGAGTTGGCAGATAAAATTGTAGAAGTTTCTCCTACGTCACCTAACCTTGCTGTTTGTGCTACATTTACTGAAAAAGGTATCGAAAATTCATTGATTTGCGCAATTGAATCCTTAAGCAAACAGGTTGCAGAGCTTTCTGTTTCTCGTAATAATTACACTCGTTCTCGCAGCTGTTCTCGTAGCCGTTATCGTCATCAACCTAAAGATAAGGCGAGTACTAAAGAGAGTCATGATCGTTGGTGCTGGTACCATGACAAATTTCAAAATAAAGCTAAAAAATGTATTCCACCTTGCAGTTTTAAGCCGGAAAACCAGTAAAGCAGTTCGTCAGGACGGCGATTAACTGCTCTCCTTCAAGTAGCCGTCTTTTTCGTTACAGACCAATTTTCAAAACGAGATTTTTTAATTGATACTGGATCTGATATTTGTTGTTTCCCACGTTGTTATTTACATAGGCGTCTTTCTGCTACTGAATTTCATCTTTGCGCAGCAAACAACAGTGAAATCAGAACATATGGTTTTTTCAAAATAAAATTAAATTTTGGTCTTCGTCGTGATTTTACTTGGAAATTTGTAATTGCAGATGTTGATGTTCCAATTATAGGTTCTGATTTTCTTGCACATTTTCATTTACTTCCTGATTGTCATGGAAAGTTTTTAATTGATGGAACAACTGGATTACGATCAACGGGGCATATTCGAAAAATTTCTCAATTAAGTGTTAAAACTGTAGATGTGTCTTCATCATCGGAATTTTTAAGTATTCTTGCTGAATTTCCTGATTTAACTCAACCTTGTGGAATAGATCGTAAAATTAAGCACGAAACTGTTCATCATATCCGAACAACACTTGGTCAACCAGTTTCATGTAATCCAAGACGATTAGCTCCAGATAAATTAAAAATAGCAAAGAAGCAATTTGAAGATATGCTGCAATGTGGTACTGCTCGTCCTTCGGAGAGTCCTTGGTCTTCACCGTTACATTTAGCGCCAAAGGGTAAATCAGATTGGCGTCCTTGTGGTGATTATCGCATGTTGAACAGTCGCACAATTCCAGATCGATATCCTGTTAGACACATTCACGATTTCACTTGCAACTTAGACGGATGTACTGTATTTTCAAAAATAGATTTAGTTAAAGCTTATCAACAAATTCCTGTTTATAAAGAGGACATTTGCAAAACTGCAATAACAACTCCGTTTGGACTTTTCGAATTTCCTTATATGACTTTCGGATTACGCAATGCTGGTCAAACATTCCAACGTTTTATGGACGAAGTTCTACGTGGTTTAGATTTCGTTTATGCTTATATCGATGATATTTTAGTTTTCTCTAAATCTATTGAAGAACATAAACAACATCTTAAGATTTTATTTAAACGTCTCTCTCAATATGGAATTGTGGTGAATTCTTCAAAATGTCTTTTCGGTGTTCCGGAACTTGATTTTCTTGGCTACTGTGTTTCTGCTGCTGGAATCCGTCCACCTCAAGAGCGTGTAAAAGCTATTCAAGATTTTCCTTTTCCTCAGACCGCTCATGGTTTACGCCGTTTTCTTGGCATGATTGATTTCTATCGTCGATTTATTCCTCATGTTTCTGAATTTGAGGCTCCACTTCATGATGTGATCAGTAAACCAATACTTAAAGGTTCACAAAAAATACCAGTAACTTGTGAATTAGAGAAAGCTTTTCAGGCTTGTAAAGATTGCTTGTTTTCAGCAACTCTGTTAGTCCATCCTCGCAGTGGCGCATCTTTAGGTTTATTTACTGATGCTTCAAATCATTCCATCGGCGCATGTCTTCAACAGTTTGTGGATAATTCGTGGCAACCTCTTGCATTCTTTTCTAAAAAAATGACACAAAAACAATGTGATTTACCTGCCTACTATCGAGAATTACTCGCGGTTTATGAATCAATTCAATATTTTCGTCATTTCATCGATGGTTATAATTTCACTATTTACACTGATCATAAACCTTTAATTTATATTTTCAAACAAAAACGTGATAAATGGCCACCTGTACAAAGGAATCAAGTATCATTCATTTCTGAATTTACCACGGATATTAGACATATCAATGGTAATGAGAATATTATTGCTGATACTCTTTCCCGCATCGAAGCAATTTCTCAACCTTTGGATTATAAGGCACTTGCTGAATCACAAGTAGTTGATACTGAACTTGCACAATTTCTTAATGAGGATACTTCTCTCGTTATTGAAAAAGTAATAATTCCTGGATTAAATATCCATGTGTATTGTGATATGTCGACTGGAAAGTCTCGACCATTTATTACGTCTCCTTTTCGTCGACAGGTTTTTAATCAACTTCATTCTTTAAGTCATCCTGGTGTTAATGCTACTGCTAAACTCATTAGTGATCGTTTTGTTTGGCCTTCAATTCAGAAAGATTGTCGTGATTGGGCTCGAGCTTGTTTACAATGCCAAAAATCAAAGATTTCACGATATATTAAATCGCCTTTAGGAACTTTTGAAATTACCACTAGACGATTTTCTCATGTACATATTGATCTAATCGGTCCACTTCCATCTGCAAATTCTTTTAGATATTGTTTGACAGTTGTTGATCGTTTTACTCGTTGGCCTGAAGCTTATCCAATACAATGTATTACAGCAGAATCTGTAACTCAAGCATTTATAAATTGTTGGATTTCTCGTTTTGGCTGTCCTTCTAAAATCACTTCTGATAGAGGTTCTCAATTCACGTCATTTCTTTTCAAAGTTTTTTAAAAAAGTTTTGGTATTAAACACCATTACACGACAAGTTGGCATCCTTCAGCCAATGGTTTGGTTGAATGTCTCCATCGTCCGCTTAAAGCAGCTATCATGGCTCATTCTGACGTCAATTGGGTTGAAACTTTACCTTTTGTTCTATTAGGCCTTCGCTCAGCATTCAAAGTAGATATTCAAGCTTCTGCTGCTGAATTAGTTTATGGCGAACCACTTCGCCTTCCTAGTGAAATGCTTTCACCATCAGCTATAAGCTTAGAAGATACACCAAACTTTCTTGTTTACTTACGAGAGCATATGTCTCGATTACGCCCTGTTCCAACATCAAACCATTCTAAACCTGGAATTTTCGTTTTTAAAGAATTAAAATCATGCTCACATGCTTTTCTACGCGAGGGACCAGAACTTAGAGCTCTTCAGCCACCTTACAGAGGACCTTACGAAATTATTGAAAGGAAAGATAAAACAATAATTTTAAGAATTAATAATAAAGCAATAGAAGTTTCTATAGACCGAGTAAAACCTGCATATATATTGAATGAAGAAGGAATTTCTAAATTGGACTCAACGGCTTCATCACCTTCAACTACACTACCATCAATTTCAGATGATACATCGTTACCTATTTCGGATGATTCAAGAAAAGATAGAGTTACTCGTTCAGGAAGAAAAGTTCATTTTCCAAAAAGATTTTTAACATAGATTTATTTACAACGCAGGGGGGTAGTGTGGCGATGCGATTAGAATTTGTTTATTGTTATTTATTTAGTTAAATATTTATTCGATCAAGTTGTCATGTAAACGAGTTTGTTTATTTATTTAAATAAAAAAAAGATTAATCATTCTTCTGTCAGCTGTGCTTTAATAAAGAACTATATTATTTATAATAATTTGGTGGTTAATTTTATTAACATAATTATTTATTAACTTCAGCGATATTAGGGAAAGCGAGCAGTTCATTCAGTTCAATTCCAAGAATCAGCAACGTCGAGAACGTTTTTCTGCGAACTTTTATTAAAATAATACATTAAATATGCACATTTTTCTTTTGCGGCCTAGGACAAGAATACACTAATTTGTGCTCCGTATAGAGGACACAAAAATTTATTTTGTGGCCTGAAAACAAAAAAGTTATTTTTTTAGGCCGCAAAATAAATTTTTGTGTCTTGAATTCGGAGCACAAAATAGTGTATTCTTGTCCTAGGCTGCAGAAGAAAAATATGTATATTCAATTTATTATTTTAATGAAAGTTCGCAGAATAACGTTCTTGCCCTAGTGGAAATCGAATCTGTGAATAACTGGAAATAACTGGAAATAACTGGGAATAACTGTGAATAACTGGGAATAACTGTTATAAACTGTTCAGTTTGAGACAGGAATAACAGTTATTCCCAGTTATTCCCAGTTATTCCCAGTTATTCCCAGTTATTCTCAGTTATTCCCAGTTATTCACAGTTTATAACTTAAAAATAATTTGAAAAAACAGAGGTACGAATAACAGTTATTCCCAAATATATTTATAATAGAAAAAAAAATAAAAAAAATATATATTTTTTTCATTTTTTCAAATTTATATTTTTCAAATTATTATTAAACTAAACTGTAAATAACTGGGAATAACTGTGAATGACTGGGAATAACTGGGAATAACTGGGAATAACTGTTATTTCTGTCTCAAACTGAACAGTTTATAACAGTTATTCCCAGTTATTCACAGTTATTCCCAGTTATTGACAGATTCGATTTCCACTAGGGTGGAATTGAATTTAATGAATTGCTTGCTTTCCTTAATATCGCTATCCTTTTCTTAAATATACTATACTAGGTATGCGTTAACGAATAACGTGGACTCAATATATGTATATTATGAAAGAAAAGAAAAGAGCGAGAGAAAAACATAGTTACAAGTTTCGCGTGTTAAAACTTTTTTTTTTCTTTTTTAAATAATATTTTTTAATTATAATTTTTATAGTTTAGCTTTGTTTTATATTATGTTGTATTTTTGTTTAATTTTAATGTTATATTTCAACAATTATTAGTTGTTTTTATAATGGAATTTTTTTTATTCTATTTGTTTAATACTTTTTTTTTCTTTTTTTAAATAATATTTTTTTTTTGTCCTCAGGCCGCAAAATAAATACGGAGCACAAAATAGTGTATTCTTGTCCTAGGCCGCAAAAGAAAAATGTGCATATTTTATGTATTATTTTAATAAAAGTTCGCAGATAAACGTTCTCGACATTGCTGATTCTTGGAATTGAATTGAATGCACTGCTCGCTTTCCTTAATATCGCTATCCTTTTCTTACAAATGCTATACTGGATATGCGTTAACGAATAACGTGGATTCAATATATGTATATTATGGAAGAAAAGGAGAAAGCGAGGAGAAGACATAGTTACAAGTTTCGCGTGGTAAAACTTTTTTTTTTCTTTTTTAGATAGTATTTTTCAATTATAATTTTTATAGTTTATCTTCGTTTTATATTTTGTTGTATTTTTCTTTAATTTGTATATTATATTTTAACAATTATTAGTTATTTTTATAATCATATTTTTTTCATTCTATTTTTCTAAAACTTTGTTTTTCTTTTTTTAAATAATATTTTTTAATTATAATTTTCATAGTTTAGCTTTATTTCATATATTATTATATTTTTGTTTAAATTTAATGTTATATTTTAACAGTTATTAGTGGTTTTCATAATAGAATTTTTTTTATTGTATCTTTTTATTGTATTTTAAGAATTATCAATTATTTTTTTATAGATGGGGGCTCCGCCCAAGCTTCCGCTTAACGGCCTTCGAGCAAAAAATAGTATATGCAGTCACGGCCACAAACGTATCATTCTTGCTCGTGCAGCTGGAGCGGCCTCGCTACGCTCGGCCCTTCAGCATGCACTCGTCAAGAATGATACGTTTTGCGGCCTTGACGCATAATATACTATTTTAACAGTAGGCTAAAAATACCACTTTTGCTCCCGACACGGAAAACGAAAAGTGCTAATTTTAGCCTCACTGTTAAAAAAAATCGTATATGCACCACGAAAGGTAAAATGGACAACCCATAGCACGAGTTTGCCACCCTCGGCTTCGCCTCGGGTGTCAATTTACTCGTGCTATGGCCTGTCCTTTATTTTACCTCCCTAGGTGCATAATATACTATTTTATACTCAGGCCGCAAAATAAATTTTTGTGTCCTCTATACGGAGCACGAAATAGTGTATTCTTGTTCTAGGCCGCAAAAGAAAAATGTGCATATTTAATGTATTATTTTAATAAAAGTTCGCAGAAAAACGTTCTTGACGTCGCTGATTCCTGGAATCGAACTGAATGAACTGCTCGCTTTTCTTAATATCGCTATCCTTTTCTTACATATACTATACTGGATATGCGTTAACGTATAACGTGAACTCAATATATGTATATTATGAAAGGAAAGAAGAGAGCGGGAGAAAGACATAGTTACAAGTTTCGCGTATTTGAACTTTTTTTTTCTTTTTTAGATAATATTTTTCAATTATAATTTTTATAGTTTATCTTTGTTTTATATTTTGTTGTATTTTTGATCATATTTGTTTGCTATGTTTTTAAGTTTATGGTTTAAAATATAACAAACAAAACTGAGCAATAAGTTTTATAAATTTTCAAATAGAGTGTTGGATGCCAGCAAAATTTGAAATGATTTTTTGGATAATTGAGCGTGATTGATTTTGGGGAAATGTAGATAAGGTAGTGGCGCTAGTACCCGATCATAGAAGAACATGATGACTTTTGAATACCAAAAAAAATTTTTTTAATCATTGAAAAATAAAAAATCTATTTTAGTCAATCAAATAAAACAATAATGAATCTAATATGAAAAGAAAAAACAAATTTTATTAATAGAATTGAATGTAAAGTAAATATAAAAAAAAAAATTGAATACGCAGTAGATGATCATTATTTCTGTCGCGAATTCAGTAGTCGATATAGTATAGATCCAGTAGTGGATCACTTGATGAAAATAACATAATTGAAGTTATGTCAATGAAGTATAACATAATACAGATACATAAATAAGTTTATTTATCATAACTTTATTAAGAGTTCAAATAATATAAATTTAAGATATCCCTGGTAGAAATGTTCCCGATTTTTTCTCTATGGGTTGGTCAATTTTTTTATATATTCCCATTCATTGCTCTATTAGTTCGCCAATATCACCGCTAATAGCATCACGTTTTACGCCATTAATTGCCCAACCGATATGGGAAATTTAAAGTTATGCTTTATATATTCATTATCACAATCATTATTACAATTATAACACATGAATAGACATCACACACGCACGTACATATAAAATAATTAATTGATAATAGTTTTTTTATTGTCTTTGATTAAAAGCAACATATTTTATTTTTATTAACTACGTTAAATTTTTTATAGCTTTTTTCACTATGTTCACAATTAAGGGTATGGTTTCACGCTACTTTACCGATCGAAAATTATAATTTTATAAAATTACAATTTTTGAAAAAACTATACATCGGAATGAGTTTCCCTTTTATAGATCACTTCATTTAATTTCGATGAAGGGCGGAAACTCTAAAAATTAGCGGAAAAAAGCGTTAATCGAAGATAATTAGAAAAACAAATTTCTCAGTTCGAAAAAATCAAATTTCTCAAAAACCATGTTACGTAGGGAAATTTCCTATTCAGGATCATTTTATTTTTGAAAAATGAAGGGCGGAAACTTGGTTTGATAAATCATATCGCAAAAAAGCAAAATTACATTTTTCTCAAAAGATGCGATCAGCTGTAAGAATACAATGGCCGTGCAAGAAGCCATGTTTCATAGTTGGCATCAATGCTAATGTATAGTTTGGTACGCGCCAACTTCAAATTCGAATTTTAAATGTAAATTGAATTTGTTTTATATGTACAATTTCTACAAATAAACACTTTTTCAACATAAAACTGTTTTATTTTATTTAAAACATAAATATGTAAAAAATTTAATATTATAAGATAGAACAATATAGTTTACATCATTTGCGAACTCATTATTTTTTTTTAAATTTTCATTATAGCAAAATAAGTAATCTATTCGTTTCTTTGTTTGAAACAAAAATATTTTTGAATGACTTTATTGAATTAGCGAAACTTTGGCATATCCTAACCTTTTTAGAATGAAAATATGTTTTGAAAAGCGAATGATAAGGATTACTTAATTTTATTGGTAATTATGGTTTTTGAAAAATAAACAATCATAAGTAATTTTATTAAGATAAGACTTTGAAAAAACGTGAGAAAAATCATTTAATTTTTTTAATCTTAGTGTAATGAGTATAAAATAAAATTCATAATATTATTTTTGAAAAATTTGTAGAAATCTATTTTTCAAATTCATTATTTTCCTAATATTTATCTTTTTATTCGGAATTTAAATTTTACATTCATGTTATATATAGATTTATCAATCAAACATAAATATAAAAAGAATAGAAAAGATTTTGAAATTTGAAAATATTTCTTTTGACAAAATTTTTTTAAAGATAAATGAACAAGACTCTCCGTAAAACACAAACTGCAAAAAAACTTTCTTTTATTTGACAAAGAATTCAATTTGGTAGAAATGAATGATTAGTTTTTGAATTTTGTAAATAAATTAAATCATAAATAAATGTACATGTTGAACCTTAAAACTTCAATTTTATGTATGCATTATAATACTTATCATTTTAACTAAATGTTATTTTTTCAAAAAACTGTAAAAAACTATGAAAAAATATAAATAATCGTAAATAAATGTGAATAATTGTAAAAAAAAATAAATAAATGTAAATAACTGTAAATAAATATAAACAACTGTATATTTATAGTTATTTACAGTTATTTACAGTTAGTAACACTTATTTACAATTATTTCCAGAAATTTTTTCCATATAGGCTTATCTTAATAAAATTATTTACAACTGTTTATTTTTAAAGAACGATAATATAAAATAATATTTGATGAGATTATATTATATAATAAAATTATATTAGCAATAAAATTTATTCTAAAAAGGTTAGGATATGCCAAAGTTTCGCTAATTCAATAAAGTCATTCAAAAAATATTTTGTTTCAAACAAAGAAACGAATAGATTACTTATTTTGCTATAATGAAAATTTAAAAAAAAATAATGAGTTCGCAAATGATGTAAACTATATTGTTCTCTCTTATAATATTAAATTTTTTACATATTTATGTTTTAAATAAAATAAAACAGTTTTATGTTGAAAAAGTGTTTATTTGTAGAAATTGTACATATAAAACAAATTCAATTTACATTTAAAATTCGAATTTGAAGTTGGCGCATACCAAACTATACATTAGCATTGATGCCAACTATGAAACATGGCTTCTTGCACGGCCATTGTATTCTTACAGCTGATCGCATCTTTTGAGAAAAATGTAATTTTGCTTTTTTGCGATATGATTTATCAAACCAAGTTTCCACCCTTCATTTTTCAAAAATAAAATGATCCTGAATAGGAAATTTCTCTACGTAACACGGTTTTTGAGAAATTTGATTTTTTCGAACTAAGAAATTTGTTTTTCTAATTATCTTCGATTAACGCTTTTTTCCGCTAATTTTTAGAGTTTCCGCCCTTCATCGAAATTAAATGAAGTGATCTATAAAAGGGAAACTCATTCCGATGTATAGTTTTTTCAAAAATTGTAATTTTATAAAATTATAATTTTCGATCGGTAAAGTAGCCCGAAACCATACCCTTAAGGTTAAATATGCAGTCAAAATTTTCAATCTTTCACACGTATTATTTTCATCACTTTCTTCAAACACATAATCACTTTACAAACTACTTTGTTTCTATAATTATCTAAAATTTTTTTTGCTCTGTATTTTCTTTTTTCACTATGTTCACAATTAAAGTTAAGTATACAGTCAAAATTTCCAATCTTTCACACGTATCATTCTCATCACTTTCTTCAAACACATATTCACTTTACAAACTACTTTGTTTTTATAATTATCTAAAATTCTTTTTGCTCTGTATTTTTTAAACAGTAAGTACAGCAGTTATATTATGTAGCACATAGCTATAATATACGTTTAATTTCAGAGTTTACCGAACGTTAGTTAGTTGTCGCGTTCGTGTTCGCACTCGTCACAGATGTCAGCTGTTAAGGTAGTTCTATTGGTTTTTCACTTTTCTATAGAATTTTTTAAAATTGAAATATGTTGTAAATTAAGATTTACGCTTTACAATGGTATTTTGATTTGGGTGGATATCCACCTTCATCTTTTAGATATTTTAGTTTAAACTTTGCTGAATTTAACATGAGAGTATATGGGCGAAGCGCTTGAAACGTAACATTTTATAAGATTGTGTAAAAAGTTTTCTATAGATTTCAAAGAAATTAAAGTATATTATACTTCAGGTCTCAAGGATTAAAATGGTACCTTGTAGATTATAGCAATCGACCCTCAATTCCGAAATAAAAGGAAAATAATGTCCTTACTCTATATTAATTTACACGTAAATATGCTGTCTTACGATTTGCATTGTGTATACTTACAGATTCTGCGCACAAACATGTTTTTAAATTATTGTGCAAACACAGAACTCAACCAATTTCTCTCTCGTATAGTGTGAATTTATAAGAAACATATTACTTCACAATGAGAACCACTGGACCAATAGAACTGCCTTAAACAGTCGGCCATTCATTAGTAAAATATTTCGCCAACCGTTCACAAATAAAATTGGGTGAAATTTCTACCACGGATATTTTAATGAATATTTTATAAATATTTCAAAATGATTAAGTTCAGAAAATAACAATCTTTATAATTAAATAAACTTTTACAAAAAACAAGCACTTAAAGGAATTAAAATTAATAAAATTAACTCAAAAGATAATCCTTCGTAATTGGAAAACCACATTCACTGACAGCTTTTACAGCTTTTTCTAAATCCAATAAGAAATATTTTTCTTATTTTTCTTCTGAAAATTTTAAGATCATTAAAGTCAGGTTAAGAAATAAGGATTCTAATTTAGATCACTTAATAAATAATAATTAAGGTTAATAAACTTTATTCTACCTTTACTTCCTTGCTCATTGTTGAATTACTTTTCGATTTGATCTATTTTCACTTCTCAAAACGATTCATAACATAATAAAATTTTTATCTTAAAAATACGTGTTTCTTAACGAAAATGTTAACAGCAACTGCTGTAACAGAAAAGGACCGCGGATTCTTACTAAATTTTTAATTTTTTTCATACTTTTCAGGACGTAATTTTATTTTGGCGGCAAAAATACAAAATTGAAATCAGTTTAAATTTTTTAATAATTTTTTCAACCATAATAATTAATTATTAATATTTATAAACATTATTTAAAATATAAAATGATCGACTACTACACCGTGATCGCGCACTAGCGCCACTACCTTAATATGAAAAAGATGTATTTATATTTTATAATTTTTATTCAACACTACAGTATAGAATGATCGGTCTAATGTTGGAAAAGAAGAAGGAATCCGTCTAAATTAAATATAGTAGAGATGAAATGTATTCAAAAAGTTTTTATCCGGTTTGTATTGTTCCAATGAAAAAAATTTTTTAATTATTAAATTAAATTTTATAAATAAATCTTTCTTATATTTTTAGAACAATATAAAAAATGATTTATTGCAAAAATTATATGGTTAATTAGGTAATAAATTACATAATATGTAGATTACATATGTGTAAATCACATACATGGCAAGAAGTATTGTAGTTTATTTTATGAAAATATAATATTTGAAACATAATGCCTCATTTAAATAATCAGTTTTTCTATTTTTAAGAAAAATGTCGCATTTGTTTTTTAATTGTTCGCTAAACATTCTTGAGTTGATCATAAATAATTAAAAACGAAATTAAAAGTATTTAATATAATTTCCTATCATGCGAGACCAAATTATATATAAAGATCTAATGACGAGACTTTTGCGCGTCTACGTAATAGCATTTCCGAACGCGTAGAGTCCGGAACAAATAGAAAACCATTCATGGGACACAATGTGGCCGGTGAGCAAGACTAAGTCAGTATATCGTGCGATGAGATTGGAGAGTCCTTTGCATGAGCCGGAATAGGTTTTGTGACTGGCGGGGGTATTAATGTACACCTAATGAGACTTGCACAAGACACAAGTGGGGGGGGGGGGGGTGTCCTCATACCGGCACAGAGATCTACCTTATCTATATTTGAATTATGCATTTTAATTAAAATTTATCTATTTTTGACTAAAATTCATAGAAGAGGCACATTTTTAACATGCCAAAGAATTTATTGCAACGTTAAAAGACAATATTAGGGTAAAAATAAAGGCGAAAAATGCTTAACATGATTAACTTTTTAATGTAGTTATAAATAATCGTATTATGCAGTTTTTGTCTTCATTTTTACTTTTATCCTGTCTTTTAACGTTGCAATAAATTCTTTAGAATGTCAAGAATGTGCCTCTTCTACGAATTTCAGTCATGAATAGTTAAATTTTTATTAAAATTCATAATTTAAATGGAGATAAGGTAGAACTCTATGTCGGTATGAGGATTCCCCTTGTCCTTTATTTTATCATTCTCAAAACAGACGATATATAGAACTTATTTTGGCTGTGCATTATACAATTTCCATACTTAAAGTCGATAGATTTTTTAAGAACTATCAATTATTTCTTTATAGGCGTGGGGCTCCGCTCCAGCTTCCGCTTAACGGCCTTCGGGCAAAAAAATAGTATATGCAGTCACGGCCACAAACCTATCATTCTTGCTCGTGCAGCTGGAGTCCCTCAGCATGCACTCGCCAAGAATGATACTTTTTGCGGCCTTGACACATAATATACTATTTTCTGCAAAATCTAGTAATTCCTTAGTGGAAATCGGTTTTGCTAATAACTGTTAATAATTAAAAATAATTGCAAATAACTGCAAATAACTACTAAAAGCTGCTAATAACTGTTATAAATAGTTTGGTTTGAGACAGAAGTAGCGGTTATTTGCAGTTAATAGCAGTTATCATCAGTAAACTATTATTATTTTTAAAAATTATGGACCAAACTAGAGCTTTTAATTTCAATTTTTTAAAATTTAATCATCGATTTTGTGGATTTTTTTTCAAATTGACAAATTGTCCCTTATGAGAATGATTTTTGTGAAAAATCGTGTAAAAAGGTAAATGATTGTTGATAACTGTAATAAACTTCCAGAATTGAGAAGAATTAATAACAGTAAAATACAGTTAATAATAATTAATAATAGTTATGAACGCGAAATAACAATTATTAACTGAACGTAATGATTATAAATAGTTATTTAAAGTTATTCACATTTATTAACAGTTACTCAAATTTTCCAAAATTTTAGAATCAGTGAGTAATTTATTATTATTTAGACTTATTTATAGTTATTTATATTTATTTGCAATTAGTTAGAGTTAGTTATAGTTATTAACACTCTCTTACAGATATTTACAGATTTTCACATTTATTAACAGTTTTTCACATTTACAAAATTTTTCACATATACATAAAAAACGCTGCCAAGTAATTTGGCGCAATGCTTTCTCATAGAGCTCATTAAGTTGGTGTTTATTTTATTTTTATTTTTTAAATGTGACTTCAATGTAAAAAAAAATATTCATCAGTAATTTTTCTTAATATCTTTTATATATAAGCTTGAAACGAAATTGATCATATTATCTATCATGAAACGTAAAACTAAAAATAATTAATCTATGTAAACGCTTACAGTTCATTTATATGTTTTACATATAGGGTAAGTGTGCCAGTTATCGTTGCCCCCCCGACTACCGTGCTCCTTCGATATTTTAATACATTAAGATAGGTTTAAGCCTTAATCAATAATACAAAAAAATTTTTTTAATATTTTTGAAGTATAATTTAACTATTAGAAAAATAAAAATTTAATTTATCGACGTTTTACATTGTATAAATAATGTTTGAAATTTTTGTAACGTGATTTATGCGTTTTTAGTGCGCGCGTTATCAAAAAGCTTAAGAATTGCATGTTTAATTCAATCATTTAAAGTATTAAAAAATGTATATTAATAATATGTATATGCATTTTACTATAATAAAATACTTACAAATTTCGAAAAAACTTACAATTTGCTTTTTTAAAATATTTTTTATTATTTATTTATAAAATATAGTAACTGGAACAGATTTAAGCATATGATTCAATTATCGTGCACGATAACTAAACCAATTTTTTGGTATAATCTTAGTTATTGTGCCCTCTAACATGTGAGCATCGAAGAAAACATAACCTCAAAAAAAGATAAATCGACGAAAAATGCACGGTATTCGACGCTCGATATTTGATCGAGGGCTTGCTTACTGACAAAACGCATTTAGTTGGGGGCGCGGAAACTGACACACGGTATATAGAAATCTGAAAATTGAGCAACACGGTATTTGACGCATGCATCAATTCTTATATTTTTAATAATATTTCAAATATTTTTCTATACATAATTAATCAATCATGCTTATTAAATAAAAGATGCTTCAACGTTTATAACTGATATCAATAGTTATCGAGCATTAATAGAAAAATCTGTTTAATTTGATAAAATCTGTAAGAGGTTACGTTAAACCCACGGTAACTGGCACATTTACCCTATTGCATTACATATATAATATGTAATAATAGCTTTTAATAGTACTACCGATTTACAGACCTTGATCTCGAAGTGACGCTTACGCAGTCGTTATAATATTTGAATAAACAACACAAAACTCAATTAAACAATGACTGCGAATCCGGTCTATACTTAACGGGATGTCGGAGCTGCAGCAATCAAGTTTTGCTTTTTTTATTTTATCAATATGTTTTTAAATTCATAAATTAAACAAATATAATGACTTGTTTGCACTAAAGCTATGTTAATACAATATTTTTTGTTAAAATAAAAAATCATTTGGACTTGTTATTTTTTTATGAGCTTGGATTGGAAATTAGATATGAAGCTCGACAAACATAACCTTAAAATACGATACATTGAAAGTTTTTATTATAACTTATTATGTATAGTATTTTGGTGAATTTCTTGAGTTGTCCGCACTAGAGTATAATCTTGAAAATTTTTTTTTCATAGTAGAAAAACTCGATTAAACACATCGTTTATTTATAAGTTAGGATTGGAAATATTATTAGAAGGCGGGCAGCTTTGTGAGGCTCTTAATATGAATTTTATAATATTTAACATTTTAATCCTTCATCAGTGATCATAAATTTAGGGTCATATGCTGTAACTTGGATCACTAAAGTTCAGTTTATGTTTTCTTAAGGTTCTAAAATTAAAACTATTCTGAGAAAACCAATTTTCAATAGCTTCCGCACTAGTCTATTGAAAAAATAATTGTTATGGAAAATTAGATGCAAATCCATCGAGTACTTTTCAAGATCTAAGTAACAAAATAAATACAAACATTTTTTTCAAAGATTAAAAATGTTTCAAAATTAAAACTGCGCTAAGAATATCAGTTTTCAAAAGTTTCTTCTATTTTGGCGATCGAAAATAATTTCCATGAAAATTTTCAAGCAAATTCATAGAGTAGTTTATGTAAAATATAAAAAAAAATGAAAAATATAAAATTTAAAAAAATGTTTAAAATAGCTATTTTATTAAAACTACGGTAAGTAAACCAATTCTCAATAGCTTCCCAACAAGTTGGACTAGAAAATAAATTCTATGCAAAATTTGAAGCGGATCAATCGAGTAATTTTCGAAATCCAATTGAAACATATGTTTAAAAAATTCAAAATGTTCTAAAATTAAAACTGCGCTAAGAAAATCAGCTTTCAAAAGTTGTTTTTATTTCAGCAATCGAAAATAATTTCCATGAAAGTTTTTAAGCAAATTCATCTAGTAGTTTACATAAAATATCAAAAAAATGAAAAATCTAAAATAAAAAATAATTTTTTAAATGGCTATTTTATTAAAACTACGCTAAGAAAACCTATTTTCAATAACTTCCGCAATAGTTAATAAAAAAATAAATTGTATGGTAAATTTTAAGCAAATCTATCGAGTAGCTTTTAAGATCCAAGTGGCTAAATAAATACAAATACTTTTTTCAAAAATTTCAAAATGCTCTAAAATTAAAACAACGCCAAGAAAATTAATTTAAAGTTTATTATATTTCGGGGATCGAAAATTATTTCTATGCAAATTTTTAAGCAGATTCATCGGGTAATATACAAAAAATATCAAAATAATAAAAAATCAAATTTTTTTTTATAAATGACTCTGAAATTGAAACTACGCTAAGAAAACCAATTCTCAATAGCTTCCCAACAAGTTGGACTAGAAAATAAATTCTATTCAAAATTTGAAGCGGATCCATCGAGTAATCTTCGAGATCCAATTGAAATATATGTTTAAAAAATTCAAAATGTTCCAAAATTAAAACTGCGCTAAGAAAATCAGCTTTCAAAAGTTGTTTTTATTTCAGCAATCAAAAATAATTTACATGAAAATTTTTAAGCAAATTCATCTAATAGTTTACATGAAATATCAAAAAAATGAAAAATCCGAAATTAAAAAAAAAATTTTAAATGGCTATTTTATTAAAACTACGCTAAGAAAACCAATTTTCAATAACTTCCGCAATAGTTAATCAAAAAAATAAATTGTATGGAAAATTTTAAGCAAATTCATAGAATGATTTTCGAGATCTAAATGGCTAAATAAATACAAACATTTTTTTCAAAAATTTTAAAATGCTCTAAAATTAAAACTACGCTAAGAAAATCAATTTTCAGAAGTTCATTTTATTTCGAAGACCGGAAATTATTTCCATGCAACTTTTGAAGTCGATTCATCAGGTAATTTACAAAAAAAACTAGAAAAATGAAAAATCGAAAATTTTTTTTTCTTATAAATGACTATGAAATAACAATCACGCTAGGAAAACCAATTCTCAATAGCTTCCCCCCAAGTTAGACAAAAAGATAAATTCTATGCAAAATTTGAAGCAAATCCATTGAGTAGTTTTCGAGATCCAGTTGGCTTACTGAATACACACACACATACACATACATACAGACATTTTTTTAAAAACACTTTTTTCGACTTCTTGAGTCAAAATATGTACAAATTAATGAAAAAATACAATGCTTTTTCTATGAGAAAGCAACAGAAAAAAAATTTTTTTGCTGATACAAAGCTTTTTCTACGAGAAAGCAAAATAGATTATATGTGTGAAAATTTTTGAAAATCTGAAAAAGTGTTAACAACTGTTAATAAATGTGAATAAATGTCAAAAATTGCGAATATTTATAAATATAAATAACAGTAACTTATTATTATTTACAGTTAATCATTATTAGTATCTATTCGTAACAATTATTAACTGTTATCAATTGTTATTTATTTGTTATTTACTGTTATTTAACTGTTATTAATGTCTCAATTCTAGTAGTTTATTATAGTTATTAACAGTTATTCGCATTTTTTCACATTTATACACAGTTATTAATAGTTATTCACAGAAATTATTTCCATATGGGGTGTTAAAAATTTTTAAAATCAATATTTTTATTAATGCAGAATTATAGTTGAATACTCAGAGAAATTTTTATAAAAAATTTTTTTATTTATAATTCATGAGCTTAATTTCTAGAATGCCGTTTTCGAATAGAATTACAAATTATTTATACTCTTTAAGCAAATATTATTGTAAATATTTTCAGAAAAATCTAAAGTTATGTAACAGCCGTAACGGGAAAAAAATAATGAAGATAATTGAAGAAATCTGATAATATCTGAGTAAAACAGTATAAAACAGAATAAAACAGAAGACAACAGATAAAAATGAAGAAAAGTAGCCGGATGGAGACTTAAGACAACAGTTATTAACATTTTTCTTCTGTCATTAACTATTATGAACAGTTTTTTTCAGTTTTCAACACTTATCTTCATTAAATAAATTAGAAAAATTTTAAATAAGTTTTCAAAAAGTGAAGAAATGTGTAGATAATTGAATTAAATAGTTTATGGCTTAATTCAACAGTTTAATTTAGCTATTTAATAATTTATTTACTTTTGAAAGCTTATGTTTTTACAATTCAGAAATAGAATGTAACAGATAATAACAGTTGATATTCGAATAAAACTAAATTTAACTAGATTTAACTAGAAAAATGAACAAAAATGAACATATTTCTTTTTTACACTTTTTTTGTAGAACTTTGAAATTCAATATAATAGCTGATAACTGTTGAAAACTAAAGAAAACTAATAACTGTTTTCTTAAGTCTCAATCTGGCCACTTTCAAACAGTTGATAACTGTATTCTTCAGTTTTATTCGGATATCTTAATTATTTGTTTCCGCTAGAGAATGTAATCGTAACGTTAAAATCAAGATTTTTTTTTGCAAAACATTATACTTATAAAGACTATGAGAAATGAAACATTTTTCAATTATTCAAAGACGTCATTTGAAGTAATTGTAATTAGAAAATATTGTGTATTGATATTTTATGAAAACACTGCATGTACTTTTGGTATTTCAGTAACACCAAAAGTACATTTTCCATGTTTGGATTCAAAACTTTTACGATGAATATTAGACATTGTTAGAGGGTTTTTTTTCGGATTTTGATCGTGTAAGTCGTGGTTCAGGATACCGACCAATGTAATGCTCAAAAAACGTCAATATCCTAAACTATAACTTACACGGTCGAAATCCGAAAAAAACCCTCTAACAATGTTTACATTTTCTATGTGAAAGATTGTATTGAAGAAAATCGAGGCTAAGGTTTTTACAGCAATCAGGCTATTGAAGCGGTTCATTTCTATTTTTCTGCAACATGGGCTAATACAAAGTATCGTAAAATGATTCTAATTATGCAGATAAATTATTAAGAGCAGTCTGCAAATATAATTCACTGTACAACACATATATATATATATATATATATATATATATATATATATATATATATATATATATATCTGTATAATTAGAATCATTTTATGATACTTTGTAATAGCCCATGTTGCAGGATAATAATAATGGTCAACTTCCAGAGCCTGTTTCGCTGTAAAAACCTAGGCCAATTGTTCAATACAATCTTTAACACGGAAATTGTACTTTCTCGCATTCTAACCTCAAAATCGCAACTTCTTTTCTCTTTTTCGGCTCTCAAGCGAGAAAATATATTATGAAACTGATGTGTAAAGGCTTTTTTACGAAACTCGATACAGCCCTCGCCTCCGGCTCAGGCTGTAAACTTCTCGTTTCGTGAATAAAGCCTTTACACACCCGTTTAATAATGTACTATTTGGTGTTACTAAAATATCAACAATACGTGCAGTATTCCTACAGAATTTTTTTTTAATGTGAATGAGGATGTTGTCCTCTATGTGTTAACCTTTGTAATATGGTGATATCGAGGGAGCCAACCCGGTTCCCGTTTTAGTTATTTATGTACCTTGGGCGAGCCTTGCGCGATTAAGACCTGAGGATGATATGAACATCGTGGGATAATAAAGCCGAGGCATGCGAGCGAAGCGAGCGGTCGAGGGTTTATCCCACGATGTAAATATAGTCCGAAGGCTGTCATCGCGCAAGGCTTGCCCAGGGTGCTTAAAAAATTTTTCATCCCTGGCAAGGACGCATGAGGGTTTTTAGGTGCAGATGCTTTTTTACAAATAATTTTATATTTATATAATAAAATTTAAATTATATGATACTCTTTTTTATTAGGATTTATTAATTTTTGATATTAAATGAAAAAATAAATAATAAATAATAAACAAGAATTAATAAAATTAAAAAGAAATAATAACATCGACAATAAATAATAAAATTAGCATTATTAAAATTATTTACAGTTAACAATATTATTGCAATTTTATAATTTTATTTTTTTTATAAATATCCATTTTTTAAAGTAATAAAATTCTGCAGCACAAGCTGTAGCTTGAATACCGAATACAACTGAGCTTGCAGTTTTGCACTATTGATTCTTTTGTTTTTTATTTAAGTCGAAATACGATAGAGAAAAGTTGCTACCGGGCTTTAATGAACTCAATGTAACCCAGGAGCTTTATACTCCTAGGCAGTAATAACTGCCATTGCAGCCTAGGAGCTCCTAGCGTGCATCTAACCTATTTATCAATTGAGGACTCTGCACGTAAAAACCCGAATGCATCCGCCTGGGATAAAAAATACATTACATCAGGCTAGACTGCCTGACACACTATACCGAAAACTTTAACTACCTTTGGATAGTCAGCCACTTTTGTGACCAACAATTAACCGTTTCCCAATGAGGTCGGATTTTTTAAGAGTCGCGATGGATGTGGCACATATACTTAATTATATTTCGAAAAAAGTCAGAGGTTCCTGATATGTTGTACAAAAAATCTTAATTTTAACGTTATGCTTACATTGTTACATAACTTTAGATTTTCCTAAATATATTTACAATAATATTTACTTTAAATATGTAAATGATTCATAATTCTATTTGAAAACGGCATTCTAAAAATTAAGCCCATAAATTATCATTAAAAAAATTTCTTTTATGAAAAACAAATATAAAAAAAAATAAAAAAGTGCCCATTTTTCGATTTTGATTTTTGTTGGAATTCGATCCTAAATGTGCCTAGAATCATATCCAGAAGGAAAATCTGAGGTGCAAAAACTTCATGGTCAAATTTACTTGAAGATCACCGTGAGTTCTTTGTTTATTTAAAATCTTATAAAGGCTCCTAATGACTATATTTTTGAGAAAATGTCTATACCTTTGTCTAGGGAGCCTATTCGACAAAAAGAAAGAACACTGGTTAATTTTTTTTATCAAATTATTATATTCTAAAGATTCAGCCGAATCCGTTTCCCGAAGATGGGGTGCTCTCCTTGTAAGTCATTCAAGTTTTTACTACGTTTCTACTACGTTTTTATTAACTCGCTTTGGTGTCTGTCTGTCTGTCTGTCTGTCTGCCTGTCTGTCTGTCTGTCTGTCTGTCTGTCTGTTCGGTACAAATTTTGCAACCGATTGTAAACTAACTTCCCGATGAGCTAGAGACTTGAAATTTTAAATATAGCTCAGAACTGGATGACAATGCAATATTATAAAAAAAATATATATATTTACCGAACAATATATTAATATATTCGATCATATACGGAGATGTTGGCAAAATTAAAGATTTGAAGATTTTATATATAGATACACTTTTAACATTAGTGTCTAAACATCTTCGAAAATTTTAAAAATCCTTTTTTGATATATTAATATATTAATATATTCAATATTATATTTTTGCACGCATTGTTGGATAATATAATTGAAAATATATTTTCCCACCGAAAAATATATTAATATATTTAATTATAAACGGAGATATTGACAAAATTGAAGATTTGAAGATTTTATATATAGATATACTTTTAACATTAGTGTCTAACCATTTTCGAAAATTTTTAAAATTCTTTAACTTGTCATATATTGCAATTAGACATAAATTACAGCATTTTCTATTATACATATAGAATTGGAGACTGTATTTTATTCATTTTATGGTCTAACAATGCATAAAACAAATCTTGGTTGAATTTCTAATGGCGTCATTATCGTCAAAATGGCGGGAAACTCACCATGCGATTACGTGTTCTCTAAAAAAAATAGATGAAACACGTTTTAGTCCCATGACAACAATATATATGCTATATAATATGCACTGTTGGACAACACGATAAATAATATTAATAATAATAATAATAATAATACCAAAATGTATAAGATAATATTTAAATAAAAAAAAAATTTTTAATCTACCACGTTTTTTAATTGAACTAAAAAGTATAAAATAATATTAAAAATAAAAAAAAAACTTTTTAATGTACTACGTTTTTATAATGAACCAAAAAGTATAAAATAATGTGTAATAAAATGAAAAATGAATAATGATTTGAAATAAAAGAACGTGGGGCGCATACAATACATAATAATAAACATGCGCCCCACGTTTTTTTTTATTTCAAATCATTATTCATTTTTCATTTTATTACACATTATTTTATACTTTTTAGTTCATTATAAAAACGTAGTACATTAAAAAGTTTTTTTTTTATTTTTTCTTGATATAATCAGATGCTGAATATAATAATAAGTTCCACATTGCTGAAATCCGAACTATAGGGCGAATGAGAAGTCTAGGAGGTAATCTTGATGACGATCTAGCACTCGAATCAACATTTATCCTCGTGAATTTAGCAGCAAGGTAATCAGGCCTTTATAGCGAGAATACTATAGGCTAGTGATGCTTTGAAATAATCACGTTTGTTTTGCACAGACAATCAACTAATCTGCAAAGGAAACAGAGTAGCTCTTACCTCTCTTCTGATATTACCAAACACAAATCTTTCATAGACATTAAGGACTCTGTGTAGTTTAATATTAAGGCGTTGAGGGAGGTCATAATAAACCACACAACAATAATCAATCATAGGAAAAATAAGTAACTGAATGAGCTCCTTCTTTACTTCTTTCGATAGTGCACATTTGTGAAACTTAAGTGATTGCAAAGTCTCATGGAATACCCCACAATAGAGTTGGCATTCTTAGTCCAGTCCAGGGTGGAACAGATTCACACACTTAAATTCTTTACAGTAGTTGTATAAGCTATATGTGTTCCTTCAATAATTATTTTAGGACATGAGTCCAAACAAATGCGTGTAATGTATTGTTCACTACCCAAAAACATAACTTGTGTCTTGTTGGCATTGAGAGACAGACCATTTAACTTGGACCATTTCACTACAGACGCTGCCTCACTGTCAAGTAGAGCAATGTTGTGGTCAATGTCAATTGGATAATAAGAGTTATATACTTGAAGATCATCTATAAAAAGAATATGACTCGCTGTTTGAAGGACCTGAGGCAAATCGTTGATAAATATCGAGAAAAGCAGAGGTTTCAGTACACTACCCTAGGGCACACCAGCAGTAACAGTCGACCACTCACTAATACCTCCATATTCATTGAGAACAGTATGAGCTCTGTTTTGCAAATATGAAGCAAACCTTTTAACAACTCGGTCAGAGAAACTGAGTAATCTTAGTTTTCTAAGAAGTAAAACATGCGGGACCCTGTCAAAGGCCTTAGAGGAATGAAACAATAGTAGTGAGGTAATCTTCCTCTTATCAATGGCCGACCGCGAATCATCCAATAGTTTGATAAGAGCAGTTTATGTGTTATGATTTTTTTGATATCCAGCAGTAATGGATCAAGTAATGCATTGGCCTCTAAATAATAGCTCAAATGAACTTGAATAACTCTCCCTACAATCTTAGAAGATTTACAGAGTAGGGGATAAAACGTGTGTAAGCAGGAGCTTAGCAGATTTAGCTAATGGCAAAAGAAATGCTTTTTTCCAACTGTCCAGATACATACATGTCCTCAAAGAAGAATTAATAATGTTAGCTAGTCGTAACGGAATATGGTCAGTAGGCAATTTGAGCATTCCTGTGAATTTGGAAATTGCACGTACCAACAGTGGGCGAAAATCTGAAAGGTTAATTTTAACAAAATTAAAAATTGGTATATTATTTTTAAGTTTAATTTCTAGCACCTGATCGATATCATCTGATGAAAGTGCTGGTGCTGAGTTAGAGGTTGAGGTGTAATGTTAGAGCAATGTTTCAGATGAAAAGTATTTGAGTGGAGAGGATAAAGATTGATTGGCAAGACCAATCTTATGAAGCGAAGACCACTTGCTCTTTGCATTAGAGACCAAAGATAATTTCTTTGCTATGAAATCATTTTTAGCGGTATCAAGTGGATTTGATACTTAACTCCTCAAAGATTTATATTTCAGAATATCTGCCGATCTAACAGATTTAACTATCTTTCTATAAGCACAATTACGTTGACGCGTGCGCAATCTGATGTCGAGTGAAACCCAGTATGGAATATATGAGAGAGATAGGAACGGTACCCCGTGGACTCTTGACTGATTAGTGTCACATGTTGGCGCCAGATTATTATCGCTTAGATCACGCACTACGCATACATACTTATGCCTCACACAGCTGCGCACACGTGTATGCATTTAAATTCATTACATTTCCCAACTAATACGTCCTAAAGTCAAAGATATTGTTGTGCTTTTATTATTATATTATATACCCTAGTAGAAAAAAAACTGGGAGTAATTGGAAATATCTGTAAATAACTGGAAATAACTAGAAATAACTAGACGTAACTGTTATAAAATGTGCAGTTTGAGGCATGTATAGCAGTCATTTCTAGTTATTTCCAATTATTTCCTATTAACCCTAGTGGAAATCGAATCTGTGAATAAGTGTGAATAACTGGAAATAACAGTGAATAACTGGGAATAACTGGAAATAACTGTTATAAAATGTTCAGATTCAGACAGGAATAACAGTTAGCACCAGTTATTCTTAGTTATTCCCAGTTATTTCCAATTATTTCCAGTTATTTATAGATATTCCCAGTTATTCACAGTTGAGTTGAGAAATAATTTGAAAAATTACAGATACTATAACAGTTATTCATAGTTATTTCCAGTTATTTCCAGTTATTCACAGATATTTCCAGTTATTTCCAGTTAAGTTGAGAAATAATTTAAAAAATAAAAGGTACTAAAAAAATTATAAAAGTTATAATATAGCGAAACTGGAAATAAATGTTAATAATTGTGAATAACTAGAAATAACTGGGAATAACTGTGAATAACTGTTATGCATCTTTGATTTTTCTCTGATTTTTCAAATTATTTGTCAAGTCAAATAGAAATAACTAGGAATATCTATAAGTAACTAGAAATAACTGGGAATAACTGGGAATAACTGGTGCTAACTGTTATTCCTGTCTCAATCTGAACATTTTATAACGGTTATTTCCAGCTATTCCCAGTTATTCACAGTTATTCACAGATTCGATTTCCACTAGGGAAGTTGAGAAATAATTAATAGTAGTCTACGTTATCAGTGTAGAAAGTAGACGATAGCTGCACGCACAAAGATTGCCGCTCGAGCGAAGCGAGAATGGCAACGCGTGTGCAGTTATCGTTTACTTTTTGCACGTGTAGCGTACATTATTTTTCCTAACAAGTTTCAGAAAGTTCGACCAAACAAAATGGAGGAAATAGTATTGAAAAAAATGTAATATCATTAATTTTTATACAAGAATACGAATTGTCGTAAGATGCGGGAAATATTAAAGTAAATAAAAATTAAACAATGAAATGAATTAAGCAAAGAGAGATCCACTACCCTGTTGAAAATGATAACGTTATTTAATGACGTCATTTAATAACGTCATTTCATCAAATGACGTTGCAAATTGAGACATTTCGCGACGTCATTTATGTTAAAATGACGTCTTTTGAGAAAATAACGTCATTTTTTAAATGAGCTTTGATGGCCTATTAACCCTTTGAGGGGCAGTGGTACGTATTTGTCCCACCTATTTGGTTTTGGATTTTTCCGTATTTCTAAAACGTATATGCCTTTTTAAGACATCTATAAGACTTTTTGAACTCTTGAATACCTGATTTATTAGATTTTATAGAGAAATTGCAAATATTCATTAATTGAAGTATTTGTTATAAACAATTAATCTCAAAAAACCCGTTTTTTTACAGAAAAATGTGCCCCTCAAAGGGTTAAATAATGGAAAAGACGTGATTTATAGTGGGAAATGACGTTATTTTTTTACCATGGGAAATAGTTGTTTTTGAATGACGTGATTCTATTACAATGACATGATTTTTTATGAGTGACTTTATTTGTTGTTCAAAAAGACGTGATTTATAGTGGGAAATGTTATTTTTCTTTAATGGCATGATTTTCTGTCTGGCCTCTTATATATGTGTCTTCCTTTGTGTAAGAGATGACAAAACTTGGAAAAACGCCACCTACTGACTTAAAGTCAAACCGACGTTATCTATCATTAATAGCGATTTTATTTCACTAGATGGCATTTTTCTAAGTTTTGTTATCCCTTACACAAATTTGGAAGACGCAGATATAAGAGGTCAGGCGGTAGAAGATCTTCGAGAAACTATGAAAAAATATGTGAAAAATACACGTGAAAAATATACGTGAAAAAACACAAATTTTACATGTAAAAAACACGTGTTTTTTTTTAATTGGGTAACGAGTAACGTTATTGAAGAAAATTATGTCACGAAATAAAAATAACGTCATCTCCCACTATAAATTACGTTTTTTTCATAATTTAATAAACTATCAAAGCTCATTTGAAAAATGACGTTATTTTCTCAAAACACGTCATTTTAACATAAATGACGACGCAAAATGTCTCAATTTGCAACATCATTTGATGAAATGACGTTATTAAATGACGTTATTAAATAAAGTCATTAAATAACGTTATCATTTTCAACAGGGTAGATACTCCGGAGTATTCATGCGCACGATTTTGTACATAAGTACAACCATAAAATACTGTTTCCTTGAATCAGTACGCAGCCAACCCAGTGCAGCTCTATGAGGAGAGATATGAAAGCCCGTTCTCACGCCTAATATATATCTCACACATGAAATTTGTAGTCTTTGTAATCGTCCTCTCAACTCCTGTGCAGCATCTAGCAGAACTACTGAGCAGTAGTCGAGATGTAGAAACAACAGGTCGGTTGTGAGTTGTTTGCGCAGACCCTCAGTGGTATACCGACGGAAAAACTGTAAGCCGTACATGACCCTATTAAATTTTTTAGTCAACATATTAATGTGCGGCCCCCATGATAACTTAGATTCAAGCATAATACCAAGGCTCGTAACGGCATCAGAGAAAGATATTCCAACAAGACCCTCAAGCTCAATCGTTCTTAGCTCACCATCATAAGAGTTGTTAATAAATCTACTATTACCAAAAATGATCGCATTTGTTATAGATAGTTTTGCTTGCATTTAATGTAAGAGAAAAATCGACAGCATTCTCCGACACCATCTTGGTCGCCCTCTGTAGAATATGAACACCTTCATTTACATTCTCATAAGAAACCTGCGTATAAATTTGCAGCTCATCCGCATAGAATAGGTGCTCGACGTAACATGAATCGAACGTATCACGTATGTTATTAATGTAAAGGAAAAACAACAGAGGCCCCAGCACTAAACCTTGCAGAACTTCTAAATTGATTGTTAGCCATTTCGATTCCTCTTTTAAATGCGTGGAAATCATTTGTTTCCTACCTGATAAATAAGAGCTGATCCACTTGAGTGCAGCCCTGGAAAACCTAGTTTGGAGTGCGAGATCGTGTTGAATGCCTTACTGAAGTCACATAGAAATAGTAACGTGACGAGTTTCTTATCTGGACCCGATCTTATGTCGTCTATAAATTTAAGTACGGCAGTCTGCGTTGAATGATTCTTTATAAAGCCAGTCTGCATAGAGTTCAGTATTTTATGTGTTCTAATGTACTCTTGCAATCGATCATGTGTAATCTTTTCAAGGATTTATGAAGGAAAACATAAGATTGTTATGGGCCTAAAATCTTTAGGCAATGTAGGTGTAGGACACTTTTTTAACGGCACAATGCGTGCACTCTTCCAAAGGCAAGGGGGAGCCCCCGCGCAAAAGACGAATTGAACAGAGTCACAAGATGTTCTCTGATAAATGGTAAAGCTTTAAGTATCACGCTCCGCGGGATACTATCCTCGCCACAAGCCTGTGATAAAAAATGCGAAATCGCAAGGACTACATCGTTAACATGAATTGGCTTGAAGGCAAAGCTACTTTCACTACATTAAGAAAGAATTCTGTTACGTTCCACATTAGCATCGTGTGGCGAAACTGACAACCCCCAAAGTGCGCATTAAGCTTAACCGGAGCGAATCTATTGAAGTTGCCTTGAGGTTCGGACAGGAACCTCAGGTCTTTTAACTCCTTCCAGACATTACCTCTGGCAAGAGCTTTGAACAGTTTATTATGATGGTAAGTAGCCTTAGCTTGTTCAGTCTGTTTGTCTATCGTTTTACGCATTCGCAGAAATTCGAAGAAATATCTTTTATCTTTCGTACGCATATATCTTCGATATGTGGCATCTCTCTTGTGTCGCATTTGCGACAATCCTTTGTCTATCCAAGGAAATCTGTCTTTACCAAGTCTATGTTTTTTTAGCGGTGCCAGATTTTTTATTGCTGCCGGAAGATTGTTACAGAGGCAGTCAAGTGCAGATTCCGGGACAACTGTACCAACTGTAAATGGCGTCCAATCACAGCCGGTTAAACTTCGTACCAATAATGTTGGGCAAATGTCTTCATAATTCCTATACTTAATTGTTTTTTGATGTGTTATGACATCATTAAAAGAAAATACATACATTAATTGAGTTATGCTGACTGTGAAAATTAGCCGGTAAGCTTCGTGCGTCAAGTACTGTGTCTTTATCATCGACAAGAATCAGGACAATCTACGTATGAGACGTCAGTGTGATGTGTGGCAACGGAAGTGTATTTACAGTGGCGTGCATAAGTTTCTGGCCAAAAAAAAAAAAAATTAGTCAATTTTTAAAGTTTTATATCTTTTTAAAAAATTGAAATTTCTTTAAAAATCAAACGGCATTTTAAAGTACAATTGAAAATCTTTTAAATACCGGCGGGTTTGTTCAAAAATATTAAAAATTGGATTTTTTACATGAAAAAAAAAAATATTTTTTTTAAGGTTTTTTTATGGCCATGAAAAATTTGATATAATTTTTGAACCACTAGGCGGATTTGAAAACAACCAATATAAAAAAGATGCGTATTCATTCCCTCTTTAAAATGAGCATAGCTGGATCAATTTTTATTAAGTGGTTCAAAAGTTACATCATTCATCGCGAAAAATTTCGCTCTTTCTTCAAGCTTCATTATCTAAGTATCTATGCACCACAGAGAAAAACTCATAAAAGAGTAAATGTTCGTTTTTTGAAGTAGAATAAGGGTACATTAAAAATTTATCATTTCAGAAAAAAAAATTTTTTTACTTTTTTCCACAGGTATGATGATATACAAAAATTAAATATAATTGTATATCATCACACCTGTGGAAAAAAGTAAAAAAAATTTTTTTTCTGAAATGATAAATTTTTAATGTACCCCTATTCTACTTCAAAAAACGAACATTTTTTCTTTTATGAGTTTTTCTCTGTGGTGCATAGATACTTAGATAATGAAGCTTGAAGAAAGAGCGAAATTTTTCGCGATGAATGATGTAACTTTTGAACCACTTAATAAAAATTGATCCAGCTATGCTCATTTTAAAGAGGGAATGAATACGCATCTTTTTTATATCGGTTGTTTTCAAATCCGCCTAGTGGTTCAAAAATTATATCAAATTTTTCATGGCCAAAAAAAAACCTTAAAAAAAATATTTTTTTTTTTTCATGTAAAAAATCCAATTTTTAATATTTTTGAACAAACCCGCCGGTATTTAAAAGATTTTCAATTGTACTTTAAAATGCCGTTTGATTTTTAAAGAAATTTCAATTTTTTAAAAAGATATAAAACTTTAAAAATTGACTAATTTTTTTTTTTTTGGCCAGAAACTTATGCACGCAACTGTGTATATGAAATCCGTGGCCGGAGCTTGATGGCTAATCAAGGTACTAAATACAGATAAAGAAAAATTCACGGGACTGACTGCATTTCAAACGCACAGATACAGTATATGTCTTCGGGTGAGAAGAAAAAGGTCATATATCATACAAGCGCTGAAAAAATTACCAATTCGATTTTGCTCATTAAAAAGTAGTAACTCAACTTCGCGTACTAAAAGGTTCTATCTCAGGTTTGTCCACAAAAAGGTGATGTAACCTTTTTGTGGCCAAACTCGAGATGGAATCTTTGAGTGCGAGAAGTTTAGTTACACGGAAAGAAATTTTCGCTTAAGGGACCTCAAACATATTTAAATTAAGAAATTCACATATATATGATTAATTTGACTCTCATTTTGAATAGTTCCACGTAAAAATACGAAATATTTTTATTCAAGAAATATTGAATAAACAAAACTTTAAAGTTAGCTTAATATAATTCTGGATTGAATCATCTAACTAAGAAAAATGTTTGAAGTTACTTTATTCAATAGTGCGCTCCAATCAACTCGGCGTTGGGCTTTTCAGATACCCAAAATTGAATTGACCTTCTTTATGTTTCATTTACTTAACTTGATTTCATATTTTGCTTCCTATATTTCAATTTTAATGTTTTATTTAGTTCATATGTCTCTTAAATTTTTTTTATTTTCAAAGTCTACTTTTTTTTCTTTCATACAAACATTCTTTTTGTGTGTAATTTTTAATCTATTTGTATGTAAATAATTATTTTTAGGTTACTTCCAATGTTAATAATACTAAATAATCGATGAATAATAAGTTATTAATAAAAGCAGATAGAGGCTTTTAAAACTAATTTTTTTGTATACCAAAATTTACTTTTTCATTCAAGTAAATAAATATTTGCGAAAAAAATATTTATTATTTTTTTCACTAATACTATTTCTTCTATACAAAAATTAACATTGTAGAACAAAAGAGATAATTTTGTGTAAAAGAAATAATTGTAATTAAAATATTTATTCATGCAATTTTTTTAAAATTATTTTTCTAATGACTAGATCCACGGCCGGAGATTAGTTAGCTTTATATTTATACGTAAACCTTAAAATAACCTTTAACCCCCTTGCGCTGAATGACGAGATAACTCCTTTAGTTCTCATTTAAATACATGCTTTTCGATTTAATGCTGGTCGCAGGGGGGTTAAAATTCGGGCTATGAGTAGGAAACAAAACTTAACCTTAACTTTTCCAACCAACCACAGATCGAATAAATAGTCAACAATTAAACACACATTAATTTTTTATAGAGGAATTAATTTTTTATCAAGAGATTTGCGCATCAACAAATTAAAAAAAATTATCATTCATTATTAGATAAATTTAGTAATTTATTAAATTGATTATTTTTTATTAATTTATTTAATTTTACTAACTGAAAAAATTATTTACACACAAAAAGATTAAAAATTATGTATCAAAAGAATATTTGTATGTAAGAAATTTATATACTTAGAAAATATTGAACAAATTCAGAAATTTTAAGAAAAAAGATGCTCTCGCCAGAATTCGATACTGAGCAGTAAGAATCAAAAGCGCTCGTACTAGTTATTAGATCAACGCCGCATTGTTACTCAACAAGAAAAATATTAAAGATGTCCTATCAAATTATAAAATCCCCACAAGGCATCTTAAAAGGGGCGCTGCATGGTGTGATTTTTTGTAATTTTTAATAAGGTGATTTTGAGAGCCTGACAGGATAGCCCTATTCTCGTAAGTGCCCTATTGTTAACCTTCTACTACCTGACTATTAATATCAAAAACATTTGAAATGAAAACTTGACTTCTTCTGACATTTTCTCCATTTTAGGACTCGTGGATTTTTTACAAAATCATCAACTTTAGTAATTAATTGTTTTGTAATTAATCATTAGAAATATCAAGCAAAGTTAAATTATTTATGAAAATAAATAAAAGTTTGTAATCAAAATATTTTATGTATGTATTTTATTTATTTATATATAAAAGGAACAATTTATGTAAAATTTTCAAACTACCAATAATTAATTTTAAACTCGAAATGTAATTATTTTAAACCGTGGGGTGGAGGGAGATGAATGTGTACCATTTCACACAAGGTTTGATCCAGTGTGTAATGAACGCGTTTTTCATTTTGGATGCTCGATTTCAGATCATCGCTTAAACCCCTTTTTTCAACTTATTATAATAGCGTATTCTGCTGTGCAAAGCATAAACTTGGTCAATAACACAGGAATCCCATTGGAGTTACGGTTCTCTTACTTTAGACGTCAGCATCCTGATATCTTTTTCTATTTACATTTTCTAGATTTTTAATTTTTTAAATATCATAATTATATATAATATCACAATTAATAAATATTATATCTATAGATTTTCTCTTATACAATATTAGAATCTCAGTCTTACAAGGAGAATGTTTCACCTTCGGGTCACCGATTTTGCTCAAATTTTGGAAATGTTTTCTGGATGCAAAAACATAAAAAAGCCAAAATTTTAGAGGCCAATGCTCAATATTTCCCTAGTTACAAGCCATTTAAAAAAATCACTAAAAAAGTTACTAGATTTTCAAACACTTATAGTTCCTCAGCATTATTAGCTAAAAGCTTAAACTTTTTACTAGTTACAAGCCATTGAAAAAAATCAATAAGTTACTAGATTTTCAAACACTTATAGTTCCTCAGCATTATTAGCTAGAAGCTTAAACTTTTTTTAAATGAAAGCTGAGCTCGAATCCTTTCGAAATAGTAGTTATAGCGTATTGAAATATTATTTTTTCCTGAAGTTATAGCGTAATAAAGATTGGACCCAATTTCAGTTTTTATTATTAATTAATGTTTCAAACAGAAAATTCAGGTCCAATCTTTATTACGCTCTAACTTTGGGAAAAAATAATATTTTGAGATTCTACAGATACTATTTCATAAGCATTTGAGCTCAACTTTTATTTAAAAAAAGGTATAAACTTCTAGCTCATAATGCTGAAAAACTATAAGCGTTTGAAAATCTAGTAACTTTTACAGTGATTTTCTTCAATGGCCTGTAACTAGGGAAATATTGAGCATTGGCCTCTAAAATTTTGGCTTTCTTCATATTTCTGCATCTAGAAAACATTTCCAAAATTTGAGCCAAATCGGTAACCCGAAGGTGAAACACTCTCTTTGTTAGTCGAGAGCTCGTAGAGTTAAGACGTTTGTTTGCAGCTCTCCTATATTTGAGCAAGCGCTTGATAAGTGTGCGTACAGTGAGTGTACATTTCAGGGTCTGCATGCTCTTGCATGTAGCCCTGTGTTTAATAAAGAACAATTAGTGCTGATGCAGGCGTTGCATTACCCAACGGGCTGTCTACTGAGTGCAGTGGTCAATCTACTCATATAAACGATCCTCTAGCTCATGATAAAAGTGCAGGTAGACAAGTATACCAAGTTAATAATTCTATGCCAAATACAAGCAGTACAAGTTACGTTAGTGCAATTCAATGTGATATATTTCCCAAAAAATATCAAGAAGTTGTTCTGGGATGCAGGGAAAGTTTTCAATTAAGTAAATACGTCATAGCAGTAGGTAGTATAGTGAGACCCAAGAATGTTTTGTTTGACTCAAGAGTATCAAGTAACAGAGTGCTTATCCATCTAAGTAGCAAGGAAATCGTAGAGGAATTTTCCAACGCAAACAAAACAATCAATATCAATAATACGCCTACTCAAGTAAAACCGCTGATCATGAAACGCCAAAGTATAATCATTTTAATCATCTTACCAACGATCCCGCATTTGTTAATATATGCCGCGAATCTTCGGTCAGTTTTTTTAAAGGCTAGTATACCCAACAATGAATATAGTCACGTGCTTAGCTTCAGAAGACAATTATACATTAACCTAGAAGACTTAAACAAGCTTCCTCTATCTAAAAGATTCACACATGATGTAACAACTTATACGATTTTCTTTTCTACTGGCACATTAAAATGTTTTATATGCAAAGTCGAGGTCACCGTCAATAGACATTGTCTAATTTTCCAAGCCTTCCTCCACTAAGTGTAAATAATGACATAATTAACGAGCACGACAACAACTAAGGCTTGGACCCTCAAAACATTACCTCCGGCTCTAACAAAAAAAGAGGGCACCCTCAGCTCGAATCCATGTCAGCAACTTCCCAATCTACACAACAGAACTCCATAATATTGACGAAGCCTGCACCCAATTAAACAAACTTTACCACACCGACCAAAAATAAATATATCAAAAAAAGGCAAGAGGAGTAAAAAAAAAAAAAAATAATGCTAGAAAAAAGTCTGGACATGCTGCTTGAACCTATTAAGACCACACTGGATAACAATAAGACAGACATAAGAACAGATACGATATACAAACACATCTTCTACAGAAGAAAAATTGTATACTCAATCTTAACAGTTCAAGCATATTTCTCAATTATAAATAATCAACAATAAAAATGAATTTAAACATCATTTTTATGAAACATAAATGGAATAAATGGAACATAAATGGATTTATCAACAACTATGTTATGCTGCAAACTGCAACACTCATTAAGGACTCAAAAGCAAATGTAATATGCTTACAAGAACACACTTTAAGGATGAACTCCCTTACAAACACATCAGCAAATGATGGAAAACCCACACACTTTAGCACAGCTAATGCATCTAGCAGCATCATCGATCTCGCTATGTGCTCATCATCCTTAGGAGGCAATATTGAATGGTCAGTCTTCGAAGATTTACACGGTAATGATCACTACCCTATCATGCTGAAATTCCTCAACGAGAAGAGCACTTTCTAACAGTCAGTGTAGATTTCAAAAAATATTACGATATGCTATGGAGACATCGCATTCTGAAAACTTTAGGAGAACTAAGAATAAGAGGGAACATGCTCCACTTCATTAACAACTCCTTATCTAACAGAACGATGCAAGTATTAATTATTAGAAATCTATCTGGGAAATTATAAATCGAGAACGGAGTCCCTCAAGGATCACCCATCAGTGTAAGACTCTTCACAGTAACAATTAATAATATCTTCAAGAATATCAAAAAACCTTCCACTTACACCATGTATGCTGACGATTGAAATTTCGGTATAGACGGTAAATGCATTAAAACAAACACAAGACTAATGCAAAAAACCATTAACGAACTTGAACTCTTCGTCAAAAACAACGGGTTCAAATTCTCGGCTGAAAAAATCACAACAACATTATTCGAAAAACATGAATCTCTGGACTTACCTATACTAAAATTAAATAGTAAAACACTAAAAAATACCGATCACATAAAAACATTAGGTCTATTATTCGACAAAAAACTCACTTGGAGTCCATTTAAATCCAAACAACTTAAAGCTGAATGCTACCAACGCATGAACATCATTAAAACCATAGCTGGAAGAAACTGGGGAGCTGAACAAGAGATCCTAAGGCTTTCCTACATAGATCTAGTATGCAGCAAAATTGACTACGTGTGTATAATATACGGATGTGCTGAACCACATATATTCAGCCTACTAGATTCAGTCAACAACATGGGAGCAAGAATTATCAAAGCAGCCCAACACTCAGCGTTTTAGCAGAAGCAAGGATACCTCTATTAGAGATAAGAAGAAAACAAATTTTTTTTAAATTATACAGCTTCTCTGGCGAGCAGCCCGTACAACCCAAATTACAATATTATACAAAACCACAATATTTATACAACAAACCAACCCTACAGTAGCAAACCATACAATACCTTAAAGGAAATCAACGCCAACATACCAGAAGTCCTCTCAATCACTCAGTTAAGCTCACCACCTTGAAATACAATCTACAACTTTAACGACTCCAGCATGATGCACAATTTTTTAGAAACCAAAAATCTAATATCAATAACAATCTACTATAAGCATATAACTAACGCCAAATACTAAGATGTCAACTTTATTCTCACTGGTGTATACAAATTACAAAACAAGCTGGGAGCAGTAACAGTAGCCCCAAATAATTATATAAAACAAACTAAACCGCACAAATACTATTCATACTATTAAGCAGAAGTAATCACTATACTCAACGCACTCGACCACACTATTACAAGCTCAAATAGCCAAAATTTGTAAGGATCTCAACAACAACCAGGGTGACCCTCACCTTATCAGCAAAATAAAAGAAAAAGTTTGCATCTTACAAAAAACTCAAATAATTCGATTAAGCTGCTAAGGGTACTATTAGACATTGTCATATCTGGCCAAAAACTAGTCGAAAGAGAAGCGAGAAAGGCATCAAAAACCGACCTCAACAAAAATACAGCGATCAACCACTGTGATCTAAAAACCCATTGAAAAAATCTAAACAACATCAACTGGCAGCAAAAATGGAAGAACATGGCTAGCCAAAAAATATTAAGTATAAGACCAGACTTTTCCAGCGAAAACCCAATCTTATAATTTATCAAGAAGGAACAAGTTATGCTTCGTAAACTTAGAATCGGACACATTAATCTAACACAAAACTATCTAATGAAGAAAGAAGAAGAACCGACATGTGATATCTGTAATACTAAAATCACCGTAGAACACATCTTACTCATATGTGACAAATACAAAAACATCATACAACACATAGATAACAACACTGAAATAAAAAAGCTGGCTAGACACCAAGAATCACTGTAACAAAACTATTCAATTTCTGAAAGAAGCATAAATTTACAATCTTATATAAATAATGTATAACAGTCCCAACGTAATGTAAATGTATAATACCATGTAATATCTGTGGTCGTTAATACTCCTAGGAGGCATGCGACATTAAATGAATAAATTAAAAAAAATAACAGTAATATAATTTCTAATTATTATCCTTTTTTTCCTTTTGATTACATTAATTACAAGATAACTATTCAAGAGAAAATATATAAATAGAATATTTAATATAAATCTGATATTATACATACAATTATAATATTAAAAAAATAGAAAATATCCAAAATGTAAATGTGAAAATATAGAATAGATTTAAACAATAAAGAAAGTTAGAAAAAAGGTGGTTTGAGCGAAGATTTGAACCCGAGCATCAAAAATAAAAGGCACGATTATTACGCGCTCAACCAAAACTACTACGCGGAATGTAAGGCGTGAAATGATATATTTTCATCTACCCTCTCCCATGGCTTTTAAAAGTTTAAAATCAATTATTAGTAATTTAAAAAATTTTCAGATTGTATTATTATTTTTATAAACATGAATTTTCCTAAAAAAATTTGAATATAATAATCATCACTTTATGAGTCTTGTAAGAATACAATTTTTTAATAGTACTTAATATTAAGAGAATATGTTAAAAATTATTTTAATTGGGAAAAAATATAACTAGTTATTCTTTTTCATTGATTATATCTTTCAAAAATTGTCTTAACTTGTATTTGAAGTCATTAGTTATGTCATAAAGTTCAAACACAGAATTTGTGTAGTTCAATACATGGAAGTCACAGATCTCGACGTTAGGCTTCTCAGACTCCCAACGCTGGAATAAGTGACGTTAAACGTCGAGTTACGATTCTTTGATCAGTTTTTGAATTAAGTTATTTCAATTTTATGATTAATTAATTTTAAGTTATGGATTATATTTATTCGGATATTTATTAAAGTTACTTACTTCTACTTAAAATCAAAACAATTCAAAATTTTGAGTTAAATATGTTTAATTTTTATTTGAAATCAGTAAATGCATAGTATGGAAATCTTCAAAGCAAAAATTTTTTTCCCTGTAGTCATTAATAACTAAAGAATATTTATTTGTAACTAAAGAGAACTTTTTATAATAGTTTTAATAAAGAAGAAAGCTGTAAATAACTGTTGTCTTTTTAATGAATTCCAATTTCAAACAAAAAAAGTATATTTAATGAAGAAAAGTGTTTATAACAGAATAAAACTGTAAATAACAGTTGTTTTCTGATAAACAAAATTTTTCTTTATAAGAAAAATAATTATCTTATCTTTTTAGAATATATTTGATAAATACAACTGTTGATAACTGAAGAAAACTGTTAATAACAGAAGAAAACTGTAAATAACTGCTGTCTTAAGTCTCAATCCAGTCACTTTTCTTCAGTTTTTTTCTGTTGTCTTCTGTTTTATACTGTTTTATTCAGATATATTCAGATTTCTACAATTATCTTTATTTATTTTTTTCAGCTGGGGCAATAGTGGCTTGCGTTTTCCTTCTTTTTCTTTCTTTCTTTCTCTATAATGTTTGATAGTGAGCCCACTATTACTGAAAATAATAATAGATTTGATAATAGTGAAAAAAATAAAAATATTGTATTTTTGTAGAATAAATATTATTATTAATTAAAATTTTATACACTTTTCCATTTACAATTAAAAAAAAATTAATTCCTTAAACAAACTAAATTTACAATTATTTTTAAACTAAATAAAACAACGATAAAAATTAAATAAACATATGAATTCTATGTTTCGTAAAGAAGTTAAGAACTTCTGTCAGTCAGTCTTAAAGACTGACACACTAGTTTTTTGTAGTACAAAGTATGCTGTATATATCCTGTATTTAGTATATGTAACAAATGCAATGCATATTGTGCATACATATAGGTCAAGTAAATCATTTTTAGAAAAAATTGCTATACACTGACATTATTCTACCTTTGAATCGTATTAATTCTAATTTTCACTATTCTTATAATCTATTTTAATTAACTTAAAAGGAGAGTACATTGCATTTGAATTTCAGATTTTCTTCCAACTTTCAGATATTTTTTCTTACATAAAATTATGAAAAAAGTTGCGTCCATTCGGTCCAACATTCGAGTTTCAAAGTTTTGAGCAGTTTTGTCTAGATTTTAAGACATTTTTAAAAAGCTTGCATCTGTTTTATAATTGTACGATTTTTAAACTACTTATTCTATAAAGTTTTTACTGATTGCATATTAAAATTAAGATTAAAACCTTTCAATTAGAAAAAAGCGAGCTCAAAAAGCTCAAGTTGTTCAAAAGTTAATTCTTTTTTGAGAATTAAGATGGTATTGAGGCTAAAATGCAGCATTTATTTTCTATGCACATTTTCAGCTAAATATTCGCGCTATTCTTATTCCTTCATAACTTTTAAACAACTTGAGCTTTATGAAATTGTTTGTTTTCAATCTAAAGGTTTTAATCTCAACTTTAATATACAATTACAAAAGAGCTTATAGAATGAGTAGTTCAAAAAATATACAAATATAAAGCAGATAAACATTTTTTTTAAATGTCTTAAAATCTAGACAAAACTGCATTACTTTCAAAAAATTGAGCGTTGGACAAAGTGGACGCGGCTTTTTTCATGATTTTATGTTAGAAAAAAATATTCCAAAATAAGAAGAAAATCTGAGACTTAAATGCAATCCACTTTCCTTATTAGTTTAATAACTCTTTTGTTCTATGATCAAAATTTATATGCAGTAGATGTACGCACACAATAATTTTGAAATTGAAATTTAATTTCATGTATTTTTCTGACTTTAATTACATGAAATAATTACAAGAAATTGCAAATAACTGTGAATAAATGCAAATAACTGCTAATAATTGTAATTAATTCTTCTATTTTAAATTATGAATTGATGAAATAGCAAATAACTGCTTGTGAATGCTAATAATTGCTAATAACTGATGATAACTGCTATTAACTGCAAATAACCGCTACTTCTGTTTCAAACCAAACTATTTATAACAGTTATTAGCAGCTTTTAGCAGTTATTTGCAGTTATTTGCAATTATTTTTAATTATTAACAGTTATTAGCAAAACCGATTTCCACTAGGGAATTACTAGATTTTGCAGAAAATAGTATATTATGCGTCAAGGCCGCAAAACGTATCATTCTTGGCGAGTGCATGCTGAGGGACTCCAGCTGCACGAGCAAGAATGATACGTTTGTGGCCGTGACTGCATATACTTTTTTTTTGCCCAAAGGCCGCTAAGCGGAAGCTGGGGCGGAGCCTCCCCGCCTATAAAAAAATAAATGATAATTCTTAAAATATAAAAGAATTTAATAAAAAAATTCAGTTATAAATAATAAGTAACTATTAATTTTTAAAATACAATTATAAAAACCACTAATAATTGTTAAAATATAAAATTAAAGTTAAACAAAAATACAATAAAATATAAAATAAAGCTGAACTATAAAAATTATAATTAAAAAATATTTAAAAAAGAAAAAAAAAATTTTAACACGCAAAACTTGTAACTATGTCTCTCTCTCGCTCTTTCCTTTTCTTTCATAAAACACATATATTGAGTCTAAGCTATTCGTTAACGCATACCCATAGTACAGCCGACGATCTGAGTCCCGCCATGCGACTTTTTAACTTGTAAAAATGGATTTATTAGTTTAATTTTTTTGTTTAGAATACAACAAACGTTTATTGAAATAAAAGGTAACAAAAAATATTGTAATATTGCATAATTCTCATTTATATTTACTATAAAAAATATTAAAATTAAATTTTTTTATTTATAGGTAACATAAATTTAAAAATTAAAGAATATATTATTTATTGATGAACTAAATACTCATTGTTATTATGAAAATTAAATGAAATAAGATTTATTTTATCTTTTATTTATAAAGCAATCACTTAAATTTTCAAATAAATAACATTTCATTGATTGATTAAATATATCTAGTTTAATTTTTATATTTTTTTCAATAGATATAAATGAGAATTATGCAATATTGTATTATTTCTTTGTTACTTTTTATTTCAATAAACATTTGTTGTATCCTAAACAAAAAAATGAAATTAATAAACCCATTTTTACAAGTGAAAAAGTCGCATAGAGCAGCGGCGGGACTCAGAATGTTTGGAAACAAATTCTTTTAGTCAGCGAGTGGGGGTAACGCACGAGCGAGTCGATGGAGGAGAAGGCGGCGGGATCAGATCGTCGACTGTATACACTGCCGCAAAGCTACTTTTGCCCCCCTTTGTCTAAAATTGACTTATCTAAAAAGTTTTATAACTCTGGAAAAAATGGTCGTAGTCTAAAAATTCTAACGGGATTCGAAAGGTTATTGGAATTTCTTTCAAAAACCATTGGTTTGATATGAAAAAACATTTTTTTCGTATTTCTTATTCTTGTTTAGAAAGAAATTTTTAACTTTGCTTTGACTTTGTAAAATAGTGTTCAATTTTAATATAAATCTTTACATTAATACAAAACTAAATAGATTTTAAAGCTTAGATTTCGACGATAAAAAAGCAATGTCGAACGTCTCGATTCGACCTTTTTATTCGCATTATAAGATTTTATATTAAAATTAAGGCTTTTTTTCGATGTATGAATGTCTCTGAATTTAAGAGGAATAGAAAAATTTGTCAGAAAGCAAAAATGTTTTTTTTTGGTCAAATAATAATAATATATAATAAAAAATTTTTTTTGTTGGAATATAATAAGATTTTGTGTTACATCCGCATAATCACGGATGTACGAAATAGTATATTACGTACCTGCGGGAGGAAACATCTTGTTCGGTCCATAGCACGCGTGTAATAACGCCCGAGGCGTAGCCGAGGGTGTTAAACGCGTGCTAAGGGGCGAACAAGTTTCCCCCGCAGGTGCGTATACTATTTTCCATCACCCGCGTCCCGGAAACAACACTTTTGTGTTTTGGTCGCAGGACCGAAAGTGCTGTTTCCGGGCCGCTGTGATGGAAAATCATTTTTCATCTTAATTTTTTTTATACCTTTTGTTATACATATAAATGTGCGTACGTATATATAATTATATATACGCATATACATTATGCATGCATATAAACATATTTATTTGCAGTTCTCTCCCTAAATAACATTAATAAATACATATAAGTAGATAAATAAATGAATCTTTTAGTAATAAGGAATATACTGTATTAAAAAATAAATTTAATTTCTTGTAATAGTCTTAAGAGAAAAGTAGTAAGTTCGCGCGCCGTATACGCTACCTCAGCATTTTTAGGCGTGATAAGAAGATATCTTCTGTCACCGAATGTGAGATTTTAAAGAGTTTCTCACGGCCGAACTGACCAATGGGACTCTATTAAATTTTGACAAACTTGCATTTTATTTCTAGATTTGTACCTTTCTTGCAGAGAAAAATAATTTTAATAAGTCAGTTCGCAGTTAGACCTCGCAAGGGTAACACCTTTTTCGACTTGCACATAAATCAAGAGTAAAATCGTAACAATAAAAACTTGTAACTCGCGCTTTATTTCCTTCTTAAATTTAATTACAAGCGAAATAACTTAATTTAGTCGCGCGCTTATTTTAACAAGTCAGTCCAATAAAAACGCGATTTTTATACAACTTACTACTAGGGGAAAAAGTGTGTTAATAAAAAGAATATTTCCTATTTTATTTTCAAATAAAAATAAATAAAAATACTAACGAGGTTTCTTCCGATTTATTATTGTAAATCTGCGCGATTCACTTATCAATAGCTTGTACAACATTTGTAATAAATAAAATAAATATCATTTACAAAAATATACAAAAATAATCTCTGCGAACATAAGTGCCATTAATCCAGTTCCTAAATAATTAACAAACGGGCAACCAGAGAGGAGCACTGCGCCCTTCAATGTAAAGTTTATTAAGTAGATAAACTCCTTTGCTTTCGACCACGCAGCCAGCAGTTAAGACAAGGTAAGCGATTAAGCTCCTCTATCCCGCAGTCTTTTAAAAATAAAAAATATTTGACAATGCCAACAAGAAATATCCCAAACAAACACATGTCCGAGTAAACCTATTTAAGGTGACCGGACATAACATTTGATATCCTTAAAATATTGAACAACGTGGGTAAAAAAGGCAAAAAAATTTTTTTTTCCGAAATGAATTTTTTATTATATATTATTATTATTTGACCAAAAAAAAACATTATTGCTTTCTGACAAATTTTCCTATTCCTCTTAAATTCAGAGACATTCATACATCGAAAAAAAGCCTTATTTTTAATATAAAATCTTATAATGCGAATAAAAAGGTCGAATCGAGACGTTCGACATTGCATTTTTATCGTCGAAATATAAGCTTTAAAATCTATTTAGTTTTGTATTAATGTAAAGATTTATACTAAAATTGAACACTATTTTACAAAGTCAAAGTAAAGTTAAAAATTTCTTTCTAAACAAGAATAAGAAATACGAAAAAAATGTTTTTTTCATATCAAACCAATGGTTTTTGAAAGAAATTCCAATAACCTTTCGAATTCCGTTAGAATTTTTAGACTACGACCATTTTTTACAGAGTTATAAAATTTTTTAGATAATTCGATTTTAGACGAAGGGGGGCAGAAGTTGCTCGGCGGCAGTGAATGTGAGAAAAGGATAGCGATATTAAGGAAAGCGAACAGTTTATTAAGTTCAATTCCAAGAATCAGCGACGTCGAGAATGTTTTTCTGCGAACTTTTATTAAAATAATACATTGGATATACACCTTTTTCCTTTGCGGCTTAGGACAAGAATACACTATTTTGTGTTCTATATACAGGACACATAAATTCATTTTGCGGCCTGAGGACAATAAATTAATTTTTTGATTGGAAGAAGATAGAGATATATGACCTACTCTGAAAAGTAAGAGATCTTTGTGCGAAGATCCATAGGAAGTTTAATCACTTTCTGGTTACGAGTCAACTGCTAATATACAATTACAGTAATCATTGCTTAGTACGGTGGTCTTCGAGTAAATTTGACTATGAAGTTCTTGCACCTCAGATTTTCTTTTTGGATATGATTCTAGACACATTTTCAAATTCCAACAAAAACCAAAATCAAAGAATGGTCACTTTTTTATTTATTCAAATTTTATTCTTTATATGCGTTTTTTATTAAAAAAAATTTTTTATTTATAATTTATGAGCTCAATTTCTAGAATGCTGTTTTCGAATACAATCATAAATTATTTACACATTTTAAGCAAGTATTATTGTAAATATATCCAGAAAAATCTAAAGTTATGTAACAATGTAGTCGCAACGTTTAAATTAAGATTCTTTTTGTAAAACATTATAGTTATAAAGACTATGAGAAATGATACGTTTTTAAATTATTCAAAGAAGTCATTTGAAGTAATTGTAATTAAGAAATACTATGTATTGATATTCTATAAGAACACTGCATCTGCTTTAAGTATTTCAGTAACACCAAAAGCATAATTTTCATGTAAAAGATTGCATTAAAAAAAATCGAGGCCTAGGTTTTCACAGCGAACAGGCTATGGAAGTGGTCCATTATGATTTCCTTGCAGCATGGGTTAGTACAAAGTATCAGAAAATAATTCTAATTATGCAGATGTGTATACGTATATATATATATATATTGTAACGGTCACGGGGATCAGGTGACCGCACTGATAATAATTTGCTGAATGGAGAAAATAATGCATTAAAGGGGAAGATAGATTTTAACGTCATATGATTTATTAAGACTTACAGCTAAAAACTACATTAAATTTTAGGGTGCCAGTCGCTAATCAAAAGGGAAATCGGAAGCAAGCGGGAAAACACACAAAAATAAAAGAAGAGCTACAGGGGATTTAACTAACGGCACGCTACAATTTACGCCCAGAAAAAAACAGAATTGGCACACACAGTCGCCTAGCACACACTAGCACGTGGCATGATAAATTTACGCTAAGGAGGCACAACATATTCCTTAATTGCGAAACAACAGACAAAGCAAAAGTAATAAGGATTCCACACAGATTCTATAGAAATCACGCTCTTAGCACACGCAAAACTTATCTTAATTAATAAACGATTGTAGTAACACGCTCGGGGTCCATTCGCTCATTTTCAACAACTTTATGTTACGGTGGCGACAGAAGGAATGAGGTGGCAATGCCTGCCTTTCCTTCTTCTCGCTGGCTGCAATCTTCTTGAGTCCGCACTGCACGAACAACTAAAGGCCCCAGCTTGAGTACTAGAGTCGTAGAATATGCCTTGAACGTGGAAGATAGAGACTTAGCTGAGCCTTGCGTGCGTGTGTGTGCCGGGCAAGTTAAGGGGGAAAGTTATTTGAATTCGGTGGTTTCATGCTTGCTTCTTATATGTTGCTTTCTTCTGTCGCACTTGAAGCTAAATATTCAGATTTTTCAATATAAGTAATATGGCACTAATTGCCATGTTACAATCCCCACCACCACATGGAAGAATTCGGTGGAATCGGATACTTGCGTTTACGACACAAAATGGCAAGGGAGAAAACAAAATTGTCCATTACGGATGAAATTAAGGGGTGAAGAGAAAAAACTAACTAATCTTATACTAAGATAATCGGTGTTATCTACATCGGTGTAAGGTGTTTAAGAGGGGGTCGTAACCACTCGCCGCTCTATACAGGGTGGCGCTGCGGTCAGATGAGAGAAATATAGAAAATATTTTTTATTTAGCGATTTATAATTTATCGAGACAATAATATACTTCTAACGTTGTCAAAGGCACTAGCCATATATATGTAGAATTATTATTGATGCTAATATTGTTTGAAAAGTCTAAAATATTATCATAAAACGAAAAATGTGGCGCGTGGTAGAACCGATGTAAACATATGGGTATGTTTCCTAAGTGCGACAGAGAAAGTAATAGTAAAGAACGAAGTATACACATGCTCATGCCGGCTCTACTTCGCACTGCATTTTTCGTTTTATAACAATAGCTTAGACTTTTCAAACAAGATTATCATCAATAATTATTCTACATATATATGGCTAGTGCCTTTGACAAAGTTAGAAGTATATTATTGCCTCGATAAATTATAAATCGCTGAATAAAAAATATTTTATATTTTTCTCTCACCTGACCGCAGCGCCGCCAAACCGCAAATGGTTCCTACCTCCTCTTAAAACACAAAAAAACTTCTAAACGTGGAAACGGCTCTTCTTTACTCCAACAGGTTTTTATATTTTAATTTAAAGTGTTTGTATCCGCACTGAAGTGTGATATAAGCTAAACCTAACTGTTCGACACGACTGGCGTTCCCTTATGGTCATTACATCGAGATAATTTTACAACTGGGAAAAGTTTCATATATGCATTCATAACCCACGCCTACATAATCACATTCATACAAAAATTATTTATTTTACATATTATTTGCAAATAAAAAAAAACTTTACTTACCGAGAGGCGACGCTCTGGTGATTGTATTAAAGTATATTTTTTTTTATTTCACCCCCAATGATTATTACAGTTTATTTTAAACAGTATAGAAGCAAAGAAGTGAAATTTATAAGATTTTACATATTGTTATTTAGCTATAGTTTTCGTTGAAATACAAAAATTCTGTAAATGTGAGAATCTAGTCGCATGTAGTTATTAACATATGGACATGATATAAATGATAAATGATTTTAATGGTTTCTGTAGGTCGTGAGAGTATGATCAAGGTTTTAAATACTAAATCTAAACGAATTTGTTCAAATCGTAACTAATTTTCTTAGTGCGGTTACGATTTCAGAGAATTTTAAAGATTTTTAAAAAAATTTCGATTCTTCTTTTCTTATTTTTTTTTATTTTACGTAAAGTACTCAATAGATTTGTTCTAAAATTTGCAGGGAAATTATTTACAACTGCCAAAAGAAGGGAAATTTTTAAATAGTACATTACGCAACTAGTGCGTGAAACAGGTGATTCACGCACGAGTCGAGTTTTTCGCCCGAGCGAAGCGAGGGCAAATAAAAGACGAGTGCGTGGATCACCTGTACCGCGCACGTGTTGCGTATACTATTTTTTAACACATCGTGTGCGAAATACGATTATTTTTGCGATTACTTACCGAGCGGAGCGAGACGAGTCAATTTGTCACCCGAGCGTAGCGAGGGTGACAATTAGACGAGTAAATAATAAAAAATAAATGATGAATCATAAATATTTACAACTGCATCATTAATACAATAAATATTTTTATGTTTGCGAATATAAACTTTTGTTTACATTTACTTATTAGAGAAGATTTCTGATTTATAATAAATTCAAAAGAGCAAATTAAAACGCTCATTATTTAGAAGATTTTTTAAAATTAATTGTTGATTAGCTAAAGTTATTGGTTGTTAATTAGAACAGTTTCTGGAATTAACTGTTAAAAAAGTTAGCTGTCAGAAAAATTTAATTTTTTTCTAATTCTATGATATATGTTATATAGTAAAAGTGACATATATATTATATATATATATATGTTACTCTTATACCTGAAATATGTTATATTTTAAAAGTGACGTTTTACATCAATTATACCTGTGAAAAACATTATGAGTAAATATTGACTATCTAAATCAACTCTATAATTCATAAAAGTAAAATCTTTTTGAAAAATATCATTTAACCACTCTTTTACATATGAAACAATTCCCCCTTTTTATTTTTGGTAATAAAAAATTTTGTTTCGAATTTCCTGTCAAAATAACCTTAATGACATAAATATCAAGGCTAAGTCCGCAAAACAATTTTGAATCTTGTTGTCTAAAAAAAAGCAACATGGCGTACATGTTTCGCACATTATGAAAAAATATTAGGTTTCGTACACGCAAAACAAGCATGAGAAATCGTGTTTCGCGCACAGAGTGTTAAAAAATTGACTTTCATACCGTAGTTTTAATTTTAGAGCATTTTTTAAATTTTAAAAAAGAAATTTTGAAAAGAAAATGTTATTTATTTAGCCAATTAGATCTCGAAAATTACTTGATGGATTTGCTTCAAATTTTGCATACTATCTATGTTTTTGTATAGGTAGACGGGAAGCTATTGAAAATTGGTATTGATAGCGTAGTTTTTTTTATAGAGCGATTCTAAGAGTTTTAAAAAAAATTTCGATTTTTCATTTATTTTGTATTTCACGTAAATAATTTGATGAATTTCCTTTGAGATTTGCATAGGAATTATTTGCAACTGCCAAAAGAAGAATAACTTTTAAAAACTGATTTCCTTAGCGTAGTTTTAATTTTAAAAAATTTTTTAAATTTTCTAAAAAAATTTTCATTTTTCAATTTTTTTCCATTTTACGTAAAGTACTCGATAGATTTGCTCTAAAATTTGTATACAAATTATTTGCTACTGTGTTTATGAAACAAGTTTTAAAAAAATAATTTTCTCAAAGTAGCTTTTTGATAACTTTTTTTGATTTCTGATTTAACGCTTTCACTAACTCTTTTCTTACTTCCTCACTTCCTCTCTGTCCTTCTATCTCAGATTGATCCTCATTTTTACCCTATTTTCATTCATCCTTACCTCTCTCTTCCTATTTCCTAATCGCCCTCTCACATTCACTAATTTTTCTTGAATATAAATTATATTTTACATTGAAATCACATTTAAAAAATAAAATCAAATTACTTGAACTTAATGAGCTCTATGAGAAAGCATTGCGCCAAAGCACTTGGCAGCGTTTTTCTAATATGAAGTGGATTTTTCCCAATCAGATAAGCTAAAAAATCTGTATATTGCAATTTGCAAAAAGTTGAGTACATTTTATATGTTATAACATAAAATATCAAAGTATTTACTAAACGTTGATAGTTTTTGAATAAAAAATTAAGCACACAATTTATTAAACAAAAAATCTGAAAAATCAAAATATTCTATAACTCCAAATTTTGCATCCATTTTACTTCGAACCACTAGAATTTTTTTTGTATGTTTTGAGTATTTAATGAAACATGTTTGCCGACAATTAATGATTTTTATTCTCTGACCAATCGAGTTCACATGAAATATTTCATTTATAGCCTAGACATTATTTCTGTTTAAATGTTAAGTTATATATGTACTACACCCTTGCTAACCTATTCATATTAGGAAAATTAGCATTAAGTTTTAGTTGCAAAACCCATAATTGAGCGTCCAGATTCAATAACTCGCCTTGCTTAATGTGAAACTTATGGGACGTGGCGAGTTATCGAGTTCAGACGCTGAATTGTAATATATTTAAATGAATAATTATAAAATCAACAATGTTAATTAAGAAATTAAACTATTCATTTTTCAGATTAAACATCATATGAATTCTAAAAAGAAAGATGTTCATTTTAAAAAGGAAGGAGTTTTTTGACAGAAATATTACCATGTATTTAGATCTGAGACACTAGAGTCATAATGCATACATACATATTAAAAGTTTAAAAAGAAAGATAAAAAAATAAGCAGTATAAGATTCATAAAAATAAAGTGCATATCTTCAATACAAAAAGAAAATAGAAAAACGCTGAAAAAGATATGGTAACTTACCCTTTGAAACTGCGGGATCACATAACCGGCCAATATAGGTGCGATGTGCAGCAATAAAACAAAGGTGCAGAAATATGATACAGATATACAAGAAAATTAAAGAAAAAGAAGAAAGAATATTTGAGAGATATTCTTTTATTTTAAACTCAAAGTAGAGAGTGCTAATAAGCTAATATTATTTTATTTATCGTGATGATTAAAAATCGTTTATACTTATATTACGAAATAAAAAAAAATCAATGCAAATACAATCAAGATGCAATTTTCGAACATTCTATATTTGTGAAACTATCTGCTATTTAAAAATTGATGTAATTCAATCATGTTAATATAAAATGAAAATTGCAGCTTTTTGTTTTTCAAGTATTTACAGTTATCAATCTGAATTATGAATCTAAATTTGTTTAATGTACTAATAAAACTACAACTCACTGCAAATTCGTTATATTCTTAACTTTTGGATATAAAATGGTAGAATATTTGTTCTTACTTTGAAAACAAATTCGTATGTGCATTTACTACAGCTCATTTGTACCTTTATTTAGTCTTAATAAATGATGCGTAATTCATTTTTATGAATTGCTAAATTTCAATGGAATCGCTATAAGTAAAAATTATCTGTTTGAATAAACAAATGAAAAAAAAAATCATTATAACAATTGCGTTTTATTTGAAACACGAGTTAGCGAATTCTCAAGTTATTTTCGATACTGTTATTAATCAGTCACAGAATATTTTACAAGTTTTGAATTTAGTTCAGATGTGTCTTCGAAAAATGATAATTTTTATATTCAGTAACGCAGATATTATTCGAAATAAGTATAATCATAACTTTGTTATTTTCAACAGTTTACCGGAAATATTAACCATAAAAATAAGATATACGATTTGCTAGGACTTGTAAAGTTAGAAAACATTCAAAACTGAAAATAAATGAAAAAATGATTTACACTTATTTCAAGAGCTACCATTCTTTTCCATACAAAGTACGTAGTTCTTCGCTCAGATAATCTTTTCGTTTACATAAAAATTATTATGAAAAAAATTTCGAACGATTATATTTAATGCTAACAAAGTTATAATATGAAGAATGTACTCATTTACGAAAATTACTCTGCTAATTCAACGTTATTTGATTTTATGAAAAACTTATCCTGATTCAGTAGGTATTCCAAAGCATAATTTTATAGCAAATATAATTTGTTATAAGATATATCATTGTAGAGAAAAAAGCTAAAAATTAGAATTGATAATAATTCAAAGGAGTATTTATAAGGTTACAACAAATTTAAAGTTTTTGTAGACTTGCTCATGTCTATAAATATTCTTTGGTTAAACATTACTTCAACATTTTTATAATAATCATCTAAATATATATTGACATGTAAAAAATATATATTTTATCCCATAGCTTTGTTTATACAGCGTAAAATGTAATGATGAATTAAACTTCTTTTCAAGACTTTTAGAACTAGAAAATAACCACAAAGTAAAAAAATGTAAGATAGTCCGTGTGGTATCTTTCATAGAGTTATTATAGGTAGCGTAGGCTAGACAAGGGGCTTATAAAAGTGAAAACGTCTTATCAATAAAAAGAGAAAGACGATAAGCGTGCCTCATAGAGTCATTATAGATATGTTTACAGCGCATGCACGTTACTTTCACGGACTCGCCTACTCTAGCTATAATAATTCTATGATTTTTTTGCACCCACTAGAAAAAATATTCTGATTTGGTTTTTTTGCATAGACTTACTTTTAAAAGTCTCCGTATTGCAAAGTTGCATGTTGCCAGGCCCAAAACTGCGACAAAAATTATTGAAACAATTTTTTTTTACAAAATTTCAAAATTATTTTTTTTGTTCTAGACATAGTTTTTTTAAACTTTTTGACTTATTCTGAACAAAAAAGATTCCTTGTAATTTTTACCTGAAATCGATACTGATTTATAAGCAATTTAAAGTCCACAAGATTGCAAAATTAATAATTAATAATTAATAAAATAATTAATTATTTTCAAGGCTCAAAAACTAAAAATTATTATTTTTCATTTTACCAAGCTACTAAATTTAAGTTCGAATTGCCGGTATTAACGAAGACAATCACAATGGAACGTGCGGCAAAAAAAATCTCACTTTGAAAAATGCAGCGAAGAAAATCTTTCATCAAAATATGCAGCGAAAAGAATCCCTTATAAAAAAATTTTAACAAGAATAATTCCACTTTCAAAAATGCGTCGAAGAAAATCTTTCATCTAAATATGCAGCGAAAAGAATCCCTCGAAAAAAAATTTTAACGAAAATAATTCCACCTGTTATGGCCGGTCACCTTAAATAGGTTTACTTGGACGTTATATTCAATCGTGAGATATTTCTTGTCTCGTATGCAGGGTAGAGGAGCCGAATCACTTACCTTTTTATGGGTTGGCTGCGTGGTCGTAGATAACTTAAATTTTGTTGATTAGTGTTGGAATGTGGCGCGGTGCTCCCCTCTGGTTGCCTGCTTGTAGTTGGTTGGGTTGTTAAATAAATTATAACCAAGAACCAGTTAATTAAAATCTATTTATTGAGTTGAACTTTTTCACTAGCACGATTCGAAAAGTATATTTTATAATTATATTCATAAAACTTTGATTTACAGTTCATAAACAAGTCGATTGTGCGATTACTAGCGAATATTTTTGTAATTATAAATTTTTTGATTATTTGCGCAATTTGTTTATTTATTCTTATTGTTAAATTGATTAGTAAGCTGTAAGTTCAATCGCGCAGCTACGAAGAATTTTCAAAAAAATGTTCTTTTTCTCCGTAGATTGGTTTATTATTTACGTACAGAATGTTGGAGATTTATATTTGTTTTATTTAATTTAATCGTAAAAGAGGTGAGTCGCGCAGTTCCTTTTTTTGTTAAAATTCTCCTTTTTTATTTATTATTGGCACTTTGCGATTAAATTTTGCAGAAATATTTTAAACACAGTAAGTCGCGTATATTGAGAGATAAATCAGCGAAAAAGAAAATAACTTGTTGATTTAAGCGCGTTCCGAACTTGCGTTGCTTGATTTCCTTTTTACGTAAAAGAAATCAATTTAAGAAGCAACAAGAAAAAAAACTATTAGCGTAGTAGAATTCGGCGCGAGTTTACAAGTTTTTTATTGAGGTTCTCTCTTTTGCTTGTACTGTTGCTCGGGAGAACTGACTGCAGACTGACTTATTAAAATTATTTTTCTCTGCAAGAAAGGTACAAATCTAGAAATAAAATGCAAGTTTGTCAAAATTTAAAAGAGTCCCATTGGTCAGTTCGGCCGTGAGAAACTCTTTAAAATCTCACATTCGGTGACAGAAGATATCTTCTTATCACGCCTAAAAATGCTGAGGTAGCGCCCTGGTAGAAAATAAACCATTTTTTGGCCATTTTTGTTGGCCAACGCATGTTAAAATGGCACTTATCTAGAAATTTTGGAAACTCTTTGTACAGAATTTCTAGATAAGTGTCATTTTAACATGTGTTAACCAGCAAAAATGGCCAAAAAATGGTTTATTTTCTACCAGGGCGTATACGGCGCGCGAACTTACTGCTTTTCTCTTAAGACTAATACAAGAAATTAAATTTATTTTTTAATACAGTATATTCCTTATTACTAACAGATTCATTTATTTATCTACTTATATGTATTTATTAATGTTATTTAGGGAGAGAACTGCAAATAAATATGTTTATATGCATACATAATGTATATGCGTATATATAATTATATATACGTACGCACATTTATATGTATAATAAAAGGTTAAAAAAATTAAAACGAAAAATGATTTTTCGTACGTCCGTGATTATGCGGATGTAACACCCCCACCGTGAAAACAAAGCAATAAGATTTTAATTGTTTTGCTTTGGGGTTCCCAACAGTTTGAGCTCGATGTCTCGGATGGTTTTTCTTGATGGTGGCATAGAGTTAGATCTGCTGAGTCCTCTTCTTGGCAGATTCAATGATTCCGTTGACCCGGTGGCTGTTCCGTGTTCTGATGTTTTATCCTTCTCTGTACGTTCGGGCTTGGCCAGGCTCGTAAGCAAATGTGTTATCGATCCGAAAATGGCTCCCAGGAGTCTTGTACTTTATCCATATACCGTGTATAGAGTGTATCCGCGGATTATGGTGTCGAAGATTAGTTTGATTACTTGGCATAACAGGATAATCATTAATATTCCTGCCGAGATTTGGCCAAATTTTTGAAACCCGTTCCACATTTTGTTAAGTGTGGATTCCATCATTGTTTCCATTTCATCTGGCGTCAACAGGTTGTTAAACTTTACAGAGCGCGTCCTTGCTTCTCTGTCGTTAAGCCGTCTCGCTATTGCTTCTAGCATCGCAGGCTTTTCGGCTGGAAAGATCGAATGTTCGCGTAGATTTTGCAGGTCTTCCGGTGTGTATATTCCATTTTCCAAGACTTCTGAGATGCTGGCGTGTTTCCAGGTCGGTTGGACAAATTGTTTTAGGGTTTGCGGTAGGTTTACCTCCGTTGCTGTAAGGTGAATCTTAAACCATCTCTCGCTGATTTTGAAGATACTTGGTATAAGTGTGTCGCAATCTCTAACCGTTCCTATTTGTGCTAGCACCTTGCTGATAGGTTTGGCGAAGTACGCTTCGTCATCGCAAGTCACTGGTACTTCGTAGTAGCATTGTTCTGTTTTTCTTATTTTGCAGGATCGTGGTACACATTGAATTATGTGGGCGACTTCTCCTGCTGCTATGTCTAAATAACCTTGCTTCTTCATGACTTTCATGGCAAAAAGGTCTGGGTTTGAGAACGCCAGAGGTAGAGCATTTTCTATGATTTGCTTTTCCAATATACATCGGTGCAGGACTATGTCACGATATAGTGATCCTAGTTGTTTATCGAGATGTCTTCCGAGATTCATTATTTTTGCGTTAAAATATGTAGTAAGGATGATATCTGGTACCTCCAAGCTTTTTCGGGTGGTGAATGATTTGCCTCTTGTGGTTTCCAAAATGAATAGTTCTGTTTGATCCGTTTTAATTAATTTATATCCGCATAGCATTTCTTCTCCAGTTTTGGTTAGACCAAAATTTATCTTCCCAGTTGAATTACTAAAGTAGATAACAGGAGCGTTCGAATTGTTATCAACCATACGTGTCCCTATACCTTCATATAGGATGGTGAATTCATCGAACTTACATGTGGATCCCATTACTGGGGTCCAGAAAATGCAGCTTTCTTCCTCATCAATGCATCTACCGCTGGTGTAGCTGCATCGAGTTCCGGTGCTTAGGATCACCATATTCTTTTTTTTATCTACGGTGACCTTGTAGTCTGTTGCTTTGATCTCCAGCTTCGCAGTTACGACTACTTTTTCGTATTCATATCCATTATCATTGTAAGTTGTACCCTCACAATATCCGTTTGCATCCAATCTTCCGGCGACTGTGACAGTCCTTCTATTGGTCGCGTTCACCAATAGATTATTTATTACGAAGCGTCCATATTTATATTGGCCATATCTAACGAGATCTTCGCATGCTTCTCTCGTTGCCAACTCCATGAACGTGGTAGAGCCTCCTTTTACTTTTGAGTTGTGCGAATGCATACCGCAATACGTAATTTCCTGCTCTACCTTTATTCTACATTGGTAAGCTCGGACCTTGAAATATTGAGTATGTTGTAGCAGCTGGAGGTATATTTCTTCTTCAGCAGGTTCTGCGTCGGATAGCACGCAGTCTCCGACTTCTGTAAGTGCTATAGTTGCTATGTTGGGGGTGGCAGATCCGCATTCATATGTCGTAAAAGTGACGGCGACTCGAATATAAGTGTACAAAAAGAACATTAATTTGCAGTTCATCCTCCTATAACAAAAAAAAATAACTTAAGATTATTCGTAGACTCATTATGCTGATACAGGTATGGTTATTATGTTGCGTAATTACAGTTGATTGAGGTTATAAGCATTTTTACCTAATTACTAAGATAAATTTTTAAAGATGCATGATTAGGTAAAGTGAATTCACCAACTTGCTTAAGTTTCTTTATTCGTTATTACATCCAAAGAAAAGAAAAATTTGGATATGCATACGTATCACAAAGCAAAGAAATCGAATGATAAAAAATAAATAATACGCAAATTTACGTTAATTATCGTTATGTGTATTCACTTTAAGAAATCTTTAGTCAAATGTAGAGTTCTGATCATTATCGATCGAGCTTTCAGATCTTAGTTTCGTTAAGCGCAATTTATTTGGGTGTACAATTTTCGTAGTATTTTTAAAAGAAATTTTAATATTTCTACCATTTTCTAATATCTCAAGAATTCTATGTGGCCCGGTATACTGCGGTTGGAATTTTCCCTTTCTAGGTTCTATTAATAACATTACGTGGTCATTAACCTTAAAATTACACGGGTTTAACTTCCTATCGTAATATTCTTTGGAACGTCTTTTTGCGTTATTTAGATTTTCTTTAGCTAATTCGTGTATTTCTAACAATTTTGATCTTAATCTAGTCAAATAGTCATAATAAGTATCGGTAGTATTTTCCCCCAATACCGCCCTCGCTGATGGCAAGCGAGCTATCTTCCCATATACGCATTCGTATGGGGTGAGCTTCGTCCCTTCACGAACGCTGGTATTGTAGGAAAATGTCGCACATTCACACCATTCATCCCATTGTCGTATATTTGATACATAGTTCATTAACCATTCCTTTAACGAGTGATGCATTCGCTCAATAGATCCATTGGATTGAGGGTGAAATGCGGTGGTAGTACATGTTTTAATTTTACACATTTTCGCGACGTTTTTCATTAATGAACTGATAAAATTTGCACCTTGATCCGTCAGAACTATCCTTGGTGACCCATGAATAAAAACAAATCGTTTTAGAAAAGCATCGGCAATTGCCGTTGACGTAGTGGAATCTAAAGGGACAGCTATACAAAATTTTGTTAGCAAATCTTGCATCGTCAAAATGTACATGTTCCCATTTCTGGTCCTATCCAATGGACCTACGATATCTAACGAAATCTTTTCGAAGCTAGAACCCGGTGTGTCTGTTAACACCATAGGTTGCCTAACCTTATTTCTAACTAGTTTATTCAGTTGACAAGTGCGACAAGCGTTGACAAAATTTTGGATTCCCGCTTTCATATTTGGCCAAAAATAGTGTTGTCTAACTCGGTTATATGTCTTTGTTATACCTTTATGGCCGTTTATTGGTGACTCGTGAATTTCGCGTATAATTTGTTCACGCAGATCTACTTCTGGTATTTGTATCAAGTTTTTACAGATTATTATCTTAGTTTGAGAATCTGAAAATATATCTTTCAACAGATCGACAATTTCACTCCACGTGATATCGTCTATCTGTTCTGTTTTTGAAATTCTCAAGGATACCAGAGACGTTGTTTGGCATACGTCTAGCAGTGAAAAAATAGCATCCTTGAAAATTTCTCTATCTGTTTGTATATGCAGATTTTCTTTAATTGGCAAAGCTATCAGAATCTTTTTGTCATTTTCAATGACTTTTGCTCTTGCAAGGACAATATCTTGCAGGGGCGGAAGTCTTTGTTCTTGTTGCAGAAAAAGTGCTCCTGAGTCGAGAGGTTGATTTTTTTGTGTTATGAAATAGGTCAGATTGTCTTTTGCCATGAGAAAGTTATCTCTCGTTTCGATTATATTTCGTGATGGTCGAGGTCGATTTGATTCGTCTCGACCTATCTCATACTCAACAGATAGAGGAGCTTCATCCGCCCTGGACGGATTTGAATGTAATTCGTCCCTGAGCGATTGACGATCCTCGGAAATATTTATATTTTCATTCATAGCATCGTCAGTCACGTGAGCGTCTTCGGGTAGTTTATTTGCTGTGGCTTCTGAAGATTCCTTAAGGATGTCTAGCGTCCGTGACAGTTCGTCGGCTGGCAGTTGATATCTGTCTTGCTCGATTTTAGTCAATTTTACGCTTGTTAGTATGCTGTCGAAAGGTATCTTGTCGTCATAGTCAAAAGAATATATATGTTCGTCTCCGTCTTGACGCGTTAACCATCGTATAGATATTACTTTATTATTTGATTTAATGTACTGTTTGCTTTGGCACAAATAAAAACTGTCCTTACTGTTTCTTACTGCTAGGAAGTCATTCTTTTTAAACAGTGTCTCGGTTGCGACTGACTCTAAAGCGTTTATTTTATAGACCGGTTTACACGTATTTTCCTCGGAAGTTATCTTAACGATTTCTTTAGTTTCCGATTCGCGTATATTTTGCATTTCGTTATCCGGAGGGTTACGTGATAGCGCGTCGGCGACGAAATTAATTTTTCCTGGAAGATATCTGATTGTAAAGTCAAATTTGTCTCTTAATTCAAAATACCATTTTTTTAATTTAGATGTACAGTCCTTTATTTTGTGCAGCCAAACGAGAGGTTGGTGGTCAGTTATAAAGGTAAAATGTCGGCCAATCAGACAATAGTCGAATTGGTCACCACAAAACCGCATTGCGAGTAGTTCCTTTTTGATAGTGCTATAATTCATCTCGGTTTTTGTAAGCAATCGGCTTGCGTAAGCTACAGGTAAATCTGAATTTTCCTTCTTTTGAGATAGGACACCGCCGACTGCGTAGTCTGAGGCGTCTGTTGTTACCAAGAATTCCTCTTCGAAGTTTGGATGTTGCAGAATTGGTTCATTAATTAGGCAGTTTTTGAGCGTCTCAAAAGCTATTTCTTGTTCATCTGCCCAATTGAAAGCTACTGCTTTCTTCAAAAGGTTTGTCAATGGCTTTGCGATCGTTGCAAAATTTGGGATGAAACGTCGATAATATCCGCACAGACCAAGAAATTGGCGTATTCCCTTGACATTTCGTGGACGAGGGAATTTTTTGACAGCTTGGGTCTTATTTGGGTCTGGTCTCATGCCTTTATGACTAATCTCGTGACCAAGAAATGTCACTGATGTTTCGTAAAATCGGCACTTTAAGGGATTTAATTTTAGGTTAGATTTCCTTAAAGTCTCTGTGAATTCCAGAAATAATTCGTCTAGATCGTTTAGATTTTTCGCAAATAGTATGACGTCATCAATATATCCTAGCTTTCCTTTTCCTTTCGAGCTTAGATCTAACGGTTTATGCCCTAATATTTTATTGGTTAATTCTTGAAAAGTACTTGCCGCTGTTCGAATTCCGAAAGGCATTCTTTTGAAGTGAAAGTGACCATAAGGAGTAGAAAAGGCTGTTTTCTCTCGGTCTTCTTCTCTAATCATCACCTGATGGAAACCTGAATACATATCCACGACGATAAAATAGCGAGCCCCGCCGAGCTGCTCGACTAAATGCGTAATATATGGGATTGGATGTGGATATGGCTTGATTTTTTCATTTAATTTTCGGAAATCGACTACAACTCTCCACTGTGGCTTCCCTTCAATATCGTCTTTCTTTTTGACGACCCAGAGAGGGCTGTTAAAAGGCGATTCACTTCTTTCGACTATATCTGATTCTAACAATTTACTTATTTGCTCGTAAACAACTTCTTGCAATTTTTGAGGTATTGGATACTGTCTTACGTTCACTGGTTCTTCGTCGTAGGTTTCGATTTTATGTTCGATTATGTTAGTGGCAGAAAGGGGTTCTCCTTTCAAATGAAAAACATCAGCAGTTTTTTCAATGAGCTTCTGCAGCCTTGCTTCGTTTTCTTCCGCTATATGGTTTTTAGGTATGTCGTTTAATATACATTCTGTTCTGTTTTTGACATTAGCATTGTATATTCGCTCAAAATTTTTGTGTTTTGAACTTCGATTATCCTTTTTATATGGCTTGACGTAGAATTCAGTGACAGTATTTATGTCTAAGATAGTTCTGTTGATGCATGGTTCTATATCAGAGTAATTTACATAAGTTTCTATTGGTCGATTCACCTGATTTATTTCGATATAGTACAGCAAATTTGCACCTGGAAGGAAATCTCGAATTATTATATCTTCTTCAGTGGTTTCTGTGCTTTCGTTATCTGATATTTCAATTTCCCCTTTTGTTAGACTTGTGCTTACCGTGTTGCGCGGAGCTTCTTCGGGCTTAGCATAAGTCTTGTAGGTGCTATGTCGCACATTGCCATCGTCGCTTACCATGTTGCGCGGGGCGTTTTCGCGCTTTGCGTACGATGGTTTTGGATTTCGGCCGGGGGATTCGATTAGATTTGCGATAGAGTTCGGAGCGTCATCGTCTACCGTGTCGCGCGAAGCATTTTCGGACTCAACGCATGACGTTTCAGAATTGGGTAACACCTGCACAGGAACCTTAGATTTAGGAATTATATTTTCTTGAATTTGAAGGTCTTCTTCGGAAGATGAGCAAATAGTACTGTCTGAGTAGCGTCTCTGAAAGACTCGATCGTATTCTTCACCATATTCGAAAGTAATTAAGTCGTTGATTAGTTCATCGGCTGACCTCGTATCATCTACATTATCCTGCATAGAAATAAGAGAAGGTGCTTGGTTCGTGACGTTAACTTCTTTTATATCTTCTATATCCATGAAGAGAGTGCTATCTTTCTCTATAAAAAATTTTCTCGTTACGATGCTGATAATATTTCTGTGTTGGTTCTAGAGTTAGCGGTGTTATTTTTAGGTCGATATCAAAGATATTGGTATTGAATACCTCTATGTCAACGTAGCCTTCGTCGTTGATTGCCATGATGTTTCCTGCCACTATGCCTTTTTCGTATAATTTTATTTTTCTAATATAGCCATATTCATCTTCTGGGTTATTCAACGGGAAACGTACAGTTGCGGTTGCTAGAGCAGGTATTCTTTTAACGTCTTTTAAATTTACGAAAGGCAAGGTTTTGTCCTCGAAAATTAGTACCTTTCGATAGAAATCGAGGCTTGCACCGTGCTGCTCACAGAAGTTTGAACCTATAATTGCTTCTGTTTTCATCGGACAATCATTGGCGACTATAATGACCTCTGTTGGGGATCCGTATATGTCAATGACACATGTACCAATCGAAGGTATATCGGTTCCCGATATTCCTCTTAACAATGGTCGGTTTGATTCGTTAACCATTACGTCTCCGTTAAAAATGCCTATTTTGGCTATATTGGGCTGCGCACCTGAATCAACCATAGCTTCAACGAAATTGTGTAGAAATTGTGGGGATTCTACGATGACGATTGGCGTTGTTTCTTCTAAGTTGACGGTGTAGATGTAAGTTCTGTTACAATTGCGTTCACTGGACGCGTTTTCTCGGTTGCCACTCCAGGAGCGCCCTTCGCTGGAGCGTTCGTCTCGTTTTTTTGTTGATTCTCTTTGACCCATTTTAATTTACGGCACTCTTCCTTTACATGACCTCTGTTTTTGCAATAGGCACATATTTTTGTCTGGTAATTGTTATTATGACTTTTGTTTCTGTCACTTGATTGGTTGTTAGTCTGGTTGTATCTCCCCTGATTAGATGTGGTTGCTCGTGGCACATCCGGTTTTGCAGCTGTTGCTTCGTTCATATCTCGTCTGTTTTCATAAAGATTTTTATTTCTTTCGTTGATCTTATATCCATGCTTCAAGTTGTCCCTATCAATCTGCTTATCTACCGCGATTGCGTCGTCGAATACTTCGTTCAGAGTTAAGTTTGCTGGGTTTTTAAGCCTTTGCCTAAATTCCGGCGGTAAGCCGTCTCGAAATCCTTCGATTATATCTCCTTCGATTTCAGAAAGTTCGTCACGAGTTAATTCATTGCTGATATCGAAACGTTTTCGATCGATAATAGCTTCTTTAAGGTCAACGATTCGTGTAATAAAATTAAGCAGTGACTCGTTCCTTCCCTTATAAATTTGATCAAGTTTACCTCTTAGATTGTTTAGAGTTTCTGTGGGGGCAAAAACGGATTTTAGTCTATCGACGAATTCGTCCAATGTTCCGAAATTATTGTGCTCGAACGCGATATACGCTTTGTCTTCGAGTTTATTTTTCACTAACTTTATTAACTCTCTCTCAAGGTGCTGAGGAACTATTTGAGTTGCGCGTTTGCATGCTCTGACAAAAGGTATTAAGTTTGTTCCGTCAAATTTTGGTATGCTGTTCAAGGCCTCCTTTATGTAAATGCTTGGTGGCACAGTCCAGGAATTCTGTGGTTCTGCTAGGTTATTATGAGGTCTTGATGCTGGGTCTGGTGGTAATGTCTGCTGTGCTTGCGGTACGGGGGACGTTGAGCGAGTTGCACGCATTCGATCTATGTCACGGCGCATTTTTGCTAATTGAGTTATCACGTCCTCTGTCGACTCCTCGATTTCGTCTATTGGCTTTAACCTCAAATTCGTTTTATTTTGAGATCCCAAATCTATTTTATTAGTTTGTGCTAAGGGAAAATTTGATACACTAGAGGCAGTGTCCGATATGGTAATTTCAAGATTTTCGCGGCGTTTTCTTTCTTTTTCGAGTTCCTTTTCAAGCATTTGAACGCGTTCTTTTTCTACATTTAACGAGTCCATCGCGTCCTGCTTTAACCGTTCTGCCTCACTTAGGACTTTTTTCTCACGATTCCCTAGCGCTTGTTCTAAATCCTTAATTCTTTGTTCGCGTTCTTTTAAGTTGTTAGCGTATAGTCTCAACTCCTCTTCGGTGAGCGGCAAATCTTTGTCGTTAATTCCTTCGGTAGCCATTTTATAAGAATTTTAAAATCTAGGCTATTTAAAAAAAAATAGACTATCGCTTGTGCAATTATTATTATAAATTGTTATTTATATAAATAAAGATTGATTTCTTAGGTAAATTTTGAGAAAAAGGAGAAGAAAAAGAAATTTTAAATAAAATGCTCCTTACTTATAGAAGAAAAGGAAACGCGATATAAGAAAATTTTTTTTAATCGATAGTAATTAGATTATTTTCCGACTGCATATGTTGACCGGCTTGGTCAACTTGCAAGGGCGATAGCGGAGCTGGTGCGGGTTGTAGTTCTTCGAGACTCAAATCGATTACAACGCGCTCTTGTTGCGGTTGTCGTATCCGGGGGGGAGTTATTAAATATTTAGCTGGCGTGTCGATTACGTATGGGTTAACGACTAGACCTCTTTTTGGGCCGATTTTCTTTCTCGGTAGTAGAAATTGTGGCTCTAGATCGATGTCGTTTTCTTTGACCCACCCTATAAACCGCGCTCTGGCCTCTCCTTGCAGACTTAGCTTATCTGCTGTTTGCCTTATCTTAGGGCCAAGGCCTCTTCTTTTATTATCTGTCATTTACTGGAGAAATAAGGAGGAAAGCAGAAAAAAGAAAAAAAAAACAAAACCAAAAAGAAAAAAAAAATGATTTTGAAGAGAGAAAAAAAAAAGAAGAGAAGGAGGGAAAAAAAAATATTTATTAGAAAAAGTTGCTCCAACACCTAATTGTCTCTTTTCTCTTTCCAAGTCTTTTGCCGCTGTTAAGCGATAAAAGAGAACTAGCACTATATGCCGTGAGGCTCAATAGATACAAGCCCAAAATTGAAAATAAACTTTCAGATATAGGGTCAACTTGTTTATTCCGTTTTTTATTTTCTTCAGGTTGAGCCCTTCGTGCTGTTAAGCACAAACGGCGAATTGCAAGTCTTATGCCGTGAGGCTCAAGACCGACAAGACCCTCAAGAAATAAAACGTTATGATTGAAAAGAAAAAAAATTTTTTCTTTACTCTCCACCAGAAATTTTTAAATGCTGTTAAGCATGAAAAAATAATTTACGAGCTTTATGCCGTGAGGCTCAAAAACTGCAAACCCTGTCAGAGAGAGAGAAAAAAAAAGAAAGAAGAGAAACAAAAAACATAAAAAAAATGAAAAAAAAAAGAAAAAAAAAACAACGAAAAAAAACATTAATTTTTAACTTATTTAGTGCAGAATTATATTTGCAAAAAATAAAAATGGTTCACTTCATATTAACATAAGAAAAAAAAAGTAGCAAAGGAAAAATTAAAAGTAAATGTATAAGCGTTAGTTTAATCTTACGCCTTGTGTTATATAAGCTGATTGACTGAGTTTTTATTTTAGCTATTTGTAAGGTAAAGTTTGTTACTTCAGAAAAATGTTAGTTATAGAAACAGGAAAAAGTAAAGTATTTACTTTTACTTAATGTTAGATTTATTGATTTGTTTGTTAATTTATGTATAAATAAATAAGAATTGAAATAAATGTTCTATGCTCATCTAAAGCAAGTATTTTGTCTAGTTATCTAGCGTTTCCCTGCGATAGAGAACGTTTTGAACAATTTATTTAGTATTCTTTCTTTTTCTTTATTTATCCTTTTCCAAATTATTGATTTATAAATAAATTAATATCTTAAACACTAGTTCTGCGCTCATCCAAGACAAGTATTTTGTCTTGCGTTTCCCTGTGATAGAGAACGCTTCGAATATTTGGTTTTCGAGTAATTAATTTATAAACAAATCAAGAATTGAAAATATTAGTTCTACGTTCATCTAAAGCAAGTATTTTGTCTAGTTACCTAGCGTTTCCCTGCGATAGAGAACGTTTTGAACAATGTATTTCAAATGAGAAAGTCGTTATTAGATTTTATTTTTGATTTATCAACTTATAAATAAGTTAACAGATCGAAAAATCTTTACTCTATGCTCATCTAAAACAAGTATTTTGTCTAATATTATTTAGCGTTTTCCTGTGATAGAGAGCATTTCGAGTGTAATTAATTAGTATAAAAAGCAGTAATAAAAAAATTTGTTAGTGTTTATTAGTTATTTGACAAGAAATATCCCACCGTCGCTGTCACCATTTGTTATGGCCGGTCACCTTAAATAGGTTTACTCGGACGTTATATTCAATCGTGAGATATTTCTTGTCTCGTATGCAGGGTAGAGGAGCCGAATCACTTACCTTTTTATGGGTTGGCTGCGTGGTCGTAGATAACTTAAATTTTGTTGATTAGTGTTGGAATGTGGCGTGGTGCTCCCCTCTGGTTGCCTGCTTGTAGTTGGTTGGGTTGTTAAATAAATTATAACCAAGAACCAGTTAATTAAAATCTATTTATTGAGTTGAACTTTTTCACTAGCACGATTCGAAAAATATATTTTATAATTATATTCATAAAACTTTGATTTACAGTTCATAAACAAGTCGATTGTGCGATTACTAGCGAATATTTTTGTAATTATAAATTTTTTGATTATTTGCGCAATTTGTTTATTTATTCTTATTGTTAAATTGATTAGTAAGCTGTAAGTTCAATCGCGCAGCTACGAAGAATTTTCAAAAAAATGTTCTTTTTCTCCGTAGATTGGTTTATTATTTACGTACAGAATGTTGGAGATTTATATTTGTTTTATTTAATTTAATCGTAAAAGAGGTGAGTCGCGCAGTTCCTTTTTTTTGTTAAAATTCTCCTTTTTTATTTATTATTGGCACTTTGCGATTAAATTTTGCAGAAATATTTTAAACACAGTAAGTCGCGTATATTGAGAGATAAATCAGCGAAAAAGAAAATAACTTGTTGATTTAAGCGCGTTCCGAACTTGCGTTGCTTGATTTCCTTTTTACGTAAAAGAAATCAATTTAAGAAGCAACAAGAAAAAAAACTATTAGCGTAGTAGAATTCGGCGCGAGTTTACAAGTTTTTTATTGAGGTTCTCTCTTTTGCTTGTACTGTTGCTCGGGAGAACTGACTGCAGACTGACTTATTAAAATTATTTTTCTCTGCAAGAAAGGTACAAATCTAGAAATAAAATGCAAGTTTGTCAAAATTTAAAAGAGTCCCATTGGTCAGTTCGGCCGTGAGAAACTCTTTAAAATCTCACATTCGGTGACAGAAGATATCTTCTTATCACGCCTAAAAATGCTGAGGTAGCGTATACGGCGCGCGAACTTACTGCTTTTCTCTTAAGACTAATACAAGAAATTAAATTTATTTTTTAATACAGTATATTCCTTATTACTAACAGATTCATTTATTTATCTACTTATATGTATTTATTAATGTTATTTAGGGAGAGAACTGCAAATAAATATGTTTATATGCATACATAATGTATATGCGTATATATAATTATATATACGTACGCACATTTATATGTATAATAAAAGGTTAAAAAAATTAAAACGAAAAATGATTTTTCGTACGTCCGTGATTATGCGGATGTAACACCACCTTCAAAAATGCGGCAAACAAAATCTCTCATCAAAATATGAAACGAAAAGAATCCCTCGTAAAAAATTTTTCTTCATATCTCAGTTGAAAATTCTACTTCCCTCCCTACATATCCGCATCGAAAGTCGATGTTCCCTCCGCATCAACGCGCCACCTAGCTACCTGGGAGGAAAGAATATACAGCGTTAACTTGTTCTCCCGTTCTCCTTGACGCGCTCTCGCAATCGTGATTTCAACCTCCATTGTAGAAAAAAACATCAATGTACATTACATATGCTTTGTACTCAAGCACATTGGCGATCTTCGTCGCTAATTAGCATCGTAATGATAGCATAAATACAGTGACGATAAAAATGAAAAAAAAAGTTGCATTTTGTAAAATATTATATACGTTTAATTGTGTTTGTGTGTGTGCATTAAGTTGGATTAATGAACGCGTAGTGTTGTGTTATATTTTTCTCATATTTATTTTGCTTTATTTGCTCCAGGCTTTTTAAAATCCGCTAACCAACAACACTCGTTTCACTCCTGTTGTAAATGTTAGCAGATTCAAATAGCCCTTCGCTTTTAGTTTGTTATAAGCACATATAACAACGCGCATCGTAAGGCCAGCTGGCAGGAGGGGAAGTAAAAACATGGCTGCGCCGGCGAAGCAGATTATTCTCGCCTACTTCGTGCGTTTGCGACCGCTAAACGACGAATTGGCCACGAATTTTCGACCAGACATGAAGAAAAATAGTATACATTACATGAGACTAAAGTCGATCTCGTTCCCGGCGGTGTGATTGCTCCCCGAGGCTTCACCTCGGGGGGCAATCACACCGCCGGGAAGGAAGATCGCCTTTCGTCCCTTGTAATGTAATGTACTATTCAACGAAAATAATCCCACTTTGAAAAATGCGGTGAAGAAAATCTCACATCAAAATATGCGGAAAAAATGAAATTTTAAAATACGAAATATAAATATTTGATATAAGTAAGAATTGGTGTTCATTTAAGAAAGATTCTTTTCCCAGCATATTTTGATGTGAGATTTTCTTCGCCGCATTTTTCAAAGTGAAATCATTTTCGTTAAAATTTTCTTCTGAGAGATTCTTTTCCCCGCACATTTTAATGTGAGATTTTCTTCGCCGCATGTTTCAATGTAGCATTATTTTCGTTAAAATTTGTTACGAAGAATTCTTTTCGCCGCATATTTTGATAAGAGATTTACTTCGTCACATTTTTCAATGTAGCATTATTTTCGTTAAAATTTGTTTACGAGGGATTCTTTTCGCCGCATATTTTGACATGAGATTCTTTTCTCCGCACTCTTTAAAGTGAAATTTTTTTCGACGTACTTTTTGATGTCAAGTTTTTTTCTCGGTAGATAACATGGCTGAGATTCTTTTCTGTTAGGCCGGTGAAATATCCTTCTATAAGATTATGATGCGTTTAAAACGATTAAATTATTGCAACATTCTGTTTTTTATTGTTAATAATACTCCCTCTGCTATTCTTAATTGTTGCTGTTTCAGCTAATATGCTCCATCCCTTTCTCACTCATAAAGAATAAACTAACTGGCGCTTTTGTTTATTTAAAGATAGGTACCCTAGAGGAAATGGATATTGCACAAAATTGTTTATAGCTGTTTGAAACTGTTTATAACTGTTTAAAAACGTCTGAATTGAAACACATATATTAGTTATAGGCATTAATATGCAGTTTTAAATAATTATAAACAGTTATAAACATTTATAAGAAGTTTTATACAATCCCAAAAAATATTCTATTAATTTTTAGAAAAATTTTACTTGTGTAATGTTACGAGTGCCGTATAATAGCATATATAGAAAAAATGCAAGAGTGCAGTTTATAGAATATGAAGCGACAAAAGAAATAAAAATGCATCGGTGGGAATGGCTATACGTTTGAGCGTTTGTCTGTCGTGCAAGAGGCCCGGGGTTCAAGACACGTCACGGACGCTTCCTCGCCTTTTTTAGGCACGACCGCTATACGGAAGTGCCTTATATTTTCGACATCGCGAAAAATGTAACCCTTTAAAATATGTTATTTTATGATAAAAAACTTATTTTTATAGCAAAATAAGACTATTACGAGGCTTCCTTAAAATGTATGTATGGATGTATGTGTGTGAGAAATCAAGTTTATGAATTTTCTCGACGAGTTTTTATCCGATCTGAATAATTCAAATAGAGAATTGTTTCAAATAATAACACAAGTAAACGTTCCTATTTTGAAAAAAATCGTTGGAAGTGTTTTTAAATAGGCGCCTTTTAAATGGTCAAAAAAATGGATTTTTGGTAATAACTTGAAAAATACAATTTTTTTTCAAAAAGTATAAAAAATAAAAGTTATAGAATATAATAAAATAAATCTTTTTTATATCATACATTTTTCTCTAAAGTGAATATTTTTCAAATTGTTCATGAAAAATGTTGAGATTAAAGGCTTTTTAATGATAATTTGATAAATATTATTTAAAAAAAAATATATATAGTATTAAAAAGATGTATCTTATTTTTTTCTATAAATTTTATTTTCCATATGAAAATTATTTTTGTGAGAAATTATGTAAAAATGTGAATAACTGTTAATAACTGTAATAAACTACCGCAATTGAGACATCAATAAGAATTAATAAGAAAAAAAACAGTTAATAACAGTAAATAATAGTCAATAATAGTTATGAATGCTAAATAAAAATTATTAACTGAAAGTAATGTTTATTAATAGTTATTTATAGTTATTCACATTTATACACATTTATACACATTTATTAACAGTTACCCACATTTTTCAAAATTTTTGAATTGGTGAATAATTTATTTTTATTTATACTTATTAATAGTTATTTATATTTATTTGCAATTAGTTACAGTGAATTATAGTTATTAACACTTTTTTACATATATTTACAGTTTTTCACATTTATTAATAGTTATTAACAGTTTTTCACATTTACAAAATTTTTCGCGTATATATAAAAAAACGATTATACGTGTAAAAATTTTTGAAAGTGTGAAAAAGTGTTGATAACTGTTAATAAATGTGAATAAATATGAATAAATGAGAAAAATTACAAATATTTGTAAATGACTATAAATAACAGTAAATTATTATTATTTACAGTTAATCATTATTATTATTTATTCGTAACAATTATTAACTGTTATCAACTTTTATTTACTGTTATTAATGTCTCAATTGCGGTAGTTTATTATAGTTATTAACAGTTATACACATTTTTTCACATTTATACACAGTTATTAATAGTTATTCACAGAAATTATTTTCATATGGGTTATTATACTTTTTTTTTAAATTCGTTTTATTCACCAAAGTTATCACCAAAAAATCATTTTTTTAATCTCTAAAGGGATAACTGTTTTAAAACCGCTCGAAAGACTTTTTTTTTAAACTGCCAATATTTATTTGTATTATTGTTTTAAATCATCCCCCGTCAGAATGATTCAGATCAAATAAAAACATTATACAAAACTTTACTTTAAAACTACTGAACTATAAAATAATTTTTTTTCTTATAACTTTTGATAGATTATCCTATATAAAACTTTAAAAAGTATACATCATTGAAAATATGTCTTTTTCACATAACATAAATTTTTTCGAGATCAATCAACTTAATTCACAAGAAAAATTTAAATAATTATAAATTTGTTTTTTCAAATAAATACAATAAATTCAAACCTCCTGTTGAAAGATGCGGTAAGAAATACGATGAAAAAAAGAAATAAGATTAACTTTTAAGGTTTTTGCGTTTGTAAATGATTTGTTTCAATATTCTTTAAATATCAAATAGCGAGCGCGAAGCGCGAGCGTTTTCGGTCGTGCCTTATATGCAAGAAGCGGAGATTTTTGCATGCCTTGCATCGTGAAGCGATGCAAGGCCCGAGGGCATTTCAGAGCTGAGCGAAGCGAAGCTCTGAAAGGACCGTGGTGCGAGCCACAGCGGCCCAAAGGGCCGAGCTAGTTATAATTTAATTATATTTAGTCGCTTAATAATAAAATAAAATTCGTAACAGTAAAACTGTTTATATTGTAATGGCTCATATCAATAAAAGACTTAATTATTGAATTAATATGAATATGGTCAATGTTCCAATCGCTACTTACGAACCTATTACTAGCCGCTCATTGTTAAAAAATTTTTTTCGTATGTAAATAACATTCAGCGGTTAGTAATAGGTTCGTGAGTAGCGATTGGGACATTGATCATATGTCATAAAAATGACTATATTATTTAAAACATAAAATAATTTTTCATAATAATAAATTTAAATTACGTTGAAAATACAAGTACGGCTCTAAAATTATCGATCGAGGCCGGTAATGAAGATAACTCAATATATATATAGATATAAGAAAATGAATATAGAAATATAATGTTCTATTACTTTTAATGAAAAATATTATTAATCTTTGATTGTTAATAATAAAATATAAAATGCATAACTTTTTAATATCATTGTTTATACAGAAATAGAACATTTAATTCCTATAATATGTATAAAAATGACCTATGTTTAAAGTTTAAACATATAAATTAAAATATAAAATATCAACTTTTTTAGTTAAATAATAAACAAAATGATTAATAAATAAATAAAGAATAAAATTATGTTAAAAGCAAATATTTTGATTAAGAAAAATTAAAAGAAATAGAATGTTTTCTTAGAGAGCATTCTACTTCTTATTTAAAAATCGAATGTTCTATATCTCATAATTTTAAAAGAATATTATCGATATTAAATTGATAATAATAAATAAGATAAAATACAGTTATTATTATTTATCCATAGAGGATTCCTTTTTTATAAATATCTTGATTTATATTAAGAAAATAAAAATTAAAGTTATGGAACATTCTATTGCCTAAATCGAACATCATCGAAAGTATATCAAATGGTATAGAAAGGCATGCGTCCAATCAAGAGCATTGATTTGATCTCATACTGTCAGAAGCATAAGACCTTAGCACTCTATATGGAAAATGTATCATGTAACTTCTCAATATTTATAAAATAAAGATTTCTTTAATTTATGAATAAAAGATAAAAGATTTTAATTTAAATGAGACTATGTTTCAAGTCATTTAGAAAAGTATAACTCATCTCATTTCATATATTAATTTTCATAGAACTAATAAAGAAATTAATTATCGCACATTGAAGAGTATTGCACTTGAATATGTCGTCAATAATAATTTCTTTAATCAAATTGCATTAAATAAAAGTGTTATTTATCGCACATCTGAAAGTATTGCACTCAAGGATGTCGTAGATTTAAACACTTTTCTGCATATCTCATACAATAAAAAAGTTTATTATCGCACTTTTTAGAGTATTGCACTTAACGGAGTTGTCGATAATAACTTTCATCACATTGCCCTGTCCTCCACACCTGAAGAAAATTATGAACTATCGCATCTCCAAGAGTATTGCACCCCTAGTGGAAATCGAATCTGTGAATAACTGGAAATAACTGGAAATAACTGGGAAAAACTGTTATAAACTGTTCAGTTTGAGACAGAAATAACAATTATTCCTAGTTATCCCCAGTTATTCCCAGTTATTCTCAGTTATTCTCAGTTAATCCCAGTTATTTACAGTTTAGCTTAAAAATAATTTGAAAAAACATAGGTACCCTAGTGGAAATCGAATCTGTGAATAACTGGGAATAACTGTGAATAACTGGGAATAACTGTTATAAACTGTTCAGTTTGAGACAGGAATAACAGTTATTTCCAGTTATTCCCAGTTATTCACAGTTATTCACAGTTATTCCCAGTTATTTACAGTTTAGTTTAAAAATAATTTGAAAAATATAAATTTGAAAAAATGAAAAAAATATATTTTTTTTTTATTTTTTTTTCTATTATAAATATATTTGGGAATAACTGTTATTCGTACCTCTGTTTTTTCAAATTATTTTTAAGCTATAAACTGTGAATAACTGGGAATAACTGAGAATAACTGGGAATAACTGGGAATAACTGAGAATAACTGGGAATAACTGTTATTCCTGTCTCAAACTGAACAGTTTATAACAGTTATTCCCAGTTATTCACAGTTATTCCCAGTTATTTCCAATTATTTCCAGTTATTCCCAGTTATTCACAGATTCGATTTCCACTAGGGTACGTATAACTGGAAATAACTGTTATTCGTACCTCTGATTTTTAAAATATTTCTCAATTTGACTGGAAGTAACTGGGAATAATTGGGAATAACTGGGAATAACTGTGAATAACTGGGAATAACTGGGAATAACTGTGAATAACTGTGAATAACTTTTATTCGTACCTCTGATTTTCAAAATTATTTTTAAACTAAACTCTAAATAACTGGGAATAACTGTTATTTCTGTCTCGAACTGAACAGTTTATAACAGTTATTCCCAGTTAATCACAGTTATTCACAGATTCGATTTCCACTAGGGACTGGAGGAGATCGTCGGTAAAGATAATTTTCTTTTATATTGTTGCTGTATGCACCTTGTACACTGTCGTCCGATTGCTTTTGCCCACCATTGAGTAAAATTAATTAAAATAAAAAGTTTTATATCTCTGGAACTAATGATCGCATCTTCAAAATCCAAACGGCGTTTGAAAAATTGGTCAAAAATCTTTAAAATAAAGCAAGTCTGCTATAAAAAGAGTCATTTTCTAATTGCTTATAGCAATGTAAAAAAAAATTTTTTTTACTAATTTTTTTTGCCCACATAAAAATGAATGCCATTTTTATGAAAATTATGATATCAAAAAAAAACCAAATGGGGTTTAAAACTCTAATAGTCCTCTTAAAAATGAGCTAAATAAAATGTTTCTATGACTTTTTAAACCACAGTTATGGTGATTTATCGAAAAAAAGACCTATTTTTTCAACCATGATTATCTCATAAACTAAGAAAGATAGAAAATTTTGTATTAAAGAAAAAATGTTACATTTTTAGTCTAAAATATATATTTAGTGACCAATAAGTTTCGGGAAAAAAATTTTTTTTTTACTTATTTTTTTAGGTAAATTTCATGAAAGATTAGTAAAAATTTTTAATTGAACAAGTAAAAAAAAATTTTTCTCCCGAAACTTATTGGTCACTAAATATAAATATTTTAAACTAAAAATGAAACATTTTTTCTTTAATACAAAATTTTCTATCTTTCTTAGTTTATGAGATAATCATGGTTGAAAAAATAGGTCTTTTTTTTCGAAAAATCACCATAACTGTGGTTTAAAAAGTCATAGAAACATTTTACTTAGCTCATTTTAAAGAGGACTATTAGAGTTTTAAACCCCATTTGGTTTTTTTTTGATATCATAATTTTCATTAAAATGGCATTCATTTTTATGTGGGCAAAAAAAATTAGTAAAAAAAATTTTTTTACATTGATATAAGCAATTAGAAAATGACTTTTTTCATACCAGACTTACTTTATTTCAAATATTTTTTATCAATCTTTCAAACGCCGTTTGGATTTTGAAGATGTGATCATTAGTCTTAGAGATATAAAACTTTTAATTTTAATTAATTTTACTCTAGGGTGGGCAAAAGCAATCGGACGGCAGTGTATATGCATGTAATAAATTAATTTAATGAAATAAATTTAAATTTGGTAATTAAAATATTACTTGGCGACCGTGAATAAAGTCAAGCCCGCTTCAATATTTGTATGATTTAATTTAATATTGTATGTGATTGTGTAAAATAGTCTTATACAGTTATAAACAGTTTTGCATAACTTTAAAATTCATTTATAAGTATTCTTTTAACGTCTCGATTCAAACATTTTCGAACTATTTTGAACAGTTATAAACAATTTTAATTAATTATAAACATTTAGAAACATTTATAAGCAGTTAGAAACAGTTTGTACAGTTCTAAAACTTTCTTAAAAATTTATAGAAAAATGTTCGAAAATTGAATAGTTCTGCAAAACTGTTTATAAATGTTTTACAATGTTTATAACTGTTTATAACTGTTTAAAGCTATGTATAAATGCGTATAACTGTTATACATGTCTTCGTTCAGACGTTTTTAAACTATTATAAACTGTTATAAATAATTTAAAATAGTTATAAATAATTCTACATAGTTAAGCGCAAAAATTTTTTCCACTAGGGTAAGAACGATTATTTTAAAAAGAAATTGTGTGAAAATGAATATCAGGGAGCGCGGTAGCGCTCTTTACGGCAAGATAGCGCTACGGCTTTCCCTATTTACTTTGAATTTGTGATGTTCAAAGATTAAAACTTTGAATAAATGATTATGTTTCAATATTTACATATTATTTGATTACTAGTATACATAAAATGATCTAATGTTTCATCTGACAACAAAAACACATGGCCAAAAGTCAAGTTTTCATGATTTTTTTATATTATTACAGGTTAGTCTGTCGGTTTCTTTTCTATATCGGGTTGTTTCAGATTTCCGGCGGATGTTAGAGAACGACGGAGAGTTTTTCGTCTGATGTGAGAGAAAGAGACAGAATACGAGTTGTGCGATTGCTAATAAGTGAGAGAGAGAAAGAGAGTATAGAGAGTGAGAAAAAGAAAGAGAATACGAGTTATATCTTTTAATAATGAACGCATGTATTCAGGCGAATGCTTTCGGAACATGCTAAATGTATAAAGACATCGCGTAAATAAGCAATATAAGAATTTAGTGTCTCGTTCTATACAGCTGCCGCAAAATTACGGGCGTTCATGTGATCAGTTCGCGCGTGCGCAGTAAAACGTCCCGTACATAAAATTCAACAGTTGAAAGCAGCGAAATTCAAAAGTCGATAATACCGACTTGGTATTTAAAAATGAAAACAACAACAAATGAAAAAGTAATATTTGCATATTTTAAAACATTCCTAATTAATTAATTAGTTTTTCATACGATATTTAGACAAAATAAGTTTTATAATAGTTGATTAATTTGAAAGTGTGGAAGAAAATAAGATTAAAATTTTTTCGAAAACAAATATTTTATAATAATAATAAATATATAAAAATGAGGTTGATACAATTAGCTATAAAATTAGTGTTATCATATTAAAGTATCAGATTATCGGTAAAGTTAATAAATTTATTGAGATAAGAATTTTAGGCTTTGAAAAGGTTGTGATATCTCCCCAAAAACCTTTAAAAAGGTAAAATTACGGCAAGTTAGCTTTAAAAAAAAATCTTTTTCACTATCTCAAAAATAAAAAATATTTTGTCAAAAATTTAAACTAATTTAATACAATCAACTATAAAAAAATCTATTATATCTCTAAAAAAAGGCTTTAACATTATAGATAATAAAAAAGTGGGAATTTAATTATAACAAAAATACACTTGAAAAAATACTGAAATCAATAATATGTGGTCAAGTTTTAATATGATTTAAAATAATACTTACAAATGATATTGTACCTATATTTTGATAATAATAATGAATCAATAAAAAATTCCTTTGTTAAAAATAAAGTGTAAAAAAAGCCATATAAAATGTTATTGTAAATATAAAACTATCTTCAACAAAATTTTAAAAAATAATAAGTAATTAACGTAAAAGTAAGAATAAAAGTAATATTACAGCTATGAACTTGCCAGGCCCACTCTACAAAAGTTAAATATATCATTAATGTTATAAAATTAGATTATTTCCATTGAATACTAAATTGTGAAAATTAATATATATTTTGAATTTTCTTTCGAGATTCTAATAAGTCAATCCTAAAAAATGTTTTGAATGGATGTGTGTTCACCAAGAAATAGAACTTTTGAAGGGTGGGCCTGGCAAGTTTATAGCTGTAATATTACTTTTATTCTTACTTTTACGTTAATTACTTATTATTTTTTTAAATTTTGTTGAAGATAGTTTTATATTTACAATAACATTTTATATGGCTTTTTTTACACTTTATTTTTAACAAAGGAATTTTTTATTGATTCATTATTATTATCAAAATATAGGTACCATATTGTAACGTTTGGCCTTTTTGCCTCGAATAGATCTTGATATCGTAGGCGTCAGACTTTTGGAGGGCGCTGCAGATGTTGATTCTCGGAGGCCAAAGTTCAATCTTACATACTAAGCTAACCTAACCTTATTAAATTAATAAAAATTAATAATGAGAAAGATAAAGAAATGAATAAAAATAAATTAGAATAAATTAAAAATCCATTAAATATTTGAAGAAGAGAAAAAAAAATATAAATGATTAAGAAAAGCAATGACGTTAATTAAAAGAAATAAATAAATAATCCAAAGCTAACCTATCCTTACGCACTAAGTGATAATGTTCGTGAGAGAAAGCAGGATGGGTACTGCGGACTGGTGATTAAGTTCAAACACGACACTTTGGGTTTAAACTTAAATTATCTTTTCTATTATATTTATTAAAAAAAAAATAACAACAAAAAAATAATTACAACGCCGATTTCAATAATACTTAATAATAAAAAATAAATAAAGATTATAATTGAGCGAAATAATGTTTCGCGCGTTGCGAAGGAACAGAATTTATTTTAGTTATCTTCTTGACCGCTAGGTGGCGTTATCTCGTATTTATCGGCTGCAACAAATGAAAACAGAAAAGAAATACAATGGTTAATTATTTGACAAAGTGAACTCGGCGGGTAAATTCGCGACCTACTTTATCGGCGGAGTTCGGCACGGTCGGTAACGGAGCCAAGTAAGGTAATACAGGAAAACTAGGATGGTAACCCTCTAAACCATAACTGGAGAAGAGGGGGGAGGCTTTTGGTCGAAGACCAACGGAGGACTCTACCCCGACCAGCGATGGTGGAGGTAGTAACTAGGAGTAAGTGTCGGGCAATCCCACCCTTACACTGACGGATAGATAGGATACTATGCCGGGCAATCCCACCCTTACATAGCTTAAGACAGGAGTATAGGAAAGGATAACTCCCACTGTGCCGAGCAATCCCACTCTTACACAGAGGAAGGGGAGAGAGTCTGTAGCTGGCTCAGCGGCTCGCTTATATATGCTATGGAGCTCGCTATTCCCGTTGCGGGAGTAGCGCCTCGTAGCGGCTGAGCGCAGGTACTGCGTCTAGCGCGATTTTTGAATCGTCGCAATATCATTTGTAAGTATTATTTTAAATCATATTAAAACTTGACCACACATTATTGATTTCAGTATTTTTTCAAGTGTATTTTTGTTATAATTAAATTCCCACTTTTTTATTATCTATAATGTTAAAGCCTTTTTTTAGAGATATAATAGATTTTTTTATAGTTGATTGTATTAAATTAGTTTAAATTTTTGATAAAATATTTTTTATTCTTGAGATAGTGAAAAAGATTTTTTTTTAAAGCTAATTTGCCGTAATTTTATCTTTTTAAAGGTTTTTGGGGAGTTGTAATAAACTATCGCAATTGAGACATTAATAATAATTAATAACAGTAAAAAACAGTTAATAACAGTTAATAATAGTTATGAATGCTAAACAACAATTATTTACTGAAAGTAATGATTATTAATAGTTATTTATAGTTGTTCACATTTATACACATTTATATACATTTACTAACAGTTACTCACATTTTCCAAAATTTTAGAATTGGTGAATAAATTCATTATTATTATTTATACTTATTTATAGTTATTTATATTGCGACAATGCTATTTCAAGCATCGCGCTTAAACCGGGTTCCGCACTCGACCGCTAGAAGGCAAGCGCATTCGTTGCGTTCAAGCGTAGTACCCGCACTTAGCTGCTACAAGGCGTTACTCCCGCAAAGTGGATTTGGTTATTGATTATCTTACCGAGGACAAAAGTTCGAAACCGTTTAAAATTATTTTTCCTAACGGTGTTCGGAAAGTTTGTTTTTCGATACGCGTTTCCGTTTTGAAAGTGATCTATAATATCACGCGAAAGTTATTTTTTAGGCAAAAGTTATTTTTACCATTATAGTTTAAAAACATATTCTTTTTTCGAAAAACAAAAATATGTATTAATTAAGAAATTTTTTATTTAATAATATTCCTCCTTACACATTATACGCTCTTTATAGTTTGTAAAATTTTCTCCGCAATTGTGTATAGTATTTTACATAACAACGTAACCAAAAATTTTTAATTTTTAGCACGGCGTTATGTAGGAAAATTATTATTTTAATAATTTAATAAATTAACAACGTTTGAAAGTAAAATAAAATTTATGCTCGTTCAAACGATTAACCGAAACTGAATGCTATCTATCAATTAAAATGTATGCAATACCTAAGCAAATTTAGCATGGTCTACTCTAAATATAATCCAGTGGAATTTTCACTATTTGATTCAGCAGAAATTATTTCACTGAAAAATCAGTAAAAAATTAACAGAACTTTCAGTGCCCTTTTTTTGCACTGAAATATCATTGAAAATTCAACTGAATTTACAGTGACTCGTTTATTCCACTGATAATTCAGTGAGAATTTGACTGATTAAAAAGGTGAGGGTTAAAATGGCGGGAAGAACTTGAGAGTTACGCTCTCAAGTTCATTCCCGCCATAATCTTAATGCTAAGAGTATCTAGCTCTGATTTTGAGTAGAATCCTTTAAAGATTTTAAGTAAAAAAGGTAAGTGTAATATAATAGAATTAATTCTAATTTATGAATTACTATTATTAAGAAAAATCATTTAATCCTTTCAAGTAAAAAGATAAGTTCAATATAATCTAATAAATTATAGTATATACATAGAGAGAGAGAGAGAGAGAGAGAGAGAGAGAGAGAGAGAGAGAGAGAGAGAGAGAGAGAGAGAGAGAGAGAGAGAGAGAGAGAGAGAGAGAGAGAGAGAGAGAGAGAGAGAGAGAGAGAGAGAGAGAGAGAGAGAGAGAGAGAGAGAGAGAGAGAGAGAGAGAGAGAGAGAGAGAGAGAGAGAGAGAGAGAGAGAGAGAGAGAGAGAGAGAGAGAGAGAGAGAGAGAGAGAGAGAGAGAGAGAGAGAGAGAGAGAGAGAGAGAGAGAGAGAGAGAGAGAGAGAGAGAGAGAGAGAGAGAGAGAGAGAGAGAGAGAGAGAGAGAGAGAGAGAGAGAGAGAGAGAGAGAGAGATTGATTGATTGATTGATTGATTGATTGATTGATTGATTGATTGATTGATACTTTTATTTCAGGCCATGGGGTTCAACCCCGTATGGCCTATACGTAATTACAAATTATATACACAATATGTGAAAGATTATAAGATAAGCATATTAGATATTTATTTTATATGACTCGATATAAAGCAAAATAGAAATTATTCTATAATTAGATTACTATTATAAGTAGACAATTAAGTTTATCACATAAAGATGAAAGTGAAGTAATTAAATTTGAAATAAAGGTAAAAAATAAATCTATGTAACATTTTTACCATTGTCACTTTCGTATCAGCACAAAAAGCAACCATTAAGGACTACATTTTAAAACTGCAGTAGAGCATAGCTTGAATACATAGACAACGCTCTTCAAGCATCCAACGTGCCATGCCACTCAGTGCGCTCATCATTAAGGAACTTGCTCATTAGTCTCGTTTTAACAACCCAGGTCAACCCAGCTCCAAAATCAGGAAATAGATTGACATTATTATTTATGAAGTTAGATGTTGTGGAGACAAAAGAATTTAACATCGCAGCAGTGCGTACAACCGGGCAAATGAGCATTCTCGCAGGAAGTCTATTTGATGACCTAACCTCTGTATCTATGTTTGCACGGAGGAACTTGGAAGCTAAATATGGTGGATTTTGATAAGACACAATAGCATGGGCTAGTGCCATTTTGAAGTAGAGCCGCCTATTTTTAACCGATATCCAACCAAGTTCAAGGCGAAAAGGAGTGACCCTTTCCTGTCTCCCAATATTACCGAATACGAATTTGACACATGCATTAAGCGCACGATGAAGTTTCAGATTCAGAATTTGAGGAAGATCATCATAAACCACACAACAGTAGTCAAGAATCGGGAAGATTAATGCCTCAACCAGTTCTTTCCTAACCTTTCTGGATAATGCATGTCTATGAAACTTAAGAGACTGCAGAGTACCAAAGATTCGACCAACTATCGAGTTAACTTGTCTGTTCCAGTTTAATGTACTGCTAATCCAGACTCCCAAGTTTTTAACGATATCTGTGTAGGGAATGGACACACCATTTAGAAGAATAGGTGGGTATGAAAGTCGATCAATTCTAGCCATAAATTGTTCACTGCCCAAGAACATAGCCTGCATCTTGGTAGGATTCAAAGTGAGTTCATTGTCATTTGCCTACTTGACCACAGCAGCAACCTCATGGTTCAAGAGAGAGAGAGAGAGAGACATAGACATAGACATAGACAAACTTTATTTGGCCTTGGGGTAAACACCCTATCTGGCACAATAAGAAAATGCAACGACGAATAACAATAATGATAATATTTCAAATTAATATTTTAAATCAATTAATAATGAAAGCAAAAAATAATAGTAAGAATAGTGTAGATTAACAAGTGAGTATAGTATGCTCGTAAAGTTTTTAAATTCAAGTGTTTACAGGTAACTAACATAAGTTTTAATTCTAGTTAAAATTAAAATTAAGTTATTCCAAACAGAAGTATATTAGGACAAAAATGCGTATAGTTAGTAAATCACAAGACGCTATGCCATTAATAATGATCAGCTGATAAGATCAGCCAGCACCCATCTCATGCTGCCACGATTCACACTCACTCAATAGAAGTCTTTCATACAAATAACGTTTGAAAGTGAGAAAATCTTCAGAAGTAAAAGACTCCAATGAAGATAGTTCTTTGTTGAAGTAGTCAGCCACAGAATAGACAAAAGAATGCTGCATAGCAGCCGTGCGAACGTTAGGACAAATAAATAGTCTCGGTGGTAACCTAGCAGAGGAACGCACAGACGCATTAATGTGTTGCCTTACGAACCTAGAGGCTAAGTATGATGGGATACCATGAGCAAGCACGTTGAATGCGAAGGAGATTTTCAAGTATAGGCGTCTATTTTGAACGGAAAGCCAACGATATTGAAGGCGGAAAGGCGTCACTCTGTTACGGCTGCCTATGTGGCCATGAACAAAACGAATGCAAGCATTAAAGGCTCTATGCAGACGCAAGTTTAGTGTTTGTGGAATATCATCATAAGTGACTGCTGCATAATCAAAATGCGGAAAAATAAGGGACTCGACGAGCTGTTTCCTAGTATCCTGAGATAAAGCATGTTTATAAAATTTCAGCGACCGTAAAGTAGCATGTACCTTTCGAATCGTCGCAGGGACTTGCTTATTCCAGTCAAGAGTGGAAGATATCCATATACCAAGATTTTTCACTACCGAAGAATAGGGAACAATGGTATCACCAACCAGAATATCAGGAGCAGGATTATCCTTCAATCGAGAGATATACTGCTCACTACCAATGATTATGGCTTGTGTTTTTCCCGCATTCAGCAACAAACCATTATCATTTGCCCACTTTACCACAGAAGCAATCTCATGATTAATAAGATTTACCTTATCTACCAGATTTATCGGTGCGAAGGACTTATAAATTTGAAGGTCATCTGCAAAGAGTATATGTTTAAATGAAGACAACACATCAGAGATGTCATTTATATGAACCAAGAACAATAGTGGCCCCAGGACACTACCCTGAGAAACACCAGCCGATACAGATGACCATTCAGAAGTATTATTCAAGTTATCTATCACAGAATAAGATCTATCGGATAAATAGGAGGCAAACCATTTAATGACAGTATCAGAGCAGTTCATAGAACGTAGTTTGACAAGCAGATCAACATGAGGAACTCTATCAAACGCCTTAGAGAAGTCAAAGTGAAGTAGCAAAGTAACCATACGGCGATCAATAGCAATCCTACAATCATCCAACAGGTGTAATAGGGCTGTTTGAGTACTATGACCCTTTCTAAACCCAGTTTGATAAGTATCAAGCAAAAGATTTGACTCCAGATGAGCTGCAAACTGGGTATGTACCTTCCTTTCCAAAACTTTAGAGATCTCACATAGTTTGGCAATAGGACGAGTCTGAGTTGGGCTGTCGATCTTAATCTGCTTAGACAATGGTAATAGGAACGCTCTTTTCCAAGCTGTCGGGAAATACCCATGAACAAGAGAGTCATTTATAATAGAGGTTAAACCATCACCTATAGAATTGTCCACAAGCTTAAGCATTTCAGCAGAAATAGAATCAGGACCAACAGCTTTAGAGCCAGCCGAACGCAGAATATTTACTACAATATTTGAGCTAGTTGGAGTAAAATCAAAGACTGGAATATCTGATCTAAGAGGCGTGGAGAGAACACGGTCAATGTCAGCATTAGTCAGAGCAGGGCTAATAGATGAAACCGATGTGTAATGCTTTAAGAGCGTCGATGAAGAAAAATATTTAAGAGGAGACGGCAGAGTATTTGAAGCAAGTCCTAACTTGCGAAGTTTAGACCATTTATTTTTGGCCGAAGGAGCAGATAAAAGCTTGTTAGCTATATAATCATCTTTTGATTTAGAGAGAGAGAGTTAGAGACTTCATTTCGTAACTGTTTAAAACGAGCATAGTCATCTGCCGAACCAGTTCTCCGAGCCAAGCGATAGTAGTTATCACGACGTTTCATAAGTAAGCGTAAATCATGAGAAACCCATGGTTTCCGCTTAGGTAAAATTTTAACAACTCTAACAGGAGCAAATTTATCGAAGACTTTAACCAAACTAGAGGTAAAATTAGTAACCTTAGCATCAATAAAGTGGCCACTCGATTTAGCCAGTTCAGAAAGAGGTTGATGTAAAGTAATTGAACTTGAGTAAGTAGAGTATAATGGAGTTGACAGTACATAAGGAGAAAAAGTAGATAATGGACTCGCAGGAAAACATGAAGATAGACATTGAGAAAGTTCAAGCTTGAGAGCGGTAGTATTACAATTACTAAAGTTTCTAGTTAAGAAAGATTTAACATCCCTTTCGGGTTTAGAAAACTTGAATTTAATTTCAATTAAATCATGACCAGCAATAAATGGAGCATTTGACTTTTCATATGCTAGTAAAGCTGACCTATCGCTTATGGCAAATAAATCCAGCCAAGTGTGAGAATCATGATCCAAGGTAAAAACGTGGTGAGTGGCCTCAGAGGGTACCAGGAACAATGATAGAGAATCAAAACAGGACCGAAAAGCATCGGACGAGTGTAAAGACTTATTCAAATTAATGTTGAAATCACCAGTTATTATAATATTTTTGTAGCTATACGTATGCTCAGATAGGACATTAAAGAGACTATCGAGCGAAGAAGCCTTAGGTCTTACATAAACTATACAGAAAAGTAAAGAGTTTGCACCAACACTTATATCTAATATGAGAAATTCCGGGGTATTAATAAAAGAAGAATCAGAATGATGTAGAATTTTGGTTTTAAAGGTATCACGAACATAAGCACCAACACCACCACCCGATTTGCCTTGTCTATCCAACCGGAAAAACTCATAACCATCTATATTTATGATGGTAGTGGAATCTAGATCCGAAAGAAAGGTCTCTGTGGCTCCAAAAATATCATAAGCCTTAGACCTACACTGGAATTCAATTTCGTTAAAATGAGTTTTCAGGCGGTTAACATTTGCGTGGGCAACATTTACATAATCAATTAAAGGATTTGGAGAAAAAACATTACTTAAGTGACTAGGGGACAATACACCGGACGAAACGACCTGCGAGTCTTTCAAAACTCATTTTTGATTATGAGGTAAAGAAGCTAGATCAGCTTCAGAAGTGATGAGAATAGGAACAGAGTCCTTTGTGCGTCTCATATATACCTTGAGATCGGTGACAAAAGACCACTCATAGTTAAGATCCTTCTTAGCCGCCTTAGCCTTCTTCAACAATGAATATACCTCTTTAGGCCATAACACCCGCAGAAAGACTTTAGAGTTGCCACCACAACCAAAAATGCGCTTACATGGAAAATCATGCAGTCTAGAAGACGATCCAACCACACGATCACGGACGTGACTGGATAAAGACTGAACCACCACTGAATTTTAGTGATGTTAACCTCGTCATTGCTCTGATCCTCACCAGCAGTTTTAGGCAACCATTTACTCACACTAAGGAAGTGCGATCTATCAATATTGAGTCCAATGGGAGTGAGGATTTTCATAAAATTATTAATACTCAGTGAGTCAATTTCTAACGGCAGACCCGAGACCAAGATCTCACAAGAATCCTTACAAGGACGAGACAACACAGACTCAGTGCGCAAAATACGAGATTCAATACGCCGAGAATTTGCGGCACATTCCTCCTTGGCTTCCTTAACAGCCAATTCAAGATTGTCAATTCTGGTAGCAATACCTTTAATACCTGATGTTATCTCACCAAGAGTAATAGCAAGGCCTTCCTTAAACTCCAAGAACCAAGGTGGTGGAGTCTTATCAGGCAAAGCAGCAGAGTTAGTATCATTATTCATCTTGATGTTAGCTGCCAACTCAGTATGCTTATGAGAAAGAGACGTACTATCAAGCACAGCGGCTACAGAAGGCAGAGAAGCGTCTGTCAAGTATTGCGACGGCGAAGAGGGATAAGTAGGCGTAGACGCCCCACCCGGCAATATAGAATGATCAGAATGTGAGGAGCTACCACCTAAGCTAGGGCAATGCTTGCGAGCTAGCGGTTCCAAAGATGTATTAGACGAAGTCACGCCCCTTTTTCCTACTGGAAGCGGTGATGCGATACTCTCGAGCTCGAATTCACGCTCTGATCCAACAGCAAAACCTTCAATGCACGTGTCACGTTGCCTATATGCACGCGTAGAACGGGCACAGCAAGCAATTCTACGATCACCTATGAACCAAGTTGAATCGCAGCAAGTAAAATGGTAAAGATTGTTACAATGTGCACATTGAAGTGAAGGCGCGGAACGTATGATCTCACACTTACACACCACACACACAACCATCACATACACACATATCGTGGCAACAATAAGAGAGCACTAACCTAAAAATCAGAGGTAAAGATGTAGGCAGTAAGCACTGTGACAATCAAGAGAACGTGGCGTATAGTCGAATGCAGATCACTGTAGTTGGTTAAGTGGAGAACTTCCTTAACGGCTGATATGAAATACGGCGAATAATAGTACCAGGAATAGTCAGTGGTGCGTGAAGGTCAATAAAATTTCTCAGCCATACCGCCAATCCAACATAACCTCCTCAAAAATGTCACCACAAAAAGTAAAAAATCCCATGCAAGGCACAAAAACAGGTAGAACCTTTTTGTTCACCAAATGCCTTGCAATTGTAGCGTGCAAGTTACACTGTGATGATCGAGAAAACGTGGCGTATAGTCGAATGCAGATCACTGAAATTGGTTAAGTGGGAAACTTCCTTAACGGCTGATATGAAGTACGGCGAATAGTAGTACCGAGAATAGCCAGTGGTGCGTGAAAGTCAATAAAATTTCTCAGCCATGCCGCCAATCCAACATAACCTCCTCAAAAATGTCACCACAAAAAGTAAAAAATCCAATGCAAGGCACAAAAAACAGCTAAAACCTTTTTATTCACCAAATGCCTTGCAATTTTAGCGTGCAAGTTACCTGTAACAAAACGCCCGTAGGCAGGATTAAGCAGCAACAATATCAAAAACAAGCAGAGCGTTACAAACAAGCAGCTAACTATACTCACGAGAGAGAGAGATTGATTGATTGATACTTTTATTTCAGGCCATGGGGTTCAACCCCGTATGGCCCATATGTAATTACAAATTATATACACAATATGTAAAAGATTATAAGATAAGCATATTAGATATTTATTTTTTATGACTCGATATAAAGCAAAATAGAAATTATTCTATAATTAGATTACTATTATAAGTAGACAATTAAGTTTATCACATAAAGATGAAAGTAAAGTAATTAAATTTGAAATAAAGGTCAAAAATAAATCTATGTAACATTTTTACCATTGTCACTTTCGTATCAGCACAAAAAGCAACCATTAAGGACTACATTTTAAAACTGCAGTAGAGCATAGCTTGAATACATAGACAACGCTCTTCAAGCATCCAACGTGCCATGCCACTCAGTGCGCTCATCATTAAGGAACTTGCTCATTAGTCTCGTTTTAACAACCTAGGTCAACCCAGCTCCAAAACCAGGAAATAGATTGACATTATTATTTATGAAGTTAGATGCTGTGGAGACAAAAGAATTTAACATCGCAGCAGTGCGTACAACCGGGCAAATGAGCATTCTCGCAGGAAGTCTATTTAATGACCTAACCTCTGTATCTATGTTTGCACGGAGGAACTTGGAAGCTAAATATGGTGGATTTTGATAAGACACAATAGCATGGGCTAGTGCCATTTTAAAGTTGAGCCGCCTATTTTTAACCGATATCCAACCAAGTTCCAACCAAGAGAGAGAGAGAGAGAGAGAGAGAGAGAGAGAGAGAGCTAGTGAAAACGTATAGTGGCGTGTGGAAAGAGAATAATTTGAAAAAAATCATTTGAACTTTTTAACTGGAAAGGTAAGTGTAATACAATAAAGTTTATTCTAATTTATTAATTATTATCAAGAAAAATCAATTCAACTTTTCAAGTAGAAAGGTAAGTTCAATATAATATAATAAATTATAATATATACATAGAGGAAGAGAGAGAGAGAGAGAGAGAGTTAAGACGCCATCGCGTGCAAAAAGAGGAAAATTATGTGAAAATTATTCAAACTTTTTAAGTGAAAAGGTGAGTGTAATATATCAATAATAATATGTATCAAGGGTAAATGTGCCAGTTACCATGAGTTTAACGTAACCTCTTACAGATTTTATCAAATTAAACAGATTTTTCTATTAATGCTCGATAACTATTGATATCAGTTATAAACGTTATAGCATCGTTTATTTAATAAGCGTAATTGATTAATTATGTATAGAAAAATATTTGAAATATTATTTAAAATATAAGAATTGATGCATGCGTCAAATACCGTGTTGCTCAATTTTCAGATTTCTATATACCGTGTGTCAGTTTCCGCGCCCCCCAACTAAATGCGTTTCGTCAGTAAGCAAGCCCTTGACCAAATATTGAGCGTCGTATACCGTGCATTTTTCGTTGATTTATCTTTTTTCGAGGTTATGTTTTCTTCGATGCTCACATGTTAGAGGGCACGATAACTAAGATTATACCAAAAAATTAGTTTAGTTATCGCGCACGATAATTGAACTATATGCTTAAATCTGTTCCAGTTACTATATTTTATAAATAAATAATAAAAAATAATTTAAAAACGCAAGTTATAAGTTTTTTCGAAATTTGTAAGTATTTTATTATAGTAAAATGCATTTACATATTATTTATATACATTTTTTAATACTTTAAATGATTGAATTGAACATGCAATTATTAAGCTTTTTGATAACGTGCGCACTAAAAACGCATAAATCACGTTACAAAAATTTCAAACATTTATACAATATAAAAAGTCGATAAATTAAATTTTAATTTTTCTAATAGTTAAATTATAATTTAAAAAATATTAAAAAATTTTTTTTGTATTATTGATTAAGGCTTAAACCTATCTTAATGTATTAAAATATCGAAGGAGCACGGTAGTCGGGGGGGGGGGGCAACGATAACTGGCGCACTTACCCTATATTAGAAAAATTAGATTTTTTTAAATATAATACAATATTTAAATAATATTTATTTAAAGTATTAATTATTATAATAATTTGAGATCCATACATAAGTTTTAAAAAAAATCGTTTGAAATTTTTTTGTTAGTATTGAATTAATATTAATAATTTTTAAAACATTTAAATTGCTGATATTAAGTAAACACTGAAATAATTTGTATTATGTTAATGAATCTTAAATTATTGTAAAAATTAATACTTTAAATAAGTATTATTAAAATATTGTATTTTACTTAAAAAGAAGAAACTGATTTTTTCTGTCTATCATTCTTTTATCCTGTAATTATTTCACAGAAATTACAGCGATATTTCCACTGAAATCCAAATAGTGAATATTTCACTATTTCATTCAGCGAAATTTCACTGAACCCTGGTGAAGCGATTTTCACTCACCCAATCAGTGAAAATTTCACTGGACTTCATTGGAATTCCACTGGATTATATTTAGAGAGTATAGGTATTCTACCGAATACTGCCTGCCGCGACATAAATAAATTGTATAGTGATGTACTGTGCACGCGTGTATGGTTGGTGGCTTGGGGTTGGCTTTAGGTTGACTGGCGTTGTCTCTCTCTTGACCGTGCGCCAATTCAATGTCTTCCTTCTGCCGTATATACTATCTTATTATAAGAATAAGTTTTAAGTAACATGGCCAATTTGCCATATTACAATACAAAAAGATGCAAAGAAAGTAATTCACTAATTATACTTAGAAATATCAAGAATCATTTATAAAAATTTACAAACAGTTTACACAACTGATATAAATTCATAAAAAAATTGTTATAGGGGAGAACCGGGTTAAAAGTAACAGGGGTAAGAATTAAGTCAATTAGTAAATTTATAGTAACACTTACAAACAGTTCTACAGGTTCTGTAGTTGATTTAATACGTTTAATATGATTGCTTCTGTTATGTAAACATAGTCAGTGTATCACAGAGAAAAAGCGTGCAACGTAGCGATTTTTTGACAGAAACTAGAAAATTTCCACCTACTTGAATGCTCGTTTTTTATTTCATTCGATGTAATTAATAGAATTGAAATTATTTTATGTTAATCTACTCTAAAAATAATTTTTATAATCGCCTTAATATTTTAAGATTTGTTTAAAAAAATTTTTTTTGCGATTTTTTCAAAAAAATGTGTCTGCTGGGGCAAGTATCAAAAAATCTTCGGGGCAAATATTAACACCATTAATACGTAAGGATATATTTGAAAAAAATAACGAAATGTGATAGATAAAAAATTAATTTTATGATTGATTAGTAAGTATGATATTTGTTAAAACCGCGTCACCGGTAAAAATAAATACCGACCGCTAAAAATCTTAGTCTGTTTGTAAACGATAACCGATATTCTTTAGACTTACCGCCTTCTTGATTATTTATATCTTAAATTTGTGTGCCGTCGTTTCCGGCCTTTTTGCAAAATCATACATTGTATTAATTTTAAGTTTCGCTCAATAAATACAAAGTATATTTATTGTTAAAAATATAAAATGCACTACTCATTTACCAGTTCCGCTCGACCTATTCTGCATCCACCCCGTCGTTTACTACTTTAGTTTTAAGCTTGATTATTTCGTTAATCTAATTATTATTTCAATGCAATAGTAAATTCTTTTTACCTTTTTATTAATACTAGGGGGCAAGCCCCCTGCGCGCAAGTGCGCCAACCCCATCTTGCTTTTATAATTTTAAAAAAATATCCAAGAATTTGCAATTTTAAAAGAAAATATATAAAAATATAATTGTAATAATCTTATTATGATTCAGCTTAGTAGATACAGGCAGACAGTAAATAAGTACACTTGATTTATTAATTTAATTATAGGGATTTTATTTGATACTTTTATAATGAACTGAATATAGTGATAGTTTTATATTTGATAGTTTCATAATGAACTAAAAATGGAAGACAGTAATAAAGAGATATTTGAAACATTTTTGGATTGATAATAAACAATTTGGAAAACTGTGATGTCGGTGTTTTTTTACAAAATTAAATAAAATTAATTAATTATATTTATAAAGACTATATTTAAGTGTTTGATTTTGATTTAACAAAATTTAAATTTAATCATTTGATTATTAAACTTCAATTTAGCTTTTTCAAAATGATATTTTCAACCCTATACTTTAAATAAAATCATAAAATTAATAATTATTTATATGATTAAACTTCACGATGATTACAGGATAATTAGCTAATTGTAAAAAAAATATTGTTACCTATTTTTCATCTATTATAAATCTTAAACTTATATGGTATCATATATCATTATATACAAAACTTAAAATTAGCTATTACCAAGTTGACTACAAGCTTGAAATCAGCTAATTTTCAGTTATTTTAAAGCTCAAATATAGCTTAATTCAGTTATTTCCTAGCTAATTACAAGCTTAAATCTAGCTAAATTTAACGCTGTAATGTAGGTCCAAAAATGAGGGGCACATTTCTGATGATAACAGCGATGACAGCGGCGATATACTTTCAATAGTATAGAGAGAATATAATATAAATAGATCTAAACTGCAGCTAAAATTCAGTTAAAAACTAATCAATAATTACCTGAAATTGCTTAAAATTACTATAAATTTTAGCTAACTGTTAGCTAAATTTCAGTTAATTCCCATCTAAATTTTGCATGAATTTAGCTAATTTTAACATTAAATTTAGCTAACTTTAGATTTAATGTAGCTAACTTTTATGTAATTTTATCTGACTTCAGCTAACTTTTAGCTAACTTTTAGCGAAATTTCAGTTAGATTCTAGCTAAATTAGCTAAGTTAGCTAGAGCTAACCAAGGACAAATCGAATACTTTCAGCGACAACGGCAGTGGTGGAATCTTTTTATAATATAGAGAGATATAGCTAGCTTTTAGCTAAATTACAGCAAAATACATCTAAATTTTAGCCAACTTTTAGCTGATTTAAGCAAAATTTAAGCAAAATTTTAGCTAAATTTTAGCTAAATTTTAGCTTAATTTTTGCTAAATGAAGGTTAAAAAATGAGGAGCCAAAAATGAGGGCATATTTCTGACAGCGACAGCGGTGATATATTTTTAATAATATAAAGAGATTAATAACAGTTTTAATTTTTATGCGTTTCTTTTCCTAAAGTCAACTTTTTATTATTAAACTCACTTTTACTTTCATTATTAAATTCAATAAAAATCAATTTAGTTTATAAGTTCTGAACTTTGGCTTATTCGAACCACCGCACCGACTTGCACCCCCAGCCTCAACCCTAAGGTAAAAAGTAAAAGTCTGATGCCACCGACGTCAACGAGTTATCTACAGTACCCAAGGAAAGCCAAACGTTACAATATTTATTTGCAATTAGTTGCTGCAAATTATAGCTATTAACACTTTCTTACAGATATTTACAGTTTTTCACATCAACAGTTATTAACAGTTTTTTACATTTACAAAATTTTTCACACATACATAAAAAAATCGATAATACGTGTGAAAATTTATGAAAATGTGGAAAAATTTTATTAACTGCTAATCCCTTTTGAAAAAATTCACGTGGATGTCACATGGATTTCATGTGGATTTGCATAGGAATCCACGCGGACTAGCCACGTGGATTTCCATGTAGATTTTATGAAAGCGATGTTAATTTCATAAAACCCTCGTGGACTCTTAAAGAATTCATATGGATTTTATGAAATCTATGTTGATTTTCAAGGAACCCGCATGGATTTTATAAAATCTGTGTTAATTTTATGTACTTCTCGTGAATTTTTAAGAAATCCATATGGATTTTTAGGTATTCAACTTAGATTTTTTACTTGTGTATCCACGTGGATTTAAATGTAAATCTACGTGGAAATCCACATAGATATTTATTTTGCATTCAAATTAAAAACCAAAAACAAGGTAAACCTCGTAATTTTAGCTCTTTGAAGATCAGAGAGCTTCTACGATTCAACTGACAGTATTCTGGTCTTATATGTCTGCAACTTCAAAATTTATATGATGGATCACAAAACTTAGAGAAATGCCAGCTTGTGACTTACAGTCGGATTGATGATTAATTACGTCGATCCTATTTTGAATCTATATGTAGATAGATATTGATTTATTTTGTAAAAAGGGTACAAAAGGCGTGTAATATATTAAACAATAAGTAATAATTCTATATAAAGTATTGCGCATAATAAGATAAGATATCACAGTCAAATATTAAAATTAATATATAATACTGTATCAGTAAGTCACTATATAAAAGCGATATGACAGACTATTCTAAATACACGCAGAGAACAAGAAAACATAAATTACAATAAAAAACAGTCTTAAATCAGTCATAGAATTAAAATCAAATAACACAATATAAAAAATGAATCATCATTCACAACTTAAATCTATATATAATAAGACAAAACAAAATAAATTGACATAAAAATCAAAATACTTAAAATTAAGTTCATTCGAGGTCGAGTAAGTACCTCCTCAAAGCCGACTTGAACCCGCCCAGCGATGGAAATTTTTTATATCAGCAGGCAGGAAGTTCCAAAAATGCGCACCTTGAACTTGAAAGGAACTTCTTCCAGTCTCAGTACGCATGAAGGGCACTGCGAAATCCTTAATCATTACCCCAGTGACTACCCTAGGTACATATCTAGTGAAGAGACTCACTAGATACTCAGGAGTATTCATGCGCACGATTTTGTACGTACCCATATGAAAATAATTTTTGTGAGAAATTGTGAATGACTGTAAATAATTGTAATAAACTACCGCAATTGAGACATTAATAAGAATTAATAACAGTAAAAAACAGTTAATAACAATTAATAATAGTTAATAATAGTTATGAACGCTAAATAACAATTATTAACTGAAAGTCATGATTATTAATAATTATTTATAGTTATTCACATTTATTCACATTTATACACATTTATACACATTTATTAACAGTTACTCACATTTTCCAAAATTTTAGAATTGGTGAGTAATTTATTATTATTTATACTTATTTATAGTTATTTATATTTATTTGCAATTAGTTACAGTGAATTATAGTTATTAACACTTTCTTACAGATATTTACAGTTTTTCACATTTATTAACAGTTATTAACAGTTTTTCACATTTACAAAATTTTTTGCTTATATATAAAAAAACGATTATACGTGTAAAAATTTTTGAAAGTGTGAAAAAGTGTTACTAACTGGTAATAAATGTGAATAAATGTGAAAAATTACAAATATTTGTAAATAACTATAAATAACAGTAAATTATTATTATTTACAGTTAATCATTATTATTATCTATTCATAACAATTATCAACTGTTATCAACTGTTATTTACTGTTATTAATGTCTCAATTGTGGTAGTTTATTATACTTATTAACAGTTATTCACATTTTTTAACATTTTTACACAGTTATTAATAGTTATTCATAGGAATTATTTCCATATGGGTAAGTACAGCCATAAAATACTGTCTCCTTGAATCAGTACGCAACCAACCAAGCGCAGCTCTATGAGGAGAGATATGATCGCCCATTCCTACGCCTAATACATATCTCACACATGAATTTTGTAGTCTTTGTAATCGTCTTCTTAACCCCTGCGAAACATCGAGTAGAACTACTGAGCAGTAGTCAAGGTACGGAAACAGCAAGGCGGCTGCGAGTTGTTTACGCAGGGCCTCAGTGGTGTACCGACGAAAGAACCGCAAACTATACATTATCCCATTAAATTTTTCAGTCACCACATTGATGTGCGGTTCCCATGACAACTAAGCGTCAAGCACAACACCAAGGCTCGTAACGGTATCAGAGAAAGATATGTCGGCACCTCCCTCTAGCTCAATAGTTCTTGGTTCACCAGCATAAAAGTCATTAATAAATCGACTACTGCCAAAAACGATTGCCTTAGTTTTGGTTGTATTTAATGTGAGAGAAGCATCGACAGCCCATCCCGACACTGCTCTAGCCGCCCTCTGCATAATACGAATACTTTCATCCAGATGTTCATGAGGGACCTGAGTATAGATTTTGAGGTCATCAGCATATAATATGTGCTCGACGAAACAGGGGTCGAGAATGTAAAGGCAAAACAGCAGAGGTCCCAGTATTAAACCCTGTGGAACTCCTAGATTGGTTGTTAGCCAATCCGAATCCTCTTTTAAATGTGTGGAAACCATTTGTTTCCTACCTGATGAATAGGAGCTAATCCACTCGAGTACAGCCCTGGAAAACTCTATCGATCTAAGCCTCGCAAGCAATTTGGAGAGGGAGATCATGTCGAATGCCTTACTAAAGTCAAATAGAAGTAATATCGTGGCAAGTTTCTTGTCAAGACCTGATCTTATGCCATCTGTAAGTTTAAGTATGGCAGCCTGCGTAGAATGATGCTTTCTGAAGCCAGTCTGCAAAGAGTCAAGTATTCTGTGTGTCATAATATATTCTTGCAGTTGGTCTTGGGCAATCTTCTCGATAACCTTTGAAAGAAAACATAATATTGCTATGGGCCTAAAATCTTTAGGCATTTTAGGTGCAGGGCACTTCTTTAAAGGCACAATGCGTGCATGCTTCCAAAGGCAAAGAAAGACTCCCCGTGCAAAAGAGGAATTGAACAGAGTCACAAGATGCTCTCCAATAACCGGTAGTGCTTTAAGTATCACACTCTGCGGGATGCCATCCTCGCCACAAGCCTGTGATGAAAAATGCGAAATCGCAAGGATTACATCATTAATATTAATTGGCTTAAAAACAAAGCCACTTTCACTACATTCAGAAAGAATCCTTCTACGTTCCGCAGTATCATCGTGTGGCGAGACTGACACCCCTGCAAAATGTGCATTAAGCTCATCTGGAGTGAATCCATTCAGGTCCCCTTGAGGTCCGGACAGGAGTTCCAGGTCTTTTAACTCCTTCCAGACATTACCTCTAGCAATAGCATCGAACAGTCTATTATGATAATAATTTGTTTTAGCTTGTTCCGTCTGTTTGTCTATTGTTTTACGTAGTTGCAGAAATTCGAAGAGATATTGCTCCTCCTTCGTCTGCTTAAATCTACGATACGTGGCATCTCTCTTGTGCCGCATCTGCGACAACTCTTTATCTATCCAAGGAAAATATTTTTACCAATTCTAAGGGTTTTTAGTGGCGCCAGATTTCGTATTGCTGCCGTAAGGTTGTCACAGAGGCAGCCAAGTGCAGATTCTGGGTCAACTGTACCAACTGTATATGGCGTCCAATCACAACCGGCCAAACTCTGTACCAATAAGTTTGGACAGATATCTTCATAATTCCTATACTTAATTATTTTATTATGTGTTTTGATATGATTACATGAAATTCGTACATCAATTAAGTTATGCCGACTGTGAAACTTCGCCGGTAAGTTGCGTGCATCAAGTACTGTGTCATTATTATCTACAAGAATCAGGTCAGAGTGGAGTGTGATGCGTGGCACCGTGCTGAACCAACTGTAACGAAAGCTCAGCCGACAATTCATTAATAAATTTGGCATCACTGCTCTCACGCAGGAGATCGGCATTCAGGTCTCCCAATATAATTTTATGAGAGTATTCAGAGGCAAAATTTCTTAAGTTATCCAAATAATCGGTATTTCTCAAAAACGAAATTGCAGGAGGTCGATAAATAACAGAAACCAACACGACTTTGGAGCTGCCCAATTGCACGGAACGAAAAATATACTCAGATACCTCCGGTTTACCTTCACTATAATTAGTTTGAGTATCTGAAGTAGCCAAAATAGTGCACTTTAAATTGTCTTTAATATACAGATCAACTCCTCCACCACGCAAGTTTCTGTCCTGTCTGAATACTTTATACCCCTTGACCCGAATGACGTTATCCGAAACAGATGGACCCAGCCAGGTCTCAGCCACCCCAAATATGTCGCAAGAAGGACCATCACATTGAAACTCACGTACCTGCCCAATGTGAGCCCTCAATGAAGTCACATTCAGAAAGCACGCATAGGTGGGGTGAACCTAATTTTTGGTTTTTACTTTGAATGCGAAATAAATATTGAGTTATTTCCTATTCAAAATATCCACGTGGATTTTAATTTAAATCCACGTGGATATCCAAGTGAAAAATCTATGTAAATTATCTAAAAATCCACATGGATTTCTAAATATCTACATGAATTTCTAAATATCTACATGGATTTCTAAATATCTACATAGGTTTCTGAATATCTACATGGATTTCTGTATATCTTCATATGGATTTCACAAAATCCATATGAATTTCTCAAAAATCCACGACGAGTACATAAAATTAATACAGATTCTATAAAATCCATGCGGGTTCCTTGGAAATCCACGTAGATTTCATAAAATCAACATGGATTCTTTAACAGTCCACGAGGGTTTTATAAAATTAACATCGCTTTCATATCCGTGTTAAAATTATCTATGCAGATTTCCATGTGGATATCCAGGTGGATATCCACGTAGATATCCATGTAAATTACAATAATTTCCATGTGGATATCCACGTGGTTACCTACATGGAAATCAGCATGGATATCCACGTGGATATCCAGGGGTATCATTAACGTTAAACTCTATATAAAGATCCACGTGGATTTTCACAAAATATATGTGGATTTTTACAAAATTTACTTGGATTTTTGCTAAATCTACATGCTTTTTTTCAAGATCTACGCAAATTTTTACAAAATCTCCATGGATTTTGTGGATATCTACGTATTAATTTTAACGGGATGTCGGAGCTACAGTAATTGAGTTTTGCTTTGTTTATTTTATCAATAACTTTTCAAATTCATAAACCAAACAAATATTATGACTTGTCCGCATGAAAGCTATGTTAATACAATAATTTTTGTAAAAATAAAAAATTATTTAGACTTGTTATTTTTTTATAAACTTGAATTGGAAATTTAATATCAACCTTGGCAAACCTAACCTAAAATTACGATACATCAAAAATTTGTATTATAACTTTTTATGATTAGTACCCTCCTGAAAATGATCGCGGAATTTATGATGCAATATTTTGCGTCACTTTTTGTGTCACTTTTTATATCACTTTTCGTGTCGGTTTATCGAGCCAATAGTGACGCAACTTTTTGCGCAACTCTTCCAAAAATATATTATTAAATAAATTATAAATATTTTTTTTTACTTTTATTTTACATAATTTATAAGATAATAAAATACAGAATCAAAAATATTTAGAGCATGATTTAATTGTCCACGTTTCAAGAATTAATTCAGAAAATATCTCTAATAAATTGAAAATTCTTTATCTAAATTATTGAAGGAGTGTTAATAGTCCTATCAATAGAGCAAAAAAAGGCTATTTTAGACATTGATGGGGGGCTCAATGAAACCTATATAAAGTTGTTTAGAGCGATAAAAAAACATACCCTATGAGAATGTAACCAAAAACAAACGGTAGAAAATGCTCCAGGAGGCTGCAAAGTTGGCCAAAACAGCTTTTTTAATTCTCTGAAGCAACCTATGCATTTTAGCAAAAAAAGTGATTAATAAATATATCAGAAAATAAAAAAACCTACAATTTGAGTACTGCCACGATTATTTTCGTCAATTAGTTATTTCAAAAAAGCCAAAAAACCATAAAAAATGGCCATTTCTTGGATATCAATTATTTATTGCAAAAATAATTTTTTTAATATTTTTAAACTTTCAAAAGGAAGCCTTCATAAATACGAACAGAAAGAGAGGTTGTAACAGCAAATTGGTTAATTTGTTGCTCAGATATTCCCTATTATTTATCCCAACATGCATAATGTTTATTGCTATAATTTTTTTTTGGCTGAACATATTGAGTTGCATAAGGGATCAAACTCTTCATTAAGGTTCAAGTTTTTATATTTCGTTAAGAGCGAATAAGAAAATTAAATTACAATATTTCTTATAACGCTTTAAAAAGAGGGTGTTTTTTTTATAAATAAATGAAGCTGGGGCTTCATTTATAACTTTTACGAATTTGCTATTTGAATATTCTTATAGCTGTGTTCGAAACGAAGATTAAAAAAAAAAAGAACTCTTTGAGGCCAATAGCAGCCAAAATAAAATTTTTTTTTTAATCACAGCCACTTTGTTTATAACAATTAAGAAACGAATTAAGCGTCATTTTTTAGTTAAAGACGTATATTTTAAAAATCTATGATTAGATTTTTAAAAATGCGACTCTTTTTTATTAAAACTAAAATAATAATAACATACAAATAATAACGTCAAAGTCGGAGTCGTGGTAGGGATGCTTATCTTTGCGCGTGAAGAAAGTTAACAAAGGACCCCGTTCCAATAAAATTCGTAAAAATTAACCGTATCTTCGTAAATAATGGACCGAAAAATTATTAATATAAGTGCAAATAGTTTTTTAAAATAGGGTGTATTTGTAACGTTCCGGCGTTCTTTATATTAGTTAAATTATTGAATTTAATATATATAAAATAGAACCGTGAATATTACAGGTCTGAATACGCCGAGCGGATGCGCGTTCAGACGTAAGCGTGGCGGATTATGAGGCGAAGGGGAAGTTATTCTGCGGGCTCGTGAACCCGTGTTGAGATCGCAAGAGAGAAAGAGAAGAAAATAAATGGATAGCAATAATGAATTAAACTTACCTTTTTTGATTGTTTTTGTCGACTGCTGTAGCTGGCTAGTTGCTGATTGCTGATCCTGTCTGAAATGGGATCGGTGATTCTTTTAATAAATGGAACTGCCCCTTTTATTGAAGTGAATTCCCTTTTTATTGGACACAATTGTTTTTACAAAATGGTTTTTTTTTGTTTCACGCACAAGTTTTGTTTAGACACAAGTCTATGATAGTTTTATTTTACACGCACGATTTATTGCGGGGATATTTATTAGTGCACAATTTGTCCCTGGTACACTGGTATATTTTATATTTTATTATTGAAGTTTTTTCTAACACTGAGATTAACAATTATGAAAAACTAGATATGACCGATCTATTTGTCTCGTGAATTTAAAGTAGCTTGTGAAGAAGCCCGAGGATAAGGTGTACGTCGAGAAGTATCTCGTAACAAAAAAACTAACTATCGAACAATGCCCTCTCCGGCCTTTTATACCTGGAGCGGCTGAGGTGACATGACTTTTTGGGAACACTTGTGTTTACTTAAGATTTAATTAAGACGTAAAAGAAGGTACATATTATGCTATTTACTGATAGAACTTTTGGCGCGTGCATATTCTTTGACATCTTAATTAATATCGACAAGCAAAACACTTGGGTTTACTTAAGATTAGCGGCGCATATTAATTAATGGAAAAAAGTTTGGAAATTGAGTATTGCAAAAACGTAAAAGAAAAAGTTTAATATGCTGAATCGTTTGAACTCCTAATGAAGTTAGGATGTTACATATTTAAGTTAAAACAACTGTACCTAATACGGACAACTTAAACGCAAATAATTGTTGTGGCTCACTAAATCAATATTTTTAGACGTGTAATGTCTCAGTTTAAAGCTAAAAGAAAGAACTTTAAAATGAGATATCATGAGTTTCATTACGATTAATATTTACGTAATGCGCGCGGATTTACGTAAATGTTGTAAATGAACTTACCTTATTATTCCTCGTAATTATTACATTTGGAACCTGGAGACAAGTTTGATTAAAATTTTTATTATTTCTATATTTTAACTAATTATTATAATTACTCTTCAGTTAAAAAAAAACAATTATTAATAATTACAAACATTTTCATAGTAATAATAAAAATTGTTATCTCGTCTTTTTTTACTTTTCTTTGTTTTTCATGCAAAAAAATTTTTTCATTATTAAATATATTTTTATTTTCTTTCTAAAATTAAACTACTGAGATTTTGATGTAAGAAGCATTTTAAAAATAACACAGAAAAAATCGATAAACAAAGGGTAATCAGAAAATTTAAATTTGTATTTAAATAATCATTGAATTTCAGCAACAGTTTCTCATATATCATATAGATTAAAGTTATTATTTCTAGCAATTATAATGATAAGAGTTGCTGCAATGTCAAGGCAATCGAAATTGAAAACGACCCATGCGAAGAAAGCGATAACATAAATTGTAATATTTTTATAGAGGAAAACGAAAGCAAGCCAACCACAAAAAAAAAGAAAAATTAATATTTAATGAAAATATTTTTTACACGAAAATAAACATTTTTTATCCTCCTTCCATAAATTTTATTCTTTTATATCATAATTTTTTCGATACATTAATATTTTATAATGAAATAAAAAATAAAAATAGTTTCAATTGAAAAGCAATTTCCATATCAATTTTTCTATTATATTTAGGAATTATTCTTCACATGAAAATCGTAGTAGTTCAATTTAAGAAAGATAATAAAAATATATTAAATGATAAAAAATTTTTTTACATAAAAAACAAAGAAAAGTAAAAAAAAAACGAAATAATTTTTATTATTACTATTAAAATTTTTGTAATTATTAATAATTATTTATTTATTCATTGAAACCAGAAAGTAATTATAATAATTAGTTAAAATATAGAAGTAATAAAAATTTTAATCAAACTTGTCTCCAGGTTCCAAATGTAATAATTACGAGGAATAATAAGGTAAGTTCATTTACAACATTTACATAAATCCGCGCATATTTCGTAAATATTGATCGCAATAAAACTCATGATATCCCATTTTGAATTTCTTTCTTTTAGCTTTAAAATGAGACATTACACGTCTAAAAATATTGATTTAGTGAGCCACAACAATCATTTGCGTTTAAAGTGTCCGTATTAGGTACAGTTGTTTTAACTTTAATATACCCTATTTTGAAAAACTATTAGCACCAATATTAATAATTTTTCAAAGTACCCCAGATAAAAAAAAACATAAAAATCGGTCCATTATTTACGGAGATACGGTTAATTTTTACGAATTTTATTGGATCGGGGTCCTTCGTTAACTTTCTTCACGCGCAAAGATAAGCATCCCCACCAAGACTCCAACTTTGTTGTTATTATTTGTTCGTTATTATTATTTGAGTTTTAATAATAAAGAATCGCATTTTCAAAAATCTAATCATAGATTTTAAAAATATAAGACTACAATTAAAAAAACGCTGCCAAGTGCTTTGGCGGAATGCTTTCTCATAGAGCTCTTTGAGTTTTATTATTTTTTTTTTATTTATTTAAATGTGATTTTAATATAAAAAAAAATTGTCTAACATTAATATTTATCAATAAATTTGTACTTTAAAAGAACGATGGCAACGAAATTCATTCTTCTTCTTCAAATATTTTTTCCATTTATTAAAAAAAAATTTAATTTATAATATTTAATAATGATTATATTTAAATACTTAATTGAATGTAATAATACAAGTCAACATCTAAATCAGTAGTACTATTATAAATTTTCAAGAGTTACTCAGAAATCAAAAGAAGTGATCAAAAAGCTACGCTAAGAAAATAATTTTTTCAAACTTGGTTTATAAAAACAGTAGCAAATAACTTGTATACAAATTTTAGAGCAAATCTATCGAGTACTTTACGTAAAATTGAAAAAAACTGAAATATGAAAATTTTTAAAGAAAATTTATAAAATTTTCTAAAATGAAAACTACGCTAAGAAGATCGGTTTATAAAAGTTATCTTTCGTTTGGCAGATGCAAATTATTCTCATGGAAATCTCAAAGCAAATTCATCAAGTAACTTACGTAATATACAAAAAAAATTAAAAATTGAAAATTTTTTCAAATTCTTAAAATGGCTATATAAAAAAAAACTACACAATGAATACCAATTATCAATAGCTTCCCGTCTAGTTATACAAAAACATAGATGGTATACAAAATTTGAAGCAAATCCATCGAGTAATTTTCGAGATCTAGCTGGTTAAATAAATAACATTTTCTTTTCAAAATTTCTTTTTCAAAATTTTAAAAATGCTCTGAAATTAAGACTACACTATGAAAATCGATTTTTGAAAATTTCCCTTCTTTTGGCAGTCGCAAATAATTTCCCTGTAATTTTTAGAACAAATCTATCGAGTACTTTACGTAGAATAAAAAAAAAAATAAGAAAAGAAGAATCGAAATTTTTTTTTAAATCTTTAAAATTTTCTAAAATTGTAACCACTCTAAGAAAATTAGTTTTCAAAAGCTTATTTTTTTCAGACAATAGCGAATTAATTGTATAAAAATTTTGGAGAAAATTCATAGTATGGTTTACGAAAAATAGAGAATAAATAAAAAATAAAAATTTTTTTTAGAAAATTTTCAAAGTGCTCTAAAATTAAAACTGCGCTGAGAAAATAAGTTTTCCAAAGCTTGTTTTCTTCAGACAATAGCGAATTGATTGCATACAAATTTTGGAGCAAATCTATCAAATGGTTCTCGTAAAATAGAAAAAAATTAAAAATAAAAATTTTTTAAAAAATTTTTAAAATGCTCTAAAATTAAAAGTGCGTTAAGAAAATTAGTTTACAAAATTTTTCATACTTTTGGCAGTCGAAATTAAGTTCCATACAAATTTTCGAACAAATTCTTCGAGTAGTTTACGAAAAATACAAAAAAAATGAATTATCAAAATTTTTTTTAAATTCTTAAAATGATTCTAAAAAAAAACTACGCTAAGAAAACCGATTCTCAATAACTTCCGCACCAGTTCATCAAAAAATTGAATCGTATGGAAAATTTGAAGTAAATCCATTGAGTAGTTTTTAAGATTTTATTGGCTTAATAAATAGAAACATTTTTTTTTAAATTTTAAAATGCTCTAAGATTAAAACTAAGCTAAGAAAATCAGTTTTTAAAAATTTATTCCATCCGGGCAATCACAAATAAATTCCATGCAAATTATGAAGCAAGTTCATCGAGTAATAAACAAAAAAAAACCAAAAAACGAAAAATCGAATTTTTTTTTTTTTTTTTTAAACTTGAAAATGAAAACTACGCTAGAGGAACCAATTAACAATAGCTTCCCAGCAAGTTAGTCACAAAACTAAATTCAATGCAAAATTAGAAGCAAATCCATCGAGTAGTTCTCGAGATACAGTTTACTAACTGAATTCATACATCCACACACACACACACACATACATACAGACATTTTCTGGAAACCACTTTTTTCGACTCACCGAGTTCAAATATGTACAAATTAATGAAAAAATATAAAAAAAAATTTTTTTATTGATACAATGCTTTCTCTATGAGAAAGCAAAATGACGCTTGATACGTTTCTTAACTGTTATAAACAAAGTAGCTGTGATTTAAAAAAAAATCTTATCTTGGCTCTTATTAGCCATAGAGAGTTCTTTTTCTTTTTAAACCTTTGTTTCGAACACACCCATATGGAAATAATTTCTGTGAATAACTAATTATAACTGTGTAAAAATGTGAAAAAATGTGAATAACTGTTAATAACTATAATAAACTACCGCAATTTAGACATTAATAACAGTAAATAACAGTTGATTACAGTTTATAATTGTTACGAATAGATAATAATAATGATTAACTGTAAATAATAATAATTTACTGTTACCCTAGTGGAAATCGAATCTGTGAATAACTGGGAATAACTGGGAATAACTGGAAATAACTGGGAATAACTGTGAATAACTGGGAATAACTGTTATAAACTGTTCAGTTTGAGACAGGAATAACAGTTATTCCCAGTTATTCCCAGTTATTCCCAGTTATTCCCAGTTATTCTCAGTTATTCCCAGTTATTCACAGTTTATAACTTAAAAATAATTTGAAAAAACAGAGGTACGAATAACAGTTATTCCCAAATATATTTATAATAGAAAAAAAAATAAAAAAAATATATATTTTTTTCATTTTTTCAAATTTATATTTTTCAAATTATTATTAAACTAAACTGTAAATAACTGGGAATAACTGTGAATAACTGGGAATAACTGGGAATAACTGGGAATAACTGGGAATAACTGTTATTCCTGTCTCAAACTGAACAGTTTATAACAGTTATTCCCAGTTATTCACAGTTATTCCCAGTTATTCACAGATTCGATTTCCACTAGGGTATTTATAGTTATTTACAAATATTTGTAATTTTTCACATTTATTCACATTTTTTTATATATACGCGAAAAATTTTATAAATGTGAAAAACTGTTAATAAATGTGTATAAATGTGTATAAATATGAATAAATGTGAATAACTATAAATAATTATTAATAATCATGACTTTCAGTTAATAATTGTTATTTAGCGTTCATAACTATTATTAACTATTATTAATTGTTAGTAACTGTTTTTCACTGTTATTAGTTCTTATTAATGTCTCAATTGTGGTAGTTTATTACAATTATTAACAGTTATTCACAATTTCTCACAAAAATTATTTTCATATGGGTACGTACTAAATCGTGCGCATGAATACTCCTGGGTATCTAGTGAGTCTCTTTACTAGATATGTACCTAGGGTAGCCACTAGGGTATTGATTAAGGATTTTGCAGTGCCCTTCATGCGTACTGAGACTGGAAGAAGTTCCTTTCAAGTTCAAGGTGCACATTTTTGGAACTTCCTGCCTGCTGATATAAAAAATCTTCCATCGCTGGGCAGGTTCAAGTCGGCTTTGAGGAGGTACTTACTCGACCTCGAATGAACTTAATTTCAAGTATTTTAATTTTTATGTCAATTTATTTTGTTTTGTCTTATATATAAATTTAAGTTGTGAATGTATTTATTAGCGTGAATGATGGATGAATGAATGCAGAAAGAATGAGTGGTTCTGTTTTTATTAAAAGTTATGACATCTTCGGTATCAAGTTTTTATTCTTTAAATGTTATTATTATTTTATTTTTTTTAATTTTTAAATATTTATTATTACTTTGTCGTTGTATTGTCTAATCGTTTTTTTTATATATCCGCGAAAAATTTTGTAAATGTGAAAAACTGTTAATAACTGTGTGAAAAACTGTAAATATCTGTAAGAAAGTGTTAATAACTATAATTCACTGTAACTAATTGCAAATAAATATAAATAATTATAAATAAGTATAAATAATAATAAATTATTCACTAATTCTAAAATTTCTGAAAATGTGAGTAACTGTTAATAAATGTGCATAAATGTGTATGAATGTGAATAAATGTAAATAACTATAAATCATTATTATTAATCATGACTTTCAGTTAGTGATTGTTATTTAGCGTTCATAACTATTATTAATTGTTATTAATTGTTTTTTACTGTTATTAATTCTTATTAATGTCTTAATTGCGGTAGTTTATTACAATTATTAACAGTTATTCACGATTTCTCAGAAAAATGATCTTCATATGGGCAGGTATAAGAGTATTCGAATAGCGAATTCGTAAAAATTATAAATACAGCATTTTATACCGTTTTTTTTTTTGGTTACATTTTATATAGGGTATGTTCTTATATCGCCCTTAAGAAGGGGCCGAACTATCTATCTTTGTCTAATAGCGTTTTTCATCATTTATATAAACACTATCCGGTATAACAAGAAAAAAATAGCAGCCCCCGCTAGATATTAGTATAATAAGTAAATTTTGTAATAAAAATCAAATTTTTTACCGCATAGTTTTTGACTAATTAGAGACCTACTAGCAATCTAGAATATAACCTATCTTTTTTTCGTAGGTCTCTAATTATTCAAAAACTACGCAGTAAAAAAATTTGTTTGTTATTACAAAATTTACTAATTATACTAATATCTAGCGGGGCCTGCTATTTTTTTCTTGTTATAAAGGATAGTGTTTATATAAATAATGAAAAATGCTATTAGACAGAGACAGATAGTTCGGCCCCTTCTTAACAACTCTGTATAGGTTTTATTGAGCCCTTAATTAATGTCCTCAAAATGTCTCTATTGATTGGACTTTAATAAAATAAAAACATTATTGAAAATTAAAAAGTTAAATTTTTTATGATAGAATGTGTATGTGTGTGTATTTGGATACATGTGCATGTATATATCGACGATGGCTACGAAAACAATCACATCTGTGTAGTTGACTACGAAAAAAAACACATCTCTAAAAGTGTGGCAAAAAAAACACATCTCTAAAAGTGAGGCCAAAAAAAACACATCTCCAAATGTGCGGCAAAAAAAACACATCTTCAAAAGTGCGGCAAAGAAAAACACACCTTGAAATCACGGTGAAAATTTTCAAGGGCTTTTTTTTTGGCGCACGCTTAACCTTCAGGCGGCCGGGGTGGCCTCTTTCGGGGTCATCTGATGTTGGCCACTTATCACTAGATATTTTTGAAAGTTTAGTATGGAAATTTTTTACAAAGTATGACTTGATTAGTGGCCAACATCAGATGACCCCGCAAGGGGTCATGCCGGCCGCCTGAAGGTTAAAAATGTGTTTCTTTCGCCGTACATTTAGAGATGTTTTTGTTCGCCGCCCTTTTGGAGATGTTTTTTTCGCCGCACTTTTAGCAATGTGTTTTTTTCGTAGTCAACTACATAACTGTGATTGTTTTTGTAGCCACCATCGATATATACATGCACATGTATACAAATACACTTACACGCCTATACACATACACATTCTATCATAAAAAATTGAACTTCTTTATTTTCAATAATGTTTTTATTTTATTAACACTCCTTTAATAATTTAGATGAAGAATGTTCGATTCATTACAAAGATTTTTTCCAAATTAATTCTTTAAACGTGGACAATTAAATCATGCTCTAAATATTTTTGATTCTGTATTTTATTATCTTTTAAATTATGTAAAATTGATTTAAAAATGAAATATTTATAATTTATTTTATATTATATTTTTGGAGAAATTGCGCAAAAAGTTGCGTCACTTTTGGCTCGATAAAGCGACATGAAAAGTGATATGAAAAATGACGCAAAAAGTGACTCAAAAAGTGACACCCCTAGTGAAAAATATATATGAGATCTCATATGAGATCTCATATGCGATTTCATATGAGATTTTGGCACGAGAACTCATATGAGATCTCATTTCGAAAAACATTTCTTTGTTAAAAATAAAGTATAAAAAAGCCATATAAAATGTTATTAAAAATATAATTCTATCTTGAACAAAATTTACACTGCCGTCCGGGTACTTTTGCCCACCCTAGACTAAAATTATCAAAAATTAAAAGTTTTGTATCTCGATAAAAAATTATCGTACAAAGCTCTACAAGGTCTCATTTTGAAGTTTTTTTAGAAATCTTTAAAATAGGAAGGGTGGCATTAACATTTTTGCATTTTTTATGGGTTTTATGACGTCATAAAAAAAAAAAAATTTCAATTTTTCTTCCCGAACTTTGATGTGATTTCTTTTTACGGGTGATTGTTGCATTAAAAAACTACAACTACCATTTGAAAGATCTTTCAAAAAACTACAAAATGCATGGTCGATAAATTTTTTTAAACATTTATTTTAAGAGCTATATGCGGTTTTACGCAAAAATAATGGTTTTTGTAAAAGTAGTTCTAGCTCTGTAGGTTTTGAGTCTATAGAAAAATTGTAAAAAGAAAAAATGTTGCATTTTGTGAAAACTATCAATGTATTTAGTTCTAAAATAAAACGAAAAAAATTTTTTTTTTCCATTTTTTTACTATAAAAAATTTTTTATTTCATAAGAAAAAAAAATTTATTCAGTCAAAATAAAAAAAATCGAATAAATAATGAAAAAATGTTTTGTTATATGTATATGTTATAACAGAAACATTCGTAAATATCTACACACATTCATTTCTTTTTTTACCCATTTACACAAAAATGGGTAAAAAAAGAAATTTATCTGTCTGTGAAAGTTTGCATATAGTTTCTTTGCATAAAGTAAATAAAAGTAATCGTCAAATTTCTAAAATTTTAAAAATTCCGAGAAGTACAGTAGATTATAATGTGAAAAAGTTTTTGACTCAGGGAAATGTTTATCACATAAAAAGTAAATTAAATCGTAGAAAAACAACAAGTGCGCAAGATAAATCTATTTGTTTAATTAGTCGACGAAATCCAAGGCTCACAGCACCAGAAATTGCAATTAAAATAAAAAAATCTATTAATATTGACCTAAGTGTTACCATGATAAAAAGAAGACTTCATGAGCAAGGGCTTTACAGCAGATTAGCAATTAAAAAACCTTTATTGAGAACTATCAATAAAAAAAAAAGTTTAAAGTGGGCAAAAAAGCATAAAAAATGGACCGGTGTTGATTGGAGACAAGTTTTATTTTCTGATGAAAGTAAATTTGAAGTATTCGGTAATAAGCGCAGAATTTTAGTATGGAGACGCGTAAACGAAAGGTACATGGAAACATTTATGTCCTCCAGTGAAACGTGGTGGAGGCTCGGTTATGGTGTGGGGCTGTTTCGGTGGTTCACGTGTTCGAGATCTCATCAAAATTGTTGGAATTTAAAAAAAAGAAGGATACACAAAAATATTACAAAATCATGCTGTTCCTTCAGGAAGAAGAATCATCGGAACGAAGTTCGAATTCCAGCAAGATAACGATCCTAAGCGTACATCCAAGTTATGTAAAAATTATCTTGCCAACTTAGAAAAAAAAGAAGTTAACTATTATGGAGTGGCCGCCACTATCTCCAGACCTTAACCCAATTGAACACTTGTGGGAAGAGTTAAACAGAGCTGTACGAAAAGTTGAACCTACTTCGAAAGCTCACTTATGGACCATTTTACAAAGTGAGTGGAAAAAAATTAGCGCTGAAACATTAGAAAAACTTCTAGCTCGGATGCCATGCATTTGTAAGGCAGTGATTAAAAACAAAGGTGGACACTTCAATGAAAAAAATGTTTAATTTATTTAATTATTTATATTGTCATATGATTGGTATACAAAAATGTGTGAATTATAATACGCCAAACGTTAAATTATTTGTATTTAAAAAGTTAAAAATATAGCAAAAAATATTAAAATTTGTTAAATTTGTAAAAATACTCAAAGAACGAGCTTTAAATTTCTAACAAGTTTTGTTACATATATTGGCATTTACAATTTATGTTTACATCTAAATGTTGATGATTAGTGTTTATAAATTGTATTTTAACAAGTTTTGTTACATATATTTGCATTAACTATTTATGTTTACATCAAAATGTTGTTGATTAGTGTTTATAAATTGTATTCTTTTTGTTATTGACATTATTTAAATTTTCAAGAATATATGCAAATATTGGGTAGTGCGAATGTTTCTATTATAGAGAATAAACTTGTTAATATTACATATTTTCGTTATTATTTTAATTTCCTCTTTATTTTGTCTGAGTACATATTTTTTTTTATAAAATAAAAAAATTTTTGTAGTAAAAAATGAAAAAAAAAATTTTTTTCCGTTCTATTTTAGAACTGAATACATTGATAGTTTCCACAAAATGCAACATTTTTTCTTTTTACAATTTATCTATAGACTCAAAACCTACAGAGCTAGAACTACTCTTACAAAAACCATTATTTTTGCGTAAAACCGCATATAGCGCTTAAAATAAATGTTTAAAAAAATTTATCGACCATGTATTTTGTAGTTTTTTGAAAGAGCTTTCAAATGGTGGTCGTAGTTTTTTAATGCAACAATCTCCCGTAAAAAGAAATCGCATCAAAGTTCGGGAAGAAAAATTGATTTTTTTTTTTTTTATGACGTCATAAAACCCATAGAAAATGCAAAAATGTTAATGCCACCCTTCCTATTTTAAAGATTTCTAAAAAAACCTTCAAAATGAGACCTTGTGGAGCTTTGTACGATAATTTTTTATCGAGATACAAAACTTTTAATTTTTTATAATTTTAGTCTAGGTTGGGCAAAAGTACCCGGACGGCAGTGTAAAAAAAATAATAAAACTTTGATTTAAATAACTAACGTAAAAATAAGAATAAAAGTAATATTGCAGCTATAAACTTGCCAGGCCCACCCTTCAAAAGTTACACTTCTTGGTGAACACACATCTATTTGAAACATTTTTTAGGATTGACTTTTTATAATCCTGTAAGGAAATTAAAAATGTATATTAATTTTCATAATTTAGTATTCAATGAACAAATAATCTAATTTTATAACATTAATAATATATTTAACTTTTGTAGAGTAGGCCTGGCAAATTAATAGCTGTAATATTACGTTTATTCTTACTTTTACGTTAATTATTTAAATTAAAGTTTTATTATTTTTTTTCTTATTTTGTTCAAGATAGAATTATATTTTCAATAACATTTTATATGGCTTCTTTATACTTTATTTATTTATTTTATTTTTTTTTTAATACTAAACGGGCATTTTCTTCCCAATAACATTTCAAGTATACATTTAAAGACAATACAATTGACGTATTATTTAACGTGGTGTCAACCCACGGCAGAGTCAGTGAAAAAGCGAGCAGACGGAGAATCGATCTCGCGCCAACGAGAATACAAGTCCCGCACCTTAGCCACTACGCCACCTAACCCTACATTTTTAACAAAGAAATGTTTTATTGATTCATTATTATATATCATCAAAATATAGGTACAATATCATTTGTAAATATTATTTTAAATCATATTAAAAGTTGACCACATATTATTGATTTCAGTATTTATTCAAGTGAATTTTGGTTATAATTGAATTCCCACTTTTTTATTTTCTATAATGTTAAAGCTTTTTTTTAGAGATATTATAATAGATTTTTTTTATAGTTGATTTTATTAAATTAGTTTAAATATTTTACAATACCGAGGCACTATACTATGATTACTAGGCGTAGTAGTCTACGACTGTACCGAACGCTAGTAGTACCATTATCTATAAACTGTAAATAGTCGTAATTACCGTTTAAGTACTTTTCTTTTATTATTTTTTTATCCTAGTTTCTAATTGATACCGTTCGGAAGTTATCAATGATAAGTTTTGTTAATTCGCGTTACAGGTAAAAATAAATATCGTCCGCCGAAGATTTAAATAACCAAGTCCTTGATTAACTGTGTGGTAACTCCATTACTAGTCTGTTTATCTTCTCGCCAACCGATATTATTTATATTACGATTCATATTATAAACCGCTTAAATGATCATTCATAGATTATAATTTACGTATCGCCGATATCAGCAATTTTTTTAAGAGACTCATTCCTTATTTTTCCTCGTCTTGTTTTGCTGGCTAATGAAACTTTATGTAGTTAAGTTTACTTTGAATAAATAAGAAAAGATAGATAATTAATTTTTAAGCTTAAAAGATCGAGTTGCTTATTTACTAGTTACGCTAAACCAATCCTGTATCCGCCTCGTCGTCTATCACTTTAGTTTTTAATTTAAATTCAATATAAAAGATTTTCCTTTTAAATTTTAATATTAGATTTTTTCATTAATTTTATTAATTAAAGTTGAATTTTTGAAGTGAAACTTCTTTACCGACGGTATACACTTCCCATAAGAGACATATAAAAAAAATTATAAGGGAGTGAATTGATTTCATGACGGTACAGTACATGCAACGGAACTAATGAAACGGAAGTGTATATATGTAAATGGAGCGTCCACGCCTCCTATATGCAAATCAAGGTACTAAATACGTATAAAGAAAAATTCGTGGGACTGACTTGATGACAAACGCACAGATATAGTATGCATACTATATGTGCAATACAAATATCCGAATCTGAATAAATAAAGAAAGCAATAGCGCGCGTTTTCGTCTTTTTCTTTCTTTCTCTATAATGTTCGATGATAAACCCCTCTCTTCCCTACATTATTCAAACGTGCACGTGCAAGCAAACGTTTCTTATTAACGTTATCATAAGCCAAACATTTCAAACTTATTATTGTATTTTTGTAAAATAAATATTATTAACAAAAATCTCATACACTATCTGATTTGAAATTTAAAAAAATTAATTCTTTGAATAAACTAAATTATTTTAATTTAGTTTTATTAAGTTTTAAAATTATTTTAAAATTAAATGAAACAGTGATAGAACTTAAATAAACATTTACGAGTTCTATGATTTCATAAAGAAGTTTCACTTCTGTCGGCCAGTCCCAAAGACTGCCACACCAGTTTTTTATTTACTCATTAAATTTAGTAAATTCAATTTAGATTGTAAGTTTTGAACTTTGGCTTATTCAAACCACCTAACATCATTAGCCACCGTGATGCATCCGGTCAACTGCAGCTATTCAAAAAAGCCAGACGTTACACTTCATTTTACTACATTTCACGCATTTTAATAATCTATACTTAAATAGTTTATACAATAATCTATATGCTAATCATTATAATGCATATTTCATTATAATACAATTTCGTAATTTTGTGGACCATAAATCGCTTATAACTCAGAAACTATCGATTTTATAATAGATAAAAATTACAAAGGATCTTTTTTGATCAGAATAAGCCAAAAAACTTGAAAAAACTTGTTTAAATAAAAAAAAACATTTAAAATATTTGTTTAGAAAAAATTGTTTAAACGATTATACAATAATCTATATGTTAATGCATATTTCAATTTAGTAATTTTGTAGACTTTGAATGGCTTATAACTCAGAAACTATCGATTTTAGATAAAAATTATAGAGGATCTTTTTTGATCAGAATAAGCCAAAAAACTTGAAAAAACAATTTAAAATATTTGTTTGGAAAAAATTGTTTAACCAATTTTTTTACCAGTTTTGGGCCTGACAACATCAAATTTAGTAAAAAGAAGACTTTCTGGAGTAAGTGGTTACAAAATAACTAAATCAGAATACTTTTTTTAACAGGTGAAAAGATACCACCTGGACTAACAAGGAGAGTGTTTCACTTTTGGGTCATCGATTTTGCTCAAATTTCGAAAATTTTTTTTGGATGCAAAAATATGGAAAAAGCCAAAATTTTAGAGGCCAACGATTAATATTTCCCTAGTTACAGACAATTAAAGAAAATCACTAAAAAAGTTACTAGATTTTCAAACGCTTATAGTTCCTCAGTATTGTTAGCTAGAAGCTTAAACCTTTCTCTTAAATCAAAGCTGAGCTTAAATCCTTCTGAAATAGCACTTAAAGCATCTCGAAATATTATTTTTTCCCAAAATTATAGCGTAATAAAAATTGGATTTGAATTTTCTGATTACATTACCACTGTTATATTAAAGTGGAGAATCAATACTTTTTTATCTTACGTAACTATCTTTTGCATTATTGTCACATACATACATACACATACATACGTGCATCTGTAACATACACGTACACACATACACATATACATACACACATACACATACACACATACACACATATACATGAACACATACACACATACACATGAACACATACACACATACACATGAACATATACACACATAGACATGAACACATACACATGAACACATACGCATGAACACATACGCATGAACACATACGCATGAACACATACGCATGAACACATACACATGAACACATACGCATGAACACATACACACATATACACATATCCATACACATACGCTACTCATATACACATACAAACATATACAATATCGGTCTCTCCATCACCTTCTCTCCGTCTTTCCGTCTCTTCATCTCCATCCCTCCATTTCCGTTTCTCCATCTCCGTCTGTCTCAGTCTTTCCGTCCCTCCGTCTCCGTCCCTCCATCTCTGTCTTGCCGTCTCTCTATCAACGTCTCCCTCTGTCTGTCTCCGTCTCTCCATCTACATTTCTCCATCTCCATCTGTCTGTCTCAGTCTCTCCGTCTCTGTCTCTCCGTCTCCATCTCTTCGTCTTCGTCTTTTTGTCTCTGTTTCTCTGTCTCCATCTCTCCGTCCCCGTTTTTCCGTCTTCTTTCCACCGACTCCGTCTTCATCTTTTCGTCTCCGTTTTCCATCTTTCCGTCTCTCCGTCTCTCTATCTCCGTTTTTCCGACTCCTTTCCTCCGTCTTCGTCACTCCATCTCCGCCCTGTTGAAAAAATCCACGTGGATTTCACATGGATTCCATGTGGATTTGCATGGAAATCCACGTGGATTACCCACGTAGATTCCCACGTAAAAAAATCTGTGTGGATTTTATGAAATCTACGTCGATTTCGTAGAATCCCCGTGGATTTTATATAATCCATGTCGGTTTCATAGAATCCACGTGGATTTTATGAAATCCATGTGGATTTCACAGAATCCTTGTGGATTTTATAGAATCCATGTGGATTTTATAGTATCCCTGTGGATTTTATGGAATCTGTGTGGATTTTATCTAATCTGTGTGGGTTTTGTGAAATCTACGTGGATTTTAAAGTAATCCATGTGAATTATATGAAATCCATGTGAATTTTATGAAACCCATGTGGATTTTATAAAATCTGTATGGGTTTTGTGAAATCTATGTGGATTTTAAAGTAATCCACGTGGATTCTATGAAATCCATGTGGATTTTATAGAATCCATGTGGATTTTATAGAATCCATGTGGATTTTATAAAATCTGTGTGGGTTTTGTGAAATCTATGTTGATTTTAAACTAGTCTTCGTGGATTCTATGAAATCCATGTGGATTCTACAGAATCTCCGTGGATTTCATAGAATCAACGTGGATATTATAGAATTCATGTGGATTTTACAGAATCCTTGTGGATTTTATAGAATCCATGTGGATTTTACAAAGTCCATGTGGATTTTATAGAATCCATGTGGATTTTACAAAGTCCATGTGGATTTTATGAAACTTATGTGGATTTTATAGAATCTGTATGCGTTTTGTGAAATCTATGTAGATTTTAAAGTAATCCACGTGGATTCTACAAAACCCATGTGGATTTTACAGAATCTCCGTGGATTTCATAGAATCAACGTGGATATTATAGAATTTACGTGGATTTTATAAAATCCATGTGGATTTTATAAAATCCATGTGGATTTTACAGAATCCTTGTTGATTTTATAGAATCCATGTGGATTTTACAAAGTCCATGTGGATTTCATAGAATCCATGTGGATTTTATGAAACCTATGTGGATTTTATAGAATCTGTATGCGTTTTGTAAAATCTATGAAGATTTTAAAGTAATCCACGTGGATTTTTTCAACAGGGCGTCTCTTTATCTCCGTCTCCGTCTCTCCGTTTTCGTCTCTTCGTCTCCATCTGTAAGTCTCTGTTTCTCCGTTTTCGTTCGTCTGTCTCAGTCTCTCCGTCTCCGTTTCCGTCCCTCCATCTCCGTTTCCGTCCCTCCGTCTCCGTTTCTGCCCTTCCGTGTCCGTTTCTTCGTCTTTATTTCACCGTTTTTGTCTCTACATCACTGTCTTTCCGTGTTCGTTTTTCCTACTCTTTCTACCCGTCTCCGTCTTTTTGTCTTTGTCTCCGTCTTTTTGTTTCCGTCTCCGTTTTTCCGTCTCCGTTTTTCCGTCTCCGTTTTTCCGTCTCCTTCCTTCCGTCTCCGTCTCTGCGTCCATGTCTCTCATTCTCTCCGTTTTCGTGTCTCCGTCTCCGTCTGTCTGTCTTAGTCTCTCCGTCTCTGACTTTCCATCTCCATCTCTCCATCTCCGTCTTTTCGTCTCCGTCTCTTCGTTTGTCTGTCTCTATCTCTCCGTTTGTCTGTCTCCGTCTCTCCGTTTGTCTGTCTTCGTCTCTCTGTCTTCTTTTCTTTGTCACCGTCTCCGGTTTTCTGACTTTTTCCCTCCGTCTCCGCCGCTCCATTCCCGTCTCTCTGTTACTGTTTCTCTGTCTCCGTCTCCTTCCCTCCGTCTCGGTCCCTCCGTCTTCGTCTCTTCGTTTCCCTTTCTCCGTCTCCGTCTCTTCGTCTCCGTTCTTTCGTCTTTGTTTCTTTGTCTCAACGCTGAAAATAGCAATTGTGAATTCTTAACTACACAACGCTTACAATAGCAGCTGCATTTTTTTAACCACATAGCGCTTAAAATAGCAGCCGCGAATTCGTTATTACAAAGCACTTATAATAGTTGCTGTGCTTTTCATCTTTAGCTCTTAAAATGGCAACCATGTTTTAAAAACAAGATAGTGCTCTGAAAAGCAGTTGTGTATTTCTAATTACACAGCGCTTACAATAGTTTTAGCGTTTTTCCCCATGACAGCACTTACAATAGCAGCAATGTTTTTCTAACCACACAGTATTAAAAAAAGCAATCGCCTTCTTTCAATGGCACAGAACTTACAAGAGCAGAACTAAAAATAGCAGCCGTGATTTTTAACCACACAACGCTAAACCCTACTTCATAATTTTTAATTTTTTTATATTATTTTCTATTATATTAAAGTGAAGAATTAAGACTTTTTTTTCTTACATAAATATCTTTCGCATTATTGTTACATATGTACATACAACTACACACGCGCAGCATTAACGTATACATACATACTGCAACGATTATCTATAATCGTGCAGTAAGCACGGTTTAAATCTCCCGCGAGGCTGGGTAGTAGCAGGATCAGTCGCCAGGTGGCGTAAGTTTTTGCTGCTCCCGCAAGAGGAACAGCGAGCTCGAGTACATATAAGACCAACGGCTCAGCCATAAGGCAAGCACTGTGGACTGTGCTCTCCCCCTCTCTTAGCCGAGTGCGCTCGCTGGCCTAGAGAGAGAGAGTAGATACAGTACTGGCTTCTCTTACATGGAGCTCCCACTCTGTATAAGAAAAGCTTGCTCTCTCGCTTACTCTAATGCATTAAATCATTAGTAGTAAGTCGAATTGCAGACAATCTTCGCCGAGTGTGCTCGCTGGCCTAGATTAAATGCAATCGAGGAAACCGCATACACGCTTCATCCTGCCGCCTCCGCCGCATTAAAATTAAGGGTGCCGTCCACCCAAAATCTGATAATACCTTTATAAACCGCCGATAAAGCAGAGCGCTTCTCGCTCTATTACCGTAAGGGTTCTGTGTACCCACTTGTAAATAATTATTTCTTATTGTAATAGTAGTATGTTAAGGGTGTCGTCCACCCAACGTTTTCTTTATTAGTCCATAAGATAATAGTATTAGTAAATTTAAGTTCTGAGAGTGCCGGCTACTCAAACTCTCTCTTTAATTGATAATTTAGTATTAACAAGTTTCTCTTCCACGACCTATGTTTCAGGTAGAGGACGCCACCGGATAACTGACCGCCCGGGCCGTTATTACAGACGAATAACGTCTCTCTTTTGATATTACATTTTTGTTATCATCGGCCGATAAGTGGCAAAACTTTATTACCAAGAAAACAAAACTTATTCTTTTCTTTCTTTGACGCGTCAAATATTTTTATTTCTTTGGTTTATATAGAGTCATTATTTTCTTATTTATTTATGTTGGAATTGTAATCGTCGTTGTACCTTTTCTTTTACTGTCTTGTGGCAGCAATAAAGCTAAGGTACTCCCAAGCATAAAATCAACCGTGTTTAAACCCTTTATTTTCCTATTCTTCCGCCGTCCATCCCAGACCGCCTCCTGCTCCGAATCCTGGTTACTCTCTGAAGCATCTGGCAACAGGAGGCAACGTTTTCTTTCCCACTCTCTTTACTTATTATATATATACGTAGTAATAAATTTATATAGTAATAAACAAAAAGGAAAGTAAAAACGTTACAATACATACACATACATACGTGCAGCATTAACGTATACATACATACATACATAGTCATACACACGTGCAGCATTAATGTATACATACATACACATACACACATACTCACATATACACATATCCAAACACGTACACACATACACACACACGCACACACACATACACAATATCCGTCTCTCCGTCTCTGTCTCTCTGTCTCCGTTTCTCCGTCTCCATTTCTCCGTTTCCATCTCTCCGTCTCCATTTCTCCGTCTCCGTTTCTCCGTCTCCATTTCTCCGTCTCCATTTCTCCGTCTCTGTTTCTCCGTCTCCGCTTCTCTGTTACTCCGTCTCTCCGTCTCCATCACTCCGTCTCCGTCTCTGCCTCTCTGTCTCCGTTTCTACGTCTCCATTTCCCCGTCTCTGTTTCTCCGTCTCCGCTTCTCCGTCACTCCGTCTCTCCGTCTACGTCTCTATGTCTCCGTCTGTCTCCGTTTCTCCGTTTCTCCGTCTCCATTTCTCCGTCTCCGTTTCTCCGTCTCTGTTTCTCCGTCTCCGCTTCTCTGTTACTCCGTCTCTCCGTCTCCATCACTCCGTATCCGTCTCTGCCTCTCTGTCTCCGTTTCTACATCTCCATTTCTCCGTCTCTGTTTCTCCGTCTCCGCTTCTCCGTCACTCCGTCTCTCCATCTCCGTCACTCCGTCTTCGTCTCTCCGTCTTCATCTCTCCGTCTCTGTCTCTATGTCTCCGTCTGTCTCCGTTTCTCTGTCTCCGTCTCTGTGTATCCGCCTCTCTGTCTTTGTCTTTCTATCTCCGTTCTTCCGTCTTTGTGTCTTTGACTTCGTCTTTTCAGCTTTGTCTTTTCGTTTCTGTTCCCCCGTCTTCGTCTTTGTCTCTCCGTCTCCGTCTCTATGTCTCCGTCTTTGTGTCTCTGTTTCTCCGTCTTTTTACCATGTTTCGGTTATTTTTTGATTAAAAAATTATTCAAAAAAAAAAATGACTAATAAATGACGAATGGTCATTTTTGAATGGTCTATTTTCTACCAGGGCAAATATAACTGTTTATATGATCGATCAAGCAAGATCATTAGTGAATAATAAAAATATCTTCAAAAAGCGTAAGAACTATTGTGGCCATTCTTCGGATAATGAAATTATAAAGAAAATGAAAGATTATTATTTAAACGATGTATTATCGACGGAAGATCATTGCGGAATACGGGGAATCTAATTTTCGTTATTAGTTAACTCGTATTGATTTTATTTATAATTATTAAATTTTAATTCAACAACTTTATAAAGAAAAACCTTTTTACCGTAGAATAATGTCCCTAAAATGACAAGTCTATTTTTTGCGATGTCGATACGCAAAAGCTATAGCCGGTACTCGTTTTTTTGGTCCCCACACGTGCAACTTTTATATTTTCAAAGTTACCGTGAAAAATAATGAGCGCGCATTGAAACTCGCGTCACGACACCGCGAATTCAACGTCTTACATGTTATTGTGCTGAACCTTGGCACCAAATGTGAGTATCGCAAATAACATTTAAAAACAGGTTGAATATATCTGTCCTTTTCTAATCAAAGAATTGATTTATTTACAAAAACTATTATACTATGATATTAGCGAAAAATAAAGAGAAAGACTCAACTTCTTATCTTTGATTCATGTGTGTTCGTGTTTCTCCTTCGGGTCGCCAATTTTGCTCAAATTTTGATGTTGAAATATGAATAAAGCTAAAATTTTAAACAATAATGCTTCATATTTTCCTAGTTACAGGCAATGAAAAAAAGTCACGAAAAACATTACTAGATATTCAAACAATTATAGTTCTTCAGCATTGATAGTTAGAAGCTTAAAACTTTAAATGGAAGCTGAGCTCAAATCCTTTCGAAATACCACCTACAGGGTATGAAAATCTTATTTTTTCTCCAAGTTATAGCGTAATAAAAATTGGACCGAATTTCAGCCTATACTTTTAATCAATATTTAAAAAGGAACATTTACATTGAATCTTTATTACGCTATAACTTGAGAAAAAAATAAGATTTTGATATTCTGCAAGTGATATTTCGAAAGGATTTGAATTCAGCTTTCATTCAAAAAAAGTTTTAAGCTTCTAGCTATCGATACTGAAAAACTATAAGCTTTTGAAAATCTAGTCGAAAATTTTGGCTGTATTCATATTTCAACATTCAAAAGTATTTTATAAAATTTGAGCGAAATCGGTGACCCAAGGGAGGAACACTCTCCTTGTGAGTTTTGGAGAACATTTATAAAAATATTTCTTATTAAAAAATATTTTTATAAACTTTTGAAGTGAAACTTCTTTACCGACGGTATACACTTCCCATAAGAGCCGTATAAAAATTTATTCGGGAGTAAATTGATTTCGTGACGGTACATGCAACGGAACTAATGAAACGAAAGTGAATATATATATAGGAGGAGCGTCCGCGCCTCCTATATGTAAATCAAGGTACTAAATACGTATAAAGAAAAATTGGCGGGACTGACTTGATGTCAAACGCACAGATATAGTATATGTATACATGTATACTATATATGCAATACAAATATCTGAATCTGATCTGAATGAATAAAGAAAGCAATAGCACTCGTTTTCTCTTTTTCTTTCTTTCTCTATAATGTTTTATGATGAACCCCTCTCTTCCCTGCATTTTTTAAATTGTATTTTTGTAAAGTAAATATTATCAACAAAAATTTTATACACCATCTTATTTAAAATAAAAAAAATTCATTCCTTAAATAAAATAAATTATTTTAATTTAGTTTTATTTCATTTTATAATTATTTAGTTTTAAAATCATTTTAAAATTAAATGAAATAGTGATAGAACTTAAATAAACATTTATGAGTTCTATAATTTCGTAAAGAAGTTTTACTTCTATCGGCCAGTCCCAAAGACTGACACACCAGTTTTTTAAAAATATTGTGTTAAATGCACTTGAATTCTTGTATATCATTATCAGTTAAATCACATAAATTAAACACAAGATTTTGAAATTTAAAAATTTCTTTTTTATTAAATTTTTTATGAGTATGCTTCACGATGTCTCAAATTAGAATCATTAATAAATAAAAAATATTCTACACACAATTTCCTATAAAAAACGTCACTGTAAATTTTTTTTTTAACTCGATACTTCGCAAAAAAAAATCATAAATCACATAAGTTATAAATGATTATTTCTGGATACTTTTTCACCAATAAAAAGTTTTCAGAAATTCTACCCGATGGCGCCAAAATTTTTATTCCCTTTTCCCGTCTAATAGTACATTACGATACAAGTGACCTAAGTGACACTAAGGTCACGAGTATCGTATACTATTTTGTAGCGAGTGGGGCATAAATCTGCCGTTTTAAATTTGTACTCTTAAAAATCAACAATAAACAAAAACTATGCACTCCACAAATGATAATTCGTAAAATAAAAGCGAAAACTAGAAAAAACCGAATACTTGGCATTTCGTGAATAATAGATGGAAAAAGAAAAGAGCAAACTATAAATGAACAAAAACTAAACACTCCATGAATGATAAATCAAAAAAGAACAGAAAAAATTATAATCTTAAAAATATACTTAAAACGGGTAATAATACTAATTTTTTATCAATATTATTGATATTATGTGAAATTATTAGTTTAAATTACCTGAGACAAAACGCCCCAAGTGAGCACCCCAAATTTCGTAAATTAGAAAAATCACAAAATAAGTACGTAATCTTAAACGTATCATCAATATAAGAACCTCATTTAAAGGATTTTCAAAAATTTTAATTGTAACAAATTTTATTTAACAATGAAAATTTTAGGTTATTTTTATTTAAATATTTATAACTTGCGATAGACTTATGATAATGATTTGAAATTTTATATGCATATATATGAAAAGCTAACTTTATGAATAGTTAGTGTTAGATTGTTAAATAAATAAATTTTCCTAATTTTTAATAACTTTTTAATAAACAATTAACATTTTTTATATTTTCTCCACGCTGAATCTTTATGTTTCTTAGTTTAATAGTTGTTTGGACAATTCACGATTGCAAATATGAAAAAAAATTTCACTGCCTAACTTTTAAAATTGTTTTAAACGTAAATTTTATGTTGCGCAGGGCGTTGCGTGTAGGACTACTGTTCGGCGTGCGAATGTTACTGATTAAATTGAATGATAAATACTTTTAACTTTTTTAAAAGTTCATTAAATTAATTAATAACAATTATTTAGCTAAAGATTGTTAATTTTTTTAATATAAAATATAAATAAAATTTTTCATTCATAACATCAATTTTCTTTTTTTACATTTGTTAGTTGTATTATTTATGTTTGTGTTCTTATTTTTCTGATTTTTCTTTTTTTTTATTACTTTATTTACAATAATAGTTTGATCTTCCGAAAAAATATTACATTCAATGTTTTCTTTATCTATTGGCCTGTAGTAATGAAATTGGCGGGTATTCGTTATTTTTACTGCTTCATTATTGCGAGCTATTAAATATTGTTCTAAGGTTAGTTAACGTGTTTCGACGCACCAAGAGGAGAAACGGTAACGATAATGTTGACTCATAAAATCAATAATTTAAACAATTGAACACCAGGCAGAGAAATTTTATTTCACATTTTCAATCTTGAATTATTCAAGAATCTATTGAACTAAAAAACATTAAGATTGAGCGTGGAGAAGATATAAAAAATGTTAATTGTCTATTAAAAAGTTATTAAAAAATAAGAAAATTTATTCATTTAACAATCTAACACTAACTATTCATAAAGTTAGCTTTTCATCTATATGCATATAAAATTTCAAATCATTATCATAAGTCTATCAGAAGTTATGAATTTTTAAATAAAAATAGCCTAAAATTTTCATTGTTAAATAAAACTTGTTACAATTAAAATTTTTGAAAATCCTTTAAATGGGGTTCCTATATTGATGATACGTTTACGATTACGTATTTATTTTGTGATTTTTCTAATTTACGAAATTTGGGGGGCCCACTTGAGGTGTTTTGTCTCTTCTGTAAAATCATAAATTTAAATGTTGCTTGAAGCATGTATTAGCATCGCAGGGGCGGTAAGTAGGTAACTTATATGTATATTGTATTAGCAATCGTGTATAGTGAATAGGGGAATCACAGAGTTAACTTATATCGGAACTAACTGTACCTCTTCGTTTCACATCTTACGCTAGTATTAACATTAGTTTTATTCGTATTTTAAGAGCTTATAATTGATATTTAATTTGAAAAATGATGATATGGAAAAGTTACAATAATTTTAATCTTGTTATCAACAATGAAAATACTTTAAAAAAAATAATCTAGATATCAAAGTATCGCTTATTATGTGTACGTGACCAAAGTAAATTTGGCTTTATACTGTTTAAAAAAGTGCTTCCTAGGTAACAGTAAACTGTTACCTAAGTGCGGATTTAGGTTCCACAGTGCTATAAAAATTATTTTTATAAAATCAGATATAATTATATATGGCTGTCATGTATAATCATGTATAAACAAATATATTTGAATATGACTAAAGAGTCTGCATGACTAACTAGCAGAAGTCCCTATGTTTGGGTCACGGAACTCGTAATTTGGGGATATGTTTTTATATATGGTGAATTCTCAAAACATTGGCCGATTTCCGTTCTCTGCCAAAACTTTCATATAGAATAATGTGTGACAGGACTGAAAAATTATTTTCAAGTTATCTTATACTTTCTTGTGATAGATAACGGGATGAGATTAATAATAAAGTACCCTATTTGTTGACCAAAGAATTGTGAAATATTAGAAAACGTAACTCCGTTAGCTTTCACGCGTTGGATCACAAAAGTATTATTACATATCACCCTTGAATCATATTAAAAGTTTATTTTATTTGACTCAGAAGTGTTCGTTTTGCTTTAATAAAAAAGTATATTTACTTGTCTATACCACTTTTTACATTCATCGTTAAGTATTAATAATTGGATCAATTCCACCCCAAAAAAAAAATCGTAAACTCCGTTAACTCGACGTAACTGCTATTAACTAAGGTACTTATTGGAAGGTATTCATAAGTACTTGAGTTCCAATTTCATTTTCATTAAAATATTATTCAAGTTAAATATAATGCATAAAGATACAATATATCAATTCTTTTCAATCGTCATCATTAAAAATTTCTTGTGTAATCAGCCGATTTTTTGAGAATTCACCCTATACAATTATAAATAATATTTAAATGAAAAAAAAATTTTTAAATACCACGTTTGTAAAACGACTGAAAAGTATAAAATAGTTTTTAATGACTATGAAAATATTTTTAAGATTTGGATTAAAAAATATGGGGCGCATGTAGCAGATTATTATGTATTGTATGCACCCCATATTTTTTATTCCAAATCTTAAAAATATTTTCAGAGTCATTAAAAACTATTTTATACTTTTCAGTCGTTTTACAAACGTGGTATTTAAAATTTTTTTTTTTTATTTAAATATTATTTTCTACTTTTTGGTCTTGTGTGTGTGAAATTTCTTTTTTTTAAAATGAAATTTTTTTTGGACAAGTCAACATCTAGACTATTTTTAGAGAACACGTGGTCGCATGCTGAGTTTCCCGCCAATTTGAAGATTATGACGCTATTGGAAATTCTATTATTATATGATATTTTATCCATTGATGGACCATAAAATCGATTAAATTTAATGTTCAGACTAATAAAAACAATGGAAAATGCTGTAATTTATGACTAATAACGATATATGACAAGTTAAAGAATTTTAAAAATTTTCAAAGATTTTTAGACACCAATTTTAAAAGTATATCTATATATAAAATTTTCAAATTTTCAATTTTGCAAACATCTCCGCACATAATCGATATATTAATATATAAATCGGTAGAAATATATAAATTTGATATTATCCAACAATGCATGCAAAAATATAATATTGAATATATCAATATATTAATATTTCAAATAAAGAATTTTCAAAATTTTTGAAGATTTTTTGACACCAATGTTAAAAGTATATCTATATATAAAATTTTCAAATTTTCAATTTTACAAATATCTCCGCATATAATCGATATATTAATACATAAATCGGTAGAAATATATAAATTTTTTTCTATAATAGTGCATTGTCATCGAAATCTGAGTTATGTTTGAAATTTCAAGTCTCTAGCTCATCGGGAAGTTAGTTTTAAATCGATTACAAAATTTCACCCGAACAGACAGACAGACAGACAGACACGAAGAGGAGGTAATAAAAACGTGGTAAAAAAGTCACAAGCATTCGTCCGAACGCTCGATCATTCTAAGACTATGAGTTATTTCGTTAAATTTTCAAAGATTTCTTTGAAAAGTGATTGTTTATAATAACGAATATTACTTTCCAATAAGAGCTTCTAAGTTAATACTGTAAAATTCTAGTAAAAGTTGAGATTAAATCCTTTTAATTAAAGAAAAAAACGTGTTCAAAAAGCTCAACCAGTTCAAAAGTTATAGAAAAATAAAAATTGTGATAAAAATTGTGATAAAAAATTAGCATAAAATGAAACTTCAATTTTCATTGAAACATTGTTTATTGTTCTGATTTTTTTCATGCTTTTCATTTTGCTTTAACTTTTGAATGGGTTGTGCTTTTTGAACACGTTTTTTTTTTAATCAAAAAGATTTAACCTCAACTTTTACTAGAATATTATAGAATGAACTTAGAAACTCTCATTGGAGACTAATATTCGTTATTATAAACAATGATTTTTTAAAGAAATCTTTAAAAATTGAACGAAATAACTCATAATCTTTGAATGATCGAGTGTTAAAACGAATTTTTGCGGCTTTTTCTATAATTTTATGTATAAAACATATCCCCAAGTTACAACAAGATCCGTGACCCAGACATAGGGACCTCTCCTTTTATAAACTCAAGAATGTTTATATATAATTTGATATGATTTTCGTTATTTTACTGGTTAACTTATATGTATTGTTATGTCTAAATTATTAATTAAACTTAAAAATACTTTAACACAATCACTCAATACACTTTTACAAAATAACAGTATTCTTTATTGGTTATAACGAACTCAAATCATCTGATGATCATAACAAACTAACTTATTTACATGAACATCGTGTATATATATATATATATATATATATATATATATATACATAAACATGATCTTCAACTTTTCTTTCTAGCAGCTTCTATCATTTGACGATTTCCATATTACGACATTGCTCCCCTCTCTTTTAAATTGTCGTCCCGTCAATTAAAGGACCAGTAATACTTCACCTTTATAAATAAATAACCATGCACCAAGCATGAAATCTGTGCACCAAGCATAAATAATAATTTCATCTTATATTCTTGTTACAGTCAACTCCAGGATTCTTGTACAATACAAAAATGACTCCCAATTGACACAAGAGTACACAAAATAAACTCAAATTCCTTTCTTCCAACAGACAACCTTAAGGAACAATGTTTCAATGAAAATCCTAGTGAATATGAGTGGGAAGAATTATTTTTTTTTACTGTGGAACCTTATCTCATATTCCTGTTTCGGCATTCACCTTCCCACTCATGAGAAAAACCACAGTTTAAAAGAACCATGAGCAGCACAGTTAATTCGAACGTTCATGAAAAGTTGCCAGTCGATCAATATGTACAATTTTATTTTTGTGTCTGTTTGATTTTTTCATACAGAACACAACGTCATTGATTTTCTTGAGTATAGTATAAGGGCCTTCCTAATTACTTTGTAGTTTTGGTGATATTCCTTTTCTTCCTTGAGGATTGTAAAACCAAACTTTTTGATCTTCATAAAAAGTAACTTGTCGAGCCTTATTGTAATAATTTTTAATCTTATTTGATCTTATTAATAAATGCTGTCGTGCTTGGTGATGGATTTCGTCAATTTTAAGTTTGAGTTGTTGAACATAATTGGAATTAAATTGGACTTCTTTTGGTTTTTGTGGACAGCCCCTTATTAAATCCAATGGAAGTCGTACGTTGGCACCAGTAAGCATCTCAGCAGGAGTTGCCCCAGTTGTAGAATGTGTAGAGGACCTGTAAGCTAATGAATAAAATGTGATCCATCGGTGCCAATCTTTTTTATTTTATATAATGTATTTGGATAAGTAATTAAGTATGTTGTGATATTGTCGTTCAACCTGACCCTTTGATTGTGGTTGTAATGGTGACGTTCTCGTCTTGTGAAATCCTAACAACCCGAGCAGAAAAAAACAAATGCAGACAACAGTTAATAACTGAAAATATCAGGAAAATACTAAAGAAAATAGGTAAAAACTGGAGAAAACGGAAATTAACTGTTGAAAAATATCGAAATTGAGACAAAGACAACAGTTATCATCTGATTTCTTCAGATTTTTTCAGTTTTTATCAGTTTTCTACAGTTCTATACAATTATCTGCAATTATCAACAATTATATTCATTTTTGAACATTTTTTTTCAAATATAAAAACCATTGAAAAAGTGAAGAAATCCGGAGAAAATTGCAGAAAACAGTTATATTACGAACACACCTGTTGAAAAGTGAAGAAATCTGGAGGAAACTGCAGAAAACGGTCATATTCTGAACACAACTGTTGATAAGTGAAGAAAACTGTGGACAACAGTTATATTCTGAAGACAACTGTTGTAAAGTGAAAAAAATCTGAAGGAAACGGCAGAAAACAGTAATATTCAGAACATAACTGTTGAAAAGTGAAGAAATCTGGAGGAAACTGCAGAAAACAGTTATATTCTGAACGCAACTGTTGAAAAGTAAAAAAATCTAGAGAAAACTAAAGACAACAGTTACATAACGTTTTAAAACGAAGAAAAATTAAGGAAGTTTAACAAAAATTGTTTCTTTCCGCATACAAAGTAAACGAAATAGAACATCACTAGAGAAAACTGATAATATTGGTAGGTAACTGAAGAAAACACTTATAAACTGTTTTAAACGAAAAAAAAGTGAAAAAAGTTGAAAAAATATTTTTTTTTTCGCACGTAAAAAGTGAAAAAATCGGAGCATAACTGGAGAAAACTGATAATATTAGCAGATAACTGAAGAAAACAGTTATTAACTGTTATAAAACGAAGAAAAGTGAAGAATGTTGAAAACATATTTTTTTCTCGCACGTAAAAAGTGAAGAAATCGGAGCATAACTGAAAAAAATTGATAATATTGGCATATAACTGAAGAAAACAGTTATTAATTGTTTTCAAACGAAGAAAAGTGAAGAAAGTTGAAAAAATATTTTTTTCTTGTACATAAAAAGAGAAGAAAACGGAACATAACTGTAGAAAATTAATAATATTGGCAGATAACTGAAAAAAACAGTTATTAACTGTTGTCTTGGTCTCAATTTCGACATTTTTCTGCTGTTACTTGCTGTTATAAACTGTTTTCTTCAGTTTTCTTCATTTTTTTTCCGCTAGGGAACTTACCTAATTCTTTTATCAGTTTTGAATCGAAATTTTTACCTTGATATGTATGAATACCTAAAGGAACTCCATATCTAGAAATAACCTGACTAACTAATATTTTTGCTATAGTAGGAGCTCTCATATTTGAAATTGGAAAAACTTCAATCCATTTAGTGAATGTATCTATAATTACTAAAAGGTATTTATTTCTTAATGAAGATTTAAGGAATTGTCCAAGAATATCCATTTGAAGTCTTTCAAAAGGTTCTCCTGAATTAAAAATTTGCATTCCATTATGTCCTTTATCAGAAGGACCTTTCCGAGCAATACAAATCATACAAGATTCACACCAATTTTCTACGTCATTTTTACAAGTTGCCCAATAAAACCTTTTATGTATTTTATCCAATGTTTTATTTACTCCAAAATGACCTCCTGTTACTGAATCATGTGCTTCTTTTAAAATTTCAGTGATTTTATTTTGTGGTACCACAATTTGTAAGGTAGTTGATTTTAAATTTGGAGATAACCATTCTCGACAAAGAACATTACCTTTAATCATTAAAGAGTCCCATTGTGAACAGTAAGTTTTTAATTTAGAATCTTTACAAGAAATTTCTTGATAAGTAGGTTTAATTTCTTCTTTCTGTTTTTTCAAAATAAAACTGATAGTTTCATCTTCCAATTGATCTTCTAACCAATCTTCACTCGATTTTTCTGTAAAAATGATTCGACCAACCATATTTTTAACAATATCTTTATTTTCATTATATTTGTCTTCTATTTTAAGACAATATTTACAAGAAGAATTTTCACAGCATTTTTGTGAGAAATTCCTTTTTTATGCATAATCTCATAATTATATTTACCTATTCTTTCAATCCACCTAGCTAATTGACCATAAAGTTCTTTAAATGAAAGTAACCAACTTAAGAGGAGGTCACGTACCTCTGTCCTTTTCTAATCAAAGAAATGATTTTTTCACAAAAACTAATAACTTTATCAAAAAATGAAAAGAAAGCCGCATCTTGTATCAAAAAAAGCAATATTTTCTCTGATAAGAAAAAATTAATTTTATTGCTTCGTTTTCAAGAAAACCTTGAAAAACTTAAATAATAGAGGTTAGGGTGGACCATTTGGTTTTTCAAGGTTTTCTTGAAAACGAAGCAATAAAATTAATTTTTTCTTATCAAAGAAAATATTGCTTTTTTTATACAAGATGCGGTTTTCTTTTCATTTTTTGATAAAGTTATTAGTTTTTGTGAAAAAATCATTTCTTTGATTAGAAAAGGACAGAGATACGTGACCTCCTGTTAAAGCAGAATGATTTGTTCTGATAATAAATTTTGGACCTAATAAATAATGATTAAAATGTTCAATCGATTCAATTATAGCTAAAAGTTCGCGACGAGTAACACAATAATTTCTTTCTGCTTTATTTAAGACCCTACGATAATAACCTATAACTCTTTCTTTTTGATTTTGTACTTGTGATAGTACAGCACCTATACCATCATCTGATGCATCAGTATCTAAAATAAATTGATCTTTGGGTGATGGAGAAGCTAAAATAGGAGGAGATGTAAGGATGTTTTTTAATTCATCAAAAGCCTTTTGACATACATCTGACCATTTAAATTTTGTATCATTTTCTGCTAGTTTATAAAGAGGTTTTGCAGTTGAAGAAAATCCTTTTATCTAATGTCGATAAGCAAAAACCTAGAAAACTCCTAATATTCTTTTTTCAGATATAATGTGTCCAAGAAATTCTATTTTTCTTTGAAAGAAAATACATTTCTTTTTATTTAGAATTAAGCCAGCTCTACGAATTCTATTAAGTAACCTCTTTAAATTGTTTAATAATTCGATAAATGTTTTTCCCATTGTAATAACATCATCTAAATAAACTAAACAAATTGTACCAATAAAATCTCGTAAAATATTCTCCATAAAACGTTCGAAAGTTGCTGGTGCATTGCAAAGTCCAAAAGGCATAACTGTAAATTGCCACAAACCTTGACCAATTGAAAATGCAGTCTCTTCTTTATCTGAATCTCTAATTTTTATTTGCCAATAACCACTTTTTAAATCAATAGTAGAAAACCAAGAATTTCCAGCTAAACTATCTAATGTTTGATCCATTCTATGTAATGGATAAGAATCTTTTATAGTTACTGCATTTAATCTACGATAATCTACACAAAATCTAAAAGAACCATCTTTCTAACGTTTTAAAACTACAGGTGAACACCAAGAACTCGAAGATTCTTCAATCACTCCTTGTGATTTCATATCTTGAATAATTTTATCAACTTCTTCTTGTTGAGAAAAAGGAACTCTTCTAATTGGTTGTTTAATTGGTTAAGTATTAGAAAGGTTGATTTTGCATTCAACAATTCAATAAGGAAATTAGCGAAATCGTTTGAGAATTATTCATTTCAGTTAAATTTTTCTCAAAAATTTCTTGTAAATTCATAGGAATATCTTGAAATGAAGTAACAATTTTTCCACACGATTTTTGAATTACAGGCAAATCGAGTAGATTTCTAATAGTTTCATAGATTTTACATGAAATATTAGATTCTTTTAGAAAATCATCTCCAAGAATACAATCATCATCTATATTTGCTACAAATACAGTTAATGTCATTGAAATTTTTCCTAATTTGATTAAAACTATAACTTTACATTCAATTGGAACTTGTTCTTCTGTTGGATATTTAAGAAAGATATTATGTACAGGAATTTGATTAAAATTAGAGCTTATCAATTTAACTATAGATACATCAGAACCTGAATCTATTTTGAATTTACAATTTTTATTGTCGAGTTTTCCTAAAAAATAAAAATTATCAGAATTACTATTAATTCTAGCTACAAGATGAGAACATGTGTTCGGGGCTTTGAACCTATCTGTTGAACCCGCCCCAACAAGTTCAACAAAACCTAGTTTCCCTGTTTTTTAATTTGTTTAGGACAAGCAGATCTAAAATGTTCTTTTGAACCGCAATTCCAACATCCATTAAAATTTCTCCTTTGGAAATCTCTTTTTTGATAATCATTCTTCTTGATGAAAGTTGGTCTTGATTCATGATTTAAAGATTGATTAAAATGTTTTTGACAATTATTTTCAAAAATATCGTTAAATTGAATAGCTCTAAGTACAGCTTTCTTGAGCGATGTTATTCCTTCTACTTGAAACATTTGGCGAATTTGATTACTGAAAATAGCTAAAATAAATTGTGATCCTGCAATTTTATCTTGTACTTCAGGATTAGTACATTCAGGATATGCAAGTCTGCATAATCTTTCTAAATCTCCTCCGAGAGTGGGAAAATCTTCTCCAAATTTTTGTCTCCTATTCATAAATTGACTATAGTAAGTTTGTGACGAAAAATGCTCTTCAAATCCTAATTCCAATTGATTTTTAAGATTTCGAAAAGTAGTTTTTAAAGGATCTTGAATATTATCGAAAATAGTTCTTGCTTTTCCTCTCAAACTTGAGGTTAAAGCAATACATTTATCCTGATCATTCCAATTTTGAGCCTGAGCTATGAAATTAGATTGTATTAAGTATTCTCTTAATGAACACGTTCCGTCAAAATAATCAGGTTGGAGTCGGTATCCTAACCTTTTTTCAATATTATTAGTTTCATTTAATAAAGATGGGGAAATTTGATCTAATACATTATTTCTAACCCCAATGTTTTGAATATTTTGTGCTATAGTTGATGATGAATCTTGTATCTGATTTGTTTGTGTTGCTTGTGTATTGCATGTATTTATTAATTCATATTGGTGACTTATCTTTGAAAATTGTTCTCGCAATCTCTGTAAATTATTTTTAAGTTCCATAATTTCTGCATCACAATGCTCACGTAAACGCCTTTCTTCAATAAGATTTTGATTACAGCATCGAAATTCGTCGTTTTGTTCTTGTAATTCAAGTTCAAGGTTATGGCACTTTTGTTGTTCCTTCTCGAACTCAGATCTAAATTGACGTCGTTCTACGTCGAAAGCTTCTCTGGTTGATTGGAATTCCTTCATCATCTGTAACATATTTATGTTTGATTCCGAAGGATCAGTGCATGTATTTCTTGTTTGTACTGATGAGCGTGTAATCGTTTAAAAAGAATGATAAAAATTAGATAAGTAAAAGAAAATAAAATAAATTTATTTTAATGTGTATGTATTAAATTTTTGTTTGTGTAATGTGTTTATTTTTAATAAAAATATAAACGACTAATCTGTTTTATTGACGTTTTCCGTGACACGTGATATGCTATAACTACTTTTTCGGAAGGATTTGAGCTTAGCTTTAATTTAAAAAGAGTTTTAAACTTCTAGCTATCTATGCTTAAGAGCTATAAATGTTTGAAAATCTAATAACTTTTTTAGTGATTTTCTTCAATTGCCTGTATCTAGAGAAATATTGAGCGTTTGTAACTATAATTTGAGCTTTTTCCATATTTTGTCATCTGAAAACTTATCCCCAAGTTCGAACAAAATCCGTGATCCGGAGATGTGACACTCTCCCACCCTAGTGGAAATCAGTTTTGCTAATAACTGCAAGCAACTGCTAATAACTATTATAAATAGTTTGGTTTGAGACGGAAGTAGCGGTTATTCGCAGTTAATAGTAGTTATTTGCAGGTATTAACAGTTATTTAAATTTATAAACACAACAATTTTGTACAATACAATTTTTAAAAATTAAGATAATAGTAACAGTTATTTGCAGTTATTTTTTTATTTTCGCAGTTATTTACTGTTATTTGCAGATTCTTGCAGTTATTTGCAATTATTTTCTGATTTTTGTAGTTATTTGCAGAAACTCGCAGTTATTTATAGTTAATAATAGTTATTCATAAAAATTTATTGTCTTCAAAATTTTTTCCTATACATAAAAAATTAAAAAATTTTTTAAAAAACGTATAATAGTTAATAACTGTAAATAATTGCAAGAAATTGCAAATAATTGTGAATAAATGCAAACTACTGCTAATAACTGTTAATGGAATAGCAAATAACTGCTTATAAATGCTAATAATTGCTAATAACTGCTAATAACTGATGATAACTGCTATTAACTGAAAATAACCGCTACTTCTGTTTCAAACTAAACTATTTATAACAGTTATTAGCAACTTTTAGCAGTTATTTGCAGTTATTAGCAATTATTTTTAATTATTAACAGTTATTAGCAAAACCGATTTCCACTAGGGTACAAAGCTTCAAAGTTGGACAAAAACCATATTTTTGACATTTTTGACTAATTTTAAGCTTAAATTACTCAGTTGGGTTGCGTTTTAGGAATTTATTACTTAAAACTTTTTTTTTCAAAATATTGTAAATTTTGAGGAAAAATTAATTTAAAAGTGCTAATGTAGCCATTTGCTAAGCTAAAGTCATTTAAAGCATTGAAATACCACTTTTCAAGGTTTCAAACTATGATCCCATGCCCAAGAAAATCATCGAAGTAGGTAATATATGTATAAATATAGCTTGTAAATTTCAGAGTGGTGCAAAACGGCGATCCCTTTTGAAAAATCTAAATGTAATTAAAAATAACGAAAAATGTGATTTTTAACTACATTTATTCATTTTAATGTTAACTTGTACTCATCGGTTGCAGATTTTCCATCGCAAGCATCCATAGGAATAGTTGTATACTCTATAAATATGAAAATATCTTAAGAAATATCTTCTAAAAGATTTAGGGTGAACCCCCTGTTGAAAAAATCCACGTGGATTTCACATGGATTCCATGTGGATCCGTATAGGAATCCACGTGGATTACCCACGTTGATTTCCACGTAAGAAAATCCATGTGGATTTTATGAAAGCTATGTTGATTTTATAAAACCCTTGTGGACTGTTGAAGAATCCATATGGATTTTATGAATACTATGTGAATTTTCAAGAAACCCACATAGATTTTATGAAATCTGTGATAATTTTATCTACTCCTCGTAGATTTTCAAGAAATCCATATGAATTTTGTGAAATCCACGTGAATTTTTAGGTAATATACGTAGATTTTTTACTTGGATATCCACGTAGATTTAAATGAAAATCCACGTGGAGACCCACATAGACGTTTGAAATAGGAAATAACTCGATATTTATTTCGCATTCAAAGTAAAAACCAAAAACGAGATAAATCTCGTAATTTCAGCTCTTTGAAGATCAGAGAACTTCTATGATTTAACTGCACGGAGAGAAAAATCAGGTTATTATCCCATGAAATTTCAAGTGATTATCACACGATATTTTTTCCCCTAATATTATCGAAAAAACAAGTGATTTTTAGATGATATCCATGTTTTTAATAGATGGCGGTGCATCATGTTAAAATTACTTGAGGCCCACCGGATTTTCACGTGGCACTCGAGTGAATTCATCAGTGGTGCGGCCGACCAGTAGCACGGACTTTGAAAGGAGATAGAGAGGGAGAGAGAGAAACAAAGTAACCAAAGGGTTTAGCTTATAAAAATCGACATACCCCCACTCTACTCGCACAGTATGTGAATTCTAACTGACTGCTGCTACGAATATACACATATTCTTTACTCTCTCTCTCTCTCTCTCTCTCTCTCTCTCTCTCTCTCTCTTTCAAAGCCCGTGCTACTAGATCGGCCCTACCACCGTTAAATTCACTTGAGTTCCACGTGAAAATCCCGTGAGCGTCCAAGTAATAATAACATGGCACCTATAGCATTTTAAGTTGGATGCTATTCTGATTAAATTAACTTCATTTCATGAGAATCTTACATGAAGAATCATATAATTTTAACGTGTTAAATTTATCATGAGAAAAGAACCTGATTTTTCTCTCCGTGTGAGAGTATTCTGGTCTTATATATCTGCGACTTTGAAATTCATATGATGGATCACAAAACTTAGAGAAACGCCACCTTGTGACTTACTGTTGAATTGATGATTGATTATGTCGATTCTATTTTGAATCTATAGGTGGCGTTTTTCTAAGTTTTGTGATCCCTGATATGAATTTCAAAGACGCAGATATATAAGGCCAGAATACTCTTAGTTAGTTCGTAGAAGCTCTTTAATCTTCAAAGAGCTGAAACTACAAGGTTCATCTCGTTTTTGGTTTTTACTTTGAATGCGAAATAAATATTGAGTTATTTCCTATTCAAAATATCCATGTGGATTTCCACGTAGATTTTCATTTAAATCCACGTGGATATCCAAGTAAAAAATCTACGTAGATTACCTAAAAATCCACATGGATTTCTAAATATCCACATAGATTTCTAACTATTCACATGGATTTTTCTAAATATCCACATGGATTTCCAAAGATCTACACGGATTTCTAAATATCCACATGGATTTCTAAATATCCACATGGATTTCTAAATATCCACATGGATTTCTAAATATCCACATCTATTTCTAAATATTTACATCGATTTCTTAAAAATCTACGAGGAGTACATAAAATTAATACAGATTTTTATTTAAATCCACGTGGATATCCAAGTAAAAAATCTACGTAGATTATCTAAAAATCCACATGGATTTAATAATATCCACATGGATTTCACAAAACCCATATGGATTTTTTTTAAATCCACGAGAAGTACATAAAATTAACACAGATTTTATAAAATCCATGCGAGTTCCTTGAAAGTCCACATAGATTTCATATAATCCATATGGATTCTTTAACAGTCCACGAGGGCTTTATGAAATCAACATGGCTTTCATAAGATCCACATGGATTTTTTACGTGGAAATCCACGTGGGTAATCCGCGTGGATTCCTATGCAAATCCACATGGAATCCATGTAAGACTCACGTGGATTTCCACATGGGTAATCCACGTGAAATCCAGGTGGATTTTTTCAGTAGGGCCAAACCTCGAGATTTTTTTAACAAATCATGTGCCACCGTAGTATATGAAAAATTTACTTAAATACTAAATTTAAAAAAATTTCTGTTAATTTCATAGTTTAAGGTTATATAATACTGCTAATATTTCGAATAACACATGGTAACAGGTAACTTTATGTACAATTCTTCTCTTATAAGATTCAGAATGTATTTTTTTATTAGAAAAAAATTGAATGTCATTGAATTTTTTGAAAATTATGATTGGTAACTAAAATATCATTTGTTTATTCGACTGAAAAGATTTAAAAAATTATTTTTGCTTTATTTCTTTCATAATTTAAACATTATCTATCTCAAGATACAATAACACTTTAAAGAATAATTAATTTACTTTTTAGTTAAGAAATAATTTTACGAATTGAATAATGTTAACAGTCCAAGAGATAATAAGACACGATCCACTTTGTACTGATAATTCATCACATTCGTTATTGTATTTTTACAGTGAAAGTAACTTAAATTTATAATCAATCAATATTTAAATTTAATTTCTTATACACTGAATACAAAATTTATATGTCTATACCTTTTTCTTAGATGTATCAGTTACAAGACGCGAAACTAAAAATGCACTTTTACTTATATGCTAGAACTTTTTGTGTAAATTCATGAGAATATTGTTAATTATTATTCAATTTAAGTCCAACTGATTTCATCCACTATGATATTGATTCACAAATTACCTTATACTGATCTTCGACGTACTGAGATACAAAGAGACATGAGTTCAGTTATATATCACTGCCCTGTTAAAAATAATCAGGTGATAAATCACCTGAATTTTTTCACCAGGGTGACTATAAGAAAAAGTAAATTGATTGTAATTATTTGTTTAAATTAATTTCAAGTTTTTATACATAATTACATATAATTATTGCTGTCACATCATTAGATTCAATGACAAACTTTCAGAAAATTTAAATTACAGTAACCAATTTTCATAGAATTATAATGTTTATTACTAATATAAAAATAATCAAATACATTTAAAACATATAACAAGAATCAGAATCAATCATTTTCTAAAACTGAACTTGATAATAACATCGGTAGATACTTTAATCTTAATAAAACTAATTAAATAAAGTCTAATCAAAGATGGCAATGTGAAATGTAAATAATTTTCTTGTTCTGTAAACTCTATCAAAGTAAACATAATACATCAATTTTTATATATGTTTTTACAGTTTTATATATTAGTATTAAATTTTTAAATATACGGTATATAAAGAATTTAATAATCTATATTTTAATTATAACATGCATATTTATTTATTTATTTAAATCCAGAGTTACATAAGAACATTTACAAGCAATCTCAAGTACAATTATTAAACACAATAAATGAACAGAAACGCCGCAAATCCTGCAGAGGAAAATAATTTTTCCTGTTCGCAGGTCTGGTTTATAAAAAGAAAAAAAAGAACATAATATAATAATATAATAAAAATAATAATGCCTGTTAGATTATCGTGTGTACCAGCACACAGAAAATCTTCCAGCCACACATCACACATCACTCACTCATTTATACAATACCTATCATACCTATCATACACTAATTTGTTTATTTCATTTTCTTCTATTTGGCCTTCTGCACCTTAGTGGTAGGCATATGTAAATTGACAGCAGCAAACTGACATCAATTACATTAAATAAAATATTCTTATTGATTCTCTGTACATAATATTTAATATTTAATATTTAGTTAAATTGAATTAAATTAAATTGAATTCAATTATAACAATATATTTTCGTGTATCCACTCTTTCAATTTCTCATTAGAGGATTTCTTAGTTATATCTAAAACTTTTAAATTATTTGGCAGTTGATTAAAAATTTTTATTGCTTTTATGAAGCTACTCTTGTCACTTACAGTCCTACGTACCCTTGGCAGTGGTATAGCTTTATGCCTAGTTTTACTAACTGAGTTAATATAGATATTTTTAAAATCATTATAGTAATACTTGAGACTTTCAAGAGAGAACAGTTAATGTAAGGTCATGGGTTTTCTATGAACAAAATTATTTTTAAAAACTAATTTTAATAATCTATTCTGTATTTTTTTGAAGTAAATCCAAATTATTTTTGTAGACTCCTCCCCATGTAAGTATGCCATAGCTTACAATGCTGTGAAAAAGAGCATGATATATCATAATTAAAATTTCTGTTACTAAATAACCTGAAATATCAGGTTATTTAGTATCAAAAATTTTAATTATGATATATCATGCTCTTTTTTCAATTCAATTTAATTAAAATATTATAAAAGATAAAAATTAAATATCTCGTTTTCTCTATTATATAATTAATATGTTCATTCTATTTCATATTGTAATCAAATATAATACCAAGGTTCTTACAACTATTCACTCTGTTTAGTCTATTGTTATTTATTTTTAATACAAAATTTGTTGGCACGCTATCACAATAATTTCCGAAGTTAATGTATACTGTTTTATTAACATTTAGGGTTGGTTTGTTTAACGCCAACCATTCCGACACTTTCTCAAGATATTTATTCATATTATATTCAACTTCTTTCCAAGTATTACCAGTGTCTATCAATGCTGGATCATCAGCACACGACATTATGGTATCATTTGGCATGTCAGTTAAAAGATCGTTAACATATATTATGAGAAGAAGAGGTCCCAAAATTGTTCCTTGTGGAACTCCTGTATTTATAATTTCAAAATTACTTTCAAATTATTCCAATCTCACTTTTTGCATTCTATTATTCAAATAATTTTTAATTAAAGCTTGTGCCTTTCCTCTAATGCCGTATGGATACATTTTCTCCAACAAGATATCATGATTAACCGTGTAGAAAGCTTTGGCAAGATCTAAGAACGTTATCGTAATAGGGGAGCTTTTATCAAGGTTCTCATATATCATTTTTGTAATGAAACTCAAGGCATCTTTAGTTCCAACATTTTTAATAAATCCAAATTGTTTTGTACTCTATAGATTATTTTTAAATACAAAATCATAAATTCTGTTAATTCTAATAATTTTTTTAAAAATTTTCGCTATATTTGATATTAAAGATATAGGTCTGTAATTGCACATGTCTTGTTTTGTCCAGATTTATAAATCGGGACCACCTCAGCAGCTTTAAGTGCATCTGGCGACACCGATTTATCTATACAATTATTAAAAATGCTTGCCAAAGCATCATCAATGTAATGAGATATCAGTTTAAGTACTTTAGCACTTATTTTGTCTATACCCTAGTGGAAATCGAATCTGTGAATAACTGGGAATAACTGTGAATAGCTGGGAATAACTGTTATAAACTGTTCAGTTTGAGACAGGAATGAGAGTTATTCCCAGTTATTCCCAGTTATTCCCAGTTATTCCCAGTTACTTCCAGTTTAATTAAGAAACAATTTAAAAAATCAGAGGTACGAATAACAGTTATTCCCAGTTATTTCCCGTTTAGTTTAGAAATAATTTTAGAAATTAGAGGCACTATAAGACTTATTTCTAGTTAATTACAGCTATTACATTTATTTTCAGTTATTCTCAATTTAGTTAAAAAATAATTTTTTTCTATGGTTATTTTTTCTATTTCTCTTTCCTTAGTTTGACTGGGAATAACTGGGAATAACTATTATTCGTACCTCTGTTTTTTCAAATTATTTCTAAGCTAAACTGGAAATAACTGGAAATAACTGGGAATAACTGGGAATAACTAGGAATAACTGGGAATAACTGTTATTCGTGTCTCAAACTGAACAGTTTATAACAGTTATTCCCAGTTATTCCTAGTTATTTCCAGTTATTCACAGATTCGATTTCCACTAGGGTACCTCCATTTTACTACGTTTTTATTAACTCGCTTTGGTGTCTGTCTGTCTGTCTGTCTGTCTGTCTGTCTGTTCGGTACAAATTTTGCAACCGATTGTAAACTAACTTCCCGATGAGCTAGAGACTTGAAATTTTAAATATAGCTCAGAACTGGATGACAATGCAATATTATAAAAAAAATATATATATTTACCGAACAATATATTAATATATTCGATCATATACGGAGATGTTGGCAAAATTAAAGATTTGAAGATTTTATATATAGATACACTTTTAACATTAGTGTCTAAACATCTTCGAAAATTTTAAAAATCCTTTTTTGATATATTAATATATTAATATATTCAATATTATATTTTTGCACGCATTGTTGGATAATATAATTAAAAATATATTTTCCCACCGAAAAATATATTAATATATTTAATTATAAACGGAGATATTGGCAAAATTGAAGATTTGAAGATTTTATATATAGATATACTTTTAACATTAGTGTCTAACCATTTTCGAAAATTTTTAAAATTCTTTAACTTGTCATATATTGCAATCAGACATAAATTACAGCATTTTCTATTATACATATAGAATTGGAGACTGTATTTTATTCATTTTATGGTCTAACAATGCATAAAGCAATAAATCTTGGTTGAATTTCTAATGGCGTCATTATCGTCAAAATGGCGGGAAACTCACCATGCGATTACGTGTTCTCTAAAAAAAATAGATGAAACACGTTTTAGTCCCTTGACAACAATATATATGCTATATAATATGCACTGTTGGACAACACGATAAATAATATTAATAATAATAATAATAATAATACCAAAATGTATAAGATAATATTTAAATAAAAAAAAAATTTTCAATCTACCACGTTTTTTAATTGAACTAAAAAGTATAAAATAATATTAAAAAAAAAAAACTTTTTTAATGTACTACGTTTTTATAATGAACCAAAAAGTATAAAATAATGTATAATAAAATGAAAAATGAATAATGATTTGAAATAAAAAAAACGTGGGGCGCATGTTTATTATTATGTATTGTATGCGCCCCACGTTTTTTTTATTTCAAATCATTATTCATTTTTCATTTTATTACACATTATTTTATACTTTTTGGTTCATTATAAAAACGTAGTACATTAAAAAGTTTTTTTTTTATTTTTAATATTATTTATCTTTTAATCGTTCAATTATTTTTTGTACTTCATAGTTATTTGTTGGTTGTACAAAAATTGATTTTAAATTCATTGGAGGTAATTTATTTGATTTATTATTTGCTATTTTGATTTTTTTACTCATTTTCTCACTTACTGTACAGTAATGAGCATTCATGGCATTAGCGATCTCTTTTCTTTCAGTAATTACTTGGTTATTACTACTTATTAATTCACTCATCATAATATTTTCCTTCTTCTTCCTGCCAATTTTAGAATTTATTATTGACCATAATTTTCTAGTGTTGTTATAATTTTGTTGAATACTGAGTTTGTCATAATTTATTTTGGCATCTTTTATTATCTTATTAAGTACTTTAATATAATTCTTATATTTTAACTTTAAAACCTTATTATTTGGATTTTTTTAAGTTCTTTATAAAGTTTCTCTTTTTTTTTTCATGATTTTATAATGGAAACAGTCATCCATTCTTTTCTAGGTAAATTTTTATAGTTTATATCTTTTCTAGTTTTAGATATTTCAATACAGTTTTGAATCTCTCTTATCATTAAATTTATGGCTTCATTAGGATCATCCATTGACTCATATCAAGACCAATCAACATTTCCAACTACATTAACTAGTTTTTTGTAATTTAAAATATATTTAGTTTCAGACTTATTTTTTTCTACCTTTTTTAGGTTCTTTTTAATTTTAACAAAAAGTGGGAAATGATCAGTTATAGGTATATTTAACTTGAAAGTTCTAGCACTAATAGATTCAATTTTGATAAAAATGTTGTCGATACATGATCCACCTTCAGCAGTCAAATTACATGGCCTAGTTGTGCACGTAAAACTAGGGAAAAAACCTTTTTCTAGAAAATGGTTTAAAAAGTCTAAATTAATGTTGTTATTTTCCAATATGTTTATGTTATAATCACCAATTATTAGGTGATTTTTGCCATTCTTTGTTAGCTCTAAATAGTTCTTCAAATTTAAGATAAATTCTGTATTTTTTAATTCATGAGATCTATATAGAGATGATATTTGAATAGAACTATTATTATTGAGTTTAACCAAAGTATTTAATATCTTTAATTTGTCAATTTCAATTATTTCAGTAGTTTGATTCACCTCTCTGTGCACATACACGACCACACCATCAGACTTATTTAGATTACTATGATTATAATACATATTATATTCACTTAAGCCAAAACACTGATGATGGTCCAGAAACCATGTCTCAGCACACACTATCATACACGGCTTGACCCTGAGACTCTCAACAAGGACTTGTAATTTCTCAAAATTTGCATTTAAACTTCTTCTGTTAACATATAAAATAATACTATCATTTAATTTCAAATCGTCATTGAGAGACCCAAGATCACCGTAAGAGATCGCCTCTTGAAAATCTTGCGTTTGTATATCTTCAATCACACCATTATGTTGCATCAGATGTTGCACTCGCATGACGAGTTCTTGTCGACAATACTGATTTGGTGCTACTTCCCATACTTGTATTTCTTATATTTTTTTAAATTGTTTACTGCACGATGATTCCTTGTATAGAAATCTACTATACCAAAGTATCTGGGTAAAAAAGGCTTAATGTTGTAATCAGTTGAGTTTACTACAGACTTTATTTTCGATTTTAAAATTTCGCATAAGTCACTGTCGGTTGCCACGTGACTCGTGCTATATTTACTGCCATACTTGTCATTACTATACTTACAGTTTTCACAACAAAAAGTTTTGTTTCCTTCACAATTCTTTGTTATGCGATTTTCAGCACATTTCAGACAGACTGATGAATTATGACACTTGAATCCATTGTGCCCAAATCTAGTACAATTATAACAAGGCCTCACATTTACAACATCATAGACTCTGCAATTCTGATGAGCCACAAAAACTCTATCTTCGTTTATTCTAATATATTTATATATTTCAGCAGTTGTTTCCATATAAATTGTTGTTTTACCATTGGTCTTATTATATACAGATTGTAATATTTTACCTTCTGCTACATTGTTAGAGAAGTTTCTTGTATTTATGTCGTTTTCAAGTGTTTTATCATCCATGTTAGATAAATTTTCAATTCCAACAATTTTAACTACTGGATTTTTTAACTATTCTTTTTCTACCTTGCATACATGTGATATTTTAGCCATTAGTAGTTTTTCTGCTGACTTCATACTTTCTATATTCATGCAGATAATCGTCACCTCATCATTTGTGTAATGGATTTTTTGTTTGTATACTTTTATCTTTTATAAGGTACTTAAGTACATTCCCGGTCAAAAAAGGTTAGCTGTAAAATATAGCTAAAAAAATAGTTAAATGTATAGCTGTATCAAGCTATTTTTACAGCTATATCGATGTGTTTTTTTAGCTCTTTTTTATAGTTAAAATGTACTTAATTTTATAGTTGATAATATCGTTATCTACTCGATCAAAAAAAGGTAGCTATAAAAAGTAGCTAAAAAAGTAGCTAAATATATAGCTGTATCGACATATTTTTACAGCTATATCGATGTGTTATTTAGCTATTTTTTTTAGTTAAACGTTTACCTAAATTTTCATTTAATAATTTGATTATGTGCCCGGTCGGAAAAATGTAGCTATAAAAAATAACTAAAATAATAGCTAAATATACAGCTGTATTCTCAGTATTTTATAGCAGTATTTTCAGCTGTATTTTCGATATTTTACAGTTGTATTTTCATCTGTATTTTTAGCTGTATTTTACAGCTATATTTTTATAGCAGTATTTTTAGCTGTATTTTCGGAAATTCACATAAAGATTATTTTATAATTTCACGGGATAATAACTTGTTAGTTATTTTCCTGTAAAAGAAAGTTTCAAAAATGAGGTAAACGTCATAATGTTAGCTCTCCGAAGATTGAAGAACTTCTACGATTTAGCACAAAGTATCTTGATCTTATATACCTGGGTCCTCCAAATTTGTCGATGGAATCGTAAAATCTAAAGAAACGCCACATTGCGACGGTGCACCAACTAATGATCAAAGACAGGTGAATTCATTTCGCCGGCGCTAGGTGGCGTTTCTCTGAATTTTACGATTCCATCGACATATTTCGAAGACACGGGTATATAAGAGCAAAATACTTCCTGCTGAATCGTAGATGCTCTTTGATCATCAGAGAGCTGACTTTTATGAGGTTTACCTTATTTTTGAAACTTTCTTTTACAGGAAAATAACTAACAAGTTATTATCCCGTGAAATTATAAAATAATCTTTATGTGAATTTCCGAAAATACAGCTAAAAATACTGCTATAAAAATATAGCTGTAAAATACAGCTAAAAATACAGATGAAAATACAACTGTAAAATATCGAAAATACAGCTGAAAATACTGCTATGAAATACTGGGAATACAGCTGTATATTTAGCTATTTTTTTAGTTATTTTTTATAGCTACCTTTTTCCAGCCGGGCACATAATCAAATTATTAAATGTAAATTTAGGTAAACGTTTAACTAAAAAAAATAGCTAAAAAACACATCGATATAGCTATAAAAACAGGTCAATACACCTATATATTTAGCTATTTTTTTAGCTACTTATTATAGCTACCTTTTTTTGACTGGGTAGATAACGAAATTATTAACTATAAAATTAAGTACATTTTTAACTATAAAAAAGAACTAAAAAAACACATCGATATAGCTGTAAAAACAGCTCAATATAGCTATATATTTAACTATTTTTTTAGCTATATTTTACAGCTAACCTTTTTTGACCGAGTTATCTTTCACGTTTACTTTATCACCTATATTCTTTTTTTTAATTACTATTCTTGGTATAATTTTTGGCTGTACCATTATTTGTTTAGTAGCAGTAACCTCCGCAAAAGACTTTTTGTTGGTTTCAGGAATTTCTTTTTTTTTCTCTAGTAGTTCCTCAATAAACTATTCTTTTCTTTGAGTTCATTATTTAAATCTCTGAGCAGCAGATATTCTGTTTTAACCGCCCTTACAAAAAAAAAAACTATAATCGATGACCGTAGTAAGCTATAGTTAAGGACTGTGGTAATACTATATTCATGTATTATAATATACTCTAGTAATGAAGTATAGTTTCTTATATTATTTTCACGCTACTATAATCAATGAATATATTAATTACGTTTACGTACTATAGGTCTATAGTTGGTCGTCTTATGAAGCATTAATAGGTTCATGGTTTATAGAGTCATCGTTTATGGGTTTATAGTTTATAAGTTTATGGTTTACAGGTTTATGGGTTTATGTTTTATAGGTTTATGGATCTATAAGTTGATGGATTTATGGTTTATGGGTTCATGGGTCTATAAGTTGATGGCATTATCATTCATGGTTTATGCGTTTAAGGTTCATAGATTTATAGCTTATGGGTTTATGACTTATGACTTTGTAGATTATGGGTTCATGGTTTATGGTTTATGGATTATAGGCTTACGGTTTATGGATTTATGGTGTATGAGTTATGGGTTTATGAATTATGGGTTTATAGTGTATGGGTTTATGGATAATGGGTTTATAGTGTATGGATTTATGGATTATGGGTTCAGAGGTTTATGGATCTATGGTTTATGGGTTTGTAGTTTATGGTTTATGGATTTGTGGGTTTATGGTTTATGGTCTATGGGTTTATTGTTTATGGGTTTATGGTTTATGGGTTTATGGTTTATAGGTTTATGGTTTATGAGTTTATGGTTTATGGATTTATGGGTTCATGGTTTATGGTTTATGGATTATAGGTTTATGGTTAATGGGCTAATAATTTATGGGTTTACGGTGTATGAGCTTATAGGTTCATGGATTATGGGTTTATAGTGTATGGATTTATGGATTATGGGTTCCGGGGTTTATGGGTCTATGGTTCATGGGTTTGTGGTTTATGGTTTATGGATTTGTGGGTTTATAGTTTATGGTTTATAGGTTTATTGTTTAAGGGTTTATTGTTTATGAGTTTATGGTTTATGGAATTATGAGTTTATGGTTTATGGGTTTATGGTTTATGAATTTATAGTTTATGAGTTAATGGTTTATGGGTTTATGGTTTATGGTTTATGGGTTTATGGTTTATGGGCTTATGGTTTATGGGTTTATGGCTTATAGGTTTATGGTTTATGGGATTATGGGTTTATGGTTTCCGGTTTATGGGTTTATAGTTTAAGGATTAATGGTTTATGAGTTAATGGTTTATGGGTTTATGGTTTATAAATTTATGGGTTTATGGTTTATAAATTTATGGGTTTATGGTTTATAAATTTATGGGTTTATGGTTTATGGGTTTATGGCTTATAGGTTTATGGTTTATGGGTTGGTGATTTATGGATTCATGGTTTATGGGTTTATGGTTTATGAGCTTATGGTTATATGGATTAATGGATTATGAGCTTATTGTTAATGGGTTTATGGTTTATGGGTTTATGAATTATGGGTTTATGATTTATAGGTTAATTATTCATGGGTTTATCGTTTATGGGTTTATGGTTTATGGGCTTCTGCCATAGTATAAACCATACACCCACAAACCATCAACCAATCAATTATAAACTCATAAAACATAAACCTATGAACTATAAACTCATAAATCATAAACCGTTAACCCATAAACCATAAATCATAGAGCCATAAACTACAAACTCAAAAATCCAGAAACCATAAACCATAAACCCATAAAATTATAAACCACGAACCCATAAACCATAAGCCCATAAATAATAAACCTATAAAATTTTAAACCATGAATTATGAGCCCATAAACCATGAATTATGAATCATAAACCATAAACTTATGAACCATAAACCAATAATCCATAAACCCATACACTATAAAGCCATACACCATAAACCCATAAATCATTAGCCCATTAGCTATGAGCTCATTATCTATAAATTACAAACCCATAAACCATATATCCATTAACCATGAACTAATAAACCATAAACCTATAAACCATAAACCCATAAACCATAAAATATTAAGAAGTGGTTAGAACCAAATCCATGACTTAGTGCAGTACTTACAGTAGATGCATGTAATGATTTATTTATTTATTTAAATGAATATATCGGCGACAATATATTCATTTCCTCTAACCATGATTATAAAGAATAATTTAAAACAGTTTTAACAAGAAAAATAAGAAATATTGTCGTGAATCAAAAAAATCAATCCAACAGTCAATCCGGCAGTTATTTGCATGCAATAGATTTTAATTTAGCATTGTTCGTTTCATGACGCTATTTTAAATTTTTTTGTCGCTGAACCCGTTCTAAATTATTTTTTATGTACATGGTTAAAGGGAATGTTCATATTTTTGTTGTGCAAATAAATAAATAAATCATTGTAAGCATTTATTATAAGTAGTGACCTAAGTCACCGATTTGTTTCCGACCGCCTCTTAACCCATCAACCATAAACCATAAAACCATACACTATAAATCCATACACCATAAACCGATGATTCATTAACCAACAAGCCATGAGCCCATAATCTATAAACTATGAACCCATAAACCAAAACCAGATAAACCATAAACTCATACACTATAAACCCATAAGTCAGCAGCTCATAAGCTATGAGCCCATAATCTATAAACTATAAACCTATAAACCATAAACCACAACCCATAAACCCATAAACCATAAACACACAAACCCATAAACCATAAACCCATAAATAATTAACCATAAACCCATAAACCAGAAACCAAAAAACCCATAAACCAGAAACCCACAATCCATAAACCCATAAACCATAAACCCGTGAACCCATATACCCATAATCCATAAACCCATAAACCGTGAACCCCATAAAACATAAACCATGAACCCATAAATCCATAATCCATAAACCATAAGCCCATAAACCATAAGCCCATAAACCATAAACCATAAACCATAAACCCATAAACCATAAACCCATAAGCCCGTAAACCATGAACCTAAACCCATAAACTATAAACCATAAACCCATAATCCATAAACTCATAATCCATAAACCCATAATCCATAAACTAATAAACCCATAAATCCATAAACCATAAACCCATAAACCCATAAACCATTAACCCATAAACCATGAACCCATAAACCCATAAACCCATAAACCATAAACCTATAAACCATAAACCTGTAAACCATAAATCCATAAACTATAAACCATTTACCGATGAACTATGAACCATTTACCGATAAACTATAAACCCTTAACCATAAACCATGAACCCATACACCATAAACTCATAATCCATAAACCCATACACCATAAACTCATAATCCATAAACCCATACACCATAAACCCATCAACTCACACATAATAAATCCATAAATTATTAGCCCATAAACCATAAGCCTATAATCCATAAACCATAAGCCCATAAACCCATAAACCCATAAACCACAAAGTCATAAGTCATAAACCCATAAATCATAAACCCATAAATCATAAACCCATAAATCATAAACCATAAACGCGTAAACCATAAATCCATTAACTTATAGACCCATAAACCTATAAGCCATAAACCTATAAACTATAAACCTATAAACCATAAACCTATAAACCATAAACCTATAAACTATAAACCCATAAACCTATAGACCATAAACTTATAAACTATAAACCCCCAAACGATAACTCTATAAACTATAAACCTATTAATGCACTGTAAGACGATCAGCTGTAGACCTATAGAACGTAAACATAATTAATAGATTCATTGATTATAGTAACGCGAAAATAATATAAGAAACTATGCTTCATTACTATAGTATATTATAATACATGAATATAGTATTACCACAGTCCTTAACTATAGCTTACTACGATCATCGATTATAGTTTTTTTTTGTAAGGGCGATTCCACTAGTACTACTTTTTCATTTTCACTTTCATCAATATCATCTTTTTCTCTATTTTCAGCTAAAAGAGCTTCATATTTTATTTGTAATTTTTTATTATCACTTTGAAAAATTTTATACTTCTTATTAGATTTTGAAACTTCCTCCTTAAGTTTTTCATTTTCTGTCTTCAAATTATGCACAATCACTAGAATATTTTTTTCATTATTTGAGGTTAAGTCTATGTCCATATGCTCATCACACACTACTATCATATTTGTAATATATTTCACACCCTTTTTCTGTCAAAATCACTTTTATGCCACACATTTCCACATAAAATACAGAAAACCGTTGCATTTACTTGCCTTGGATGGCATTTATAGTAAATATCGGGCGAAACCTCATCAGGAGGTAACTCCACCTTCTCCGCCATCTTGGCAAAATAGTTTTTAAAATTTTTAATATTTTTTAAGTATATTCAACATTCTTCGAGCAAGCATTCTTTTTATATCAGTGTAGGTGAAGAATATTATAACATGGATGCGAATAACAGGTAAATGTTAATATTCATATATAGATTGGGTATATAGCACACACTGACTTGAACTTCATTTAATCAGTTTCGTTAAGATTAAAGTATCTACTGATGTTATTATTAAGTTGAGTTTTAGAAAATGATTGATTCTGATTCTTCCCTAGTGGAAATCGGTTTTGCTAATAACTATTAATAATTAAAAATAATTGCTAATAACTGCAAATAATTGCTAATAACTGCTAATAACTGCTAATAACTAATATAAATAGTTTGGTTTAAGATAAAAGTAGCGGTTCTTTGCAGTTAATAGCAGTTATCATCAGTTATTAGCAGTTATTAGCAATTATTAGCATTCATAATTATTTGCTATTTCATCAATTTATAAATTAAAATAGAAGTACTAATAACAGTATATGGCAGTTATTTGCATTTATTCACAGTTATTTGCAATTTCTTGCAAGTATTTACAGTTATTAACAATTATACGCTTTTTAAAAAATTTTTTAATTTTTTATACATAGGAAAAAATTTTTAAGACAATTAATTTTTATGAATAACTATTATTAACTGTAAATACCCTAGTAAGGTGTATGTGTGTGTGTGTGTATGTGTATGTGTATATATATTTTAGGGTGTCCCTTATTTCCGGAACTCCAGAAGACCTTTCTTTCAACCCGTAAATCGTTAGTTTAGCCCAAAAAACGAAGATTTGTATGTCTGTTGGTCTCTTAAAATGACTTTCAGCACCCCACCAATTAAAAAATCATTTATTTCAATTTTTCTTTTATTTTTGAATATATATACTTATTTCACCATTTTCAACATTTTTTTCGGTATAGAACTTTTTCGATACTAAATTTCAGATTATGAAGAAGCTTTAAAAATTTTCTCCACACGTAAGAATTTTTTTTCTTTTTTTGCTCAGTACAGTGAAAAATTGGAACTGAAAAATATAAAAATGTGTCAAATTTGATTATTTTCCCGTTTATCAGTGGCCTATCATAATGATACATATATTATAATTATTGGATGTCGAAGTACAGGTCAAGACCTTTAATTTACTGTTTTTTAAATATTTGTAAACTTATTAGAACCGGAGATATCGATGTGTAAAGTTTGTAAAAAATTCAAACTATCAAATCTGTGAGTCGGTAAAATTGGTAATTTCGATAAACATTCTTTCGGCCCTTATTTTGATTCAAAACCTCTTGGTAACTTTTTATAAATAGGAAAATAAAGGTCTTAAATTGTACTTCAATAATTATTATATAAGAAAACCTTAATCAAACTAAAATGATTCCAAAGATTAGCATAATCGAGTAGATGGATAATGTCGCAGTTGTCTCAATGTAGTACATATGAATGTTCCTGTGTCATAGACAATTGCACTGTTCCGTGGACAATATGCTTTTTCGGTATAAAGGACTAGCCACATAAGCACCGCGCCGTGCTGTGCAATGCCGTACCGTAAACTTCAAAACGATTTACCGTTTTTAAATCGAGATAAGAAACTTTATAATTGCAATTAGGACATGAATTTGTTCAAAACTAAAATTTCATAGTTTCATATCTCAATGTAGAATCGGTGAATCGTTTTGAAATTTACGGCACTTACGTGACTAGCCCCCAATTTCAATATGTTGGCATTAAAACAACTTGTGAACCCAGCCCTAAGAATAAGACTAAGATATTCTAGTCTTTATGAAACAGAATCCATATGCAGCTCGAACGGAACGCACAAGTGTACTCACAACTCACACAGAACATTCTGTGCGCGTTCGGATTTTTGAATAGGATACGCTCATCTTGATTATTACATGTTTCTTTGATGATTTGATAGTCGATGTAAGAATCGCATCTATAAAGAAACATGTAATAGTCAAGATAGGCGTACCATATTCAAAAATTTGAACGCGCACGGAATATGTCGTGTGAGTTGTGAGTACCCTTGAGCGTTCTGTGTGAGCTACACTGAAAGACTATCGGTGCAGCCTGTCACCTTCAAGGTTATGTGCTACTCTGATTCGTTACGTTTGGAGGTATACGCGCAATCGGAGTAGCAGTTACTCAGATTTGAGTTTCGTATGCGCCGATTGGGCATATGTAAAACGCCGATCGGGCATGTGTAAAGCGCTGGTTAGTGGAAACAGCGTTATGCACAGGTGATCGGAGCAGGCACAGTTCATTTTCAGTACTTTCTTTGTCGTTTTCGGCACACCGTTTGCGCTAGTGTAGTCAGGGAGAAGGGCAACTATCAAGCAGAAAGTTTTTCAGTGTACATGTGGACTCGCCGGACTTACAGCAGCTTGTAAGGGCCACGTAACGCACAGGCAGTAAATCAACATTTTTTATGCGCAACGATTATATGCTTTGCGCGCTAAACTATTGTGCACTGCAAAATCGCTTTATTTATGTTAATTTTAGGCTAACTATTTATTTCAAGATTATAAAAAAAAAACAAATTAAGTACAAAATTAATGATGAAAGTACATCGCAAGTATAATTGTTAAAATTTTATTTATTAATATAATGATTCGATAGTAGATGTAAGAATCCCATTCGTAAAGGAACATGTAATAGTCAAGATGGGCTTACCCTATTAAAAAATCCGAACGCGCACGAAACATGCTATGTGAGTTGTGAATACCTTTGTAATTCATATTGATGAATAAAATTTTAACAATTTTACTTACGATGTACTTTTATCACAAATTTCGTACTTAATTTGTTCTCTTTATAGAAATTAATAGTTAGCCTAAAATTAACCTAAATAAAGCGATTTTGCAGTGCGCAAAATTTTTGCGCGCAAAGCACATAGGCGTTGCGAACGAAAAATGTTGCTTCGCAACTTGCCCTTTAGGTAACCCTTACAAACTGGCGTATTGACTCATAGATTGATATTCGATTCAGTTGATATTAACCTCATCGTTTCTGAATCTTTGGCTACGTTTTATAATGTCATATCATATTTATTGGAAATTGTATGATTTTGTTTTTTGATTCAACTAAGAGGATGGATCATTTTAAACAAATTCTTAAAAAATTTATGATTAGTTTTAAATATATTTGGATACAGTTTTATAAATAATAATAATAACTTAGCTTTATAAAAACTAAGCTGCAATATATTTTTAAAGATAACTATTGAAGAAATTCTTGGTAAGCATGTTAAAGTTATTTAAAAAAAATACAAGTATTGATCGAATGTTTCTTTTCCGTTATGATCAGATATATTTGAATAATCTGATTAAATAAATAAAGTTTAATTTTGCCATCAATTAAGAGCATGACTAAGCTACCCGCCTTCTAATAATATTTCCAATCCTAACTTATGAATAAACGATGCGTTTAATCGAGTTTTTTTGCTACGAAGAAAAAATTTGTAAGATTAAACTCTAGTGCGGACAACTCAAGAAATCCACCAAAATATTATACATACAAAATTATAATAAAAGTTATAATAAAAACTATTAATGTATCGTATTTTAAGGTTAGGTTTGTCAAGTTTAATATCTAATTTCCAATCCAAGCTCATAAAAAAATAAAAAGTCCAAATTATTTTTTATTTTAACAAAAATTATTGTATTAATATAGCTTTAGTGCGGAAAAGTCATTATATTTGTTTAATTTATAAATTTAAAAAGTTATTGATAAAATAAAAAAAGCAAAACTCGATTGCTGTAGCTCCGACATCCCGTTAAAGCTAGCATATACAACAATTCTTATTATTAATACAATAGTACAAAACAACGATACAGTAGTATCCAAAAGAAAGTGTTGCCTTTGGTAGCTTCATTGATAGATTCTTCTTAAGAGCAGGCCGAAGCAGATTCAATACCGACCGAGAATCGAAAATCCGTTGTTTAATTTTCTCTTACTATACGTAATGAAATACATTAAAATTTTAAATACATTCACGAAATTTATTTCTCTATTGCGTTCGCCAAAAATAATTGAAGAAAATTTTTAAAAATTAAAAATTTTATACTACAGCTGTTTGTTAAACCCTAAGTACTGTTACTTACTTTTTGTTTGAAATATGGTGAATTTTATGAAAAAAAACATCAAGAGGCGCGGCAGCGCCTCGACGGCGAGTTAAGGTACGAATACGAAAACGTCGAGGCGCTCCTCTTATACTTTGAATTAGAGTGTCGAAAATTTTAAAATAGAATCTTTTCAAAATGCATTCATATATTTTATAAATACAAATTGATAATTAAAGATTTTTATTTTATCTTTAATTTAAAAAAAGTTTTATGACGATCGGTTTACTCAATCTCGAGAAAACGTAATCTAAAATTTTAAAGTGTCAATTTCGCGTTATGAAAATTCTTCTTCGTCATCAGCCCTTCAATTTTTGTTTCCAGCCTGTGACGTCACACTTTAATATTGTAGGAGAGCTATGAGCATATTTTTGATGTTTTTCGGCTATAGTATAGTTAGTATGGTGCATGCGGTTTGTATTCGAGTTAGTATATCATGCTATAGTATATATATCGACGGCGAGTCAGGGTACGAATACGGAAATTATTTATACTTATAATTAAAGTAATATTTTCGTATAAACGTATTCTATAATTCTAACATAGTATGATTTTTTTATTATCAACTAAACACTTTCTTGTGAATGATGTTTCGTCGACCCGGAGGTCCTCCGACTCACCTAAACATCATCTACAGGAAATGACAAAAATATATATTTTCTATGATAATACTAGATGTGTTTCCTCGTGGATGATGTTTCGTGATCCTGGCGGCCATCCTGGCCACCTGGACATCATCTCCGGGAAGTGACAAAAAATTTTAAATTATAATACTAGATTCACTTTCTCGAGAATGATGTTTCGTCGACCTGGAGGTCGTCCAGGTCACCTGGACATCATCTCCAAGAAGTGACAAAAAATTTATATATTTCCAATGATAATACTAGATGTGTTTCCTTGTGAATGATGTTTCGTGATCCTGGAGGCCATCCTGGCCACCTGGACATCATCTTCAGGAAGTGACAAAAAAATTTAAATTATAATACTAAATTCACTTTCTCGAGAATGATGTTTCGTCGACCTGGAAGTCGTCCAGGTCACCTGGACATCATCTCCAAGAAGTGACAAAAAATTTTCAATTATAATACTAGATTCACTTTCTCGAGAATGATGTTTTGTCGACCTGGAGGTCATCTAGGTCACCTGGACATCATCTATAGGATGTGACAAAAATTTATATATTTCTAATGATAATACTAGATGTGTTTCCTCGTGGATGATGATTCGTGATCCTGGAGGCCATCCTGGCCACCTGGACATCATCTCCAGGAAGTGACAAAAAATTTTTTAATTTCAATTATAATACTAGATGCACTTTCTGAATGATGTTTCGTCGACCTAGAGGTTGTCTAGGTCACCTGGACATCATCTTCAGGAAGTGACAAAAATGTACGTTAATTTGTAATTAATGTATTCAAGCGTCTACTGAAAAATCGTGTTACGATTAATTAAACATAAATGTTTAATTTAATTAAACATTTCATCAAAATTTGTTCACTTTCTAATTTTTTTTGTTTTAAATATTTAATTTTCTATAATTTCTTTATAAATTTTAAAAAGATTTTTTGTTATATTTTGTATAGTTTTATAGAGTTATACAAAAGTTATATATAATCATTTTCAGATACAAACTATATCCAGTAAACTATATCGAGTACTTCCGTATTTAATTCATTCTTTTTTATATAAAGGAATGAAATTGACATTGATTAATAAGCTCTTCTGTTTCAACTTTTTTAAATAATATAGAATTCATAAAGATACCATTAAACTATTTTTTTATTTTATAATTTTATCAAATTTCTTGAAATTTTTTGAATATTATAACTGTTATTTTTTGTTTTTAATCATTGTTCGAATTGATAAATACTATTTAATCTTTATTATTACTTTTAAAAAAGTATATTTTAGGCGAGTTCAGGTATTGAATAGTATAGTATTCTTTAGAACATTTTTTCTAATCCATTATACAATCATGTGTGTATAAAAAATTGCGCTCGATAACATTTTCTTTAGCAAACAGTATAATTATTTTATATGCGGAAATCCACACAACTTTTAATTCACTACCCAGGCGGAAATCACATTCTGAAATAAAAAATGATAAAAAATAATAACTGATATTAACAATTTAAAATGTCTAGATTTTGGACTGTAATAAAAGTTTAAAATAGTTATTATTTTTTATTTTTTGTTTTAATTTCTTATTATTTTTTATTATTTTATATTAGCTTTTTCAATTTGGAAATCATACGCTAAACCAAACCTAGAATAAAAGTTATTATTAGTTTTTATTTTTTATTATTTTTTATCAGCTTCTGATTGGCTCATTTGGATTTTATTCGGTGCTTTACCAAGCCTAAAAGGGCTTCTACCTAGAAAATATCTAAATCATCTTGCAATGTTTATCTCAGCTTTAAATACTCTTCTACAAGATAGCATATCACCACATGAACTAAAGATTTCAAAAATTTTATTAATAGAATTTGTTTTTTATTTTGGTATATTTTTCGGAGATAAGTATCGTACTACAATGTACATTTACTGTTACATTTAACTGATACTGTCGAGAATTGGGGACCACTATGGGCAAGCAATACTTTTCCCTTCGAAAGCCATAATAAAAATTTACTTGAAATGAAGAAAAATAATTACCACATCGCTAAAGAAATAGTTATTAGACTATTAACTTATCAACAAATTCCACAATTAGAAACGGAAAGCTTTATTTCTCAAGAAACGAAAGATTTTGTTGATCAACTGAACAGTAAAAGATTAAAGGAAGTAGTAAAAATAGGTGATTGTACACTAGTAGGATGTGCAAAACGTCACATTCTAACCAAAAAAGAAATTTCGTGCCTTCGTTTCTTTATAAATATTAATAAAATTACTGAATGTAAAAAATACAATAAAATTATATATCAAAGTTGTAGATACACATCTTGTTATTATTCAAAAGGGAAAAAAACTAATGATTCTATTTTTCAAACGAAAGATAGTAGATTCGGAATCATTAGTTCTATATATTTGATTAAATACGACGATAACTGTGATGTTTATATTTTCTTTAAATTATTAAAACTTGTACCGGTCTCATTTGTTAATGACACTGATGTGAAAGAAGTCATAAATTTAAAAAAATGTTCACTCTTTCATGGCGAAATTCAATGTCTTAAGTATACCATGCTACACCGGCCTTGTATAATAACAAAATGTGATGATGATTATTATTTAAGCTCAATTTTTAAAGGTGCTCTTGGTCGCTGCATTAATTAAGATTTGATAAGTAAATCGTATTATATGTTAGCGTTGAGATTGTAAATACAAAATAAAACTTCTTTTATAATTGTAAAATAAGACTTATGTTTTTATATAAAAGTTTTTATGTAAAAATAAAAATGAAAATTCTTTTTGAATCAATTATATCCTTACCTATCTACTTACTTTCAATAATCAAAAACAATTTTTAACAATTTTTAAAATCTAATGAAAAAATAATTATAACTTTTTTTATCGTTTCCTTCAAGTGAACACCTTTAAAATTCAAAAAATTAATAAAAAAATTAATAAAAATTACTAAAAAATAATATTAATAACTTTTATTTAACGTTGGCTTTATATGTATATATACCTTCCATACCAAAAACGATAAAAAAAAATAATAACTGATAATAACTTTTATTCAACGTTTGCTTTATATGTATACCTCCCATACCGAAAAAGATGATAAAAAATAATAACTAATAATAACTTCTATTAAATTTTATAAATAGAAAATAATTATTAGTAACTCTTAGATTGAAAAAGAAAAAAAAAATAATAACCGATAATAATTTTTACTTACGGTTTACTTTATGCATATACTTACCATGCTGAAAAAGATAATAAAAAATAATAACTGATAATAACTTTTATCAACTGTTATAAATGTAAAATAATTATTAATAACTATTATAAACAGTTATTACAGTCCAAAATCTACACTTTTATAACAAATAATAAAAAATAATAACTTTTTTTTAAAATTATTTTTCGTTGTATATAATTATTATTAGTTATTAACGGCAGATTATTTCCGCTTGGGTAGTGACGAGTCATTTTACAGCTAGTACTGCGTTGCCGCATGATGCACACTATTTAAATTGGCTTTAAGCCTTTCGTGCAATCTTGTGACTCTACTTCTGATGGATTCATTAAATGTGCTATCACGGCGCAGCAAATAATTCCATATAAAATAAATTCTTACATAAGATAAATCACGGTGATTTTTTATATGTAAAAATTAATGTATTATGGAAATATCTACTGCGCCGTTTGTGACACATTTACTAAATCTATCAGAAATAGAGTCACATGATAACATAAGAGATCTGAACCTATTTTAAATAGTGTGCATCACACGACAATCTAATTACAGTTGTAAAGAGACTTTTAAAAAACGTCACGAGAAATTCAAAAGTTTTATAGATTTCCCCATGTATGATAAAATAACATTTTCACTTCTCGGTCGGTAATCAAAACTGCTCCGGCCTACTCTTGAAGGATCTAACCAATCAAGCGATTTTAACAAAATTTTATATAAGTTCAAAAATGAAACGCTACTTATTGAAAAATATTTAGTATATTTCTGTAAAAAAAGTTTCTTTTTTAAGTTTTTTCCTTCTTAAAAAAATGATGAGCCGCCATGTTGAAGCATCTACACGGAGAGAAAAATCAGGTTATTTTCTCATGATAAATTTAACACCTTAAAATTATATGATTCTTCATGTAAGATTCTCATGAAATGAAGTTAATTTAATCAGAATAGCATCTAACTTAAAATGCTATAGGTGCCATATTATTATTACTTGGACGCTCACGGGATTTTCACGTGGAACTCAAGTGAATTTAACGGTGGTAGGGCCGATCTAGTAGCACGGGCTTTGAAAGAGAGAGAGAGAGAGAGAGAGAGAGAGAGAGAGAGAGAGAGAGAGAGAGAGAGAGAGAGAGAGAGAGAGAGAGAGAGAGAGAGAGAGAGAGAGAGAGAGAGAGAGAGAGTAAAGAATATGTGTATATTCGTAGCAGCAGTCAGTTAGAATACACATACTGTGTGAGTAGAGTGGGGGTATGTCGATTTTTATAAGCTAAACCCTTTGGTTACTTTGTTTCTCTCTCTCTCCCTCTCTATCTCCTTTCAAAGTCCGTGCTACTGGTCAGCCGCACCACTGATGAATTCACTCGAGTGCCACGTGAAAATCCGGTGGGCCTCAAGTAATTTTAACATGATGCACCGCCATCTATTAAAAACATGGATATCATCTAAAAATCACTTGTTTCTTCGATAATATTAGGTGAAAAAATATCGTGTGATAATCACTTGAAATTTTATGGGATAATAACCTGATTTTTCTCTCCGTGTAAAGATCGAATCCTGATTGGTCGATATTGAATAGGCGCCAAAAATTAAATTTTAAAGGGTTTAGATTTTTTAAATAAATAAAAATTAATTTCTAGGCATGGTTTTTTAAATATAATAGAAGTAACTAAATTAAAATAGAATAAGAATATTTTATTTTAAACCAAGCAATATTATTTATGTATATAACCAATGTATAGTTTAATGATAAAATATATAACTATGAGCACAAGCAAGGTGACTACCTTTTATTTAAAAATTCCAGTAAAATTGTAAAGACATCAAATAATATAACAATTCAGATGAGTAATTTATTCATTTATTGCATAAGTATTGCTTAATGCAGGTACAATATGTATATATTTTTAATTGTTTTTCATTTAAAAATAAGTACAGTAACAGCAATTAATGAAGGTTTGAGGTTATGAAGGTTTGAGGTTATGAAAGTTTTATTATTCTATATTTCTATTACTCAGATTAAAAATCATCAAAGTACCAAAAAAAGTAATATATTTAACTAATGTTTTAAAGATAAATTTGTGCACATTTTAATAAGGTTAGAATGAATCAAGATCAAAATTTACTGATAACAATGGATGATACAATTGACGAACAAACTGTATGTCTATTTTTAATGAAAATTTAAAGAATCTACTTATACGCGTGTGCTATTTCATAATATACAATACTATTTAGTTAAACTTATTATATTAAATATTAATACATAAATAAATAGAAGTATAAAATGTGTGTTTTCAGTAAATGTAGTTTGAAAATAATTTGCACACTGATAAAAGTATGACTACGATAGGCAGCTTTGTTATAGATTAACATATAAAATTTGTATCACAGTTTACGAACAAGCTATATGTCTATTTTTAATGAAAATTTGAATAATTTACTTATTCATTTTATATAAGTGTGCTATTTTATGATATACGATGAATTAATATTTAATATAATGTATTTAACTGAATAGTTTGCTTATACGAGTGAGTTATTTTATTATATACATTACTATTTAACTAAATATTAATACATGAAATAAAAAAATGGAAAAACAATTTATGTTTTAATGAATAAAGCTTAAAAATAATTAACATACTGATAAAATTATAACTATAGTAAGCATCCTTTTTATATATTTGTATATATAAAATTTGCATTACAGTTGACAAACAAGCCATATGACTATATTTTCAATAAAAATTTGAATATTTACTAATATAGGTGTGTTATATTTTATAATATAAAATGAATTAATATTTAATATAATATATTTAACTGATTAGTTTACTTATACATATGGGTTATTTTATAATATACAGACATAAGCTGAAATAACTTGGGCGCCTATGCACTTTCTACTCAACTGTAGTTATTTGAGCTATCAGACCTGAGTTTCAGTCTGAAAAAAAATCAGATTTAAATGTAATTGATAATTTTTTGTTATTATAATATTAACTAATAAAACTTCTTCTTAGCTTAAATATACATTAAATAAAAAAGTTTGATCCATGAATAGTTTTAAAAACCCTTATCTGATGCTTAAAATCCTTTTGATTAGTTAAAAACTTGATTTTGTTTATTTAATAACACTATTTAAAATGAAATAATGTTGTATGTGTATCATGTCTTAAGATTTATGAGTTATAAATATATTTTAATACACTTCTACTTTCTCATAAAGAAAACATTGTATCAATAAAAAAATTTGTTCTATTTTTTTATTAATTTGTACATATTCAGACTCGTGGAAAAAAGTGGTTTCCACCCTGTTAAAAAAAATCAGGCGAGAAATCACCTGATTTCTTAGGTGATTTATCATGCCAAAATCTCATGTAATGATCTCTCACCTGATTTTTTTTTGTAGGGCAGAAAATGTCTGTATGTATGTGTGTGTGTATGTATTCATTATGTCAATTAGATCTCGAAAAGTACTCGACAGATTTCCTTCAAATTTTGCATACAATTTATTTTTTTGTCTAACTGGTACGGAAGCTATTGAAAACTGGTTTTCTTGGCATAGTTTTAATTTTAGAACAATTTAAAACATTTTTTTTCAATTCTAATTTTTAATTTTTTTTTGTATTTTACTTTAAGTACTCGATGGATTTGCTCTAAAATTTGCTTGGAAATTATTTGCGACTACCAAAAGAAAAACTTCTGAAAACTGATGGGTGGGGCTCGAACATTAGAATGTTTTTTATTTAATTAACATTTATTTAGAAGTTTATATAAATTATGTGCATATCAAGACTGTTCATTTATTCATTTTAGAATTTTCGTATTTTCAGCGACTGAAGTAACGAAAATAACTAATGCGAGTAAAGCATTTTAGAATATTCACTTTATCGAAATAAGAAGTAGCAAAATAAATGTACGTCTAAATTTAGAATAAATTATATCAAGATTTCGAAAGAACTCTAAATATTTTAATCGAATAATTTGAGATCACTACTACTTTTTGAAATCATGAAAATTCATTATTACTTTATTCTAAATTATGGAATACGCTATTCGTAATTGTGGCACTCTAAATAAATATTCATTAAATAAAAAACATTCTAATGTTCGAGCCCCACCCAAACTGATTTTCTTAGCGTGGTTTTAATTTTAGATAATTTTGTAAAATTTGAAAAAAAAAATTCATTTTTCTTTTATTTTACGTAAATTACTCTATAGATTTGCCCCAAAATTCGCACGCAAGTTATCCGCTATTGTCAGAAGAAAAAAATTTTTTAAAATTAATTTTCTTAGCGCAGTTTTAATTTTAGAGCATTTTGAAAATTTTGAAAAAATTTTTATTTGAAACCACTTTTTTTGACTCCCGGAGTCTAAATATGTAAAAATTAACGAAAAAATAGAAAAAATTTTTTCACCGATACAATAATTTTTCTTTGAGAAAGCAAAATGAAATCAAAATACTCTAACACAATGAGCTCTATGAGAAAGCATTACACCAAAGCACTTGGCAGCGTTTTTGTAAATGCAAGTTCAAATAAATGTAATAGATATATTTATTATTACCTATAATGCGGTTATGAAGTAGCTAAGTAAAGTCATTTATTTAATAGTCATTAAATATATAAAGATGGAAAAGATGCTTTTGTAATTTTAAATAATGAGGGATTTTTAAACTCTTATTACCAATAATAGTATTTAAAAATTTAATTTACTGCAATATTTAATTTAATTTAATGCTATCCAAACTAAAGATGTAACGCATATAATAATTAGTGGAAACAATTTTATATGAATGAGTTGAAACAAAATTTAATGCAAGTAAAAAATAAAATGTTTTTTTCGTGAAAAACTTTTTGATTCTTTATTGCAAAATTTATATTATTTTCATACATTATTTTAAAACTCGGAAATTGATAGTGATGAAAATAAATAATGAATCAGATGAAATGTTTCTTCTAGAATATTTAAATTCTTTTAATCCTTCCAGTAAATTTCATTTGAGAGAAAAATTTATTGTAATGCTTATAAGAAATATAAGTATTAATAAAGGTTCATGCAATAGTGCGAGATTGCAAATTTTAGAATTTTCTAATCATTTATTAAAATGTAAAATTTTGACGGGTGATATAAAATAATATTTTTCCAAACCGTAGTAGATTATATTGTGAAAATGAATATTCCTTTTACATTTAAAAGAACGTAATTTTCATGTGAATTATCTTTTGCTATGACGATTAGTAAATTACGTGGACAAACGTTTGATAATATAATTATTGTTTTAAGGAACTGAACATGGTTAAAAACAATTGTGTAGTCTGTTAACTTTTATTTTCTGTTACTAAATTGTCTGTTGAAGTAACAAACAAGGATGTGACGATTTAACAGACTTTATGTCAGTTGATTCTAAAATTGTCCGTAACAAACGACTAAAATAGATAGTCCAGGGGCAAACTACATAAGTCTTGGTCGATCGAGGTCCTCAATTCTACCCAGGTTTTTTTATGTATTTTTGACCTGCTGAATCCGAATTTTTTGGGTGGAATGTCTGAAAATGGCGCATTTAATAATTATTAACAATTTTCATAAACAAATTATAAAAGTGCACTTAAAAAAAAAATTTTATCATATTTTTTTAGTTCATTTTGAGTAAAAAAGGTTCTCATGAACATATTGCTAAAATGCACTGAATCGGCAGAAAACAAATTGCAAAGTTTGAAAAACGCGATTTTTTATAAATACGGTCGCTAACTACTGTAATCTTTAAGTTTATATTTTAACAAACAATTTAAGCTATTGTGAGTTAAAATGAAATCAGTAGAAGCTGAGCTATAGGCTGTCGAAGTTTTGAAAAATCGCGTTTTTTCAAACTGCGATTTTTTTTTGCCGATTCAGTTCATTTTAGCAATACGTTCATGAGAACCTTTTTTACTCAAAATGACCTAAAAAATATCATAATTTTTTTTTTCGAAAAAACGTATTATTATAATTTGTTTATAAAAATTGTTAATAATTATTAAAATTATATCATTGTAAATGTCACGAAAGCTATTCATTAGACAACGAATATCATATTATAAACGAATATAATATTGTATAAGATACAATAAAAAACGTTCTTTCTAATATTTCTTGAGTTCTTGTACATTTATTAATTTAAGGAGTCTCATATGTCAGCTATAGTTTGTTGTTCATAAAAATTAAAAGTTTAAAGAACTCTTCAAAATTTTGATAAAAATTAATTTATACCTAGAAAAAAATTTCTGCAAATTTTCAAATAGTCTTATCAACTAATTTTTTTATATGTGCTCACTCGAAGTCCGCGTGTTTTGTATCTCATAGTAGTAAAAAGATAAACTTTAAGTGAGCATAAATAATAAAATCAGTCGATAAGTCTAACTAAAAATTTGCAGAGATTTTTTTCCAGGTATAAATTAATGTTTTTCAAAATATTGAAGAATTTTTTAAACTTTTGATTATTATGAACAACAAACTATAGCAAACTATAGCTAGCACATGAGACTCCTTAAACGTGAATTTAAAAAAATAAAACTATATATAAAACGTGTATGTATGTGTACGGAAAACAAGTCCAAAAAAAGTTTTAGTACATTGAGAGACAATGTCTGTAATTTATAAGTAAAATTTTAACAGACATTTGTTTGTTAAATCCTTTAAAGACATTTTGTTTGTTAAAGTAACACACATTTTTGTCTATTAACTGGTTTTAACAGACTTTGTCTTTGATATTTCTAACCGTGAATAAACTAATAGCAGCAGCTGTTTCAATTTTTCTTTATTTCTATAAGAGAAAAAACGACTTTTCTCCTCTATTTTTTAGAGAGGCCACTCCAGGTGCTAAAACATAAAATTTAATAACAACTGATAACAGTTTCTTAATGATTAAAAATTTCTAAATTCATCAACAATACATTAAAAAAACATCACCTAAAACAATACGTTTTAGGCGTAACAATAAAAATAAAAAATGAAACTTACAAGTATTAAACATGTGAACTATTTTTGTTTTATAAAAATGTATAATAATAGATATTTCTATTAATAATAAAAATTTACGCAATCTAATATGCGTCGTCATGATCTACGTGACATTATGAAGTATAAGTTATTTCAACGAATATAGACGCTGATAGAAACGTACATGGGAAATTTCTGCCAAAAATGAGTTGGTTCTGTTACCCAGCTACTTGGGGACGCCATCAAATCCCATGTATTTTTATATCTATGTAAATCATATATATAGCACATTTTTCATATGTATAGATATACAAACAATGTTGAAGTGTTACCCAGGCTTTCGGACGAAAAATGTAACCCAGAAGAATCCTTCTATAAGCGTCTATCTTCTTTGGTTATACAAATCTTTAACATAGGTAATTTAGGTGAGTTACGTATGTACAAAGTGACTAGCAAGTGTTTTCTTTTATGTACTTGGTATTTGATTCAAGATTTTGACTCACATGAATGAATTTGATTTAATTATATTTAATCTAATTTAACAATTATTGCGTTTTATTGTAAATAATTTATTCTTGAAACCGTTTTATCAAAAAAATTAATTTCTTTTTAATAATTCAACTATGTATTTATTATATACGTTGTTTAATTTTTGAGTGTCGTGTATTATTGCAATTTTCATATTTTTTAATATGTATCATTTCTGATAGCAATCTTTTTTGATAGTTGCATTCAATGTCTAATATGTTTGAGGTTCCTATGTTTGTATCAAAGCTATGGCTAGAATTTTTTCAGTGTGTAACCAACGCAGATTTGTCTCTATTATGTTTCAAATCACTTATATGTTGTAAATAAAGAAAAATTGAAACAGATACTGCTATTAGTTTATTCAGTTGCTTAAAAAAAATTTTAGCTGTTGTTAGCTGTTTAAAAGAATAATATAATTATTGATTGATGAAGAGAAGTTTTTGATCATGGTCAGTTGTATGCTGCGGTATCTAGAGTTTGATCTTATATCCTACATGCCAAAAAACTAATACAAATATTGAAAATTATGTATGTAAAAAATTATATTAAAAATTTCTTTTAATTTAATTTTTTAATTTTTTGATGACATATTAAAGGCACTTTGTACTGTTTGATTTTAAGGTTCATAATTTTAGTTTTTATTTAAAATTAATTTTTGATAGATGACCACTCATCATTTTTTTAAAAACAATAAAATTGCTACTAAAATAATTTCGTTTATTAAAATTACTTATCATGTTTATAGATGTTATTATATCCATAGTTGACCCTGGAGTATAAATTTGTTGCGCGCTTCGCGCGCATGAATGTAGCTAGTGTATTAAAATTTTTCATTTTCATAACATAAATGTTTTAATTCTGTTTATTAATAATATTGCATAGTGGAGAATCAACGTACATTATCGTAAAGAAAAATGACTTAGACAAATATTATATCTATAAAAAGTGATAAATAGATCAAATAGAAATAAAAATAAAATATATTGGTCACTTACACATAGTTAAGGTATTACTGTTAATAATACAGTATTGACAGTACTTACATAACTAATCAAATAAGTCCTTTAATATATTTAATTATAAATTAAAAATTTATAAACACCACTTTATATTTAAATTGTATAATATACTTATAAAGAAGAATAAATTAATTTTAAGAAAGCTAGACGCAGCGGTTTTTAAAAAAATGCTGCGACGATTCAAAAATCGCGCTAGACATAGTTCATATGCTCAGTCGCTACGAGGCGCTACTCCCGCAACGGGAATAGCGAGTTCCGTAGCATATATAAGTAAGCCGTCAAGCCAGCCAGCGGACTCTCTCCCCTCTCTCTATGTAGAGAAGTTATGCTTTACATAGTGAGAGCTCTCCTACGTGTTTCAATGTGCATAAGGGGGATTCCTATACACATTGCAGACCGTTCTTACCTGGGCTTAGCTTGACTAAGTTTTTCCATCTATTTCCAGCAACTATGTATAAGGGGGTTTCCTATACATAGTTTCCTATCTCTTACCTCCACCTTTTCGGTCGAGGTAGTTCCTCCGCCGGTCGATGGAGTTTCCACGACCAGCTCATCTTCTCTTTGTCTACCCTGAGGCTTGGAGGTAGCATCATCATGTCTTCCTGCGACACTGACCTGCTTCCAGTCTATACCGGGTATCATCGAGACACTGCTTGTATTATCTGCCGCCGGTAAAGTAGATTCCGACCGTAACCGCCGTCGATAATATCGTAGCCTGTATATAGTTTATTATCTTTCCTTTATTAAGAATAAGATTGTTAAAAACCGCGTCACCGGTAAAAATGAATACCGACCGCCAGAAAGAGATCAATTAAATCTCGTAACCTGTAAATAGTCTACCTTTCTTTTACTATTAGTTTGTAACCGATACCGTTCGGAATTTATTATTAAGTATAATTTTGTTAAACCGCATTACCGGTAGAAATAATACCAACCGCCTAAAGATACAATTTGATCTTAGTATTATTTGATTATTCATAATTTTACGTACCGCCGTTTCCGGCCGATTTTCCGAGATTATCATTAGATTAATTAACCTTGTATTAGTTTTAAGTTAACTCAATAAATGCAAAGAATATTTATTGTGAAAAATATAAAATGCACGACTCATATTCATTTACCAGTTCCGCTAAACCTGTCCTGTAAATCCGCCCCGTCATTTACCGCTTTCGTTTTAAGATTTGTTATTTCATCAATTTAATTTTTATTTAAACGCAATACTAAATTTCTTTTTCCTTTAATTACAGTTAACTTTTCATTCTTAAACTCATTTTTATTTTTATTATTAAATTCAGTAATTTCAATTTAGTTTATAAGTTTTGAACTTTGGCTTATTCGAACCTCCGACCGACCATCTTCCAGCATCAACCCTCAGGTAAAAGTAAAAGTCTGATGCCGCCGACGTCAACGAGTTGTCTACGGCAACCGCCCGAAAAGCCAAACATTACAATGCATCAGCCTGCAAAAATAAAAATTTATTTTTAGTCCTATTTTTTGGCATTTTTTCTCAGAAATATTTCTTAATTATAATACCTTAAAGTAAATAAAAAAATCCCTAATTTCAAAATACTTATTTTATCGTCACGCTTAGGCACTGGCCGAGGCCAGACGTGTTTACTGTTAGCTCCGACATACCGTCTGCTTAGGTATAAGTTGGTTCTCTTGACCGGCTTAGACGATTTTACCCAAAGTTTTTAAATATTTGTAAAACTCGGCTATTTTCCGATTTATTAGTTGAGTGAATACGTGTTTTTTCTTTATTTTTTTCTTTGCATTGTGTGAGTCGTGAAAATGATTATTCCCTCAGCACCTGGGAGACAGTTTCAGGAGATGGCTTCAGTACCTGGAGATCTGTCTCAAATTAGTGGAATTTTATTGCTTAATTCCAAAGATTTTGCTTCAAGTTACGCGGATGCCATACAAGGTCAAAAAGTCCTCGAACGAGAACAGGGTTTGGTCATGATGTGCGTAGAGGATTTGACCTTGACTGACGAAACTCGTGCCATTGGCGAAAAAATTGGCCCGGAAAATGTTCTGTTTTCGATTAAATCTTCTAAGAATCGCATCGTCCTGTATTTAACAAATAAATCTATTGTCGATGATTTAACGGGAAATTCCGATCCCATTATAATCAAAGAGAAAACCGTGTATATAAGGCCTCTAGTAGCCAAATACAAAAAAAATTATTTTCTTAAATGTTTTGCCAGTGATCCCGGGAAAATTATTAGAGGCTATATTAGATAAATTGGATGTTAACCGTAACTCGCAAGTCACATATATCAAAGTAAACATTGACGACGTCAAATACAAATATTTTTTCAGTGACAGAAGACAAGTTTACGTCAAGACAGACGATATACCAAACATTCCCAACATATTTAAGCTTAAACACGGAGACATAAATTACTTCATTTATGCTGCTACTGACTCGCTAAAGTGCTTCAATAGTAAACTAGAAGGGCACATAGCTAAGAACTGTCCACAAACAATGAACGACAACATCGGCCCAACTCCATCCGGCAGTGATAGCCAAGTTAATACTCAAAAATCAAACAACTTAGATAAATTGAATCAAGTGAATACACAAGAAGAAAAAAGTGTTTTTAAGGTAGTTCTATCGTCACTCTCTAGTCAATGTAGAGATAAGAAAAAATATTCATATATATGTATGAAATGCATTTTAAATTGTTCAAAAAATTTTTTAATATTTTTAACAGTTTCATTAAACTGGGATTATTTATGATAGGAAATCATCAAAGATTTTTGCAGACATTGATTTGACTAAAATTCAAATAGGTTAACGACTTTTGACATATAATAACACGTATTTTGACTTTCAAAACATTCGATTTCCAAACTAACCTACATTTTACCACATTTTACGCATTTTAGTAATCAATATCTCAATATTTTACACGTAAGTATATGCTAATCACGATAATGTATATGCTGATGAATCTTTTTTCAAATTTAAATATCGAAACTATTGAATTTTTGTTTTTCAAACGTCTATTAGATCGAAATCAATAAAAATTCTTTCTTTTACTGATTCCCGGCGTAAGTTTCTCATAAGAACCCATGTTAAAGTACTAAATTTCAGTAATTATTTTTATAAAATTTTACACGATAAGCAGCATTGAAACTTCGCAAATATTTTAATTACATGCAAAACTATAATTCTACCATGCAAGAATTTTATTTTTGAATCATTCAAAAAATGATAGAACTACCTTAAGCACCCTCTGTCAACAATAGATAGCGTAGCATCATCTTAAACGGCATCATCAATCATCACACAAAACTTCAAGGTAATAAATATTTCCGAATAAAAAAGGACACTGAATCATAAAAAATGGAAAATTAAAATTAGTTTGAAAGAGAGGTTGAACCAAATTGAGGAGGCACTTTTACCTTGTGAAAACATCTTTGAGGATCCTCAACACAATGCTTAAGTCAGCTACGAACGATTTCTAAGCTTTCTAAAAAAACACGTATCAAAACCCTAACATTTTTGATAAAGCAAAAAAAATAACAGATAAAAACACGGATATTATTATTTATTATAGATATAGTATATCCTCTCATTACTATCAGATCAGTCAAATCTAAATTGACTACAACTAAAAGAAAGCTCACACTAAATAATTTTGAAGAGGAAACACATAGCATTAGTGATAGCAGTGATTTAAAAAGTGATCACGATAAACATGAACATGATAGCACATCTAAATAAATCATCTAGTTCATTATAATAATAATCATAGATAAAACACGCAAAAAAATCACAAATCACTTCGTGTTCTCTTTTGGTATGCACGAAGCATTAATAAACGCAAAATGATTCTACCTATCTACTCATAGACATAAATTTATTCTTGTGTGTTGAATCATGGCTACAGGATTCACCAAATTCAGGTTCAGCAGATAAACACCAATCCACATTCGCACTAGGCTTTGTTCAAGTGCAGAAGAATCGGGTCCACTCAAAAGTAGGTGGTATTTTAATAGTGGTGAAGGAGGACATCGTTTTTAAGAAGCTTATATAAACTCCCCAGACCCTAGTGTTAAACTGTGTAGAATAAGTTCGACTAATACAATCCCGTCAATGGACATTGTTGTTTGTTACCGAGCTCTAGGTATCCTCTCGCAACAAACTTATGACTGTACTATCTCAACTATAGATATTAATACACCATGTTCACTGATATGAGACTTTAATGCAAATAATGTCCTTTGGAATTGCTCAAAAACAGACATAAACGGTGAAAGGTTAGCACTTACAAGGAGAGTATTTAACCTTCGGGTCACCGTTTTTGCTCAAATTTTGGGAATGTTTTTTGGATGCAGAAATATGAAGAAAGCCAAAATTTTAGAGGCCAACGCTCAATATTTCCCTAGTTACAGGCTATTAAAAAAAATCACTAAAAAAGTTACTAGATTTTCAAACGCTTATAGTTCCTCAGCATTATTAGCTAGAAGCTTAAATCTTTTTTTAAATGAAAGTTGAGCTAAAATCCTTTCGAAATAGTAGTTATAGCATATCGAAATATTATTTTTTTCCAAAGTTATAGCGTAATAAAGATTGAACCCAATTTTAGCTTTTATTATTAATTAATGTTTTAAACAAAAAATTCAGGTCCAATCTTTATTACGCTCTAAATTTGGGAAAAATAATATTTTGAGATGCTATAGGTGCTATTTCGAAAGGATTTAAGCTCAGCTTTCATTTAAAAAAAGGTATAAGCTTCTAGCTAACAATAATGAAATACTATAAGCGTTTGAAAATCTAGTGACTTTTTTAGTGATTTTATTCAATGGCCTGTAATTAAGGAAATATTGAGCATTGGCCTCTAAAATTTTAGCTTCCTTCATGTTTCTGCATCTAGTAAACATTCCCAAAATTTGAGCAAAATTGGTGACCCGAAGGTGAAACACTCTCCTTGTTAGTATTGACAATGGCAATTTATTTTTACACAATTGTGATTCCTCAACTTATTGTAACCATTCTAATATCAACCTTGTTTTTTCTTCTTTAAACCTAGCTGATAGAGTCATAACGGAAGTGGAAAAGAAAACCCTAGGCTCCGATCATTATCCTATTTATTGCTACATTGATTTGGATGAAAACATTTATAAAAAAATCGTGTAAGATTAAATCCAAACGTACGAACTGGATACAATTTTCAGAGGAACTTGACGCTAAATTGTCAATATTTATGTCCAAACAGATATCAAATACGAAATGTTTATTGATTCTGTAACTAGCGCTCTTATCAATAGTACTCCAAAAAAAAACCGATCGAGCTACAAAAATTCAAAGACCCGGTACCGTGATGGGACGAAGAGTGTTATAAAATACAAAAACTTAAAAAAGCGACCTTAAAAAGTGGAGTTATAGCAAAACAGTAACAGACCGAATAGCGTGCAATAGATTATAGTATATTGTGTAACGAGTAAGGTTTAGTTGACTATTGCGCACGAGGGCAAGCTGGCGCACGAGCGTAGCGAGTAGCGCCATTGCCCGAGTGGCGCAATAGTCAACTAAACCGAACGAAATTCACATACTATTTTTTCTCATAAGTGCTGGGTGTAAGAGAGAGAGAGAGAGTGACATGTTAGGGCGCGGAAAGGGGGGGTTGGGGGGGCGAAGCCCCCCCCATTTAAAAAAATTAATATGTAAATAAAAAAAAAACATTTTATATAAATATTATTTTTTGCATCGCCAACAACTTTCATCAAGAAGCTAGCACACAAATGACTCGTACATAGAAACTCGTGCACGTTCTAGCGTGTTTTGTTTCCTTTCGGTATAGCATTCTCTTACTTTCTCTCTCTCCTATCATCTTCGCCCGCGCGACGCTACTTATGCATATACAAAACAAAATCGTGGTTTTCTTTTTTTCATTAATTAACGGATTTGCGTGACGTTATTTTTTATAACCTAACGCTTTTTACTCAAACACACGCTTCAAAGACAAAACACACGCGGCGCGCTATTAGCTACTTACCACCCCGAAAACGCATGCGCTATAGGCCACTTACCCAGCAAGTATGAGAAAAAATTGCTTAGCAACAAAAATCTTTAAAAACAAAAAAAAAAAAAGAAAAATTTAAAGAGTTTACTGAATCTATGAATTTTGATGTAAATAAAAATTACGTTTGGAACACTTGTGAAGTTTTGAAAAATAAATGGACAAAGATTCAACCTACTAATGTAAACTGTAATTTACAAAATTCGAAAATATTAACTTCGCTATTAATAAAATCTGACCACCATGGTGTGAAACAGACCCTGAACATATCTCAGATTGTTATCATGATTATAAGCAATTTTTTATGTATCTTTAGATTTTGCAGAATTAAATTCAGCTTTAGACTATAGAAAAAACAAATCAACAGCCGGACTTGATGGTCTCGATTATGAAGCGATCAAAAAATCTACCTATAAAATACAAATTACTTATGCTTGACATTTTTAATGAAATGTACTTTTATGACTGATACCCCAAGTCCTGGCTTCAGTCTTTCATCCTATTTATCGACAAACCTAACAACAAAGGTATAAGACTGATCTCTCCGACGGCAAGTTTAGGCAAGCTCTTTGAATCGCTAGTCAAAAACCGTTTACAATGGTATTGCGAATTTTATAATATTATATCAAACAGCTAATCATGTTTCAGAAAAGGCCGGTCTTGCTCTAACAACTTCGCAATTCTTACTTTAGAGACATACCAAGCTCTTTCAAATGATTAAGAATTGTTAGCCCTTTTTCTTGACGTTGACTCCGCTTATGATAATGCCAACAATGATGTCGTATTAGTAAAACTAGCATTAATCGGATCTTTAAAATCTCTAGTCAAATTTATCAAATTTATTACAAACAGAAGAACTATCTTTGCTGATACTCTTAAAGACGAGTTTAGATACAGTTGTAAGGCAGTGCCCCAAGGCGGTGTACTAAGTCCACTCTTATATCTTATTTAAGTTAAGGACATCAATGTTGGCGTTCCAAAAAGTGTTACAGTCACAAAATTTATCGATGATATGAATGCCTTCTGTAGCTATAATAGTTCTTTAAATTCTAAGATCATATTAAAAAAAACAATCAACACATTAAGCGCCAGTTTAGCGATATCAGGACTCTCGCTCGAACCCGAAAAAAGCGTTTATATTCACTTTAACAATAGAGGCATAACACCGGGTGATTCAGTAATTAAAGTCAATAATATCTGAATAAAATCTAGTGAATCGACCCACTTTCTGGGTATAACTTTTGATTATTAATTAACGTCCGTTGCTCGTGTGAATAAGTTAAAACATGAGTGTAGCAAGAGGGCAAACATTATAAAATTTTTATGCGAATTGAAATGGGGAGCTCACCCCACTACCTTGTTTATCTTATATAAAAGTTTTGTTCGCTTTTTAATTGACTACGGAAGTTACATATTTTTTACTAAAAATAAAAACCTAGCAGGCTCCCGGGAAAAAATTCAATATAGTTGCATTAGAATAATTATGGACTATCACAAGACATCACCTACAAACGTTATATTAGCAGAGTCAAAATTTCAGTCAATTTTAGAGCAAACAAAATATCTCTGCCATTGCTACTTAGTGAAGGTTGTATCCAACTCTAATTTACTGATCGCAAATATTGTTAATCATATATTTAAAAACACAAGGGACGTCAACTTTCAGAACACAGATTCTCGGTTATTAAACTATTACGTTAATATTGTCATCGATTTAAACATTAAAACATATAAAAACTTTCCGCTTTATTGTCTTGACTACAAAATTCCCATCACTAGCATAAATTTTAATCATGAATCAGGTAATAATCTAAAATTAAGCTCTTAACCTAACGAACTTGTAAATAATTTTATAAACCAAACTAACTCAATTGCGATGTGTACAGATGGTAGTAAGGGTTTAGATAGGTCAGTGGGATCTGCCTGTCACTTCTCAGCTGAAAATATCGATTCTGGATTTTTATTCAAATCTTCCGCCTCAGTGTTCACAGCTGAGTTTGCAGCAATTTCCAAAGCATTATAATTAATCAGCCATAGTGACAATGTGAACTTTTCCATTATAACTGATCGCTTAGCGCTCTTCAAGCATTAAACTCACAAGGAGAGTGTCAGGGTATTGGGACGCAGATTTTGCTCAAATTTCGAAAGATGATTTTGGATATAAAAACATGGAAAAAGCTAAGTTACTAGTCTCTCACGCTCAATATTTCCCTAGTTACAGACGATCGAAGAAAATCATTATAAAAGTTACTAGATTTTCAAATGTTTATAGTTCTTCAGCACTAATAGCTAGAAGCTTAAAACTTTTTGAAATGAAAGCTGAGTTAAAATCCTTTCGAAACAGTAGTTACAGCATATAAAAATATTATTTTTCTCCAAAATTATAAAGCAATGAAAATTGGGCCTAAAATTCCTCTTTATAACATTAATTAATAACTAGCAAAAAATACCTTGCTCCTAACGTCGCTCGGTTGAATTTTCATATATTATATTATTATGTATAAATTAGCCAATTTTAAAATAAAAAAGAATCGACGCAACTTATGAATTGTGATATTGTAGTTTTGTACTAAATTAAATTTTTCTATTTTTATAAAAAAGATTAATTAAAGTTACAATGTGCATAAAAATTGTTTAAATACAAATTATATCATGATGAATTAAGAATTTGTTCTACTAAATTGCATTTGAATCAATAAAAAAATATAATAGTAACTTTTTCTTTTTAATCACGTGTTTCAATCACGAACCATGAAATAATCGAAAACAGTTTTTGACGTTTACTAGAACTAACAACTGCACGGAGAAAAGAAAGTATTGTTAAAAAAGGTTCTAAATCAAGTATATCTAATTTATGTATTAAGGTACTTAAAAAAAAAGTGACGATATAATTTCAATTAGTACTATAGCTTGAATTTTAGGGACCAATGTTGGTACTATTATATTATGAAGTAAGAGCATAAATTTGCGATGCTTACTGCCTTTTTTTTGGTATTAAGACTGATCTTTTACCTACTCGATTCAAGGGCAATATTTCGCAGAAAAAGCAATTATTAACCTCTTTTCGTGCGGCTTTTCCTGTTACTAAAATTGAAAATGATTAAATATAGAATTATTTATATAATATATAAAACTCTTTAAAATTACTAATGATTAATATTTAAATTCGTGATATTCATGGATTAAAACGATACATGTTTAACTTCCATATTCCGTTTTAAAATAGTTACTTTTAAGTTTTAAATTAATGATTAGAAATTTAAAATTGATATATATATTATATGATTTACATTATATTTATCAACTGTTGAAAATCGTTACACAATTTATTGGGTTTCACGTTAACAGGTATTAATTATATTGAAGTTTTTCGCTCCTAACGTCGCTTAATTGAATTTTCTTTTATTATATTATTATGTATAAATGACTAATTTTAAGTAAATAAGAATTAATTAATTTAATTTTGAGTACTGAATAAAATTGAAAATAATTTGATGAAACATAATATAAAAATATATGTACACATGTGCTTGAAGTAAAAAAGCGTATAATTTATTTCAAGTGACTATTTCTCACTCTACTTCCGTTAGAAAAACAAAGATAGTACGATATTTGATGTAAATAAACTAAGAACTGGGTACTGAGTTACAACTATAATTTCCAGACCTCAATATATGACCATGAATTTGAATTATGAAATTAATTTATAAGTGAAACATGCTTAAAAGAAATTCGTGTTGATTTCTAATAAATATATCTTCACAAATGTATTTTATATATATGAAATACGAAATTTAAATAGAAAAAATCATAAGATTAAAATACAACATTTTAGTTAATTTTAAATTCGAATATTTCGGAATAAAAAAATAAATATTTGCAATTATTTAACAATCCTTTTTGCATCTAATATAAAAATTTAATGAGATACAAATATTACAAAGTGTATGTATCACAAGTAAGGTTTGCATATCATAAATATTATAATTTTTAGAAAATTCTTGATATTAATAGATTATTAATTTGGAAAATTTAATATTTTTTTATTGATGACAAGTAACTTTTCAAAAATAGTTAAAATAATACTTTAAATGTCAATCAAATAACATTTTCATCAAAATAAATTTCAACGCTATAATTATTAAAATAAACATTTTTATTTAACTACAATCTATTGTGATAATTATTTTTTTAATATATATGTATTAAAAAAATAATAATTTTATTTGATGAACAGTTATATAAATATTATATATTTATAATTGTATAACTAAATTTATTAAATTAAAATTGTATTCAGTTATCATTCAGAGAATGTGGTATTTAAATTAGTTTTCATGAAAATATATTATTTAAAAAGTTACTTGTTAACAATTTTTTATAAATAACATACATTTAACCTTAATTACATTTTTATTTGTACACGTGTTTATATTTAAATGAATTGTGATTTATATAAAAATTGTTCGCAATTCATTTCATTGAAGCAATAATATTTTTAATAATAGAAACATTAATTTTTAAAAAATTTCAAATTACCTCATTTAAAAAATTATAATTACATGATATAAAAATATTTTTTTAAATATCGTTTGAACATAAATTTTATGAAATACAATTTAAAAAAAATATTTATTAGATATTAAATTATTTTAATAGTCATTATAAAGATAGGACAATATATAAAATATGAATAAATGTTTCTGATTATGTCTATAATTATGCATTTATATGTATAAACTGTCTAGATAGAAGTAGAATTTCCCCTAAAAAAGTAAACATTTCAAAAGAAAATTTACTTATTATTTGCGAAACATTTATTATGAATGCGGAAAAAAATAATATTCTGTAATATCACTCTATAATTTGTATTAAATATGATACAAATCATTAAAAGTACAATTATTTCATTATGTTAAATTTGTTGTCAAAGTTTGATTATATTTTACTATAAAAAGATAAAAAAATTAACTGTCTTTCCATTCTATTGCTGAATTTCCATGAAAGGAATGTATTAACTTGTAGTATGTCTCGAGATGATTATTTATTTGAATTTTTAAATTATTCCAATCATTAGTTTTCAAGATATTTAAATTTCTGATTCCAAATGGAAAAATTTTAGTAAATAATATTGGAACCCAAACTTCTCAATAACTAATGAATAGATTTATGTAAAAATTTAACTGAATAATCTTCGTGATACATACTGTATGTTAATGCATCTATCTATTCAAAATTTTAAAATACAATGGAAATATAATCAATATTTATGGGTGGAAGTGTGCTGTCCATTTTACATCTCCTTAAGAGGCGGCCGTATAGCTCTGTCCCTGTCTAATCTAAATTTTCGTTATTATGAATAAATTAAATATTGTTATACAAAAGTAAGGATATAGCCCAATGGATTTCAGGATGAGCAAACGATCCTATTCTATGAAAAAATATAAAATTTTCATTAGTTTTCGAGTGAGGTCTGAAACGGAATAACAGTTATCAAATTCCATTGTTTTTCCGTTTCAAACCTCACTTGAAAACTAATGAAAATTTTATATTTTTTCATAGAATAGGATCGTTTGCTCATCCTGAAATCTATTGGGCTATATCCTTACTTTTGTATAACAATATTTAATTTATTCATAATAACGAAAATTTAGATTAGACAAGGACAGAGCTATACGGCCTCCTCTTAAATAATTTATATTTATAAAATTCACATAATATCATATAAAAACTATTAAAATGAGAATCATATATTCAATATAATTGTCAACTATGAATAAAAAGTTTAAAAAATTAAGTGATAACTTATAAATAGTTATATTATTTTATTGAATACATTTCCAACCTAAATAATTAACTTCATGTTAAAACTAAATTTAATTAGCATTCAATACCACAAGTCATTTAAAAAATTTACCATTATTCGAAATTATTAAAAAGTTATTCATAAAAAGTATTCCCATATCAAAATTTCAAAATTATACCAATTTAATTTTTTATTCTTTACATTAGAAAATTAGTTTTGATGTTGAAATTTTTTTGTGAAATGAAACATATATATATATATATTATCTTATAGTAAAATATTTCATCACCTTGTATGAAAATTATTTTGTAAAAGTAGAATAATACTGCGAATAAACAAATGATTATAAGAAAATATTGAAAACTATAAATAACAATAAAAAAGCGTTAGGCTAGAAATAAATAATGGTTCTCACATCGCATGGAAGATTTTACTGAAATATTTCGAATTATTCCACTGGAATATTTCAATGGAACCTTTCATGCCGATTATTGAAAGTCTTCACGGAATATTTCAAAATATCCCACTGGAATCTTCCACTGAAAGCTTCCAGGAATATTTCAGGAATATTTCAAAGGAATGTTCGAAAACTTTTTCGAAATATTCCATGTAATATTCACGAAAGATTTCTGAAATATTTCATAAAATATTCCATGTAATGTTTATGAATATTCCAGTAAAATATTTCATGGAAGATTCCAGAAAGATTCCATAAACATTTCGCTGGAAGATTCCGATAAACTTTAAAATTGTACAGCGGATAATTACATAAATCTTTCAGAAGTAGTCAACTAAATATTCCACAGAAAGATTTAAGTAATCTTTCAGTAGAATATTTCATGAAAGATTTCAGAAAGACTCCATAAACATTTCACTGGAAGATTTCAAAAAACTTTAAAATCGTACAGCGAAATATTAGATAAATCTTCTATAAATATTCCACGAAACATTTCACAGGAAGATTAAAGTAATCTTCCGAAGAAATATTTCATGAAAGATTTCAGGAAGATACCGATAAACATTAAAATCGTACAGCGAAACATTACATGAATCTTCCATAAATATTCCACGAAATGTTCCACAGAGATATTTAAGTAACCTTCCAGTGGAATATTTTATAAAAGATTTCAGAAAGATTCCATAAACATTTCACTGGAAGATTCCAAAAAACTTCCAAATCGTACAGTGGAATATAACATAAATCTTCCATAAATAGTCAACGAAATATTCCACAAAAAGATTTAAGTAATCTTCCAGAGGAATATTTAATTAGAGATTTCAGAAAGATTCCAAAAACATTTCACTGGAAGATTCCTAAAAACTTTTAAATCGTACAGCGAAATATTACATAAATCTTCCGTAAATATTCCACGAAATATTTTACGCAAAGATTACAGTAATCTTCCAGTGGAATATTGCTTAAAAGATTCTAGAATGATTCCATGAAGTTTTCGGTGGAAGATTGCGCGGAACGTTACGGAAGGTTTCTAGTGACGCCGATAAGGGGATGTTTGTTAAATGGGAGTTTTATCCCCAAGCGGTTGAAAGATACCTCACTTACTATAAAAGCGAAAGGGTATCAGCACTTTGATGTCCACAATCGAAGCGAATATTTAAATGCGATTTTATAACTAAATGTTTATGTATGCGTATATGTATTGATGTATAAGTGTAATGTGTTATTATATAATATATATACCATCCCCTCACAGCATTTCACATCTTCCAAAAATCTTCCAGGAACATTTCATGAAAGATAAGAGATTACCCAAACCTTACATTTTTATATTCTTGAAATCTCTCAAGAGTATTCCATGAATTATTCCAATGTAGGAAGAATCAAGGACATACGAATATTACAGGGATATTTCACGGAAGATTCCTGAAATATTCCAAATCTTCCGTGCCAATATTCTGCGAATCTTTCATAAATATTCCACGGAATATTTTACGATAGATTTCTAAAATCTTCCAGAAATATTTCATGGAATATTTTATAAAAAATTCTTTAAATCTTTCGTGCATATTCCATGAAAGATTCTTTAGATCTTTCGTTTATATTTCATGAAAGGTTCATAAAATGTTTCAAATCTACCGTTCCCATATTCCGGAAATTTTTAATGAATGTTCCAACGGAATATTTCATGAAATATTCCTGCAAGATTCCTGAAATATTTCAATAAAAGATCTGAGATGTCCTAGATCTTCCAATGAAATATTCTTAGAATTTTCCAGCAATATTCCATGGAATATTCCAATGTAGGAAGAATCAAGGACATACGAAAATTACAGGAATATTCCATGAAAGATTCCTAAAATATTTCAAATCTTCGCTGCCAATGTTCCAGGAAGCTTCCATAAATATTTCATGCTGTGTAGGTTGTTTATTATCATTTATACATTATTTAAATGTAGATACTGCAAATAACCATGAATAACTGTAAATAAATTGAAAAATACAATTATTAAAAATAATTTAAAATAATTTTGATTTTAGTTCTTTTTACAACAAACTTTTTTTAATGAAGAAATATATATATATATATATATATATATATATATATATATGGAACATTTCAAACCAACTGGAAGAGCAGAACAATAAAAATCTCTGAAACTCTAGGAATATATCCTGCCTGTTACTCAAAATGTGTAAAAAAATTTTCAAGGATTTAGATTGGGAAGATCAAGACCCATAGATTCTTGAAATTTGGAAATTTTTCAAAATTTTTGGAAAAGTTCCAACTTGATCATTTTTTTTCCTGAGAATCCTAATATTTTAGAGAGAAATTCATGAGAATACTTCTTGTTGTTAATGAAAACTTCAAAATTTAGCTCTGTAAAAAATAATGCTAACTCTCCTCTTTATCTAGAACAAGAAGAATTCTTATAAATTTCTCTCTAAAACATCAAGATTTTCAGAAAACAAATCATAAAGTTGGTACTTTTCCAAAAACTTTGGAAATTTCCAAATTTTAAGATCTTACATATTTTTAAAAAAATATGTAGGATCTGATTTGAATAATTTAAAATCAATTTGAAAAATTTTTTATGATATCTCTAGGTTTGAGCCGCCATATTGGAGCCACCATTTTGGACTTTTTAAAATCGCCACATTGCAAAAGAAAGTAAAGTGTAAGACGAAAATTTTGAGCTTATATACGATTTTTTTGGTGATCTACAATTTTGGACAGAGCCATTATCATTATATTATTTTTACAAATTTCATTATTATTTATTTATCATATAACAATTAATTCATAGCATTTTTCATAATTTCTTTAATTTTTCAGCTTTTAAAGTAAAAAGGCAGTAAATTAAATCAGTTAATATAAAAGCAATTCTTTTGTGAATATCTTTGGAGAAAGTTCATTAAAAATGAATGAAAATTCTTTAGAGAATTTTTATTTTCAATAATGGTTTTGACTGAGGAAGATAAATTGATTGTTAAAAGACAGAGCTTGTATAGTGGAATTGCTTTCATGTTAACTGATATTCATATATTAGAATTTAATAACATTCCAAACCAGTGTACCTCATTCGACATGCAATTAACTTCACTAATTCAGAGACCACAATATGTTAATTCAGTACTGATTGATGGAGAATTTATACAGTTATTATTTACCGGAAATTTAGAAAAGAGTCACTGAATTCGTGTGTATTATAATAATAAGGTAATTCATGTATATGACAGTTTGAATCTTATATATTTACAAGATGAGTATAAGATTTATATGAACAGATTATTTCCAATCAAATCAGAATTAAGCACAGTATTCGAAACAGTACAATCACAAACGAATAATTAGGATTGTAGCGTTTTTGCAATGGTTTTTGCTGTTGCAGTACTTTATAATTTAGGTTCATGTTGTTTAAGATATAATGTTTCTCAAATGCGATTACGTTTATAAAGAATTTTTAAAACGCAAAAAATAAAAATTTATCCAGTTTTACAAAATTATAATAATGCAAAAATTAATTACGATAATCCACCGGATATGATAAAAAGGAGTTTTTGTCATGAGCAAGGCTTTAATCAAATATCATTTAATTTAGATTTCGCCGAGCTTGAAATATTATAAAGAAAACTCACAAATGTATTTATTGCCAGAACAAAAAAAGATCATGAAAATGTATCGTAAACAAAAGAATTTGAATCATGAAACAATTTTGATGGAAATTGAAAATGACATTTCAGATAGAAATTTTTAAAAACCAGATAATGATATAATGGGAATCGATGACATCCATTTGAATTATAACGATAATAAAATTGGGACAGTTGAGATTAAATTAAATGAAGAAAAAAAAGAATCAAAAGAAATAGATGAAAAAGAAACTTTATTTGTACCAGAACTTAAGAGCTTGACGAAGCTGCCCGCCTTCTAATAATATTTCCAATCCTAACTTATGAATAAGCGATGCGTTTAATCAAGTTTTTTTGCTACAAAGTAAGAATTTGTAAGATTATACTCCAGTGCGGACAACTCAAGAAATACACCAAAATATTAGACATATAAAGTTATAATAAAAACTTTCAATGTATCGTATTTTAAAGTTATGTCTATCAAGTTTGATGTCTAATTTCCAATCTAAGCTCATAAAAAAATAAAAAGTCCAAATGATTTTTTATTTTGACAAAAATTATTGTATTAATATAGCTTTAGTAGGGGCAAGTCATTATATTTGTTTGATTTATTAATTTAAAAAGATACTGATATAATAAAAAAAGCAAAACTCAAGTGATGCAGCTCCGACATCCCGTTAATAGGAAAATGGTAACAGAAGAATCACATAAACATAAAAAAATTTCAGAAAAAGACATTATTATGGAAATGCGAGAAACAAAAAAGTAATGATAAATTAGAACTAAGACGTGTTCAAGAAACTTTACGTAAGAAAAAAGCTTATATAAAAATGAAAAAAAGGATAACCAAATAAATATAAACAGAAATTAGAAAATACTAAGATAACAAAATGGCAATTCAAGGAAACAATGAGTACTGATAAATTGGAACAAATACATGCAAATGAGGCTTTGCGTGAGAAAGAAGCTTATATAAAAATTAAAGAAAAACAACCAAAACAATATGAAAAAAATTAGAAAATATTAAGTGTAAACGATTAAAAATTGAAAATAATAATTATAATGAAAATTAGAATAATAATAATCATAATAACAATCATAATATTGTATTAAACGAAGTTATTGATAAAACAATAAAGGGTAAAGTAGAAAAAAAATTAAAGAAATTAAATGAAAAAATATCAACTGAAAAAATTAATTTGAAACTGATTGGTTGTATGGCAAATATATATTTCGATTAAAATCTCATATCTGAAAATTACATTGGTTCCATGACGAATACATGTATTTATTGTGATGCGCAACATTTTACTTTTTAATATACTAAAAGTAATGATTTCTCCAATTGTTGTCATAAAGGTAAAGTAGAATTGTTAGAAAATCCACCTTACCCAGAACGATTAATGTTTTGAGCAACTAAATTTAGCAACGAAAGTATTGATTTTCAACGAAATGTTAGATTGTACAATAATGCTTTATCATTCGCAAGTTTTGATGCCAATTTTGATACATTGCCGGGTAAAGGACCACAAGTTATGAGAATATGTGGACAAATTTACCATAATGTAAATGCGTTACATCCTAATAAAGATGAAGCACGTAAATATGGACAATTATATATTTTAGATAATGAAATGGCAACGATTGAACGACATAAGTTTAATACAAACTTAACATTATTAAAACATTTAGATAACTTAATAAGAAATATTAACCCTCGTGCTAAAGCCTATAAAATGATGCATGAAGCAGGAGAAGAAGAACTACAACGATGTGCAAAAATCAATTGTCTTCTGAAAACTGTTACTATGCCTATTGTCCGCAATAATAATTTCGATAAAAATAGATATAATCTACCTACCTGTAATGAAGTAGCAATAGTATACGTTGGAGAAGACGATATGCCTCCTATTGAACGTGTAATTGTCATGTACCCTAAGTCTGATAAACCAATCAGTATACTAACAATTAGCAAACACACAGATCCTATGACATATTCGCTTATTCATCCTAATGGTGGTTTCAAATGGATGTCAAATATGAAAAATAAATTTGGAAAATCTAATATTAAAAATTTGCATTTTTATAATTATAGATTTAGTGTTAGAAATGAATTTAATCCATTTCTTAATTTAGGAAAATTATCTTAACAGTTCATTGTTGATGCGTTTGTAAAAGTTGAAACCTCCAGATTATATTTCATACGAAAAAACCAAAACGTATTAAGAAGTGATTGTTACAAAGGTGTTATGGACTATTTACATAACAAAAAAGAATTAGATTATTCAAAAATTGGATAAATGGTAATATTACCATCAAACTTTACAGGAAGTCCACGATTTTTAAAACAAAATTACATTGATTCAATAACACTTGTAAAATATCATGGTAAACTCAACCTTTTTGTAACTATGACCTGTAACCCACATTGGAAAGAAATAACTGAAAACTTGGAAATTTATGAAAATGCAATAGATAGACCAGATATTATAACAAAAGTATCTTATCAAAAAGTAGAAGAATTCAAAAATTTAGTAATAAAAAAGGGAATATTAGGAAAATGTATTGCATATAGTTATGTAATTGAATTTCAAAAACGAGGATTACCACATATGCATATGTTGTTGTTCTTAGATAAAAATGATAAATTTGACATTCCCGAAAAAGTTGATAAAATAATAAGTGCAGAAATCCCAAATAGAGATATTTATCTAAAATTATATAGTATTGTTAAACAATTTATGATACACGGTCCCTGTGGTATGCAAAATATAAATTGTCCGTGTATGGATAAAAATACGAAACAATGTACGAAAAATTTTCCAAAAAAATTTAATAATACAACAATATTTAAATCAAATGGGTACCCACTATACAAACGCAAAAATGATGGCGTCAAAATTATTTTTAAAAATAAATTTACAGAAAGAATTGCAGATAATGGATTCGTTGTTCCTTATAATCCTTACTTATTATTGAAATTTAATGCACACATAAACGTAGAAGTTTGTTCCACTTGACAATGCATTAAATATTTATTCAACTACTGTTATGAAGGTCATGATTGTGCATACATTAAAATACATCAAGTAAATGTTGATTTTAGATCAGAAAATAAAGACACTTTTGAAAATGACAATAGTGAAAATGTTGAATATGAATATGACGAAATCAAACAATACATTAATACACGATATTTATGTCCACCTGAAGCAATGCACAGATTATTAGAATATCCTTTACATGTTATTTCACATACTATAAAACGTCTAAGCGTTCATAAAGAGAATCAACAAAACGTATTTTTTAAAGAAGGAAAAGAAGAAATGATCATGCAAAAAAATGTTGGAACAACATTCACAGCATATTTTGAATTTAATAGAGAAGATTTCGAAGCACGAAATTACTTATATTCAGAAATACCAAATTTTTATACATTTGATGAAAAACTGAAAAAGTGGAATAAAAGAAAAAAAAAGAAAACCAATACTCAATAGAATGGACTTAGTAAGTCCGAAAGATAGAGGACGTTATTTTATTAGGTTATTACTATTACATGTTAAAGGAGCCACGTCTTTTGAAACTTTGCGTACTGTTGATGATGTGATGTACAATTCGTTTTATGAGGCAACTAACGCAAAACAATTAATTAATGAAGATAAAGAATGGAATAGATGCTTGGAAGAAGCATCTTCAACAGAATTCCCTTATGCTCTTTGTGAATTATTTGCTTCTATTTGCGTTTTTCATAATCCTATGAGTGCACGAAATTTATATGAAAAATATAAAGATAAATTTTACCACCTTAAATACGAAAAAAATGTAGGTGAAAATCTTGCATTGAATGTTATTAAAAATAATTTACAAATCAATGGATTTTCATTAAACGATTTTAATTTACCTAACATAAGCACATTTATAGAAGAAGATAATAATGAAACAATTTTAAATCATAATAATTATATTGTTAATGAATTAGAAATGAAAATAAATTTTTCAAATAATAAACAAAGGCAAATATTCGACTCTACACTAAAAAGTTCAAACAACCAAAGTAAAGAAAAATATATGTTTATAGATGGACCGGGTGGAAGTAGAAAAAGTTATTTACTAAACGTTTTAATAGCTTATTTTAAATATCATACTATACATTATTTATGTGTAGCTTTGACAGGTATAGCAGCGAATTCATTAGTCAATGGAAAAACCGTGCATACAACATTTAAACTACCGTTAAATATAACAGATTGTACAACTTGTAATGTTAAGCCTAATTCTGCAGAAGGCAAACAATTAAAAAAAACACAAATAATTATTTGGGATGAAATATCCATGACTTCAAAATTTGCTTTTGAAGCGGTTGATCGTCTTCTTCAAGATTTATGCAATGTAAACCAACCCTTCGGTGGTAAAACTGTAATTATATCAGGAGATTTCAGGCAAACATTACCAATTGTACGACATGGTAGCCGTATAAACATTATTGAAAATTCAGTTGAATTTAGTTTATTATGGCAAAATTTTAAGCAAATGAAGTTAAATGAAAATCTGCGAGTTTCGGATAATGATAATAATATTAAGCAATGAAGCGGAGAAGGAAAACGCTGCGATGTTTTTGAAGATGATAATGAAGTAAGTGCTATACCAGATAATTTTATCATTAAAGAAAATCTTGTCGAAGAAATATTCGGAAAAACAATAAAAATAGACAATACGAATATAACGGAAAAAAGTTATTTTGGCTCCTAAAAATAATGATGTTACTGAAATCAATAATAATGTTTTGAATTTAATGGAAGGAAACCATGTTGAATATTTGAGTATTGATACTGCTGAAGATGATAACAAAGAAAATTTAGATATTATGTTACCTACAGAATTTTTAAATAAGTTAACTCCTAATGGACTTCTACCACATAAATTACATTTAAAAGTAGGGGCTATCATTATACTTTTAAGAAATTTAAATGTCAATAAGGGACTTTGTAATGGAACAAGGTTGATAGTAAAAAAAATGCTTAAATATTCCATTAAAAAAAAAATTAGTTTTCATCCCAAGAATAAATTTATCTCCATCTACGGAAGAAATTCCATTCAATATGCAACGAAAACAGTTTCCTATTAGATTAGGATTTGCAATGATTATTAATAAATCACAAGGACAATCTCATGAAGAAGTTGGTGTTTATTTGCCGTCACCAGTTTTCAGTCATGGGCAATTATATGTTGCTCTTTCAAGGGCGAAATTTAAAAACAATTTAAAATTATTTTTAGGTGACTACGCTATTGTCGACGGAGAAAATAAAAATGATCAGAACGCAATATATACAAAAAACATTGTTTATAAAGAGATATTATAAAGAATATGTCAATATGTATTTTAAATTTATGTTTTAGATTGTGTTAATAGTTGAACTCGAAATATAATAAAATATATGATATTTAAAAAAAATAAATATCAACTAACGCTTTCAAAATAGTTTAATATGATGTCGAATCAGCTGTATAAAGGACGCGCTGTTAAATCGGCTGCATAAGGAAACGTGCTGTTGAATTGGCTGCATACGAGGATACGCTATTAAATCGACTACATTAGGGAATGCGCTGTTGAATCGACTGCAAATAGGGATGCGCTGTAGAATCGGCTGCATATGGGGATGTGCTGTTGAATCAGTTGCATATTGGAATGCGCTGTTGAATCGGCTGCATATTGGGATGCGCTGTTGAATCGGCTGCATATTGGGATGCGCTGTTAAATTGGCTGCATATGGGGATGCACTGTTTAAACGGCTGCATATTGGGATTCGCTGTTTAATCGGCTGCATATGAGGATATGCTGTTGAGTCAGCTGCATATGAAAATGCGCTATTAGATTTGCAATGTCTAGTGTAAGAATGAGACGTTAAGACATTGCATTTGAAATAGAAAAAAAATATTATAGCGTCTGGAGCGGAGCCTGTATAAAACATTATAAAAATACGCTCCACTAAAGAATCCAATGTAAAAGTATACAGGCTTGGATGAAGCGCTACGTTAAAAAACATATTGACCAAAAAAATGTAGGAATCAAAAAAAATATAAAGCCCAAGAAAATATAAGGCAAAAGAAAATATAAGTCCAAAAAATATAGAGACCGAAAAAATATTGGGCCCAAAAAAATATTAAGTCTAAAAAATAATAAGGCCTAAAAAAATATAAGGCCCAAGAAAGTATTAGGCATAATAAAATATAAGGCAAAAAAAAAATTAAGGCCCAAAAAATATGGAGACCGAAAAAATATTGGGCCTAAAAAAATATTGAGTCCAAAAAATTATAAGGCCCAAAAAAATATAGGGCCCAAGAAAGTATAAGGCTCAATAAAATATAAGGCCCAAAAAATATAGACACCGAAAAAATACTGGGCCCAAAAAAATATTAGGTCCAAAAAATTATAAGGCCCAAGAAAGTATTAGGCTCAATAAAATATAAGGCCCAAAAAATATAGAGACCGAAAAAATATTGGGCCTAAAAATATAAGGCCCAAGAAAGAATTATGCACAATAAAATATAAGGCCCAAAAAATATAGAGACCGAAAAAATATTGGGCCCAAAAAAATATTGAGCCCAAAAAATTATAAGGCCCAAAAAATATAAGGCCCAAGAAAATATAAGGCTCAATAATATAAGGCCCAAAAAATATGGAGACCGAAAAAATATTGGGCCTAAAAAAATATTGAGCCCAAAAAATTATAAGGCCCAAAAAAATATAAGGCCCAAGAAAGTATAAGGCTCAATAAAATATAAGGCCCAAAAAATATAGAGACCGAAAAAATACTGGGCCCAAAAAAATATTGAGTCCAAAAAATTATAAGGCCCAAGAAAGTATTAGGCTCAATAAAATATAAGACCCAAAAAATATAGAGACCGAAAAAATATTGGGCCCAAAAAAATATTAAGTCCAAAAAATTATAAGGCCCAAAAAAATATAAGGCCCAAGAAAGTATTAGGCACAATAAAATATAAGGCCCAAAAAATATAGAGACCGAAAAAATATTGGGCCCAAAAAAATATTGAGTCCAAAAAATGATAAGGCCCAAGAAAGTATAAGGCTCAATAAAATATGAGCCCCAAAAAATTATAAGGCCCAAGAAAATATAAGGCTCAATAAAATATAAGGCCCAAAAAAATATAAGGCCCAAAAAAATATAGAGACCGAAAAAATATTGGGCCCAAAAAAATATTGAGTCCAAAAAATTACAAGGCCCAAGAAAATTATAATGCCCAAGAAAATATAAGGCCCAAGAAAATATAAGGCCCAAGAAAATATAAGGCCCAAGAAAATAAAAGGCCCAAGAAAATAAAAGGCCCAAGAAAATAAAAGGCCCAAGAAAATATAAGGCCCAAGAAAATATAAGGTTCAAGAAAATATAAGGCCCAAGAAAGACACATTTAAAAAATGCGGAGAACCGGAGAACCGGAGAACCGGAGAAACGGAGAAAAAAGTGGTTTCACTTTAATATAATATAAGATAAATGTTAAAAGTTGGTCTAATTTTGATTGCTTTATTATTCTCGAAAAGAATGTTTTTATATGCTGTAACTACTATTTCGAAAGGATTCTAACTCAGCTTTCATTTAAAAAAAGTTTTAAGCTTCTAGCTATTAATGCTAAAGAACTATAAGCATTTGAAAATCTAGTAACTTTTACAATGATTTTCTTTAATCGTCTGTAACTGGGGAAATATTGAGCGTTAGAGTCTAGTAACTTGGCTTTTTTCATGTTTTTTCATCCAAAATCACCTTCCGAAATTTGAGCAAAATCTGCGTCCCAATACCCTGACACTCTCCTTGTCAGTCAAACTAGATATTAAAACAAATTACAACATTTATAAAATTTAAGAATTATTTTTATCTATAGTGACAGAGAACCCTTCCAAGACCATTAACTTTGTCTGGGTTCCATCGCACATAGGGATCGTGGGAAATAAGGTTGCTGATTTACTCGCAAAAAAATTCGCTAAGAAAAAACACAATATTTCGTTTCTCATTCCTTTTACAGATTTTCATCGCAAATTTAAAATTAACTCCCTGTTAAATTCAAATAGATTCTGTCTAAATCAAAGTAATATAAAAGGCCCTAAATATTTTAAACTTTATTGCAATGAAAAATCAAAAACTTGGTTTCACAACACTGCTAAGACTCACAAATACATAGTGTCAATCAATAGAATTAGAGCTAACCATTATAACTCAGCAGCCTGACTAGCTAGGTTTAACATTGTATACAGCTCGAAATGTCCAGCTTGTGTCGAATGCGATGAGGACCTTAACCACAAATTGAAATTTAAATTTAAATTTAAATTTAAATTTCGACCCCATGGAATAGTGAAAAATATTTTTTTTTCTCAAATTGTTTCTCAACTGTAAATCTATATTGTGTGCCCAAAAATATACCTTTTTTCTATTTACACTTTTTTTCTAGGCTGTTTAATTTTTTAAATATACACATTTGAAAAAAGCCTTTTTTCACGAAAATCTGTCTCTCATTGGTTTAGATGAACCAAATTCAATGTTACAAATCTCATTTTAAAGCTGAATAAATACTCTTTCAAACACACTTTGCTTTTTGACTCTGCAACAATTGCACCCAAAATTATTTAAGTTTAAAGTTCATCAAAATTTTTTCGATTTTTTCATTTTATTATAATATTGTTGAAGGAGTCAGTTTGTGGATTTTAAAGATAAAAGAAATGGGTTTTCGAAGATTTTTATCTAAACTTAAAAATTGCGTTGGAATTTGTACTCTACGACTATTGGTTATGGACCCTAATGGAAATCGGTTTTGCTAATAACTGTTAATAATTAAAAATAATTGCTAATAACTGCAAATAACTGCTAAAAGCTGCTAATAACTGTTATAAATAGTTTAGTTTGTGACAGAAATAGCGGTTATTTGCAGTTAATAGCAGTTATCATCAGTTATTAGCAGTTATTAGCAATTATTAGCATTCATAAGCAGTTATTTGCTATTTCATTAACAGTTATTAGCAGTTATTTGCGTTTATTTACGGCTATTTGCAATTTCTTGCAATTATTTACAATTATTAACAATTATATGCTTTTTAAAAAATTTTTTAATTTTTTATATGCCTTTAAAAAATTTTTTAATTTTTTATATATAGGAAAAAATTTTCAAGACAATAAATTTTTATGAATAACTATTATTCTATAAATAACTGCAAGTTCCTGCAAACAACTACAAAAATCAGAAAATAATTGCAAATAACTACAAGAATACGCAAATAACGGTAAATAACTGCAAAAATAAAAAAATAACTGCAAATAACTGTTACTATTATCTTAATTTTTAAAAATTGTATTGTACAAAAATTGTTGTGCTTATAAATGTTAATAACTGTTAATAACTGCAAATAATTACCATTAACTGCCAATAACTGCTAATTCTGTCTCAAACTAAACTATTTATAACAGTTATTAGCAGTTGTTTGCTGTTATTAGCGAAACTGATTTCCACTAGGGAAGCTTTACAAATTTTTGCGTTATCAAATTTTCATCTAGGGATGGCAAAAACATGTGTAGGAGAGTGTACATGTACATATATTGAAAAACTTATTCTAGTTCCTGCTTTAAAAGACAGTAGAGCAATAACATTAACCAAAGCAGTCTATGCAGCTTTAATTGATTGGGGACTTACTCATTCAGTACAAGGTGTTTGTTGTGATATGACAGCTGCAAATTTAGGAGAAAAAGGCGGGACAGTGGCCATTTTTAAACAATTTATAAAGAAAGATCTGCTAAAACTAGCATGTCGTGATCACGTACTTGAAATCGTATTAGCTGCTGTTTTCTCTTTGAAAATACCTGGTTGCAGTGGACCAAATGTTCCCATTTTTAAGAGGTTTCAATAACAATGGCCTCAAATTTAAGATTCAGCTTATGAAAATGGACTAGAAATATTAGAGTTAGCACTGAAAGAATAAATTCCTGAACTTATTCTATTTATTAAAAATTATATGAAGAAGCAGTTACCTAGAGATGACTATAAGGAGTTTCTTGAACTCAGCTTAGTATTTTTGGCTGCTGCGGATCGTGTAAACCCACATAGCATGTTCCGATGAAATATTTATGAAATATTTTATCAAATTTTTCAGAAATGTTTCAATGAAATATTGTTGGAAACTTTCAAATAAGGCTTCCTGAAAAATTTCGTAGATATATCAAGAATATTGCTTTGCGCAATTTTGGATTTCTCAAAGGCGACTCGAAATATTGTTGAAACATTTCACTGGATTCCTTTGTGAAAGATTTTGTAAAGCTTTATGTAATATTTCATATCGACCATAATTGGATCAGCATCTGAAATATTTATAAAACTTTTTATTAAACTTTTCAGAAATATTTCAATGAAATACTGTCGAGAAATTTGAAATAAGGCTTACAAAAATATTTCATAAATTTTTTAACAATATTTTATTATATTTATCACCTCAAGCCCACTCAAAATTTTCTTAAAACTTTTTACTAAAATCTTTTACGAAAGATTCTGTAAAGCTTTGCGTAATATTTCACATTCCACATAGCAAGAAAATTTCAGTGAAATATTTCAAAACATTTCAGTAAAATGTTTTGAAAAATAGTTTCAGTAATATTTTTGAAATATTTCAAAGCAAGATATTTAGTACAATTTTTTAATCTTTCGATAAAACCTTTAAGAAACATTTATCGAAATTCGTTAAAACATTTCATGAAAATCTTTCATGAAATGTTTCTAAAAATTTACTAAAGATTTCACATCAGTGACTTTTAAATCGAATACTGAAATATTTATAAAATATTTTATGAAGCTTTCAAGAAACTTTTTACTGAAATATTGCATCAAAGTTCCAAATAAAAAATCCCGAAATATTCTATAAATTTCCAACATTATTAACGTGCCAGATTCTCAATAGAAAAAAAACTACGAAAAAATATTGTTAAAACATTTCATCGAAATATTTCACGAAATGTTTTTGAAAGCTTTACTAAGATTTCACATCGGCGATTTCTAAATCTAAATAAGAAATATTTATGCAATATTTCATCAAACTTTCAAGAAATCTTTCAACGAAATATTGTTGCAGATTTTCAAATAAAACTTTACAAAATATTTTATAAACTTTTTCACAATATTACTTTGCAAGATTCTCGACTTCTGAAAAAATACGAAAAAATTTCGTTAAAACATTTCACTAAACTCTTTTTCCTCATACGTGCTGGGTAAGTGGCCGATCGCGCATGCGTTTTCGAGGTGGGAAGTAGCTGATAGCGCGCACTGCTTGTGTTTTGTCTTTGAAGTGTGTGTTCTAGTTAAAAGCGTTAAGTTATGTAAAATAACGTCACGCAAATGCGTTAAGTAATGAAAAAAAGAACATCACGACTTTGATTGTATATACATAAGTAGCGTCGCGCAGGCGAAGATGATAGGAGAGAGAGAGAAAGAAAATGCTGTATCAAAAGAAAACAAGACACGCAAGAACGTGTTTACGTTCTTTTTTTATGCTTTTTATGCTTTTTAGGTACGACCGCTCCACGGAGTGCCTTATATTTTTACCAATGCAAAAAGGGCATACCGCGTTTTTCTCCGAAAGTTTTAATTGTATCGATATAAAACAAAATAGGTTGTATTCGTTACATCAAAAACTTAAATAGTTATTTTCTCTTTTTTTTTAAATTTTTTAAATATCTCCCATATGAAAATAAATTTTGTGAGAAATTGTGAATAACTGTTAATAATTGTAATAAACTACCGCAATTGAGACATTAATAAGAATTAATAACAGTAAAAAACAATTAATAACAATTAATAATAATTAATAATAGTTATGAACGCTAAATAACAATTATTAACTGAGAGTCATGATTATTAATAATTATTTATAGTTATTCACATTTATTCACATTTATACACATTTATACACATTTATTAACAGTTACTCACATTTTCAAAAATTTTAGAATTGGTGAATAATTTATTATTATTTATACTTATTTATAATTATTTATATTTATTTGCAATTACTTACAGTGAATTATAGTTATTAACACTTTCTTACAGATATTTACAGTTTTTCACATTAATTAACAGTTATTAACAGTTTTTCACATTTACAAAATTTTTCGCGTATATATCTTAGTGGAAATCGAATCTGTGAATAACTAGAAATAACTGAGAATAACTGAGAATAACTGTTATAAACTGTTCAGTTTGAGACAGAAATAATAGTTATTTCCAGTTATTCCCAGTTATTCCCAGTTATTTTCAGTTTTTCCCAGTTATTTTCAGTTTTTCCCAGTTATTTACACTTTAGCTTAAAAATAATTTGAAAAAACAGAGGTACGAATAACAGTTATTCCCAGTTATTCCCAGTTAAACTAAGGAAAGAGAAATAGAGAAAAAAATTATTTTTCAACTAAATTGAGAATAATTGAAAATAAATGGAATAGCTGAAATTAACTAGGAATAAGTCTTATAGTGCCTCTAATTTCTAAAATTATTTCTAAACTAAACGGGAAGTAACTGGGAATAACTGGGAGTAACTGTTATTCCTGTCTCAAAGTGAACAGTTTATAACAGTTATTCCCAGTTATTCACAGTTATTCTCAGTTAGTCACAGATTCGATTTCTACTAGGGTATAAAAAAAACGATTATACGTGTGAAAATTTTTGAAAGTGTGAAAAAGTGTTAATAACTGTTATTAAATGTGAATAAATGTGAATAAATGTGAAAAATTACTAATATTTGTAAATAATTATAAATTACAGTAAGTTATTATTATTTACAGTTAATCATTATTATTATCTATTCGTAACAATCATTAACTGTCATCAACTGTTATTGACTGTTATTAATGTCTCAATTGCGGTAGTTTATTATAGTTATTAACAGTTATTCACATTTTTTCACATTTTCACACAGTTATTAATAGTTACTCACAGAAATTATTTTCATATGGGGAGTCAGTCGTACGGCAGATATGAGAGAGAGAGAGAGTAAGAGAATGCTATATAGAAAGGAAACGAAACACGCAAAAACGTGCACGAATTTCTATGTGCGAGTCAGTTGTGTGCTAGCTTCTTGATGAAAGTTGTTGGCGACGCAAAAAAATAATATTCTCATAAAATGCTTTTTTTTATTTACATATTAATTTTTTTAAATGCGAAGCCCGCCCTCAACCCCCTCTTTCCGCGCCCCAACATGTCACTCTCTCTCTCTCTCTTACATCCAGCACTTATGAGAAAAAATAGTATGTGAATCTCGTTTGGTTTAATTGACTATTGCGCAATAGTCAACTAAACCTCACAAGTTACACAATATACTATTACGAAATATTTTTGAAAGCTTTAACAAAGATTTCACATCAGCGATTTCCGAATAAAATAGCGGAATATTTGTAAAACATTATATCAAACTTTTAAGAAATTTTTCTATGAAATAATAGATCAATTATAAGTAGAATTATAATATAATCTTGATTTTCTAAAATAAAGTTGAAATTTCACTTAAATCTTTCATGAAATATTTTTATCGATGTTCGAATGATAATGTAATATATAATTAACATTTCGTAAAGGTTTCCTTAAAATATTTGTGCAAATATTACTGAAATATTTCAATAATCTTTCATGATAGATTTGTTTGATGTTGCAATGAAAGATTGTAGAAATCTTTAATTACAACTTTTAGAAATGTTATCTTGAAATATTTCAACAATTTTCATTCGCAATTTTTTTGATTTTTAGAGGAGGACGCGCGTTGAATGCACGAACATTTCATGAAAGATTTATATTGTTTCCCAAACGTTGCAGTGCAATATTATTTCATTATAAAATATTTACCGAAAATCTTGACGAAATCTTTCATAAATCTTTCAGAGAAATATTTATTTGCCATTGCACAGGCGGACATAGCGAACTTTCAACAACGTTTCAATGAAAAATTTGTGAAATATTTCAAATTTTGCTTAAAAATATTTTATAAATATTCTATAAATATTTCATGAAAGATTTATATGTTTATTCAATTGCTGTTTTGAAATATATCATAAATAATTAAGAAATATTTCTATAAAATATTTTCAAGTATATAGTTGAAATCTTTCATAAACACTTCATGAAAAATTTGTGTTGTTTTCTAAATATTGTAATGAATTATTATATGAATATTTCTTAAATATTTCTTAGAAATATTTACGAAAATCTTGTTAAAATCTTTCATAAATCTTTCAGAGAAATATTTATTGGTCATTGCACACGCCGACATAGCGAACTTTCAATAAAATTTCAATGAAACATTTATGAAATATTTCAAATCTTACTTGCAAATATTTCATAAATATTTCATTAATATTTCATGCTATGTGGGAAGCTGCGTAAACCTGGTGCATGCAATCATGCTAGATGGATGATGAAGGCTATTCATTCTTCGAAAATATATGCCTTGAGGACATATTTTGATATACGGAAACAAGAAATTAAAAACTTCGGAAAAGTGTGCACATTTGTTGATTTTGTATTCCTCAAAGCATGGTTTCAAGCACCATTACCAATTTATGCATCCAATAATGATCTTCAGTTTTTTAAAGAGTCCCCAGTGGAAAAAATAACAAAAATAAACAGGTTAAGTATATATTTCAAATTAATATTATCAATAAATGTTATTTTCTAATATTATTCGTAAAATTTAAAAAGTTTTGGTAAGATTCGGAATGTTTTCGAATTTTCCCGAAAATTTCTGAAAATTTTCGAGGATTTTCGAGAGTTTCTGAAAATTTCTAACAATTTCTTTACAAATTTTTTAATAATCTAATTGAAATACTTAAATAATTGGAATAAATCCAAAAACTACAAAAAAATAAGGAAAACTTTTGGAAAAATTTGAAAAGTTTGGAAAAAATTAGAAATTAATTAAAATACTCTAAAATATTCTGATTATTTCAATTAATATTCTAAAAGATTCTGGAAAAATATGAAAAAATTCATAAAGTTCTAAGAAAAATTGAAAACTTCTGAGAAATTTTGAAACATTTTGAAGCCATCCGAAAATTTCCGAGAGACTCCGAAATATTCTGAATATTTATAGAAAATAAATGTTTAATTCTGGAAAGAATCTAAGATATTTTGTAAAAAAATGAAAAGAAATGAAAATAAATGAAATATACCGAAAAAAGCGGAAACAAACTTGAATACTTCGAATGTCTCGTCCCAATTTTACCAAAGTCTCTCCAACCGATTTCAATTCTTACTGTTTCTTTCAGTTTCCCTCATTTTCTTTCTGATTACTTTTAAAACTTTTCGAATGATTTCAAGTGTTTCATTTATTTTTTTCGCTGGGGGTTGGTTAAATATTAAAATATTGATAAAAACATTTTTGAAGTTGCTGGTAAAAAGTTTAAAAATCATTAATGGTAATTGTCGCTAGAATTATGTGCATTGGCCTTTTTCGACGACAATGTTTCGAACAATATCAAAAATAAAATGGTGCAAGCACTAAAAACGTTTCAACTTAATGCAAGGACGCTGAATATGTCGATGAATCTGAAGATCAAGATAGAGATGATCTAAGAAAATGTCCAAAAAGATTCGTACCATATGACTTAGAAGTAGAAGAATTGTGTCAAAAACAGCTTGACTATTTTATTAATAAATACACTTATAGTTTTTTCGTGAGATTCAATTTGAAAATAGACTTTTTAACTTTTCCTGACAAAACTTGGACTCATTATGGTTCTTATAAGGAAAGCTGAGATATAGTGGCTAAAATCAGGGTAGTCAATGACACAGCTGAAAGATCAGTTGAGCTAACCCTCAACTACGTAAACGTATTAAGTAATGACTAAACAATATTTACAGAAGCAATATTTACTTCAATTCATTGATGAATACCATAAAGAATTTCTTTTCGAACATGACTAAGTCCAACATAGTAAAAAAACTCAAGACTGATTAAAAATTAATAAAAAACATCTATATAATGTCTGCAAAGTAAGAAGTTGTATGATTGAATAAATACTACTACTACTGAAAAAGTTCATATGAGATCTCATATAAGATTACATTTGAGGTCTCATATGGCATCTCATATAAGATTACATTTGAGGTCTCACATGGCATCTCAAATAAGTATTCATATGAGATATCATTTAACTATAATACAAATATAAAAATGAGTTACCATATGAGATCTCATGTAAGAACTCATATTAGATATCATATGAGATGTTATTTATTTATAATACATATATGCAAATAAGTTATCATATGATATCTCATGAGATCTCATGTGAGAATGCATGAGATATAACAAAGATGTCATTTATTTATAATACATATATGCAAATAAGTTATCATATGATATCTCATATGAGATCTCATATGAGGACTGATATAAGATATATGAAATATCATTTATTTATAATATATATTGTGACGGTACGATTTTTAAACATCACTCTGAAAACCGGGTTCCGTGCTCAACCACTACGAGGCGTTGCTCCCGCAACGAGAATAGCAGGCCTCAGGGCTTATAAGAGCCATCACCGGTACGTTCAAGCAGAACCTATCCAACCTCTCTTCTGTGAGCTAGGGGGAGAATTTTGCATGTCTCACCGTGTTCCTTTTCCCCTCCACTATCTTGGAGATTGCACAGAGTGGTTTCCTTCCAATCTACGCAACTGTGTACTAGAAGATATACCTTACACAGTCTCCTTACCTCTCTCTTTGACTCTCTACGGGCATATACTAAGAGCCAAGGTTCCTTTCCAGCCTCCATGGCTGTGTACTAGGAGATAACTTTACACGGTCTTCTTAACCTCTTACCTTGATTTTCTCGGTTGGAGGTAGGTCCTCTGCTAGTCGATGGGAACACCATGGCTAGTATACCATCCTCCACATCTTCGCTGGAATTAACACAAAACTTGGAGGTTACCTGTCCTAGTTTCCTAGATCAACCACCCGCACCTCTTAGCCTATACCGAGTATTCTGGAGACACTGCTTCGATTACCAGCCGCCGGTGAAGTAACTTCCGACTGCACCGACCGCTGGTAATACCGTAATCTGTACATAGTAATATTTAGGATTATTTTATTTTTATTAGTTTTAGTTATCTTCAATTTGTAACCAATACTGTTCGGAATGATAAGTTCTTTAAATACCGCGTCACCGGTAAAAATAAATGCTGACCGCTAGAAAGTAAAATAATTAGATTTAAGTTTGATTATTCATATTGCGCGCCGACTTATCCGTCCATTTTCGCAGTTTACCGATTGATTAACATTGTATTAGTTTTAAGGGCGCCAGATACTATTAGAAGCTGAAAAAAAACATGTATAATTTGATATAAATTGCTGATGTTTAAAAATAACTAATTTCATATAATAATACATTCAATTTCAAACATTTTTTGGTTCAAAACATTTTCTATATCTTGAGAATTGAAGTGGTGGTGCTCGTTGACAGTCTGGAACAAAAAACCCTTTATCGCAGGGTTTTTTCATGAGTTTTCATTGGATTCACTTGAAATTTTATGGATCCATATAAGTATAAAACATTCATGAAAAATTCAAATAAATAAAAAATTTTTGAAAAAAAACAATTGAAAAAAATATTTTTTTATTATTTATTATAAATAATAAGTTAATAAATAAATAAAGATAAATTAATTCAAAATCTGCTCAACTTATATAGATTCTACTATAATTTTGAATATCTCCATAAAATTTCAAGTGAATCCAATGAAAACTCATGAAGAAACCCTGCGGTAAAGGGTTTTTTGTTCCAGACTGTCAACGAGCACCACCACTTTAATTCTCAAGATATAGAAAATGTTTTAAGCCAAAAAATGTTTGAAATTGAATGTTTTTTTATATGAAATTAGTTATTTTTAAACATCAGCAATTTATATAAAATTATGCATGTTTTTTTTCAGCTTCTAATAGTTTCTGGTCCCCTTAAGTTTCACTCAATAAATGCAAAAAATATTTATTGTAAAAAATATAAAATGTACGACTCATACTTGTTCACCAGTTCCACTTTACCTTTCCTGTAAATCCGCCCTGTCGTTTATCACTTTAGTCTTAAGTTTGCTTGTTTCATCAATTTAATTATTATTTGAATACAATAAAATTTTTTTTCATCTTTTACAGTTAATTTAAAGCTTACGTTATTCTTTACTTTTTATTTAACTTCATTTTTCTCTTTTAATTCTTTTATTTATATTATTAAATTCACTTTTATTTCTATTGAATTTAATAAAGAACAATTCAGTTTACAAGGTCTAAACGTTGCCTTATTTCGGACCCATCAACATCACCGCCAGCCCTCAAAGTCTGATGCACCAGAGAAACTGCAGCTGAGCGAAAAGCCAAACGTTACAATATATGCAAATGACTTATCATATGATATCTCATTTACATATATCTATTATAAGTAAATGACATTTCATATGAGTTTTCACATGAGATCTCATACGAGATATCATGTAATAACTCATTTGCATACATGTATTATAAATAAATGATATCTCATTCGATATCTCATATGAGATATCATATGATAACTCATTTTCATATATTTATTAGAAGTAAATGACATCTCATATGATATCTCATATGAGTTCTCACATGAGATCTCATATGATAACTCATTTTTATATTTATATTATAGTTAAATAATATCTCATATGATTACTCCCGTGAGATTGCATACTAAAAACTCATATGAGTACTCATATGAGATATCATGATAAATATCATATGAGAGTCATATGAGATATCATGATGGATATCATATGAGAGTCATATGAGATATCATGATAGATGTCATATGAGAGTCATATGAGATCTCATATGAGATGCCATATTAGACCTTAAATATAACCTTATATGAGATCTCATATGAACTTTTTCAGTAGGGTAATCTTTGGAAACATTTCAGTTTGGTTAGGTTTTTTTATATAGTAATTTTTAAAGTACAATTCAAGATCTTTATTTTCCTTTTCATAGAAAGTTACCAAGAGGTTTTGAATCATAATTAGAGCTGAAAGAATGTTTATCGAAATTACCAATTTTACCGATTCACAGATCTAATAGTTTGAATTTTTTACAAACTTTAAACATCGATATCTCCGGTTCTAATAGATTAACAAATATTAAAAAAAAGTGAATTAAAGGTCTTGACTTTAACTTTAACATACAGTAATTATAATATACGTACAGATATGATAGGACGCTAATAATCAGGAAAATATTCAAATTTTCTCACATTTATATATTTTTTACTGTAACAAGCAAAAAAAAATAATTTTTACGTGTGGAGAAAATTTTTAAAGCTTCTTTATAATCTAAAATTCACTATCGAAAAAGTTCTATACCGAAAAAAAATGTTTAAAATGGTGAAATAAGTGACTGTATTGAAAAATAAAATAAAAATTAAAAAAAATGGTTTTTTTATTGGTGGGGGTGCTAAAAGTCATTTTAAGGGACCAACAAACATACAGATCTTCATTTTTTGGGCTAAACTAACGATCTACGGGTTGAGACAAAGGTCTCTTGGAGTTTTGGAACTAAGGAACACCCTAATACATATATTGTTATTGATAATGAATGCTCAACTGGAGAAATCAGGTATTCAATGAGAATTTTAATATTCTAATAATGAGTGGATATGTATATAGATATTGAACAAATCTTACTTACGCTATTTTTTCGCTTGGAGATCGCCAAGGCACATCATCATCCATCTCATCCTCTGATTCGTCACCTTCGTGATCTAAAGATTCTTGACCAGGTAGGTTTAGTGTTGAACTTGTTAACATATCTGGTACTGGAAGGATACTTGGTCTTCGGCTACCTGTAATTAAATTTAAGTATCTTTTAGATTATTTTTTATTGTTTGTGTTAATTAAAATCGATGAAGAGTGATATATTTTTAAAAAAATACTGCCACTATTTAATATTAAAGAAGAAATGTTACTAGTTTACTCATTAGTACTTTTGCGATTTGTTTTATAATATCTTTTCTCAATAGTTATTTAGTAATAAAATAATGCAAATTAAAAATGCATTTATCTATAAAAAAAATTATAAAATATTATTTGTAAAGATCAGTTTATTATTATGTATATAATTTTGGTGGCACATTATTGTACGATACAAAGTTAGTCGAACATAGTGTATAGGCTTCTAACGTCACAAATACATGTGATCTAAGTGTGGGTTTAGGATACAGCATGCTGTAAAACATTTTTCCAAACGCGGTGGGCAAAATCCGATTTTCGGTGCCCGTTTTTGAGTGAGCAAAACAGACACCAAAATCGGATTCCGCTCACCTTATTGGGAAAAATTCTATACCCCACTCGTGACAAAATAGGTCATCCACTCGTCTTTTTTGTTACTCTCGCTACGCTCGAGTAACAAAACGACTCGTGAGGGAATGACCTATTTTGATCACTAGTAGGGTATTGTACTATTATCTTTAGTTAAAAAGTAATTACTAGTTTTTAACTTAATATATGCTCTATTCTTGTCTAATCTAGTTAATCGTTGTTGAATTGAGAAATTTTAATTGCAAGAAAAAAGTTCTGTTTTAAATATGAGAACAATCAGTAAATTTCTTGTCAAGAGTAGGTCGTATATCTCTATCCTTTTTTATAATGAAGAATTCTAGTTTCTTTTTTTTTTTTAAATTACTAACAGCAATCAATAAGAAAGAGGTATAGTCCAATCAATAGAGGAAAAAAGGCCGTTTTTGACGTTAATTGAGCAATGGTTGAGACTTATACGAGAGTGAAGGTGATGTAAAAATATACTCTATATGGTTTGTAACTCCTAATTTTATATAAGAGCTGCTCCAAAAGGGTTCAAAGTTGGCCGAAACAAGTTTTTTAATTCTCAAAGCTAACGTATGCATTAAAAAAAAATTTTTTTAATAAAAACATTAGAGAATAAAAGAATCTACAATTTGAGCCATGTCGCGATTATTTTCGTTCATTAGTTATTGTAAAAATGACTTTGTAATAATTTTTTACTTTTGAAAGGAAGCTTTTATGATTTTCAATAAAATGAGAGGTTTCAAAAGCAAATCGGTTCGTTTGTTGCTGAAATATTCGCTTTTGTTTATCCCAAGACACATTATTAGTCCAGAAGCTCAGTATGCTTTTTAGGCACGACCGCTCCACGGAGTGCCTTATATTTTTACCAATGCAAAAAGGGCATACCGCCTTTTTCTCCGAAAGTTTTAATTGTATCGATATAAAACAAAATAGGTTGTATTCGTTACATCAAAAACTAAAATAGTTATTTTCTCTTTTTTTTAAAATTTTTTAAATATCTCCCATATGAAAATAAATTTTGTGAGAAATTGTGAATAACTGTTAATAATTGTAATAAACTACCGCAATTGAGACATTAATAAGAATTAATAACAGTAAAAAACAATTAATAACAATTAATAATAATTAATAATAGTTATGAACGCTAAATAACAATTATTAACTGAGAGTCATGATTATTAATAATTATTTATAGTTATTCACATTTATTCACATTTATACACATTTATACACATTTATTAACAGTTACTCACATTTTCAAAAATTTTAGAATTGGTGAATAATTTATTATTATTTATACTTATTTATAATTATTTATATTTATTTGCAATTACTTACAGTGAATTATAGTTATTAACACTTTCTTACAGATATTTACAGTTTTTCACATTTATTAACAGTTATTAACAGTTTTTCACATTTACAAAAATTTTCGCCTGTATATAAAAAAAACGATTATACGTGTGAAAATTTTTGAAAGTGTGAAAAACTGTTAATAACTGTTAATAACTGTTAATAAATGTGAATAAATGTGAATAAATGTAAAAAATTACAAATATTTGTAAATAACTATAAATAACAGTAAATTATTATTATTTACAGTTAATCATTATTATTATCTATTCGTAACAATTATTAACTGTTATCAACTGTTATTTACTGTTATTAATGTCTCAATTGCGTTAGTATATTATAGTTATTAACAGTTATTCACATTTTTTCACATTTTTACACAGTTATTAATAATTATTCACAGAAATTATTTCTGTATGGGAAAGTCAAAACAAAGTTAAAAAAAATTTCTCTTTAAACAAGATTAAGAGATACGAAAAAAATGTTTTTTTCATATCAAACCAATAGTTTTTGAAAGAATCTTCAATAATCTTTCAAATCTTGTTGGAATTTTTAGGTTAAGACCATTTTTTCCAGAGTTATAAAACTTTTTAGATAAGTCGATTTTAGACGAAGGGGGGCAAAAGTAGCTCAGCGGCAGTGTATATTTACATATAAAACATAATATAATTTTTTTCATCAACAAATCGAATCTTATGCATTATTTTCTCGCTGTACAATTCTTTAAAGCAGCATGTAACATATTCATTTTCCGTTTCTACTCAATGCGCATAAACATGCTCATTGAAACCTAGAGAATGCCATTTTTTACATATTAAATAAATATTTTGATTTTCATCATATTTAAATATATAAATTATTTCTACAAAAACAGGTAGAATATCAATATTTTCTCAACATAAAAAGAGACCTGGTCTTAAATACGATTCCCTTTTTTTCAAATCATTATAAATGTCGATGTACGATAATTATCTCGAGATTTAAAAGTTGATTTAAATTTTTGAAATTCAGATAAAGAACTCAAAGATTGCGTCTTTAAAGGTCCATAAACAATGTTTTTTTGATTGAATTCTTAACCAAAAAAGTATAAGCAAGAGATAATTGATTTTTTTATATAAAGATTGTTAATTAAATGAGCCTGTGTTGTTAATTCTTAAAATTGTTAATTCTAGAATTAATTGTTTCTAATGTAATACCTGTTACTTATATTATATTTTTAAATAATAAAGACATATCATATCTGAGAACATCATTCAAAATGTCATGCATAATATCTGCACTCATATTCTCAGCAACATGATAATTATCTAAAATATTAAAAATACATTCTGATGTAACGAATTCTAAATGATGTAAATACGTTCTGATGTAAAAAATTTCTTTGTGGCTTTTATTAATAAATGTATATCCTCTTAATTCTAATAGAATTCTTCTTGAAGATAGAGGATTTTCTGCTAAAACCTAGATTACTGCGATTTTGCAGGATGATTATAGTTATTAAGTACAACTAGATTTCTATTTGATTCAAGAACTAAGAATCAAATAGATTTTTCCTCTTACTTCTAGATTCTATTTTTTTCAGTGCTTAAGTCATCGACATCTCCAAAGGCGAAATTTCTTTTCGTGCACATTAGATTTATTACTCATAAGTACTAATGCTTCTGCTCTAGCTTCTTCAGTTTGTCGCAAATGTAAATCCATTTCATCACCATCAAAATCAGAATTGTATGGAGTACATGCATTCGTTAAATCTAAGTTCTATTTTCGAGTACTTTTGCTTTGTGAGCCATTTTACTCAATTTGTGAAGAGATGCCCCTAGATTAGAATTAGCCCCTAGATGTACATCTGGTTCATTTAAAATAAGTCGGTGCATTAGTTTTATATTGCGTCTGTTAATTCTTTCAGATTATATTGGAATTTTAGCAACATGTATAGGTACACTGACTTAATCTATACAAAGATTTGGATCTGGTGAAATAACAGTTCTATTTGAAAAGTCTTTTTCCAGATAAGTTTCCTCTAAATCTACCTTGTTTACCTTTTTATCTCTAAACGATACTTGCCTTATTTTTTAGGTTGTATGTTTAAAGAAATTCTAGATATTTCACTATCTATTTATATAAAGTGCACAATGTAATTATAAAAATTCCCAATCCACATTATACATTTGAATTTTCATAAGGTATTGATGATGTCTTTGAATCGCATCATTAATGAACAAAATTTCTGTAAGCTTTATAGTGAGATTATTTTCATTATTTCTAGCCTTTAAATCGAAAACAATACTTAGATGAATTGAAATACGAGGAACAGGTATTCTTGTTAAAATTAAATCTATAGGAACGCTAAAATCAAGATTCATTAATAAAAGATATATCTCTTTACATACTCTAATGGATTTAAAATACTTATTAATACACTCTGTAAAATACTTTTTAATTCTTTGTTATCTTCTAAAACATTTTGATATTTAGTTAGCTTTGCCTGTACAATCAGATCAAAAGCTTTTTTAGACATATTTTCCATAAACTATTTTAAGAAGATCAGTTTTCTTAACAGTTCCATTCAACTCTCCACAATAATGACAAACACTGCATGTTTAGCTTTTTCAAGAATCTGCTTCCTAAGAGCTTTTCTATTTAAATAATTTAAATTAGAATTTAACACACAATCAAGATAAGATTTCTTATCTTTTGGATTAAGTATAACATTAGAACATTTTTTGTATATGGGTGATTCTATTCTAACGGGTAATCACATGTAATCGTTTAATAAACTATCAATACGAGGTTCAAATATTATTAACCACAAATTTTTCATATACTTTCAGCTTGTAACTTTATGATCCGTTGACTTTTTAATCGCTAATTTCAATGTAGCTTTTGTAGGGACACTTAGAAAGTATAAAAAGTAATCTCCCCTGTCTGTAATCATATATAAAATTTTTTTTAAACGTTGTAGAGATACAGGATAGATGAATTAATACTTCTGAAAGATCAAAAAATATTTTTTTCCATCCGTACATACATTTCAGCAGAATGGTTGAAAAAAAAATATTTTCTTTGACCCTCTGTTATTATAAAAAAATGTATATTTTTTCATAAATAAAAAGCAATAATAATAAAAAATGTTATATTTGAATCTTATGAAAATATAAGCTATTCCTATCACATGGAAATATTGTTATTATATGTTTATTTCGCTAAAAAATTGCTTTGTTAATCATAGAATACATTTTTGTTTACGTGTAAACATCATTTCACTCATGAAAGCTAAGTTACCTTTTCTACGATAATTTCCCTGGCTCTAAACATTTAACTGTCACACATGATATAAGCGCATATTCAAATACGTAATAGACGTTTAAGAAAGTAGTAATGCACAACTAAAAAAGTTTGTATAGCAGTGAATGTTGGAGACCGTTTACTCGGTGAAAATTTCATTTAATTTATCAGGTAATCTCCCCTGGCATATAATTCCCCTGCCTTTTTTGAGATGCACTCACAAAATTCTAATTAAATAATAAAGTCAACAATTTTATTCATGAATTTCATACCATGAAGTGTCAAATTATTTGTACACTTAAAATTTAATACATATTATACTGCTTATAATTTTTATTTATTCAAAATTGAATATATATATTTGTGGAGAATTTCCGAGTAAGCACACTCTCAAATCTTTTTGTAAACAATCACTGTAGTCATATTTATATACTACACTATAAACTTCGTATATACTACAAATAAATAAAGCAAAATCAAAGGTTACATCGTAGTATTCAGAAAATAAAAATATCAGTTTGTCATAAGCCTTGATGAAGAGTTTGTCGTTGATATCAAAGTAAGTATATAATTATTTGAATTTAAATGAAAGTCTTTAAAAAATCTGAATTGGAAAATCTATAAATTGATATAATATAATATTTTAGATTGTATTGGTAATAAAATGGTTTCTACACGTGGACGTGGCGAACTTCCTACTAATCCTTTATCATCAAGTACACTTAACTTCACTCCCAAACACAAAAATAATGTTAATTATATATTTTGAAAAAGCAAACTTCCTCAAGTATGGATATATTTGTTCTTTAACTTTCTTCTAATAGTGTTTAAAAATACATATTTTTGCTGTAGCTCGTCGTTTTTTATTTTTAAAAATTCATCCATATATGGTAATAGCTAATTCTAAAGTATTTCAGATAGTTTAGAATCTTTGCTCGACATAAATATTATTAGAAAATAATATATCAAGTGATGGTAATAAAAAAAGTAATTCCCGTGGAATAAAAGTAATTCCTCTGTATCAGTATATTTTTTATCTATCAGTTTTTCTGGGAATAATCTATGGACAGCTTGGCTACTTTGGGATATTGTTCTATTAGATATAACCATAAAAAATCTGAGTAAAATTTTTAAAATGAACACCTTTATTTGCTATTATTTCAAAATTTGAATTTGACCCGTTCGAATAGAATCACCCATATGCTTTGTAATAACCCCGTCAAAAACGTTAAGCTAAAAAAATTAGCTAAAAATATAGCTAAAAATGCAGCTAAAAATACAGCTATATTTAGCTGGAATATAGCTATATTTATCTGGTTTTTTTAGGTAAAAATCCAGTTAATATTTTGAGTCTCTTGTAAGCGGAAAATATAACTGTATTTTCAGCTGTATTTTTAGCTGTATTTTTAACTGTATTTTTAGCTAATTTTTTGAGCTAATCGTTTTTGATGAGGCGAACAATAGCTGATAATATAGCTAAATTTTCAGCTATATTTTTAGCTGTATTTTTAGCTTAAATTATTTTATAATTTCAGGGAATAATAACTCGTTAGTTATTTTCCTGTAAAAGAAAGTTCCAAAAATAAGGTAAACCTCGTAGTGTCAGCTCTCCGAAGATCGAAGAGCTTCTACATTTTGGCACAAAGTACCTTGCTCTTTTATACCTATGGCCTCAAAATTTCTTAATGGAATCGTAAAATTTAGAGATCCGCCACCTAGCGACGTGAAGTGAACTTACCTGTCTTTAATTATTGATTAATGCTACGTCGCAAGGTGGCGTTTCTCTAAATTTTACGATTCCATCGACAAATTTTGAGGACACAGATATAAAAGAGCAAGATACTTTGTGCCAAAACGTAGAAGCTCTTCGATCTTCGGAGAGCTGACACTAAGAGGTTCACCTCATTTTTGGAACTTTCTTTTACAGGAAAATAACTAACGAGTTATTATTCCGTGAAATTATAAAATAATTTAAGCTAAAAATACAGCTAAAAATATAACTGAAAATTTAGCTATATTATCAGCTATTGTTATCCTCGTATAGCTCAAAAAATTAGCTAAAAATACAGTTAAAAATACAGCTAAAAATACAGCTGAAAATACAGTTATATTTTCCGCTTACAAGAGACTCAAAATATTAACTGGATTTTTACCTAAAAAATAACTGGATTTTTACCTAAAAAATCGAGATGAATATAGCTATATTCCAGCTTAATAAAGCTGTATTTTTAGCTGTATTTTTAGCTATATTTTTAGCTAATTTTTTTAGCTAAACGTTTTTGACGCGGAATCCAATAATAGATCTAAAATATCCAACATGAAATACTGGAAGCTCTAAATCAACATAACCAAAATGGTCAACATATTAATTAAATGATTTTTCACAACTAGCACAATTATTTGCATTAGAACAAGTTCCCATTCGTTTGTCAAGTAGACCATAGGAAAGAAGTACATGTTCATTTTCTTGTTTATGAAGATTTTTTGTTATCACTTGTAGGTGAGCTTGTTGTTGCATATTATGCCTACTGTATACTCCAAATGATACATGTAATATTTTTTTTGCAACATCAATTTCTCTACATTGTTCTTTCACCATTTTGGATAATTCTTTTATGCACCTCACACTTGAAAAAAAATTTATAATTTTATATGTCGTTATAATTAATAATTATCGATTAAAACTTTAAATAATAAAAATTAGCTAGATACAGTTATGATCTCTGCTCGAAGAAAAAATTCATAACTCTACTATTCTCTCCGTCTTTTTCTAACAAACGTCACAAAGAGGGCGCTATTTCATTTTTTTTAACTACAAAATCTTTTAACAATTTAAATTTAATAAAATAATTATTAAATAATAATTTCTTTTTTATTATTTTTAAGAATAATATAATTCAATAATGTATTTATGTTTAAAATAAGTATATTTAATTAATTTAATAATTTTATAATCTAAATATTATAATACAATTTAAGCACCACGAGGCAAATCTCTCTGGTGCTCTTGCCCTTTTCCTTGTTATTTATGAAATCAGATAATAAGTTTTACATGGGGTCTGTTCCAAAATTGCTAAAGTTAGGTTGGAATTTATAGTCGTTACGCAATTCTCCGATCTCAGATCTCAAGTATTCTATCCTTGTTCTTCTTATGGAAATAGAGTAAAAAAAACAAGGATAGAATACTTGAGATTTGAGATCGGAGCAATGAGTGATGACTATAAATTCCAGCCTAAGGCCAGTAACAGAAGTGGCAACTGCGCAATAAATTTTAGCAGTTTATTTGAATTTACAAATTTAATTGAAAATTCAATTCATTAAATTTTAAAATAAAAATGAGATAATAATAAAATCATATAATAATTAATAATATTATTGAATAATAAAAATTATAATAATTTTATTATGATGATGCAATTAAATTTCATGGATTAAATGTTTTAATTAAATTCGTTGATTTAAATAGACCGCTAAAATTCATTGCACGATTGCCTCCTGTGTTACTGGCCAGTAAGATTAGTAATTTCAGAACAGACCCATGGTTAACATAAGTAAATAAAGAAGATTCAAAATATTTTTATTGTTATCAATATATCAATCGTAACTATATTCAAACAATATATATCATGAATATTATTTAAGAGGAGGTCACGTATCTCTGTCCTTTTCTAATCAAAGAATTGAGTTTTTTACAGAAACTAATAACTTCAGCAAAAAATGAAGAGAAAGCCGCAGCTCATAATAAAAAAAGCAATATTTTCTTTGATAAGAAAGAATTAATTTTATTGCTTCGTTTTCAAGAAAACCTTGAAAAACTTAAATCATAGAGGTTAGGGTAGACAATTTGGTTTTTCAAGGTTTTCTTGAGAACGAAGCAATAAAATTAATTTTTTGTTATTAAAGAAAATATTGCTTTTTTTTGATACACGATGCGGCTTTCTCTTCATTTTTTGATAAAGTTATTAGTTTTTGTAAAAAAAATCATTTCTTTGATTAGAAAAGGACAGAGATACGTGACCTCCTCTTAGTATAATGTAGCGGTCGTAACTTGAATGCAAAAGCGTAAGCATTTTGCACAAAATAAACCCAAAGGGGGGTCGGTGCGCGAAGTCCCTCTAGTTAAAAAATGATAAGCATCAAGCTAATTTTTTGTGTGTAGACATATAGCTGCTGGGTTACACGAAGACGTCCAAATTGTTTATTTGTGAAAATTTTGTAAAATGGTAGCCTTAGCTCTCAGCAGCTGTTGTTGATCAATTAATCGATACAATATACTACTTAACCACTTCTATTAATAAACAAATAATTTAAAGTTATTAAAACGTCATTACGAATATTGTATATTTTATAAAAGGGACATACGTAGAAATATAAAAATTGTAGTTTTTATTATAAGAAAATTTATTATGAATCAAAAGTTATCAAGACAACCGATTCACTTCTTATCAGATAAGTAAAAATTCTTTCAGCCTTATTTATTTACATAAAATAAAATGTAAACAATGGAAACTGTCAAATAATAACCTGAAATTATTTTTCACTGACAGAACCAGAGCTGCATCTTCGCATTTATGAAATGAACAACAGAGAACAGTAACAACAAGATTTTTTAGACGTGAATGTAAAGGTCAGGTCAAATATATAGAAAATATATATCTATTCAAGAGTTATTCAATCAACACTTATTTTAAATAATAGAATAGAAATTATATCTAATTATATTATTTATTAATAGTTCATTTATAATTATATGCATGAATCGTAAAATATAACCTCTATTATTTTTAGTATATTTTTGTATATATATATATATATATATATATATATATATATATATATATATATATATATAATTTACACATTTTTAATTTTTCAAAAATATATGTCAGCATAAGTGACGATTCATAAATGAAAATGTCAGCATAAGTGTCACTTCACTAAAGAAATAATTTGTCTTTATGTGGACGTCAACATAAGTCCGCCGATGTCTGCATAAGTCCTCATTGATGCGAGATTTTGTCTGCATAATACCTCATTCATATTCTTATATATATATATATATATATATATATATATATATATATATATAATTTATATATATCCGAATTATCAAAGTTTACATTAAAACTTTAAATTAATATATATAAGAATATAAATTGTTTTTTTTTTAAATTTAAGTTCACTTCTTTTATATCACTACACTCACTTTTACTTTGTATAATATTTTAACATAAAAATATTCATTTTTATTGTTCTAAAAATTCAAAATTGATAAAATTAGTATATTCATTACCCTAACAGTACGTTTTTTGGTAAACTTATGCACGTTTGTAAATTTCGACAAAAATACGTATTTGAAACGTTTTTAAAACGTAAAATATGTCCGCATATTTTAGATTCTCAAGAGTAATAAAACATTTATGGAACGTTTAAGAAACGTTTGGAATACGTTTTCTCGATGACAATTTACGCAAGCTTAAATATTCAAACGCTTCCTTAACGTTTAAAAACCTTTTATTCGGTATAATTTTTTTCTCTATATAATAATTTTTTGTAATGATAAAATAAAACGTTTTTTAAACATTTTAGAAACGTTTGGACATTTAAGCCAACGTAAATTTTCATCAAGAAAACGTTTTCTAAACGTTTCTTAAACGTTCCATAAACGTTATATTACTCTTGAGAATCTAAAATATGCGGACATATTTTACGTTTCAAAAATTTTTTAAATACGTATTTTTGTCGAAATTTAAAAACGTTATAAGTTTACCAAAAAACGTTTTTAAAACGTTTTTGAAATATTTTGTGCTGTTAGGGTATTTACGTTTAAACCTGTTAAATTTATCTTAGATACATTATACTTGTATTTACATCTTAGACATTTTCTAATTCATGTTATGATTCACTAAATTTTACGTCATAAATACATCTTAGTTGCATCTTAAAATGATCTGGTTTTTATCATAAAATCAGCTAACTTTGTGAAAGAATGATATCTTACAGTCATCTTAAAAAAGTCTCAAAAATATTTCAGTTACATTTTGAATGATCTTATTTTTATCTTAAATCATTTGATTTTGTAAAAATTGATATCTCACAGTCATCTTAAAAACGTCTTAAAACATCTCAGTTGTATCACAATATGATCTTATTTTCATCCTAAAATCAACTGATTTTGTCAAACGTAATTTTACAATTATCTCAAAAACTATCTGAAATAGACGTCTCAAAGAGTTCTCAATAAGATATTTATTAAAAGTTCGTTTGCAATATCTTAATGTGTATCAAATACGCCCATAATTGAAATAAGTCTCAATGAGATCTCGAGATGATCTTAACTTTTTTTGCGTGGGAGTTATGTAGGATTGTCCATGATTAAAAATATCTGTTTTTAATATAATGTAATGTTGAAAATTAGGAAAGTACGCGGGATAAGGTGTTAAATAAATAAACTCTTATATTTGTATCTAGTCTTTATGTATATTTAAACTGTAGAGAGAGATAGAGGTAACTGTACGTTATAACAGCACGGCGTACAGATCGAGAGTGAGCATGAGGCGTCGTTGTAGCTTGCGCGTCAGTAAAGAAGGAAATGACAACGTATATCAAAAGAATAACGTACACTTTATACTACGTGAATAAACGTGGCACAATACAATTTAAATTTATAATTGATACATATACAAAAATTACAACATAATGTAATGCGGTTTATAAAAACGACTTTTCCAGTTTCATCAGTACTTAAAATTTTCCTATTTTGAAGAGATATAAAAAGGACACCATATCTGCACACATGAATATTGATTATCTCTTCACTTTTATTGCAAAATTTCAGGAAAAGAAATGTATAATATTCTGCTATAAAGATTTAGTTTAATTTTTCAAGAAATTTATTCATTAGCATTTAGGAATTTTTAATTTCTAGTACCAAATCAAAAAATTTAAATATATAATATGGGAACCCAAAATTCTCAATAGCTATTGAATAAATTTATTTAGAAATTATTAATGTCTCCAACAATATGAAATTCATAAAATGTATAAAAAATTAAATAGTTCAAATTCGTAACGATTTGTATATTGTTCCTATTTTTAATATACAAAGAAAATAAAAATTCTTCTAGTTTGTATTTCCTTAAAACGTGAGTAACTGTTAATAAGTATGTATAAATGTGGATAATTAAAAATAACTGTTGGGAATAGAGGTTTTGTGTTCCGGGATCGGAAAGAAAACACTTTTATTTTTAATATTAAATTGGTTGATATGTATTCTAAATTATATTAAGTACAGTAATGTTCTATCCCCAGCGGAAAAAATAAATGGAACACTTGAAATCATTCGAAAAGTTTTAGAAGTAATCAGGAAGAAAATGAGGGAAACTGAAAGAAACAGTAAGAATTGAAATCGGTTGGAGAGACTTTGGTAAAATTGGGACGAGACATTCAAAGTATTCAAGTTTGTTTCCGCTTTTTTCGGTATATTTCATTTATTTTCATTTCTTTTCATTTTTTTACAAAATATCTTAGATTCTTTCCATAATTAAACATTTATTTTCTATAAATATTCAGAATATTTCGGAGTCTCTCGGAAATTTTCGGATGGCTTCAAAATTTTTCAAAATTTCTCAGAAGTTTTCAATTTTTCTTAGAACTTTATGAATTTTTTCATATTTTTCCCGAATCTTTTAGAATATTAATTGAAATAATCAAAATATTTCAGAGTATTTTAATTAATTTCTAATTTTTTCCAAACTTTTCAAATTTTTCCAAAAGTTTTTCCTATTTTTTTGAAGTTTTTGGATTTATTCCAATTATTTAAGTATTTCAATTAGATTATTAAAAAATTTGTAAAGAAATTGTTAGAAAGTTTCAGAAACTCTCGAAAACCCTCGGAAATTTTCAGAAATTTTCGGAAAAATTCAAAAACATTCCGAGTCTTACCAAAACTTTTTAAATTTTACGAATAATATTAGAAAATAACATTTATTGATAATAATAATTTGAAATATATACTTAACTTGTTAAATAATTTAATATTTCAGTATTTAAAATTCGACTTAATCAAAAATTTCAAGCTAAAAACTCGATTTTGAGCCCACTTAAAAAAGGAATCGAGCTTGAAATTGTAGACTGGGAAATCGTTAATACTCAACTATTTCAACAGACATTTTTTTGTTAAACAAACATATCACAAAACTATGATCTAGAAAATTATTTTTATTATTAATTAATTTTACAAATAAAGTTTTGTTTATATATACATAAAAAATGAAATTTTTGTTTTTTAACTTAAATTTATGTTTTTTAACGTCCGCAATTGCATATCTGAAAACTTTAACCTCCTCTTTTAAATAAAGTTAGAATTTGCTGTGTAATAAAACTTTGTAATAAAACTGAAACAGATAGAGACAAACTGAAAAAATCGGAATTTGTATAAAATCTAATTTCTTCCATATTTACTTTTAACATTGAATAAAATGAAAAATACCGAAAACTTGTAATAATTTTAAAACAAATTCAAAATGTTCCAATTATTTTATAATTTTACAAAAAATTTCCGTATGTTTCATTTTGTTTCAGTTTTCACAATTCATTACTTATTTCCAAATTTAAAATGAAATAATCTGATTAATTACAAGAGTTTTGGAAATATTCAGAAACAAACTAAATTAGTTTAAGAAAAAATGAAATAAAATGAAACAAACTGAAATTAAATGAAAGAAAACGAGAAAAATGAAAACGAATAGAAAGAAACTGAAACCAAAAGAATGAAACTGAAACAGTTTAAAAAAATTAAAATAAATTTAAAAAAAAACTAAAATGAACCAAAATGATTATGACAGCTGATTTTTCTATATCCACTTAGAAAATGATATAAAATGAGACATTCAGAAAACTTTCGAAAATTTCTGAAACAGTTTAAAATGTACCAATTGTTTTGTCCCAATTTTCACAAGAACTTTCTGTTTCTTTCAGTTTCTTTCAGAAATTTTCAATTACTTTCGTTTATTATTTCCGCTGGGGATCTTATTATAAATGGCTGAGCTTTACTTTACATGTGCTATTGTAAAGAGCTTGTCTTTATTGCTACATGGCGCTTGCTAGACTCTTTACAACAGACTGCTTGAGCTCGACTAGAGCCTCTCTTTCTCAGCTGATTTGCTGTATCGTATGTATGGTCGAGTACGCATTTACCGACGGATGGCTATACGCATACAAATATAAGACGCTACATTTACATATTACAACAATAACTATTATCAATAATTACTTTCAGTTAATAATTGTTATTTAGCATTTATAAATATTATTAACTATTATTAACTGTTATTAACTGTTTTTTACTGTTGTTAATTGTTATTAATGTCTCAATTGCGATAGTTTATTACAATTATTATCGGTCATTCACATTTTTACACAATTTCTCACAAAAATGATTTCCATATAAGTACGACGAGTCCCTCACCCCCGACATGTAATAGTTAATTGGACATGAGTATTGATTGGCATCAAGCTGACTTTTATATCATTGTTTAAGGTATTTCTATCGAGATGAGAGAGAGCGCTATATTTGTGCGAGTGAGATAGAAGTTGAAGATTTGTACAAATAAAAACGTGGCAACTGTGTAGCACTCGATAATAAACATTTAAATGTCATATTGTTTTGAATTTTTGGTTATGATTGGAATTAATGGTTATAAGTTTATTTCTTTAATTCATTCAACTAATAAATATAAAATAAAATATTTAAATGTGTTTTTTGATATAAAATAATTAATGAAATTTATTAATTTATTTTTAATTTTACTAACTTTTTATTAGTTTCTTTCAATATTTATATAAATTGACTATAAGATTTTTAAATTTTATGCAGTACTTATTGGTTGTCAGTAATTTATTTTCAAATGCTGTGGAAAATGACTACAAAAATTGACAGATAAAGAAAAAAAAAAGAGCGCGCGAGTTGCAACGTTGTCGATACAAGACGAATCAAAATCATTCGCAAAAAATACGTATCTTCCCACGCACTTTTCTCACGAACTAAACACAACAACAAAAATTTTGAAGTATCAAAATTTTCGTCAGATAATCTTCTTTCAATAAATGAAAAATTAAATAATTCTAACATACGGTTATAAAATGGTCGTCATAAACAACTTCAAAAAGATCGCATAACGAATGGTGCCCTATTTCTCCCATGTTAAAAACCGAAACTTTAAAGTGCAATAAAAATCAAACCACACACAAGAAATGACTGAAATTTTCACAGAAGATAGATAAAGATATTATAAAACCTTGGGCCGAATTTGAAACAAAACTAACATAAACTGTTTGCGCGATAGAAATACCTTAATAAAATTATATTAAATTAAAAGGTAACCTTGTCCTACAAATGATGTGGAAGTTTTTCCCAGTCCCCCCTTCTGAAATTGTCAATATTAGTTATATATATGCCTCCCCTGTTAAAAATGATAACGTTACTTAATGACGTCATTTAATAACGTCATTTAATGACGTTATTTCATCAAATGACGTTGCAAATTGAGACATTTCGCGACGTCATTTATGCAAATAATGTCATTGTTCTGTCTGTGAAATTTTCAGAAACTCTCGAAAACCCTCGGAAATTTTCAGAAATTTTCGGGAAAATTCGAGAACATTCCGAGTCTTACCAAAACTTTTTAAATTTTACGAATAATATTAGAAAATAACATTTAAGGTAAAACATCCAATTGTAGGACAGTTACGGCAGTATAAGTATATATACTTGATTTTTATTGATATGCCATGGGTTGTTTGCAAAATAAAATTATCTCAATTGGATAATTAGATATTTTAAAGTATGTAAAAAGAAAAATGAACCGATTTACATTAAAAAATTTTAAATTATCGTCTTATTTTCACACGAGTAAGAATCCCTAATTGTAGGACAGCAAATTTTACTAAACCCAAAACTAAGACAGCACTTAGACCAAAAGTAGGACTATATAAATTCGTTTACACATAACCTTAAACAATATAATTTATTGGACAGTTACAAAGTTCTAAACATTCTAACAATATCAAAATTTTTTATAATTAAGATAAGAAAGCAAAGTTAATAAAAATGAATGTAAGTTCAATTGCATGCTCTAAAATTTATTACTGATTATAATTTTTCTTGTTTAATTTTTTTCTTTATTTGTAAAGCATTAATTTTTTCTTCAAAAATTGTAATATACACATTTTTAATAATATTTTATAAATTTTAGTAACATATAAAAAGTTGCCTTAGGTTAATAACAATACGAGACAGTTAAATATTTAGTTTTAAGGTTACCTCCGAAAATCGTATTTCTTGAATGTTTAAAGTCACAATCGATATCGATTTACACACAGAGAAACATTTTATCTCTGTTGGCACTTAAACGATATAAACTTTTGTCAATAATGGCTTTTATTTTCAATAATAAATGATTAAATAAATTACATCCTACTTCTCGGTCACTTAGTCAGCTGTTGTTGGACAGATATTGCGCTCTGTCTTACTTTCGGGAACTCTAATAAAAATTTGAAGGTATACTAAGACGAATGAAATAATAAAAAAAAGAATTATTTAAACCATAATAAAATATAAAATAATACTCATAAATGTAATCAGATTCGATACAACTAGTTATTTTATGTAGGTTACATATGAGTTATATCTATAATTAAGCAAAAACGACATTGCAATTTTAAATAAAAATTAGAAAATTTAAGAAGTAATTTACAACCAGAATACACGCTTTGCATAATCATTTTTTTTTATTTTTCAGTAAAACGGTGTTTAAAAATGACTCAAACATTTGTTTTAATGAGAGTACGTAGAATCTATAAATATTTAAATGAATATTTTTTGGTATTATTTTACTGTTAAAAATTACTGCTTTTCTTTCATGTCCTACTATTAGTATCATTTTTTGCAATGTCTTACTTTTGGGTGTTTTACCTTATTGATAATAATAATTTGAAATATATACTTAACCTGTTAAATAATTTAATATTTCAGTATTTAAAATTCGACTTAATCGAAAATTTCAAGCTAAAAACTCGATTTTGAGCCCACTTAAAAAAGGAATCGAGCTTGAAATTGTAGACTGGGAAATCGTTAATACTCAACTATTTCAAAAGACATTTTTTTATTAAACAAACATATCACAAAACTATGATCTAGAAAATTATTTTTATTATAAATTAATTTTACAAATAAAGTTTTGTTTATACAAACATAAAAAATGAAATTTTTGTTTTTTAACTTAAATTTATGTTTTTTAACGTCCACAATAGCATATCTGGAAACTTTAACCTGAAAGAAAAACTTTAAAATTGAAAGAAACTGAAGTAAATTGAAATAAATTAAAACAAGTGAAAAGAAACTAAAGTAAATTGAGACAAACTAAAACAGATCAAAAGAAACTGAATAAAACCGAAACAGATAGAGACAAACTGAAAAAATCGGAATTTGTATGAAATCTAATTTTTTCCATATTTACTTTTAACATTGAATAAAATGAAGAATACCGAAAACTTGTAATAATTTTAAAACTAATTCAAAATGTTCCAATTATTTTGTAATTTTACAAAAATTTTCCGTATGTTTCATTTTGTTTCAGTTTTCACAATTCATTACTTATTTCCAAATTTAAAATGAAATAATTACAAGAGTTTTGGAAATATTCAGAAACAAACTGAATTAGTTTAAGGAAAAATGAAATAAAATGAAACAAACTGAAATCAAATGAAAGAAAACGAGAGAAATGAAAACGAATAGAAAGAAACTGAAACCAAAAGAATGAAACTGAAACAGTTTAAAAAAATTGAAATAAATTTAAAAAAAACTAAAATGAACCAAAATGATTATGACAGCTGATTTTTCGATATCCACTTAGAAAATAATGTAAAATGAGACATTCAGAAAACTTCCGAAAGTTTCTGAAATTTTTATACGCGAATCGTTCATTCTATCATAGGGACAATTTTTAAATTGGATTATTTATTTTATAATTTAAATATGAAGCTATTTGTAGGTGGAATATAATAACCAATACATTAAATTAATTGAAATTATTTATTAGAGATCTGCATATCATAAAATAAATTTTATATTGCAATATATAATTCGATTTCGTTATAAGTGGATCACTCGTAACAACTGATGTCACTACCCTATTGCATAAAAATAAAAAGCGAAGGTGGAAAAGAGGGAAGATGCGCAGTGCGCGATTGACCGCCATTTTTTTCTCTGTCCTTCTCTATCTCGCTTCTTTCTTAGCATCCATTGTTGCGTCGGATATTCGGACGTGTTTTTTTCTCTTTTTCTTATTTTTTGTGTGTTTATTCAAAAGTGCAAAATAAAGTTAGGTATAAACGGGCATCGGGAGAAAGCATAAGGAAAGAAAGAGACAGAGATAGAGAAGCGCGTTAGCTGAGAGCGCACGATGCGCGTTCTCTTGTCGTCATTTTTTTACGAACGTGTCTTTCTTTTTCTAAGAAAAGTCACACACGTCGAAACAGTTAAATTTTTTTTCTGTTCTCTTTCTTTTTCCTTCACTCAAATCTTTATTCAGAGAGAAGTTTTTTTTGAAGCTACGATCGCTGCCAGTGTTGAGCTCTACAAAAAGTATTGACTCCACTGAAAATAAAATAATACAAGATATTTGCGTTCGGTACACTTGTATTGCTTATATGCATATGTGTGTATGTATGTGTATATATATGCATATAAATATATTTACTCATATGTACATACATACTCACGGTGTTGGTGCCACAAGGTCTGGCGTGTTTAATGGTATTTTGTATGTGTGAGTGATTACCTCTCTTGTATTAATAGTGTGATTGCGTTCATCACACTCACGCCGAGAGAGCGCATATATACGGTACTACGAACACGCAGACGAAATATTCTAATAAAGTGACGCGTTAACTTGTCGTACGGTTCCGTGTACACTAGAATATTTTTTTCTTCTCAGCAAATTAAAAGAGTTTTTTTTAAGACATTAATTTTCTCTTTTCTCTATGAAAAAATCAATGTATAATTGAATAGACTTGAATTTAAAAATTTATACTTAATCCAATTTTAATTTGAACTGTCGATTAAATTAAATACTATATACAATGCATTAACTCATTGTACGGTTGTGCAAATAAACAAGTTTTTACAGAATGTTTTACTAATTTTTTTTTAAGAAAGTTCTTTTAAAATAGAATTTTTTTTCAGAGAATAGAATTATTTGTCTATAATCTTGAACTTTATATAATTACCTGATACAACGAAACAACTTGCTGTGCGGTTTTGCATGTATTAAGAGGTATAATAGTATTCAAGCTAACTATTTGTTTTTTCTTTTCAGAGGATACATTAAAAAAAAAACTATGGATAATAAAAACGCTGGAAATGCCGGCAACGGCTCCAACACAAACGACGTCGATGAAAGAGATGCTGAGGCGAATGGTAATTGAATTTATCTTTGTTAAAATAATTTTTTTTACTACTAAACATTGAAGAGTTCAGATTTTTTATCAAAATAAACAAAAACTTAAAAATCAGAGACTTATACAGCTATCTATCTACAGCTCAAGGAGTCAACACTGAGCAGCAGGCTTCATTAACTCCTCCAAGAACACCCCCAGCTTTTACTTTCATACCTCTATCAGAGAGGATCGCAATGGACAACCTCTGGACCCTGCGTCAACTGATGCAATTAGCAGAGGACACCAGGGCTGCCCAGGAGGTAATGGCGGACAACATAGGAAGACTGGAGAAGTTTGAGGATCAAATGATCCTTATAATGTCCAAAGCGGAGAAGCTGACGGCCAACGTTCTGGAAGCGGAGAAGTTGCGGTGTAAAGCCATGGAGGTAACACTCCCTATTATAAACTCTACCGATTTTAATTTCAGAGATGATTCAATTGAGAATATACATACCCCCTCCAGAGTTAACTTGTCAAACAATAACATTAGTTCGGATGTAATAGTAGGTCTAAATGAAACATTTAAAAATATGCACAAAGCAATCGAAGGGAGTACGAATCGTCAGAAGTTTTCAATGAAAAGAAATTACAAGTTAACTCAAAAGACTGGATTGCATCTCTGGTTGGATTATTTAGATTCAGAGTTAAGAGCGTCAAACCTATCAGATGTTTTAGATAAAGGAAATACAAATACATTAAATTTTGATTTAAATGAAATAGAAAAACGTAAAAGATTGGTAAGGGATATTATAATTAATAGATTGGATGAATATTATCATAAAAAAATAATAAATTTAAAAGATCCTATTGAAATCATAAACAAAATAAAAGAAAGTAAAAGGATAGAAATGAATGTAACAGCAACGTCAGTAAGGGCTAAATTATATAAATTAAATATTTAAACAGGGGAAAAGATTGAGACATTTATTGATAGGTTTGATGCAATTATAAGGGATTATGAAAATAGTAATCCAACAGAGAAGCTCTCCACGGAGGAAAAGAGGTCTGCCTTTTATTCGGCAGTGTCAGGACACTATCAGGAGTTAAGATCGGCCACACTGATGAGAAGACAAAGTAATCAAACTGAAATGACACTGGATGAAATAAAAAACTTTTTACTACAGCTGGAAGCCGAAAAGAAGGAGGACAAACACCTAGAAGTGAGAGCCAATACAGCCCAAGGGAGGACGCAAAGTAACATCAAATATTACAGATGCAACAAAATGGGACATGCCCAGGCTGAATGTCCACTGATCCAATATAACTCATGGTTCTGTTACTATTGCAACAAAGTAACAGACCACAAAGGAACAGAGTGTTTTCAAAGAGGCAGTGGCACTTCAGGATCAGATGCAAAACCATTCAGAGGAGGGTATGTAAATAATTATAATAAATATAACAATAAAAGAGGTAGAGGTAACAACCATAATAACAAAAAAGATAGAAGGGAAAACCCAAACACATTCAGAAGTAGGGTATTCAAAAATACTAAAAACAACTCTGCTCCAGAACGCTCACAGAAAAAGAAAACAGCTAGAGCTTTCTTAACAGGTAACAATAACATAACAAATACTAACAATAATGTAACATTTTTAGCAGACTCGGGTGCGACAGAGCACATTGTAAAGAAAAGTCTAATTTTGAGTAACTTTAAAAAATGCTCGGGAAAAATCATTAAAAGTGCGAATAAAAATAAAACAGCAGATATTACCATATATGGAAAAAGTAATCTTATCCTAGTTTCAAATAGAAACAATTCAGATGTAGTCAAATTAACAAATCTATTAGCAGCTTCAGAAGTTTCACATAATCTGATTTCACTGAGAAAATTCGCAGACGCTAGTCTAGGCATTTATCTAGACAACAACATGCTGGAAATTTTTGATGAATACACTGGAGTCAGATATCTAACAGGAAAGTACGTGAAACCAAATTGGTTAATTTCACTGGACATAGTAACCAAGAATAAAGATAAATTTTAAGAAAGCCACGAAGAATATGAATGCGAAGCAAGAATAGTTTCCGTGGATGACTTCATGCAACAATCTCAGTCTGAGATGTTAAACCTGGAACAAACCACAGAAACCCCAGCTGCGATTGGGAGGGAGAATATGAAAACTGAAGTCGACAAAAATCAAGAAATACAGGCTATAAATTCAGATTTTCTAAAAAGGAAAAATTACAGAGTTAAACAACATAACTGATCCGCAAATATTAAAAAATCTACTTGATACAAATGGAAACTCAAAGGCTAAAAGCAGCGAATTAGATGAAGGTATGCTGTGGCATATGAGACTAGGACACATGTCTCTAAGCTATTTAAGACATCTGCAGAAGTCAACTGATTTCTTAAAAAAGATCAAATTCAGAGACAACATATTAGATTGTGAATCCTGTATATTGGGAAAAATGGGAAATCTTCCTTTCTTGGAAACAACAGAAAGAGCAACCAGATGCCTAGAGTTAATTCACACAGATGTTATGGGTCCTATAAAACCACTATCTTATCCTGGAGAAAACAAGTTTATAGTGGTATTTTTAGACGATTACTCCGGATTTGCCAAGGTCTACTCGATCAAACACAAGAACGAGACAGGTGACTGTCGAGAAAGATTTCTCAAAACTATGAAAAATTTATTGAAAGAAGATGCAAAAGAATGCTATATAAGAGCAGATGATGGCACATAATTTACTGGAGGTAAATTCTCAGAAATAATGACAGAAAAAAAAATTGAAAACAACTTTGGACCACCCCATACACCACAACTCAACGGAACAGCAGAAAGGTCCAACAAGACGATTCAGAACAAAATAAGAACGATGATGATCGACTCAGGTCTACCTGGCAGTATGTGAATTCTGGCAGTAGAAGCAGCAGTACATATATACAACAGGTCACCACATCGTTCTTTAGAATTTAAAACTCCACTAGACGTAATTCTGCCAAATCATAAACACCATGAGGAGAAAATTCGAAGGTTTGGAAGTATAGCATATGCTAAAATCCCAATCACAATGTCAAAGTTTTCAGAAAGAGCAGTCGAAGCTGTCATGGTGGGATGTACAACAACAGGCTACATCTTATGGTATCCTGGAACAAGGAAATTCATAAACTCAAGAAATGTCAGGTTTAATGAAAAATTAGTATACAAAGATATGTTCAAGCGAATGCCACAGGATTTGGAAATGATTGAAATTTCTGATATAAAAGAAACAGAAGAAAATAATTTCAGAGAACCAGAAAAACTCTCAGATGACTTGAATAAAAATTCAGAGACACTAAATATAAATACAGAAGCCCTGGACAAACCAAAAAGAGGGAGACCGAAGAAAAGACCCTCAGATAGACAGGACAAACATGAACAAGTCGAAAAGAAAGCTAAGCGACCTGAAAGGATAGCCAAAACCAACTGGAAGCTCAACGTAAGAGCAAGAAAAGCGCAACCAGACAAGCAAATAGATAATGAATCGTACCATGCTATACTCGCCGAAGTCAACCAAGATCCAAAAAGTTATAAAGAGGCTATGTTATCAACAGAAAGAAATGAATGGCAGAGCGCAGTGGAAGAAGAACTACGTTCTATGAAAGAAAATGAAGTTTGGGAAATAATTGACATACCAAGTTATACGTCAGAAGAAAACAGAGTAAACGTAATAGACTTCAGATGGGTATTTAAGAAGAAAACTGATGAAACGGGCAAAATCAGCTATAAAGCTAGGTTAGTTATTAGAGGATTCAAAGACAAAACATAATATAGTCTGAGCGAAACATATGCTCCAATGTCGAGAATGTCTCTAATTAGATCAGCCCTATGCATTATCAACAAATACGACTTGGAAGCTACACAACTGGACGTCAAAACAGCGTTTCTTCATGGGACTTTGGAAGAAGATATCTACATAAAGAAGAGGAAGCCATAAGTGTTAGTGAGTCATAAAGTGAGTGATAAGCATGATGAAGATAGCTCGAACAATCACCCGCAAGTTTTATGGGAGCGCCACTAACACGCGCTCAGCCCGACTCTCTCTCTGTCTCTGTCTCTTTCGTGTGTCTACACATCGCGGCGCACCTTCTATCTCTCTGGTTTCATTCCTTCTCTGGACGGCGCCCTGTGCCCATGTTGTTTGACTTCAAGATTACTTATTTTGTCTTATTTTCTATACTGTATATATAGTGTTTATTTTGTACTGTACTTAGTTAAGAAGCTTTAAGTGTTCATTAAATAAAATCATTTCTTTTTGTAATTTAATTTGGAGGTGTTGTGCACACGAACTTTCTTAAATCCAACACTTATAACTATTTAAAATTATTTATAACTGTCCTTAATAGTTTAAAGACGTCTAAATTGAGACACGCATAACAGTTATACCCATTTATATATAGTTATAAATTATACACATTGTAAAACGTTTATAAGCAGCCCGAGTAACCTTTTCATTACGGCAACCAACTTCTTTCAGTCTTGCAACCTTCGGCTGCCGAAGTCGGACCGCCAAATGGGTGAGGCATGGTGGCGAGCGTGGTCCTATGACGTCTAACCAAAAATCGTATGGATTTTGTCATAATATCGATGTGTATCTTACATAACCTTAAAATATTCTTTATTGTATTTTCATGCTATGGTAAAACTTTTTCTCAATTAAAAATTAAAAATGAATGATTGAATTAATAAAAATAATTTTCTTTTAACTCAACTTAAACTTGTTTAAAATTGATTCCGAAATTCGGCCTGAATGCACAGACAAATACAACCTAAGACCAATTAATAAAAACATGGTAAAAAACTGATTATTCTCGTGGAAAGGAGACCTAATTACCACAGATAATATAATCTGGTTATTCGAGTAACTCAAGATTTTCATATTTTGTCGAGTAATTTATATTTTCTCGATTACTCGAGTAATTCATATTTTTTCGTGCGCTCGAGTAAATTGATAAATTCATATTTTTTTCAAGTACTCGAGTGATTTATATTTTTTCGAGTACTTGGAATGAAAATTCGAGTATCGGTCAAGTGCGAGAACTCGATTGTCTATATGAATTTTTTCTTCAAGTTTGATTTAAGCACTTGAAACTATCAAGTTAAATTTTTTCACTAATGAAAAATATTTTAAAAAGTAGACAGTTGCTCGAACAATTAATCGATCAGTTACCATTGAAAATAAGCTGCTTTTTATATAAATGATTGCACATATATTACGTTGGATTCTATGATTTTATGAGCTAGATTCGGTTGCCCTCTGAGGGCCCCCTTTCGCCGCCACACCTCACACCGATGTGGTGCCACTGTAGCGACGATTCGGCAAGAGTTTCGGTGTCACTGAGGTTGACTCGGCACCGACTTCGGGCTCCCTGCACGCCAAAGTGAAAAGGTTACTCGGGAGTTTTGCACAACTATTCAATTTTCATAAAATTTTCCTATAAATTTTTAGGAAAGTTTTAGAACTATACAAACTGTTTCTAGCTGCTTATAAATGTTTCTAAATGTTTGTAATTAATTAAAATTGTTTATAACTGTTTCAAATAGTTTGAAAATATTTGAATCAAGACATTGAAAGAATACTTATAGAAGAATTTTAAAGTTGTGTAAAACTGTTTATAACTGTATGAAACTATTTTAAACAATCACATACAATTATAAATTAAATCATACAAATATAAACAGTTTTACATACTTTTGAAATTGTTTTAAAAATTTATAGAATATTTTTGGGATTGTATAAAATTACTTACAAATGAAGTCCCGGATGCAATAAGGGCATTTACGCTCGGAACACGTAAAAGTGAAGTCACTTGGTGGTAAAAATTTCATTTTCTTCAAATAAATTTAAGAAAATTTGACGTTGTAAAACTCATTATGCCTATCATCATCTTTTTTATATTAAGTTTTTTTATAAAAAATTTTCATTTTTTAACAAAAAATTTTAAAACAAGAACTTTTTTACATTACATTTCAATACTTTTCTAAACTTAAATCGTAACTCGAGTAAATATTAACCAATTTCGCTGAAATTTGTAATGTATCTTCTAAATATCATAGCGAAACTTATGATAATGATAAAAAATGTTAATTCTCAAATATTTAGTCGCAATTGTTTAATAATTCATACAAATTACAAATTGTGCGTTTATAATGTTCTTGAGAAAAAAGTATCAAGGGAACTTTCAAGTACAAGAAACTTGTAGTGAGAAAGTTTTTGGTTTTTGTATAAAGAAGATTTGTGGAAAGTTTCAAATCGATTGATAAATGATTTATAAAAATGTAACAACCCTACTGGAAATCGAATCTGTGAATAACTGTGAATAACTGGGAATAGCTGGAAATAACCGTTATAAAATGTTCAGATTGAGACAGGAATAACAGTTAGCACCAGTTATTCCCAGTTATTCCCAGTTATTTCTAGTTACTTATAGATATTCCCAGTTATTTCTATTTGACTTGACAAATAATTTGAAAAATCAGAGAAAAATCAAAGATGCATAACAGTTATTCACAGTTATTCCCAGTTATTTCTAGTTATTCACAATTATTAACATTTATTTCCAGTTCCGCTATATTATAACTTTTATAATTTTTTTAGTACCTTTTATTTTTTAAATTATTTCTCAACTTAACTGGAAATAACTGGGAATATCTGTGAATAACTGGAAATAACTGGAAATAACTATGAATAACTGTTATAGTATCTGTAATTTTTCAAATTATTTCTCAACTCAACTGTGAATAACTGGGAATATCTATAAATAACTGGAAATAACTGGAAATAACTGGGAATAACTGAGAATAACTGGTGCTCACTGTTATTCCTGTCTCAATCTGAACATTTTATAACAGTTATTTCCAGTTATTCCCAGTTATTCACTGTTATTTCCAGTTATTCACACTTATTCACAGATTCGATTTTCACTGGGGAACATTTACAAGTAGCGCGCTTGCGGTCGAGCGCTGTAATTTTCTTATAAGTTAGATTCTCAGTGAATATTACGTCAATGACTTCTTGAATATATAGAATGGATTTAAAAACGAAAAAATTTTGACCCATAGTTTTAAAGAAAATTTGAGACTAGAATTGTTGCTTATAAATCTATCATATGCTATAGAGCTTCTATAATTTTAAATTTTCTTCGGATTTGTGCATTTTTTAAAACGTTTCTTGAAAATTGACATTTAAAAAAAATTGAAACTTATTGAGAGAAACTGAAACAGATTGAAACAAACTAAAATAAACTAAAATTTTCATAACAGTTGATTTTTTCCTCATCAGTTAAAAATTGAAACAAAATGAGACATTTAAAAAATTTCCAAGAATTTTAAGAAAAGTTTGAAATATACTGATTGTTTCGTCCAGATTCTCACAAAAATTTTCGGTATGTTTCAATTTTTTTTGTTTATTTTACAAGAATTTTAAATAATTTTCATAAATTTTTTCCGCAAGGAAATTATTACTTACAGTTGATAGTTGTTATTAACTGTTTATAACAATATTTAAAGTTGTAGAGACTGCCAACAGAAGATGAAATCTTTAAATGATTTTTTGAGACTACCAGCATTGCCTGTTCAATTTTACATTTATTTCTTCTAAATTTTATAATGCATAATAAGAACGTTTCACCTTGATTTTCAACGAAGACCTCTTCAGGTATCTACAACAAAATTTAACAATATCTATTACAATTGTTAAAAGGTTTTTTTCGGATTTCGACCGTGTAAGTTGTGGTTTAGGATACCGACGTTTCGTGAACATTACAGTTCAGTTCATCAGAGTGAGCCTGAATCTGATGGTTCAGACAGCCTGATCACTGTAGTATAATTTTAGGTGGAGTTTCCCGGTTGAATGGTTATTTATGTTCTGGTTGAATGGTTATGGGTGTTCTGGTTGAATGCTTATGGGTGATCTGCCTTTGAGAACAGAGGTTGCCATGTTGGGTTCAGAAAGTAGCCGTTATCTCTGTCTAGATTAGTTAGATATTTTAGTATTTCTATAGCTTCTCGGTGTTTTCTTGAAAAGTCAGAGTTGGTTTTGGCGAGGATGGTTGTGTGGTCGAAGTCTATTTGGTGGCCGTTTTCGATGTGGTTTTCTGCTAATGTTTATTGTGTGAAGTATTTCAATTTTATCTTGCTGCTGTATTTTTTAAGTCTTTGGTGGATTTTTCTTCCACTTTCTCTTATATAGACTTTTCCACAGAAGCAAAGTATTTTGTAAACACCAGGAGTGTGCAACGGAGGTTTTTTGTCTTTGGAGGTTCATGAAACGTCGGTATCCTAAACCACAACTTACACGGTCGAAATCCAAAAAAAAACTTCTTGCATTGTCTAAGATTCACCGTGAAGGCTTCAAATCCAAAGCCATTACAATCTTTTTAAAAAATTAATTTTCTTAGTGTAGCTCTTTGATCACTTCTTCTGATTTCTGATTTAACGCTCTCACGAACTCCTTTTTTACTTTCTCACTTTCTCTCTGTCCTTGCTCTTTTCTGCTTGGACGTAAGTAGCGACGCATCGTCTTGCTTTCGCTCTCGACTGATATCGCTTTTAACGATATTTTTTTCACTTTGCGGAGTGAAATCTGTTTTCAGGAGGTCGTCTAAAGGGGTCCGTGGGCATTGGCTGCATTTGCATGCATCTTACTGCTGCATTTTTTGGACTTCTGGACGATTTCCTTGTTGCTGCACTGCTGTCTCTGGCTACATTTTACTTGCTGCTGTTGCTGTTCCGGAACGATCCTGCTGTGATTCTGCTGTTGTTTTTGTTGCTGTTTTTTGCCTGGCTTGCTTGGTGGTGTGTGGTGCAGTGTTGCAATTTGTGTTAAGTGCATTTTTTGGTGCCAATTTCTCTGTAGTAAAATTCTATAACCTCAAATTACGTGGCTCCATCTATTGCATTTCTTTCTCACTAGTTTTTCACTTGGTGGATAACTCTTATCGACGACAATTGACAATTAAGGTGGTTTTCCACTAGTTACTTATTGTCTTTAATTATTAAGTCACGCGAATTTCAAACTTGATATTACGCTGTTTTCCCACTTATCTTACTAGCTTAATTCATTACTTAATTTGCCTAATTCTTTGTATTATTTATAATAATTTAAGGTGTTTATCCACTGTTATCCAGTTATATCATTTTACTAAAAACTAGTATATAACAACTTTATCACATAAATTAATTTATTATTAAGTTGTTTGCCCACTTACTATTTATTACTACTTACCATACTTTTTCTATATTTCTTTCTTCCTCAATAGTAATTCTATTTACTTATTAAAGAGCTTTTACTCTCTTACTTTCGTGTTTTCTGTCATACTTCATAAATTATGCCGCCATCAACACACTGCAGTTTCTGTCTAAAGGGTTTTTCTCACACATCTAAGCCTAAGATTTGTGGTAGCTGTGATAAGACTTTTCATAGCTCCTGCACTTCATTCACAGCTGTTAGAGACCAGGATAATAAATCTATATGGGTATGCTCCACATGTTTGGCGGCTGCAAACCCTGATTGTTTTCGGTAGCGAACTGGCTCGCTCTCCTCTGCGCTTAATGCAACACTTTCGCCATCTATATCAAGAACACCATCACCATCACCACCCATGCCGACAAATGATATTCTGTCTTCAATTTTGGAGGAAATGAATAAGCTAGATAAGCTGGATTCCATAAATGACAAGATGACTTCTATTGGATCTCACTGCTCTTGATGGTAGGTTCTCAGCGCTCGAGTCACGTGTAGACACCATTAATGTAACATTCGAGGAGCGTTTCAGCATAATGAGGCTGGGCTGGGGCGGGTCCGTAGTGAGCAGCAGGAGCTGAGGATGAAGGTGGATAACTTGCTTGCCGCATCTTCTGACGTGTCTTCAGCTGAGCCATTATCTGTTAAGCTTCAGGAGTTGGATAAAGCCAACAGGTCTTTGTCACGACAATGTGAGGCCTTGGCTGCACAACAAGTGCGTATTGAGAGATCCTCAGACCTAGTAATTGGAGGATTTGTGCCTGAAGAATTGAAGGATCTGAGGTCTGCTGTCTTTGCTGTGCTTACTACGCTTGACGCATGGTTCTCCCTTGCTGATATAATATCAGTTCGACCTCTCAGGCGCTCTTTGGCTGCAAGCAGATCTGTTGCCGCTATTTCACCTACAGATGCTGAAGCATCAGTGTCTGCCTCCTTAACTACTACATCTCCGCAGCAGCGGGATCGTCCGTCTACTGTACCCTTGCTTGTCACTATGAAAAGTACCTCATTGGCTCGTGCTGTTATTGGTGCTAAGGTTAAATTTGGAAAACTGGTTTCTTCTAAAATAAACGATCATCTGCCGCCTGACATCAAGACTGTTGAGTCTCTAACACCATCTGTGATCAACATTAACGAGTACTTGCCTGCTTCGTTACATCAGTTGAAGCTGCGTGTCCTAGAAAAGGCCAAGGATAAAAAGTATAACTTTATTACATTTGTACGAAATGGCGTGATATACGCAAGAAGGAGGAAGGATAATGTGCCTGTACGCATTGCTACCGATGCTGACCTTGAATCTTTTTTAGCAAGGATAACATCATCCAAAAACAACAAGAAGACAGATTGATTAGCGGTGCTATGGTAAGTCCATACTCTTCTCCCTTCCTGACTAACTCTCTAATATCTACTAACAATTCTGATTCATCTGCCATTACAAAACATTTCACCACTGATAACGGTCTTAGGGTTTGTCATTTTAATGCTAACTCTATTCGTGCCCATATTGAAATGGTAAGACTATTCTTGGCTTCTCGCTCCTATTTTCATATAATAGCTGTGACAGAGACAAAACTGGGTCAGATTGTCTGTGACTCTCTAATTGCTCTGGATGACTACGTGCTCTTCAGGCAGGATCGTAATACTAGAGGTAGTGGTGTTGCTCTATATGTTCATTGCTCTTTAGATTCCATACGCCTGTGTTCTTCGAATGGTAGCTAGTGTGGCAAGCCAGGTTTACCTGAATATCTTTTTTGTGAGGTTAAATCTCCTGATGTGGTTTCTCCTATTTTTGTTGGCGTAGTCTACAGGCCACCTCATGCACCATTTCTAGCTGGAACTGATTTTATACCAGATTTGACATCTCATATGCACGACTATAGTACAAAAATCATCTTAGGTGATTTCAATACTAACCTTTCTGTTGATTCTGACGACTCTGTGTTTCTGAAGGGTCTAATTAGGAAAAATGCACTCTTCTCTGTGCCTTACGGTGCAACCCATCATACTGCCACATCTGATACTTGGCTTGATTTATGCCTCGTAGATACAAATGATTCCTTGCTTGACTATTGGAAGACCAATGTACCATTTATAGATGGGCATGATCTTATTGCAGCCACTGTTAAGTCCTCTCTCTCTAAGCCTGTACTTAATGATTTCTCCTATCGAGACTATAAGGATGTTGATGATGCCAGATTGCTCGACTATTTTAGCTCATTGAATTGCTCTATTTGTGGCGGTGATTCCTCTCTTAAGACTCGACTTGATTGCCTTTATGGCCATTTAAATAAAGCTATTGCCCTATTCGTTCCCATCAAACAGGTTCGACAGGGTGTAAAACGTCGTCCATGGATTACTGCAGAGCATCATGGCTTGGTTCACGAGAGAGATAGGCTTTATAGGCGCTACAAACGCTCACGACTTCACTTCGACTTGCTCAGCCATAGAGCTGCACGTGATCGTGCCCATGAGAACATTGAGTCTTCCAAACTCCTTTATTATCATGATAGACTCTCTGGGCTCACTGATTCTAAACAAATCCGGAAGGAGCTGAGGAATCTTGGTATTTGCTCTAGTGCTAATACTTCTCGTCACTCCTTCTCTGTGGACGAACTTAATCGTTACTTTTCTAGTGTAGCATCTGATCGATCGGTTACATCAGTTTCTGATTATTTGAACTCTTTAACTGAAGATGAACCGTATAAACCGATGTTTAAGTTTTCTGAGGTATCTTTGTTTCAGGTTGGTCTGGCTGTGCGCAGTTTCTCTTCGCAGGCTAGAGGTCCGGATGCCATTCCTCAATCATTTATAAATTTCGCGTTCCCTGTAATTGGACAATTCTTACGTCGAATCTTCAATGATTCACTAAGGGAGGGTCTTTTTCCAACATGTTAGAAGATGTCTCTAGTTAAGACTATCAATAAGGTTTCTCCTCCACAATCTATGAGTGATATTCGCCCTATTTCTTTATTGTCATTTTTATCAAAGGTACTTGAGCGTCTTGTTCATCAGCAATTGTATGAATACTTGGCTACTAGACAGCTGTTGGATCCGCGGCAGGCTGGTTTTAGGACTAGGCATAGTACTCAGACAGCCTTGTTGAGGTTAACGGATGATGTCAGGCTTAATATGGATAGACGCTATGTCACCATGCTCTTACTATTTGATTTTAGTAAGGCATTTGATACTGTGAGCCATGCTATTCTTCTTAAAAAAATGTCTTCACTTGATGTCTCTATCACAGTTATCAGATGGTTTGCCTCATATCTCTCAGGTCGACGACAGGCTGTTATTGATGAGGATGGTAACACGTCTGATTATCTTACTCTTGACACAGGAGTTCCTCAAGGATCTGTATTGGGGCCGTTGCTATTTTCTATTTATATAAATGATGTTGCTAATGATTTCAATTCTGGCATACAATACCTAATATATGCTGATGATCTGCAGGTATATGTTCATTTTCTTCTTGATAAGTTGGACCTTTTCACGTCCATTATGAGCGCTCATGCTGATGTTATTTCTAATTGGGCTACTAGAAATCACCTTTAGTTAAATGTCCGTAAGACTAAAGCCATAATTATTGGCTCTTATTATTATGTTAATATGTTGTCTTCTATTCCAACTACTGGTGTCCCACTGAATGGTACTATTATTCAGTTTGAATCGAAGGTTCGTGACTTGACAGTAAACTGAATTGGAAGGAGCACATTGCTCAGGTTTGTAATAAATCATTTTCATTGCTTTATAGGCTAAATTTCTTTAGGAAAAGCACTAATATTGCATTACGCAAACATCTTATTCAAACTTTGCTTTTTCCGCTCATAGACTACTGCTGTCTCGTTTATTGTGATTTGTCGGCTGAACTTGATTTGAGGCTTCAGAGAATCATCAACTCTGGTATTCGTTATGTGTATGGTATTGGCAGACGTGAGCATGTTTCCTCTTATCGTTCTAGGCTTGGCTGGCTATCTACCTCTGTTAGAAGAAAATATTTTACCTCATTCTTCCTCTACAAAATGTTTTCGACTACAGCACCTTCTTATCTTTACTCTAGGTATAATTGGAACCAATCTGTGAGGACATTAAGGGGTTCTGTGAGGCCATTGACTGTTCCACCGGCTCTCACTGAATATTATAATGGATCTTTTTTAGTCACTTCATCATTCTTCTGAAATGAACTTTCGGATCCAATCCGTAACTCCCCAACACTCCATACTTTCAAATCATCTGCATTGGCATACTACCTTTCCTTAGAGGATGGACCTCTGCCATTACGCTAATTTTAAAATCATGTTTATATAAATTTTGTTAAATGTATTTAAAATTTATCACTGTTTCAAAGTTTTTTATTTTTTTTGCTTATTATTATTCATAAAATTATAATCTAATGTATATACAATATTATGTAAATTGTACAACATACTGTACATAAAATAAACAAAAATATCTATCTAAAAATATCTATCTATCCTTCTATTTCACATTGATCCTCATTTTTACCTTCTCATACTTATTCTCACTCTTTCTCTTCTCCATTTTTGTTGAATAGAAATTATGTTTTTCGCATTCTAACCTCAAAATCGCAACTTCTTTTCTCATTTTCGGCTCTCATACGAAAAAAATTATTATTTACCTCTGGTGTAAAGGCTGTTTTACGAAACTCGTTACGTAAATTCAGCCTTTCCACCCCAGGTTAATAATGTACTATTTTCTTATACTCCCGCTGAAAGTTCCACTTTTTTAAGAAAAATTCTTTGATAAAAACAGCACTTTTTTGCTCTAGGGAAAACATGAATGGCGCTGGTGTACTGGCGCAGGAATATCAAGAAAGTAGTCCTAACCTCACTCTGTCTCTCTCACTCTCTCGAACATATGTAACAACTCCTCTCTCTCTCTCTCTCCGTAAGTAGACACACATCGTTCTTCTTAAGCTCATCGTAAATCTGTCTTTGTATTCTGCATTTTTTGCCCACGGGCGTTTTGTTTCAGATTTACTGCGCGAATTGCAGAGCTCCAGGTGATATAATATTCATCAATTTTCTCAGCTCTGCAAAGGTAGAATAACTGGATTTTTGTATCGCTGCCGGCATTTTTGAGGTTAAGTGCAACCAAGTTTTGAGGTTATGTTGGCTACCTTCTAGTCTCCTGGTGGATACTCTTGAAAACACGTATTGAAATTCAGCGAGTTACCCAGCGTCGATAAAGTGAATACCTGTATCGTGTATGTAACGATGTGTGCTGGTCCGTGTGAATATAAAAAGAGCTTGAAGTTGAAGGTTTAGCTGTTTTGATGATAGTCTACTGGGTTAAGGAGGGACTGAGAAACGATCTATATTATTACCTAAATACTGTAAAACTGCTTGGGTTTCCAATACAGGGGACTGAAGTACCCCTAAGTAGTACACATCCACGTCAGTGGAAACATTGACATCGATCTTGTCAGCCGAGAATAGTATTATACACGTTTCCTCCTGTGGCATTTGGGTTAAATTGTTGCGGCTTGAGTTGCTGAGTGCGTTAACGTTTCCATGCAGTGCGCATTAAAATTTTGATGCGTGCTCACGGCGGTACGTATTTTTCCTACATATAGTCACACATATTCTGTATTGTCTACGCATTCTAATCCTTCTCAATTGCATTTTTTGAGGTTGACATTGCTGTCGGTGACGAGTCTGCGACTGTGCTGCCACTTTTCGAGTTTACTGGGTTTACTATTGATCTGGCGTTTTAATCTTCTACTACCAGTTGTCTATTTCTTAACAGTACAGTAAGTGCTTACTTTGAGGTGAGTGTTTAATGTATTATGTCTCTTAGTGCGCTCATTTAATATCATGGTATTTTGCTCTCTTTGTAATCAGCCCATTTTACGTACTGATACAGCAAATCTTTGTAAAAACTGCACTTCTTTATATCACACTAAGTGTTGTGACAGCTCTTGGTTTCTTAGCAAGGGTATTATTGTTTGTTGCGTAAGAGAAAAGATTCGAAAGAGAAAACCAGCAGAAGAGTGCTCGCGTGCAGTAGCCACGGAGGACATTTTTTCGGCCCCGACGCAGCTTTTAGACTCTCAGTTGCCTAACCAGGGATCTCAAAAGAGAAGCGCAGCTTCTCCACTTCACTCTCTTGAGCCATCACCAAGAAGACGTTGTCGTTCAGAGTCAGGCTCCTCCTCCTCATCTGTGAATAGAAGTGTACTGGGCGTTAACTTGAGTCAGATTGCTGCCTCCAGTCCCTCTCGATTGGCTCCTCTAGCTTCTGAGACTAATCTCATTTCTCTTAATCAACTGGTCGATATATCACCACCTGAATATTTTGTGGCTTTTGCAGCTGATTGCAACAGTAAATTTGATAAGCAATTTGAGATGACTAATCAGCTGCTACAAAAGACAGGTCAACTGTTAGAAACCAATAATAATCTTGTAGTTGAAGTTAGTGCTCTTAGGACTGAATTGGGGGAGGTTAAACTTTCTTTTTCGGATCTGGAGAAGCGTTATGACGCTCTGTCTGATCGCCTAGATAACCATATTGCCCTGTGTACATCATCTGGAGTCTCATTATTGCGTGACTCGTATGAGATTCTTTTTTCGGGTATACCGACTAGTGTCTCGTTGGGCAACAGAGAGATAATCGAGATCATTTTTAAGGCTATGGGGCTCAATTTTGGTACTAAATTTCTTGTTGATACTCGTGAGTGGGTGCCTGTTGCTACGGTAGATTCTGAAATACCTGAATGTTCTCAAACGCATAAATTTAGATCTTTTGTTGGTCGCTTTACATCAGATGCAGTTCGTGACTGCATTATAGAGGCGTCACCTAAACTGCGAGGATTTTCTTCTTTTAAATTGTTTGGTGTGGGTGGAAATGGGAATATATTTGCTCATCCTATATGGCCTAAACCAGTATATACACTGCTTAAAAAGGCTTTAGCTGTTTATGAAAAACTCAACTATCAACGCCCGATAGTACGCAACTTAACGGTCTGCATGCGTCCGTATAGGAAAGGTGAGTTAATTCCTTTTACTGATGAGTCACAATTGGCCTCTCTTAAGCCAGTTGAAACGAAAAAATGAGGACTCCATGGCTCTCTTGCGGTGAGCTCACTCACCTCTTTAAATGCATCAGTAAACCGCTGTTCTAACAGCACATGTTCTAAATTAAGTCCGAATTCTTCCATTTTATCTCCGCACTGCATTTCTGATAATAGTCACAATTCCTCAATCCATTATAATTCTGATTTTCCACATAACCTTGTTATTTCACATGCCAATGTCAATAGAATTAGGACTCATTTCTCAGTTATTGAAAATCACATTACGTTGAATAAAACTGATATTTTTGCAGTTACTGAAACATTCTTAACAGAGCTCGATGATAGCTCCGTGATCTCTATAGATCACTACAACTTCTTTAGGTTAGATAGAATGGGCAAATCAGGTGGTGGAGTAGGGTTTTATGCTCGTGATTTTCTTAAGGTCAATATTTTAGCACAATCAGACCCGGTCTTTAATAACACTGCAGAGTATATTATAGCTGAGATATCTTTTGGCATGGAAAAACTTTTATTTGCAGTGGTTTACTTACGTCCAAAGGCGATTTTTCCTGAGGAATTTCTTAATTTACTTTCTACATATTTACCTTCTTATAAAAATGTTGTCATAACTGGTGATTTTAATATAAATTTGTTAACTAATAGCTATTCTGCTGACACTTTTCGCTCAGCTATTGATTCGTTGGCTCTTTATGTGGTTCCATCTGAACCCACTCATCACACTTTAACTTCTGATTATTCTTCCCATACATGGATTGATTTATTCATCATCAATGATGACAGCTCTCTGTTATCGTATAGCAAAACATCAGCACCTTTTATTGCAGGTCATGATCTTATTTCAATCACATTTAGAGCATATAAACCACCAAATACAACGAGAAAAATTTTCTATAGAAACTTTTCTAATTTAAATCGTGTTAGCTTAAATGAAAATATTTCACGTAATCTCTTACTAAAATCGCAAGTGAGCCATGCGACTTCTGGTTCAAAAAATGAACTCATTAATGGTCTGGTAAATGATTTGTCTTCTGTCCTTGTTTCGTCGTTCGATAAATGTGTACCTCTTAAATCTCGTAATCTAACGATTAAGAAAAAACCCTGGGTAACTTCTGATATTCGTGCTAAAATGAAGGATCGTGATAGAGCATATCGTTCAGCTGTTCGCTCTGGTTCCATGTTATCTTTAGCTCACTATCGAAGACTTCGTGGTGAGGTCTCTAATGCCCTTGACACGGCTAAAAACGAATACATATCTAATCGATTGTCTACCTCGTTGAACTCTTCAAATAGATGGATAACACTACGTAAAATTGGGCTCTCTAGTAAGATTCTTCCCTCACCACTACAGTATTTCTCATCTAAAACACTTCTGACTCATCATACGTCGGTCTCGTCATCATCAACGGCTCTCTCAGACAGCGAGATGATTGAAGTTCTTGCTGTACCAATAAGCAACGACCTACCTGTCTTTGAGTTCGCAGAGGTTGACTGTTCTGTGACTGACTCTTTTTTACGTCTTGCTTCATCTAAAGCAGTAGACCCTGATGATCTTGCGACTGATATGTTGAAAATCTCTCAGGATTCTTTATCTCCACACCTAAACTCAATTGTGAACCTGTCTTTGTCATCTGGTATATTTCCCGATGCTTGGAAAAGAGCATTTCTTCTGCCGTTGGCTAAGTCAAATAAAATTGACTCTCCCTCTCAGACACGACCTATTGCTAAGCTTTGTGAAATTTCTAAGGTTCTCGAAAGGGTTGTTCATTCACAAATGTATGCTCATATAGAGAGAAATGACCTCCTTGATTCTCTCCAGACAGGTTTTCGAAGGTCAAATAGCACTCAGACAGCACTATTAAAGCTTTTGGAAGATGTCCGTTTTGCGATTGACAAGAGAATGATAACTGTACTACTCTTATTTGACTTTTCAAAAGCCTTCGACACAGTACCTCATTTGCGTCTTCTTCACAAAATTCGTTCTCTTAATTCCTCAGATACGGTTATACGCTGGTTTGCGTCTTATTTAAGGAATAGATACTACTCTGTTCCTGATCTAGAGAACCAAATTGGGGATTGGATCACGTGTTCGGCTGGCGTGCCACAGGGTAGTGTTCTTGGTTCATTATTGTTCTCAATATTCATCAATGATCTTTCTTTGAGCCTGAATAAGGCTAAACATATTCTTTTTGCTGACGATCTCCAGCTTTATCACTCGTTTCCACCGGCAAATTTGGAGAAGGAGATTGACCTCGTGAACCATGAGGTTGCTGCTGTGGTCAAGTGGGCAAATGACAATGAACTCACTTTGAATCCTACCAAGATGCAGGCTATGTTCTTGGGCAGTGAACAATTTATGGCTAGAATTGATCGACTGTCATGCCCACCTATTCTTCTAAATGGCGTGTCCATTCCTTACGCAGATATCGTTAAAAACTTGGGAGTCTGGATTACCAGTACATTAGACTGGAACAGACAAGTTAACTCGATAGTTGGTCGAATCTTTGGTACTCTGCAGTCTCTTAAGTTTCATAAACATGCATTATCCAGAAAGGTTAGGAAGGAACTGGTTGAGGCGTTAATCTTCCCGATTCTTGACTACTGTTGTGTGGTTTATGATGATCTTCCTCAAATTCTGAATCTTAAACTTCATCGTGCGCTTAATGCGTGTGTCAGATTCGTATTCGGTAATATTGGGAGACAGGATAGGGTCACTTCTTTTCGCCTTGAACTTGGTTGGATATCGGTTAAAAATAGGCGGCTCTACTTTAAAATGGCACTAGCCCATGCTATTGTGTCTTATCAAAATCCACCATATTTAGCTTCCAAGTTCCTCCGTGTAAACATAGATACAGAGGTTAGGTCATCAAATAGACTTCCTGCGAGAATGCTCATTTGCCCGGTTGTACGCACTGCTGCGATGTTAAATTCTTTTGTCTCCACAGCATCTAACTTCATAAATAATAATGTCAACCCATTTCCTGGTTTTGGAGCTGGGTTGACCTGGGTTGTTAAAACGAGACTAATGAGCAAGTTCCTTAATAATGAGCGCACTGAGTGGCATGGTACGTTGGATGCTTGAAGAGCGTTGTCTATGTATACAAGCTATGCTCTACTACAGTTTTAAAATGAAGTCCTTAATGGTTGCTTTTTGTGCTGATACGAAAGTGACAATGGTAAAAATGTTACATAGATTTATTGTTGACCTTTATTTCAAATTTAATTACTTTACTTTCATCTTTATGTGATAAACTTAATTGTCTACTTATAATAGTAATCTAATTATAGAATAATTTCTATTTTGGTTTATATCGAGTCATATAAAATAAATATCTAATATGCTTATCTTATAATCTTTTACATATTGTGTATATAATTTGTAATTACGTATAGGCCATACGGGGTTGAACCCCATGGCCTGAAATAAAAGTATCAATCAATCAATCAATCAACGTATACGTATACAGCGAAAAATTTAACCGCACTATTTATCTGTTTCTTTTTCTCTCTTTTATATAGATTATTAAAATTTGTTATTGATGATGAAGCATGGAATTACATAAACATTTTTATATGTATTACAAATATTATTGACAAAAATTTAAATTTAATTATTTTTTTTAATGCACATACAAAATCATAAAATTTAAACGAAACTAACAATAAGTTTATTAATATTTTAAGAAATTGTCATTATTTTTTTTTTTTTTTTGTAATATTTCGATATCATGTATGTAGTTTTATTGGTTTATTGTATATTAGCTTATGTGAAAATTTTACTTTATGAAATGTTAAACGATTTGAATCATTAACTTTAAAGGAAATTAAATTAGCTACGATTTTGCATCAAGTAAGCCTGTATTTTTAACTATACAAAATTGAGTTTTATTTGATTATGTACAATTTAAATATAAAATTAACGTTTTAAAATCCTTGAATTATTGAAATTCAATGAAAACATCGCATTTGCATTTACAAAACTTTTCATTAAATTGTTTAAGGAATTGAGGTTAAGTTATAAAAAGAACTAATTTTTTATATTTACAAACAAAATAGCGTCTAAACTTTTGTAGATTTCATTTGAATTATGAAATAAAATCTGATTTAGTCTAAAAGAAAAGTTACAAATTTAAACTGACTTAATTCTATGCTCAACGCGTTAAGAGGCGGTCGGGACTATTTGCCGCCCAGGGGCGCAGCAGTCAGGTGAGAGAAAAATATAAAATATTTTTTACATACCCTAGTGGAAATCGGTTTTGCTAATAACTGTTAATAATTGCTAATAACTGCAAATAATTGCTAAAAGCTGCTAATAACTGTCATAAATAGTTTAGTTTCAGACACAAATAGCGATTATTTGCAGTTAATAGCAGTCATCATCAGTTATTAGCAGTTATTAGCAATTATTAGCATTCATAAGCAGTTATTTGCTATTTCATTAACAGTTATTAGCAGTTATTTGCGTTTATTTACGGCTATTTGAAATTTCTCGCAATTATTTACAGTTATTAACAATTATACGCTTTTTAAAAAATTTTTTAATTTTTTATATATAGGGAAAAATTTCCAAGACAATAAATTTTTATAAATATTATTAACTATAAATAACTACAAGTTTCTGCAAATAACTACAAATATCAGAAAATAATTGCAAATGACTGCAAGAATCCGCAAATAACTGTAAGTAACTGCAAAAATCAAGAAATAACTGCAAATAACTGTTACTATTATCTTAACCCTTTCAGAACCAATGTACATTACAATGTACATTGACATTTTTTGGTTTTTTTGAAATTGTGCAAAAGTGGCTTCAAATTTTGTAAAAAAAATATGTGTATTAGATTGAAGTGGACTATTTCCGATCTCAAACTGAGGGCCTAAGTTATTATATCTTTGATAGAAACTGAGAAAAAAAAAAAAAAAAAAAAAAAAAAAAATTTTTATCGCAAAAATTGCTTAATAAATGAACACTTATCATCGCTAAATGGTTATCAGAACTTTTCATGATGAAATAATAATTCCGTTCTGAAAGGGTTAATTTTTAAAAATTTTATTGTTAAAAATTGTTGTGCTTATAAATGTTAATAACTGTTAATAACTGCAAATAATTACTATTAACTGCAAGTAACCGTTAATTCTGTCTCAAACTAAACTATTTATAACAGTTATTAATAGTTGTTTGCTGTTATTTGCAAAACTGATTTCCACTAGGGTAGCGATTTACAATTTACTGGAACAATAATATATCTCTAATGTTGTCAATAACTCTAGCCATATAAATGTAGAATAATTATTGATGCTAATCTTGTTTGAAAAGTCTAAAATATTGTTGTAAAGCGAAAAATGCAGCGCGAGATTGAGTTGGCATGAGCATATGTATTCATCATTCTTTAGTATTACATTCTCTGTTGCACTAAAGAAGAATACACATGTTCAAATCGGCTCCGTCGCGCGCAGCATTTTTGGCTTTATAAAAATATTTTAGACTTTTCGAACAAGATAAGCATGAATAATTATTCTACATATATATGGCTAGAGTAATTGACAACATTAGAAGTATATTATTATGTTAGTAAATTGTAAATCTATGTATAAAAAATATTTTATATTCTTCTCTCACCTGCAGCGCCACCAAGCGGCAAATGATTCCGACCGCTTCTTAAAAGAAATAAAGCCAACAAGATGATCTGATTTATTTTTGGTAACAGAGGTTTGTCCGTACACTGAAAAAAATAAAATCTAGGAGTAAGAGGAAAAATCTATTTGATTCTTAGATCTTGAATCAAATAGAAATCTACTTGTACTTAATAACTATAATCATCCTGCAAAATTGCAATAATCTAGGTTCTAGCAGAAAATCCTCTATCTTCAAGAAGAATTCTATTAGAATTTAGAGGATATATATTTATTAATAAAAACCACATAGAAATTTTTTACATCAGAATGTATTTACATCATTTAGAATTCGTTACATCAGAATGTATTTACATCATTTAGAATTCGTTACATCAGAATGTATTTACATCATTTAGAATTCGTTACATCAGAATGTATTTACATCATTTAGAATTCGTTACATCAGAATGTATTTACATCATTTAGAATTCGTTACATCGGAATGTATTTTTAATATTTTAGATAATTATCATGTTACTGAGAATATAAATGCAGATATTATGAATGACATTTTGAATAATGTTTTCAGATATGATATGTCTATATTATTTAAAAATATAATAGAAGTAACAGGTATTACATTAGGAACAATTCTAGAATTAACAATTTTAATTACGGTATGCACGAAAATGACAGACCTCGTCCAATAACAGAGGCTCATTTAATTAACAATGGTGTAAATATGTACGCTTTGGAAATGCTTACTTTAATTTTGTATTTACCGTTGTTAATATGTGATCTTATACCAGAAGACACAGAAAGCTAAAAATGGTTTTTAATAATGAGAGAAATTATAGATATAATTTTCTCGAAACAAATTCAAATTGAGCTGCTACCGTATTTAAAATCATTGATAAAAGAATATTTAGATTTTAGATTAGAATTATTTCCAAACGATCCTTTGAAACCGAAACACCATTATTTATTACATTACGTGGATTTATTTATAAAGATAGGACAAATAATTAACACTTGGTGTATGCGCTTCGAAGCAAAACATAGAGTTTTTATTTCTTACGGTAGATTCTCAAAAAATAAAGTTAATTTACCTCTATCTTTATGTAAAAAAAATCAATCATCTCTTGCTTATACTTTTTGGTTAAGAATTCAATAAAAAAAAACATTGTTTATGGACCTTTAAAGACGCAATCTTTGAGTTCTTTACCTGAATTTCAAAAATTCAAATCAACTTTCAATTCTCAAGATAATTATCGTACATCGACATTTATATTAAAATGGTTTGAGAAGAACGGAATCGTATTTAAGGTTGTATGGGCTATACAGTCTGTGTCAAAAGTTAGTTTTATAGAAAATCGTCTATATTTTTCGGTAGAAAATAATTATCTAATTTTTAGCTTAGTAACTTATCAGATAATATTAAAACAATCATTTTAAACTTTGTTTCATTTAAATATAATGAATTATTAAAGAGTTATAACATTTTAAAGTTTATAAATTTTACACAAATCTAATGCAATCATAAATAATAATGCCAAACTTTCAAAAATGATTTTATTTGACTGCAACAAAGTTTATTTTGTTCAGTTTAAAATTTAGAATCTATTGACGAGGATGGAATTTTGATTTTTATTTTTTATTAAAATTTATTGCTAATTTTCTGCGAAAAAATTTATATGTCTCAGACGGTACTTACTGTTTTATCATAAAAAATTAGCAATAAATTTTAATAAAAAATAAAAATCAGAATTCCATCTTCGTCAATAGATTCTAAATTTTAAACTGAACAAAATAAACTTTGTTGCAGTCAAATAAAATCATTTTTGAAAATTTGGCATCATTATTTATGATTGCATTAGATTTGTGTAAAATTTATAGACTTTAAAATGTTATAACTCTTTAATAATTCATTATATTTAAATGTAACAAAGTTTAAAATGATTGTTTCAATATTGGCTGATTCCATTTCAAATCGAACAGTCAGTATACACTTAAGTCACCAATTACTGCGCTAATGGAGTATATTATTCTACCCTAAAAATAAGGGTATACGTATTTTTTTATTTTGCTGAAATATCAAAATTGCATCAGATATGCACTTTTGAAAATTGCATACAAAAACTAAATGTTAAAACTGAAAATGTTAGGAATAACTTTAGAGAGCTATCGTTTTACCAATTTTCAATGAATTTTGGTAAACCTTATTTTGTTTTATTATGTTTTAAGCCCTCTTTAATTCAGTGCAAGAAATTTCAAAAAAGACTAAAAAGTGACTAAGATATGTGCATTTTACCAAAAAATGCACTTTTTATGCACATGCATTTTTCTCGAAAAACCCATTTTTTTTTTGCTGAAATTTTTTGTGCTCATAGAGGACCAAATTACCTATCTAATGGTACTTGGTTGATCCCGTACTTATTTGTTTGAAGAGAGAAAAAAAATTCACAAATTTTATTGGTGAAAAATTTTTGTATATACGTTCGGAAATTTTAAGCAATGTAGATTTAAACACTATCCTTCTTTTAGCATTACCCAGGAATAACGACGTGGACGTAGAAGGTTTCTGTTCCCTTCGGGGTGCTTTTTTAAAGTGAGATCCCCTTGCCTCTCACTGTTGGGATGCGTCAAAAATATAATTATAAATAATTACTTTTTTTTATTTTTGCACTTATTATTTTTAGTTCTTAGTGTAGCCTTACGACGTTTGACTTTTTTTTTCTTGTCTTTCACTTTAGTCAGTGCATGTATAGCTGTTCTGCCAACAAATATATGAGATTTCAATTCCCCAAGTTGTTTTAACCACATATGACTTTTTTGAATCCCATTATATTTAGGAACTGTACACCATTCAATATTTTTTTCTTTTCTAAATTTTTCAATCTTATTTATTGGTAATAATATGATTTTGATTGCACTGGTGTACTTTTGAACCCAATTTATAAAATCGTCAGCATTTTGTATCGATTTTTCATGAACTCTTTTTAAGTTATGTGAAGTAGCATAATGCTTTAGAAGCCCACCTATTCCATCAACGGCTCCTTTCCCATGACCAGTCGCAGAAAATAACCATTTCATTTGATAAGAAAAATGTTTGAATTCATGTAGCTGAAAACGATTTTTAAATTGGCTTGCAGCTCCATCTGATACAATAGTGACATTAGTAACTAAATCATTTTTCATAAGATCGATAATTTTATTTATTGCTAATAGCGCATATGCAGTATCATGCTTTTTGTCGTCACTAACGATCGCAAAGCTTTGCGTTATCTATCTTTGGTAATAGACTGCAGTAAAAATAGAAATTTGGTTATTTACCCAATGATTTCCCTGAACGGCTTTATTATTTATTACAGACCAATTTTCTGCAAAATCAACGTGGATAATTAACTTAGTAGGATCAGCTTTACCTTCTTCTTTTTCTTTTTTTATAGCTTCACGTTGAATATTTTTTATGTATACGTGAGTACTTGCTTTTAGTGCGCAGATTGAAAATTTTTCTTTAAAAACTGGTAAGCTTACTGTTTGTTTGATAAGATTACCATTATCCCACAAAGCAAACGTAATTTCATCTTCACAATTTTCTTTCAGTTTTAACAATTTTAATGTGATATCCTCACTACCGGGGCAATAATTGCATTCTTGCAAGGAACACGAATCAGATGGTTCAGAACACAACATTGCGTTAGTTATTTCTGAACGAATTAAATCTAACTCAGAATTATTATCGCCTCTAAAACGAATCAAACTTGTAAGAAACATTTCAAAATTTTCGCAATGTACACAAAGACAAGTTTCCTTCACAGGGCTTGTTAAGACGAAACTTGGTCTTAGACTATAGAATTTCGATTTTCCTATTTGTAAGTTTGAATTTTCTTGTCTTCATTGACTATATGTTTCTTTTAAGCTTCGAGTAAGAAACCGTTTAACTTTTTTAGTTTTTGTATTATTAACTTTAACAGTAACAACATCAGATTTATTTGGACTTTGTATACTACAATTAAAATCATCATTTAAAAAATATTCCATAGCGATATTTTTTGTATTTTCATCAATAGGATGACCAGTATATGAATCTGGCTCCGAATAAACTCCTTTATTTTTCACGAGATTTCTTGATTTATTTATCATATACTCGCTTATATTCGGGAATAGTGAGCAAATTTTTATTTTGCTTAATTTTGAAGGTAGTAGAGTTAGAAGTTTTATTTTCTCCGAAACAGAAGAACATTTTTCTAAAGCCGATTAAAAATTTTCTACAAATTCGTTCCATTAGTTTTCAGTCGAACTTTTGTCCGATTCTATTGATTCAACTGAAATGCCATACGCGTCTTCTAATTTACTTCCGACAGTAGCAGAAAAAGCTGAAATTAAAGATCTTTTCTTTTTAGATACGTAATTTTCTGTTAAATTTTTAGGTATTGTAGTTTTTCTTTTTAGCGGCGAGACGCATTGAGGTAAAATTGTATTAATACTCTCGTTTAATTCCTGTATTCGTTCGGGTGTCTTGGGGATAAAATCATCATGTTTTCCGCTAAAAAGTTCAGTGATTTCATTTTCAGATATAGACTCAAGATCACTTAAAATCATTTTTGATATGCGTTTATGGCAATTTTTACATACATTAGTAGATGGCAATATATTTAAATCTGGATGAAGCTGTGCCAAATTAATGGCTAAATCTTCCAACGGTCTAAAACGTGAATCACTGCTCATATAAACTACCTTTTTATGCATTTGAAAAAAATCGGGACATCGAATTCTTGTAGAAGAGTGAATTTCGGACATCGTAATTGCAGAGTTTTGTTTACTTTTCCACAAGTCCGAAAAGTACCTTTCAAAGCAGACGTAAGAATAACTAGCTTGTAAATAACAATTATAATATGCTGTTTTGGTTACGCGAGGTATTTGTCCGCGAATGAGCCTCCTATTATCTGTACATCGAAACATACATAATATAGATATACACGAATAGAATTATTATTTTCCATTTTTAATATTTATTTTTATATTACGAATTTATATATATATATATATATATATATATATATATATATATATATATATATATATATATATATATATATATATCACTATTGATGATATATACATACATACAAAGGTAAACAAATAATGAGCGAAGCATGCGACAGCGTTGGAATGAACATTGCTTAAGACTTTCGAACGTATATACAAAAATTTTTCACCAATAAAATTTGTGAATTTTTTTTCTCGCTTCAAACAAATAAGTACGGGATCAACCAAGTACCATTAAATAGGTAATTTGGTCCTCTATGAGCACAAAACACAATTTCAGCAAAAAAAAAAAATGGGTTTTTCGAGAAAAATGCATGTGCATAAAAAGTGCATTTTTTGGTAAAATGCACATATCTTAGTCATTTTTTAGTCTTTTTTGAAATTTCTTGCACTGAATTAAAGAGGGCTTAAAACATAATAAAACAAAATAAGGTTTACCAAAATTCATTGAAAATTGGTAAAACGATAGCCCTCTAAAGTTATCCTCAACATTTTCAGTTTTAACATTTAGTTTTTGTATGCAATTTTCAAAAGTGCATATCTGATGCAATTTTGATATTTCAGCAAAATAAAAAAATACGTATACCCTTATTTTTAGGGTAGAATAACATACTCCATAAGCGCAGTAATTAGTGACTTGAGTGTATACTGACTGTTCGATTTGAAATGGAATCAGCCATTATCTAATAAGTTACTAAGCTAAAAATTAGATAATTACTTTCTACCAAAAAATATAGACAATTTTCTAAGAAACTAACTTTTGACACAGACTGTATAGCCCATACAACCTTAAACCAGGTCTCTTTTTATGTTGGAAAAATATTGATATTCTACCTGTTTTCGTAGAAATAATTTATATATTTAAATATGATGAAAATGAAAATATTTATCTAATGTGTAAAAAATAGCATTCTTTAGGTTTTAATGAGCATGTTCATGCGCATTGGGTAGAAACGAAAAATGAATATTTTACATGCTGCTTTAAAGAATTATATAGCGAGAAAATAATGCATAAGATTCAATTTGTTGATGGAAAAAATTATATTATGTTTTATATGTAAATATATATTATTAATTATTGTAATAATAAATTTCTTAAAAATGATTAATTTTTTTACTTGAATCATATGAATAAGAATATGTAAGCTTATGCTTACGTAGTTAGAGAGATATATATTCAATAATTTCAAATCAAAATTAAATTAAAAAATTTCAAATGGAATTTTTAGATTATTATTTATATAAAATATACTAGTTTTCCTCTTGGTGAATGCAGATTTAATTTTTTTTCAAGTTTAGTTGCTTCAAAAATATTTCTGCTCGGTGGTAGCAGAATATCTATTAAAAGGAAGTCGATATCATTGAAGCAGATTTTCCTCTTGAGTCAAGCAGAATTCTAATATGGCTTAAAGCAAAACTAAAATCTTCTAACACCAAGCGGATTCTCATTGGTTCTAGATTCTATTTTTTTCAGTGTACCAGCCATTTCAATTAATCAATCACGGAAAATATTCGTAAGACTATTCTACACTTTAGGTCTAAGCAGCGTGATGACATGGCTTTTATTTGTAAACTAATTCGCGATTTGACTACGTTTCTCTACTGACAACTAACCTTAGACCGTCAGAAATTCACAAGAAAATTTAGATGAAAAGCGCTTATTCAAATAGTATTATCTCTGGTTCTACTTGTCACACAAAAAAAATTTTTAAAAGTACTAAAATTTTATTCTATTTTTATCCTCTTTTAAAATTTGTAAAAATTTCAAATTAAAATAATTTTTAATAAAGTTATAAACAATTAAAATATCAAGAATGAAAATTTGATCAACAATTACGTTTGACATATCATTATATATATATCATCAGTTCCCTAGAAATAAATTTTAGTGTTTTGAAGAAATATGAAAAAAAATATTTGAATTATTTGAATAATTTTGATTCAAATTTGATTGTTTACATGCTTAACAATAGATACGATCACTTGTAACTTTATTAAAAAGTCTCGTAACAGAAAAAACATCTGTAATGAATATTAGATTTTTGAAAATTCTTTCGGTTTTCGTTTGAATTTTTTCCTAATCATTATAATTAAAAAAAAAATAAAAACTCAGTATTTTGTATCTAATTTAATTTGTTTTTATGATATTTGTTGCGCGACTATCAGTGACAATACTATTTGAAGACGCGCTATATATATATATATATATATAGCGCTAATATATACATAATACATACATGATAATAACATACAGGAAGTTTTTAATAATTAACGCATTAGAATAAAAATCAATAAGTGGCTGTTAAAGATGCATCTGTGTGTGAGTGCGTGCTTTATACATACTGAACGCTCATGTGGTAACCCAATACCCAAACAGCATATACACAGCGATTTATACATTGATGTGCCTTCTCTCTCCCGTCCTATATACTTAGCTTGTGTACGCATATTTGCATGTGCGCTTGCTTCTCTCTCTCTCTCTCTCTCTCTCTCTCTCTCTCTCTCTCTCTCTCTCTCTCTCTCTCTCTCTATGGGCGAAAATGAGGACTTTATAGCTCTCTTGCTACAGTTCTACCTTTAAACACAATCAATAATGCTCATAATATCTCTTTCTCTTTTAATAATGATACATTTTCTAATTTAAACTTAAATTTACACAGTAGTTCCAATGAAAATAAACTTAGCATAGAAGTCTCTCAAAATCTTGTTGTTTCGCATGCCAATGTAAATCGGATTAAAACCCACTTTTCTGCCATTGAGTGTCACTTAACATCAGTCAAGACCGATTTATTTGCCGTTACTGAAACGTTTTTATCTGAACTTGATGATAGTTCACTTATCTCCATTGACCATTTCAACTTTTTTAGGTTGGATAGAGTAGGCAAGGGTGGTGGTAGAGTGGGTTTTTATGCTCGTGACTATCTCAAAGTTAAGATACTGACGCAATCGAATCCAATATTTGACAACACTGCGGAGAATATCGTGGCAGAGATTTCCATTGGTAGTGAAAAAATTATCTTCGCGGTTGTTTATGTGAGGCCCAAGGCCATCTTTCCAGATGAATTTCTCATAGTATTTTCCTCTTATCTTTCATCATATAAAAATGTTATCATAACTGGTAATTTTCATATAAATTTACTATCTAAAAATTATTCGGCAGACACCTTACGTGCCTTTATTGAGTCATATGCACTGGGTCATATACGTGGTTCTATCAGGGCCAACACATCATGCTCTTACGTCAGACTATGTGTCGCATACGTGGATCGATTTATTCATTATAAATGATAAATCTTCTTTAATCGCGTATAATAAATCCTCAGCACCATTTATTGCAGGGCATGATCTCATTTCTATCACGTATAAAACGTATAAAATTCCTAATGCTCCGAAAAAATTTCATATCGTAATTTACTGAATATTGATAGGACCAGTATAAATCATTCTATTTCAAATGAACTCCAAATTAAATTACAAGAGAGTCATGAAGTATGTAGATCAATTTCTGATCATTTAGATTTTATTGCTTATGGTATGTCTTCGGTCCTTGTTTCGTCCTTTAATACTATTGCTCCACTTAAATCTCATGTTTTATCAATTAAGAATAAACCTTGGGTTACTCCAGAAATGCGCTCTAAAATGCGAGAACGCGATAGAGCATACAAAAGTGCTGCTCGTTCTGGTTCCATTCGATCTGAAGATTCTGAGTCTCTTGTATCGATAACTCGATACAAGAGACTCAGAAATAGGGTTTCTAATGCACTAGATACTGCCAAAAATCAATACATTGCTAAACGTTTATCAACGTCAGTACACTCCACAAATCGTTGGGCAACTTTACATAAGATTGGACTTCCTAACAAGGTATTACCTTCTCCACTGCAATATTTCACGTCCAGAGTTTTGCTATCTCACTACACTTCTGTCTCTTCTGTATCTTCTACATTATTAGATAGTGAGGTTAGCGATATACTAGCCATACCATTGCGTGACGACTTGCCTGTTCTCAACTTTTCTGAAGTCAATCAATTGCATATCAAATCATTTCTTCAAGTTGCTTCCTCAAAAGCTATCGGACCTGATGAGCTATCGACTGACATGCTGAAGATTGTGCAGGATTCTTTAACTCCAAGCTTGACTAGTGCAGTAAACATGTCCTTATCTTCTGGGATTTTTCCTACGGTATGGAAGAGAGCTTTTCTCTTGCCTTTAGCCAAATCTAATAAAATCGAGTCACCATCGCAGACCAGACCAATAGCTAAACTGTGTGAGATCTCTAAGGTTCTCGAAAGAGCAGTACACTGTCACCTCTATTCTCATATAGAAACGAATGCTTTACTTTTTACTCTTCAGACAGGTTTTCCAAAGGGTAACAGTACGCAGACGGCACTTCTCAAATTATTAGAAGATGTTCGTTTTGCAATTGAAAGGAGGATGATTACTGTTCTACTTCTATTCGACTTTTCTAAAGCATTCGACTCGGTCCCTCACTCGAGACTTCTTCTCAAGCTTCTTAGACTGAATTGCTCTGATATTGTGATCCGTTGGTTTGCTTCCTATCTCAGAGACATGTTTTATGCGGCCCCTGACTTGAAAGGTCAAGTTGGTGATTGAGTGTCTTGTTCAGCTGGTGTGTCTCATGGAAGTGTGCTTGGTCCTCTGCTTTTCTCGATCTATATCAATGATCTTCCTTTGATCTTAGATAGAGCTCGATACATACTGTTTGCTGATGACCTTCAGTTACATCACTCATTTTTACCTTCCGAAATTGCAGAGGAAATTAAGTTTATGAATACTAAAGTAGCATCGGTGGTAAAATGGTCAGTGGAAAATGGTTTAACTTTAAACCCTACTAAGATGCAAGCTATTCTTCTTGGTAGTGAACAATACATTACAAGAATAGATCTTTTGTCGTGCCCTAAAATTAAAATAAAACAATAATTGTAATAAAACAATACTATTATACCATACGCTGATGTTGTTAAAAATCTGAGAGTTTGGATCTATAGCATGTTAAATTGGAGCAGGCAGGTAAATTCAATCGTTAAAATTCCACAGGCATGCACTAACTAGGAAAGTTAGAAAAGATCTTGTTGGAGCTCTGATTTTTCCTATTACAGACTACTGCTGTGTGGTCTATGATGATCTGCCACAGATTCTCAATATTAAACTCCACCAGGCTCTAAATACATGAGTGATATTTGAGATTTGTATTTGGCAACATAGGTAGACGTGATAGGGTTTCACCCTTCCGTCTTGAACTAGGGTGGCTTTCAGTCAAGAATAGACGGCTTTATTTCAAAGCGGCTCTAGCCTATTCCATTATTTCGCATCAAAATCCGTCCTATCTTGCTAAAAAGTTTACACGCACGAACGTTGATGTAGTAGTTAGATCTTCCAGCAGGTTGCCTACTCGACTTTTAGTATACCTGATTGTGCGTACTACTGCTCTTTTAAATTCTTCTGTTTTCTCGGCATCATCGTTCATAAACAGCAATGGCAATCTATTCGTATCGTTTCAGCGCGGTAGAATGCAAACTGTAAAAGCAAAGCTATTAGAAAAATTTTAGACCGATGAACGCTTGGAGTAGCACAGTGCACTGGGTGCTCATGTAGTGTAATACTTATGTAAAAATTGGCAACACTATACTATACAGAAAGTATAGACCTCATTTGGTTGCTTGATTGCGGTGGTTGGACGTTGATGGCTGCTATATTCTTATAGTGTCAGTTTCATATGAGAGAATCTGAGAACTAATGTCTTATTTTAATTTCAATGATAAATATTCTGTGTGTTTTATTACGGATGCTTTTTCACTCTCAATATGCATGTGAATTCTATAGAATTTCTTAATATGTTTCATTTTTAGATTTGATGTAATACGTTTGTAAAACATTAAGGTCATACGGGGTTACACCTCATGACCTCAAATAAAAGTTTCAATCAATCAATCAAACAATCTCTCAAATCAGGCTTGAATATACATTGCTTGGTATAGTATAGTGTTCCCTCTCTCTCTTATTCTTATAACTTACTAGGAGAGTGTCACACCTCTGGATCACGGATTTTGCTCAAACTTCGGGATAAGTTTTCAGATGATAAAATATGGAAAAAGCTAAAGTTATAGTCATAAATACTCAATATTTCCCTAGTTACAGGCAATTAAAGAAAATCACTAAAAAAGTTACTAGATTTTTAAACGCATATAGTTCTTTAGCGTCGATAGCTACAAGCTTGAAACTTTTTTTAAATTAAAGCTAAGCTCAAATCCTTTCGAAACAGTAGTTATAGCATGTGAAAATATTATTTTTTCCCAAAGTTATAGCGTGATAAACATTGGACCTGATTTTTCTTTTTAAAACATTAATTAATAACAAAAGCTGAAATTGGGTCCAATGTTTATCACGCTATAACTTTGGGAAAAAATAATATTTTGACATGCTATAACTACTATTTCGAAAGGATTTGAGCTCAGCTTTAATTTTAAAAAAGTTTCAAGCTTGTAGCTATCGACGCTAAAAAACTATATGCGTTCAAAAATCCAGTAACTTTTTTAGTGATTTTCTTTAATTGCCTGTAACTAGAGAATCATTGAGTATTCATGACTATAACTTTAGCTTTTTCCATATTTTATCATCTGAAAACTTATCCCGAAGTTTGAGCAAAATCCGTGATCCGGAGGTGTGACACTCTCCTAGTTAGTTGCATGTGCGCACAGATATAGTCGAGGCGAAATTGGCGGGTGAGCAAAAAAATTTTCGAAGGGAAAATTTTTACAAGATGACCTTTGTGAAGGGTCCTAGAATAAGGATCTACAGTTTACCTGGCGAAAAAGTGGTCCCAATTTGTTTAAATCGATTTTATTTAAACAAATTCAGAAAGTTGTTCATTTTGATTCGAACCAAGTTTTTTTTAAATTAATTGAGTGATTTTAAACAAAAAAGTATTTCTATGATTTTTTCCTTAAGTTGACGATTTTCGAGTTATTACCAAATAAAGATGTTATAAATCACTAAAATGCCCATTTTCGAAGCTCTGAAACGATACGAAAATTTAAATTTTTGTAGATTGTTGAAGTTTTAAAGTAAAATTTAGATACTCTTTAATAGAATGCCGAAGAGTAATTTCAAATCACTTTATTTTTAAGTGTTATTTTTCAATTGTTAATCAAGCGTGTATATGCAGTATCTTCGAGCCCAAGCGCATACAGCTGAATATGACGTCTGCTAAAGTTCATGTCTTAACTCGCGCGGCAAAGGCTTCATATCCTAAGGAGCTAGTAGAACAATGTAAATGCCAAAAAAAGTGTAATACCAAAGCATGTTCATGTAAAAAAAATAATGTAAATTGTGTACCGTTATGTGGTTGTGATTTAAATCTGTGTAAAAATATTGTTAATTTTAAAAATATTTATGAATAAAAGTTTGAGTAAAACAAATATATTTGCAAAATTCTAATATTTTTTTGAATAAATATTCATATTTTTAATGCGTATATTATATGTAGTAAATTATAAAAATACAATTAACTAACAAATTTTTAACTAGAGTATATTTTGAACCATAAGCTCCTTATAAATTATCTTACGAAACGTAGAACAACTTAAAAATCAGCGATGCGCTCTGCGCCAGTTGAAACATGAACTTTAGCAGACGACATACTCAGCTGTATGCGCTTGGACTCGGAGATACTGGGTATACGCGCTTAATTAACAATTGAAAAATAACACTTAAAAATAAAGTGATTTGAAATTACTCTTCGGGATTCTATTAAAGAGTATCTAAATTTTACTTTAAAACTTCAACAACCTACAAAAATTTAAATTTTCGTATCGTTTCAGAGCTTCGAAAATGGGCATTTTAGTGATTTATAACATCTTTATTTGTTAATAACTCGAAAACCGTCAACTTTAGAAAAAAACCATAAAAATACTTTTTTGTTTAAAATCACTCAATTAATCTAAAAAAATTTGGTTCGAATCAAAATGAACAACTTTCTGAATTTGTTTAAATAAAATCGATTCAAACGAATTGGGACCACTTTATACGCCAGGTAAACTGCAAATCCTTATTCTAGGACCCTTTACGAAGGTCATTCCGTAAAAATTTTATCTTCGAAAATTTTTTTTGCTCAACCGCCAATTTTGCCTTGACTAATAGGGTCACACGTACACAACACATATTAAAATTTAACGTGACGGCAACTTAGATTTTTATCCCCAGCAAATTTTCGAAGTGCGCCAAAAGAAGTTTTAACTTCAAAAGCAACTCCTAGGGGCGTTTTCGGGAAGTATATGTGGTAAATTCATCGACTTTTTTGAAAATTAATATTTTTAATACTACTTTAAGGGTGTTCCACATCATTAATCATAAATCCAAGGTTTAATTAGACTACTATGGTAAACCTGACATAAAATTGATGATTAGTGGCCTTGATAAACCACTGTAGATACTGTTTTTAGCTTTTTTTAATAAATGCGCCATGCTTTTGATGTTTTTAGTAGTAATTGAAAAGATACAATAATTGCTTAAAGTTTGAAATTTCAGTTTCAAGGTGATAAATACTAGATGTCAATGTTCTCTTTTTTTCTCTTGAATCGCCTTACGCTTTTGTACACGCTTTTTTTTGAATGATTGATGTAGAGGATTTCTGATACGTTTTTGTCTCTTTTTAGAAGGTGTTTCTCTGTTCATCATCCAGCAGTAATTTGCTAACATGTTTATACCCCAGTTTTTTTCTTCTGGAAATTAAGAAAATAAAGTTTTAAGTTCATTAGCTAAATCAATTTTTCGAAATTTCGATACAATTTTTTTACCAAAGTTTTTATTTTTGAATAAAGTTCGGATTTCAAGACCATCAAAAATACCATCACTTAATTTTTTTTTATCCTTAACTTAATTTAGCATAAGATTTATGGGAAAATACTTTGTTCAGATATTTAAAATATCGACCTTTCTTGTCCTAGGCTTTGACTAATTGTTTTATCAATCCAAGCTTTATGTACTGCGACGATTATATCGTGCATTCAAAACTTCCGCCTAACAACGAAGCCTACTACCAAGCCCGATAGTACTAGGCTCGGCCGCTACACGCTGCTGTTCCCGCAAGAGGAACAGCGAGCTCCAAAGCATATAAAGAGCTAATGCTCAACGAAGAGCCAAGCTTTGCAGACTAAGCTCTCTCTCACTCTTCGCCTCGTGAGCATGCTGGCCTAGAAAGAGAAAAAGCAGCAGCTATCTTGCCCAGAATTCTTACTCTGGCCAAGAATGCTCGCTCTCTTTCTCTCGCACCAAAGGCTGTATATAGTGCGCACGCTTATATAGACTTTAATACGAATGGAAACGCGGCTGATTTTAGCGAAGTGAGCACGCTCGCCTAAATCAAATGCAAGTTAAGCTGCAATTGCATTCCACCCCACCAGATTACCGTGGGTGCCGTCCACCCATAAATTTTTACCGTCCGTCGATATTGCATGAATAAATTAAGGGTTCCGTACACCCGCAGTTCCGACCGATAACTTAATTTATATCACATCTTTTGAGGGTGCCGTCCACCCATTAATTTCTGTTGTTAAGTCTAAACCGTATTATTATAAAGGGTGCCGTCCACCTAATTTTAATTTCTTTGATATATGCATTATTAATCTTTTATTTCTCTTCACGCGACCTTATTACAGAACGTTGACACCTAGTATTCATCACCTTAACACTAAAATTTCAAAATTTAAGCAATTATTGTATCCTTTCAATCACTACTAAAAACATTTAAAGCATGGCGCATTTATTAAAAAAAAGCTGAAAACAGTATCTACAGAGGTTTATCAAGGTCATTAATCATCAATTTTATGTCAGGTTTACCATAGTTGTCTAAGCAAACCTTGGATTTATAATTTATTATGTGGAACACTGTCAAAGTAGTATTAAAAATATTAATTTTTAAAAAAGTCGATGAATTTACCACCCATACTTCCCGCTAAAGAGAGCGCGGTGGCATAACGCAATAGAGCTCTTGCCTTCAACGCGGTGGGCATGGGTTCGAATCTGGATCAGGTACCTCTGACTATTTTTCAAAAGAAAATTAGTGTCATTTATATTGTAACTCTTAAAAAATCCGACCTCATTGGGTATCGGTTGATTGTTGTTTACAAAAGTGGCTGACCATCTATCGGTAGTCAAAGTTTCCGCTAACGCCCCCTAGGAGTTGCCTTTTACAAAATCTGATTTCAATTTTTTCATCTTTTTAGGACCGTACAAATGGTTATAATTGCGTGATAAATAAATACATTGAAAACATGATTTTCGATGTATTTTTTACCGTAAAATTTGATTTCGAAGCCGAATTAATCGTATCTTTCTTTCTTTTTTTTAGCTTTAAAGAACCAGAAAATAGCGAAAAAATGAGGTTTTTCCTAGGAAAAACCTCTATTTAAACAGGGAGAGGCTATATTTTGGTTGCAGATTCGGATTCAGCGTCGAAAAATACATAAAAAATAATAGGCTTGGTCAAAAGTATAAACAACTTTTTTTATTTCATGGACCTGTGCAATTATTTACTTTCTCAAAAATTGTTTAATTTTTCATCCATAGAAAAAACATTCTTAAACCATAAATTTTCATGAATAACTATTATTAACTATAAAAAACCGCAAGATTATGCAAATAACTATAAATAACAACAGAAATTAGTAAATAACTATAAATAACAACAGAAATTAGTAAATAACTATGAATAACTTCAAATAAGTATAAACAATTGCAAACAACAGTAAATAACTGATAAAAACTGTTAAAATAAGTTAATAAATATTACTGTAATCTTGATTCTAAAAGTTTTTATTTTACAAAATTGCTAATATCTACTTATAAATGTTAATAACTACAAATATCAGCAAGTAACCCGTTACTACTGCCTCAAACCCAACTGCTTATAACGTTTATTATATCTTTCTAAATTCGTGTAATCCCCTTAAGCTATATTAGTTATATACTCAACTCGTGTGTATAAAAAATTTTTAACAAAAAAAAACCGACTTCAAAAAATGCACTGAAAAGAAACAAATAATTTATTATCTTTAGAAATCATACAAATAATTGGTAAAATACAATTTTAGAAGTCGGCGTCTAATTCCTCAATGACTGTTAACGTTATTTTTCAACAATAAATGTAAACGTTATTTTCGAACAATGAATGTGAACGTTATTTTGGAAAAAATGCACTAAGTCGTTCTGCTTACGCACCACAGATTTAGAATTAGACACCAACTTCTAAAATTGTATTTTACCGATTATTTGTATGATTTCTAAAGATAATAAATTATTTGTTTCTTTTCAGTGCATTTTTTGAAGTCGGTTTTTTTTTTGTTAAAAATTTTTTATTTGTCATTTTTTAGTGCAATGTTTTTAAAATCTTATTTTTTGTAAAAAATTTTGTTTTTATTCGATACTTTTAAAGTCGATTTTTATTTATTAAGAATTTTTTTAATTGTTTGTTTTTGTTAAAAAATTTTTATTTTCTATCTTCTAGTGAATCCTCTTACTAAAAACGCAAATATAGGTAGACCCACTAATTACATTAAACTTTCATTATTAATTTATAACGCATGCATTAGTACACCACCAAGCAATATATAGCAGGAAAGAAAGAAGGCTCAACAGCACAGTGTCGTTATGTGTGCATGTATACATATTCAAGCTCAGGTAAGAGAGAGAGAGAGGGAGAGAGAGAGAGAGAGAGAGAGAGAGAAAACAAAACTCCCAGTTTTCTTAATTTGATAATTGGGTCATACAAACCGAATATTGGCCCAATAATTATAGGGCACGTATGGGACCTTCCTGCAGACATTCTCTATCAGATAAGAAAAAGTTTTTTCGAATCGGTTAAGAAATGACGGAGTTATGAGGTAACAGACATAAAAAAAAAAAAAAAAAATTTAGTCGAATTGAGAACCTCCTCCTTTTTGAAATCGGTTAAAAAGATGGATATAAGTAAGACTAATATTTTTGACTTGAATAGTAGTTGGTCGAGGGCTTTAGCTCGAGACTGACTGCTATTCAAGCTGAAAACAATAGTTGAGATGATATGAATCATTTGTAAGCATAAGTTGACTGGATAATTTCATGTGATCATAGGTCGTTTGAGAGGCTATAAAAAGATTAAATAAAAATTAAAAATATTATTATGAAATTTGATTATTTATTTAATGAATTCTCTTGAGTAAAGAACTTTAGCTGCGCTCTATAAATAACTGTTGTTTTACCCTAGTGGAAATCGAATCTGTGAATAACTGGAAATAACTGGAAATAACTGGGAATAACTGTGAATAACTGGGAATAACTGTTATAAACTGTTCAGTTTGAGACAGGAATAACAGTTATTCCCAGTTATTCCCAGTTATTCACAGTTATTCTCAGTTATTCCCAGTTATTCACAGTTTACAGCTTAAAAATAATTTGAAAAAACAGAGGTACGAATAACAGTTATTCCCAAATATATTTATAATAGAAAAAAAAATAAAAAAAAATTTATTTTTTTTATTTTTTCAAATTTATATTTTTCAAATTATTTTTAAACTAAACTGTAAATAACTGGGAATAACTGTGAATAACTATGAATAACTGGGAATAACTGGGAATAACTGTTATTCCTGTCTCAAACTGAACAGTTTATAACAGTTGTTCCCAGTTATTCACAGTTATTCCCAGTTATTCACAGATTCGATTTCCACTAGGGTAAGTCTCAATCCGGTCAATTTCTCCAGTTCTCTTCTATTGTTTTTTGTTTTATTTAGATATTTTCAGATTTCTACAATTTTCTTCAGTTATTTCTTTCCACTAGAAAAATTAAGTACTTATATAACATATATATTTTAAAATCTAGAAACACAAGGATTTTTAAGTACCTGTTTTAACTAAAAAACAAAAAAAAAACTGAATCGAAATATGTTATAAATGAAATGAAATATCATATATAAATGCAAATAAGAATAATAGATTTCAGAAGAAGAATTAAATCAGTAATAATTGGCGAAATCTTAAAGGCAATTATGAATTATTTAATGTATGACTGATTCCATTCAGATTCATGCAGGCCGTCACTGATCGAATTTTTTTTCTCTTCTAAGTGATAAAAATACCTTTTAATATGTATATGAAGATAAAATTTACCCCACAGAACGCTCAAAAATATGTTTTTTCCTTGCTATAGCGTATTTAGTGTTCGGTGTAGAAATGAAAATAAAAAATTGAAAATGAACCTCAATTTTCAAATTGCCGTAGCTTCGTCGATTTTTTACCTTTTTGGATGTTTTTTTAATGAAAATGTGCAAAATCTGCGGGATAGTTACCGTGGACACATTATTAAAAGAGATAGTATTTGTCGCACTTTTATAAAAGAAATTTTTTTCGTGACGAATGCTAATGGGGGACAGTTTTTGTGGACATGTTTTTAAGAGAGATACTTTTCATAGCGTTTTTGTAGGTGAGATTATTTTCGCGATGAATACCCTACTAAAAAATCTCAGGTGAGAAATCACCTGATTTCTCAGGTGATTAATCATGCCAAAATCTCATGTAACGATTTTTTTGGTTTTTACACGTTTCAAAGCATACTTAGTCAATTGCGAACTATTTTTGAAAATTTTTCAAAAATTGAACTTAGAAAATTTTTTGTAAAATAAGTAAAAATTTTTTCTAAGACCAAATTTTTAAAAAATTTTCTAAGTTCAAATTTTTCAAAAATTTTCAAAAATAGTTCGCAATTGACTAAGTATGCTTTGAAACGTGTAAAAACCAAAAAAATCGTCACATGAGATTTTGGCATGATTAATCACCTGAGAAATCAGGTGATTTCTCACCTGAGATTTTTTAGTAGGGTATTGATGAGGGATAGTTTTTGTGACTATTTTAAAATGAAATTCCTTTCGTCGTCAATATTTATCTAGGATAGTCATCGTCGGAACCGACGATTTAACATTAGGAAATTATTATTACTTTTTATTTTTAATATGAATGTCATCCCCAGGAATTTGAAGTTTTTTACAAAATAACTATGAGATAGGAATTCTATACGACTGATTCCATTCAGATTCATGCAAGCCGTCACTCATTGAATTTTTTTTTCTCTTCTAAGTGATAAAAATACTTTCCAATATGTATATGAAGATGAAATTCACCTCATAGAAGGCTCGAAAATATGTTTTTTCCTCGCAACAGCGATTTAGTGTTGGGTGTAAAAATGAAAATAAAAAATTGAAAATGAACGCAATTTTCTCAAAAACGATATTTTATTTTATTTTTTGAAAATTTTACATGTTTTTATACATAAAAAAATTAAAAAAAAACATTTTTAAAACACGCTTTTCAAGAATCACAAATGGAATAAAAGCGTGTAAAAATACACTAAAAAGTATTAAATAAATTAATTTACTTCCTTGAAATTACTTTTATACTGTTCATTGCAATAATTAATAAATTTTACAACAAAAATTTTCTCTCAATTATTGCAATGAACTGTATAAAAGTAATTTCAAGGAAGTAAATCGATTTATTTAATATTTTTAGTGTATTTTTACACGCCTTTTTTCCATGTGTGATTCTTAAAAAGCATATTTTTTAAATGTTTTTTTTTAATTTTTATTTTCTACTTTTTAGTTAAAATTGAATTTTCTATAAGTAATTTGTTTTTAAAAAATACGGACAATTCTTTAGTATACTGTAAACATAATAATAGTTTTTAATAGTTTTTCAAAAATCTTCTTTTTTTGTACACCAAATATATTCATATTATTGAATCGAACTAGAATTAATTATTTTAGAGAACACGTGATCGTATGCTGAGTTTTCCGCCATTTTGACGATAATGACGCCATTGAAAATTTTACCAAGATTTATTGTTTTATGCATTGTTGGACCACAAAATCGATAAAATACGGTCTTAAATTTTGCATGTGCAATGCAAAATGCTCTAATTTATGTCTAATTACGGTATATGACAAGTTAAAGAATTTCAAAAATTTTCGAAGATTATTAGACATTGATGTTAAAAGTATATCTATGTATAAAATCTTCAATTTTTCAATTTTTCAAACATCCCCGCATTTAATTAAGTATATCAATATACGAATCGGTACAAATATATAAATTTGATTGTATTATCCAACAGTGTGTGTCTGTGTCTGCATCTGCGTTCGTGCGCGCGCGCGTGTGTGTGTGTGTGTGTGTGTGTGCATGTGAGTGTGCATTTTGTACAAGTATCAACTGAACAAGAACCTATTAACTCGTCTTGACCCAGAGAAAGCATCCCCACTTGTACACTTGGCAGAAAGGATATTTTTCCGAATGTTAACCTCAAATGTCAACATCGCATATTTTACCACAGGCATAAGACGATTCCAAATTATCGAGCGAATTTCGCATCATCGTTACTTATTACTTAATGACATAATTTTAGTAAACAAACAATATTACTTTCTTTTTTCATGATCCGAATTATAATTTTATTAAATAAAATTTTTATTTCTCAGTTCAATAATCATATAGAATCTAATATTGTGAATTTAAATTATATAAGCAATAAAATTTAAGTTGTTATCATTTGAATTTTGCATGTATAACCTATAAGAATAAACAAAATAATCATGATGCGAAACTCAATGCATGATTCGAAGTTTCCTTATGTCTGTGGTAAAATATGCAGCGCTGCCATTTGAGGTACACATTCGGAAAAATATCCTTTCCGTCAAGTGTACTTCCTCGGAGATGAGTTTGTACACCCGTCATCGCCGACCTGGACAACAGATTATTGTATTGTCATCGGAGACCAAGGTCTGTGCCAAATTTCAGAAATTTCCATCGACAAAAAGTGTCTCAAATCGAGCGTGCAAGATTTGATTACAGACAGACAGACAGACGTGAAAGCAAGCTTAAGGGGACAAAACACTTTTATAATCTGCAAACACAAATATTCAATATTCATTATATTCAACTTAGTTATTTTTTAATAAATTAAATATTTAAAAGTAGACTCGAATACCTTTAATTTAAGCTATTATAAGCAAATTTTGCTTTAGTTGTAAGCCCACAGTCATTCGATGAACCTTTGTACTCATAAGCTCTTGACCGTAAGGTTTAAGCTGAACCCATGGATGGATTTAACTTTTCCAAATGGTTTTAGCTTTAATATTAGTACCATTCTCGCATAAATAAAGGAATTGCTGAAACACAAAAAATTTTTTATTTTCCAACAAAAAATATCAATTTTTTAAATAAATTTTAATATTTTTACCTTGTTTTTGGGTTTTTTTACTACTTCTAGTCATTCGATTTTAAAATCCTCCATTCATGCGAGAATGATGCTAATACTGAAGCCAGAACCGTTTGGAAAAGTCAAATCCATCCATGGGTTTAGCTTAAACCTTACGGCCCAGCACATGAAATTTTAAAAATTCAATATTTGAGAAAAACAGCTTTAAAGTTTTCAATTATTATATCTTAAAATTATCAATTCCATACTTATCTTTCATAAATAATTCTTTCCTGGTATTTCTTATATATATTAGCTAACAATATAAAAAAGAGACACCAGACAAGAGAATCTTGTTTATCGATTAGATAAAGCTGAAATGAAAAAAGATATAAGTTATTAAAATAATCAATAATAATAATAATCTTTCTTACTATAAGATATTTTGTCAGTACTCACCCTTATTCACCAATGAAACTATGTATTTGTTGTAAGAATCAACAAATACATAGTTATTTGTTACTCTGATAGTTGTCAGAATTATTCGTACTAATCTTGAATCAGCTGGAAACTAAGAAATAATATTTAGTATGGAGTAATCATTTTATATTTTACTTTATAATTCAAATTCAAAATTAAGAAATAAAATTTAGATTTAGAATTTATATTTTAATTAATATTAAAATTCATAAATTGTAGCGTCAACTACATCGAAATATGAAATTTTTGTTGTCTTATTTGAAAGTGAAACTTTGTTATGAATTTAATTTTTTTTGAATGAAAAATTAACCTATTTTTAACTAACACAATTTTTCCCCCTTTTTAGCAAATTTAAATTTTACTGATTTCAACACAAAGTCTAAAATTGATTTTACATTTACAAGACACAAACTAAAGAATTTAACTTTGACTTTACTTTAAATTTAATTTATTTAACTTTGACTTTATTTGTTTAGAAACTAAAATTTACAATTTAGAATTTCAATTAATTTACTAACACCACACTATTGGAATTTAAGATTTTTACACTAGTTGAACTTTATTATTTTATGAATTCACTGCACTATGATGAAAAAAAAGGTTGAAATGATTTTAACTCAATTTGAGGGAAAAAGCCTTAAAGGCATAAAAAACCCTTTTATTAAAATTTGCACTGCACTAAATTACAAGTTTTTTTTTTTTTTTTATTTAGAGCAATTAGAACCTCTTTATGGAGATTATTTTGCTATGTACATGAAATTACAATGTTGTTTACATTTGTTTTATACATTATTTTGCTGTGTACATAAAATTACAATGTTGTTTACATTTGTTTTATACAGACAGATTACATTTTTGGAAGTGCGAAAAAATAATGTTACATATTACTTTGTTGGGTGTTGACAATAATATTTTACTTGACAGTGGTGGTTTATAATTGAGATTTTTAAGTTTGGCTAATAGCTCAATTCTTTGAGTAGCATAAATGGGACAGTCCCATAGAATATGTTCGAGGTCTTGTCTCATGAAACCGCATTCACATTTAGGATCATTTGTGAGGTTTACTCTTGCAAGAGAATAGGCCAGATTGTAGTGATCAGACCTGCATCTATTAATAGTGCTTATGATTTTGCGTGGAAGATTAATTTTGGCAAACCATGGGGAAGGAGAGTTTATTTTAAAGAAGTTGTTGAAATAGTGAACTCCTTTGCTTTGACCTTGATCGACTATTAAGTTATTGGTGATTTCGATAGCTTTTTTTTTATAATGTTGTTTTAAGTCTGTGAATGGAATCTTTAGAGAATTGATTGATGTTATTTGAGCTGCTCGTTTTGCTAGAGAATCTGCCTTTTCGTTTCCTTCAATACCTATATGTGAAGGGATCCAAAAAAATTTAAGGTGGTTTTTGTTAGTGGTTTTAGTCAAGAGTTGGTGAATTATTTTTTTAAGTTTTAAAATGTAAGGGTTTATCCGAATGTTAAAAGGGTTTTGTTTTAAAGCTAGTAAGGCACTAAGAAAATCTGTGAAGATGCAGACGTTGCGTTTAGGGCCGTGCATGGCCAGGTCTACGGCGTCGATCAAGGCTATGCTTTCTACTGTGAATATAGATGCAGATCTGGTCATATTCTTAGTATTACATATATTCAGATCTGGAGAGATACAGGCGCTTCCGCATGATACAAAATTTTCGGATTTGCTTCCGTCAGTATATATAGCGTAAGAGTCAGTTTTTTTTAATAGTTCAATGATTTTTACGTTTGGATCTTTTTGTCCTACTAAGGTTTTACCGAATTCAGTATCGATCTCTATGTTGCTTAAAAGAGTATCATACTCCTGTAAGTATAAGTTGAAGTTTTTGTTGGACATAATGTGATTTGAGTGTTCGCTTACGTGACATAGGCATTGTTGTATTAGTCTGTTTCTAAATTTAGTTTTATTTTTTATTTGTTTTTCTATTGCATTTTTAAAATTGTTAACTGTTTCATGGACAAGAAGGTTAGAATTTGACAATATTTTGCTTAAGTAATTATTACACAGAAATTTGGCGCATTTTTCAATCGCAGTAAGTTTAGATTCTGAAAGGAGTATGTTAGTGGGGGTGGAAATTCTGTATCCCAAGGCTAGCCTGATTGCAGTATATTGAATTTTTTCGAGTCTTTGTGCTTGTTTGTGTTGTATCGGGTGATATATAAAGCAGGCATAGTCCAGTATCGAACGGATAAAGCTTTCATAAAGAATCATTAAGGCGTTAGGATCGCTTTCCCACCACACGCCTCTAAGAAATTTAATTATGTTTAATGCTTTAAGACTTTTTTTCCAAACTAGATCAATGTGTTTGTTAAAGGTCAATTTATAATCAAAGACAACTCCCAAGAAGCGTGCGGACTCACTTGATTTTATGCTTGTATTTTTAATTGTTATTTCGGTTTCACCTGGTTTTATGTTGCTGTTGTTGAAGTGAAGGAAGACTGTTTTTGTGGGTGATACTTCGAGGCCTAAAGAATACAAATTATCATATAGAATGTTTATGCTTTTTCCAAGTAGATTCTTACTGACTTTAATTGAGCCTCTTTTGCAATAAAGCGCGATGTCGTCTGCGAATTGCGAGATGCTTACACTTTTAGGAATATTTTCGATTATCGTGCGAACATATAGGTTGTATAGTAGAGGGCTTAATACCCCGCCTTGTGGGACTCCTTTATATGTTTTCTTTGGTGTATCTCCCATGGAGTCAGTAAATATAAATCTTTCAAAAGTTAAGTGTTTTATAAATTTTATTAGGTTACAAGGGCACCCTATGTCGGCTAGATTTTGTAATAAGATGTTGATGTTTACATTGTCAAATGCGCCGCTTACATCAAGGAATGCTGCCATGAGGTGTTTCTTTTTTTTACTGAGTGCTTGTTCAATGTTAAGAGTGAGGTTAGTTAGGTTGTCTGTAGTGGATGCCCTTTCCTAAACCCTGATTGACTTTTGGGGAGGATTTGATTATGTTCGACCCACCATTGTAGTTTATTTTTAACCATTTTTTCAAATAATTTACACATGAGGAAAGAGCAATAGGTCTAACGCTTTTGCTATCGGCTTTTTTGATAAAGTGCAGGTAGGACTCTTTTCATTGATTTGGGTAAATACTAATTGCATACATTTCGTTATATATATCAAGTAAGAGTTGTTTGTATTAAATTGGTAATCTTTTTAGGATGTCATAATCAAAACCGTCCATTCTTGGAGCTGATCGCGATTTTGTATCAGATAGTGCTAAGTTAAATTCAAGAAAATCAAACTGAAAACTCAAAAATTCCTCGTTTTTGGAGTCAGGAAGCCAGTCGGGATTAGTGTGACACCAAGGAGGACAAACCTTGTTAAGAGCTGTATTAATTTTGTCGGTATTTTGATGGTTTTCGGAGGAATGAGACGGTTTGACTTTGATCCATGAGTTTTTTAAAATTTTGCTTTGGGACCAAACATATTTTTGGTTTAAGCTAAAGTTTAAGTTTTCTGCAAATTGGATGAAGTTTTCTTTTTTTTTGGATCTAAATATTTTTCTAGCTTTACAGCATCGCTTTTGATATTCCGCATAGTCGTCAGAATTTTTTGTGAATTGCCATTTTTTTAAGGCAGCTTTTCTTAGCCGTTTTGTTGTATCGCAGATTGAGTCCCACCACCTTACCGGGTTTCTGTGAGTTTTTTTGTTAGTTATGGTTCTTTTTATTGGAGTGTTAGTTTTTACAGCATTAGTAACAATATTTACAAACGTATTATATTTTTCATTAGCTTTGCTTTGGTTATAGTCTGATGTTAAAAACTGTGTATAGTCATTTTCTAAATTTTTATTGACCTGTTCCCAGTCGGTACGTACCGACTTTATACTAAAGGATTTTTTTAGGTAAGTATGTTTTTCTGAGTCTAGATTGATATGTATGGGAAAGTGGTCAGAGTCCCAAGTATCATCATTTATTTTTATTTCAATTTTTTCTGCTATGTCACTGGAAGATAATACCAAGTCTAAATTTGACAATCTACTATTGACGGGATTTATGTGTGTCTTCGATTCGCTGTTGTGTAAAATTGAGTTTGTGTTAATAAGACTTTCTAGTAATCTTTCTCCGTTAGTATCGACCCTGTCACAATTCCAGTGTGTATGGTGTGAATTAAAATCACCTAGAAAGATAGTGTTGCTTTTAGATTCAACAGCGTAAAACAGTTCATCCCACTGCAACTGTGTCAGGGTCGCACCTGGGGCTCTATAACATGCAATAAGATCTATAGTTTTTTTTAGGTTAGTAATTTTGATACCCGCAATTTCGACAGAGCTATGAGAGACTTTAAGATCTTGAATTTCTATGAACGCAATATTGTTTCGAATTAACATGAGGATGCCACCTCCTCGTGCATGTTGTCGGTCAGCTCTGAAAGTTTTATAGCCTGAACAGTGGAAATTTTCTTCGTTATAGTGGTCACTTGACAGCCAGGATTCAACACAGATGAAAATGTCTATACCACTCAACATGGACTGAAGTTCGTCTTTTTTGTTAGCAATGCTGCGTGCGTTCCAGAACAATATTTTTAGGTTAAATGCATTAGAATACATTATATCAGTTTTTCTTCTTTTTTTTCACTTTTTTCTTCCTTTTTTTTCTTTGTTTTTCTTTTCTTTTTTTTTTTTTTTTTTTTTTAAGCGGCTATTGTTCGATTTCAGTGATTGAAGAGTTCGCCTCACTATCCATGTCAGATACGCTCATTGTTGTTTTTTCTGTGGAATTTATAGATGTTAAACGGTTTTTCATCCGTGTGAGCTTAGATTTGAGTACTTTGTCCTTGATGTGGGGGTATACTTGGTACATTAAATCAGCCAAGAGCGTGAGATCTGTTGAGATTTTAAGAGCTTCTTCTTCGATATCGAATGGTTTTTCGTAGCTTTTTTTTAGAAAGTTTTTAAAGTCTGTAAATGTTGCTGTTGAATCACTGTTGAAAACGCACATTGCAGGTTCTAAAAGCTCTTCTATGAGGTTCTGTTTACTTTGTAAGATCTTTTCATCGTTTTCTATACGTCTCTTTTTCTTTTTTCTAGAATGAGTGGGCTCCAGCATTTTGTTAATCGTGTTTTCATTTGAGTGTTCTATTTGAATAGAACTGTCGTTGTTTACTGTGGAAGGCTGTGTTTCTTGTGCAAAAGATTGGCTTGTAATTAGGCCGGAGGAATTTTCGCTGTTTGTGGAAGAGAGAGCCCGTTTTGGAAATTTGTTTACTTTCATCGAAGTAATATTTATAATCTGTGTATTAGCTGAGAGAACTGTGTTGGGCGTATTGTTGGTCTGTTCCGTATTTATAAGCTTGCCTGTGTTGTCGTTGTTTGTTGGGCAGGACTTCGCAAGATGACCCGTTTGTTTACACAGAAAACATACAGTAGACTCTGTTGTTAGGTATGTCAAGTAGTTAGTGCCTTCGTAGGTAATTTGCAATGTATCTGGTAGGGCTTTCATGTCTTCTTCTTGGATGAAGAATTGTCTGCGCATGGAAAGAATGTGGCTTCTTCCTGGTTTTTGCAGATTGGCACGAATTTCGGTGATTTTTGAGACTATTTCTATCCCTCTTGCTTTCAAAAGACCCTCAATAATTTCATCAGGAATTAGAGGCTGAACGTTAGAAATCACTACTTTCTTGAAGTTACCGGCATATAGTTTGATGTTTAATACGTGATTTCCGACCTTTATTTTTTTATTTTTTAGTTCTTGTACCAGTTCCTTTTTGTTCAAGTATATCAAGACTCTGGCGCTTGAAATTTTAGAAATGTATCTTATGCTGCTTACATTCGTTAATTCCTCCAGTCCGTCTGTATAGTCATCATTGGATAAGCCTTCAAATGAATCAATGATAATTCCATACTCCTTCGTTGGACGAGTTCTGAGAACACTAGCGTACGCCATTTGATTATTACTTTGAGATGTAAAACTGTTGGATTGAGTAGCAAACTGTGTGGACATTATGGCTTTTCCTGCAGCTCTTGCAGTCTGACGACCGCAATTACTGTTGCAGAATTAAGCACTTAAAAACTTAAAAGAATTGCCCAATACCGCCGATAGTCACTCGTATTGTCTTATTAAACTTGGCGGAACTTTACTTCTATATATTAAAATGTAAACAAGCCAGTACGGAGCAACTCGTAAACACGTCTACACTCGACGGCTCCTCGAACCGAACCCTAAATTACAAGTTGAGATTAAATGAGAATTTACGCACGAATATTATGCTCGCAGGCACACGGGTGTAACCTTGTGATTTTCTGTGTTTAGTGTGAGTGCAACGAACGTGAAGACGTTGTTGGCTTGGTGACTTTAGAAGTCGTTAATGCGTACGCGCACGGCTTTGTTTATGGTGTGTATATGTTCGTTAGAGAACGAATGCGATTGATTATGAATCAGCTCTTTAGTACTAGAGTAAGAGTTGTTAATTGCTATGTAAGCGTAAGTGGCGCTCGGTCGACAGAGAGAGATATTGCGTGTTAGGCGGCTGACTCTGAACTGAACTGAATTGACGCGTGTCTCTACTTTTATACTTTGACAAAAAGCTGTTCCGAACGTCTTAGAATTTGACAAAAGTAAGGTTTGCGTTATCTCTCTGTGCCGGCCGCGCGCCCTTCGGGAAAGCTGTTTTCAAGAAAATGTGTTTAACGAACTTTATATTCGTAGAAATATGATGCAACGCAACATACTCCCAACGCAGGCTGCGAACATGATAAAGGAGTAATCAGGTCGCAGTTTGATATGACATAAATGATACATAAATATGAAATTTTACATTGTTCAACGCTCGCAAATCGGTAGAATACAAAGCTTTGTAATATTGCGCTTATATACGCCGCTCGCGGTCTTGATTGAAGCTACTCGTGCTATGCCATCATCCCCTGGAAAAACCTCGATGATAACACCCAATGGCCATTTATTACAAACTGTTACATCGTCCATTAAAATGACTACAGAGCCTGGTTCTAAATTTTCCGTTGAAGAGTGCCATTTTTGTCTAGTTTAGAGTTCGTGTGAATATTCCTTTCGCCATTTTTTCCAAAAATCCTGTCTAGCCTTTGTAATAAAATTGTAAGTGGATAGCTTGTTGTCTGGAACTGAAACAAAATTTTGTTCTGGTAAGAAATTTAAAGGTTTGCCTATAAGAAGGTGAGCAGGTGTTATTGAGAGGGGGTCGTTGGGATCGGCCGAAAGAGCATACAATGGTCTAGAATTTAATATGGCTTCTATCTCAATTAAAAGAGTATTGATTTGTTCATAAGTGAGTTTTTGGTCCTTAAGGACTCGTTTTAAGTGATGTTTAAAACTCTTTACAGCCGCTTCCCAAATACCTCCAAAATGTGGTGACAAAGGTGGGTTAAAATGTCATTGGATTCTTTTAGTTGAAGCATAATTGTCAATTTCATTCTGAAATTGAGGAGTCATCATCATATCATAAATTTTTTGTAGTTCTCTGTCAGCGCCTACAAAATTGGTTCCATTGTCTGAATATACTTGTTCTGGGATACCCCTACGTCCTATAAATCTACGAAATGCGGCTAAAAAACCTTCAGTCGAAAGGTCAGCTGCTAATTCTATATGAACTGCCTTTGACACCATACAGATAAATACGCAACCATAAGTTTTAATAAATGACCTATTTTTATCTCTCTTTTCCTTAATTAATATTGGTCCAAAAAAATCTACTCCCGTGTGACAGAACACAGGGGACTCCTGAACCCTATACTTAGGTAAATCCGCCATTTGAGCATGAATCAAATTGGGTCTGTGTCTAATACATTCTATACAGTGGCTAATAATCCTACGTACCTGATTCTTACCATTTAAAATCCAATACCTTTGACGAATTTCTGCAAGAGTTGATTGACCACCTGCATGTAAATTAGCCTCGTGGGTTCGCTTGATAATCATATCAGTGACTTGATGTTTACTAGGTAACAAAATGAGACATTTCTGATCATGAGATATGTTAGCTCCCTTGAGCCTACCTCCTACTCGAATTATTCCTATCTCATCAATAAATGGGTTAAAGTTATCAAATGGAGTTCCCTTACGATAAGTATTTGAATTTTTTCCAACTGCCATGAGCCGCTTGTATTCTGTTGAGAAACTTTCCTGTTGGATGATACGAAGTAAATTTTGTTCTGCCCTAATCAATTCTGATACTAACAATGGTGAGGCCTGTAGTTTCCTTGGTTCATCCTTTCGTGAAATCTTATGTCTCCAACGTAACATGTACGCTATAACCCTAACCAAACGTTCGAATTTAGAGAATGAGGAGTAAATTTCATTGCCACATGAAGTGGTGAGAGAACAACTTTGCTGTAGATCAGGAAGGTCGTTTGATAGCACCTGCGTTGATTGAGGCCAGCTGCTCTCGTTGTGTTTCAACCATGATGGATCTGTATGCCATAAAGAATTGTTAAGAAAATCAGCTGGTAATTGTCCTCTCGACAGAGCGTCGGCAGGGTTGTCACTGGATCTCACAAACCTCCAACTAACTTCTGTATCGATTGTTTGTATATCTGCTACTCTATTGGCTTCAAAAGGTTTCAATGAGTGAGGAGCCTTTGTCAGCCATGCTAATACAATTTGAGAATCTGACCATAAAATAATCCTATCTATAATAAAATCAAGTTGCTTTCTAACTTCTGCATACAATTTTTTAAGAGTGGATGCTGCACAAAGTTCTAACCTAGGGATAGTTATGCCGCTAAGGGGTGCTACTCGAGATTTGCTGCAAAGTAAGCTAACTTGCACCTGACCACTGGAATCTTCAGATCTAATATAAATGCAAGCTCCGTAACCATGTAAGCAAGCATCACAAAACCCATGAATCTCAATTTTATTTACATTATGAATTAGCAAATGCCTAGCAAATGAAACCTTTTTTAAAAGACCTAATTGTTCTGCTAAAATTTTCCATTTTGTGTAGATGTTGTCGGGTAGAGGCTCGTCCCAAGTGATTTTCGCCTTCCAACATTCCTGGATGAGTACCTTTGCGTACAGGACTACTGGACCCACCAAACCTAAAGGATAAAAAATTTTCGAAATTTCGGACAATAGATTTCTCTTACTTGGATTGACCGGTGAATTGAGAGTTTGTACAGAATATTTCAACGTGTCTGATTGAGAATCCCACATTACACCTAACGTTTTCTGAATTGGTTCTTTTGTTACAACGCAATCTAAATTGAAATACCTTTTCTCAATATCACCTAAAACCCTTTCGTGATTTAATGCCCATTTTCTAATTACAAACCCTCCCTTAGCTAATAATTTTATCATTTCATCACGAACAGTTAATATTTCTTCCAATGAATCTGCTCCTGAAATAAAGTCATCTACGTAAAAATCGCGTAAGAGCAATTTACTTGCTAACGGAAAGTTTTCAGCTTCGTCCCTCGCAAGTTGTTGAATGGTGCGTACTGCAAGAAAAGGAGCTGGAGCGGTCCCAAAAGTGACAGTGTTGAGCTGAAACGTTTTAATGTTGTTATTGAAATACCATAAGATCTTTTGGAATTTCCTATCTTCAGGATGTACCAAGATCTGGGGGTACATTTTTTCAATATCTGCTGTAACAACAAAAGAATGTAAACGAAACGAAACGAGTTGTTGAAATATGGTGTTCTGCAGCGTAGGGCCCACCATCAATGTGTCATTGAGTGAAATTTCTGTAGAAGTTTTTGCGGAAGCATCAAAGACTACTCTAACCTTAGTGGTTTCACTAGATTCTTTGATTACTGCATGATGTGGAAGATAATATCCCCCTTCGATGTCATCACAGATGGTCATATGTCCTAAAGAGATATACTCGTTCAATACCTTAGAGTATTCTTCCTTTAAACTAGGGTTCGAAAGAAATTTTCTCTCGAGAGAATGAAATCACCTAAGAGCTTGCATTCTAGACTCACCTAAGTTGAACTTACTGTCCCTAAATGGCAAACGAACCATGTATCTACCTGTTGCATCTCGTCGAGTGTGAGTAACATAGTGTTGTTCACATGCGACTTCATCTCGAGACCTAATGGGTTCATGATCAAAATCTTCTATTAACCAAAAATTTTCAATGAGTTTGTCTAACTTGACCACGTTACAATGATTTTTAAGAGTGTTGTTAAGATTATCAGAATTCCCAGCTGCAATCCATCCTAACTTAATTTTTTGTAACAGTAATTTTGCCCCTTTGTGCTGAAGTTGGATTTGGCCTTGTGTCAGGATTGTTAATGCAATGTCAGATGCAAATAAGACATCAATGTGTTTTGGTAAGTGAAATTGGTGGTCGGCTAACTGAACGCCCTTTGGAATAGTAAATAATTTGCGAGGAAAAGCTTTATTAGGCACATTGTCTGCAATGTTTGATACAACCAGAAATTTAAGTTCGTAGTCCGATGTGTTGTACATAGAATAAAAAGTTGCTTGAATGTGTTTGTTTGAAACTGTACATAAACTATTTACTGCTCCTATGTTAACTGAACAAGTGTTTTTTGGTAAGTTTAATGTGTTTGCAAATGCTTCGATGATTAAATTTACAATGGAACATGAGTCAATTAAAGTTTGTGCCAGAATAAAACCTTTGCTCGCAGTTACAAATTTGACAGTTGCTGTGGTCATTAAGCTTGAATTTAAAGGGTGAGTGACCGCTACATAGGATTGAGGTGCTAGTCAGATGTTAATTGGTTTTGAATCTTTGTTTACTGTAGAAGAAGTCGAGCTTCTGCTGTGTTGTTGTGTCTCATTATCTGTGTGTAATAATGTGTGATGTGGGTGATTGCACTTCCTGCATTTACCTTTACTGGGACAAGGGGTATTGTGTTTACCTAGACAATTACGACAAAGTTGTTTAGACTTTACAAGATCCCATCGCTGTTGGACACTTAAATCTTGCAGTTGAGGACACCTATACAAATAGTGAGATTGTTGACTTTTGGGACAAGAAACGACTAGTGTTAAGGACGAAGTGACTAACGATTGAGCTTCAGTCTTAACTATTTTATTACACTCCTTGTTTGAATATTGTTTGGATTTTCGTTTTAAATCTGCTCTGCTTCTGGAATCAGCTGACGAGTGTTCAAGTCCCTGTAAGTTAAAAATGTTGGTTTGCAAGAATGAACAAAATTCCTTGAGAGTGGGTGGCTGGTCAACATCAAGTTTCTCTTGCCATCTGCTCAGCATTCTGTGAGGAAGACAGCGTTCAGCTATTCTAATGACAAAATGTTCGAACGAAATTGGAGTGCCTAAGATTTGTTCAAGCATTGTAGAGTGTTGACGAATCGCATCAAGCAGTTGAGATACTCCTTCGGCTGTTGCTGCTGGAACCCTAGGCAAATCTATTAATGAATTAAGATTACTATGAGACGTTAGTGATCATATGCATCTGTGAGCGCCTTCCATGCCCTCTGGTAATTATCTGCACTTGGTTCGAGAGCGACGATTTTTAACTTAGCCGATCCGGTGAGAGAATTCAACAATTGAGTGTGTTTTACGAAATCGCTAATGTCAGTTCGAGTGTGGACTAATGCAGTGAATTGGTTTTTAAAAGCCAACCATTGATCTGCTTTGCCGTCGAAGGAAGTAATTTTGATCTCCGGCAATTTTGGAGCATCATGTCGTTGAGTAATTGTTATATTACTACTGTTTAAGGTTTAATTAGCAAGAGGAGCTGATATGGTTACAGGTTGACTGAGACCGGTGACGCTGGTTAAAACTTCATAGTATGCGTTAGTTAATGTCCTATATTCGCTGAGTAATTCGTGTTCGGGTACAGCTATTGCTAAAGCTTTATTATATTTCTGACATTGAAAATGCAGACTTGAAAGATCCTTTAATCTCACTTGTGCGTTTAAAGGATTAAAGTCAGGAGTTTTTTAATGAGCTAGTAATTCATTTAATTCCTCCATAAAATTCCTATACTCTTTGGTCGTAGTTGTGACGAACTCGTCTCTATTCATTTTGTTGAAAGATTGTTTAAGTTTTATAAAAAAGTTCTATAAAAAAGGGAGCACGAAACGCGATTTGACCCTGTTTACCTACCCGCTACCAGAACTAGCTACCATCGCACTCCCCCCTCGAGCCCCTGTGAACTCGGCAGAAAGTCTGCTGCAATTTGTGCAGCGGACGAGCTGTCGTGATTGGGGCGGCAGCGAACAGCGGCCGGTTCCGGTACTTCTAACTAAGACAATAATGACTTGACTTTGTAAAACAGACAAATTGAATAAATAATTTATTTTGCAAAATTTGAAACAATTTGAAATTGATTTGAAAAATTGATTGATTCTAATTGAAACTTGACTTAGAACTAATTTACATGACCACTAATTTATTGACTTGAAATTAATGAAAGTGAACAAACTTGACCTTTAAATTTTAATCAAATTAATCTGAACAAATGAAATGTAAATTAAGAAAGTGAATAAACTAAATTTTAATATTTGAATTGAGTTTAAATAAATCAAATTAATGAAAATGTACAAACTTGACCTTTAAATCTGAACAAATAAATGTTAATTATGAAAGTGAACAAACTAAATTTTTGACTTTAATATCAAATTCGATTTCTTAAAGAAATATCGAATTTCAAAAAATGTAATTTCTTTGCGTTGAATAATTATGTTTTAGTGAATGCGACGTTCAATGGGGTTTAGCAAAAAAAAAGAAACTTAATTGCTTGCTTACAAATCAAAAATGTTGAATTTTCTGTTACTTTTGATAAATACTACACTGACAACAGAGTTTTAACCTTGACTGTGATGTATGAGCTTTGTTAATCCTAGTAAATACAAACGGTCACTCTTATAGTGCTTTCACAGTAGCGAGAGAATGAGGAAAATTTAAAAATAAGAAAATATTCTCAAAAGTTATACCAAACTGATTCAAAAGCACTTATGAGCACAGCAATAACGAGCCCCACTGGAAATTTTTATTATGCTTGAACGTAACAATGCGGAAACCCTTGGCCTGATGAGATTGTGAATACCGTGTAAAGATACGCGGCACCTAATGTTAGTTCAACGACGATCTACATTTTTTTTAAGCCTCCATAAACTTATTAAAACCGATCTAATGAATTATGGGAAACTGAAAGATGATTTATTTTTTAAAAGACTGGTTTTCCGAAATTTATATAACTCATTCTAGTAAGTTTGAAAATCCGTCAAAATATTTGTATGAACAAAGAAGTTATAACAAACTATCCTGCAAACAGGATGAAAATCTCCTGTTATGAATGCAGTAAAGTATTCTTTTATAAAATTATGCCAAACACTAGGGAAAGGTCCTTGCAAGACCAGTTATTTCTGTAGGTCACACCCCGGTATAGCTAGAGTGTAGCCAGGTTTAACTTTTTTTCAAAAGGAATTTAGTGTATGCGCCATTAATATCCTGACTTTTAAAATTTCGAATTCATTCAGTATCTGTGTTCGATAGACTTACCATACATTAACGTACTTAAAAGATAAAAAAAAAAAAAATAAAAAAAAAACTTGGATATTACCAGACTAAACCAGCGCACCTGAGTATAGCCAGGCTACACCGGCACGCCCGGGAATATAGCCAAGTTATACGTGCGCGCCTGGGTATAGACCGGTTATACCAGCACGCCTGGGTATATAGCCAAGCTATACAAGTGCGCCTAGGTATATAGCCAGGCTACACCAGCGCGCTTGGGTATAGCGCGCCTGGGTATAGCCAGGCTATACAAGCACGCCTGGGCATATAGCCAGGCTATACCAGCGCGCCTTGGTAAAGCCAGGCTACACCGGCACGCCATGGTAAAGCTTGGCTATACCGGTGTAACTTGGTATAGCTAGGATATACCAGAATAGCCAGGTCTCACTGTCAAATTTAATTTTATTAAGAATTGCGGCTCCCTACATTCAAAATATTTCTCCCTCTCTTAAGAAGGCGGAGCTTTTCTATAATCGACAAAAAGCATTGTCAATATAAAAATTTATACAAAAGAGCTAAAGAGTGGGATCAATTCGCAGCTTTTTACAAAATTAAAAGTAAGTTTGAACATGAAATATTTTGATTAATTTTTCACTTTTACTATTAAGAACTGCAATTTAGTTTGCAATAATACTAAAATATCATCTACTAATATTTTTTGTAAAAATTTTTATACTGACAATGCTTTTTGTCGTGTATAGAGAAGCTCCGCCTTTTTAAGAGAGGGAAAAATATTTTGAAAATATGGAGCCGCAATTTTTGGTAAAATTAAATTCGTTATTGAGGCCTGGCTATTCTGGTATATCCCAGCTATATCAAGGAACAGCGGTGTAGCCTAGCTCTACCAAGGCGCGCTGGTGTAGCCTGGCTTTACCAAGGCGCGCTGGTATAGCCTGGCTATATGCCCAGGCATGCCCGTATAGCCTGGCTATACCCAAGCGCGCTGGTGTAGCCTGGCTATATACCTAGGCGCACTTGTATAGCTTTGCTATATACCCAGGCGTGCTGGTATAACCTGTCTATACCCAGGCGCGCTCGTATAGCTTGGCTATATTCCCGGGCGTGCCGGTGTAGCCTGGCTATACCCAGGTGCGCTGGTGTAGTCTGGTAATATCCAAGTTTTTTTTTTTTTTTTTTTTTATTTTAAGTACGTTAATGTATTGTAAGTCTATCGAACACAGATACTGAATGAATTCGAAATTTTAAAAGTCGGGATATTGATGGCGCATAAACTAAATTCCTTTTGAAAAAAAGTTAAACCTGGCTACACTCTAGCTATACCGGGGTGTGACCTACAGAAATAACTGGTCTTGCAAGGACCTTTCCCTAGTGTTTGGCATAATTTTATAAAAGAATACTTTACTGCATTCATAACGGGAGATTTTCATCCTGTTTGCAGGATAGTTTGTTATAACTTCTTTGTTCATACAAATATTTTGACGGATTTTCAAACTTACTAGAATGAGTTATATAAATTTCGGAAAACCAGTCTTTTAAAAAATAAATCATCTTTCAGTTTCCCATAATTCATTAGATCAGTTTTAATAAGTTTATGGAGGCTTAAAAAAATGTAGATCGTCGTTGAACTAACATTAGGTGCCGCGTGTCTTTACACGGTATTCACAATCTCACCAGGCTAAGGGTTTTCGCATTGTTGCGTTCAAGCATAATAAAAATTTCCAATGGGGCTCGTTATTGCTGTGCTCATAAGTGCTTTTGAATCAGTTTGGTATAACTTTTGAGAATATTTTCTTATTTTTAAATTTCCCTCATTCTCTCGCTACTGTGAAAGCACTATTACACACTTTCAACCTTATACTGTATACCTTTGTTTCCTACCTTTGTCACAAAGATAAATTTAATTGGTTTTGATTCTAAACTATTGTTAATTTTTGCTTACTTGAAAAGGCTTTAATTTAATTAGCCTTGCAAAATTATTTTAGTCAGTAAAGGAAATGAATTTTTACTAATAAATAAATTTTTGAGCTTAAAAACTGAAAATAAATTTCAAAAAAATGAACTTTGAATTTAATGTAAAAATAAATTTCAAAAAAAGAATGAACTTTGAATTTAATGTGAAAATGAACTTTGAATTTAATGTAAAAATAAATTTTAATTTAAAAAAAATAATCCTAGCCAAGATGGCGGACGGGGAGTTGCCTCTTGAGGCAATTCCTCCCGATATTGCTTATAAATGTCATCCCAATAAGCAAAATGCAACGGTTTTTTGTGCTATGTGTGGTGATGTGTTCCACAAGAGTGACTTTAATAGAAAAAAAGGTGTAAAATATTTAAACAGTGTATTGGTTGTGTGTGAAGAGCATCCAGATGCTGACCTAACCTCAATAAAAGGTGAAAACATATTTGACATTATACAAAATTTGCAAATAGAGTGTACTAAAAATGAGACAGATATTAAAAAAATAAACAAGAAATACAAAATATTACAGAACGATCATGCTAAATTACAAACAAAATACGAAGCGCTTTTAGCAGAAAAAAGAAAGAATGATGAAGTAGACGAAGAAAGAGATAATATAAGAGATAAAAACTACGAGGAACTATTAGAACCTGTTAAAACTGAAAATAAATTACTTTGGGATCTAAACTATGAACTTAAGGACAAAAATGCTCTTTTGAAAGAACTACTGGAAAAAGAAAAAGCCATACCGAAAACAAACCTCAAGACTTTTGCTGAGGTGGCAGCAACGAAACAAATAATTGAACGTCCTAAAACAATACCGAAAATTGTAATAAAAAAAAAGAATAAAGATGATAAAATAAATGTTAAAGACAGTGTCATAAAATATTTAGTAAAAGAAAAATCTATACAAATAAAAAATATAAATTATAAAAATGATGACGTAATAGTTAATTGCATGAATATGGATAGTTTGAAGACGGCAGAAAAATACTTAACAGCAAAACTGCCAAATTGCAAAGTAGACAAAGAACAATTAAAAAATCCAACTATCAAGATAGTTGGAATAGAAAACATCTATAAAATGGATAAAAAGACATTAGAAGTCGATATAAATACTAGAAATTTCAACAACTTAAATACTAAAGGTAAAATTTTGCATGAAGAATATATAAAAAAAAATAAAACGACAACAGTTATAATGGAAGTATCTGCTGAAATTCATAAATACATTAAAGAAAATAAAGAAAAAGTTTTCGTCGGGCATCAGAATTGTAAAGTTTATGATGTCCTTAATACTAGACCATGCTATAATTGTGCAAGATATGGGCATAGTGGAGCAAAATGCAGAAATGACCCGGTTTGTTTAAAGTGTGCTGGCTCACATACAACAAAGAATTGTGAAGACAGTAAGCCTATATGCTGTGCTAATTGCAAGTTTAGTAATGATAAATATGGTAAGAAATATAATACAGATCACGTTGCAGTAGACGGCGAAAAGTGTGAAATATTAACCGCTAAATTAAATTTGCTGATAAATACAACTGACTATGGAGTTAAGCCTCACGTGCCAAGATTCTTTGGTAAAGTGGACAACTTCGATAACAACAGCCGTACGTACAGTGCATTGAATAGATTAAGGCAGGAGAGGATAAGTGGTAGCATGGATTCTGTTTTATCCACTACCACTACCAGAACGCGCAATGGAAGCACTATATCTGATGTTGGACAATAATCAAAATTTAACTATTAATGAAACATGTATTCCTGATATACAGTCTCTCAATGACATTCTACAATACAATTATAACTTGATTCTAAATATAAATATAAGAAGCCTAAATGCAAATCTTCAAAATTTAGAATGTTTTATTGGGAGACTTTCTGTGAAACCATGTGTAATGGTATGTACAGAAACGTGGGTTCTTGAATGTCCTCAAATGCTAAAATTGCCTGGATATAAATTGTATTATAATGATAGTAAACTTAACAAATCTGATGGAGTTGTAATCTATATTAGAGAAGAATTGAACGAAACTACTGAAACCCTGACTATTAGTGAATTGAAGATAATAAACACTACTTTAAGGATAAATAACGAAAATGTTGTATTGTCAGCGGTTTATAGATCTCATAAAATGCATAAGACTGAATTCATTCTAAATTTGAAAAAATTTTTAAATTCTTATAATTTTGGCAAAAATCACTTGGTTTTAGGTGATTTTAACATAGATATAAATCAAAATGATTCTCTAAGTCAAGAATTTTTAGAAAACTTTTAGAAAAATCATATTTGCCAAGTTTTGGAGGTATTACTAGACCAGCACCAAATTTACCAACACAAGGAACATGTATTGATAACATTTTTGCTAAAATAAGTGGTTTAAGTCTTAATTCATATAAAGTGACAAGTAGTTTTACTGATCATTTTCCATTGTTCGTGTCTTTCCAAGATAAATTGGAAAAAGCTCAAGATTATGTTAGTAATAAAATAATTAACTATAATAGACTGATAATATGTGCTGCTAACCAAAATTGGATGAATCTTGTTCAGGCGAGTGATCCTAATGAGGATATACTAAAAATTATATATGTGATAAAGAATTGTATTGAAGAGGCATCAGAATTAATCAAGATAAACTACGACAATGGGAAATTAAAGCCAAGGAAAACTTGGATTACTAAAGCCATCATGGTATCATGTAAAAAAAAAGAGAAACTCTATAAGACCTGGAAAAATGATCCTAATAATATTATACTAAAAAATAATTACTTGAGATACAATAAAATTTTAAATCGAACAATTAAAAATGCCAAATTAAAATATGAACAAAATAATTTTACGAAAAATAAAAGTAATCCTAGAATTCTATGGAAATTAATTAATGAGAAATTGGGTAAAAATGTTAAAAAAAATTCAAAAATTGATTATATAGTTGATGAAGATAAAAACAAAATTATTGCACCAATTGAAATTGCTAATAGGATGAATGAACATTTCTGTGGTATAGGGGCTAAACTTGGCTCCAATATTGTTATACCAAATGAACCATACCCAAATAAGGTACCGCATAACAATCAATCTATATTCCTAAGACCAACAAATGCACTGGAAATCATAAACATAATCATGGGAATGAAGGATAAAACAGGTGGTGTTGATGGAATAAATATGAAAGTTTTAAAAGCATTGTCAAATTATATAGCTGATCCATTGTCTGATGTATTTAACACGTGTATTGAAAGGTCTATGTGGCCTGATTCACTGAAACAGGCTGAAGTAATTCCAATATATAAATCAGGTGGTAAAAGTGAAGTCAATAATTATAGACCAATTTCATTAATCTCTAACATCGCCAAAATATTTGAAAAGATTATACATGGACGTATATGTGATTTTATTAAAAAACATAATATATTAGCAAAAAACCAATTTGGATTCAGAAGTAATTTAGGAACTAAGGACGCCTTGAACCATTTAACGAATTTAATTTATAATAACCTAGATAAAAGTATTCCAATAATAGTTGTATTTCTTGACCTAGCTAGGGCGTTTGATACAGTAGATCACAGTATACTGTTGGATAAGTTGTACAAGTATGGGATCAGAGGAAGTGCATTGGACCTACTAAGGAGTTACCTAACGAATCGTAGACAAACTGTTAAATTCAATAAGATAAATAGTGACCCGAGATCACTAAGTACTGGAGTCCCGCAAGGGACTATTCTGGGACCATTGCTATTCTTGTTGTACATGAATGATCTTCTTATAGATATGCCAATGGATAATTTGATTGCATATGCTGATGATACGGCTGTGATTTCATCGGATTGCACATGGAAACAGGCAGAAACTAAGATGAATAATTATTTGAGGCAAGTAGCTAAATGGCTGGACTATAATAAGCTCTCTCTAATTATAAACAAGACAGTCTACATGTGTTTTGGAAATTACTGCGATAGTGTACCAGATGAAATTTGTATAAAAATTAATAACTGCAGCATAAACAGAGTAAATAAAAGTAAATATCTTGGATTGTTTCTGGATTATAATATGAAATGGGACAGCCACATTAACTATATCATTAACAAAACAAAATACTTGACATATGTTTTTGCCAAGTTCTCTGGTTTTATGACTGGAGAAGTATTAATAACATTGTACTATGCACTTTTCCATAGTGTGGCAACATATGGCATCATCGCTTGGGGTGGTGCATATAAAAATTGTTTACAACTGCTGCAGGGTTTACAAAACAGATTATTGAAGATTATTAGTAAAAACAAATTTTTAATCGATAACAGACCTCCTAGTATTGAACAATCATATATTAGCGAGGCATTAATTTATCATTATGAAAAATTGAATGTGATATTTAATACTAGATCAACCTGTACTAGAAACAAGAGTATCCCGTTACCAAAAATGAACAAAGCTATAAGTAACAAGAATAGTTACATGGTTGCAATCAAGACTTTCAATGTACTACCAAAGGAACTCAAAGTGTTATCTATGAAGAAGGGATCAAGCAAGTATAAACTTAAGAACTGGGTGATAACTAATATGTAAAGAAAAGTGATTTATACATTGTTCTTATATCAGAGTATTATAATATTATAATTTAATATTATAAATTAAGTTACGTATAGTAAAAATTTATTACTGTTGCATTTCAATGTTATTTTTATATTATAAAATTGTATTTTAGTTTGTAAGTTATTTGTATTTTCTACACCAGCCCTATGTACAGGCAAACTTTGTTTTGCCTCTGTAGGATTTTGTACTGGTTTTCAATAAATAAAATAAATAAATTTCAAAAAAAGAATGAACTTTGAATTTAATGTGAAAATGAACTTTGAATTTAACGTAAAATAAATTTTTGAAGTAGAAAAAAAATTTTTTAATTTAAATTTTCAATTGTGAAACAAAGAATAAAACAACTTATCTTTGTGTCCTATGCTGTTGCCTTTGGGTGCTGAGGTCTCCTTGGCGGGCACGATGGCAAGCGTGGCGATGCAGAGTTTAACTTGTTCGCTGATTCTGAGAATTAGATGTTTTGACGCGCGCAATTCGTAAACGCTTTTGTCGTAAGTTATAACCTTACAACAGAGGCACCAAAATGTAGCGTCAACTACATCGAAATATGAAATTTTTGTTGTCTTATTTGAAAGTGAAACTTTGTTATGAATTTAATTTTTTTGAATGTAAAATTAACCTATTTTTAACTAACACAATTTTTCCCCCTTTTTAGCAAATTTAAATTTTACTGATTTTAACACAAAGTCTAAAATTGATTTTACATTTACAAGACACAAACCAAAGAATTTAACTTTGATTATACTTTAAATTTAATTTATTTAACTTTGACTTTATTTGTTTAGAAACTAAAATTTACAATTTAGAATTTCAATTAATTTACTAACACAACACTATTGGGATTTAAGATTTTTACACTAGTTGAACTTTATTATTTTATGAATTCACTGCACTATGATGAAAAAAAAAGGTTGAAATGATTTTAACTCAATTTGAGGGAAAAAGCCTTAAAGGCATAAAAAACCCTTTTATTAAAATTTACACTGCACTAAATTACAAGTTGAGATTAAATGAGAATTTACACACGAATATTATGCTCGCAGGCACACACGTGTAACCTTGTGATTTTCTGTGTTTAGTGTGAGTGCAACGAACGTGAAGACGTTGTTGGCTTGGTGACATTAGAAGTCGTTAATGCGTACGCGCACGGCTTTGTTTATGGTGTGTATATGTTCGTTAGAGAACGAATGCGATTGATTATGAATCAGCTCTTTAGTACAAGAGCAAGAGTTGTTAATTGCTATGTAAGCGTAAGTGGCGCTCGGTCGACAGAGAGAGATATTGCGTGTTAGGCGGCTGACTCTGAACTGAACTGAATTGACGCGTGTCTCTACTTTTATACTTTGACAAAAAGCTGTTCCGAACGTCTTAGAATTTGACAAAAGTAAGGTTTGCGTTATCTCTCTGTGCCGGCCGCGCGCCTTTCGAGAAAGCTGTTTTCAAGAAAATGTGTTTAACGAACTTTATGTTCGTAGAAATATGATGCAACGCAACATAAATAGAATTTATATCCAAATATGAAATAATAATTAGAATTATACACTTACATGAATTCAATATGCACCCAGTGTATAAAAATCCATCACACCTATTCATACTTTTCTTTTCAGAGTATGTGCTTCTTTTAAATGAGACTAACTTGATCACTCAAGATTAAATTATCTTCTATCATTCAAAGTCCTGACCCACTCGACACATATATTTCCAAGTTCGATGTTCAATTTCTCCAACATCTTGAGAAAGTTATATCAAGATCAGCACTATTTAAGGAAGTCGATTCAAGTTATTTTTTAACAATTTCTGATGTAGAACCTTTTGCCACTTGTTCGTATACTTTTGTTATTTAACCATTTATAGCACTGAATGCTGACTGGGCAACTGGCCTTGATAAATCTTTTAAACTACAAAAACTAGACAAACTCGCAAATCCATGGCCAATTGCAAGAGTAGCAAGAACATTATATCTATTAACTTTATACGTATTGTCCACAGCACTTTCTCTCTTGTTAGAGTTTACAGTTGCTTATTCATCACAAAAATCACAAGTCATATTAATTTTAAATCCTTATCCTCGAAAAGAGGTTTCAATAAATTTTATCTTATTATGGCACACACTGCAACACAATTTTTCTAACATAGAAGATAGAAAGTTGATATCAACATTTCTATTTTTTGCCCTGAAACTTGAAAATTCTGTTCTTTTCAGTTAAGAAAAAGAAGTAGAGGGTCTACTTCTCTTAGCTTCAGGAGAATTTTCTTCACTCCTACCAAGAAATTTCCTTGGCCCCTTTTTAGATCTTTCTGTAGATCGTTTTCTATTTTGATGTTGGTTAAAAAATCTACCTCTTGTATCTCTTTGATTATTTGACATTTTTGAGGTTAGTAATCTTGATGTCAATTCAAGCTTTCAACGCTTTAAATACACTTTCTATTTAGATAAACGTAGAATTTCAGGCGCACATAAAAAAATATGAAATAACTCGCGGACGTGTAATTTATTAAAAATTAATAATTTTACGTAAGTTAAACCACAAAACCTGCTAATAATTTCTTAAATGCACTTTAAGTAAACAAACTTACTGCAAACTGACCATATAATCAGCTGAGACTGACTGACATGTAGCGAAATGATACGAGCCGAAAGCGCGAACGTGCAAAATTCAAATTAATGAAAAATTACATGAATAACTATGTGCCACTCGTTTCCTTACAAAATCAAAACGGAATAAAATATGGATGTAAAACTTTTTAGAACCTAAATTAAGATAAAAATTTTGTTAAAATTAAAAAAAAAAACTCTTTTTTTCAATTAAACATAAAAAAATCAATAAAAATTTAAAAAATTTAATTTAAAATAATTCTTAAAATTTTTTAAATTCGTAAAAATTATATCATTGTAGACTTAAAAAATTATAAACAAAATTAAATCTCTTAAAAAAAACTTTATGAAAATTAATTAATGATATATGAATTATTGAATCAAACAAGAAAAAAATTAGTTCTCATAGTGTTTTAATAAAATTAGCTAAAAATTTGAGAAAAATCTCAAAATAGCAAAATTAACAAAAAAATCAAGTAAAAGTTTATCCTACTAATTTTTTCATAAAAACGAAACTAAACAAGATAGGGTAAAAAAAACTTGTTGGAGCTTATTCTACAGTAAATTTCCTATAAAAAAAGCAATAAACCCAAATTCGATGGTGGGACTGGGAAAAAGGTGTTTTGTGCCCTTAAGAAAAGCGTGTAAAAAATACTAACTTAAAGGATAGGTGAGAATATGCGATTTTGCCTTTTTTTCAACAGATTTTTTAACGTTTTTTTTTTATATTTTCCATTTTAAAGCACTGATACCATGGCGCCTCATGCTATTTTTCCAAATATTACGTCTTTTTACAATTCGTTTGAAGCGTTCCCGACTTTATTCACGGTCGCCAGGTAATATTTTAATTACCGAATTTAAATTTACTTCATTATTTTAATTAATTCCATGCATATACAAGGTGCATACAACAATATTGTATAAGAAAATTATGTTTATCGACGATCTCCTCCAGTGCAATACTCTTGGAGATGCGATAATTTATAATTTTCTTTACGTGTGGAGGAGAGGGTAGAATGATAAAAGTTATTATCGACGACTCCGTTGAGTGCAATACTCTAAAGAGTGCGATAATCAACTTTTTTATTATATGAGATATGTAGAGAAGTGTTTAAATCGACGACATCTTTGAGTGCAATACTCTTAGATGTGCGATAAATAACACTTCTATTTAATGCAAAATGAATAAACAAATTATTATCGACGACATATCCAAGTGCAATACTCTTCAATGTGCGATAATTAATTTGTTTAGTATTTATATGAAAAATGATTAATGAGATGAGATGAGTTATACTTTTATCAATAACTTTTTAAACACAGTCTCATTTAAATTTGAAATACTTAATCTTTTTATTAAAAAATTAAGAAAATATATATATTACAAAGATTCTAAAGTTACTTAGTATTTTAAGATAGAATGCTTAAATCTTACACTTCTGACAGTATAAGATTGAATGAATATAGTATCCATGTTAGATGTTACATGGTCGAACATCTAAAAGATAATGAGAGAGCTTGCTTGAGTTCACGCTCTTTTATATTATTTCTTAAACCTTCTATGAGGTTCTATTTCTTATTGAAGAATTATATTTTAGGAAATAGAATGTTCCATAACATTTATTTTAGATATTTACAAAAGAAACATTTAATTAAGATAAATGTATTAGTAAAAGAAACATTCTATTTCCTTTACATTTCAAATAACTATTTTTATAGTTAATTTTATTATTTATTAATTGAAAAAGTTAATCTTTTATATTTTAATTAATATCTTTAAACTTTAAATAGAGTAATCAGTTTCATACATATTATATAAATAGAATGTTCTATTTATATATACACAATTATTTTAGAAAGTTACATTTTATTATTAACAATTAAATATTGATAATACTTTTTATTAAAAGAAATAGAACATTCTATTTCTATAATCATTTTACTATATCTATATATATACATTTGAGTTATCTTATCGACCTCAGTAGGTAACTATGAAGTCCTACTTATTTTTTTTATGTAATTTAAATTTCTTATAACTAAAATTTATTCTATCTTTTAAATAATATAGTCATTCTTATGACATATTTGTATTTAATTTAATAATTATACCCAAAATCAATATGAGCCGTTACATAGCCCCCCAGATAGAATTGAAAATTTTTAGCATATAAAATACCCTTTGATTAAGACAAGAAATTTTTAATTCTATCTCTAAAATGTTTTTCACTTACACTAAAAGCCATACGATTCATTGATTATATTTATTGTTATAATTAATATCAACTTTAAATCAAAATAAGCTTAATTCGTAAATATAAACATTCAATCATATTTACAAACAAATATGATTTTAAATCTTAATCTTCATTTTATAAATCTAATAATTATATTATAACAGTTATTTATCAATCTCTATTAATCTAACATTTAAATGATTTAAACATTGATATTAAGAAAGTTTTCCTTTTATCAAATATAATTTAAATATAATTTAAACTATTTTCTCTTCAAATACATGAGCAAACGAGTGTTTAAATTTACTTAATTCTATCGATATCTGAAATATTTAATAGCCCCCCACTGAAAAGTGAAATTTAAGTTCTATCTTTTGACATGAATAAACAATTAATATCTAATCGCATTTTCCAATAATTATTTACAAAGAATTTTTCATAACTAAGCTAAGCCCTTTCACAGCCTCTCTCTTAAGTTAACATTTCTTTATAATGTATTTATAATTGTTTTATAAATTTACAACAAATAAATTTTTATTATCTTATTAATACAAATGTAAATCAATTGTAGTTTTTACTATTTTAATAAAGTCTATTTTAACTTACTAAAAAAGAAACTACTATTTTTTATTCAAATAAAATTGAAAAGTAAAATTAAATAAATACTAATTTTAATTATCTATAGTGAATTTTTATCAATTAATCTAAAAATGACTAAAAATCTTCTATCTTCTCTCTTCTTTCTTCCATATTTATATCTGTATTATTTTATTTCTTCTTTACTTTTCTATATGCTAAGAAAAGCTTCTTTATTCGGGGTCTTGGTCCCTCTAAGGATAGTACATGACTTGAAAGTTGTACTTCCTTTAATACAAAATTAGATTTTGTAAAATTTAATCTTAAATTGTGCTTTTCTAATCTTTTAAACAATCTTTCTAAATTCTCCAAGTGTTGTTCAAAACTATGTGATATGCACAATAAATTATCGAAAAATGCTATAACTGAATGGTGTAAATCACCATTAGCTAAGTCCAAACCCTTTATAAGAGTTGCACTACTTGTAGACGTACCGAAGGGCACCACATTGAACTCATATACTTTATTATTTACCATGAAAGCAGTGTATTTTTTGCTATTTTCAGGTACAGCGATTTGCCAAAAACCACTAATTAAATGAAAGTTTGACATATATTTTATATCTTGGCATCTTTGAAATATTTCCTCGATTCCAGCTGGTGTTTCAGAAACTTTAATGAGCTTTTCATTAAGTATTCTAGCATCTAGACATAATCGAACGGAGCCATCTTTATTAATTACAATAACCAATGGGTTGATGTAAGAACTCGTTGATTTTCTAATAATATTTAATTCAAGCATTTTTTGGATTTCCTTGTCTACTTTTTCCTTATAATTAATAGGAATAGAAAATTGTTCATCATCCTTGAGCTGCAATTCATGCTTATCAATATCTAGCAAACCTGGTTTTTTATTAAATATTCCACGATGATGGAATATTAACATAATTAACTTTTGTTTTTGTTCCCCTGTAAGGTTTTCATTTGGCAGTATTTTTTGTTCGATCTCTTCATACATTAAATTGTACTTAGGATCATTTAAATTTTTATTGTTTGGTTTTGAGACACTTTCACTGTACTCAATACTCAAACTTTGATATTCATTCTGCTCAAGAATGATATCAATATAAGGAATAATTTCCTTTTTATTTTGATTACTGATACATATGTTTTCATGTACAGTATCTAAAATCATTTTTAAGCCTTTTTGTACATCGTAGCCAATTATGCATTCTCTCACTAGCTTTGGTACTACGATAAAAATGGCATTGAATTCGATACTAGCCACCTTAACAGTCAACATAACTTGTTTAGTTATTTTTGTTGATTTTAAACCTGTTGCACCTTTAATAACTTTTCCTGCTATAGGTAAAGTTGGACGATCATTAAAAATATGAGAATTATTCTTGTAGAATTCTTCCGAAATACAGGTTACCTCACTGCCTGAATCTATTAATGCTTGAATTTTGATGCCTTCCACCTCTAATGGTATCTGAGGACATTTCTTTTTTATGATGTTGACACCATTAGGTTCAATATCATATAAGAGTTCACTACGAGGATCACTAAATATAGTGTTAATCTCGAAAATTTCTTTTTTATCAGTTGCATTCTGTTGATTTATTTTGCTTTTTCTTGGATCCGAGTTACAAAATGCAACTACTGTCCGTTTCCCAATTTCGATGTACCTGCTTCTTGAAATAAGCTCGTAACATCTACCTCTTCTTTATATCTTCGACAAGCTCCATTAATGAAGTCTTGTTGACTTGATGATTTTTGCTTTAGGTTTAAACCTTTTGGTTTATTCCCTTGTTGCACTCTTATTTCATTTACCTCATGTGCATTATAAGGTTTTTGGTTATATCCATTCTTATTATAATCTTTATTATAATAATTTGGATTTTTATTCGGATGGCTTTTATTCTTTTCCATAGAATCTTGCTCATCCTTTTGATCTTGATCATCAAAATCAAATTCAGATAACAGTGCAAAGAATGCAGTTTTATCTTTAATCCGTTGTATACGAATTGCACTTCTAATCTCTCTTTCAAAATGACCACTTAATTGATTGATGATTTCACAATCATCCCGATGTTCATCGAGTTCTTGTGCTGAATTGAATAAGTCCATTGCATAGGCTAACCTAGTTGCATTTTTCTTAGAATGATATTTCCCAAACTCGATTTTTCGTTTAATGACCCTCTGGGTGTTATCATTCCAGAACTGCAACTTAAATTCTTTTTCAAAATCATCTATTGAAAGGATTTCTTTTTCGTTTAGATTGAACCAGCTCTGGGCTATTCCCTCTAAACTTTGAGAAAATACATATCTGATTTCCTTCTCATCAAGTTTCGTGACTTCAATGTATCTTTTTAGGTCATTTAGAAACTTGATGGGCCTTTCTTCCGAAGTCCCCTTAAACTTTGGAATTCTCAAATTTAATTTTTTAGTTGCATCACCTGATGCTACGATATTGCTGTTGCCAGTCTGATTCATTGTTGAATTCTCTACTTGTTCTTGCAGACTTCTCATGGCATCCTCATTATTTCTTATTGCCACATCTAATTCAGCAATCTCTTGATGTCTTATATTTGACATAATATCTTCATTCTCTTTAACAAGATCATTTAGAGTCTTGTTTTCTGCTTTTAAACTCTCTATTTCATTTTTTAGAGTTTGAATCTCTTGTTGCCATTCAGCTTTGGCTTCTTCTAATTTTTTTATTTATTAACCCTTCCAAAAGAGTTAATGATTCCTTCAGAGAATCTTGGTTTATTTGCATATTATTTTGCAAGGTATTCTGATTTTGTACATCGCCTTCGATGCTTATTATCCTAGCTTCTAGGCCATCTTGATTCTCATCGAGGCATTTTAATTCCTCAGCTACTGCTCTTCTCCATGAGCCAGATTTCCTTATAGCTTCAGGAGAACTTGCATCTGAGAGCTGATCTATTTCATTGAGAAGCTCTTCAGATGTCTTCTCATGTAGCTTTAGGATTGATCTTCTTTTCGACATTTTTTAAATTTAATTATAAAATCAAAAAATAAGAAAAATGAGAAGAAATCCTTTTTTATAATTCAATACTTAGCTTTGTATTGAATTATATTTACTTTGAATTCACTTTCAAAGTGTTTAAACTTGATTTAAACTCAATGGAAATTTCCTAAGTGGAAACTAACCTTTATATTATATTGTATTTCAATAAACTAATACATCTACATGTGCATGTGTGTGCTTACACTTACATATGAATTTCTTTTGCTTTGCTCTTTATTCTACTATTTAAAATTCGAAGTTTTTAAATATTTATATTTAATTAAATTAATAATTTATTGCAAATTTATTGTTGCAAATAAATTTAATTAATTTATTTTAATTATTTATGCATATAAAATGCAGAAAAAAATTGAAAAAATTTTTAATGCTCTAAGGTGGATTCGAACCTCCGCCCTCCGTATGCAAAGCAAGAGCTGTGCCATTAAGCTAACGTGGCTTATGATGCACTAAACGTATTACGGTGTTCTCATACAGCCTTTATACGTTACTATAGATGTATTAGCTTTTATGAGACTATTTATAATTAAATAAATATTTTTTATAATAATTTATTTAAATTTTTTTTTTATTATTATTTCTCATCTCTTTTTTGGTTTTGACTACGTTAAAGTCATCAAACCTCTCCTCTGTCTCCACACGTGCATAATCAGTGCTCTCAAAGAGCCCCCCGTTATACAGAGGTAGCATCTAGTGTTTTATACTAGATTCTCGATTTATTGTTGTATGACCTTCAATGCATGTCCTGTCGCGGTCGCCAGTTGAAGCGTTCCCGACTTTATTCACGGTCGCCAGGTAATATTTTAATTACCGAATTTAAATTTACTTCATTATTTTAATTAATTCCATGCATATACAAGGTGCATACAACAATATTGTATAAGAAAATTATGTTTATCGACGATCTCCTCCAGTGCAATACTCTTGGAGATGCGATAATTTATAATTTTCTTTACGTGTGGAGGAGAGGGTAGAATGATAAAAGTTATTATCGACGACTCCGTTGAGTGCAATACTCTAAAGAGTGCGATAATCAACTTTTTTATTATATGAGATATGTAGAGAAGTGTTTAAATCGACGACATCTTTGAGTGCAATACTCTTAGATGTGCGATAAATAACACTTCTATTTAATGCAAAATGAATAAACAAATTATTATCGACGACATATCCAAGTGCAATACTCTTCAATGTGCGATAATTAATTTGTTTAGTATTTATATGAAAAATGATTAATGAGATGAGATGAGTTATACTTTTATCAATAACTTTTTAAACACAGTCTCATTTAAATTTGAAATACTTAATCTTTTTATTAAAAAATTAAGAAAATATATATATTACAAAGATTCTAAAGTTACTTAGTATTTTAAGATAGAATGCTTAAATCTTACACTTCTGACAGTATAAGATTGAATGAATATAGTATCCATGTTAGATGTTACATGGTCGAACATCTAAAAGATAATGAGAGAGCTTGCTTGAGTTCACGCTCTTTTATATTATTTCTTAAACCTTCTATGAGGTTCTATTTCTTATTGAAGAATTATATTTTAGGAAATAGAATGTTCCATAACATTTATTTTAGATATTTACAAAAGAAACATTTAATTAAGATAAATGTATTAGTAAAAGAAACATTCTATTTCCTTTACATTTCAAATAACTATTTTTTATAGTTAATTTTATTATTTATTAATTGAAAAAGTTAATCTTTTATATTTTAATTAATATCTTTAAACTTTAAATAGAGTAATCAGTTTCATACATATTATATAAATAGAATGTTCTATTTATATATACACAATTATTTTAGAAAGTTACATTTTATTATTAACAATTAAATATTGATAATACTTTTTATTAAAAGAAATAGAACATTCTATTTCTATAATCATTTTACTATATCTATATATATACATTTGAGTTATCTTATCGACCTCAGTAGGTAACTATGAAGTCCTACTTATTTTTTTTATGTAATTTAAATTTCTTATAACTAAAATTTATTCTATCTTTTAAATAATATAGTCATTCTTATGACATATTTGTATTTAATTTAATAATTATACCCAAAATCAATATGAGCCGTTACACGTTTATGTTTTTATTTATTAATTTATCAAAAATGTTGATGAAAATCTTTAAAATAAACCCTTGATCAAATTTTTTTATCAATTAGAACCGTAGTTATGATGATTTTAAGTTTATAAGAATAGAAATTTTTTTTGTTGATAATTAAAATTATTAATTCAGTTCGAATTTTGCGCCTACGATTTGAATTTACTTTTTTAGGGAATGACATATGCCACCGCTATATGGCGACGATTTGCTTTTTGCATTAGCATTAACGACTTGACGCATTCAAGCATATGAGACAAGTAAGATCAAAAATAAAATTGTCTAATAAAGTTCTTCATATAGATCTTCTTCTGTCATAGAAATCACTTTTAAATCAATACTATCTCCAATTGGTATTCGTTACATTCTCTTAGTACATATTTCATATCATCTTTTGAACCAAAAAGTGGAGAATATATTTTCAATTCCAAATCCGCAATTTCATGTTTATTGTCTTTTTTACATTTATTCAAAGCATTCAACATGAGTTTCAGGTTCTCGCAATAAACGCAAAGACACGAATCGTTGGGTGAATGGGGTATAACCTACTTTGGTCTTAAGGCATACAATATTGATTTACCGGTTTTTGTTTTAATTTCAGAATTTTCTTCTATAAATAATTGATATATTTCTTTTATGCTTCGCGTAAGAAAGCGTTTAACTTTTTTCGTTTTTATACCATTTTCTTTAACAGATATTGTGTCACTTTTATTTGTACTTTGACGAGAACAATTGAAACCATCGTTCAAATAATAATTTTTCACTTTCGTTATAATTTCACTATCTGAAGAATGGCCACAATAGTTCTCAGGCCTTTTTGTAAATATCTTTATTATTTGTCAATGATCTTGCTTGATCAATCATATAAACAGTTACATTTGATAAAACTGATAATAAATAATTTTTGGAAATATTGCTTGGTATAAGACATAATAAACGCACTTTCTCAAAAAAATTTGAACAATTATCTAAAGCAATTTTAATATTTTCTAGCCATTTATTACATGATTCACATTCGTTATTTCCATTTAATCTGGTCAAATCCGTTATATCGTAGACTTTCATAATTTTACTTGCTATTTGTGAATCAAATGCATCGTTTATTTATTTTCTTTTTCGAAGAGCATAGGCCCTTCGCATTTTTATATTGATACTCTGAGGTATTTTGATTGGTGAAATTTTTTATTTCAAATTACTTGAAGTCTGATTGAACTGTTCTACCACAGCCTCACTATAAAAAAACTTCTTCCGAAGATTGTTGACTGCTTGAGGTAGATAAAATAGGTGTATTTTCACTTCATCAAACGCTTCTTTTCTTTATATTTTCGAAGAAATATCTATTTTTCCGCCGATAGGGCCTATTAGCACAAAAGAAAAAACACGGGTTCATTTTTTTTCATCAAAGAATCATATCCTGCAGTTTCAGCCGAATCCGTTTTCTGGAGGTCAAATACTCTCCTTGTTAGTCTTAACAACCAGTGATGTTATTATTATTAATTAGTTCTTCGACAGAGCGAAAAAAAAATTTTTGTTAGACAATTTTATTTTTGATCTTACTTGTCTCATATACTTGAATGCGTCAAGTCGTTAATGAGGAAGCAAAAAGCGAATCGTTGCCATCTAGCGGTGGCATATGTCACTCCCTACGAAGTAAATTTTAATCGTAGGCGCATAATTCAAACTAAATAAATAATTTTAATTATCAACAAAAAAAAATTTCTATTCTTATAAACTTAAAATCATCATAATTTCGGTCCTAATTGATAAAAAAATTTGATCGAGGGTTTATTTTAAAGATTTTCGTTAATATTTTTGATAAATTAATAAGTAAAAGCATAAACGAATTATAAAAAGACGTAATAGTTGGAAAAATGGCTTGATGCGCCATGGTATCAATGCTTTAAAATGGAAAATATAAAAAAAAAACGTTTAAAAATCTGTTTAAAAAAAAGGCAAAATCGCATATTCTTACCTATCCTTAAAGTTAGTATTTTTTATGTATAAAACATAAAATTTTCAAAAAAAAAAGTATCGTTTTTGAGAAAATTGCTTTTGAAAAAAAATCGCTTTTTTTGGTTTTTCATGAATAACTTAGAGAGATCAAATCGTATCGCAAAAATCAGAACAACATTCAAAACTAGACTAGATTTTGCACATTTTCATTAAAAGAACGTCCAAAAAGGTCAAAAATTGACGGAGCTACAGGGCAATTTGAAAATTGAGGTTCATTTTAAATTTTTTATTTCCATTTTTACGCCCAACACTAAATACGCTGTAGCGAGGAAAAAACATATTTTCGAGCCTTCTATGAGGTAAATTTCATCTTCATATACTCATTGGAAAGTATTTTTATCACTTAGAAGAGAAAAAAAAAATTCAATGAGTGACGGCTTGCATGAATCTGAATGGAATCAGTCGTATAGAATTCCTATCTCATTGTTATTGTGTAAAAAACTTCAAATTCCTGGGGATGACATTCGTATTAAAAATAAAAAGTAATAATAATTTCCTAATGTTAAATCGTCGGTTCCGACGATGACTATCCTAGATAAATATTGACGACGAAAGGAATTTCATTTTAAAATAGTCACGAAAACTATCCCTCATCAACATTCATCGTAAAAATAATCTCACCTACAAAAACGCTATGAAAAGTATCTCTCTTAAAAACATGTCTACAAAAACTGTCCCCTATAAGCATTCGTCACGAAAAAAATTTCTTTTATAAAAGTGCCACGAAAACTATCTCTTTTAATAATGTGTCCACGGTAACTATCCCACATCAGTATTCGCTACGAAAAGAATCTCACCTATATCGTAAATGCACCATTTGAAATTTGAATGCACATAAAATTAATTTTTAATTTTTAATGTATTTCAATCTTTTACACGTTTTATACGTTTGAATTTACGCGTTTACGCGTGTTAAATTAAACATCTAAAATGAGTTATGGATTTAACACACAAAAAAGTGTGCAAATATGGCGACAGCTGAATTACACACGTAAGTGTGTTATTTTAACACACTTAAATTTGCACTACAGTTGCAAATAATTCCCATGCAAATTTCAAAGCAAATTCATTAATTAATTTACGTAGAATACAAAAAAATGTAAAATCGAAATTTCTTCAAGAATTTCTTAAGAAGGCTCTATAAAAAAAAAACTACGCTATAAAAACCAATTTTCAATAGCTTCCCGCCTACCTATACAAAATAATTGATAGTATACAAAATTTGAAGCAAATCCATCGAGCTGTTTTCGAGATTTCGTTGGCTAAATAAATACCATTTTCTTTTCAAAATTTCTTTTTCAAGATTTTTAAAATGCTCTAAAATTAAAATTACGCTATGGAAATCAATTTTTGAAAATTTCCCTTCTATTGGCAGTCGCAAATAATTTCCCTGCAATTTTTAGAACAAATCTATCGAGTACTTTACGTAGAATGAAAAAAAATAAGAAAAGAAAAATCGAAATTTTTTTTAAAATCTTTAAAATTCTCTAAAATTGTAACCACGCTAAGAAAATTAGTTTTTAAAAGCTTATTTTTTCAGACAATAGCGAATTGATTGTATAAAAATTTTGGAGAAAATTTATAGTACGGTTTACGCAGAATAAAAGATAAATGAAAAATAAAAGTTTTTTTGAAAATTTTCAAAATGCTTTAAAATTAAAACTGCGATGAGAAAATTAGTTTTCCAAAGCTTGTTTTCTTCGGACAGTAGCGAATAAATTGCATACAAATTTTGGAGCAAATCTATCAAATGGTCTTCGTAAAATAAGAAAAAATTAAAAATAAAAATTTAAAAAAAAATTTTAAAAATGCTATAAAATCAAAAGTACACTAAGAAAATCAGTTTTCAAAAGTTTTTCTTTTTTTGGTAGTCGAAAATAAGTTTCATACAAATTTTCAAGCAAATTCTTCTATTATTTACGTACAATACAAAAAAAATGAAAAACCGAGTTTTTTTCAACCCTTTTAGTCATGCCATTCAATTCACTTTTTTTCGTATGTATTTATTTATAATAATTAATAGTTATAAATTTATAAAATATCATCAGCATTATAAATAGTAAGGCTATGTGTATCTGAAAATACAAAAAATCCAAGAATCAAGCATGATATTGCAAAAATATTGAGGTAAAAAAAAAGAAAATTACCTGTGACTGCAAGGGTTAAATTCTTAAGATGACTCTAAAAAAAATACTCTAAGCAAACCAATTTGCAATAGCTTCCCGTCGAGTTAGACAAAAAAATAAATTGTATGCAAAATTTGAAACAAATCCATCGAGTAGTTTCCGAGATCTAATTGGCGTACTGAATTCATACACACACACACACACACACACACACACACACACACACACACACACACACACACACACACACACACACACACATACATACAGACATTTTCTGGAAACCATTTTTTTCGACTCCTTGAGTCCAAATATATACAAATTAATGAAAAAATAGAAGAAAAATTTTTTTATTGATACAATGCTTTCTTCATGAGAAAGCAAAATATAAAAGTAAACATTTTTTAAAAAGAAAGAAAAAATTAATTTTAATTGGATTTTTATATTTAAATTGTATTATTTCGAGATGAAGGAGTCCGTAAGAGAGTCAAAGGGGGAGATAAAGAGGGATAAAAGAGAGATTGAAGGGGAATCTCAAGTGAAAAAAACGTAATATTCAGCTAAAAATTATGCGTTTTTTTAAACAATTTCACATTATTTTGAGGAAGAGTTAAAAGGGTAGACTAAATTGTAAATTTTGCTTGCAACTGTATAACAAAGGGTGTATATTTTCTTATACATATACACATATACGGGCAGTTCTCAGGTATTTTTTCATTTTGAGAACTCGATTTCATAACAATTTGAAAGTTTATGATATAAGTGTTTGGTGTGGCGCACACTTCAATAAGGGCTTGAATTACTAGTTTTTTGGAGTAAAAAATGTTCTTAAATTTTGGTATTGATTGGAAAATTGCACTTTACGATATACAATTTTATGTATTAAAAGTTATACGTTTTCTATATTTTTCTATGTGTATTTCTTGAGCTATAAAAAAGGTGCATACTTTTGATCATTCTTAAATTTTACCCAGAAACTTGTATTATAGACTCTTGAATTGTTGTGAAATCGAGTTCTCAAAATGAAAAAGTACCTGAGAATTGCTTACATATCCTTGTGTACCTAAATATATAATTTTTACTTCCTCAAGAGCAGGTCGAATATACCTGTCCTTTTCTAATAAAAGAATTGATTCTTTTACAAAAACTACTCATTTTAGGAAAAAAATAAAGAGAAAGCCGCATTTCGTACTATAAAAAGCAATATTTTCTTTGATAAAAAAGAATTTATTTTATCGTTTTGTTTTTAAGAAAATCTTGAAAACGAAGATATAAAATTAATTCTTTCTCATAAAAAAAATCTTTCTCTCTGTGATACGAGATGCGACGTTCTCTTTATTTTTTGTTAAAGTTATTAGTTTTTGTAAAAAATTAACTTTTTGATTAGAAGAGGACAGAGATATGTGACCGCTTTACGGAGGTGTGATGTCACCTTTTTTTGACAACCCTATCTAAAAAATCTAGCTTGATTATTTAGCTGGATATCCAGATAAATATTTAGATAAATAATCTAGAATGTGACTAATAGTTTCTAGAAGTGACATCATATAGTTTCCGATATGCAAAGAACCAAAAATTTCTTCACTTCCTCGAAACGCCAAACCACGAGACGATAAAGCTCTTATGATTGCCACAACACACCTTAAAACATTTCGCCAATATTCAATTTCATTTTTTGTTCGTTCATTTAATTTTGAATCAATAATTTTTTGTCTTATTTAAAAACGTTACAATATTTGTTTTATGTTGGATAGATTCTTCATGTTCTTTGAGTCGCTTGTGAATATTGCTCCAGTCATTATAGCCCGTTGTTAAGGGTTGCGATTCCCTAAACAATTTACAGGGAGCACAAAATACCAAATAGCTACTTTTTGAGTAAATGAACCATGTACGAAATTGAGATTTACCATTTGGCAAAACTCTATAAAAAGAGGATTTACTAAAATATCGATTTCGATCATAAATAAAATGTTTTGTTCGCGTCAAATCTATATCCACGTTTTGTTAAAGTCCTCGTAATAAAATTTCATTAACGGTAGTTTCATTTATTGTCCACTCAGCAGGGTCGTCGCTTATTCGAAAAAGATTTTTTGAATCATTAGATATAATATCAGGTACAACTTCAGTTTCACTGCTTAGATTTAGAATTTGGAGATTCTATTAAATTAAAAACTACTCTTTGTTCACTATCATTAGGTATGATTGCATCATCTTGACTATTTAAAGTCTCTGTTAAAAAATAAATAATCTTAGATGCTTATGTATTAAAACGCTGCCAAGTGCTTTGGCGCAATGCTTTCTCATAGAGCACATTGAGTTAGAGTAATTTGATTTAATTTTTTTAAATACGATTTTAATATAAATGTCCCTATCCTCTGTATTGAAGGCTGTCTTAATACATACGAAAACTATATGAATTTTACTCTTTCTTAATTTTGCCATTTGCATAATGTGATTTTATGATGCTCTAAAATTAAAAATGCGTTTATAAAATTAATTTTTCCAAGCTTGTCTTCTTAACACTATAACCAATAACTTGCATACAAATTTTGGAACATTTTCATCGAATAGTTTACAAAAAATACCAAATAATTGAAAAATAAACATTGTTTTAAAATTTTCAAAACGCTTTAACGTTACAACTATGCTAAGAAAACCAGTTTTCAAAAGTTCATTTTATTTAGGCAATCGTAAATAATTTCTATACATAATTTTAAGCTACTTCATCGAGTAGTTTACGTAAAATACCAAAAAATAAGTGAAATTCTATTCAAAATTTACAAAATGCTCTAAAATTAAAACTGCGCTAAGAAAATAAGTTTTTCCAAGCTTGCTTTAATTAGGCAATAACAAATAATTTGTATGAAAATTTTTGAGCAAATTTATCGAATGGCTTTTGTGTAATAGAAAAAAAATGAAATATGAACATTTTTTCCAAAATTTTCAAAATGCTCTAAAATTAAAACTGCGCTAAGAAAATAAATTTTCCAAAGCTTGATTTATTCAGATGATAGTGAATAATTTGCATAAAAATTTTTAAGCAAGTTTATCGAGTGATTTTTGTGCAATAGAAAAGAAATTAAAAATAAAAAATTTTTTCAAAATTTTCAAAATGCTCTAAAATTAAATGTGCGCTAAGAAAATTGAAGAAAATTAGTTTTCAAAAGTTCATTTTATTTTGACAATCATAAATAATTCCCATACATAATTTGAAGCTCTTTCATCGAGTAGTTTACGTAAAATATAAAAAAAATTAGAAAAATTTTATTCAAAATTTTCAAAATGCTCTAAAATTAAAACTGCACTGAGAAAATAAGTTTTCAAAAGCTTGTTTTATTGAGGCCATTGCAAATGATTTCCATATAAATTTTCGAGCAAATCTATCGAATGGTTTTTGTGTAATAGAAAAAAAATGAAAAATAGAGATTTTTTCCAAAATTTTCAAAATGCTCTAAAATTAAAACTACACTAAGAAAATAAGTGTTCCGAAGCTTGTTTTCTTTAGATAATAGCGAATAACTTGCATACAAATTTAGAAGCAAATCTATCGAATGGTTGTCGTAAAATAAAAAATAAATGAAAAAAAACATTTTTTTTTTAAATTTTCAAAATGCTCTAAAATTAAAAGTGCGCTAAGAAAATCAGTTGGTAAGAGTTTTTCTTCTTTTGGCAGTCGCAAATAATGTTCATACAAATTTTCAAGAAAATTCTTCGAGTAGTTTACGTAAAATATCAAAAAAATGAAAAATCAAAATTTTTTTAAAATTCTTAAAATGGCTCTAAAAAAAACTGAGCTAAGAAGATCAATTTTCATTAGCTTCCCCCCCCCCCCCCCCAGTTAGACAAAAAAATAAATTGCATGCAAAATTTGAAGCTAATCCATCGAGTAGTTCTCGAGATCTTATTGGCGTACTGAATACACACACACACACACACACACACACACACACACACACATACATACAGACATTTTCTGAAAACCACTATTTTCGACTCCCTGAGTCTAAATATGTAAAAATTAATGAAAAAATAGAAAAAAATTTTTTTTACTGATACAATGCTCTCTCTATGAGAAAGCAATAATATTTGAATTTATCAATAAAATTAGAAAAACCCATATGGAAATAATTTCTGTGAATAACTATTAATAACTGTGTAAAAATGTAAAAAAATGTGAATAACTGTTAATAACTATAATAAACTACCGCAATTGAGACATTAATAACAGTAAATAACAGTTGATAACAGTTAATAATTGTTACGAATAGATAATAATAGCAATTAACTGTAAATAATAATAATTTACTGTTATTTATAGTTAAATATAGATATTTGTAATTTTTCACATTCATTCAGATTCATTCACATTTATTAACAGTTATTAACACTTTTTCACACTTTCAAAAATTTTCACACGTATAATCGTTTTTTTTATATATACGCGAAAAATTTTGTAAATGTGAAAAACTGTTAATAACTGTTAATAAATGTGAAAAACTGTAAATATCTGTAAGAAAGTGTTAATAACTATAATTCACTGTAACTAATAGCAAATAAATATAAATAATTATAAATAAGTATAAATAATAATAAATTATTCACCAATTCTAAAATTTTGGAAAATGTGAGTAACTGTTAATAAATGTGTATAAATGTGTATAAATGTGAATAAATGTGAATAACTATAAATAATTATTAATAATCATGACTTTCAGTTAATAATTGTTATTTAGCGTTCATAACTATTGTTAACTATTATTAATTGTTATTGACTGTTTTTTACTGCTATTAATTCTCATTAATGTCTCAATTGCGGTAGTTTATTACAATTATTAACTGTTATTCACAATTTCTCACAAAAATGATTTTCATATGGAAATATAAAAATATTTTTACTAAAAAATGCATTTTATTTTGTGTTATTTACAATAGCTTTTTAAACTCTAAATAGTTAATTTCTTTTTTATAATAAATCGTTTTAAATAAAACCAATTTATTCTATATTTATTTTAATTTCGTAAATTTTTAAAATAAATCATAATAAAATCATAATTATAAGATGCCTTTTTAATGCAACAACAAATAATAAAAAATTTGTCTTTTGATTATTCATGTAAATAACTTTAAGAAGTTATGGTCTTGCAGATTTACTTGCAATTTTTTATAAAAATATCTAGACATATACTGTTTAAAACACGCAATTGATCAAAACTTTTATTAAAACTTAAAGGAGTTCTTTTTGCTTCTTCCGAGATTATTTCTAATTCTTCATCAATTACTTTGTTTTGCGTTGTAAAAAAATTATTTTTTGCCACCCGTGTATATATGCAATACAAATATCTAAATCTGAATAGATAAAGAATGCAATAGCGCGAGTTTTTTCTCTTTTTCTTTCTTTCTCTATAATGTTTGATGATAAACCCCTTTCCTGCAAGCGCAAGCAAACGTTTCGTATTTAAATTATCACAAGCCAATCATTTCAAACATTTCTCTTGCTACAAAAATGATAATAGTTTTGATAATTATCAAAAAAAATCAAACTATTGTTGTATTTTTGTAAAATAAATATTATTAACAGAAATTTCATACACTATCTAATTCCTTAAATAAACTAAATTATTTTAATTTAGTTTTATTTAATTTAAAAACTATTTTAAAATTAAATGAAACAGTGATAGAACTTGAATAAACATTAATAAGTTCTATAATTTCGTAAAGAAGTTTCACTTTTGTCGGCCAGTACCAAAGACTGCCTTTTATTTAATTGATCTTCATATCTACCCAAGCGGAAAAAAATGTCCAAATTCTTACAGAAATTTTAAAAATGTTTCAGTTTGTTTCATTTTTATCCAGATTTTCGTAATAACTTTTCGAATGATTTAAAAAGCTTTATTTAAGTATTTGGACAAAACACTCAGAGTATTTCAGTTTGTTTCATTTTCTTTCATTTTTTTCTGAAAAAAAAACGATCAAACCGAAAGAAACTGAAACAAACTAAAATAATCTGTTAAAAAATTAAATAAAATGAAACAAACAGAAACTAAATAAAAAAAGTGAAAGAAATTGAAACAATTCGAGAGAATTCAAAACAGATCATGACAAACTAAAACAAACTAAAACTTTCATAATATAGCTGATTTCTTTTTTGTCAGTTCGAAAATGAAACAAAATGAGATATTCCAAAAGTTTGTGAAAATTAAAAAAAAAATTGAAACATATGAATTGTTTTATCTAACTTCTCATAAAAATTTTCGGTATGTTTAAGTTTCTTTCAAAAATATTTATTTACTTTCATAAATTTTTTCCGCTAGAGTAGTCTTTAAAATAATCATTGTAACCATTTCCGTACAGATTGTACGCGAATTGTATACAAATTGTATAGAATTACTTTCGTACAAAACATGTGCGTGTAAAATCTGTAAATTTTGGTTTAAATTAATTTTTATGCTAATTTTATAAAATATTCTTAATTCAAGCAAAATAATTGTATTCATAAAGTGCAATATCGAAGGCGCCCTAGTGGAAATCGAATCTGTGAATAACTGGGAATAACTATGAATAACTGGGAATAACTGTTATAAACTGTTCAGTTTGAGACAGGAATAACAGTTATTCCGAGTTATTCCCAGTTATTCACAGTTATTCACAGTTATTCCCAGTTATTTAAAGTTTAGTTTAAAAATAATTTGAAAAATATAAATTTGAAAAAATGAAAAAAATATATATTTTTTTATTTTTTTTTCTGTTATAAATATATTTGGGAATAACTGTTATTCGTACCTCTGTTTTTTCAAATTATTTTGAAGCTATAAACTGTGAATAACTGGGAATAACTGAGAATAACTGGGAATAACTGGGAATAACTGGGAATAAATGGGAATAACTGTTATTCCTGTCTCAAACTGAACAGTTTATAACAGTTATTCCCAGTTATTCACAGTTGTTCCCAGTTATTTCCAGTTATTTCCAGTTATTCCCAGTTATTCACAGATTCGATTTCCACTAGGGCGATGATAATCTAAAGTTAAGAGTATGTCACTAAAAATCACATTTATCAATTTCTTATTTTCTAAGATAAAATTTCCTTGATGAAAAACAAAGAAAAGGACCCTGGTAGAAATTGAAACGTTTTTTTTTTATCATTTCATGACCAGTAGGAATGGAAACTATTTTTTACCATTTTATGACCATTTCTTTGACAGTACTATTGCTAATTGCCATAAATTGTTATATACATCATTTTTTATGTTCACATTTCTACCAGGGTAAATAAAACAAATTGAATAAGATGTTGAGATTTTTTTTAGATAACTATTTTAATTTTTAAGTTGATTTCTCTAGTATTTTGAAGTGAGCGTAGTATTTTAAACAAACCATGAAGGTATTATTATAGAATCTAGGTCAATGGTGCAAATAGTTTGATCAAGCTTTAGAGATAAAAACAGACGAAAAGCAGAACGGATTACCTCTTTTTTGAGTGAGGTTTTCAGGACTAAGAAGATTAGGATTTGACTCAAGTGAGCGTGGCACGTCAAGATGATTTGCAGTCATTGGTGTCTGTGGTGATGTAATTCCATCCTTTAAGCATTGCCTCAAGTCGCCTAATCCTCCAGGATCAAGATACGTTGCTAAAGTGTAAACATAGAATATTATATAAATTCAAACTGTACAACTTGAAATAATGTGAACTAGGCTTCGAAAAATGTCTACAAGTAAATATTGTGTGCCTATACTATTTTAAATAGAAATATATTCTTTACAAAAAATTCATTTTCTTTTATAAAACAAATGCAAGCAGATAACTCAATTAAAAGAATTTTTTTATTTTAAATAAATTGAAAAGAATTGTTTTACGTGTAAAATTAAGTAAAGTCAAAAAAAAATTATTGTAAATTTATTTTTTTTTTAATTTGCATATATTTTGTATGATTTCAATAATGATAAAAATAGATGATTAAAAATCAAAAAGCACTTATATAATAATGATTTATAAACTTTTATTGACAAAACTACTACTTCTAATACTTTAAAAAGATAGTATTAAAAATAAATGCTGAGAGAATAAATTATTGTAATAAGTTTTAGAAAAAAAATTTATGAAATAATAATAAATTGTTATTAAGCCTTGCAGAGTAAAAGTGTGTATTTTGAAAAAAAACTGAATGGTAAGATTTAACTTTCATAATTTATTATCGAATCATAATGTAAATATGATTTGCATAAAGTATATGTGCGTAGAGCAGTGCATTGCATTCAACTCCCCATATGGAAATAATTTCTGTGAATAACTATTAATAACTGTGTAAAAATGTGAAAAAATGTGAATAACTGTTAATAACTATAATAAACTACCGCAATTGAGACATTAATAACAGTAAATAACAGTTGATAACAGTTAATAATTGTTACGAATAGATAATAATAATGATTAACTGCAAATAATAATAATTTACTGTTATTTATAGTTATTTACAAATATTTATAATTTTTCACATTTATTCACATTTATTAACAGTTATTAACACTTTATCACACTTTCAAAAATTTTCACACGTATAATCGTTTTTTTTATATATAGGCGAAAAAGTTTGTAAATGTGAAAAACTGTTAATAACTGTTAATAAATGTGAAAAACTGTAAATATCTGTAAGAAAGTTTTAATAACTATAATTCACTGTAACTAATTGCAAATAAATATAAAGAATTATAAATAAGTATAAATAATAATAAATTATTCACCAATTCTAAAATTTTGGGAAATGTGAGTAACTGTTAATAAATGTGTATAAATGTGTATAAATGTGAATAAATGTGAATAACTATAAATAATTATTAATAATCATGACTTTCAGTTAATAATTATTATTTAGCGTTTATAACTATTATTAACTATTATTAATTGTTATTAACTGTTTTTTACTGTTATTTATTCTTATTAATGTCTCAATTGCGGTAGTTTATTACAATTATTAACAGATATTCACAATTTCTCACAAAAATTATTTTCATATGGTCACTAAGTTTATTTTGAAGTCTTGGAATGATTTTTGTTACATGAATTATAGTGCAGAAAATTACAGTAATACAATTTAATACTCAGATTTTTATTAAAAATAGATAATTCCATTTGAATGTATACAGGACGTCTAATATTTTAAATATGAAAACTATGAAATTATTTTTAATCTATACTGAAGCAGGCTTATACCTAGATTTTATTTAACAATTTTTTTCCCTGAAGTTTAATCAATATTGGTAGTAAAGATGATAAAAGGAAATTTTCAAATAATCTTCAATTTCAAAATTGATTAAACTCTCTAATGGAAATCGGTTCTGCTAATAACTAAAAATAACTGTAAGCAACTACTAATAAATGTTATAAATAGTTGAGTTTATGATGGTAGTGATAGTTATTTAGAGAATTAGCAGTTATTAATATTTATAAGTATATTAGCGATTTCGTGAAATGAAAACTTTTAAAATCAAGATAACAGTAACAGTTATTATCTCATTTTAATACTTTTTATCGGTTATTTACTGTTGTTTGCAATTACTTATAGTTATTTGAAGTTATTTACAGTTATTTTCTGATTTTCACAGTCATTTACAATTGCTTGTAGGATCTTAAAGTTATTTACAGTTAGTAATAGTGGAAAATTTATATAGACATTTTTCCAATACATAAAAAATTAGAAAATTTTTGGAAAAATGATTGTTAATAACTGTAAATAATTGTGAGCTACTGCAAATAACTGTAATTAAATCCAAGTAACTGCTAATAATTCTAAATAAATGCACATAATTGCTATAATAACTGTTATTAGTACTTTTATTTTGAGTGATAAATTAACAAAATTGCTTATAAATAACTGCTTATAAATGCTAGTAACTGCTAATAATTGCTTATAATTGCTAATAATTGTTATCAATTACAAATAACGGTTACTACAGTCTCAAACCCAAATATTTATATCATTCATTAGCAGTTATTTGCAGTCATAAGCAAGAGTTAGCAGTTATAAACAGATATTAAGAAAACCGATATCTATCAGAGCTCAAAGAGTATGATAGGATAAGATAGGCGAAATGACACCCCTTGGGGATTTGGAATTTGGTTGCATGAATGGTCGACATATATCGAATAATGAATTTTAAGATTATCAACCAACCCCCCCACCATCCCCCTCCTTCCCCCACCTTCAAAAACGTGTTTTTTCATTAATTTTGGTTTTTGACACCTTAATTATTATTACCCAGTCTGGAAAAATTTTTACATAATTTTTGCATAAATATCCATAAAAAAAATGCTTATCTTGAATTTTTAACTGGGCGACCTAACCTAAAAAAGTTTCTAAAATCTTAAAAAGTTTCTAAAAGCTCTAAGAACTCGCCATTTGAAGGTGTAAAAAAGATATTTGGTAAAAAGTTTTGAAAAAATGATCTTAAGGTAGCTCGTACCGAAACTGAAAAATTTATGAATGAAACAAAAATGTAGGAGGTTGTTCTTTAAGTCAAAATGAATCTCCTAGCAAAAAATCAGACCTGGTTTCCAGGGAAAATTTCAAGAAAAAGCCTTTCAAAAATGCTCTGTTCACTGACATTTTAACATTGTTCTTATGACAGATATCCGATTTTCCTACAGTTATAATCGAATATTTATATCTAAAGATTTACTACCGCTGTGAAAAACTAAATATAAATACTTCATTTAATAAGCTTTTTAGTTTACTGATTCCTCAGACGGTCAAATCTCTAGTGATCTTATTCAATTTATGAACCATCTGTTAAACCAAACACTGAATATGTTCATATGTACATTTCCAGAGTAAGCATAAATTACAGATACTGTTTTATATGTAAATCTGTAAACAATATTCAAAATGTGCCTATTGAAGCTCGTATCCAAGTGTTTGTTACCAGAAAATTTTTTATACCTAATAAAAATAAATGTTGTAAGATTCATCTAATAAAGAATAGATTTTATCAAGATGAAGTCTTACAACTAAATATTTTTTCAAAGGAATCCGTTATTCAAGTTTCAGAACTTTCACTATTTATGAATAAAATATCAGATAACATGAATCCACAGCTTCATGACCAAATTGGATATTTTCAAGTTTCGGAAGAACGCGTAAAAGCTCTCACTGGCCACACGTGGAATGATATTCTACAGCTGCGCAATAAAATAAGTACTGCAACATCTCTGTATCTTCTCCTCTGTCTTCCTTTTTCCCTTCTACCATCTTAAAAGCTTTTTTTAGTATATTTATCTCCCTTATTCTGTCTTGATTTTCTTCTATCAAGTCGCTTATCATCTCTTCCATTACTCTTATCTCATCTCCTTTCATTTCTATCTTACCTAACCTCTCCTCCAACCTTTCACTCCATGCCTTATTCTTCTCTACTCTTTTCTCCATCTTAACCAAGCCATCCTTTATCTCCTTTATGCTCTTTTCTATATTTCTCAACCTTTTTTCACTATTTTCTTTCTTACCACTCATTTTTCTTATCTTACTTTCTATTCTATACTTTTAACTTTTTTTTTACTTCTACTATTATTCTTTAACGCCATGTGCTTCTCTTATCTCCTACCCTTACGCTTTTAGTGAAACGAGCAAATAAAGAAGATCCAAAGACGAGCCCAACGCCAATTAGGAAAAACTTTTGGCGAAAGCACATAGAGCCGTGCTTCAGATGTGGTAGCTTAGGACACTGGCTGCGAGAATGTTCTCAGCCTATGAAATGCTATGGCTGTGGACAACTTAACGTCCGCATCAGAGACTGCACCCAGTGTCAACAGAGCGAGCGAGCAGAGCAGAGCACGGGCGAACGAGCAGAGCAGAGCCACAGCATACGAGCAGGGCAGTGCCACAGCATGCGAGCAGAGCAGAGCAAACGAGCAGAGCTAATCCAGAGCAAGCGAGCAGAGCAAAACAATAGCAAGCGAGCAGAGCCAAACCAGAGCGAGCGAGCAGAGCAGGGCAAGAGCGTGCGAGCAGAGCAAAATAAAAGCATGCGAGCAGAGCAAAATAAGAACAAGGGCGAGCGAGCAGAGACGAGCAAGAGCAAGCGAGCAGAGCCAAACCAGAGCATGCGAACAGAGCAAAACAATAGCAAGCGAGCAGAGCCAAACTAGAGCGAGCGAGCAGAGCAGGACAAGAGCGAGCAAGCAGAGCATCGACAGAGCGATCAAACAGAGCACAACTACTATCTCCCAAATTTTAGCTATGCAGAGTATATCTCTGCTACATTGCGCGAAAAAGCAACCCATCGACCTGAGCCCTCAATTCAGCAAACCCCTTTTATACCACCATTAATATGCCTATATTAACCCTTCAGCATTATATTTAGTTATTTAAAATCCTTATCAACCAAATTCGCGACCCATCCAGCTAATCCAATATTTGTGCCATTTTGCTATTTAATTATTCCTTACACACATTGTACAAACATTGTTAGCTATTCACACTATTCACACTGACACATGAGCAAGTGCTAAATTTTTATGCATTACTATTACGTAATTAAAAGCAAAATTTATAAATAGGATATTTTTTTTGTGTAATTGGAAAATTGCTGCAAAATATTAATTATAAAATAGTTAATCTAATAAAATCATAGTATGCTTCGACACATACCATCAGAGCGTCACCTTTCAGTGAGTAAAAACACTAAAATTTTCATTTTTTATTTTTAATTTCAACTTTTGTTATGCAAAATGTAATGGTAATATTTTTTATTGGTGTGTGTATGAATGAAATACATGTAAGACTGGGCTATGAGTGTTATTTTCTTTAGCTTTAAGATGACTAGTTTTAAGATTTCTAATTTTTGTATATAATATATGGATAAGCCAGTCGCGTCGTTTTAAATTAAGCAAACTCATACAGCGTGTAACACTTACACCTAATTTAGCTAAAAGTCAGCAGATACAGCAGAAGAAGAAGTTTATAGATACACTTCACACCGCTGCAGATAACACCGGTTATCTTAATTTAAGCCTTAATACTTTTCTTTTCTCTATATAAATTTTCTTTTTTTTTTGTTTTAGTTTAGCTTATGCCTTTTTTTTTCTCGTTTGGCGAAAGTATCCGGTTCCACCGTATACTTCCGTGTGGTGGGGGGGGATTGTAACATGGCAGATTGGCCATATTACTTTTATGTATATTTGTGGCGCATATAGCCGACAGAAGGGAGCATCTAGCTACGGGCAAGACGGAAAGCAGACCACGCGAGTCAAATATTTAAAAGCATAACCCAAAATCGTTGGCACACACGTGCGAATCTCTATAGCACGTATACTGTGCATACATATAGCTAGCTAGCGAGCAGCTTGACTCGAGTAGCTGAGCTTGGGTCCGTTTAGGATCGTTTGTCTCTCTCTTGCGGCGCGCGCAGCGTACAGCACGAGAGATGAAGCTGAGCATAGAGACGAAGGAATACCATTATTATTCCTTCTGTCGCCGGCGTCCGATAAAGAGCGTTTCGGCTTGCGATATCGAGTAGTATTAATTTTGTGCGTGCGAATATCGTAAGCTTGAGTGAGCGAGAATAGATAAATTCACTATTCTCAAAGTTATTTTATTGTGCTCAAAATTGTTGCGAGTGCACGATTGCTAATTAAACTTATATAATTTATTTTTGTCTTTTACGACGTGTGTGCCGGGCGATCGCGTGCGCGTTTTATTGCATATATTCCCTTCGTGCTTTTCTAATTCGTTATTTTCTTGTGTGTTTATTGCTCGTGTCCCTTTTAGCTTACGTTTTTGTAATATTTGCTTTTTGTCGTGCCAATAGTTATTTAATTAGAGCAAGCGGCGTCGCGTACGCTATACGCGGCTGGCGTCCATTTTGAGCGAGCGTACTATTACTGTACATATTTCTTAAATAAAGTTCCTCTTTTTGTTACTGATTTAATTACAGCTTATATATATATTTTTATAAATTAGTGCAACCTCCTGATCCCCAGGGTTGTCACAGTACCATGAGATCTACTGAAAAACGAAATTTAACGCAAGCGTTGGTACTTTTTTTATTTAAGATGAGATCTGGTAACTCCAATAAATGTATCTCTGCAATTTTTGACATTGAAGAATATATAGTTCAAAATTCCATCGCTTTCGTACTTAACTGCTTTGAAAACGAAATTTTGCCAAAACATTTTGGGATCAAAGCTTATTTTCGGGAATTCCTCCTTACCCAAACAGCTGAAGTAGCGAAAATGCTGTATAGTGTAGACAATAAATTAGCCTTGATCTGTAACGGAACCTATTTACGCCACCAAAAAAGCAGCAACAATGCTTACCAACGCAAATCGTATTCAGAACAAAAAAAAACTTCTCTATGCAAGCCATTTACAATTTGCACAACAAACGGTTGTATTGTGGATTGTGCTGGACCTTACACTGCAAATTATAACGATCCTAAAATATTGGAAACTATATTAAAGCAACCTGATGGATTAAATGAGATTCTTCAAAAACAAGATATTTTTATTCTTGATCGAGGATTTCGAGATGTAGTAAATTTTTTGAAAGTACGGGAATTGACTGTCTTAATGCCCGCTTTAAAAGGTAATAGACCTCAACTCACAACTGAAGAATCTAATGGGTCTCGTCTAGTGACTAAACTTAGATGGGTGGTTGAAGTGATATATGGAATAATCGGCCAAAAGTATAAGCTACTTCACCATCAATTCCACAATGGTCTTCTTCCAAGAGCCGGATTATTCTGTAAGATTGCTTGCTTTTTGCAAAACACGTTTGGCAAGAGATTGAATTCCGATGCAGAAAATCTGGTAAAAATTATCGAAAGAATCAAGTTCATGAAAAATGTTCAAAATACTTTGGCGCTTGAAGTCCAGGATAATAATTGGAATCGAAAGACCGTACCTTTTCACCAGTTATCATCGGAGAAAATACTTGACTTTCCCAAAATGACGTTAAAAGATCTTAAAGTTTTCTTTACTGGTACTTATCAGTTATCGCAATCAGTTTCCTATTTGGCAGGAATTCTAGAAAATGACGGTTAATTATTGTTCAGCTATTCAAAAGAACAGCCAGATATTGTAAGATTTGAGGTTCAATCGAGGCACGTCAGAAGAAAAAAGTATAAATGTTATATACAGTACTGCTCAAAAACAGTCGGCATCAATATTTAGACCAGCTGAAGTCTTAACTACACTCTACGATGTACAACAAATCAAACCCGTAATAGAAGAAAACAGTGAAGATGAAGACTGAATCAATATTCACAAATAATGACTGAATATTAATAAATATTGTTATAATGAATAAAAAAAATTATGTATTATATTTACTGTTTTTATTATTCTTCTACAATGCATGCAACGTAATGATTTCCTTGATATCAAAAGTGATTACTTTTTTATACAAAACTCTTTTTTAATTCTTAATTGATTTTTAAATACATATCATTGCTTTTATATACAATATTTTTGTATTCTATTTTCTACAATTACAGAATAAAAATAACAAAAAGTTCTATATAATTTTTAATACTTTCTTTACAAAAATAATTGTTTATCTAAAATAATCAATTCAAATATATATATATATATATATATATATATAAACGTATGTACGCGGCATTATGCTGACTCATACAGTACAGCCTTTGTTTAGTGTCCTGCACACGTCGCGGGTGTGTGGCAGTCTCCTATGTTATCCCTTCCTTTGTTACTTACGCATATGTTAAATACGAATTTGTTAAAACTTTGATTGGTGGGCACATTTGTTCTCGAAATTTGATTGGTGGGCGCGTTTTTGTTTTGTAGAATTTTTTCGTAACTCAACTCAAGAAAAATCTACTGTATGGAATTGTCAGCACAAGTATCAATAAATAAATGAAAAACGGGTGGCATTATGCGGACGTCAGCATAAGTACGCTAATGTCTGCATAAGTCACGATTCATCTATGATTTTGTCTGCATAATACCTCATTCATAAAAATATATATATATATATATATATATATTTATTTATTCACACACTCTTATTTATACAAACGTATTTGTGTGTGTAAATGTGTGTGTATGTGTGCCTGTGTTCCTGTCTGTGTGAGAGGATCATATACGTGTATTTTAACATTTCATTTTCTATCATTCTTCTCAATATTTACACCTCAGCCTTTATCTTTTCTTCTCTCTTTCTTCATATCGTTCCTGCTTCCTCTCTTCACACTTTTTTTACAGTACCCTCACAACACCACTCACTCCTCCTAGTCTTCCTCGTACCTTCTCTTTCTCCATAGCCTTTCTTGTATCGATCTTTCTTTCACACTCCTATCACCATACCTCTGCTTTCTAGCTAAAACACTCTTGAACCTTTCTCTTCCTTCTCTTTCTCTTTTTGCTCTTTCCTCCCTCTCCGACACCATAAGTGGTTCATCAACCGATATTCCTTTTTCTAGCTTTCCTCTCCTGAACCTTTTTAGCAGCAAATCTCTTTCTAGACCATCTTCGAAAATCATCCATTCTGCTTTCTCTCCTAGTACTTCCAAAGTCCAGTTCGCCTTTCCAATGCTATTTTCTACCCATGCCTTTAACTCTTCCATACCTCTCTCACCTCTTTTCAATACAAGCAGCCTCTCCTTTCCATATGTTTTAACCATATTCCCCATACTTTTTCCTTTGCAACTACTACCTTCTTTCTCTATCATATCTCCATCACTCGCATCACTGTCTTCCTCTTCTCCCTCCTTCATTTCCATCTCTGTATCTTCTCCTCTGTCTTCCTTTTTCCCTTCTACCATCTTAAAAGCTTTTTTTAGTATATTTATCTCCCTTATTCTGTCTTGATTTTCTTCTATCAAGTCGCTTATCATCTCTTCCATTACTCTTATCTCATCTCCTTTCATTTCTATCTTACCTAACCTCTCCTCCAACCTTTCACTCCATGCCTTATTCTTCTCTACTCTTTTCTCCATCTTAACCAAGCCATCCTTTATCTCCTTTATGCTCTTTTCTATATTTCTCAACCTTTTTTCACTATTTTCTTTCTTACCACTCATTTTTCTTATCTTACTTTCTATTCTATACTTTTAACTTTTTTTTTACTTCTACTATTATTCTTTAACGCCATGTGCTTCTCTTATCTCCTACCCTTACGCTTTTAGTGAAACACTGCTGCCAACTTTATTTTTCTCCCATACTATAATCCCCATACTTATTGCTCTCTTTCCTGTATCCTGTCCTCATTCAGCAACCTATGCATGCTCTCTAATATCAAATCCTCCCCCACTACCCATGCTTTATTCGGTATCTCATCTTCCCCTGTTGCTTTCTTTTTCTTAAGTCCCTTTATTACACCACTTATCTCTTCTCTGCTGATCTCCTCTTCTTCTCTATTCTCTTCCTTCCCTATGCCCTCACCCTTTTCATCTCCCTCTCTTCTTCTTCTCTCCATTCCCTCTCCTCTCATGAAAGCTTTTCTCCATTCTTCTTCCTTAATTACTTCCGAAATTTCCGTTCTTTTTTTTCTGTAGCTATTAACCTTCTTCCAAAATTCCCTTCCAGTCTTCTCTTCCATCAGCTCTTCCATTAGCTCCCTGCCTTTTTTATCTTTTTTTCTTCTCAATAAACCTTTATACTTTTTTCTTTCTCTAACATACACTTCCTTATTGATCTTTCCTCTCATTACCTCCTCTAGCTTTTTATTTACATATTCTTTTCTTTCCTGACATTCCATATCCCACCAATCGTCTATCCCTTCCTCTCTCTTATTTTTCACTGCTTTTCTCTTTAAAGCATTCCTTACTTTTTCTTTTAACTCCCTCCATGTCTCTATACCCTCTATATTTCTTATCTTTTCTTTAAATTCCTTTTTATCCTTCTCTCCCCATACCGTAATTTGTTTTACCTCTTCTTTTTCTTTATCTCTTTTCTCCTTTTCCATACGTATCTTGCATTCAACCGGCATATGATCCGACATTTCGCTTTTTATTATATTCATTTCTGTCATCATCTCTTCCATCCTGTCATTCAAGATTATATAATCTATTACCGACATTCCCACTCCGCTTATAAATGACCATTCTCCCGTCTCATCTCCCTTTAAGCATCCATTTCCTATACACATACCTTGCTCTCTTAACCATTCAACTAACTCTTCTCCTTTCTTATTGTAGATCTTATCTTTAGATTTTCTCATCTTTCTATTTTTCACCATATATTTATCACCCCTCCTTCCTCTGCTACTCTTGCATTCCAATCCCCCATCATGACCATTCCTTTTTCTCTATTTTCTTCAATTATTTCTACCAGGACCTCTAGATTTTCTCGTCTCGTCTCTCTCATGTATACACCAGCTATAATCATCCTTTCTCTTCCACTTTTCACTTCGCACCATATTACTTCCTCTGTTGTCTTCTTTCCCCATATTACTGTCATTTCATTTCCTTTTCTAATTGCTAATATGCATCCACTTCTTGGTCTTCCTCTCTTTTTCTCTCTTTTTGCCCATCTAATCTCAATATCATACTCATTAAACATCCTATATACTAACTCCCTACCTCCCTCTTCTATCCATGTCTCCTGCAGGCATATAACATCATAATTTTTTATTAATTTTTCCACTTCCTTATATTTCTTTCCCAAACCTGCTACGTTCCATGTAACGCATTTGATCTGCTCATTCCCCTCTTCCATGCCTATTCTCGTTCTACACCATTCATTCTTCAATTTCTCCCTCCTTATCTCTTTCATCTTCTCTTTTCTTCTGAAACCATTTATTCACTCTCTCATTCCAAAACCATACATCCTCTTCCCCTTCTAGTCAATTAAAAAATATCTTTACCTTTATTCCTTTCCCTTTTAACTCTTCTGCTTTTTCTCTTATCTAATATCTGTTTCTCCTTTCTCCCCATGTTAAATCATGTTCTAAAAATACTGATGTCCCTGTCAATCTTTTTTTTTCTTTCATTATCCTCTGTTTCGTCTCCCAGTCTTCACATTGTACCACCACCAGTTTCTCCTTAGTCATTACCTTCCATGCCTTTCTAATCTTGCACTCTATCTTCATTTCCTTTTCAAACCATTTCATTGCCTTCTCCTTATTTTCTAGTTCCTCTAACTTTCCTCCTCTTATTAATATATTGTTTTTCTTTTTTCTTCTTTCCTCCATTTCTGCCAACCACATCACTTCTTTTTCCTCTTTTCCTCTGTATTCTTTGACCGCACTAACCACTTCCTTTTCCAAGTTTACTTCTCCACTATTTATTCTCATATCTAACTCTTCCACCTTCTTCCTTGTTTTCTCTATCACTTTTTTACATTCTTCCATCTCTTTCATCTGCTTTTCATCCTTTCTCCTTCTTTCATTCTCCAGTTCTACTAATTTCTCATAGTTTTGTCTACCTTTGTCTCTATCCTTCTTTCCTTCTGTCTCTATCCTTGATATCTCCTTGTTCACTCTTTCCTTCATACCTCTTATTTCTCTTGCTAAACCCTCCTTTATCTCACTTACATCCTTTTCCATTTCTTCCCTGAATTCTTTACTTTCTTTCTCCATTCTATTCAGTATGTCCATCATCTTCTCCAGCTTTTTATCCCCCATATCCTTTTCCTGTTCTTTTGTATCCTTAAAAATAAACGAGTTATCCAGGCTTTCCTCTTCACTATTTTCCTCACTCGACTCTTCTTTATCACTGTTTATCTTATTTGTTAGAGCCTTCTTTCTTACTATTTCTTCTGGACCATCTCTTTCTCTCTTTCTCCCTTGCACATCTTCCACCTTTTCACCTTCTTCTACCTTACACTCTTTATCTCTCCCTGCAACTTCTCCTTTTCCACTTTTAATCCACTCCTTTCTTTCCCTTCTCACTGCAACAACGTTCTCTTCACTTTTTGTTTCAATGAATCTGGTCACTCTATCTTTGTCTTTAGACATTCTTAACCTAACTCCCCTTCTATACCTCACTATCTTCTCTCTTCTCTAACCTATTCTTCTTCCACTAATGTTCAAAACCTCCTTCTCTTCTCTTCTCCCTTATTTCTCTTTCTTACTCCCTTAATTCACCTACACTCACTGCTCAACTCCATTTATCACCTTCCTCTATAAACCTACTCACCTAACCTCACTTTCTCCCTATTTCTATTTTGCATAAACACTCCTTTCCTCCCTTTTATATCCCTTTTTTTTTATCAAACTTTACAAATCTTTCCTTCTACCCTCTACTTTCCAAATCTTTTTATTTATTATCTTTATCCTACTATACCCAAAAACAACCAAAAGCTCACACTACACACCAAACACACTCTTTCCCCATTCAGCCATATTGGCCATCCATCAATTCAAATATAAAACTAATATATTATCTGTTCATTTGAAGATTGGATACAGTGAAAACTTTTGAAAAAATCGGAAAAGACTATCTTTTGCTCTTTGGACCCTTCCATAAGCTGGTTAAAGTAAAATTTATGGCATTCTACAGGAAAAAATACACAAAAAATATGTATAATTCAATGATAAGAAGATTACAAATGGCTATTCAAACACTATAGAAGAAAAGATAGTACTTCTGACATGCTTAAAGCAGACTACTTTTTCGTTTTCGATTTCTAGTAAATAGTATAAAAATATTTTTAACCTTTAGAGGGCCAGAGTTTTGAAAAATTCGAAAATCGAATTTTTCTATAGGAATGTGGTCTAAGGTCCCTGAGTTAGAGCCAAACTAAGTTGCGATGTTGGTGAGTCAGACCCCTTACGCCTAGAGGCGTATTCCGGCTCTCTAAAGGTTAACAAGTATAGTACATATTTTTGACGTATTTTTTAGCGTAGAATTTAAAAATGCTATCAGATCTTTTAAAATCAGCTTCAGTGAGGCGTAAGTGGCAAAAAAACACTAAAAAACCGTTAAGAAAGTAGTTTTTTCGACTTTTAGATATGGCGCACCACTTCGACAAATCTGAAAAAAATCTTACATTTTAAGATCATTTTTTCAAAACTTTTTACCAAATATCTTTTTTACACCTTCAAATGGCGAGTTTTTACAGCGATTTTAAGATTTTAGAAACTTTTTTAGGTTAAGTCGCCCAGTTCAAAATTCAAGGTAAGCATTTTTTTTATGGATATTTATGCAAAAATTATGTAAAAATTTTTCCAGACTGGGTAATAATAATTAAGGTGTCGAAAACCAAAATTAATGAAAAAACACGTTTTTGGAGTTGGGGGAAGGTGGGGGATGATGGGGGGTTGGTTGATAATCTTAAAATTCATTATTCGATATATGTCGACCATTCATGCAACCAAATTCCAAATCCCCGAGGGATGTCATTTCGCCTATCTTATCCTATCATACTCTTTTCTAACATACACTGCCACTCACGAATATTTGGCCACCTAACAAAAAATCGAAGAAAATTTAAAGTTTTATATCATTGTGAAAAATGAATAAGTCTGAAAGACTCGATCAGGATTTAAGAAGTTACACTAAAAACCATAAAAAAACGCAAATCCTGATTCAGAATAATTGAAATATCAATCTTTTATACATGAAAAATTAAACTATTTTTAATTTTTTTTCGTCCATTTTAAAATATGTGCCATTTAGTCAAAAATTGTCGGAGATCGAAAATTATAGAAAGAAATGAAAGCTTTAATATTCTACTTAAAAATGGAAGGTTAAAGGCTACCGCAGGTCTTTTTTTAGAAAGGTCCCTAGTGGAAATCGAACCTGTGAATAACTGGAAATAACTATGAATAACTGAGAATAACTATTATAAACTGTTCAGTATGAGACAGGAATAACAGTTATTCCCAGTTATTCCCAGTTATTCCCAGTTACTTCCAGTTTAGTTAAGAAATTATTTAAAAAATCAGAGGCACGATTAACAGCTATTCCCAGTTATTTTCCGTTTAGTTTAGGAATAATTTTAGAAATTAGAGGCACTATAATACTTATTCCTAGTTAATTTCAGCTATTTCATTTATTTTCAGTTATTCTCAATTAAGTTAAAAAATAATTTTTTTTATGGTTATTTTTTCTTTAATTGAAATAATCAACGGCTTATACGAGTCAATTTAAAAATATTATCTTATTATCGTCGACGTTTCGGCAACTAGTTTGTTGCCCTCTTCAGGATCTATAAGCAATAGACAACATACAATGTAATTAGAACATTAAATATAAACAATCAAAATCTTACAAACGGACCAAAAATACAGAAAATATACCATGTATACAATAATCAGCTTATGCCGTCATCATTGCCTTTAAAAAAAAAACAATTTTTTTACTCTTGGAGAGTAACGTCTATATACTATAAAATAAATTAAAACAATTTCAAAAAATGACAAAAGAGAGAGACAACATATTACATAAATAAAAAAAACAAAATTTACCAAACACTTGCGTCACCAAACCGTCAATATTTTTCAAAAAATAAATAAATAAATAAAATAAGATAAATAATTAAAAACAAACACATAATAATACAATTAAAATAAAATAAAATGTAAAAGGACGGAACCACATATATCAGTCCTTATTCTGACTAGAATGTTTTGTACACTGAATTGAAATGAAAATAAGAAGATTAAATTCTGTAAGACATATAAACAGTATCAAATTAAAATCTAAAATCGGTAAGGTAGTGACACCTTGTCAATCCAATATAAATTAAGATAAAATTAAATATATATAAAGAAAATGATATTATCGAAGAGTCGATAACATCAATAACCATACTAGAAGTAAGAAAATTCATATTCAAAGTTTTTAAATAAATAACCAACAATAGACAAACAACAAATCAATAAAAAAGTCAAAATTTATAAGTATCTAAATCAATTAAAAGAAAAAACGACGCTTCGAAAACACAAATGCTTGACAATTACAATTATTATTAATATTAATTACAAAATTTCCTTATGATCGGCGCGTAACACGCGTGTAAATTATTAGTATCACTCTTTTTATTAATCGCATTTCTCTGTGTGTTAATAAAAATCATTTCAGATAACGTTCTTCTGTGCCAATTACATTCTTTATCCAATATTTTTGTACTTTCAAATTTAAAATTATGATTTTTATCAATCATATGATTATAAATGACCGATTGCGAATTTGAATTTTCAACGTAAGCAATATGTTCTTTTATACGGTCTTTTAATTTTCTTTTGGTTTCACCTACATATGTAGCATCACAATTTTCACAATCGATGCGGTACACGACATTATTTTGATCGAATGTCTGTGTTTTGTCTTTGCCTCTTCGAATAATGCCACTCAAATTATGTGAAATCTTCGGAACCAAACCAATATTAAATTTATGCAATTCTTTAAGATTAGTTCTATAAGTTGTAGGATTTATTAAATTAAAACCACTACTACCACCGCTACTAGTACTACTATTTTTATTGAAATGCTTCGAAAATAATCTTTTTTTAATATGAAATTGGACAAATTTTGTAGGATATTTGTTATCTTTTAAAAAACTCTTAACCATATTAATATTTTTATGTTGAAACCTTTTGTGTGATAACTCTATGGCTTTATCTACCAATGTATATATCATGCCTTTTTTATGTGTCAATGGATGATTTGATTCAAAATTAAGAAATCTACCCGAAAATGTCGGCTTATAAAACCAATTTGTAATTATTTTATTCTTTTCTTTAATAATAGATAGTTCCAAAAAATTAATTCTATTATCAATTTCAATCTCGTGTGTAAATTTTAACCTCTCATCATACGAATTAAATAAATTTAACATGTCATTGACTTTATCTTTAGGTATAACAGTAAAGATGTCATCAACATATCTACAATAAAAAATAGGTTTAAAATTTAATTTTGATAAACAATCTTTTTCTAAATCATCCATTACCATATCAGCAAAGCGTGGTGAGACTGGTGACCCCATAGGAGTACCATATAACTGTTTATAAAAATTATTATGAAACTGAAAATAGGTGTTAGACATCAGATGTTCTATAGCTTCCAACAAGTCACACAAAGGTATATTAAAATGTTTCGCGATCAAACTGTACCTTTTTTCTATTGCATTTTTAACTAGTTCCAATCCTACATTAGTATATAGAGATACTACATCTATACTCATCAAAATGTGATTGTCAGGAATATGTAAGTCTTTCATTTTTTTTTATCAAATCGTTACTATTTTTAATATATGATTTAGGTTTAATAATGCTTCTACTCAATATATTATCAATTGTTTTAGATAAAAATTCCGTAGGTGTATTAATACAAGAAATTATAGGCCTTAAAGGACATTCATTTTTGTGAACCTTTGGTAAACCATAAATCTTTGCTAAACTGGTGTTGGTGAGAGTTAGTTCATTTTTATGAAATTGTTTATTAAAATAACAATTCTCATTCCATTTCCTTAAAATATTTTTAGTATCCTTTAGTAACTTAGAAAAAGGATTAGATTTTAGCCTCTTGTAAGTACTAATATCGGAAAGTAAAAATTCCATTCTTTCAATATATTGAGAATTATTCATAACTACTGTAATGTTACCCTTATCAGCCATGGTAACCAATAAATCATTATTTTTTACAAACATTTTTTTCTATTAAGGTTATTTTTTCTATTTCTCTTTCCTTAGTTTAACTGGGAATAACTGGGAATAACTGTTATTCGTACCTCTGTTTTTTCAAATTATTTTTAAGCTAAACTGTAAATAACTGGAAATAACTGAGAATAACTGGGAATAACTGGGAATAACTGGGAATAACTGTTATTCGTACCTCTGTTTTTTCAAATTATTTTTAAGCTAAACTGTAAATAACTGGAAATAACTGAGAATAACTGGGAATAACTGGGAATAACTGGGAATAACTGTTATTCCTGTCTCAAACTGAACAGTTTATAACAGTTATTCCTAGTTATTCCCAGTTATTTCCAGTTATTTATAGTTATTCCTAGTTATTCACAGATTCGATTTCCACTAGGGGTCATGCTCATTTATGTGAAAAAAAGCTTTTTTTTAGCAGCTGATATGTCGAAAAGGATGAATTTTGAAGTTTCAATACAAATAAAATAGTACACTATAAAACTAGCGAGTATAGTTGTATATTTCTCCAGAGGGCAAAATAGACTTTGCTCTCGAGTTGCATATAGTGCTTTATTTCCTCCTTGGCCGTGGCCGCTTTATTAACTTAAAAAAAGCAGGCTTAATGAAATGAAATTTATATATAAAATAAGTTTTTTTCTCCTGATGAATTTGCAGGGGAAAAGTATTTACCTCCCCCTAAATTTGAGAAAAACAAATTTGCGGGAGTTAAGTACTTCCCTATTAAAAAGGATCACTTGTTTTCTCTGATGTACTTAAACTACGTCATTGGATAACGTAAAAAAATAAGCATTTTGTTATGTCATTGTTTGAAACGGTTTTCTACTTTTTTTCTTCAAGCGCGTCATTTTTTTACTTATTTGCGACAGTGTGTAGAGCCATCTCAAAGTGCAGATGACGTATTTTTCCAAAAAACACGTTATTTTTTACTAAATTAATGACGAAATTCGAATACCAGAGAATTGCTTTTCCATTCAAAGAAAAAACTAAAAACGAGGTACACTCGTACACGGTGGTCATTGAATAATTTTGACCATAAAGTTTTTACACCTAAGATTTTCTTTTTGAATATGATTCTAAGCACGTTTAGAATCAAATTCCAGCAAAAACCAATATCAAAGAATGAGCACTTTTTTGTTTATTCAAACTTTATTTTTTATATATATTTTTTATAAAAAAAAATTGTTTTATTTATAATTTATGAGCTCAATTTCTAGAATGCCGTTTTCGAATGAAATTATAAATTATTTAGACATTTTAAGCAAATATTATTGTAAATATATTCAGAAACATCTAAAGTTATGTCACAATAGCATCGTAACGTTAAAATTAAGATTTTTTTTGTAAAACATTATAGTTATAAAGGCTATACAAAATGATACGTTTTTAAATCATTCAAAGAAATTGTAATCAGTAAATACTGTGTATTGATATTCTATAAGAACATTGCATGTACTTTTGGTATTTCAGCAACACCAAAAGTACATTTTCCATGTTTAGATTCAAAGCTTTTACGGTTAATGTTAGACATTGCTAGCAGATTTTTTTTTTAATTGTAATCGTGTAAATTGTGGTTTAGGATACCGACCGTTGTAACGTTCGCAAAACGTCGATTTCCTAAACCACAACTTACACGGTCGAAATTCGAAAAAACCCTCTAACAATGTCTACGTTTTCTATGTGTAATATTACATTAAAGAAAATCGAGGCCCAGATTTTTACAGCGAACAGGCTATAGAAGCAATCCATCTTTATTTTTCTCCAGCGTGGGCTAATGCCAAGTATCGTAAGATGATTCTAATTATGCAGATAAATTATCAAGAGAAGTCTGCGAATATAATTCACTGTACATTACTTTCGTAAAAACTATGTATATGTTATATATATCGCCCATTCCCCGTCAAATCGAAGGACGAAAAATTTTTTTTTTAGATATATATCTTTCAGAGCAGGTCGTATACATTGTAATGTTTCTCCCTCTCGGTAGGGGGAAATACGTGTAATCTCCTGTTGCCAGACGCTTCAGTGAGTAACCAGAGTAAGATCGGCAGGAGTTGGAAGGATTGGACGGCGGAAGATGAAGGAAAGTAACCGGGTTGAACACGTTTGGTTCTGCTAGGGAGTACCTTGGCTTTATTGTACCCAATAGACTCATTTACAATTACGATTACAATAATGAAATAATAACAATTCGTTAATCAAAACTAAACCTACTATTCTATATAATGCAAGTAAACTAACCTAACCTTAAAAGAAAATGTAATTTACAAAAGTAATTAGATCTTTGTTAATCTCGGCCACTTGACAGCTATTTAATAAAAGAATGATTAAATCAATTTATAAATCTTTAAATAAATCTAAATAATAGTTTATCTTTAACTAAGAGATTCGTTTGGCCTAGACGGTCTAATATAACCGGCGGCTCTTACCTGCAACAATGTGCAAAAAGAAACAAAAGATTATTAGCTAAATAATTACAGTATGAATAGGCGAATGGCACCTAATATCGCGATACTTAACACTACAGTACTAATGGGTAGATGGCACCCTCAATTATCTAAATTACTATCTCTATGGGCGCGGCAGAGCCCTTAAGTGGTGTAAAGACAATGGGTGACTGAAACCCTTAACTTATTCTAAAACTTAATAACTACATGGCAATCGGATGGAGTCCTTTAACTATCCTAAAAATGCAATAAGTGGACGACACCTTTAATTTATTCTATTATTCACATAAACGCGGACGCGACAAGCTATGGGTGGACGACACCCTTAATTAAGCTAGTGGCGAAAATGTGAAATACAATATTAAACTTTGGGTGGACGTCATCCTTAAATTCAACGGCGCAAGGTCGGCATTGCGGCGGCAAAAAGGTTGCGAGTGTATGCACTAGGTAGCATAGATTTACGCCTGTGTGCTCACTTGACGTATCTCTAATACTGCCAGCATATGCACTGTAGTGGAGACCTGTGTGCGCACTTGATCTACCCTCATGTGCAAGAAAGAGAAGCTCTGCCTAAGCTGTGGTGCTCCACAAGCCAAGGCAGCCAGCTACTACCTGTCTCACTCTCTCTTAGCCTTGTGTGCTCACTTAGGTAAAGAGAGAGGGGAGACAGTAGTTTACACTGCTCTGACTGTCTTTTTTTTTTTTTTTTTTGTTTAAAGGGTCGAGGAGGGGAAATCTTCAAAAGACACCCCCGTAAGGGTAGTGTCGGATTCACCCGCAGGTGCCTACCGACTAAAATCGCCTCCCCGTAGGTTACCAACCAAAATGGTTATGAACCTTAAGGAGAAGAAAATTGAGAGACAACGGTGGCTTATACAGCGGGGGCTGTATAGCACTCGCGCAAATTGCGAAACACGAAAATAGACTGTTTAAAGTTAGTTAGTGAAGAAGGGTTATGGAGATCGAATCAGAGAGCATGGCCTTCTGAATCGATAGTTGGATTTACGACGGTAATTTACAAGAAATTTTATGCTAGGATCGCTGTGTTTAGAGATAGAGGGACGGAGATTCGCAGCGTGTTTGTTCGCTGCTTCTGGAATTGAGTCGATACCGGTTTCTTTTAAGATTTGATTATTTCGAATAAACCAGGGGATCTGAAGAGAGGAGCGTAGGAGGCGCATGTAGGTGCCCTGCAGTTATGGGCCTGGGAGAAGAGAGAGACTTACCCACACGGACCCGAAAGGTCCTGTCTGTGAGATAGGATTTGATGATGCCTATGAGTGAGTGTGGAAATTCTAGTTTAATGAGTTTGTAGATCAGACCTTCGTGCCAGACTCTGTCAAAGGCTTGTTTTACATCTAGCAAGAGCATGCTGATATGTTTTCTCTTGTTAAGGTTGTCGGCTATGAACTCTGACACACGGAGAAGTTGGTAAACTGAGCCATGTTTCCTACGGAATCCATGTTGAAATTCGGGGACGATACTTCTTTCGTCGACGAATTGGTCAATACGACAGCGTATGACCTGTTCGGCAATTTTACTTAAGGAGGAGAGTAGACTGATGGGTCGATAGCTAGATGCAGAGCTTAAGGGCTTACCGGGTTTAGGAATTAGGATAACTATTGCTTCTTTCCAAGCTTCGGGAAAGTATCGTAATCTCAACATTGCATTAACAATGTTGGTAATAGCGACAATGTGTTTACGGGAAAGAATTTTGAGCACTCCGTTTCCAATGCCGCCAGAGCCTGGAGCTTTTCTATTTTTTAGGGAGCGAATGATTTTCGAGATTTCATGGGGAGAAGCGTGTTGGAATTCGGCGTCAGAAAATTGAAATTCATGCACAGTCTCAGTAACGTGCTCGTGGAATAGAGAGGTTCCGTTCGAGCTGGGGAGTGGAGAGGCTCTGACTGTCTAGCTCCTTGGCCTCTTATATACTCGAGGCTCATTTTTCTCGTTGCGCGCAACGACGTTCGGGCTTGCCACCTAGCGGCTGAGTTCAGAACTGCTGTTCTCTAGTAGCTTGGCCGTTTGGCGGGAAATCCGAATTGCGAGAGTATGTATACTCGTTGCAACATCTATGCTTTTTTAATCAAAAAATTAAGTTTTATGCAAAACCTAAAATTGCAGCTCAGAATAAGAAGAAAGTCCCATCTCCTCTAGCGGAAAAGAAATTGCGAGTAACTAGGAATATCTGGAAATAACTGAAAACAAGTAGGAATGACTGTAAATGAATGGAAATAACTGTTATAAACTGTTCAGTTTGAGACAGGAATAACAGTTAGCACCAGTTATTCCCAGTTATTCCCAATCATTTACAGATATTCCCAGTTATTTCCAGTTTGGTTAAAATATAATTTAAAAAATCAGAGATACTAATAACAGTTATTTCCAGTTGTTCCCAGTTATTTCCAGTTATTCCCAATCATTTACAGATATTTCTAGTTATTTCCAGTTTGGTCGTAATATAATTTAAAAAATTAGAGATACTAATAACAGTTATTCACAGTTATTCCCAGTTATTCCCAGTTATTTCCAGTTTACATTATAAATTATTTTAGAAATCAGAGGTATTAATAACAGTAATTCCCACTTATTTCCAGTTATTTAGATATTCCCAGCTACTTCCAGATTATTTGAAAAATAATTAAAAATATCAGAAGTACTAATAATAGTAATTACCATTTATTTTTTTATATCAAAAATTACTTTAACTTTAGTTAGAAAGTCTTAAAAATCAGAAGTTCTAATAATAGCTATTTGCAATTTTTTAAAAAAATTATTTTAAAATTGCGAATAGAAGTAATTGTTTTCACAAATTATTTTAAATTATTCACAATTTTCTCATTTTCTTGTAAATCAATTGCAAACACACACGCGTGTTTATATATATGCGCACAACCTCACATACACACAAGCACACACAGATACAAACAATTACGTGCGTGCTTGCTCATATTTATAAAGTATTACACAGACTGTGTTGTAGAAGAACACCAACTCTTTGTATTTCGCATCTTAATGATTTATAAAAAAAATGTAGTTGTATTTTTATAAATAAATTCAATAAATATTTAATTATTAACTTGAAGTAAATGTGATATTAGCTACATTTAAATGTGCATATAGGTCTGGGTGTAAAAGCAATAAAATATTTTGAATTTACTCATTTTGTAATTCATTTTTTTCATGGAAATTACATTAAACATTACATGTTTTATTTTGGATATATAAAGAAAATTTAATAATATTAAATAGTATTTTGTGTAACTACTCTAGTGGAAATTGAATCTGTGAATAACTGGGAATAACTGTGAATAACTGGGAATAACTGTTATAAACTGTTCAGTTTGAGACAGGAATAACAGTTATTCCTAGTTATTCCCAGTTATTCCCAGTTACTTTCAGTTTAGTTAAGAAATAATTTAAAAAAATCAGAGGTACGAATAACAGTTATTCCCAGTTATTTCCCGTTTAGTTTAAAAATAATTTTAGAAATTAGAGGAACTATGAGACTTATTTCTAGTTAATTTCAGCTATTCCATGTTATTCTCAATATAGTTGAAAAATAATTTTATTTTATGGTTATTTTTTCTATTTCGTTTTCCTTAGTTCAACTGGGAATAACTGGGAATAACTGTTAGCGTACCTCTGTTTTTTCAAATTATTTTTAAGCTAAACTGTAAATAACTGGGAATAACTGAGAATAACTGGGAATAACTGTTATTTCTGCCTCAAACTGAACAGTTTATAACAGTTATTCCCAGTTATTCCCAGTTATTCCTAGTCATTTCCAGTTATTCACAGATTTGATTCCCACTAGGGTAGTGCGCGAAATAAGGGATTTGTATACGAGTGAGAGTTTGTCGAAGCGAGGGTGCCAAACTCACACGAGTGCCAAATCCCTTGAGCGTACGTGCTACACATACTACTTTTTGACTTAAGATGCGCGAAATCCGATGCGTACATCGATTATTTTGAACATAAGAATTTGCATCAGTTTTGTAAATAATGCTTTTATATCGAGAAAATCAAATATTTATAATAATAGTTTGCAGTGATTCGGTGTGAGAAGGAAGGGGAGGGGAGGGAAGGGGGCCTAAATAATAATTCTTAAAATAAAAAAAACATAATTTATGAAACAATTAAATTTATATTCTATGAAAATATATTAGATCTTATTAAATATTAAAAGATTATTCACATAACTATAAAATAAAGGTGAAAATTATTCTCAATTTCGCCCATCGATCTATTGACCTATAGAAAAAAAATTATGTTATTAATTTTACCTCTATTACAGTGTTAAAAATTATGAAATTTGCTTCGATACTATTATTGAAATTTCATTTTATACAATTTTATATTAGAATTAAGATAAAATTATTAATTTTATATTAAAATTACGATGAAATTATTAATTTTAATTAAATGTTTGGAAGCTAGTTTCATATTTTACATTAAATTTAATATTATTTTTAACAGTGAGGTTAACATATTGTTTTTTATTTCGCGCCCGTTGAATTCATTTTGTGCACGCTGAATCTATTTTGCGCACGCTCAATCATTTTGCGCTCGTTCAACTTACAGTGTGTCCGAATACAGTATTTTGCGTACGCTACAGAGGCAAGAGAAATTGAATTTCGCGCAGAGTGTCAAAAAATTATTTTATTAAATTTAATTATTTATTCTCATCAATTATGAAGTCTTTTTTTTAGTGAAATTGAAAAGAGAAGCGACTAGTCTAAGCTGAAGAGAAAGAAATAGAACAAATAAGAATCATAAAATAAAAGTTATAAAAATAAAAAAGGAAAAATAAATTCATATTCTTATACTTTTTAACGAAGTATTTTAAAAATTAAGCTAAAAATAGAAATTATTCGTTTAATAATTCGTTATTAATACTTCTGATATTTTAAATTATTTTTCAACCAAATTGTGAATTACTGGAAATAAATGGGAATAGCTGAAAATAACTGGGAATAACTGTTCTAGTACCTCTGATTTCTTATATTCTTTATAAACTAAACTGGAAGCAACTGGAAATAACTGGGGATAACTGTAAATAACTATAAATAACTGGAAATGACTATTATTAGTACCTCTGATATTTATATTATTTTTTACTCAACTAAATATAACTGGGAATAACTGTTATTAGCATATCCAATTTTTTAAATTATTTTTTAATTAAAATGTAAATAACTGGGAATATCTGTGAATAACTGGAAATAAATGGGAACAACTGGTACTAACTGTTATTTCTGTCTCAAACTGAACAATTTATAACTGTTATTCACAATTATATCCCATTAATCCCACTTATTCGCACATTCTATTTCCACTAGGGTCGTATAATAAAAAGCAATATTTTTTCATGAGGAAAAATGATTTTTATTGATTTGTTTTGAAGAAAACCTTGAAAAACTTAAAAAATAAAGGTTACGATAGACCATTCGGTTTTCGGAGGTTTTCTTCAAAACGAGTCAATAAAAAAATTAAAAAACAAACATTTTAAAAACACGTTTTTATAATGGAGAAAATACACTAAAAAGTATTAAATAAATTAATTTACTTCCTTGAAATTACTTTCATACAGTAAGAGAAAATTTTTGTTGTAAAATTTCCTCTTACTTATTGCAATGAACTGTATGAAAGTAATTTCAAGGAAGTAAATTAATTTATTCAATACTTTTTAGTGTATTTTCTCCATTATAAAAGCGTGTTTTTAAAATGTTATTTTTAAATTTTTTATTTTCTACTTTTTAGTTGAAATTGAATTTTCCATGAGTAATTTTTTTTTAAAAGCTTGTATTTAATTGTATCTTCTATACATTTCCTTTTCCCTAACTGAAAAATTTTTTAAAAAACGTATAGTTGTTAATAACTGTAAAGAATCGCAAGAAATTGCAAATAACTGTAAATAAACGCAAATAACTACTAATAACTGTTAATGAAATAGCAAATAACTGCTTATGAATGCTAATAATTGCTAATAACTGCTAACAAATGATGATAACTGCTATTAACTGCAAATAACCGCTACTTCTGTCTCAAACTAAACTATTTATAACAGTTATTAGCAGCTTTTAGCAGTTATTAGCAATTATTTTTAATTATTAACAGTTATTAGCAAAACCGATTTCCACTAGGGTTCTAAAGCTTTTTTTAGCAATTATCGATGCTTCGTCCCATATAATTACATTTGCTTCTCTTAATTTTTTCTTATCTGAATCAAATTTTAAAAAAGCATTTTTAATGTTATTTAAATCTAACGGTAATCTGAAAGTTCGGTGACTGGTTAAACCTTTTGGTAATGAAATTGAAGCAATACCTGTCCAAGCCATTGATAAGACTTTTTTTTATTGTTATAAAATAATATATTAATGTTTCATATAAAAATGTTTATCCAGAACCTCCTGGTCCATCTATGAAAAAAATTTTATGATTATTATTTATTATTTGTTCAAAAATATGTTTTTGATCGTTATTCAATTGTTAGTACATTTTATTAAATTTTTTTTTCACTAAAATTTATAATTTCATCATTGATTTCTTCGTTTTCCTCGATATAGTTTTCATTTGGTTCAGGTAAACCAAAATTTTTTTTACTGTAACATGGCATGCTTCTTCAAAAATATAATAAATTTGTTTTTCATGTTCTATTAAATTCATTGCAAGAGTAGTCTCTTTATAAGTATTATAAGTTATATTTTCATAAGTTCGTAAATCCTTAAAAGATGTTGGACCTTTTACCCTGTTTAGTATTAATTAAAAAAAAAAACGTTCACTATCTTTTGGTGATTAGATTAGATAATGATTTGATAATGGTGATACTACATTTAATCTACCAATGGCTATATTTTTTCTAATTTTTTATCTTTTTATCCAAGATTTAGCCTTAGAATTAAAAATATAATATTGTAGAATATTAACATATGTAATTTTTTTAGCGAAATCATCTTTTTTATTCAATTTAAACCACGCGGTCAATGTTGTTTCGTACTTATTTAATGCTAAATGTATATCATTTTCATCAAAAATTATTTTTTGTTAATTTTCTATATGGATATTCAATCTTATTACGGTATGACTTCTACCGCATAGTAGAAAGTCTTGTAATCTTCATGTGGCTTCCATTGGACTTAAATATCTTCCATCTATGTATTGAATTACTTCATCATAAACATCATCTTTATTATTTCCTTCAATTCTATCTTATTTTATTTTACAGTAAGCTTTGTCTACATCTTTATAAATATAATCATAAACATGTGTTAAATTAATAATTTTTGTAAATATTTATTTTCTGATAAAGGTATTTCTGCTGAAATACATTTATCAATATTTTCTGGAGTTAATATCTTATGATTAAGATGAAATATTATAATAATATGTGTGTGAGATAACCCTCTTTTTTTAAATTTAATCGAAAATACATAAGCTATAACAGGACCAAAAATCTCGTTTTTATAATATCATTCAATAACATTTTAAATTTTGTATAAAATAATCTTACTGTGATATTTAGTATGTCATTGGGAGTTATTCCTTCTGGAAAATTTTTTAAAATTTCTCTCAATTTTTTCCATTTAGGATTACGTGTCATTGTTATAAATAAGTCTGGTTTTCCTCCTGTTCTCATTATTGTCATGGCATCTTGATAATATTACTCCATATATTTTGGACTACCAATGTATGATAAGAGTAAAATAAAAAGATTTCTAATTCTTTCTTCCTTTTCAAATTTGTTGAAACATTTGAAGCACTATTTATTACACGATCTAATAAACCTTGATAACATTCTATACGTAATTGTTTTTGATTATTTCTAAAAAAATTTATTCTATTACTTTCAACCATTACATGCATATATTATGTATTGTTGTGTTAATCTTCCACTATATAAAATAGGGTTAAAATTTTTAAAATTTGGTCTCCAATGGATTCTATATAAATAATTTTGTAGTATTGTAAGACAATAATTATTTTCAGTATTTTCATTTTTCTTATATCCTATACTCCAATCTAAACCTCCTGCTGGAAACATTAAAGGAAAAACCATTGGATCCACGTGATAAGATAATTTATTTAAATAAGTATAAGTAATTTCATATCCAGAAGATAATTTCGGATATACACAAAGATCATAATTATCTGGGATTCCTGGATTAGATACCATGATAGCACCACATTCTGAAGTTAGTGGCTTATTATAACGATGTTGTTGTTTATCATTTTTTCGCATAAAATAAAATTTATAATTTAGAATATTTTGTGTATTTGATAATTGATGTAAGCTTTGGTAATTCTTAGCCATGGGATTATCATTCATTATCTCTGTCAAAATTAAAATATGTTCTTTTGTTAATTTTTCATTAGTTTTTAATCGTTTCTCAATTGCTACTGTATCATCGTAAATATATAATTGTCCACATGTAGGTTTAATGTCGTTAATAGAAATTAATGTATTGGGTGCTGTATGACAAATTTGTCCTTGATATTTTAATTATATATAGCTTTTCCTTGGTTTTGAATGACATTGCATTGAAAGTTGCGAAACTAAATAAATTATTGTAATATCTAATTAAATTTCTAAAAACATTATCATGTAATAATGAATATTTCAATTTTTCATTATATTTAGTTAATAGTGATAAATAGTAGATTTTCTTACAAGGAGATAAAATGAAACTTCCGCACGTACGTGTTATGTCATAAACACGTACGTGCGGGCGTTTCATTTAATCTCCGTGTAAGAAATAATGCTTTTCTCTATCCCTAGGCGAAACCACGTAAATATAATTGTTATATAAATTAACAATTATATTTCCTTTTTTTATTTTAGCGCGTGTATGTGTTGTTCTTTGCTGCCGCCCAGCATTTGTCACGCGAGTGACAACGAGCGTGACGGGGCTGGCGGCGGCAGCAAAGAAAAACACATGCACAAGCCCAAATCACGAGATAAAGAAAGACACATAAAAAACACGCGCACAAGAATCCTCTTTTATGAACGAGAAAGAGAGAGAGAGAAACACATAAAAACACACGCACAAGCCTCTTTTATTTTTTTATATGATTTAAAATGAGAAAAAAGAGTTGGTACATTTTTTATAACACGACACTACTTATGATATAAGATTTTAAAGTTTAGAATCATATTTCATTAGAATACAATTCGTTTTAATTTATAAGCGCAACGTATATATCGTCTGTCTTTTTTTTTGTTATGAGAGAGACAAAGACAGAATACAATCATAAACACGAGCCTACGGCTTTTACCAACAGTTTTGGTTAGGTCGAGTCTATGTTTCTCTTCGAGAGATATTTTAACGTGAGGCACGGAAGGCGCCGACAGGAGGCGTGTTAGTCGTTTCAACTGTAGCTAAAAGTGCTACTTTTTCTAGTGTAAAGGCTCGGCGGAACCGCGTGGTTTCGCCTAAGGGATAGAGAAAATAACTTTTCCTTGTTGACAACAATTGAACTTTTTTATTTCTTCTTTCCAAAACAAAGCAATACAATATTTACATTCGTAACTCATTCTGCCTAAATAATTTTTCAAATTTTTATTTATATTTTGATAGTAAAATATTAAAAATAAATAAAATAAAAATTATATAACTTTATATAATTGTATAAAGAGTTTAAAAGATAAAATTTCACATTAACAATTTAATTTTTATTTTCACTTTTTTATAAATAAATGAATCAATAATTATTATAATTTTGTTCCTCTTAATTATTGTAAATATACAATAACATTATTATTTTTGACATTTAAAGACACGTGAAAAAATTTTTTAAATTTAATTTATTTTAAAAGTGGTTATGTAGGGCTACTAGCGAAGGGTGCCACTTAAAATATTTAAATTTCAATTAAAAACAAAAAAAAAAACCCGTCGCGCAATTGACAATACCTCATTATACTGATAAACAAAATAAAAACTTCTACTTAAGACTTTCACAAGATCAACTCAAGAAAAAAACAAGAAAACAAATTTAAGCTAACCTGGAAGAAGAATCTCTTAGATGAAGGAAATTTTTTAATAAGTTTTTCTGACCAAGATAATGACAGAAATAAAATGTGCTTTACTTTTAGGCAAGTACAGCTTGGATACAAAAACAAAGTAAGCTTAAATGTTGCAAGTATAAATTTCTTATTTTTTTTTGTCTCAGTATAGGTGGCGTGTAAAAGTGTCTAAGGAACGTAGGTATTAGTTGATGGTTAAAAAATAATTATATCAACAATCTATAATATTCGTAACTATGTATTAAATATATACTTCATTACATAGCCTTAAGTTAGTATTTCAAAAATATAAAATTTAAAAATTTTTTCAATTTTTTTCTTATTGGTTTATAATGATTTTATGAAGAGTGTATGAGGGGTATGAGGAGTTATGAGGGGTGACTTGGGGAGCGAGGGGTGGCTTGGGTAGTGAGGGATGACTTGGGTAGTGAGGGGTATCTTTTTTATTTTTTTAAAAAGAAAACATTCCAAGACATTTTTACGTTATTTTGAGGGGTGAATTGTGATTTTTTGAGGAGGAGAGAAATATAATGAGGGCGGTAGTGGAGGGGTAGTAATGGAAAGGATGGTAGTAGTGTTATAAGGAATAAGTAACAAATACATTGGTAAAATAAGGTGTATATAGCTAAATTATCTGAGGGGTGTATGAGTGATATATAAGGGGTAGCAAAAGGGGTGACTTGGGTAGTAAGGGGTGTCTTTTTTTCAAAAAAGATCATTTCTAGACAGATTTTTACATTATTTTGAGGAATGAATTGTGATGTTTTAAGCATACAAAATAGGGGGAGGAATAATGAGGGCTAGGAGAGGAGGTATATTTTTTTTTATACAACTATATAATATAGGGAGACATATAACATATATATAGTTTTTACTAAAGTAACGTACAGTGAATTATATTCGCAGACTTGTCTTAATAATTTATCTGCATGATTAGAATCATCTTACGATACTTGGTATTAGCCCATTTCGGAGAAAAATAAAGATAGATCGATTCTATAGCCTGTTCGTTGTAAAAATCTAGGCCTCGATTTTGTTTAATACAATCTTTCACATAGAAAATGTAGATATTGTTAGAGAGTTTTTCCAGATTTCGACCATCTAAGTTGTGATTTAGGATATCGACATTTTGTAAACATTACAACAGTCGGTATCCTAAACCACAAATTACACAATCAGAATAAAAAAATCCGCTAACAACATCTAACATGAACCGTGAAAGCTCCGAATTCAAACATGGAAAATATACTTTTGGTGTTGCTCAAATACCAAAAGTAGATGCAGTGTTCTTATAAAATATCAATACACAATATTTACTTATTATAATTTCTTCAAATGACATCTTTGAATGATTTAAAAACGTATCATTTTTCATAGACTTTATAACTATAATGTTTTACAAAAAACACTTTTTTTCTAATTTTTAATCTCCGACAATTTTTTACGAGATTGCACAAATTTTAAAATGGGCCCATATGGAAATGATTTCTGTGAATAACTATTAATAACTGTATAAAAATGTGAAAAAATGTGAATAACTGTTAATAACTATAATAAACTACCGCAATTGAGACATTAATAACAGTAAATAACAGTTGATAACAGTTAATAATTGTTACGAATAGATAATAATAATGATTAACTGTAAATAATAATAATTTACTGTTGTTTATAGTTATTTACAAATATTTGTAATTTTTCACATTTATTCACATTTATTAACAGTTATTAACACTTTTTCACACGTATTAATTATTGTTAATAAATGCGAATAAATGTGAATAAATGTGAAAAATTATAAATATTTGTAAATAACTATAAATAACAGTAAATTATTATTATCTATTCGTAACAATTATTAACTGTTATCAACTGTTATTTACTGTTATTAATGTCTCAATTGCGGTAGTTTATTATAGTTATTAACAGTTATTCACATTTTTTCACATTTTTTACACAGTTATTAATAGTTATTCACAGAAATTATTTCCATATTGGTAGTTGTTTAAAATATGATACTTTTTTCATACACTGACAGAAATGATTTCTAGCGGAGAAACGAATAGTCCACTTGATTAGGGTTTCTTCATACAAAAGGAAATCTACTAGACTTTAGTAAAATTATGCATTCTTACAAACGACGCCGTTCTTGTTGTTAGAATAAAAATCGCTTCCCGCTAGGAGAAATCCACTAGCCTGGAGAGTAAATCTGACTGATTGTATTTTTAATTATATAATGCTACATTATTACGCGGCATTTCATTACGTCCTTCTTTAGTATGTTAAGATATATTATTCAATACTTCAAAAAGAAATTTATTTGGATGTAGCAAAAATCCACTTGGGAACAGAATATTAGAAGCCCATGTAAAAATTAGGTCATCAGGCATTTTTCTACTAGACACAAAACACCTAAAAACAAGTAAATTTTATTCTTTCCCCAAGTGGAAATATATTAGCGAGAATAACAAGAATACTTTCTACTACCGGCTAGTGAATTCCTCTTGCCTCAAGAAATCATTTCTGTCAGTGTATTATTTGCAGAAATTCTTATAAGTTTTTTCAATATTTTTAATTTAATAGTATTTTTTCCTCTTTTTACCCCTTCCTATTTTCCTTGACGGTTGAACCCTTTGGTATCTATTTATTACATTACATCAAAGGGTGATCACGTTCTGTTGAAAAACTCTTCCCTCACCTTGAGCCTATCCCATTCTGTATTTACCCAGGATATTGCCTGTGGAAAAAGAAAAACCTGTAGGTATACTCAGTGCGGTGAATCCTGTTCAGAAAAACCTTTTCCGGAACGGGTTGCTGTACATTGCAAATTTTTTATTTGGTATCGTTGAACAAAGATATCTATATCGTTTATGTTACACACCCCATTCACATCGCCGAGTGGTTAGCATGTCGAAACGACCGTTTCATTAAACAAATCCTGACTGAGCCGACTTTCTCCGGGTATGGTAAAAAGAAAACGGTTACTCATCCAGATACTAACCGAGCTCAATACTGCTTAACTTTGCAGATTGTCTGACGCGCATCCAACCATCGACCGATGCGTTGACGATTCAGCAGTATTGATTCTCATCTATTATCTAAGCATTGGCTTGGATAAGAGATAAGAATCAATACTGTTGAATTATGCTTTCCTACCTTAGTGGAAATGGATATTGCATAAAATTGTTTACAACTGTTTGAAACTGTTTATAACTATTAAAAAACGTCTGAATTGAGATACGTATGTTAGTTATAGGTATTTATACGCACTTTCAAACAATTATAAACGGTTATAAACATTCATAAAAAGTTTTATACAATCCTCAAAATATTCTATAAATTTTTAGAAAAATTTTTAAAATGTGTAAAACTGTTTATATTTGCATGATATAATTTATAATTGTATGTGATTGTTTAAAATAGTTTTATACACTGATAGACCTTTAAGAACGATGCTCTTTCTCATATAATTACCGCGGCCTTAAATGCAATTTGTAGGCTAGCTTAGCTTAAGATGTGCGAGCTCTTTCGTTAAGAACTCGCAGCTCCTACGCAAGAACTCACAGCTCTTACGAACGAGCGCCGCAATTTATCGGATTATTTTTTTCGATTTTGATTTGTCAGTTTTAACAAGATCCGCTTCTTTGAATATAAGAGCTATGCGCTCTTACAACTAAGAGAGTCGTTCACTTATGAATCGCCTTGTACTTAAGCCGATTGTATTCCTTCTTATGGAAAACAGCGTCGCTCTTAGACGAAATAACGATGCTTGAATCTGGTAATATTGCCTGTCTCTTAAAGGTCTATCAATGTAGAATTATAAAATGTTTAACAGAACTTTAAAATCCTTTTATAAGTATTCTTTCAATGTTTCCATTTAAACATTTTTTAACTATTTTAAACAATCATAAACAATTTTAATTAATTATAAACATTTAGAAACATTTATAAGCAGTTAGAAACAGTTTGTACAGTTCTAAAACTTTCCTAAAAATTCATAGAAAAATTTTATGAAAATGGAATAATTGTGCGAAATTGTTTATAAATGTTTTACAAGGCTTATAACTGTTTGTAACTGTTTATAAATATGCCCTACTGAAAAAATCCACCTGGATTCCCACGTGGATTTCACATGGATCCCATGTGAATTCGCAAAGGAATCCACGCGGATTACCCACGTGGATGTCCACGTAAAAACATCCATGTTGATTTTATGAAAGCCATGTTGATTTTATAAAGCCCTCGTGGACTGTTAAGGAATCCATATGGTTTTATGAAATATATGTGAACTTTCAAGGGACCCGCATGGATTTTATCAAATCTGTGTTAATTTTATGTACCCCTCGTGAATTAAAAAAAAATTCATATGGGTTTTGTGAAATCCATGTGGATATTTAGAAATCCATGTGGATATTTAGAAATCCATGTGGATTTTTAGGTAATCTATGTAGATTTCTTAATTGTATATACACGTAGATTTGAATAAAAATCTGTGTTAATTTTAAGTACTCCTCATGGATATTTATAAATCCATCTGGATATTTAGAAATCCATGTGGATTTTTAGGTAATCTACGTAGATTTTTTTCTTGCATATCCACGTGGATTTCAATGAAAATCTACGTGGAAATCCACATGGATATTTTGAATAGGAAATAACTCAATATTTATTACGCATTCAAAGTAAAAACCAAAAACGAGGTAAACCTCGTAGTTTCAGCTCTTTGAAGATCAAAGAGCTATTACGAACTAACTAAGAGCATTCCGGCCTTATGTATCTGCGTTTCTGAAATTTTTATGAAGGTTAAAAAAACTTAGAAAAACGCCGCGTATAGATTCAAAATAGAATCGACGTAATTAATCATCAATTCGACAGTAAGTCACAAGGTGGCGTTTCTCTAAGTTTTGTGATCCATCATATGAATTTCGAAGTTGCAGGTATATGAAACCAGAATACTCTCAGTTGAATCGTAGAAGCTTTCTGATCTTCAAAGAGATAAAATTACGAGGTTTACCTCTTTTTTGGTTTTTACTTTGAATGCGAAATAAATATCGAGTTATTTCTTATTCAAAATGTCTATGTGGATTTTCACGTGGATTTTCATATGAATCCGCGTAGATATCCAAGTAAAAAATCTACGTTGAGTACTTAAACTCCGCATGGATTTCACAAAATCCATATGGACTTCTTAAAAATCCATATTAATTTTTTAAAAATCCACGAGAAGTATATAAAATTAACACAGATTTTATGAAATTCATGCGGGTTCCTTGAAAATCCACATAGATTTCATAAAATCCATATGGATTCTTTAACAGTCTACGAGGGATTTATAAAATCAATATAGCTTTCATAAAATCCACATGGGTTTTCTTGCGTGGAAATCCACGTGGGTAATCCGCGTGAATTCCTATGCGAATCCACGTGGTATCCATGTGAAATCCACGTGAATTTTCACATGGATAATCCACATGGAAATCCAGGTGGATTTTTTCAATAGGGTATATAAATGCGTATAACTGTTAAACGTGTCTTAATTCAGATATTTGTAAACCATTTCAAACAGTCATAAATAATTTAAAATAGTTATAAACGATGGTAGATAGTTTAGTGCAAAAATTTTTTTCATTAGGGTACCTTAGAAAAATCGATTACTGATCGATAAAATACAGTTTATAATTTTAAATGTCTAAAAATTCTTATGATGGATTAAAGTCAACCAATAACCGACGCATTGGCCGTGTGGTTCGGCGCGCGCCAGGCCATCTGCAAAGTTAAGCAGCAATGAGCATGGTTAATAGTTGGATGGGTGACCGCACTTTTTTCAATGAAAACATGCTCGATCTGGACTTGCTTAGTGTGACGGTCGCTTAGACATGCTGGCCACATGACAATGCGAGTGGGAGGTGTGGCAAATACGGTATAGGTATTCTTGTATAAAGAGTACCTAATATCGAATTTGCTTTATACCGACCCATTCCGGAGAGGGTTTTTCCAGGATTTATCCCACTAGGTTTGCCTATGGGGTTTCTCCTCTTCACGAGAATTACCCTGGGTGAATGCGGAATGGGATGAAGTAGTAGGATATGGGTAATATAAGGAAGTGTAATGATTAAAATCAACCACTCACAACTCTTAACCTTTTTTTGTGCAAGTATATCAAAATAAATTTGATTTATTTAAAATATCATTCAATCATTTATTTTTTTTTAATTCGGAGAATTTCAAACTATTAAAATATTTAATTAGGTGTTTTCGATATCATTCTAATACATATTTTATATTATTCTCTAAATGAAATAATTTATTTAAAACTTTAAGTTTTAGTAATTCATCAATGCGCAAAACAAACTATTTTAATAGAAAATTGAGAATTCTCTTATAAAATGTAGAAGAGTACGCATACAGAATATGGTATCTATTTTTAATAAAAACTTCAAAAAGCTTAAAATTTATTAAATTTTTGAAAATAAAGAGCTGATTTTCTTTTTTCTTTTGCAAAGACTATTATTCAGTTTCTGCCTCCTTTGAATAATTATTTAAACATCGGAAATCGTAATTTGAATATTATAATTTTCTGAAACAACGGTTTTGTGTTTAAGTTTTTTGCCAAACCATTTTTATACAATAGCGTCAGAAAAACCCTTAGGTTTTTCGACTCAAAAAACAATAATTTAACAAAAAAGTTTCATGGAATATAAAATGATTTATACTTGCTTGAAAATAAGTGCGAATTTCAATAAAGTATTTTAAAGAATTTTCTTTGATTTTTTAAATTTCGTCATTTTTCGAAAAATTCAAAAATTTTGTATGAGTTCTTAAAAACTTTTCCCAGTTTATTTTATAGATTTTAAGAAGGGGCCGAACTATCTGTCTCTGTCTAATAGCGTTTTTCATTATTTATATAAACACTATCTTTTATAACAAGAAAAAAATAGCAGCCCCCGCTAGATATTAGTATAATTAGTAAATTTTGTAATAACAATCGAATTTCTTACCGCATAGTTTTTGACTAATTAGAGACCTACTAGCAATCTAGAATATAACCTATCTTTTTTTTGGTAGGTCTCTAATTATTCAAAAACTACGCAGTAAAAAAATTTGGTTGTTATTACAAAATTTACTCATTATACTAATATCTAGCGGGGGCTGCTATTTTTTTCTTGTTATACCGGATAGTGTTTACATAAATGATAAAAAACGCTATTAGACAAAGACAGATAGTTTGGCCCCTTCTTAAGCATATTTGAATAGAAAAATTTATTTCATAAGGCTAATTTTTTATAAAAAGTTTTATTAAATATTTTTATTTTAATAATTTGTGTTAAATTATTCACATTATAAAATATGAGACATATTATGCTAAAAATTACATCCTAAGAAGAAAAAATGGTATGACATGGGGTATCAGACCCTAGGCCCCAAGATTTCCAGGCAAGTACCCGAAACAAATATAAAGGATGCCCTACAAAATTGTAAGGGTCCTACAGAGGATCCTGACAGGGGCGCTGCTTGGCTTGTAATGGGGTGATCATCAAATTCCTATAGGGCAGCCTTATTCTCCGATGTTTCCTATTATTACCTATCTACAATCTGACAGTTGACTATTGATATTCAAAACTATAACCTCTTCTGACATTTTTCCTATCTTAGGACTCTCTTATAGATTGTTTACGAAATTATCATTAACTTTAAAGAAAAGTACATAATACGTAAGCTTTTTAAGATGTAATTCTACAAATATTATTTGTAATTAGTATTAGAAATATAAAACAAAGTTTGTAAATAATAAAAAAATAAAAAGATTTTCAAAATTTTATTTTATTAAATTAAATTTTATTTCTCTATTGAAAAAATTCACGTGGATTTTACATGGATTTCATATGGATTTGCATAGAAATCCACGCAGATTACCCACGTGGGATTCCACATAAAAAAATCTATTTGGATTTCATATAGGCATGTAAATTTTATAAAGTCCTCATGGATTGTTAAAGAATCCATATGGATTTTATGAAATCTATGTGGATTTTTAAGGAACCTGTAGGGATTTTATAAAATCTCTGTCAATTTTATGTACTTCTTGTGGATTTTCAAGAAATCCATATAGATTTTATGAAATCTATGTGTATATTTAGAAATATATGTGGATTTTCAAGTAAGATATACACGTGGATTTTAATGAAAATCCCCATGATCATCCACTTAGAAATTTAAGTAGATGATTTACGTGGAAATCCACATATATATTTTGAATAGAAAATAGCTTGATATTTATTTCACATTCAAAGATAAAATCAAAAACAACTCGTAGTTTCAGCTCTTTGAAGATCGAAGAGCTTCTAAGATTCAACCGAGAGTATTCCTGCCTTATATATTTACGTCTTTGAAATTAGTATGCGGGATCACAAAACGCCACATTGTGACTTACACCCGAATCGATAATCCATTATGTCAATTCCATTTTAAATAGCTAGGTGGCGCTTCTCTAAGTTTTGTGATCCCTTATACAAATTTTGAAGCCTCAGATATATTAGCCCAGAATACTCTCGGTTGAATCGTAGAAGCTTTTCGATCTTCAAAGAGCGAAAACTACAAGGTTCACCTTGTTTTTTATTTTTCTTTTGAATGCAAAATGATTATTGAGTTATTTCCTATACAAAATATTTATATGGATTTCCACGTGGATTGTCTACTTAAATTTCGAAGTGGATGATTATGGGAATTTCCATTTAAACTCATGAGGATATCCATATGAAAAATCTACGTGGATTACTTAAGAATCCACATAGGTTTCTGAATATTCACATAGATTGAATGAAATCCATATGTAATTTCTTAAAAATCCACGAATACATAAAATTAAAACAGATTTTATGAATTTTATGAATACGGGTTTCTGAAAAGTCCACATAGGTTTCTTAAAATCCATATGAATTCTTTAACAATCCACGAGGATTTTATGAAATCAACATGGTTTTCATAAAATCTACATAGATTTTTTCGTGGGATTCCTCGTGAATCATCCGAGTAGATATCTATGTGAATTCACATGGAATTCAAGTGAAACCCACGTGGATTTTTACGTGGTAATCTACGTGGATTTTTTCAATAGGTTTTTTTTTACACAATCGAAATTTGTTTGCAAAACATAAAATGTATGAACGTATTTATAATATAACATAAATCAATAATTTTTCAACTCAATTATATCAGGGTGCGCGGTAGCGCTACTTACGGCGAGTTAGCGCTACGGCTTTCCCTATTTACTTTGAATTTGTGATGTTTAAAGATTAATACTTTGAGTAAAAGATTATGTTTCAATATTTACATATTATTTGATTACAAGTATACATAAAATGATTTAATATTTTATCTGACAACAAAAACACATGGTCAAAAGTCAAGTTTTCATAATTTTTTTATATTATTTACAGGTAAGTCTGTCGATTTTTTTTCTATATCTGGTTGTTTTAGATTTCCGGCGGATAGATAGATAGATAGGTAGGTATTCATTTATTTTGTAATAAGATACAAAAAGGCGTGTAAAACACATAATATGTCACATAAAGCTTATTACTAATATAAATAAAAATATTGCACTTACAGTTCATATCAAAGTCATTCAAACTTAAAAATAATAATACTGAATACGTAAGTCAACAATTTAAAAGTGATATCACAGATTAATAATAGTAAAATAATACATGCAACAAAAATAATATAAATTCAAAACAGGCGGTCAATATCTATCAGTCATAATTTCATTAAAATAAACTATACATTAAGAAGTCTAATCAATAAAATAAATACAATACAATAAAAATAAAATAATACATCAAAATAATTTAACTTCGTTAAAATAAAATAAAATCTAATACAATAAAATCCAGCAAAGCGTTTGATATAATGATAAACGCAGTCAATTTAATAAAAAGCACATTAACTCGAAAACCATCCAATCAGCATTCATACAATAAATACAGATATACCTTAAACCTATATACGGGACTACAAAAAATAAATTAACGATAAATTCCATTTTTAAAATATTAATCGAGGTCGATCAAATACCTCCTTACTGCGGTCTTAAACCTACTGACTAGGAGAGTATCACATCTCCGGATCACGGATTTTGTTTTAACTTTGAGATAGGTTTTCAGATGTCAAAATATGGAAAAAGCCAGAGTTATAGACCCCAACGCTCAATATTTCTCTAGTTGCAGGCAATTAAAGAAAATCACTAAAAAAGTTACTAGATTTTCAAATGCTTATAATTCTTTAGCATTAATAGCTAGACGCTTGTAACTGTTTTTAAATGAAAGCTACGTTCAAATCCATTCGAAAAAGCACCTGTAGCATATCAAAATATTATTTTTTCTTAAAGTTACAGCGTTATGAAAATTGTACTACATTTTAACATTTATCATTAATTAATATTTTTAAACGGAAATTCAGCTCAAATTCTTATAACGCTGTAACTTTGGGAAAAAATAATATTTTGATATGCTATAGGTGCTTTTTCGAAAGGATTTGAACGTAGCTTTCATTTAAAAACAGTTACAAGCGTCTAGCTATTAATGCTAAAGAATTATAAGTGTTTAAAAATCTAGTAACTTTTTTAGTGATTTTCTTTAATTGCCTGCAACTAGAGAAATATTGAGCGTTAGGGTCTATAACTCTGGCTTTTTCCATATTTTGACATCTGAAAACCTATCTCAAAGTTAAAGCAAAATCCGTGATCCGGAGATGTGATACTCTCCTAGTGAGAGATGGTAGATGTTTAATCTCAGCAGGTAGGGAATTCCAGAAATGCGCACCTTGAACTTAAAAGGAATTCCTGCCAGTCTCAGTGCGCATATAGGGCACCGCTAAATCTTTAATCCCTCCTCTAGTAGCCGCCCTAGGTACACATCTAGTAAAGAGACCCACTAGATGCTCCGGTGAATTCATGCGCACGATTTTGTACATAAGTACAGCCAAAAAATACTGTCTCCTCGAATCAGTGCGCAGCCAACCTAGTGCAACTCTATAAGGAGAGACGTGATCGCTCATTCTCGCACCCATCACGTATCTCACACATGCATGCGGATGTTAAAGAATGTAAGAGAGAGAGAGAGAGCATACGAGTTCTGTGATTGCTAATAAGTGAGAGAGAGAGAGAGAGAAAGAGAGTATAGACCCATATGGAAATAATTTCTGTGAATAACTATTAATAACTGTGTAAAAATGTGAAAAAATGTGAATAACTGTTAATAACTATAATAAGCTACCGCAATTGAGACATTAATAACAGTAAATAACAGTTAATAACAGTTAATAATTGTTACGAATAGATAATAATAATGATTAACTGTAAATAATAATAATTAACTGTTATTTATAGTTATTTACAAATATTTATAATTTTTCACATTTATTCACATTTATTCACATTTATTAACAGTTATTAACAGTTTTTCACACTTTCAAAAATTTTCACACGTATAATCGTTTTTTTTATATATACGCGAAAAATTTTGTAAATGTGAAAAACTGTTAATAACTGTTAATAAATGTGAAAAACTGTAAATATCTGTAAGAAAGTGTTAATAACTATAATTCACTGTAAGTAATTGCAAATAAATATAAATAATTATAAATAAGTATAAATAATAATAAATTATTCACCAAATCTAAAATTTTGGAAAATGTGAGTAACTGTTAATAAATGTGTATAAATGTGTATAAATGTGAGTAACTATAAATAATTATTAATAATCATGACTTTCAGTTAATAATTGTTATTTAGTGTTCATAACTACTGTTAACTATTATTAATTGTTATTAACTGTTTTTTACTGTAATTAATTTCTATTAATGTCTCAATTGCGGTAGTTTATCACAATTATTAACAGTTATTCACAATTTCTCACAAAAATTATTTTCATATGGGGAGAGTGAGAAAAAGAAAATACCAGTTATATCTATTAATAATGAACGCATGTATTCAGGCGATTGCCTTTAGAACATAGTTTTTAATACGATATTTAGACAAAATAAGTTTAATAATAGTTGATTAATTTGAAAGTGTAGAAGAAAATAAGATTAAAATTTTTTCGAAAACAAATATTTTATAATAATAATAAATACATAAAAATTAGGTTGATACAATTAGCTATAAAATTAGTGTTATTATATTAAAGTATCAGATTATCGGTAAAGCTAATAAATATATTCCGATAAGAACTTTCGACTTTGAAAAAGTTGTGATATCTCTCTACAAAAAACCTTTAAAAAGGTAAAATTACGGCAAGTTAGCTTTAAAAAAAAATCTTTTACATTATCTCAAAAATAAAAAATATTTTGTCAAAAGTTTAAACTAATTTAATACAATACAATCAACTATGAAAAAAATCTATTATATCTCTAAAAAAAAATTTTAACATTATAGATGATAAAAAAGTGGGAACTCAATTATAACAAAAATACACTTGGAAAAATACTGAAATCAATAATGTGTGGTCAAGTTTTAATATGATTTAAAATAATACTTACAAATGCTATTGAACCTATATTTTGATGATAATAATGAATCAATAAAGAATTTCTTTGTTGAAAATAAAGTATAAAAAAAGCCATACAAAATGTTATTGAAAATATAAAAGTATCTTCAATAAAATTTAAAAAAAAAATAATGAAAACTTTAATTTAAATAGTTAACGTAAAAGTAAGAATAAAAGTAATATTACAGCTATAAACTTGCCAGGCCCACCCTTCAAAAGTTATATTTCTTGGTGAACACACATCCATTTAAAACATTTTTTAGGATTGACTTTTTAGAATCCCGTAAGGAAATTAAAAATATATATTAATTTTCACAATTTAGTGTTCAATAAACAAATAATCTAATTTTATAACATTAATGATATATTTAACTTTTGAAGGGTGGGCCTGGCAAGTTTATAGCTGTAATATTACTTTTATTCTTACTTTTACGTTAATTATTTAAATTAAAGTTTTATTATTTCCTTTTTAAATTTTGTTGAAGATACTTTTATATTTTCAATAACATTTCATATGGCTTTTTTTATACTTTATTTTCAACAAAGAAATTCTTTATTGATTCATTATTATCATCAAAATATAGGTACAATAGCATTTGTAAGTATTATTTTAAATCATATTAAAACTTGACTACACATTATTGATTTCAGTATTTTTCCAAGTGTATTTTTGTTATAATTGAGTTCCCACTTTTTTATCATCTATAATGTTAAAATCTTTTTTTAGAGATATAATAGATTTTTTTCATAGTTGATTGTATTGTATTAAATTAGTTTAAACTTTTGACAAAATATTTTTTATTTTTGAGATAATGTGAAATATTTTTTTTTAAAGCTAATTTGCCGTAATTTTACCTTCATCAAGGTTTTTTGTGGAGTATATTATGTATTTATTTTGTTTTATAAAGATTCAATGTTTCTAAATATGAACATGGTTGTATCTAAAAATAAAATAATTTTTTTTTTCGTGTCGAATATTATTTTTATTAAACAATATTTTTTATAATGCTTTAAAACTTTTATGAATTTGCTATTTGAATATTCTTATAGCTCTGTTCGGAACGAAGATTCAAGACATAGCGAACTTTCAACAACGTATCAATAAAAAATTTGTGAAATATTTCAAATCTTGCTTGCAAATATTTTAAAAATATTTCATAAATATTTCATGAAAGATTTATATGTTTGTTTAATTGTTGCTTTGAAATATATAATAAATAATTAAGAAATACTTCTTTGAAATATTTTCAAATGTATAGTTAAAATCTTTCATAAACATTTGAAAAACATTATCATATCAATATTTCTTTAATATTTATTAGAAATATTTACGAAAATCTTGTTAAAATCTTTCATAAATCTTTCAGAGAAATATTTATTGGTCATTGCACGCGCAGACATAGCGAACTTTCAATAACATTTCAACGAAACATTTATGAAATATTTCAAATCTTGCTTGCAAATATTTCATAAATATTTTATAAATATTTCATGCTATGTGGGATGTGTGTGTGCTTGTGTGTATGGGAGGAAGTGCGCATATATATAATCACGTGTGCGTGTTCGCAATTTACTCACAAGCAAATGAGAGAATTGTAAATAATTTAAAATAATTCGTGAAAACAACTACTTCTATTAGTAATTTTAAAATAATTTTTTTTTTAACTTGAAATAGCTATTATTAGTACTTCTAATTTTTAAAACTTTCTAGCAACAGTAAAAATAACTTTTAATATTGAAAAATAACTGGTAATTACTATTATTAGTACTTCTGATATTTTAACATATTTTTTAAATAATCTGCAAGTAGCGAGGAAAATCTGTAAATAACTGGGAATAAGTGGGAATCACTGTTATTAATACCTCTGGTTTCTAAAGTAATTTATAAAGTAAACTAGAAATAAGTGGGAATAACTGGGAATGACTGGGAATAACTGAGAATAGCTGGGAATAATTGTTAATAACTGTTATTAGTACCCATATGAAAATGATTTTTGTAAGAACTTGTGCAAAAATGTGAATAACTGTTAAGAGGCGGTCGGAACCAAATCGGTGACTTAGTTCGGTGCTTGTAATAAATGCTTATAATAATTTATTCATTTATTAATATGGTAAAAATATAGTCATTTCCTCTAGTCATTTATATAAAGAATAATTTAAAATAGTCAAAGCCACAAAAATATAAAAAATATTGTTATGAAGCGAAAAATGCCACCTAACAATCGACACGACAGTTTTTTGCATGCGGTATATGTCAAGTCAGTTTGATATTTGTAATAAATGCTTATAATAATTTATTTACTTATTCATATGGTAAAAATATAGTCATTTCCTCTAGTCATGTATATAAAGAATAATTTGAAATAGTTTAAGCCATAAAAATATACAAAATATTATCGTGAAGCGAAAAATGCTGACTTGATATATACCGCAGGTCACCGATTTGGTTCCGACCGCCTCTTAATAACTGTAATAAACTACCGCAATTAAGACATTAATAATAATTAATAAGAACAAGAAACAATTAATAACAGTTAATAATAGTTATTAATAGTTATGAACGCTAAATAAAAATCATTAACTGTTTATTAATAGTTATCTATAGTCATTCACGTTAATACACATTTATACACATTTATTAACAGCCCTAGTGGAAATCGAATCTGTGAATAACTGAGAATAACTGAAAATAGCTAGGAATAACTGGGAATAACTGGGAATAATTGTTATAAACTGTTCAGTTTGAGACAGGAATAACAGTTATTCCCAGTTATTCACAGTTATTCTCAGTTATTCTCAGTTATTTACAGTTAGGCTTAAAAATAATTTGAAAAAACAGAGGTACGAATAACTGGGAATAACTGTTATTCGTATCTCTGATTTTTAAAATATTTCTCAATTTAACTGGAAGTAACTGGGAATAACTGGGAATAACTTTTATTCGTACCTCTGATTTTTAAAATTATTTTTAAACTAAACTGTAAATAACTGGGAATAACTGAGAATAACTGAGAATAACTGTTATTTCTGTCTCAAACTGAACAGTTTATAACAGTTATTCCCAGTTATTCCCAGTTATTCACAGTTATTCCCAGTTATTTACAGATTCGATTCCCACTAGGAAGTTCCCCACATTTTCCAAAATTTTTGAATTGGTGAATAATCTATTATTATTCATACTTATTTATAGTTATATATGGATGGCCAAAATGGCTGACCTTAGATAAAGGGGTTATATTCATTGTGATATGATTCGATAGTGTGTGTGTGTGTGTGTGTGTGTGTGTGTGTGTGTGTGTGTGTGTGTGTGTGTGTGTGTGTGTGTGTGTGTGTGTGTGTGTGTGTGTGTGTGTGTGTGTGTGTGTGTGTGTGTGTGTGTGTGTGAATTAGGTAATAAAATTAGTGTGAGAAATCGTTAAGAGGTGAGAAAGTAAGTGAGAAAGGACTGTGAAAGGAAACATGCAAATTTTGAGGTTAGGTTTTTTGGTTTGCATGGTAACATAGAAAAAGAGTAAATAGAGTGTATGAAAATAGAATGCATGGGAAGGCTAGTGGTAGTCCTATGTTCATAAACACGAAAAGTAAGGACAACACAGTGGTTATAAGGGGAAAGAGAAAGGATAGTAATAAGGAATCAAAAGAGAAAGAAAGCGTACAAGTGAGGAGCTTTGAAAGTGAAGCAGAAGGAGTAGAAGAGAGTGCAAAGAAAAAGAGATTGAGAGAAAATCCAGAGAAAAGAGTAAGAAAAAAGGCAGTTAAAGAATTAGAAAGGGATAAGGTATATGAAAGTGACAGCGAGGAAGAGGATCTGGATAGTACTGTGAAAAAGGTAAATGAGGAGGAGATGGAAAAAGAAAAGCTGAACCAGATAATGAATATATTAGCTTGTATGGAGACAAAGTCTAAAAAATTTAGAGAGGAAATGAGAAAGGATGTAGATGAATTCAAGGAAGGGTTAAAAAGGAAAATAAGAGGAGTAGGAGAGTTATTAAACATGAACATGAAAAAATTAGAAGAAGAAAAAAAAAGAGAAATGGATTTATTCAAGGAAAATTATGAAATGCTCATAAAAGATAAAAATGATAGGAAAGTATGGGAGGAAGAGGATTCGATAGAAAAGGAAAGAATAAAGAAAGATGTGGAAGAAAGTAAAAGGAAGATAGAGGACATAGAAAGGAGACTTGGAATAGAGGCAGAAAAAACTAGAGATTAGGTAGTGGATGGAGAAAGCAAGACAAAAAAACGCTGCCAAGTGCTTTGGCGCAATGCTTTCTCATAGAGCGCATTGAGTTAGAGTAATTTTATTTTATTTCTTTAAATACGATTTTAATATAAATGTCCCTATCCTCTGTATTGAAGGCTGTCTTAATACCTACGAAAACTATATGAATTTTACTCTTTCTTAATTTTGCCATTTGCATAATGAGATTTTATGATGCTCTAAAATTAAAAATGCGTTTATAAAATTAATTTTCCCAAGCTTGTCTTCTTAACTCTATAACCAATAACTTGCATACAAATTTTGGAACATTTTCATCGAATAGTTTACAAAAATTACCAAATAATTGAAAAGAAACATTGTTTTAAAATTTTCAAAACGCTTTAACGTTACAACTACGCTAAGAAAACCATTTTTCAAAAGTTCATTTTATTTAGGCAATCGTAAATAATTTCTATGCATAATTTTAAGCTACTTCATCAAGTAGTTTACGTAAAATACCAAAAAATAAGTAAAATTCTATTCAAAATTTACAAAATGCTCTAAAATTAAAACTGCGCTAAGAAAATAAGTTTTTCCAAGCTTGCTTTAATTAGGCAATAACAAATAATTTGTATGAAAATTTTTGAGCAAATCTATCAAATGGCTTTTGTGTAATAGAAAAAAAATAAAATATGAAAATGTTTTCCAAAATTTTCAAAATGCTCTAAAATTAAAACTGCGCTGAGAAAATAAGTTTTCAAAAGCTTGATTAATTCAGATAATAGTGAATAATTAGCATAAAAATTTTTAAGCAAGTTTATCGAGTGATTTTTGTGCAATAGAAAAGAAATTAAAAATAAAAAAATTTTTCAAAGTTTTCAAAATGCTCTAAAATTAAATGTGCGCTAAGAAAATTGAAGAAAATTAGTTTTCAAAAGTTCATTTTATTTTGACAATCATAAATAATTCCCATACATAATTTGAAGCTCCTTCATCGAGTAGTTTACGTAAAATATATAAAAAATTAGAAAAATTTTATTCAAAATTTTCAAAATGCTCTAAAATTAAAACTGCACTGAGAAAATAAGTTTTTCAAAGCTTGTTTTATTGAGGCCATTGCAAATGATTTTCATAAAAATTTTCGAGCAAATCTATCAAATGGTTTTTGTGTAATAGAAAAAAAATGAAAAATAGAGATTTTTTCCAAAATTTTAAGAATGCTCTAAAATTAAAACTCCGCTAAGAAAATAAGTGTTCCAAAGCTTGTTTTCTTTAGACAATAGCGAATAACTTGCATACAAATTAAGAAGCAAATCTATCAAATGGTTGTCGTAAAATAAAAAATTAATGAAAAAAAAAAAAATTTTTTTCAAAATTTTCAAAATGCTTTAAAATTAAAAGTGCGCTAAGAAAATCAGTCGGTAAAAGTTTTTCTTCTTTTGGCAGTCGCAAATAATGTTCACACAAATTTTCAAGCAAATTCTTTGAGTGGTTTACGTAAAATATCAAAAAAATGAAAAATCAAAATTTTTTTAAAATTCTTAAAATGGCTCTAAAAAAAAACTGAGCTAAGAAGATCAATTTTCAATAGCTTGCCCCCCCAGTTAGACAAAAAAATAAATTGCATGCAAAATTTGAAGTTAATCCATCGAGTAGTTCTCGAGATCTTATTGGCGTACTGAAATCATACACACACACACACATACACACACACACATATATACATACAGAAATTTTCTGGAAACCACTTTTTTCGACTCCCTGAGTCTAAATATGTACAAATTAATAAAAAAATTAAAAAAAATTTTTTTTACCGATACAATGCTTTCTCTATGAGAAAGCAAAAAGAGAAGAAAGAGAAATATTATGGATGGCTGAGGTGGAAGAGAGAAAAGGAAAGAGGAATAACATTGTAGTAAAAGGAGGAAAGACAGAGGAAATGGATACAAAAGAAAAAATGGTTGACTGGATAAGTAGAAACATAGAAGTAGAGAAAAAGGTAAGAAAAGTATGGAAAATAAGAGGGAAAGAAGATTTTAAGATTATGCAGTATGAAGATTGGAAAAGTAAAGAAAGGATAATGGAAAAAAAGAATAAATTGAAGGGAACTAACACGTTTCTGGAGCATGACTACAAGGAGAGAAAGAAAAAATAGATACTTTATAAAATGTAAGGCAGAAGAGCTAAAAACTCAAGGTAAAAATGTGAAGATTCTTTACAACAGAATTGAAGAGGGAGAGGAGAAATGGTTTTGGCAGGAAAAGCTAGAAAAGTGGTTTCGGAAGGGAACAACAAGGATGGAGAAAGAAGGTGATGAAAGTTAAAGGTAAATGTTTATCATGGAACATAGCAGGAATGGGAAAAAAAGGAAGGAGTTGTAGAAAGAAATGAAAGGATATGATATCATCTGTATGCAGGAAACGTGGATTGAAGAAAAAGGAAAGGAAACATTAGATTTGATTTTGAAGGATTATGAGTATGAAGTAAGGTGCGCAAAAAAAGAAAAAAGAAGAGGAAGGCCTAAAGGAAGATTAGTGCTAGCTATAAGGAAAGATAGTGGGATCAAAGTGGAGTGGGAAAAAAGGAGACAGAAGAAGTAATATGGTATAAGCTTTCGGATGGATGCTGTAAAATGGTGTTAGCTGGAGTCTATATGAGAGATACGAGAGGAAGAAACAAAGAAACGTTAGTACGAATTCTAGAAGAGGATAAAGAAAAAGGAGTTATGATGATAGGGGATTGGAACACAAGGGTTACAGAGGAAGGTGGAATGATTGATACAATAAAAAATAAAAAAGGTAGAAGTTCGAAAGATAAAGTGTGCAACAAGGAAGGAGAAGAATTAGTGGAATGGTTGAGGGAACAGGGTTTATATATAGGAAATGGTTGTATTACAGGCGACAAGGAAGGAGAGTGGACTTTTGTGAGTGGGGTAAGAATGTCAGTCATTGATTTTATAATAATAAATGAAAGGATGGAGGAGCATATGGAAGCTATGAAAATAAAAAAAAGTGAACTGTCAGACCACATGCCAGTTGAATGTGAGTTAAAATTAAAGGGCCTGACTATAGAAAGGAAAGAGGAAGAGAAAAGGTGGGAAGCAGTCTGGGGAGAGAAAGAATTAGAATGGTACAAAAACAGGTTAGACAAGTTAGTAGTGACAGATGATTGGACAAAGTTAAGAGAAAGAATTAAAAAATCAATGAAATGGAGGCTGGTAGGAGTCAAAAAAGAGGAAGATTTAGAAGATTGGTGGGATGAAGAATGTTCTGAGAGAAAGAAGTCTATGAAGGAAAAATTATATGAAGTCATGTCAGGGAAAGTAAATAGAAAGGAATATATAATGAAAAGAAGAATGTACAAAGAGTTAATAAAAAGAAAGAAGGAGAGGAAAGGTGAAGAAATAATTGAAAAGGTAAAAAGTAATAAGTTGGGTTGTGAATTTTGGAAAAGAGTTAACAGAAATAGAACTAAAAGAGTTGGCATATCTGACAAAATAAGGGAAGAAGATTGGTATAGGGCATTTAGTAATGGTGAAAATAATAGAAGCAGGCAGGAGGAAGAAGACTATAGAGAAGAGAATGATGATGAGGAAGTAGTTGAAGAGAATGAAGAGGTAAGGAGAGAGGAGATTAGAGAAGTGATAAACAGTCTCAAGAGAAAGAAAGCACCTGGTATAGACAACATTCCAAATGAAGCTTGGTTAGAAGGTAATGAGATAGTGGAAGAAAGTATGCTTAAGGTAATTAGGAAAATATGGAGAGGGGAAGGTTTGCCTCAAGAGTGGAGAACAAGAGTGATTACACCTATATTTAAGAAAGGAGACAGAGACAAGGTTGAGAATTATAGGGGAATAACTTTAATGGATACAGGGTACAAAATATATCCGGAGATGTTAAAAAGAAGGTTGGAGAAGGAATTGGAAGATAAGAAAGGGCTGAATGATACGCAATTTGGATTTAGAAAGGGGTGTGGTACCATGGAAAGTATCTTTTGTTTAAAGATAATAATGAATAATCAGATAAAGAAGGATAAAGGCAAGGCTGTGTTGTTTTTTGCTGATTTGAAAGCTGCTTTCGATAAAGTGAAAAGAGATGCAATATGGAGGAAAATGGAAAGGCTGGAAATAAGTAAATGTTTGAGAAAAATAATTAAAGAAATATATAAATGTACAAGCGCAAGGGTTAGAGTGAGAAACAAACTTTCTGAAGAATTTGCAGTTAATGAAGGTGTAAGGCAAGGGTGCCCGCTGAGTTCGGCGTTGTTTAACATTACATTTGCAAATTTAGAAGAAGAGTTGAAAGGAGGTCAGGTACGAAGCATAAAAATCGGAGAAAAAAGAGTATATAGCCTGGCGTATGCAGACGATGTTGTGCTTATGGCGAATTATGGTGATGAGATGAAGAGTATGCTAAAAAGATTCAGGAAGTTTATAACAAATAAAGGTTTAGAGCTGAATGTGGAGAAATCGAAAATAATGGAGGTAAGAAAAGCAGGAGGAAAAAGAAGAAAGAAGTGTTACGTATGGAATGGAAAAGATATAGAAGAAGTGAAAACGTACAACTACTTAGGATTTGTAATACAGAGAAATGGTAATGACAAAGAGCATATTAAAGCTGTAAATAGAAAGGCAAACATTAAATTAGGCAAAATATGGAGTATTGAGGAGAGTTCTTTTAGAAATGAATGGAAAAGTAGAATGAGACTGTTTGATGCTACAATAGAAAGCATGGTGTTATATGGAGCAGAGATATGGGGTTGGCAAAGAAGGGAAGAAATAGAAAGGATCCAAAAAAAGCATATCAAGTGGGTTTTATGCTTAGAAAGGTCAACACCAGACTGTATTATAAGAATAGAAACGAAAAGATTTAGCACGGAGATCAATGCGTTGAAAAGAGCGGTAAGGTTCGACTCAAAGCTAAGCAGGAAGTTGGAAGGTTCATTAATAAGAGTTTGCTGGGAAGAGGATAAGAAAAAAAGTGAAAAGGAAGAAAGGTCGGAAAATATTAAAAGAAGGAGAGATAGGAATCGGGAAATGGACACAACGAAAAAAAGGATGCAAAGAGAAGAGTTGAAAAGAAGATGTCTGGAGAAAAGAGGCTATTCATTTAAAGAATATAATAGAAGAATAGGTAATGAGGAGTGCATGGAAATTAATATAACCGAAAAAAGTAAAGAAATTGAATGAGATGAGATGTGGGATAGACTAGAGAAATCAAAATATTCTCTAGAGTATAAAATTATAGCGAATGGATAGACCGAAGGACAAGGTTACTTAAATGATAGAAAAGGAGGAGGAAGTAAAGATATAAAAAAGATTGCAAGGTTTAGAATGGGAAATGAATGTAGAGCAAATAAATTCTGGATGAAAAGGGAAGATAGATTATGCAGGATATGTGAAAAGGAAGAAGAAACTATGAAACATATAGTAGAGAGATGCGAGGGCACAAAATCTAGGGACAAGGATTGGATTAGCGGGCTGTCAGAAGTAAAAGGAAGAGAAACTATGATATGCAGAATAATATGGGCACGCAAAGAAGCAGAAAGAAAGAAAAGAAGAAATCGAATGGAAAGAAGGGATAAAACGGATGAAAAACTTGTGAAAAATTGAAGAGGTTAGAGTTAAAAAAAACGTAGAAGAGGATTGAAGTTGAAAGAACTAAGTTTACTAGATAAAAAAAAGAAAAAGGTTACTAGAAGTAAGTTGGGCTGGAAAAAAGTAGGTTGGTAAGGAAAGATGGAACAATGAAGAGAAGATGGAGGGGAGAGAAGAGGGCAGCAGCTGAGAAAAGCGAAAAAGGTAAGGTTAGATGTACAGAGCAACACGTGATTGTGAAGGATAAGGAGCAAGCCTGAAGTAAAGTAGAAGAAAAGTGTAGAAAGAGAAAGTGAGAAGGGGCGTGAGAGGTGTAAAGTAAAGAACGAAATTACAAAAGGAGGAAAAAGAGTGCTTTCGAGATGACCAATTATAAAGGAGACAAAGAAAAGTTAAAAACAGTAGAGAAAAGCGTTAGACAAGTTAAAGGAAGTTTAGAAAGGCTTAGTAGAAAATTTGAAAAGAATAAAGTATGGTGCGAGAAAGTGGAAGAGAGATTAAGTAGATTAGAAGGGTAAGGAGAAGAAGTTAAAGAGCTGGAGGAGATAGTTAGTGACTTAATCAAAGAAAACCAGTGTAGAAGTTTAGAAATAAAAAGACTTAAAAGAATAATGAATGATACAGAAAAGGTGACAGTAGAAGAAGAAGAAGAGCCGGAAATGGAGGTGAACGAAGAGGGAGAGAGTGATGATAGTGAAGGAGAAAAGGAGGAAAAATTGAGTGATACTAAGAAATGAAAGGGTATAGCGTACATATGCAGAACGTACAGAAAAGATAGACTATTATTCCTGAAAAGGGGAGAAAAGAGCATGGAGGAATTAGAGAAGTGGATAGAGAAAGGAGTAGGTAAGGCTAACTGGGCTGTCGAGTCGCTAGAAGAGGGGAGAAATGCTGAGTGGTTGATTTTTGAAGAGAAGATGGAGAGAGATTTAATGTTGAAAAAATTTAGAATGGGTAGATTAGATAAAGGATTCACAATAGATGAGCCGTTAATGGTGTGGGAAAGAGAAGAGAGAGCAAGAAAAAAAGAGAAATGAGGAAGAGAATGAGAAACAAAATGGTAAGAGGTCAGAGAAGCGAGGAGAAGAAAGTAAGGTACAGATCAGTGCAAGAAAGACAATAGAGAAGAAGAAGGTATAAGGAGGAGTATGTGAAGAGGCCCGATGTGTGAAAGAAAGAAGAAGGAAGAAGAGCAGAAGGAGAACAAATGTAAAAAAAAGAAGAGAATATTTGTGTAGTATTAATAAGTTTTGATATAACGAGTTGTTAATTAAAATACACGAATGAAAGACACTACATATGAAACAATGACACGTACACACACACATAAACATAAACATGTACTGAACAGAAACAGATGTATTTTTTTTATGGGAGATCAAAGATTATAATTATTATTATATATAGTTATTTATATTTATTTGCAATTAGTTACAGTGAAATATAGTTATTAACACTTTCTTACAGATATTTACAGTTTTCACATTTATTAACAGTTATTAACAGTTCTTCACATTTACAAAATTTTTCGCTTATATATAAAAAAATGATTATACTTGTGAAAATTTTTGAAAGTGTGGAAAAGTGTTAATAACTGTTGACAAATGTGAATAAATGTGAAAAATTACGAATATTTGTAAATAACTATAAATAACAATAAACTATTATTATTTGCAGTTAATCATTATTATTATCTATTCGTAACAATTATTAACTATTATCAACTGTTATTTACTGTTATTGATGTCTCAGTTGCGGTAGTTTATTATAGTTATTAACAATTATTTACATTTTTTCACATTTGTACACAATTATTAATAGTTATTAACAGAAATTATTTCCATATGGGTATCTTTGATTTTTTAAATTATATTTTAACTAAACTGGAAATAACTAGGACTATCTGTAAATAACTGGTAATAACTGAAAATAATTAGGAACAACTGAAAATAACTGTTATTAGTATCTCTGATTTTTCAAATTATAGTGGGGTCCAATAAAAAAGAGCCACCCTTGAGAAAAAAAGTACCGATTAAAAAATTTTGTATCTCAAAAAATAAGGGTCGTACAGAACTTCACGGCCGCTCATTTTAAACGCAGTTATAAGGACTTTTTAATGGTGTACTGGCAATTTAATTTTGAGTAAAAATAAAGAAAAAAAATTTTTTTATTCACCTGTGTTTAAATTTAAATCATTTTTCGGAAAATGATGATAGAAAAATTTTACACGACTAGTTTTAAAGGTATTTTGCTTATCTTGAAATTTATATTTTAGTTTTTTTTCTAGGTTAAAAATTGACCGAGATTCAGCGATTTTTGTTCAAAAAAAGGTTTTTTTTATTTTTCTGATATCTGCTTAATGAGAGGAGATATAGAAAAATGCCAAATAAAAAAAAGTGCATTTTTGTGTGTAGAATAACCTTAAATTTTTTTCAAAATTTTTTGTGCATCTTAATTTTTTTTATATTGTTGCGGTATATATTGTATACATGTATACCATACTCTTATAAGAGAACCGCAACAATATCAAAAAAATTAAAATGCACAAAAAATTTTAAAAAAATTTAAGGTTATTCTACACACAAAAATGCACCTTTCTGTATTTAGCATTTTTCTATATCTCATTAAACAGATATAAGAAAAATAAAAAAAACCCTTTCTTTGAACAAAAATCGCTAAATCTCGGTCAATTTTGAACATAGAAAAAAAATTAAAATATAAATTTTAAGTTAAGCAAAATACCTTTAAAACTAGCTGTGTTAAATTTTTCTACCATCATTTTCCGAAAAATAATTTGAATTTAAACACAGGCGAATAAAAAATTTTTTTTTTCTATTTTTAAGTCGTAATATTACTTAGACAAGTACTCAAAACTAAATTGCTTATGCGCCGTTAAAAAGTCCTTACAAATGCGTTTAAAATAAGTGATCGTAGAGTCCTGTACGACCCTTATTTGTTGAGATACAAAATTTTTAAATTAGTACTTTTTCCTAACGGAGTTCGGAAAGTTCGTTTTTCGGTACGCGTTTCCATTTCGAAAGTGATCTATATTTTCACGCGAAAGTTATTTTTTACGTGAAAGTTATTATTACAATTATAATTTAAAAACATATTCTTTGTTCGAAAAAAAAGTAATATCATTAATTTTTATTCAAAAATACGAATTGTCGTAAAATGCAGGAAACATTAAACTAAAATTAAAACATTAAATAAAATTAAACGAAGAATGTAATAAGCGCATGCTTTTTGTACGTAATGTCTATGTTTCTTTATTTTTCAAAATGCTATGTGCGTCTTTATTTAAAAGACGGGATAATTAACAACCGTTACATTTCATTTTAAAAAGAAGTTAAAAGCGCGTGCTCTTTGTGCGCCACGTTATTGTCTCCCCACTCTTTAGCTTGATAAATGGTGCTTTACGTAGAAATAGGAATAATTAACAACCGTTTAATTTCACTTTGATTAATAAATAGCATTCAGTTTCGGTTAATTGTTTAAACAAACATAAATTTTCTTTTTCTTTCGAACGCTGTTAATTTATTATTCCAATTATAATTTAAAAACATATTCTTTCCCTAGTGGAAATCGAATCTGTGAATAACTGGGAATAACTGGAAATAACTGGAAATAACTGGGAATAACTGTGAATAACTGGGAATAACTGTTATAAACTGTTCAGTTTGAGACAGGAATAACAGTTATTCCCAGTTATTCCCAGTTATTCCCAGTTATTCTCAGTTATTCCCAGTTATTCACAGTTTATAACTTAAAAATAATTTGAAAAAACAGAGGTACGAATAACAGTTATTCCCAAATATATTTATAATAGAAAAAAAAATAAAAAAAATATATATTTTTTTCATTTTTTCAAATTTATATTTTTCAAATTATTATTAAACTAAACTGTAAATAACTGGGAATAACTGGGAATAACTGGGAATAACTGGGAATAACTGTTATTCCTGTCTCAAACTGAACAGTTTATAACAGTTATTCCCAGTAATTCACAGTTATTCCCAGTTATTCACAGATTCGATTTCCACTAGGGTTGTTCGAAAAAAAATTTAATATCATTAATTTTATACAAAAATACGAATTGTCGTAAAATGCAGGAAACATTGAACTAAAATTTAAACATTAAAAAAAATTGAACAAAGAATGTAATAAGCGCGTGCTTTTTATACGTAACGTTTTTGATTTTTTATTTTTCAATATGCTATGTGTGTCTTTACTTAAAAGAGGGGATGATTAACAACCGTTACATTTCATTTTGAAAAGTAGATAAAAGTAGATGATTTCGGTGAAAGTTATTCTTACAATTATAGTTAAAACATATTCTTTGTTCAAAAAACAATAATATGAATTAAATTAAAAATCCTTTATTTAATGATATTCCTCGTTACGCATATTATACGCTATTTATAGTTTATCAAATTTTCTCCGCAATTGTGTATAGTATTTTTCATAACAACGTAACCGATTATTTTTAATTTTTAATTTTTTCGGTACGGCGTTATGTAGGAAAATTGTTATTTTGTTAATTTAATAAATTAACAGCGTTCGAAAGAAAAAGAAAATTTATGCTTGTTCAAATTATTAACCGAAACTAAATGCTATATCTATTAATTAAAGTGAAATGAAACAGTTGTTAATTATTCCTTTTTCTACGTAAAGCACCACCTATCAAGCTAAAGAGTGGGAAAACAAAAACGTTAAAGAGCACGCGCTTTTATCTATCATTCAAAATGAAATTTAACAGTTGTTAATTATTCCTTCTTCTAAGTAAAGCCGCACCTATCATACTGAAAAATAAAGAAACAAGGACGTTACGTACAAAAAGCACGCGCTTATCACATTCTTTGTTTATCTCATTTCATTGTTTGATTTTTAGTTTAATGTTTCCCGCATCTTACATATAAGTCGTATTCTTGTATGAAAATTAATGATAATATCATTAATTTTCATACAAGAATAATATTACATTTTTTTCAATACTGTTTCCTCCATTTTGTTTGATCGAACTTTTCGAGACTTGTTAGGAAAAATAATGTACGCTACACGTGTAAAAAGCAAACGATAGCTGCACGCGCGTTGCCGCTCTCGCTTCGCTCGAGCGGCAACCTTCACGCGTGCGGCTATCGCCTACTTTTTGCACTGGTAACGTAAACTACTATTGTTCTCAAGGGTGGCTCATTTTTATTGGATCCCAGTGTACATTATAAGGAAACTGGAAATAACTGGGAATATTATAATATTATGTTAAATAACTGGGTATAACTGGTGCTAACTGTTATTCCTGTCTCAAGTGAACAGTTTATAATTGTTATTTCCATTTATTTCCAGTTATTTCCACTTGTTTTCAGTTATTTTCAGATATTCCGAGTTACTCACAATTTTTATTTTCGCTAGGGCAAGTGATTGTGCAGAAAATGTTATTTGTAATTCATTAGGCAACCCATTTTCCTAAAGTTTCAAACCATTTTAGATACAATTTCTTTGTAATTTCGGCTTTTGTGATTACCCAAAAAGTTTCCAGTAACTTCCTTAAAGCTAAGCCATGCCTTTTAAAGCTGAAGCTAAATGTTCTGCTCCATCTTTAGGTAAGTTAAGCTCTCTAGTTGAGTCGTTTAGTTCATTTTGAGTCCATAACTTCACGCTTTTGTCTTTTTGGCCTGCTGGAAAGAAAATGTCGTTATCGTCATCATCATCATCATTATTTTCAGTTTCTTTATAACCATCGCTTCTATAAAATTCATCTTTTAAATCATTTTTTATTAATTGTATCTCCATCAATGCCGTCACTGATTTCTTCGTTATCTTCGTCATCATGTTTATTCATCGTTGGAATCTGATTCAATTGATAACCTCTCATAAAGATATAATTCTTCATCTCTTCTTGTTTTTTCGATAGGTCTTTTTACAGAAATAACATTTGCATAATTCACATTTGTTTTATTTTTACTATTAATTCCAATAATTTTGGTAATACGGAAGTAACAATCCTCTCTTCTATCTGGTTGATCCATTCCATTGGGCTATCACAGGGTACCCCCGATTAAGATAGGTAAAATCCCCCCCATCGCGAAATTCAAATTTTCGTCCAAAATTAGTTAATACATACTAAAAAATGAAATTTTAAGCTATGACTTGCTACCCCCTCTCCCTTCACTAATTATAACCTCAAAAAACGTGTTTTTTTCAAAAATAATTTTTTTTGGCACCATATTAACGAATAGAAGATTTGAAAAAATTTGAACATATTCTATATAAAAATACGCATTTAAGATAATTTTTTCAGCTATTTTTGGCCTCAAGAACTAATCTAAAAAACACAAAATATTCTTAAAATTGCTCTCAAAACTTGTAAAAAGAGAGTGCCGCCTCAAAAATTAGTGAGAAGTTCAGAATCTGTGTCCTTAATCTGTACATTTTTTTCAGACTCATTGGAGTGGTGTGCCATATTTAGAAGTCCAAAAAATCTGTTTTTTAGACATTTTTTATCCATTTTTGGCTTTTTTCATCTTACCAGAAATAATTACAACAAAACTGATGGCACCATCGGATTCTACGCCAAAAATACATGAAAAATATGTATAATACTTGGTTCTAATATTTTAGATCACTAGCTAGAAAACGAAAATGGAAAAGAGGCATCTATGAGTATCTTAGGGCAACTTACTTTTTCTTTGGGATTTGTGAAAAGTTACTTACGAATATTAGCAGCAATTATTATATGTATTTTTACATATTTTTTTACGAAGAAAATGGTGACGTAGCTATTTTTTCTATAACTGTCTTTGGTAAGACACCAGAGCCAAGTAAACAGCTTAAAATAGGTATTTTTTAGTAGGTTTAACACCTAAAGCGTGCAGCAAAAGGAGGATAAATAATCTTTTTTATTTAATTATTAAGAAATAATATTTAAATAAAATAAAAACGTCATAATATATATATATATATATATATATATATATATATATATATATATATATACATATCGTAACGTTCTCATTTTTTTCAATAGTATATTATTCACCTAGGGTGTATAAACAAAAAATGTATTTAATCGTGTGTAAATATATGGCTGATTTCATTCAGATTCATGCAGGCCGTGACTGATCGAATTCTTTTTTTTCTTATACGTAATAAAAATACCTTCTATTATGTATATGAAAATAAAATTTACCTCGTATAAGCTCAAAAAAATTTTTTTTGTTAACTACAGCAATTTTAGTGTTGGATGTAAAAACGAAAATACAAAAATTGAAAATGAATCTCTACTTTTAAATGACTATAGCTCCGTCAATTTTCAACCTTTTTGGGCGTTCTTTTATCGAAAGTGTGCGGAATTCTGTCTAGTTTCAAATGCAATCTCGATTTTTGTAATACAATTTGATCTTACTGAGTTATTTACGAAAAACCGAAAAAAGCGATTTTTTTCAAACACGATTTTCTCAAAAACTACATTTTTTTTTTTGAAATTTTTATATGATTTTATACATAAAAAATACTACTTTTAGGGGAGGTAAGAATATGCGATTTTGCCTTATTTTTTTTTAACAGATTTTCAAACATTTTTTTTATATTTTCGATTTTAAAACATTGATACCATGGCGCATCGTACTATTTTTCCAACTTTACGTGTTCTTACAACTATTTTTATGCTTTTATTTATTAATATATCAAAAATATCAACAATAATCTTTAAAATAAACCCCGGATCGAATATTTTGATCAATTAAAACCAGAGTTATGACGATTTAAAGTTAAAAAAAAAATGCTGAAACTTTAAATAAATATATTTACTTTGAATTTTGAATTTTGAATTTTGAATTTTGAATTTTAATTTCGAATGTTGAAAAGGTGAATTTTTAAAATACTAAAATATATTATTTGGTCATTTTCAATGAACATGCAATTAAGAAATGAACACTAATGAATTGAGAACTAATGTGAATAAAAAAATCCGAATTTGAATAAAACCTTTCAATTTACTTCTTGCCACTCATGTCTCGAAGTTTTGGCAGTGTAGATTTGATTTTGTTCACTTTTCCAACAGTGAATCTTTTAAATACCTTTAATTTCTTTTGCATTTCCTAACCATTCCATTTTTTTTCGTCTGTCGAAAAACTTCTAACTCATCCTTGCGGATAACAAGAATGTTAATCGACGGAGTATATTTTGATACGTGAGTGGCGAAATTTTTAGCGTTTCTAATAAAATCTGCACTATTCTTGGATAGATTATGCGTGGTAGCATAATGTATAACTAAACTACCAATACCATCACAAGCGCCTTTACCATGACCTGTTGCAGAAAAAAGCCATTTTCTGTTAACTTTTGAGTTTTGAAGCTCATAGAATTGATATCTATTTTTAAAATGACTGGCAGCTCCATCGGAAATGGTTATGATTTTATCAAGATCTTGCGCAATATATTTTTGTTTTAAGTTGTCGATAATTAAATTTATAGCCATTAGGGCATGAGACGAATCATGTTTAATATTATCAAAGACGGTGACATAACTGACTGTTTTATCATTTCCAAAATAGCATACTGACGTAAATATTGATATTTGGTTTTTACTCCAATGATAACTTTAAATTTCATTTTGAAGTAGAACTGTCCAATTTTCTGCAAAATCGACATGAATAACTAATTGGAAGTCATTATTTTTCGCTAAAAGTTTAACCTCTATAATTGCTATACGTTGAATTTCTCAGACCAATTTATGAGCTCTTACAGTAAGAGCACGCTCTCTTAACTCTATTAAGAAATTTTCAATTGTACTAGTTTTATTCAATAAATTTTATTTTTCCCAAACACCATAAATTATTTCTTCATATAAATCTTCTTCTGTCAAAGAAATTATTTGTTAATCAATGGAAACTCCAATGGGACATTCTTTACATTCTCTTAGTACACATTTCATATCATCTTTTGAACAAAAAAGTGAAGAACATATTTTCAATTCCAAATCTGCAATGTCTTGTTTATTCTCTTTTTTATAATTATTCAAAGCATCTAATATAAGTTTAAGATTCTCGCAGTAAACGCAAAGACACGAATCGGTGGGTAGATGTGATATAACCCACTTCGGTCTTAAAGCGTAAAATGTTGATTTACCAATTTTTGTTTTCATTTCAGGATTTTTGTCTTTAAATAATTGATATATTTCTTTTATACTTCGCGTAAGAAACCCTATTAAAAATAATGACGTCTTTTAAAGACGTCTTTAGAAGACGTTTTTAAAAGACGTCTTTAAAAAACGTCTTTGGACGTGTCTGGATTTGGAACGAAAAAAGACGTCTTTAAAAGACGTCTTTTGAAGACGTCTTTTAAAGACGTCTTTTTTATCAATATTTTAAAAATAATACCTACTAAAATGTTTCAAAAAAGAACGTACTTAAGCTAAAGTGTATATACTTGAAGTACGTAATTGAAGTATGTATACTGATTTTCAACTGTGAATAAACACGCAAATTTATAACCTCATATACCTGCATCTCTGAAATTTGGATAAGGGATTGCAAAGTTAAGAAAAACGGCACCCCACAGTTAAAAATGTAACTATTGAGAAAATTATTCGAATCGACTATTAATTCTGTCTTTAACTGTTAGGTGGCGTTTTTCTTAATACGCGAACTCCTACGAAAATTTTAGTGACTCGGGTATATAAGGTTATAACATTTCCAGTTTGTTCGCTCAAGCTTTTCGGTCTGCAGAGAGCTGATACTTATTTTGTTTCTATATTCCTAAAGAAAGATACCCTATTAAAAATAATAACCTAATAAAATAATACTTTTTTGGAACATTTTAGTAAGTACTTTTTTAAAAATTTTGATAAAAAAGACGTCTTGATTTAAAAGACGTCTTCAAAAGACGTCTTTTAAAGACGTCTTTTTTTGTTCCGAATCCAGACACGTCCAAAGACGTCATTATTTTCAATAGGGAAGCGTTTGACTTTTTTAGTTTTTATACCATTTTCTTTGATAAATACTGTGTCGCTTTTATTTGCACTCCAGCATTTTATTTTAAACTTTAAATCGTCATACCTTTGGTTCTAATTGATCAAAATATTCGATTCGGGGTTTACTCTAAAGATTATTGTTGATATTTTTGATATATTAATAAATAAAAGCATAAAAATAGTTGTGAGAACACGTAAAGTTGGAAAAATAGTACGATGCGCCATGGTATCAATGTTTTAAAATCGAAAATTTAAAAAAAAACGTTTAAAAATCTGTTAGGAAAAAAAAGGCAAAATCGTATATTCTCACCTATCCTAAAAATTAGTATTTTTTATGTATAAAAGCATATGAAAATTTCAAAAAAAAAAAATATAGTTTTTGAGAAAATCGTATTTGAAAAAAATCGCTTTTTTTCGTTTTTTTGTAAATAACTCAGTGAGATCAAATTGTATTACAAAAATCGAGATTGCATTTAAAACTAGACGGAATTCCGCACACTTTTGTTAAAAAAACGCCCAAAAAGGTTAAAAATTGACGGAGTTATAGTCATTTAAAAGTAGAGGTTTATTTTCAATTTTTGAATTTTCGTTTTTACATCCAACACTAAAATTGCTGTAGTAAAAAAAAAATTTTTTTTGAGCCTTCTACGAGGTAAATTTTATCTTCATATACATAATAGGAGGTATTTTTATTACTTAGAAAAAAAAAAATTCGATCAGTGACGGCCTACATGAATCTGAATGGAATCAGCCATATATGATCGTGTACCTATAACGACTTTTTGCGAAGGCGATGTTGCCCAATTGTGAAATTACATGTAAATTCTATATATATATATATATATATGAAGAAAAATGTTTATTTTTCTTGTTTTTCATACATAAGATATAGCACTATTGCTATTTTTTATTCTCAATTATCTATTCATATAGCGAGTTCATGAACCAAGTCTTCCGTAAGGCCTGAATTCATAGTTGTGTCTTGAGTATTAAGTGTGACTTAAAACTTAAGTATCGTTACTTGAGTATCAGTTGTTACTTCAATTAACCTCTTCGTGTAGCTTTAGTATAATAAATATTTAGTAACAACTGATACTCAAGTAACGATACTTATGTGTGTTAAAATTACAAATTTTTTTTTATTGTGTATATATATATATATATATATATATATATATATATATATATATACTCTAAGTCATAAAGTTTTTTTTAAGTGAAACTTCTTTACCGACGGTACGCACTTCCCATAAGAGACGTATAAAAAAAATTATATGGGAGTAAATTGATTTCATGACGGTACATGCAACGGAACTAATGAAACGGAAGTGTATATATATAGGAGGAGCGTCCGCGCCTTCTATATGTAAATCAAGGTACTAAATACGTATAAAGAAAATTTCGCGGGACTGACTTGGTGTCGAACGCACAGATGTAGTATATTTATTCATGTATACTATATATGCAATACAAATATCTGAATCTGATCTGAATAAATAAAGAAAGCAATAGCACTCGTTTTCTCTTTTTCTTTAGTTTTTATTTAGTTTTGAAATTATTTTAAAATTAAATAAAACAGTGATAGAACTTAAATAAACATTTATGAGTTTTATAATTTCGTAAAGAAGTTTCACTTCTGTCGGCCAGTCCCAAAGACTGCCACACCAGGTTTTTTATGAAAAGTGATAAATTGTGACCTCATATTATATTCATAATATAAAGAATTTGAGAGAGAATAAGTGAGAAAAAAGAATGAAATAAAAGATAATTAGCAATAATCTTATTCTATCTTTAATTCGAATCATCGCGTTAAAAGTCTATCTCTATCTTGTGCGTTGGCGCGACGTAGCAATTAGAAAGTATATCAGCGCGCGAGATGGATATTAATAAGAATATATGTACGCGCTTAGATGTGCGCTGATCCACGACTATAAAGTGACGTACGCTAGCACACATCTAAGCGCACCTGTAATAGTATAATGTAAGATATGTAAATGTATCCCTTCTACTTAGTAGTAGGAGAGGATTGCGGCCGCGGCGGCTTGATCGACGCTTAAGCAGATCGAAGCCGAATCTTTGTACGGCACTCTTTGGCCAGCTCTCTTCTAATAAAGTTTAGCTTAGAATTAATAAGTCGTAATGTAGTGTTCATTATTTCTGATTATTCTACAGGTCCGCGAGGAGCTGGATAACCACCAGCTCCGTACCGGTAGCAGTTATAACAGAATAAATACTCTAATTAAAATCAAAGTTCAATTGTAGTGAAATAAATTAATCATACATTCATTCCGATTTCTTTTGTGTAATTGTTAAGTGTTTTAATATTAATATTTGTCATTTATTTGAAGTTGATTGTGAACTACATATCGACTGGTTTAAATTATCTTAAAATTTATTTAATGCAGTTAAAGAAAAGGCTCCTTATAAGACTATAAGTCTTGGAGTTTGCTGGCTTATAAGAGGCCCTTAAAATAATTAATAAAAAAGCAAAGAGACCCCGGACTAGATGTAGCATGACGCTACACTAAAAACGGGTCTAGCTTACAGTAACCTTTTACCTTTTCCTTTTTCCTTTTATATGCGCACTTTGTGCGACCTTTTCAGGGTTAGGGAACGGTAGTAGGTCACAGTATGTATATATAATTTTTTCTCATCAATAATTTTTATGAAACTATGTTTAATTAATATTATTAATTTTTTATGCAACAGAATAAACAAAATGGAGGCTGTAGATTATGAACCACCGAGTAAGAAAACAGACAATAGAAAGTGAGTTCGATGCAAAATCTTTACTCGTAAATTAAATGGTCCTTTCCGACAGTTTGATGAACGCGAAGATGCTATGGAATTCAACAATAGATACAATTTTTATGTCCAAATCGGTGATATGATTTGTCATAAATGTCGTCACCAATTAAGTCTTCTAGCCAGTAAAAAAAATAAAATAATGAAAAATCAAGAGAATGCATCGGTATCAAATTATGAATCCCAAGAAAATATTATATCACCATTAAAGGAAGTGAATGACGATCTAGTCGGTAGCGCTTTACAATCAGTGACAGAAGTATCAGATTCTAACGAAACTCCTTTAAGTCAGCAATCTTATCCTTCATCGAATATTAGCTATTTCAGTGGTGTAACACCAACAAGTAGTCAAACGTTGACCGATTCACCAGATAGTCAAGAATCTAGTGACTTCTCGGTATACGCTGCAATTGTTCAACCAACAGATGAATATGTTTCATTGTCATACCCTAGAGTAATTGTAAGTCATAGATTATGTTTTATATGTAAATCAACAAACGAAATTCAAGATGTGCCTTTCGAAGCACGCTTGCAAGTTTTTATTACTAGAAAAATTTTTATTCCCCATAAAAATAGATGCTGCAAGATTCATTTAATAAAAAAAAGATTTTATGACGATGAAGTTTCGAAAATAGGAAGTTATTCAGATGAATGTAGCATAAAATTTTTAGAACTTGCGAAATTCATAGATGCATTATCAGATAGTATACACTTACGACTTCATGACCAAATTGGAAGTTTTACAATTACGGAAGAACGCATAAAAGCTCTCACTGGACATACGTGGGACAATATTCTCAACCTACAAAACATGATGGTATCAATGAGATCTTCTGAAAATAGAAACATCATGCAAGCATCGGTACTTTTTTTTATTTAAAATGAAGTCTGGGAATTCAAACAAGTGCATTTCTGCAATTTTTGGTATTGAAGAAAAGCAAGTAGCTCAATCTATCAACTCAGTGCTTAAATGTTTTGAGAATGAAATATTGCCGAAAAATTTCGGGATTAATGCTTATTCTCGGGAATTTTTACTTGGACAAACAACTTATATTGCAAAAATGTTGTACAATATGGATAACAAATTGGCATTGATATGTGATGGAACATACTTACGTCATCAAAAAAGCAGCAATAATGCTTATCAGCGTAAGTCATATTCGGATCAAAAAAGGCTTTACTCTGTAAACCATTCGCAATATGTACAACAAATGGTTTTATCGTCGATTGCGCTTTTACAGCAAATTGCTATGATGCAAAGATTTTGGAAAATTTGTTAAAAAGTTCCGATGAATTGAACAAATTCTAGAAAAACACGATATTCTTATTCTTGATGAAGGTTTTAGAGATGTGATAGACTACTTAAATGAGCGAGAATTCACAACTTTGATGCCTGCCTTAAAAGGTAAACGATCGCAACTTACTACTGAAGAATCAAACGCATCTCGACAAATTACGGAACTTAGGTGGGTCGTCGAAGCGATTCATGGAATAATAGGACAAAAATATAAGCTTCTACATCACTAATTTCACAATGGTCTTTTAACAAAAGCTGGATTATTTAGTAAAATTGCTTGCTTCTTACAAAATTTATTTGGTATGAGGTTAAATTCTGATGCAAGAAATGTAGAAAAAATCATAAGTAGGATTAATCTCACAAATAATGTACAAAAAACCCTAGCAATTGAAGTTGAAGAAAAAAATTGGAAAAGAAAAAATGTACCATTTCAATATTTGACATCGAACGATCTAGCGGATTTCCCTGAAATGACTTTGGAAGATTTGAAAGTATTTTTTACAGGTTCGGATCAATTATCTCAATCGGTGTCATATTTAGCAGAAATAATTGGAGATGATAATTCATTGACTTTAAGTTATGCAAAAGAACAACAGAATATTTTAAAATTTGAAGAGCAATCCAGACATACCAACAGTGAGAAGTACAAATCTTACATAGATTATTGCCCAAAAACTACTGGTATCAACGGAATTAATCGGTACTGTTGTAACTGTGCAAATGGAAATAGAACTGTTGGTTGCTGCTCGCATGTAGCTGCTATTATTTATTATTTGAGTCACGGTAGTTATTTATCACGAATTATCAAACCAGCAGCAATATGTAGCAGTAATTGAAGAAAATAGTGATGACGAAGATTAATGATTTTCTATTAAAATATATTTATTAAATAAATGGTTTTATAACTAGAAAAATATATATATATATATATATATATATATATATATATATATATATATATATATTGTGAATAATTTTTGTAATGAAAGATATTAATATTATAATTTTAATAGTTTCATAGAAAATAATCAAATTATGTATTATTAATAAGCCACAAATCTTTTTGAAGTCGTGGATCCAAAAATGACACAATTACAAAATTGTGTCTTAAAATTAATTTGAATAAAACCCGATTTTAAGCTGTTTACTTGGCTCTGGTATCTTACCAAAGACAGTTATAGAAAAAATAGCTACGCCACCATTTTCTTCGTCAAAAAATATGTAAAAATACATATAATAATTGTTGCTAATATTCTTAAGTAACTTTTCACAAATCCCAAAGAAAAAGTGAGTTGCCCTAAGATACTCATAGAAGCCTCTTTTCCATTTTCGTTTTCTAGCTAGTGATCTAAAAATATTAGAACGAAGTATTATACATATTTTTTATGTATTTTTTGGCGTAAAATCCAATGGTGCCATCAGTTTTGTTGTAATTATTTCTGATAAGATGAAAAAAGCCAAAAATGGATAAAAAATGTCTAAAAAACAGGTTTTTTGGACTTCTAAATATGGCACACCAATGAGTCTGAAAAAAAATGTACAGATTAAGGACACAGATTCTCAACTTCTCACCAATTTTTGAGGTGGCACTCTCTTTTTACAAGTTTTGAGAGCAATTTTAAGAATATTTTGTGTTTTTTAGGTTAGTTCTTGAGGCCAAAAATAACTGAAAAAATTACTTTAAATGCGTATTTTTGTATAGAATATGTTCGAATTTTTTCAAATCTGCTATTCGTTAATATGGTGCCAAAAAAAATTATTTTTGAAAAAACACGTTTTTTGAGGTTATAAGTAGTGGAGGGAGAGGGGTAGCAAGTCATAGCTTAAAATTTCATTTTACAGCATGTATTAACTAATTTTGGACGAAAATTTTAATTTCGCGATGGGGGGGATTTTACCTATCTTAATGGGGGTACCCTTTAACTTTGTCATCTTCTTCTGTTTTATTTCACATACAAAGCAAAACAAACCTAACCCGCGGTATCTTGGGGTTGTTGTAAAATATTAATTAATTTCAATTTAATACAAGGTTGCTTCAAAGAATGAATGATCATATTTAATTTTCTCTTATTTGTGAGATCGTACAATTTCAAAATGCGTTAGGGTTTTCTGTGATATACGTGAAGAATTTTGTAAAAAATTAGCATGCCTTTTCTTATTGTATAAATATACGGGTAAATGAATAAGAAAAATTTAAACATGAATTTTTTTGTCAAAATAGTCTTTACCTGTTCCTTCGACAAAAACTGTGACGGTGACACTGCCCCAAATGGGGATGTGTCAAATGATCTGCTCATAAGTTCGTCGAGGTATTGATGCCAGTAAAAGCGCACTGCCTTTTAGGGGGACGTTAGGATGTGAGGATGAAGCTGTAGTGTATCCGACGATGAGTTGACATTGTCCTCGTCAAAGTCGGAAAGCTCTTATACTTAGCCCCGGAGAGGTATGAGAGTTATCACCTCCGGGACAGCGTATTTATCTGCGATCAGACCAAGATTTCTAACGTGCAGGGCTATACTGAAAACCATGGATCATTTACCTTCTATATGTAGAGGGCATATTTGTCCAAAGAATCGCAATCTCTTTTGTTTCGTCTGTGAAGTATTCACTTCGCTAAAAAATCCAAGACATTTCAATGAGAATCTTAAAAACATTTACAAAACTTTCTTTAAATTAAAAACAGATGTAAATATAGAAAAGTGGACTCCATGTAGTATCTGCGAACAATATGGTAAAATGCTTCGTATCTCGGATATAATAAAAGAAGATAACAAAGTTAAATTTGATAACCCAATGGAATGGTATGTGCCAGATACAAGAGGGGATTGTCACTTCTGCATCGCCAAAATTATTAGAATTATTGGTAAAAATAAAACAAATGTGAATTATGCTGATGATATTTCTATAAAAAGACCTATCGAAAAAACTAAAAGAGATGAAGAATCAGATCTTCTTGAGAGGTTACCAATTAAATCAGATTCCAACGATGAAAAACATGATGACAAAGTCAGTGACGGCATTGATGAAGATGCAATTAATAAAAATGATTGAAAAGATGAATCTTATAAGCGATAGTTATAAAGAAACTGAAAATAATGATGATAATGATGATGACGATAACGACATTTTCCTTTCAGCGGGCCAAAAAGACAAAAGCCTGAAGTTATCTTCGAGCATATACTACTGGAGGAAGCCTCCCAGCTATTAACTGCGTTACAAGGCGATGAGAGAGAAAGCCTCTATTTTGGTACGTGCTATCTCTCTCTTACTTTCTTAGTGGGGAACAGAAGCAGCCAATCAAATCAGGCTAGAGAGAGACAGCACGTACCAAAATAGAGGCTTTCTTTCTCTTCGCCTTGTAACGCTTGCTGCCATTCAGAGGCTTCCTCCAGTAGTATATGCTCGAAGGAAGTTATGGACTCAAAATGAACTTAACGACTTAGCTAGAGAGCTTAATTTACCTAAAGATGGAGCAGAACATTTAGCTTCAGCTTTAAAAGGCATGAATCAGTTGGCAAATTCTACTTAAGTATCTTTTTACAGAACAAGAAGCAAAAGTTTCGAACCATATTTTGAAGAAATGGATCATGATGGTGATAGAATAGTATATTGTAAAGATCTAAAAGGTTTGGTGAATGAAATTAAGCCTAATGTATATAAAGTCGAAGAATGGAGATTGCTTATAGATTCATCAAACAGAAGTGTAAAAACTGTATTCCTACACAAAGGCAACTACTATGCCTCAGTTTCTATAGCGCACTCCGCTACAATCAAGGAAACCTAACAATCTCAAAATTATACTACAAAAAATTCAGTATAATAAGCATAAATAGCTTATATGTGGCGATTTAAAAGTTTCTGGAATATTGTTAGGACAACAGTCGAAATTTCCAAAGACGCCATGTTTCTCGTGCTTATAGGATGCTAGAGACCGTGCAAAGCACTATACAAATCACAAATGGATTGAAAGAAAATCTCTCGAAGTCAGAAAGAGTAATGTTATAGCTACTCCATTGGTTAACCCGAAAAAAGTTCTTATTCCGCCATTACACATAATACTTGGTGTAATGAAACAATTCTTTAAGACTTTAAATAAAGATGGCCAGTGCTTCAAATTCTTGGAAAACAAGTTCCCAAATAAATTAGATGCGAAATTGAAGAAAGATATTTTTGATGGTCCAGAAATTAGAAAAATGATGTCTGATGATCAGTTTATTAGTTTCATGACAAACATTGAAAGAGCTGCATGGCTTAGCTTTAAGGAAGTTACTGGAAACTTTTTGGGTAATCGCAGAAGCCGAAATTACAAAGAAATTGTATCTAAAATGGTTGAGAACTTTGGGAAAATGGGTTGCCTAATGAATTACAAATAACATTTTCTACACAATCACTTGGATGGTTTTCCTGATAACTGTGGAGATTATAGAGAAGAATAGGGAGAGCGTTTGCAGCAAGACATTAAAGTAATGGAGAAGTGTTATCAAGATAGATGGGGTACTAAAAAGCTGGCCGATTACTGCAGGATGTTAAAAAGAGATTGTAAAACTACTGACCAGGAGAGTGTCTGAGTTGCGGATTACAGATCTTGATGAAACTTTGGGATAAGTATTTAGGTACCAAAATATGAGTAAAGTTACAGCGGTACGGTCTGAGGCTTCGAAAAACTGAAGTGTTGGACGATTATAGTCTTATTTTTTGAAAAATATAAAAAAAGAACTCCTAATTGAAGTGTAAATAATTCTGTCTAGAAATGTCTTTAATAAATCCACAATAACTAAAATGAAAGCAGAGAAAGCAAGCTTTAATTTGCTAGTTATCGAATTAAAAAATAATAATTAGAACTTAAGTTATGCCTGCTTAAAGTTGAGCAGTAAGAGAGTACCAAAAATAGTTTAAATTTTGAAGAATGGTGATTTTTAGTACTCTTTTGATGCTTAACTTTAAACAAGCATAACTTTAGTTTTAATTATTATTTTTTAATTCGATAACTAGCAAATTAAAGCTTGCTTTCTCTGGTTTCATTTTAGTTATTGTGGATTTATTAAAGACATTTCTAGACAGAATTATTTACACTTCAATTAGGAGTTCTTTTTTTATATTTTTCAAAAAATAAGACTATAATCGTCCATAACTTCAGTTTTTCGAAGCGTTAGACCGTACCACTGTGGCTTCACTCATATTTTGGTACCTAAATACTTATCCCAAAGTTTCATCAAGATCTGTGACCCGCAACTCAGACACTCTCCTGGTGAGAAAAAACGTTAAAGGAAACCTTTGCACCGATCAGTTGATGAGAAACGTGTGAGGTAAAGTAAGAAAAATAAATGCCATGAATTTCGGTTTTTTTCAAGCAAGTCTTGTAGATTTGACCTTGAAATGACCTTAACAATTAAACGGACCACGGATTTGGATTAAGCGACCCCAGAAACATATGCATACAATGTTAAAATGAGGTCAAACGGATCACGGATGTGGATTCATCGACCTCAAAAACAAATATATACTGCTGAAATTTAGTTGCCACTAATTTTGTAAATTTAACTTCAAAATAACCTTGACCCCGAGGTGATAGGGTGAAATGGACCACGGATTCGGATTCAGCGACCTCAAAAACATAAATATGTAGTGTTAAAATATGGTTGCCAGCAATTTCGTAGATTTGACCTTGAAATGACTTTGACCCTGAGGTGATGGGGTCAAACGGAACACGGATTCTGATTCAACGACCTCAAAAATATAAGATGTACATGCTCTGGTCTGTGGGTTTTGACATTTTTTTTATGTGGCTGTGTTATTATTAGTTATTCATAGTTATCCACATTTATACACATTTATACACATTTATACACATTTATTAACAGTTTCCAAAATTTCAGGATTGGTGAATAATTTATTATTATTTATACTTATTTATCTTAATATATATTTATTCGCAATTGGTTAGAGCGAATTATAGTTATTAACACCTTCTTACAGATATTTACAATTTTTCATGTTTATTAAAAGTTATTAACAGTTATTCACATTTACGAAATTTTTCACATATTTATAAAAAAATCGATTATACGTGTGAGAATTTTAGAAAATGTAAAAAAATGTTTATAATTGTTCATGAATGTGAATAAATTCAAAAATTGCGAATATTTATAAATAACTATAAATAATAGTAAATTATTATTATTTACAGTTAATCATTATTATTCTCTATTCATAACAATTATTAACTGTTATCAACTGTCATTTACTGTTATTTACTGTTATTACTGTCTCAATTCTGGTAGTTTATTATAGTTATTAACAGTTATTTACATTTTTTCACATTTGTACACAGTTATTAATAGTCATTGACTTAATACGTTTAATATAATTGCTGGCAATAACTGGTAACAATTATTATTCCTATCTCAAACTGAACCTTTTATAACAGTTATTTCCAGTTGTTCCCAGTTATTAACAGATCTGATTTCCCCTAGGATAACCAGATGTTTAACTTAATTTCTTGCTTCACAGATTTTAAGTTATATCTAAGAGGATCGAGATATCTTTTCTGTCAGCGTATGCATATACCTATATATATATATATATATATATATATATATATATATATATATATATATATATATATATATATACTAGGGGGTTCCCCCTGCTTCTGCCTGCCAACCCCCCATTGTATCACCTTCTACAAATATAAACTTTTATATATATAATTTTTAAATTTATATTAATTTAAAATTTTTTTTTTTTTTTTTTTTTTGTTTCTTGGTCATGAAGATTAGTATTTATTAGAAGTTAAATACACTTATTAAATTAGCTAACAATTAACTACCTTTCAGCTATCTCTCAGCTAACTTTCAGCTAAATTTTATCTGAATTTCAGCCAACTTTTAGATAACTTTCAGCTAAATTTTATCTGAATTTCAGCTATCTCTCAGCTAACTTTCAGCTAAATTTTATCTGAATTTCAGCTATCTCTCAGCTAACTTTCAGCTAAATTTTATCTGAATTTCAGCTAACTTTTAGCTAACTTTCAGCTAAATTTTAGCTGAATTTCAGCTAACTGAGGGCACATAAAATTCTTATACACGGCGGCGGCGGCGTAGGCGATATATCTTTATTATATAGAGAGATATATATATAGGACATTTCACACCAACTGGAAGAGCAAAAAAATAAAAAAAGCTGCATCTCTGCAAATGTATTCTTTTTGTTACCCAAAATATGTAAAAAAATTTTCAAGGATCTAGATTGAAAGTAACAAGAGCTGTAAATCCTTATAATTGAAAATTTTTCAAAATTTTTGGAAAACTCCCAACTTTATTATTTTTTTTCTGAAAATTCTGATGTTTTAGAGGGAAATTCATAAGAATACTTCTTGTTGTAAATAATGAGGAGAGTTAGCATGATTTTTCAGAGACCTGAATTATGGAGTTATGGATGAATAATTAATCTTGAATATAAAAAGTTAATCATACATGAAAATATATATTTATATTCAATATGAAAAATAGATCATACATGAAAATATATATTTTAAACTGTCATAACTCCTTATTGATGGCTCTGACTTATATGATCAAAAATTTATTCTAAAGTTCATGTAAAATGTAAGAAAATAAGCCCTCGAAAAGCAATTTCTGAAGTGGCGAACAATGAGTAATTTCAATTACTATATGATACATATAAGAACTAATAGAAAACTTTATAATTCAGGTGTGTTAAAATCATGCTAACTTTCCTCTTCATTTACAACTAGAAGTATTCTTATGAATTTCTCTCTAAAACATCAGGATCAAAAATGATGAAGTTGGGACTTTTCCAAAAATTTAGAAAAATTTTCGAATTCCAAGGATTTATAGCTCTTGATCCTTCCAATAATCTAATTTCTTGGAAATTTTTTTATATATTTTGGGTAATGAAAAGAATATATTCTCAAAGTTTCAGCGATTTTTATTTTTTTGCTCTTCCAGTTGGTGTGAAATGTCCCATATATATATATACATAATGGAATGGCACTTATTTCCCAAACTTAACACTTCGTACCGAAAGCTCTACAGATCGTTTAATTATCATAAAAACGCTGCCAAGTGCTTTGGCGCAATGCTTTCTCATAGAGCACATTGAGTTAAAGTAATTTGATTTTATTTCTTTAAATACGATTTTAATATAAATGTCCCTATCCTCTGTATTGAAGGCTGTCTTAATACCTACGAAAACTATATGAATTTTACTCTTTCTTACTTTTGCCATTTGCATAATCTGATTTTATGATGCTCTAAAATTAAAAATGCGTTTATAAAATTAATTTTCCCAAGCTTGTCTTCTTAACTCTATAACCAATAACTTGCATACAAATTTTGGAACATTTTCATCGAATAGTTTACAAACAATACCAAATAATTGAAAAGAAACATTGTTTTAAAATTTTCAAAACGCTTTAACGTTACAACTACGCTAAGAAAACCAGTTTTCAAAAGTTCATTTTATTTAGGCAATCGTAAATAATTTCTATGCATAATTTTAAGCTACTTCATCGAGTAGTTTACGTAAAATACCAAAAAATAAGTGAAATTCTATTCAAAATTTTAAGAATACTTTAAAATTAAAACCCCGCTAAGAAAATAAGTGTTCCAAAGCTTGTTTTCTTGAGACAATAGCGAATAACTTGCATACAAATTTAGGAGCAAATCTATCGAATGGTTGTCGTAAAATAAAAAATAAATGAAATATGAAAATTTTTTCCAAAATTTTCAAAATGCTTTAAAATTAAAACTGCGCTAAGAAAATAAGTTTTCCAAAGCTTGATTTATCCAGGTAATAGTGAATAATTTGCATGAAAATTTTTGAGTAAGTTTATCGAGTGATTTTTGTGCAATAGAAAAGAAATTAAAAATAAAAAATTTTTTCAAAATTTTCAAAATGCTCTAAAATTAAATGTGCGCTAAGAAAATTGAAGAAAATTAGTTTTCAAAAGTTCATTTTATTTTGACAATCATAAATAATTCCCATACATAATTTGAAGCTCCTTCATCAAGTAGTTTACGTAAAATATAAAAAAAATTAGAAAAATTTTATTCAAAATTTTCAAAATGCTCTAAAATTAAAACTGCACTGAGAAAATAAGTTTTTCAAAGCTTGTTTTATTGAGGCCATTGCAAATGATTTCCATAAAAATTTTCGAGCAAATCTATCGAATGGTTTTTGTGTAATAGAAAAAAAATGAAAAATAGAGATTTTTTCCAAAATTTTAGGAGTGCTTTAAAATTAAAACCCCTCTAAGAAAATAAGTGTTCCAAAGCTTGTTTCCTTGAGACAATAGCGAATAACTTGCATACAAATTTAGAAGCAAATCTATCGAATGGTTGTCGTAAAATAAAAAATAAATAAAAAAAAAAATTTTTTTTTTAAATTTTCAAAATGCTCTAAAATTAAAAGTGCGCTAAGAAAATCAGTTGGTAAAAGTTTTTCTTCTTTTGGCAGTCGCAAATAATGTTCATACAAATTTCCAAGAAAATTCTTTGAGTAGTTTACGTAAAATATCAAAAAAATGAAAAATCAAAATTTTTTTAAAATTCTTAAAATGGCTCTAAAAAAAACTGAGCTAAGAAGATCAATTTTTAATAGCTTCCCCCCCCCAGTTAGACAAAAAAATAAATTGCATGCAAAATTTGAAGCTAATCCATCGAGTAGTTCTCGAGATCTTATTGGCGTACTGAATACACACACACACACACACACACACACACACACACACACACACACACACACACACATACATACATACAGACATTTTCTGGAAACCACTTTTTTCGACTCCCTGAGTCTAAATATGTACAAATTAATGAAAAACTAGAAAAAAAATTTTTTTACTGATTCAATGCTTTCTCTAGGAGAAAGCAAAAACTAAGACTTAAGCCCCCAAATTAAGCCATTGACCCGCGCCGAAATGCAAATTACGATTTCTTTTGTCAAAAAATCTCAAAACACAGCTTATTGACAGATCATCAATTGTATACACATTTGACGCATTTACTTAAGAAAATAACTGTGTTTAAACCATTTTATAATAAGTTTAGATGGTTATCAGACCTTTAAATAATTTTTAAATAATTTTTTTGAAACTTTTACGTGCAAAATATCGAAAAAAACAGTCGTTTTTATCATTGATTTAAATTCAAAGTCTAAATCCTTAACCTATTTAGACCATATAAAAATATATCTTGCAAGCTATAAATTCTTTTTTTGTAATCCTGAGACAGAAAATTTACGGAAATATAGCAATTTAAAATTTTCAATAAACTGAAGGTATTAAATCCGTGAGTTGGTCTCAGATTACTTTATAATAACAGCTTTAATTTCTGGGCGGATCTTAGACGGCCTTAAAACTTTTTTCGAAGTTTTAATTTAAGGTCTAAAAAACTATTATTTATTGAAATTAAGACCATTTCAGAGTAAGTCTTTATAATTCGAGGCTAATGGCGTATTGTGAAATGTATTTCAGTTTTTTTGAGCTTATTACATTACAAATTTATTAATTTTTAAAGAATTAATTTTAATATTTATAATAAATAAGAGTTTCATTTATACTTTATATACAAATCCTGTATGGGAAACTAAGATGCTTTTGAAGTTTTCTTTTTCTTTTCTTATTATTTTCGATTTTTGAAGTTTTAATCTGCATAAAAACTAAACTTTATATGAAAAAAAATAAATAAGTTAAAAAGTCTTCTTTCATACTTTTGCGTGTTGGTTGGGGCTTTGTCGAATAGCAGAATTCTATGGGTACGTACGTGCTTCTTTTAAAAACACTCAACGGTGAGAATTTTTCCATAAAAGTTATAGTGACGATTACTACAATCGAGGAACAAACTACATGTCTAATAAAAATTATAAGCCATTACGGTAAAATTTATCAGACTTCTTTATAATTTTCAGTTATTTTTATAACTAGTCCAGGTGAAATCTGTTTTGGTTTGGATGTTTCGTATAAAGTCGCTAATTTTTGCTTAAATGTCTCCGAAATTATGTTAGATATGATAATTTCGATATGCGAAAGTTGAAAAAATTGTGCTGAATTCGCTATTAAATATATAGTGAAAAAATTTCATAAAATACGATTTTTCCATCCTTTTTTTATTTATAGCTCATTAAATATAAATTTTAGAGAAAAATGTGAAAGAAAAAAAAATTAGGTGATAAAATGTTACATAAAATATTGAACTTTTAAAATAAAAAATTTCACATTTTATGTGTGAAAAACGAGAACAATTGCGAAAAAACTGCCCAAAAATTTATGGTTTGTTAAATGATTTTTTTAATTATTTGAATTCACTAATGATTTTAATATTGGACCACAGAAAATATTTTGATATGATAAAACAGCCCAGCAAATTCCATTGGAATCGGTCTGTTAGTTGCTTTACAATAATTTAACAATTAAGCGTCCCGCAAAAAAATGCAAAAATTTCAAAACTTTAATGCAAATAAAATAATGCTCTCAGATAGGTGTTGATTTTTTTACATATATCAGACTATGGAAGCTTTCAAATGCACTTCAAAAATTAAAATCGGTTTATTACACAGTGGAAAAAAATTTGCAATTTTAACACACATAAGTGTTACAGATGAAACACAAATTTATTTGAGTTAAAATTCACTAATTTTTTTTGTGTAATTTTTTAAGTTAAAATTTTAATATAAAAATTCATAAATAATACAAAATTTTGAATAATAAAATTTGTCAATTTTACAAATTTATTTTTGTTAAAATATAATGATTGAAATGATTAATTAATAAATAATGACTTTCTCGTAATTCTTTCTGTTAATATATTCAAGAAAAGAGAGAGATAAGGTGTTACGTTTTTACGATATATATATATATATATATATATATATATATATATATATATATATATATATTTATGTTTAATTATAAGGTAGTAGGTATCTTTTGTATCACGACTAATCTTGGTAAATCCAAGCAGTCAGTTTGCGTGAAGAATTAAATCAATACTCAGTAATTATGATATGAATATAAGTTTATTAATACTTTCGTCGAGAGAGATATGTCCTATTATTATTTCGTCGCCTAATACGTTCCTTACTGCTTGCTTCAATCGGGCGTACTCTCGTCGTTCGTGGCTAAAGGTTAGTTTCTTACTCTCATATCTCTCTGTCGATTAGTCCACTGAATGTCCCTCGTGGGATGTCTAGCTGTATTTATACTCGCCGAATTCGTTGTTTCCACGTGCCTATCCTGCTGGAATATTCGTTATTAATTGCAATTTGCTGATCAGTCCGTCAGCGATTTCTCATTCTGGTCTTAACCTGTCATTGGGTGGCCAGCTCTTTTTCTAAGGTGCTCGACGTTATTCATCGTTTCCAGGCAGGTTATAACTTGTTAGTATGACGGTCAGCGTTTTCTGTCTTTACTTGTTGGAACGTGTATTTGTTGCATTCTTTGTATATTGCTAATATTAATCCTTATTTATTTTATAGGATATAGAATCTGTGACAAAAGAAATATACCCTATTGAAAAAAATCACATGGGATCCCTTATGGGATTTCATATGGGATCCTTTATGGGCTTCCATATGGGGTTTTAGCGCGGGATCCCATATGGGATCCCATTTGGGGTCCAATAAGAGGTTCACTAACTTAATTTTTTAAATATGATATGGGACCACATATGGGATCACATATGAAATCCCATATGAGGTCGATAAAACTAAAATTTAAATATGTGGGATCCCACATGGGGCCCCATAAGAGGTCCATGAATTCAATTCTAAATATAATATGGGATCACATATGGGATTACGTATGGGATCCCATACGAGGTCGATAAAACTGAATTTTAAATATGTGGGATCCATCATGGGGCCCCATAAGGGGTCCATAAACTTAATTCTGAATATAATATGAGATCACGTACACGGAAAACATTTGGCACGTAAACGAAGTGTGCTTGTAAGACATCGTGCGTCTGCTACATCGGCACGTAAAAATATGGTGCCGATGCTACTTCGTTACAGTGACTATCTCTGTAGAATGTCAACGCTCGCCTCGAAATTCACGAGGGGCGCTACTGTGTAAGACTAGGCTGAGCCACATATGTTAAGTACGCGTTGCTATAGCCTTGACTGTAACGCCATCTCGACACCTGAAATGTAGTGTCGGCATCTTAACGCACAGCCTAGTCACCGTCACTGTACGTGCGAAATGTTTCCCGTGTATGGGATTGCATATGGGATGCCATATGAGGTTGATAAAACTTAATTTTAAATATGAGGGATCCCACATGGGGTCCCATATGTGGTCCACAAATTAAATTTTTTTTTAACTATAATATGGGATCGTATATGGGAAAGCATATGGGATCCCATAAAGGGTCTATAAACTCAATTCTAAATATAATGTGGGATCCCATATGTGATTCCATATGTGGTCCCATATTGTATTTAGAATTGGGTTTGTGGATTTCTTATGAGACCCCATGTGTGGTCCCATATAATATTTAAAAATTGAGTTTGTGGACCTCTTATGGGACCCCATATGTGATCCCATATGTGTTCCCATATTATATTTGAAAAATTGAAATTGTAAACCTTTTGTGGGACCCCATATGGGTTCCCATATAGGATCCCGCGCTAAAACCCCAGATGAGAACCCATAAAGGATCCCATATGAAATCCCATAAGGGATCCCATGTGGTTTTTTTCAGTAGGGTAAAAAAAAGGATAAAATGATGGATGTTGGAGTGGATCAACAAAATCATACTAAACTCATTTGACAATATTACATTGTCGTTAAAGGCGAGCGTAAACGAATGATTACTAAAAGAACCGATCATTTTTTAATATGAATATATCATTTATAAGTATAGAAATAGAGCCGGTTAGTGGCTCAGTCGGTAGAGCGTTAGATTCGTAATCTCGGGGTTCTAAGTTTGAATCCCGCTCTCAGCAACTGATTGATAGAAGCACCACTGTAAGTTATATATACTTTGTTCACAAACACACTTACGAGCTTCGTCGCTAGTTAGCATCATAAAAAGCATAAATATAGCGACGTTTAAAAAGGAAAAAAAAAGTATACAAATTTTTGGACTTAGCAGAAATTAATATTTGCAAACTAAATTTTACCTTGCATTTATCGCATTTTTATTGCATATAATAATAATAATGCTAATATTTATTTATTAAAAGTATGAGATTATTTGAATAACTTAGTACACTAATGCTGCCGTCCAAAGTAAGAAAACCTTAACTCCAATGGGATTCCAATGTAGTTAACCACTTTTATACTTTGGACGGCAGAATGTTTGTAAAAATAACAAACTCCGTGTGTTAATTCTACAAAAAATTTTGTGTTGATTTTAAAACCGCACAGAAATTTTTAAATTACAAATACTTTTATGTTGATTTTACAAACATGTTTGTAAAATGTTAAAAGAAAAATTTGTGTACGAAAAAAAATTTGACAAATTACACAAAATTTTTTACTGTGTATGAGAGTCTTGGGAATTAAAAAAATTATACTTTAATTTATGCTTATAAACAAATTCAATATCTTTTTCAATTTTAAATTAAATTAAGCTCACAAACTTTTGTTTGAAAATATTCTGAAAGACGCTTATTAAAAAAAAACTCAAATTCCGCCCAATAGTTTTTTAGCTATGACTCACCAAAGTTAACTTGTCTTTAATATTAAACAATAAACAATAGATAGTCAATTAGAGCATTATTAGCTTTATTCATCCAAGCACTTTTCAGACAAAAGTTTTCAAAACATGCGCTCTTTGGGAACACATGAAAAACATCGATTAAAATTACTCTGATCACTCAAAAAGTCGTTGAAAACGCAGAGGGTCACGTAATGGAGCAAGCTGATTGAAAAGTGAAATGCAGACTTAAAAACTACAGCATCCCTAGTGGAAATCGAATCTGTGAATAACTGGAAATAACTGGAAATAACTGAGAATAACTGGGAATAACTGTTATAAACTATTCAGTTTGAGAAAGGAATAACAGTTATTCCCAGTTATTCCCAGTTATTCTCAGTTATTCTCAGTTATTTACAGTTTAGCTTATAAATAATTTGAAAAAAAAGAGGTACAAATAACAGTTATTCCCAGTTATTCCCAGTTAACCCTTTTACTGGCAATGTATCATATATGATCAAAAAAAAGTCGTGCGACAACTGGCGATGTATCATATATGATCAAGTTGAATAACTGCTGCATTTTTCAACCAATTCATTTTAAATTCAGTGTGTAAGGGTTTTGGGGTGGCTGATTTTTATTGTCTTACCATTTTTGGCACGTAAAGTAAAAAAAGCTGCACCAGTGAAAGGGTTAAACTAAGGAAAGAGAAATAGAAAAAATAACCATAAAAATTATTTTTTAACTTCATTGAGAATAACTGAAAATAAATGGAATAGCTGAAATTAACTAGGAATAAGTCTTATAGTGCCTCTAATTTCTAAAATTATTTCTAAACTAAACGGGAAATAACTGAGAATAACTGTTATAATTATTATTATTAACTGGGAATAACTAGGAATAACTGGGAATAATTTTTATTCCTGTCTTAAACTGAACAGTTTATAACAGTTATTCCCAGTTATTCACAGTTATTCCCAGTTATTCACAGATTCGATTTCCACTAGGGATGATCTAAAAATGTGATTATCTCGGCTTCTAATGGTCTGATTTTGATCTTTTCTTTTAATAAATGTGTCGGAAGTCAAGGGATTCAAATATTTTATGATAAATAATTAATTATGCGTATAATTTCTTATATTAACATAACTTGAAATCATGAGATAAAAAATTTATTTTATATTTTAAAACATTTATTCGTCTATTTTACATGAAAAGTGCTTGATCTTATGTAATTTTATCTGTTAAATGGGAATTTACTTGGTATTAACTTTTAATATAGTTTAAACAAATTGAAAACTTGAAAAATTGTAAAAAATTGAGAATTTGTTGAATAATTTTAAAAGTATTAGATTTTAATAGTTATGTCTATTATAACCTAAATGAAAATTTTGTACTTGTTCTTGATTTTTTATAAACATTAATTTATTAATTCATATGGAAAAGATTTCTGTCAATAGCTGTAAATAATAGTAGATAATCGTAAATAACTGTTAAAATTGTCAGAATTTAGACATAATTAATAGTTATTTACAGTGACTTACTATTATTTACTATTAATCACTATTATTTACAGTTATTTACAGTAATTAACAGTTATTTATAATTATTAAAAGTTATTTAGAATTATTTACAGATATTACCAGTTATTTACAATTATTTACAACTGATTACAATTGTTTACAGGTTTTTATAGTTATATACAATCATTCATAATTATTTACAGTTATTTATATTTTCAAAAAATTTTTAAATTAGTGAATAGTTTAAGGGCATGACGGAGCTCGCTAACTTCTAAAATTATTCAAAAATATTTTAATTTCAAATTCACGAGTAAACGGTACGTTAGATCGAGTTCTTTAATGTCAATAAGAAAATTTGTATAATTAATCTTGAGTGCGAACATCTTATAGAATTTATCAAAATACTACAAATAAAAAGTTTATAAACAATTTTTCGATATAAAGTATTTTGAGGTTAGGTTTTTCGAGCATGATATCTAATTTCCATTATAACCCATATGGAAATAATTTTTATGAATAACTACCCACACAACATGAAAGATATCATTGGAATATTCCAAAATATTCCAATGGAATATTTCATTGAAATATGTATGGAACCTTTATGGAAGAAAACAGAAATATTTCTGGAATATTGCAAAGAAAACTTTCTACGAAGAACCCCTGGAAGCCTTCGTAAACCTTCCAAGGAAGATTCCGTTGAAAGATTGATGAATCGTTGCACCGAAAGATTTCATGGAAGCTTTATAGAAGACTCCGTTTTCCTTTCGGGGAAATGTTGGAAATTTTCACTGGGATATTCTGACTTGAGTCTCCTGGGAGATTCCGTAAACCTTCCAAGGAAGATTCCGTTGGAAGATTAATGAATCATTGCACCGAAAGATTTCATGGAAGCTTAAATGGAAGACTCCGTTTACTTTTCAGCGAAATATTGGAAATTGTCATTGATACATTCCAGTGGAAGGCTCCTGAAAGCTTCCGCAAACCTTCCAAAGAAGATTCCGTTGGAAGATTGATGAATCATCGAACCGTAAGATTTCATGGAAGCTTAAATGAAAGACTTCGTGTACCTTTCAGCGAAATATTGGAAATTGTCATTGAAACATTCCAGTGGAAGGCTCCTGAAAGCTTCCGCAAATCTTCCAAGAAAGATTCCGTTAAAAGATTGATAAATCATTGCACCGAAAGATTTCATGGAAGCTTTATAAAAGACTCAGGGTTGCAAAGGGCCTTTGGCCTAGGCAGCATTAGTGGTTCTATTCCCATAGAACTGCCTATCCGATTTCCTTAATAATAATTTATAGAAGACTCTGTTTTCTTTGCGGGGTAATGTTGGGAATTTTCATTGAAATATTCCGATTCGAGTCTCCTGGAAGATTCCGTAAACCTTCCAAGGAAGATTCCGTTAAAAGATTAATGAATCATTGCACCGAAAGATTTCATGGAAGCTTGAATGGAAGACTCCGTTTACCTTTCAGCGAAATATTGGAAATTGTCATTGAAACATTCCAGTGGAAGGCTCCTGAAAGCTTCCGCAAATCTTCCAAGAAAGATTCCGTTAAAAGATTGATAAATCATTGCACCGAAAGATTTGATGAAAGCTTTATAGAAGACTCAGGGTTGCAAAGGGCCTTTGGCCTAGGCGGCATTAGTGGTTCTATTCCCATAGAACTGCCTATCCGATTTCCTTATTAATAATTTATAGAAGACTCTGTTTTCTTTGCGGGGTAATGTTGGGAATTTTCACTGGAATATTCCGACTTGAGTCTCCTGGAAGATTCCATAAACCTTCCAAGGAAGATTCCGTTAAAAGATTGATGAATCATTGCACCTAAAGATTTCATGGAAGCTTGAATGGAAAACTCCGTTTACCTTTCAGCGAAATATTAGAAATTGTCATTGAAACATTCCAGTGGAAGGCTCCTGGAAGATTCCGTAAACCTTCTAAGGAAGATTCCGTTGAAAGATTGATGAATCATTGCACCGAAAGATTTCATGGAAGCTTGAACGGAAGACTCCGTTTACCTTTCAGCGAAATATTGGAAATTGTCATTGAAACCTTCCAGTGGAAGGCTCCTCAAAGCTTCCGTAAATCTTCCAAGAAAGATTCCGTTGGAACATTGATGAATCATTGCACCGAAAGATTTCATAGAAGCTTTATACAAGACTCCGTTTTTCTTTCGGGAAAATGTTGGGAATTTTCACTGGAATATTCCGATTTAAGTCTCCTGGAAGATTCCGTAGACCTTCCAAGGAAGATTCCGTTGAAAGATTGATGAATCATTACACCGAAAGATTTCATGGAAGCTTGAATGGAAGACTCCGTTTACCTTTCAGCGAAATATTGAAAATTGTTATTAAAACACTCCAGTGGAAGGCTCCTAAAAGCTTTCGTAAACCTTCCAAGGAAGATTCCGTTGGAAGATTGATGAATCATTGCACTGAAAGATTTCATGGAAGCTTGAATGGAAGACTTCGTTTACCTTTCAGCGAAATATTGGAAACTGTCATTAAAACATTGCGAGAGTTTGTCAACGGTATTTGCGATCACATGAAAATATAATCAAGTAGCCACCTTCTGGCAAGATAAAAGTATTGCTGCGCACGCAAGATAACTACAAATATTTAAACAATATTTCTCCAATATTTTACTGTTATATTTATAAATTTTTTGAAACACTTCATGAAATATTTCTTGAAAAATTTGCGCATTATTGATTTAAAATATTTTAAGAAATGGTGCAGTAATGTTTCTTCAATATTTCAGTTTTATGTTCAAACATTTTTTTAAATACTTCATGAAATATTTTTTAAATATAACAGAAATATTTCATGACATGTTGCTTGAAAGATTTGAGAAATATTGATTTGGAACATTTCAAGGAATAATGTAACAACTTACTTGAATATTTCAGTGTCGGATTCAAAAATTTTTTGTAATAAAACATGAAATGTTCCAGCAATATTACAGAAATATTTCAATGAATCATTTAATATTCATAAACTGAAATATTTCAAAGAAATATTAGTTTATCACTTATTTAATATTTCACTGAAATATTTCATGAATAATTTAAGGAAGCTTTCAGTAAGTTCCTAATGAAGTATTTTATGAAAAATTTACAGAAGCTTCCAGTAAGCTTTCACTGAAATATTTCATGAGTAATTTACGGAAGCTTCCAGTACGTTTCCACTGGAATATTTCATGAAAAATTTACGGAAGCTTCTTTAACCTTACAATGAAGTATTTCATGAAAAACTTACGAAGGATTCCAGTAAGCTTCCACTTAAATATTTCATTAATAATTTACAGAGGCTTCCAGTAAGCTTCCACTGAAATATTTCATTAATAATTTACGGGGGTTTCCAGTAAGCTTTCACTGAAATATTCCATAAAAAGTTTACGGAAGCTTGCGGTAAACTTTCGCTGAAATATTTCATGAACGACTTGCGGAAGACTCCTGATCGAGGACACATCCATCTTCCGGGAACTTTTTACTGGAATCTTCTTGGAAGCTTCCAATGTTTTTTTTGCAGTGAATTAAATCTTCCACGTTTTCTTCTAGGAAGCTTCCGGTAATATTCCACTGAAATATTTAACGAAAAATTTACTAAAGCTTCCTATAAGCTTTCACTAAAATATTTCAGAAATGATGTACGGAAGCATCGAGTAAGCTTTCACTATAATATTCCATGAAAGATTTACGGAAGTTTGCTGTAAGTTTTCACTGAAATGTTTCATGAATAATTTACGGAAGCTGTCGGTAAGCTTCCATTCAAATATTCCATGAATAATTTACGGAAGCTTCCAGTAAGCTTCCACTGAAATATTCCATGAAGGACTTACGGAGGCTTCCAGTGAGCTTTCACTGAAATATTCTATGAAAGACTTACGGAAGACTCCTGATCGAGGACATATCCATCTTCCGGGAAGTTTCCACTGGAAACTTCCGGAAGGCTTCTACCTTTCTTCCACATCTTCCGGGAAGCTTCCAGGAAGCTTACATGCTGTGTGGGTATTAATAACTGTGTATGAATGTAAAAAAATGTGAATAACTGTTAATAACTATAATAAACTACCGCAATTGAGACATTAATAACAGTAAATAACAATTGAAAACAGTTAATAATTGTTATGAATAGATAATAATAATAATTAACTGTAAATAATAATAATTTACTGTTATTTATAGTTATTTACAAATATTTGTATTTTTTCACATTTATTCACACTTATTCACATTTATTAACAGTTATTAACACTTTTTCACATTTTCAAAAATTTTCACACGTATAATCGTTTTTTTTTTATATACGCGAAAAATTTTGTAAATGTGAAAAACTGTTAATAACTGTTAATAAATGTGAATAATTGTAAATATCTATAAGAAAGTGTTAATTACTATAATTCACTGTAACTAATTGCAAATAAATATAAATAACTAAAAATAAGTATAAATAATAATAAATTATTCACCAATTCAAAAATTTTGGAAAATTTGGGTAACTGTGAATAAATGTGTATAAATGTGAATAACTATAAATAACTATAAATAAACATCACTTTCAGTTAATAATTTTTATTTAGCGTTCATAACTATTATTAACTGTTATTAACTGTTTTTTACTTTTATTAATTCTTATTAATGTCTCAATTGCGGTAGTTTATTACAGTTATTAACAGTTATTCATATTTCTACACAATTTCTCACAAAAATCATTTTCATATGGGAAGTACAGAATTCTCATTTAGTTTATTATAGACATAACAATTGAAATGATGATACTTTCAAAAATATTTAAAAATTTCTCAATTTCTTACATTTTTTCAAGTTTACAATTTGTTTAAACAATATTAAAAATTAATACTTTTTTTTGAAAAATTATTACTTTTAATGAGCATTTTTTATGTAAAATAGACGAATGAATGTTCGAAACTGAATTACATTCCACAATACATCTTGAATTATGAAGACTTACTCTGAAACGGACAATTTAAATACAGTACCGCTCAAAAGTTCAAAAAAAATTTTTTTTTTAACTCAACTTCAAACTGCGATATTTCGAAAACAGCTCAAAAATTTAAAAAATCTGGACGACGTTTAAAAGATTAGACAAAATACTATTTTTTTATGCCCTGACAAATATTTTTATTTCTTTTTTTAACTCTATTTCTAATGATAGAAAAATATTTTATTTTTACGAATGTTTAAATTTCAATCAATCAAATGTAATTTTTTAAGAAATTGATAAAATTAAAAAATTCGAACGCGACTGCAAAGTAGAGTGAATTTCCTAAATCTTTATGTTTATTGGTTTTTTTATATCTATTTGCTGCGTGTAGCTAAAAATGCGCAAAAATGGAAAGTACAAGAAAATCAGTTTTAGATTGATAATATTTTCCAATGTCACGAGTCAATTTTTGTTTACATTAGCAAATACAAAAAAATTGTATTTTTTGAAATCTTTTTAACGCCGTCCGGATTTTTGAAATTTATCAAATCATTTTCGAATTATCGAAGTTTGAAATTGAGTTTCTGAAAAAAAATTTTTTTTACGAACTCTTGAACGGTATTGTATACTTTTAACAAAATTATCACAAATTTTATCACAATTATTATAAATGATAGTGTCCTTTTTTTGAATAAATTAAAGTTATTTACAAATTTCATTCTTCGTATGTATATAAGAACTACAGATTTGAACACATGCTGAAATTTAAACAAAAATAGACTCGCGATATTGTGAAATATTATCATATTTAAAACTGATTTTATTGTACATTCCATATTTGCGCATTTTTAGCTACACGCAGAAAATAGATACAAAAAAATCATTTAACATAAAGATTTAGGAAATTTACTCTACTTTTCAGTCGCGTTCGAATTTTTTAATTTTATTAATTCCTTAAAAAGTTACATTTGATTGATTAAAATTTAAAAATTCGTAAAAATAAAAAATTCTTCAATCTTTAAAAATAGAGTTAAAATAAAAGATAAAAATATTTGGCAGGACATAAAAAAAATAGTATTTTGTCTGATCTTTCAAACGCCGTCCGGATTTTTCAAATTCATTGCGTCGTTTCCGAAATATCGTAGTTTGAAGTTGAGTTAAAAAAAAAAATTTTTTTACGAACTTTTGAGCGGTATTGTAAATAATATTTTTTTTTTGCAATTACATTGATTCCAACTACTTCGGAAAATATTATATCTAATTTTATAACAATGACACTGTTAAGAAATAATTTTTTAGAACTTAAATTAAAACTTCGAAAAAAGTTTTAAGGCCGTCTAAGAGCCGCCCAGAAATTAAAGCTGTTATTATAAAGTAATCTGAGACCGACTCACGGATATAATACCTTCAGTTTATTAAAAACTTCAAATTGCTATATTTCCGTAAATTTTTTTTTATGCAGGATTACAAAAAACGAATTTATAGCTAGCAAGATATATTTTTATGTGGTTTAAATAGGATAAGGTGTTTAGGCAGTTAAATGTTTCCAAAAAAAACAATCGCCCAATTTATTTTATTTTACACAGTGAAAAAAAATTTGTAATTTTAACACACATAAGTGTTAGAGATGAAATACAATTTTTTTTGTGTTAAAATTAGTAAGTACACACATGTTTGTGAAATTTACAAACTCCGTGTGTTAATTCTACAAAAAGTACACATATATTTTTAAATTACAAAATTTTTTGTGTTGATTTTACAAACATGTTTGTAAAATTTTAATACAAAAATATTTGTACAAAATAAAATTTCACGAATTACACAAAATTTTTTACAGTGTAACAAACAATAATATCTTTATTAAATAAAATACAATATTCAAAAGTTTTACAATATAAGTGGTTAAATGGAAATATAAATAAGTGAACTGTAATTATTATATAGCAAGCTAACAAGGAAGCGTCCGTTCGCTTAGACGGCCGAAAGAATTCTGATCTTTTTATTTTACATTGACGCATAAACGCTTACAATTTTTGAGCGCCCTCTATATATATATATATATATATATATATATATATATATATATATATATATATATATATGCGCAAATTTTCTTTTTTATACTCATATACGAAATTATATTCTATAGCGCGAACATACCGGCCCCTTTGAAAGGCATTGCTTCCAAAAAATGAAAGAAAATATTAAAAAAACAACTATGATTTAGCATTTAAATATCGCAAAAATACACATTTTTTTTTTACAAATAATCAGTAGATAATAAATCGTTGTATTGAATGCAATAAGAAAGAAAATAAACAATTTGATAGAAACTAAATTAAAACTACGTTTGATCGAATAAAGTTAAACATAAAAAAAATATTTAGCATCAGTAGAAATGATAAATACAGCAATATTTGTAAACAAAATTTTTCATCTATATGAAGTCGCTTTACAAAAACCATATTATGTTAATAAGTACAAAATACGCATATAATATTAATCGTTCGCACGCATTAACTTTCGACCGGTAGTAAACAGATTTCAGAAACGGGACGTTTGTATACACCTTTATTAGTACGAATAGTAACAGTTCTAACTACAGCATCGGTACCGGGATATACATCCTCAATAATTCCTAAAGGCCATGCAAGTACAGGAGTTCCTTCTTGTTTCAAGATTGCTAGCTGACCTTTTAACACCTTTACGTTTGCTTCCTTCCATTTATCTCGACCTTGTAATGTGTGCAAATATTCTTTCACCCGTCTATTCCAGAAATGTTGACGTAGCTGCTCAACTCTTTGCCAACGCGACAAACGCGTAGTAGATAAATTTGTTAAATTAGGTTCCGGAAACCCGGTCAAAGGCGTACCGATTAAAAAATGCGCAGGAGTGAGTGGCTGTAAGTCATTTGCATCTTCAGATATTTTAGTTAGTGGCCTACAGTTGAGTATAGCTTCGACTTGTGTAAGAAGTGTGTACAACTCGTTATATCGTAACGACGCATTTCCCATAACGCGATAAAGAGATCGCTTTGCTGCTTTCACAGCTGCCTCCCACAGCCCTCCAAAGTGAGGAGCGTGAGGAGGGGCGAAATGCCACTTTATCTGTTCCTTAGCGACAAAATTAAAGATTTTGTTTTTTGTATCTTCTTTTTTAAATAAAAGATATAAATCATGCAACTCATTTTGGCATCCTACAAAATTTGTACCATTATCGGAATACAAGTCTGATGGTCGACCACGACGTGATATGAAACGTTTAAGCACATTTAAAAAAGTTTCAGCTGTAAGGTCAGCTGCCAGTTCTATGTGCACTGCTTTCGATGCAAAACACACAAATATAGCAATGTAACCTTTTATTGTTTTGACGCGCCCTCTTCCTCCTTCATTATAAAAGAGAGGTCCAGCAAAATCTACGCCACAGCGAACAAAAGGACGTATTGGGACTTCTACTCGATGCTGAGCTAATTCACCCATAAAAAGATTTTATTTTTGGATTTGCTTTAATGCATATTATGCACTTACGTATTACCTGTCTGACTACGTCGCGACCCGACACGATCCAAAATCTTTGTCGCACATTTGACAATGTTTGATAAGCACCTGCATGATTTAAACGCGCGTGTTCATTTTTTATTAAAAGATTTGTGAAAGGGTGTTTCGCAGGAAGCAATGCAGGATGCTTAGTTTCATAAGGTAGTGCGGAATTTTTCAATCGCCCGCCAACTCTAATAATGCCTTCCTTATTGATGAAAGGCTATAATCTTAAGAGAAAACTATTATTTTTAACCTTTTTATCTTTGAGTAAAATCTCAAAATCCTTTGAAAATTCGATGGACTGCACATTTTTTATTAAAGCATTCATCGCATCTTGAATTTCTACAGCTGACACAATTTTTGAATAACTATCCTTTTTACCTTTACATTTTTTTATAAAACGTAAAACATACTCAAAAGCACGTAAGAGTTTGTTCAAATTAGAATAAAGTTCGAATATATGAAAGGGTTCCGTTGAGGTTATTGCTAAACTTGTTTTAACAGCAGCTTTTTGATCTGGTAATTTTACATGCTCGATATGTAGGTCATCTTGATTGGGCCAAAGGTGTATATCTTCACTTAGCCACTTCGGTCCATGCCACCAATGATTTGCATCCTTTAAATCTCGAGGCATTATTCCACGAGACAAAATGTCAGCGGGATTTTCTTTTCCACTAACATGCTTCCAATTATTTGCCGATGTTATACTTTGTATTTCTCCAATGCGATTCGCAACGAAAGTATTAAAATTCCGACTACATGATCTAATCCAGCCAATAACAATTTTTGAATCAGTCCATAAGCATACATTTTTTATATTTAAGTTGGTGAAAGGTAAAACTTTATTAACAAGCTGTGCCAATAATAATGCACCAGACAATTCAAGTTTTGGTATAGAGTAATTTTTTAGTGGGGCTACGCGTGATTTAGAACACCACAAGGTTACATTATGCGTACCGTCTATATATGAACTTCTGACATATACGCACGCTCCAAAGCCACGTTCAGATGCATCGCTGAAGCCATGTATTTGTATTTCTGTTGGATTTTCCTTTAAATATATTTTTCGATCGAGCGTTATCTCTCGTAACCTTGGTAGCTGGCTTTTAAATGCGTCCCATCGACCTTGAAGCTCTGAATCGAGAGGGTCGTCCCAATCCAAACCCGATCTCCAAAGCTCCTGTATAAAAATTTTTGCCTGTAACATAACGGGGCCTAATAGATCTAAAGGGTCAAAAAGTTGCGATATTTTCGCAAGCACGCTACGTTTTGTGTCAGCTCCATCAATATTTATTTTTTCTGTGATCTTGAATTTAAAAACCTCTAATTTAGAATCCCACTCGATTTCCAAAGCCTTAGATTTATTAACTTCATCTATGTCCTTAAATGATTTTATATTATTCTCTTCGTTATTTCTTAGTTCTTGTACGTTTGATGCCCATTTTTGCAGTTCAAAACCACCAGTTTGAAGAAGCTTAATAACTTCATTTTTTGCTGCAGAAGCATCTTGAATCGATTGAGCGCCACTCAAAACATCGTCTACGTAAAAATGATTTTAAACGATGTGCGCTCCAAGTGGGAATTGTAACATGTTTTCTTCCGCTAGCTTTCGCAACGCCCTTATAGCTAAGTAAGACGCTGAAGCCGTTCCATAAGTTACAGTGTTGAGTTCATACTCTTTGATTGTTTCATGCGCGTTGTTGCGCCATAATATTCGTTGTAATTTAGTTTAAGAAGAGTGAATTAAAACTTGACGATACATTTTAGTTATATCAGCCGTAAAAGCATATCGAAACGTACGAAACTCTAAAAGTCTTGTAAATAAATCTCCTTGTAATACAGGGCCTATTTTAAGCGCATTATTAAGTGATATGCCCGTAGACGACTTAGCGGACGCATTAAATACGATTGGTAGTTTTGTTGTTATACTATCTTCTCGCAAGACACAATGATGCGGCATATAATAAACAATATCGTTATTTGTAAATGACTGTTCATCTACTCGGATTTCACGCATATGCCCTAAAGCCTCATATTCATGTAAGAAGTCTCTATATTGTTTATATACATTATGCTGTTTTGCTAATCGTTTTTCTAACGGAAAGAGTAACCTGCGAGCCATAGATTTTGTTTCTCCTATGCGAGAAATCATATTTTCTTTAATGGGGAGTTGAACAACAAATCTACCATTATCGTTTCTATAAGTTGTCTCTGAAAATAAATTTTCACATTCTTGCTCTTCGTTTGAAAACTTGTGATTTAAAAAACCATGTTCAATTCCCCAAAATTTTTTAAGGGAAAAATTGAAATCTTTATTGACAGCTAAATTACATGAATATGAATTGTTTTCATTGTTATGTATAGTATCGGCAACTCCGGAAATAATCCATCCAAACGCGGTTTTTTTAAAAACTGGCTGACTTTTGTTTAGCTTTATTTTACCGGGGTAAATAACATCCAAGAACATCGACGCGCCTATTATTAAATCTACTTCTGCAGTTTTATTAAATCCTTCATCTGCTAAAATTATGCTTGAAGGAACCTTTACATTTTTTAAATCAATATTTTTTTGTGGCAACTTAGCTGTTACTTTATTTACTATCACGAAATCAAGTTTCTCTTTAAAGCTATTAATTCGTGATCCTATATAAGCACACATAACCTTGTTAGCGTTTGTAGTTGAATTTTCAACATTGGTTATTCTTAAAGGTTGTCGATGCTCAGGCAATTTCAATTTATTTGCTAATGTATTAGAAATAAAATTAAGTTGAGAACTATTATCAAGAAGCGCGCGACATAAATGTTCTTTTCCTTCTAAATCAAATATTTTTATTATAGCTGTTGATAATAAAACCGTATGAGAATTATTTTCGCTACAACAGCCTGTGTGTGCAGTCGTAGTGTCTTTATGTTTGTCATCAAGTGAACTGCTTGAATCAGACTTTAGAGAGCCCAGAGCCATCTGTGACTGCGAGCTATTTGAACCTTGTGGAAAGTGAAGCAGCGAGTTATGTTTTTGATTGCATATACGACAAGATCCGACCGAACAATTCTTTGCAAAATGCCGCGTTGAACGTAAACAATTCCTACATAAGCCTAAACTTTTAGTTATTTGCGAGCGAGCTTCTAACGGCTTTGAACGAAATTCATTGCATCGATATATAAAATGATTTTTCATTTTACAAACACCGCATTCTGTACTATTTATTGAGGTATGCGCGACGCTTGTTTTCGGTTTATTTTGTTTTAATCGTAAATCTAGTTTGCTAGTGTTTACATTTGCAAATGCTTCGAGAGCCTGTATACGTTGTTGTAAAAATTCCGTAAGCGATTTTAACGTCGGCATATTACGATCTGTAATACTTGTCTCCCATTCTTTTGCAGTGACTAGGTCTAGTTTCGACACAATAAGATGTATTATTAAATCGTCCCATGTTTCTGTTGGCCGTTTTAACGCCTTTAATGCACGCAAATGCTTAAGAACGCCATCTAAAACATCGCGCAATTCTGAAAAGTTTTCTTTATTTACGCGTTGTAAATCAAAAATCGCTCGAATATGTCCCTGAACGATCCATCTTAAATTTTCAAAACGCGATTGTAACATTTCCCATGCTTGCTCGTAATTTGCTTCCGTTAATTCAAGCGAATCTATCACGTCAGCCGCCATGCCTTTTAAACAAGATTTTAGATATTGGAATTTATGTATTGCCGGTATGCTTCTATTAGAATGTATTATAGCAACATATGTATCGCGGAATGGACACCATTCTTCATATGACCCCTAAAATGTTTTCAACTCAAGCTTAGGTAACCGAATTGTATTATCCTGTCACATATTATGATTTTTGTTATTTACGTTTGGTATAACACCATTATTCGACTCAGCATTGGGTTTAATGAGCGCGTCGTACCTTGCGATTGTTTGAAAGTAGTTATCTTCAAAATTACGCCTAACCTCTACATGCTCGTCTACTTTTAACGCAATCTCATCTTCTTTTTCTGGACTAATTGCTTGTATTTCGGCTGATTCAATTGCCGACTGCGTTTGATCGAACGAATTGTATAATTCCGAAATTTTTACGCGTCTTTCCGATAGTTCGTGTTTCGAGACATCTCTTTCACCAGCGCTCTCTTCCTTCTAAAAACATATTTTAGTGTCTTGCTCCAAACGTTGTTTAACAAGAATGTAGAATATTTGCCAATACACTTCAATATAGTGTGGCATATGCAATAATATTCCATACTATAACATAATAGTTATAGACGTAACTTGGGATTATGAAGAATGAATACAGGCGAGACTAAAGTGTTCATCGCTTGAGTAGCAGTAGTTGACTGCTGCTCAAGCAACAAGCACTTTAGTCAAGCCTGAATTCAGAATCCTTCGTACTCCCGAATCACGTAGATAAGTTTGTGTCGTTGTAGGCCGTATGAGAAACTATAAAAATGATTTTTGAAAATTAATGATTTATATTTTATTAAAATCAGTAAATAATTTCATTAAGCATATTTTAAAAATTTTATTAAACTTCTTATACAATTACAATATTAAAATTTTTGATATTAATAATATATATTCTATTATCACATAATTAATACATTAATAATAACAATACATTTGCACTTTTATGTACAACTAATTTTATGAATTGATTAGATAATTAAATAATTGACATATTTAATTATATCTAATGACATTCTCTTGTTTTTATTAATCTACGAATCGATGTCCCTCGCGTCGTATATGGCCATGATGAGCGATATCTCGACGATATTCAATTGTCCGATATTTCCTTAGGGAGTATAGATCTGTCAATACTCCCTTAGAGAGAATATCGTCGAGATATTAGCATGGACGTATGCAATGTCCATACAAATTTAATATGGTCTATAGGTATTCCACCGTGTCGTAACATAAATATATATATATATACAGACACATACACGCGCAAGCGCGAGCACACACACACACACACATATATATATATATATATATATATTTATATTAATGGTTGGTGTGGAATCTCTAATATATATATACATATATATACATGGGAGATTGCACACCAACCAGAAGGGCAATAAAATAAAAATCGCTCAAACTCTGAGAATAAATTCTTTTTGAATTAAAGAATTTATTATAGTGAAAACCTGTCAGACAAGCATGGAAAATAAAAATTTCTTTCAAAATCTTCCAAATGTTCTAAAAATAAAACTGCACTAAGAGAATCAATTTTCCAAAGCTTATTTTCTTCAGACAATAGCGAACAACTTGCATAGAATTTTTTTAAACAAATCGATGGAACAGTTTTCGTAAAATAGAAAAAGAATGGAAAATAAAAAATTTTTTCAAAATTTTCAAAATGCTTCAAAATTAAAATTACGTTGAGAAAATCAATACAAATATTTTTTTCAAAATTTTTAAAATGATCTAAGGTTAAAATTACGTGTGTGAAATCAATTTTTAAAAGTTTTCCTTTTTTTTTGGCAGTCGTGAAAAATTTCTATGCATATTCTTAAGCAAATTTATCGAATGGTTTGCGCAAATTACGAAAAAAAATAAAAAATAGAAATTTTTTTTTTAAATATTTCTAAAAAAATACGCTAAGAATAGGATATTACGACCCATGGCCAGAAAAGTAAGAAAGGTCTCAGATCACATGTAATTGTTGGCCGAGGCGAAGCCGAGGTTTACTAACATGTGATCTGAGGCTTTCTTATTTACTGGCCAAGGGTTGTATACTATTTTTCTGCCCGACGTCGCCAGAAAGCGGCAACTTCGTTTTGGGCAGCGGCCAGAAAGTTGTCGCTTTCTGGCCGGAGGACAGAAAAACAAGTTTTCAATAGTTTTCCGCTGAGCTAGACAAAAAAATATATTATATGCAAAATTGAAAGCGAATCCATTGAGTAATCTTCGAGATTCGATTGGTGTAACGAATACATACACACACGCATGCACGCACACGCACACGCACACACGCACACACACGTATACATGTAACGTTTTTATTTTCCGCGGGTAGGAAAATTACGTCTTTACCTCCTGTTGCCGGACGCTTCAGTGAATGACCAGGGTTCGAGGCAGAAGGTCGGTCAGGATGGACAGCGGAAAGATAAAAGATAGTAAACGCTTTTTACTCCCTGAGTCCGAATATGTACAAATTAATGAAAAAAACGCTACCAAGTGCTTTGACGAAATACTTTCTCATAGAGCTCATTGAATTAGAGTAATTTGATTTTTATTTCAATATGATTTCAATATAAAGAACATAATTTTTATTAAAGAAAATTTGAGAAGGGAAAGAGTGAATGTGAGAGAGTGATTAGGAAATAGAAAGAGAGAGACAAGCATAAATGAAAAATAGGGTAAAAATGAAGGCCAGTGTGAAATAGAAGAACAGAGAGGAAGTGAGGAAGTAAGAAAAGAGTCACTGAGAGTTAAATCAGAGATCAAAAGCAGTGATCAAAAAGCTACTCTAAGAAAATTATTTTTCAAAAGCTTGTTTTATAAAGACAGTAGCAAATAACTTGTATTCAAATTTCAAAGTAAATCTATTGAGTAGTTTAGTTAAAATATATAATGTATCGAGCAGTAATTTATAATAAATTAGAGACAAATGTTACAATATAAAAATGTAATTTATTAATCGTGCAGTGGTACAAGATACTTTTAATGTCTCGGCTACGATACGACTGACTGTACATGAAAATGCGTATCTTATATAAGCGCGCGTTCCGCGCATGCTCAGTATAACAATCTTAGTGCACTACAGACCTCCCGGTCTAAGTTTTTTTATTTATTAATATATTTTCCTTTCAAAACAATTACATCATTATTTGAGATTTATTATATAAATACAAATAGTTACAAATCTAATTTAACAACATTTTTAATTATACGTTTAGGTCTCTGATTTACATTTAAACTCAAATCTCTTGATACTATATTCTTCTTAGGAGTAGTAGTCTTCTTTGGACGTGTTGATTTATTCAAATTTTCTTGTACATCTTGAGTAACAATTTCTTGTTTTATGGTAGGTGGATTATCCTTCATTTGGGGTTTATTTAAAACCTCTAATTCCTTCCCTGGTCCTTCCTCGGTAGGAAGTTGGTTTGCAGGAACGTAATCATACTTAGGCATAAGTGATCGTTGTGAGATAGAATTTGTGTGTGTAGGGTCATCAGGAACATTCGAACTCGGTTCTTTATCAAATAACGAACCTGATCTCCTTATCTGATCAGTGTACCTCTTTTCTATTACAGATGATCCTGTGGTGTTTAACGTTTCACAGAGGTAATTTCTTTCACCTAGAGCCTTGTTAATGGTTGCAAGTTGCCATGTTGGCTTCATGGGATTTTTATAGTTCCTTATAAGTACCTTCTCCCCTACTGAGAAAAGGTCCGCCCTGTTACCTTTAAAATTCTCTACTTGACGTTGGTTGTTCGTTTCTTCTGACTTATATCTTCTCAGTAAATCTAATCTGCACCTTGGTCGACGGTTCAAAAGTCGTTGAGCAGGTGATTGACTTGTGACGCTGTGTGGTGCAATTCTGTACCCATAAAGGTATCTGCTAATCAACCTAGGCATTTTTACCTGAGCATTTTTTGGATCGTTGATAGCCTTTTCAATTCCTCTTTTGAATGAGACAACGGCATTTTCGGCTAAACCGTTAGTGGCCGGATGGTAGGGTGAAGATGTCCTATGTGACATTCCATTTACTTTACAGAATGTTTCAAACTCTTCAGAAACTAGTTGTCTACCGTTGTCCGAAAAAAGGAGTTTTGGTAATCCAAATCTTGCGAATATTTCTCTTAATTTCTCAATTGTTATTTTGGAATCCATACTTGGTACTGGTACAATTTCTGGCCAACGAGAGTAAGCATCTATTACCAGTAGATACACCTTGCCTCTGTAAGGGCCCAAAAAATCAATATGAACACGTTCCCAAGGTTCTCCTGCTTCCTGAAAATTGATTAATTTTGCCTTTTCCGGCTGTCTTGCCGTGATTAAACAGACTGAGCAATTTCTGCCTAAATCCTCGATGCTTTTGTCGAGATTGGGCCACCAAAAATACTGTTGTGCTATTGCTTTCATCTTGGCAATGCCGATGTGATTTCCGTGGATTTCTTCTAACAGTTGGTTTCTCAATTTATCTGGGATAATTAGTCTGTATCCCCACATCAAATGATCATTATCTAAATGAGTTTCATTTATGCGGTTTGTCCAAAAAGTCCATCAGCAGCTGCGTTATTTACTCCTTTTATGTGCTGTAAGGTGTAGTCGAAACTGCTGAGAAATAATGCCCAGCGTTGGAGTCAGCCTGCCGCCATCTGCGGGATGCCCTTTTGCTCTCCAAATAAAGCCAGTAATGGCTTGTGATCTGTGCATAATAAAAACTTATTACCTGCTAAATATTAATAAAATTTATTTACGGCCCAAAAGATGGCTAATGCTCCCTTGTGTATAACGATGTAATTTTTTTCAGATTTGCGAAGTACTCTTGACGCAAAGGCTATTGGCCTCTCCTCGCCATTTGAGTAAACATGGAGCAGTACAGCTCCGAGTCCATCTTTGGAAGCATCACTGACTAGTTCAATCTTTTCGTCTGGGTTAAAATGCACTAGGTTTCTGTCTGAAGCGATTTCCTCTTTGATGTTTTTAAAAGCCTTCTGTTGCTCGGAACTCCATTTAAAATTCGAGTTTTTTGTTGCTTCGTATAATGGTTTTATCTTGTCGGCTAAATGAGGTGCGAATTTTCCATAGTGATTTACCATACCGATAAAGGCTAATAATTCCGTTAAATTTTCAGGTCTTTTTGCTTCAGTGATTGCAGTAACTTTTTCTATATGTTTGTGCAATCCGTGCACATTTATAATATGACCGACGTAGCGAACCTCTTTTTGAAAAAATTTACATTTGTTTAAGTTTAACTTGAAACCTGCATTTTTTAATTTAGGAAGAACTTGTTGTAAATTGTTTAAGTGCTCGTCGTCGTTCTTACCGGTAACTATGACGTCATCTAAAAAAGTGCCGACTCCTTCAATGCCTTGAAGAGTTTTTCCATCCTTTTTTAAAAAATAGTACAAGCTGTTTTGGGTCCAAATGGAAGTCTTTTAACTTTGTAAATGCCCTTATGCGTACTCCAAGCGAGTAATTGTGAAGTCTCTTCAGTGACTTCTAACTGGTTGTAAGCAGACGAAAAGTCCAGTTTAGTGAATCTTTTACCTCCACTCACAGCAGCGAACAGTTCTTCAATACGCGGAGTGGGGTGCTTGACGTCTTCTAAAACCTTGTTGACCGTTACCTTATAATCGACGCATATCCGTAAACCGCCTCCTCGTTTCAACGCGGGTACCAAAGGCGAACCCCAAGCACTGTTGTCAACGGGTTCAATGATATCTCGTTTCTCGAGTTCATCGAGTTGTCTACTCATTTCGTCCCTAAATGCTAATGGAACTGGCCTAGGTTTGTGGAAAATTGTCTGAGCGCCCTCGCAGACTTTTATCTCAATTTGTTCATACTTATATTTACCAGTTTTATCGTCGAAAAGTTCTTTAAATTTATCTAGGATATTTTGCGATTTATCCTTTGCTTCTAAAGTATTTATGTGGGTTATACGGTAGCCTAGTGCATTCATTAAATCGCGACCGATCAACACTCTGCAGCCGTTTCTTACTACAGTGAGATTCGTACTGACTGACCTTTCATCGCGCGAGATTTGAACGTGAATCTGTCCCACGGGTTTTATAGTCGAACCGTCGTATAATTTTAAAATAGTGTCCGTTTCCATTAGCTTATAATTTGTAAGACGTTCTTTGTAGACGCTCTCCGGAATAACTGAACGACTAGCGCCAGTATCTATTTCGACTTTAATCTTACATTCGCCGATCATAATATCGGTTAATATCGGATCTTTTCTGTCGTTCAAGCTGAATAAATTTTCGAACGCATCATGAGAAAAATCGTCAACTGCTTCTTCAACGTAATTTTCACTAGATCCTTTTGTGTTTTTACAAATTTTTGCCAAGTGACCTATTTTTTTACAGTTATTGCACTTAAACGACTTATATTTACAGTTTTTAAAGTCATGATTAACACCATCACAATGGTTGCACTTAACCTCACTTTCATTTTTTTTCTTGCCATGGCTTTCAAGATTTTTTTGTTAAGCTGATTTTCCTTTAGAAGTCGATTTGTTATTCGTTTTAACACTGTGAACGTTATTGTCATCCTTTTCACTTCTGTGTGATAGCAATATTGCTTCTTTCTTTTTTGCTGTTTTTAATATATCGTTCAAACTTTTTGTGTGTTCCTCTTCGCTAACGCGCTCGAGAATTGGACCTTTTCTCAAGCCTGTCACGAATTTGTCTTTCGTCATCATTTCTAGTTGCGCGCCAAATCTAGAATTGCTAGCTTTATTTTTGATGCGAACAAACCACTGACTTACTTGCTTGAGCTCGTAAAATTTGGTTCTTTCTCAAAATACGGATATCCTTTTTGAAAATTGGCTCTTTAGCATGGTGCATAAATCTTCGTACGACTTCTGAGAGGGTAAAAGGGGCTGACATAAATCTTTTAAAACTTTATAAGCGTCTTGACCTATAAGACTGACTAAGACAGCTACCCTTCTCTTTCCTACTATGGCTCTCTCTCTCTCTCTCTCTGTAAGTAGACAAGCATCGTGCTTTCGTTGCTCTTCATAAATTTGTCTTTGTATACTGCATTTCTTGCCTACGGGCGTCTTGTTGCAGGTCTTCTGCAAGCGAAAACTGCAGAGCTTCGACTGGTATATTAATCAACAGTTTTTGCAGCTCTGCATTATTAAATCCATCCATTTTTCTCTGTACTGGTGCTAATTTTGAGGTTAAGTTGAAGCGTGGTTTTTGAGGTTATGGTCGCTGTCTGTTCTTTTTTTCTCCTGGTGACTACTTTGGTAAACACTACTAAGCTGCAACGGATTATCCTACATCGATATAGCAGATCTCTACATCACCAACTAAACTATTAATCCAGTGTTTTAATCCTGTGCCACCAGTTGTCTATTTCTTAGCAGTACACTGAGAGGCGCGTCCTACCTTAACAAACAACACTTTCTTATCTTATGCTCACACTACAGCGGACTGCTCGCTCTATAACTACAACATATTGGATGTGTGCTTGGTTTGTACGAATATAAACAGAGCTTGAAGTTGGAGGTTTAGCCGTTTTGATGATAGTTTACTGGGTTGAGGAGGGACTGAGGAACGATCAATATTATTACTTAAATACTGTAAAATTGCTTGGGTTACCAATACAGGGTGCTGAAGTACCCCTAAGTAGTACGTATCAACGTCAGTGGAAACATACACATCGATCTTGTCAGCCGAGAATAGCACCATACACATTTTCTCCTATGGCATTTGGGTTGGATCGTTGCTGCTTGAGTTGCTGAGTGCGTTAACGTTTCCGTGTAGTGCGCATTAATATTTTGATGCGTGCTCACGGCGGTACGTATTTTTCCTACATATAGTCATGCATATTCTGTATTTTCTACGCATTTTGATCCTTCTCAATTGCATTTCTTGAGGTTGGCATTGCTGTCGGTGATGAGTCTGCGATTGTGCTGCCACTTTTCGTGTTTGCTGGAGGTGTGGAAATTTTAAGGCGGTGAAGCAGTCGTCAACGGTGCCTCTTTTTACAGTGGCGTACTGCGAAAGTATACAGTTTTTTCGTCTGACAAGACGGGATCCGTTATTATCTACTGGGACAACTTGCACAACCAACAATCTATTTTCTGTTTTGTCAGCGATACAGCATGATTTAACCTCAGTTTCATAATCTGGTGAGTCATTATGCATACTCTTTCTAGTTCTCGTGGTTTGTTCTAATGGGTGGTCGTGTGTGCCCTATCTGTAACGTTCTGATTGACAGAACTAACCCAACGCTTCTTTGTCGCACGTGTAACATCATTTTCCATAGTGCCTGCTGTCCAGTCGAATGGTTTCTGTCTTCTTCCTCAATAGTCTGTCGTGATTGCACTCTTTAGGCAGTTTATAGAGAAGCACGTGGCTCGCACAGGGCCAATTTTGCTGCAACTGCTGATACTGTAGTGTTGGCTCCGCCTAAGACGCCTTCGCCGCCTTTATTATCTAATCAAGCGCACGCTAAGCGTCTGGACTCTCCTCTCTCTCCTTCTCGCGAGCCGTTTTCGAGGCGGCGTTGCGCGGGGGCGTCTCCTCCTAATTCTTCTCGTTCTGGTTCTTTGCCGTCTCCAGACGCTCGGGGCGTGGGCTCTCCTCGTTTTGGTGTTCTTGAGCCTTTTTCTAAACGTGCCGACGTATTGTCACTCAATTGCGCAACAATGGAGGGTGAGAAGGATGAAGTACTACCGCCTGAGTGGCTTCCTAAGTTTATCGAGTGCCAAAACTTAAAATTCGATCAACTCACGACTGCATTGGAGGGAGTTGTTGACTCGGCTGTTCAAAAGGCGATTGGAGAGCTCAGCATGGAGTTTAACAAGATGCGATTGCAGGCGGAAGCTAACCAGGCTGAGCTCAAGGCCAATCATGAGAAGCTTCAGTCTAACTTCGACAACTTAAGGAGCGAATTGTCTTTCATAAGAGATGAACAAGGAGCCATCAAGCAACTTGTTGATCAGCACGAGACTGACATTGCTGCAATGCGATCCGACCTGGTGAGGCACAACAGAGCTGACTACTCTGACGACTGCGAAATTTTGATTTCTGGTATTCCTCTTTCGGTCACTTGCTCGGATCGTGAGGTGTCTAAGGTCGTTTGTGAAGCGATTGGCGTGGATTACCAGCCAGCCCTCTTTGTAGGCTATCGCGAGTGGCTTCCGCCAGGACCTCCATCTGTGGATGCTTCTATGGAAGTGGATGGTGAATCTTCTGCCCAGGATGTCCCTTCCAACTCACGCTCGTTCGTATTTAAATATATATCGGGTAATCTTCGGGATGCAATTATGATTGCAGCAAGTAAGCTTCGTCACAAGACTGCACAGCAACTGTTCGGCTGTGGCAGTGATGAAAGGGTGTTTTTGAGAGCCCTATGGCCGAAGGACATTTATGACCTCCTGAGAAAGGCCCATAAGGTGTCTAGGGACAAGGGGATTCCGAAGCCGTCCGTTAGGAACTTGACAGTTTTTCTCAAAAAGTCAGCTAAATCTGCACCGATTCCGATCATGAGGGAGGCTGATTTAGATTCTTTTAGGTCCCTGAAAAAATCATGAGTCAACATTGGGTCACATCTTCATTTAACATCAGTTAATCAGTTCGATCACCCTTCTTCTTCTCTAATTGATCACAAGACTCGTATCTCTGGCAGCATATAGGTGGCTCATATTAATGTCAATAAGCCGAAGACTCACTTTTCTCTTGTTGAGGCTCGTTTCTCAGAGGAAAACTACGATATTCTTGCCATCTCTGAGTCTTTTTTGACTGATCTCGACAGCGATGATATTCTTGGTATTCAGGGCTACAATCTCTTCAGATTGGACAGAGTTGGTAAGGAGGGTGGCGGAGTCGCTACCTATGTACGAGAGGAATCCCTGGTCAGAGTAATTCACCATTCTGATCCTAACTTTGACAACTCGCCCGAATTTCTCCTGTTAAATGTTACGATTGGTTCAGAAGTTCTTCTTTTCGGTGTAGTTTACGCACGTCCCAAGGCGACCTATCCTCCTGATGTATTCGCCATTCTTAATGAAATTTCTCCTCGTTATAAGAATATCATTCTTACTGGTGACTTCAACATCAACCTGGCCGCTGACTATCATGCGTCCAGATTTCTTCGGTCAAACGTTGAGTTACTCTCTCTCTCTTCATTGTCCCTTCTGAGCCAACTCACCACGTTCTTTCTGACCGATTTATTTCGCACACTCTACTTGATCTTTTCATTGTTGGCTCTGCGGATTCAGTGGCTTCTTATACCAAAACTGACTTGCCCTTCATTGCCGGGTATGATCTGATTAAGTTGTGCTTTAGGTTTTAGCGGCTCACTTCCGTTCCTAAACGTTTTTGGTCTCGTAAGCTGGATACCTTAGATGTTGTTAGTTTGAATTCTAGTCTTAAGTCTTCTCTAGTTGATAAGGTTCAAGGGTCCCTCGATGACCCGACTGTCACTGTTGACGACATGGTTTTGCCTCCTCTCGTTGATTTGATTCATATACAGCCCTTAGACACTCTCTGCCACAATGTCATCCTTGACAAGGGTGTAGACAACTGCACCAAAGTCTTGGTCGACACTTTTGATGCTCACGCTCCTCTGAAACTAACTACAATACGGCCTCGTAACAAACCTTGGGTTTCTAACGATCTGCGTCTACTTATGCGTCAACGTGATCGTGCGTATAGATGGGCGGCCAGATCTGGTAAATTGGCGCACATTGAAAGGTACAGAACTTTGAGGAACTCTATCTCAAATAAGCTCGATACAGCTGAGTTTCTGTACATATCTGATCGCATTGAACGGGCGAATGATTCGAGAGCAAAATGGTCGACTCTTTACAAATTGGGTCTTGCTAGCAAGGCACTTCCCTCTCCTCTTCAATACTTCTCGGCATCGGCTCTTTTATCTCATTACTCTAGCATCTCTCGGTGTGGTCCACCTTTATCTTCATTGAATGTCAAAGATATTCTTAGTATTCCTTTGTCTGACTCGTTACCAGTCTTTGAGTTTCGCGAAGTGGGCACCGAGACGGTCAGCAGTCTCATTGCTGCGGCAAAATCTAGGTCTTCTGGTCCGGATGGTATCACGGTGCCAATGTTAAAGTTGGCCGCTCAATCCTTTGCTGAACCATTGGCCCAGTTAGTTAATGCTTCTTTAAGACTCTTAGCCTTTCCATCTAGTTGGAAGAAGGCCTACCTACTCCCATTGGCTAAGCTAAAGTCCATGGACAATCCGGGCCAAACTAGGCCGATTGCTAGGTTATGTGAGCCATCGAAGGTCCTAGAGAGGGTGGTTAATCGTCAGCTTCTCAACCACATCAATGCAAATAACTTGCTTAACGAGCATCAGGCGGGCTTTCGAGCGGGCCACAGCACACAGACAGCACTCCTCAATATCTTAGAGGACGCTCGCACGGCCATTGACAGGAGAATGGTAACAGCTCTTCTCTTGTTTGATTTTTCAAAAGCCTTCGATACGGTTCTTCATAGGCTAATTCTTCGCAAATTACGCCGTCTCAATTGCTCAGATAAGGTAATACTCTGGTTTGCTTCCTACCTTCAGGGCCATACACAGGCAATTGAGGATCCAGCGAATGGCATGGCAGGTGAATGGGCGTTCTTAAACACTGGTGTACCACAGGGTAGCGTGTTGGGCCCTTTGCTATTTTCTATCTTCATTGATAATCTCCCCGGTGTCCTACGTTTTTGCAGACACATGTTGTTTGCTGATGATTTGCAAATTTATCGCTCCTTCTTTCCCAATGATTTCTCTGACGAGTTAATAAATATCAATGCTGGCATCTCCGCTTTGACTCTCTGGGCAACTGCCAATGGCCTTACCATCAATGCAGCTAAAACTCAGGCTATTATCATTGGTAGTGAACAATATGTCTCTCGTCTCTCTCACCAAGATTCCTCCTCTTCTCTGATAGTTAAAGGCAAGTGCATACCATTTGCCACTAAGGTCAAGAGCCTTGGTGTCTGGATAAACCAGACCTTAAATTGGGAGAAACAAGTTTTGTCTATTGTTCGTAGGGTCCATGGTTCACTTCATTCGCTGAGATTCTACAAACGCTCTTTCTCTCGAGGCCTTAGGCAGAGGCTGGTTGAATCACTCATCTTCCCGATCTTTGACTATGCCTGTGTTGTCTATGACGACCTCTTTCAGTATCAGAACCTGAAACTTCATAGGGCCCTTAATGCATGTGTCAGGTTCGTTTTCGGTAACATCGAGGCCCAGGAAAGAGTGTCGCCATACAGGCTTGAGCTTGGTTGGCTGTCGGTCAAGAGAAGAAAAAGCTATTTTCTTCAATCCTTGGCTTTCTAAATAATCTCCTCAGGGTGTCCGTCCTACTTGGCTCGACGCTTTTCGAGAGTCAACCATGATACGGTTGTTAGGTCATCATCTCGTAGGCCCCCCAGAGTACTGATCTGTCCCACTGCTGGCACTAGTGCCCTTCAAGAATCTTTCACTAATCGGGCTACTAATCTACTTAATGAGGCTAATGTGGGCAGTGAAGCACCCTTGGTTTTCGATATGGGCTTAATCCCTCGATTTAAGAAGCACACCTTCGACCACCTAATGAACGCCGATCTTGGGAACTGGGAGATATCACGGTGACCTCCATCGTAGTTTTACTTCATTATGTTTTTTCTTTTTTGTTCTTTTATACTACACATTAATTATACTTGTTAATTTTGCTTTAGTTAATTACATTTTTATTTTTATTTATAGTTATTAATACATATGTATATGCTACATTGAGCCATACGGGGTTTAATCCCATGGCTAAATAAATATTTGTCTATGTCTATGTCTACTACATTATTTGCGATATAGTACTGATTTAACCTATCGTGATAAAGCTCCCAATCGTCTCCCGCTTTGAATTCTGGCAGTGAGCCGATGGTCGAATAAAAAACAACGTTCGTAGAACTCGATGCCATTGTTGAAGGTGCTGCGCCATTTTGGTTTTGTCCTCCGTCTCCTAAATTTGCGAGTCTATAAGCTGCGACTTGTCTTTCTAAATCGGCGGACAAAGTTCGAAGGTTATTTCTTTCAGATCGCAGCCTATCAATAACGCTCTGATCTTCTACTTGTCTAGCTTGAAGCATGGCTAATTGCTTTTGTAGCTCTTTTGCGCTCATGGCGGTTTCCCAGAACTTTTCCCGGTAAAAAACTAATTTTCAGAAGCGACGTTATTTTGTAATAAAACGATAGTTCATACAGTTAAATTTTCAGCACTATCACCAAAAAAGTTTTCCTCGTCGCCAATATAATATATCTAGCGGTAATTTATAATAAATGAGAGAGAAATGTTACAATATAAAAATGTAATTTATTAATCGTGCAGTGGTACAAGATACTTTTAATGTCTCGGCTACGATACGACTGACTGTACATGAAAATGCGTATCTTATATAAGCGCGCGTTCCGCGCATGCTCAGTATAACAATCTTAGTACACTACAAAATACAAGAAAAATAAAAAATGAAAAATATTCTAAAATCACAATTACGCTGAAAAAATCGGTTTCTAAAAGTCATCCTTTTTTGGCCGTTGAAAATAATTCTCATACGAATTTTAAAGCGAATTCATGAAGTAATTTATATAAAATAATAATAAAAAAATCACAATTTTTTTCAATTTTTAAAATGTTTCTAAAATTAAAACTACACTCAGAAAACCAATTTTTATTATTTTTTGCCTTCTTACCCATATAGAAATAATTTCTGTGAATAACTATTAATAACCGTGTATAAATGTTAAAAATGTGAATAACTGTTAATAACTATAATAAACTACCGCAATTGAGATATTAATAATAGTAAATAACAGTTGATAACAGTTAATAATTGTTACAAATAGATAATAATAATGATTGACTGTAAATAATAATAATTTACTGTTATTCATAGTTATTTACAAACATTCGTAATTTTTCACATTTATTTACATTTATTCACATTTATTCACATTTATTAACAGTTATTGACACTTTTTCACACTTTCAAAAATTTTCACACGTATAATCGTTTTTTTATATATATGTGAAAAATTTTGTAAATGTGAAAAACTGTTAATAACTGTTAATAAATGTGAAAAACTGTTAATAACTGTTAATAAATGTGAAAAACTGTAAATAATTTGTTTAATTAAAATTAGTTTTTGAAGAAAAACAAAGTTACTTTGTACTTGTTCATTTTTTGCAATTATTCATCTAATATTTAGAGTAAATTATATTTAAATGTACTTCATAAATATGGCTTAAGTTGTTTGAAGTTGCTGAAAAGCCTCTAAATTGATTATTTGCAGAAACAACTCTTAGCATAACCTTTAAGAGGCGGCCGTATAGCTCTGTCCTTGTCTAATCTAAATGTTCGTTACTATTAATAAATTAAATATTGTTGTACAAAAGTAAGGGTATAGCCCAATAGATTTCAAGACGAGCAAACGATCCTATTCTATGAAAAAATATAAAATTTTGATAAGTTTTCGAGTGAGGTCTGAAACGGAATAACAGTTATCTAATTCCATTGTTTTTCTGTTTCAGACCTCACTCGAAAACTAATGAAAATTTTATATTTTTTCATAGAATAGGATCGTTTGCTCGTCCTGGAATCTATTGGGCTATACCCTTACTTTTGTATAACAATATTTAATTTATTAATAATAACGAAAACTTAGATTAGACAAGGACAGAGCTATACGTCCTCCTCTTAAGAATTATTTCATATTTCTTTAAGAAAAATGAATCATGCTTGATAATATATATTTTAAACTGTCATAACTCCTTATTGATGGCTCCAGCCACCAAGATCCAAGATTTATTTTAATGTTCATGTTAAAAATTGAAGATAAGAAGCCTTTGAAAAGAAATTTCTAGACTGTCGAACAATAAGTAATTTCAATTACCATATAATGCATATAAGAAACAATCAGAAAACTTTAAAATTTAGGTATGTAAAAAATTATACTAACTCTTCACCTTATTTAAAACAAAAAGTTTCCAAAAAATTTTGAAAATTTTGAAAATTTTATGGATTTATTGCTCTTGATCCTTTGAATCTAGATCCTTTACAATTTTTTTACATATTTTGGATAACAAAAAGAATATATTCTCAGAGTTTCCGCGATTTTGCTCATACAAATTCATATAAAATCTTAACTTTAAAGAATATTCTGTTTAAAAAAATTTTCAAAGTTAAACAGTTAATTGTTAATATTCAATTTTTAAAATTAGTTGTACATAAAAGTGCAAATGTATTGTTATTATTAATGTATTAATTACGTGATAATAGAATATATATTATTAATATCAAAAATTTTAATATTGTAATTGTATAAGAAGTTTAATAAAATTTTTAAAATATGCATAATGACATTATTTACTTATTTATAAAAAAATATAAATCATTAATTTTCAAAAATCATTTTTATAGTTTCTCATACGGCTTACAACAATATAAACTTATCTACGTAACTCGGGAGCACGGAGGATTCTGAATCCAGATTTGACTAAAGTGCTTTTCGCTTGAGCAGCAGCCAACTACTGCTACTCAAGCGATGAACACTTTAGTTTCGCCTGTATTCATTCTTCATACTCTCAAGTTACGTATATAACTATTATGTTATAGTATGTCGTATTCGTTAGAATACCCATGGAGCTAGCTAAATAGGTATTGAAGTGTCATACCGCCCTGCTCGTAGCTAGAGTATACTCAATTTTACAATACTCCATAGTATGGAATATTATTGCATATGCCACACTATATTGAAGTGTGTTGGCAAATATTTTACAGTCTTGTTAAACAACGTTCAGAGCGAGACTCTAAAATATGTTTTTGGAAGGGTAGTCGAGTCAGCACGCTGTCCAAGCAGGCAAACCTTCTCCGCTCTACTATAGTTAGACAAAGACAGATAAAGAAGAGCGCCAGCCACAATGCTATAATTAAGATAAAGACAGTTCTTTACTCATGAATTCATCAAATAAATAGTCTAAAAATTCATATTTTATAGTAGTGTTTTTTATTTGTATTTAATCTTTTTATAGCCCACGACCTACGATAACATAAAATCATCGACCTAACTTGGGCTAACGAAGGATACATATGACCTCGACTAATGTTTTATAGCTTGAACGGCATTTAGTCTCGGGCTGAAGCCCTCGACCGACTACTGCACAAGCCGAAAACATTAGTTTCACTCATATAAATCCTCCGTACGCCTAAGTTAAGTATATAAATAATATATATATATATATATATATATATATATATATATATATATATATACACACAATTATTCAGAAAAGTTTGTGGTAAAATTAGAATATAAATTATAATTATTTTTAGTTAATAATAGTAAATATTACTATTATTTATAATTATTTAAAGTTATTTAAAGATATTTGCAGTATTTATATTTTCAAAATCTTTAATTAATAAGTAAACAATTATCATTTGTTTCTCTATTCTAATACTTTTTTATTGATCTTTACAGTCATTAACATTTTCTTACAATAATCATTCATAGTATTTTTTTGATTTTATAAAATAATTATTATACAACCTGATAAAATATTTTAATATAAAATATTTTAATATATATATATATATATATATATAAAATTTTTTCTGAACAAATTTTTATCATCACAATTTATGTTTATAATTCCCAATAATATGTGATTATTAAATTAATTCATATTTTAATTTTTTTAATTGTGCCACTTATTTCCTGAGATGCACAAAATAAAAACTTTTATGTAAAAGTGGACGACCGCGCACGCTGCTATAGAATCAAAAATTCGTATAAACAAACATACGCCAACGCCGTCACGTAACGTGCTTGCCCTAGTAGAAATCAGTTTTGCTAATAACTCCAAGCAACTGCTAATAACTGTTATAAATAGTTTGGTTTCAGACATAAGTAGCGATGATTTGCAGTTAATAGTAGTTATTTGCAGTTATTAACGGTTATTAACATTTATAAGCACAACAATTTTGTACAATACAATTTTTAAATATTAAGATAATAGTATCAGTTATTTACCGTTATTTGCGGATTATTGCAGTTATTTGCAATTATTTTCTGATTTTTGTAGTGACTTGCAGAAACTTGCAGTTATTTATAGTTAATAATAGTTATTCATAAAAGTTTATTGTCTTGGAAATTTTTTCCTATATATAAAAAATTTAAACATTTTTTAAAAAGCGTATAATTGTTAATAACTTCAAATAATTGCAAGAAATTGCAAATAACTGTAAATAAATGCAAATAACTGCTAATAACTGTTATAAGTACTTCTATTTTGAATTATAAATTAATAAAATAGCAAATAACTGCTTATGAATGCTAATAATTGCTAATAACTGCTATAAACTGATGATAACTGCTATTAACTGCTAATAACCGCTACTTCTGTCTCAAACCAAACTATTTATAACAGTTATTAGCAGATTTAGGAGGTTATTTGCAGTTTACTCCTAGAGAGTCGAGGAGAGGACTGAAACACTGTGGTACATGCGAAGTTCTCACCCTAGTACATGATCACAGCAGAGAGGTTGGATAGGCTCTCCTTTGAACCTGCCGGCAACGGCTTTTATGAGCCACGAGGCTCGCTATTATCGTTGCGGGAGCAACGCCGTCTAGCGATTAAGCTGAGGCACTAGACTTTTCGCGAGATACTCAAAATTGTATCGTCGCAATCTATATGTATATATATATATTGGACCTTACAAAAATAAAATTTCAATACTAAAACTAATTATACAATATATAGAATAAAAAATTTAAATTGAATAAGTTTTTGAAATTCTGATATACAGGAAGTCTCATTTTAAAGAATACACCTGAATATTCTCGATAGTTGGTGTTGTATAAAAAAATTGTTCAAGCGAAAGTTATTCGGGATAATGAGGGTTCTCTTTCTATAGAATCAGTTTTGACCTTGAGATTTATTTTCAAGGTCATTTGGAGGTCAAAGTGATTTTTTGAATTTTAACCCCCATTTTCGATCCCCGATTCGAAAAAAGCGAGAAATTCTACGTTCAGATAAGGTATTATGTGTGGGGCGCGGTTGACCTCTCCAAGGTCATGTAGGGGTTAAATTTATTATTTTCTTCATCTATGCACACGAATCATAGGGCGAGGGTAAGGTTGATAATAATAATAATAATAATAATAATAATAATAATAATAATAATAATAATAATAATAATAACAATAATAATAATAATAATAATAACAATAATGATAAGTAGGGGTTAAATTTATTATTTTCTTCATCTATGCACACGAATCATAGGGCAAGGGTAAGGTTGATAATAATAATAATAATAATAATAATAATAATAATAATAATAATAATAATAATAATAATAATAATAATAATAATAATAATAATAATAATAATAATAATAATAATAATAATAATAATAATAATAATAATAATAATAATAATAATAATAATAATAATAATAACAATAATAATAATAATAACAATAATAATAATGATAATAATAACAATCATAATAATAATAATAATGATGATGATGATGATGATGATGATGATGATGATGATGATGATGATGATGATGATGATGATGATGATGATGATGATGATGATGATGATGATGATGATGATGATGATGATGATGATGATGATGATGATGATGATGATGATGATGATGATGATGATGATGATGATGATGATGATGATGATGATGATGATGATGATGATGATGATGATGATGATGATGATGATGATGATGATGATGATGATGATGATGATGATGATGATGATGATGATGATGATGATGATGATGATGATGATGATGATGATGATGATGATGATGATGATGATGATGATGATGATGATGATGATGATGATGATGATGATGATGATGATGATGATGATGATGATGATGATGATGATGATGATGATGATGATGATGATGATGATGATGATGATGATGATGATGATGATGATGATGATGATGATGATGATGATGATGATGATGATGATGATGATGATGATGATGATGATGATGATGATGATGATGATGATGATGATGATGATGATGATGATGATGATGATGATGATGATGATGATGATGATGATGATGATGATGATGATGATGATGATGATGATGATGATGATGATGATGATGATGATGATGATGATGATGATGATGATGATGATGATGATGATGATGATGATGATGATGATGATGATGATGATGATGATGATGATGATGATGATGATGATGATGATGATGATGATGATGATGATGATGATGATGATGATGATGATGATGATGATGATGATGATGATGATGATGATGATGATGATGATGATGATGATGATGATGATGATGATGATGATGATGATGATGATGATGATGATGATGATGATGATGATGAATGATGATGATGATGATGATGATGATGATGATGATGATGATGATGATGATGATGATGATGATGATGATGATGATGATGATGATGATGATGATGATGATGATGATGATGATGATGATGATGATGATGATGATGATGATGATGATGATGATGATGATGATGATGATGATGATGATGATGATGATGATGATGATGATGATGATGATGATGATGATGATGATGATGATGATGATGATGATGATGATGATGATGATGATGATGATGATGATGATGATGATGATGATGATGATGATGATGATGATGATGATGATGATGATGATGATGATGATGATGATGATGATGATGATGATGATGATGATGATGATGATGATGATGATGATGATGATGATGATGATGATGATGATGATGATGATGATGATGATGATGATGATGATGATGATGATGATGATGATGATGATGATGATGATGATGATGATGATGATGATGATGATGATGATGATGATGATGATGATGATGATGATGATGATGATGATGATGATGATGATGATGATGATGATGATGATGATGATGATGATGATGATGATGATGATGATGATGATGATGATGATGATGATGATGATGATGATGATGATGATGATGATGATGATGATGATGATGATGATGATGATGATGATGATGATGATGATGATGATGATGATGATGATGATGATGATGATGATGATGATGATGATGATGATGATGATGATGATGATGATGATGATGATGATGATGATGATGATGATGATGATGATGATGATGATGATGATGATGATGATGATGATGATGATGATGATGATGATGATGATGATGATGATGATGATGATGATGATGATGATGATGATGATGATGATGATGATGATGATGATGATGATGATGATGATGATGATGATGATGATGATGATGATGATGATGATGATGATGATGATGATGATGATGATGATGATGATGATGATGATGATGATGATGATGATGATGATGATGATGATGATGATGATGATGATGATGATGATGATGATGATGATGATGATGATGATGATGATGATGATGATGATGATGATGATGATGATGATGATGATGATGATGATGATGATGATGATGATGATGATGATGATGATGATGATGATGATGATGATGATGATGATGATGATGATGATGATGATGATGATGATGATGATGATGATGATGATGATGATGATGATGATGATGATGATGATGATGATGATGATGATGATGATGATGATGATGATGATGATGATGATGATGATGATGATGATGATGATGATGATGATGATGATGATGATGATGATGATGATGATGATGATGATGATGATGATGATGATGATGATGATGATGATGATGATGATGATGATGATGATGATGATGATGATGATGATGATGATGATGATGATGATGATGATGATGATGATGATGATGATGATGATGATGATGATGATGATGATGATGATGATGATGATGATGATGATGATGATGATGATGATGATGATGATGATGATGATGATGATGATGATGATGATGATGATGATGATGATGATGATGATGATGATGATGATGATGATGATGATGATGATGATGATGATGATGATGATGATGATGATGATGATGATGATGATGATGATGATGATGATGATGATGATGATGATGATGATGATGATGATGATGATGATGATGATGATGATGATGATGATGATGATGATGATGATGATGATGATGATGATGATGATGATGATGATGATGATGATGATGATGATGATGATGATGATGATGATGATGATGATGATGATGATGATGATGATGATGATGATGATGATGATGATGATGATGATGAGGAGGCTTCCAGTAAGCTTTCACTGAAATATTCTATGAAACGTTCACGGAAGCTTCCGGTAAACTTCTGCTGAAATATTTCATGAACGTCTTGCGGAAGAGTCCTGATCGAGGACATATCCATCTTCCGAGAACTTTTCACTGGAATCTTCCTGGAAGCTTCCAATATTTTTTCTGCAGTGAATTAAATCTTCCACGTTTTCTTCTAGGAAGCTTCCGGTAATATTTCACTAAAATACTCAACAAAAAACTTACCGAAGCTTCCTGGAAGCTTCCACTGAAATATTTCAGGAATGATGTACGGAAGCTTCGAGTAAGTTTCCACTCAAATATTTCATGAAAGATTCACAGAGGCTTCCAGTAAGTTTTAACTGAAATGTTTCATGAATAATTCACGGGAGCTGTCGGTAAGATAAAATTGAAATATTCCATGAATAATTTACGGAAGCTTCCAGTAAGCTTCCGCTAAAATATTCCATGAAGGACTTACGGAGGCTTTCAGTGAGCTTCTACTGAAATATTCCATGAAAGACTTACGGAAGACTAATGATCGAGGACATATCCATCTGTTTTTAAAAAGTTTCCACTGGAAACTTCCTAAAAACTTCCAATTTTTCTTTTACATTTTCCGGGAAGCTTACATGCTGTGTGGGAATGTATTTGTTCTTTCCATGTAGATATACTAATTAATGTTTTTTTGTATCTTGTATCTTGTATCTTTTTGAATGTAATGGCCCTATCGCGTTTATGCAAGTTTTGTTTGTCGATATTTGTGCGTGCAAGGAATTATCATTCGCGGAGTGTTGGGAATTAATATTAGTGCGCGATAATGAATTATGAATTCGACAATTTTTTAACGTACTTCACGCCTGATGTGGTGAAAAGTCGTATATGCACCTCGAGAGTGCAGTAAGCAAAGCAGGCCCTGTGTGCATGACTGTGTCAACTAACACATCGGGCATATTTTGCTTACTGTACTCTCTCGGTGAATAATATACTATTAAATATATAATTAACGTTTTAATAGTTTATGTAAAATATTATATAAATTTTATAAGTATAAATCATTCAAAGTAAAATATAATGTAACTTTAATAACAAATTCAACATTATAGAATAATTGTAATTTTCAATTGTCAGATTCAATACAAATTTCTAGAGTGCAATTGAAGAATAATATTTATTTTTCTCTTTCTATTGGCATTACAACTCACATCTTCTGCTAACTAAAAATACATTTGTTCCCTACTGAAAAATATATATGAGATCTCATGTGAGATCTTATTTATATTTTACATTTTCAACCCCACTAAAAAATATAAATGAGATCTCATATGAGTTCTCGTGCCAAAATCTCATATGAGATCGCATGTGAGATCTCATATGAGATCTCACATATATTTTTCAGTAGGGTTTATATCTATATATATTAGTTATATATGTCCTTTGGCCGTATTCAGGTGGAATATGAATCGAGGACAATGTTTGTCGCTTGAGCTGAAATTGCCGAAGGCGTGCGAAGTGCGCTCGAGGTAGATTTCTGCTCAAGCAGCAAACATTGTTCGAGATTCAGATTCCACCTGAATAAACGGTCAAAGGACATAGATGATTTGATGTCTGAAGTAGGCCGTATGAGGAACTATAACTTATTAGTTGAAAATATTAATGTTTTTTCCAATAATTTTAAAACTAAATTTGAATTCTATTGATTTTTTCTTTTGTTTCTTAGATTGACATTTTGTAATGAGTATAGCTGCTGTCGAAGCGCAAGTCATTTTTTTTCACTAACCTACGTTCAATGTGATTGCTCTTTGACATATTGAACGAAACATAGTAAGATCGGTGATGCCATATTGATTTCTCCTGAGACATTATTCAGTCTCAATATGTCTCAGGAGGACATGTAAAGCTTGTAAAGAGTCGAGGAGCACGTTTGAGACATATGCGATGCCAATACAAATTTAGCATGCTCTTTACATACTGACACGAATACGGTCTACGAGGACATAAAAATATATATATATATATATATATATATATATATATATATATATATATATATATATATATATATATATATATATATATATGTAAACAACACGGCCGTTTGATGTAGGAAAAATATGCAGAAATCTATGGAGAATATTTAGTTTTAGTTGATTATTTTACTAATTAAAAATCCGATTGATAAAAATCCGATTCTACAATTAACAAATGTGCATATTTTAGTCATTAACGATTGAAAATAATAAGTTGAATAATCAATCAAAACTCAATTATATCTATAAGCCTTCCTACACTGAATAGCTATTTTTTAGCTAGCAGAAGGCGTGAGTTGTAATGCCAATACACAAGTCATATACACAGATCTCGTAACTTTGTTGATAGAAATAGTTCACTCAGGCTCAAATTTATAGAGGTGATTTGAGTAATGAGTGCAACTTGAAGTATCATCTATCTTTGTCTCTCTCATAATAAAAAAAAAGACAGATGATACTTTAAGGCATACTCAATACTCAAGTCACGTATATGAATCCGAGCCTTAATGTGACACGATCTGTTGAAAAATGTAGCCATTACAAACGCTACAATCAAAAAACGTTTCAACTATATTTAGCATATAATGAGAAAAAAATTTGAATAAATGTAGATCATGATAAAAATCAACTTGTAACAAGTCAGTATCAGTTACTAATTAGCCAATATCAATTACTAATTAACTATGAAATTTTTTATAGATATCAAATGGTAAAGAATTTTTTATCGATTATTCATCTTAATCTGAATTCCTTATCCAATCAATAATTTTGATTATCCAATCAAACATTGATTACTTTGAAATGTAATACGTATACATTGTGATAGATTTGCTAACATGTTTTCATAAATAGTGGTCCTTCATCAAATACTATATTAAAATTAGTACTTAAACTTGCGAGTATTAAAACATTATTATACAATCTGTTGTTTTTGCAAATTTTTTCAATTAAAAATTAAATAATCTTCTTTATAAATATCACAAAAAAACCGAGTGGCGTTAGGAGCGAAATAAGTTGAGCTAGTATGTTATAATAAATAAACATTTCTAAATTTATAAGATTAAGTCAATTTATACATAGTCATGCAGACTCTTAAGTCATATTTAATTAAATACGCTTATAGATGTTTATATATGGCAGTCATATATAATTTTATGTCCTCGTAGGTCATATTCGTTTCAGTATGCGGAGAGCGTGCTAAATTTGTATTAACATCGCATACGTCTCAGACGCACTCCTCGATTCTTAAGAGGCAGCCGTATAGCTCTGTCCTTATCTAATCTAAATTCTCGTAATGATTAAGAAATTAAATTTTTTTATACAAAAGTAAGGACGTAGCCCAATAGGTTTAAAGACGAGAAAACAATCCTGTTCTATGAAAAAACATATAATTTTTATTAAGTTTTCGAGTGCGGTCAGAAACGAAAAAACAATTGAACTTGATAACGGTTCTTCCGTTTCAGACCTCACTGGAAAACTAATAAAAATTTTATATTTTTTCATAGAATGGGATCGTTTGCTCGTCCTGAAATCTATTGGGCTATACCCTTACTTTTGTATAACAATATTTAATTTATTAATAATGACAAAAATTTAGATTCGACAAGGACAGAGCTATACGGCCTCCTCTTAACAAGATTTATATGTCTCAGGAAAAATCAATATGGCATCACCGATCCTACTATGTTTCGTTCAACATGTCAAAGAGCAATCATGTTAAACGTAGGTTAGTGAAAAAAAAATGACTCGTGTTTTGACAGCAGCTATACTTATTACAAAATGTCAATCTAAGAAACAAAAAAAAACAATAGAACCCCTAGTGGAAATCGGTTTTGCTAATAACTGTTATTAATTAAAAATAATTGCTAATAACTGCAAATAACTTCTAAAAGCTGCTAATAACTGTTATAAATAGTTTAGTTTGAAACAGAAGTAGTGGTTATTTGCAGGTAGTAGCAGTTATCATCAGTTATTAGCAGTTATTTGCATTTATTTACAGTTATTTGCAATTTCTTGCAATTATTTACAGTTATTAACAATTATACGCTTTTTAAAAAATTTTTTAATTTTTTATATATAGGAAAAAATTTCCAAGACAATAAATTTTTATGAATAACTATTATTAACTATAAATAACTGCAAATTTCTGCGAACAACTACAAAAATCAGAAAATGATTGAAAATAACTGCAAGAATTCGCCAATAACGGTAAATAACCACAAAAATAAAAAAATAATTGCAAATAACTGTTACTATTATCTTAATTTTTAAAAATTGTATTGTACAAAATTGTTGTGCTTATAAATGTTAATAACTGTTAATAACTGCAAATAACTGCTATTAACTGCAAATAACAGCTACTTCTGTCTCAAACCAAACTATTTATAACAGTTATTAGCAGTTGCTTGCAGTTATTAGCAAAACTGATTTCCATTAGGAACTAAAATTAAATTTGAAAAGTAATGAAAAAAATATTAATTTTTTCTACTAATAAGTTATAGTTCCTCATACGGTCTACTTCGGACATAAAATCATCTATTTCCTTTGGCCGTTTATTCAGGGAAAGTCTGAATCTCGAACAATGTTTACCGCTTGAGCAGAAATCTACCTCGGGTGCACTTCACGCGTCCTCGGAAACTTTAGCTCAAACGACAAACATAGTTCTCGATTCATATTTCACCTGAATACGGCCAAAGGACATATATAACTAATATATTAATATATAAAAATTATTTTTCGACAGAATTCTCTCTGAAAATATTCAAATTTACGAATGAAACTGAATAAAAGTTTAGTAAAGTACAAAATCAGCTTTGATAATTTAAATACTATAAAAATTAGTAAACTCTAAGTTCATAAGAGATAAACAAGCATTATTATGTGAAACTCACAGTGAATATTAGAAGCGTGTAGTAAGTTGTAGTGTTGGAGTGGTGTGGACGTGCTAAAGGGAACCTGCAAAATAACTTGAGGGAGTCGGGGATAATTTTGGGTTCCTTTTTCATAACTAGTACCGGTTGATGTACCAATAGTTTGTGAACAAAGAGTTGTGGTGAAGTGGCCACTAGGAGCCTGCCCAAGTTGAGGTTCACTTAGGCAGGTCTCCGTAACAGAATGATCCTGACTATCATCATCAACATCATTATTATTCACATTATCGTCATTGTCATCCGTAGCAGTAATACTTAAACCAATTGGAGAATTAATGTCTATACCCGATTGAGCTTTGTTGTATGCTGCTATCGTTGTTGCTATCGACGTTGTCGTTAATGTTGTTGCGGTTCCTGGTGTTGTACAGCTACTCGTTGTTGTTAAATTGTTTGGATCAGGTTTTGTGTCAACAACTACTTGAGCGGATTCGGTTCCTGTCGTTCCTTGATTTGCTACAATAAAAGCTGAATTCTCTTCCTTTGTTATACTCATGTAGTAACAAGTATCTGTTTTTTTCATTATGTGCCTAGGACCTGTAAATAAAATTCATCCTTATATGTATATACTATATTAACCATTGATATAAAACTAAGCATAAAATCAAATAGTATACTTAATCGCATAAAATCAAATAGTATACTTAATCGCATAAAATCAAATAGTATACTTATTCACATCAAACATAATAGATCAATAATTAATTTATCAATATGATTAAAAGCATGCCAAACACTCAAATGAGAAATTTTAATTTATGTGCAGTTTACATCATTCCCTCTGAAAAACTCTTTCTAATTGATAATTAATAAATTTTTAATAAATTTAACAAGCTTTAAACGTTGAAATGATTTATATACTGTTTGTAACTCACAAAGAGATTGCATAACATTTGCGTCTTGAATTTTCTTTAAAATTTGAGATATTTTCTCTTAAATAAAGTTATGAAAATGAGATAAGCCGCGTTCGTTTCGTGCAATTTCCGATTTTTTTATAAATTGCGAATACTTTTGTCTTAGTTTTAAAGTCCCCGTGAAAAAATTATTATCATATAATCATATAAGATTATATATAAAGCGTTAGGTCGCAGAACCTGCCAAGTCCAAAAAAATCAAATACTAATTTAACATATGAACTATAAACTATTTACTGTCCTCTTTAAGTTTAACAAGCTCCATTTTATTTTCTTTATTTTAAAAATTTTAGCCTTACAAAAACATGGGAAAAAAAAATTATTTTTAATTTGTATTTTGACTTTGAAATTAGAATCCTTACTAAAAGATACAACTTTTTTCTCTCTGAAGTTTTCTTTTTCTAAAGCATCCTTTTTGATGTATCGGCTGTTGAAAAAAATAAATTTTTTTCACGTCAATGAGTATAACTCTTTTAAAAATAGACGTACGATAGCTTTTAACTTCTCATTTTTTAGTAGAGTATTATATCTTACAGCTCTTTTTTGAATTTTCAATCTCCGACAATTTTTGACAAAATGGCACTAATAGTAAAATAGACAAAAAAAATTTTCTTAAATAGTTTTATTTTTTATGTTTAAAAAATAAAAGTTTTAATTTTCTACTTTAATTTTTAATTTTTTTCAGTCATAGCTATATGTAGAAACAAGAAAAATAAGAAAAAACAATAAAAAATACGGTTTTTTGCGATTCGGCAAGGTTAAATCTCTATTCCAACAAGGTATTCCAGCTGCTTTTTCAATTTTTAGTATAAAGACATCGATCTAAGGGTTGGGAGCGATGATCAGTAAGCTTTGGGAAATAACGACCTGTCTAATATATATATAAATATCTATATATATATATATATATATATATATATTAGTTATATATGTCCTTTGGCCGTATTCAGGTGGAATATGAATCGAGAACAATGTTTGTCGCTTGAGCTGAAATTTCCGAGGGTGCGCGAAGCACGCGCGAGGTGGATTTCTGCTCAAGCGGCAAACGTTGCTCGAGATTCAGATTCCACCTGAATAAACGGCCAAAAGACAGATGAATTTATGTCTGAAGTAGGCCGTATGAGGAACTATAACTTATTAGTTAAAAATGTTAATCTTTTTTTCAATACTTTTAAAATTAAATTTTAGTTCTATTGATTTTTTCTATCGTTACTTAGATTGACATTTTGTAATGAGTATAGCTGCTGTCGAAGCGCGAGTCATTTTTTTTCACTAACCTACGTTTAATATGATTGCTCTTTGACATATTTAACGAAACATAGTAGGATCGGTGATGCCATATTGATTTTTCCTCGGACATATCGAGTCTCAATATGTCTCAGGAGGATACATAAATCTTGCAAAGAGTCGAGGAGCGCTTCTGAGACATATGCAATGCAAATACAAATTTAGCAAGCTCTTTACATTCTGACACGAATACGGCCTACAAGAACATATATATATATATATATATATATATATATATACACATATATTTATGTCGCAGTATGCTGTATTCGGTGGAATACCTATAGATCATGCTAAATTTGTATAGGCATTGCATACGTTCATGCTAATATCTCGACGATATTCTCTTTGTCAATACTCCCTCAGGGAGTATTGACAGATCGATATATCACTTAGCGTGTCCGTATATGACGCAAGTGACATCGATTCGTAGGTTAGTGAAAACAAAAGAATGTCGTTAGATATGTCAATGCTCATACAAATTCATATAAAATCTTAACTTTAAAGAATGTTTTGTTCAAACAGATTTTCAAAGTTAAACAGTTAATAAGTAAAAAGTAAGTAAATAATGGTATTATTTACTTATTTTTAATAAAATATATATAATTTATTTTAAAAAATCATTTTTAATGTTCCTTATACGGCCTACAACGACATAAACTTATCTACGTAACTTGGGAGTACGAAGGATTCGGAATCCAGGCTTCACTAAAGTACTTGTCGCTTGAGCAACTATCAACTACTGCTACTCAAGCGATAAACACTTTAGTTTCATTTATTCATTTTCCACACTCCCAAGTTACATATATAACTAATATATATATATATATATATATATATATATATATATATATATATATATATATTAAAAAAGGAGTACCACTCTGCTCGCGCTACTCGCCAACCCTCTGTCATCATATTTCACATACATCTTACTAATCATAAGTCGTATTATATTATTTTAAATAATATTTTTTTCTATATATAACAAAAAAAATTATTAGTTCCCTTTTCTAATTTTTAAAATTATTTTATTATAAATATTTTCTACATATATATGTTAAACATTGCTTATATGTTATACATTAACTAAAAATATTATGTTATATATTTCTTATATCTTATACTTAATTTTATTTTTAGAAATGTAATTTTACATTTAATTCTTTATCAATACAAAAGACAAGACATAGAGTCTTGAGTAACGACTTTCCACACTACCATACATTTTAAGCTGTAATTAATATTATGATAAATTGTATTTATGTATTCAATTTATTTTCATAAATTTACTCGATTTTTAAATATAATTTTTAATTAAACTATTGCATTTTAATTGTGTGAAATTTGGAGGTACCGTTAAGGCGCGTTAGATTTTTTGATTAGTGGAAACCCTCGCCAAGAGCCTTAAAATCACTTTGTTCTATAGATCATATGACATCATGTTATATATTTATAATATAATTCATTTTATGTATTGTATATAAATAAAAATATTGATATTGTATAAAATATAAATGAAAAGATGACTTATTATTAATTAAATAATATTAATGAGTAAATTTATGCTAAATTTAAAATCATAAAAAAATTTTTAAATAATTACTTTTGATAAAAATTTTGTTAATATTATATTTGATATATCATGATGTTTACTTATGTTTTAAGATTTATTGGATTATTTTGGTATAATTCCTTTTTAATATTTTTTTGACTTATTTTTACATTTTGTACTATATATGAAAAATTTTTTACTAAAATTTAGAAATCTTTTTACTTTAATATTTAAAAATAAGTGACGTAATAATTATTAATATTTATAAGATCATTAAATTATTACATTATTCTAAATTATTAAAAATTATTTTAATTTGTATATATATGAAATAAAATAATTGAGAAATATTAGACTTACTTATTACAATACTTCCCATATGGAAATAATTTCTGTAAATAACTATTAATAGCTGTGTAAAAATGTGAAAAATGTGAATAACTGTTAATAACTATAATAAACTACCGCAATTAAGACATTAATGACAGTAAATAACAGTTGATAACAGTTAATAATTGTTACGAATAGATAATAATAATGATTAACTGTAAATAATAATAATTTACTGTTATTTATAGTTATATACAAATATTTATAATTTTTCACATTTATTCATATTTATTAACAGTTATTAACACTTTTTCACACTTTCAAAAATTTTCACACGTACAATCGTTTTTTTTATATATACGCGAAAAATTTTGTAAATGTGAAAAACTGTTAATAACTGTTAATAAATGTGAAAAACTGTAAATATCTGTAAGAAAGTGTTAATAACTATAATTCACTCTAACTAATTGCGAATAAATATAAGTAATTATAAATAAGTATAAATAATAATAAATTATTCACCAATTCTAAAATTTTGGAAAATGTGAGTAACTGTTAATAAATGTGTATAAATGTGTATAAATGTGAATAACTATAAATAATTATTAATAATCATGACTTTCAGTTAATAATTGTTATTTAGCGTTCATAACTATTATTAAGTATTATTAATTGTTATTAACTGTTTTTTACTGTTATTAATTCTTATTAATGTCTCAATTGCGGTAGTTTATTACAATTATTAATAGTTATTCACAATTTCTCACAAAATTATTTTCATATGGGTTACATTAATAAATTTTTAATCTTTTATATTTTCTCAATAATATTAGGTAATCTTAATAAATATATCCACAATAAATTTGATGATTTTGATTAATATAATATTCTGCTATAGGCTCACGTATTCGGATTTTAAATTCTGTAATTTTATTAACGTGAAATTTATAATATTCTGGCCCTATTGAAAATAAAGACGTCATTGGACGTGTTCGGATTTGGAACAAAAAAAGACGTCTTTTAAAGACGTCTTTTGAAGACGTCTTTTGAAGAATTGTTTTTATAAATATTTTTATAAAAATATATACAAAAATGTTAAAAAAAAGTAGCTATTAAAATGTTTCAATAAAGAAAGTACCCTATTGAAAATAATGACGTCTTTAAAAGATGTCTTTAGACGTGTCTGGATTTGGAACAAAAAAAGATGTCTTTAAAAGACGTCTTTTTTATCAATATTTAAAAAATAATACCTACTAAAATGTTTCAAAAAAGAACGTACTTAAACTAAAGTGTATATACTTGAAGTACGTAATTGAAGTATGTATACTGATTCTCAACTGTGAATCAACACGCAAAATTATACCCTCATATACCTGCATCTCTGAAATTTGAATAAGGGATTGCAAAGTTAAGAAAAACGGCACCTCACAGTTAAAAATGTAACTACTGAAAAAATTATTCGAATCGACTATTAATTCTGTCTTTAAATGTTAGGTGGCGTTTTTCTTAATACGCAAACTCCTACGAAAATTTTAGTGACTCGGGTATATAAGGTTATAACATTTCCAGTTTGTTCGCTCAAGCTTTTCGGTCTGCAGAGAGCTGATACTTATTTTGTTTCTATATTCTTAAAGGAAGATACCCTATTAAAAATAATAACCTAATAAAATAATACTTTTTTGGAAAATTTTAGTAAGTACCTTTTTAAAAATTTTGATAAAAAAGACGTCTTGATTTAAAAGACGTCTTCAAAAGACGTCTTTTAAAGACGTCTTTTTTTGTTCCAAATCCAGACACGTCCAAAGACGTCTTTTGAAGACGTCTTTTAAAGACGTCTTTAAAAGACGTCATTATTTTCAATAGGGGGGACTTCATTCCAATTATTGTATTAAAGTTTTTCGTAATTCTCGCCAATGTATAAATTAATAATATTATCTAATCGAGAAATTTCTGTATCATCTGAAATATTATCATTAAGTCTTTTTAAATAATATTCTTATTCTTTTTTATAATTTAAATGGTCTTCAATTTGATTATTTAAATCTTTATCATTTGTTGATTAGTGGCATTATCTACTTCAACATGATTGCCTTCAATTGGATTCCATTCCATTATTATTTTTAGTGTTTTGTATATTATTCATGTATATATTTGAATTTTGTAACGAGGATAGCAAATTATACATATACTGTATGTCAGTATACTTCTGTCTCTCTCCTCGTTGTGAGTCGCACAGCCTATTGTAAGCTTTTATGCTTACTTTATGTGTATAAGAGTGAGACAGAGAGTGGATATTTCATCGTCTTGCGTGGCTGACGGTTAGCGAAGGCGCGTGCAAGATATGACGGGGAGACTCGAGCGGGATACGAGAGCGAACGCGTCGTGAAGCCGGTTGGCCGCCATGAATTCTTTTGCTGTGCGTGCTTGAGCATCCGTTAGTATTTTGTTGAATAGAAAATCGCCATCTTGTGAGGATTGCACTGTGATTATTGAATAGACAATAATCAGTATCTAGCTATTTGCTGCGTTCGACAAAATTCTTCTCGAGAACTTCACAAAGGACACGAGTGAGATAGAAAGCTGCACCGTGTGCATCCGGTGCTGCATCAAATAGACTTCGCGGGTGATCCATAGGTGAAGAGAAGCTCTGACCTAAACGTCGGCATAAAATGTAAGTCTGCAGACTTTATCGTGTCTTAGTTTTCTTTTTGTATTGCTTTTCGAACTTGCGGCGTAAGAGACTGTCGTCCGCGTCGACGCGTTGCGTTGTAGATGAGGTTAGGCCTTATTTGCTTTATTTACCAAGAATGTGTAATTATTAGTTATATATGTCCTTTGGCCGTATTCAGGTGGAATATGAATCGAGGACAATGTTTGTCGCTTGAGCTGAAATTGCCGAGGGCGCGCGAAGCGCGCCCGAGGTAGATTTCTGCTCAAGCGGCAAACATTGTTCGAGATTCAGATTCCACCTGAATAAACGGCCAAAGGACATAGATGATTTTATGTCCGAAGTAGGCCGTATGAGGAAATATAACTTATTAGTTGAAAATATTAATCTTTTTTTCAATACTTTTAAAATTAAATTTTAGTTCTATTGATTTTTTCTTTTGTTTCTTAGATTGACATTTTGTAATGAGTATAGCTGCTGTCGAAGCGCGAGTCATTTTTTTCACTAACCTACGTTCAATATGATTGCTCTTTGACATATTGAACGAAACATAGTAGGATCGGTGATGCCATATTGATTTCTCCTGAGACATATTGAGTCTCAATATGTCTCAGGAAGACATATAATTCTTGCAATAAGTCGAGGAGCGCGTCTGAGACATATGGGATGCCAATACAAATTTAGCATGCTCTTCACATACTGACACGAATACGGCCTTCGAGGACATAAACTTTTAATACGTCATTATTTATTTTATATATCTACTTTTCATTGTATTAAATTCTAATAAGTTGATTAAATGAAGTAAAGTAAAATCAAGGTTAAATTTAATTATTAAGTAGAGTATGATCTTATTTCCTTGCTAATTATATATCATCTTATTCCCGTGTCACAAATAAAATTGAATACATTCTTTCTTAATCAACGGTATTTAACAGAGTTCTCGGGTACACGCCGTGGGTTTCGTCGTACCAGACGTCCGGGAGGCAGAGCTTCAAAGTGAAGTTCTGCAATAGTATTAAATATTGTTTAACTGATTTTCTTTGTCAGAAATAGATAGACGAAGTAGATCGGCGGTATTGAATTAGACTGATCGACTATAAATCGAAAGTCAGTTATTTAACGGTAAGTGCACGTGTACTTAAAGAGAGTACACGTGAAACCCACAAATATATTTGATTTGTTTAGTTAAATATATTCCCCGTTACATGGCGCCCAACGAATCAATTCACATAAGTTGATAAAAGAGTGTATATCGTTGTTGCATGGCGTACATCCTACATGGCACCAACAAATTGACTCACGTAGGTTAAAGTTTAACGTGGTTTTTATGGTGCGCATGGTTACGTGGCGCGCAACGTAGTATTTAACGAGACGCAATAAAGGAATATAGGTGGCTTTCTGGTGGCGCGCATTGTTAAATGGCGTCCACTGTACAGTAAGAGTACATAAGAGAAATTTTTAGCAAGGCTTACCGTGATATGACGCTTGAGGCATTAAGCAGAATCGTCTAAGAGTAGTAAATTCACGTGTTAATTTTTTTTGAGGGAAAAGATAATTTTCTCAGGTTTTCCTTAAGAAAAATAAAAAGATAGTTTTGTTTAGGGAAAGCTAGCTATCAAAATATTGTATAAGGACGACGGTCTCGTAGTTGTAAGAAAGTTCGACAAGATAGACGAAAGTAAAAGGAGAAGTCTTGTCGAACATAGGGCGCACTTGTGAGCAACGGTAAAGTAGGCTACTCACAGGCTACACTGAAAAAAAAACCCGAAGCCAGCGCTGCGAAGTTAATCTGAGCGGTTGCATGCGAACAACATTCGAAGCAAGTGATTACAGAAAATCGTAATGTATGAATGCGTAACCATATCGCTGTAAATAATTACGACTTTCTGTGTAAACGATTATGCTAATCCGAGCAGAGCGCCACAACTGTGTTGCGAGCACGCTTGCTCCGACTCTCCGGCATCGCGCGTGCAGAAAGCCGAAACCAAGCACTGCGGCAGAGCTGCGAGCTTGCTTGCTCCGACTCTCCGACATCGCGCGTGCAGAAAGCCGAGACCAAGCACAGCGGCAGAGCTGCGAGCACGCTCTCTTTGACTCTGCGGCATTTCTCATGCAGAAAGCCGAGACCAAGGGTAACGACAGAGTTACAGGCTCGCTCACTTTGAATTTCTGAACATTGACGTACCAAAAGCGAGGCCAAGCACTCTAAACGTTAAAAATTTACATTTAAAAAAGCAAAATTTCTTTTTTTCTTTTTTTTGTAAGTTTTAACACTTTATGTGAAGTATAATTTATTTAAGTAAAATTCTATAATATTATAAAAATTAAATTTTATTTCATAAAATTTTATTTAAAATGTTTCTTAACTTAAAAATTGATGTGATATTTTACTTTTACCATTATTCGCCTGAGTATATTAATGTAATAATGTAAATTTATAATTTTGATTTATTTTAATACCTTATTTGTGCGATTATTAGTGCTTTTATACCTTTGAATTGATTTTAACTTTATTTTAATCTATCGTATTTTTATAAATTCGTATTTTTATAAAGCTGATGATGAATAAAATGAACTCGTCAAGCGTAACGATTTCAGTTTCTCTTATAGATGGTAAAGTTACAATTCCAATAATTATAAAATTAAACTTAGATAATTCAAAGTAATTTACAAAAAATTTGTCTAGATATTTATAAGTAGTCATTTATTAAGTTATTCTTTATAAACTATATGACTGTATTGTTACAAATTTCGTATACGAATGTAGTTCTCTTGGTATATGAGGGAAGATATGATATTTACAATTGATTTTTATGTCGTCTAATGGTATTATTATTATTATTATTATTATTATTATATATATATATATATATATATATATATATATATATATATATATATACACATGATATCTGATAAAATATTTATTACGTTTTCTTCAAAATTTAATACGTTTGGAGAAAAAATTATTATGAATGATTATAAAATGACTATTTTTCATACTTTTTTATGAATTAAGAAGTTTTCAGTTATTTCCCCGTTGTCACTAAAATTTAATTATTCTTTAAAAATAAAAAAAAATTATTTAAGTCGTTAAATAATAAAATAACTTGGGCAGTTATTGTGTATATTGAATAGTAATTTTTCACTAATCAAGTAAACTAAAAAATCTACATATTGTAATTTCTAAAAATTCAATTACATTCTAGATATTTCTAACAAAGATTTTTCTATTAAATTTTTATTTTGGTTTGATAGTCTTGAATAAAAAATTCATTAAATTATTAATTTTAAAAAAACTTTATACAATAAAAATATTTCTGTTAAGAAATTTAAGAAAGTTAAAATTTTTATGTTAACATTTTAACTTTGAAAATTACATTAAAAAAATTTGTGTTTCATTTGTAACACTTATGTGTGTTAAAATTACAAATTTTTTCCACTGTGTACTTTATTTTTTTAAATTTTCAATATAAAATATAGTGAATTTTTATTAGTTCTGAAGAGGGTAGTTAGATACGATCTAAAAACATTGGCTACATAATAAAAGTTTTTTTAGCAAAAACATTTTGGTTCGTTTTTGATCAATATGTTTACTTTTCAATTTAATAAATCTCATTTTACTTCGAAGCTACAAAAGAATTAATAAATGTACTTAGAACCGGTATATACTTTTTATATCGTTATAAACTTTAAGAAAGTATAAAATTACATTCATCCTTACTCAATTGAATAAATATTATATATAAAATATTATAACAAATATCATTTTCTTAAAAATACGTTAAATAATTAACAAATGCAATTTAATAAGCTATATATATATATATATATATATATATATATATATATATATATATATATATATATATAATATTTATAAAAGATAAAAGAAATAACGCTGCTACTTTTTTGAAATTATTGTATTTAAAATTGGAACTACGACCCAAAAATCAATAGTAAATATCTTCCCTCTAACGCCAAGCCAACTCCATTTGAATAAGAAACTCGCAACAATACAATAATATAGTTTATAAAGAATAAGTCAATAATGACTACTTATAAATACCTAAAGAATTTTTTTCAAATTACTTTGAACTTTCTGAGTTTCAATATGTCCTAATAAATCTATGAATATAAAAAAAAATAAGAAGGATTAAAATACAGTTAAGATCAATTCAAAGGTATAAAAGCACTAATAATCGCACAAATAAGGTATTAAAAATAAATCAAAATTATAAATTTACATTATTACATTAATATACTCAGGCGAATAATGGTAAAAGTAAAATATCACATCAATTTTTAAGTTAAGAAACATTTTAAATAAAATTTTATGAAATAAAATTTAATTTTTATAATATTATAGAATTTTACTTAAATAAATTATACTTCACATAAAGTGTTAAAACTTACAAAAAAAAGAAAAAAAGAAATTTTGCTTTTTTAAATGTAAATTTTTAACGTTTAGAGTGCTTGGCCTCGCTTTTGGTACGTCAATGTTCAGAAATTCAAAGTGAGCGAGCCTGTAACTCTGTCGTTACCCTTGGTCTCGGCTTTCTGCATGAGAAATGCCGCAGAGTCAAAGAGAGCGTGCTCGCAGCTCTGCCGCTGTGCTTGGTCTCGGCTTTCTGCACGCGCGATGTCGGAGAGTCGGAGCAAGCAAGCTCGCAGCTCTGCCGCAGTGCTTGGTTTCGGCTTTCTGCACGCGCGATGCCGGAGAGTCGGAGCAAGCGTGCTCGCAACACAGTTGTGGCGCTCTGCTCGGATTAGCGTAATCGTTTACACAGAAAGTCATAATTATTTACAGCGACATGGTTACGCATTCATACATTACGATTTTCTGTAATCACTCGCTTCGAATGTTGTTCACATGCAACCGCTCAGATTAACTTCGCAGCGCTGGCTTCGGGTTTTTTTTTCAGTGTACGATATAATTGTATAAGTCGGCCGTAAGCAGCAAAGAGGACAAAATTGGAATTTGTTTTTTTTAATTGTGATTTTGCCCTTGGTGTTGATTTTTTTGTTAATTCTATTTCTTTCTTGTTAAGAGAGGTACTTCTCATATAAGAGAAACATAAATTTTAAATCTGTTCTTGGTTTAGTTAAAATTATTAAAATTTTTCTTAGAGAATTAGATTTGATAGTAAAGTTTTCTTTTGTGGGTTTTTGCAAAACTGAGGTTGCAGTTTTTGCTATAGCTGACTGGTTGAAGGTTTTGTTTTTTTTTCTTAACCAATCAGCAGTTAGAGTTATTGACACCAAGAGGAAATTATAGAGTTCTTTTTTTCTCTCTATTAGGGGAAATTTAATTGTTTTTCTTTATTGAAAATAATTTTATTGTTATTAAAGTGAGAAGGTTGGCTCAATATATGTAGATTGAGCCAAATAAGAATAATCTCTTTGTAGCTTGCGTAGAGAGGTTCTTGTGTGTGCTATAGTAGTTAGGTACACTACACACATATATATATATATATTGTACACATGTATATTTAGAATTTTTTGCGGCTGTATAAGCAATTAATATTTTCTGAGTGGCACACGCAAGTACTTCTATTTCAGGTGATAGATTTGCTTCAAGAGCGAAGATGGCAAGCAATCAGTCAAGAAGAGATGTAGCATCGACTGAGTTGCTTGATGACTGGCTGATATGTTTAAACGGTCAAGAACTGACTGAAACCTTGTACAGCTTACAAATGCGAACTTCTGGCTCCAGGTTTGCTCAAGCTGAGAGGTTAAGAGTCTGGCTGCTCGGTGAATATACGGCAGCTGACTTTATGCAATCAGATCTGTCTGACGGAAATGCAATCAGACAGACTAGGATTGATCTTCGTCAGTCTTTTATTGAGATAAAGACGGCGGAAATAACAAACAGTTCGCAGACAGCAAGCAATTACACCTTGCATCTGCATCCATTGGCTGAGTTGCCTCAATTATGGGTAGAAAATTGTGAGGTGACACAGTTATCAGCTAGTGGAAGCAAGAGAACAGAAGGCACCCTAGCTAATAACAGTAGTGTTGCTTCGCAAAGTAGGCAGACGAGACAACAGAAATCGACGAATAAAGAGAATGAAATCCAAGAAATTCCAAGGCACGAAATTGACGTTCACGCACAACAGGAGTTGCCGCAAAGTCATAAGAGTATGACTAATGAAGAGTATCTGTTGCATAGCAAGATGCTAAAAGCATTGCAACAGATACAACAGCAAATAGGTGATCTATCTGAGAGAGTTCGCGACCTCTCGGATTGGAGGGAGTCATGCTTGTCCAATCAAACAGGTGTGATTCCAACTGAGAATAGGTTACCGTCAAGTACAAGAATAGATGGTGGTCTATTAGGTTGCGGCAAAAGGACCCAACATAGTAATGTTGAATCAGGTCAACAACGGCCTGATGATATACAGGTGATTTTCTTTGTCAGAAATAGATAGACGAAGTAGATTGGCGGTATTGAATTAGACTGATCGACTATAAATCGAAAGTCAGTTATTTAACGGTAAGTGCACGTGTACTTAAAGAGAGTACACGTGAAACCCACAAATATATTTGATTTGTTTAGTTAAATATATTCCCCGTTACAATTTATATTCTTAATTTTTGTATTAAAATTATGATAATTTTAATATTTTACACTTTTAGTATTAGTAAATAATTAATATAAATGTGACCTGTAAAAAATAAAAATTAATTTATCATATAATTTGTTGAAAATAATTAATGTTAAAATATAAAATTTAATATTGATAAATTTTAAAAATTTCATGTTAAATTATAATAATATTATTTTTCTAATATTTTTTTCCACACGGTATAGTATCATTATTTTCTGATTTATTTCGAATAAATATTTTATTTGCATTTTTACAGTACGAAAGAGCAATGTATAATTAACCGTGAAAAATTAAAGGTTTTTTAATATATACACCCACATTTTCATAAATTTGTCCTTGAGATTTATTTATAGTTATCGCAAACGCTAAAACAATAGGAAATTGTTTTCTATATCAAATAAACGGTAATGACGATGATTCGTTAGTATTTAATGTTTTTCTTGGTATAAAAATTTTATTTTCTTCATTTTCCCTGTAATAATTTCACCTTCTATATTATATTTAAATAATCTAGTTATTTTCAATCGTGTTCTATTACATAATCCATCTTTAATACTTAAATTTCGAAACAGTATTATTATTGCAAGACATGACGGGGAGACTCGAGCGGGATACGAGAGCGAACGCGTCGTGAAGCCGGTTGGCCGCCATGAATTCTTTTGCTGTGCGTGCTTGAGCGTCCGTTAGTATTTTGTTGAATAGAAAATCGCCATCTTGTGAGGATTGCACTGTGATTATTGAATAGACAATAATCAGTATCTAGCTATTTGCTGCGTTCGACAAAATTCTTCTCGAGAACTTCACAAAGGACACGAGTGAGATAGAAAGCTGCACCGTGTGCATCCGGTGCTGCATCAAATAGACTTCGCGGGTGATCCATAGGTGAAGAGAAGCTCTGACCTAAACGTCGGCATAAAATGTAAGTCTGCAGACTTTATCGTGTCTTAGTTTTCTTTTTGTATTGCTTTTCGAACTTGCGGCGTAAGAGACTGTCGTCCGCGTCGACGCGTTGCGTTGTAGATGAGGTTAGGCCTTATTTGCTTTATTTACCAAGAATGTGTAATTATTAGTTATATATGTCCTTTGGCCGTATTCAGGTGGAATATGAATCGAGGACAATGTTTGTCGCTTGAGCTGAAATTGCCGAGGGCGCGCGAAGCGCGCCCGAGGTAGATTTCTGCTCAAGCGGCAAACATTGTTCGAGATTCAGATTCCACCTGAATAAACGGCCAAAGGACATAGATGATTTTATGTCCGAAGTAGGCCGTATGAGGAAATATAACTTATTAGTTGAAAATATTAATCTTTTTTTCAATACTTTTAAAATTAAATTTTAGTTCTATTGATTTTTTCTTTTGTTTCTTAGATTGACATTTTGTAATGAGTATAGCTGCTGTCGAAGCGCGAGTCATTTTTTTTCACTAACCTACGTTCAATATGATTGCTCTTTGACATATTGAACGAAACATAGTAGGATCGGTGATGCCATATTGATTTCTCCTGAGACATATTAAGTCTCAATATGTCTCAGGAAGACATATAATTCTTGCAATAAGTCGAGGAGCGCGTCTGAGACATATGGGATGCCAATACAAATTTAGCATGCTCTCCACATACTGACACGAATACGGCCTTCGAGGACATAAACTTTTAATACGTCATTATTTATTTTATATATCTACTTTTCATTGTATTAAATTCTAATAAGTTGATTAAATGAAGTAAAGTAAAATCAAGGTTAAATTTAATTATTAAGTAGAGTATGATCTTATTTCCTTGCTAATTATATATCATCTTATTCCCGTGTCACAAATAAAATTGAATACATTCTTTCTTAATCAACGGTATTTAACAGAGTTCTCGGGTACACGCCGTGGGTTTCGTCGTACCAGACGTCCGGGAGGCAGAGCTTCAAAGTGAAGTTCTGCAATAGTATTAAATATTGTTTAACTGATTTTCTTTGTCAGAAATAGATAGACGAAGTAGATCGGCGGTATTGAATTAGACTGATCGACTATAAATCGAAAGTCAGTTATTTAACGGTAAGTGCACGTGTACTTAAAGAGAGTACACGTGAAACCCACAAATATATTTGATTTGTTTAGTTAAATATATTCCCCGTTACAATTTATATTCTTAATTTTTGTATTAAAATTATGATAATTTTAATATTTTACACTTTTAGTATTAGTAAATAATTAATATAAATGTGACCTGTAAAAAATAAAAATTAATTTATCATATAATTTGTTGAAAATAATTAATGTTAAAATATAAAATTTAATATTGATAAATTTTAAAAATTTCATGTTAAATTATAATAATATTATTTTTCTAATATTTTTTTCCACACGGTATAGTATCATTATTTTCTGATTTATTTCGAATAAATATTTTATTTGCATTTTTACAGTACGAAAGAGCAATGTATAATTAACCGTGAAAAATTAAAGGTTTTTTAATATATACACCCACATTTTCATAAATTTGTCCTTGAGATTTATTTATAGTTATCGCAAACGCTAAAACAATAGGAAATTGTTTTCTATATCAAATAAACGGTAATGACGATGATTCGTTAGTATTTAATGTTTTTCTTGGTATAAAAATTTTATTTTCTTCATTTTCCCTGTAATAATTTCACCTTCTATATTATATTTAAATAATCTAGTTATTTTCAATCGTGTTCTATTACATAATCCATCTTTAATACTTAAATTTCGAATCAGTATTATTATTGCATTTACTTTTAAATTTAATTCATGTGGAAGTAATCCTTGTTTTATATTATTCAACATTTCTATTAGATAATTTAAATAAATATTATCATCTGTTTGGTCTACACCTTTATAGTATTACGTTGTATAATCAATACTATAGTAAGTTATTGTTTAATTGTTAATTAATTTTAATATTTTATTATTTAAAATGTTTACTACTTCATTATGTGTACATAAAATAACATTTTTAGAAAAACAAGAAATTTTGTTAATGTTTCTATAAATTTTATTACAAACGTCATTACCCTGGTAGAAAGTTGAGCATATTTTCAGTATATCATCCCGTATTTTATGGACAGTCACGATCATATGCTTTTAGATATCGCGATAAACCTTCATTACTCTTAATGAATTATCGCGATGGTATCGGGAGAATATGGTTAATCTTGAATTATATTATATTCATAAACAGCATATTACAAAGTGCGAGTGAGCACGCATATGGGAACACAGTTAGTGAGAAAGAGAAAGGCTGTTCACTCCTTGTTTCCTTTTCAGTTCCTAAACAGACAGTCTTACATTGTAAAAAAAATAGCGGGAAATCACGTCGTTGGTCGACAATTTCAATGCGACCATGCACCGTCGAGGTCATTTAACTTCGTTCAAAGGCGACATTTTAACGTGCTTTGCGTGATTAAACTGAACACATGATTTTTAGGTTAAATCGGTTAGATGTCGCGCTTTAACGATGTTAAATAACATCGACGGTGCATGGTCGCATTGAAATTGTCGACCAACGACGTGATTTCTCGCTATTTTTTTTACAGTGTATTCTCTCACAGTAATTTTTCATATGCACTCGCTCACTCACACTTCGCACTCACTGATTTCACATGGATATTTTGTTCATAATCATACTGTGTATGTTCGCAAATGAATTTAAGTTATACAATAAAGAACAGAAAATTTTAACGCTATTACAATGACAGTATATGTATCTCTAATAATTTTAAAGTTAAGTTAAGTCAATCTAACCTGCACATACAGTGATGAAGATAGATGCTTATAGAAGACGAAGCGTCAAGTGATGCGCGTGCAGCTAACATTCAGTATTCGCAACTATAGGATATATTGTTCGATTGTACAAACGGGTGCCATCGTGGGCAGCATGTATATATACAGATTCGCTTGCTATAAACGATTTTAATTAAAAACTATTTACAACTCATATGAATTGTAATAATGAATATTATAATATATATAATTTATTTCAAATCAGAAGAAAAAAATTTCAATTATTTCAGTGATTATATTTTATATCAACTCTGTAGTCTTTAATATATTATCGTGTATACATCGGTCACTTATCGCGACTGCGTAGCGACGAGATATAGCCAACAGTTAGTTATCCGAGTATATCTTTATCCTTAATTTTCTACCAGGCTAGTTTTTCATTCTTTTGGAATAACAAATGGATCAACTTTTCCTTCTCCGATATTTAATAAAAATTAAGAAAAATTGTGGTCATTAGATCTTATGTTTTTTTTTAATTAAAAAATATGAAATAAAGGCCAAAGATTTGAATACTTTATAGTCTCTTTAATAATAGTATTTCTTCTTCCATATTTTAATACTGGTAGAATTTGTTAAAAATCTCTACCTAAAATAGTTATTTTTTTACCAAAACTTTTATCATTACGACAAACATTTGTTAATGTTTTGTCTACGATTTCTAAAGCTTTTTTAGGAATCATTGATGCTTCGTCCCGTATAATTATATCCGTTTCTCTTAATTTTTTTTATCTGAATCAAATTTTAAAAATGCACTTTTAATGTTATTTAAATCCAATAGTAATCAAAAAGTTGTATGACTCGTTAAACCTTTAGATAATTAAATCGAAGGTCTACCTATCCAGGCAATCAATAAAAATTTTTTCAAAAAATCTAACGTGCCGATAACGGTACCGCTACATTATACATCTTCTTCTGTTATTAGATATATATTTATGTCTTCGTAGGTCATATTCGTGTCAGTATGTTAAGAACATGCTAAATTTGTATTGGCATCGCATATGTCTCAGACGCATTCCTCGACTCTTCACAAGATTTATATATCCATCTGAGGCATACTGAGACTCAATTGTCTCAGGAGAAATCAATATGGTGTAGTGTTGGGCGATATTTATGAAAATATCAATATTAAGTATCGATAATTATTTTTCGCTTGGATATCGATACTCACGATGTATCGGAGCTAAAATATCGATATTTTCATAGGAAAAATTACAAACATATAATAAACGATGTTTATTTCTGTAAAATTTAGTATTTTTATAATTTTAAATATTTCACAATCATATTCTTACCAGGAAAGTATTAGACCTCCAGATCACCGATTTGTTTACAGCTGCAAGAGATGTTTTTTCATTTTAAAATATAAAAAAGCTAGAGTTTTAGTCACAAATGCTTAAAAAATTGGAAGCTATATATTATATATAAGCAATAATTTTATGAAATTTCAAAATTAGCATTGATTCAAAAAACCATAAATCGGTCCGTGTTTACTCTGCATCTGCATGATCCTTTAAATACAAAGCATTTAACAAATGTTCTTTAATTTGAGCTTTAATGCATTCAAAAATATCAATCTGTTCAAAGTTATTAGTAACAACCTAAAATGGAGATTTAAAATATATGATAATTATCAGATATTACATTAGCTATGAAATATTTAAATTTTTGTTGCAATAAAGCAGAAATTAAAGAATTTTCGTTAAGATAAACATGTGCCTATTTATAGTTCTTTAGAACAATGTTAATTGTTATTATATTTCATAAAATTATTTCTTATTTATGATATAGCTTCGAATCCATTAAACGTTAGTGCCTATAATTTTAGTTTTTTCCACATTTTTATGTAAGAAAACATCTCTCGCAGTTTCAACAAGATTGATGATTCGGAGTTATCATACCGTCCTTGCTGATAAAAAAAAGATTTCTTTATGAAAAATTTAATGAAAAATGTTTTTTCTATTATACATATATTATGTAAAGTATATTAAACGAAGTGCAACTATTTTTTTAAATGAATGGATTACTTTTGACGTTATAAATTTGTGAAATGCAGTGTGCAGAAGTTTTAAATAATAAAAGCAAACTGCAGAGGAAAAAATCAAATTTTTTTTGTCTTAGAACAAAAAGTTTCTAATTCTAGCTACAGGGAACGAACGCATTAGTACTAGTAGAACTATTTGTCTTTGTCTAAAAAAATATACAAAATTAAAAATTAACACAAAAATATTTTTGAAATAGTTCGATATTAAAAATAAATTATCGATATTGATGATTATCGATTGTAAAAATATCGATACAAAATATCGATATTTTTAACAGCAAAAATCGATATTTCAAAATATCGATACATATCGCCTACCACTAATATAGTATCACCGATCTTACTATGTTTCGTTCAATATGTCAAAGAGCAATCATATTGAACGGATGGTGAAAAAAAATGACTCGCGCTTCGACAGCAGCTATACTCATTACAAAATGTCAATCTAAGTAACAAAAGAAAAAATCAATAAAACTAAAATTTAATTTTAAATATATTAAAAAAAAGATTAACATTTTCAACTAATGAGTTATAGTTCCTCATACGGCCTACTTCGGACATAAATTCATCTATGTCCTTTGGTCGTTTATTCAGGTGACATCTGAGTCTCGAACAATGTTTGCCGCTTGAGCAGGAATCTACCGCACGCGCGATTCGCGCGTCCTCGGAAACTTCAGCTCAAACGACAAACATTGTTCTTGATTCATATTCCATCTGAATACAGCCAAAGGACAAATATAACTAATATATATTTATATGAAAATCATTTTTCGACGGAATCCTCTCTGAAAACATTCAAATTTAAGAATGTAACTGAATAAAAGTTTAGTAAAGTACCTCGGCAATTTCAACTCAAGCAACAAACATTGTTCTAGATTCATATTCAACCTGGATACGGCCAAAGGACATATATAACTAATATATATATATATATATATATATATATATATTAGACAGGTCGTTATTTCCCAAAGCTTACTGATCATCGCTCCCAATCCTTAGATCGATGTGTTTATACTAAAAATTGAAAAATCAGCTGGAATACCTTGTTGGAATAGAGATTTAACCTTGCCGAATCGCAAAAAACCGTATTTTTTATTGTTTTTTCTTATTTTTCTTGTTTCTACATATAGCTATGACTGAAAAAAATTTTTTGTGACCTTCTAACACACTTTTTCTATTGCCGTCAGTTAAAATAATATCTCATGAGGTGATTTTAGAGCCAAGAAAAATTTTTTTTTCGAATTGTTGCTCTTGAAATATTAAAAAATTTTACTCAAACGGGTTTATTTTTGTGTATTTTGAGGTTAAAAGCACTTTATAATTTTTTTTCATTCAAACAACCAACATAACTTTAAAGTAGGTTTAAAGATCTTCAATTTTCTCTTTTATAAAAGTTTCCAAGTGCTTCTGATACTGAGATATGGCCATTTGAATTTGATAGAAAATTCGTAGAATAAAATCTGTAAACATCGTGAGCATGCAATTGACTATCAACTCCCTCTGATCACAAATTCAGTTTCAAAGCACATAGAAACGGTCTAAGTAAAGCAAAATGAAGGTCTTAATCTCAGTCATCACAATACTTGAATCTAAAAGGCCTACTGATATATCAAAAACTACAACTATAAAAGATTTTTAATATTGAATAATTTAAATTTTTATGATTTTGGTCTATAAAAAAAATACAAGGTTTTTTTTGTATTAAAGTTTTATGTACTTCATTAAAAATTAAATTTATATTCAATAGTATAAGCATATAATGTATATTTCAATTTTATATTCAAGATTTATTACTATATATATTTTACACAGGCCTTAGCTTTTTAATAACACTCGCTTTGGAATCACTGGAAAATGTTTTCCTATGTTCCTCTATCAACTGAAGCAGGAATTGTTTTTGATTTTCATCCTTTGACCTAGTGTTGACATATTCTTGTGTCAAATGTACCGCTCTTTCTGCCAAATCGTTAACAACTATCAAATTCTTAAGAGTTTCCCGGCAGTTAATGTATGAATCATGATTTTCCCACAACTTGCAGTCATAATTCAAAAATTCTGAATTCAAACTGAAACGTTTGAAAAAATTTAAACTTTGATTATTCACAAAAAAGTCAAGATTTTTTTCACCCAGACAATTGAAATGATCGATTTCAGAAACATCGAACTTTTTAGGGACTTCTTCTTCAGGATCTATTTGTTTGTTATTCATTGAATCAACAATTCCCCGTTTCACGCTAATTTCAACCTCTTCATCAAAAACTGAAAGAACAACAAGTTCAGGAGATAAATACCATAGGTGATTTTGAAATTTATGCAAAGTGCTGTTGGAAATAGCATCATCAATATCTTTAAAATCAATCAATTTCTGATGAGTTTCAAATCATTATTTGGGGCAGAAATAGCTAAAGAAGATCTATATCATGGCTCTAAGTAAATGAAAACAATAAATTTACATATGGAGTAAAAGTTTTCGATTTCCTTCTTTTTCAAAACAAAACATCTCCAAAATGAATATATTTTTAAAGTATATATAGCTTTAGCCATCCAACGGGCGTGATGACAAGCACCAGGTTTTTTAAATTTAATATTCATTTCAGCGCCTAAAAAAATCAGACTTAGCTGCAATAGCTCCTTATAGTCAGCTCTGGGAAGTTGTTGTTCTAAATAATTATTTATAAAGCTCACTATATTTGGAATTTTTTCACACAGTTCTGGTTCTAATCCATTCAATCCATTTTCAAAGTTACTGTAATCGAAACTATTCCATTCATTTTGGAATCTCTTAAAAATACCTACATTTGGGCCACTTATGCCAGGGACATTTACCTGAAAAGTAGCAGCTAATAAAATTTCCAAAATATGATGCCGACACGCTAAGTAGAGAAAATCTTTATCAGCTATTTGTTATAAAATTGGTGCTGCCCCATTTTTAGAACCAAAATTCACGGCAGTAGTATCACAGCATATACCAACTGTGAGGTTCAATAAACCCCAATCCTTGAGAGCTGCAAAAACCTCAGATGCTATGGTCACTCCCTTACCATTTTCTAAAGCTGGTACATTTATTATTTTTGTGAACTTCTCACAACTCACTAAAATTGGAAGTCGATCAATTTTTTTAAGAAGAGCGTTATCAGGAATAAGTTTTCCGTCCCAATGGACAATTATAAACGATACGAAAGTACTGCCTAATAATTTTTTCATATTTTCGTATTCATTTATCCGTATTTTAGCTCGTGCTTCTCGAATGGCACTTTTGCTGAGTACCAATGAGTCTAGGTCGATATTTAGAGCATTAGCAATACTACTGACAATAAAAACTGCATTTTTATCTGATACTCTAGCTCTATCGAAACTTGCAACAGCTTCAGGAGTCATGACATTAATCGAACCTCTTAAATTTTTTTTTACAAATAATCTTCCACCAGGAGACTAATGAGATCCTGAAATATGTTGTGTGTTTAGCTCTTCACTCGATGATTTTGGCTGTGATTCTTCTGCCATTATTTGGTCCTGTGAACTTGAAAAGCAATTTCATTGAATTTACACGTGTACAAAATAAATGTTTCAAAAGTGTGCAAAATCTTTATTTAAACTTTAGTATTTGCTGTTAAATTATCATTGAGTTAAATAAGAAAACTGAAAAAAATATAAAATAAAAGTACACATTTATTAAATGTAAGGAAAGTCGATTCGCCTCGTAATTATCTATCTTATCAATTTTTGAATTTTTCTAAATCCTAATATTTTAATTATTTAATAAATGATGTAATAAAATATTTTTTTCATAAAGCTTTATCCGAAAAGTGACTTATTAAAGTCGATGCGTATTTCTACAAAATTAAAAAAAATTCAGTTGATAACAAGTGTTTTTTGAACTTAGTACGTTTATGATGATAAAAGTTTCCCGAATACTTCAATTTTATACATACAGAAATGAAAATATTAAATAATTCAACTCTAGTCGTCAAAAAATCTTTTCAGACATTTTTAAAATAATTTTAGAGTCTTAATCTCTACAATTTTTTATAGTGAAAAAAATATGTACTTGTAACTGATTCCACTGGATGAATATCAGCTATTCCGCTACATGACGGCTGTTATCGCAAGGATATATCAATGCTATCAATAGTGCTAATTTCTCCGCTTTGCATAATGACGTTACTCTCTTCCTGCGACAGTTCCGGATCATTGGACTTTGAAACCTGAGATTGATTTAATAAAGTAATGTCATCATCACTATCATTAATCAGAATATCCAGATCTATAATTAAATAACCTTTATCAGAAGAACCAATTATAAAGACAATTAGCTAAAAATTATGTGTATTTAATATATTTATATTTACCTGATACATTTCCATCTTTAAAAATTAACAATTTTTCTTTAATTTCAGAAATCGATTTGGAAAAAAACAATTTTCTCGTTGATTTATCTATTGAATCGAGTATTTTAATTGACATATCTTGAGATACATCAAAAGTATTATGCAAATCTTCTGGAAAATCATTTAACTTTTTTTCTGATGATTTCTTCTGAATTTTTCGAAATTCTTCATACAGTTTTTTCAACTGTTCATTGCAATGATCTAATCTTTTTAATTGAATAGGTATTTATTACCAAATACTTACGACTTCAAGAATTATCTTTTTAACAGCCTCAGTAACTTGCAGCTTTTCATTTTTGTTTACATAAAATAAACGTTAAAGTACATCTAAGTTAGTTGGTAAACGATATTCATTCAATTTAGAAATCAAGTTATTGCTTACAACAGATAAAGTTAAGTTACATTGAACAGAAGTCATTTTGTAGTTTTAATATTTGGTAAAGAGATGCCTTGAACCTATTATTTTCTGAAACAATATCTTTTTTTTTAAATTTTTTATACAAAGAAAAGTAATATCATTTTAAAATTTAATAAGCATATCCATATGCTAATGATTTTTGTAAATCATTTGCATTATTTTATAATAAAATCCTGTAGGACATCCTGCAGGATACCCTGTAGCAGGGTTGTAAATTTTTCCATTTACCGAGTAAGCAACTGGTAAATGGTCGAACTATTTACCAGTTACTGGGTGACTAAATGGTAAATGGTCGGACCATTTACCATTTACATAGCAAGTAAATGGTGAATGGTCTAACCAGTTTCCAGTTACAGAGCAAGTAACTGGAAATGATCATACCATTTACCAGTTATTGGGTGAGTAAATGTTGAATCGTCAGACCATTTACCAGTTACTGAGTAAGTAAATGATAAATGGTTGAACCATTTACCAGTTACTGAGTGAGTAAATAGTAAATGGTCGGATCAGTTGATAGTTACTCGGTGAGTAACTGGAAATGGTCAAACCATTTACCACTTACTGAGTGAGGAAATGGTAAATAGTCGGACCATTTACTACTTACTCACCTAGGAACTGGTAAATGGTTTGACCATTTATCATTTACTCATTCAGCAACTGGTAAATGGGTCGACCATTTCCATTTCCTTGCTCTGCAACTGAAAACTGATGAGACTATTTACCATTTACTCACCCAGTAACTGGTAAATGTTTCGACCATTTTCAGTTACTTGCTCTGTAACTGGGAACTGGTTAGACTTCTTACCATTTACTTGCTCTGCAAATGGTAAATAGTCCGACCATTTACCATTTACTCACCCAGTAACTGGTAAATGGTATGATCATTTCCAGTTACTTGCTCTGTAACTGGAAACTGGTTAGACCATTCACCATTTACTTGCTATGTAAATGGTAAATGGTCCGACCATTTACCATTTAGTCACCCAGTAACTGGTAAATAGTTCGACCATTTACCAGTTGCTTACTCGGTAAATGGAAAAATTTACAACCCTGCTACAGGGTATCCTGCAGGATGTCCTACAGGATTTTATTATAAAATAATGCAAATGATTTACAAAAATCATTAGCATATGGATATGCTTATTAAATTTTAAAATGATATTACTTTTCTTTGTATAAAAAATTTAAAAAAAAAGATATTGTTTCAGAAAATAATAGGTTCAAGGCATCTCTTTACCAAATATTAAAACTACAAAATGACTTCTGTTCAATGTAACTTAACTTTATCTGTTGTAAGCAATAACTTGATTTCTAAATTGAATGAATATCGTTTACCAACTAACTTAGATGTACTTTAACGTTTATTTTATGTAAACAAAAATGAAAAGCTGCAAGTTACTGAGGCTGTTAAAAAGATAATTCTTGAAGTCGTAAGTATTTGTAATAAATACCTATTCAATTAAAAAGATTAGATCATTGCAATGAACAGTTGAAAAACTGTATGAAGAATTTCGAAAAATTCAGAAGAAATCATCAGAAAAAGTTAAATGATTTTCCAGAAGATTTGCATAATACTTTTGATGTATCTCAAGATATGTCAATTAAAATACTCGATTCAATAGATAAATCAACGAGAAAATTGTTTTTTTCCAAATCGATTTCTGAAATTAAAGAAAAATTGTTAATTTTTAAAGATGGAAATGTATCAGGTAAATATAAATATATTAAATACACATAATTTTTAGCTAATTGTCTTTATAATTGGTTCTTCTGATAAAGGTTATTTAATTATAGATCTGGATATTCTGATTAATGATAGTGATGATGACATTACTTTATTAAATCAATCTCAGGTTTCAAAGTCCAATGATCCGGAACTGTCGCAGGAAGAGAGTAACGTCATTATGCAAAGCGGAGAAATTAGCACTATTGATAGCATTGATATATCCTTGCGATAACAGCCGTCATGTAGCGGAATAGCTGATATTCATCCAGTGGAATCAGTTACAAGTACATATTTTTTCACTATAAAAAAATTGTAGAGATTAAGACTCTAAAATTATTTTAAAAATGTCTGAAAAGATTTTTTGACGACTAGAGTTGAATTATTTAATATTTTCATTTCTGTATGTATAAAATTGAAGTATTCGGGAAACTTTTATCATCATAAACGTACTAAGTTCAAAAAACACTTGTTATCAACTGAATTTTTTTTAATTTTGTAGAAATACGCATCGACTTTAATAAGTCACTTTTCGGATAAAGCTTTATGAAAAAAATATTTTATTACATCATTTATTAAATAATTAAAATATTAGGATTTAGAAAAATTCAAAAATTGATAAGATAGATAATTACGAGGCGAATCGACTTTCCTTACATTTAATAAATGTGTACTTTTATTTTATATTTTTTTCAGTTTTCTTATTTAACTCAATGATAATTTAACAGCAAATACTAAAGTTTAAATAAAGATTTTGCACACTTTTGAAACATTTATTTTGTACACGTGTAAATTCAATGAAATTGCTTTTCAAGTTCACAGGACCAAATAATGGCAGAAGAATCACAGCCAAAATCATCGAGTGAAGAGCTAAACACACAACATATTTCAGGATCTCATTAGTCTCCTGGTGGAAGATTATTTGTAAAAAAAATTTAAGAGGTTCGATTAATGTCATGACTCCTGAAGCTGTTGCAAGTTTCGATAGAGCTAGAGTATCAGATAAAAATGCAGTTTTTATTGTCAGTAGTATTGCTAATGCTCTAAATATCGACCTAGACTCATTGGTACTCAGCAAAAGTGCCATTCGAGAAGCTAATGAGCTAAAATACGGATAAATGAATACGAAAATATGAAAAATTATTAGGCAGTACTTTCGTATCGTTTATAATTGTCCATTGGGACGGAAAACTTATTCCTGATAACGCTCTTCTTAAAAAATTGATCGACTTCCAATTTTAGTGAGTTGTGAGAAGTTCACAAAAATAATAAATGTACCAGCTTTAGAAAATGGTAAGGGAGTGACCATAGCATCTGAGGTTTTTGCAGCTCTCAAGGATTGGGGTTTATTGAACCTCACAGTTGGTATATGCTGTGATACTACTGCCGTGAATTTTGGTTCTAAAAATGGGGCAGCACCAATTTTATAACAAATAGCTGATAAAGATTTTCTCTACTTAGCGTGTCGGCATCATATTTTGGAAATTTTATTAGCTGCTACTTTTCAGGTAAATGTCCCTGGCATAAGTGGCCCAAATGTAGGTATTTTTAAGAGATTCCAAAATGAATGGAATAGTTTCGATTACAGTAACTTTGAAAATGGATTGAATGGATTAGAACCAGAACTGTGTGAAAAAATTCCAAATATAGTGAGCTTTATAAATAATTATTTAGAACAACAACTTCCCAGAGCTGACTATAAGGAGCTATTGCAGCTAAGTCTGATTTTTTTAGGCGCTGAAATGAATATTAAATTTAAAAACCTGGTGCTTAGTCATCACGCCCGTTGGATGGCTAAAGCTATATATACTTTAAAAATATATTCATTTTGGAGATGTTTTGTTTTGAAAAGAAGGAAATCGAAAACTTTTACTCCATATGTAAATTTATTGTTTTCATTTACTTAGAGCCATGATATAGATCTTCTTTAGCTATTTCTGCCCCAAATAATGATTTGAAACTCATCAGAAATTGATTGATTTTAAAGATATTGATGATGCTATTTCCAACAGCACTTTGCATAAATTTCAAAATCACCTATGGTATTTATCTCCTGAACTTGTTGTTCTTTCAGTTTTTGATGAAGAGGTTGAAATTAGCGTGAAACGGGGAATTGTTGATTCAATGAATAACAAACAAATAGATCCTGAAGAAGAAGTCCCTAAAAAGTTCGATGTTTCTGAAATCGATCATTTCAATTGTCTGGGTGAAAAAAATCTTGACTTTTTTGTGAATAATCAAAGTTTAAATTTTTTCAAACGTTTCAGTTTGAATTCAGAATTTTTGAATTATGACTGCAAGTTGTGGGAAAATCATGATTCATACATTAACTGCCGGGAAACTCTTAAGAATTTGATAGTTGTTAACGATTTGGCAGAAAGAGCGGTACATTTGACACAAGAATATGTCAACACTAGGTCAAAGGATGAAAATCAAAACAATTCCTGCTTCAGTTGATAGAGGAACATAGGAAAACATTTTCCAGTGATTCCAAAGCGAGTGTTATTAAAAAGCTAAGGCCTGTGTAAAATATATATAGTAATAAATCTTGAATATAAAATTGAAATATACATTATATGCTTATACTATTGAATATAAATTTAATTTTTAATGAAGTACATAAAACTTTAATACAAAAAAAACCTTGTATTTTTTTTATAGACCAAAATCATAAAAATTTAAATTATTCAATATTAAAAATCTTTTATAGTTGTAGTTTTTGATATATCAGTAGGCCTTTTAGATTCAAGTATTGTGATGACTGAGATTAAGACCTTCATTTTGCTTTACTTAGACCGTTTCTATGTGCTTTGAAACTGAATTTGTGATCAGAGGGAGTTGATAGTCAATTGCATGCTCACGATGTTTACAGATTTTATTCTACGAATTTTCTATCAAATTCAAATGGCCATATCTCAGTATCAGAAGCACTTGGAAACTTTTATAAAAGAGAAAATTGAAGATCTTTAAACCTACTTTAAAGTTATGTTGGTTGTTTGAATGAAAAAAAATTATAAAGTGCTTTTAACCTCAAAATACACAAAAATAAACCCGTTTGAGTAAAATTTTTTAATATTTCAAGAGCAACAATTCGAAAAAAAAATTTTTCTTGGCTCTAAAATCACCTCATGAGATATTATTTTAACTGACGGCAATAGAAAAAGTGTGTTAGAAGGTCACAAAAAATTTTTTTCAGTCATAGCTATATGTAGAAACAAGAAAAATAAGAAAAAACAATAAAAAATACGGTTTTTTGCGATTCGGCAAGGTTAAATCTCTATTCCAACAAGGTATTCCAGCTGATTTTTCAATTTTTAGTATAAACACATCGATCTAAGGATTGGGAGCGATGATCAGTAAGCTTTGGGAAATAACGACCTGTCTAATATATATATATATATATATATATATATATTAGTTATATATGTCCTTTGGCCGTATCCAGGTTGAATATGAATCTAGAACAATGTTTGTTGCTTGAGTTGAAATTGCCGAGGTACTTTACTAAACTTTTATTCAGTTACATTCTTAAATTTGAATGTTTTCAGAGAGGATTCCGTCGAAAAATGATTTTCATATAAATATATATTAGTTATATTTGTCCTTTGGCCGTATTCAGATGGAATATGAATCAAGAACAATGTTTGTCGTTTGAGCTGAAGTTTCCGAGGACGCGCGAATCGCGCGTGCGGTAGATTCCTGCTCAAGCGGCAAACATTGTTCGAGACTCAGATGTCACCTGAATAAACGACCAAAGGACATAGATGAATTTATGTCCGAAGTAGGCCGTATGAGGAACTATAACTCATTAGTTGAAAATGTTAATCTTTTTTTTAATATATTTAAAATTAAATTTTAGTTTTATTGATTTTTTCTTTTGTTACTTAGATTGACATTTTGTAATGAGTATAGCTGCTGTCGAAGCGCGAGTCATTTTTTTTCGCCATCCGTTCAATATGATTGCTCTTTGACATATTGAACGAAACATAGTAAGATCGGTGATACTATATTAGTGGTAGGCGATATGTATCGATATTTTGAAATATCGATTTTTGCTGTTAAAAATATCGATATTTTGTATCGATATTTTTACAATCGATAATCATCAATATCGATAATTTATTTTTAATATCGAACTATTTCAAAAATATTTTTGTGTTAATTTTTAATTTTGTATATTTTTTTTAGACAAAGACAAATAGTTCTACTAGTACTAATGCGTTCGTTCCTGTAGCTAGAATTAGAAACTTTTTGTTCTAAGACAAAAAAAATTTGATTTTTTCCTCTGCAGTTTGCTTTTATTATTTAAAACTTCTGCACACTGCATTTCACAAATTTATAACGTCAAAAGTAATCCATTCATTTAAAAAAATAGTTGCACTTCGTTTAATATACTTTACATAATATATGTATAATAGAAAAAACATTTTTCATTAAATTTTTCATAAAGAAATCTTTTTTTTATCAGCAAGGACGGTATGATAACTCCGAATCATCAATCTTGTTGAAACTGCGAGAGATGTTTTCTTACATAAAAATGTGGAAAAACTAAAATTATAGGCACTAACGTTTAATGGATTCGAAGCTATATCATAAATAAGAAATAATTTTATGAAATATAATAACAATTAACATTGTTCTAAAGAACTATAAATAGGCACATGTTTATCTTAACGAAAATTCTTTAATTTCTGCTTTATTGCAACAAAAATTTAAATATTTCATAGCTAATGTAATATCTGATAATTATCATATATTTTAAATCTCCATTTTAGGTTGTTACTAATAACTTTGAACAGATTGATATTTTTGAATGCATTAAAGCTCAAATTAAAGAACATTTGTTAAATGCTTTGTATTTAAAGGATCATGCAGATGCAGAGTAAACACGGACCGATTTATGGTTTTTTGAATCAATGCTAATTTTGAAATTTCATAAAATTATTGCTTATATATAATATATAGCTCCAAATTTTTAAGCATTTGTGACTAAAACTCTAGCTTTTTTATATTTTAAAATGAAAAAACATCTCTTGCAGCTGTAAACAAATCGGTGATCTGGAGGTCTAATACTTTCCTGGTAAGAATATGATTGTGAAATATTTAAAATTATAAAAATACTAAATTTTACAGAAATAAACATCGTTTATTATATGTTTGTAATTTTTCCTATGAAAATATCGATATTTTAGCTCCGATACATCGTGAGTATCGATATCCAAGCGAAAAATAATTATCGATACTTAATATTGATATTTTCATAAATATCGCCCAACACTACACCATATTGATTTCTCCTGAGACAATTGAGTCTCAGTATGCCTCAGATGGATATATAAATCTTGTGAAGAGTCGAGGAATGCGTCTGAGACATATGCGATGCCAATACAAATTTAGCATGTTCTTAACATACTGACACGAATATGACCTACGAAGACATAAATATATATCTAATAACAGAAGAAGATGTATAATGTAGCGGTACCGTTATCGGCACGTTAGATTTTTTGAAAAAATTTTTATTGATTGCCTGGATAGGTAGACCTTCGATTTAATTATCTAAAGGTTTAACGAGTCATACAACTTTTTGATTACTATTGGATTTAAATAACATTAAAAGTGCATTTTTAAAATTTGATTCAGATAAAAAAAATTAAGAGAAACGGATATAATTATACGGGACGAAGCATCAATGATTCCTAAAAAAGCTTTAGAAATCGTAGACAAAACATTAACAAATGTTTGTCGTAATGATAAAAGTTTTGGTAAAAAATAACTATTTTAGGTAGAGATTTTTAACAAATTCTACCAGTATTAAAATATGGAAGAAGAAATACTATTATTAAAGAGACTATAAAGTATTCAAATCTTTGGCCTTTATTTCATATTTTTTAATTAAAAAAAAACATAAGATCTAATGACCACAATTTTTCTTAATTTTTATTAAATATCGGAGAAGGAAAAGTTGATCCATTTGTTATTCCAAAAGAATGAAAAACTAGCCTGGTAGAAAATTAAGGATAAAGATATACTCGGATAACTAACTGTTGGCTATATCTCGTCGCTACGCAGTCGCGATAAGTGACCGATGTATACACGATAATATATTAAAGACTACAGAGTTGATATAAAATATAATCACTAAAATAATTGAAATTTTTTCTTCTGATTTGAAATAAATTATATATATTATAATATTCATTATTACAATTCATATGAGTTGTAAATAGTTTTTAATTAAAATCGTTTATAGCAAGCGAATCTGTATATATACATGCTGCCCACGATGGCACCCGTTTGTACAATCGAACAATATATCCTATAGTTGCGAATACTGAATGTTAGCTGCACGCGCATCACTTGACGCTTCGTCTTCTATAAGCATCTATCTTCATCACTGTATGTGCAGGTTAGATTGACTTAACTTAACTTTAAAATTATTAGAGATACATATACTGTCATTGTAATAGCGTTAAAATTTTCTGTTCTTTATTGTATAACTTAAATTCATTTGCGAACATACACAGTATGATTATGAACAAAATATCCATGTGAAATCAGTGAGTGCGAAGTGTGAGTGAGCGAGTGCATATGAAAAATTACTGTGAGAGAATACACTGTAAAAAAAATAGCGAGAAATCACGTCGTTGGTCGACAATTTCAATGCGACCATGCACCGTCGATGTTATTTAACATCGTTAAAGCGCGACATCTAACCGATTTAACCTAAAAATCATGTGTTCAGTTTAATCACGCAAAGCACGTTAAAATGTCGCCTTTGAACGAAGTTAAATGACCTCGACGGTGCATGGTCGCATTGAAATTGTCGACCAACGACGTGATTTCCCGCTATTTTTTTTTACAATGTAAGACTGTCTGTTTAGGAACTGAAAAGGAAACAAGGAGTGAACAGCCTTTCTCTTTCTCACTAACTGTGTTCCCATATGCGTGCTCACTCGCACTTTGTAATATGCTGTTTATGGATATAATATAATTCAAGATTAACCATATTCTCTCGATACCATCGCGATAATTCATTAAGAGTAATGAAGGTTTATCGCGATATCTAAAAGCATATGATCGTGACTGTCCATAAAATACGGGATGATATACTGAAAATATGCTCAACTTTCTACCAGGGTAATGACGTTTGTAATAAAATTTATAGCAACATTAACGAAATTTCTTGTTTTTCTAAAAATGTTATTTTATGTACACATAATGAAGTAGTAAACATTTTAAATAATAAAATATAAAAATTAATTAACAATTAAACAATAACTTACTATAGTATTGATTATACAACGTAATACTATAAAGGTGTATACCAAACAGATGATAATATTTATTTAAATTATCTAATAGAAATGTTGAATCATATAAAAAAAGGATTACTTCCACATGAATTAAATTTAAAAGTAAATGCAATAATAATGCTGATTCGAAATTTAAGTATTAAAGATGGATTATGTAATAGAACACGATTGAAAATAACTAGATTATGTAAATGGTCCAACCAGTTTCTAGTTACAGAGCAAGTAACTGAAAATGATCATACCATTTACCAGTTACTAGGTGAGTGAATGGTAAATGGTCGGACTATTTACCATTTGCAGAGCAAGTAAATGGTAAGAAGTCTAACCAGTTCCCAGTTACTGAGCAAGTAACTGAAAACGGTTGAACCATTTACCGGTCCCTAGGTGAGTAAGTAGTAAATGGTCCGACTATTTATTATTTCCTCACTCAGTAAGTGGTAAATGGTTTGACCATTTTCAGTTACTCACCGAGTAACTATGCACTGATCCGACCATTTACTATTTACTCACTCAGTAACTGGTAAATGGTTCAACCATTTATCATTTACTTACACAGTAACTGGTAAATGGTCTGACCATTCAACATTTACTCACCCAGTAACTGGTAAATGATCCAAGCATTTACTAGTCGCTCTGTAACTGTTCCGATCATTTACCATTTACCCAGGTCGTAACTGCAAACTGGTTGAATCATTTATCATTTACCCACACGCTTACTGCGAACTGATTCGACCATTTACTAGTTACCAGAGTTGTGAATGAGGAAATAGTTTAAAAATTTGAAATGGTGAAGTAATTGAAAATATTCGCACCATTTACCATTTACAGAGCAAGTAAATGGTAAATGGTTGGATCATTCACCATTTACAGATCAAGTAAATGGTTAATGGTCTGACCAGTTCCCAGTTACAGACCGAATAACTGGTAAATGGTCTGACCATTTACCATTTACAGAGCAAGTACATGGTAAATGGTCTAACCAGTTTCCAGTTACAGAGCAAGTAACTAGAAATGATCATACCATTTACCAGTTACTAGGTGAGTAAATGGTAAATGGTCGGACTATTTACCATTTGCAGAGCAAGTAAATGGTAAAAAGTCTAACCAGTCCCCAGTTACTGAGCAAGTAACTGAAAATGGTCGAACCATTTACCAGTTACTGAGTGATTAAATGGTAAATAGTCTCACCAGTTTTCAGTTGCAGAGCAAGGAACTGGAAATGGTCGAATCATTTACCAGTTGCTGAATGAGTAAATGATAAATGGTCAAACCATTTACCAGTTCCTAGGTGAGTAAGTAGTGAATGGTCCGACTATTTACCATTTCCTCACTCAGTAAGTGGTAAATGGTTTGACCATTTCCAGTTACTCACCGAGTAACTATGCACTGATCCGACCATTTACTATTTACTCACTTAGTAACTGGTAAATGGTTCAACCATTTATCATTTACTTACTCAGTAACTGGTAAATGGTCTGACCATAGAACATTTACTCACCCAGTAACTGCTAAATGATCCCAGCATTTACTAGTCGCTCTGAAACTGTTCCGATCATTTACCATTGACCCAGGTCGTAACTGCAAACTGGTTGAATCATTTATCATTTACCCACCCGCTTACTGCGAACTGATTCGACCATTTACCAGTTACCAGAGTTGTGAATGAGGAAGTTTTTTTATTTGAAATGGTGAAGTAATTGAAAATATTCGCACCATTTACCATTTACAGAGCAAGTAAATGGTAAATGATCTGACCAGTTCGCAGTTACAGAGCAAGTTACTGGAAAATGGTCGGACCATTTACCATTTACAGATCAAGTAACTGGTAAATGGTTGGATCATTCACTATTTACAGATCAAGTAAATGGTAAATGGTCTAACCAGTTTCCAGTTACAAACCAAGTAACTGGAAATGATCATACCATTTACCAGTTACTAGGTGAGTAAATGGTAAATGGTCGGACTATTTACCATTTGCAGAGCAAGTAAATGGTAAGAAGTCTAACCAGTTTTCAGTTGCAGAGCAAGGAACTGGAAATGGTCGAATCATTTACCAGTTGCTGAATGAGTAAATGATAAATGGTCAAACCATTTACCAGTTCCTAGGTGAGTAAGTAGTAAATGGTCCGACTATTTACCATTTCCTCACTCAGTAAGTGGTAAATGGTTTGACCATTTCTAGTTACTCACCGAGTAACTATGCACTGATACGACCATTTACTATTTACTCACTCAGTAACTGGTAAATGGTTCAACCATTCATCATTTACTTACTCAGTAACTGGTAAATGGTCTGACAATTCAACATTTACTCAACCAGTAACTGGTAAATGATCCAAGTATTTACTAGTCGCTCTGTAACTGTTCCGATCATTTACCATTTACCCAGGTCGTAACTGCAAACTGGTTGAATCATTTATCATTTACCTACCCGGTTACTGCGAACTGATTCGACCATTTACCAGTTACCAGAGTTGTAAATAAGGAAATAGTTTTTTCATTCGAAATGGTGAAGTAATTGAAAATATTCGCACCATTTACCATTTACAGAGCAAGTAAATGGTAAATGGTCTGACCAGTTCGCAGTTACAGAGCAAGTTACTGGAAAATGGTCGGACCATTTACCATTTACAGATCAAGTAACTTGTAAATGGTTGGATCATTCACCATTTACAGATCAAGTAAATGGTAAATGGTCTGACCAGTTCCCAGTTACAGACCGAATAACTGGTAAATGGTCTGACCATTTACCATTTACAGAGCAAGTAAATGGTAAATGGTTTAACCAGTTTCCAGTTACAGAGCAAGTAACTGGAAATGATCATATTATTTACCAGTTACTGGGTAAGTAAATGGTAAATGGTCGGACTATTTACCATTTGCAGAGCAAGTAAATGGTAAGAAGTCCAAATAGTTCCCAGTTACTGAGTAAGTAACTGAAAATGGTCGAACCATTTACCAGTTACTGGGTGAGTAAATGGTAAATAGTCTCACCAGTTTTCAGTTGCAGAGCAAGGAACTAGAAATGGTCGACCCATTTACCTGTTGCTGAATGAGTAAATGATAAATGGTCAAACAATTTACCAGTTCCTAGGTGAGTAAGTAGTAAATGGTCCGAATATTTACCATTATCTCACTCAGTAAGTGGTAAATGGTTTGACCATTTCTAGTTACTCACCGAGTAACTATTAACTGATCCGACCATTTACCATTTACTCACTCAGTAGCTGGTAAATGGTTCAACCATTTACCATTTACTTATTCAGTAACTGGTGAATGGTCTGACCATTCAACATTTACTCACCCAGTAACTGGTAAGTGATCCAAGCATTTACCAGTCGCTCTGTAACTGTTCCGATCATTTACCATTTACCCAGGTCGTAACTGCAAACTGGTTGAATCATTCATCATTTACCCACCCGCTTACTGCGAACTGATTCGACCATTTACCAGTTACCAGAGTTGTAAATGAGGAAATAGTTTTTCCATTTGAAATGGTGAAGTAATTAAAAATATTCGCACCATTTACCATTCACAGAGCAAGTAAATGGTAAATGGTCTAACCAGTTTCCAGTTACAGAGCAAGTAACTGGAAATGATCATACCATTTACCAGTTACTGGGTAAGTAAATGGTAAATGGTCGGACTATTTACCATTTGCAGAGCAAGTAAATGGTAAGAAGTCCAACCAGTTTCCAGTTACTGAGCAAGTAACTGAAAATGGTCGAACCATTTACCAGTTACTGGGTGAGTAAATGGTAAATATTCTCACCAGTTTTTAGTTGCAGAGCAAGGAACTGGAAATGGTCGACCCATTTACCAGTTGCTAAATGAGTAAATGATAAATGGTTAAACCATTTACCAGTTCCTAGGTGAGTAAGTAGTAAATGGTCCGACTATTTACCATTTCCTCACTCAGTAAGTGGTAAATGGTTTGACCATTTCTAGTTACTCACCGAGTAACTATGCACTTATACGACCATTTACCATTTACTCACTCAGTAGCTGGTAAATGGTTCAACCATTTATTATTTACTTACTCAGTAACTGGTGAATGGTCTAACTATTCAACATTTACTCACCCAGTAACTGGTAAGTGATCCAAGCATTTACCAGTCTCTCTGTAACTGTTCCGATCATTTACCATTTACCCAGGTCGTAACTGCAAACTGGTTGAATCATTCATCATTTACCCACCCGCTTACTGCGAACTGATTTGACCATTTACCAGTTACCAGAGTTGTAAATGAGGAAATAGTTTTTTCATTTGAAATGGTGAAGTTATTGAAAATATTCGCACCATTTACCATTCACAGAGCAAGTAAATGGTAAATGGTCTAACCAGTTTCCAGTTACAGAGCAAGTAACTGGAAATGATCATACCATTTACCAGTTACTGGGTAAGTAAATGGTAAATGGTCGGACTATTTACCATTTGCAGAGCAAGTAAATGGCAAGAAGTCCAACCAGTTTCCAGTTACTGAGCAAGTAACTGAAAATGGTCGAACCATTTACCAGTTACTGGGTGAGTAAATGGTAAATAGTCTCACCAGTTTTCAGTTGCAGAGCAAGGAACTGGAAATGGTCGACTTATTTACCACTTGCTGAATGAGTAAATGATAAATGGTCAAACCATTTACCAGTTCCTAGGTAAGTAAGTAGTAAATGGTCCGACTATTTACCATTTCCTCACTCAGTAAGTGGTAAATGGTTTGACCACTTCTAGTTACTCACCGAGTAACTATTAACTGATCCGACCATTTACCATTTACTCACTCAGTAGCTGGTAAATGGTTCAACCATTTATTATTTACTTGCTCAGTAACTGGTGAATGGTCTAACCATTCAACATTTACTCACCCAGTAACTGGTAAGTGATCCAAGCATTTACCAGTCGCTCTGTAACTTTTCCGATCATTTACCATTTACCCAGGTCGTAACTGCAAACTGGTTGAATCATTCATCATTTACCCACCCGCTTACTGCGAACTGATTCGACCATTTACCAGTTACCAGAGTTGTAAATGAGGAAATAGTTTTTTCATTTGAAATGGTGAAGTTATTGAAAATATTCGCACCATTTACCATTCACAGAGCAAGTTACTGGTAAAGGGTCGGACCATTTACCATTTACAGATCAAGTAACTGGTAAATGGTTGGACCATTTACCATTTACAGATCAAGTAAATGGTAAATGGTCTGACCAGTTCCTAGTTACAGACCAAATAACTGGTAAATGGTCTGACCATTTACCATTTACAGTGCAAGTAAATGGTAAATGGTCTGACCAGTTCCCAGTTACAGAGCAGGTAACTGGGAATCATCAAATCTGAAATTTGGATTATAATTCAAATAATTTTTAAATATTTTAACAACACGATTAAATGATTCTACTTTACATCTACAAAACCATCGTTATCCAAAGCATGCTATTACGAATAATGGTTTCAAACTATATTCGAGCATGATTATACTTGGCGATTAAATAATAATAAAACAATCTAATTTTTTACAAAGATTTAGACGATGTTTACAAGTAATAGTTAAGAAACTAGTCACTACAATTATATATATCGCCTTTTACATTCGAGAAGGACATCACTTTTCAGTGAGGTCTGGAGCAATGCCGTTCGTATACAAAGCTTTAAACAAAATTTGCGTATTCACAAATTGAGTTATTTATTTCATATCACAAACGAAATCATGTATACGAGGCTTGGGGTCAGTTCACTGATTAATGACAGTTTTTCTAATCAATAGGTAGCGTCGTTCTATGACGCACGCTGAATCTGGTTTAGATTTACGGCATAACACGTCTTACCAATTGTTATACAATTTGCATGTCGCCGCAAAAACAGTTGCAGCTTTATTTATGTCTTAGAACATTATGACAAACTACCTTCAATGAACCGACAGTGACTTAGTACTTAATATCTTTTTCTGTTATACTGATAAATTATTTTCACATATCGTTTACAATTGCATCATACAGATTTCAATAATATAGGTTTTTATAACTCAAGAATTATTAATTTTACTTTTATTTTAGTGTATTATCGCAATCTTATTGCTCGTTTTACTAATTCTGTTGTGAATCTAACGTTATCAGAAAAATTGTTAAATCGTGCTCGAATATAATTTCAAACCATGATAATGAAATAAGGTAATACGCATATTTTATTATTATACTATTCGTTATGTTAAAGGTCAGTTTTAGACGAGGTTTTAGACATTTTTTACTGATCAAAAGTAGCGAAAGAAGTAATTTCGTTTATTTTCAATAAAAATGTATATCAGAATTGCTTTTACTTGTAAATATCTATTCATTTTAACAAATGAGAAATAGAAGCGTGTAAATTTATTAATATTCAAAGAACGAGCCAAAAAAAATAAATAAAAACTAAATATCTTTTTTAGCTATTTTTGATCGGTAAAGTTGGTCAAAAGCTGATCTTTAATTGGAAAGTGTCACCATAAAATACAATGCAAATTAAATGAAGTGGCCAAAATAAGAACTTCTGACCCCGGACAAGATGCTTGGGGTCTAATGGCTCCACTAAATTTATCGAGTATGATAATATTATAATGTTCGAAGACGTATTTATAATATTAGTGTAATTATAAGGGCATAATGAAGCTTCCCCTTCTGATAATATTTCTAATCCAAGTTTATGAGTAAATAGTGAATTTAATCGGGTTTTTTTCACTTCAAAAAAAAATCGGTAGGATTCAACTTGAGTGCGGACAACTAAAGAAATCTAACAAAATCTTATACTGAAAAAGTTATATAAAAGTTTTCAATTTATAGTATTTTAAGGTTGGGATTATCAACTTTGATATCTAAATTGCGATCTAAGTTCATAAAAAAATAACAGCTTCAAAGGATTTTTTATTTTAACTAAAGTGATTGTACTAATATAGCTAATGTTAAAATTTGTCAAAATTTAAAGAACAAGACAAAAAAATTAAAAGAGTAATAAATATATTTTTAAAATTTTTTAAATTGAATAAAATATGTAAGAGCTCCCATGTGAGATCACATATGAGATCGCACACGAGATTGCATATGAGATGTCACATAAAATCGCCTATGAGATCGCATATGAAATCGAATGTATATTCGTTAAATTTTTAAAATAAAATAAATATATGTGCGATCTGACATGAGATCTCACATATATTTATTTTATTTTCAAATTTCAACGAACATGTATGAGATTTCATAGGCGATTTCATATGAGATCCCACATGAGAGCTCATACAAAATTTTCAGTAGGGATGATTTTTCTTGGTTTGTTTTTGAAATTCATACATATTTACACTCTTCTAATTCTCATTTATTTAAATTGAGTTTACACCTATAAGTACAATTGGTAGTAGCGCAGAGGCTAAGGCTCTTGGCTCATGCTGTAGTAGACCGGAGTTTAGTCTCTGGGAAAATTTTGGAAAAATATTTCTGAATTTTTCTTTGTGAAATAGAATTAGGAGACCAGGAAAAACCAATTAAAAATTGTCCCTGACCAATAAAAATTACGGGTCTCAGTCCACAGTGATCAAGAGACCCACTGTCAATAAAATAGAGGAGAAGATGATATCTCCAATCTCTAGTGGAAATATAAAATGTGCATTACTGTTTAGAATAGTTTTGAATTATTAAAAACTGTTTAAAACAGTTCAAAATAGTTTATAAGTGTGAAATTTTTGACATTTAAAACAGTTATAAAAAGTTTTCAACATTTTTGAACAGTTTTGAGCAGTACACAATAATTTTAAGCTAAAGTGAACATTTTCTCGTATATATTATAAAAATTTTAATATATATAATAAAATTTTTACAAAGACAAAATTATGAAACACTGTTTGAAATCATTTCGAAATTTTTGAAACTTTTTGAAACTGTTTAAAAATGTAGGTGTTCAAAACTTTTTAAAACCATTCAGAACTGTTCAAGCTAATAAAAAATAGTTTATATTGATTTAAAATTGTTTTGAAATATTTTTAATATTTAAAATAATCTATTACTTTTAAACATAAAAAATTCAAAACTATTCAACACTGTTTAAAATCATTTCGAAATTTTCAAAACTTTTTGAAAGTGTTTAAAAATGTTTAAAACTGTTTACAACTGTTTTAAATATCCTAAATTTCGCACTTATAAACAGTTTTAAACAGTTTTGAACGGTTTTAAATATTTTTAAATATTTTATATTTCCGCTAGGGATTACAAACAATTCTGATATTTATTCATATGAAAAAAACAGAAATTTATTTTCAAACTATATTTGATCGATAAAGTATAGGTCTAAAGCAAACTCTTAAACATTTTGTTTTGTAATAGGTCATTTATTTTTGTCCTTTTCGAATCAAAATCTCAACTTCATTATATATTGTGTCATGAAACGAATTTTTAAATTAGTGTTATTCAAAAACTATATAGTAATAAAAAGACATAATTTTTTTATAAATTATTGATTTTTTCAATAATATAGCATAAGAGAAAAAAATATTTTGACATTAGTAAGTAATAAAATAATCAATGATTGTTAATCAAAAACATGTATTATTTGTAAGATATTAAAAAAAAAACATTTTTAAAACACGCTTTTATAACGGAGAAAATACACTTAAAAGTATTAAATAAATTAATTTACTTTCTTGAAATTACTTTTATACAGTTCATTGCGATAATTAAAAGAAAATTATACAACGAAAATTCAAAAAGAAAAGTGTGGGCGCTAATTTTAGTAAATCTAATTCAGCGCCCACACTTTTATTTTTGAATTTTCGTTGTAAAATTTTCTTTTAATTATCGCAATGAACTGTATAAAAGTAGTTTCAAAAAAGTAAATTAATTCATTTAATACTTTTAAGTGTATTTTCTCCGTTATAAAAGCGTGTTTTAAAAATGTTTTTTTTAAATTTTTCATCATCTACTTTTTAGTTAAAATTGAATTTTCTATGAGTAATTTTTTTTCAAAAGTTTGTACTTAATTGTATCTTTTATACATTACCATATCCCCTATATATTCCCCTATCTTTTTTAATCCTCCTATCCTCTATATTTCCAGCTGTACATTCGCCTATCCCCTGTGCAAGCCCCTATCCCCTATGCATTTTCCACAACTATCAACTCAACAACATTTCATCAACTTGCCTCCACCCAAAGATAGCCTTTCCTCTTAAACTTCCTCGGAGATGACTTTGCACACCCGTCATTGCCGACCTCACAACGGATTATTACATTGTCATCGGATACCGAGGTCTGTGTAAAATTTCAGAAATTTCCATCGACAAAAAGTGCCTCAAATCGAGCGTGCAAGATTTGATTACAGACAGACAGATAGACAGACAGACAGACAGACGTGAAAGCAAGCTTAATAAAAGCGTGTAAAAAAACAGGCACATTTGTTTTAAATTCATCCTAGAGCAGGTCGCTCATCTTTGTCCTTTCACATTAAAGAAATGAAATTTCATTTCCAACTGCAGAATGATTAAAAAAAAGGAAACCTTATTTTTCACCATAAAAATAGTTATTATACATTGTTTTGAAATGATATTAAATTAGTATGTAAAAACTTCCTTTTATCACGGAATTTCATGCAAACTTTGTGACTACACAGCGTAAAAAGTTTTTTTAACTTTAACGAAGCTGCTTTTAAATTGAATAAATGCGGTGCAAAGAAAATTCATTTGAGTCAAAGAAAAATCATTTTTAAATTAATGAAATAATTTTTAAAATAAAAAAAAACTTGAAATATTCTTCAATACAATATTATATTTAAAAAAAAAAATTTTGGAATTTAGAAAAATATCTTTTTAACTTTGAGAAATTAGTTACTTCCAAAACAGTGTTGAAAGTCAGTAAAACTTTCTTAAAAACAATGATAAATGTTTTTATTAAAAAAATGTAATATTCATTTGAAATAATTTTTATATAAGAATGAAAAAAATATCTTACGTCAAATAATTTTTTAATCCAAATACATAATTTTTAAATTAAATTAGTTCATGACTTCGATAAAGCTATCTCTTTTCAACATCAGGATGTTTGTTGGTGCAAAAAAGCGGTGTAATTTGTTAAATTTCTTTACATTAAAAAGAGGATTTTGAATTGAAAAATAATAATTGTCAGAATGAAGGAAATATAACTAGAAAACTTACTCATTTTAATAAAGTAATTATTATTTTGATTAAAAACATATATTTCAGTAAAAAAAAAATTTCACAACAATTATTTATAAACATGATTACAAAAAATAAATTTTAAATAAAATCAACATTAAACTAATCTTTTTAGATGCCAATGGTAGATAATATTAAATGATGTTTTTACGAAGCTAACGGCCTTTCTACCGGGAAGTTAAATAAATTACAATCAACTCTTTCTCTTCAACGTTTCGGACATTTATTGAGATACATGTCCCTCATCAGGATCACTAACAAAAAACAATAAAAATACAAATAAGAAATTAAAAAATTAAATCTTTAACACCTTAAGCAAACGACAATACAGGAAATTATAACCAACACTTACAAATTATTATAGTCAGTAGTAATCACTACATTTCGTCAATGTTTAATGATAGGTTATTTTAATTACAAATATTATTTCCTTCATTAAGAAATAATAAGTTGATTGATAATAAAATTTTTCCTTATTTATTTTTCAATCTATTTTCAATTATAACAAATTTTATTAAAAACGGAGCAATTTATTTTAACATATTTTAACAATCAAAATAATACTTTAAATTTATTTAGAAATAATACTTTTAATCTTATTTAAATAATAAAAATAATTTTTACTCATAAAATTCATAGTAAAGGATTAAATGTTTTCATCTTACCTGCCAGAAATAAAATGTTGGGTCTAGAATAATCACCTTTGTGACTCGAAGGATTACAGTGAAGTTGACAGTGGTGATTTTAAAGAAAGTGAAATCCGTTGTTATCAAGTCCTCACAATCGTCTGGCACAAAAGACACAAGAGTATCTTTTTTTTGTACTTTTCTAATACATCGCCTTTGTTCCAGATGCTTCTCGGGTTTGCGCACGCCGTATTCGCAAAATTTATATATATGTATATATATATCGCGAGCATTTGGAACGGTATGTATTGCATCGTATGAATCAGAGTTGTAAATGAGCAATGGTTTTTCATTTGAAATAGTCAAGTAATTGAAAATGCTCGCACCATTTACCATTTACAGAGCAAGAAAATGGTAAATAGTCGGATCATTTACTAGTAACTGGGTGAGTAAATGGTAAATGGTCAGACCATTTTCCAGTTACTGGGTATATAAATGGTAAATAATCGGACCATTTACCAGTTACTGGGCGAGTGAATAGTAAATAGTTGGACCATTTACCAGTTACTGGGTGAGGAACTGAAAATGGTTGGACCAGTTCGCAGTTACTGGGTGGGTAACTAGCCGAATCAATTAGTTGGCAGTTACCGGGTTGAAAACTGGTAAATGGTCAAATTAAGCAGTTAGTAGTTACCGGGTGAGTAACTGGTAAATGGTTGGACCATTTACCAGTTGCTGGGTGAGTAAATGGTAAATGGTCGGACCATTTACCAGTTAGTAGGTGAGTAAATGGTAAATGGTCGGACCATTTACCAGTTGCTGAGTGAATAAATGGTAAATGGTCAGACCATTCACCATTTACTTACCCAGTAATTGGTAAATGGTTTGACTATTCACCATTTGCTCACTTAGTAACTGGTAAATGGTTTGACTATTCCCATTTACTTATCCAGTAACTGGTAAATGGTTCGACCATTTACCATTTACTTACTCAGTAACTGGTAAATGGTCCGACCATTTACCATTTACTTGCTCTGTAAATGGTAAATGGTGCGAGCATTTACCATTTACTTGCTCTGTAAGTGGTAAATGGTGCGAGCATTTTCACTTACTTGACTATTTCAAATGAAAAACCATTTCCTTATTTACAGCTCTGCCCTGTAGGATAATCATAATCCTGCAGGAATTTCGAGCAAAACCTATGCAGGATGCCCTACAGGATATCCTACAGGATTTTCTACAGGGTATCCTACAGGATGTCCTACAGTATATCCTACAGGATGCCCTACAGGTATTTACATAAGGGTTGCAAATAACAGTAAATTACTGTAAGAAATGTCAAGATTGAGACATAAATAACAATTATTTACAGTTATTTGAAGTTCAGTTATTTATAGTTATTTACAGCCATCTTTTGTTATTTACAGCGATTCACTGTTATTTACCGTAATTTATATTTATTTACAATGACAGATAATTAAAGTTATTGACAATTATTTACAGTTATTTACATTTTAGAAATTTTTTTACTAATATAATCAATTTTTTTATATATATATATATGAAAAATATTTTTAAATAAGGTATAATTGTAAATAACTGTAAAAATATGAAAAATTGTAAATATCTATTAAAAACTGCAAATAATAGTAAATTACTATAAATAACTGTAAGTAATCGTAAATAATAATAAATTTTTTCCAAAGCCAAAAATTTTGAAAAATGTAAATAATAGTAAATAGCTGCAAAAATCTCTTAATCACAAATAACTGTAAATAACTATAAATAATTGTAAATAATAATAAATAACTGTGAATAACTATTATTTATGTCTCAATTTCAATACTTTTTAATAATTGTTTACAGTTATTTACAGATATTTATAAAAATTATTTCCATATTGATATCTAAGGATTTTTTATTTCTATTACAATTTAAAATTAAATCTTAGAAAATAATAACTAATTCCTCTGTACCCTAATTTCATTAAGTAATATTCAGAATGTAAACTGAAAATTTATACCTATTGCCGATCTTCTTTAACCTTTACTTTGATTGTTTGATTTTTTTTTGTGTATCACAATATTTAAAATTATTTTCCATAATCAATTAACTTTGATTCTATCAATTACTAATTTGAAAATTTAAATTAGTTTTACTAATTAAAATATATAAAATGATATGGTATGGAGAAAGTGTAAAAAGAGTTGTCTTATAAATACTTGGGCATTATGTTTGATTATAAAATGGTATGGGACAAACATATTGAATTTATCCTGTGCAAAACAAAATATTTGATTTTTATTTTCAAGAAATTATCATAAATAATGTTAGCAGAAACTCTAAAAATACTCTATTTTGTATTTCTTCATAGCATTATCAGTTATAGAATTATAGCATGGGGAGGTGTATATAACAATAATAAATCATTTCTCCAAAGAATTCAAGATAGATTATTTGAAATTATAAATAAAAATAAGTTTTTAACTCAGAATAATATTCTTAATATTAACCGAACACATACTTTAGAATCGCTACTGTTCATTATGGAGATCTGAGTCAACGGTTCCTTTCCTCAAATAGTGTAACCAGAAATAAAAGTATTATTATACTACGTATACGTAAAACAGCAAGCAACAAAAATAGTTTGAATACATTTATATTAAATTTTAATAGTTTACCTAATGAAATAAAAATTTTGAATAATGTTAAGAGCCGAAAGAAAAAATTGAAGAGTTGTACCCTGTTGAAAATAAGTACGTACTTGAAGTACGTACTTTGAGTACGTACTTCAAGTATGTACTACAAGTATATATTTTACTTAAGTACGTACTATTTTGGAACATTTTAGTAGATACTTTTTTTGAAAAGTATATACTTTTATTGAAAGTATGTACTTTTTAAGTATATTTTGATAAATAATATTTTTTTAAATATGAACTTTATTAAACAATACCTACTATTTTGAAAGTATGTACTTTTTAAAAATATTTTTATGCGTACTTTTATTTTAAAAATGAGTACTTTCTTCAAAATTATGTACCCTATTTTAATAAAAGTACTTACTTATATAGAAGTATATACCTTTTAGAAAATTTTCATACATACTTTTTTATACGATGTATGTACCTTCATATAAAAGTATATACTGTAGCTACGTGACAAATTTTTTTTTACTTTATTATGTACTTTTTGAAAAGTGCATACTTTTCTAAAAAAGTACCTTCTAAAATGTTCCAAAAAAGTACGTACTTGATCTAAAGTGTATATACTTGAAGTACATACTCAAAGTATGTTATTAAAGTATGTACTGATTTTCAACTGTAAAAAATACGGAATATTATAGCCTTATATACCTGCATCTCTGAAATTCGGATAAAGGATCGCAAAGTTAAGAAAAACGCCACCTAACAGCTTAAAACGTAAGTACTGAAAAAATTATTCGAATCGATTATTAATTCTGTCTTTGCTGTTAAGTGGCGTTTTTGTTAATTTTGCGATCCTCTACCTGAATTTCAGTGACGTGGGAATATAAAGTTATAACATTTCGAGTTTGTTCGCTCAAGCTTTTTGATCTGCGGAGAGTCGATGCTTACCTTATTTTTATATCTTCCTTTAGGAAGAAAACACTTACCAAGTTACTAACTTGAGGAATTATTGAAAATAAAAATAATCTCAAACTTTTACCGACTTTTTTGTAAAATTTGATTTGTTATCTTTAAAGGTATATACTCTATTTTAATAAAAGTACGTACTTGTATAGAAGTATATACTTTTAGAACATTTTCATACATATTCTTTTATACGAAGTATGAACCTTCATACTCAAGTATGTACTGTAGCTAAAGTAATTTTTTTTTGGTCATTTTAGTATGTACTTTTTTAAAAATATATACTTTTAAAAAAAGTACCTACCAAAATGTTTTTAATAAGTACATACTTTAAAAAAATACGTATTTTCTAATAAAGTACGTACTTTGAGAAATATTATTTATCAAAATATACTTTAAAAGTACATATTTTCAATAAAAGTATATACTTTTCAAAACAGTACCTACTAAAATGTTCCAAAATAGTACGTACTTAAGTAAAGTATATACTTGAAGTACATACTTGAAGTACATACTCAAAGTACATACTTGAAGTACGTACTTATTTTCAACAGGGTATAGTAATGTATGTATAGAATAAATATATACATTGCACCTAATTTGTACCTGTATATTTGATAATGAGTTTTTGATCAATATAAGACTAGTCGTTCAACCACTGCAAAAATAGAGTTTTTACAATGTGACAATATGAGAACATTTAACTCCTCGGCTTTATAGAACATGTTTTTTCGAGTCTACTGTTTTCATATTCCAGAAATATTGCATTTTATGTTTTTAATTTTGCACTTCTGATTAAAACCTCTATTTTTGCCGTGGTTAAACGGCAGAAATATTGCATTTTCTATATTTTAAATTCTGTACTTTTGATTAAAAATACTATTTTTTCAGGTTGAACTACTCGTCTTATATTGATTATGTCGTGTTATTTTGAAATTTTATAGCTTGTAATATAACTATTGTTAAAAAATTAAATAACCTAACTTGTATTACTTTAAACATTTCATTTATCGATAAATGTTGTTCCATTATATTTTGATTTTTAATAAATTGTGTCAAATTTAATGTACAATTTTATGAAAATAAAGAAATAAAGAGGTATGTAAACATCAATAATTTTTAGTATTTCATTAAGTATCTAACTGAATTCCAATTATTACTTTTTAAATAATTTAAACTTTATGTTACACTATTGTACACTCCTTACCATATGACGGCCTTTTAACTCGTATTTGATAAGCTTATTTCATGTTTGATAAGTTTATTTGATTGACATTTGTTGAAATAGTAGTCGTGTAAAAAAAGTATTTTACTATTATAGTATTGGAAAAATAAAAATAAAATTCACCTGAAATCACTTTTTTTTCATAATTAGGCAATATTTAATATAATAAAAATTAAATGATAAAAATAATAATTTTTTAATTGTAATAAAAAATTTAACACAACTTTTTTTTCTTGTGACAGAAAAATGTTTGATTTTTTTTTAGAATATTTCAAGTAGTGATGAAAGCGAAGAAGTTCATGGAATATATGACTATACCTTAGTTCCTGCTTGCTTGATTTAACAAATTAGAGAAATGAAAATTCACATTTACTTACAAATAATACTAATGTTTCGACTACTTTCACTACATGAATACCCAAAACCAGTAAGTTTTAAAATTAACCAAGAATTATTATTAAATACTTTTGATTATTAATTTACAACATTTTTTTTAATAATACATTTTTTTTTATTCCAGATGTTTCTATGTCAAACTTTTACGAAGAAGTTAATTCTTTTGATAACATACCTGTGATTGAAATACAAGCTGTAGATAATATTGAATGCAAGACGGGTCAGTAAAATAAAGTAAATTTCAATTTTTTTAACTATATGTGAAATAAATTTATTATTTTTTCGTTACAGCTTTCGCAGTAGCTATTATTAAAAGATATGGAGCAAAACATGCAGACTATTATGGGAAGACAAGAACAAATTTCTAATTATTTAATAGATAAAAATGTGATTAAGATTATGAGTAGTAAGACATTTTTTAATATTAAATACAAATTAAGGTTGTCAAGTTTTAAAATTTAATGCAATAATTTTATGTTTACAGATTACTAATAGAGATTATTTTAGATGTTGTCTTTCACGTTGATGTTGTTAAAGGTATTTTAGAAGTCTCACATCTGCAAATTTGTATTAAGTTTCTATTGCAAAGCTCTGAAATGAGAGACTGCTACACTCTTAGAGTCAAATCAGATGGTCTTAGAGTCAAATCAGATAGAGCGGAAAATAAGCTACGGGACGTCACAGAACGTCAATTCCATATCCTTGTGTTCCGTAAAATTTTTTCTCTATACATTCATATGAAGCGGAGTAGAAGCTCTGTGACGTTAATTAGCAATATTATAATTAAAAAATTATGTTGTTTATGAAAATACTTGGTTATAAGAACGAAATATATTTCATTTATATAATAAAAAAATCTAATTAGAAAAATATTAAGTAATTATTTCCAACTTTTCTAACATTTTTGCTGTTAATTTAAAATTCGAAAATACATTTGTATGCTATTTTGAACAGTTATTTAGCTAAATTCCGCTACATGTGAATATAAGGAAAAAATTTTACGAATACAAGGATAAGGAATTAAAGTTCTGTGACGTTCCGTTTTTTTATATAATTTCCGTAACTCATATGCCGTCACCCTTAGGCAGCAAGTACATGCTTTCCGAAAAATGATCTAAGACAACGAAAGTAAATAACTATAAATAGCTGTAAATCATCATAAATAATTATAAATAACAATAAACTATTTACTTACCTAAAAATTTTGAAAATTGTAAATACCCTAGTGGAAATCGAATCTGTGAATAACTGGGAATAACTGGAAATAACTGGAAATAACTGGGAATAACTGTGAATAACTGGGAATAACTGTTATAAACTGTTCAGTTTGAGACAGGAATAACAGTTATTCCCAGTTATTCCCAGTTATTCCCAGTTATTCTCAGTTATTCTCAGTTATTCCCAGTTATTCACAGTTTATAGCTTAAAAATAATTTGAAAAAACAGAGGTACGAATAACAGTTATTCCCAAATATATTTATAATAGAAAAAAAAATAAAAAAAAAAATATATTTTTTTCATTTTTTCAAATTTATATTTTTCAAATTATTTTTAAACTAAACTGTAAATAACTGGGAATAACTGTGAATAACTGTGAATAACTGGGAATAACTGTGAATAACTGTGAATAACTGGGAATAACTGGGAATAACTGTTATTCCTGTCTCAAACTGAACAGTTTATAACAGTTATTCCCAGTTATTCACAGTTATTCTCAGTTATTCACAGATTCGATTTCCACTAGGGTAATAGTAAATAATAGTAATTAAGAGTAAGTAACTGTAAGTGTTTGTAAATAATAGTAAATAACTTTTAAAATCAGTAAGTAATCGTAAATAACTAAATAACTATAGAAAATTGTAAATAATAATAAATCAGTGTTAATAACTTTTATTAATATTTCAGTCTCAATACTTTTTATTAATTATTTACAGTTATTTAGAGATATTTACAGATATTTACTAAAATTATTTCTATATGGGTATTTACTAATTTCATAACTCTGACTGTGCGAAAGACACCTAGCGCCACTTTTTTGTTTAAATTAAGACCTTTATTTTCCTTTACTTAGATCGTTTCTATGTGCTTTGAAACTGAATTTGTGATCAGAGGGAGTTGATAGTCAATTGCATGCTCACGATGTTTACAGATTTTATTCTACGAATTTCCTATCAAATTCAAATGGCCATATCTCAGTATCAGAAGCACCTAGAAACTTTTATAAAAAAGGAAATTAAAGATCTTTAAGCCTACTTTAAAGTTATGTTGGTTGTTTGAATGAAAAAAAATTATAAAGTGCTTTTAACCTCAAAATACACAAAAATAAACCCGTTTGAGTAAAATTTTTTAATATTTCAAGAGCAACAATTCGAAAAAAAAATTTTTTTCTCATGTGTGCTGGGTAAGTGGCCTATTGCGCATGCGTTTTCGGGGTGGTAAGTAGCTAATAGCGCGCGCCGCGTGTGTTGTTTTTGAGGGCGTGTGTTTCACAGCTATGTATAATATTGTTTTATATTAAATTACGTAAATACGTTACGTTCGTGTAAAATAATGTCACGCAAAAGCGTTAATTAATGTAAAACCGCAAAGGTTTATACAAGCGCAGCGCCCTCATACTGTATTTGAAGAAACATCGACCGTATGATGAATTTTCTACTCTATCTCGCTTTAACCTCTGACAAAGTAAATCGTATCTATTCTCGTATTATTTTTACATTAACGAAATCGTGATTATTCGGGATATACGTGAAATTGGTGAATCAAAAGTAATTTGTAATTTAATTACAAATATTAGTACCAAAAAGTATTAAAATATATTATTAAATGTTTGATGGAAAATCTTGAAAGCCTTAACCTCAATAAAATGTCAACGATATTACCAGACAGCGATCCATCAAGCGATGAAAATGATCAACAATCTTCAGATTATACAAGTCAATTTTCAATCCTTGCTTGTAAAGGTGATTCTGATTCTAGTAAGTAAAAACAATAGACTTAATTTTTATATCATTTTAATTTAACAAAACCTCAAAAATATTAAATAATTAGTATCATTTATTAATACATTCTGTTTTGTTCTATATGATTATATTTATATTGTAAGTAAACTTTATCTACAAAGTAATTTAAATTATTTTTGTTCAGTGTCTGATCTTGAAAGCAACAATACACAAGACAATTACACTTTAAATAATGAAATTTCAGATCAATTGCCTTTAGATATCCAATTAAGAGCAGAGAATATTGTCAACAATTTGATGCCAGTTAAATCTAAATCAAAATATGAGACAGCGTATCAAAAGTTTTTAAACTGGCTATCTGAGAAGAAAATAACTTGTATTTCTGACACAGTTGTACTCGCTTACTTTGATCAACTTTCAGAGTCTTACGCACCCAGTAGTTTATGGGCAACGTATTTAATGTTAAGAAGTATGATACATATCAAACACAATATTAAAATTCATGACTATGCAAAACTTATACAATTTTTTAAAAATAACTCTAAAGGATATATTTCAAAAAAAGCTTTGGTCTTGAGTGCTGAGCACATTAATCAGTTGTTAAAAACTGCACCTAATGAACTGTATTTGGCTGTAAAGGTAAATTTAAAATATATATAAAATATATATAAAGATATAAAAAAATAAATCCAATAATTTTAATAGTATATCTTTTTATTTTATAGGTTTTTTTGATATTTGGAGTTCAAGGAGCCTTACGTAAACATGAATTAACTGATTTGACTATTGATGATGTTATTGATAAACAAGATATGGTTCTTGTGAACATTCCCAAAACTAAAACTCAAGTTCCAAAATCCTTTGTTGTGAACAAAGATTTTTATTATATCTATAAAAAGTATGTTGATCTACGTCCTGCTGATTGTAGATGTAATAGATTTTTTTTTAATTACCGTAATGGTAAATGTAACAAGCAACCAATAGGTATTAATACTATTGGAAGTATGCCAAAGATGGTAGCAAAGTATCTTCAGTTGAAAGATCAAGAATCTTACACCGGTCATACCTTTCGCAGAACTTCTGCAACATTACTGGCTAACTCCGGTGCAGATTTATTGACCTTAAAATGCCATGGAGGATGGAAAAGTAGTACTGTTGCAGAAGGGTATGTAGAGGATTCAGTTACGAACAAAGCTAAAATTGCTGAGAAGATACCAGCTTCAGTTTTACATTGTTCAAGTTCATCAACTAGCAAGGAAAATATACCAGCTGCTTCGCAGTGCAATTCTAATACAAAAAACTTGAAGTTTGATAAACCCAAGGAAATCCAAAATAAAAAAGTGACGTTGGGAACAGATTGCAATGGAAAAACAGTAAATTTACAAATTTCCAATTGTAACAACCTTACAATAAAATTTGAAGATCATAGGTCTTAACTATCTTTTTAAAATTGATAATGTCAATCTATTTTTCTATATTTTGTAATTAAAATTATAAAGTTGTTTTTGCAAATAGTATAGTAAAAAAAGTGAATCTATTTTTATATATCTAATAATTTAAAAAGAACTTGTTATATTCATTGTAATTTGTATTTACATATTTTATAGCTTAACACATAAAACTTGCTTTTATATATTTTGTGATTTAAAACATAAATTCATATTATAAATATTATGTACCTGAAAAATGTAAATTTATTAAGTTTTGTTTATATAATTTAATCAATAAAAATATGTTTTTCCTGATAAAAATTAATATATTTGTAAAGTGCCAAATTTTATTACTATAAATATTGTAATTAAAAATATAAATTTATTGAATTTGTTAATTTAATTTAATGAATAAAAATGTTTTTTTCTAATAAAAATTAATGTTTTTGTACAAATATCTTTTTTGATTTATCAACAAATATTTTTTTAATGGGGGGGCTTCACCCCCCCAACCCCCCCTTTCCACGCTCTAACATGTCACTCTCTCTCTCTTACACCCAGCACTTATGAGAAAAAATAGTATGTGAATCTCGTTCGGTTTAGTTGACTATTGCGCCACTCGGGCAATGGCGCTACTCGCTACGCTCGTGCGCCACCTTGCCCTCGTGCGCAATAGTCAACTAAACCTCACTCGTTACACAATATACTATTCTCGGCTCTAAAATCACCTCATAAGATATTATTTTAACTTACGGCAATAGAAAAAGTGTGTTAGAGGGTCACAAAAATTTTTTTTCAGTCATAGCTGTATGTAGAAACAAGAAAAATAAAAAAAAAACAATAAATAATACGGTTTTTTGCGATTCGGCAAGGTTAAATCTCTATTCCAACAAGGTATTCCAGCTGCTTTTTCAATTTTTAGTATAAACACATCGATCTAAGAGTTGGGAGCGATGATCAGTAAGCTTTGGGAAATAACGACCTGTCTAATATATATATATATATACATGTATATATATATATATATGTATGTATGTATGTACATGGAACAAAATTTTACATAGAACAAAGTTCTGGGGGGTCCTTCAATTCTATTTAAAGTTAAGTATGTTATACTTAGAAAAAACCTTTCATGCTGAATTTCAGCACTCTACAGATCTTATTAAGTGAGATATGAACTTTTAAACGGTCAAAAATGCCATTTTTTTGGCTTTTTTGTCTATTTTTAAACTCTGGCCAAAACTATGATTATTAATATTTTTTAATTCAGCAAGTCGCTTTTGGAAGGTATAACCTAAAGCTTGAAAATCAGCTGTGTTAAACTTAATTCCATTGAATAAGAGCCGTTTTACTTGGCTTAAAGTGATGTAACTTTTTTCATCATATCACGGTACTTTAAACTTCTCAAAAAACTTCCATTCTCAATTATTGCTATTTCTACCACCACCATTTAATTCATTACAAAAAATACTATTTTTTTCACTTATGAGTATCATTTTGTAGAAAATTGACCGAGATACAGTACTTCAAAATTTCGAAATATCGTAAAAAGCGTTTTTGATCATTTTCAAGATCGTGTTCTAGAAAGTGTAAAAAAAAGGAAATTTCAGAGCTCTTAATTTTATAGTTTACATCTAATATACACAACGGCATATGGAAAATTTCAAAGTTTGTGCTTTAAAACAAAAAACCTAAAAGCTAAAAAGCAAAATATTTCCCTATATTTCTAAAATACGACCTTGAAATGGCCAAAAACGCGATTTTTATGAATTTTTGAAATTTGGAAGTACTGTATTTTGGTCAATTAACTACCACATGCAACCCATAAGTAGAAAATAAATATAGTATTTTTATGCAGAATCGAATGGTGGTGGTCAAAATAGCAAAAATTGAAAAAGGACGTTTCTAGAGAAGTTTAAAGTACCGTGGAATAATGAAAAAAGTTACATTACTTTAAGCTCGTGCTCTATGGAATTGAATTTGGTACAGCTTATTTTCAAGTTTTAAGTAACACCTTTGAAAGGCGGCTTGCTAAATTGAAGAATATTGAAAATCATAGTTTTGGTAGAAGCTTGAAAATAAGCAAAATAAAGCCGAAAAATTGCGTTTTTAGCCGTTTGAACGTTAATATCTCATAAAATAATATCTGTAGAACTCTGAAATTTTGCATAAAAGGTAGTATTTGTAAGTATGACAACATACTAAAATTAAAAAAAAAAAGGACCCCCTAGAATCCAATTAAAAAAAAAAATTTTTGACCTATGCATATATATATATAGTGGGACCCAATAAAAAAGAGCCACCCTTGAGAAAAAAAGTAATAATTAAAAAATTTTGTATCTTAACAAATAAAGGTCGTGCAGAACTCTACGACCATTCATTTTAAACGTATTTGTAAGGACTTTTTAATGGTGTATTGGCAATTTAATTTTGAGTACTTGTCTGGGAAATATTCCAACTTAAAAATAGAAAAAAAAATTTTTTTTTTGCCTGTGTTTAAATTTTAATCATTTTTCGGAAAATGATGGTAGAAAAATTTTACACGGCTAGTTTTAAAAGTATTTTGCTTAACTTGAAATTTATATTTTAGTTTTTTTTCTAGGTTCAAAATTGACCGAGATTTAGCGATTTTTGTTAAAAAAAGGGTCTTTTTTATTTTTCCGATATCTGCTCAATGAGAGGAGATATAGAAAAATGCCGAATAAAAAAAAGTATATTTTTGTATCTAGAATAACCTTAAATTTTCTCAAAATTTTTTGTGCATTTTAATTTTTTTGATATTGTTACGGTACTCTTATAAGAGTATGGTATACATGTATATAAAAATACCGAAACAATATCAAAAATATCTAAGTCAGTAAAAATTATAAATTTAATGATTTTGATCGATGAAAATCTATGCAATTTAAGTGCTATAGAAACAGTTCTTAATACTAGATATCGAAGTTTCCCAACACTGTTCGTACACTATTTAAAGAGTGACTTAGTATCTCTACTTTATTGGTTAAGGCTATCGTAGCCGAATCCAGCGCCGGGGATCGCTGATATTGAACTCCAGGACTTGTGATAGGGAAATGCAAGGGTGGGTTAGACCTGAGCCTCGAGACTTATTGTATAGGTGTATAAAGTAAAGTTTGAATACATATATTTAATACTGAATTATTAATAGCACTTTAGGACAATATTAATAGTGTTTATAATGTTTTGTTAATAATTTTTGAATGTATTTTTAATAGTTTTCGTGCACTGTAATAATAGCGTTTAAGTATGTAATTGGGATAATATCAATACAATAATAATATATTATTGATCAATACAAATACTAACAATATATCTATACAGTCTTAATATCGTATTGATATAGTTTTGATGTGGTATTAATACTGTGTTGATACAGTATTAAATACTATTGATATAGTATCGAACATAGTATCAATATAGTATTAAAATAATATCGATATAGTATAAAATAGTATTAAATAGTATTAACATAGTATTGATATTGTATCAGAATAATATCGATAAAGTATTAAATAGTATTAAGGTAGTATTGATATAGTATCGATAAAGTATTAAATAGTATTAAGGTAGTATTGATATAGTATCGATATAATATCAATATAGTATCAATATAGTATTGATATGGTATCAATATGGTATCGATACAGTATTGATATAGTATTAATAAAGTATTAAAATGGTATTAATAGAGTATTAGAATAGTATTAACCCTCTCGTGCATATAAGGAACTGACAATCATAACGTTTCTAAAACTAGAAAATTTCGATGTCCGGCATCGAGCTGAATCCAAATCTGGAGTCAGATTTTCGAAATTATAATAATTGGGCCCAATACCGAGGGGGCCCACTCTTAAAATGCAAAGTTTTGAAAAATAAAAAATACCATCGTATTCTACACGAAATTTTAAGAAGAAATCATTCTTGTCATTTTTTTGATAAGACACACCAATTTCGAGTAAAAAATTATTGAATTTCTAGGATATCGGACCCCTGAGTAAAAACAGACCCAATATCCTACACGTTAAATAATTTTTTACTCGAAATTGGTGTGTCTAATCAGAAAAATGATTAGAACAATTTCTTTTTGAAATTTTACGCAGAATACGTTGGTATTTTTTGTTTTTCAAAATATTTAATTTTAAGATTGGGCCCCCTCAGTATTGGGCCCAATTATAATAATTTCGAAAATCTGACTTCAGATTTGGATTCAGCTCGATGCCGGACATCGAAATTTTCTAGTTTCAGAAACGTTATGATTGTCAGTTCCTTATATGCACGAAAGGGTTAATACGACATTAATATAGTATCAGTATAGTATAGATGTAATATCGATATAGTATCTATATAGTATCGAAATAATATCGATATAGTATTAAATAGTATTAAATAGTATTAACATAGTATTGATATAGTATCAAAATAATATCGATATAGTATTGAATAGTATTAAGATAGTATTGATATAGTATCAAAATAATATCGATATAATATCAATATAGTATCAATACAGTATTGATACCGTATTTATGTAGTATGAATATAGTATTAATATGGTATCGATATAATATCAATATAGTATCAATACAGTATTGATACCATATTTATGTAGTATGAATATAGTATCGATACAGTATTGATATAGTATTAATAGAGTATTAAAATAGTATTAATACAGTAATAATATAGTATCAGTATAGTATAGATATAATATCGATATAGTATTAATTAGTATTAAGATAGTATTGATATAGTATCGGTATAATATCAATATAGTATAAACACAGTATTGATACTATATTTATGTAGTATGAATATAGTATCAATATAGTATCAATACACTTTAACATAGTATTAATAAAGTATTAAAATAGTATCAATACAGTATTGATATAGTATCAATATAGTATCGATACAGTATTGATATAGTATTATTAGAGTATTAAAATAGTATTAATATAGTATTAGTATAGTATAGATGTAATATCGATATAATATTGATATAGTATCGATATAGTATCAATGTTTTATTAATATATTATTAAAATAGTATTAACATAGTGTTGATATAGTATTAATAGAGTATTAAAATAGTATTAATTTAGTATTAATATAGTATTAATACAGTATTAATATAGTATCAGTATAGTATAGATATAATGTCGATATAATACATACATATAGTATCGATATTTTATTAATATATTATTATTATAGTATCAATATAGTATCAATACAGTATTGAAATTGTATGAATATCATATTATTGACATATTATTTGGGTTATTGAACTGTACCGAAGTTGCTCAATGAAGTTAAACAAGAATGGGCGCTGTTATTTGAGTAAGTAACCATTTTTGCATATTCAACTTCGTTGATCAATTAGATATCAACAATGTGTGTGTGTGTGTGTGTGTGTGTGTGTGTGTGTGTGTGTGTGTGTGTGTGTGTGTGTGTGTGTGTGTGTGTGTGTGTGTGTGTGTGTGATGAAAAGAAGTATTTTTGATATTAAAGCATACCTAACGTCACGTAAATACTTATAGTTTTTGTAATTCTTGAGTGATGCTCGATTCCAACGTATCAACCTTTAGATTCTTGGCCTTGGATAGAAATTCAATGAAAAAGAACGTTCTTTGGGGGTGAAGATTTCGATCGTTACCAAAAGGTTTGAAAAGAGAGATATGAATATGTTTAGTGTATAAAAATACCTAGGCCAAGAGGCGAATCGTGGGTATACTCAGGTAAATACATTGCCGCAGCATCAGTATAGTATTAATAGAATATTAGTATAGTATAAATATAGTATCAATAAAGTATTCATATGGTATTAATAAAGTATTAATATAGTATCAATACAATATCAATACAGTATCAATACAGTATTAATAAAGTTTAAATATAGTTTCAATATAGTATCAATATAGTATTTATATGTTAAAATAGTATCAGTACTTTACTAAAACATTATTAATAGAGTATTAAATAAAGTATGAAGAGTGCTTGAATAAAATATTTTACTAGGCTTGGCGAATATTATATTAATTTAATAAGATAATTTAACTCCTAATATTACGTTACTAATATAGGAGTATCAATAGTCTTAATATAAAAAATAACCTTTAGCTCATAATTAATGTATATACATTAAATTTTATTGATTAAATCTATTGATTTCATAGTTCAAGTTAACAACTCTATCGACTTTTATTGTTTTTTTAATGACATTAATCAATCATCATCACCCTACTGAAAAAAATCTTGTGGTAACCACATGACATACTATATGGTTTTCACATAGTTACCACATGATTACCACATGTTTACCACATGGTTACCACATATTATTTTGACGGGGTGATCATGTGGTAACCATATGGTGACCATGTGAAAACCATGTGAGTAAGAAAAAAATAGTTAAAAAATATGCAAAATTTATTATTTCACGTAATAAATGCTAAAGAAAATTTTTATGAAAATATAAATATTATTGATTATTATATAAATAAATTTAATATAAATATTTTTATATAATTAAATTTATTTGCGTTTTTCATTGCAACCACAAAAATATCTCTGTTCATTGAATAGAATAGAACGTGAGAAAGCAGGCCGAATGATCGTCGTTTTAGACAAAATTAAACTGTTTATCTGCCGTCCAAAGTAAAAAAACCTTAACTACAATGGGATTCCTATGTAGTTAAGGTTTTTTTACTTTGGACGGCAGTTATAAGCTCTAAAGTCTTTTATTCTTTTCGTGCGCGTTCGCTTGCCATAAAAAAGTCAATACATAAAAAGAGTGGTAGCCCCCTAGTGGTTAGTTATTGAATATGAATATACACATGTATATAATAGTACTGGTGATTAACCGTTAGGGCGATGCTCCGCATTCTACCTATTGACTTTCTTATGGCAAGCGAACGCGCACGAAAAGAATAAAAGATTTTAGAGCTTATAAACAGTTTAATTTTGTCTAAAACGACGATTATTCGGCCTGCTTTCTCACGTTCTATTCTATTCAATGAACAGAGATATTTTTTTGGTTGCAATGATAAACGCAAATAAATTTAATTATATAAAAATATTTATATTAAATTTAATTATATAATAATCAATAATATTAATATTTTTATAAAAATTTTCTTTAGTTTGCTGATTTTGACAGCAGGTGAGTATTTATTACGTGAAATAATAAATTTTGCATATTTTTTTTAACTATTTTTTTTATTACATGGTGGTTTCACATGGTCACCACATGGTTACCACATGGTTACCACATGATCACCCCGTCAAAATAATATGTGGTAACCATGTGGTAAACATGTGGTAATCATGTGGTAACCATGTGAAAACCATATAGTATGTCATGTGGTTACCACAAGATTTTTTTCAGTAGGGCAGCATTCATGAACTTTTATTGACCTTATTGACAGGCATTAATATCAATGAAGTAAATTACATCTTCACCCTAGAACTCCCAGATAAGTATTCTTTCTTATCGCGACTTATGATGTCACTTAACAGAATACTTTTTAAAGAAGTATGAAAAGCTCCATCTCATATAACTACCCCTCCGTCGACCTCCAGACTTTAACTTAAGAGGAGGTCGAGTATATCTGTTCTTTTCTAATCAAAGAATTGATTTTTTCACAAAAATTAATAATTGTAGCAAAAAATAAGAAGAAAGCCCCATCTCGTATAATAAAATAGAAGATTTTCTTTTATGAGGAAAAATTATTTTTATTGCTTCGTTTTTAAGAAAACCTTGAAAAACTGAATCGTCCATCCTAACCTTTATTTTTTAAGTTTTTCAAGGTTTTCTTCAAAACGAATCAATAAAAATAATTTTTTCTCATCAAAGAAAATCTTCCTTTTTATTATACGAGATGGGGCTATCTCCTTATTTTTTGCTACAATTATTAGTTTTTGCAAAAAAATAAATTCTTTGATTAGAAAAGGATAGAGATATACGACTGCTCTTAAGAGAACTGCTTAGTGCGATTAACATTCAAGCAGTTGACAAATAATTCTAAGTTTTCTATAGTTTTTACTATTTAAAAACATACATATTTATAATTTTCCACCAATATATAAGGGTAATTTGGTAAAACAAAAAAAAAATTTTTTGATCCGCTAATTAGCTTGGTGATAATCTCAGTCTCTATTTCAATCTAAATGAGTATCTATTGATTTGTCTTGAGCTTACGATGCTCCTTTAATTCTTTTATTTTCTTTGTATGCAAAAATGTATCATAAGTGTTAAGCTTTGCAAGATCCATTTTTTCATAGCTTCATAAATGACTTTGTTTACACATCACTATTTTTATTTCTACCTATTCGTCTATTGCGCCCTCTGTTATAGAAACCTGTTTTAACAAACATATTTTAATTGCACTACATCAATACATACACTATCACTGTGCGCATTAGCGATATAACTTATCAAATGTAAATATATTCCATATACGATTCTGTTTCATATAATAGTTTCATACATTGAATGATATGGTTAGCCTTTATGATATCATTTCTATGTAAGCAGTACCTTTTTAATGAAAACTTTATATTTTAGAGTTTATCATAAAATTTATTACTTGGATATGTAATTTAAAAGTTTGAAGAAAGTTTTATTTGAATTGACTTAAAGGAAACATTAAAATATTTAAGCATCAACATAATATTTAATCAACACTTATTAATATCATTAATATTTATTCAATGCAAAATTAATAGTTTCAATTATGTATATATTCGAGTTTAAATTTAAACCTTTATATCAATTTATCATTTGTAGATTAATATTTATTATTAAATTCATTTTTGTTATGTGATTCACTCTAAATCCTTAAACATCTATTTAAGATCAATTTTTCTCATCTACATTCAATTTCAGTGAGAACTATAATTTGTGAGACATATAAGTAAAAAACGTCATATTTTTAATAACTCGTCTTTCGAGGCGCTACCGCGCTCTTTAATTCAAACAGTGATAGGTACATATACTTATTAACTAATATCAAGTTACTTGTAAAATTTCAAGACTTTATCTTTTTTTTTTATTTTAAGATGACTAAGTTATCAGTAAATGAAACTGTCAACGATAAGTGTACAATTTCTATAATTTATATTTTTAGACCATAAGTCATGATTGCTTCAAACCTATCTTATAAAATATTTTTTTACGTTGTTGAAATTCAATATTTATTTTATTTAAAAATGTTAGAGTATAAATTTCTATATGTTACATTTAACTAACTCATTTAATCATAACTTTTTCAATGAAATTAAAAATTAACTATTATTTATAATTTTAGGGCTCTAAATCTTTTAGATCTAGAGATATGAGCTATGACTGAAAAAAGTGACTACTTAGAATTCACAAAATATTATATATCAAAATTTTTAGTAACTTTTAATGCTTTGAAACAATCTCATAAAGTTTTTATACACTGTTAAGGTTGAATATTAAAATTAAATGTATTTTAAAATGTTTGACTAGGAGAGTATCAGACCTCCGGATCACGGATTTCGCTCAAACTTTGGGATAAGTTTTAAGATGTCAAAATATGGAAGGAAACAGAATTTTAGACCCCAACGCTCAATATTTCTCTAGTTACAGGCAATTAAAGAAAATCACTAAAAAAGTTACTAGATTTTCAAACGCATATAGTTTCTTAGCATTGATAGCTAGGAGCTTAAAACTTTTTTTAAATGAAAGCTGAGCTCAAATCCTTTCGAAATAGTAGTTATAGTATGTCAAAATATTATTTTTTTCCAAAGTTATAGAGTGCTAAATATTATACCTAATTTTTCTTTTTAAAACATTAATCAATAACAAAAGCTGGAATTGGGTCTAATGTTTATTACGCTATGACTTTAGGAAAAAAAAATATTTTGACATACTATAACTACTATTTTGAAAGGATTTAAGCTCAGCTTTCATTAAAAAAAAGTTTCAAGCTCCTATCTATCAATGCTAAGGAACTGTAAGCGTTTGAAAATCTAGTAACTTTTTTAGTGATTTTCTTTAATTGCCTGTAACTAGAGAAATATTGAGCGTTGGGGTCTAAAATTCTGTTTCCTTCCATATTTTGACATCTTAAAACTTATCTCAAAGTTTGAGCGAAATCCGTGATCCGGAGGTCTGATACTCTCCTAGTGAGTATAAAATTTTAAAATTGTGTTCAGTAAACTCTCTGCAGCTATACTTTTCTTAGTGAAATTTCAAATTTCATTATCTGCTATCTAAGAGTATTTTTTCTTAATCTACAAATTAAAATGAAACTAGTAGTTACAATTTTAAAGCTACAAGTCCTTTACTACAAGAGATATTTAGAAGAAGTGAACTCGTGAATATGAACCCTCAAAAGAACTGTTTGTGCTATGTTTAAGGTATTTACCTCTGTCATATGAATGAACAGGTCAAGCCAATGATTACGCTTGATTTAACTATTTTTACAATTCTAATTTTAATAAGTGTTGCTTGTTGCTGCTGCTGTTACCACTGCTTAAGACATAGATAGACAGATAGAGAGAGAGAGAGAGAGAGAGAGAGAGAGAGAGAGAGAGAGAGAGAGAGAGAAGAAGAAGAAGCGAGAGGAAAGAAAAAAAAAGGCAAAAAATTTTAGGTTAGCTGTCGGATGTTTTTAAGAGCAATGTAGATTCACAAATATAGAAAAAAGAGAGACTTTCAATAACTTTTATCTACTAAGTCCATTGACTTTATCGACTATCATCGACTTAATCTAATAAATTTATCGACTTAGTTTATTGATTTTATCGACTGAGTCTATTGTCTTTATCAAATTTCATTAACTATTATTTTATTCATTATAGAATTATTTAATATTATTTAAATTTAATCTTAATAACGTATGAGTAATATTTTAAAACTATATTAATAGTATTTGAATTTAGTATTTTTAGTGTTTAAATGTGACATAAATAACGATTAAATATATTCAGTATATTATAACCTCAAAATTTGACATTTTGTTCATACAAATATTACTTTTGATTACTTTTATATGTTTATATTCTAGTGAACTATTATTGTTTATAAAATGTATACTCAAATGTTTATCAAATAATTCCGAAGCTGTCTTGGAGCTGTGATATGGGCTTAATGTATGACTATTATTATTAAAATTTATATTTTAGTGAATTTTTATTTCATTATAGTTAAATAAATTGATAGTTATTCATGTTAAAATATCTAAAAAGTGATGCAAAGTCAGAAGGGTTATGGGTTCGATTCCGATCAAATCCAATAATATTTCTTTAATGCTTAAATAATTTTTATTTGATTTATAATGAACAAATAAATATAAGAAAATATTAAAACATCAAAATTGTAAAACTTTAGAAATTTTGCAACAGCTTAACAGGTATCTAGCGGTTGGCAGCCATGTCTTCACTGCTCGATCAGCTGTCTCTTTCTCGATCCTGACTCACTTGTGTGAGAAAAGGTTTGCCCTCTCTAGATCAATCAGCTGTTTCTCTCCAGTCGATCCTTAGGTTAGAAAAAGTTACTCCACTCTATGTCGATCATCTCGTGTAATACCACGTAAAACATCGCTTGGATTAGAAAAGATTCCCCCACTCTATGTCGATCATCTTGTGTAGTACCACGTAAAACATTGCTTGGGTTAGAAAAGGTTCCCTCTTCCCAAATCATTTCTGGCTCAATCAGCTGTTTCATTGACCAATAAAAATGCATACACATCAAGATTCACATTCATTTCATCATGGGACAGACTCCAAGTCACACCACTCAAAATTCTTCAGAGTACACTCCTCTTCTTCCACCTGATAATAAAAAATTTGACTATGAAATTCATAGTCAGTAAGTTTCTCTCGTAGAGGGCGTAACTGACGTGTTACGTCTACTAGTTGTAAAATTCACTAGACTCTTGAGTGTTAACTTATGCATTGTGTAGATAAAGTAGATCGCTATTATTTTAAGCTGTAACTATATTATACACGCAGATAATACTAATAAATCATAGTTAATATTTTTTACACCTTATTATTTTAATCTATAAGCGTATACAGATATATAATTTTTAACAATAAATGATTATTAATTACTAGCAATAACTTATGTTAAAATATGTAGAAATAATATAAAATCTGGAAAAACTGCTATTATACAAGTTTTAAAATCTCCCTAGTACGGTGGCTCCGTGGCGTAGTGGTATACGCGCTCGCCTCGCGTCCAAAGGGTCGTGGGTTCGATTCCGACCTAAGTCAAAAATTTTTTTTAATGCTTAAATAATTTTTATTTGTTTTATAATAATTAAATAAATATAAAAAAGTATTAAAAAATAAAAATTGTGAGACTTTAGAAATTTTTCGTAGGTACCAAGCGGCCAGCGGCTGGGTCCTCGTCGCTCGATCCTGACTCACTTGGGTTCGAAAAGGTTCCCCTTCCCAAATAATTTCTGTCTCAATCAGCTGTTTCTATCTCAATCCTTGGGTTAGAAAAAAATTCCCCTTCCTAAATAATTTCTAGCTCAATCAGCTGTTTCTCTCTCAAGCCTTAGGTTAGAAAAAAATCCCCCTTCCGAAACAATTTCTGGTTCAATCAGCTGTTTCTCTCTTAATCCTTGGGTTAAAAAAAATTCCTCTTTCTGGCTCGATCAGCTGTTATCATTTCTGGATCAATCAGCTGTTTCTCTAATCGTCCAATATTACGTAAAACATCGCTTGGGTTCCCCCACTCTAGGTCGTTTCTGGCTCAATTCCATTCTGGCTCAGTTCAGTTTTAATTCAAGTGAGTTAGAACCGGCCTGAGTTAGAACCGGCCTAGCTCATCTACTAAAACATTAATATATAATTATATAAGTATTAAAAAAAATTTTATCGATGGCCTGGACAGGTATAGCTTCAATTTTATTATCTAAAACGTTTAACGAGTCATAGAAATTCAAATTACCATTGAATTTAAATAACATTGGAAGCGCATTTTTAAAATTTGTTTCAGATAAAAAAAAATTAAGAGAATTGGATATAATTATATTACAAAGAATCAATGCTTCCTAAAAAAGCTTTAGAAATCGTAGACAAAACATTAACAAATATTTGTCGTAATGATAAAAATTTTGGTAAAAAAATAACTATTTTAGGTGAAGATTTTCGACAAATTCTACCAGTATTAAAATATGGAAGAAGAAATACTATTATTGAAGAGACTATAAAGTATTCAAATCTTTGACCTTTATTTCATATTTTTAAATTGAAAAAAAAAACATAAGATCTAATGACGACAATTTTTCTTTATCTTTGTTAAATATCAGAGAAGGAAAAGTTGATCCATTTGTTATTCTAAAAGAATAGGAAACTTGAGAAAACAAAATTTTTTGTTTTTTTAAAAATGTTATTTTAAGTGCACATAATGAAGTAGTAAACATTCTAATTAATAAAATATTAAAATTAATTAACAATCAAACAATAACTTATTATAGTATTGATTATGCAACGTATAAAGGTGTAGATCAAATAGATGATAATATTCATTTTAATTATCTTATAGAGATGTTGAATAATATAAGAGAAGGATTACTTCCACATGAACTAAATTTAAAAGTAAATGCAATAATAATGCTGATTCGAAATTTAAGTATTAAAGATCGAAAAAGAAGAATTCATACATTGGTGAGAGTGACGAAAAACTTGAATACAATAATTAGAATAAAGTACCGGAGTATTACAAATGTTACGTTAATAAAATTATAGAATATCAAATCCGAATACGTGAACGGATAGCAGAATATTATATTAATCAAAATCATCAAATTTATTCTGGATATTTATTAAGATTAGCTTATATTATTCAAAAAAAATAGAAGATTAAAAAATTATAAAAGTATTGTACAAAGTAAATCTAATATTTCACAATTATTTTATTTTATATATATATATAAAAATTAAAATAAATAATGTAATAATTTAATGATCTTATAAATATTAATAATGATTATGTCACTTATTTTTTAATATTAAAGTATAAAGATTTTTAAATTTCAGTAAAAAATTGTTGATATATCTTAAAATGTAAAAATAAGTCAAAAAGATATCAAAAAGTAATTATACCAAAATAATCCTATAAATCTTAAGACATAAATAAACATTATGATATATCAAATATAATATTAACAACATTTTTATCAACAGTGATTATTTAAAAATTTTTTTATGATTTTAAATTTATTATAACTTTGATCATTGATATTTAATTGATCATGAGTTTTTTTTTATTTATGTTTTATACAATATCAATATTTTCATTCACATATAATACATAGAATGAATTATATTATAAATATATAACATGATGTCATATAATATATAAAACAAAGCGTTTTTTAAAATCTAACGCGCCGTAACGGTACCTCCCTATTTCACACAATTAAAATGCATTAGTTGAATCAAAAATTATATTTAAAAATTTAATAAATTTTTAAAATTAAATTGAAAAATACATAAATGTAATTCATCATAACTATAGTTCAATTCATATTACAATCGGTTCATATTAACTACAGTTTGGAATGTAAGGTGATGTGAAAAGTCGTTACTCAAGACTATGTGTCTTGTCTTTTGTATGAATAAAAAATTTAATGTAAAACTACAGTACTGGGCAATAATTCTGAGCAGGTTATCAAATTTTTGCTCCGACTTTAAAAAAGCGTATCTTCTTCAATTTTCATCCTAGAAAAAATTTAAAAAAAGCTTATTAAAGTATTCTTTAAATGCTTTCTCTTTAGCTTCCTTAAATTCTTTTAACGATATTTAAAAAAAAAATCATCGCTTTGGCAATTTGAAATTTTTTTCAGTTTTGCATTTTTCTTCAATCAGCTGTAGTTTTTTAAATAATTGAGCTAGAAAAAATTTGAAAAAAGATTTGGAAAGGGCTTAAAAAATGCTATTTGCAGCTATTTTTACAAAAATTTTTTAATTATTTTCCGTCAAGTTAAAAAGAAAGCATTTAAAGAATACTTTAAAATGCTTTTTTCAAATTTTTTCTAGGATGAAAATTGAAGAAGATACGCTTTTTCAAAGTCGGAGCAAAAATTTGATAACCTACTCACAATTATTGCCCGGTACTGTACATTTTTAAAAATAAAATTAAATATAAGATGTTAGAAATACATTACATGATATTTTTAGTTAATGTATAACATATAAGCAATGTATAACATATATATGTAAAAGATATTTATAATAAAATAATTTAAAAAATCAGAATAAGAGATTCTTAATTTTTTTTTATATAAATACAAAAAAATATTGTTTAAAATAATATAACGTGACCTATGATATATATGAATTATGAAGTAAGATATATATGAATTATAAAGACAGGGGGTTGGCGAGGTGTGCGGCCAGGGGCTATCCCCCTTAGTATATATATCTATATATCTATCTATATATAGTCGTAAGACAAGATTCAACCGACCCCCCCCCTCAGCCCCCCCTCAAATGTCAGTCGGTACAGCCTCCCCTCAAATTACGTTGTAATTCCTCTTATACATAGCCATTTGAAAATTAACGTAACTGAGGCTTTCCCTTAGCCCCCCCTCGCCCCCCTCAATTCTTATAGTCCCCCTTCAGCCCCCCCCTCAATATGCCCCCCCTCACTCTTTATAGCCGCCCCTCATTATGCCCTTCCCCTCACTATGATATTATGTTTTAGTAATTAGTAATAAAAAAATATTTTTATTATTAATAATATTCTATTATTATAATAACAATTATAAGTAATTTAATATTATTATAATTAGTAATATTTTATTATTATGATTGTAACTGTGACTAATTAATAATATAAAGTTTTTTCACTACATTTCATTTATATTCTAATATTGAATTTCAATAATGAAAAAAAAAATTATTATTAATATTTCATTAATATAATTGCAAACATAACTAATTGATAATACACAGCTTCCTCTCTGCATTTCCTTTATTCAGATAAATATATAATATTTTTATTTTTATGTATTGTATTTTTATTTTTATTATTGAAAAAATTTACTAATTACAAAAGTAAATTATAAATTACAAAATGAATTTAGCTTAATATCCATAGGTACTTTATTAATACTTGTATTTAAATAAAACATGTTTTTTTTTTAAACTAGGAATAAAATATTTACATATTTATCTTTTTAAAAGATTTCTGGGCTTGAGACCAGCATAAAAATATATGGCTGCATTAAAAGCTTTAAAAGCTTACAAATTCATTTCTTATTGTCGCTGAAGCGTACAGATCTATTATTTGCTATCGCTAAAAAAAAGCTTATAAAAGCGTACAGATTTATTATTTGTTGTCGATAAAAAAGCTTATAAAAAGCATACAGATTTATTGTTTGTTGTCGCTAAAAAAACTTCATATAAGCATGCATATGGGTAATTCTTTCATACTTTTAAAAATCATGTTACTGCGTCATTTCTCCTAAATATGAGATAGCACATCTTGTTAGCAAATGTTCACTGATTTATTGAGTTATTAGAAACTAATTTTGTTATATTTTTAATGATAATTAGACGTGTCATTTTATGGCGGATGGGGAAAAGAGGTTTTTTTTTTGAAATTTAAATGTTACCAGGCCATGTAAAATGATAAATTACCGCTATAAAAAAAATGACTACTGCTTTTTTTATTTGAAATTCACACCAAAGCTTTATCTATACACATACTTTTGGAAAATCAAGAGCATGGGTGTTTGCCTGTTAACAAAAGTACTTTCTGAAAGGTTATTAAAATGTTACCAAAAATTTATATATTTTACTTTTTTCTGGAAAATACGATGCTGTAAAAAAGACTATTCAGCGGTGACATTTTAAACTACATCAAAAGGTAATATTTAGAATCACAAAGAGAAATTTTCTTATTAGGAACGTGTGCCTAGTGTAGATAAAGTTCTTTGTTCGTTTGAAATTATACTTAAAAAACGTGACTCACTTTTGAAAATAGGTTTTATCCACTAATATGAAAACCTAAGCTTTGATTCATCTTTTCTCTGTTGTGAACTTTGTAATTTACTATTTTATAATACTCAATGTAATCTTTAAGTTGCTTTTGAAGTATTATTTCGAGTATTCTGGAAATCATTGAATTTTTCCCGGCTATTAAATTTTCCAAATTTACATCGATTACCTAGTTTCTATCAATGTTTTAATTCTAAAGAGTTTAAACTTTAAAAAGCTCAGTTTTAGTATGTATTTAATAGCTTACACCTAGAACGTTGAGTTGAATCATCACTGAAATTTCTAGATTTTAAATTAAAAATTTTTAGATTTAATGTTTATTAAATAAACTAAAATATTTGGTTAAAAGGAATATAAGTATTTTTATTCGAAAACATAAACTACACAAATCTATGTCAAATTTCATACCCTAAGATTGACAGTTTTAGCAAAAATAAATTGATATTCCACTCACTTATGATTTGTAATCAGGAATCCCAAAAGCCATTGGGTAACTAATATCACTCAATTTTAATACCCGAATCGCCAAAAATGAATTTTCCCAAAAAATTGCCATTTCTGGCATATTTTATTTATTACAAAAAATTTTGTAATTATTAATGTAAATTGCGTATTTAAATATTTTCTGTAACATATTAAACATGTAAAAATGAAAAAGCTCAATGGAAAATGATCTATTATAGCCCAAAATACTTAAAAAACTGATCTGAGATAGGTAAAATATTATACCTGGGTGTGATAATAATGAATATATTTAAATGTCTTATATTAAAAAAAGCTATCTTCAAAAGTGAGTAATGCGATTTTTTCTTTTATTATCATTTTAATATATCAACATTTAAAAAAAATAAATTTGATACATGTGTCTTCAATTTTTTTTAATTTATTGAAAGTAAATTTTAACACTATGAAAAATTTACTCGAAAATCTGTCTTTTGATGTTTGTTAAAAAGACTACCCTTAAAAGTGAGTAACACGATTTTTTTCTTTCATTATAATACGTCAACATTCAGAGAAAATTAGTTTTACACGTGTGCCTGTATTTTTTTTTTTTAATTTGTTGCAGGTGAAATTTTAACATTATGAAAGATTTACCCATATATATTGTTTGTTGCTGAAAAAAGCTTATAAATTTATTTTTCATAATTGATAAAAGAAACTTGCAAATTTATATCTTATTGTCGCTGAAAGAAGCTTACAAATTTATTGTTTATTGTTGCTAAAAAAGCTTACAAATTCATTTATTATTGTCGCTGAAGCGTACAGATCTATATTATATGCTTTATTACATTAAAAACTACATCACATCTTATATATTTTCATTTTTTTCAATATAAGCAGTTAATTAGTTTACATTGTTTAATAATTTAATTGCTTTTATTTTTTTTAATGCGATTTAAATGTAACTATTTTTACCCAATGCATCAAAGGCTGTCTTAAGATCTAAGGAAACTATATGAATTTTATTTTCAAATAATTATATTTCTTAAAAATTTTAAATATATTTTTATGCATCTTACATCTGTAATTTGATTCCAATCTCTTGATAATTCTACTTTACATCTTTTTAAAATATTTATCATTCTTTTGAAATATATATTTTCTTTGATCTCATCTAACAATATCAATACTTTGTACTTGATTTTTAATTCTTAAAAAAACACTATTATTCAGTTATTAGTAATTAATTATAAAACTTTTATATCATGTCATATTGCCTGTTGACATATATTTTTATAAAAACAGAAAATCTATCCAATTACGTTTTTGAAGTATTTTTATCGATGAAATTAATTAAAAATTATATATTTAAAATTCCTATTTCTGTTAAAACTTGATCAATACAAATTATTACAGGTTATATTCCAGGAAGGCATTTTGTTTAATCATTTTAACTCTTACAAATAAAAAAGAAATATGAAAAACTAAGTAAAAAAAAAGTATTTTTATAGAAATCAACTTTCAAATTTACATTATTACCATCAATTTTATGCAATTCATTTTTCGTGAACTGACAATGTTTTAACAGAATTGGATACAAGAAACTTATCTAATTCTACTTTTTTCGGTATTTAAACACAATATCATTATTTTAATTTTTGTGCAGTCTTCAAATACTCCTACAATTTTATAAAAGAATTTAATAAACTTAGCTGAAACTTCTTAATTCATCTTCTAATATCGAATAATTTTTTTGCAAAAATTATATTACTAGGTTCGGTATTTACATTGACAAGTAATTCTCAATAACTTTACTAAAAGATATATTAAAATTGTTAAATCTTTTATTTGTTTCCTAATCACAATAATGATTTAAAATTTTAATATTGTAAAATTATATAAATAAATCTTAAAATATATAAAATTTATATGTAATATAATTTAGGTAAAGTATGAAATTTGAGAAAGATGGATGCTTACTGTTGTAATTAAACATAAAATTCAATACATGTCATCATTTATTCGATTTACCCTAAAGAAAAGAAATATGTAAGGGTGCAGTCAGATGAGTCGAAAAGAGACTGCCGAATAGAGGATGCGTAATAGAAACAACTAATCAGCGCTATTCGGCAAGTTTCATGCGAAGAATAGAATTCTATTCTCTATTCCACTGTAGAATGGAAGACTGAGTCGCGACACGAAGTAAATAAACAAAAATAATTAAATTATAAATACAAATCTACTTCATTCATTTAAAAAAAAAATTGTAGAAAATCGCTGTTTGAGCTACAATTTTATAGAGGTTATGTTTATGTTTACGCGACCTAATACGCAAGCATCTTCTTTCCATTCCACGGATTTTTTTCCCCCTATGGTCACATGGAGAGAAAAAACAGTAGAATAGGCAGTAGAATAGAAAAATGAATATATAGCTAAATGTTTGTTTTAATCCATTCATTTTGTTGTTTTTTCAAGTTTTTGAAAAGAATTGTAAAAAACATATACTTTTTTCAAATATATAATTTCCTTTTTGAATGTGACCTCATTAAGAGCTCACATTGGACAGGTGCGCGAGCTCTTATGCGATGGTCCCTCTTATGATCCGTTAGGAGTTGCTGAAACCTGGCTGGGACTGACTGTCTCGGATGACGTTATTCGGATTAAGGATTATAAGTTGTTCAGGCAGGACAGAAACCTTTATGGAGGAGGGGTTAGCCTCTACGTTAAAAATAATTTAAAATGTGAAGTACTAGCTATTTCTAGTACCACAACCATAACTAGCAGCGGTAAACCTGAAGTGCCAGAATATATTTTTTGTTCTATTAAGGATGGCGACTCTGAACCTGTGCTGGTTTCTGTTATTTATCGCCCTCCTGCCATTTCATTTACTCTCTATCCCTAGTGGAAATCGAATCTGTGAATAACTGGGAATAACTGTGAATAACTGGGAATAACTGTTATAAACTGTTCAGTTTGAGACAGGAATAACAGTTATTCCCAGTTATTCCCAGTTATTCCCAGTTATTCACAGTTATTCCCAGTTATTTACAGTTTAGTTTAATAATAATTTGAAAAATATAAATTTGAAAAAATGAAAAAAATATATATTTTTTTAATTTTTTTTTCTATTATAAATATATTTGGGAATAACTGTTATTCGTACCTCTGTTTTTTCAAATTATTTTTAAGTTATAAACTGTGAATAACTGGGAATAACTGAGAATAACTGGGAATAACTGGGAATAACTGGGAATAACTGGGAATAACTGTTATTCCTGTCTCAAACTGAACAGTTTATAACAGTTATTCCCAGTTATTCACAGTTATTCCCAGTTATTTCCAGTTATTTCCAGTTATTCCCAGTTATTCACAGATTCGATTTCCACTAGGGATACTTTCATTTATCAGCAGGCACGTATTGTGCCATTAAAAAAGTGTTCTGCACCTAAGTCGCCTAAAGATTTTAGGCCAGTTGCGATTTTGTGTTTTTTTTTCGAAGGTACTGGAGAAGATTGCCCAATTGCAAGAATATATCACTACAAATAAGATACTTGATCCCATGCAGACTGGTTACAGAAAAAATCACTCTACGCAGACAGCTTTGCTTAAATTAACAGACGATATAAGGTCAGGTCTTGACAAAAAACTCGTCACGTTACTTTTATTTTTTGACTTTAGTAAGGCATTCGACACGATCTCTCCCTCTAAATTACTTGCAAGGCTTAGATCGATGGGGTTTTCCAGGTCCGCTCTCGTGTGGATTAACTCTTATATTTCAGGAAGGAAACAAATGGTTTCAACACACTCACAAGAAGCTTCGGGTTGGCTAACAACCAACCTAGGAGTTCCACATGGGTTCGGTACTGAGACCTTTGTTGTTTTGCCTTTACATTAATAACGTACGTAACGCTCTTGGCTCTGGTTGTGTTGAGCACCTACTGTATGTAGATGACCTGCAGATTTATACGCACATTCCTCGTGAGAATGTGGATGCAGGTATTCTAATCTTACAGAGGACGGCCAATGCGGTGTCGGAGTGGGCGACTGGTGCCTCACTCACTTTAAATGCTAGCAAGACTAAGGCAATCGTCTTTAACAGTAATCGTTTTATCAATTCATTTTATGCTGGGGCATTCCTTTCTCTGACATTGTAACGAGCCTTGGTGTTGTGCTTAACTCTAAGCTTTCTTGGGAGCCTCACATTAATATGGTTACAAAAAATTCAATAGAGTGTTGTACGCTCTGCCGTTTTTTCATCGGTACACCACGGAGGCTCTGCGTAAACAACTTGCAACCGCCCTGCTGTTTCCGCATCTCGATTACTGTTCGGTGGTTCTGCTTGATTCTTCTCAGGGCTTGAAGAGAAGAATACAAAGACTGCAGAATTCGTATGTGAGATATATATATTAGGTATAAGAATGGGAGCTCATATTTCTCCTTATAGAGCCGCATCGGGTTGGCTGAGTACTAATTCGAGGAGACAGTATTTTTGGGCTGTATTTATGTACATGATCGTGCGCATGAATACTCCGGAGCATCTAATGGGTCTCTTCACTAGATTTGTACCCAGGCTGGCTACTAGGGGAGAAATCAGGGATCTAATGGTGCCCTTTATGCGTACTGAGGTTGACAGGAATTCCTTCCAAGTTCAAGGTGCGCATTTTAGGAACTCCCTACCTGCTAAGATTAAACATCTTTCATCTCTCAGCAGGTTCAAAGCAGCGATGAGAGGGTACTTGCTCGACCTGGATTAATATTTTTTACTATTTATTTATGTTAATTTATTTAATTTATTTTTATAACGTCCTGTATATAGGCTTAAGGTGTGAGTGTATTTATTGTATGAGTGTTGGCTGAATGGTTGGTGAGTGAGAGTTTTTATTTGATTTTATTTTCGATTGCCTTTCATGCTATTGCGTACGCTTGTTATTTTATTTTATTATGTATTAAATTTAATTCTTTTAAATTTTAATATTGTGACTGATAGCTATTGTATAACTGATTTTTATTTATATGATTATTTTTATTTTTATTGCGTGTATTGTATGATTACTCTGTGATATCACTTTTATTTATTTTTGTTTATGACTTACTTATTCAGTATTATTAGATTTAGTGACTGACTGTGATATTAATTGTGCAATATTTACATTTATATATATATTTATATTTTTTTATAACATTTTGTGCAATATTTATTGTTTTTATATTTACAAATTGTATTACACGTTTTTGTACTCTTTTACAAAATAAAATAATATCTATCTATCTATATCTATCTATTTCAGAAAAAGAAAAAAAAAATACCGTTTTCGTCAACGGAATTTTTAAAAACTAAAATTGTAATAGGAGATCAATTAACGTTTTGTATTAAAAACTTTATTAAAAAAATCAAAAATATAATATATGTTATAAATATTTTTTATTACATATAATGAATCTCTGGTTGCATATATTGAAGAAATTTCCGAAGAACAAACTTTTGTTAACAAACAAAAACAAACTGATTTCAGGATTTTGAAATTCATAATAAATGATTCTGAAGGATTCAGAATTCAATGCAATATTTATGATAAAAATATTAAAAAATTCAAGAAAAATCTAAAATTAAACGAAGTAAATTTTTATAATATACAATATTATCAATTACAACATAATATTAAACATTTTTTAATATTTCAGAAAATATTATTAGAGGATATAAATGTATTAAAAGCAAAAGGATACAATAAAGGAAATAATATATATGACTTAACATTAAAATATTATTCTAATTTTATTCATTTAGGCGAATACAATACATTGAAAAATAACAAACCAATTAAAATAAATTTCGAAGAAATAAAATTAAGACCTGGATTAATAAGTAATTAAATATTATTGGAAAAAAAATATAATAATATAAATAATTTTTTATTTTTCAGAAATACAAGGGTATTTAAAAAATTCTTTTGCACAAAAACATAAAAAAAATGAATCAGAATACATCGGAACAATAGCGGATGGACAATATAAATTAGACATTTTATTAAATAAATTAGAAAATGAATATGTGAATTGGGTAAGAGGAACAAAACTAGAAATTGTTGGAAAAATAGAATAAAAAAGTAAAAACAATTATAATAATATATTATATGCATATACACTTATGAAAATATTCATGTATATTTATATATATATTTAAAAAATTTATAGATATCACATATATATTAAAAGTAAAAAGATTGGAATTTACTAAAGTATTAAATGATGAAAACATGGAGTAAGAAGAACTTATATTAGCAAATGAAATAATTTTAAATAAGGTAAATTAAATAATTTAATATTTTTATTTCATTACATTAATAAATACAATATTCTCAATATAAAATGATTATTTTTCAAGGTTACAGAAAAACAAATTGATGATAGTTAAAATACAAAATATAAAATAATATTGATTTACTACAAAAAAAATTAATGTATAAGTTTTTGTTAACAACAATAAAAAATAAATATGTAAGCTTGTAATAAAACATAAATTTGTAAGCTTCTTTTAGCGACAATGAAATTTAACGACATATTGAATAAATATTTATAATTATTTAACTTTTTTTTTAGTAAAAATATCAAGCAATTGTACAAGCTTCTTTAGCGACAATGAAGAATAAATATGTAAGCTTTTTATAACTACAATGAAATTTGAATTTGTTAGCTTCTATTAGCGACAATAAAAAATAAGTCTATAAAATTATTTCAGTAATAATAACAAATCAGTCTGTAAGCTCCTTTTAGCGATAACAAACAATAAATTTGTATGCTTATATGAGATTTTTTTAGCGACATCAAACAATAGATCTGTATGCTTCAGCGACAATAATAAATACATTTTTAAGCTTTTTTAGCGACAATAAAAAAAAAGTGTACACTTCTTTCGCGACAATAAAAAAAACATTTTTAATGCAGCCATATATTTATATATGTTGGTCTCAAGCCCAAAAATTAAAAATGCAGAAAGGGAGCGTTTTCTTTGTATCTTTTCAATATGTATAAAATTTAGGACATAAGAAGATAAAAATATTTATTTATAATCACAATTTTCTATTATTCTATCATTTTATTTTTTATTATTCGCTCATAATTATTATTAAATATTATTGTATACTATCATAACTTGAAATTTTAATGTTATTTACTATTTTATTTTTAATTTATTTCAAAAATATATAAGTTTGATTCATTGTGAACTTCAAAATTTTTGCAAAAGTCCCAAATATATGATTTTTTTCTGAAAATCCTGATGTTTTAGAGAGAAATTCATGAAAATACTTCTTGCTGTAAATGAAAAGGGGAGTCAGCATGATTTTTTTACAGACCTGAATTTTGAAGTTTTCTATCGTTGCTTACATATATTACATGGTAATTGAAATTACTCATTGTTTGCCACTTCAGAAATTGCTTTTCAAGGGCTCATTTTCTTCTATTTTTTATTAGCTTCAAAACAAATTTTTGATTGTGTAAGAAAGAGCCACCAATAAGGAGTTATTACAGTTAAAAAAATATATTTTCATGTATGATTTATTTTTTATATTGAATATAAATATATATTTTCATGTGTGATTTATTTTTCATATTGAAAATCATCATTAGAAGTGGCAAACAATGAGTAATTTCAATTACCACGTAATACATGTAAGCACCAATAGAAAACTTCAAAATTCAGGTCTGTAAAAAATCATGCTGACTCCCCTTTTCATTTACAGCAAGAAGTATTTTCATAAATTTCTCTCTAAAACATCAGGATTTTCAGAAAAAAAATCATATATTTGGGACTTTTCCAAAGATTTTGAAAATGATGCTTAAAATTTATTTTAAATATTTTGGGTTACAAAAAGAATACATTCTCAACGTCTCAGCGATTTTTATTTTTTCGCTCTCTCAGTTGGCGTGAAATGTCCCATATATATATATATATATATATATCGCCCATTCTCTATCAAATCGAAGGATGAAAAATTTTTTTTCGCTAAAAATTGGTTAAATAGTTCTTTTCCATATTATGGACCACTCAAAATTTTTATAGATCTCCTTAGTACATATTTTCAGACCTATAAAGCTTCAAAGTTGGGCTAAAACCATACTTTTGACATTTTTGACTAATTTTAGGCTTAAATTACTCAGTTGGGTTGCGTTTTAAGAATATATTACTGAGAAACTTTTTTGTTCAAAATATTTTAAATTTTGAGAAAAAAGTAATTCATAAGTGCTAATGTAGCCATACGCTGAGCTAAAGTCATTTAAAACATTGAAATACCACTCTTCAAGGTTTCGAACTACGATCCCATGTCCAAAAAATCATCAAAGAAGGTAATATATGTATAAATATGGCCTAAAAATTTCAGAGTGGACATCCTTGGCGATCTCTTGGAAAAAAAAATGTTATTAAAAATAATGAAAAATGTGATTTTCAGCTGAATTTCTTAAGTTTTAGACTTGAAATTATTTTAAAATAATTTGCAAAATGATACTACGCAAGTGGTATTAAAATTATTAAACCTTTAGAGGACGGGGAATTTGGAATTTTCAATTTCTCAGTATTTTCTATAAAAAAGACATAATATGTGTCTCTAATATTGGGAAATACTTATATGTAAAGTGTCTATCCATGGTCGAGCCACCATAATGGCTTTCCCGTCCCCTAAAGGTTAATTCATTTTTTTTTTTTTATAGGATTGATCACTCAACTTCAGAATTATCAAATCTGTGTTACTGTGAAGTGGGATGAAAGTTGAAAATAAATAAATTGACTTTGTGTCTATTTATGAATTTATCGTATCAATGATAAGTTAAAAAAATCTTATAATTGTTTAAGAAAGTGCATTTCTATGTTTTTAGTATACATTTATGTAATTGAAGTGAAAATAATTTTGAAGATTGTTATGGATGAACGCAGAAGTGATGAATATATTCTATGGGGATTTCGACTTGTAAAACTTTAAAAAATATGGTATATCAATACATCTAAGACTGACATGAGTTTAATCGTATATCACTGAGAATGAGAATGATTTAATTCAATATTAATATATCAATGTCTGTGACATGCTGATTTTAATTATTTGTTCGAATAGCTCCTAAGTTTTTATACATGATTAGGTTCAATTATTGATGTCACATCATTGGATGAATTCAAATTAAAATGAAAATCAATTTTTATAAAATGAGAATATTTTTTACCAATGTGAATATAATAAGCTACTTTAACAAAATACAGCAAGAATTAGAATCAATCATTTTCTAAAACTTAACTTGAAAATAGAGATCAATAGGTATTTTAATTTCAACAAGACTCGTGAAATAAAATTGAAGTCAGTGTCTATCATCCGCTAAGTCTATGAAAGAATATGATGATTTACCTGCTATTCACATTTATATTATTTATCTGTACTGTTATAAATAGAATGCTCACTCACCCTAAATCACACTATTTATAACTTCTAATAAAAAAAGTTTTTATAAAGTATCAGACATTATTTTAAACAAATTTGTCAGGATATACATTCATACATGTTTCAAAGTACCCTGTTAAAAAAATTCATATAAAAATATTCATATGAAAAAATTCATATACATTCATACATGTTTTAAAGTACTCTGTTGAAAAAATTCATATGAATTCTTTCAACAGGGTACTTTGAAACATGTATGAATGTATATCCTGACAAATTTGTTTAAAATAATGGCTGATACTTCATAATAACTTTTCTTTTATCACAACTTATAAATAGTGTGATTAAGGGTGAGTGAGCATTCTATTTATAACAGTACAGATAAATAATATAAATGTGAATAGTAGGTGAATCATCATATTCTTTTATAGACTTAGCGGATGATAGACACTGACTTGAATTTTATTTCTCGAGTCTTGTTGAAATTAAAGTACCTATTGATCTCTATTTTCAAGTTAAGTTTTAGAAAATGATTGATTCTAATTCATGCTGTATTTTTTTAGAGTAGCTTATTATATTCACATTGGTAAATAATATTCTCATTTTATGAAAATTGATTTTTATTTTAATTGGAATTTATCCAATGATGCAACAGCAATAATTGAATCTAATCATGTATAAAAACTTAGGAGCCATTCAAACAAATAATTAAAATCAGCATGTTACAGACATTGATATATATTAATATTGAATTAAATCATTCTCATTCTCAGTGATATACGATTAAACTCATGTCAGTTTTGGATGTATTGATATACCATATTTTTTGAGGTTGTACAACTCGAGATCCCCTGAAAATATATTTATCACTTCTACGTTCATCCATAACAATCTTCAAAATTATTTTCACTTTAATTACAATAAATGTATACTAAAAACATGGAAATGCCCTTTCTTAAACAATAATAAGATTTTTTTAACTTATCATTGATACGATGATTTCATAAATAGACACAAAGTCAATTTATTTATTTTCAACTTTTATCCCACTTCACAGTAACACAGATTTGATAATTCTGAAATTGAGTGATCAATTCTATAAAAATAAGTGAATTAACTAATTTTAATACAACTTGCGTAGTATCATTTTGCAAATTATTTTGAAATAATTTCAAGTTTAAAACTTAAGAAATCCAGCTAAAAATCACATTTTTCATTATTTTTAATTACATTTTTATCATTTCCAAGGGATCGCTAAGGATGTCCACTCTGAAATTTTTAGGCCATATTTATACAGATATTACCTCTTTCGATGAGTTTTTTGGACATGGGATCATGGTTCGAAACCTTGAAAAGTAATATTTCAATGTTTTAAATGACTTTAGCTCAGCGGATGGCTACATTAGCACATATAAATTACTTTTTTCTCAAAATTTAGAATATTTTGAACAAAAAAGTTTCTGAGTAATATATTCTTGAAACGCAACCCAACTGTAGCTCTGAAAACATTTACTAAAGAGATCTACAAAAATCCTGAGTCGTCCATAATATCAAAAGAAACCATTTCACCAATTTTTAGCGAAATAAAATTTTTCATTCTTCGATTTGACAGAGGATATATATGAGCGACAGAAAGTAGCAATTAATACGACGCGCGACGGACAAAAAAATAACAAAATTAAAGTAGAATCCAGCTAGAACTTGCCTTACGCACACGCTCAGGTGTTTAATTTAGTATGGCTAATAGCCCATATGGAAATAATTTCTGTGAATAACTATTAATAACTGTGTAAAAATGTGAAAAAATGTGAATAACTGTTAATAACTATAATAAACTACCGCAATTGAGACATTAATAACAGTAAATAACAGTTGATAACAGTTAATAATTGTTACGAATAGATAATAATAATAATTAACTGTAAATAATAATAATTTACTGTTATTTATAGTTATTTACAAATATTTGTGATTTTCAACATTTATTCACATTTATTAACAGTTATTAACAGTTCTTCACACTTTCAAAAATTTTCACACGTATAATCGTTTTTTTTATATATAGGCGAAAAATTTTGTAAATGTGAAAAACTGTTAATAACTGTTAATAAATGTGAAAAACTGTAAATATCTGTAAAAAAGTGTTAATAACTATAATTCACTGTAACCCTAGTGGAAATCGGTTTTGCTAATAACTGTTAATAATTAAAAATCATTGCTAATAACTGCAAATAACTGGTAAAAGCTGCTAATAACTGTTATAAATAGTTTAGTTTGAGACAGAAATAGCGGTTATTTGCAGTTAATAGCAGTTATCATCAGTTATTAGCAGTTATTAGCAATTATTAGCATTCATAAGCAGTTATTTGCTATTTCATTAACAGTTATTAGCAGTTATTTGCTTTTATTTACGGCTATTTGCAATTTCTCGCAATTATTTACAGTTATTAACAATTATACGCTTTTTAAAAAATTTTTTAATTTTTTATATATAGGGAAAAATTTCCAAAACAATAAATTTTTATGAATAATTATTATTAACTATAAATAACTGCAAGTTTCTGCAAATAACTACAAAAATCAGAAAATAATTGCAAATGACTGCAAGAATCCGCACATAACGGTAAATAACTGCAAAAATCAAAAAATAACTGCAAATAACTGTTACTATTATCTTAATTTTTAAAAATTTTATTGTTCAAAATTGTTGTGCTTATAAATGTTAATAACTGTTAATAACTGCAAATAATTACTATTAACTGCAAATAACCGCTAATTCTGTCTCGAACTAAACTATTTATAACAGTTATTAGCAGTTGTTTGCTGTTATTAGCAAAACTGATTTCCACTAGGGAACTAATTGCAAATAAATATAAATAATTATGAATAAGTATAAATAATAATAAATTATTCCCCAATTCTAAAATTTTGGAAAATGTGAGTAACTGTTAATAAATGTGTATAAATGTGAATAAATGTGAATAACTATAAATAATTATTAATAATCATGACTTTCAGTTAATAATTGTTATTTAGCGTTCATAACTATTATTAACTATTATTAATTGTTATTAACTGTTTTTTACTATTATTAATTCTTATTAATTTTTCAATTGCGGTATTTCATTACAATTATTCACAGTTTCTCACAAAAATTATTTTCATATGGGAGCTATTACATTATATAAGCTCTGATAATGTATGCGTTCATTAAAAAATCATATCCTGTAGTTTCAGCCAAATCCGTTTCCCGAAGGTTGGGTACTCTCCTTGTGAGTACGATTGTTTAAGTAGCACTCGGTGCTTTTATAATAGCGTATGAGCAGATTAACGAATTGAAATAATACTCAATATTCTTTTTTTATTTTTCATTAGTTGGTTATAATTATTAAGTGCAGAGTGTTTAAAGAGCACTAAACATTTTTTAGAATTTAATTATTTGGATAGCCTTCTTGTGAAATTAAATTCGTTTATTAGCATCGTGCATGAGTATTTTCGATGACCGCGTGCGTGAATTTCCTACTTGTGTCCCTCATGCGTTTACTGGTGCCTTTTCGTTCTTTTAGCTTTTGTTTTTTTTCTTTGTGCAGTATAGCTTTTGCGGTTTCTTGTGCACCGTGTGATTCATTTTTCTAGCAAATGGAGTCACATCCATTTTTAGCGACTGGCGCCCTATGGCACATATTATAATGTGCAATATTATAGTTTATTTTACTTGTCTAATAAACTTTTTAGTTATTTGTGCGATCATATAGCTTGAGAAATCACTTTTTTGCATACTTTTTCATATATATATATATATATATATATATATATATATATATGTGTGTGTATACATATATTTCTAATTTTCTTATCATTCCTGCAAGCTATATATATATATATATATATATATATATATATATATATATATATTGTAACGGTATTCTACCGTGTTTGAATCTTGCGCGCTTGGGTATTAAAATAGGATAGACGCTTGGTAATATATCTCGTCTAAGACGAGTAAGAAAGTGCGTATCTTGACGACCGGCACGCTAGAGAGAAGATCGACGGCCGCGAGGCGCTTCAGAGAGTTTCCGGTTACCGTTGCGTTAGCACGAAACCTAAGCCGCGCTGTGCTTATTACAGAATTTCGCCACGTGGACATATAATACGGTAGATTAAGTTCGCATTTGATAGAGCGAGACATTGTCTTAATTAAAAGTCGTGAGTTTATACCGACTTGCGTAATATATTATATTTGCTAGTTGCAACTCTCAGAAATTCTTTTTGTAGAGTTTTGCTTGACCGCTTTTCACGCGTCTTAGTGGTCAGCCATTAAGTGCCACCAAATACGTTGATCAGTGTGTATAGGATTCCACCGATCTACGTCCAGAGGCAACCACGTTGGCAGAGTTTAGCGACATTTAAGGATCGGTAAGAGACGTGTTCCACTGACCTACTATAGAACATCTACGTATTGGTTACGTACAGGGAAGAAGCTACGGTAACGAACGAACGGCGTCTACGTGCACGTAGGTAATTAGTGTAAGCTGGCTAGCGCGTTACTGTAAGTATAAATATACAGTGCAATACCCAAGTGTCTCTTCCTCGAGAGATACTTGTCCGGGCATATTGTATCATCGGTGATATAACCGATCAGCGTCATGAGCGAGTACTATTTAGTTCGTGACGCGCCCTCCCTTTGCTCACTCTCTCAATAGACGCGTACATTACTTTTTATATATTACATTATTCCATTTCTGTTTAATTCATACTTTATCTCTATTATATTCGTATTTTTCTTATAATAAATTAATCTTGTTTTCTATTAAAACGTGCTTTCCATTAATTTATATTGCCTGACTATATATAACATAAAAATATATTTCCCGTTGCTTACTCCGACGCCTCCGCGATCCTTGTGAGCAGTTATAAATTATTTAGTTACATAATATCATATACTGTGATATAACGTATTTTGGAACCTGCCTCACGAAGGAAAACTGCGCTACCGGCCACGCGTCTCTCGATGAGGTAAGAGAGAGAGAGAGAGAGAGAGAGACGCAGTGTGTGCAGCAAGCTACAAGTATATCACATAAGATTTTGTCGTTTATCAATAGGATTGATTAGCTAGCACAATCGGAGTTCACTGTATTTTATTTAGTGAAATTCTTACAAATTTCAGCAACTCCGCATATATTAAAATTTAAGGACTTAGCTAAAGTTTACATTAAATTAAAAGCTAATTCTTTCTTTTATAACGGTTATTTTGCACACGTTACAAACAGAACTAGTTATTAAATTAATATTATTTTTGCTAATTCATAAAATTCAGATAATTGTAGAGTTGCCGAAAACCCGTAATAAGATAACTATATATACATATTACGCGGTAAACTCTATTCGTGCTAGTTATTCGAACTCATATTGACTAGCGACAAGAACATATTCTATATACTCGTCGCTGCGCGTCTCTCTCTCTCTCTCTCTCTTACCTGATCGAGAGACGCGATGCCGCTAGCGCAGTTCTCCTTATTTTTATGAGGTTTAACTCACTTACTAGGAGAGTGTCACACCTCCGGATCACGGATTTTGCTCAAACTTCGGAATAAGTTTTCAGATGATAAAATATGGGAAAAGCTAAAGTTATAGTCATAAATACTCAATATTTCTCTAGTTACAGGCAATTAAAGAAAATCACTAAAAAAGTTACTAGATTTTTAAACGCATATAGTTCTTTAGCATTGATAGCTACAAGCTTGAAACTTTTTTTAAATTAAAGCTAAGCTCAAATCCTTTCGAAACAGTAGTTACAGCATATCAAAATATTATTTTTTCCCAAAGTTAGAGCGTAATAAGGATTGGACCTGATTTTTCTTTTAAAAACATTAATTAATAATAAAAGCTGAAATTAGGTCCAATCCTTATTACGCTCTAACTTTGGGAAAAAATAATATTTTTACATGCTATAACTACTAATTCGAAAGGATTTGAGCTCAGCTTTAATTTAAAAAAAGTTTCAAGCTTGTAGCTATCGACGCTAAAGAACTATATGCGTTTAAAAATCTAGTAACTTTTTTAGTGATTTTCTTTAATTGCCTGTAACTCGGGAAATATTGAGTATTTATGACTACAACTTTAGCTTTTTCCATATTTTATCATCTGAAAACTTATCCCGAAGTTTGAGCAAAATTCGTGATCCGGAGGTGTGACACTCTCCTAGTTAGTTAAAGCTATTAAATACTTTATATAAAAAATATATGTTTTTTACTATAATAAAAATATAAGGACCACGGAGGCGTCGGAGTAAGCAACAGGTACAGGCTTTATATATAATATTCACTTGCAATAGATAAAATCAAGACTTTACGTTTAATATAAGTTTATTAAGAATAATAACAAAAAATACAGAATCAAGAATTGATACGTGAATGATTGAATGAAGATAATCAACTAATATAATAATGTTTTATTTACAGTAAGAAAATATTCTCTAGAAAGAGCTAGCAATAGGGGAGAACACGACGCGAACTAAAATGTATCGTACGCTCGAACGCACGCTTGTTCTTTCAAGACCAGAAGTTTCTCCGAAGCAAGAAACTTCCGGTTAACAAAATCTTCCAAACAACTTACGATAACGCGTAGAAGCTTCTTATCCCGTGTTGCGAGAATCAACCGACGTTGGCCAACGAAAGTAATGTAAATCCAGCCAAATCGAAATGTGATTTCCAGGTCGCTGCAACTCGTCGAAGACAGCCAAGTTGAATTAAACGCAGCCTGAAGATGATGCGCGTGTCTCTTTAGAACAGCGATCTCCTTTTCCCTTTTTCTTACACAAAACTATGTACGGCACTACACCAGTGAATTAGTCGAATAAAAATTCCAATCAAGCCGAGAGATCAGACTATGGTGCGCGCTTGTAGACCATTCAAACAAGTCTGCTGCACAGAGCAGGAATATATCAGACAATGTGTGTGCTGACGAACCACCGGAAATGTTCTGATGCGCCTCGTGGCCTTCTTGCTCCTCTCTCGCGCGCTGCTCATCGAGTTACGTGCTTCTTGACGTAACTTAGACGAGGTATATGACTGAGCGTGTGTCATTTAATTTTACCTAAGCGCGCAAGATTCGAACACGGTAGAATACCGTGACAATATTAGTTAAAACTTTTTAAAATTATTTGTTTGAAATTTGTACAATCATACAGACTACACTGAAAGACTTTGAGAGTTGCACGCACTCTCTGACGGCGTAAATCCAACTCTCAGTAGGGGAATAGAGGGGTAAGAGGCACGATAACTTGGCGATGGGAAGTAAGAGATACTCCCGAACTTTTAAAGCATGATTTACTTGCAATTCGCGATAAAAACACAATTATTTTAGGTTTTAAAAGTTTACGAGATATAACACTGCAAGCAGAATCTTTATTTAAGGCTATTAATTAAATTATGCTACATAAAATTTCACATGATTAAAAAATCCTAACCTTAAATTGCAGCGGTTTATATTTAAAAAAAACAAGCAATAAATTGCTCATTTATTGGTTACTTTTTTAAATTATTTCTCAATATAATTCTGTAAATATATTAAATACAAATTTCACTCGCTGACTTACATTATGTATAATTTTCTAACCTAGAATAATTGTTTTTTTTTATCATGGATTGCAAGTGAATCATGCTTTAAAAGTTAGGGAGTATCTCTTTCTCTCCAGCGCAGAGTTTCCGTGACTGTTACCCCTCTACTCCCCTACTAACTAGGAGAGTATCAGACCTCCGGATCACGGATTTTGCTCAAACGTTGGGATAAGTTTTCAAATATCAAAATATGAGAGGAAACAGAATTTTAGATCCCAACGCTCAATATTTTCCTAGTTACAGACAATTAAAGAAAATCACTAAAAAAGTTACTAGATTTTCAAACGCTTACAGTTCCTTAGCATTGATAGATAGGAGCTTGAAACTTTTTTTTAATGAAAGCTGAGCTCAAATCCTTTCAAATTAGTAGTTAAAGTATGTCAAAATATTTTTTTTTCCTAAAGTCATAGCGTAATAAACATTAGACCCAATTTCAGCTTTTGTTATTGATTAATGTTTTAAAAAGAAAAATTAGGTATAATATTTAGCACTCTGTAACTTTGGGAAAAAATAATATTTTGACATACTATAACTACTATTTCGAAAGGATTTGGGCTCAGCTTTCATTTAAAAAAAGTTTTAAGCTCCTAGCTATCAATGCTAAGAAACTATATGCGTTTGAAAATCTAGTAACTTTTTTAGTGATTTTCTTTAATTGCCTGTATCTAGAGAAATATAGAGCGTTGGGGTCTAAAATTCTATTTCCTTCCATATTTTGACATCTTAAAACTTATCCCAAAGTTTGAGCGAAATCCGTGATCCGGAGGTCTGATACTCTCCTAGTAAGAGTTGGATTTGCGCCGTCAGGGAGTGCGTGCCACTCTCAAAGTCTTTCAGTGTAAATACAAAGAGTACCCCCCGTTAAGATAGGTAAACTGCCCTCCCTCATATATTTTAAAACTAATATTTTTTCTTGTTTTTATAGTAATTAAGATTAGGTTTTGTTATATTTATAGTTTCCTAACACATACCCTAACCTCAACATAACCTAAAAATCACTTTTTTTATAAAATTTTTTTTCATCTGGAAGGATGAATGATATTAATCCCGCGAAGAACATATGACTAGGTCATAGCACTCTCTTCAACTGTGATTTTTTGCGAGTCCTAGAAAGCAGTTTTTCTAACCTAAAAATAACATTTAAATCATAAAATCTCCGTAACTTTGCTCTGGGAGGGGCTACAAGTAATTTTCTGGGCTTAAAATTTGTATTTTTAAAAAACAAAGTTTATGATGACCGAATATTCGATTCTGGCATGGCGACATGGTGAAAAACTCGAAAACCCATTTTTTCATAGGTTTTCTGTCGGTTATTGGTCTCTAGCAACTCACGAATCATTTTTAAAGAAAAAAAATAGCTTCATTGGATTCTACGTGAAAAAATACATTGAAAATATGCATAATAACTTTAGGAATACTTGGATGCTGTTACAAAACAATTAAAAAAATAAAATAATTCTAAAATTACTACATAGCTACTTTGCGTCGTGGCTGCATTTTATGTTTTTATGACCTTGGTCATCTCTTTAGAGTCTCAAAGCTACTATTCAATGTCTCCATAGGCAAATTATGTCCACTACACCCGAAAAACAGAGACAAATACTAGACAGATAACGTTAACTCCTATATATATATATATATGTGGAATAACTTGCTATCCCTCGTGTATACATAAGGAATAGTGAGTTGTTCTTAGGAAACGCAAATTATTTTTCTTATACATAGATAAAAAACCAATGTTTATCTATTCCTGTAACTATTCTTTTTAGTGTTCTTTTTTAGCTTGTAAGAGACCTAACATGTTTTCTGTCCTCCATAAATCACGAACTCGGTAGATTTGAACAATTAAATGATTCTAATTAGGTTCCAAATTCAAAAATTAAAAGATCATCATCTCTTTAGAGTCATAAAGCTACTATTCGATGTATTTACAGCCAAATTACGCCTATTGCACGCTAAAATAAGATTTTTAAACATAACTGAAGTAACGGTTGTATCATCTGTCTTTTTGTATTACAGTAGACTCTAGATACAAGAGAATCAACGGGCCTTCAGGAGAGGAATTTTCTTGAAAATTCTCTCATACAAAGAGTCCCCAACACGCTTGAGTCAAGAGTGATACCCACACCTACTGTTTTGTTGTGTGAGTTGTATCCAACATGCGTGTATATTCTGTCTCTCTCACTTTCACAGTGGTGGGATAACGCAAATACTCAGGCTCATGCCCATATTTAGGAGAAAGAGCTCGAAATCTCTTATATCGCAATTTCTTGTATCGAGAGATCACTGAATCATTAGAGAGACAAAGACGGAATAAGGTTTTAGTAACAATCGTGTTGGGTCTATAAATTCGAGCCTGAAAGTACACTTCTATGTAAGCATTTATATTCTTTGTTAGAACTGCCAAAATTATGATTTGTCTTCAGGCCATTATACGCAAAAAATAGAGTAGCAACCGATATAAGAAATACATTGCTTCTACATATATGAGAATCAAGCGCGTTGTTTCTAGCAACAGCTCACTATTTTTTGTATATATATATATATATATGAGAAGCAATAGCTCCTAGAGTTCCTAGCAATAGCTCACTATTCTTTGTATATATATATATATATATATATATATATATATATATATATATATTGTTACTAAAACCTTATTCCGTCTTTGTCTCTCTAATGATTCAGTGATCTCTCGATACAAGAGATTGCGATATGAGAGATTTCGAGCTCTTTCTCCTAAATATGGGCGTGAGCCTGAGTATTTGCGTTATCCCACCACTATGAAAGTGAGAGAGACAGAATATACACGCATGTTGGATACAACTCACACAACAAAACAGTAGGTGTGGGTATCACTTTTGACTCGAGCGTGTTGGGGACTCTTTGTATGAGAGAATTTTCAAGAAAATTCCTCTTCTGAAGGCCCGTTGATTCTCTTGTATCCAGAGTCTACTGTAATACAAAAAGACAGATGATACGACCGTTACTTCAGTTATGTTTAAAAATCTTATTTTGGCGTGCAATAGGCGTAATTTAGCTGTAAATACATCGAATAGTAGCTTTATGACTCTAAAGAGATAATGATCTTTTAATTTTTGAATTTGGAACTTAATTGGAATCATTTAATTGTTCAAATCTATCGAGTTCGTGATTTATGGAGGACAGAAAACATGTGAGGTCTCTTACAAGCTAAAAAAGAACACTAAAAAGAATGGTTACAGGAATAGATAAATATTAGTTTTTTATCTATGTATAAGAAAAATAATTTGCGTTCCCTAAGAACAACTCGCCATTCCTTATGTATATACGAGGGATAGCAAGTTATTCCACACACATATATATATATATATATATATATATATATATATATATATATATATATATATATATATGTATATATAGGAGTTATAGTTATCTGTCTAGTATTTGTCTCTGTTTTTCGCGTACAGTGGACGTCATTTGCCTATGAATACATTGAATAGTAGCTTTGAGACTCTAAAGAAATGACCAAAGTCATAAAAATATAAAATGCAGCAACGATGCAAAGTAGATATGTAATAATTTCAGAATTATTTAATTTTTTTAATTGTTTTGTAACAGCATCCAAGTATTCATAAAGTAATCATGCACATTTTCAATGTATTTTTTTACGTAGAATCCAATGAAGCTATGTTTTTTTCTCTAAAAATGATTTGTGAGTTGCTAAAGACCAATAACCGACAGAAAACCTATGAAAAAATGGTTTTTCGAGTTTTTCGCTATGGCGCCATGCCAGAATCGAATATTCGGTCATCATAAACTTTGTTTTTTAAAAATACAAATTTTAAGCCCAGAAAATTACTTGTAGCCCCTCCCAGAGCAAAGTTACGGAGATTTTATGATTTAAATGTTATTTTTAGGTTAGAAAAACTGCTTTCTAGGACTCGCAAAAAATCACAGTTGAAGAGAGTGCTATGACCTAGTCATATGTTCTTCGCGGGATTAATATCATTCATCCTTCCAGATGAAAAAAAATTTTATAAAAAAAGTGATTTTTAGGTTATGTTGAGGTTAGGGTATGTTTTAGGAAACTATAAATATAACAAAACCTAATCCCAATTACTATAAAAACAAGAAAAAATATTAGTTTTGAAATATATGAGGGAGGGCATTTTACCTATCTTAACGGGGGGTACTCTTTTTCTAAAAGGCTTTAAAATTTAGATAATAGTGTCCGCAACTTAGAATAAAACGAGTGTTTTACGAAATGAACGCAATTTATTTTATATTTTTATGCAAAAGAAATATCCCAAAGTTAAAAGAAAATTTAAGATCTGAATGTCATGCATTTTCTTTGTCAATATAATTTTATTACTTAATGAGAAACCTAAAAGAAGGCTGTAAATTGCTAAACTGTTTCTAATTTTTATACTTTTTTTTTTTTAGTATAGAAATCTGATGTTAAATTAATAAGCTTTAAATTGGGTCAAATATTATCTTTCAAATTTCGTCTTCTTATTAATTAATATTTTCCTACTCGCACATAAGCACAAACGTTTTATTTACGTAAAAATTTATTTTTCGCCATTTTAACCCTAAAATCGCAACTTCGTTGCTCTTTTTTGACTCTCATGGTGAAAAATACACTACGTAACTAGTACGGAAAGGCATTTTTACGAAACTCGTTACGACCCTCACCTTCGGCTCAGGCCGTAAACTTCTCGTTTTGTAAATATACCCTGTTAAAAATGATAACGTTATTTAATGACGTCATTTAATAACGTCATTTAATAACGTCATTTCATCAAATGACGTTGCAAATTGAGTCATTTCGCGACGTCATTTATGCAAATAACGTCATTCTTCAAGTGAGCTTTGATGGCTTATTAAATTAAGAAAAAGACGTTATTTTATATTTTAAAATGACGTCGTTGTTTCCAAACGACGTCATTTATTTTGATGACATGATTTTTAGAAATGACGTTACTCGTTATCGAAAACATGGAGGTTATAGTGGAAAATGACGTTTTTAGATAATGTAATTTTATTATCAAGACGTGTTTTTTTTTATAAATGACGTTATTTGTTATCAAAAAGACGTGATATTTATAGTGGGAAAATGACGTTATTTTTTTTAATGACATGATTTTTAGAAATGACGTTATTCGTTATCAAAACAATGTGATTTATAGTGGGAAATGACTTAACTTTTTCAAATGACATGATTTTATTAAATAACGTCATTCGTTACTGAGAACAGATCTGTTCTCGGTAACGAATAACGTTATTTTAGAAAATCAATGTCATTTTTTATAAATTATTTCATTGAAAAATAACTCTACAATATAATCATTTCTCATTTAAAGGAGAAAACAAAAACGAGGTCATTCTGGCCTTACATATCTGCATCTTCGAAATTTGCATCAAGGATCAGAAAATTTAAAAAAACGCCACCTTGTGACTTACAGTCGAAGTGATAGTCGATTGCGTCAATTTAATTTTAAATCACCAGGTGGCGATTTTGAAGTTTTGCGATCTCTTATACAGATTTCAAAGACGCAAATATATAAGACTAGAACGTTTTCAGTTTAATCGCAAATGCTCTTCGTTTTTTGAAAAGTTGAAACTACGAGATTTACCTCGTTTTTGTTTTTTCCTTTAAATGGGAAATAATTATCATGTAAAGTAATTTTTCAATGTCATAATTCATGAAAAATAACGTTATTTTTCCTAAATTTAGAGAAAATGACGTCTTTGAAGACGTCATTATTTCCAACAGGGGAAATAACGTAATGAAATGATGTTATTAATATTATAAAAATGACGACATTCTACAGATCTGTTCTCGGTAACGAATAACGTTACTTCAGAAAATCATGTCATTTGAAAAAGTTACGTCATTTCCCACTATAACCCCCGTGTTTTTGATAATGAGTATCGTCATCTCTAAAAATCATGTCATCAAAATAAATGACGTCGTTTGGAAACAACGACGTCATTTTGAAATATAAAATAACGTCTTTTTATTATTTTGATAAGCCATCAAAGCTCACTTGAACAATGACGTTATTTGCATAAATGACGTCGCGAATTGTCTCAATTTGCAACGTCATCTGATGAAATGACGTTATTAAATGACGTTATTGAATGACGTCATTAAATAACGTTATCATTTTCAACAGGGAAGCCTTTCCATACCCGTTACGTAATGTACTATTCTCGTGTGTTGCTTATTAGCGATCACTAGAAAAATGTAAGAGTGCAAGTTACATTATATTCAATGACAAAAAAAATAGAATTGCGTTGGTGGAAATAACTGAATTGTCGAGCGCTTATCATTCGTGCGAAAGTCGCTCACAAAAGGTTTGTATTTCAGTTGCCCACCTTTCTTACTTCCAAATAATTAATATCAATGAATAAAAGTTGATGAAGTAAGAATAAATAAAAATCCACGCTATGTTTTCTGAAGTCAAAATTTCCATGTCAAAGATTCGAACAGCGGGATCAGTAAAATGAAAATAATTTCTACAATATCTAATGGTACATAATATGCATAAATGACGAGGTTGTTCTCGTCTGCGGCCTCAAACGCGTCACGTGTGCCGCTTAGTAGTAATTAATAAAAAAATGTAAGAGTGCAAGTTAAAGAATATGCAGTGACAAAAGAAATTAAATTGCTTCAGTGACTACGCCTTAATCTTTAAGCACTTGTCTATAGTGTGAAAGTCCCAGGGATTATTCACACTGAGGACAGTTTTTCGACTTTTTATAAATTAATTTATATAATTTCCGCTTAGTGAAATGAAAAATTCATAACATAAAATTAAATTTTTTAACTGTCTCGATTAAAATAATTAATGCTCTTTACACGCTTGATTTTATGTAATTTTTTTAACTGATAGATATTTGAGACTTATTTTTTAATTAAATTATTTATACTCTTTGCGTGTATTTATTCGTGTTCTATTTTCTATCTGTGATATCACTTTTATTTAATTTATTGTCTTACTATTATAGTATTACTAGCATCCCTTGTCTCGGCTTCGCCCGCGCAATAGCTGGGCAGAAGTCGATAGGTATAGAAATAGAATCTCAAAAACTATTATTTATTAAATCGTACTCTTACAAAACTTCGAAATACAATTTTTAATAAAAAAATCGTAAGTTATTAAAATTAAAGTGACATGAAAAAAGTACAAAATAATTTAATTATTATCTTTAAAAATGACCAAAAATGAAATCAATTAAAAAAATTTTGAAAAATAATTACATTAAAAAAAATTTTTTTTTCCATAATTATGTTGATTTTAGTAAACATTAACTAAAAATAACAATTAAACCTTGAGCACTTATTTATTTAAAAATTACAAAAATCTGAAATAAGAATAAAAAATTTTTGAAAAATGACATTAAAAAATTTTTTTTTTCTTCCATAATTATGTCAATTGTAGTAAACATAAACTAAAAATGACAATTCAACCTTCAGCACTTATTTATTGAAAAATGGCAAAAATATGAAATCAAAATAAAAAAATTTTTGAAAGAATGATTTCATTGAAAAAATTTTTTTTCTTGAATATGTGAATTTTTGTTCAAACTAAAAATGACAATTTAACCTTGAGCATTTTTTCTTGAATAAAATCGGTAAATATATATAATATTGAAAAAATGTATTTTTTCCGAAAATTTGCTGAAATATTTGTTTGAAAATATCACAGGATGATAAAATCAACGTTATTTGCAATTGTGTTAATAAATGAAAAAAAAATTTTTTTTTTGAATAAAATAAACGTGATTTGAAAGCGGGTCAAATATCTTATATTTTTTGTTAATATATTTGAAATAAAATTTTTAGAAAAAATCGCAAATCATACATAATTATTAGTTATTTTTAAAATTATTTTATTAACCATGAAGGGTTAAATTCTCATGTATGAGCCAATAAATATTTGAGGAATAAAAAATTTCCTTGAGTAAGATATAAAATTTTTTCTAAAGTTAAAAAAATTGTCTAATTTTTTATTCTGCCTAATGGAATAGGAAAATATTTCATTAAATAATCCAAGGTAATATTACTCTGTGATTAGAGAATATGCAATAAAAATTTATTGTGTTGAAGTTACGGAATATCATAGGTGTATAAGTATTTCTACCGTACCAGTTTAATAAAGTGAAAGACAAAATCGGTCGTCACCTATTGGGCAACCAAGGAAAGTAGCAAGGATAGAGCATGTTGACCGCAGAACGCCGAAAAAAAGTAGTCCCTATTCCCTACGCGTTAAGATCTAGGTCTATAATTATTTTATTGCAATTATTGATTAAAAAAGTAATTATTTACATAGCCTATGACACTCGTCACATTATAAAGAATTTAAATTTAAAATTTGAAAACGATCGGTTTAATAGTTTTTGAGATAATTGAGAACATTCAAACAAACGCTGTCCTTTTATATAATAGTGAGATAAGATTATCTCTATTATGTTTTATGACTGTGATATCATACTGTACTATTTTAATTTTATATATGCAAAGCTATTTCAAATATCTTATGTACTTTAATTTTATTTGTAATTTTATTGCATTACACGCTCTTTTTGTAAATACAATACGAAATAAATGATATCTAATCTAATGTTGCCATTTAAAAATTATCATATCAATTTATACAAACCTGGATTAAGTAATATAGTATCTTCGTAAAATTCAGGAAGCTCAGCTGGTCTTACCGCTACCAAGGCTACTCCGTATTTTCTATGACTGTGGAATGACGCGTAAGTGAAGGATTTGCCTTCGTACTCACCAAAAAAACGTGAGTCTCCGAGGATTATATGATAAATTTCGTTCCCCGAACATTTGCCGTACAATCTATGCCACTCTTCTTGCGATTGTTGACCCTCCCTATGATCATAATTTTTCTAGTATTATTTAAAATAAATATTAAAGTTTTTTGTTCAAGATGAATTTACTTTAAAATAAGTATTTTTTTCTCTCATAGGGTTAAACGCAATCATGAATTTCAAGAAACTGAAATTTTTTTATTGGATTTTTGTAATGTTTATACTTTTAATAATATGCTCAAAATAGTACATTATTTACCTGGGGTGGAAAGGCTGAATTTACGAAACGAGAGATTTACGAGTTTTGTAAAATAGCCTTTACACCATAGGTAAATAATGTAATTTTTTTCATGAGAGCTGAAAAAGAGAAATAAAGTTGCGATTTTAAGATTAGAATGCTAAAAAATTTTATAACGATTCTGACTTCGTGTAAGTTGAACAAACAAATTATTTACTATGTGTAAATTGGATTTGAAGCTGTACACTGAAAGAAATCAGCTTTAAAAGCAAATGGAATCCATTTGCTGCTAACGGAAATTCTTCTTGTTTTACATTCTTATAGCGATCTGCTTGAATTAAGCATAAAATCTGTTTTCTTCGAATCCATTTACTGCAAGTGAATATATATTTCATTAAAATAGATTTATTAAATAGATATCCACTTATCGCAAGTGGACATGCATTTGACTAAAGTAAATTAATTTAATAGATATCTACTAACTACAAGTAAATAAATGTATGGTAATGGTAGAATTTCCGGCAGCCGACTAGTACATACGCCTCCAGAGTCTGTATTTTCCTCGTATTGAAAAACTGTTCGTTTCCCACGTAGTATTTTTCTGCGTAAAATATTACAGTTGCATCTGCATCAGCGATTGTCTTAAAGGTACACAACCGTCCTCCAAATCTACTAGCGTGGTGTTGTTTTCTGGTGCCACAAGGACAACACGTTATTGGCTGCTTTATGTATATGCCCGGTGGCTAGGCAAGCTAGTTCTTTTCCAGTGCATTGGCCAACGCTCATACGACCGACAATCAGCAAGATTTCTACCGGGAGGATCATTGTAAATTATAGTTTTCTACCTCGAAAAAACTTTACTTGGTCGTACGCAAAGAAAAATATATTTGCTTGACAAGGAAATAATTAGTTCGCGTCGCGTCCTCCTTCATTTGTATCTCTCTTGTGTCGTCGAGATTTTCTAATTAAATTGATTTTCAACGATCGATGCTTTATGTATCATTACGCTATAACATCTAGCTATAACATCTTATTTTGAATCCATTTATCGTATTTTATATATATTTTTTGTAATGAATTTATCATAATGCTTTAACTAGATGTGTTAAGATATTTTGTAGCACACTATGTCCTAAATCCGCATTTAGACACACAGCTGTCTACCACTTATGTAGCCTATTATTTCACACCATGTTCGGCAAACTTCATGCTACCCAAGTGGAAATCGAATCTGTGAATAACTGGGAATAATTGTGAATAACTGGGAATAACTGTTATAAACTGTTCAGTTTGAGACAGGAATAACAGTTATTCCCAGTTATTCCCAGTTATTTACAGTTATTTCCAGTTACTTCTAGTTAAATTAAGAAATATTTTAAAAATCAGAGGTACGAATAACAGTTATTTCCAGTTATTTCCCGTTTAGTTTAGAAATAATTTTTGAAATTGGAGGCACTATAAGACTTATTCCTAGTTAATTTCAGCTATTCTATTTATTTTCAGTCATTCTCAATTTTGTTGGAAAATAATTTTTCTTTAAGGTTATTTTTTTTATTTATCTTTCCTTAGTTTAACTAGGAATAACTGGAAATAACTGTTATTCGTACCTCCGTTTTTTTCAAATTATTTTTAAGCTAAAGTGTAAATAACTGGGAAAAACTGAGAATAACTAGGAATAGCTGGGAATAACTGGGAATAACTGTTATTCCTGTCTCAAACTGAACAGTTTATAACAGTTATTCCCAGTTATTTACAATTTAGTTTAAAAATAATGTGGAAAATCAGGGATACGAATAAAAGTTATTTCCACTTATTCCCAGTTATTTCCAATTACTTCCAGTTAAATTGAGAAATATTTTGAAAATCAGAGGTACGAATAACAGTTATTCCCAGTTATTTCCCGTTTAGTTTAGAAATAATTTTTGAAATTAGAGGCACTATAAGACTTATTCCTAGTTAATTTCAGCTATTTCATTTATTTTCAGTTATTCTCAATTTAGTTGAAGAATAATTTTTTTTATGGTTATTTTTTCTATTTATCTTTCCTTAGTTTAACTAGGAATAACTGGTAATAACTGTTATTCGTACCTCTGTTTTTTTTAAATTATTTCTAAGCTAAAATGTAAATAACTAGGAATAACTGGGAATAACTGGGAATAACTGGGAATAACTGTTATTCCTGTCTCAAACTGAACAGTTTATAACAGTTATTCCCAGTTATTTACAATTTAGTTTAAAAATAATTTGAAAAATCAGAGGTACGAATAAAAGTTATTTCCAGTTATTCCCAGTTATTCCCAGTTATTTCCAGTTACTTCCAGTCAAATTGCGAAATATTTCGAAAATCAGAGGTACGAATAATAGTTATTTCCAGTTATATCCCCTTTAGTTTAGAAATAATTTTTGAAATTAGAGGCACTATAAGACTTATTCCTAGTTAATTTCAGCTATTCCATTTATTTTCAGTTATTCTCAATTTTGTTGAAAAATAATTTTTTTTTATGGTTATTTTTTTATTTATCTTTCCTTAGTTTAACTAGGAATAACTGGAAATAACTGTTATTCGTACCCCCGTTTTTTTCAAATTATTTTTAAGCTAAAGTGTAAATAACTGGGAAAAACTGAGAATAACTAGGAATAGCTGGGAATAACTGTTATTCCTGTCTCAAACTGAACAGTTTATAACAGTTATTCCCAGTTATTTACAATTTAGTTTAAAAATAATTTGAAAAATCAGAGGTACGAATAAAAGTTATTTCCAGTTATTCCCAGTTATTCCCAGTTATTTCCAATTACTTCCAGTTAAATTGAGAAATATTTTGAAAATCAGAGGTACGAATAACAGTTATTCCCAGTTATTTCCCGTTTAGTTTAGAAATAATTTTTGAAATTAGAGGCACTGTAAGACTTATTCCTAGTTAATTTCAGCCATTACATTTATTTTCAGTTATTCTCAATTTAGTTAAAAAATAATTTTTTTTTATGGTTATTTTTCCTATTTATCTTTCCTTAGTTTAACTAGGAATAACTGGGAATAACTGTTATTCGTACCTCTGTTTTTTTAAAATTATTTTTAAGCTAAAATGTAAATAACTGGGAATAACTGAGAATAACTGGGAATAACTGGGAATAATTGTTATTTCTGTCTCAAACTGAACAGTTTATAACAGTTATTCCCAGTTATTTACAATTAAGTTTAAAAATAATTTGAAAAATCAGAGGTACGAATAAAAGTTATTTCCAGTTATTCCCAGTTATTCCCAGTTATTTCCAGTTACTTCCAGTCAAATTGAGAAATATTTCGAAAATCAGAGGTACGAATAATAGTTATTTCCAGTTATTTCCCCTTTAGTTTAGAAATAATTTTTTTAATTAGAGGCACTATAAGACTTATTCCTAGTTAATTTCAGCTATTCCATTTATTTTTAGTTATTCTCAATTTAGTTGAAGAATAATTTTTTTTATGGTTATTTTTTCTATTTATCTTTCCTTAGTTTAACTAGGAATAACTGGGAATAACTGTTATTCGTACCTCTGTTTTTTCAAATTATTTTTCAGCTAAACTGTAAATAACTGGGAATAACTGAAAATAACTGAGAATAACTGGGAATAACTGAGAATAACTGGGAATAACTGGGAATAACTGGGAATAACTGTTATTCCTGTCTCAAACTGAACAGTTTATAACAGTTATTCCCAGTTATTCACAGTTGTTCCCAGTTATTTCCAGTTATTTCCAGTTATTCCCAGTTATTCACAGATTCGATTTCCACTAGGGTAATTTTAAAGTTATTTAAAATATTCAGGTAAAATATGTTTCGAAAGAGCGAAAAAATAAAAATCGCTGAACTCTGAGAATATATTCTTTTTGTTACCCAAAATATGTAAATAAACGCTTCAAGAGTCTGTATATGTTTGTTGCTGTTTCTACTAACGAACGAAATATATATATAACAACTTTCTCGAATACCTGTACTTATTTAACCGCTAACGTCGGAGTCACTTATCCAAAGGTATTGCAGAAATCGAGAATCTCGACTCTCGGGGTCTCAGATGCCCAGAGCCGAGTTGAGGTAGCTCGGCCGTGTGCTTGCGCTATTGCGATGACTCATGAATTCTATATTTATGAATTTCGAGTAAGATCAAGTTCAGTTTCGTTTTGCATGTATTTGAGGACTCTTAGAGTTTATTTTATACCTTTACGAATTGAAATAATACGAAATGTAGAGTTATGAAATGTTGTTTCTTTCATGAAATCAATAGACTTTGAATATCGAGGTACCCAAAGACAAAATTTCTTTCCGTGTGTCAATAAAATTTATATAATTTTAAAGTTATTTAAAATATTCAGGTAAAATATGTTTTGAAAGAGCGAAAAAATAAAAATCGCTGAACTCTGAGAATATATTCTTTTTGTTACCCAAAATATGTAAACAAAAGGGATTAGATTGGAAGGATCAAGAGCTATGGATCTTTAAAATTTGAAAATTTTTCAAAATTTTTAGAAAAGTTCAAACTTTATAATTTTTTTTCTAAAAATCCTGATGTTTTAGAGGAAAATTCATAAGAATACTTCTTGTTGTAATTGAAGAGGAGAGTTAGCATGATTTTGAAGTTTTCTATTAGTTACCCTAGTGGAAATCGAATCTGTGAATAACTGGGAATAACTGGAAATAACTGGAAATAACTGGGAATAACTGTGAATAACTGGGAATAACTGTTATAAACTGTTCAGTTTGAGACAGGAATAACAGTTATTCCCAGTTATTCCCAGTTATTCCCAGTTATTCCCAGTTATTCTCAGTTATTCCCAGTTATTCACAGTTTATAACTTAAAAATAATTTGAAAAAACAGAGGTACGAATAACAGTTATTCCCAAATATATTTATAATAGAAAAAAAAATAAAAAAAATATATATTTTTTTCATTTTTTCAAATTTATATTTTTCAAATTATTATTAAACTAAACTGTAAATAACTGGGAATAACTGTGAATAACTGGGAATAACTGGGAATAACTGGGAATAACTGTTATTCCTGTCTCAAACTGAACAGTTTATAACAGTTATTCCCAGTTATTCACAGTTATTCCCAGTTATTCACAGATTCGATTTCCACTAGGGTATATCGGTAATTCTAAAAAAATTAACATTTTTTCCAAGTTTTTGAAATTTTTTTTTCTTTAATTTTAGTGTTTTTCTTATACTTAACTAACTTTAAATGTATCAAAAACTAACATTTTAAGTTGCGCAAAATTAAATTCAAAAAACATCTGAGATATAACTCTTTTTCACGTATTTCAACAAAAAATTCAATTTTAATAGTTTTTAAGGTTGTATAAAATGTTGTTTTGGTCGAACCAAGGACCCGCAAAAGTCAAGATAAATACGATGCCAGTTATACTTACGAACTATACTCTCTTTGTTAACATTTATTTCATAGCCCTGATATAAACTATTTCAATTCAGCATCGATTATAACTAAACTGCTATCGTTCTTGCAGTCGATTTCGATCAGACAATAACAACTTAGTACATGAGTATGATAATTTTTTTTATCAGTTTTTAGTATATTTTACTATTTCCGTGGTGTTTTGCCCTAAATCTAAGCATAAAATAATAGAAAACCAAATTTAATCGATAAATATAAAATATTTTAAAAAAGGCTTCGGAGGTTAAAGGCTTCGGAGGTTACTAAATTGAATATTTTCTCAATTCTTAAAAAAAATATCAACTATGTAAATATGGAAACAATATGAATTTCTTAAGAAAAAAAATACCTTTTTTTGACGGTGGTTTGATTAAAAAAGATCCAACCATTTTTGTTATATGGAGGCTTCGGAGGTTACTTTTAATTTTTACTCGCAACAAAAAAATATTTTCGACGCAATTTTTAATACCTGTAAATTTGCTAAATTCACAATCTAAACATGGGATATGTTAGGTTTTTTTCTCTAGTTTCAAATGACGTTTATTAAAAAATTGATAACGAAGGCTTGGTTATTAAAAAATTAAAAAATTGCAATTGAATAAAAAATTGCAGAATTTGGTCACGCGCATTCAAGTTAATTTTTTACCAACTAAAAAACAATTTTTTTATTTTATCAAAGTACATAATAAAAGCTTGAAACAAGATCTTTAAAATGCTATGTTTACATTATTATTAATGACTTATTTTGATAGCCAAAAACATCGATGAAACATAAAAATGTTGTTTGTCACATCTAAAAAAGGCTTCGGAGGTTACCTAAATTTAACTTATTCATTCTTACAAATTAATCTAATCGTATTCAAAAATTTTTTCTTATATTCTACATAAAATTTGCTATAATTATTGTGAGTTGCAAGTTTCTAAGTCTAATAGCAAAGAAGCTACAAGCAGTCACTCTAAAATATTTTTTTTTTAGAATGGCCCATATGTATTACATAAGTAATACATATAAATTTAAGTAATACATATAATACAATTAGTGTTTTAAACAAAAAATTCAGGTCCAATCTTTATTACGCTCTAACTTTAGGAAAAAATAATATTTTGAGATGTTATAGGTGCTGTTTCGCAAGGATTTAAGCTCACTAGGAGAGTATCACAACTCCGGATCACGAATTTTGCTCAAACTTTAAAATAAGTTTCCAAATGTCAAAATATGAAAGGAAACGGAATTTTAGACACCAACGCTTAATATTTTCCTAATTATAGGCAATCAAAGAAAATCACTAAAAAAGTTACCAGATTTTTAAACGCATATAGTTCCTTAGCATTGATAGCTAGAAGCTTAAAACTTTTTTTAAATGAAAGCAGAGCTCAAATCCTTTCGAAATAGTAGTTATAGCATGTCAAAATATTATTTTTTCCCAAAGTTATAGCGTAATAAACATTAGACCTGATTTTTCTTTTCAAAACATTAATTAATAACAAAAGCTGAAATTGGGTCTAATGTTTATTACGCTATAACTTTAGGAAAAAATAATATTTTGACATGCTATAACTACTATTTTGAAAGGATTTGAGCTCAGCTTTTACTTAAAAAAAGTTTCAAGCTTCTAGCTGCCAATGCTAAGGAACTACATGCGTTTAAAAATCTAGTAACTTTTTTAGTGATTTTCTTTAATTGCCTATAACTAGGGAAATATTGAGCGTTGGTGTCTAAAATTCTGTTTCCTTTCATATTTTGACATTTGGAAACTTATCCCAAAGTTTGAGCAAAATCCGTGATCCGGAGTTGTGATACTCTCCTAGTCAGTTTTCATTTAAAGAAAGGTATTAGCTTCTTGCTAACAATGCTAAGGATCTAGAAGCGTTAAAATATCTAGTAACTTTTTAGTGATTTTTTTCAATTAGCTGTAACAAGAAAAAAATTTCTTCATGCTTCTGCATCCAGAAAACATTCCTAAAATTTGAGCAAAATCGGTGACCCGAAAGTGGAACACTCTCCTTGCTAGATCGTTCAACAATGAGCCTTGTCTATTTACACAGCAAAAAAATAATGGATTTCTTATTTTAATATTGTAGGTAGATGACATTTTGCTAGTTTGCAACAATGTACAGATGCGTGAAAGAATGAAGGCAAATTTAAAGAAAGACTTTGAAATGACAGAAACTGGCGAGACTAAAAGTTTGTTAGGCTTGGAAATACAATGAGACAGAAAGAAAAGAATGCTGAGTATTAGACAAGAAGAATACATAAACAAAATAATAAAGAAGTTCAGCGTCGACCTATCATCTCCTCAACGGACACCTATGGTAACTAATCAGGTGGCCAGCAGGGAAAAAGACAGTGTGAAAAATTAATGACAGAAAGCAAATGTAATCAACCATATCATGAAGCAGTCGGCACATTATTATATCGAGCCAATGCAAGCATGCCAGATGTTGCCTATGCTGTTAATTTTCTAAGCAGACATCAAATCAACCCTACTGAAGATGACTGGCAGATGGTTGAAAGAGTATTTAAATACTTAAAAGGAACGAAAAGAGGACTTTGAATTTAGATATAAAGAATAGGACGACTGTGTACAAGTAATGGAAAAACAGGTGGCGCAACAAAGTTAAGACATATGACAGAAATAAAGGAACACTTTATAAAGGAGTGTGTAGAAAGAAGTCTGATGAATGTCAACCGGGTTCCTTCTAAACATCAGATAGCTGACGTATTCCCAAAACCGCTGGCATTTAAACTGCATGAACGACTGTCAAAGTTAATACTGAACGACTGATAAGACTGACAAAAATGTAAAGACATATATATATATATATATATATATATATATATATATATATATATATATATATATATATATATATATATATATATATATATATATATATATATATATATATATATAAATATATATACTTACGCTGGTTTTATTTTAACATTCTTTACTTTGTATGTATTACAGATCCTAAACAAAACAACGAGCGATAGAGCAAATGGCCGTCATCTTTGAATCAAGATTGAAAACCTCAAAATTCCATTTTTTTAATATATTTTTTTATTTCCGTATTCTATTGAAAATTATTTATGCATGATAAATAACATTGAGGGTGGGAGGGAGTGTGAGAAATATAGATATGCTCAATCGTGTGTGTAGTGTGCAGCACCACTGTAAAGTGGGGTATGTTTGATGAACGCGAGACGCGTTGGTTCATTTCGTGGGCGACTGTTGGACAGTCAAGTTATATTATAAGGATATGTGTTTTATAATAAATTATTTTTTTTACTCAATTACATATTTGATTTTATTCAAGCTAACCGTCGCTAATTTTAACAGTTTATTTTGTATTTGAATATAAACATATATACAGGGTGTCAAGAGAGTAACGGAACGGTCCTGTATTTTTTTTAGGCAAGATATTTTTGGCAAAGGTCATTCCTTTAGTAACTTTCAACGAGGAATCCGATGGTGAACTTCATTTTGACCTCGAGGATGACCTTCAAGGTCTTTTCAAGGTCAACTTTTTTTTTTAATGCGAACCCCCTATTTTGATACCGATAATTGAAAGAGTCGAAAATTTTACGTTTAAATATGTACTCAGGTCACATGACCTGAACGACCTTGAACCTGATTTGAAGGACATCTGAAACTCATGACCGTCTGACCTCTGGAAAGGTCTGTATCGTACTGGACAAGGCCATTCCTTTTGTGACTTTCAACGAGGAATCCGATGGTGAACTTTATTTTGACCTTGCGGATGACCTTTAAGGTCATTTCAAGGTCATCTAAACTTAACGTTGGGCTAATTTGAGGTGAGACTTTTTTATACCGTTCATGATAATGGTTATTTCCAGTAAATTTGTAATGTAATAAATAGCTCGAAGGATACGAGTAAGGCTCTCCTTCACGCTACATAGTTATTGCATATGAACTCTGCACTCATGCCAAGTTAGCGACGTCAACAATTTCCTTGATCTTTTTAGTATTCATCCATTGTTTCTAAGTCATATTTTACAATCGAACTTCTAATTTTGATATTTACCTTCCTCAGAAAGTAACATAAATTTAAACCGTTAAATGTTAAATTTTTGTTAATTTTAAATTTTTTCTTCATTTTCCAAGTGTTATACAAAAAATTTAAATAATTTAATAGACTTTGCATTTGTAGTATCTCTCTTTCAAATAAATAAAGTTTAATTTTGATTTTTTAATTTTTCGAAGAGTCTTCCCGTTATTTGTTTAGTTTTTTGTTCTCATTTCACTCAAAAGCCATGGCGTATGTTCAACTTTCTGAGTGGGAAAAAATATCTCTATTAATGATGCGTGGTTGGGGAGATCGCCAGCGAAGTTTAGAGGATACGCGGATATTATTTGATCATACTTTCCGTAACAGAGATGGTGCAAGCCAAATATCTAAATCTGCAGTACAAAGAACTGTACGGCGTTTTAATGAGCATGGGACTCTTAATGATCTCGAGAAATCTGGCCGTCCAAAGTCTGCAACTACTGAAGAAAAACAATTTGAGATTGCTCAAGCTTTCGTTGAAAATCAGCATCATACTCTACGTAAAGGATCAAATGAATATCACATTTCTCATGAATCAGTGCGAAAAATATTAAAAAATATAAATTTTCATCCCTATAAAGCACATTTGGTACAAGAGCTTAGTGATGATGATCCGGACCGCCGAGTTGAATTTTGTGAAACAATGATGATTAGAATCGACGCAAATCCTAATTTTTTGTATAATACAGTTTTTTCTGATGAATCTACTTTCCAGTGAAATGGTGAAGTAAACAGACATAATTGTAGGTATTGGTACGATGCTAATCCTTTTTGGATGCTTGAAAGTCATACACAATACCCGCAAAAGGTTAATTTTTAGGCTGTTATCTTGAATGATACATTGATAGGTCATTTTTTTATCGAAGGCAATCTCACCGCCGATAGATATGAAGAGCTTCTCAAAAATCAAATTATACTAGGAATAAGAGAAGTAACAAGTGATAATTTTGACGAAATATGGTTTTAACAGAATAAAGCTGCGCCTCACTTTGGTAGGAATGTTCAAGCATACTTAAATGATCAATTTACTGGTAGATGGATTAGAAGAAGAGGTGAAATTGAGTGGCCTGCTAGATCACCCGATCTGACGCCCCTTGATTACTTTCTTTGGGGTTATTTAAAAAGTAAAGTATACGCACCTCAATCACAAACTTTAGACGAACTGCGGAACAGGATTTTACAAGAAGCTGTTTTAATGGATACAGAAATGATCCGCAGAGCTGTTACTGCTTTTTATGAACGCATAGCTGCTTGCCAAGAAGTTCAAGGCTCGCAGTTTGAACAAATTAAATAAATATCGGCAAAATGTGAGAGGTAAAGGGACTCGAGCTAAACCAGCACCCCATCATAAGAGGCAAGGAGACTCACGCTAAACGAGCACCCCATTGTGAGAGGCAAGGGGATTCATGCTAAACCAGCACCCCAAAGGGAGATGAGTCTGAAGTCTCCAACGTTGTTACCAACGAAAAGTTGACTTTTTTCTAAATTCCTAAATTGTGGTTTTGGAATATCAAAGAGGATTAGAAAAAGCGATTTGACATTAATAATGATCATTTAAACCGTTTATAACGGAATTATAAGATATTGGAAATGATTCATACTATCAATAAAATACCGCTTATTTCGAAAAAACATAACATTTGTACTAACTGGAAGAGCTTTTTATAATCGATGCAATAACGTAGAATTAATTAAAATGCATTTATAAAAATATAACATTGTTGATCAAAACCAGGTGACCTAACCTAACAAGTGCCAAATCCCCTAGAATCAAAGATATCTTACTTCAATAAGTTTCCATGCCTTTGTTTGATGGATTAACTATTTTCTCTCGATGCAATAAAGAAGGCAGTACTAAAATACGTGTGTAAAAAAATTGTCATGTCAATCGAGACTAAGGAACATAACCTAACCAACGATAAATGCCATTTTACTAAAAATATCTTGCTTTCAAACATTCCCACGGCTTTGTTTAATAAATTAACCATTTCTTCTTGATGCGATAAGGAAGGCAGTACTGAAATACGTGTGTAAAAAAATCGTCATGTCAATCGAGACTGAGGAACATAACCTAACTGGTGATGAATGCCATATTATTAAAGATATTTCGCTTTGAAAAATTCCTATGCCTTTGTTAGATGGATAAACCATTTTTTTTTGATGCGATAAGGAAGGCAGTACTATTATACGTGTATCAAAAAATCGTCATGCCAATCGAGACTAAGGAACATAACCTAACCAACGATAAATGCCATCTGGCTAAAAAAATCTTGCTTTAAAAAATTTCCACGCCTTTGTTTAATAGATTCACTATTTTTTCTCTAAGCGATAAGGAAGGCAGTACTAAAATACGTGTATAAAAAATCATCATGTTGATCGAGAATAAGGAACATAACCTAACAAGTGATAAACGCCATTATATTAAAGATATTTTGCTTTCAAAAATTCCCATGCCTTTGTTAGATGGATTAACCATTTTTTTTCGATGCGATAAGGAAGGCAGTACTATTATACGTGTATCAAAAAATCGTCATGCCAATCGAGACTAAGGAACATAACCTAACCAACGATAAATGCCATCTGGCTAAAAAAATCTTGCTTTAAAAAATTTCCACGCCTTTGTTTAATGGATTCACCATTTTTTCTTTAAGCGATAAGAAAGGCTGTACTAAAATACGTGTATAATAAAATCATCATATCGATCGAGAATAAGGAACATAACCTAACAAGTGATAAATGCCATTATATTAAAGATATTTCGCTTTCAAAAATTCCCATGCTTCTGTTAGATGGATTAACCATTTTTTTTCGATGCGATGAGGAAGGCAGTACTATTATACGTGTATCAAAAAATCGTCATGCCAATCGAGACTAAGGAACATAACCTAACAAACGATAAATGCCATCTGGCTAAAAAAATCTTGCTTTAAAAAATGTCCACGCCTTTGTTTAATGGATTCACCATTTTTTCTCTAAGCGATAAGAAAGGCAGTACTAAAATACGTGTATAAAAAAATCATCATGTTCATCGAGAATAAGGAACATAACCTAACAAGTAATAAATGCCATTATATTAAAGATATTTCGCTTTCGAAAATTCCCATGCCTTTGTTAGATGGATTAATCATTTTTTCTCGATGCGATAAGGAAGGCAGTACTAAAATCCGTGTATAAAACAATCGCCATGTCAATCAAGACAAAGGAACATAACCAAACCAACGATAAATGCCATCTGACTAGAAAAATCTTGCTTTAAAAAATTCCCACGCCTTAGTTTAATGGATTCACTATTTTTTCTCCAAGCGATAAGAAAGGCAGTACTAAAATACGTGTATAAGAAAATCATCATGTCGATCGAGAGTAAGAAACATAACCTAACAAGTGATAAATGCCATTATATTAAAGATATTTCGCTCTATCGAATTCCCCTGCCTTTGTTAGATAGATTAACCATTTTTTCTCGATGCAATAAGAAAGACAGTACTAAAATACGTGTGTGAAAAAATCGTTATGTCAATCGAGACTGAGGAACATAACCTCACCAACAATAAATGCCATTTTACTAAAAATATCTTGCTTTAAAAAATTCCCACGCCTTTGTTTAATAAATTAAACATTTTTCCTCGATGCAATAAGAAAGGCAGTACTGAAATACGTGTATAAAAAAATCGACATGACAATCGAGACTAAGGAATATAACCTAACTGGTAATAAATGCCATTATATTAAAGATATTTCGCTCTAACAAATTCCCATGCCTTTGTTAGATAGATGAACCATTTTTTCTTAATGCGATGAGAAAAGCAGTACTAAAATACGTGTATAAAAAAATCGTGTTGTCAATCGAGACTAAGGAACATAACCTAACTGGTGATAATCGCCATTATATTGAAGATATTTCGCTTTACCAAATTCCCATGCCTTTGTTAGGTGAATTAACTATTTTTTCTCGATGCAATAAGAAAGGCATTACTAAAATACGTATGTAAAAAAATCGATATGTCAATCAAGACTGAGGAACATAACCTAACCAACGATAAATGCCATCTGGCTAAAAAAATCTTGCTTTAAAAAATTTCTACGCCTTTGTTTAATGGATTCACCATTTTTTCTCTAAGCGATAAGAAAGGCAGTACTAAAATACGTGTATAAAAAAATCATCATGTCGATCGAGAATAAGGAACATAACCTAACAAGTGATTAATGCCATTAAATTAAAGATATTTTGTTTTCAAAAATTCCCATGCCATTGATAGATGGATTAACCATTTTTTTTCGATGCGATAAGTAAGGCAGTACTATTATACGTGTATCGAAAAATCGTCATGCCAAACGAGACTAAGGAACATAACCTAACTAACGATAAATGCCATCTGACTAAAAAAATCTTGCTTTAAAAAATTTCCACGCCTTTGTTTAATGGATTCACTATTTTTTCTTTAAGCGATAAGAAAGGCAGTACTAAAATACGTGTATAAAAAAATCATCATGTCGATAGAGAATAAGGAACATAACCTAACAAGTGATAAATGCCATTATATTAAAGATATTTCGCTATTCCCATGCCTTTGTTAGATGGATTAAGCATTTTTTCTTGATGCGATAAGGAAGGCAGTACTGAAATACGTGTGTAAAAAAATCGTCATGTCAATCGAGACTGAGGAACATAACCTAACTGGTGATAAATGCCATATTATTAAAGATATTTCGCTTTCAAAAATTCCCATGCTTCTGTTAGATGGATTAACCATTTTTTTTCGTTGCGATGAGGAAGGCAGTACTATTATACGTGTATCAAAAAATCGTCATGCCAATCGAGACTAAGGAACATAACCTAACAAACGATAAATGCCATCTGGCTAAAAAAATCTTGCTTTAAAAAATGTCCACGCCTTTGTTTAATAAATTAAACATTTTTTCTCTAAGCGATAAGAAAGGCAGTACTAAAATACGTGTATAAAAAAATCATCATGTTGATCGAGAATAAGGAACATAACCTAAGAAGTGATAAATGCCATTATATTAAAGATATTTCGCTTTCGAAAATTCCCATGCCTTTGTTAGATGGATTAATCATTTTTTCTCGATGCGATAAGGAAGGCAGTACTAAAATACGTGTATAAAAAAATCGTCATGTCAATCAAGACAAAGGAACATAACCTAACCAACGATAAATGCCATCTGATTAGAAAAATCTTGCTTTAAAAAATTCCCACGCCTTTGTTTAATGGATTCACTATTTTTTCTCTAAGCGATAAGAAAGGCAGTACTAAAATTCGTGTATAAAAAAATCATCATGTTGATCGAGAATAAGGAACATAACCTAACAAGTGATAAATGCCATTATATTAAAGATATTTCGCTTTAACAAATTCCCATGCCTTTGTTAGATAGATAAACCATTTTTTCTCGATGCGATGAGAAAGGCGTCTAGTCAGCGCTTTCTTACTGGCTTATTCATTTAATTTTAGTACATTACGATACAAGTGACCTAAGTGGCACTTTATTACACGGCCGGAGTTATCGCCCGAGCGCAGCGAGGGCGATAACGTAGTGCCGTGTAATAAAGTTCCACTAAGGTCACGAGTATCGTATACTATTTTGTAGCACGTGGGACATAAATCCGCCAAATTATATCTGTGCTCTTCAAAATCAGTAATAAACAAAAACTATGCACTCCACGAATTATAATTCAAAAAATAAAAGCGAAAACTATAAAAAAACAAACACTACGCATCCTGTGAATGATAAATCGAAAAAAAGAAAAGAAAACTATAAATAAACTAAAACTAAACACTCCATGAATAATAGATCGAAAAAGAAAAAAAAGAATATAATTTCAAAAATATACTCAAAATGTGTAATAATAATTAATTTTTATCAATATTATTGATATTATGTGAAATTGTTTGTTGAAATCATCTTCTATAAAGTCATAAATTGAAATTTTGTTTCACGAATGAATTAGCGTCGTAGGAGCGGTGAGGAGGTAACATGTTTAGTATAGCAATAGCAATCGTGTGTAGTAATAGGGGGTTCCCCGTAGCATTTTATTATACAACGCTGAAGTGACTATACCTCTTCGCTTTACATGTTACGCTACTATCAATTTTAGTTTTACTCGTATCTTACTTGCTTATAATTGTTATTTAATTTGAAGAATGTTAATGTAAAAGAGTTTCAACATACTACAGCTTATTATTATTTATGAAAATACTTTAAAAAATAATTTACATAGAAAATTATTTCTTATTATATACGTACGTTACCTAAGTAAATTCATTATTGTACCGTGTAAAAAAGTGCCACCTAGGTAACAGAAAAGTGTTACCTAAGTGCGGATTTAGGTCCCACAGTGCTATAAAATATATTTCTTATACTTCTAAGCTTTATTATTTTCTAGAATATTCCACCCGAAACAATATATATTTAAATAAATTATCTCATCATGTAAATCTTATGGTATTTCCTTTATTATTTCCTCAGACTGATTTAAGATGGACCCCCTGTTGTCATATATCACGTATATCTTATTAATCATAGGTCGCATTATATTATTTTAAACAATATTTTTTTTTATATATAACAGAACCAATTAATAATACCTTTTTCTAATTTTTGCTTTCTCATAGAGAAAGCATTGTATCGGTAAAAAAATTTTTTTTCTATTTTTTCATTAATTTGTACATATATTTAGACTTAGGGAGTTAAAAAAAGTGGTTTCCAGAAAATGTCTGTATGTATGTATGTGTGTGTGTGTGTGTGTGTATGATTTCAGTACGCCAAAAAGATCTCGAGAACTACTTGATGGATTAGCTTCAAATTTTGCATGCAATTTATTTTTTTTTGTATAACTGGGTGGGAAACTATTAAAAATTGATCTTCTTAGCTCAGTTTTTTTTTAGAGCCATTTTAAGAATTTAAAAAAAATTTTGATATTTCATTTTTTTGATATTTTACGTAAACTACTCGAAGAATTTTCTTTAAAATTTGTATGAACATTATTTGCGACTGCCGAAAAAAGAAAAACTTTTACTAACTGATTTTCTTAGCGCACTTTTAATTTTAAAGCAATTTGAAAATTTTGAAAAAAAAAAATTTTTTTCATTTTTTTTCTATTTTATGAAAACCATTTGATAGATTTGCTCCAAAATTTGTATGCAAGTTATTCGCTATTGTCTGAGGAAAATTAGCTTTGGAAAACTCATTTCTTTAGCGCAGTTTTAATTTTAGAGCATTTTGAAATTTTTTGAAAAAATGTTTATTTTTCATTTTTTTTATATTACACAAAAACCATTCATTAGATTTGCTCTAACATGATTATGCAAATTATTCGTTATTGCCTTAATAAAACAAGCTTTGGAAAACTTATTTTCTTAGTGCAGTTTTAATTTAAGAGAATTTTGAAAATTTTTTTAAAATGTTTATTTTTCATTTTTTTTTATATTACACTACAACCATCGGATAGATTTGCTATAAAATTATTATGAAAATTATTCGTTATTGCCTTAATAAAACAAGCTTTGGAAAACTTATTTTCTTAGCGCAGTTATAATTTTAGAGCATTTTGAAAATTTAAAAAAAAATTTATTTTAAATTTTTCATTTTTTTTGGATCTTACGTAAACTACTCTAAGAATTTGCATAAAAATGTGTATAGAAATTATTTGATACTGTTGAAATAATAAAAACATTTGAAAACTGATTTTCTTTGCATACTATTGATTTTATTATTTTTCTATTTCACGGAAACCATTCGATAGATTTTCTCCAAAATTTGTATGCAAGTTATTCATTATTGTCTAAAGAAAATATAATTTTGAAAACTTATTTTCTTAGCGTAGTTTTAATTTAAGAAAATTTTTAAAATATTGAAAAATGTTTATTTTTCTTTTATTTTTATATTTCACTAAAACCATTCGATAGATTTGCTCTAAAATTATTATGCAAATTATTTGTTTGCTTAAAAATTGCTCAAAACGCCAAGAGACCCACAGCACAGCTGGCTAAATAAATAACTTCAAAAATAAAACATTAGAGATCAGCACGTGCTGATGTAAAAGAAAAAATAATGTTATAGTAATTATCTTCTTTCTTAGTGTGGTTACGATTAGAAATTTCGTTTTCATCGTTCTTTTAAAGTACAAATTTATAAATAAATATTCATGTTAGACAATTTTTTTATATTAAGATCACATTTAAATAAATATAAAAAAATTAATGAAACTCAAAGAGCTCTATGAGAAAGCATTCTGCCAAAGCACTTGGCAGCGTTTTAAAATTATTTTATTATAATTATTTTTTACATATATATGTTATAAATTGCTTATATGTTATACATTAACTAAAAAAATTATGTTATATATTTCTAACATCTTATACTTAATTTTATTTCAAAAAATGTAATTTTACATTTAAAACTTTATCCATACAAAAGACAAGACATATATTGTCTTGAGTAACGACTTTCCACACCACCTAACATTTTGAACTGTAGTTAATATTATGATGAATTGCATTTACCTATTTAATTTAATTGAATAAATTCACTCAATTTTTAAATATAATTTTTAATTTAACTAATGCATTTTAATTATATATATATATATATATATATATATATATATATATATATATATATATATATATATATATATATTGTAACGGTAATTTACTACACGTCGCAAAAAGAATTAGCTTTTAATTTAATGTAAACTTTAGCTAAGTCCTTAAATTTTACTATATGCAGAGTTGCTGAAATTTGTAAGAATTTCACTAAATATTATACAGCGAACTCCGATTGTGCTAGCTAATCAATCCTATTGATAAACGACAAAATCATATATGATATACTCGTCGCTTGCTGCACGCACTGCGTCTCTCTCTCTCTCTCTCTCTTACCTGATCGAGAGACGCGTGGCCGGTAGCGCAGTTTTCCTTCGTGAGGCAGGTTCCAAAATACGTTATATTAAAATATATGATATTACGTTATTAAATAATTTATAACTGCTCACAAGGACCGCGGAGGCGTCGGAGTAAGCAACGGGAAATATATATTTTATGTTAAATATAATCAGGCAATATAAATTAATTGAAAGCACGATTTAATAGAAAAGAATTAATTTATTACAAAAAAAATATAAATATAATCAAGATAAAATGTGAACTAAATGAGAATGAAATTGAATAATATATAAAAAGTAATGTACGCGTCTATTGAGAGAGTGAGCAAAGGGAGGGCGCGTCGCGAACTAAATGATCCTCGCTTATGACGCTGATCAGTTATATAACCGATGATACAATATACCTGAACAAGTATCTCTCGAGGAAGAGATACTTGGATATCGCACAGTATAATTATACTTACAATAACGCACTGGCCAGCTTACACTAATTACCTACGTGCACGTAGACGCCGCTCGCCCGTTATCGAAGCTTCTCCCCTGTACGTAACCAATACGTAAATGCTCTGGAGTAGATCGGTGGAATACGTCTCTTCCCGATCCTTGAATTCCGCTGAGCTCTGCCAACGTGGTTGCCTGGACGTAGATCGGTGGAATCCTATGCACGTCGATCAACGTATTTGTTGGCACTTAATGGCTGACCGCTAAGACGCGCGAAAAGCGGTCAAGCAAAACTCTACAGAAAGAATTTCTGAGAGTTGCAACTAGCCCTGTTGAAAATAAGTACGTACTTGAAGTACGTACTTTGAGTACGTACTTCAAGTATGTACTACAAGTATATACTTTACTTAAGTACGTACTATTTTGGAACATTTTAGTAGATACTTTTTTTGAAAAGTATATACTTTTATTGAAAGTATGTACTTTTTAAGTATATTTTGATAAATGATATTTTTTTAAATATGAACTTTATTAAACAATACCTACTATTTTGAAAGTATGTACTTTTTAAAAATATTTTTATGCGTACTTTTATTTTAAAAATGAGTACTTTCTTCAAAATTATGTACCCTATTTTAATAAAAGTACTTACTTATATAGAAGTATATACCTTTTAGAAAATTTTCATACATACTTTTTTATACGATGTATGTACCTTCATATAAAAGTATATACTGTAGCTACGTGACAAATTTTTTTTACTTTATTATGTACTTTTTGAAAAGTGCATACTTTTCTAAAAAGTACCTTCTAAAATGTTCCAAAAAGTACGTACTTGATCTAAAGTGTAGATACTTGAAGTACATACTCAAAGTATGTTATTAAAGTATGTACTGATTTTCAACTGTAAAAAAATACGGAATATTATAGCCTTATATACCTGCATCTCTGAAATTCGGATAAAGGATCGCAAAGTTAAGAAAAACGCCACCTAACAGCTAAAAACGTAAGTACTGAAAAAATTATTCGAATCGATTATTAATTCTGTCTTTGCTGTTAGGTGGCGTTTTTGTTAATTTTGCGATCCTCTACCTGAATTTCAGTGACGTGGGAATATAAAGTTATAACATTTCGAGTTTGTTCGCTCAAGCTTTTTGATCTGCGGAGAGTCGATGCTTACCTTATTTTTATATCTTCCTTTAGGAAGAAAACACTTACCAAGTTACTAACTTGAGGAATTATTGAAAATAAAAATAATCTCAAACTTTTACTGACTTTTTTGTAAAATTTGATTTGTTATCTTTAAAGGTATATACTCTATTTTAATAAAAGTACGTACTTGTATAGAAGTATATACTTTTTAGAACATTTTCATACATATTCTTTTATACGAAGTATGAACCTTCATACTCAAGTATGTACTGTAGCTAAAGTAATCTTTTTTTTGGTCATTTTAGTATGTACTTTTTAAAAATATATACTTTTAAAAAAGTACCTACCAAAATGTTTTTAATGAGTACATACTTTAAAAAAATACGTATTTTCTAATAAAGTACGTACTTTAAGAAATATTATTTATCAAAATATACTTTAAAAGTACATATTTTCAATAAAAGTATATACTTTTCAAAACAGTACCTACTAAAATGTTCCAAAATAGTACGTACTTAAGTAAAGTATATACTTGAAGTACATACTTGAAGTACATACTCAAAGTACATACTTGAAGTACGTACTTATTTTCAACAGGGAGCCAATATAATATAATACGCAAGTCGGTATAAACGCACGACTTTTAATTAAGACAATGTCTCGCTCTATCAATTGCGAACTTAGTCTACCGTATTATATGTCCACGTGGCGAAATTCTCTAATGAGCACAGCGCGGCTTAGGTTTCGTGCTAACGCAACGGTAGCCGGAAACTCTCTCCAGCGCCTCGCGGCCGGCTCGCTTCTCGCTCGCGTGCCGGTCGTCAAGATACGCACTTCTTTACTCGTCTTAGACGAGATATATGACTGAGCGTTAATTCTATTTTAATACCTAAGCGCGCAAGATTCAAACATGGTAAAATACCGTGACACCCCTCTGCCAGACGCAGCATAACCGCGTTCTGCTGCTCTGCCTATCGCGCGGTAGGTATGCAATCATTGTCTCAAGCAATGGTAATATTTACGATTTCTACCACAAAATAATTTTCGTTGAACACGCGTTTTTCCCGGTGAACAAACTACTATGTTTTCGCTACGCTTTGCATTGGTAGAACCCTTAGGTCTACGTTACTTACGCCTGATCGGTTCGGACTCAGCTTGACGCCTATGCTCTCTACAGTTCGCGTTACGACGACAACTCTTTCAACCGGATGACCTCACTTCCTATTTGGTTTCTCGATTTGGGGAGAATCACCGCTCACAGGCGGTCGCACGCAGTCTGAGTCCGATCCTCCGTTGGCACACGGAGTCGCATAGATCGCAAGAGACGGGTCGCTCATCGTCTCATTCGCACGCATTGATTCCAACGGTAGTTGAGGTTGCGGATCATCTTCTTGCCTTGCAACATATGCTTTAACCTGCTCTTCATGAATCGTACTATACGGATTACCATCCTTGTCTAACAACCTATGTATATTTAATTCCGATTCAGCTGTAATGACATATGTACCAACAAATTTTGGTGCAAGTTTACTTGCTATGTCTTGAACAGCTGGAGGGAGCATTTTATTTCTCTTGCCTATGAAATAATCTATATTATGAGTTGCTTTTGCTCTACCTGCAACCAAACTTTTTACACAAGCCTGATCAGTTGCTGAAATATCAGCTAAACCAACTGTTTCTAATTTTTCAATGTACAGTTGTTTAAGAGCAGCAACTTCTAGATTTACCTTTATATTAGTACCTTTGAAAGAAAGCTTATTTTCACAAGGATCGAAAATAGCTTTAAATGCTCGCACGAAGTTGCCTCCTAGATAGCATTCTTCATTTAAGCTAGGCATGATCGCACAGTGAATCGTTTTGGTAATCCCACCTACAGTGAAAGGAAGGTCAACATAACCTACTAGTGAGCATGATCTACCATCTGCTACTTTAACCAATCTACCTGTAGCTGGTATTAAAGGTACATTACAGGCTACTGCTAGCTGTAATCCTAGCGAATTCATGACCGTGCGTGATGCACCTGGGTCATACAGAGCCCTTATTCGGTAATCTCCGATCACTACCGGGAGCCACCATCGAGCTTCATCATCGATTATTGGCTGATTTGTCTCTGCCTGCTCACTGGTCTCAACTTGACCAGTGTGAGACTCAACTTGTGTTTCTACTGAGTCTTCAGATAGATTTTTATCGAACACCTTTCTATTAGAGGGTTCTGAGGTCTCATAAGCCTCACTGGGAACGGTAGGTACCTCACCTACTCGTTCCCTGGTCCTTTTTCCCGCACAGATAGGGCAGGACCAGATAGTACATCCAGGTAATCCACACCGATAACATTCACGGTTACGTTTTGGATTTTTCGAACTTTTCTGGTTTTCTTGACCTGGTTTTGTTTGATTTGTATCTCTTAAAGAACTTTCCTTTTGTTGTTGACTCTGTTGTTCCGAATTGCTGTCATCTTGCGAAAGTTTCCGAGGCTGCTTCTTAAAATTCCTTTGACGTTTAGCAGACTTCCTTCGAGGCAATTTAAGCGGTGCAGGTCCTTGTACGTTGTTCTCGCTAAACCTCTGCTGCTTTACAAACGCCTTTTTGAGTTCACGTATTTCTTGAAATAATTGGATTAACACTTTTCCTAAATTTAACTGTCCATTATCAGCCTGTTCTTCCTGTACCGCTGCTAATTGTATTTCATTATCTTTGGCCTTATTCGTTGGCCTATAAGCTACGTCAGGTAACAATGACTGTTCGGGCGGAGGAGGTGGTCTATAGACTCTCTCCGCCTCGAGTATCAATTCAGCTTCTATAGTTTTTTCTAATAAAGATTCAATATCCGTAACTTCATCTCTTCTGACCATACGTTGAATTTCTGGTAAGAGGTTACGGTGCAATAAATCAAGCTGTTGACTAATGTCAGGTAACGGAACTTGTTTTAAAATTATAGATTGTAAGCATATCATATAATCTCGTACCGGCTCATCTTTGCCTTGTGTACGTGCATTAGCTTCTGCTAACAATCTTTGTTGGAAACGTCTGCTATATCCATACCATCGCAATGCAGCTTTTTTAAATTGAGCCCAGGTTTGCCACGAATGCCTGTTATTTCGATACCAGGTCGCAGCAACCCCTGTGAGCAGTTCAGAGAGAGAGGTTAATAAATCGCTCTCACTCAGTTTAGCCAGTTTTCGACACTCCTCAACTCTAGTTAGAAAGAGGTCTATACTTTGGCCTCGCTCGCCAGAAAATGTAACATTTCAGCGGCGCACTATGTGACCTACGTCTGTATTTTTATTTGCACTCGTTGGACGGTCACTATGCCTGGTCAGATTAGCGTTATCCGTCGCACTGTTTGCAGTGTGAGGGGTCCCTCCCCCCTCGACTGTACGTGCTCCTGCCGTACCAGTTGGCAAATTATCACTATTTCTATAATTTTGCTGATCTGTACCTGCATCGTTGTTCGCTTGGCAATTTAATGGGCTACTACTGTTATCGTAATGTATACTAAATGTATCACGAAAAGCCACGTGCTGTTTGTTACTTTTATTTGTTTGGTGGTTGTCTTGTCTAGATGTTTCTCTATCTACGGCCTGGTCGAACAGATGTGTGCTTGAGCATCTTGGTGTCGAAAGTACTTCGACTTTTTGTGATAAAGAATTCACTGTAGTTGACATTCCTTCCATCCAAGAAGACACCTCTGTCATCTGGTTGTGCATGGCGGTAAGATAATTTATCAGTTCTCTTGGTACGTTAGAGACATCTAGTGCTATTTCGCTTCTTTGTTGCACGTTGGGATTCTCAAGTACCACCTGATCGTTACGCATTTCGTTTTGCGTAATATTGCTTAACGTAGCATTTAAATTTTTCACCACCGTTTCATCATTATGCAATATGGTGAGTGGATGTTCTTCGTTTAAATCCACGTTATTATCATAGATCGTAGATCTTGTCTTTTTAAAAGTAGTTCTTTCGATGAACTCTTTCCTGACCGAAAGGCGGCGTTGTCGCGTCACCATTTCGCTTTCTTCAGGGTTAGACTGTTCGAAGTCCACTGCCGTATAATTGCCTAACAGCCATTGCACTAATCGGTGTGACTGTTCGTAAGGTAACCCTTCTTGCTTCAATTCTAATGTTTGAAGCGAATCTATTAGGTCATCTTCTGACAAGCCTGTTGCCTTTATAGCGGCAGCTTTGTGATTTCCGTCGATCATTTTCTGTTGTGTTGCCATCTTGATAAATATCTTCTTTCTTGAGATATTTTCTATTTTCTATTAATCGCAAGCGGTTTTACTAACGCTCGCTGTGTGTGTGTGTATGTGTACGCACGTTTATTTTATAAAGAAAATTAAATTACTGATCGTTTGTATATGGTTATAATAGAACCATATACACACGTAGCAGTTGAAATTGACTAAATATGTATATATTTTGAAAATTAATTGTTTTGATTTTTGGATTTATTCTAGAATTTCTAATAATTATAGTAAAGCTAATCGAAAATATTAGACTATAATAAACTATTCAATAATATTTTACAATTTTAAATTTAAAATACTAAGTATTAACATATATAACTAAATCCAAAAATCTGTGCGTTCTTAAACTTTTGTTAAAAATGCACACCTAACTGTGTAGGGACAATTCATTTATTATACATGTGTATTTAACGTGTAGTGTAGAAATAAATTTTAATTCAAAGTCTTCGAGAAAATTCTAAAATTTCTCCACAACACACACAGCGCCAGTCGATTGCCGCGCTACGAGTTGGCAGTCGTTGATGAGAGAGAAAGAGAAAACAAAAATTTCCACTATGTGTATAAATAAGAATTTTAACTTTGTAACTTTACTTATTATACAAGTTAAAAAAAATTATCTAGCCCTTTAATATGTATAAAAAATTTTAATTTTTATTTAATTAAATATTATATTAAAATACAAAAAAAATTTTAATATTAATGATACTGGATTATCCTATATTAAAGGGTTATGTTAAAATTGATTTAATTTCAACTTCCTCGTTGGCTGAAATTAATATTTCTCTCTCACCTTTGAATTTTGTAATTTATTATTAACGACCTAATCGGTAAGAAGGTTATACACAACGACGCACTATTCTAATTCTTAGAAAATCTCGATTGCCTGTTCGCTTTTTCACATAAAGCGAACTATTAGGCATACAGAGCTATATCTTTTGTCTCTGTCACTATGATATTAAAGCGCGAGAATATCTGCGCGTTAAGCAAAGAAATAGAATTTCCGCTGGGACACGTGGGGACACAAATTTGTAACAGCTAACCGACAAAAAAAAAATTTTAATAGATACCTAGCAATTTTTCCCGAAATGTCCACTATTTTATTTTTCCAAAAAAAAGCAATTTAATATTAATTTTATTTTACGAAACGTGAAAAAAAATTTAACGTCAATTCTAAATTTATTTATCTTTGACTAAGAATAATTTGATTTCTAAAAGAAAAAAATTTCTTGACACGTGCTAACTTAAATATCAAACTTTAACTATAGCAAAACGCCATCTTTGATATAAAGTCTTTTATGGACAACGCGAAGTCTGTTTTCGTCGACGCCAGCTACACGCTCGACGCCATTTGCAAATTTCGATTTATTAGACGACGCGTAAAAGCCTGTTCCCGTTGACGCATCTATTCGTTGGGCGCCATTTTGTAACGGTAATTTACTACACGTCGCAAAAAAGAATTAGCTTTTAATTTAATGTAAACTTTAGCTAAGTCCTTAAATTTTACTATATGCAGAGTTGCTGAAATTTGTAAGAATTTTACTAAATATTATACAGCGAACTCCGATTGTGCTAGCTAATCAATCCTATTGATAAACGACAAAATCATATATGATATACTCGTCGCTTGCTGCACGCACTGCGTCTCTCTCTCTCTCTCTCTTACCTGATCGAGAGACGCGTGGCCGGTAGCGCAGTTTTCCTTCGTGAGGCAGGTTCCAAAATACGTTATATTAAAATATATGATATTACGTTATTAAATAATTTATAACTGCTCACAAGGACCGCGGAGGCGTCGGAGTAAGCAACGGGAAATATATATTTTATGTTAAATATAATCAGGCAATATAAATTAATTGAAAGCACGATTTAATAGAAAAGAATTAATTTATTACAAAAAAAATATAAATATAATCAAGATAAAATGTGAACTAAATGAGAATGAAATTGAATAATATATAAAAAGTAATGTACGCGTCTATTGAGAGAGTGAGCAAAGGGAGGGCGCGTCGCGAACTAAATGATCCTCGCTTATGACGCTGATCAGTTATATAACCGATGATACAATATACCTGAACAAGTATCTCTCGAGGAAGAGATACTTGGATATCGCACAGTATAATTATACTTACAATAACGCACTGGCCAGCTTACACTAATTACCTACGTGCACGTAGACGCCGCTCGCCCGTTATCGAAGCTTCTCCCCTGTACGTAACCAATACGTAAATGCTCTGGAGTAGATCGGTGGAATACGTCTCTTCCCGATCCTTGAATTCCGCTGAGCTCTGCCAACGTGGTTGCCTGGACGTAGATCGGTGGAATCCTATGCACGTCGATCAACGTATTTGTTGGCACTTAATGGCTGACCGCTAAGACGCGCGAAAAGCGGTCAAGCAAAACTCTACAGAAAGAATTTCTGAGAGTTGCAACTAGCCAATATAATATAATACGCAAGTCGGTATAAACGCACGACTTTTAATTAAGACAATGTCTCGCTCTATCAATTGCGAACTTAGTCTACCGTATTATATGTCCACGTGGCGAAATTCTCTAATGAGCACAGCGCGGTTTAGGTTTCGTGCTAACGCAACGGTAGCCGGAAACTCTCTCCAGCGCCTCGCGGCCGGCTCGCTTCTCGCTCGCGTGCCGGTCGTCAAGATACGCACTTCTTTACTCGTCTTAGACGAGATATATGACTGAGCGTTAATTCTATTTTAATACCTAAGCGCGCAAGATTCAAACATGGTAAAATACCGTGACAATATATATATATAATAAATAGAATAATAATGATTACGTCACTTATTTTTGAATATTAAAGTAAAAAGATTTCTAAATTTTAGTGAAAAATTTTTCATATATCTTACAGAGTGTAAATCAAGTCAAAAAGATATCAAAAAAGTATTATACAAAAATAATCCGATAAATCTTAAGAGGCGGTCGGGACTATTTGCCGCATGGGGGCGCTGTGATCAGGTGAGAGAAGAATGTAAACTAATTTTTACTCAGCAATTTACAATTTACTGAAACAATAATATACCCCTAATGTTGTCAATAACTCTAGCCATATATATGTAGAATAATTATTGATGCTTATCTTGTTTGAAAAGTCTAAAATATTGTTGCAAAGCGAAAAATGCAGCGCGGGAAAGAGCCGGCGTTAGCATATGTATTCATCATTCTTTAGTATTACTTTCTCTGTCGCACTAAAGAAAAATACACATGTTTACATCGACTCTATTATAATGCGACTCTTTATTATGCGCGTATACGCGCAGCATTTTTCGCTTTACAAAAATATTTTAGACTTTTCAAACAAGATTAGCATCAATAATTATTCTACATATATATGGCAAGAGTTATTAACAACATTAGAGGTATATTATTGTCTTAATAAATTGTAAATCCGTGTATAAAAAATATTTTATATTCTTCTCTCACTTGCAGCGCCACCAAGCGGCAAATGGTTCCGACCGCCTCTTAAGACATAAAATAAACATTATGATACATCAAATATGATATTAACAAAATTTTTATCAAATGTAATTATTAAAAAATTTTTTCATGCTTTTAAATTTATTATAACTTTGATCATTAATATCATATAATTAATAAAAAGTTATTATTTTAATTTTATTTTGTATAATATCAATATTTTAATACATATACTATACATAAAATGAATTATATTCTAAATATATAACATGATATCATATGAAAACAAAACAAAGTGGTTTTTAGGGTTCCTGGCGAGGGTTTCCACTAATCAAAAAATCTAACGCACTGTAACGGTACCTCTAAATTTCACACAATTAAAATGCATTAGGTAAATTAAAAATTATATTTAAAAATTGAGTAAATTTATTCAATTAACTAAAATAAATAAATGCAATTCATCATAATATTAACTATAGTTCAAAATGTTAGGCGGTGTGGAAAGTCGTTACTCAAGACAACATATGTCTTGTCTTTTGTATGGATAAACTTTTAAATGTAAACTTACATTTTTTCAAATAAAATTAAGTTAGATAGATAGATAGATACTATTTATTGTATATCATATTATTATACAAAGGGCGTGTAATACAATTCATAAATATAATATTAAGTATTGCACATAAACAATGAATAAATGTAAAAATATTGCACATAAAACAATGTATAAATATAAAATATTGCACATAAAACAATGTATAAATACAATATATTGCAATTGATATCACAGTCAGTTACTAAACCTAATAATACTGAATAAGTAAGTCACAACAAAAGAAGTGATATCACAGATATCAAAAAAAAAAAAAAAAAAAATATAGTAAAATACACGCAATCCTATAAATTAAAAGTCAGTCATACAATATCTATCAGTCATAGTATATAAAATTTTTAATTTAAAATACAAAATGAAAAATGATAAATAATGCAATAAAATAATAAAGCGTATGCAGTAGCACAAAAACGCAGTCAAAATAATAAAAACAAGTAGAGCATTCACTCACTAACCATTCAGCCAATAAATACAATCACACCTTAAGCCTATATAAGGGACGTCACATTATAATAAATTAACATATAAATAAAAAATAAAGCTTAGTTTACTGAAGGTCGAGCAAGTACCCCCTCAGAGCCGACTTAAACCTGCTGAGCGATGGAAGATTCTTTATATCAGCAGGCAGGGAGTTCCAAAAATGCGCACCCTGAACCTGAAAGGAATTCCTTCCAGTCTCAGTACGCATGTAGGGCACCGCGAAATCCTTAATCTCTCCCCTAGTGGCTACCCTAGGTACATATCTAGTGAAGAGACCCACTAGATACTCGGGAGTATTCATGCGCACGATTTTGTACATAAGTACAGCCATAAAATACTGTCTCCTCGCATCAGTACGCAGCCAACCCAGCGCAGCTCTATGAGGAGAGACATGATCGCCCATTCTCACGCCTAATACATATCTCACACATGAATTTTGTAGTCTTTGTAATCGTCTTTTCAACCCCTGTGAGGCATCGAGCAGAACTACTGAGCAGTAATCAAGATGTGGAAACAGCAGGGCGGTTGCGAGTTGTTTGCGCAGAGCCTCAGTGGTATACCGACGAAAAAACCGTAAGCCATACATAGTTCTATTAAACTTCTTAGTCAGCATATTAACATGTGGCTCCCATGATAGCTTAGAGTCAAGCACAACACCAAGGCTCGTAACGGTATCAGAGAAAGATATGCCGACACCATCCTCAAGCTCAATCGTCCTTGGCTCACCAGCATAAAAGTCATTAATAAATCGACCATTGCCAAAAACGATCGCTTTAGTTTTGTTTGCATTTAGTGTGAGTGAAGCATCAACAGCCCACTCCGACACCGCCTTGGCCGCCCTCTGTAGAATGCGAATACCTTCATGCACATCCTCATAAGAGACCTGCGTATAAATTTGCAGGTCATCTGCATATAATAGGTGCTCGACACAACCGGGCTCAAGGGTGTCACGTATGTTATTAATGTAAAGGCAAAACAACAGAGGCCCCAGCACTGAACCCTGCGGAACTCCTAAATTGGTTGTTAGCCAATTCGATTCCTCTTTTAAATGCGTGAAAACCATTTGTTTCCTACCTGATAAATAGGAGCTAATCCACTTGAGTGCAGCCCTGGAAAACCCCATCGATCTCAGCCTTGCAAGTAATTTGGAGTGAGAGATCGTGTCGAATGCCTTACTAAAGTCAAACAGAAGTAGTAGCGTGACAAGTTTCTTATCTAGACCTGATCTTATGTCGTCAGTAAGTTTAAGTATGGCAGTCTGCGTTGAGTGATGCTTTCTAAAACCAGTCTGCATAGAGTCAAGTATCCGATGTGTCGTAATATACTCTTGCAATTGGTCATGAGCAATCTTCTCCAGGACCTTTGAAAGAAAACATAAGATTGCTATGGGCCTAAAATCTTTAGGCATTGTTGGTGCAGGACACTTTTTTAATGGCACAATGCGTGCACGCTTCCAAAGGCAAGGGAAGACCCCCCGTGCAAAAGAGGAATTGAACAGAGTCACAAGATGTTCTCCGATAAACGGTAAAGCCTTGAGTATCACGCTCTGCGGAATGCCATCCTCGCCACAAGCTTGTGATGAAAAATGCGAAATTGCAAGGACCACATCAGTAACATTAATTGGTTTGAAGGCAAAGCCACTTTCACTACACTGGGAAAGAATTCTCTTACATTCCTCATTGTCATCGTGCGGCGAGACTGACACCCCCGCAAAGTGCGCATTAAGCTCATCCGGAGTAAATCCATTCAAGTCCCCTTGAGGTCCGGACAAGAGTCCCAGGTCTTTTAACTCCTTCCAGACATTACCTTTGGCAAGAGCTTCGAACAGTCTGTTATGATAGTAAGGAGTCCTAGCTTGTTCAGTCTGCTCGTCAATCGTTTTACGTAGTTGCAGAAATTCAGAGAGATATCTCTCATCCTTCGTCCGTTTGTATCTTCGATACGTGGCATCTCTCTTGCACCGCATCTGCGACAATCCTTTGTCTATCCACGGAAACTTATCTTTACCAATTTTAAGTGTTTTTAGCGGCGCCAGATTATGTATTGCTGCCGTAAGATTGTCACAGAGGCAGTCAAGTGCAGATTCCGGGTCAACTGTACCAACTGTAAATGGCGTCCAATCACAGCCGGCCAGACTCTGTACTAATAACGTCGGACAAATATCTTTATAGTTTCTATACTCAATTGCTTTTTTATCTGTTATGACATGACTACAGGAAATACATACATCAATTAAGTTATGTCGACTGTGAAAATTCGCCGGTAAGTTTCGTGCGTCAAGTACTGTGTCATTATCGTCAACAAAAATCAGATCAATCCAAGTGTGAGACGTCGGAGTGTGATGCGTGGCACCGTGCTGGACCAGCTGCAACGAAAGCTCAGCCGATAACTTGTTAAGAAGTTTGGCATCACTGCTCTCACGCAGGAGATCGGCATTCAGGTCTCCCATTATAATTTTATGAGAGTATTCAGAGGCATAATTTCTCAAAACATCTAAAAAGTTTGTATTTTTAATAAACGAAATAGCAGGAGGCCGATAAATAACAGAAACCAACACGGGTTCAGAGTTGCCCATTTGCACAGAACAGAAAATATATTCAGGCACCTCCGGTTTACCCTCACTATGAATAGTTTGAGTATCCGAAGTAGCTAAAATAGTGCATTTTAGATTGTTTTTAATATACAAGGCTACTCCTCCACCGCGCAGGTTTCTGTCCTGTCTGAATACTTTATACCCCTTGACCCGAATGACGTCATCTGAAACAGACTGACTCAGCCAGGTCTCAGCAACCCCAAATATGTCGTAAGAAGGACTACCACTTAGGAACTCACGAACCTGTCCAATGTGAGCTCTCAACGAAGTCACATTCAGAAAGCACGCTCGCAGCTCACCCCTCCTCCCTGTTTGACCCTCAAGGGAGGCCCGGCACAGTCATTGGGGAGAGGCCACATTCGATGTTACTCCGTCTTTAACTAAAACTAGGTTTGTCTCTACATTTTGTTGCTCGAAAACTTTGCTACATATGTTAATCGAAGGAGTTTCTGAGTTTTTTTCATTTACATTTAAATTTACATCATTAGATTCTTTATTATTAATCAATTTATCTAAGTCATTTTCGTTGCTAAAACTATATGCCCTCTCCCCTCTCTCCCTCCTCACCAGAAATTTGCCACGTCTATGCCAAACAAATTTAAAGCCTTTTTCCTTGGCATACTTTTTTAATTTTTTAAAATTTACATATTTATCTTTAGGCATAAATTCGTTTATGAATATCAAATTCTGATGTTTAAAAGTGGACAATCCACTGAGGAAGGAGGGATCAAGATCTGTAGATGAAAAACCCGTAAATTGTCGTTTAGCCTCAAACACCTTCTGCGCCAGGTCCTCCTCGGAGAGTCTCACCAGCAATGAGAACGCACCCCTCGGACCGCCACCGATCCCACGTTCTGCAGACACCCCGTTCCTATCATCATTTTTAGTGATTTCCCTAACTGAAATTATATTCGCACGTTTGATTGTTGGGAGTATAGCACCAAGAACGGCACACGCATAATCCTCCAGCCCAACATTGACTGCTGAGCAATCCAGCCCGCCAGAGATCACCAACATACCATCCCCGGAACCACACTCCATCTCAATCTGACGGGGTGCCTCTTCATTAATTACTGTGTGTGCATGTGGTGTTTGTGTTTCTGTTATGTCAATAAATCTAGATGTGTGAGTTGTTTGCTCAGTCGCGAGATCGGTAACGGCCTGCGCCACGCCAGCCACCCCGGACGTAAGGTCCAAGATGCCCCTGTCCACTTCACTAAATTCATTATTAAGAAATGTTTGCACATTATTGAGTTTATTATTAATAGTTGTAATTATAGTTTCAATTTCGTTGTTTAGAGTGGACAGGAAATCTCTTTCTAATTTTAGTATAGTTCCTTTAAGTTTTCGATTCTCCTCTAACAACTGCATCTGCTCATTTACTAATTTTTTAATAATTTCACTTTGTACTTCCATTTTGGACACAATGTCCCGCAGGCCATTGTCAGTATTCATAACGTGGCTCTGAAAAGCCTCAATACTATTTTGAATTGAGTCAAGCCTGCCGGACAGTGCGCCCTCTAGAGCAGACACAGCTGCCCTCATTGAGGAAGAATCTGAACATCCTTGGACCCCGTCAAAATTATTTATCTTATTATTATTATTGTTATTATTATTATTCGGGGCAACGTGCACAGCGCCACCTCCCAAATACTTATTAGATAAATTGATACTTAATCTATTTCTCCCTCCATCCGCCGCGACGCCATTTTTGTTGGTCCCAATTTGCGCCGCGATAGTAGTAGTCTTCACTCGTGCTGGCTGCCCCTGAGATGTGATGACCGGTGTTACTTTCGAGTCGGTACGTGTTGGTGTAGAGGCACTGATGGGCTGTTTTGGAACAGCTTTGCGCGCGATCATGTTCGGCGTAACTCCATTAACATTTGTGCTTCCGCCGGCCAGTGACGCAGATGACATGTCACTGTTTTTGTGTGTTTCGAGGCACTTCTTTCGAGGCACCACCAGGATCTCTGCTTGCCGATAAAAATTGCCTCTCAAACTAACCTCAAAATAGCAGACTTCCTAACCTCGAAATTCAGCACCTTGGTAGAAATCTTAAAATAAAAAGCAAGGACCGCTATCAAAAATGATGTTTTATAGCTGAAACGATGCCTTGCAATTTTAGCGAGCAAGAATCTGTAACAAAAACGCCCGTGGGCACAAAAATGCAGCACCAGAACAAAAACACAAATAACAGAAAAATCAGACGTGTTTAACTACTTACAGATGGATGATGATAAGTATAAGATGTTAGAAATATATAACATAATATTTTTAGTTAATGTATAACATATAAGCAATGTATAACATATATATGTAAAAAATATTTATAATAAAATAATTCAAATAATTAGAAAAAGGTATTATTAATTTATTTTGTTATGTATAGGAAAAAAAATTTTGTTTAAAATAATATGATACGACCTATGATTAATAAGATATACGTGAAATATGACAACAGGGGGTCCATCCTAAATCAGTCTGAGGAAATAATAAAGGAAATACCATAGGATTTACATGATGAGATAATTTATTTAAATATATATATTTATTTAAATTTCTGTCTCTCCAATGGATGCAGCAATAAACATAACCAAAAAATATAAAAATTGAAAAATTTTATCTCAATTTCGATAGTATGTTTACAGAAATTGTAAAAATAATTTCATATTTTGATATCAATAGTCATTTTAACAATCACTTGCTAACATCAACTTATACTTTTGTTTTTATCTTTACTAAGTTTCAAATATTTATTTATTTATTCTCTAAAATTACATTTATATCACTTTACGAGGGTTAGCGAGCGGAGCGAATAGAGGGATACCTCCTTAGTATACATATATATATATATATATATATATATATATATATATATATATATATATATATATGTATGTATACATTCAAATACAAACCAAACTGTTAAAATTAGCGACGGTTAACTTGAATAAAATCAAATATGTAATTGAGTAAAAAAAATAATTTATTATAAAACACATATCCGTATAATATAACTTGATTGTCCAACAGTCGCCCACAGAATTTACTAATGCGTCTCGCGTTCTTTAAACATACTTCACTTTACAGTGGCGCTGCACACTACACACACACGATTGAGCATATCTATATTTCTACCACTCTCCCCCACCCTCAATGCTATTTATCATGCATAAATAATTTTTATTAGAATACAGAAATGAAAAAATATATAAAAATAAATGGAATTTTAAGGTTTTCAATCTTGATTTAAAGATGACTGCCGTTTTCTCTATCGCTTGTTGTTTTGTTTAGGATCTGTAATACGTACAAAGTAAAGAATGTTTAAATAAAACCAGTGTAAATATATACACTCCCCTCCACATGCTTTTGCGCACCCAGAGAAAAAATTGTAAGAGCTAAAACATTTTATTACTCAGCAGCTAAAAGTCGTCACTCAAAAAATCCAACGGCGTTCGAAAGAGCAGGTGAAAAGCTTTCGAAAATACTATTGTGAACTTTAAAAAACTTAAATTTAAGTCGTTTGGAAAAGTTAAAAAACAACTAAAAAAAAGCAAAAACATTGGTCTTTTTTTAATTTGCTGCAGATTTAGATCCAATAATCGTAGCTTAAAAAAACAAACTGGGTTTAAAAGAGTATTTATTCAGCTTTAAAATGAGGGGTCAAGCATTTGTTTTTGTCATTTTTTACCAGAGCTACGGGATTTTTTGTTAAAAAACACGTTTTTTCTCAAATGCCAATATTTTGAAAAGTAAGCGAGATAGAAAAAAACTTTAGAGAAAAAAAAGTTACATTTTTACGTATAGAAAACAAACTTGTAGTTTAAAATAGAATTCAAATTAAAAAAATTTTTTCGACTTTTATTTTTATAAATTTTTTATAATTTTTTAGTAGATTTAAAAGTCGAAAAAATTTTTTTTATTTGAATTCTATTTTAAACTACAAGTTTGTTTTCTATACGTAAAAATGTAACTTTTTTTTCTCTAAAGTTTTTTTCTATCTCGCTTACTTTTCAAAATATTGGCATTTGAGAAAAAACGTGTTTTTTAACAAAAAATCCCGTAGCTCTGGTAAAAAATGACAAAAACAAATGCTTGACCCCTCATTTTAAAGCTGAATAAATACTCTTTTAAACCCAGTTTGTTTTTTTAAGCTACGATTATTGGATCTAAATCTGCAGCAAATTAAAAAAAGACCAATGTTTTTGCTTTTTTTTAGTTGTTTTTTAACTTTTCCAAACGACTTAAATTTAAGTTTTTTAAAGTTCACAATAGTATTTTCGAAAGCTTTTCACCTGCTCTTTCAAACGCCGTTGGATTTTTTGGGTTACGACTTTTAGCGGCTGAGTAATAAAATGTTTTAGCTCTTACAATTTTTTCTCTGGGTGCGCAAAAGCATGTGGAGGGGAGTGTATATATATGTCTTTACATTTTTGTCAGTCTTATCAGTCGTTCAGTATACGAGAGCGCGGTGGCGTAATGGATAGAGATCTTACCTTCAATGCGGAGGGCATGGGTTCGAATCCTGAATAGGTACCTCTAACTTTTTTCCTAAAGAAAATTAGTGTACGCGCTATTTATATCGCGACTCTTAAAAAATCTGACCTCATTGGGTATCGGTTGATTGTCGGTCTCAAAAGTGGCTGACCATCCATCGGTAGTCAAAGAGGGTCTGACAGTCTAGTCTGACGTAATGTGTTAAACAGGAACTGGGCTAGGCTCCCTCGACATCACCATATAAAAAAGATTAACATTTAGAGGACAATATCCTTTACATATTAATCTTTTTTTTTAAAAAAAAACCTATAATGAATATTTTATTTCAAAACGATAAGATAGATTTGATTATAAAACTCGTATATAAATATTAAGAGGAGGTCGATTATATCTGTCCTTTTCTAATCAAAAAATTGATTTTATTACAAAAACTAATAATTTAAGCAAAAAATGAAGAGAAAGCCGCATCTCGTATAAAAAAAACAATATTTTCATTAATGAGAAGGAATTAATTTTATCGCTTCGTTTCCAAGAACACATTGAAAAACTTGAAACACATAGGTTAGGATAACCAATTTGGTTTTTCAAGGTTTTCTTAAAATTGAAGCAATAAAATTAATTTTTCCTTATTGAAGAAAATTTTTCTTTTCCTGATTCGAGATGCGGCTTTCTCTTTATTTTTGGCTAAAGTTATTAGTTTTTGATGAAAATTAATTATTTGATTAAAAAGGACATAGATACGTGACCTCTTCTTAAATAGAAACAAATTTTAAGTATAATCATATTGTCTCGTTTCGTGCTTTCTTCGCAGCAAACTCATCAATCAGTTGATCGTTCTTCCTGACTTACTTCTGGTTCCATTCGCTCCGAAGATCGACTTGGTATGTGATAAGAGAGTCGACGGTGCTTTGCATGGTGGCGCATAGTTTCAAAAAGTGAGAACGCTTTTCAATATAAAGTATAAGACGTTTTATTTTAAAAATACTTCACCATAGTTGTTATTACATTGTCGATTGTAAGAATATGTAGAAAAATAGTAACGTTTATTTATAATATTTTCCACGTGCAAAATCTAAGTAAAATAAAAAGCAACAATGAACCATAGCGCAAAAAAAACTAGAAGTAACTGGGAATATCTGTAAATAACTGGGAGTAACTGGAAATAACTGGAAATAACTGGAAATGACAAAAGATGACTGTAAATAACTGTATATAACTGGAAAAAACTGGAAAAAAATGAGAATAATTAGAAATAACTGGTGCCAACTGTTATTCCTGTCTCAAACTAAACAGTTTATAATAGTTATTTCCAATTATTTCCAGATTCGATTTCCACTAGGAAATTAATGCAGTTTGGAGGAATAGATATGTTATAACCCTTAAGTATAAACAGTACATAAGGAGTGTTATTCATACTTCGCTTACGTAACGTTCTGTAGAAAGCCACTTTCCTCAGCTTAATAACCTCAAAAATTTTGTTTTATAATATAATATTTTAGATGATTCTTGATTTACACTAATAAAATTTATATATTTTTGTTTCGAACGTTAATGCAAAACATTTTTTTTAACGATTTAATCCGGAATTGTAAAAAATATTTCATAAATCTATTACTTTTATATATTGCTTATGCTGTATAATGAGCACTTTTTTGGGGTGAGTGTGACCATTAATCCTCAGAGCGAATACATAATAGTGCTAAAGCATTCATTCTATTATTACTTTAACTAGAGTGTAAATACTTTTTAACGAGACGTAATACGCCCTATAGAAAATAATGACGTTTTTGGACGTGTCTGGATTTGGAACAAAAAAAGACGTCTTTTAAAGACGTCTTTTTTATCAATATTTTAAAAATAATACCTACTAAAATGTTTCAAAAAAGAACGTACTTAAGCTAAAGTGTACATACTTGAAGTACGTAATTGAAGTATGTACACTGATTTTCAACTGTGAATAAACACGCAAAATTATAACCTCATATACCTGCATCTCTGAAATTTGGATAAGAGATTGCAAAGTTAAGAAAAACGGCACCTCACACTTAAAAATATAACTACTGAAAAAATTATTCGAATCGACTATTAATTCTGTCTTTAACTGTTAGGTGGCGTTTTTCTTAATACGCGAACTCCTACGAAAATTTTAGTGACTCGGGTATATAAGGTTATAACATTTCCAGTTTGTTCGCTCAAGCTTTTCGGTCTGCAGAGAGCTGATACTTATTTTGTTTCTATATTCCTAAAGAAAGATACCCTATTAAAAATAATAACGTAATAAAATAATACTTTTTTGGAACATTTTAGTAAGTACTTTTTTAAAAATTTTGACAAAAAAGACGTCTTCAAAAGACGTCTTTTAAAGACATAGTTTTTTGTTCCAAATCCAGACACGTCCAAAGACGTCATTATTTTCAATAGGGCGGAGGACGATCTTTTACTAGGACAATTAGATATCGATACACACAAAAACATAAAAAGGTCAATGTTTACGTTAGAATAAATACACTTGAAATCATTTTTACAAATTATGTTACATAACTCATGAGCCTTCTGCAGAAGGATTTTTCACTTTCGATTCTTTCAAATCGACGAATGATGAAAAAATTACATTTAAATAATCTTTGTAAAAAATTCGACAAAATTTTTATATTCGATTTCCTTACAACGGGCGGCCCAAAATTTAGCGAAGAGCGGAAAATTTATTAATTAGGCCCTAAAAATAATATCTTATACACCGACAGAAATCCACTCTAGAATAAAAAAGAATATTCTATTTGAGTGCACTCTGTTTGAATCAATATGAAATCCATTTGATAGAAAATTTGATTTCAAAAATTCAATAAAACCCATATGGAAATAATTTCTGTGAATAACTATTAATAACTGTGTATAAATGTGAAAAAATGTGAATAGCTGTTAATGACTATAGTAGACTACCGCAATTGAGACATTAATAACAGTAAATAACAGTTGATAACAGTTAATAATTGTTACGAATAGATAATCATAATGATTAACTGTAAATAATAATAATTTAATGTTATTTATAGTTATTTACAAATATTTATAATTTTTCACAGTTATTCACATTTATTAACAGTTATTAACACTTTTTCACTTTCAAAAATTTTCATACGTATCATTGTTTTTTTATATATACGCGAAAAATTTTGTAAATGTGAAAAACTGTTAATAAATGTTAATAAATGTGAAAAACTGTAAATATCTGTAAGAAAATATTAATAACTATAATTTACTGTAACTAATTGCAAATAAATATAAATAACTATAAATAAGTATGAATAAAATAATAAATTATTCAGTAATTCAAAAATCTTGGAGAATGTGGGTAACTGTTAATAAATGTGTATAAATGTGAATAACTATAATAACCCTAGTGGAAATCGAATCTGTGAATAACTGGGGATAACTGTTATAAACTATTTAGTTTGAGACAGGAATAACAGTTATTACTAGTTATTCCCACTTATTCCCAGTTATTCCCAGTTATTTACAGTTCAGTTTAAAAATAATTTCAAAAATCAGAGGTACGAATAAAAGTTATTCCCAGTTACTTCCAGTTAAATTGAGAAATATTTTGAAAATCAGAGGTACGAATAACAGTTATTCCCAGTTATTCGTACCTCTGTTTTTTCAAATTATTTTTAAGCTAAACTGTAAATAACTGGGAATAATTGAGAATAACTGGGAATAACTGGAAATAACTGTTATTCCTATCTCAAACTGAACAGTTTATAACAGTTATTCCCAGTTATTCCCAGTTATTCCCAGTTATCTCCAGTTATTCTCAATTATTCATAGATTCGATTTTCACTACGGTGCCTCTGTGTTTATTTTTCTTAATATAACCCATTAATTTCTGTGAATAACTATTAATAACTGTGTATAAATGTGAAAAAATGTGAATAACTGTTAATAACTATAATAAACTATCACAATTGAGACATTAATAACAGTAAATAAAAGTTGAAAACAGTTAATAATTGTTACGAATAAATAATAATAATGATTAACTGCAAATAATAATAATTTACTGTTATTCATAGTTATTTACAGATATTCGTAATTTTTCAAATTTATTCACATTTATTAACAGTTTGAAACATGAGACTTTTTGAATTAAAAAATAAGCGGACACCGGGCGCGAACCCCGCTCCTCGAGATCTCCAGGCACGAGCTCTATTCACCGAGCCAATGCCGCACTGCTATATACAAGTTAAAATCCTACTTATAAGGCTCTTCGCCGGTATAGTAGGTATCTATGTACAAATATAACATGTGGATGAAAAATCCACCATGTTACAAGTTATTAACACTTTTTCACACTTTTAAAAATTTTTACACGTATAATCGTTTTTTTCATATATACGCGAAAATTTTTGTAAATGTGAAAAACTGTTAATAATTGTTAATAATTGTGAAAAATTATAAATATCTGTAAGAAAGTGTTAATAACTATAATTCACTGTAACTAATTGCAAATAAATATAAATAACAATAAATGAGTATAAATAATAATAAATTATTTACCAATTCAAAAATTTTGGAAAATGTGGGTAACTGTTAATAAATGTGTATAAATGTGTATAAATGTGAATAACTATAAATGACTATTAATAAACATAACTTTCAGTTTATAATTTTTAATTAGCATTCATAACTATTATTCCCTGTTGAAAATGATGACGTTATTTAATGACGTCATTTCATGAAATGACGTTGCAAATTGAGACATTTTGCGACGTCATTTATGCAAATAATGTCATTCTTCAAGTGAGCTTTGATGGCTTATTAAATTAAGAAAAAGACGTTATTTTATATTTCAAAATGACGTCGTTGTTTCCAAACAACGTCATTTATTTTGATGACATGATTTTTAGAGATGACGTTACTCGTTATCGAAAACACGGAGGTTATAGTGGAAGATGACGTTTTTAGATAATGTAATTTTATTATCAAGACGTGTTTTTTTTTATAAATGACGTTATTTGTTATCAAAAAGACGTGATATTTATAGTGGGAAAATGACGTTATTTTTTTATAACGACATGATTTTTAGAAATAACGTTATTCGTTATCAAAACAATGTGATTTATAGTGGGAAATGACGTAACTATTTAAATAACATGATTTTATTAAATAACGTCATTCTCGGTAACAAATAACGTTTCTTTAGAAAATCAACGTCATTTCTTAAAAATTATTTCATTGAAAAATGACTCTCCATGATACTCATTTACCATTTAAAGGAAAAAACAAAAACGAGGTAAACCTCGTAGTTTCAACTCTTCGAAAAACAAAGAGCATTTGCGATTAAGCTGAGATCATTCTGGCCTTACATATCTGCATCTTCGAAATTTGCATCAAGGATCAGAAAATTTAAAAAAACGCCACTTAGTGACTCACAGTCGAATTGATAGTCGATTGCGTCAATTTAATTTTAAATTACCAGGAGGCGATTTTGAAGTTTTGCGATCTCTTATACAAATTTCAAAGACGCAGATATATAAGGCCAGAACGTTTTCAGTTTAATCGCAAATGCTCTTCGTTTTTTGAAAAGTTAAAACTACGAGATTTACCTCGTTTTTGTTTTTTCCTTTAAATGGGAAATAATTACCATGTAAAGTCATTTTTCAATGTCATAATTCATGAAAAATAACGTTATTTTTCCTAAATTTGGAGAAAATGACGTCTTTGAAGACGTCTTTCAAAGATGTCTTAGAAAGACGTCATTATTTTCAACAGGGGAAATAACGTAATTAAATGACATCATTAGTATTATAAAAATGACGTCATTCTACAGATCTGTTCTTGGTAACGAATAACGTTATTTCAGAAAATCATGTCATTTGAAAAAGTTACGTCATTTCCCACTCTTACCCCCGTGTTTTTTATAACGAGTAACGTCATCTCTGAAAATCATGTCATCAAAATAAATGACGTCGTTTGGAAACAACAACGTCATTTTGAAATATAAAATAACGTCTCTTTCTCAATTCAATAAGTCATCAAAGCTCACTTGAAGAATGACGTTATTTGCATAAATGACGTCGCGAAATGTCTCAATTTGCAACGTCATTTCATGAAATGACGTCATTAAACAAGGTCATCATTTTCAACAGGGTTAAATATTATAAACTGTTATTAACTGCTTTTTACTCTTATTATTTCTTATTAATGTCTCAACTGTGGTAGTTTATTACAGTTATTAACAGTTATTCACAATTTTACACAATTTCTCACAAAACTCATTTTCATATGGGTCCCTAGTGGAAATGGATATTGCACGAAATTGTTTATAATGGTTTGAAACTGTTTATAACTGTTTAAAAACGTCTAAATTGAGACACTTATATTAGTTATAGGCATTCATACGCAGTTTTAAACAATTATAAACAGTTATAAACATTTATAAAATGTTTTATACAATCCTAAAAATATTCTATAAATTTTGAGACAAATTTTAAAAGTGTATAAAACTGTTTAAATTTGTATGATTTAATTCATAATTGTATGTTATTGTTTAGAATAGTTTTATACAGATATAAATAGTTTTACTCAACTTTAAAATTCTTCTATAAGTATTCTTTCAATGTCTCGATTCAAACATTTTCAAATTATTTTAAACAGTTATAGACAATTTTAATTAATTGTAAACATTTAGAAACATTTATAAGCAGCTAAAAACGATTTGTATAGCTCTAGAATTTTCCTAAAAATTTATGTATGCATACTAAGCAAACACAGGTGTTTTCCTACGACCGACCACCGCTAAGATGTATGTCCGCCTTTTTCCTATACTTGAGTATGAAAGTCCCAAATTTTCATTGTTCGCGGCAATTGATAGTACCACAGAGTCTAGCCCGGTCGCAGATCACCGTAACGTAAGTTTAAAATATAAGAATTATAACAGAATAGAGCAGAGCGCTCAAATATATATATATATATATATATATATATATATATATATATATATATCGGACATAAAATGAAATATAGTATCTTTTTCTAACCAAGCCTTTAGTAGCCATTTAAATTGTAAGACACTTGAAATATATTATAACGTGAAGTGCGGTCTCTAATGAAATAACATAATCATCTTCCGAATAAATAAAATTGTACCATTTATGAATCGTGATAAATCAAATTGATACGAATCTAATGAAATTCAATCCTATTCAGAAAGTCGGATAACATTTGTAGCTGCAACAATTGCAAACCAATATAAACAATTGTAAATCGTACGCCTAATCAGTGTAATAAAGTGCCAATAAATAAACGTATAAAGAAGGATATCTTCAATTATTTCGCAGCCCCGAGCCAATTCCACAGTCTTAGTAAGCACGAGAAATCAACAGGCCAGCTACAGTTAAATAGCCAACTCTACAACCAGATAAACAAGGTAAGATTTAATAAATTGCTATCGATATATATATATATATATATATATATATATATATATATATATATATATACATACATATATACACTAGAGGGGGAACCCCCCGGCGTATTCAGACCTGTAATATTCACGATTTTATATTTATTTTCCCCAGTGGAAATCGAATCTGTGAATAACTGGGAATAACTGTGAATAACTGGGAATGACTGTTATAAACTGTTCAGTTTGAGACAGGAATAACAGTTATTCCCAGTTATTCCCAGTTATTCACAGTTATTCACAGTTATTCCCAGTTATTTACAGTTTAGTTAAAAAATAATTTGAAAAATATAAATTTGAAAAAATGAAAAAAATATATATTTTTTTTATTTTTTTTTCTATTATAAATATATTTAGGAATAACTGTTATTCGTACCTCTGTTTTTTCAAATTATTTTTAAGCTATAAAATGTAAATAACTGGGAATAACTGAGAATAACTGGGAATAACTGGGAATAACTGGGAACAACTGGGAATAACTGTTATTCCTGTCTCAAACTGAACAGTTTATAACAGTTATTCCCAGTTATTCACAGTTATTCCCAGTTATTTCCAGTTATTTCCAGTTATTCACAGTTATTCACAGATTCGATTTCCACTAGGGTTATATTAAAATAATAATTAAAATAATACAAATAATGACGGAACGTTACAGCTAAAAATTAACTGGTGACATAACGGTGAGATTTATTTTGCAAAAGTTGAATTGCAAATATTAAAATTACTTTTAAAAATAATTATGAAAAAATATATGTAATATCACGCGAAGTGAAATCTAACTTTTAATTTTTCTTATATGAAAACTATATCAATTGATAAACGAAATAATAATAAATAAATATCATTAATAAATAATATTAACATTGCAAATCTTAATTACTCAAAGTTGATGACTAGTAACCGCGTAGAAATTCAATAAATAACTTTGTTCATAGTAATTAAATAAATCAACATTAAATTGGTATTTGTTCAAATAACAAATATCTAATAAATAAATTGAAATAATAAATAAATAATATAGAATTAAAATCGACGAATTTATAATATATTTTCTCTTTAATTTCGCTTACAGCATATCTAGAAAAATTTAATTTTTTTGTATAATCAAAAGTTAACGAAACGACTTACCCGTCGGTTTCTTTCTTCCGCACGCCTCTCCCCTTTTCAGATTATAAAAATAATTAAGGCACAAATAAACTAATAAATAAAAAAATTTTACATTTCATATAAATAAAATAAATTATTAATAATAATTAAATTTCCTTAAAAATTTGAAATATTCAATAAATCGCATCTTTTCTATTTACATTTAAATTTCGTTAAATAGTATATTACGCAACGAGTGCGTAAAATATGTGATTATCGCACGAGTCGGTTTTGTCGCCCGAGCGCAGCGAGGGCGACAAATGAGACGAGTGCGATGATCACTTTACGCATTAGTTGCGTATATTATTTTTTCTAACAAGTGCGCAAAATTCTAAGAATGACAAACTTGCGTCTGTGATAGCATGTACAATCTTGTTCGAAGACTATCAAGATTGTAAAAGGTAGCCGAGGTTGGGGCGCAGGACGGGGTCCAGGGGCGGAGCCCTGGTGGGGGTGCAGGGGGCAAAGCCCCTGCTATGAAGGGGGGGCAGCGCCCCCGCCTCCAAAAAATAAATAATATTTCTAATACAAAAATACAACTAATAAAACAATTAAATTAAAATTCCATGAAAATATATTATTAAAATAATAATTGAGAATCCCTCACCCCTCTTTAAAACAATAAATAAGAAATTATTTAAATAATTAATTCCAAAATTAATTAATAAGAGAGTTCACGTATTGCAAAAAAAAATTGTACATAGCACTTTAAAAGAGCACCACAAGAGCTTTCAAATGAGATGTATAAATGTCTGTTATGATGTATAGTTACTGAAATATAACACTTTAAAAAATAAAAAAAATTTTTTTTCGATGAAATCATTTTACGCACGCTCAAATCATTTTACGCACGCTGAAATCATTTTACGCACGCTGAAATCATTTTACGCACGCTGAAATCATTTTACGCACGCTCAAATCATTTTACGCACGCTCAAATCATTTTACGCACGCTCAAATCATTTTACGCACGCTGAAATCATTTTACGCACGCTAAAATCATTTTACGCACGCTGAAATCATTTTACGCACGCTAAACAAATGCGTCTCATAATATGATATTTTATGTACGCAAATGAGTACATGAAATCGAATTTTGCGCACGCCGTTAGAAAAAATATATTTTAAATAATCAGTAATTCCTGATTTATTGTTCTCATAGAAATATAATCATACTTTCTTTAAATATTAAATAAAACCTCTCTTTACCTTTTTATAAGCCATTTTAAACATTTCTAATACGTATCTTATAACTAATAAAAAAACAAACTAAATTAAATTAACTAAATATTATATCTCTCAAAACGTACAATTCTTCTAATTAATAAAATATTAAGTTAACAAAAAATTTTTTTTTTCTCTCTCTTCTACCAATTTACAATAATTTAGTAATATATTTTCTAAACTTAACTAAACTCGAAATAATATATATAAAAAAATATACATATGACTAAAGTAAGGCAAATAATCGATGGTACAGAATATCTCTCGTCTCTTTACACACATCTTTTAATAAATATTTATTAAATAACTTTTACAAAGGAAATATAAATTTTATAAAAGAAATCGTGAAGGCAAGTCCACATCTCGTCTTTTAATATCTCCGAAATTATTATCTATTGTCCGACGGGCGTGTATGCTTCTTATGCCACAAAAGATAGCTAGTCAAATTTACATACACTCAAATAAACGTCTTAGAGATAGGAAATTTCTTACAATTTCGTTTCTCTTGCCATCTAAAATAAAATATTAACAATTTTCTCATAATTATAAAAATATTGAGAAATGAATAAATAAAAATTCTTTTGGCCAACTAACTCAAATAATAACATTAATACATATAATTAAACAGATCTATACCATGATAAAATTTTTAATAAATATAATCCATCACCTTTTACCTTTTGCATAAACTTAATTGAATTTATATTAATAACGTAAACTCAATGGATTTTTGTTTTCTTTTCGCTCTTAAAAATTAATAATAAATAATTACTAAATAACAAATTAAAAAAACCGAGAAAAAACGAATCAAATTCAAAACATATAGAATAACATTCTTTACTATATTCGTAAAATAACTAATAACATAATTTTCGCGCCTTTCATAATCATCTATTAACAAAATTAAACTGATACGACAATTATAGGCTTAATCAATAAATGCCTTTCAATAAATAATACAATTCTAGATATCTCTTCAATTATTAATTGTCAAACGTAGTAAATAATTTTCGAGTAAATTGACTAAAAATGGATAATCTAACAAAAAGTCAACTATTCATATGCGTAGATATACCTATATACACATCAAAAGCAAGTGTTTTGCTTCTTAACAAGTAGATACACCTATAGAATATAGTCATACCGTCTTCCTTGCTAAAATTTAAAAGAACGCATAAAAGTATCCATCATTTACCTGCAGCACTAACCATAAACCGCACCCCTATTAAGATATACGTAAACAGGAAATATCTTAAATAAATTTTCCTTACTTTAACTTACAAGTTCCTAATTCTCCTTCACATAAAATTAATTAAAAGGAAGAAAAATTACTTCATTCCTTCTTTTGAAGCAAATACTAGTAAATATAGTATAAATTAATGAGCCACATTCAATCTATAAAATCTTTTTAAAATTTAACGCGTTCTTTTGAAACACGAATTGCACTTTAAGTATACATAAATTTGGTAGAAAAAATTGATGTCGATAATTATTAACTAATTGGTAAAAATTAAGTTGTTAATTTTAAATTGTGGGAATAAATACGCTTTATAATTATAGATAATAGTAATCATAACACAGAATTTTAAAATTAATAAGTTTTTTTTTACACGTACACACGGGTAAAAATTTTTTTTACGTGTTTCAACTAAGATACCCCGCGCCGCGTTTACAACTACTCATACATCCTTCCTTATGTGTGTTCTAATTAAACGTTTTCTCTTATTTTTATACTACGTTTGGAGAACTCCAGAAAATATCGCCACTCGGAGACTTTGGGTCATCAATAGTTGACCACCCATTTTTTGTTACATATAACTTTTGCCATTTAAATTTATAGTGCGTCAATAGAACTCACCAACAAAGGGATAAATAATTAACTAAGTAATTAATTAATCAAATTAATTAATTATTTAACGCGTAAATTAGAATTTAATAATAAAATTTAAGTTTTAATCAATAAAATTTTCTTCGATTGTATAAAACTTACATAAATATAGAAGAAAATAATAAACAACTTGAATATAAAGGAAAATAAATAATTAATAAACATTAATAAAACCAACAAAAAAAAATTATATGTATCCATACATAGTTGCATAATTTTCTTTTACTTTTAGATAAATAATACCTTACGAGCAGATGCGTAAATAATTAATAAAAACCTAAGCTAATATATTTTCAATTAACAATTATATTTAAACGTATATAAATAATTACGAATAATTGAATGTGATTTGAAAGTAAAGGATAATATTGTTTTATTGCATTATTATTATAACCCTTATTCTTTTCTATAGATAATATATTTCGCAAGCCTTACATTCTAAAGGAATAATTTAAAATATTAAATTTTAAATATTGCTATTTCTATAATAATACAATATCATAACGTGTACCAGTACTAGCGTAGCCATAATACTAGTAATCACAGCTATTACTATATATACACTAAACTCTTTAGATACAACTTATAGAAAAATAAAATTTTTTCTTCTTACACCCCCTCTCCCCCCCCCCCCCCCATCATAAAACGAAAACAAAAATCATGTCAATATAAATCACAGATCTGATCCAAAATGGTAATCAACGACCCCGCCATGGCAGGGGGTATAGCCAACTTAACGCATCATCAGAACATCACTGATACTTTGCTCCATACTATGGGAGAGTGCATGACAGTGCAGCAGGCATTACAGCACATTCTCCTTTACGATGGAAAAAATATGACACTTAGGACCTTTTTACATGATGTAGAAAACGGCCTTAGCATTTGTCCAGAAGGTATTCATAATGCCTTTTTTAAGGACGTTATTGCAAAACTGCGTGACATCGCTAGAGACGCTGTCAATGGACTAGAAATCGCCTCCGTTAACGATCTTAAGAATGCGTTAAAGGAATACTTTTCCCCGAAGAAAACATACTATCATTATACGGGAGAGATCCAGGTGATAAGAATGCGTAGAAACGAAACAGTTATCGAATATTACAGCCGCTTAAAATAATTAATGGAAGGAGCCACAACTTCACTTAAGGAGAAATTTACGGCAGCACAGGTACCTGGCACGTTAGTAATGTTAGAAGGACTCGCACTAGAATCTTTCAAAAGAGGACTATCGAACGACATCCTGTTCGCCGTAAGCGCACAGGAACATGAGACACTAGCTGCAGCATTAAAAGCTGCACAACAGTTCGAAAGAGATATGATCTCCTTAAATGACAGGAAGGGATCACTTTATGCCATTGAATCAGATCAACTGAGAGAACAACCATCCGATAAGGATGAGTACGATCATAGATCATACTATCGCATGGATTCACCGGAACGCTATGAAGGAAGATACGAAAATGATCCGTATGAAAGGACCAATGCTAATGTCAAAAACTTCAACGATTACTCAATCATGAGAAACTCTACTTCTTGCATACCACAGCGAAACAATACCTATTACTCGAAAGGATACAGTAATGATTACGGGCCTAGAGAACAGAATAATTACGATTAAGATACAAGAAAATACACTGGAAGAAGCTTGGATTCACATCCTAATCCCAAGATGAGAATGAACACTTCACATGCCTCTAGTTACTCACCTCAAATGCAATACCCTTATATGCAACATATGCCACCGATGCCATACCCGTATCTCTATCCCTGCATGGCACCTTATCAATCGCAATACCCCATACCAGATTTCCAGATTGAATCACAAGAAAATTTAAACTATCTGCCTACTCACCAACCGGACGCCAGGATGAGCAAGGGCACCTCCAAGCGTCCTTCAGCAGTCACCCTTATGGTGACGAGCAATCCCTCAAAGAATTGAATAATAAAAAAAATAGGACCGTTAATTGAACTGGAAGCACCCGAATTAAAACAAAAGACCGAATTTCTAATCAATACTGAAACTGAACTTAACCTTATTCATGTAAAAGCTCTCCAACCTGATACTGTTATAGCAGTGCAAGAAGCTATAACAGTTAACGGAACGACAGGAGTCCCATTTGACACAGCAGGATCAACCGAAATCACGTTCTCCCATAACCCTATTAAATTTCAAGTGATTACGAATAAACTGCCCGATGGAATAATAGGAATCTTAGGAAGCAATTTTCTGAAGATGAAATCAGCAAAAATCTCATTTCATGATAATGCTCTAATCACGTTATCCGGTGTTACGCACCCTATGCATTTTATTGACTACAGACATGAAAAATTAAGAACAACGCCTGACATTCTTTGCGCTCGGCTGAGAACAACTGAACACCTACCGCAATTGAAAACAACCAAAAACATTTATATCAATGACACAGTAGTAAATAGTTACAATTGTGCCACTGAAATAAACTTTTACAAAAATCATGATGAATCTGAAATCCCGCACCAAGATTTATTGCTATGCAACGCACATGGGGAATATAACAACGATACGAGAAATTATTCAGTTCACTTTAATTATGTCCTATCCCAAGAGATGACGATATATTCAAGTATTGAATCAGGAGATGAACCTCGAAATAATGTCCAAGAAAATCCTTTATCATGTTCAGAATCGAATGATATACTAGGACAAGATGAATTGTCAAATACAAACAGAGAAATATCAGACCTCGTGGAATATGATTACGTCTTTAAAAAGAAAAATATACTGGACCCAACACCAAGAAATGAACCCGTATATGGAATTAGAACAAATATGTCCGAACTAGGATATCTAAATTCACAAATTGATAGTTCATTTCAAAATCAATCTCAAGGAAAAACAATAACCTTACATCCTCCTATAAAATTTGTTAAAACTCCAAAACCCCAAATAAGATTACTAGAATCGAGACCTGGATCATTGTCAATTCAACAGATTAATAAAGAAGTTACCTCTTCACAACCTTCGATTTCTAAAAAAATAAAAAGAGCAGACGCTACCAACACTTTTGGACCCAAATGCACTATGCAAGCCATAATATAAAGTAATTAAGCCTCGTTAACTCTGATCTACAACAAAGACCTTTTAATGCAAACCACTCAAGAACCAACACGATCAAGGCAATCAACTCTTATAACAAACAAATATATATACAAATAAAAAAAATGAAATCAGCAATTACTAGTGGGATAGAAATATACAACCACCTGTTAGTTCTATATTGGTAGAATACTAACGAAGCAATAACGATAACCAATAAATCCTTAGTGGTAGACTAAATGTTATCATGGAAGAGTTAAAAAAAAAAATGCAGATGAATTTCTAATCAAAATGGAGGAACATATAAGAACATGTACCTAATCGATAATACCTTTAAAAACTGAGAGTCTTCATGAACTGGGCCAATCATGCAATGTGATAAGAAGAACGCATAAGCAATTTCTTCTAATAAAAAGAAAAAATCTATAAGACATAAAAAAATGAATTGCATTTTTTTTCCGATCACTTAATAATCCACATACGCTATCATCGGTATAAGTAACGGCAAAAATTAACATCATTCATGCATCATTCTTTCTTTACTAACCTCTGTATATTATTAATCTCTTTGCATGTTCACAGAAAAAAAAAAGAAGCCAAGGATAAATATATGTATATGTTAACCATTTTCTTAGAAGATGCATGTTTCTTTTACTCTTATGGGCTTGTAGGAGTAGTTACTATCAGACCTACATGAGACTGATCAATGAACAGCCGTAATGTGACGTTAAAAACAAAACAAAAAAAAAAAACAAAAGAACAAACAGAAAAAAAAAATAAACTTTGTGGCCGACAAAAGACTCAAAAACTGACAAATTAACATCATACTCCACAAAATGACAAAAGCCACAAAGCTAATAACTAATCTTTTAAACTACAAACCATAAAAAAAAAATAAAAAAAAAAGAAGCATAGAGGAGACGATCTTGATATATCCATGCACTAAATTAACAGTGCATGACTAATACATCTATCTTTTCGCCACAAACAATTTTCCTAATCCTCCCCTTTTCTTTTTTTTAACACTCCGTGCGCGAAACACGGTTTCTCATGCTTGTTTTGCGTGTGCGAAACCTAATATTTTTTCATAATGTGCGAAACATGTACGCCAAGTTGCTTTTTTTTAGACAACAAGATTCACAATTGTTTTGCGGACTTAGCCTCGATATTTATGTCATATAAGATTATTTTGACAGGAAATTCGAAACAAAATTTTTTTTTACTAAAAATAAAAAGGGGGAATTGTTTCATATGTAAAAGAGTGGTTAAATGATATTTTTCAAAAAGATTTTACTTTTACCAATTATAAAGTTGATTTAAATAGTCAATATTTACTCATAATGTTTTTCACAGGTAGAATTGATGTAAAAAATTTAGTCACTTTTAAAATATAACATATATCAAATAAAAGAGTAACATATATATAACATATGTCACTTTTACTATACAACATATATCATAGAATTAAAAAAAATTCAATTTTTCAAGTATGAATGTTTAATTTTTTTTTTAGAATTTTCTTGGAAAAAAATTCAACTTTTTTGACAGTTAATTCCAGAAACTGTTCTAATGAACAACTAATAACTTTAGCTAGTCAACAATTAATTTTAAAAAATCTTCTAAATAATGAGCGTTTTAATTTGTTCTTTTAAATTTATTATAAATCAGACATCTTCTCTAATTAGTAAATGTAAATAAAAGTTTTTATTCGCAAACATAAAAATATTTATTGTATTAATGATGCAGTTGTAAATATTTATGATTTATCATTTATTTTTTATTATTTACTCGTCTAATTGTCACCCTCGCTACGCTCGGGTGACAAATTGACTCGTCTCGCTCCACTCGGTAAGTAATCGCAAAAATAATCGTGTTTCGCTCACGATGTGTTAAAAAATAGTACACGCAACACGTGCGCGGTACAGATGATCCACGCACTCGTCTTTTTTTTCGCCCTCACTTCGCTCGGGCGAAAAACTCGACTCGTGCGTGAATCACCTGTTTCGCGCACTAGTTGCGTAATGTACTATTTTCCTTCTTCTATTAAGAACAAGAATTAAAATCAAAGTATCACAGCCACACCCTGCTATACACACTAAATTTATTACGAATTAACGGATGAATATCATGACGAAAGCAACTATTACATCACCGATGTGACCATCAATCTGTTCTATGTAATCATCAACGAAGAACTCCGAAAAAGAAATTCAAAAATCTAAACTGAACGTATACACTACAGCGAGATGAAAATATTCACATCTGCTTATTTATGAGAATTCATCACTGCAAACAACATCTTCGCCAGGAAACATTCAATATCATTAAAACAGATTCAAGAAAGCGGAATTTCTTTTTCTCCACACCACTTATAAAAGTTAACAATACGTTCGATAAAATTTGGAACCTCACAGACTTCCTTTACAGGACGAACCATTATGATTTCAGAACTCTTCACTAGATGAGCGCTAAAAGACTATAAGATCAGACTGAATCAATCATCACTAACGTCGAAATAAAATAGAAAATGAATTAAGTAAGGAAGCAGCACTTCAAAAGAAGACAAAACAACCAACTATGGAAAATTATAAAAATAAAATAGAGTGTTACTATACTTTCATAACTGAATCTGCAAGAAACCATTACAAAGAAAAAAATCAGAAATCAAAAATGAAAATAAAAAAAAAATAAAAACATCAGAATAAAACAGAAGCCAGAACAACTCAACCATACAATTTATAGGACTAAATATCGTACAGAAGACTTTCGCAGCACCGACGAAACACCAACTATTAACATAAGCTGTTGCAAAATCTACTAGCAATACATTTTAAGTTATAGGACCTCATAATCATAATAACAATTATTGTTATCATTCACCACCATGTACAGGGAAGGATCTTCTTATCCCACCCCCTTTCTTATCCTTTTGCGATCCTTTTCAACCTAAATAGCAAAATTGCACCTATACATCCTATCTGGTATATCCAACTTCATACATCAATTAAGGAAAAACAAACAATAGACACGGAAATCAAGAAAATCAGGATCTGAGGTAAGGGACAAGAGCAATTTTAGACCATCACATACAGACACATCACTTACCATTACTTGCTATGAACCACGAGGTTTTGCATCAACATAAGTTGCCATACGGCAAAATACAGCAAAATCATGAGGAAAGCAACGATCCCGATGCCTTGTTATACCAGGACACGGTATCATGACCATCCTTATCGTATGAGTATCAAGCATTATACCAAGATAGGCGTGAAACAGGAAATTCTGTCTTGTGAAATTTAAGGTCAATTCTTCTCCCATCAATTTATTTCGATCATCTATCTCGTCAACTACAAACCATTTACAAACATAAGGATCTTACAGACTAGATTTTTGTATTACATCCACCAACAAAATATAGTTCTTCGTTATCTACCATAAATAACAGAACAGTACATCCACCATGGATGATCCTTTTACTCGTTATTAATCTATAGCGACAATGAAGGAGCTGGAGCAAAAACCAAGATCAATAAATCAATGTTCATCTATTCTCCCTACATCCTCTTCCCGCTCACACTTTCCTCCCGAGATTATATTTCTTTTTCTTCCTAATGCTCTACTTAAATCAATGACCACACTACTCTGTTTTCCCTTCTTTCCCTTCTTTTTTTTGGATCCTTCCTAATAATAACAATTTTAATAGTAGTAGTAGCAGTAGATGTAATAATAATAAGACTAGATATTATAGTAACAATAATACTAACAATAATAGTAACAATAGTAATTATAATATCAATACCAATAATAGTAATAATATTAATAATAATAGTAGCAGCAGTAATAATCAAAATAATAACTATAACAAATAAATGATCTTTTCAGAATAAATTTCGAAAATAAAATAAAAATCCTTCACAATCTCGGCTTTAACCCGGGACATTTACCCTACCACATACCAAGTTCAATTACAGAGGACTCTGTAAACATCACACCATGATACCTACAATGTTCATCTTGTATACTGACAAATGTCCCGCTCTCTACATGGGACGAAAACACCCTATATGATTACTTCACAGAACAGAAAGTGACGGAGCTACAAAAATACTATTACATCACAACTGGAGAAGAAGAATATGAAGACAAATATTCATAATGTTATTAAAACTTTTTTTTTACACCTAAGTACGCACACCTTTATAACGACACATTCATACCTTTGTAAACTCATACCTAGTCAAACTGATATAATGCCATTCACGCCCACGTATAATAAGCGAATATTTTTGTATCTGCGAGAAAAATTTTGGACTTTGGCCATAGCTGAACTTCATCGAGGACGATGAACACTTTCGTGTAACGTCCTAATTGCATTAAAACTTTTTTTTTTCTCTTTTAATTATAAATATTAAATAATAACTCTTTACAATGGCCTTGGCCCAAACTTTTTCCTTATTAATACGCGCCGCCCAGTTGACGTCATAAGTCAACACAGGTGTTTTTAGTTTGATATCATAGATTAACTTGTCGAATCATGATATATTTGCAAATAAAGTGATATGTACATGTCACTTTTCGACAACTCAATTGAAGTTAAGCAAACACAGGTGTTTTCCTACGACCGACCACCGCTAAGATGTATGTCCGTCTTTTTTCTATACTTGAGTATAAAAGTCCCAAATTTTTATTGTTCGCGGCAGTTGATAGTACCACAGAGTTTAGCCCGGTCGCAGATCACCGTAACGTAAGTTTAAAATATAAGAAATATAACAGAATAAAGCAGAGCCCTCAAATATCGGACATAAAATAAAATATAGTATCTTTTTCTAACCAGGCCTTTAGTAGCCATTCAAATTGTAAGCCACTCGAAATATATTATAACGCGAAGTGCGGTCTCTAATGAAATAACATAATCATCTTCCGAACAAATAAAATTGTACCATTTATGAATCGTGATAAATCAAATTGATACGAATCTCATTTAATTCAATCCTATTCAGAAAGTCGGATAACATTTGTAGCTGCAACAATTGCAAACCAATATAAACAATTGTAAATCGTGCGCCTAATTAGTGTAATAAGATGCCAATAAATAAACGTATAAAGAAGGATATCTTCAATTATTTCGCAACCATGAGCCAATTCCACAGTCTTAGTAAGCACGAGAAATCGACAGGCCAGCTACAGTTAAATAGCCAACTCTACAACCAGATAAACAAGGTAAGATTTAATAAATTGCTATCGATATATATATATATATATATATATATATATATATATATATATATATATATATATATATACATATATATACTAGAACCCCCTGCTCGCTCCACTCGCCAACCCCCATTATAAGTATCATATCAATATGAAATGTAACATTTATGCATTGTTTTATATAAAAAATTTTTTATTATAATATATTTTTATATTATACATAATATTATATAATTGTACATTTTTTATTGAATTTTTATTATTAACATAGAAACATGAAAAAAAATACATAATATTAATTATTTATGTAAAATATCTGAAAAAAATTATTAATAAATTTTAATCATTATTCAGAACATATAGATTAAGCTGGTTTTTACACCACCTTACATTTTAAATCTTTTAGACTTTTATCATTGTGTATTGAATTAAAATTTTTTTAATATGAAATATATATATATAGAATGGATTTATGAATATTTTTACTTTTTCTTAATTTATATTATTATTATTAATTTTCAATATATAATGAATATTAATGAAAAAGAAAATTTCTAATAAAATATTTTTAAATCATAAATTTCTTAGTAAAATTTTCCAATAGTATTATTTGATATATTCAAATGTATACTTAAGATTTTAAAGATTTAGAGGATTATTTTGTTATAATTCCTGTTTAATATCTTTTTTCTTAATCTTACATTTTATAAATATATCAAAATTTTTCGATTATTAATTATCAATAGTTTTATATAATGTTTAATATAATGTGTGTGTGTGTGTGTGTGTGAGGGGGGGGGAGTTTTATATAAGGTGTGGAGGGGTGGAGGGGGGTCCGAGGGTTAATTTCTAATATAACTATATAATACAGGTAGATATTTAATTTTTTATATTATTTTAAATAATTTAAAAAACTGTTTTTTATAATCATTTAAAAATAAAGAGAATAAATATTTTTTTAATAAAATTCCTGTATTAATTCTAGCATTAATTAATTTTAATATAAATTATATATTATGATGTTGAGTTTTAAGTTTTTGGATTTAAATACATACATTATTATAATATGGGGGGCAGTGGAGGGGTCGTGGGTGTGCCGTGGGGGTGCCGTGGGGAGGGGGGTCATGAAGGGGTTTGGGAGGGGTGTGTGGGGGGGGTGCGGAGGGTACTTAGAATAAAAGCAACAGTAAAAAATATCGTAATATTTTAAGAAATTTTACGTTATTTTATGGAGGGGCTGTGGAGGGGCTATAGAGGGGAGTGGGGGTGTGGAGGGGCGTGGGAGGTCCAAGGCTTAATTTCTAATATAACTATATAATATAGGTAGATATATATATATATATATATATATATATATATATATATATATATATATATATATACATCCCTCTCTTTCTCTCTCTCTTGCGATCTCAACACGGGTTCACGAGCCCGCAGAATAACTTCCCCTTCGCCACATAATCTGCCACGCTTACGTCTGAACGCGCATCCACTCAGCGTATTCAGACCTGTAATATACACGGTTTTATATTTATTTTATATTAAAATAATAATTAAAACAATACAAATAATCCCGGAACGTTACATTGGAATAAAAAATTGATAACATACTGAGAATCATGGACCGGTACTGTATATTAAAATTTTATAATTGTATAAAACTGTTCATGCTTGTATATGTTAATTCATAATTGCATATAACTGTTTGAAATCTTTCTAAAAAATTTTAAATAATTTGTATAATTTAAAAATTTTTTATATTTGAATATTATTAATCAAAATAAATGATTTAAAAGATAATAATTAAAAAAAATTATGGAGCAAAAAAATTTTAATAAAAAATAAAATTTTGAGCTGTCTTGAACTCTAGCCCTATTATTAAAAAAATTACAGCCGATTAAACAAATACGAGAAAACGAGAAAAATCTCTAAATTGCCTACATGGTTGGTGGAGACAAAAAGAAAGAGTTTAAGGAGTACTTTAAAATACTTTTTTTAATTTTATCTAGGATCAAAATTGAAGGAGATATGCTTTTTCAAAATCAAAGCAAAAATTCGATAACCTGCTCCAAATTATTGGCTGGTACTGTAATTGAATGAACAAATTTTGAATTGTTTCAAATTTTTTATAAATATTTAATATTATTTGTCATTGCGCATAAATGCTTGTGATTAATATTCGTATCTTTATTTAGATGTTTTTAAAAACTTATGAGAAGTTTTATAAAATTATAAACAATTTAGCACAAAACTAATTTTTAATAATTTAAAAATTAATTAAAATAAGAATAATATTTTAAAAAAATTATAAAGAAAAAAAAAATTAAAAAAGATTTCGAGCGGTCTGGAACCATTGTCTTCGGTACGCAGTCAATGATCAAATCCACTAGACTACGGAGTATAATAGTTTATAAATATTAAAACTTGAATATGTTTATCACCCTCCACCTTCAGTTGTATATTGGGGTTTGTTTATACTCTTCAGTCGTACGAGGCTCATAGGAATTTTCGATAGGCCCTCTACCCGTCGCATGAGACTCCTAGAATTTTTCGATGGGCCGCTGGCGATTTATAGATGTAAACAAATTCACGCCATTAGTATTTAAGCTCTGGATTCCACGCAATAGTAGCTCGCCCTTCATGTATAAAATTATCGCATAAATACGTAGTTAAATTACATTAGTTAATATGCTAAAAAGCTATGGATAACATGCAATAAAAAACTGATTGTTTTCTCCGTGTATACTTAAATTAACAAACGATCAGGTCTCGACAAAAAACTCGTCAAACTTCTTTTGCCTTTTGACTTGAGCAAGGCATTCGACACGATCTCTCCCTTCAAATTACTTGCAAGGCTTAGATCAATGAAGTTTATCAGGGCCGCTCTTGTGTGGATAAACTTCTATGTTTCACAGACAAAACAACAGTTACTCACATTTTCCAAAATTTTAGAATTGGTGAGTAATTTATTATTATTTATACTTATTTATAATTATTTATATTTATTTGCAATTATTTACAGTATTTATAGTTATTAACACTTTCTTACAGATATTTACAGTTTTTCACATTTATTAACAGTTACCCTAGTGGAAATCGAATCTGTGAATAACTGGGAATAACTGTTATAAACTGTTCAGTTTGAGACAGGAATAATAGTTATTCCCAGTTATTCCCAGTTATTCACAGTTATTCACAGTTATTCACAGTTATTTACAGTTTAGTTTAAAAATAATTTGAAAAATATAAATTTGAAAAAATGAAAAAAATATATTTTTTTTTAATTTTTTTTTCTATTATAAATATATTTGGGAATAACTGTTATTCGTACCTCTGTTTTTTCAAATTATTTTTAAGCTATAAACTGTGAATAACTGGGAATAACTGAGAATAACTGGGAATAACTGGGAATAACTGGGAATAACTGTTATTCCTGTCTCAAACTGAACAGTTTATAACAGTTATTCCCAGTTATTCACAGTTATTCCCAGTTATTTCCAGTTATTTTCAGTTATTCCCAGTTATTCACAGATTCGATTTCCACTAGGGTATTAACAGTTTTTCACATTTACAAAATTTTTCGCCTATATATAAAAAAAACGATTATACGTGTGAAAATTGTTGAAAGTGTGAAAAAGTGTTAATAACTGTTAATAAATGTGAATAAATGTGAATGAATGTGAAAAATTATAAATATTCGTAAACAACTATAAATAACAGTAAATTATTAATATTTACAGATAATCATTATTATTATCTATTCGTAACAATTATTAACTGTTATCAACTGTTATTTACTGTTATTAATGTCTTAATTGCGGTAGTTTATTATAGTTATTAACAGTTATTCACATTTTTTCACATTTTTACACAGTTATAAATAGTTATTCACAGAAATTATTTCCATATGGGGTTATATGCTTTGCAGTTTTTTCGTCGGTACATCACGGAGACTCTGCGTAAACAACTTGCAACTGTCCTGCAGTTTCCACATCTCGATCACTATTCAGTGGTTCTGCTTGATGCTACTCAGGAGTTGAGAAGAAGGATACAAAGACTGGAAAATTTGTGTGTGAGATATGTATTGGGCGTCAAAATAGAAGCTCATGTTTCTTCTTATAGAACCGCATTGGGTTGGCTGCGTACTGATTCAAGGAGACTATTTTTTGACCGTACTTCCCTAGTGGAAATCAGTTTTGCTAATAACTGCAAGCAACTGCTAATAACTGCAAGCAACTGCTAATAATTGCAAGCAATTGCTAATAACTGTTATAAATAGTTTGCTTTGAGACAGAAGTAGCGGCTATTTGCAGTTAATAACAGTAATTAACATTTATAAGCACAACAATTTTGTACAATACCATTTTTAAAAATTAAGATAATAGTAACAGTTATTTGCAATTATTTCCTGATTTTTGTAGTTATTTGCAGAAACTTGCAGTTGTTTATAGTTAATAATAGTTATTCATAAGAATTTATTGTCTTGAAAATTTTTTCCTATATATAATTTATATATATATAAAAAAATTAAAAACTTTTTTAAAAAGCGTATAATTGTTAATAATTGTAAATAATTGCAAGAAATTACAAACAGCTGTAAATAAATACAAATAACTGCTAATAACTGTTATTAGTACTTCTATTTTAAATTATAAATTAATAAAATAGCAAATAACTGCTTATGAATGCTAATAATTGCTAATAGCTGCTAATAACTGATGATAACTGCTATTAACTGCAAATAACCGCTACTTCTGTCTCAAATTAAACTATTTATAACAGTTATTAGCAGATTTTAGCAGTTATTTGCAGTTATTGGCAATTATTTTTAATTATGAACAGTTATTAGCAAAACTGATTTTCACTAGGGTTATGTACAAAATCGTATGCATGAATACTCTGGAGCATCTAGTGGGTCTCTTCACTAGATGTGTACCTAGGGTAGCTACTAGTGGAGAAATTAACGACCTAGCAGTGTGCTTTATGCGTACTGAAACTGGCAGGAATTCCTTCAAGGTTCCAGGTGCACATTTGGAACTCCCTACTTTCTGAGATTAAACATCTTCCATCTCTCAGCAGGTTCAAGGCAGCAGTGAGGAGAAATTTGCTCGACTTTGATTGAATTTAATATTTTAAATTTATATGTTAATTTATTTCGGTAATGTCCCATATATAGGCTTAAGGTGTGAATGTATTTATTGTGTGACTGATGGCTGAATGATAAGTTAGTAAATGTTTTTTAATTTTTCATTTTATTGTATTGACTGCGTCGTATGCTTTTGCATACGCCTTTTATTGTTTCATTTTATTTAATTATTGTTATATTGTTTTAAACTTGAATTTTAACAGTTTGATTGATAGATAATGAATGACTGTTTTTAATTTATTGTATTATTGCGTGTATTTTTATAATTTTAATTTTCGCTTGTATTTTTCTGTGATATTACTTTTTATAGTGACTCACGTTTTGAGTATTATTAGGATTTGCTATTTGACTGTGATATCTACCTAAGTGCAATATTTATATTTTTGCACATTATGTTACAAACCTTTTTGTATATTTATACGAATAGATGCTTATCCATCTATCCAGCTATTTATATATCTAACTATAAATAACTATTAATAATCATTACTTTCAGTTAATAATTGTTATTCAGCGTCTATAACTATTATTAATTGTTATTTAGGCACGACCGCTATACGAAAGTGCCTTATATTTTCGACATCATGAAAAATGTAACCCTTTAAAATATTTCATTTTATGATAACAAACTTATTTTCATGGCAAAATAAGACTATTACGAGGCTTCCTTAAAATGTATGCATGGATGTATGTGTGTGAGAAATCAAGTTTATGAATTTTCTCGACGAGTTTTCATCCGATCTGAATAATTCAAACGGGAAATTATTTCAGATAATAACGTCAACTTTCCCATTTTGAAAAAAATCGTTGAAAGCGTTTTTAAATAGGCGCTTTTTAAATGGTAAAAAAAATGGATTTCTGGTAATAACTTGAAAAATACAATTTTTTTAAAGAAAAGTATATAGAATAAAAGTTATAGCACATAAAAAAATAAATCTTTTTTATATTATACATTTTTCTCTAAAGTTAATATTTTTCAAATTGTTCATGAAAAATGTTGAAATCGAAGGCTTTTTAATGATAATTTGATAAATATTATTTAAAAATATATATATATATATATATATATATATATATATATATACATATGTATATATACATATATATATATATACATATATATATACATATATATATATACATATATATGTATATACATATACATATATATATATATATATATTTAATATTAAAAAGATATATCTTATTTTTTTCTATGAATTTTATTTTATATGCTTTTTTTTCAAAATTCGTTTTTTTCAAGTTATCATCAAAAAATCATTTTTTCAACCTCTAAGGGGATAACTGAAAGGAAGTTCTGAAAGGACCAAGGTGCGAGCTACAGTGGCCCAAGCGGCCACTAAGGTGAGCTAGTTATTATTAATAATTGTTACTAATGTCTTAATTGCGATAGTAGTTTATTACACTTATTAACAGTTACTCACATGTTTTGAAATACATTTACACAGATGTATGTAAGCGTACGTAATACTCCTCAATTTAGTAATCAAAAAAACAAAAATGTAAGTAAATGTATCAAACAGTACGAAAATGTACAAAAAGGTATATTAATGTAAATAAACGTCTCAAAACTACAGATTTTGATGGCCAATCGGGACAAAAACACACATTATTGTACATTCATTTATCTTTCTGTACCTTTCTGAATATTTTTGTATCCTTTTATACATTTATGTACATTTTATTTTTTTTACTAGGGTATTTATGCGTTATTGTAAAATATGAGTCGAGGTATTGCTGTAAAAAATTTTATAGTTATACGGGATCTAAATCCGCACTTAGGTAACGCTTCTTTGGTGCCTAAGGGACGCTTTTTTAAGCGGCATGAAGCCGGATTTACTTGGGACACGCACAGGTAATAAGCAATACTTTTATATCTAAATTATTTTTTTAAGCGTTTTCTTTGATAATAATAAGGTGTATATTATTGCATTCCTTTTACATTAACATTTTTCAAATTAATAACAATTATAAGCATTAAACTGCGAATACTAAAGTTAATACTAGCGTAACATGTAAGACGAAGAGATATAATCAGTTGGGCGCTCTATTGATTCTGGGATTCCCGCTATCACTATACGTGGTTGCTATTACAATACGTATAAGTTACCTATTCGACGTTCCTATGACGCTAATACATAATTGAAACAAATTTTAAACTTTGTTAAGTGACAAAATTTTCTTTATAAATTTTTAAATAATTTTTAATTCAAAATATACCTTATAAAATTTTAACTGCTTAAAAATGTTACTTTCTACAAAAATTTTAAGTAACATTTTCAAGGCCAAAGAATAACGTGACCATTGTGCTGACCATGCAACACGTGCAGTTATCTGCCGTACTTGTTGCTAGTGTCCAGACAATGGTACACCAATGACATGGTTCGACTCTCTCCTACTTTGAATCAAGTAGTGGGACAAGTCTAGCTACTGCCGTGATTTGGGCGCGTGAAAACAGACAGAAGCGCACTGGCTTGGACTTAATCAACATCGTCGTATGACACCAAGGTCAGCCGAACCACGGAAGATCGGTGGGGAGCGCGCTTGGACCGCGCGTTGACATGGAACTTGCAAAATTTCTACTAGTTTTTTTTTACTTCATTTTTCGCGCTTTCGTGTCTAGACAGTTTTATTATAAAAGAACTTAAAATTGGTATCCATCCATGGTAAAGAGAGCGTCATTCAACAAGGAGCCAAGGCCATTAGATAAGATAAGTAACATTCAAGTATTATCAATAAAACTTTAAATTGACTATTAGTAATAAAATCATAATGTCAATTTGTGTTTTCCTTAATCATCTTAATATAAAATAACGTTGAATGTATTTTTGTATTTTCTTTATGTTTTGACATTTATTTTAAATTTTGTTTAATTATAACTAAAACACACCTCATGCATTTTTTCTTAAAACTAATTAAATGTTCTTTTTTCTTATATTTTTGCTTTATTAAATACTATTTGATAATTAAAGATCTGAATAATTATTTGCATTACAAGAATGATATCCTACTCTGTAATAGTTCTTAGAAATGTTGTAAAGGGTTTTTCTGGTGCTTTTCCAATCCGGGAAAAGCCCCTAACAAAATGTTGGCACCCTAAAGTAAAGGGCCAATCGGTAAAAGGATTATTAAAGGATTAATATCCTTTGATAATCTCGTGTACGGAAGTACGCTGGTGCGTATGCGTTTAGCGACGGTACCGGACCGACGACCTAGCTGTGAGTGAAATTGCGATTTAAAAGTGAAAAAATTAGTGCAAAACGAAAAAGTAAAAAAATAAAAAAAATTTAGGATAGTTAAAGTAAATAAAAAAGTAATAAGTGTGTTTTAAAAGGAGGAATACCGCGTGATCCGACGAGAGAGTAAACGTGTATTTACAAAAAGAAATAAGTGCACGAAATAAAATATAAATGAAAGTTAAAGTTATTCAATAATAAAGTGTTTTAGATAAAATTTGAAAAATTAAAAAACTGTTGTTAATAAAAAAAGCGAATAAATACTATTAAAATAATTTGATTATAAATTAATTAAAGAAGTGGAGTGAATTGTGTAAAAAGATTTTTAAAAAAATGCTGCTATGATTAACAGAAAGATATGAAGTGCTTTTGAAAATTAATTCTATTTTCTTATTGTAAACAGATAGTTGAAATGCAAAAATAATGTTTTTTTATTAAAAACATAGAAAAGGAAGAAAAACATCAATTTAAAGAAAAAGAGAATAAAAATAACAAATCTAATTGAATGAATAGATAAAAAAGATAATAATACTTGAAGTGTTATCAAAAATTAATCTAAACATGAATAATCAGAATAATTAAAGAAGCATACTAACAAAATTTCATTCGTCATTTCTGGATCATCAAAGTTTAAACACTGTAAAAATTGTGTAATATAAAAAGATAAAAAAAATTTTTTTTGACCCTCAGGGCGCAAAATTCGATTTCTATGCTTGTCAAGCGGGTGCAAAATAGTACATTCCCGCCCTAGGGCACATGCACCAATTTTGCGCCCTGGCGCGAGAATGTACTATTTTGCGCCCGCTTAACAAGCATAGAAATCAAATTTTTCACCCTTTGGATCAAAAAACAATATGTGTATCATGAGCGCAAAATAGAGGATTCCAGCCAGAGTGCAAATGAGCGCCGGAGCGAAGTGAGGGTGCTAAATTCGCACGAAATTTTTCACAATATGTCTGTCTATCTGTAATCAAATCTTGCACGCTCGATTTGAGGCACTTTTTGTCGATGGAAATTTCTGAAATTTCACACAGACCTTGGTCTTTGATGACAATGCCATAATCCGTCATATCCGAGGAAGTTTAAGTGGGGAGGCATTTTTAGGTCGAGACGAGTTGATAGAATGTTGTTGAGTTGATAGTTGTAGAAAATGCATAGGGGTAGGGGAATGTATAGGGGAAATATAAAGAATAGGGGAATGAATATGGGTAAGGGAATATATAGGGGGTAGGGGAACACTCGTGTATATGGGAATATATAGGGGATAGGGGAATATATAGGTGACACGAGAATATATATATATATATACATATATATATATATATATATATATATATATATATATATATATATATATATATATATATATATATATATATATATAGGGAATATATATAGGAGATAGGGAAATATATAGATAATAGGAAATATCTACCTATATTATATCTCTCTATACTATTAAAAATATATAGCCACTGTCGCCGCTGTCGCCGTCTGAAATACGCCGCTCATTTTTGGCTCCTAAATTTAGCTAAAATTCAGCTGAAATTCAGCTAAAATTCAGCTAAAATTCAGCTAAAATCAGCTAAAATTTTGATGAATTTAGCTATAATTTAGCTGAAAGCAAGCTAAAAGTCAGCAAAAAGTTACGTATAAGTTAGTTAGAAGTTAGCTAAAAGTTAGCTGATAATCAGCTAAAAGTTGGCTGAAATTAAGATATATTTAGCTGTAATTCAGCTAAAAGCTAGCTATATCTCTCTATATTATAAACAGATTCCGCCGTCGCCGTTGCCGCTGTGTGTAAGAATTCGATTTGTCCTTGGTTAGCTAGAATTTAGCTAGAATCTAACTAAAATTTCGCTAGAAGTTAGTTAAAAATTAGCTAAAAGGTAGCTAAAAGTTAGCTTAAAGTTAGCTGAAGTCAGATAAAATTAAATTAAAGTTAGCTACATTCAATCAAAAGTTAGCTACATTAAATCAAAAGTTAGCTAAATTTAATGTCAAAATTAGCTAAATTCATACAAAATTTAGTTGGAAATTAGCTGAAATTTTGCTAACAGTTATCTAGAATTTATAGTAATTTTAGGCAATTTCAGGTAAATATTGATTTGTTTTTAACTGCATTTTAGATCTATTTATATTATATTCTCTCTATATTATTGAAAGTATATCACCGCTGTTATCGCTGTTATCGTTAGAAATGTGCCCCTCATTTTTAGAACTATATTACAGCGTTAAATTTAGCTGGATTTAAGGATGTAATTAGCTAGGAAATAACTAAATTAAACCATATTTGAGCTTCAAAATAACTGAAAATTAGCTGATTTCAAGCTTGTAGTCAACTTGGTAATAGCTAATTTTAAGTTTTGTATATAACGATATATGATAACATTGTAACGTCAAAATGTTAAGAATTTAATAGCAAGATTGGTAAAGTTGAATTTAATAGTTTATTTTTATTTTATTAATCAATCTTACCTTACTACTTTTTTTTACTAGAATATATATATATATATATATATATATATATATATATATATATATATATATATATATAAAACGATTATTCTTTAAACAATAAATTTCAAGTAAGCAACAAAATAATGAGACCAATCTTGCCTTCTTCTGGTAAAGTTAGTATACTCGCCGACTTTACCACTCAGCAATATCCGTTGGGTTCGTTTTTGAAGTTACATAAAATTTCTTTTGAGAACTTTATATTTTTGACAGCACATATTAGCATGCAACATAACATTTAATTTAAGACCCACATAAAATTGACATAAGGCGGTGTGTGAAATAAACAACACTTTATTTTATTTTGAGATGGTCATGATTATGACGTCTTTTAAACAATATTTCTCATTTATTTAACATCACTACAAAATCCGTCGTTATCTGTGTTTGCATATATCAATCAAAAACAAAAAAGAGAATTATATATTATTGATTTAAAAATAAATTTATTACTTAAAACTTTATTGAATATCTCGAACAAAATTTCAAATCGACTATTAAAATTGAATAAAAAAAAAACAAATGATCAAAGTTTCTAAAATGAAAAATTGACTATTAATTACTATCTTTTAAATTTACATGAGAGGAGACTAAAAAAAAAGACACGCTCGATTTTTCTTGGCTTTACGATTAATTGGCTATATTGCTAGATCACAATATAAATAGGTCGTGCTTATTGTTGCGGTGGATATAACCTGTAACAGAAAGATAGCCTTAATCCCTGGTGTACGATAACCGGTGCATCACCAGGCATAAAATGCTCGTGGTGTCCACTGGATAAGGGCAGCTTTTCAGCACCCTTTTACACCCATTACCATCAGGCTTTTGTGCAATGCGCAGCAGTTCTATGAGATCATAAAACCACCACTCGGGGCTTTTCGGCCGAAGGCCTAGTCTTTCCCCTTATTAGTACAAAATAAATATATTTTTGTTAATTGTATTGGTTAGTATACACTCATACACTATGTTTACGCTGATTCTATTTTTATTGATTAACTCAAGTAATCCTGCAAAAAAAAAACACTTTATACGCAGGATTACTTATTGGAAAAAATAAAAAAAATTTTATATGAGTTTAATTTTTGTCGCGATAAAAAAATAAACCTTAAAATCTTGGTTAATCTTTTGATATTTTAATACTTGTTCAAATCAGAATGATTGTAAGAGCAATATAATAAGGTAAACACTTTATTGTAAAAGCACAGATAAAGATTACCTCTATTCCTTACTTCATTAACAAAAGAAACTAAGTCTGAGTCTATTGAAAATTACACTTAAAGCGGTCCGAGAGAGAAGAATAAGAATGCCTCTCGAGATCCTCGCGCTCCGTGAGTCCGAGCACATTGATCCCCTCTTCTTCAATTAATTATCTAGATAATCTAACTCATCTAGGCTGTCATTGAGATATGCGCAGAGACCTCTTTGCATTTGTTTCTAGTGTATATGGATACCCCCATCTACATATTATGTTAGATAATATCTATACGAAACTTCTCTTTAAATGTTAATTTGTTCATAAAACATGCATTATCCTGTCTAAAAAAATTTATATCATATAATTATCCTGTTTCCTTATTAAAATTCATCATTTAAATCAATTAATCATGTTTCAAAGTCTTTGTCATTAGTTAGATATTATGCAAGCCGCGTCTACGCTATATATTCAAAATCATTTTAAATTGTATATTTTTTTGTAATAATGACGCTATAAATTAATTAATTTGCGTTCTTAAAATTCTCTAATAACCAAAAATAATATTTATCATGAATTGTTTCTTTAATAACCCTCTTATTTATTGATTTAAACATTCGAAAAATTAATTGAATCAAGTGTAATGTTGTATCCACGCGTTAGCGTCGCGTTCCTTTGCCTCTCTCTCTTACTCATTATGAAAGACAAAGAGCGCTGCGCTTCACACCTGGCCCCTCGGCGAATGAGATTCGAACACGCGGACCAGCCAACGGCGGGCTTTTCGTTTAAATTTGAATTATTGTTACAATTACAAAATTTTAATATTTTATTGAAAATTTTTTCTTTAGAAATTCAGTTATTTAATTTTTAATATTTTTTTATAAAAATTGAGTTTTTCTAATTATTATATCTAATTTTTTTTTCCAAAACATATCAATATTACTCTACATTACCGACCGGAACTAATTTAAAATTTTCTACTCATTTCAATAGTTAAAATGCAATTCGGACTCGTTGCATAGTCCCCCCATTGAAATGATAGGAAAATTTTGTATTAACAAGGTCAAATGTACATAGAAGAGGATGTGCTTTTAGAACATAATATGTTTTTTATCTTTTTTTTCTCTAAAAAAAAAAATCAGTCGAACGTTTCTTTTGTATCGAGGTCGAGATAGTCCTCATCTAAAATTTCGGTGGTGTTTTTAGGTACAGGGGACGCGTCGATGATGTTGGTATGAGGTAGTCTCAGCTCGCTCCTTTTTATAGGGTAATGTGCAATTACCTAAGCTGCCACCTCTCGACAAGCTTCTTTCCTCTTTTCCCTTTCTAATTCAATACGGGCAAGGGCTATCTCTCCATCGTACGTAAACTTCCCTTTAAAAAGTTCAGACCTCATTTTTTCCCTCTGGACCTCCTTCAATGTCCTCTCGTACATAATGGCGTTGATCTTTTTCTGTAATTTCACGATCTTGCAATGTAGCCGACGGATTAGCCGACGTTCCTTCCTTGACCTGGCCATTATACGGACGGAGAGCTGAAGCATGAAATTTTCCTCTTATTACTTGTTTTTCATCTGTTAGTTCGTACGTTGCACAGGACAATACATTACTGACTACATACGGTCCCTCATAGATAGCTAGGAATTTACCGACAATACCTTGATCCCCAATGGACATGTTACACGCCTTCACCAAAACGAGATCGCCGATTCGATGCGAGACGAGGTTAGTGTGGTTATCCCATTTATTCGCGCGTTTTTGACCTTTTGTCCGGATTCGCTCATAAACCAACGATAATTTTCTTTCATACGATATAGACTGGTCTTCTTTGCTACTGACCCATTTTTCCCAAAATCTGGAAGGTTTCTTATTAAGTTGAACCTCCATGGGCGTGTATTCAATGGTCTCATGGTATGATTCATTCATACAATCTTGTATGAATCCAACCCAATTTGCCTATGAGCTATGCTTGTGTCCGACCAGTGTTCGAAAAAACCTTCCTAATTCTTTATTAGTCCTTTCGACCATATTACTTTGGGGGTGTCGAATAGCTGAAAATACTTGACGAATATTTTCACCTTCCAATTTTTTTTTCCATTTATCGGATGTAAATTGGGTACCATGATCTGACTGAATTCTCTTTGGTTTCTCATACTGTGGGATGTATTCATCAAATATCTTCCTAATTGTTGTCCTGGTATCAGCCCTTTTTATGGGAAAAAGGGCAATATATTTCGAAAAAACGTCCATAGCCGAGAGAATGTACTTTGTACCTCCCCGTGCAGTTGGCAATGGACCATAGAAATCGATTGAGACCAGATCACCGACTCCTTCTGGGACGATAGGTTGCGTCATAGCAGCTGTTCCTTGCGTATATACCTTATTACGCTGGCAGGAATCACAACTACGTATTTTTTTATTTACTAATCTTTTTAGCTTTGGGTAATAAAACATTTCCTGAATCATTTTTAAACATTTTAACGTACCGATATGTCCATACATTTCATGTACCTCTTGAATCAGAAGACTAACTATCTCATGTGTCAAAACACATTTATATTTATCTTTGCACTTTTTCATAAGTTTATCATCAGACATACGGTAGGTTGGGTTTTCTTTACCCCCCTTTATTTCACGTATTATCTCTGATAATTTTTTATCTCTCTCTTGCATAGCTCTGAGATCGTGCAGCATTTTATTTATCCGTCTGTCAGGCTTTCGTGCTAAAATTACCGCAATCGATACTTCGTCGTTGCCCAAGAACACTTTATCGTCTCGGATACGGCTTAAGGCGTCAGCAAGACAGTTCCTTGTCCCTGGGATGTATTCCAGGATCAAATTGTATTCTTGTAACGCTAATGCCCACCGCCGAAGTCTTCCACTTAGAAATCTGCATGACATTAGGAATTCGAGAGCCTTATGATCTGTTCTCACGATCACTTGTGTTCCAAGCACGTAAGTTCGAAACTTGGTCAAAGCCCACAGAATAGCTAGTATTTCCAGCTCCGTGGTGAAATAATTAACTTCGGCTGCTCTTAACGTACGACTTGCCAAGCTTACAAGTCTCATGACTGAGTCTTGGTCTTCCTGGCATAGTGCAGCCCCTGATGCTACGGAGCTTGCATCTGTATATAAAAAGAAGGGTTTATTACGAATAGGGTGATATAGCATCACTTCGTGTTTGAACAGCTCCTTAATCTTAGTAAGAGCTTCCAGGTGTTTGTCTTCCCAGTGCCATTTAATACCTTTTCTTGTTAATTCCAGTAATGGTACCATTTCAGAAGCCAGTTCATGGGTAAACTTAGCGCAAAAATTTACTAAGCCCAAGAACCCTTTTAATTGTTTTACAGTTCTTGGGGTTGTAAAAGCATCAATTGCTACCACCTTATCTGGATCTATCGTAAGTCCTTTTGTTGTTAAAATGTGTCCCAAGAATTTTAACTCCGTACGAAATAGTTTAACCTTATCGAAGTTAAATGTCAAGTTAGCATTTCTTGCTATTTGAAAGATTTCTCTTAGGTGACTCAAATGTTCGTCAAAGGAACTGGACATACAGACCCAGTCATCTACAAAGTCCATGACGAACTCCTTCATAGGCCGTAAAAACGGCTCCGTTGCCCTTGTAAGTGCAGATCCACTGACCTTTAACCCAAATGGAACAACTTTATATTGGTAAGTCTTTCCATCATTTAAAAATGCAGTGTATTTTCTGGACTCCGCGTGTAATGGAACTTGCCAGAAACTTGCTGTCAAATCAATAGTGGACATAACTTTAAAGCTTCTGCAATTCTTTAGGACTTCGTCCATTGCCTCTGGGCCATCATGGTCATCTTGCAACCGTTTATTCAACTCCCTAGCATCCAGACATAAACGAAGTGTACCATTATTTTTTTTCACGGGTACAACCGGATTAATAAAGTCACTTGTGGACCTCTCAATGATATCGTATTTGAGCATACGAGTTACCTCATCAGTGACTTTATCTCTTAGGTTGATGGGTACTGGGTATGCTTTTTTATAATACGGTGCATCATTGATTAAAACTAGCCTATGCACATATGATTCGATTCTTCCAGGCTCAGGACGAAAGATATCTCGGAACTCAAATATCAAATTTTTCAACTGGTCTCTTTGTTCAGTATTTAATTCTGGTACCAAACTGAGTTTTTCTTCTACCTTCACGGTAAATGCAGTGCAATCTTCTCTTTCTTGAGCTGCGAAATCGATATATCCATCTGTACCAATTTCCGGAGTTATCGAATTTATCATTGCTTTATCTCCTTTTGATATTATAGCTTCATCGTAAGGCATATCAAAGAACTCCTCTTGATTCATAGGGATACGAATCAATCCGTTTCCCGTATCAATTACCATTCTGATCGACCTTTGCGTGTCAATTCCCAGAATACACGGGCGTACTAAGTGCGGAATTACCAGAAAGTTTGTATCGATGCTGATGTTTCCAATAGAAACACCTGCACGGAATTGCTTTTTGATGCTGACCGATTTTTCTCCTGTGAAACCGGTTGCTTGAATTCCTACTAACGGGAATGTTGGTTTATTTTTTAATGACTTATAATGCATTTCATAAAAGTCATTTGAAACACAGGTAATTCGACTTCCTGTATCAATCAGTGCTTTGACCTCGATACCTTCCAACTTAACCTCGATTTCTGGACACCTCGTGATCTGGTATGACCTTTGACCACGTTCTGAGTCAGGTTCTTCTAGCAGCAGATCCTTCATGTCATCGAAGACTGTATTTATCTCTACATCTCGTTGGTAGATTCGGTCATTTCCGTCCCCCCTGATTTCCATTTCCCTTTGATATTTCGTTGCGCCACTTTCTATTTTCTCCGAGGCAAGAGACACAACGGTTATTCGTTTTCCGGATCGGGGACTTCTTCTTCCTCAACTGAAATCTCCTGAACGTTTAGTTTTTTAGGATCATTCTGCGGATATGAAAAATTCCTGGGTCGATATGGCCGATCATAGGATTTATTCATGTCCTTATTGGGCGTTGATGCCCTGAGGCCTACTCCCCCGGAATATGAAACATCCTTACGTGAGTCGTTCGGAGGTGAAAATCTCCTAGATGGGAAATCTTCGTATTTTTTATTTCTTGTATAGTTGAGAGTGCCTGCTTGATCCAATGCATCAAGCAGTTTGATAAGATCATCTATTTTCACGATGTCTTGCATCCTGTTGCACTTGTTCGTCGAAATGTTTAGCCAATTGTCGAACAACGAACTTATCAGGTGGTACGTCTTCCAACTGTTTAACGTTGTTATAAAGCTTATACACGTATTCACTTCTGCTAAGGTTATCTTTAGCCTGATAATAGCCCAGCTCGAGATCCTGTCGGACTTTATCCTGGATACTTTGATTCCAGAACCTTTTTAAGAATGCATCTCGAAATTGGTCGAGATTCCGGATTTGTGGTTCAATATGCTCCCACCAATCCTTTGCAAGTCCTTTGAGAGCTTGATCAATAAGCATCTTTGCTGCTTGATCGTCTACAGCCGTCAGCTTCATATAGCTTAGCAACGATTTTACGTATGCAGCTGGCTTCTCGTATGGAGCCGACGAGAAGGTTGGTAATTCGAAGCGTGGCTTTGCAATCCCGGGTGAAATTCCACCCTGGCGCATTCTTTGTTGCACATAAGTGACCAATTCCTCTCGGTCTCTTCGAATCTCTTCTCGGAAACTCTCATGATCCTTTTAGATCATCGAATTTTTGGGCATATCCCAGATGACGGTTATCCAACCTAAAAATATCCTTATCGATTTTGCGCGTCTTAAGGTCCAAGTTACTTAGATCCCTCGACATTATACGAATATCATCCGTATTTTGCTCGAGATGTTTCGTGTTGCTTTGGCTCACGAACAGAATTCGTTGATGCTGTTCCTTCAAAACTTTGCATCTCTCTTCTAGATCCTGAAGAATTTGTAAATTCTTATCATTATCGGCCTTCGTACGTTTGTTTCGAGGTCGTAAGTTCTCTATGATTCCGTCAACTTCTTGTTGGAAATCATCACGAACGGCACCTATATTCCGTTCACTCGTACCTCGAGGTACTTCATCCGTTCCTCGTATATTAAACGAAATATCCGGCAATGATCCTATCCTTCTTCGTTGGATTTGCGATACTACGGGTGAATTGACTACCGGTTCGATCTGTTGATTCGAAGGGGTTTCATTCCCTTGATTACTCCGATTTCCGGCATCATGCAGAGGCGACTCATTAAGTAAATCCTTCGGATTTCGACCACGACCACCACCGCGTTTACCTCGTTTATTCGTCATGTTAGTAAATTTTTTGAACGATCTTCCGATTTCAAAATAAAAATAACCGATTGATTAATTATTATCTTTAATTGGTTACAACACAAAAAGACTCGTTTTTCGTTTTTTCACACAAAAAATAGCGCGTTTTTACACAAATACGACCAGCACCAAAGAGAATTTAAGATATGTGTCACGTCTAACCTTTATTTTTGCGCAGAACTTCGCACTTTATTACATAATCAACGATTTTCTCTTGATTTTTTTTCAGCACGTTTGTTCTCCGAGTAAGAAATTCTTCGACCCCGTCGTAGTCTTGAAATTTTTCCTCGAAAAGCTGATACGACTCGCCCAAGAGCTTCAAACGGCTCTCGATTTTTAAGAATCTTTAATCTAATTCTTCAAGAGTTTGTTCGATATCATTTACTAGTGCCCCAAGACCCGTTTTTATTAAATCAAAATTCCGGTTAGATACTTCCACAAACTGATATACCTCTCCTTCTAATTTACGTATCCTATCTTCGTACGCTTGAACCTTTTTACGATTCTGTACGTAATTTTGATACGCGCTCACGGACTCTTCAATAAATTTGGCAACGGACTTCCTTCTCATCTGTAACGAAGAGACATAGATTTTATTTTTGTTTTTAATTCGCGTTATTGAACTCAACTTTCTTTTATTTTATTGATTGCTTCGAGATATATTTTCTTAAAAATCGAGTATGGTTATTCTATTGTGTTTATTTCACTCCCACAGTCAATTTTTTATTGTGGGTCCCACCAGGGGTACCATTTATGTAACGTCAAAATGTTAAGAATTTAATAGCAAGATTGGTAAAGTTGAATTTTATAGTTTATTTTTATTTTATTAATCAATCTTACCTTACTACTTTTTTTTACTAGATATATATATATATATATATATATATATATATATATATAACGATTATTCTTTAAACAATAAATTTCAAGTAAGCAACAAAATAATGAGACCAATCTTGCCTTCTTCTGGTAAAGTTAGTATACTCGCCGACTTTACCACTCAGCAATATCCGTTGGGTTCGTTTTTGAAGTTACATAAAATTTCTTTTGAGAACTTTATATTTTTGACAGCACATATTAGCATGCAACATAACATTTGATTTAAGGCCCACATAAAATTGACATAAGGCGGTGTGTGAAATAAACAACACTTTATTTTATTTTGAGATGGTCATGGTTATGACGTCTTTTAAACAATATTTCTCATTTATTTAACATCACTACAAAATCCGTCGTTATCTGTGTTTGCATATATCAATCAAAAACAAAAAAGAGAATTATATATTATTGATTTAAAAATAAATTTATTACTTAAAACTTTATTGAATATCTCGAACAAAATTTCAAATCGACTATTAAAATTGAATAAAAAAAAACAAATGATCAAAGTTTCTAAAATGAAAAATTGACTATTAATTACTATCTTTTAAATTTACATGAGAGGAGACTAAAAAAAAAGACACTCTCGATTTTTCTTGGCTTTACGATTAATTGGCTATATTGCTAGATCACAATATAAATAGGTCGTGCTTATTGTTGCGGTGGATATAACCTGTAACAAAAAGATAGCCTTAATCCCTGGTGTACGATAACCGGTGCATCACCAGGCATAAAATGCTCGTGGTGTCCACTGGATAAGGGCAGCTTTTCAGCACCCTTTTACACCCATTACCATCAGGCTTTTGTGCAATGCGCAGCAGTTCTATGAGATTATAAAACCACCACTCGGGGCTTTTCGGCCAAAGGCCTAGTCTTTCCCCTTATTAGTACAAAATAAATATATTTTTGTTAATTGTATTGGTTAGTATACACTCATACACTATGTTTACGTTGATTCTATTTTTATTGATTAACTCAAGTAATCCTGCAAAAAAAAAACACTTTATACGCAGGATTACTTATTGGAAAAAATAAAAAAAATTTTATATGAGTTTAATTTTTCTCGCGATAAAAAAATAAACCTTAAGATCTTGGTTAATCTTTTGATATTTTAATACTTGCTCAAATCAGAATGATTGTAAGAGCAATATAATAAGGTAAACACTTTATTGTAAAAGCACAGATAAAGATTACCTCTATTCCTTACTTCATTAACAAAAGAAACTAAGTCTGAGTCTATTGAAAATTACACTTAAAGCGGTCCGAGAGAGAAGAATAAGAATGCCTTTCGAGATCCTCGCGCTCCGTGAGTCCGAGCACATTGATCCCCTCTTCTTCAATTGATTATCTAGATAAGCTAACTCATCTAGGCTGTCATTGAGATATGCGCAGAGACCTCTTTGCATTTGTTCCTAGTGTATATGGATACCCCCATCTACATATTATGTTAGATAATATCCATACGAAACTTCTCTTTAAATGTTAATTTGTTCATAAAACATGCATTATCCTGTCTAAAAAAATGTATATCATATAATTATCCTGTTTCTTTATTAAAATTCATCATTTAAATCAATTAATCATGTTTCAAAGTCTTTGTCATTAGTTAGATATTATGCAAGCCGCGTCTACGCTATATATTCAAAATCATTTTAAATTGTATATTTTTTTGTAATAATGACGCTATAAATTAATTAATTTGCGTTCTTAAAATTCTCTAATAACCAAAAATAATATTTATCATGAATTGTTTCTTTAATAACCCTCTTATTTATTGATTTAAACATTCGAAAAATTAATTGAATCAAGTGTAATGTCGTATCCACGCGTTAGCGTCGCGTCCCTTTGCCTCTCTCTCTTACTCATTATGAAAGACAAAGAGCGCTGCGCTTCACACCTGGCCCCTCGGCGAATGAGATTCGAACACGCGGACCAGCCAACGGCGGGCTTTTCGTTTAAATTTGATTTATTGTTACAATTACAAAATTTTAATATTTCATTGAAAATTTTTTCTTTAGAAATTCAGTTATTTAATTTTTAATATTTTTTTATAAAAATTGAGTTTTTCTAATTATTATATCTAATTTTTTTTTCCAAAACATATCAATATTACTCTACATTACCGACCGGAACTAATTTAAAATTTTCTACTCATTTCAATAGTTAAAATGCAATTCGGACTCGTTGCAACATATAAGTTTAAGATTTATAATAGATGAAAGATAGGTTACAATATATTTTTACAATTAGCTAATTATCCTGTAATCATCGTGTAGTTTAATCATATAAATAATTATCAATTTTACAATTTTATTTAAAGTATAGGGTTGAAAATATCATTTTGAAAAAGCTAAATTGAAGTTTAATAATCAAATGATAAGATTTAAATTTTGTTAAGTCAAAATCAATATCTAACACTTAAATATAGTCTTTATAAATTGAATTTAATTTTTATTTAATTTTGTAAAAAAACACCGACATTACAGTTTTCCAAATTTTTTATTCTTAATCCATAAATGTTTCAAATATCTATTACTGCCTTCCATTTTTAGTTCATTATAAAACTGTCGAATATAAAACTATCACTATATTCAGTTCATTATAAAAGTATCAAATAAAATCTCTATAATTGAATTATTAAATCAAGTGTACTTATTCACTGTCTGCCTGTATCTACTTAGCTGAATCATAGTAAGATTATTACAATTATATTTCTACATATTTCTTTCAAAATTGCAAATTCTTGGATATTTTTTTTTAAATTATAAAAGCAAGATGGGGGTTTGCGCGCAGGGGGCATGTAGTTATATTAAAAATTAACCCTCGGACCCCCCACACCCCTCCACAGCACCCCCACGGAACACCCACGGCACCCCCACGACCCCTCCACAAAATAACGTAAAATTGCTTAAAATATTACGATATCTTTTATTGTTGCTTTTATTCTAAGTACCCCCCCCCCCACCCCTGCACACCCCCGCACATCCCCCCCGCACACCCCTCCACACCCTCCCGCACCCCTCCACAGAACCCCCACGACCCCTCCACTGCCCCCCTATAATATAATAATGTATGTATTTAAATATACAAAATTAAAATTTAACATAATAATGTATAATTTATAATTTTAAAATTAATGAATGCTAAAATTGATACAAAAATTTTATTAAAAAAATATTTATTTTCTTTATTTCAAAATGATTATAAAAAACAATTTTTTAAATTATTTTAAGATACAATTATAATAGACGCTATAAAATATTCACATCTTTGGAAATTATTTAAAATTTTTAATTCAAAAACTAATATAAGTTGTAATGATAAAAAATTTTCATCTTCTTTAATAAATATAGGAGAAGGAAAAATTAATACTTTCATTATTCCCGAAGAATATAAAACTAACAATATATGTGATACAATTTATAAAAATATAAACAACAATTATAATTTTTCTAAAAATGTTATTTTAACTTCACATAATGAAGATGTGAACATTTTAAATAATAAAATATTAGAATTAATTGATGGTGAAATGATAACTTATTACAATATAGATCATGCAACTTATAAGGGCGTTGATCAAACTAATGAAAATATTCATTTAAATTATCCTATTGAAATGTTAAATAATATTAGAGAAGGATTACCTCCTCACGAAATTAAATTAAAGATTAACGCAATTATAATGTTAATCAGAAATCTTAGTATAACTGATGGATTATGTAATGGAACTAGATTAAAAATAATTAAATTATTTAAATTCAATATAGAAGCTGAGATTATTACAGGAGGAAATAAAGGAAATAAAGTTTTTATACCAAAAATAACTTTAAGTAAAAATGAATCGTCTTCTTTGCCTTTTATTTTACACAGAAAACAGTTTCCTATAGTGTTAGCATTTGTAATAACAATTAATAAGTCACAAGGACAAAGTTTTGAAAATATAGGTTAATATATTAAAAAACCATTATTTTCACATGGTCAGCTATATGTCGCACTTTCAAGATGTAAAAATAAAATATATATATATATATTCAAAATGAATTAGATAATAAAAATGAAATTAAAAACATAGTTTGGAAAGAAATATTAATATAACAATTTATATAATTTAATTATTATTGTTTACAGGTATCGTATTTATAAAATTCATATATATATATAATATATAATATATATATATATAAATCTAAGCACATAACAAAATGGAATGGAATGCAATTGAAGGTAGATACGTTATTATTGATAATGTAAATGATCGAGAAATGATAGATAGTTTAAATGATAACATTGAAGATTATTTAAATTATGAGGAAGAGTATAAATATTACTTAGAAAATCTTGCTGATAATAATAGTTCAGATAATACTGAAATATCTATTTTAAATAATATAATAAATTCATATATTCGTGAAGATAATGAAAAAGTAGAATTTCATAATTGGAAACAAGTACCAGAATATTATAAATATTACACTAATAAAATTATAGAATAAAAAATAACATTACATGAATCAATAAATGAATTTTATCTAAATCAAAATTACGAAATATATTCAAAATATTTATTGAACATTGCACACATTTAAAAAAAAATATTATGATATATTTTTTTAAATTTATTGATTATTTAAATTATAAATTTAATATTCTTATGAAATGTTTAATATTTTATTAAGATTAAATTTTATGAAAAAAATTTTGATATATTTCTAAAATGTAAAATTAAGAAAAAAGATATCAAACAGGAATTATAGAAAAATAATCCTATAAATCTTCAAAATCTTAAGTATACATTTAAATATATCAAATAATAATATTGAAAAATTTTACTAAAAAATTTATGATTTCACAATGATAAAAATCTATAAGATTTAAAATGTAAGATGGTGTAAAAACCAGCTTAATCTATATGTTATGAATAATGATTAAAATTTATTAATAATTTTTTTCAGATATTTTACATAAATAATTAATATTTTTTTTTTCATGTTTCTATATTAATAATAAAAATTTAATAAAAAATGTACAATTATATAATATTATGTATAATATAAAAATATATTATAATAAAAAATTATTTATATAAAACAATGCATAAGTGTTACATTTTATATTGATATGATAACTATAATGGGGGTTGGCGAGTGGAACGAGCAGGGGGGGACCCCTCCTAGTATATATATATATATATATATATATATATAGGAAATATATTAAGATAGGGGGATGTATAGGGGATAGGGGAATGTATAGAAGATACAATTAAATACAAGCTTTTAAAAAAATTACTCATAGAAAATTCAATTTCAACTAAAAAGTAGAAAATAAAAAATTTAAAAAAAAAAACATTTTGAAAACACGCTTTTAAAATGGAAAAAATACACTAAAAAGTATTGAATAAATTAATTTACTTCCTTGAAATTACTTTTATACAGTTCATTGCAATAATTAAATTGGATTTACTGAAATGAGAGCCCACACTTTTCTTTTTAAATTTTTGTTGTAAAATTTTCTCTTTATTATTGCAATGAACTGTTTAAAAGTAATTTAATGGAAGTGAATTAATATATTTAATACTTTTTAGTGTATTTTCTCCATTATAAAAGCGTGTTTTTAAAGTGTTTTTTTTTAATTTTTTATTTTAAGCAAATTCAAATAAATCAGTACATATATGTCAAGGATAAAGAAGATTTGAATTGAAAATAATAACCAAGTACTGTTTAATAGTTAAAATTGTCTTGTAATATAATAAAATTTTACTTTACAAAAAAAAATATATAGATGGAATCATATAAATAAAGAAGTATTATTAAGAGCATTTCCTTTTTCTCTTAATAATTTAAAATTTTAAACACGTGTAAAAACAATAGTAATCCAAAAATTTACGGTCGTACAGCATCCAACGGCCGACGACGGCCTTCGCATAAGATTAGCATGGGCGCGAAATAAAAACTTAAAAATACAAATTAACTTTTACAATGCATTTAGCTTTGCCGCCTGATGCCGAGTTTGACCATTTACGATTAAAAATTAGATTGACAGATTTTGAATTTTGTTGTAAATTTTTAATATTATCGAATCAACCATGCAATTTTTGCGAAAGAATTTGACATGAAATTTTCGTTTTCAATAATAATTCAAAAATATTAGTCATTAAAAAATATTTATTTTTTAGCAATTATAATATAACATTTTTTTTTACAGTTTGTCTCTTTACTACAATGTCTGTTAAATAATTATTTTGTTTAAATAATAATTTTGCCTTTTTTATATAAAATTTCATTAACATAATAAAACAAAAATTTACGTTTAAAATAGTTAAACAATAATGAAATTTCAATAGTAAGTTAGATAATTGACAAAACCTATGAAAAATTTCAATAATTCGAGTAAATAAGGATTAACTATCCCATTAATTAAATGGCATTTAATACAGGCGCTGTGTGCCTTGCTACTTCAGTGAGGCATGTACCACGTGACTTCACTTCGTTCAAGCTGGTAGCAGTACGAGCAAGCAAGCGCGCATCGTGCTTGCTATTTTTCAATGCCACTTGAAATTTCTTGCAAATAAAAATTGAATTCCCATGCGTTTTTTAATTCGAAATTTTATAAATTTATTTAAATAACTATTAGAATCAGTAAATAGCAGTTCTTTTCACTATCTAGAAGAGTATCAGACCTCCGGATCACGGATTTTGCTCAAACTTTGGGATAAGTTTTCAGATGTCAAAATATGAAAGGAAACAGAATTTTAGACCCCAACGCTCAATATTTCCCTAGTTACAGGCAATTCATATTTGCAAATGCATATTTACATTTTCAACCCTACTAAAAAATATATATGAGATCTCATATTAGATCTCATATGCGATCTCAAATAAGATCTCATGTTTTCAATTTTCAACCCTACTAAGAAATATATATAAGATCCGATATGAGATCTTATATGAGATCTCATATATATTTTTTAGCAGGGTTGAAAATGTAAAATATATATGAGAACTCATATGAAATCGCATGTAAGATCTCATATGAGATCTCATATATATTTTTTAGTACGGTTGAAAATAGAAAATATATATGAGATTTCATATACGCTATGACTTTGGGAAAAAATAATATTTTGACATGCTATAACTACTATTTCTAAAGGATCTGAGCTCAGCTTTCATTTAAAAAAAGTTTCATGCTTCCAAGTATTAATGCTAACCCTACTAAAATAGTATATTAAGATACAAGTGGCTAAAATGGCCCATTATTTGACGGCGTGAGATTAGCAGCCGAGCGTAGTGAGGCTGCTAAATGCCGTGAAATAATGGGACATTGAAGCCACGAGTATCTTATACTATTTTATAGCTCGAGTGATATAAATTCGCCAAATGAAATCTGTACAAATAAAAAACAATAAGAAACAAAAACTATGCACTTCACAAATGATAATTCAAAAAATAAAAACGAAAACTGTAAAAAAGCAAGTATTAGGCGTTTCATGAATGATAAATCGAAAGAGATTTTTAAAAATTATTATTTTAAAAATATACTTAAAATGTGTTATAATAATTAATTTTAATCAATATAATTGATATTATGTGAAATTGTTTGTTGAAATCATCTTTAGAAAGTCATAAATTTAAATTTTGTCTTACGTATGTATTAGCGTCGTAGGAGCGGTGAGGAGGTAACTTATGTATAGTATAGCAATAGCAATCGTGCGTAGTAATAGGGGATTCCCCGAAGCATTTTATAATACAACGCCGAAATGACTATACCTCTTCGCTTTGCATGCTACGCTACTATCAATTTAAATCTTACTCGTAATTTACTTGCTTATAATTGTTATTTAATTTCAAAATTACTAATATTAATGAGTTGCAATAATCTACACCTTATAATCATCAATGAAAACTCTATAAAATAATCAAGATATCAAATTATTATACTGATGTTCCTTGTTAATCAAGTGTTAAGGCACATCTGAAATTAGTCTTTCTTTATTGAACCGTATGAAAAAGTTAAAATTTTTTTACAGTTCTTTTTTTTTACTGTTAAAAAATAGGCTATTTTTGCCTCGGGAAAGCGTGTCAAAAGTGCGAATTTATTTCACGTAGTGCTATAAAATATATATATGAGATCTCATATATATTTTCTATTTTTAACCCTACTAAGAAATATATATGAGATCTCATATGAGATCTTACATGCGATCTCATATGAGTTCTCCCATGAGATCTCACATTAAAATCTCATATGAGATCTCATATGAGTTCTCACATGAGATCTCACATTAAAATCTCATATGAGATCTCATATGAGATATCGTATGAGATCTCATATATATTTTTTAGCAGGGTTGAAAATGTAAAATATATATGAGATCTCATATATATATTCTTTAGTAGGGAAGGAACTGTAAGCGTTTGAAAATCTAGTAACTTTTTTAGTGATATTCTTGAATTGCCTGCAACTAGGGAAATATTGAGCATTGGGGTCTAAAATTCTGTTTCCTTTCATATTTTGACATCTGAAAACTTATCCCAAAGTTTGAGCAAAATCCGTGATCCGGAGGTCTGATAATCTCCTAGATAGTAAAAAGAACTGCTATTTACTGATTCTAATAGTTATTTAAACAAATTTATAAAATTACGAATTCAAAAACGCATGGGAATTCAATTTTTATTTGCAAGAAATTTCAAGTGGCATTGAAAAATAGCAAATACGATGCGCGCTTGCTTGCTCGTACTGCTACCAGCTTGAACGAAGTGAAATCACGTGGTACATGCCTCACTGAAGTAGCAAGGCACACAGCGCCTGTATTAAATGCCATTTAATTAATGGGATAGTTAATCCTTATTTACTCGAATTATTGAAATTTTTCATAGGTTTTATCAATTAGCTAACTTATTATTAAAATTTCATTATTGTTTAACTATTTTAAACGTAAATTTTTGTTTTATTATGTTAATGAAATTTTATATAAAAATGGCAAAATTATTATTTAAACAAAATAATTATTTAACAAACATTGTAGTAAAGAGATAAACTGTTAAAAAAAAATGTTATATTATAATTGCTTAAAAATAAATATTTTTTAATGACTAATGTTTTTGAATTATTATTGAAAACGAAAATTTTATGTAAAATAATAATCAAAGTATATCCAATTTCTTCTAGTTTAATATTTTTGTCAATAATACTTGCTCTTATATTTATTTCATACAAAAATATATTTACAATACTTTAATATGTAATTATACATAAAATATATTTTTCTTTTAAAGCATGTTTTCAGCCATACATCCATCGTGAAAGATTCCCTAGTGGAAATCGAATCTGTGAATAACTGGGAATAACTGTGAATAACTGGGAATAACTGTTATAAACTGTTCAGTTTGAGACAGGAATAACAGTTATTCCCAGTTATTCACAGTTATTCCCAGTTATTTACAGTTTAGTTTAAAAATAATTTGAAAAATATAAATTTGAAAAAATGAAAAAAATATATATTTTTTTTATTTTTTTTTCTATTATAAATATATTTGGGAATAACTGTTATTCGTACCTCTGTTTTTTCAAATTATTTTTAAGTTATAAACTGTGAATAACTGGGAATAACTGAGAATAACTGGGAATAACTGGGAATAACTGGGAATAACTGGGAATAACTGTTATTCCTGTCTCAAACTGAACAGTTTATAACAGTTATTCCCAGTTATTCACAGTTATTCCCAGTTATTTCCAGTTATTTCCAGTTATTCCCAGTTATTCACAGATTCGATTTCCACTAGGGTTAGTATAAAGGATAAAGTAGGCCTTATCGTTCATTCTAATTAGAAGCAATAGATGTCAAGATAAGGCCGCGGAAAATAAAAAGAGAGAAGAAGGAATTGTAATTCTCCCTCATTTTAAAAAAAATTAATAATATCAAGAAACCGAATAATTCAAGAAAAATTAGAATTTTCTTTTATATACCAGCAAAAATAATTAATGAAAAAAAAGAGAAGAACGAAATCTTTTTCCTTTGGATTTAAAGAAAAAACAAGAAGAATAATTTAAAAAAAAAAATCAGAAATAAATCAACGCTAAGAAGACAAATAGTTACTATCGAAAGATAAAAAGATAGCAACACTAAATCAAAATTTTAATACGTAATAAAATAATAGCTTCAAATATAAAAGATTTGCTCAGTATCAAATTTACCTTAAATGAAACATAGAAATTTCTTAATAGATAAAACTAAACAAATTATCTTATTTAAATATTCCGTGTAAATTAGGAATTAAAATCTTTTCTCTTAAACTAATAAAATTAAATAATGTCATAAATGGGTTTTGTCAATTATCTTTAGTTTCGCTTTCAAAACAAACATAAATACCAATTTTCTTTTTAATAGAAAAATGAATTTTATTATTTAATGAATATTAATGACTAGTTTTGATAAATTTTAATTAATGAAAATTATTTAAGAAAGTAAAACAACGAAAATTTTATTTTGTTCAAATATCCATTTTTATGAAATTTTACTTTTTCTGAATAAATCAAAATTTTATTTCACACGGTAATTTGTCGTGAAAAAATATATATCAAAATTCTTTTAATAGCTTGCAATTTATAACAGAATCCGCATATAATATTCCAACTGAAAGAAATGTTAGATTACATTAACTATAAAATTGTTAATATCAAATTTAAAAAACTCGAAACCGAAAAGAATATCGTATAGACAACGCTAAAATTTATTTCTTTTGCTTTCTCACGTACATCAACATTTTATTGAAGCACTGAAATATAACCCTTTTTAGCGGTGAAAAAAATTCGCTAAACTTTCGAATTCTTTTTGCGTATAATAAAAGGAACACGAATCTAATGAAAAGAAGGAATCATATTTTCTTTGAAATAAAAATTGCTATTTATTTTTTCACTTCAATATTTAAGCTGACGCACTTTGTAAAAACTAATATTTTTCGCAATTGAATTAAAACTAAGTAATTAAAACAAGGATAAGAATGATTTAGAACGATAAATTTACTACCAATACCGAAACTTAAGTGACGACATCAATACGTAATGTAATCGAAAAATAATTCAAGTAAACTAAATGTGAATTAAAGAAAAATTGAAAAGAGTTATATATGTATTTAAAAAATTTTTTCTCGATTTAATAAGGATAATATGCATAATTTAAAGGGTGGGGAACATAAACCAGAAAAACTTCTTAAGCTAACTTCTGGCAGGAAGGACTAGGTTGAGATGGGTTGTGTGCTGTGTATAGTGCACGATATGCAGTACTAGATACCAATTTTCGTTTATGATCCGATTTTAGGGAAATACGTAAATAAAAGTAAAAATTAAATAAATATTTAGGGAAATGAAAAAGTTCGAAAAATGCCACAATAATTGAAATAAAATGAATAACGAAAATAAAAGGGGAATTAGTTTTCAGTGGTTCAGTAATTCTCTAAAAAAGTAAAAGGTGGCATCGTCATATGCCATCACTGTTCATATATATATACATATGTTCTATATATATATATATATATATATATATATATATATATATATATATATATATGAACTGTTAATTTTATCACAATCAATAAAAAGAAAAATTTGAACAATAAAATTTTATCGGAATAATAATTTCTTTTTGTACACTAGTGAATATCAAAGCAAGAATTATTATTAAATACTGAATTTCGTTTTATTTAAAATTTGAAAATCTAATTTAGAAATTTGAATTCTGAAAGTGGGATCCAAAATAAATAATACGTATGGATTTAATAAAATTTGAAAGATTTGTAAAAATTTCATTTTTATATTTTTGCATTGCCACTTGAACTGTGTTATACCAATCGCCGGGACGACGATTTTTCTTTAAGTAAGAAGGGATATCATTTAGAAATATTGGTAGTTGTTAGAGATTTACAGGTTTTAAATAAAGATATAATAAAATAAAAATAGACACTTTCAGTAATAGCAAGTTTTAAATATCATACTGTGACAAAATACATTACCAATTAAACTGACTACTACAATATATTACTGAATATAATTATAAGGACAAACTATTTTGAGGAAATAGTGAACAAAGAAATCGCGGATGACGCATCAGTTGCGATGATGACCGCCTTGGCTAGCAGCTTCGCGCGACAAAGCGCTGTAACTGGACTAAGAAATTTTAACAGTCATAATATGCTATTGAAAGATTTCTTACAAGATATAAGAAACGGAAAAGCGCAGGTACCAGAAGGACAGGAATCCCAATATGTAAGGGCACTGTTGGGAAAGTTGCAAGGAAGTGCCCGAGACTGCACTCATGGCCACTCGTTTGATTCAGTGGAAAGCTTAATCAAGCACTTGAAGACCAGGTTCGCTCCAGGAAAAAACTATATATGGACAATTTTCAAAAACTTCATTCATTTTGGTCACTCGATTTTTAACAATTCAAAAGTCTATAATACAAGTTTCTGGGTTGGCACACACTTCAATAAGGGCTTAAATTACTAGTTTTTTAAAGTAGAATATGTAATTAAATTTTGGTATCGATTGAAAAATTGTCCTTCACGGAATATAATTTTATACGTCAAAAATGATACTTTTTTTTATATTTTTCTACGTGTGTTTCTTGAGCTATAAAAAAGGTGCATACTTTCGATCATTCTTAAATTTTAAGAGCATAATAAATACGGTAAATACTAAAGTTTAAGCCTATCCTGGTACATATACCCTTCTTTATAAAGCTGTTTGACTATTTTTAATGTAGTTGTAATTTTTAGGTGAAAATTACGCTTATATTAAAAATAGTCAGCTTTATAAAGAAGGGTACATGTACCAGGATAGGCTTAAACTTTTGTATTTACCGTATTTATTATGCTCTTAAAATTTAAGAATGATCGAAAGTATGCACCTTTTTTATAGCTCAAGAAACACACGTAGAAAAATATTTAAAAAAAGTATCATTTTTGACGTATAAAATTATATACTGTGAAGGGCAATTTTCCAATCGATACCAAAATTTCATTACATATTCTACTTTAAAAAACTAGTAATTTAAGCCCTTATTGGAGTGTGTGCCACCCCAGAAACTCGTATTATAGACTTTTGAATTGTTAAAAATCGAGTGACCAAAATGAATGAAGTTTTTGAAAATTGCGCATATATTATTTGACTAAAATAAATGAAATAAGAATGAGACAGGGAGAAACCGCGGCGGATTTCTTCGATCGACTTAATATTTTGTTAAGTGGAGCAAAGACTTCTTTAGAAGAAGCGAACCCCGCGATAACACAAGCGCAGTTTAATTTTATGATTGCACCTTTGAAAATGACAGCTAAAGATATATTTATCAGGGGCCTACCTGCCGACATAGCAGTACAAGTGGATATTAGCATGCCACAAGATTTGCAAACTGTTTACGAAGAAGCAGTTAGGATAGAAACTAGGAGGAATTTGAACATCATACTAGACACTAGCTACAAGTTCAACCCACAATTACGTAGCTCTGATTGGGAAAGGACTGAATACTCATCTGCTAACTATGCTAAGCGAAATCCCAGCAACTGAAATGACACAGGACAATAGACCGTTTAATATAGGATACTTGGATCAGAGACAAGCAGAAAGTGCCGACATCCAACAGCCATATCATCCAAACTCTGCGAAAAATAATTATATGCAAACAAGCCATCACTTTGTACCTACGTAACGACAAAATCGAGAATATACTTTCTTTCAATATCACCAACGTAGACCTCAATATAAAAGTTATTCAGACTCAGGATATAGAAATCGGAATAATCAACTATTCCTGGACCAAAGACTGATTAATCCATATCAACCCCAAGGTGAAAGATATCAAAATTAAAGACCAGCCTATCGTGACAACAATTATTTTCGGAGAAACACCTATCAGCCAGTAGGTGGAAACGCGCAGAGATATCATGCCTCAAATAATTACCAACATGTCGACAATTTAAACTCGAACGTGGCTCGTCACGGACAGGAGTTGGCGAGCCAAAACCACTCGAACTACCTCCAGCCTGCATCAAGAATGAAAAATTCTCAAGTAGCACAGGGACAAATGACTCAATCCATGGGAGCAATACCAAAGACGAGAGCACCAGTGATAATGTTATCACAACCACCTATTTATATCAAAGACTTGAAAATGCAGAATCCTGCGATGATGAGCCCACCTCAATAAGGTTGTACATTCCAGATGGCAAGTTACCATAGATGACATTCATGATAGATAACGGAGCCGCAGTAAACATTGTTAAATTTAACGCTATAAAATCTGAACTAGAGTTTGACCCTACAGGAAGTACAGAATTTAACGGCATTACTAACGAAGTTATGAGGACGTATGGAACCATATGGTTACATATTCGTGGTAAACCTGTAAAATTCCATCAAGTAGTCCGCACTTTTCCTATTGAACAAGACGGAATGCTGGGACAACGGTACTTGAAACAGGAAGAAGCTCAGTTCTACACTGCCGCCGAAATACTTTTGCCCCCTTCGTCTAAAAATGACTTATCTAAAAAGTTTTATAACTCTGGAAAAAATCGTCGTAGCCTAAAAATTCCAACAGCATTCGAAAGATTGTTCAAAATTCTTTCAAAAACTATTGGTTTCATATAAAAAAAAAACATTTTTTTCGTATCTCTTATCCTTGTTTAAAAATAAATTTTTTTTAACTTTGTTCTGACTTTGTAAAATAGTGTTCAATTTTAGTAGAAATCGTTATATTAATACAAAACCAAATAGATTTTAATGCTTATATTTCGACGATGAAAATGCAATGTCGAACGTCTAGATGCGACCTTTTAAACCAGAGTTATAAGATTTTATATTTAAAAATAAGATTTTTTTTTGTGTATGAATATCCCTGAATTTAAGAGAAATAGAAAAATTTGTCAGGGAGAAAAAATGTTCCTTTTTGGTCAAATAATAATAATATATAATAAAAAATTGATTTCGAAAGAAATTTTTTTTTTTTTTTCGAATGTAATGAAATTTTGATATCTTTGGAATATTGAACAACGTAGGTAAAAAAGGCAAAAAATAATCTTTTTTCTGAAATCAATTTTTTATTATATATTATTATTATTTGACCAAAAAGGAACATTTTTTCTCTCTGACAAATTTTTCTATTCCTCTTAAATTCAAAGATATTCATATATCAAAAAAATCTTATTTTTAAATATAAAATCTTATAACTCTGGTTTAAAAGGTCGAATCTAGACGTTCGACATTGCATTTTCATCGTTGTAATATAAGCTTCAAAATCTATTTGGTTTTGTATTAATATAACGATTTCTACTAAAATTAAACACTATTTTACAAAGTCAGAACAAAGTTAAAAAAAATTTATTTTCAAACAAGGACAAGAGATACGAAAAAAATGTCTTTTTTATATCAAACCAATAGTTTTTAAAAGAATTTTCAACAATCTTTCGAATCCCGTTGGAATTTTCAGGCTGCGACCATTTTTTCCAGAGTTATAAAACTTTTTAGATAAGTCGATTTTAGACGAAGGGGGGCAAAAGTATCTCGGCGGCAGTGTATCTTACCATAACAAGGCTCTCATGATAGCAGAGGATGTCATGAAACCTATAGCATTTCTGGTATATGACAAAAGCACAGATACAGAACAAGCGGTTTATGGAAGTAGTGTAGATGATGACATAAATAATCGTGATATAGTTACATGCGCAAATGTATTAGAAGATCTTCCAGATACATATCTAATTAAAGGAAGATCTAAACAGATTTTGGAGAGTGAATTAAAACCGACCAACTTGACAGATGGATACTTACCAAAGATTGATGTAAATGACCCAAAGATATTAATATGAGAAGGTTTAGTGACTAACCATAATGGAAAATGCAGAGTCATGGCCATCAACACTCATGACGAAGATGTCATGTTAAACATACCTCGTTGCGAGTTAATGGCTTTTGAATACGTAAATCCAGAATATAACCACGAGTCATCTTCGGACAGTTAATCACCAAGAATAGATGACACCTATTTAAGATGCCAGAAGTTACTTAGTATTTTAAGTATGGATCATATGAACAAAGAGGAAGAAGAACATGTGAAAGATTTAATTTCAGACTATAATGACGTCTTTCTACTACCAGGAGATTTGCTACCTGCAACACATGTAACTTAACATAGGATACCCACAACTGATGATATACCTATTAAAACCAAGCAGTATCGACATCCACCAGTGCACAAGCAAGTTATTGAGGATCAGGTAAAAAAGAAGCTGAGGGATGACACGATAGAACCATCTTGTTTACCTTCAAGTAACCCAGTTATCATTGTACCAAAAAAACCAGATAAATATGGCAACCCACGCTGGTAGATGGTAATAGACTTCAGAAATTTACACGGAAAGACCATAGAAGACGCTTATCCACTACCTAATATAACAGATATTCTCGACCAATTAGGAGGAGCAGTATATTTTTCAGTGCTCGACCTCGCTAGTGGATATCAGCAATTGCCATTACGTCTGGAAGACAGATGGAAAAGTGCTTCCACCACTCCTCATCGACACTACCAGTATACGCGTCTTCCTGAAGGCCTAAACGGGGCGCCATCAACGTTTCAGCAAATGATGGACCATGTCCTTGTGGGACTACAGAACACCGAGATGTTGGTGTATCTGGATGGCAATATAATTTATTCAAAAGATCTCCATGAACACGATCGAAAAGCTCGTAAATATTTCGATCGACTGCGTAGCGCAAGATTTCAGCCTGAAAAGGTCAAGTTTCTAAGGAGGGAGGTGACCTTCTTAGGACATATAATCAGCAAGCAAGGGATACAACCGGACCCAGGAAAGATAAAAGCAGTAGTTGAATTTCCTACACCCAAGACGCCAAAGAACATAAGACAATTTATAGGCCTAGCTGGGTATTATAGGCGCTTTATTAAAGATTTCTCAAAAGTTGCAAAACCTTTTACTGGTTTGCTAAAAAACGACCAACCATATGAATGGGGACCAGCGCAGGAAGATAGTTTTCAAAAACTAAAACAGCACTTGGTGCAAGCACCAATACTTATTTTTCCTGATTTTGAGAAACAGTTTACTTTAACCACAGACGCTTCTGATTACGCCATTGGATCAATATTGAGCCAATAAAAGGATGGATTTGATCACCCAGTAGCCTTTCTACCACGACAACTAAATAAAGCTGAAAGGAACTATTGTACCACCGACAAGGAGTGTTTAGCTGCTCTATATTCAATGCACCACATCCAACCCTACTTATTATGTAAAAAATTCATATTACAAGCAGACTATGAGCCTTTGAACTGGATGCATAACCGGAAAAACCCAGGACAACGGTTGATGCGGTGGATGTTGAGATTCACCGATTATCCATATAAATTCAAATATAAACTTGGTAAATTAAACACTAATGCAGATGCATTAAACCGAAACCCAGTGGAAGAGCCTACAGAAAAAGAACTTAATGAAAACTTGCCAAGACTCAGGGTATAAGTTCTAGAAACTAAGGGTACTCCTTTTCTTGAGAAGGGTATAGGTGATCAAGGAGATCCAGAAGCACCACCCAAAAGAAAAAATGCCGTACCAAATATTTTTTAGAGGCTACTCACCGCAGATCCGACTATACCAATCACATCAGGAATGGCTAAACGAGGTCGATCTCCAGGCTCAAAGACTAAAAAAGAGAGTCCTAAATTGGACCACAGTGTGATTGCACAACGGTCTAGATCTTGAATCACACCAGCCACGACTAACATAAAGCCAAAATCTACTTTAGCCAAGAGACCTGTTTACAAAGAAACATTGGCAAGTAGAGCACGTAAAGTAGTAACTGAAAGAACTAAGACTAAAAGTTCTTCAAGAACTAGCAGTGACATATCCAGCAGCAACGAAGGGACAGAATCAAAAACTCAAAATTTAAGGACAAAAATCAGAACTTATAGACAACAATTGCCTTTGCAGTCACCTTCTGAGTCAGGAAGTGATTTAGGCACACAAAAGCAAGATGAAAAATTGCCACTTGTTAATTCTGGACGGAGTGGATTGCGGACGTTAGAAACCACGGAGTCACAAACTCGGTGTCGGAGACTAGTGAAGAACTAACCGAACAATTAGAACCTGTTAATCAACCTCAAATTTCTAATATAGATAACCATGTTATTGGCTCAAGCGCAGTACTACTCAGTGAGACAGGAGAAGGCTCTGACAGTAACTTACTTAACTAAGGAAATAGTGAAGCATCCGTATTTTATCCAAAATTCTTCTCAGAAAACGAGTTATCTTTAACTGATGAGCCACGTCAACCAATTACAAGACCACTAGGAAGCTTGCTATCTTCAACGGGAATAGAAGATTCCATAGACAATTTTCAGAAATCCAATCAAAGATCTCATTTTTTCTGCCATGAATCACAACATAGCAAGGAGCTTACACCACAGCATCGACACCAAATAAAACGTGATGCTGACAGAAATTACAAGAAGTTAGAAGGCAGTTTACGAGATCACTGGTATAATACGGGAGATTGGGTGTTTCTGGAGTAGCTAGACGACTCACCAACAAAACCAATACCGGATTATTTCTCTGATGGTGATGAAGTTTTGATGTCACATCAAATGGAATTGGATGAAAAAGCCAAGCGTTTAGGCATTTATGAACCACAAAAAGTACAAAGAAAGGGGCTTGCACTATTAATAAGATGTAGCAGCGAACCTTTCTTAAATAAAGAATTACCAATCAAACCAACGACAGCAGAGTAACAGCAGGACCAGACAATCACTACTCCTAGAAAAGAAACCTCTAAAGGACAGGATGCAATTGAACATAGTATGGAACAAGCTAATCATCTCTCAGGAACGGCAACGAGCACCGTAGCTCAACATTTAACCGAAGCAGACAGTGAAGTAGAAAGAGAACAGCAAGCTAGGACAGATGCTGACTCGGAGGAATGCTATGATTCCATAATTGAGCAATTTCGGTGACTCCCAGTATACGAACGCAACCTCCAGCACAAGCTAGCACTCCCAAAACTGTTAAGAAATGTGTACGATTCCTAGATTTGGAAACCATCCCAGAGAAGGACAACTCAGATGAGTCCTTTTGACATAAATTTTACAAAGGAACCCAATAATTCTATAACTCTTCTTCAGCCACTGGTTGACATACTACCTTGGAGAAAACTAGTCAATGAACAACCTATAGAATCTGAACTTTCTACATCAGATGAAGAAAAGCAAAAGGCAGTCAAAAATGTTATTTCACTTAGGAATTGCTTGACCTATAAACGAGACAATTGGTTGCATTTTATGACCGGCGAGTGCGATAAGCATGTCCCCATTACATCCTTGCTTAGTGACATTAATGCGATTGATCTGATGGATATGAAGTAATGAAAACCAAAAGTTGGACAAATATTGGTAACTCCGTACAGGAAGTATCATATAATGACAGTAATTCTGAAGAATTAACATTACACCCCATTGGACACAGAGTTACTCAAACAAACTTTAAAGAAACTGAAAGAACTTCTGGTTGAGAGAAATATCCACACTATAAGATTTTCTAGGCGCAGTAAGCTAACAGAACATTTAGAGCCAGGGACTTTAATGAATCTTCTAAGGCAAGAATTGAACGGAACAGACATAAAAGTAACTCTATGCTACGGAAAGACCGATTACCTAAGTGAAGACGAAAGAAGAGATGTATTAACTAACGTATATACCAGTTTAATTGGAGGACATAAGGGCGTAAATCAAAATGAGAAATGACATTCTAAACTTCATTAAAGACTGTTCCACCCATCAGGAAAGAAAAATTGACCGAATCACAAAAAGAGCACTGATGGTTATTACCGATACACCAATTGAATGTTTCGATAAGGTATCAATAGACACTGTGGGAAAATTGGAAATGACGCCATCGGGCCATTGCTACTTGCTAACTGTGCAATCCCATCTAACCAAATTTGTCATAGTGACTCCATTACAAAACCTAACACTAACTACCATAGCTGATGCTCTAGCCAGACATTTAATCTGTCAATTCGGAGCTCCGCGAGCCATACTTTTAGACAGAGAAACCAGTTTTATGTCAGAAATTATAGGGATGCTGTTAAAAATATTCAAAATAGCTCAGTTACATTTTCCAGGAAATCGACCACAAACCATTAGTAAACTTTATAAGGACATATTTAAACCAATATGATGACTGGGATCAACTAGCTCCTTTTGCTGCTTTTACATACAACACTAGTGTACATTCAGCTACAGGATAAACTCCTTTTGAACTAGTGTATGGCAGAATTGCTAGATCCCCTCTTCATATACACAAAGAAGAGCGCCTGGTTACATACAACCAATATTTACGAGACTTGATTACCAGACTACACGAGATGAAAACAGACGCTGGATACAAACTCATCAAGACCAAGAACAAAACTAAGGACTGTTATGACAAACGTGTAAAAGAGTTTAAACCCATTGTAGGAAACTATGCTTATGTTAAAAATGAACCTCAAAGATCAAAGTTTAACGCTTACTATTTAAAACCTTTAAAAATAGTAAAAATGCTAGAGCATAATAATGTTTTGTTAGAATCGCCGAACGGAAAACTAGTGTGTAAACACGTGGACAAACTAAAAGCCATGACTAGGGAACTTGATTATTGATCATACTGTTTCAGAAACTCAACTACCACGCACTGCAAGGACCACTTGATGTATACAGAAAACTGACAGCTGTAGCCTCATATTGAAAAAAAAAATTTAAACAAGGGTGCCCGTGCTAAACTAACCTACAATCTACCTGGTTAATTTAAAATAAAAATTAAAAAAAAAACATTTTAAAAACACGTTTTTCAAGAATCACAAATGGAAAAAAAGCGTGTAAAAATACACTGAAAAGTATTAAATAAATTAATTTACTTCCTTGAAATTACTTTTATACAGTTCATTGCAATAATTAAGAGAAAATTTTACAACAAAAATTTTAAGAAAAAAGTGTGGGCGCTGAATGGGATTTACTAAAACTAGCGCCCACACTTTTCTTTTTAAATTTTTGTTGTAAAATTTTCTCTTAATTATTGCAATGAACTGTATAAAAATAATTTCAAGGAAGTAAATTAATTTATTCAATACTTTTTAGTGTATTTTTACACGCTTTTTTTCCATTTGTGATTCTTGAAAAGTGTGTTTTTAAAATGTTTTTTTTTTTAATTTTAATTTTCTACTTTTCAGTTAAAATTGAATTTTCTATAAGTAATTTGTTTTTAAAAATTACGGATAATTCTTTAGTATACTGTAAACATAATAATAGTTTTTAATAGTTTTCCAAAAATCTTCTTTACAAAAAATTATTAAAGATAGTAGTGAAATGATTATTAGATTTTGTACACCAAATAGGGTCAGAGTCCCGATTACTGTGTCATTAAGATAATCTTCCAAGAAATAGATCCATCATTAATTCAAATTATTACCATTTTCATTTCTATTAATGCGTATACATACTTTAATCATCCCTGTATCTAATGCAATTTTTTTTATTATTAAAATCATATAATTTCATCGAATTTAAGCCGAAACAAAAGAAAATTATTTTGTACAAATTACTGTGCTTTGCAAAAGTCTTTCGTCATATTACTGTTCCCCTAATTACTGTGCCCTGTCCACAAGTCCGTGTTCCAAAATACCGATGAGTTCTTTTTCGATACGTAACATAACCTCTTTGGTATAAAGAACACGTTTTTTTATACTTTTATTCATTTTTATGTATAACAACGGAAAAAAAATATTAAAATATTTTTAATGTTTATATTCAATGTTTTATATAGTTTAATGTACACTGACGATATGCATAAACGTTGAAACCTTTACGAATAGCGAGCATCACATATCGAAGTAGTAATTAGAAGTGAGGTTGAGAAGTCGCGCGCGGGCACACAGAAATATGGTCAGCTTTTCAAATCATGCTGTATTACTGGACTTTCCATAAAAATAAATAAAAAAAGGTTTTAAAAATAATTTTTTCATGTTTATTATAAAATTTAACTGTTTTATTATAATATATTTCATTTTATATTACATAATTGTATTTTTAAAAGTAATTAATCATCTTGAAAGATTGTACCTCTCCTTAAGATTTTTCTTAAGGAATCCGCAATAAGTGCTAAGAAATGAATAGAATAATTAAAAAGTTTTTTTTTCACGAAAAATTAATTGATATAATATAGAATTAATTTTTGCAAATTAAAGATTGATCTTTCGACTTTATTATGACATTTTTTTCTTTCAGTTTTTTTATAAAATTCATTTTATAAAAACCATTAAATATAAGAACACAGTGTTCGGGACAGACTCAGTAATCGGAACTCTGACCCTATATCCACGTTATTAAATCGAACTAGAATTAATTATTTTAGAGAACACGTGATCGCGTGCTGAGTTTCCCGCCACTTTAACGATAATGACGCCATTGGAAATTTTACCAAGATTTATTGTTTTATGTATTGTTGGACCACTAAATCGATTAAATAAGGTCTTAAATTTAGCATGTGCAATGCAAAATGCTATAATTTATGTCTAATTACGGTATATGACAAGTTAAAGAATTTCAAAAATTTTCGAAGATTATTAGACATTAATGTTAAAAGTATATCGATATATAAAATCTTCAATTTTTCAATTTTTCAAACATCCCCGCATATAATTAAGTATATCAATATTAGAATCGGTACGAATATATAAATTTGATTGTATTATCCAGCAGTGTGTGTCTGTATCTGCGTGTGCGTGCGTGCATGCGTGCGTGCGTGTGTGTGCATTTTGTACAAGTATCAACTGAACAAGAACCTATTAACTCGTCTTGACCCAGAGAAAGCCTCCCCACTTGTACTTCCTCGGAGATGAGTTTATACACCCGTCATCACCGACCTGGACAACAGATTATTGTATTGTCATCGGAGATCAAGGTCTGTGCCAAATTTCAGAAATTTCCATCGACAAAAAGTGTCTTAAATTGAGCGTACAAGATTTGATTACAGACAGACAGACAGTCGTGAAAGCAAGCTTAAGAAAAGCGTGTAGCTTTTTATTATGGCAATTTTCTGGCACTCAGATAGACACATGTACTTATAAGTAAATACCAAAAATAGTCCAGTCATTGGAGGCAAAAATAGGGTATAACCTGGAAATTCTTTCGGTTAGCACCGATTTTCATAAAACTTCAGGATTAAGCTTATATTACCCTACAGATCAAAAGTTATATATCAGCGAGGTGCGCTTTTTGCCTCAAAGGGGTAAAAACTACCCTTAAAGTTGAAAAATAGTAAAAATGCCGATTTACGCTTATAAATAATTAAAATAATCTTAGAATGTCTAAAATAAGTATTGTTTAATATTATGGAACATAATTAATGATATTAAGCATTTTTACAACCCTTAAAAACCACCCCTTCGACTTAATAAAAAGAGCATATATAGTTTTTAACATTAAAAAATATTTTCATGATACAATTATGGAAAAATATTAACGTTTTAAGTTTATGATATAATTTTTAATTTATTACATTATTTCAACCCTTAAAAACTACCCCTTATGATGAAAAATAGAAAAAAATAATTTTGAACATGTAAATTATTTTGTAATGACATATTTATATTAAATTATACATTTTTTTACAGTTTATAATGATTTTTATTTTATTGTAACATTTCAACCCTTAAAAACAACCCTTGATGATAAAATGCCAAAGAAACGAGTCTTTAGTACTTTTAATAATTTAATAACTTTTATTCTATTAATAATATATATGTGTTTACACTTTCAATTTTGGAAAGATACTGACGCTCGGCAAAATAGATTTACGTTACATGTACAATACATTCAAATATAAAAACACACACACACACACACACACGCACACGCACACGCACACGCACATGCACACGCACACGCACACGCACACACACACACACACACACACAAAAGAAGAGAAAAGGTATAGAACTCTTATTTGTATAGACGTATATATCGCACACGGCAGCTGTTTCAAATCGGCAAGCTACATAGTCTCATTTCTTTTCTTCTACCTGAGTTTATACTTATATGATATATATATATATATATATATATATATATATATATATATATATATATATATATATATATATTTATGTCCACTTACAAAATATACATATAGGAACTGAAAAGAATAGAAGCTCAATACCGTACAGACTCAAAGAAGCTGTAAAATATTTATATGTATGTATCTAAAATACTCGAAAATAAACAAATTTATGCGCTCCGAAAATTTTACCGGATAAGTACAATTGGTTTTTTTATGATAACTCCGCTAATTTTTAAGCTTTTCAATTGCTTCAAAATGGATTTAGTAGGTAATTGTATCATCTTTAAGTCATGTGAATATCAATTTTTAAAAAGTTTTATTTTTAGAGATTTTTTAGTTTGAAGGACCAAAAATAGGTGGTACTTGGCTCTGATTACAGAATTCTAACACTAATATCTCAGTTGATTTTTATCGGACGAAAATAAAAAAAAAGCAAAATATTTATGAAAAAAAAGCTATATTTTTTAACTTTAGTACTTTTTACGTACATCTGTTGATTATTGAGATACTTTTAAAAAAGGATGAATTTTTAAAAAATAAATAAAATTTTTTTTTCATATAAACTTGATTTTAAAAAAAAATAAGCATTCTAAATTGCTGAAACTTCTAGAACACATAGTTGGTACCTAAATAAGATAAACTCTAAAAGGATTTCTTTATATTTCAAAACCTGTCTTAATGACAGTGGTTTTAATATTGAAATTTTATTGTCAAACTATATAAAATAGTTTTATTTTCCTTGTAACTCCTTAAATTTTTAGACTATTGACTTATAACAAAATTGATTTAAAAGGTAATCTCAATACCTTCAAAAAATATTATATACATTTTCTTCAAAAAGTATGCCATTTTTCTGTTATTTAACGTTGAATATTGCTCTTAAAGTTTCAAGCGTAACAGTATTAATATTCAATAATTTATAATTCGTTATGTATTGTATATAAAATAATGATTAAAAATGGAATCGTTTTTTTTTCACAAGCTTTATTTTTGTTTCTTATGAGTTTTTTGATAAAATTAAAACTTTTCAAGTTATTTCATGAAAAACCGTCAGAAAACATGCTTTTTTACACTAAAAATCTATGTTTTCAATGACCTATAAGTCGAAAAGTTTTGCCCCTGGGTAAAAGCGCACATCGGCATTATATAACTTTGGTTTTTTGGATTATTCTTTACCTACTGACAAATTTTCATGTTAATCCATCCTAACCGACAAAATTTTAAGCTGAAATGCTTCAATGACTGGACTAAAAGGGTTCGAACTGACCATCCCAAAATCAAATTTGTACCAGACTCTGCTCGATTTTATAGACTGCATTAACCAATACACCTTTAACCCACAACCACCTTAATCAGCTTCGATAGTTTTACACTTATTAAACTCTATCAGACTATACTAAGATGGCTCAAAGAAATTCCTCAGCCGAGGTATAGTTTCAACAATAGATAATTGGGAATTTTTAAACCAAAATCTTAATAAAATTGTATACTCCTTTCTTGTTTTTAAAAACAATTGCAGAACACAAAATTTGAATTCCACCACATAATTGGAATAATTTTGTGATAAAGAATTAAAGGTTGAGTGCGCACAGTTTGCTGCCTTCCTTCAAGAGTGTTTAATGTTGAAACTAATGACATTATCTGCATTTGACTTTTATTCTGACTTTATGACCTATTATTCCATCAACCATTAACTATAAATATTAACTATAACTATAAATATAATAATATATAATATATAACTATTAACTATAAATTGGACTGGATTGATGACTAACGAGGACATGTAAACAGTTTGCGCTACAACAGAAATACAGACCGTATCTACATTGCAATCCTAATTCTAAGAAAATGAGTGTATGAGCAAAGAATGAATGACAGCAATGATAATATACCAGGCAACCACCCCTGGCTAACCATGGATCTGTAACCGATGTTTAGACCATCGAGTAAAAACCCCTAAAATGTACATATTATTGGTTGAACACTAACTGTCTGACTTAATTCATCTCAGCACTAATACTACAAGCTTAAGCAAATTAACCTTCACCTAAATGTTCCTGCTCACCCAGCATGACAAGGGACATATTTGCGTAAAAAAAAATAATACAAAGTCTATAATCAACAATTTTTACTGTTTTAGATAACATATCAACAACCAGCTAGATCACTACTCGATGAAATACCATTTGTCTCTGATTCACTATTCACAGACTAAATACTAGGCTACCAAATTGAAACTTTCAACCATAGACTGCCAGCCATCTGAACTGGGTAGACGATAAAAACAAAAATCAACCAGCCCGTAGGAGGAGCAAATGAAAAAGGACCCCACTACTCCTACGAAGACTGATGATCAACCGATTTCACTGCCAACGCTCTATTAAACTTAAATTTAGTTTTCTCTATTTCTTTTTTAAATTCAATTTTGTTTCTTTATTTTTTTAATTTTATTTAGTGCCCATTATAATTCATTAGATAATATTCACAAATTGTAAAATCAAACATTGTTAATTGTAATATTGATGTAAAAAGTGTGATTGATACTCCTAATTCGAGAAATCCTCTTCTTAACAAACTGAAATGACATTACTCCCTTTTTCTTATACCGTTAACCATTCTGACCTCCGTTTTCAAAATATACCGTAACCTATTTCAGAAACCGTTTTCCCTGAATGCCATTAAAATTTCAGCCTGTTATCATTACCATCGATCACACTTTAGTTATTCTATTTGTTCACAGGTCCTTTTGCATGGCGTTTCTTTTTACTTTGGTGGATGATTCGAGACTATCAGAGACGACAATTATTCTAAGTAAGGAGAGGAGGTGTTAAGTGACAAAATTTCCTTTTTAAATTTTTAAATAATTTTTAGTTCAAAATATAGCTTCTAAAATTTTAACTGCTTGAAAATGTCACTTTCTACAAAAATATCAAGTAACATTTTCAAGGCTAAAGAATAACGTGACCATTGTGCTGACCATGCAAAACAAGCAGCTATCTGCCGTACTTGTTGCTAGTGGCCAGACAATGGTACACCAATGACATGGTTCAACTCTCTCCTACTTTTAATTGAGTAGTGGGATAAGTCTAGCTACTGTCGTGATTTGGGCGTGTGAGAACAGACAGAAGCGCACCGGCTTGGACTTAATCAACATCGCCATATGGCACCACCTGAACCACGGAAGATCGGTGGGGAGCGCGCTTGGACCGCGCGTTGACATGGAACTTGCAAAATTTCTACTAGTTTTCTTTTACTTCATTTTTCGCGCTTTCGTGTTTAGAACAGTTTTATTATAAAAGAACGTAAAATTGGTATCCATCCATGGTAAAGAGAGCGCTATTCAACAAGGAGCCAAGGCCATTAGATAAGATAAGTAAAATTCAAGAATCATCAATAAAACTTTAAATTGGGTATTAGTAATAAAATCATAATGTTAATTTGTGTTTTCCTTTAGCATCTTAATATAAATTAACGTTGAATGTATTTTTGTATTTTCTTTATGTTTCCTAGTGGAAATCGGTTTTGCTAATAACTGTTAATAATTAAAAATAATTGCTAATAACTGCAAATAACTGCTAAAAGCTGCTAATAACTGTTATAAATAGTTTAGTTTGAGACAGAAATAGCGGTTATTTGCAGTCAATAGCAGTTATTATCAGTTATTAGCAATTATTAGCATTCATAAGCAGTTATTTGCTATTTTATTAACAGTTATTAGCAGTTATTTGCATTTATTTACAGTTATTTGCAATTTCTTGCAATTATTTACTGTTATTAACAATTATATGCTTTTTTACAAATTTTTTCATTTTTTATATATAGGAAAAAATTTCCAAGACAATAAATTTTAATGAATAACTATTATTAACTATAAATAACTGCAAGTTTCTGCAAATAACTATAAAAATCAGAAAATAATTGCAAATAACTGCAAGAATCCGCAAATAACGGTAAATGACTGCAAAAATAAAAAAATAGCTGCAAATAACTGTTACTATTATCTTAATTTTTAAGGATTGTATTGTACAAAATTGTTGTGCTTATAAATGTTAATAACTGTTAATAACTGCAAATAACTACTATTAACTGCAAATAACCGCTACTTCTGTCTCAACCAAACTATTTATAACAGTTATTAGCAGTTGCTTGCAGTTATTAGCAAAACTGATTTCCACTAGGGTTTTGACAGATATTTTAAATTTAGTTCAATTATAACCCTACTAAAAAATATATATGAGATCTCATATGAGATCTCACATGCGATCTCATGAAATTTTGGCACGAGAACTCATATGCGATCTCATTTATATTTTACATTTTCAACTCTACTAAAAAATATATATGAGATCTCATATGAGATCCCGTATGAGATCTCATATACATTTTCTATTTTCAACCCTACTAAGGAATATATATGAGATCTCATGTGAGATCTCGTATGAGTTCTCATATATACTTTATATTTTCAACCCCTACTGAAAAATATACATGAGATCTCATATGAGTTCTCATATATACTTTATATTTTCAACCCCTACTGAAAAATATACATGAGATCTCATATGAGATCTCATATATATTTTTCAGTAGGGAACTAAAACACACCTCATGCATTTTTTCTTAAGAATAATTGAGTGTTCTTGTTTGTTATATTTTTGGCTTTATCAAATACTATTTGATAATTAAAAATCTGAATAATTATTTGTATTATAAGAATGACATCCTACCCTGCAATAGTTTTAGAAATATTGTAAAGGGTTTTTCCGGTGCTTTTCCAATCCGGGAAAGCCCCTAATAAACTTATGATTTTACAGAAGGTAATTTCAACTAATAATTTCACAGAGTGTTTAGTTTTCTTAATTTCTAGTTTTCGCTTTTCTCTTTCAATTTATTTCCCGCCTAGTATTTGGTTTTTAATAGTATTCAATTATATTTTTTGAATTATAATTCGTAGAGTGCATATTTTTTCTTCATTATTGATTTTTTAGAGTGCAGATTCAATGCAGCAAATTTATGTTTCACGTGCTATAATTGTATATTAAGATACAAGTGGCTAAAATCCTCGCTTCGCTAGGGTGTTAATCTCACACCGTCAAATAATGTGCTATTGAAGTCACAAGTATCTTATACTGTTTTATAGCTCGAGTGATATAAATTCGCTGAATCTAATCTGCTCTGTGAAAAACAATAATAAACAAAAAATCTGTACTCCACAAACGATAATTCAAAAAATAAAAACGAAAACTGTAAAAAAGGCGTTAACCTGTAAATACTAGGCATTCCGTGAATGATAAGTCAAAAAAGGAAAGCTAAAACTATAAATGAGTTAAAACTCAACACTCCATAAATAATAAATGAAAAAAGAAAAGAGAAAATTATAATTTCAAAAATATACTTTAAACATGTAATAATAGTAAATTTGTATCAATACCATTGATATTATATGAAATTATTATTTAAATTTACCTTCTGTACAGTCATAAATTTAAATTTTGATTCTAACACGTATTTGCGTCGTAGGAGCGGTGAGTAAATAGCTTGTATGTATTGTATTAGAAATCACGTATAGTAATTGAGAGAGTACCCGGCTCAGTATTGAATAGAGCGTTAAAACGATTACCTCTTCTCTTCACACGTTACGTTAGTATCAACTCTAGTTCCATTTGTATTTTACGAGCTTATAATTGTTATTTAATTTGTAAAATGTTAATATAAATGAGTTTTGCAATAATCTATACCTTATAATTACCAATGAAAACTCTATAAAATAATTTAGATATCAAATTATATAATAAGAGCATGAAGAAGCTGCCCCTCTTCTAATAATTTTTCCAATCCTAGTTTATTAGTAAACGGTGCGTTTGATCGAGTTTTTTCGCTACAAAAAAAAATTTGTAAGATTAAACTCGAGTGCGGACAACTCAAGAAATCCACCAAAATACTATACATCAAAAGTTATAAAAAAACTTTCGATGTATCGTATTTTTAGGTTAGATTTGTCGAGCTTGATATCTCATTTTCAATCCAAGTATATAAGAAAATAATGAGTCTAAATGATTTTTTATTTTAACAAAAATTATTGTTTTAACATAACCTTAGTAGATATTAATAAAGTAAAAAAAGTAAAACTCGATTCCAGCAGCTTCTTTTCACTGTTAAATAATAGACTATTTTTTCTCCAGGAAAGGGTGGCAAAAGTACGATTTCATGTCATGCAGAGTTATAATAGTACATTACGATACATGTGACCTAAGTGGCACTTTATTACACGACCGGAGTTCTTGCCCGAGCGAAGTGATGGCGACAACGTGTCATATAATAAAGTTCCATGAAGGTCACAAGTATCGTATACTATTTTATAGCACGAGGGGCATAAATCCATCGCTTTAAATTTGTACATTTAAAAATCAATAATAAACAATAACTATGCACTTCACGAATAATAATTTGAAAAATAAAAGCAAAAACTATAAAAAACTGAATACCAGGCATCTTATTAATGATAAATCGAAAAATAAAAACGAAAATTATAAATGAACTAAAACTAAACACTCCATGAGTGATAAATCAAAAAAGGAAAAAAATACGATAATTTTAAAAATATAGTTAAAATGTGTAATAATTTTTATCAATATCATTGATATTATGTGTAATTGTTTGTTGAAATCATCTATAAACCACAATGAGATCAAAGTCCTGAAAATTTTGTCTTGTTTCGGTGGTTCTTACTTCAAAAATGTTGATTTTTAACTTAGAATTAAAATTTCGTAGCCAGCTCTCATATGCCCTTCATCTACATATGTAGTGACTGAGGGTACCCTAGTTCATAATACAAGGCCGAAACGACTACTTCTCTGCTTTATAAATTACGTTACTATTGACTTTAGTTCCATTCGTATTTGCTCTTAATTGTTTTTTAATTTGAAAAATGTTATTAGTTTACTTCATATCAAAACAATTACATTAGTTTTGATATAAAGTACTCAAAAGGTTATCTAATACTTTATGAAAAATAGTATATTATCAGAGATAAGTAGAGATTGCCAATGCCATGTTAATAAAACGTGCCGAATTCGATCATGACGATCCTTGCGGCGATACTGGAACTATACACGCAAAGCCCCTCTACATCTACACGCGCGTAGAAGCAAGCGAGAGGGGAGGAGACAAACACACGAAACACGCGACTTCCAGTGGCGTAGGTAATCTTACGGTAAACTCGCTTTAGCTCGTTTTCGCCGCGGTACTTTATAGCTTTATTTCAATGCGATTAACCGTCCTGAAAATTTGTTAATTAATTACATATTCTTATTTAAAATAGATACATATTTTAATAATAAAAATCATTAAAGTAATCAAACAAATAAATAATAATAAATAAAATCTTTTGGGGGGCGATGAACATATGTAACTTTTTACCCTATTAAACTGATGTGTGCGGTGGCTATGTGGTCACTAAGTTTTTACGCACCTCGCTGCAATTCTAATTTTGCCAAGTTCAAACCCGATGTTCCACCTATTTTTTATTTTTTTTTATTTTATGTTTTATTTTTAAACATTATATATTTTCATAATCAATTTTTATAGCGGAAAAAATAAAATTTTAAATTTATTTAAGACCTTAAATTCTATTTTATTTCAAAAATATAAAAAAATATATTTACAAACAGGGATAGAAAAAAGTTTTAATGTCAACATTACATGGATATATAACTTATATCAATATGAAATAAAAACGTAGCTAGTTCTGTAATTTTTTCCCGCTAAATAAAAAATATTAAAGATTGAAAAAAATTATTATAAATTATAGTTGTTTTTTATTCTCACTCAATTGCGAATAATAAAACTTTTTTTGTCCTTTAAAAAAAGGTCCTTTTCTCAATTTACTTAAATGTATGACATTTTCAACTCATTTAATGAAAATAGAAAATAATTATGAATAAATCTAATTTCAATTTAGAAAAGTAAAAAGGATCTTTTCTAAATTTATTTAAATGTATGACATTTTTAACTCATTTAGTAAAAATAGAAAATAAATATGAATAAATCTAATTTCATTTGAGAAAAGTAAAATAATAAATGAATCTAAAAAAATAAATAATTTTACGAATGTAAACTTTATTAAAGCGCATTTTAAATAAAAATTACATTGAATATCATTAATATTTAAAAAATTTGACTTTTTCTTCTTTCTTTTATTAAATATTATCTTTTTATAATATCATTGATTGATTTCCAAAACAAAAAAATTGATGATTCTCTTTAATGAACGTAATAATTTTCAATTTTTACTAAAAAAAATTTTAACTAAACTTTGAATAGTTGAATTATTTTTTCCGTTAAAAAGTGACATTTTCTAAAGTTATATAGAGGCATGATAACATTCTTTTTAATTAATTTTTTAAAAATAACATTTTATTTTAACAGTTACAAATTTCAAAAGACGAAAAATCTCAATTTTTCAAAAAATACATAAACGCTTTTTAAATTCATGTTGCATAGAGATTAATTAATCAAGAAAAATTGAAAATTCTTTCAGAAAAATAACTATTTTGCATCTTATCTGACTGCTCGTTCTGTTAATTACTATTTTATAATAAAATTACTTTAAAAATTGAAGATGTCATGCAAATTAGTATTTTAATAATAAAAAGCTAAACGGTTCTTCAAGCTGAAATTATATGAATTTTAAATAAATACACAATACTGATTTTATTAATTAACAGTTTATTGAGACCCAAAGTGGTCATTCTTTTGATGAGATTATCTTAAAGAAATGATCGGCGAGGCTATTTGAAAATTTACAGTACACGGAAAAACTTTTGCCTTAATAAACGTGGTGCTCATCGCATTATAAAAGTGATACATACTCGCACTACGTGGTGGCGTGCGTGCGCTGCGAACTGTTGGGCGCGTACAACAAATAACGCTGCAAACTGCTCTATGTTTACTGATGCGTCCTGCTTTGCGTTTTATAAAGCATGCACAACTTTTTGTCGTGCAGTAAGCGTTTTACATGACAAAATGCTTACTGAAGTGGCGCGCGGTGTTATGGTAGAATGTATTATTTTTATAAATTTATTATATTTATTTTAGAAAAACATTAACATATAACGTTATGAATAATTAATTACTTTTTAATAAATTATAAATAATTTTATATGAAATAATAAAATTAAATTTAATAACAAATAACAAAAATTAATTTTGTATATAATAAATTTAAATTATGTCGCGTTTCGGTTGTCCTTTTACAAATCTTTTCAAATAAAATTTATAATATACAAAATAATATTAATAACTTAGTCGAATAATTGCAAATATGATGTTCATAGTCATAATACATAATTAGATTTTTAAAACACTTTGTAGTTGTAAAAAGACAATTGAAACATTATGAAAAATCAGAATAATAAATTTTTTCGACAATGTATCAATAAATTTGAATTTATTATTAAAATATTTACTATCATTAACTTCAATTTAATACAAAAATTTATATATTATTTAATTTTGTTCATCGAAAAATCAAATTACAATTATAAACTAGACTTAAATTAGTATCATATACTTCCCTAGTGGAAATCGAATCTGTGAATAACTGGGAATAACTGGGAATAACTGTGAATAACTGGGAATAACTGTTATAAACTGTTCAGTTTGAGACAGGAATAACAGTTATTCCCAGTTATTCCCAGTTATTCCCAGTTATTCACAGTTATTCCCAGTTATTTACAGTTTAGTTTAATAATAATTTGAAAAATATAAATTTGAAAAAATGAAAAAAATATATATTTTTTTTATTTTTTTTTTCTATTATAAATATATTTGGGAATAACTGTTATTCGTACCTCTGTTTTTTCAAATTATTTTTAAGTTATAAACTGTGAATAACTGGGAATAACTGAGAATAACTGGGAATAACTGGGAATAACTGGGAATAACTGGGAAAAACTGTTATTCCTGTCTCAAACTGAACAGTTTATAACAGTTATTCCCAGTTATTCACAGTTATTCCCAGTTATTTCCAGTTATTTCCAGTTATTCCCAGTTATTCACAGATTCGATTTCCACTAGGGTTATAATATCCTCTTTTATATTATAAAAATTTATTAAAAATTTGCAATAATATATATATATATATATATATATATATATATATATATATATATTACAAGCAAGAAAATGCTTAAAATTTATTTTCAATCATTCAAAATACACAATATTTTTTTTTTAATTTATTTTCAATTATTCAAATTGCATAACGACTCACTACAAATTTTTCTCCATTCTCATTTTAAATATAACACTTATATCCATTAGTAATTTTAAAATATCTCATGCGATGCTTGAAATCCTTCTCTTCGCTCAGTCTTGATTTTTCTATTTTATTACTTACCGCAGGATTTCTTAGCTAATTTTCAACAAATTGTCTTGAAAGTTTCAGAAATCTTCAATTTATGTCTTCACAAGTTTATAGTTTAATTAAAAAAAAAAGAATTAAAAAAGTTAATTCAGTCAAAAGTTGAAAATATTAGAAAAATTAGATATTTTTGTAAATTTAATGTAGGTAACTTAATTTAACATTTATTTGAACTTGTCTTATCAAAATTCTAGTACAATAAGCTTGTGAAGATATAGAAATTAAAAATCTCTAAAAATTTTCAAGTCAATTTGTTGAAAACTGATTGAAAAACTTGAAAAACCATCTTTATGTATTTTCTTACACAGTTTTTCAATGTTATTTTTAAAATTTTTTCATTTAATGCTTTGAAATTTTTGTTGCTACTTTAATTTGTTATTATAAATTATATGACAAAAATTCAAACTAGTAGCAAATAAACTAAGTTTTAATAAATTATGAAAATTTTGAACACCACGATTACAAGATTTAAAAAAAATAGATTCTCTTAGTTAATTCAGGAAGTTTTTTGATTAGTGAAATAAAATTTTGACCACTATTTTAATTAATTAATACAAACTTTTTGTAAAAAATTCAGACTTTAAACTCATAAACTTCCTCAATTACAATTAATTATGTTATTTTGATTTTCATCGTATCATGTCTTTTCGTACACACAGCTTTTAAATGATATTTAAGAAATCTTTTTATTTAATACTCTGAAAGTTGAAAGTCTGAATTTTTTTCCAGAAAGTTTGTAATAATTATATAAAATATTCGTCAAAATTTCAAAGCATTAACGGGAATCCTCATACCGACAGAGAGTTCTACCTTATCTACATTTAAATTATTAATTTTAATAAAAATTTAACTATTCATGACTGAAATTCGTAGGAGAGGCACATTCTCAACATGCCAAAGAATTTATTGCAACGTTAAAAGACAATATAAGGGTAAAAACAAAGGCGAAGACTGCTTAATACGATTAACTTTTCAATGTAGTTATGAATAGTCGTATTATGCAGTTTTTGTCTTCACTTTCACTTTTATTCTGTCTTTTGACGTTGCAATAAATTCTTTAGAATGTTAAGAATGTGCCTCTTCTATGAATTTTAGTCAAAAATAGTTAAATTTTTATTATAATGCATAATTCAAATGTAGATAAGGTAGATCTCTGTGCCGGTATGAGGACACCCCTTAAGTACAAAACTTCCTAAAATGACTATTTAAAGTTGTATTTAAATTTTGTATAAGAATAAAAATTGGATATTAACAATAGAAAATAAAGAAGAAAATAATTAAAACTTATAATCTACAATGATTTTATTAAAACATTATAAAACAATAGTTTTCGATTACAAAAAATTCACATTAAAAAACAAGGGCTAATTAACCTTGAAATAAACAATATAGATCTTATCAAAAAATTTGTAGCGCAGTTTTTCTAATTTCCAAGTGGATAACAAATTTTGAACTTTTATATCCATATCTATTTATAAATTATATTTTACATATACGAGTTTCATATATCGCACTCATGCACTGTAAAACTTTATGCATTCTATACTTTGCATCGAAAAGTATTGTGCACGCTTGACAAAATGTAAAGCAAAACGCTTCAAGAAACATAGATTAGACTCGCATTGTTATTTGTCGTGCGGGTTTCAAGAAACATCGTGCGTGCGTGCCACCTTGTGGTGCGTTTTCAAAACGCACCATCTTATATCGTGCAAAAGTTTCTCAGTGTAATAATATATGAAATAAAAACTCATTTAAAGTTTCAAAAGATTATCCGCCTTTTTAATAAACAACAAATTATAGCTGATGGAGGAGTTATCAGACTATTAACAAAATGTATATAATTTTTAAATCTTTGAAACTTTATGAGAAAAAATTAAGAATGACAGATAAAGGGAAAAATCTCTTCTAATTAAAAAATATTAAAGAATTATGAAATGTATCTTAAAAAATCAATTCCGAATTGTTTATTATATGTTTAAATGGTTTATTATGGTTATGTAAATTAAATATTTTTATTATTTTTTTTATTGATTTAACAAAAATTTAACTTAAAATGAATAAAAAAATAATAAAAGAATAAATAAAAGAATGAAGGAATGTGCTTTGATAAAGCATATTTTTTAAAAAGTGTTGTCAACTTCATCAAAGCGCATTAAATAAAAATCACGCTAAATACCATTGGTGTTAAAAAAACATTGATTAAAAAAATGGTTTAATTTTTATAATTACAAAAAAATTTAATTATAATACTGCTTATAAATTTGCTATGTGTTATCGAACTGAATGAAAATCTAAAGAAAAACCTGATGCAAAAAAACTATCGTATATTTAGAAAGAAATATCGTAAGAAAATCCAAAAAAGTAGGTATATTTTAAAGTATTCACTAAAAAGAATGCATTACAATTTTTTCAAAGCTTCTTATCATATTATAAAGTTAACTAAAAAATAAAATGTATTCGTTTAATTTTTTAAAGATGGATTCGTTTAGTTACTTTTCAAGTATGATTCAATAAAATTTGAAAATAATATATTCGATAGCATTTACTAAATTTGAAATTTTTCCAATACTATAAATTTTTTCTAACAAATATAATACAAAAAAAAAACTTTTGAAATTTTAAACTGAAAGTTCATTCAAAGAACTTTTAATAATTAATTAGGCAATTATATCTTGAGTATAAATATTTTTTTCATATTTAAATAACTAATGATCAAAGCCTACTCATAAGGAGAAATCATCTCCACCTTCAAGAAACAAATTTGGTTAAAACTACAAGATATGATTTCGTGATGAAAAAAATTAACCCGTATTTTTTCTTTTGCTTAAATAGATTTCAGAGACAAAGATGTACACATTTTTCAATAATATAATGAAAAGAAGTTGTCGTAAGAACTTAAATGATCGGACAACTAAAAATCTTACAGAGAAATGTATTAAATATTAAAAAAGTACAAATTAAATACTTGAAATTAAGCCTTATTAGCTTAAAAAAGCTTAATGCGGTTAAAAAGTTATGCTTAATTGAAAATTATTACATATTAGTTAATAGTTTTAGCATATAATATATGATAAATTTTTTACTCTATTTCACTTGTATATTTTGATCGTTCGTAATTCGTAACTTTTGAACTACATAACCTTTTTTGATGCAACACAGCTTAAATTAATATATTTAAGTACTTTCTTTGATCTATCACACATTTTCTAGTAAGAATTTTAGCTGTTTGGCTATTCAAGTTCCGATAAGCATTTCATTATATTTTTTATGAAATATCGGTATTTTTATATCCGGAACCTTTTTTCATTTAATTTTTTTCATAAAAAATCAGATTCTAGTTCCAACTGTAATGTAGAGTATTATACGCGACGTAGAATACTGTTTGTGACATTTATAAGAGTCGTCATGTAGACCGAAAAGTCAGTCCGTACTGGAACGTCTTAAGACACGCACGTACGCGGGACATATAACTTAGAATAATATTCAATGCTACGTACCAACATTATATTTAGTACCTGTAATAAAGATCATTCATTAAAATATACATAGTCCTTTCTCCTTCATCACCCAAGACATTACATTGGCGACGAGGATTTTAAAGGAAAAATGCCGAAACAACAAGATCAAGAGTGGCAAAAACACGTTGAATCGGTTAACGCGCAAAAAGAAGAAAACGAAAGAAATCATAGATGGCTGATAGAAGAATTAGAAAAATTTAATCTACAAAAGCAAGAACTTGAAGCAGCGAAGCAATTGGCAAATTTAGGAGGACAAAATGTAACAATAGTGAAAAACACAATAGGACAAATAACAGAGTTTTTCATGAACGAAGATTGGACTATGTGGTACGAGCGATTAGAACAGTATATACAAGCAAATGAAGTTCAGCCGAATAAACAAGTTGCATTGTTCCTCACTTTAATCGGAAAGGACGGTTACATGCTATTAAGAAATTTGTGTATGCCCAGGATACCAGCACAGCTAACATTACAGGAGTTAACGAAAATTATGAGAGACCACCTACAACCCGCTCCAAGTGTTATAACAGAACGTTATAATTTTAAAGAGTGCCGTCAACAAGAAGACGAAGACGTAAAAAAGTACGTAGCAAGATTAAAAAAGTTATCTACTTATTGTGAGTTTGGAGACGGGTTAGAAGTGCATCTTCGCGATCAATTTGTGTGGGGCATCTCTAGTGAGACAATAAAAAAACGTTTACTGGGTGAAAAGGATCTCACATACCATAGAGCAATCGAATTGGCTATCTCAGTAGAAGCAGCGGGGCGAGACGCAGCAAAGATGAAAGGAACGCATAGCGACAACACAGTCAATTACATCAAGGACAAAAAGGTATCAACAAAGCGCGCGATTTCGGTTAGTGACGATTCGCGGAATTGTTTTTGCTGTGGTAAGCCGAACCATAGAGCGTCTAACTGTAGATATAAAAATTATAAATGTAACGAATGTGGCAAAACCGGTCATTTACAGAAAATGTGCAGAAAGAAAAGTTCGAATTCTAGTGAGTCAAAAAGTAAAAAGAACGATAAAAAATTTAGTAAGGAAACGGAAAGTCATAACTTCGTCGAAGAGGTTGATGAATATTTAGGAAATCGATTTGACATGGTAGGCCACTTAGGAGAAACGCTTTTTAATGTACAAGAAACGACGCCATTTTTTATCGATATTTTAGTTGAAAATAAAATGCGTCAATTCGAAGTCGATACAGGGTCGCCTATCACCGCGATTTCAGAACTTACATATAATAACGCGGAAGAATTATGTCGGCTTAAATTAGAAAAATCAAATCGTATTTTTAGAACGTTTGATGAAAAGAAAATAATTCCGTTGGGTATATTGAAAGTCTATGTTAAATACAGAAATCAAAGTTATAAAATGGAAATTTTTGTGTTACCCGGAAATAGTAAAGTTAACATAGTAGGTCGACAATGGCTTCGCGAGTTAAAATTAATTCAAAACAATAACGATCAGCTTGCTATATACGCGTTAGAAACGAAGAAGGAAACTATAGAAGATATAGTTAAAGAATTTAGTACAGTCTTTTTTGATGAATTAGGCGAGTATACGGGTGGAAAATTTTCTTTACAGTTAAAATCTAACGCGACGCCAGTATTTTGTAAACCGAGGCCGGTTCCGTACGCGATGCGTGAAAAATTAGACAAAGAAATAGATAAGCTAATTGAAAGCGGTATTGTTGAACTTGTAAACAGTAGTGAATGGGCTACGCCGGTAGTACCAATTTTGAAACCAAACGGTCAAATAAGAATTTGCGGCGATTACAAGATAACGCTAAACCCACATTTAGTTATTGATAGACATCCAATCCCGCGAATTTCGGATCTTTTAAACGAGTTAGGAGTAAATAAAAAGTTTTTTTCAAAACTAGATATGACACAAGCATATCAACAAGTACCACTGGATGAAGCATCGCAAGAGTTAACAGTACTATCTACGCATAAAGGCTTGTTAAAAACAAAAAGATTATGGTATGGGGTTAGCTCAGGACCAGGGTTATTCCAAAGAGAAATAGAAAAAATTTTAAAAGGGATTAAAGGAGTGGTAGGTTATTTTGATGATATATATATAGCAGCAGAAACGATGGAGGAGCATAATACCATTTTTCGGGAGGTATTAAGTAGATTTAAAAAGTATGGACTAACGTTAAAAGAAAAGAAATGTCAATTTGCGCAAGATAGTGTAGAATTTTTAGGTTATAAATTAGGTAAAAATGGCGTAAGTGTATTAGAAGAGAAAATTAGTGCTGTTGTTAATATGCCTCCACCTCGAAACGTATCAGAAGTTAAATCATTTTTAGGAGCGTTGCAGTATTATGCCAAATTTATTAAAAATATAGCAAAAATAACACAACCACTCTGCGAATTATTAAAAAAGAATGTTAAATGGAACTGGAACAAACAACATGAGGAAGCGTTCAAAGAAGCAAAGAAGTGCTTGGTGTCACATGATGTGCTAGTTCCATATAGTACAAAAATCCCTATTAAAATTACGTACGATGCATCACCTAGAGGACTAGGAGCGGTTTTATCTCACATCTTTCCAGATGGAAAGGAAAAACCCATAGCATATGCGTCGAGAGTACTGACTCCAGCAGAAACTAATTATTCGCAACTGAATCGTGAAGGATTAGGATTGACGTTCGGAGTGAAAGCCTTTAACCAATATGTGTACGGGCGAGAATTTATACTAGAAACTGACCATAAGCCACTAATTTATATATTTGGATCTAAGAAAGGACTACCGCAAATGGCGGCTAGTAGAGTCCAAAGGTGGGCAATATTTTTATCAGGATATGATTTTAAAATAAAATACATAAAAGGTGAAGAAAATGGCCCTGCTGATGCGTTATCGCGTAATGTAGTACAAAACTTTAAAAAAAATAATCAGAAAATTGACAACGAAGAATATTCATACCTAAATTTTGTAAAAGAAAATATTAAAACGCTCGATCAAGAAATAGTAAAAAGTGAAACGCAGCAAGATCCAGTGTTGCAAAAGCTGTATAGATATATATGTACAGGTTGGCCAAATACTGTAGAAAAAGAAATGCAACCGTATAAAAATAGACAACTTGAACTAACAGTGGAAAATGGATGTATACTATGGGGTCATCGACTTATTATACCTTATAATCTACGCCACGAAATATTACAGGAGTTGCATAGTACACATTTAGGTACGGTTAAAATGAAGATGATTGCTAGATCTACAGTATGGTGGCCAAACTTAGACCGTGACATTGAAAATGTATCCAAGTCATGTGAGTTGTGTTTAAAAGAGGGAGGAAATCCAACAAAAGCTGTTTTACACACATGGAAGTGGCCAGCGGGCCCTAATCATAGATTACACGTAGACTTTTGCGGACCAATTAATGGTTTTATGTATATAGTGATTACGGACGCTTATTCGAAGTGGGTGGATATAAAAGAGATGTCGGATATAACAGCAGAGAGTACAATAAAAACATTAAGAGAATACTTCGCAATATGGGGACTTCCTCACGTTATAATTTCGGACAACGGGCCGACATTTGTTTCGGAAAAGCTCAAAGATTTCTTGGACTTTAATCTTGTCGAACACCATAGGACCGCACCTTATCACCCCGCTTCGAATGGCGCCGCCGAAAACGCGGTTAAGACTTTTAAAAATAAATTTAAGTTATTGCTTAGTAGTGGAATGAACCGTAGAGAAGCTTTAAGCAAATATTTATTAGCATATCGTACTACAACACATTGTACAACCGGGTACACGCCAGCGCAACTACAAATAGGTCGAGAGCTACGCACGCGATTAAGCGCACTTAAACCGTCAGCTAAAGAAAATGTTCTGCTTAACCAGGATAAACAACGTTTTTATTTTAGAGGCAATAGAAACATCAGTTTTGATAAAAATGAGAATGTCATGGCTAAAGACTATAGTAACAATAAGTGGCGAAAAGCAGAAGTAAGGGAAAAACTAAGTCCAGTTACATATAACGTTTGTACTGATGATAATAGAATCTGGAAGCGACATGTAGACCAACTGCGCAAACGTGAAAATAATTTATACCCTTCTCCTAAACAAGCAGAAAGCAATATACGCGTGGTAGAGCCTCTTAGACAACCTATTAATATTCCAAGCGAATCGAATATATCCGTAGATAATCAGAGTAAGCTACAAACGCTAGAAACTAATGTAAATACCGAACATATAGAATCGCCGAACCAAATTGTAACGTGTGTACCACCTATTGTTAATAAAAATATACCCGTAACTACGAATGATTGTAACACAAGTCTTAGACGTTCCTCGCGTATTCGTAAAGCGCCTGAAAGGTTAGATTTATAAGAAAAAAAAAATATTTCAAAAAAAGATGGGAGGATTGTAATGTAGAGTATTATACGTGACGTAGAATACTGTTTGTGACATTTATAAGAGTCGTCATGTAGACCGAAAAGTCAGTCCGTACTGGAACGTCTTAAGACACGCACGTACGCGGGACATATAACTTAGAATAATATTCAATGCTACGTACCAACATTATATTTAGTACCTGTAATAAAGATCATTCATTAAAATATACATAGTCCTTTCTCCTTCATCACCCAAGACATTACACCAACCAAATTCGTTTTTCGAAGATAGGGACCTTTCTTCTCCTTGTTCATTTGAAAATTTTTCATTCAAATTAAATTTCGTAATTCTTTTTGTAAGATTTTTGTGAACTTAATTTAAACTTTATATAATGTTTATTAAAAACATATTATCCCTTTCGTTAAAAAATGCCAAATTCTGAACTTTATTCAAGAACATTTATTTTTTTTATGCTATTTTAGATTTATTATTAATGTCTTAAACATTTTTATTTTATTATTATGTTTTAATACTTTCTATTTAACATTTTCTATTATGAAACATGTTCCTCATAAAGTTTTAAACAATTTTCAAATTACATACTCTCTTTAAGTATATTATTAATTTATTTATGTTTAGAATTTAATTAATATTTTATAAATTCTTTTTAAATGTTATGCATAAATTTATTTGATCTATTTATAAATTATATTTATAAACGTTATATAACTATATTATATTTCGTTTGCTTGGAGGAAAAAAAGGACACGTCAAATTATAGTTGAAAAACCAGACACGTCAAATTATTGTTGAAGAACCGGACACGTCAAATTATTGTAGAAAAACCGGACACGTCAAAAAGCATTTTTTTTTAAATTTTGAGTTGGTACTACTGATTTCAAATGAAAAAATTTTAAATATGATAAGTAAGAATTCTTTAGATGTTTTTTTGATCGCTGATTGGAAACTTGAGGCCAAATAAAGATTATGTCATTTGTCAAAGAATGCATATAGCTTACTAAAAGCATTATTTAAATGAATTCAAATAATAAATTCATTTAAAAAAATAACTCATTATTGACAATCAGGAATAAACAATTTGAAATTATTAAAAATGATTGTCAGAGTTTATAATTTCTATGGTAAGTCAATCCTCCATTAAAATTATAATTAACGAATAAACTTTGCTCGATTATTGTTTTTGTCTTTAAAATTTTTTCTCAATGAATGTACAAACATATAAAATAATTTATTTTCTTACTGAAATAAAATTTATTTTTATTTTATTAATCAGTCAATGAATAATTAAACATTTAAATAAAATATTAATTAATAATAATTTTTAAATACACAATTATTACCTTATATATAAAAGAAATTTTTTCTTAAGGTGGCTCAAGCGATTTTTTCTAAAAAAGTGAAACTATCAAAAATTTGTATTAAAATATTCTTTATATCGTAATATTTCGATATTTATTTTGAAAAATAGAGGTTGACGAACTATTTTTAAAGAAAAAGATGTTTTAATAATTGTAAATAATACATGTGCTCTTATGGGACTGAATCATAAATTAGGTTTTACGGTAATATAAAAAAGTACAAGTTAAAATAAAAATTATACACTTATAGTTTGTTTCACGGAGATCATTTTTCAAGAAGAAAAAAAGGACTTGACGAAGAAATACAAGAGAAAATAAATCTAAAAGAATGCGAAATAGAATTTGCTACACATAATGGCAGCTTCTGCGCATGCGCGTCAGATACAGACGCCATACGTAAAGCTAACGTGCGTTCAGAGTGCTCAAAACCAACAAAACAGCAGGGACGTACCATAGTAAAACTTGTAATGAGAAACAAAACAAAAAATTTTCTTTCTTTTTTATTACTTTTGATTACTTAAAATTGTTTTCTTATCATAAGGAATAATCAATAATACTATTTAATTAGTTATAATAGCTTTATCAATAAAAACATTTTGATGTCGCAGACAGGGCCCCGCTTGATACGGCACCAAGCGCTTGAGCCACCTTAAAATAAAATTTTTATTAATAAGTAATAAGAAAAAATTTTCATTGATTATTTTTTTTGTGCAATCATGTTGAATTATTTTATTTTTACGAAAAAGAATTTATAATTGTATGAAGTTGAACTTTTTTTTTAAATCAGTAGTACCAACTCAAAATTTAAAAAAAAAAATGGTTTTTGACGTGTCCGGTTCTTCAAGAATAATTTGAGGTGTCCGGTTTTTCTACAATAATTTGACGTGTCCTTTTTTTCCTCCAAGCAAACGATTTATAAACGTATTATCTTTAAAATATATAAAATACAATAATGTTTTTATTACTTCATAAAAATCAAAATAAATGAGCTTTGGCTACAATTATAAAAGAAAATCTGTCAGAATAATCAATTCCACGAATTACTTATATGAAATGGATCTATAAAATAATGAAGAATTTAAAAAGAGAAGATAAAATAAATATCAAATAAAAATTTTCATTATATTCAAATTAAGAAAATAATCTATATTTAAAAAAAAACGTTTTTAAAATTTTTATTGCTAATATTTCTTATTAAAAAAATTTTTTTATTTAAAATTTTTTTTTGTATTCAAATTCTGCATTCAACAGCGTTTTGGGATTTGAAAAAAGCTTTAATTTTTTTATACTAGCGATGCAAAGAACAGTAAGTCTGAATTAAAAATTTTATGTTTAAAAAAGCGTTAATTAGCACATGCTTAGAAAATGCTTGCATTTAACAGTTATTTTATTTTAAACGGCTGTATTGTAGGTCAATATTTTTTGTCAAAAATGTTTCTTATTGTATTGTAACAAATATTATTTGTAAGCATATTATTAATTTTTTTAATAAAAAAAGGCAAAGCATAAGATTTTAACTTGGAAAAATTTTTAATTGTTGCAACGTACCCTAAAACTTAGCCAACACAGTTATTGTACGTTTTTTATTGAAACCAAATAACATATTTTTATCGCTTTCTTGCCCCAGACTTAGTTTTTTTTAATTATCTAAACAGTTTTCATTATTAAATAACAAAATTAGTAAAATGAGTATTTTAAGGACAAACACGTTGCATGCTGCACATCGTTTTTATGATTAAATTTTGTTTATTTGAATAATTAATTTCTTCATTTTTTTGGAATATTGTATTTAAATACATTTTTTATGATATAATAAAGTATTCACGTATTTTATTACATTCATCTTAAATAACAGTAAAAAATATACTTTAAAAAGATAAAATAAACGTCAAAACATAAAAAATATACTTTAAAAAGATAAAATAAACGTCAAAACATAAAAAATATACTTTAAAAAGATAAAATAAACGTCAAAACATAAAAAATATATATTTAATAAAAAACTGCTATTTTTAAACATTAAAAACATAGATAAAATTTTTTCCTAATTAATTATAAAACTGACAAAAATTTTAAATGCTTTTAATATTATGGCTCAAAGTTTGGAATCATTGTAATAATTACAAAAAAAAAATTGAAATCTATTTTTTTAATTTTTGGAAATTTTAAAATTTAATGTAAAATTTTTAAAAATAAAATATAATTTAAAGTTTATTTATAATAATTTTTTTCAATCTTTAATATTTTTTATTTAGCGGAAAAAAATTACAGAACTAGCTACGTTTTTATTTCATATTGATATAAGTTATATATCCATGTAATATTGACATTAAAACTTTTTTCCATCCCTATCTGTAAATATATTTTTTTATATTTTTGAAATAAAATAGAATTTAAGGTCTTCAATAAATTTGAAATTTTATTTTTTCCGCTATAAAAATTGATTATAAAAATATATAATGTTTAAAAATAAAAAATAAAAAATAGGTTTGAACTTGGCAAAATTAGAATTGCAGCGAGGTGCGTAAAAACTTAGTGACCACAGCCACCGCACACATCAGTCTAATAGGGTAAAAAGTTACATATGTTCATCGCCCCCCAAAAGATTTTATTTATTATTATTTATTTGTTTGATTACTTTAATGATTTTTATTATTAAAATATGTATCTATTTTAAATAAAAATATGTAATTAATTAACAAATTTTCGGGACGGTTAATCGCATTGAAATAAAGCTATAAAGTATCGCGGCGAAAACAAGCTAAAGCGGGTTTGCCGTAAGTTTACCTACGCCACTGGAAGCCGCGTGTTTTGTGTGTTTGTCTCCTCCCCTCTCGCTTGCTTCTCTACGCGCGTGTAGACGTGGAGAGGCTTTGCGCGTATAGTTTGGGCATTTGTCCATGTGGCGGCAGTAGTTTACATTGAATTTTAACGGGCACGCTCTCGCCTATGCTCATCGGCGATCTCTACTAATCTCTGATATTATGTACCTAGAAAGGTAAAATAAAAGACTGGCCATAGCACGAGTGAATTGACACCCTTGATTTCGCCTTGGGTGACAAACTCGTGCTATGGGTTGGCCATTTTACCTTCCGTGATGTACATACGATTTTTTTTAACAGTTTGGCTAAAATTAGCACTTTTTGTTTTCCGTACCGGGAGCACAAGTGGTATTTTTAGCCCACTGTTGAAAAATAATGATTTATCACAATATTTTTAGCCTTCCCTTCACCTTCCCTTTTCTATTGAAAAAGTATTTTATTTTAAATCATTTTTCTTATTAATATAATTGTTTTTAAAAAATACAAAAAATTTTGAGCATTTTCTCCATAAAGATACACATGTTTCCGAATTTTTTTCAAAATTATAGGAATGCCAGAATAATTATACCTTATCTGTCTAAAGTTTTCAGATTTCAAATTTCGTATATCCAAAAATACGAAAAACCGCTTTTCAGAGATAAAATTAATAGCGGTATCGCATTTTATGGAATAAAATACATAAAATTTTACATATCTGTAACACTTACAGCGAATATTTTTCAGTTATTCGATGAATACCTTAATAACAATAATAATTCACAAAAATATTATTTTTAACTTCGATTTGTTTATAACAACAAACATCAAGCCCAATAAGATCTCTTTTTGTTTCCCGATCTACAACTTTGGCTTGAATAACAGAGATTTTCATTAAAAGAGGGGGTCATCATCTTTGTAAACGATGATCTTGCACAAAAAAGCAACGAGTACTTTTTGGACTTATAAAAGAGATATAAAAATCATCAGAAAAAGTGTGTGGACTTACTATGAAACTATGTAAAAAGTAAATCAGAAAAACAATATCTTGTATCTTTAATTAATTGGAAACTTTTTAGACAATCCTCATAAGTTAGTTAAGCAATGGAACCGAATTAAGATAGAGTGGTACAATTTTTATTTTATAACTTACTGTCCTCTAGACGTATGTAGTAGCAGAGTAACAAGAGTCGATGCGCCAGGACAGGTACAATTGTTTGCCAAAAGTGCGTATTTGAATTCATCTTCGCACACCACGTGCTCAGCAAATTTTACATGTAATTTGTTCTCTGGTCGAAAAATCTGCACATACTGTGGTACATTTGGGGCAAAATCTTTCACAGCCCAAGACCTGTAATGGTAATTATTAATTGTCTTTAAATTAATTTCAAATTGATATAATGTTAAAAATAATATATTCAACATCAAGTAAACAAGTCAGTGGTTTTGGTCGAAAATAATATTCGTTATGTATTGCGATGGATGGCGACACCATGCGGATCCTGGTTAAAGCTGCTTTTATGCCGAAACATATGATTCGAAATTCGGCGCCGATGCCGAACAAGTCCCGAAACATAGTTAAAGAAATAGGATTTTTAATATATTTTAACAATTTACTTAAATTTATTGGTGAAGGATCGCGAAAATATGTAGAAGGTAAAAATGCACTCAAAACGAAACATTTAATATATTGCGGTATAACATATACCGATGACAAAAGTACAAACCTTTTATTTTTATGTTTATGATCCAGTAATTTGTTCGGTATTTTGCATGAAATAAAAGCGCAAATTATGAAAAATGCAAAAGGTACAGATATTCAATGTATATGCAGTTGCAAAGCTGGATCGAACGACAAATGCAAACATTTAGTCGCATCCTTCATGCATTTAACAAGGTGAGTTAATTTTTAAAATAAATGTATAACTTTTATATTTGCAGCATAAGAATTTTGCTAAATAATTTCTTAATATAAATGTAGAAATATTTCTTTTTTACAAATGAAAATAAAAGGTTTGTACTTTTGTCATCAGTATATGTTATATCGCAATATATTAAATGTTTTGCTTTGAGTACCCTAGTGGAAATCGAATCTGTGAATAACTGGGAATAACTGGAAATAACTGGAAATAACTGTTATAAACTGTTCAGTTTGAGACAGGAATAACAGTTATTCCCAGTTATTTACAGTTTAGCTTAAAAATAATTTTAAAAAACAGAGGTACGAATAACTGGGAATAACTGTTATTCATACCTTTGATTTTTAAAATATTTCTCAATTTAACTGGATGTAATTGGGAATAACTGGGAATAACTTAGAATAACTCTTATTCGTACCTCTGATTTTTAAAATTATTTTTAAACTAAACTGTAAATAACTGGGAATAATTGGGAATAACTGGGAATAACTGGAAATAACTGTTATTCCTGTCTCAAACTGAACAGTTTATAACAGTTATTCCCAGTTATTTACAGTTATTCCCAGTTATTCACAGATTCAATTTCCACTAGGGTACATTTTCAAGCCTCTACATATTTTCGCGACCCTTCACCAATAAATTTACGTAAATTACTAAAATATATTAAAAATCTAATTTTTTTAACTATGTTAAGTTACTTGTTCGGCATCGGCGCTAAATTTTGAATCATCTGTTTTGGGATCGAAGCAGCTTTAGCCAGGACCCACACGGCGTAAGTAAGGTTGACAATGAGATTAGTAAATGATAAAAAAATAAATAATAATTCATAAGTATTTGCAACTAAATTTTTAATACGACGAATATTTTTACGATTGCGAATAAAAGCTTCTATTTATATTTATTTATTAAGAGATGGTTATATTATAAAATATTTTTACAGTATAGTTCATAAATTAAGGTATCTGGACTGAGTTTAAGCCTGAAAAAAAATCAAATTTTTTATGTTGTCATAATTTTTTTTTATTAGTAAAATTTAACGACAGCGTAAATAATTCATTTAATAATGATACAAACAACTATTAATTGTCAAGATAATACTTTTTATTGCTAGTTAATCATACTACGTTTCAGTCATATTTTTAATGACCTTTTTCAAGTACAAAAATTGCTTTAAATTAATTTACATAACTATGAATAGACATTTTTCACCTGAAACATCTTACTATTATATAAAAGGACAGCGTTGTTTGAATGTTCTCAATTATCTCAAAAACTACTGAACCGATCGTTTTCAAATTTTAAATTTAAATTCTTTATAATGTGACGAGTGTCATAGGCTATATAAATAATTACTTTTTAATCAATAATTGCAATAAAATAACTATAGACCTAGATCTTAACGCGTAGGGAATAGGGACTACTTTTTTTCGGCGTTCTGCGGTCAACATGCTCTATCCTTGCTACTTTCCTTGGTTGCCCAGTAGGTGGCGACCGATTTTGTCTTTCACTTTATTAAACTGGTACGATAGAAATACTTATACACCTATGATATTCCGTAACTTCAACACAATAAATTTTTATTGCATATTCTCTAATCACCCTAGTGGAAATCGAATCTGTGAATAACTGTGAATAACTGGAAATAACTGGAAATAACTGGGAATAACTGTGAATAACTGGGAATAACTGTTATAAACTGTTCAGTTTGAGACAGGAATAACAGTTATTCCCAGTTATTCCCAGTTATTCCCAGTTATTCCCAGTTATTCCCAGTTATTCTCAGTTATTCCCAGTTATTTACATTTTATAGCTTAAAAATAATTTGAAAAAACAGAGGTACGAATAACAGTTATTCCTAAATATATTTATAATAGAAAAAAAAATAAAAAAAATATATATTTTTTTCATTTTTTCAAATTTATATTTTTCAAATTATTTTTTAACTAAACTGTAAATAACTGGGAATAACTGTGAATAACTGTGAATAACTGTGAATAACTGGGAATAACTGGGAATAACTGTTATTCCTGTCTCAAACTGAACAGTTTATAACAGTTATTCCCAGTTATTCACAGATTCGATTTCCACTAGGGCACAGAGTAATATTACCTCGGATTATTTAATGAAATATTTTCTTTTTCCATTAGGCAGAATCAAAAATTAGACAATTTTTTTAACTTTAGAAAAAATTTTATATCTTCAATTTAAATATATTTTTTGACTTATTGGTACTAAATTGAACATATATCGAAAAATAAAAAAAAAAATTCAATGCTTATTTTTTCTACAAAAAAAAATTATTTTAAATGAAAATTCATTCTATTATCACATGGTTAACAAACAAAAAATGTTGTGTATTCCGAAGTTTTGTAAGAGTACGATTTAATAAATAATAGTTTTTGAGATTCTATTTCTATACCTACCGACTTCTGTCCAACTATTGCGCGGGCGAAGCCGAGACGGGGGATGCTATTAACATATAAATACATATAGTTTTTTACTTATTAAAATTTACAAAATCAATAATAATTAAAATATTAAAATATTAATTATAACCTTTCAACTTTCTTAAACTAATAATAAACATTATAAAATCCATTAAAAACAATTTTACAATAAACATTGCTATTTAAATAATTAATAATAGAAACCCTAAAGTAGTATAGGTTTCAGTCTGAAGTATAAATAAGTTATAAAGGAACATGATCAAACAAGAAGCAGTGAAGTCGTTCACAACAATAGTTAGACAGAAACCATAAGGAGGATAACACAATTGTGAGCCAACAAGTTAAAAGATATCTATGTAGTAGGGCGCTGTTGTTGTATGTACCTATTTGCACATGCGTGTGTGTACTTTGAATTAAATGTATTAATTATAAGAAGAATACAAATAAAAGAGAACGTATAAAGAGCAATTTGAGAGATTAATTGTAGTAAAGCCAATAAATACTAATATGATTATATATATATATATATATATATATATATATATATATATATATATATATATATATATATATATATATTGTAACATGGCAGATTGGATATATTACTTTTATGTATATTTGTGGCGCATATAGCCGACAGAAGGGAGCATCTAGCTACGGGCAAGACGGAAAGCAGACCACGCGAGTCAAATATTTAAGAGCATAACCCAAAATCGTTGGCACACACGTGCGAATTTATAAAGCACGTATAATGTGCACTGAGATAGCTAGCGAGCAGCTTGACTCGAGTAGCTGAGCTTGGGTCCGTTTAGGATCGTTTGTCTCTCTCTTGCGGCGCGCGCAGCGTACAGCAAGAGAGATGAAGCTGAGCATAGACGAGAAGGAATACCATTATTATTCCTTCTGTCGCCGGCGTCCGATAAAGAGCGTTTCGGCTTGCGATATCGAGTAGTATTAATTTTGTGCGTGCGAATATCGTAAGCTTGAGTGAGCGAGAATAGATAAATTCACTATTCTCAAAGTTATTTTATTGTGCTCAAAATTGTTGCGAGTGCACGATTGCTAATTAAACTTATATCATTTATTTTTGTCTTTTACGACGTGTGTGCCGGGCGATCGCGTGCGCGTTTTATTGCATATATTCCCTTCGTGCTTTTCTAATTCGTTATTTTCTTGTGTGTTTATTGCTCGTGTCCCTTTTAGCTTACGTTTTTGTAATATTTGCTTTTCGTCGTGCCAATAGTTATTTAATTAAAGCAAGCGGCGTCGCGTACGCTATACGCGGCTGGCGTCCATTTTGAGCGAGCGTACGATTACTGTACATATTTCTTAAATAAAGTTTCTCTTATTATTTGTTACTTAATTAATTATAGCTTATATATTTTTATAAATTTAGTGCAACCTCCTGATCCCCAGGGTTGTCACATATATATATATATATATATATATATATATATATATATATATATATATATATATACATATATAAAACACATCACATGTCAAAATAAGAAACATTATTAACTCCGATTCTCAATCCTAAAGTCACCATCAATATAATCTTTAAAAACAGTTAACAACTTTTGTGTATCAAACATTCTATTGATATTATTCTTGTGAATATATATATTAATCATTTCAGATACCAATCTTTTATAGTAATTACACTCATTATCAAGGATTTTAACCTTATCAATATCATCAAATTCATACTATGACCGGTGTTTAAAACATGAGTATAAAGGGCCGATCTTTCACGCTTATGCAAACAATCAGACTTATGCTCCTTAATTCAAGTTTCAAGAGTTCTACCGGTCTGCCTAACGTAACAACCATTACACTCGTTACAATTTATTTTATATACAACATTATTTTTTAATAATTTTTTTGTAATATCCTTACCCAATTGTGAATTGCATTTAATTTTGTTGTTAAGACTAAAAATTAATTTAAAATTTAATTTTCTACATATGTTTTTAAATGCAAATTCATGGGACCTTGAATAAGGAAATACAATTATATTATTGGACTCTGAAAGATATTTATCATTTAAATTGTGGTTACTATGCCTATGTTGGATAATTCTTTTGTCAATATACTTATTTATAAACTCTATTGGGTAATTGTTGCCAATAAGCATCCTTCTAATAATGTTGAAATTCTTCACATGAAACCTTGTGTCTGAGAGCTTGAGAACTTTATCCACCAATGAGAACACTATGCTAATCTTTTGAGAAATAGGTCCATGAGAATGGAAATTCAGGTATTGTCCCGAGTGAGTGTCCTTGAGATACCAATCCGTAGTGATGTTGCTTTTATCATTAAAATCAATGTTGACATCTAAGAAGTGCAAGGTGCTGTTTACAGGTTTTTCCAGCGTGTGTTGTATGTGCTGATCAACAGAATTAAAAGCAGTAAGAATCTTGTTAATGTCACTACTTCTAGCGCAAATTAAACTATCATCAACATATCTTCTGTAAAACAAAATAGAATCCTTTAGGCCATCAAAACTATGAAGTTCGACGTCTTGCATGACAATCTCAGCAAGAATAGGACTTAATGGGCTTCCCATAGCACAACCAAATATTTGCTTGTAAAATTTACCATCAAAGGTAAAATAATTATTATTCATGATAAAACTTATTACATCAAGAAACTCACGAAGAAATAAATCAGTGTGTTTATACAAATAAGACCATCTTCTCTCAATTGAAGCGGAAATAGCACCTATGTGGACGTTGTTATACAAAGCAACAACATCAATGCTAAAGAGTGAACTATCTTCAGGTATTTTCAAGTTCCTTAAATCATCAATCAATTTATAACTATTTTTTAGAGTAAAATTGTTTTTAATGGATTTTATAATGTTTATTATTAGTTTAAGAAAGTTGAAAGGTTATAATTAATATTTTGATATTTTAATTATTATTAATTCTGTAAATTTTAGTAAGTAAAAAACTATATGTATTTATATGTTATGTTTCAGGTGAAAAATGTCTATTCATAGTTATAAAAATTAATTTAAAGCAATTTTTGTACTTGAAAAGGATCACTGAAACGTAGTATGATTAACCAGCAATAAAAAGTATTATCTTGACAGTTAATAGTTGTTTGTATCATTATTAAATGCATAATTTTTTTTCCTAATGATATTAATTATTAAAACTTCTTTTCACCTTGAATATATTAAATACAAGACTTTAACCCAAGAATAATTTTAAAAAATCTCATCCGATACATAAAATTCTTTTGATTACTCGAAGAATGGATTCTTTAAATTTTGGTACTTGCCATAGACTTTGTCAGACAATTTTTAAAAAATTGACTTCAGAATTTGCAGAGATCTTCAGTTTATATATCTTTACAAAATAACTGTTCTGGAATTTTGATAAGATAAGTTTAAGTGTATGTTGAATGGAATTACTTACTTGAAATTCACAAAAATATGTATTTTTATCAACTATTTCTAAACCAAACTTTTAAATTTCTTTTTTTTTTGAAAAACTAAAACTGTTATTTTGTAAAGATATATAAACTGAAAATCTCTGAAAATTTTGAGGTCAATTGATTGAAAATTGGCTGAGAAAGTTTGCGGCAAGTACTAAAATTTAAAAGATCCATTATTCGACTAATCCAAAGAATTTTAAGCTTTGGATGAGGTTTTCTAAAATTATTCTTCAATCAAAATCTTGTATTTCATATATATTCAAGGTGAAAAAACTTTTCATTCATTAATATTAGGAGAAAAAAAAATTATGACTACCGTAGCGGAAAAAATATATAAAACATTTTGAATCATTCTAAAAGTTATTGCAAGAATTTGAAAAAAAAAAACGGAACAAACTGAAACATTTTGAAAATTTTAGTAAGAATTTGGATAAAACACTCAGAGTATTACAGTAAACAGAAGAGTATTCAGTTTGTTTCATTATGTCTCATTTCTTTTCGTTTTTATCTATTCTATTTCATTTTCTCTCATTTTCTTTCAATTTAAAAAAAAAATTTTTAAGCACTAACGGAAAAAATAAATAAAACATTAAAAATCATTCCATAAGTTATTTTAAGAATCCTAAAAAACGAAAGAATCTGAAACAAACCGGAACAAACTGAAACATTTGGAAAATTTTTGTAAAAATTGAGATGAAACACTCAGAGTATTTTAGTTTGTTTCATTTTCTCTCATTTTATTTCATTTTCTTTAATTTTCTTATATTGAATCTCAGCACTAGCAGAAATAATAAATAAAACCTTTTAAATTACAAAATGTTTCAGTTTCTTTCAGTTCTTTTCGTTTTTTTTTCAGATTCTTAGAATAACTTTTAGAATGGTTATAAATGTTCTATTTATTTTTTAGTATTAGTGGAAAATTATAACGGAAATCGGGAGAATTGGAAAAAATTTAAAGTTCATCACGAATGATTTTTCTGCTGTAAAGATCATTAATGAAGTTATGAACGATTATAATTTAAAAAAACAAATAAAAATTGTGCTAATAATGATAAAAAAAATCTTTTTATACTATCTCTGCCGAAAATGTGATCTTCGTCCCTGCGTGCCTTTGCCGGAACGCCAATTTCTTTGCCAGCCAACTAGATAGCGTACACAGGGATGAAAGAAAATCAAAGCCCTTGCGTGTGTTTTAGAGTGTCATATACAGTGAGTGTGAGTGAGAGTGTATGAGAACGTATAATCAATGCAAAAGAGAAAGCCAGACTTAAAAGTAAGAACAGAGCGTACAGTCTTTCTCTTTTGTATTAACTGTACACATGCCAACATATATCTATCACAACAAGTCGCAGGGGACAACAAATGTATTACGAAGTGAGATAGAGAGAGAAGGAATGCGTAGTCACGACATTTTAAGATAAATAGTACGTCGTCATATAAATGAGCGCACACGTTTTATCATTCGTTCGTTTTCTTTGCTTCGGGCTTTTTAACATCCATCAACCCACGACACTCGCATTTATGTAAAATGGAAGAAAATAATCCCTCGAAGAGCAATTTCTAAAGAGGCGAACAATGATTAATTTCAATTACTATGTAATACATATAAGAACCAATAGAAAACTTGAAAATTCAAATTTTTTAAAAAATTTTTAATATGCTCTAAAATTAAAAGTGTGCTAAGAAAATCAGTTTTTAAAAGTTTTTCTACTTTTGGCAGTCGAAATTAAGTTCCATACAAATTTTCAAACAAATTCTTCGAGTAGTTTACGTAAAATACAAAAAAAAATGAAAAATCGAAAGTTTTTTAAAATTTTAAAAATGACTCTTAAAAAAAACTACGCTAAGAAAACCAATTCTCAATAGCTTCCGCACCAGTTGATCGAAGAATTGAATTGTATGGAAAATTTGAAGTAAATCCATCGAGTAGTTTTTAAGATTTTATTGGCTTAATAAATAGAAACATTTTTTTCAAAAATTTCAAAATGCTCTAAAATTAAAACTAAGCTAAGAGAATCAGTTTTTTAAAATTTATTTTATTTGGGTAATCACAAATAATTTCCGTGCAAATTTTGAAGCAAATTCATCGAGTAGTAAACAAAAAATAACAAAAAAAATAAATAATCGAAATTTTTTTTTTTTTTTAAACAACTCTAAAATGAAAACTACGCTAGAAGAACTAATTATTAATAGTTTCCCAGCAAGTTAGTCAGAAAACTAAATTCCATGCAAAATTAGAAGCAAATCCATCGAGTAGTTCTCGAGATACAATTTACTAACTGAAATCATACATCCACACACACACACACACACACATACATACAGACATTTTCTGGAAACCACTTTTTTCGACTCACCGAGTTCAAATATGTACAAATTAATAAAAAAATAGAAAAAAAAATTTTTATTGATACAATGCTTTCTCTATGAGAAAGCAAAATAAAATGCACAAAAAATTTTGAGATAATTTAAGGTTATTCTACATACAAAAATACACTTTTTTTATTTGGCATTTTTCTATATCTCCTCTCATTAAGCAGACATCGGAAAAATAAAAAAAAAAATTTTTATTGAACAAAAATCGCTAAATCTCGGTCAATTTTGAACCTAGAAAAAAAACTAAAAAATAAATTTCAAGTTGAGCAAAATAGGGTAAAACAGCCAGTGGATGACCACCTACCAGTGAATGACCGTTTTTTTTTAAACTTATTTAAAATGACAGATATTAAAAAAAATGATTTTAGAAAAGTTTTAACATATTTTTCTCTATTAAAATCAATAATGTACATAGTTCACAAAACTATTATTCAATTATTTTAGCAAAATAATAATTGTTAAAGATACTAAACATGCAAATTTTTCAAAAAAGAACTATTATTCAGTAATTAACCTCAAATACTGAGATTTAAAAAATTACTTACTAACTTAAATATATACATAAATTTGTAAAATAATTTATTTCCAACATATAAAAGTGATTTTAAAATAGTAATATAATGACTTAGGTGCATTAAAACTAATAATAATATTAAATATTTAGAAAATTGTGATGGTCATTCACTGGCCGTACCTATTTTGAAGGTTTGCTAGTGAATGACCGAGCAATTACTTTCTATTCGCGAAGATACGGGAATATAAACCAATTAATTAGTTTTAAAAAATTAGAAAAAGAAGCACAAATTGTATTGCTTCTAAAAGAAAAGGTTGAAAGGTTATTAAGTTTTGTCACCAATCATCCTAAAAAAGATCAAATATTTGTTAGTTCTAGCCATCTTAATCAAGCTATATTTAATGATTTAACTACAAGACTGTTCTTAAAAATTCTAAGAATAAATAATAATGTTGTTTGTCTTTTAATAAATTTTGTTAGATTTTTAAAAAAGTTTATTTTTAATAAATATACTTAAAAATTACATAACGAGATATCGGAACTGCTGCAAACAATTTTTGCTTCTTTTAGTTTATTGATATCTTCTCAAATTTATTATGTAAACAAATATAATAACTTGCACGCACTAAAGCTATGTTAATATAATCATTTTTGTTAAAATAAAAATTCAGTTGAACTTGTTATTTTTTTATGAACATTAAATGAAAATTAAATATCAAGCTCGATAAACTTAACCTCAAAATACTATACATTAAAAATTAGTTTAAAATTTTTTATGTATAGCATTTGAATAGATAAACTTTCTTATTAATCATTTTACCAATTATTAATTTTAATTCTTACTCAAAAGAACCTCTGAAATTCCTTTTGGAGTAAAATTTTGATGTAAATGAAACGGTCATTCACTGGCCGACAAACAGTCATTCATTGGGTAAGACTGGTCATTCACTGGCCTTTAGCAAATTTTTTAAGAAATTGTTAAATTAAAAATATTTAATGGACAAATCAACACTTCCTAGTATTTAAAAAAAAAAATTAATATAATTTTTAATATATTTAATAATAATAACCATATGTTTTCGTCATATTTATTTAATTATTGACATCAAAAGAACGAGTTTTGCTAAATCGGTCATTCACTGGCTGTTTTACCCTACCTTTAAAACTAGCGGTGTAAAATTTTTTTACTATTATTTTCCGAAAAATGATTCAAATTCAAACACAGGCAAAAAAAATTTTTTTTTCTATTTTTAAGTCGAAATATTTTCCAGACAAGCACTCAAAATCAAATTGCCAATATACCATTAACCTCTAGACCGTCGGGATTACGTCATATGGCGCGTACCCCTGACTCGCACATATCCACCCTTGATAGGGTCCTACCTAGTAGGCCTCGGAACACTTTTCTATAGGGAAAATCGACTTTCCATTTTTTCAAAATCCCGACGGTCTGAAGGTTAAAAAGTCCTTACAAATACGTTGGTCGTAGAGTTCTGTACGACCCTTATTTGTTGAGATACAAAATTTTTTAATTAGTACCTTTTTTCTCAAGGGTGGCTCCATTTTATTGGACCCCACTGTATATGGCCCTGTTGAAAATAATGACGTCTTTCCAGTAGGTCTTTGAAAGATGTCTTTGAAGACGTCTTTAAAGACGTCTTTAGTCGTGTCTTAGATTGGAACAAAATAAGACGTCATTTTTTTGATGTTCCGGAAATACAGTAGCCAAATGACGTCTTTTTTATAAGTAAAATAACTTCAAAGACGTATTTGCCCAATAAATACTCATAGTAAAAGACGTAAATTTCCAAAAAAAAATTGTTTTTTTAAAACAAATGACGTCCTTCCTGTTGAAAATAATGACGTCTTTCTATGACGTCTTTGAAAGACTTCTTTGAAAGACGTCTTTGAAGACGTCTTTGGTTGTGTCTTACATTGGAACCAAAAAAGACGTCATTTTTCCAATGTTATTTTTCCAAGTTAAGCAAAATACCTTTAAAACTAGCGGTGTAAAATCTTTTTACCATCATATTCCGAAAATTGATTCAAATTTAAATGCAGGCAAAAAAATTTTTTTTTTTCTATTCTTAAGTCGAAATATTTCCCAGACAAGTACTCAAAATTGAATTGCCAACATACCATTAAAAAGTCCTTACAAATACGTTTAAAATGAGTGGTCTTAGAGTTCTGTACGACCCTTATTTGTTGAGATACAAAATTTTTTAATTAGTATTTTTAATTAGAATATATTAGTTATATATGTCCTTTGGCCGTATTCAGGTGGAATATGAATCGAGAACAATGTTTGTCGCTTGAGCTGAAATTGCCGAGGGCGCGCTTCGCGCGCCCGAGGTAGATTTCTGCTCAAGCGGCAAACATTGTTTAAGATTCAGATTCCACCTGAATAAACGGCCAAAAGACATAGATGATTTTATGTCCGAAGTAGGCCGTATCAGGAACTATAACTTTTTAGTTGAAAATATTAATGTTTTTTCCAATAATTTTAAAATTAAATTTTAATTCTATTGATTTTTTCTTTTGTTTCTTAGATTGACATTTTGTAATGAGTATAGCTGCTGTCGAAGCGCGAGTCATTTTTTTTTCACTAACCTACGTTTAATATGATTGCTCTTTGACATATTGAACGAAACATAGTAGGATCGGTGATGCCATATTGATTTCTCCTGAGACATATTGAGTCTCAATATGTCTCAGGAGGATATATAAAGCTTGCAAAGAGTTGAGGAGCGCGTCTGAGACATATGCGATGCCAATACAAATTTAGTATGCTCTTTACATACTGACACGAATACGGCCTACGAGGACATAAATTTTTATATATATATATATATATATATATATATATATATGTATATATATATACGGTCCAGGTAGAAGTAGTAAAAGCTACTTATTGATATAATTATAAGTTATCTAAAAATTCATGAAATCAACTATTTGGTTGTATCATGGACAGGTATAGCAGTTAATTTATTGCAAGGCGGTATGACAGTGCATGCAACATTTAAATTACCGTTGACTATATTTGAAGACAATATGTAATATTAGTGCGAACAGCGAAACAGGTAAAAAAATGAGAGATGTATCAATTGTTATCTGGGATGAAATTACAATGACTTTAAAATATGCTTTTGAAGCTGTCGATTGCATGTTCAAAGATGTATGTAATAATAGCAATTCGTTTAGAGAAAAAATATTTATTATATCAGGTGATTTTAGACAAACATTACCAATAATAAAACATGGAAATAGAACGCAGATAATAAAAATTGTGTTAAAAAAGCTATTTATCGCAACATTTTCAATGTATGTCTTTGAAGGAAAATAAACGTTTATCGGAACCAGATGATAAATTTAAAAATTGGCTACTAAATATAGGAAATGGTAATTCTCTTTCAAAATATGAAAATGAAAAAAAAGTTGTATAAATTCTAGAACAAATATTATCAAAGGGCAATCTAATTAATAAAATTTACGGGCATGATAAAAATATTGAAAATTGTGACTACTACGAAAATACTATATTAGCGCCAAAAATGAAGATGTAACAGAAATGACTAAAAAAATTGTATCAAAAATAAATGAAAAAGTAATAGAGTACTTGAGTATTGACTTTGCAAAAGAATATAAATGACAAAAGTTTGGACGCAATTTTGCCAACAGAATTTTCAAATTCTTTAACGCCCAACGGTTTACCTCCTAATATATTAAAGTTAAAAAATAGTAATGGAGCTATAGTAATGCTTTAAGAAACGTTAATTTGAATGAAGGACTATGTAACGGAAACCGATTAGTAATTACAAAATCAAAAAAATATACTATTATTGCACAAATATTAACAGGAAGTAGAAAAGGGAGTACTGAATTTTTACCACGTATGACCTTATAAGCAAATGATGAATTCCCATTTTAGATGACCAGAAAACAATTTTTTATAGAACTTGCTCATGCAGTGACTAATAATAAGTCACAAAGACAATCATTTAAAAAAGTAGAAGTATATTTACCAACAATTTTTAGTCCTGAACAGTTATACGTGGTACTTTCAAGGACAACGAATAAAGAGGAATTGAAAATATTATTAATAGAAAAGTCGAAAAGAGTCAAGGATGAAATGGCCTACACTAAAAACATTGTTTAAAAAGAAATATTATAAAATCTCGGGACGAAAATTGAAAATAATCAATGAGAAAATAAAATCAAACATATTTGAAACTCTAATATAACATTAAATATATGAAAAATTAAAAGTTATTGAGTACAGCTAGGAAAGGTTTTAGAATTGATATTATTTATGTACTTAAACTATAATATGAATTTTAGAAAGCGATTTTAAAAGTAAACGCCGTAAAATGTAAAAAGAAACATCATTATACTCTTGTAAACGCAGTGTAATAGAATAATGCAGAGTTATTTTAAGCACTATGTGATTGAAATACGCAATTTCTGTTGTAAATGCGTGAGACATTAAATTATTCTAAAAATATATTGTGCGCATGCGCGTGAGATTAGTAAAAACTACGAGACTCGAGAGCGAAAAGTCAGAAATCGTTAAGACCCCGTATATGTAAGACGTGGCATTGTAAAGCGTAGCAAACTATAATATAACTGTATTTCTATTTGTAACTCAAAATTTATATTTCATATTTATATTGAATAGACGTTATTTTGTTTTGATGTTCAAATAAATTTTAGCAATTGTGCCCTTTATTTTTTCTATCCTTGTATATAAAATCGTGGCGACCGTGACAGGACAGAAAGTGTTTTGTGCAAGCGTTTTTGTGACGCAGACTGAAGAAAGAAAATTTTCAGAATGAGCTAATTCAAAATGGAGACGCTAAAAAAGCAAAGAAAATTATTACGATCAGCGTTTACAAGGGCTTATACAGCGTTCACAACAAAGATGGGCACTGATGCACCGCGAGAAGAAAAATTATTAGCTTTTCATTTTTTAGAAAAGAAAATGAAAGATTTAGAAGAGGCACAATCGTCATTTAACACGAAGTTATACGAATCAGATATGGCAGAAGCTGATGTTAAGAAGGAAATAAAAACTGACGAAGATTATCAAACTAACTTCTTTAGTGCAAAAATTAAAATATCTGATTTAGTTTTTACGTCGAGTAATACAAACATGCCACAAAGCAACGCTCAAGCCGGGGCAAACCTTGATTCGCAAAATTCGTGGAATAACGGAACGACGCTCAAAAAGCTTGACACGCCGAAATTTCAAGGAAAAATCAAAGACTGGCTACCTTTCTGGAGTCAGTTCAAGAAAATTCATAAAAGTGCGAAATTATCGAAAGAAGACAAATTTCAATATTTGATCGAAGCAACGATTCCAGGTACGCGTGCACGAAAGATTGTAGAGTCATATCCGCCAACAGCTGAAAACTACGAAAAAGTTGTAAAAAGCTTAAGAAACCGTTTCGGTCGGGACGATTTATTAGTTGAATGTTACGTACGGGAACTGTTGGGACTCGTAATGCAAAATGCTGTAAATGCCGATAAAACCATATCCTTGTTGAATTTATATGATAGCCTAGAGACATATATTCATGCACTTGAATAACTGGGTGTAACATCTGACAAGTGCGAGGCTATGCTTTACCCTCCGGTAGAGTCATCTTTACCATCTGAAATACTTAGATTATGGCAACGACACAGCGATCGACTAAAATTCGCCGAAAATACAGAAGCAGATGGAAATGAACGCACAGTGAATCGTTTATCAGAACTTCTGTCTTTTCTTCGCATTGAAGTAGAAGGGGAAGAACGCATCGAGTTAGCACGATCCGGCTTCAGTCTTCAGACAGAACAAGATAGTAGCAGAAAGGTAAACAAATAGATCGTGTTACCAACGACTCTTCGAAGAATATACCGACTGCGAGCGTGTTAATAGCAAAGGACAGTAAAGTAAAATGTATATTTTGTAAAGCGGAACACGAAAGCAGTAAATTCGAAAGCGCGCGCAAGTTATCTCTTGATGAGCGGCATCATATTGTAAAACGTAATAGCACGTGTTTTATTTGTTTAATTCGGGGCCATATGTCAAGGAAATGTAGAGTATAAGTAAAGTGCGATCGGTGCGGCAAGCGTCACGCGTTGTTGATGTGCTCGAACGTAACCTCGAAAGAACAAGCGAAACGTAATGAAAAAAAGAAAGACGCGAATGATAAAAATTTTATTGTAGAAAATAACAGCTTTTTCGGAAAGACACGAAATACGTTTACAAACCTTGCGAGTTAAACTTTTTTCAAAAAATAAAGAAAAATTGTACGTGTTATTATAGATTCAGGATCGCATCGTTCGTATATTCGTTCTGACGTCGCGAAAGAGATTGGATATATTCCGTGTGGACAACAAAGTATTGTTCATTCTCTTTTCGGAGGTATAAAATCAAAAAGCAATACGTTAGATGTATTTTTGATTCGCTTGAAGAGTCTAGACGATACGTATGCGTGTAATTTTACTGCTTCAAGCCCGAATGTAATTTGCGATGCTATATCAAGTATAAAATATGACGCGTGGGTCGGAGAATTGTAAAGAAAGAATATTGTGTTAAGCGACTTTGAATGCGATGATGGTTCTATTGATATTTTAATAGGCGCGGACGTTGCGGGCAAATTATTAACTCGTAAAAAGCATGAATTATCGAATGGACTATCGGCTTTTGAAACTTACTTGGGATGGACGGTTATGGGCAAAATGCTTTTAAAAAAAACAGACACCACGCTTATAGTAACTTCAATGTTCGCGCAGGAGGCAGATACCTCTGACTTATGGCGCTTGGACGTTCTTGGAATTACCGATCCAATACAAAAACAAAGTAAAGAAATAAGAGATGAGCAGACGCGAGATTATTCAATACAAACTGCAAAATTTAACGAAGACGGCCGGTACGAGGTTAGGTTACCTTTTATTGAAAATCATGCGCCTATTCCTTCTAATTACGATTTAGCACAAAGTAGATTAACGAGTACAATAAATAAGCTTAAAAAGCAAGATATTTTTAATGAATACAACGAAATTATTTTAGATTGGCTAAATGAGGGAACCGTAGAAAAGGTTAACAGTAAAGAAATAAAAACGCCGTGTCATTATTTACACCCTAGTGGAAATCGAATCTGTGAATAACTGGGAATAACTGGAAATAACTGGAAATAACTGGGAATAACTGTGAATAACTGGGAATAACTGTTATAAACTGTTCAGTTTGAGACAGGAATAACAGTTATTCCCAGTTATTCCCAGTTATTCCCAGTTATTCTCAGTTATTCCCAGTTATTCACAGTTTATAGCTTAAAAATAATTTGAAAAAACAGAGGTACGAATAACAGTTATTCCCAAATATATTTATAATAGAAAAAAAAATAAAAAAAAATTTATTTTTTTTATTTTTTTAAATTTATATTTTTCAAATTATTTTTAAACTAAACTGTAAATAACTGGGAATAACTGTAAATAACTGTGAATAACTGTGAATAACTGGGAATAACTGGGAATAACTGTTATTCCTGTCTCAAACTGAACAGTTTATAACAGTTATTCCCAGTTATTCACAGTTATTCCCAGTTATTCACAGATTCGATTTCCACTAGGGCAGTACAGGCCAGTAATTAAAAATCATGGAATGACTAAAATGCGTCCAGTCTTTGACGCGTTGGCATTTAAGGAAGGCTATCCAGCGTTAAATCACTATCTCGAGAAAGGACCAAACCTAATTGAACTCGTGCCTTCTCTCTTAACCTCCAGGCGGCCGGGGTGACACCCTTTGGGGTCACCCCGGCCGCCTGAAGGTTAAATAGATTCAGAGAAAATGAAATATGTGTCATAGCAGATATCAAACGCGCATTTTTACAGATAGCTGTAAGTGAAAGCGATAGAGATTACTTGCGTTTTCTTTGGTCAGCTGAAAATAAGATTGAAATTTTTCGTCATTGAAGGGTCGTGTTTGGCTTAGCGTATAGTCTCTTTTTACTTTCAGCTACTATCGAAATTCACTTAAATAAATGTATAGAGAAAATGGAAATAAATGAAAAAGTTCAATGGACAAAAAAATCGCTTAATAAATTAAAAAAGTCATATTTCTTAGACAATTGCGTGACAAGCGTTGATAATTACGACAAGCTTGATACATTTATGCGCGAAGCTAAAGCTACGATGCTTGCCAGAGGTTTCGAACTGCGTGCGTGGGAAAGTTCGAAGGATAATTGTAGCAATTCGGTAACGACCGTTCTAGGAGTCTTGTGGAACAAAGAAGACGATACGATTTCTGTTAACCCGACGTTCGTAGATATAAAATTTCGAAAGCTTATTACAAAACGTGCTATTCTTTCGATCACGCAGAAAATTTTTGACCCGATTGACATAACATGCCCGGTATCTTTAAAACCTAAACTTATTTTACAAGCGCTATGGTCTGAGAAGATAGATTGGAATTCAGAAGTAAAAGGCCTTAAAAAAGATAAATTTTACGCTTGAGCTAATGATTTACATATACTGAAACAATAAAGAATTTCTCGCAGTTTAGGAAAAGGTATTTTATCGTTACATGTATTTAGAGATGCGAGTGGATCAGCATAATGAGCCTGAAATTTCCGACGTCCAGATCCGACAATAATAAAATAAATTTTTTTTTTATTTAAACCACTTTGGAATGACTTAAATAATATTGTTAACTCTGAAAATGATCGTAAAAAAAATTTGAACCACTTCGGATTACCGGAAGGTAGATATAATGACCTGAGATGAAAGACATACTTTTGTGTATATATACAAAAATATGCTAAATACACGAAAGTGAAAAAATTTTATGATTAATGAAAATAACCAGCCGGAAATAATTAAACTCACTATATTAACATTTAATTTATAATTAATAATAATTTGGACCTTTTTCTATTACCGGAAAAATTTAAAACCGGCCCGACTTCGATTAAATAATGTTGTTACATACCAAAAAACTATTCGAATTCAGAAATCCAAATAATTCTTATTTTTATTGATATAACCAACTGGTTATAAATCCTTTATTAACGATTAAATTGAAATAAAAAAAAGATCTAGAGTAGTATCGATCACCGGAAGGCAACTATATAGACAAACGTATGATCCAAAAATGCTACTTTGATCGAATAAGAAATACCTTAAAAGCCGTGTAGCGTGAAACTACACTAATAAAAATTTATTTTTATTTGAATTCAGAAAATCTTATTTTGTCAATTTCTTTTCTAACTGTTGAAAATATACACACTCATACTAGGTGTCGCCACCTATTGAGAATATTTTAGTAGACAGTTGAAGAGAATCAAGTTGCGTCTCGTCGTCGTTCAGTTCAGTTCAAGTCCGTCTGTTAAAGTCAGAGCTTGTATTTCATTATTGTATAGAGAGATCATTTAATTAAGTTACTCTTGTATTGATTAAATAAATACTTTTCTTTTAATATAAATTGTGCTCTGCTTTTATTAATTATTTAACAGGTTATGAGCCCAGAGTGCTTTTAACTGCGCGTTTTATTTAATAAAATTGATAAAGAGGTTTGTGTGGTTTGGAGCGTGCGTCAGTCTGTTTGGTGAATTGTTTTATTGTTCTTTATCTCCTGGTGGAAGCGTCAGAGATGGCGAGTCAAGGAACAAATGAAAAAAGACAGAGCGAAGGACAGCAGAGGGAGAAAAAGGAGTTGACTCCGGGTAAGAATTTTACTTTATTCTCTCTCAATTCTATAAGACAGTAATGGCGTCGCAAGCACGCTTATAGAAAGAAAGAAAAGGACAGAGAATAGATAGCGTCGTGCGCTAGTCTATAGAGAGAGAGAGTGAGAGAGAAATAAAATAAGTCGCCATGTTGGGTGAAATGACATAATGTGTATCAGTATGACAGATTTATGCGTGCATAAGAAAATTTTGTATGCTTTGTATGTGCGTATGTATGTATATAGAATGAGAGAAGAGACCATGCACGCACAAAATAAAATTGATAGACTAAATAAACGACAACACGTAGTGAAAAAGGTTTTTTTTACGTATGAACGTATTATGTGTGTGTATATATATATGTATGTATAGTGAATGCACGCCAGGGATCTGAACATATTTATGACGGTATAGACGGAAATAAATGAGAACCGGTTAAAAACTAATATTTGCAAAAAGTGCCGCTTGGATTTGGTTAAATTTCGCTATGATTAAAAATAAATGTAAAAACGGACGCGTTTTTATGTTGAAATACTAAGTATGATTGCTGAAGGAAGAAAGGCATTGGCCTGACTTCTAAAAATTGAAAGATAATAATGCACACAAACATGGCGGCCGTAGGCCCAAGTCGAGTTGATGAAAAGACATCGACGCCGTGTACAATAAAAAGACCGTGAAGACGTGCGCGCGCAATTAGAAAAAGACAGAAAGACGGTGACTGCTAAAAGGCGAGAATAAACTCGCAGGTATATACATATACATATGTACGTATAACATGGTTATAGCACAAAGAAAAGAGACAGCATATAAGTGTGATCGTATATGTATAGGAATGTGCGCGTCGTCGCGATAAAAATGACAGATTAAGAAAGAGACAGAATTAGTGAAGCGAAACGAACTAAATCAAAGCGGACAAAAATAAAGTTTACGTAAATGTATACAAAAGACCGATTAAAAAAAAGGACAGAAAAGAACGACTTTAAGAAAAATATATTTAAGAATGTTTAATTAATTGAAATTATCATTATACAGAGGAAAGAAGTTTATTGCAACTTCACAAAACATCCTCATGAGAATATGTATATGACAGTTGTTGAAGGCAGCATTGTATTCAAAATTATGACAGATTGAATACAAATTAGATAATGAATAATGACTATTTCAAATTAAAAATTTTATTTTATCAATCTTGAACGTACGTATATAAAAATATTTTTTAATAAATATATCCATGGTTTTAAAAATAATATTGATCGATCATAGTTGCTGCTTTCACATACATAATAATACTTGTGTTCAGTATATTGTGTATGGGAATAATAGCACATATGTATAATTATAAATATAAAAATATACATAAATAACTGGCAAATTTGATTGATTTAACATTGCTTGTGTTTGGCATGTTAGATTGATTCTCTTAAATTGTCATAAATATGAATGACCTAATATTGCTTGTGTTCGGCATACTAGGTTGATTCACTTTATTTTGATAGATATATTGAGCTTGAAGGGCTTGTGTTCGGTCTACTAAGCTCATAATATATATATATATATAATTAACTCTAACGTAAATTTTCTAGTTTTGCTTGTGTTCGGCAAAATTATATGAATTTTATTTATATTGGTTTACTATTCCTTTATAGTTGACAAGTACGTTATGAGTAAAGAATTTGATCTGGTGATAAGGACAGTCACAGAGGTGAAGACAGAGTGAAGACAGATTATATATGCCCTATTGTACGACAGGTGGCCACACTATGACTGATAAGAAAGAGAGAAAAGACAGAATTAACGACAGCAATGAGACTGAGAAGACGGAGGGGCTATATAACGAGACAGGACAGAAAGTAGAATAAAGTGACGGTTTTGAAGACGGTTCTGTGAAAAAAAAAAAAAAACTGTAGTTAAAGTAACTGCAGGAGGTCAAATAGCGACAGTTAAGGAAAGACAAAAACAAATCAAAGGTTTGACAGCAAAATTGAATGATGTATTGGGAAAATATGTATACGACAGAAAAACAGATGAAAATAAGAACGAAGACGGAGCTAAAGACAGAGAAGAGACAGATAAGCATTACAATACGACTGAAACGGCAGAAATAAAGACGGAGACAGAAAACAGAATGAATGAAATGACTGAAGCAAAATTGGCTGACCTATCTGATAAACTGGACAAGGTAATGGATAAACTCAATACAGTTAAGGCAAAAATGGCAAAGAGCAAGAGAGGCGAAGAAAAGAAGAATAGAGCGGAAAGGAGATGATGATTTGATGGCTTTGATGGTGAAGAAGAGAAGCGCCATGTGGGTCTTTGACGGCCAGGCTCTGAACGCAATGAGGGAGAAATTTGAACAGGGAAAAGAGGATTACTACAGGTAACGAGTCAGAAAGAACAGATAAATCTAAAGACAGCAAAACGACATATAAGGTAAACAATGATTTTGAAAATTATACACTTAACGCAGAAGGTTTCGGGAACTCGACAGTCTTGGACGAATACTTAGGACTGGTAAATAAATTGAAAATATCGCGTTTAATACAAATAAAGGTTGATAAAAGACTTAATGAAGAAAATGACAGTATTTTAGACGTTTTTAAACAATTGACAGAAATTATTAAAACCGGACTAACTAGAAAAGACGGACCAGTAAAACGCTATTATAAATTAACGACTCAAATCACATTTGAAAACTTTGGATTATTTTATGTCTGAATTAAGTTCGCTGGACTTATTGTATGTTGTAGATAGTACTATTGTAGCAAATGAAAGTTCGTGACATTTTAATAAATAGAATAGATAAAGACTATTATGCTAGAGTTATGAAAATTAAAGATTTAGTTGAATTGTTGAACAGAATTAAAGAAATTAAAGCGAAAAAATTAAATTGAAGCGAGGTAAATGTAACTTCATCTAGTATTAAAAAAAAAAAAAAAAAAAAAAAAAAAAAAAAAATACAACATACAGTATAATCCAGCGAAAGAAAAGGCAGTTAATTTTATAGACAGATTTGAAGAAATAGTAAGAAGGAATAAATTTTATGACAGAAATGGTTATGGTGAAAGGGTTATCTTATGATAAACTAAAGTTACTTATTATACAGGTTGAAAGCCATCAAGCGACAGCTATGCCGGTCAAATCAAGGGCGATACAGAAAGTGCGATGTTTTGAATGCGACAGTTATGGGTACTGTGCCAGCGACTGCTCATGACAGGGAAATAGCATAAAGAATTGTTACTTTTGTCAGATATTTACCCGTGATCATGTGATCTCAACATGTCCAAAGCGTCAGGGACACTCGAGACAGAAAGACAGAAAAAGGTATGAATCAAAATATTATAATAATAAAAGTAAAAAAAGTACAGGTCGGACAACATTCACAAGTAAGATAGCTAATCTAATGAATAATGTCAATCAAAAACGAGCAAAATCTGTCAATAAAAGGAGACAAGAAAATTAAGTAGAATATAACAGAGGAAAATATCAAATAGGAGGCAGTTTTAACCAATTAGAATCTAGAAACAAGAAGACTAATGAACCGAGTGCTGACAGTGGTGCGACAGAACGTTTGACAAATTCAAAGTTGATTTTCAGGATATTTATTGAACAACTAGACAGAATCCAATGCGCAAATAAAGACTGCAGCCTAAATCTTAAATCTAAGAAAGAAGGAAGCGTGCAAACAAATACGACTGATGGAAAATTTATTATTTTAGACAGAGTAATCTGCATGGAAAACTTAAATGAAGATTTTTCATCCTTACCAATATATAATTAGCAATGTTGGTTGATTGAATTTGAATGAGATGCGACAGAAAATAATTAAAAACAAAGACAGGTTCTAGTATATGTAACGACAAGTAGAATGAATGAAGAACAGAATATTGAAGAAAATAATCAATTTAATGAAAAGCAAGAAAATCAGACAGTCAAAGAAGAAAAATATTTAGATTGCAGACAGAAATATTTATAAATCGCATGATTTTAAAGTCAGTGAAGAATCTTAATGTGAGATTGAAAATACAAAATTAATACAAACAACTACGCTATGTTGTGGCATTTTCGAATGGGCCATTCATCAGTTGATTATTTAAGAAAATTACAATTAAAATTTCCTAATATCAAAACTTTAAAACAAGCTGTATTTGATGATACGTTGAAAGACTGTGAAGTGTGTATGATTGCAAAGTTTAACAAATTGCCATTTAAGACAGTCAAGCATTGAACAATTGAACCTTTGCAAATAATGAATTTAGACACAATGGGTTTTATGTAAACTATAAGAAAGCAGAGATGTACGATTCAACGAAAAATTAGTCTACAAGGACAGATATGCAACAACTGATATACAAGACTGGAAACAAATTGATGAAAAGATAAAGATACATTGTTTGTGAATTTTGTATTCGAAGACAGAGAAAATGAAACACGAATACAAAAACTGGAGGGAGAGAAAGTCAAAAGACCAGTTAGACGACCAAGAAACGAAAATAATAAGACTGATAAAAAGTAACAAGGATTGGAGGGAGAGAAAATAAAAAAAAATTAGTAGGACAATCGACAAAAGTTAAGAAAAATAGTGAATATGAAGTGCAAGAATCGGAGGGAGAGAAAACAAAACGACAGATTGAATTATAAATGGAAACACAAACAAGTACAGAAAATAAGATAAATGAAGAAACTTATGTTTTATTAGCAGAAATAATTAATGACCTGAGTACAAACTTGGAAGCCATGAGTCAAAAGATAAACAAAAAACAAAAAAAAAAAAAATGGACCAAAACTATTATTGAAGAATTAGAATGTATGTATAAGAATAATGTATGAAAATTAGTTGACAGTTCAATAGTAATGAATGACAGAAAAAGATCAAACATTATACATTCAAGATGGGTATTTAAAAGAAAGAAGACAGTAAAATAAGATATAAAGCGAGACTAGTAATTCGTAGTTTTAAAGACAGAAATGAGTATGACATGCAAGAAACATATGCACCGGTTTCACGATTACATTTGATCAGATCTATACTGGCAATGGCAAACAAACTGGATTCAGAAATATGTCAGATGGACGTGAAGACAGCTTTTCTAAATGGATATTGAAACAGTGAGATATATATGGAAATACCTGAAGGGATGACTGCTTATGAAAGGATCAAACAAAACAAGATGTGTATATTGGAAAATGCTTTATGCGATTTGAAAGTCAGTCTAAAATGTTGGAATGAAAGATTTAAAAGGACAGTAAAGAAATGTGGACTTAGATCATTCAACAATGAGCCTTGTCTATTTACTCAGCAAGAAAAAGACGGATTTCTTATCTTGATTTAGTATGCAGATGACATGCTAGTTTGCAACAATGTAAAGATGCTTGAAAGAATGAAGACAAATGTAAAGAAAGAATTTAAAATGACAGAAACTGGTGAGACTAAAAGTTCTTTAGGCTCAGAAATAAAATAAGACAAAAAAAAAAGGATACTGAGCATTAAGCAAGAACAATAAATAAACAAAATGCTAAAGAAGTTTATTTTGGATCAATCACCCACCCAACGAACACCTATGGTAATCAATCAGGTAGCCAATAGGAAGAGAAGACAGCGTGAAGAAAAGAAGAAACCAATGCAAGCAGGCCAGAAATTGCATATGAGGTAAATACTCTATGCAGACACCAAATCAACTTTACTGAAAAATGACTGGTAGAAGATTGAAAGAGTATTTGAATAATTAAGAAGAACAAAAGACTTTGAACTTAGATATAAAGGACAGAACAACTGTTTACAAGGATTTTCAGATGCAAGTTTTGACGACTGCGAAAATTCTCTTACGACCAGTAGCTATGTGATCAAGTTTTTCGAAGACACAATATCCTGAAGAACTCACAGACAGAAATATGTTTCTATAAACGAATGCGCTCAAGAATTGATATCCTTATATCAAATTTTAAAAGATTGTTAAAACAAGAATTAGCACCAATTCTATTATGGTGTGATAACAAGGCAGCAGAAGCAAGCGTTAAGACTGGAGGTGAAAACAAATTAAGACATATGACCGAAATAAAAGAACATTATGTAAAGGAATGTGTAACTAGAGGTTTAATTAATGTCAGTTGAATTTCCTCTAAAAGTCAGATAACTGATGTATTCACAAAACCTTTGTCATTTGAATTACATGAACGACTGACCAAACAAATATTTAACGACTGATAACATTGACTGATTATATTTCTGATATGTATTTTAGTTAAGTTATTAACAAACCTTTTCTCTATATTACAGGAACTAAATGAACGATCAGAACAGAAACAATAAGAACGAGAGAGATGTTACAACTCTTTTAATTAAAATATGTATGAGTGTGGGAGGGAGTGTTGAAAATATACACACTCATACTAGGTGTCGCCACCTATTGAGAATATTTTAGTAGACAGTTGAAGAGAATCAAGTTGCGTCTCGTCGTCGTTCAGTTCAGTTCAAGTCCGTCTGTTAAAGTCAGAGCTTGTATTTCATTATTGTATAGAGAGATCATTTAATTAAGTTACTCTTGTATTGATTAAATAAATACTTTTCTTTTAATATAAATTGTGCTCTGCTTTTATTAATTATTTAACACTAACTTAATTTTTGAATTTAACCTTTCTTTCACTAAATTCACCAAACTTTAACTTTATACTAAAGAATTTTTATTAATTTGAATTTAATACACTAAAACCCTGAATTACCCTTTTTTACGAGATTTTAACTTAACTTATGAATAAGAACAAATGGGAAATTAAAATGACTTGAACACAATTTTGAGGGAAAAAGCCGTTAGAGGCATAAAAAACCCTTTTATTAATTACAAAACAACACTGAGAACAAGATTTCGCTAAGAGAAACGAATATGACGCCACTTACGCACTAAACGCCGCTTATTTCAAAGTTTACGATTTTCGCTTAATATAAAGAAAATGCGACGATCGTTGATCGTGCATCGAATTGAAAATTTGTTTGAAAGGCTTTGTGCCTGTTTAACGCGTGTGCACACGGCGATCGTAATTAGCTGAACGCACGCAATCAAAATCAAATAGTTTATTTTACACTGATTTATCACAAAAGATAATTAGCTTTTGACGAGAAAGCTACAGAAACGATTGAAGTTGTAATATAAAATCCTATTGTTACTCGAACGATTTAAGAGATTCTATACGGAGTGCGGTTAGAGGTGCTGCTCGGTTGACGGACTAAAACCAATTAATCAAGTCGCGGCACGCTTCCGAGCGCGCGCTCGTTCGTTAGAGAGAAGTTTTCTTTTTTGATTGACTGCAATGTGCTGCCACCTCCAACCCCACTCCGTACAGAATGCTCGTTAGAGTCGATGTTTCTTAAAAAGAATAGATTTCTTTGGAAAAGACATGTTGCGACGCAACATACTCCGGGCGCAGGCTGCGAGTATGATACATGTAAATTAATCGAATCGCAGAATTTATTATTAAATGTAAAACGCCTATATTATACATTATCTAATATTAAAAATTAATCGCAAGTATCATCGCAGGATTGTAAGACGGGTAGCATGCAAAGTCGAGTGATATTTCGCTTGTAAATGCCGCTCGCAGTCTTGATTGAAGCAACTCTATTGATGCCATCGTCTCCAGGAAAGACCTCAACCACAACACCTAATGGCCATCTCGCACAAATGTTAACGTCATCCATTAAAATAACGACTGAACCTGGTTTTATTTCGGCGGTGGAAGCGTGCCATTTTTGTCTGATTTGAAGCTCGTGCAGATATTCCTTGTACCATTTTTTCCAAAAATCTTGTCTAGCCTTTTTTAGAAAGTTGTAGGTCGATAAACGGTTATCTGGAACTGAAAGCAAGTTTTGTTCTGGTAAGAAATTAAAAGGTTTACCTATAAGAAGATGAGCAGGTGTTATTGGTAGAGGGTCGTTGGGATCAGCTGAAAGAGCATACAATGGTCTCGAATTCAAAATTGCTTCTATTTCAATCAATAAGGTGTTAATTTGTTCATAAGTGAGTTTTTGGTCTTTCAAGACTCTTTTCAAATGATGTTTAAAACTCTTAACAGCTGCTTCCCAAATACCCCCGAAATGAGGGGAAAGAGGAGGGTTGAAATGCCATTGTATTCGTTTTGTTAAAGCATAATTGGTGATTGATTCTTTGAAATTGGGAGTGTTGATCATATCATACATTTTACGCAACTCTCTATCCGCACCCACAAAATTGGTACCATTATCAGAGTAAATATGTTCAGGTACTCCTCTACGCCCTATAAACCTACGAAGCGCTGCTAAAAATCCTTCAGTGGAAAGATCGATCGCTAATTCTATGTGTACTGCCTTTGATACCATACAAACAAAAACGCACCCATAAGTTTTTATAAATGACCTGTTTCTATCTTTCTTTTCTTTAATTAAAATTGGACCGAAGAAATCAATTCCTGTGTGACAAAAGGCTGGGGATTCGTTAATTCTAAATCGAGGAAGGTCGGCCATTTTCGCATGAATCAGCTTGGGTTTATGTCTAATACACTCAACACAATGTCTAATTATCCTACGCACTTGATCTTTTCCATTTAAAATCCAATATTTTTGACGAATTTCCGCCAGAGTTGATTGAATTCCTGAATGTAAATTTACCTGGTGGGTTCGCGTAATGATCATATCTGTGACCTGGTGTTTACTAGGTAATAATATTGGATATTTTTGATCGTAAGGTAAATACGCATTTTTTAACCTTCTGCCTACTCTAATAATACCCATCTCATCAAGAAAAGGATGTAAGTTATCAAACGCTGTACCTTTACGCCGCATGTTAGAATTTTCCTTTGATTCTGTAGATAAACGCTTATGTTCTAGACTAAATCGTTCGTGTTGTATGAGTAAAATAAGTTTACGTTCCGCTCTGATTAATTCCCAAGCTGCTAACGGAGACATTGATTGCTTATCAACTGATTGTATGTTTACGTTACTTTTATCTTTCCAACGCAACATGTAAGCTATGACCCTAAGGCATCGTTATAAATTAGAGAATTTGGAATAGACGTCACTGCCCGGTGAGGCTGATAGCGAGCAGTTTAATTCCCGTGTTTCAGGTAGATCAGCCACCGATACCTTCGTTAGACGCGGCCAGCTACTTTCGTTGAGCTTTAACCATGGAGGTCCCGATGCCCATAAAGAATTATTAATGAACTCCGCGGGTAGTTGGCCGCGCGACAATGCGTCCGCGGAATTATCGTTGGAATTTACATACCTCCAGCTAACCTGATTATCCAATGTCTGAATATCCGCAACCCTATGTGATTCAAAAGGTCTTAATAAATGAGGAGCTTTCCTTAACCATGCTAACACTATCGTTGAATCTGACCAAAGAACAACTCTGTTAATGGCGAAGTCGAGTTGATCCTTTACCCCTAAGTATAATTTTTTAAGAATTGACGCTGCGCAAAGTTCTAATCGTGGTATAATGAGGCCACTGAGGGGTGCTACCCTAGATTTACTACATATTAGTTGAACGTGAACTCCTCCTTGACCATCCTCGGATTTAAAATATAAACAAGCCCCATACCCGTGTAAACAAGCATCGCAAAACCCATGAAGTTCTATATTTGTTGAATCTGGAATCAAAGGATACCTAAAGAAAGAAACCTGTTTTAAAAGTGATAATTGATCAGCCAAGGCTTTCCATTTACTGCAGATGTCGTCAGGCAACGGTTCGTCCCAGGTGACTTTCGCCTTCCAACAGCTCTGGATCAATGTTTTTGCATATAAAACTACAGGACCTGCTAAACCGAGAGGATCAAATATTTTTGATATTTCGGACAGTAAATTTTTCTTGCTCGGATTAATGTGTAAGTTAATTGATTGTACTGTATATTTTAGAACGTCTAATTGTGAATCCCACATAATTCCCAAAGTTTTTTGAATAGGATCCTTTGAAATGACGCAGTCTAAATTAAAATATTTTTTCTCTATATCGTTTAACGCCCCTTTGTGATTGGAAGCCCATTTTCTAATGCTGAAACCCCACAATCTAATAATTTAATTACTTCATCGCGAATTTTAATTATGTCGTTAAGGGAATCTGCCCCAGATACAAAATCGTCAACGTAAAAGTCGCGCAAGAGCAATTTACTGGCCCGTGGGAAATTTTCTGCTTCATCTCGTGCTAATTGTTGAAGCGTACGAATAGCAAGGAAAGGGGCCGCTGCTGTGCCAAAAGTGACAGTGTTTAACTGAAACGTTCTAATTTTACCCTGATAGTACCATAAAACCCTTTGAAATTTCCTATCTTCTGGATGTATCAATATTTGACGGTACATTTTTCCGATGTCTGCCGTAATTACATAAGCATGTAAACGAAATGTAACTAGTTGTTGAAATATGGCGTTTTGTATGGTCGGCCCTACCATTAATGTGTCGTTAAGCGAGATACCTGTGGACGTTTTTGCGGCGGCGTCAAAAACAACCCTTACCTTAGTGGTTTCACTAGATTCCTTAATTACCGCATGATGGGGAAGATAATAACCACCTTCTATATCATCACAAAGTGTCATGTGTCCAAGAGAAATGTTTTCTTCCATAACCATAGAATATTCTGTTTTTAACCTAGAATTCGAAGCGAATTTTTTTTCAAGAGAATGGAACCTCCGAAGTGCTTGCATCCTGGATTCACCTAAATTAAATTTACTATCTCTGAAAGGTAAACGAACAACGTATCTACCTGTAGAATCTTGTTTCGTATGAGTGACATAATGTTGCTCGCATGCAACTTCATCTCTGGAACGAATAGGCTCATGGTCAAAATCTTCTACTAACCAAAAACGTTCGATGAGTTTATCTAATTTAACGATATTACAACTACCTTCGGAAGAATAGATCAAACTATCAGCTTTCCCTGCAGCAATCCATCCTAAATTGGTCTTTTGTAGTATAAGTTCAGCCTTCTCATTTTTTAATTTGATCTGCCCTACCGTCAAAATTGATAAAGCAACGCTAGAAGAGAGTAAAACGTCTATTGGTTTAGGTAAATGGAATTGAGAATCGGCCAGTTGAATGGTTCTTGAAATGTCAAACAAGTTACGAGGGAAAACTACGCTGGGCACGGCGTCTGCTATATGAGGAACTATTAAAAAATTGAGTGTTTCATGTGATGAGTTGTAAGTTGAATAAAATGTAGCATGAATGTAATTGTTTGAAATTGTGTGTAAACCGTTTACGGCTCCGATACTAACAGAACATGTATTTTTATGTAAACCTAAACTGCTTGCAAAGTTTTCTGTAATTAAGTTAACTGTAGAACAAGAATCAATTAAAGCGCGTGCAACGACGAAACCCTTGTTTGCATTCAAGAACCTCACAACTGCTGTAGTCATTAAACTAGACCCTACTGGATAAGTTATGGCAACATATGAATAATGTGTTAGTCAAATATTAGTTGAGTTAGAAAGTTTCTGAACTCCAGACGACGACGCTGTCTCCTGCTTTACCTGTGTATCTTTCTCATTGTGTAACAAAGTGTGGTGCATGCGATCACACTTTTTACACCTGTGTTTACTGGGACAAGATGTTGAATGATTTCCTAAACAATTTCGACAGAGTTTGTTGGTCCTTATAGAATCCCACCGTTGTTGTGTAGTACACTTCAGCATTTGAGGACATTTGTGCAACATGTGAGCTTCCTTGCATTTTGGACAGTTGTTCTTAGACGCGTTAGAGCTTGAAGTCATAAAAGAACGAGTTTCGACCCTAGCTGTCTTAATGTTTTCCCTATCTACTATGGGTTTGAATTTTCTTTTCAACTCTGCCTTGTTTCCTGCTTCGGTGGTTGAGTGTTCAACTCCTTGTAAATTGAAAATGTTAGCCTGTAGAAACGAACAAAATTCAACTAAAGTAGAAGGTTTGTCAATGTCGAATTTTTCTTGCCATCTCGTTAACATCCCCCTTGGTGGACATCGTTCTGCAATCCTGACGATAAAATGTTCGTAAGAAACTGGCTTACCTAAAATCTGTTCGAGCATTGTTGAATGTTGACGAATTGTGTCGAGAAGTTTGGCAATGTTTTCTGTGGTAGGTGTAGAAACCTTAGGCAAGTCTATCAATGCGTTCAAATGGTCTACAATAATAAGGCGTTTGTGATCGTACGCATCTGTGAGTGCCTTTCAAGCTTTAGGATAATTTTCAGAACTGGGTTCAAACGCAATGATTTTTAGTTTGGCTGAACCAGTGAGACAATTTAAAAGTTGTGTGTGTTGAAAGAAATCGCTGAGATCGGTTCTCGAATGGACTAGTGCTGTAAATTGATTTTTAAATGCTAACCATTGATCGTATTTACCATCGAAAGTTGTGATTTTAATGTCAGGCAATTTAGGCGCATCATGCCGCTGTGTTACGGTAATATTACTCGCGTTAAATGTCGAGTTAGCAATTGGATTGCTCGTTTGTGTGGATTGAATAAGGCTATTAGCACTCGTCATGATATCGTAATATTCCTTTTTTACAATCCTATAACTATTAACCAAAACGTGTGTGGGTTCTATTACTAATAGTGATTTATGATATTTTTGACACTGTGTATGATATATCGCAAGATCTTTTATCCTTGTTTCTACGTTAAGCGGGTTCGGATTTGGTGTGTTTAGATATTCTGTTAACTCCCTTATTTCCTCTTTAAAAACCTCATATTCTTGATTCGCCGCTGCGATTACCTTTGTTATATCTTCTTTCGACATTTTGTCTATTTTTATTGATTTACCCTATTTGAATATTTTAGTGATGTATTGTTAGTTACTTGCTAGCTAGCCTACCCGCGGCCAAAGGATAGCACCCGTTCCCTACCACACGTGCGACTTATATACAGGAAGAAGATCCGTCACTGCTGTCGTGATGGCTCTCCTCCCGTACTGCGCGGCTTGGACACGGTCGCCGTCTTCAGCAGTACGACTATCTAACTCCTATACTGAGACCTTTTTTGTTGAGACTGTGCACAATGAACTCTATGAACTCGAAATAAAATAATTGATTTTTTGAAATTTGATTTGTTAAATTGAAAGACAATTAAAAGTTAATAAAAGTGACTTTACAAGCAAAAATGTTTTTACTTCATAAATGAAATGTTACTTGAATTGATTAGCAACAAAAACAAAGTTATTGAATTTAAAAACAAACAACAATAAAAAATGTTAAGTTAAATTTGAATAAACTAATTTGATTAGGTATTATTCATTATTTACTAAGTCTGTACAAAATGAATTTTATATTTGTTAAAACTATTTCAATTTAAATGATTTTAATGAAATTTGAATTTGGAATTTACAAAACGTTTTATTTTTAAGTCTCAACCTTTGACAAATTTCCTAACGTACTTTGTTTTCTGATAATGTTTGAATGTTTATTTTCTGTTTAATGTTTATTATTAACACCCTTCTTTAGACTCACCACCTACCTACTGAAGATTTATGATCGTTGAATATAATCTAAGTTTATATATATATATATATATGTATATATATGTATGTTTGTGTATTTATACTAAATTATACGCTTTTCTAACTGATAAGTCAAATTTAAGTTAACGTTGTTTGTTTGAAATAAATGAAAAATGATGTTACGTTAATCACAATAAAAATTTTTTCAAATGTGAAAGAGAAAAAAAATAATAAATTGTCTACTTTATTAAAGTATGTGAAATGCTAATTTGTTTGATAATACAAATCTATTATTCTGAATTGAGTTTTTGTTTTGTTATAAATTGAACTAAATCAAATTTTTAAATGCGTATATTTTGTTAAGAAAATGCAAATAAATGAATTCAAATGAAACTTTTGAACAGAAAGAGAAAAAAAATAAACCTTTGTAACTTTACTTTTACTTTGAAAGAGTAAAATGACTTATCTTTGTGTTTCCTATGTTGATGTCGTTGCCGCTGAGGTCCTCCGTTGTTGAGACGATGGCAGTTGTAACGTAGAATTTCGTTGACTTGTCGCCTGATTCTCGGAATTTCTCAAATCGCTTTACCTACACGTTGCGGCTGGCGCATCGTGACGTCATATTGCGTGAGTTCAAACTTACAAAGGAGGCACCAAAATGTAGCGTGAAACTACACTAATAAAAATTTATTTTTATTTGAATTCAGAAAATCTTATTTTGTCAATTTCTTTTCTAACTTAATTTTTGAATTTAACCTTTCTTTCACTAAATTCACCAAACTTTAACTTTACACTAAAGAATTTTTATTAATTTGAATTTAATACACTAAAACCCTGAATTACCCTTTTTTACGAGATTTTAACTTAACTTATGAATAAGAACAAATGGGAAATTTAAATGACTTGAACACAATTTTGAGGGAAAAAGCCGTTAGAGGCATAAAAAACTCTTTTATTAATTACAAAACAACACTGAGAACAAGATTTCGCTAAGAGAAACGAATATGACGTCACTTACGCACTAAACGCCGCTTATTTCAAAGTTTACGATTTTCGCTTAATATAAAGAAAATGCGACGATCGTTGATCGTGCATCGAATTGAAAATTTGTTTGAAAGGCTTTGTGCCTGTTCAACGCGTGTGCACACGGCGATCGTAATTAGCTGAACGCACGCAATCAAAATCAAATAGTTTATTTTACACTGATTTATCACAAAAGATAATTAGCTTTTGACGAGAAAGCTACAGAAACGATTGAAGTTGTAATATAAAATCCTATTATTACTCGAACGATTTAAGAGATTCTATACGGAGTGCGGTTAGAGGTGCTGATCGGTTGACGGAATAAAACCAATTACTCAAGTCGCGGCACGCTTCCGAGCGCGCGCTCGTTCGTTAGAGAGAAGTTTTCTTTTTTGATTGACTGCAATGTGCTGCCACCTCCAACCCCACTCCGTACAGAATGCTCGTTAGAGTCGATGTTCCTTAAAAAGAATAGATTTCTTTGGAAAAGACATGTTGCGACGCAACAAGCCGTGATATAAATATTTAATAATCTTACTAATATAACGTCCTGGAAAAGTTTGAAAATCCCAAATTAATATTCAATTAAATAGTAGAAACGATCCGGTGTAGTTTGCACCGACGGAAGGCAACTATATAGACCCGTGTATAATAAAATAATGCTAGTGCAATCGAAATAAAACAAGTTTGAAAGCCGCATTACGTATATTTATTGTTGTTACGAATAAAACCATCTGGTAATATTTCGGGACTTGAAATTGACATCCAAACACTTTATAAAAACCATCTGGTGTAGTTTGAACCACCGGAAGTTGACTAGATACTCCCAAATCCGATAAAATAATGCTACTACGTTATAAAAAAAAATAGTTTCGAAGCCGCATTGAGAATATTTATTGTTGTTACAAATATAACCAACTGTAAACGTTGAGCAATCCTAAATTACAATCTAAATAGTTAATAAGAACGATCTGGTATAGTTTGTACTGCCGGAAGGTAACTAGACACACCCAGGTCTGATAAAATGATGCTACTATAAAATGAAAAAAAAAAACAGTTTCGAAGACACATTGAGAATATTTATTGTTGTTACAAATCCAACCAACTGGAAACGTTTAGGAATCCTGAATAACAATCTGAATAGTAAATAAAAACCATCTGGTGTAATTGAACTGCTGGAAGGTAACTAGACGCACCCAAGTCTGATAAAATCATGCTACTATGAAATAAAAAAAAATAGTTTTTAAGCCGCATTGCGATTATTTATTGTTGTTACAAATATAACTATCTGGAAATCTTTGAAAATCTTAAATGAACATCTGGACAGTATATAATAACCATCTAGTGTAGTTTGAACCACCGGGAGTGAACTAGATACTCGCAAATCTGATAAAATAATGCTACTACGTAATACAAAAAAATAGTTCCAAAGCCGCATTGAAAATATTTATTGTTGTTACAAATATAACCAACTGGAAACGTTTAAAGATCCTGAACTACAATCTAAATAGTTAATAAAAATTATCTGGTGTAGTTTAAACTGCTGGAAGGTATCTATACACACCCAAGTCTGATAAAATAATGCTACTATGAAATGAAAAAAAAAGTTTCCAAACCGCATTGAGAATATTCATTGTTGTTACAATTATGACCATCTAAAAACGTTTAGAAATCCTAAATAACAATCTGAAGAGTAAATAAAAAACATCTGATATAATTTTAACTGCCGGAATGTAACTAGACATACCCAAAGCTTATAAAATAATGCTACTATGATATGAAAAAAAAAAAGTTTCAATGCCGCATTGAGATTATTTATTGTTGTTATGAATATAACCATCTGGGAATCTTTTAAAATTTTAAACTAACATCTGTACAGATCATAAGAACCATCTGGTATAGTTTGAACCACCAGAAGTGAACTAGATACTCCCAAATCCGATGAAATAATGCTACTACGTTATAAAAAAATAATTTCGAATCCGCATTGACAATATTTATTGTTGTTACAAATATAACTAACTGAAAACGTTTAGGAATCCTAAATTACAATCTGAATAGTTAACAAAAATCATTTGGTGTATTTTGACCTGCTGGAAGATAACTAGACACACCCAGGTCTTATAAAATAATGCTACTATGAAATAAAAAAAATAGTTTCGAAGCCGCATTAAGAATATTTATTGTTGTTACAAATATAATCAACTGGAAACGTTTAGGAATTATAAATTACAATCTAAATTGTTAACAAAAACTATCTGTTGTAGCTTGAACTGCCAGAAGATAACTAGGCACACTCGAGTCCAATAAAGTAATGCTCTGTGATCGAAAAAAAAAGAGTTTAAAAACCGCATTACGTATATTTATTATTTTTACGAATATAACCATCTGCAAATCTTTTTAAATCTTGAATTAACATCTAAACAGTTCATAATAACCATCTGGTGTAGTTAAAACTACGGGAAGGTGACTAGATACTCTAAAATCTGATAAAATAAGGCTACTACGGAATGAAAAAAAATAGTCTAAAGCCGTATTTAGAATATTTATTGTTGTTACAAGTATAACCAACTAGAAACGTTTAAGGATCCTAAATTACAATGTAAGTAGTTAACAAAAACTATCTGGTGTAGTTTGAACTGCCGGACTTTAACTAGACACACCCAAGTCTGATAAAAAATTTTTTTTTATCACGTAGTAGCATTATTTTATCGGATTTCGGAGTATCTAGTGAACTTATGGTGGTTCAAACTACACCACATGGTTTCTATAATCTGTTCGGATGTTAATTTAAGATTTTGAAAGATTTCCAGATGGTTATATTTGTAACGACAATAAATAATCTCAACGCGGCTTCGAAACTATTTTTTTTTATTTCATAGTAGCACTTGGGTGTGTCTAGTTAACTTCTGGCAGTTTAAACTACACTAGATGGTTTTTTTCAACCATTTACATTGTAATTTAGGATTCCTAAACGTTTCCAGTTGGTCATATTCGTAACAACAATAAATATTTTCAATGCGGCTTTGAAATGTTTTTTTCATAACTATAAGAGTGGTTATTTATTCAGATTATTTTCCTTCGTAGAAACGAAGATAGAGAAACAGAGAGAGGGAGAAACGAAAACGATGAGACGGAAATAGAGAATCAGAGACATAGCAGCAGAAATAGAGAGGTGGAGACGAAGAGATGGATAAGAAGAAACTAAGACGTAGAGACAAAGACGGAGAGTCGGAGCTGGAGAGACGAAGACAGCGAAACGGAAACAGAGTGACGGAGATGAAGCGACGAAAACATAGAGACAGGAAGACGAAAAAGAAGAAACAGAAGTAGGAATGGAGATAGAGAGACGAAGACGAAGCACCGGATAAGAAGAAATAGAGACGAAGAAACGGAGAAGTTGAGTCGAAGATGAAGAGACGGAGGCAGAGAGACGAAGACGGACAGACGAGACGGAGAGACAGAGACGAAGAAACGGAAACGGAAAGACGGAGATGGAGAAAAGAAGACAAGGCAGCGAAGACGTAGGAACGGAGACAGAGAGACGTAGATAGAGAGAACGAGATAGAGATGAAGAGACAGAGACTAAGAAACGGAGACGTAGAAACGGAAACAGAGAGGCGGAGACGGAGGGACAGAGGTAGAGAGATAAAGACGAAGACAGAGAGATGAAGACGCAGGTGGAGGGACGAAGACTCGAAGACGGAGAGACTGAAACAAAGAGACTAAGATGGAGAGACAGAGATAACGAAAGGGAGAAGTTGAGACGGAGATAAAGAGACAGAGTCGTAGAAACGGAGATAAAGACAGAGATGGAGAGATGGAGACGGAGAGACTGAGATGGAGAAATAGATGTTGTGTATGTTTATATGTGTATGTGTGTATGTGTATGTGTGTATGTGTAAGTGTGTATGTGCATGTGTGTATGTGTATGTGTGTGTGGGTATGTGTGTATGGGTATGTGTATGTTTATGTGTGTATGTGTGTATGTGTGTATGTGTATGTATATGTGTGTATGTGTATGTATATGTGTGTATGTGCATGTGTGTATGTGTATGTGTGTACGTGTATGTATATGTGTGTATGTGCATGTGTGTATGTGTGTAAGTGTATGTGTGTATATTTATGCGTGTATGTTTATTTCATTATTTCTTGTCAATATTATTTCTTTTTAATTTTATTATCTCTTCTCGATGTTATTATTTACTGTTTATTTTATTATTCAATATAAAAGATTAATAAATGCTAATAAAAAAAGAATGCCATATAATTTTAATTCTATCATATAAATGTAAATCGTAACAAAACATCTGCACCTAAAAACCCTTATGCGTCCTTGCCTGGGATAAAAAGTTTTTTAAGCGCCCTGGGCGAGCCTTGCGCGATGACGGCCTTCGAACGATATTTACATCGTGGGATGATAAATATCGTCCGAAGGCCGTCATCGCGCAAGGCTTGCCCAAGGTACATAAATAACTAATATATATATATTAGAGTGTCCCTTATTTCCCAAAGTTTGAAAATTGGTCATGACGCCCTCTAGATTTCTAGTATTTTGTTCAAAACTTAAGAAAAAACTTTGATAATAAGGAAAAAATGGAATTAGATAGTGCCGCCACTCGTAAAAAGGTTTTTTGAAGGATGATTTTTTCCACATATTTTAGTTTAGTATAATCCTGGGCCACTTAGATCGGTATTCAGGGTTCCAAATTTTTTTTTAAAATACTTAAATTTGAAGCGAATTAAAAGTATTATTAACTTATTTGGAACCCTTTTAGCCGAGATATAAGTGAAAAATGTTCAAAAAAAAAAAATAAAAACATAAAAATTTTACGATTTTAGCGATTTTTAGAGTCTTAAGTGATATTGCAGCCATGTTGATACACCATAGAATGATAGTTAATTTCAAGACCTTTAATTTGACGGGTGGCAGAGCTCTCTAGACCCCTAGAATCATGAGTTATAGCCATTTTAAGTTTAAATAAATTTATAGGTATCTAAATCCAGCGACATGTATTTTCTTCATAAATTGAAATGTCCATATCTTTGATCTCCTTTAATCTTTTGAGCTCTGGGACAGCCTAAATGGAAGCTGTTGACGTTAACTACTAACTAACTTTCTTCTTTTTTCTTTCTTTTTTTTTTCTTTGTCCAAAGGTATCTACGCATTGAAGATTTATTTATTTCGCAAATCTTTCAAATTGACAAAAAAAGAAGAAAAAGGAATGTTTGAGATTTGTCAATTTATTATTTTTATTTACCTTAGAGCATGGTATATTGCACCTCTTGCAGCCAAATCACCAAATAGTGATTTGAAATTGATTAAAGAGCTCTCAAACTATGAAAATATTGACTCAGAAATAGTCAAAGTTGCTTTGCATAAATTAAAAAATCATTTATGGTACTTAACACCAGAAGCTAGTGCTATGTCATTTTTTGATCAAGAAATCTCAAAAGAAATTAAAAATAGAATGGTACAGGCATTGAATATTAATAATGATTAAAATATAGCTTCGAAAAAATTCATCCTAAGACACAATGTTCAGAATTAAAGGACAAGGAAATGGATTATTTTATAACCAGTCAATCTCTAAAATTCTTCGAAAGATTTTCAATAAAAACCGAATTTTTGGAATATAATTCCAGTTCTTGGTTAGAAAGAGAGGATTATAAAAAAGGTTTGGAAATCGTTGGGAATTTACGAGTTGTTAATGATGTCGCAGAACGAGCAGTTCATTTAGTTCAAGAATATATGAAAGTTCACTTGACCAATTGCGAAGACCAACTTCAATATTTATTTCAAGTAGTAAGTGAATATAAACATAAATTTCCTAATGCTAATAAAACAACTTTGGTGAAGAGATTCAAGAAATAATCACTTGTATTATATATTATTATATGTATGATAAAGCCGATTATTATTGCTAATAATAAAAAAGTATAATAACATCCTATTTCTATGCATTTTATATGATAGTAAATAAACGTAAAATATATTGTATTAACATAAAAAATTTGATTATAATTCATCTATTTATTTGCATGTGTATTTTGCAATGTGATTGTTCTTTTAATTATATGCGTCAATCTGCCCCTGGCAAGATTGACTCGTATTATTGAAAAAATTTAATTTTTCGAACTTTAGGGCGAGTCAAGGTTTAATAATGATCAACTCATTTTTATAATTATGACGTGTCAGTTTACATAAAATATGATAGTAGTTAACGTCAACAGCTTCCATTTAGGCTGTCCCAGAGCTCTTAAGATTAAAGGAGATCAAAGATATAGACATTTCAATTTATGAAGAAAATACATGTCGCTGGATTTAGATACCTATAAATTTATTTAAACTTAAAATGGCTATGACTTATGATTCTAGGGGTCTAGAGAGCTCTGCCACCCGTCAAATTAAAGGTCTTGAAATAAACTATCATTCTATGGTGTATCAACAAGGCTGCGATATCACTTAAGACTCTAAAAATCGCTAAAATCGTAAAATTTTTATGTTTTTATTTTTTTTTTTAACATTTTTCACTTATATCTCGGCTAAAAGGGTTCCGAATAAGTTAATAATACTTTTAATTCGCTTCAAATTTAAGTATTTTAGAAAAAAATTCGGAACCCTGAATACCGATCTAAGTGGCCCAGGATTATACTAAACTAAAATATGTGGAAAAAATCATCCTTCAAAAAACCTTTTTACGAGTGGCGGCACGATCTAATTCCATTTTTTCCTTATTATCAAAGTTTTTTCTTAAGTTTTGAACAAAATACTAGAAATCTAGAGGACGTCATGACCAATTTTCAAACTTTGGGAAATAAGGGACACCCTAATATATATCCCTGGTAAAAATAGGTACGTGAATTTCACGTGATAATCACGTGAAATGTCATGTGATTTTCACGTGATATATCACGTGATTATCACGTGATATTATCGACGGTTTTATCACGTGAAAATCACGTGAATATCACGTGATTATAAGGATTTTCCATGTAAAAAAAATTATTGTAATTGAATTTGAATGTTACTAAGGTGACTGTAATGAGGTTCATTGACAAATAATTAATAAAATAATTTGATAGTAGAACCAACAAAGCTTTTATTTAAATTATAATTTTACACTATCAATGGAGTAAGTTCCGCATATTATGTGTATGTATTTATTTTTCTGGTTTGATATATTAAATCATTAAAAGTTTTAAATACGAATTTTTTAACGAAGTCAACATAGTCTAAACTCTGCACGTATTATTAAAGCCGACAGTTCTTAAATTGTAACTTCCATATACCGTGAAGGACGTAATTTCTGATCACCTAAGAGGTATTTCTGATCACATATTTACATGTGAAAAAGTAAAAGTATATTTTTTTTTCACACAAACTAAGCATTTCTTACGCTCAATCTATTTTTCCTCATAAATTAAAAAAAGCTTTTTCCTACTAAAATCTTAAAGATTATGATTTATAATAAATAATGATCAGAAATTATGCCCTGATCAGGAACTACGTCCTTTACGGTACTTATGACTTTAACTCATGAAATTTTTTTTTACTACCTACAAGATTATGAAATTTTGTTTTTATATAAATAAATGATATTACAGTGAATAAGTTGAACATTATTTTTTAATTGAAAATGTATTTTATGATTAAAACGTTTATTAAAAATATTTATAGAAGTATTATTTAATTTGTTGCATTATATCTCAACACTGGTCCACTTCTACGTTTAACTCGTCGTTCAGGATCCGCTTCATCGATACAATCCTGCCGTAGATTTCGAATCACGTACTTTAACGTTGTGGTGACTTTTAACAAAAATTCTTCCTTTGCAGGATATTGACGCTTGTTTCTATTTAAGAAATCATCGAATAAACCTGCAACATAATTTAAAACAAATAGTAATAAGTTTTTTAATTTATCATTTTCCTAAAACAATTTTTTATTTAAGTAACCTAGCGAAAAAAATTAATGTAAACAACAGTTAATATCCGAAAATATCAGAAGAAAACAGAAGAAAATAGGTAAAAATTAAAGGAAATGGAAATTTACTGTTGAAAAATCTTGGGATTGAGACGAAGACAACAGTTATCTTCTGATTTCTTCAAATTTCTTCAGTTTTTATTAGTTTTATACAGTTCTATACAGTTTTCTGCATTCATCAACAGTTATATTCATTTTTTAACGTCTTTATTCAAATATAAAATCAATTCAAAAAGTGAAGTTATGCGGAAACAACTGAAGACAACTGTTATATTCTGAACATAACTGTTAAAAAGTGATGAAATCTGGAAAAAAGTGAAGAAATGTGGAAAAAAGTTGAGCAATCAAGAAAAAACTGTAAACAACAATTATATATTTATCACAACTGTTCAAAAGTGAAGAAATCCGGAACAAACTGAAGACAACTTATAATATTAGCAATAAACCCAAGAAAAAAGTTAATAAGTATTTCACAATGAAAAGAAATAAAAAAAATTATATAAATTTCCATTTTTCGCAACCAAAAAGTGAACTAAACAGATTATAACAGAAGGAAGCTGATAAAATTGGCAGATAACTGATAATATTGGCAGAGAATAGAAGAAAACTGTTAATAAGTGTTTTAAAATGAAGAGAAGTGAAGAAAATTAAATAAATTTTCATTTTTTCGCAATAAAAAAGTAAACAAAACAGAATATAACAGAAGAAAGCTGATAATATTGGCAGATAACTGAAGAAAACAGCTAATAACTGTTTTAAAATGAAGAAAAGTGAAGACTAGAAAAAAATGAATAAAATAACCGAAGAAAACTGATATTCGACATTTTTCTGCCATCATCTGCTGGCAGTTGACGGCTGTTATTAACTGTTTTCTTCAGTTTTCTTCATTATTTTTCGCTAGGGTACTTATAATAGAAAGAAAAATTATTTACTTATAATAAGTCTTAAACCATTTGGTTCTATAAGTTTCACTGGGCTTCTGTTAGGGATTTGATTTCGAACTTTTTTTAGATCCAAAGCCCTATTTGCTAAATCGTATTCATCCCATAAAATTGTTGATAAAATTCTGAGAAATGTTACCTAGATAAACCTGTAAAGATGATAGCTACAGTAATTTAATGCAAAACAAATATTGCTTATTAGTTTAAGAAGTCTTGTATATATGTACGTGTTTGCATATGCATTCGTCTATGTGTTTCTGTGTGGAGTGTATATATATATTATATACGTGGCGCAGGTGTGTTAAGGAGACTTATCGGCGAGACCAATCTTTGTTGCTTAGGTAGTACTACTACCTAAGCAATGAACAATGAACTCGCCGATGAATCTCTTTGATGCGCCTAAGGTGCGTAGATGACCTTATTTCATCGAAGGTCGTATGTGGAACTACATCAATATACATTTAATTTCTTTATTATGCTTCAAAATATGTTAATTGCATTATTTGCATTTCATAAATATTGATAAAAAATATATCTTATAATGTAACAAAACTATAAGCTATATGAACGGTTTTTATTAAAATTACCTCACGTTCACAGTTGATTTCGTATCTTTTTTCTTTTTCTTCTATGCCATCGCCGCTTTCATAGTGTTGTAGACATTGTAAAATGTAATCTTGTTTACTTAGCGTTCTCCTTCTTCTTACTAAATAAATTTAAATCAACGTCATTATTAAAAATTATTTAAAGATTTTAGGGTATAGAGTACATACAATTCTAGTTTTTTATTGTTTTATAAATGCAACATTAAATACAACGTGTTTGCAATAATGAGCCTTATGAGGATAGAAAATCAAACCAAAAAATTAAATAATATCTTTATTTTTCAATGTTAAGGCCAGGTTCTCGTAAGAGCCGACCAAAAAAGTGAATTTTGTTTGGTATTTTTAGGATACCTTATTATAAGTTGAATATATTTCTAAAGTGATATTCACAATATTTATTTTTAAAGTAATAGCAAAAAAATGAAACCACCTTTTTCACGCAACAGCAGAATTTGAGCAGCACAGCGAGTCTTACGTCAATTTTTTTAATTCACATCTTCATGACCATACTATGATAAGTATTGTTACCCAAGGTAACACTAAATGTCAATAACTCAGAATAAAACTTTAAATTATAACTACAAAGAATTGATTATTAAGGGAGACCGAATCATCTTAAGGCGACTTCGGATTTTAGGTTAGGTTTTATATTTGAGTTTACAAATTACTCTTTCAATATGTAAAATTTTTCAGATTTTTTAATTTTCCACCATTCTACGGATTATAATAAATGGTGGAAAATTAAAAAATTCAATAAATTTTAGAAACTAAAAGAGTAATTTGTAAACTACAAAATGAAATCGAACCGAACTTCCGTAGTCGCCTTAAAAGTCTAATACAATTTTTTATCATTTATATAAATACCATTTGTAAGTTGTAACAAGAGAAAAATAGCAGGCCCCTCTCAATATTAGTATAGTAGGTAAATTTTATAATAATAAAAATATAATTTTATAGTTGAATTTTTTAATAATATGAAACCTAAAAAAAGATAGCTTTCAAAAACCACGCGATAAAATAATTTTGTTGTTAAAAGAAAATTTATTTATTACATTAAATCTACCGTGGGTTGCTATTTTTTTCTTGTTACAACGTTTAATATTTATACAAATGATAAAAAACGACTGGCTCTTAAATATTTAAGAGTCAGCCGTATAGCTCTGTCTTTGTTTAATCTAAATTTTCTTTATTATTAATAAATTAAATATTATTATACAAAAGTAAAGGCAGAGCCCAATAGATTTAATAAAAATTTAAAAAAAAAAAACATTTTAAAAACACGCTTTTCAAGAATCACAAATGGAAAAAAAGCGTGTAAAAATACACTAAAAAGTATTAAATAAATTAATTTACTTCCTTGAAATTACTTTTATACAGTTCATTGCAATAATTAAGAGAAAATTTTACAACAATGTAAAAAGAAAAATGTTGGCGCTGAATTGGATTTACTAAAATTAGCACCCACACTTTTCTTTTTAAATTGTTGTAAAATTTTCTCTTAATTATTGAAATGAACTGTATAAAAGTAATTTCAAGGAAGTACATTAATTTATTTCATACTTTCTAGTGCATTTTTACACGCTTTTTTTCCATTTGTGATTCTTGAAAAGCGTGTTTTTAAAATGTTTTTTTTTTTTTTATTTTTATTTTCTATTTTTTAGTTAAAATTGAATTTTCTATAAGTAATTTGTTTTTAAAAGCTTGTATTTAATATTTTTTATTATTTTTTAATAATTTCTAATTTTCAGTTATAATTTTTTTGAATCGAACTAGAATTAATTATTTTAGAGAACACGTGATCGCATGCTGAGTTTCCCGCCATTTGACGATAATGACGCCATTGGAAATTTTACCAAGATTTATTGTTTTATGCATTGTTGGACCACAAAATCGATAAAATACGGTCTTAAATTTTGCATGTACAATGCAAAATGCTATAATTTATGTCTAATTACGGTATGTGACAAGTTAGAGAATTTCAAAAATTTTCGAAGATTATTAGACATTAATGTTTAAAGTATATCTATAAATAAAATCTTCAATTTTTTAATTTTTTAAACATCTCCACATATAATTAAGTATATCAATATATGAATCGGTACAAATATATAAAATTGATTGTATTATCCAACAGCTTGTGTCTGTGTCTGCGTCTGCGTCTGCGTGTGCGTGTGCGTGAGTGTGTGTGTGTGTGTGTGTGTGTGTGTGTGTGTGCGTGTGCGTGTGCATGTGCGTGTGCGTGTGCGTGCATTTTGTACAAGTATCAACTGAACAAGAACCTATTAACTCGTCTTGACTCAGAGAAAGCCTTCCCACTTGTACTTCCTCGGAGATGAGTTTGTACACCCGTCATCGCCAACCTGGACAACAGATTATTGTGTTGTCATCGGAGACCAAGGTCTGTGCCAAATTTCAGAAATTTCCATCGACAAAAAGTGTCTCAAATCGAGCGTGCAAGATTTGATTAAAGACAGACAGACGTGAAAGCAAGCTTAAGAAAAGCGTGTAAAAAAGAGCAAACGATTTTATTCTATGAAAAAATATTAAATTCTCATTAGTTTTCAGACTTCATTTGAAAAGTTATGAAAATTTTATATTTTTTCATAGAATACAATTATTTGCTCGTCCTTAAATCTATTAGGTTCAATCTTTACTTTTGTATAAAATTATTTAATTTTTTTAATAATAATAATGAAAATGTATATTAAATAATCGCAGAACTATATGGTCGCCTCTTAAACTTGTATTCTCGAAACCATAGTTTTTAAACTGGGTGCCATGATATATGAAAAATTATCGGAGGATAAACCTATGAAGTAGTAACATTTTTACATTGTTGACTTTTTGTTGGTTTCATAGGTTCATCCCAACAAATAAATATATCTCATAAAATTTTCGTATTTCTAATTTCAAACAGTAATTGCAAGCACTAGGGTGGCGCACATTTGGATACTCTTTTTTTAGGCGGCCTTGAATCAGCATCAATATACCATTATTATTGTATTATTCAGTACGAAAAAAAATGTTTATACATACTTCAAGATATACTTAAGGGGTATTTTCATACCGGCATATAGTTCTACCTTATCTACATTTGGATTATGCATTTTAATAAAGATTTAACTGATTATGTCTAAAATTTATAATAGAGGCATATTTTTAACATCCTAAAGAATTTATTGCAATGCTAAAAGAATATAAGGATAAAAATAAAGATGAAAACTGCATGATACAATTATCTTAGGTGCACAATCGTATCACTTTTCGTCCTTATTTTTACCCTTACATTGTCTTTCAACATTGCAATGAATTCTTTGGAATGTTAAAAATGTGCCTCTGCTACGAGTGTTAGTTATAAATAGTTGAATATTTATTAAATTATAATAAAGTGCATAATTCAGATGTAGATAACGTAGAACTCTATATTGGTATGAGGATTTCCCTTATTACATATAAAAAACTGATTAATTTATTTATTTTTTCCAATGAAAAAAGATCGAGAAAGTCGTGTCATTTTTTGCTCACTAGATGAGTACCTGGCCTTGCATTGGGTAAGCTTTTTTAAAAAAAATTTTATTACATACCTATTTTCTTTGTTTTTAAATTTTGATTATTTATGGTTTTATTTGTTGCTGAATTATTATTGGATCTTTGAGGTGAATTTTGCACTCTGAACGATGAAGTAGGTTTAAGCTTATTTTTCAGCTCTGTCTCCTTTGTCGGTGATGCTTTATCTTGTGATTCAAAACTTAGCCTCCTTTTACCAAAATTGGATTCTTCAGTAGATTTATTTTCATCGGGTTCATTATCTTCATTTTCTGCAGTCCACTTAACTGTTTTTACAAATGATACCGGTGATGATTCGATGAAAGGTTTTTTCATATTATTTTGGCTATAATCATTTGATAATGATTGTTTTTTTGGAGAGTGTATATCAGTAGTGTTTACTTCAGTTTGAATTGGCGAAGACCTTTCGTCATCTGATATGTCATCTGACAAATTTCCATCATTGCTTAGTGTTTTTTTCATCAAGGTTAAATCTTCAACAGCTGAGTCACAATTTTTATTGGAATTACTATTATTCTTGTTTTTTGAATTTACCTTTGACGGTTTAATAAGTGATACAATTGGTATTTTATTTAACAACTTTTCACACGATATTATTTTTGGTTTATTTGTCAAATCATTTAATACTGATTTCTTTTTTTGCTCAAGTTTATCTTTAATACTATCATCTTCATCTTCAGTCGAAGACACATCGCTATTCGATGAATCATTAAAAAAATTTTGTTTTTCATTGTTGGAGCACTTGTTTAGAATATCTTGGCTCCTAATCGCTACTTGTGATCTGTAGTTAGATAATTTTTGTTTTTTTTCCTGCAAATGTCATTATTTTAATGATTAATTTTTATTATGAATAATATGACATTAATCTATTTATAATGTAACCTAATTTTAACACTTTTTCTTTTACTTTTAAATAACATTTGGTGTATGAATATTTTTTGTCCAATAGTTTATGGTCTATAGCATTAGAATCTCATAAATGATAGCCAATTTTCCAACTTACTTATGCTATTTTTTCTTCACAAAAATAAAAATAAAATAATTTAATGCAAACATATAAAAAGGAATTCGGTTGACTTGATATTGCTATTTAATGGTTGTTAATAGAAACGCAATTGGGATTTGAAATGTAAAGATGGCGGGAGGCACCAAAGCAATATGGCGACAGCGAGTGCATGTTTTAAAAAAAAGGTTATATAAGAGCTAAAGTGTTTTTTTAACAAACAGAATTAGAAAATATCTGTTAAAGAAATCTCAATCTGAATACATAATTCTATGAGGTACATTTTTTAATGAAATCACTACTAAAGCTCCATGCTTGAAGCCTTAAACTTGAGAGACAAACATCATGAAATCATAGAAAAAATATGTAAAAGATGGAGGTATAAATAATTTCAAACGTACCTGTAAAGCAGGGTTATTTGGAAAATGTAAGCATACTATGACAACTTCTTTTCACTATTTACTTGTAAGAATAAAATTTATTACATATATTTTATTCAACCTTGTAAAATATTTTTTAATTTTACTTAAATGTAATTTCGAGAACAAGAAAACTTTATAAAATATATCTTGCACATATGATCCTTATTCATAGAAAAGAGTTCATAGAAACACTGTAAGAATGTACGACCTGGTACCACTAGCAAATCGTACACGTTTCTATTTTCCGAAGAGAAAAGTATTACTTTGCAAAGTATTTTATGTTCTAAAAATTCCATTTAAACAAAGAAAAAAAAATACTTTACAAAGCAATAAAGTATACTCGTATATAATAAATTTTATACTTACAAATAAGTGCAGAAGAGTAGTTACAGTGTTTACATTTTCCAGATAACTCTGCTTTACAAGAATATTTACAGTTATTTATAATTCCATGTTTTGAAATGTTTTCTGTCATTTCATGAGGTTGGTCTCTGAAGTTTACAAATTGCAAGTACAGAGCTTCAAAACTAATTTAGCAGATAAAATTATGTTTTTAGCTTTTAGAATTATTTGTAGATTTCTTTCAACTTCAATGAAATTTCTTTTTCCACTATTTTCTCCAACATGATCCAGAATATATTGTGTAAATTTAATATTTTTCAAATACCTTTTAGTAAAAAAGTAACACCTAAACTCCCAAATAACCTATTGTAAAAACGTGCACTGCGTTTCGCACCATCTTTCTATTTTAAATCCCAATATGTGTCCCTCAAACTCAGAGAAAATTGCAAATAAATCACGTCGACAGTCACACCTGATGTCAAATGTCAAGCATTCTCCATTAGCAGATGACATAAGCTCATCTGTTCATATTAACTATTGTGTAATATGATTGACTGTACAATTTAACATAATAAATAAAAAATTATTCGAGAAAATCAATAATTCACGTCATTAGACAGGTACTGCTACATAGTAAAAAATTTTCTGGAACATTACATCGCTCAACGTGATAAATATCGGGAACTACGCTAAGCGCGGTAAACCCACATTAAAACCGGTAAAATTACATGATTCATCATTACGGAATTTATTCTAACCTATATTCGAAATACTTGAATAAAAAAAGGTTATCACTTATAATACTATCAAATTTGAAAATATTATTTAGTAATTTTATATAAAACATTAATTCATAAAAATAAAATATGTTTTAAATTGTATAATGTATTTCTGTTGTCGCGAAAGTTCACGTATGTCTTCTATTTTTACCGAACAGCCATGTTGATACTGACTGTAAAATTACACTGCTAAATACGGGTTAGATACCGCGATCATAGTAGGACTTACGCTCAGTGATGTTAAGTCACATAAAAATGTTATTTCACATCGTTAAAACGTGTAATTATTCACAGGAAAGTGGTAAAGTTGCCAGAAAATTTTTTACTATGTAGATAATAAAAAATAAAAGATAATGTATCAAAGATCAATTTAGTTTTTCTATATTCCATTATACAAGCTAGTTTAAAAGAAAAATGTTAAAAAATTAAGTTACATTTAATACTGTATATTTACATTTTCCAGCTTATTAGGATTACATTTCTTCTTTTTTAATGACCCCAGATCCGAAGGTATTTTGGGAATTTTTGTTCTTTTCAAATTTTGGTTTTCTACATCTTCCAAGGATTCTACAATAATATTATCATGATATTATGTATATATATATATATATATATATATATATATATATATATAATGAAGAATTAATCATTGTATAATTATTTATTTGCGTATCTAACCTCCTAAAGCGAGTATTAAACAAGGGTAAAAATGATTTTCATGATTATCAAAGCAATCGTCCTCCTCACATGGCCAATTACTATAATAAGTTTGTCTTGATTCAAAATCCGTAGGAGTTTTTGGTTGTATACTACATTTATCTTTTAGACTATATTTAATATAACTGACAGGATATATTCGAAACTTATCACGAGACTCGTCATTAAAGCGTATTTTGGCGTGATTCATAATGTTTGTCATTAAATATACTTTTCTGCGTATCAACTTAAAAAAATAACTCTATACCTAGAAAATAAACATAGATTCTTTTTATCACAATTTAATATTTAGATAAATTTAGTAGAATAATCAACATAATTAGGAATAGATACAGAATATTATAATGATAAAAATAATAAAAATCAATAACACGACTAAACAAATAATAATTAATAATAATTTATAAAAAAGTAAGATAATACTATAAAAAATGAAATTAACAATTATTTGGGGACGTCGCATGCATGAAAAGTAATTTAAAATTTTTTAAATTGTAAGGTAAATGTACCTATTATTGGCCGTTTAGGGACGCGTGGAACATTTGATAAGATTATTATTAACGTAAATTTCAAAAATGATTAAAATTTTTGGATATATAGACAAAAGTTGATTTATTTGATTGTTGAAAATGAAAAAAAGGCATTTAATCAACAACAATAGTGAAATAAACATAAAAGTATTATCATTTCAAGGTACCAGTACTTGGACCAGCAAAATAATGATGTCCTAGTGTCCCAAAACACTGGTACGATTTATTGGACACTTGTATATGCAAACATTTATAATTTTATATTTATTTTATAATATTTTTAATTATTTTATAAATAGTTATTTATAAAATAATTAAAAATTTACAATTAATTTACAATTAATTTACAATTAATTGATAGAATAAAAAATGAATTATTCAAGTGTATCATTAGAGTGCGCTTTAAGGTTAGGTTTGATATCATATGATTTTAGCTGTAGGTAGCCCCCTGCCAATTACTGAGACGTTGAATTACGAACTGATTTATCAATACAAATAGATGCCCACACAAAATTTTAATATAAAATATGTATAAAATTCATTTTTTTTAATGAGAAATATATTTTAATGTACATAAATAATGTAGCAACTAATTTGATGTGCATAAAAAAATTCTATTACAATTCGATTTCTTTACTCGTGAACACACTTTTCTTCATCAGTACGTAAGAAATACATGGACACTCGCCTAGGTTCAAAATCACAAAATTAAGGTAGATTTTTCAGCTATAAGTATAATTATTATAGTTTAAATTTTGTTTCTTTAAGTAATTTAATGTATACAAAACAATAATTAACGGTAGTTCATAGTCTACTTTGCACTAAAATCTTAAAAATTAATATATTTTTTTATGTGGGCAAGTACTGGTCAGTGGCCAATGATAGGTACTTTTACCTTACTTGGATAAATAATACTTATAAATTATTAATAAATTAAAAGTTTTTCTTTTTTTGGCTTTTCACGAGAATAGACTTTTTTTACGGTTTCTCAATGTCGAGAACAACGTTTTTTATGCCCGGGTTATACTAGGCGCAATTTGTCTAAAGAAGAAAAAATGGAAAAAAATTAACGCTCCAGATGGGATTTGAACCCACAACCTCCTGCATACCGGGCAGTTGCGCTACCAATTGCGCCAGTTATATATCCAGGGCTGGATTGGTGTCTGAGGGAGAATGGGAGAACGTTGTCGACCTGGATGATACAGACCCTCAATCACCTGGTGGTACAATTGGTAACGCAACTGCCTGGTATGAAGAGGCTGTGGGTTCAAATTCCATTTGGAGCGTCAATTTGTTTCCATTTTTTCTTCTTTAGACACATTGTGCCTGGTATAACCCGGGCATAAAAAACGGTTTTCTCGACATTAAGAACTCCTTTAAAAAAAAACTCAATGCTCGTGAAAAGCCGAAAAAAGAAAATCTTTTAACGACTACTGAGCAAAAGAAATACTAATTTTGTTATTAATAAATTATTAATAAATTATTAATAAATTATGAATAAATTATTAATAAATTATTAATGCATTATGAATTTATTGAAAATATGCTACCCTTCAAATGCTTTTGCGCACCCAAAGACAAAATTTAAGGATTTAATAGTATATTTTGATACTAGTGCGTCAAAGTGATTTCTTCCTCGTGTGGCGGTTTGTGCCCGAGCGAAGCGAGTGTGAAAAGGTTACACAAGGAAGAAACCACTTTCTCGCACAAGTATCGAATTGTATTTTTTGACACGACGTGTAAGAAGCTCAATTTTCGCACGTGTCATTTTGTGATTCGTGTGCGAAATCGAGCTTCGCGCACGCAATGTGAAAAAAACTTTTATTGCACAGCAGCAAAAAGTTGTAGGTCAACAAATCCCACTTCGTTCAAAAGAGCAGGTAAAAAGCTTTCAAGAATATTATTGTGGGCTCTAAAAAACTCTAATGTAACTCTTATAAAAGTTTAAAAAAGATTTTTAAAAAAGCAAAACAATTTGTCTTTCTTTAATTTGCTGTAGACTTAGTTCCAGTTATCGTAGCTTGAAGAAACCAACAGGGTTTGAAAGTGTATTTATTAAGCTTTACAATGGGGAGTGAAGCATTTTGTTTTGTCATTTTTTAATAGAGTTACAGTATTTTTTGTTGAAAAACTACGTTTTTTTCTAATGTTTATATTTACAAAAGTAAGCGAGATAGAAAAAAGCTTGAAGGAAAAAAAATTATGTTTTTACTTATATAAAATACATCTGCAGTTTAAAAAAGAATTCCAAAGGAAAAAATTTTTTGTACTATTTTTATAAAAAATTGCAGATCTATTTTCTATAAATAAAAACACACCTTTTTTTCTCTAAACTTTCTTTCTATCTCGCTTACTTTTGTAAATATTCACATTTGAATAAGTTGAAGAATATTTCTATCGGTCTTACAGTCAAATAAAAATATGAGGATATCCACAAAACTTTTAACATTTTAATAAACTCTGGAATACTTAATTAAAAATACTGTAACTCAGCTTCCTGACCAGGCACATGAGCCTAACATCATTCAAATTAATAGTTTTGAAGCCAATAAATAGATCCTGGTATTTTTATGATAGTATATAAAAACTTATTCTCAATATCACGAAAATTATCGAAACGAGTAACCATTTTACGTGATAAATCATATAAAAATGCAAAATTTTCGAAGATTTATGGAAATATTTAATTTAATGTATTGGATATTCCAAAAAAAATCATAAGGAATTATTTTTTGACTTGATTACGAAGAATTTAAGCTGGGTTAAACTTGTGTGCCTTATAAAAATGTTGACCTATCTTAAATTTTACCAAAAAAATACTTCATATCTTCTGCAGGCTGCTAATCAACTTTTTGAGCAGGCACAAGTTTGACCCGACTTAAATTCTTCAAAATGAAGTCAAAAAATAATTTCTTATGATTTTTTTGGATTATCCAATATATTAAATTAAATATTTCCATTAATCTTCGAAAATTTTGCATTTTTATATGATTTATGACGTAAAATGGTAACTCATTTCGATAATTTTTGTGATATTGAGAATCAGTTTTTGTTTACTATCCCAAAAATACCAGGATCTATTAATTGGCTTCAAAACTAATAATTTGAATGGTATTAGGCTCATGTGCCTAGTCAGGAAGCTGAGTTACAGTATTTTCAATTAAGCATTCCAGAGTTTATTAAAATGTTAAAAGTTTTTTGGATATCCTCATATATATAATAAAATAAATATGGACAATCAGACTGCCCTTGTTTCTAATTACCCCCGAAGAAAAATCTGAAATTAAATCTTAAAAATTAGCTGCGTTGAAACTTGAAAATAAATAAAATTAGTAAGCACTATCTGACTGTATTTAATTTACTCAATTCTAACGTAAAATTGACATTGTTTTTATTCTGAAAAATGTGAACATTCTCAAAACTCTCTCTTCTAAATTTATTTCTAATATTATTTTCTAAAATTTCAACATTCACAAAATCAAACGAATGAACGCAATTCAAACAATGTTGGCTCAAACCCGATACAATATTTGGATTTCTCAAACTATATTTATATTCATAAATTATCTTTTTTAAATATCTAAATGTCTGTGCAATATAATTTTTATCACAATCAATACAACTGATCTTGTAAACGTCTCCCGATTTCACATCCTTTTTATCTTTATCCTTATAATTACTAAAAAGCTTACCTAAATTATTATTATTATTTCTAAAGAAAACTTGAATTTTATGTTTTTTGAATTCATTTTTAATTTTCTCCGACAAACCCCTGACATACAACAAAACAAAATACATATTTGTAGTCTACATCAAGTCTACAGCTAATTCAAGAAAAACAAATTTTCTTGCTTTTTTGCTTATTTTTTTAACATTGTTGCAAGTTTTAAATTTAAGTTTTTTAAAGCCCACAATAACATTTTTTAATGCTTTTTACTTGCTCTTTCAAACGGTATGTGATTTTTTGACCTACGACTTTTTGCTGCTGTGTAATAAAAGTTTTCAATTCTTTCAATTTTTTCTTTGGGTGCGCGAAAGCATGTGGAGGGCCGTGTATTCGCTCCAAAGGTTTACTTGGTGGAGGATAAGAGAGTCGACGGTGCTTTGCATGGTAGCGTATAATTTGAAAAAGTGAGGACGCTTTTCAATCGGAAGTATAGGACGGTTTATTTTAAAATGCTTTATTACGGTCGTTGTTGCATTTTCGATTATAAAAATACGTAGAGAAATTGTTACGTTCATTTATAATATTTTCCGCGTGCAAAATCTAAGTGAAGCAAAATTGAATTAATGGAATTGGGAATAATAGATATGTAATAGCCTATGAATATAAACAGTATATATGGAGTGTTTTCATACTTTGCTGACGTCACGTTCTGCAGAAAGCAACTTTATGCATCTTGATAACCTTACAAATATTTGTTTATAACAAATTATAGATAATTATTAATTTACACTAATAAAATTCATACATTTTTGTTTCAAAATTTAATGCTAAATATTTTTCTTATCAATTGGTTCCGAAATTGTGAAATATATTTTAGAAATTGCTAATATTAATACACAGCTTATTTTGTAAGATGAACAAGTGTCCTCACTTTTTTGGAAGAGTACCACGTGAGTAACACGTGACCCCCAACCCTCGGAGTGAATAGGTATGTTTTAATTATAATGCCATGATTACACAATAATAAAAACAAAAATCGCTCGTTAGCATCACGTGATGATTTTCAGTAAGGTTTACCTAAATAACTTATAAATTTACATGGTAACTATTACGATTATTATAATTTTTGTGTTATTTTTTAAAATTGTTGAATAATGTAGAATAAACATTATTTAATCTATGAATCATTTGCACGTAGTATAAATTTACATAATAAATCAATACTATAATGTTTGATGGTAAACCTTTCTCTTTTCTACATTGTTTAAACGTGCACGTGCAAGCAAACGTTTATTACTTTGGGTATCACAAAGCAATCATTTCAAATATTACTCTTGTTATAAATGATAACACAGGCCCACAAAATGAAAAAAAATGTCTGAACTTTTGACCGGACATACATATTCCCATATATTTTTCGACGCTGAATCCGAATCTGTAATAAAAATATAGGGTTTTCCTACCTTTTCTCAGAGTTTTATTGAAAAAACCTCATTTTTTACGGTTTTTTTGCGGTTTTTCGAGTCTAGAAAAAACAAATCATGAGATACGGTTAATTGGACTTCAAAATCGAATTCTACGGGAAAAAATACACGGGAAACCATACCTTCAAATTTTTTTAACGCGATTCTAGTCCTCTGTATGGGGCTGAAAAGATGAGGAAATCGGTAAAAGTCGAAATTTTGCCTAAAATGGATTTAAACAATATTAAAATTTAATCATGCGTCTTTTGAAGAGTCGATAAACATTGGAAATACTATCCTGGGGGTTTTTCAGATTGCTGATCATGAATTTGAAGTCAGATTGTGTAAAAACTACTTCTAGAGGGCGGTGACAAGAACTGTATATGGTAAATTTATCGATTTTTTAAAAAGTTTACGTCTGAAATACTAATTTTAGAGTCTTTCACAGCATTGACTGTAAATTCAAGATATTAACTTAGCCTATTGTGTACGTTAAACTTAACATTTTGTCTATGTTTGTCTCTCTCTCTCTCTCTCTCTCTCTCTCTCTCTCTTCCGATGTTTTTTTTAAATTGGCTTACGCTTACGTACACGTTTCTCTTCGAATGACCGATGTAGTGGATTTCTGACACGTTTTTGTCCTTTTTCGCAGCTGTTTCTCTTTTTATCATCCAGCAGTAATCTGCTAACATGTTGATACCCCAGTTTCCTTGAAATCTACGTTCAAACTCCTTTAAATCTTGGTGAAATCGTTCACCATGCTCTTCACTAAAGTCTCCGTTATTTTCAGGAAACTGATCAACGTGTGAATCAAGAAAATGAAGTTTTAAGTTCATTAGACAACCCAATTTTTCAAAATTACGTACCATTCTTTTCACAATAGCTTTATAATTCGTGTCTTTGGCATTACCCAAAAATTTCGTCGATACCTCTTTAAAACTTAACCATGCTGCCTTTTCAACATCAGTCATGCTTTGTTCAAAGTTTTCGTCTCTAAATAAAGTTCGGATTTCAGGACCATCAAAAATACCTTCATTTAATTTAGCATCAGATTTATGGGGAAATACTTTGCTTATATATTGGAAGCATTGACCGTCCTTGTCCAAAGCTTTAACTAATTGCTTTATCAATCCAAGCTTTATATGCAGAGGCGGTATCAAAATTTTCGAAGGATTAACGAGTGGATCTTTTATAACATTCTGTTTTCCAGGTTCAAACGATTCTCTTGATGGCCAAATTTTCTTTTTATAGGTTTTTCTCTATCTCTGCTATCAAACATGCATAAATAACATGGGTACTTCGTAAATCCAGATTGTTGTCCAAGTATCATAGATAAAATCTTTAAATCGCCACATATTTGCCATTTATGTTCTCTATATTTTATTTTCGTTAAAAGTAGTTCAAGATTGGAATACTCTTCTTTAAGTACTGTTGAATGTGCTAATGGTATAGGAGCATATTTATTTGTGATATTGAGGAGTACTGCTTTAAGGCTGCGCTTTGATGAATCAATGAATAGTCGCCAATTTTCAGGTTTGTATATGTTGGGTTTCAATTCATCAATAAGACCTTTCACGTCCGTTCAATAAACCATATTAGAATCATTCTTGAAATAATTTCTAAAGCGCTCTTCTCGATTACGATATGCACATACTTTAGTACCCTTTGTCAACATATTTCGTCTCTTAAACTCTGAAGCCATAAACTCTGATTGTTCCTTAGATAAACCACTCTTTCTAAATAAATCGTTCAGACTTTTTTGATCAAACTTTTCAACAGTTCGTTCTTCACCCTTAGGAATATACTCTTCATCACTATCCAGAGAATGTTCTTCAGGTGAACTTGGATCTTCTTCATTTGGTGTGTTTGTGTCAGAGACAATTTGATCTGTCAATTTTTTATTTATACTTATTCTGTTGTAAAACTGGGTACTGTTGTTTAGAAATGAATTCGGTTTCATTTTAAAGCTCCGTTCAGTTAATCACTGTTGTACACTGTCATTGATCTTAAAGCATTGTTTATAAACGAATGGGACTTATGATCTTTTTCCAAAGCCATATATATATATATATATATATATATATCAGTACTCTATAAGGGTACCTAAAAAAAACCTGCTGCTGCGAAGTATTGGTCACGATGACAACTGCCCTGAAAATGGGATGTGTAGAATGATTCGGTGTACTCAATACTTTGCAGTAACGAACCCAGCGAAGGCGCGCTGTCCTGCAGGGGAGCACTAGGATGTGAGAATGATGCCGTAGTGTGTCCGACGACGAGTTGACATTGTCCTCGTCAAAGTCGGAAAGCTCTCATACTTAGGCCTGGGGAGGTATGAGAGTTATCACCCCTAGGACGGCGGACTCACCTGCGATCGGAACAGGATTCCTAGTGTGTGGGGTTTAATTCAACAATATGGCTAATTCAAATTTTCAACCTTTTTTAAACTGCGCTGGTACATCCAATAACAGTTTTAACCATACGTGTAATGGATCTCAAGATAATTTCTGTTATGTATGTTCAGAATATATTGGACAACGAAACAAAAGAAAAATCACAGATAATATTAATTTTATCTATCAAAAATGTTTTGATATTGAGATTTCTCAACAGGATAAAATTTGGGTTCCTCATTATATATGTGCTTCATGTTATGCCATGATGAATCGATACAACACCAGTCAGGCTAGGTCCAAATTAAAATTTACTATACCTACAAAGTGGAAGGAACCAAAAGATGAAAATGATTGCTATTTTTGTTTAACAAAGATACAAGGTTTAGACAAGATACAGAAAAAAGGAATAGTATATCCTAATACTTCTTGTATAGAATTTCCATCCAAGAATTTTATAGATATTTTTGAAAATAAAGATTCGAGAGATAGTTTTACAACAGGCTTAGGGAATCTAAATGTAGATGAAAACTCGACAGATGAAACAACTGAAAATCTGATTGCCGCAGACGGAAGCTCATCAAATGAAGAAGATCTAAGTTCACCTGAAGAACATTCTCTGGATAGTGATGAAGAGTATATTCCTAAGGGTGAAGAACGAACTGTTGAAAAGTTTGATCAAAAAAGTCTGAACGATTTATTTAGAAAGAGTGGTTTATCTAAGGAACAATCAGAGTTTATGGCTTCAGAGTTTAAGAGACGAAATATGTTGACAAAGGGTACTAAAGTATGTGCATATCGTAATCGAGAAGAGCGCTTTAGAAATTATTTCAAGAATGATTCTAATATGGTTTATTGAACGGACGTGAAAGGTCTTATTGATGAATTGAAACCCAACATATACAAACCTGAAAATTGGCGACTATTCATTGATTCATCAAAGCGCAGCCTTAAAGCAGTACTCCTCAATATCACAAATAAATATGCTCCTATACCATTAGCACATTCAACAGTACTTAAAGAAGAGTATTCCAATCTTGAACTACTTTTAACGAAAATAAAATATAGAGAACATAAATGGCAAATATGTGGCGATTTAAAGATTTTATCTATGATACTTGGACAACAATCTGGATTTACGAAGTACCCATGTTATTTATGCATGTTTGATAGCAGAGATAGAGAAAACCCTATAAAAAGAAAATTTGGCCATCAAGAGAATCGTTTGAACCTGGAAAACAGAATGTTATAAAAGATCCACTCGTTAATCCTTCGAAAATTTTGATACCGCCTCTGCATATAAAGCTTGGATTGATAAAGCAATTAGTTAAAGCTTTGGACAAGGACGGTCAATGCTTCCAATATATAAGCAAAGTATTTCCCCATAAATCTGATGCTAAATTAAATGAAGGTATTTTTGATGGTCCTGAAATCCGAACTTTATTTAGAGACGAAAACTTTGAACAAAGCATGACTGATGTTGAAAAGGCAGCATGGTTAAGTTTTAAAGAGGTATCGACGAAATTTTTGGGTAATGCCAAAGACACGAATTATAAAGCTATTGTGAAAAGAATGGTACGTAATTTTGAAAAATTGGGTTGTCTAATGAACTTAAAACTTCATTTTCTTGATTCACACGTTGATCAGTTTCCTGAAAATAACGGAGACTTTAGTGAAGAGCATGGTGAACGATTTCACCAAGATTTAAAGGAGTTTGAACGTAGATTTCAAGGAAACTGGGGTATCAACATGTTAGCAGATTACTGCTGGATGATAAAAAGAGAAACAGCTGCGAAAAAAGGACAAAAACGTGTCAGAAATCCACTACATCGGTCATTCGAAGAGAAACGTGTACGTAAGCGTAAGCCAATTTAAAAAAAACATCGGAAGAGAAGAGAGAGAGAGAGAGAGAGAGAGAGACAAACATAGACAAAATGTTAAGTTTAACGTACACAATAGGCTAAGTTAATATCTTGAATTTACAGTCAATGCTGTGAAAGACTCTAAAATTAGTATTTCAGACGTAAAATTTTTAAAAAATCGATAAATTTACCATATACAGTTCTTGTCACCGCCCTCTAGAAGTAGTTTTTACACAATCTGACTTCAAATTCATGATCAGCAATCTGAAAAACCCCCAGGATAGTATTTCCAATGTTTATCGACTCTTCAAAAGACGCATGATTAAATTTTAATATTGTTTAAATCCATTTTAGGCAAAATTTGGACTTTTACCGATTTCCTCATCTTTTCAGCCCCATACAGAGGACTAGAATCGCGTTAAAAAAATTTGAAGGTATGGTTTCCCGTGTATTTTTTCCCGTAGAATTCGATTTTGAAGTCCAATTAACCGTATCTCATGATTTGTTTTTTCTAGACTCGAAAAACCGCAAAAAAACCGTAAAAAATGAGGTTTTTTCAATAAAACTCTGAGAAAAGGAAGAAAAACCCTATATTTTTATTACAGATTCGGATTCAGCGTCGAAAAATACATGGGAATATGTATGTCCGGTCAAAAGTTCAGACATTTTTTTTCATTTTGTGGGCCTGTGTAATAATTTCCATAATAACCAAGAAAATTAAAATATGATTGCATTTTTTTTAAATAAATATTATTAATAATCTTTAATAATATTTATTTCATTTAAGATAAATAAAAATTAATTTCTTTAAATTAAATTATTGTAATTTAGTTTTATCTAATTTAATAATTTTTAGTTCTAAAATTATTATAAAATTAAATGTAACAGTGATAAAACTTAAATAAACATTGAAGAGTTCTATAATCTTGTAAAGAAGTTTCACTTCTGTCGGCCAGTCTCAAAGACTACCACACCAGTTTTATAATTTCAAATGAGATAGTGTATTAAATTTTTGTTAATATTTATTTTACAAAAATGCAATCATATATTTATTTTCTTCGCAATTATGAAAATTATTGTAATTTGTAACAAGAGTTTGCTTGCGCTTGCACGTTTAAAGAATGTAGGAGAGAGAAGGGTTTACCATCAAACTTTATACAGAAAGAAAAAATTTTTCTATTTATTCAGATTCAGATATTTGTATTACATATATAGTATGCATGTATACATATACTACTATATCTGTGCATTTGACATCAACTCAGCCCCGCAAATTTAAGTTTATACGTATTTAGTACCTTGATTTGTCGTCAAGGCACCAACGCTCCTCATATTATATACATACACTTCCGTTTCATTAAGCTTGAATTTATAGTCAACGCTCAACGCTCAGCACTCAAATCTCAAAGTTTTATTGTTCCGTATTCCCTATAAAACATGTCTACGTTTATAGGAAACATGGAACAATGAAACTTTGAGATCTGAGTGCTAAGTGTTGAGTGTCATGTACCGTCACTGAATCAATTTACTCCCGTATAATTTTTTGCGTACGTCTCTTATACGTACATATACTACAAATAATAAGTCCATTATTAACTCAATAGTGAAAAATGCAATTTCATGCATTACAGTCAGTTATGATTCTCAGAAGAGGTCATCTTATGGTTCTTTAATAATGGCAAAATATAATGTTACCAAGATGAATTGATGCAAAAGGTCATATAAAAAAATTGTAGAATAGATGAGAGAAATATAGAAAATATTTTTTATTCAGCGATTTATAATTTATCGAGACAATAATATACTTCCAACGTTGTCAAAGACACTAGCCATATATATGTAGAATTATTATTGATGCTAATATTGTTTGAAAAGTCTAAAATATTATCATAAAAAGAAAAATGCGGCGTGTGGTAGAACCGATGTAAACATATGGGTATGTTTCCTAAGTGCGACAGAGAAAGTAATAGTAAAGAACAAAGTATACACATGCTCACGCCGGCTCTACTTCGCACTGCATTTTTTGTTTCATAACAATGGATTAGACTTTTCAAAAAAGATTATCATCAATAATTATTCTACGTATATATGGCTAGTGCCTTTGACAATGTTAAAAGTATATTATTATCTCGATGAATTATAAATCGCCGAATAAAAAATATTTTATATTTTTCTCTCACCTGACCGCAGCGCCGCCAAGCGGCAAATGATTCCTATCTCCTCTTAAAGTTATAAAATATTTAATGAAATTAATGGAATAAGATACATGCAACTGTTACAATTATTTTAAAAGTCATTCGAGCATGATTTCTGAATTACATTGATTGTCAACTATATTCACAAAAATAATATATTATTTTTATTTACAAAGATTAAATTAAAATACACAATTTGCTATTTTATAAATATTATTAAAATGATTATAAAATTTTAACTTTGGTTTCCCTGTTGAAAAAAAGAGATGGTTCACCACATGGTTTTACTATTCGAGTATATAGTTAAAAAATTATGTACTTCATATGAATAAAATTAATTTTATAATTTATCAAGCCTATTTTTGTTAGAATTCTAATTCTAATTTATTTTTATTCTTATAATACAAAGAATTTCAAAATGAAAGCCATACATTTAAAAAAAACTATGTGGTTATAAATGACCACATGATTATGAATGACCACGTGGTTATCAATTACCACATGGTTATCAATGACCACATGGTTATTAATTACCACAGGGTTATCAATGACCACATGGTTATCAATTACAACATGGTTATCAATGACCACATATTTTTTTTTAAACATACTAGTAATTTTAAGCGCCCTCCGCGCGCCCAGCTTTATTATATACACGAGCCCATGGTTATCAATGACCACATATTTTTTTTTAAACATACTAGTAATTTTAAGCGCCCTCCGCGCGCCCAGCTTTATTTATTATTTAACATAATGCATTAATGCATTATGTTAAATAATAAATAAAGCTGGGCGCGCGGAGGGCGCTTAAAATTACTAGTATGTTTAAAAAAAATATGGTCATTGATAACCATGTTTGTAATTGATAACCATGTGGTCATTGATAACCCTGTGGTAATTAATAACCATGTGGTCATTGATAACCATGTGGTAATTGATAACCACGTGGTCATTCATAATCATGTGGTCATTTATAACCACATAGTTTTTTTTAAATGTATGGCTTTCATTTTAAAATTCTTTGTATTATAAGAATAAAAATAAATTAGAATTAGAATTCTAACAAAAATAGGCTTGATAAATTATAAAATTAATTTTATTCATATGAAGTACATAATTTTTGAACTATATACTCGAATAGTAAAACCATGTGGTGAACCATCTCTTTTTTTCAACAGGGAAACCAAAGTTAAAATTTTATAATCATTTTAATAAAATTTATAAAATAGCAAATTGTGTATTTTAATTTAATCTTTGTAAATAAAAATAATATATTATTTTTGTGAATACAGTTGACAATCAATGTAATTCAGAGATCATGCTCGAATGACTTTTAAAATAATTGTAACAGTTGCATGTATCTTATTCCATTAATTTCATTAAATATTTTATAACTTTAAGAGGAGGTAGGAACCATTTGCCGCTTGGTGGCGCTGCGGTCAGGTGAGAGAAAAATATAAAATATTTTTTATTCGGCGATTTATAATTCATCGAGATAATAATATACTTTTAACATTGTCAAAGGCACTAGCCATATATACGTAGAATAATTATTGATGATAATCTTGTTTGAAAAGTCTAATCTATTGTTATAAAACGAAAAATGCAGTGCGAAGTAGAGCCGGCGTGAGCATGTGTATACTTCGTTCTTTACTATTACTTTCTCTGTCGCACTTAGGAAACATACCCATATGTTTACATCGGTTCTACCACACGCCGCATTTTTCTTTTTATGATAATATTTTAGACTTTTCAAACAATATTAGCATCAATAATAATTCTACATATATATGGCTAGTGTCTTTGACAACGTTGAAAGTATATTATTGTCTCGATAAATTATAAATCACTGAATAAAAAATATTTTCTATATTTCTCTCATCTGACCGCAGCGCCACCCTGTATAGAGCGGCGAATGGTTACGACCCCCTTTTAAAAAAAGAATGGAATTTATCAACATTTAATGTTAAATTTCAATATTTTTAAGTAATAATAATTTCATCTTTATTTCTGAAGTATTTTGATAATATTTATTTTAAAATTCTGTATTTTTTATATTTTAATAATGAGATCCCTATCAAATAAAAAAAAATAAAGAAAACTGAAGAAAACTGAAGACAACAGTTAATAACAGCAGATAACAGCAGAAAAATGTCAGAATTGAGATAGACAACAATTATCAACAGTTGTCTTCAGTTCATATCAGTTATCTTCAGCCATTAACTGTTTTATTCATTTTTCAGTTGACAAAAAATCAATTTTAAAAAATTTTTTTTCACTTTTCTTCGTTTTAAAACAGTTATTAACTGTTTTCTTCAGTCATCTGCCAATAATATCAGTTTTCTCCAATTACCTTATGTTTTGATCACGTTTTATGTGAAAAAAAACAATGTTTTTTCTACTTCTTTCACTTTTCTTCGTTTTAAAACAGTTATCAACTGTTTGCTTTAGTTATCTGTCAATATTATCAATTTTCTGCAGTTATGTTCTGGCTTGTTCGCTTTGAAACAATTTTTTTTTAACTACCTTCATTTTTCTCCAGATATTTTCAATGTTCAACAGTTATCTTCAGAATATAAATATTATTTTCAGTTCATTCGGCTTCCTCCACTTTTTAAATTGCTTTTATATTTGAATAAAAGCATTCAAAAATAAATATAACTGTTGATGATTGTAGCTATCTGTATAAAACTGTAGAAACCTGATGAAAACTGAAAAAAGCAGAAGTACTTAGAAGATGGCTGTTGTCTTTGTCTCAATTCCGACATTTTACAACAGTTTATTTCCGTTCTTTTAATTTTTACCTATTTTTTGCTGATTTTTTCTGATTTTTTCGGATATTAACTGTTGTCTGTTTGTTTACACTGTGAATTTGATAAATATTGCAGTTTTGCATAGAGAAAATCAATGTACTTATAATAAATTTCATGTTATAAATTCAGTATTTTCGAAAATTCGTTTTAAAGTATTAAATTGGATTAAAAGTAATTTTAAAATTCGATGAGAATTTATAATTTAGTAAAATGATAAACCACATTTTTTTTATGTATTCAAAAGCTACAAAATCAAAATAAAATAAGTTCCAAATGCGTGCCTCAAATTTTTTGGCATTTTTTGATTAAGGACGTTCCCTTTCGCGCAGTCAACTCAATTGTCGTTCTCTTCTATAAAGTAAACCTATCGTGGCGCTGCAATAAGTTGAGCACGCTTCTATACGCATAAGCAAAATTCATGTTTATTTAATAGAATTTGTGCATTTTCTATCTTTTAAATATCAATAACTCAAAATTTAGTATTGTTCGCATAACTTTTCTTTAGACCGATAGAATTATTATTATGTATAGATTATAAAAAAAGGTTTTTAAAATAAATTTTAAGAAAACTTAAACACTGTAAGTCACTTTCGGGGTTTCTTTTAATGTAAAAATAAAAATTTAGTAACATTTAAAATGATTCACCTTATTTACTTTTGTAATCATAATCATAAACGTCGAACAGCATCATATGTTATTTCGGTGCTTGTGTTCAATAAATGCGAGAGTGATTTCATGTCGACATCACCTCTTTTAGGAGTGATTAATTAAAACCATCATAAGCTGCATCATTGAATCAGCAAATTTAATTGTGATGAACTTGATTAATCATACAATTATAGCATGGTTAAGAATCAATGATCTTGTACATGAAAGTGACTATTACAGTGAAGAGTTGTTAACCAAAAAGTGAGCAAAAAAGAAGCAGACTATAGTATTTCTGTGTTAAAAATCGCAACTCTGGATGCTGATTATTTAAAAATTAATATGGAAAACGATAGAAAAAATGAGTTCATCGGAAAGAGTGTACTAACATCTAATAAATCCAAGAATTTAAATCAATTTTCTAACAAAATCAATTTCCAAGGGAACGTCCTTAATGGAAAAAATGAAAATTTTCAAAGATATACCCATATGCGCATTGAGTTTTCCTTTTTTTATCAGCAAAACTTGCTTTCCTGTGTTTATTATGCGTGAGGAAATTAGCTAAATCGATATATGGTAGGTAATTACTACAAAGTAACTTTATTATCCCACATACCATGCATAATGTAGTTAATTTACGCACGTAAAAGAAGCACAAAAAGGCGAGTCTCGCACACTCCATGTACGAATACTTATTAACGGTAGGCCGGAGTAGAACCTGATACCGACCGAGTAACAATTGAGTTGTTTGTTATTTACTCAAGTTTTAATCGGTGTATCTTCAAATTAAAGGTCGAGCGCAATAGATATTATTATTATGAACATCTATGCACAAGAAAAAAAATATCAACCGGTTTGTTTTTGAGAAAAGTAAGTAACGCGAAAATATTATAAACATAAACTTTTACTTTAGCGTTACTTACTTTTCTCAAAAACAAACCGGTAGATATTTTTTTCTTGTGCATAGATGTTCATAATAATAATATCTATTGCGCTCGACCTTTAATTTGAAGATACACCGATTAAAACTTGAGTAAATAACAAAAATGCCAATTAGACAAGGACAGCGAATCAAGCCTGCTCTTAAGTTAATTTTGCAACTTTTTTATTAATGAATATTGTAATGCTACATTTCTGTACCACATGAAAATAATTACAAGAATAAAGGGTGCCCATATCAAGAGAGATAAAAATCATAAATTTAAATATGTTCAACAACATAAAAATGTTGATACTTTTTTTTATGTCTCACATTTTTTTTTTCTACCTTCATATTACAATGCCACACTGCTTACAACATTCCATTTTACAAAAATTAACAATAATTTAAAAAATAACAAATTAATGATTATTATAGTTATAATCATTCTATATTTTATGTTAACGGGATGTCGAGCTGCAAGAATCGAGTTTTGCTTTTTTGATTTCATTTATATCTTTTTAAATTCATAAATGAAACAAATATAATGACTTGTCCGCACTAAAGCTATGTTAATACAATAATTTTTATTAAAATAAAAAAATAAATTAGATTTATTATTTTGTTATGACCTTGTATTGGAAATTCGATATCAAGCTCAACAAACCTAACCTCAAAATACAATACATTGAAAGTTAGTATTATAACTTTTTATGTACAGTATTCTGGTGGATTTCTTGAGGTATCTGTATTACAGTTTAATCTTGTAAATGTTTTTATTGTAGCGAAGAAACTCGATTAAACGCATCGAAAACTCATAAACTAGGATTGGAAATATTATTAGAAGGTGGACAGCTTCGTCATGTTCTTAATATGTAATTTATGAAGACGTTAAAGTTACTGAAAATTATCACATGATGTTAAGGTATTTATCACGTAATTATCGTGTAATAATTGCGTTATAATTGGCACATAAATTATGTACAAAAAGTACTGATAAATGTTTAAGGTGGAGACATAATTAAAACTGTGTTATCCAACAAAAAAATTATGTTTTCTATTAGTAATTTTTAAGCATTGACTTTTGCGCACGAGATAGCTACACTGAATCCAATTATCAAAATATGTTTTGAACGCATTTTGAAAAAAAAACTTTAATTCTAATGATGAATTATTTTTTTTCCTATGTTAACTTGAAATCGGTTCTTTAAAGTAGTAATTTCAATCTCGGAATGAGAGAAAAGTCGTCCAAAACCGTTACATATGAATATGGTGGTTTTCTGATGTTTCTTGAGTTTGTGGTGAGAAATATGGTACACGAAATTTCATTTTTAATAACAAATTATAGACAAATTCTTCGTTCGACATTTTAATCTATTATGAAAATTGGATCCTAGCATGAAAAATTATTTTTAAATTCATTATATCCGTCAGATGGAACACAAAAAAATAAAGGACACGTATTTTTTCTTTTACCAAAAAAATGAAAACTCAAAGAGATAGAGGCAGTTAAAATTGTGTGTGACGTCACATTATTATAATAATGTGACGTCATGTATCATGGCGCTATATCTATATATATCAAAATTGCATTAACTTTCAACTGCTATAACTTTTGCAATTCATCATATTTAAAAAAAAAAAAAAAATACGGGTCTCTTATTTTTTCGTATTTTATCTGACGAATATAATACATTTTTTCATGCTAAGACCCAATTGCATAATACACTTGATGTAAAGTAACAAAATCAAACATTGTAAAAAAACACAATCAAACTTATGTTTCATTCTGTTGCTACAACTTTGTTTCAGAATAGAAAATTATTGTAGTAGCTTCGAGACAAAAAGAATTTCGACAATCCTGTTAAGCAGTCTTTTTAATTTTTTAATTACTGGTACCTTTTTGACAAAATGTATATAAAACAATCCAAGTGTTTATGAATTTTAAAAAAGTTTTTATTTTTTTTGTCACTGTAAAATGATTATTTAATATTTTGTAGTATTATCTGACATTTTTATTAGATTTGTTCAAACGTATGATTAATTATTATCATTATTTGATTCTATATCTATTTGTAATTATTATTTTTGTTTTATTATTATGCTAAATTTATTTTAATTAAATATTAGATTATATAAAAAAAATTATCTTCATCTTCCAGGGATAGAGATCAAAAGTATCTCAATTAATTTCGAACCAATCGTCAGCTCACAATTCTTTGACCTCTTTAAAGTTCATTAAAAATATAAGCATTTTCCTTGCGTTAAGAAGAAAAGAATAAGAGCCCATTTTCAATGATATTAAAATAAGGCACATTTAACGATAAAACGAAAAATTATGGAAAGAAAGCGAAAAAAATATTTTTATGAAGATAATACAGAGCTTACTGATTATATAAAGAGAAAAATTAGACGCTGTTTGAAAGAAGAAGTAAATGAAAATTTAATTTAAAAAAATTTTTATCACAATTTTTCAAATTAAGGATATAGCCCTAATTTATTTATTGACACTTTACTTTTACAGAAAAATGAAATGAAAATAGCAGAAGAGTTCGATATAGATAATGATAATGATGATAATAAAAAACTGCAAGTGAAATTAGAAGAAACGTTTCCTTCTGATGCTGTACTTTCAATACAATATGAGGTAACATGCAATATATTTACCATATGATATTTTATTCATTTTTAGAATTTAGAAAAAGTTTAATATTAAGACAGTTTGTTTATGAAAGTAGAATTATTTATAATTTATATAAACTTAAAGGTAACTACGGAAATTCGGCTAAATTTCCATTTCGTACTTTAGTAATTCCGCTTTTAGTTTGTAAAACTTTTTAGATTTATAAGTTTTCCACCATTCTATGGGTTTTAAAAATTAGCAAAAAATGAAAAGATCCGAAAAAGCTTGATTATAAAAAGTATTATTTGTAAACTAAAAAGTGTTCGATTTCTATATACAACGCAGATAAAAGCATGCGCTTGGCCAAAATCATGAGTTTATATTTTTCTATTATATTTTTTCTGTAATTTTTCAGAATTTTTGTTTTGACTATGTATTAAAATACTGTTGATAAAAAATAGTACATTACGATACACGTGCTCTAAGTGGTCCATTTTTACACGGCGTGCAGTTAGCGCCCGAGCGCAGCGAGGGTGCTATGCACGTCGTGTAAGAGGACCACTTCGAGCACACGTATCGTATATTATTTTATAGCACGTGTGAGATAAATTCGCCACACGTAATTAATATCCCAGAAAATCAATATTATCAAAAACTATACACACCACGAATGATAATTCGTAAATAAAAACGAATTCTATATATCAGCAAAACTATGCACACCACGAATGATAAATCTAAAAAAAGTAAAACTATTTATTATCAATGATAGACCCATCGCAAACAAAAAAAAGCAAAAACGATATCAAAAATATTCTTAAATTGAGAAATTATATCAAATAAGTATTGATGTCAGTGATATTTTATTAATTAAATACAATATGATAAAAAGAGAACTTGCCGATTATTTAGATTTATGTATACACAGGACAGACAAAGCAAAGCATCTAGTTTATTGTTCGTACAGCTATCTCTTTCTTTCTCATTCTTAGGCCGTGCACACTTTGCACGCACGGGCGCCGCTCACAGATGTTTTGTTTCGACAACTCACGGCACAACAGTAATTTATAAACTATAGTTTTGATTTTCTTGATGTTTTTAATTCTTTATTAAAGTATTTATATTTTTTGATTGATTGTCTACGTATTATCATGTGTGAAAAGACATTTCTACGTATTAATATATATACAAAGAGTGATTGTGATGCGTGATTTCGATATTACTTTTTTGAACAGTATAATAAAGTGCGAAATTTCTGACGGTAGTACTTTTTTACACAGTTCAAAAAAGTTGTATTTAGCTCCCGCTAAATGGTGTAGAAAACGCGAATTTAGCTCACGCAGTGCTATAAATTCATTTTTATAAGTTAAAACTTACAATTAAAAATTTAAATTGAAATTTTCAATTGGTTTTTATCAATAGAGTATTGTAAAACGCTAATTTTTAATAACTAAAAAAACTTACAATGTCATTTTTTATACATGAGAGCACTTTAGATACCAATTTAAAATTATTTTACTTTGAAATATCCATCTGTGCTCAAACGATATCTCATTCCACAGTAGTTCGAGTCATGATTGTGTTAAAGGTCCTGCGATTTTAAAACATAAAAAATTAAGCGATGACTGTGATGCACTCGCATTTGACTTATTATTTTGGAGAGTTATCATAAGATTTCATACAATCATCAATAAAATACTATGACACTATAAGTTCGCGGAAATATAATCTTAAGAATGTAAGGCATCGATTTTTAATTAATATAATATATTTATTTACAGGATCACGAGAAGAATTGGAACAAAGATGATTTAGAAATTCCATATAGCAATGATGATACAGAAGATTCAGATAGTAATAATGACATCGAATCTTTTAATGATATTAATGAATTATTTACAAATAAAGAAAACTTACCTTTCAATTCAATTAATAATCTACTGCATGAAAGAGAATTTATGGAATCCATTCAATCAACTGTAACTAAAAATTCGGCAGAATTGTTATTAATGACATTAGAACTATCTTTAAAATGCTGTTTGTCATTAACAAATATTACGAATTTATTAAAATTTGTTAATATTATTTGCAATAAAAAAGTAGTACCTGAAACGCGATATTATATTGATCAGTTGTGTAATTCAGATGAAGGAATTCTATTGCATGCTATGTGTTCAGTTTGTTCTAAAATATTAGGCACATTTGTAGAATTAAATGATTTCGTAACTTGTTCAAATTGTGAAACAGAAGTAAATGTGTCAAATCCATCAAATCCGTGTTACTTTGTCATAATTGACCCATCAAATAGCGTACGTGATTATTTAGAAATATATCAAGATTATTATGACTACGTTGTAAAAAAAAGAATACATGAAAAAAATTCTATTCAAGATATTTATGATGGGAAATTGTACAGAAATTTTCTTAAAAGTTTAGACGTTAACGATAGGTATGCATATGCTACAGCTATTTGCAATACAGATGGAGCTCCAGTATTTGAATGCACAAATTATTCAATTTATCCAATTTATTTAATGTTGAACGAGATACCCCCTAATGAAAGATTAAAAAATATAATACTAGTTGGACTATGGTATGGACCAAGTAAACCGGAAATGAGTGCGTATTTAGAAACTTTTGTAAAATGTATAAATGAGCTTTTGACAGCTACAATTTCTTGCACGATTAAAGGAGAAAAACGCAATGTAAAGTTATTTGTAATCCACTCGAGTGTTGATACAGTAGCTCGTTGTACTATGAATGGTACAGTACAATTTAATGGTAAATATGGTTGTGATTGGTGCCTTCAAAAAGGAACCTACTTTTCAGGCAGCATGAGGTACCCTTACCTAGAAAAATCTGCTAAAGATAGAGATCGTACTTCAATAATTAAATATGCTAAAAAAGCTCTTAAAAAAAAAAAACCTATAAAAGGCGTAAAAACTGCTTCCCCGTTGCTTCTTTTAAATAATTTTAATATTATTGAAGGATTTTCACCTGATTATTTGCATTGCGTTTTGGCTGGTGTTACTTTGCAGTTAACTGAGTATATTTTAAATAAATTATCACCTGCTGACTTGGATCTCATTGATACACTACTTTTGAACATTAAAGTGCCCCATCAAGTTGCTCGTTCAACTAGAAAATTAAGTGACCGAGGTTATTGGAAAGCCCGTGAATGGGAAAACTGGCTGCTCTATTATAGTATACCTATACTTGATTCAATAATAAAAAATAAACATTTATTAAAACACTGGTCGTTATTAGTGGATTCAATTCATTTATTATTAAAATCTGATATACAATTTCAGGAGTTAAATAAAGCTAAATATATGTTAGAAGAATTTGTACGTTTGGTTGAAGAATTGTATTCATTACAAGCTATGACATATAACGTCCATCAGCTTCTTCATTTATGTAAAAGCGTTTACAACTGGGGACCATTATGGGCACACTCCACATTTCCTTTCGAGTCAGCAAATCACTATCTTTTATCAGCCATCCAGTGTGGAAAAGGTGTTATTTCCCAAGTAATTCGTTACCATAACCTTCAACGTATTGTCAAAGTATTAAAACATAGTATTGATCCAGATTACTCCAAAACTATAATAGAATATTGTGAAAATCTTCATACCAGCAAACCTAAGAATACTTTCAAAATTTCAACTATTGTTTACTTCGGGAAAAGTTATGTTGTATCTAAAACTTTTATGGAAAAATTAAGTGTATCGAAGAAAACAAAAATGTTTAAACGATCAGTCATTAATGGTTGCTTATTTACCGCTTGTAAACAAAGAGAAAATTTAAAGTCTTGCAACTACCCATATGGAAAAAATTTTTGGATATAATTGTAAATAACTGTTATTAACTGTAAATAAATGTAAATAAATGTTAATAACTGTAAATAACTGTAGAAAAGTGTTAAAAAATGTGGGAATTGAGACATAAATAACAGTTATCTACAATTATTTACAATTATTTACTGTTATTTACACTTATTTACAGTTATTAACTGTTATTTACACTCCCCAGCGGAAAAAATAAACGAGAGTAATTGAAAATTTCTGAAAGAAACTGAAATGAACGGAAAGTTCTTGTGAAAATTGGGACGAAACAAATAGTACATTTTAAACTGTTTCAGGAATTATCGGAAATTTTCAGTATGTTTCATTTTCTTTCATTTTCTAACTGACGAAAAAAGAAATCAGTAATATTATGAAATTTTGAGTTTATTTCAGTTTGTCTTAATCTGTTTTGATTTCTCTCAAATTGTTTCAATTTCTTTCACTTTTTTTCATTTAGCTTCTGTTTATTTCATTTTCTTTCATTTTTTTTCAGATTATTTCTGTTTGTTTCAGTTTCTTTCGGTTTCTATCGTTTTTTGTTCTGAAAGAAATAAGAGAAAATGAAACAAACTGAAATACTCTGAGTGTTTTGTCCAAATACTTAAATAAAACATTTTAACTCATTCTAAAAGTTATTGCAAGAATCTGAAAAAAAACGAGACAAACTGAAACAAACTGAAAAAAATTGAGACGTTTTGAGAATTTTTAGAAAAATTGGGACATTTTTTTCCGCTGGGGCTTATTAACTGTTATTTACACTTATTTGCAGTTATTTATATTTATTTACAGTTATTTACATTTATTCACTTTTTTCACAATTATTTACAGTTATTTACGATTATTTATAGTTTTTTACAATTATTTGCAGTTATTTACATTTTCGAAAATTATCACAAATTTATTCAATAATTTTATATATAGGCGAAAATTTTTAAAAATGTGAATAACTGTAAATAATTGTAAAAAACTATGGAAAATTGTAAATAGTTGTAAATAATTATAAATAACTGTAAATAACTGTAAAAAACTGTAAATAACTGTAAATAACTATAAATAATTGTAAATAATTATTAATAACATTAAATTATCCACTAATTTAAAAATTTTTGAAAATGTAAATAACTGTAAATAATTATGAATAACTGTAAATAATTATGAATAATTGTAAATAATTGTAAAAAACTGTAAATAATTGTAAATAATTGTAAATAACTGTAAATAACAGTTAATAACAGTTAATAACTGTAAATAACTGTAAATAATAGTAATTAATAATAAATAATAGTAAATAACTGTAAATAACTATTATTTATGTCTCAATTCCTACATTTTTTAACAGTTATTTACAATTATTTACTATTATTTACAGTTTTTCACATAAATTATTTCCATATGGGTATATAGCACAATTAAGGAATCAGAAATATGTACAAATATTATACTTTTTAATAGATGAAGAAAGTTCTGAAGAAGTGACAGTTTGCCAATCAATACGAATTAGATCTTCCAAATACTCTGAAGTAATCAATGAAATAACAAGTATTTCATCTGATATTATTTCAGTAAAAACGTCAGAAATTTTTAAACCTTGTATTATTATTAACAATGATAAAAAAATGTATATTGTTCCTGTGCCAAACATACTATGTTATTCATAAATATTACCGATATAAAAAGTATCATAAAAAGTGTATATATATAAATAATATATGATACATCAAGTGATTGAAACATTTTAAGTGTCCCTATATACAGTTAAAATACTTATGACAGAATTAACATTACAATTAAATATAATATTAAAAAAGAAAACCACTCTATATATAGTGTGAAATTATAATTCAAATAAAGGCTTTCTTGGTTCTACTATAAGATTATTTCATTATTCATTTATCAATAAACCTAATTACAGTCACCTTAGTAACGTTCGAATTAAATTACAATAATTTTTTTTACATGGAAAATCCTTATAATCACGTGATATTCACGTGATTTTCACGTGATAAAACCGTCGATAAAATCACGTGATAATCACGTGATACATCACGTGAAAATCACATGACATTTCACGTGATTATCACGTGAAATTCACGTACCCATTTTTACCAGGGATATATATACATATATTGATAATAATTCAGAAGAATAATTTAAAAATATAGATCGCGCAGAATTTTTTGGAATGAAATTTAACAAATTCAAAGAAGCTCACTTTAACTCTTAGCTACCTCACTTTTCTATAATAAAATAGCTGCCTTACCCTAGTGACCGCAATGTGACTGCCAAAGGGCTAATGTGATATTCAACTCTCTAGAAGCACAAATCTAAGTAATAAAAATAATCACTGACAGAGAAAGGCCAAGGAACTCATTTTTATTTATCATTTTTTTCATTGCCTTGTTTTTTAATAAAAATAATTTGTACAATGATTTTGCCCTATATTAGAGAATATTTTGATATATCTAAACACAACATTACGATATTTGAAACTACACTGTTACTCATGAAAATTGAACCACCTAAGAATATCGGTGAAAATTCAGTTTTATATCTTTGAGAAAAATGAATGAATTAAAAAAATTCCAATGATATTTCGAAATTTACACGGAAAACTTTAAAACGCAAGTTCTGACATAAAAAGGTTAAAATATTAATTTATAATAATTTGAAAAATTTTTTTTAATTTCTTAATTTTCGAGATTTTGGCCTTAAAAAAATATATATTATGAAAAAATACACCTTTTTTCTCTGATTTTTTTTATAAGTACCATTGTTGATATATCAGCTGTTGAAAAAAATGCATTTTTTTATATAAATTAGATAACATTTTTTAAAATAGAGGTACGGTGGCTTCCGACCTCTCATTTTTAAGAAAAGTATTGTTGCTTTCCTCTTTTTTCTTTAATTTTCAATCTCTGATCATCTTTCATAAAATTAAACGGATTTTCAAATGAAAAAAAAAATTTGAAAAATAATTTCATTTTTAATGTATTTTTAAGTCATGTTCGATTATATAAATTTGTTCGTGATTATATATGATGCTATGATAATCATATATAATCATATATGATTGAATAAAAATAATTTTAAATCATTTAAATTCTGCAGAATTTTATTTTAAACTAAAAATTAAAAAATATCTTTGAATTATACTTTTTTTTAACTTAATTCTTACTAGGAGAGTATCAGACCTCCGGATCACGGATTTTGCTCAAACTTTGTGATAAGTTTTTAGATGTCAAAATATGAAAGGAAACCGAATTTTAGACCCCAACGCTCAATATTTCCCTAGTTACAGGCAATTAAAGAATATCACTAAAAAAGTTACTAGATTTTCAAACGCTTACAGTTCCTTAGCATTGATAGCTAGGAGCTTGAAACTTTTTTTAAATGAAAGCTGAGCTCAAATCCTCTCGAAATAGTAGTTATAGCATGTCCAAATATTATTTTTTCCCAAAGTTATAGCGTCATAAACATTGGACCTGATTTTTCTTTTAAAAACATTAATTAATAAAAAAAGCTGAAATTGGGTCTAATGTTTATTACGCTATAACTTTGGGAGAAAATAATATTTTGACATGCTATGACTACTAGTTCGAAAGGATTTGAGCTCAGCTTTCATTTAAAAAAAGTTTCAAGCTCCTAGCTATCAATACGAAGGAACTGTAAGCGTTTGAAAATCTAGTAACTTTTTCAGTGATATTCTTTAATTGCCTGTAACTAGGGAAATATTGAGCGTTGGGGTCTAAAATTCGGTTTCCTTTCATATTTTGACATCTAAAAACTTATCACAAAGTTTGAGCAAAATCCGTGATCCGGAGGTCTGATACTCTCCTAGTTAGTGAAATTTTTTATAAATGATAATGTAAAAGTTCATATGCTAGCCAAAAATTCTTCAGTATCATTTTTTTCATGGTTTTCATTGATTCTAATTAAGTTTTTTATTTATTTCAAATAATATTTACCATGGATTCTTATTCTAATATTTATTTTTGAGTACTATAACGTTGATTTTTCTTTTTCATAAATACTTTGCAAATAATGGTAGATTCAAGAGAAAAGTATCACCTCAAAATTGTATGCTCATCGGCTGCAGTCTTGTCCGCGTAATTCCTAGCAGCAAGAACAAAGCAGGCTTCGGCTTCGTTCATCCGCGCTCGAGCTAGATCACCGTCTTTTAAACATGAGCCTTGTATATAAATGACACGTTGAGCCCATATCGGTACTTGAAGAATCATACGCATCGTTGTATCAAGCTCCATAGGCGATAACAGTACTACGTAATAATCCTAAACAATTCAAAAGATTGTATATTATAAGTATATTAGAGATATTTTTTAAGTAAATTATAAAGCAAAAAAAATCTATTCTCACATAGATGTTTCAGGTAGAATAGTTTACATACAATTATGTACGGTTCATACGAAATAAAAATGTCTATCGGTATGTATTTTTACATAATTACGCACGTTCATATTATGATCATTAATATGTATTTCGACACAATTAAAAATCTTCATATCCATCGGTTTAAAATTATGCTGAGACGATATTTATATATCAATATAAATAATCATGTATGAATATGAGCAATTCTATAAAAAATCTTTCGTTTGGGAGTCAAAAACATGAAAAAAAAATTGTGATGGTACGCATGTACTGATCATTGAGAATTGTTTTCGAGGGTCTTAGAAATAAGAAAAAATGGTAGTACATCTACAAATTCGATAGATATTTTTTTAAAACTACTTTAGTAGTCAAAATCTTTCGAAATCATTACTCACTTATGAAAATGGATTTATACGGTACCGGAGGGCCATAAAAAATGATTTTTTTCATTTTTTTCATTTTTTTCAGATTTTTTTCAAATATTACTATTCTAAAATGCAAAAAATTATTTATCATACTGAAACAACCTTTCTCTGATATGATTGTATAGAAATACAAAAATCCATTATTACTTGTCTAAAAAACAAGGCAACTTAGAGGAAAAAACGGAGAGAAATCTTTCACATTGATAGAAAAACATGAACTTATAACAAATAACTTTATTTCGTAAATATTACAGTTTTTGATTATTTTAGATAGAATTTTATACATATTTTGATCGATTTTATATATCTTCAAGGCGAAACAAGTTTTTTTTTTTTGCTTTACATCGTGTACAGTCTGTTTGAAACAAGTTACTCTCAAATTATAATGAACCTGGTAAACAATCATCTTTAAAAGTAAAAGATGTACTAGGGTAGATGTGGGTATTACAGCGGAATCGACGTATGATGAACTTTAAACTTATAAATTAAAGCTTACAGATGAAGAAAACTTATCACTTTTATTTTTAATAAAATATTTAAACATTGATTCACTAGAAAAAAATTAATTTAGCATTAATTATAGAATTAAAAGAAAAAAACGAATTTAAAATGAAATGTATTTGTGGTTATTGCTGCGGCCGTGTTTCTAATGCTGCGTGCCAGCTACGACTGACACTTTTACATATTACGTTCGAAAAGTTGAGGTTGGGTTAACCACGTGTTATAATAATAAAAGATTGCCACAGTAATTGATATTTGGTGATTTTAATGACGCATAATACTAAAGTGTAAAATTAAAATATTAAATATGTGCTAGGTGAAATTTCCAAAAAATATATAATAAGCAAAGTTATATTTTATTTAATAATGATCTTATTTTACATAAAAAAGAATAAAAACAGAAAATATTGTCAAATTTAGGATGCATACGTAATCGCTATTTTACGAAATTTATCAAGATTTTAGAACAGTTTAATTTCAAATACCAATATTAAATATTTTTAGACTTATTTTGTGAGATGTATTTTTTAAAATATTAAATAATACTTATAATATTTGATTATGCATTCAAATATTATTTATGGACTCGGAAAAAATTATTTTTACAAATTTCATATAAATAAACAGTAACTGGCACCTCCGTAGCAATACCCACATCTACCCTATGAAACAAATCTTATTTTACCGGCCACATTTTGCAGATATTTAGATTGTATTTATGGGAGTTCTATCGGTACGTTAATTATAAATGTTGAATGTGTATAATCGGAAATAGTGTACAGCACCACCAAAAACCATTTTAATAGAAATAAACTTTATCTCATACCCCGGCTAAAAATACGTCATTAATGGTCGAACGCAAGCAGTAAAAATTTATGCTTTCAGGCCGGTGTAAATGCGTCTTGACCGTTACGCAGTAGTCTGGCATACACCCACTCCGACTTATTTTTCCGTTCTCGAGTTTCTTTCGTGCGTTTTAAGAGTGAGGAGTATAGGCTTATCCTTTTCTGTTTACCGGTTATCAGCATTAACTCTCTCTCTCTCTCATTCTTTCTTTCGTGTATATTGTAGCCTATTCTTTTTAATTCATCGGTTACAACATTTGCTCTCTCTCTCTCTCTTTTTCTTTTATATGTATTATAGTCTATCCTGTTCTATTCATCAGTTACAAACATCGACTCTCTCATGTATCATAGAAAAGTTTGTAAATAATATTTTTTGTTATAAAAAGTTAGAATGAGTGATGCGATTGATTATGTAATTTAATTTTTTATTTTTTAGAATCATATTTGTTTTATTTTTATGAAGTATAATCTATGGTGTGTTATAATAAGAGTGTATTATAATGATATATTGATAGTTTATTCAATGAATTATCACCAGTGAGAGAGTAGCAGACAAAAAGAAAACATATTCGGCCGAGAGTAGCAGATGATTTTTCGCGCTGGTTTTTCATTTATGATGAATTATCAATAAGTCTAAGTTGTACTTGTTTTAGCTTGGTATGAGAAAAAATCGTACATGCCACTTGGGATGAAAATGCGACACTGTAGGCCAGCATGGATTGAGCTCTCAAGGCAAAGCCGAGAGAGCTAAAATGTCGGCCTAGAATGCCGCATTTTTACCCCACGTAGCATAATATACTATTGTTCTTAAATACACGATGAGAAAACTTTAAAGTTTAATATTAATGTAATTAATCTCTTGAAGTTAGAGCGTCTGCACAGAGTGCCGTCCAAGGAGAAAATACATTAGACATTGAACAGGCCACGACCAGTAGTAAACGGGCTGACCGCAAAAGTATTATGTGGAGCTCCCGTTTAATCTAGAGGTTTATTGTTGGAGCTATCTTCGACACTTCCTTTCTTCAACAATTCCATTTACTTCCTTGGTTCTTCCAACATATCATCCTTGATATCATCTGAACGAAAATATACTCTAGTAACTTCTGAATGTATGTATATCTACATATGTATGTAGTATATTATATTAACAAACTTATGTGATGAGTAAGATTTGTTAGTCTAGGTCATCTGAAAAGAACTTTGATCATTCTGTATTTTAGTTTATCCCAGTTTTAAAATTCTGCTTAAAGGTAAATATGTTACTCTGAAGGCAAAGGCTTAGTTATTATGTCAGCTTTATTCTCATTACTTGGAATCCATTTGACACCAATTTTTCCTTCGATGGGACACTGCTTAATATAGTCACCATGGGTTGTTGCCTTGTGACTCTTACTCCCAATGCGTTCTTTGGATTCTAAATTTGCTTTTATGGTCAGTATATCGTCATCAAAATTCTTTAGTCTGTGACTGCCATCCATTTGGGTACAGTCATCGGCTGACTTGTTGTCAGAGTTGTAAATAAAGAAATGGTTTTTCATTTGAAATAGTCAAGTAGTTAAAAATGCTCGCACCATTTACCACTTACAGAGCAAGTAAATGGTAAATGCTTGCACTATTTACCATTTACAGAGCAAGTAAATGGTAAATGGTCGGACCATTTACCATTTACTCACCCAGTAACTGGTAAATGGTCCGATCATTTCCAGTTACTTGCTCTATAACTGGGAACTGGTTAGACCATTTACCATTTACTCACCCAGTAACTGGTAAATGGTCCAACCATTTACCAGTTACCCAACCGGTAACTGCTAACTGCTTGATTCGACCATTTACCAGTTTTCCACCCGGTAACTGCCAACTAATTGATTCGGCTAGTTACCCACCCAGTAACTGCGAACTGGTCCAACCATTTTCAGTCCCTCACCCAGTAACTGGTAAATGGTCCAACAATTTACTATTTACTCGCCCAGTAACTTGTAAATGGTCCGACTATTTACCATTTACTTACCCAGTAACTGGAAAATGGTCCGACCATGTACCATTTACTTACTGAGCAACTGGTAAATGACCCGACCATTTACCATTTACTCACCCACTAAGTGTTAAATGGTCCGACTATTTCCAGTTCCTTGCTCTGTAACTGGGAACTGGTGAGACTATTTACCATTTACTTGCTCTGTTAATGGTAAATGGTCTGACCATTTACCATTTACTCACCCAGTAACTAGTAAATGGTCCGACCATTTACCATTTTCTTGCTCTGTAAATGGTAAATGGTGCGAGCATTTTCAATTACTTGACTATTTCAAATGAAAAACCATTCCCTCATTTACAACTCTGATTCATACGATGCAATACATACTGTTCCAAATGCTCGCGATATATATATACATATATATAAATTTTGCGAATACGGCGTGCGCAAACCCGAGAAACATCTGGAACAAAGTCGATGTATTAGAAAAGTACAAAAAAAAGATACTCTTGTGTCTTTTGTGCCAGACGATTGTGAGGACTTGATAATAACGGATTTCACTTCCTTTAAAATCACCACTGTCAACTTCACTGTAATCCTTCGAGTCACAGAGGCGATTATTCTAGAGCCAACATTTTATTTCTAGCAGGTAAGATGAAAATATTTAATCCTTTACTATGAATTTTATAAATAAAAATTATTTTCATTCTTTAAATAAGATTAAAAGTATTGTTTCTAAATAAATTTAAAGTATTATTTTTATTGTTAAAATATGTTAAAATAAATTGCTCCGTTTTTAATAAAATTTGTTATAATTGAAAATAGATTGAAAAATAAATGAGGAAAAATTTTATTATCAATCAACTTATTATTTCTTAATGAAGGAAATAATATTTGTAATTTAATCTATTCTGAATATATATTCCAACCATATAAATTTTTATTATCATAGACGATCTTAGGCTCCTATTCATAGACCTAACTTAAGTACCGGTTGTTACTTGAACGTAATTCTGTCTTTATCTGTCCATAATAAAAATAAAAGACAGATGATAAAAACGTTACTTGATTCAATAGCTACACTGGAAAAAAAATTTATTAGTAAAGAAAAAATTTTTATTGTATCGAATATATTGTTTCGGGTAATCGGTGAAATATTTTTGTTATCAATATCATTTATTCCGTCAGTGAAAATAAAATTTTTAAATATCAATATAATATATCTCAAGATACATAAGATATTTCTTGAACTTAACAATATCTCACACTGGAAATTATTAATTTCCTTATAAATTTATATCTCTTAATGTCAAAATGAAAATCATATTAAATAATTAAAATAAAATTTTGTTCCTTCGATAAAATATGTTAATGAATATAAAAAATATTGCGTATCAATTAATTTCTGCGTACCAAATATAAGTAACTATTCATTAAATAAATATTATTTTTCTTTAAAAATATATTTCAATTTTTGAAGTTTGAAAAATAATTTTTTTAGAAGAATATATTATTTTGAAAATATAAAACATTACTTTCAAGCATGGAAATAATTTGTTACAAGTAAATTTAAAATATTAGTCCAAGTAAATGTTTCAACAAATTTAAGTTCCTTTTCTGCAATATAAATTTCAATTTTTTTTTAATTACTGAAACTCTTTTGATTCAAAGAATTATTTTTTTATTCAAAAAAATATTTCTTTAAAACAGTTTACTGTTGATTTTAATTAAAATTTATTTTTTGTAATTATGTTTATAAATAATTGTTGTGAAATTTTTTTTTTACTGAAATATACGTTTTTAATCAAAATAATAATTGCTTTATTAAAATGAGAAAGTTTTATAGTTATATTTTCTTCATTCTGACAATTATTATTTTTCAATTCAAAATCCTCTTTTTAATGTAAAGAAATTTAATAAATTACACCGCTTTTTTGCACCAACAAACATTTTGATGTTGAAAAGAGATAGCTTTATCGAAGTCATGAACTAATTTGTTTAATTTAAAAATTATGTATTTGGATTAAAAAATTATTTGACGTAAGATATTTTTTTCATTCTTATATAAAAATTATTTCAAATAAATATTACATTTTTTTAATAAGAAAATTTAGCATTGTTTTTAAGAGAGTTTTACTGACTTTCAACACTATTTTGGAAGTAACTAATTTCTCAAAGTTAAAATAGTATATTACGTAACAAGTGCGCGAAGGATGCGATTCACACACGAGCCGAGTTTGTCGCCCGAGCGAAGCGAGGGCGACAAAAAGGCGAGTGTGTGAATCGCATCGCGCACGTGTTGCGTATACTATTTTTTAAGACACCGTGGGCGAAACACAGACAATCGAAAACGACATTTTTACGGTCATAACAAACCACGAGTTTTGTTTGTCACCTGAGCGAAGCGAAGGTGACAATAAACGAGTAAATAATATATTATAAATAAAAATACGTATAAAAAAATATATATATTATAAAAAAAAATATATGTTACAAAAAAATATACATAACAAATTTACAAAAAAAAATACATATTGCTAATCAAATGAATAAAATAAATAATTTAAAACAACCAAATGAACTTAAGTATACAATTCATTTATTGATAAACTATTTAATGTACAAATATTTCATTATTTTTTTTCATTTATTATAAAATTGACTATACACCTAACGTCAATTGATTCTTTCCCGAATCTTTTGAAATGTTCCAATAAAAACAAAAAAAAAACAACGAGAAAGAATCCATTAACGGTGTGCTTGCAATTACTAAATTGATATTTAGCATTATTAACTCAATTAAAATCTGGTTTGATTTAAAAATAGAAATATACATAGCATATATATAGTATATTCCGAAATATACTATTACAATGTCAAAATGTTTTGGTTAGTTTTTTTTATGTATGAGAAGAAAAATAAAAGAAAGCTTGCATACATGAAGCCAGCGCTAAGCGAAAAAAAATGACAAATGGTTCTAAAATTTTTCGCGCACCGCAGTGTGTAAAAAGACTGCTTCGCACACTGAATACTGACACAAAAAACTGTGTTTCGCACACGGGTGTCTTAAAAAGATATTTTTCTAAATTCGAAAAATTTTTTTTTTCAAATATAATATTGTATTGAAGAATATTTCAAGTTTTTTTTTTATTTTAAAAATTATTTCATTAATTTAAAAATGATTTTTCTTTGACTCAAATGAATTAATTTCTTTGCACCGCATTTATTCAATTTAAAAGCAGCTTCTTTAAAGTTAAAAAAACTTTTTACGCTGTTGAGTTGATAGTTGTGGAAAATGCATAGGGGATAGGGGCTTGCATAGGGAATAGGCGAATGTACAGCTGGAAATATAGAGGATAGGAGGATCAAAAGGAATAGGGGAATAAATAGGGGGTAGAGGAATATATAGGGGATATGGTAATGTATAGAAGATACAATTAAGTACAAACTTTTGATAAAAAATTACTCATAGAAAATTCAATTTTAACTAAAAAGTAGATGATAAAAAATAAAAAAAAAACATTTTTATAACACGCTTTTATAACGGAGAAAATACACTTAGAAGTATTAAATAGATTGATTTACTTTCTTGAAATTACTTTTATACAGTTCAATGCGATAATTAAAAGAAAATTTTACAACGAAAATTCAAAAAGAAAAGTGTTGGCGCTAATTTTAGTAAATTTAATTCAGTAAATCAAATCAATAATAATAATATATTCTAATTTTAGTAAATCAAATAAAATTTTCTTTTAATTATCGCAATGAACTGTATAAAAGTAATTTCAAGAAAGTAAATTAATTTATTTAATACTTTTAAGTGTATTTTCTTCGTTATAGAAGCGTGTTTTAAAAATGTTTTTTTTTTAAATATCTTACAAATAATACATGTTTTTGATCAACAATCATTGATTATTTTATTACTCACTAATGTCAAATTATTTTTTTCTCTTATGCTATATTATTGAAAAAATCAATAATTTATAAAAAAATTATGTCCTTTTATTACTATATCCCATATGGAAGTAATTTCTGTGAATAACTATTAATAACTGTGTAAAAATGTGAAAAAATGTGAATAACTGTTAATAACTATGATAAACTACCGCAATTGAGACATTAATAACAGTAAATAACAGTTGATAACAGTTAATAATTGTTACGAATAGATAATAATAATGATTAACTATAAATAATAATAATTTACTGTTATTTATAGTTATTTACAAATATTCGTAATTTTTCACATTTATTCACATTTATTCACATTTATTAACAGTTATTAACACTTTTTCACACTTTCAACAATTTTCACGCGTATATTCTTTTTTTTTATATATACAGGCGAAAAATTTTGTAAATGTGAAAAACTTTTAATAACTGTTAATAAATGTGAAAAACTGTAAATATCTGTAAAAAAGTGTTAATAACTATAATTCACTGTAATAAATTGCAAATAAATATAAATAATTATAAATAAGTATAAATAATAATAAATTATTCACCAATTCTGAAATTTTGGAAAATGTGAGTAACTGTTAATAAATGTGTATAAATGTGTATAAATGTGAATAAATGTGAATAACTATATATAATTATTAATAATCATGACTTCCAGTTAATAATTGTTATTTAGCGTTCATAACTATTATTAACTATTATTAATTGTTATTAACTGTTTTTCACTGTTATTAATTCTTATTAATGTCTCAATTGCGGTAGTTTATTATAGTTATTAACAGTTATTCACAATTTCTCACAAAAATTATTTTCATATGGGATAGTTTTTGAATAACTTTAATTTAAAAATTCGTTTCATGACACAATATATAATGAAGTTGAGATTTTGATTCGTAAAGGACAAAAAGAAATGACGTATTACAGAACAAAATGTTTAAGGGTTTGCTTTAGACCTATACTTTATCGATCAAATATAGTTTGAAAATAAATTTCTTTTTTTTTCATATGAATAAATGTCAGAATTGTTTGTAATCCCTAGCGGAAATATAAAATGTTTAAAAATATTTAAAACTGTTCAAAACTGTTTAAAACTGTTTATAAGTATAAAATTTAGGATATTTAAAACAGTTATGAACAGTTTTAAACATTTTCAAACACTTTCAAAAAGTTTTGAAAATTTTGAAATGATTTTAAACAGTGTTGAATAGTTTTGAATTTTTTATGTTTAAAAGTAATAGATTATTTTAAATATTAAAAATATTTCAAAACAATTTTAAATCAATATAAACTATTTTTTATTAACTTGAACAGTTCTAAATGGTTTTAAAAAGTTTTGAACACCTACATTTTTAAACAGTTTCAAAAAGTTTCAAAAATTTCGAAATGGTTTCAAACACTGTTTCATAATTTTGTCTTTGTAAAAATTTTATTATATATATTAAAATTTTTATAATATATACGAGAAAATGTTCACTTTAGTTTAAAATTATTCTGTACTGCTCAAAACTGTTCAAAAATGTTGAAAACTTTTTATAACTGTTTTAAATGTCAAAAATTTCACACTTATAAACTATTTTGAACAGTTTTAAACAGTTTTTAATAATTCAAAACTATTTTAAACAGTAATGCACATTTTATATTTCCACTAGGGATTGGAGATATCATCTTCTCCTCTATTTTATTGACAGTGGGTCTCTTGATTGCTGTGGACTGAGACCCGTAATTTTTATTGGCCAGGGACAATTTTTAATTGGTTTTTCCTGGTCTCCTAATTCTATTTCACAAAGAAAAATTCAGAAATATTTTTCCAAAATTTTCCCAGAGACTAAGCTCCGGTCTACTACAGCATGAGTCAAGAGCCTTAGCCCCTGCGCTACCACCGATTGTACTTATAGGTATGAACTTATTTTAAATAAATAAGAATCGGAAGAGTGTAAATATGTATAAATTTCAAGAACAAGCCAAGAAAAATCATCCCTACTGAAAATTTTGTATGAGCTCTCATGTGGGATCTCATATGAAATCGCCTATGAAATCTCATACATATTCGTTGAAATTTGAAAATAAAATAAATATATGTGAGATCTCATGTCAGATCGCACATATATTTATTTTATTTTAAAAATTTAACGAATATACATTCGATTTCATATGCGATCTCATAGGCGATTTCATGTGACATCTCATATGCTATCCCGTGTGCGATCTCATATGTGATCTCACACGGGAGCTCTTACATATTTTATTCAATTTAAAAAATTTTAAAAATATATTAATTATTTTTTTAATTTTTTTGTCTTGTTTTTTAAATTTTGACAAATTTTGACATTAGCTATATTAGTACAATCACTTTAGTTAAAATAAAAAATCCTTCGGAGCTGTTATTTTTTTATGAACTTAGATCGCAATTTAGATATCAAAGTTGATAATCCCAACCTTAAAATACTATAAATTGAAAAATTTTATATAACTTTTTCAGTATAAGATTTTGTTAGATTTGGAAGCTCAGAGTCGCGATTCTCCGAACTTCCAGCTACATACTACTATATTATCAGATAATTTATAAAAAGACTATATTAGCATACTATATAATGTATGTTACAGTACATTACTCTACTAGTTGGCAAAATATGTCATTTCCTTATAGTCGAGGCGAAATTGGCGGGTGAGCAAAAAAAATTTTCGAAGGAAAAATTTTTACGCGATGACCTTTGTGAAGGGTCCTAGACGAAGAATCTGCAGTTTACCTGGCGAAAAAGTGGTCCCAATTTGTTGAAATCGATTTTATTTGAACAAATTCAAAAAGTTGTTCATTTTGATTCGGACAAAGTTTTTTTAGATTAATTGAGTGATTCTAAACAAAAAAGTATTTCTATGGTTTTTTTCTAAAGTTGACGGTTTTCGAGTTATTAACAAATAAAGATGTTAAAAATCACTAAAATGCCCATTTTCAAAGCTCTAGAACGAAACTAAAATTTGAATTTTTTTAGGTTGGCAAAGTTTTAAAGTAAAATTTAGATATTCTTTAATAGAATCCCGAAGAATAATTTCAAATCACTTAATTTTTAAGTGTTATTTTTCAATTGTTAATCAAGCGCGTATACGCAGTATCTTCGAGTCCAAGCGCATACAGCTGAATATGTCGTCTGCTAAAGTTCATGTCTTAACTCGCGCGGCAAAGGCTTCATATGCTAAGGAGCTAGTGAAGCAATGTAAATACCAAAAAAAGTGTAATGCCAAAGCATGTTCATATAAAAAAAATAATGTGAATTGTGTACCGTTATGTGGTTGTGATTTAGACCTGTGTAAAAATATTGTTAATTTTAAAAATATTGTTAATTTTAAAAATATTGTTAATTTTAAAAATATTGTTAATTTTAAAAATATTGTTAATTTTAAAAATATTGTTAACTTTAAAAATATTTATAAATAAAATTTTGAGTAAAACAAATATATTCGCAAAATTCTAATATTTGCTTAATTAAATATTCATATATTTTTTAATGCGTAATATTATATGTAGTAAATTATAAAAATACAATTAACTAACAAATTTTTAACTGAAGTAGATTTTGAACCATAAGTCCCTTATAAATTATCTTCCGAAACGTAGAACAACTTAAAAATTAGCGATGCGCTCTGCGCAAGTTAAGACATGAACTTTAGCAGACGACATACTCAGCTGTATGCGCTTGGACTCGGAGATACTGGGTATACGCGCTTAATTAACAATTGAAAAATAACACTTAAAAATAAAATGATTTGAAATTACTCTTCGGGATTCTAATAAGGAGGTTCTTGCGAATACAGCTAAGGTCAAAATCGATAAAAAAGTGAATTTAGATATGTATATATATATATTTATTTTTGAAAATTAAATAATTATTTTTTATGTTTAAATGTACTATGAACATTGCATTTTTTTGCACGTTACGCACTTAGAATGTAAATAAATTATCATGAATTCGATCGCGTAGTACAATGCATACATATATATATATGTATGTAACATGGTGTCTGTGACCGGTTTCTGCTTTTAGGTCAAGTTTGCTTATTTTTATTTTAATATTTTGATAATAATATAATAAAATTTAAAGAAATAATGTAAAAATAGCAAAAATAGAATAGTTTCTCATAAAATAATTTCAAATAAAATAATGTATATTTACACATAATATTATTAATTTTATTTTGTTATAAGAATTTAAAACTTTCGAAATTCGCGCACTTTTCTTGTCGCTGTTGAGTGATGCGAAAAACATGGCTTCTCTTGATCCAGTCGCAAAGACGTTTGTTAACTTTAACGTGTAATATCTCAATATTTACCACGGCAATGAGTAATTTACTAGATATCATTTGAAAGAGGAAACTTTCTTTTAGACATTTGTTCATCTGTCTGTTTTTCAGAAAATCACTCCCTGCTTTGCAAATACTCAGTTTTGATATATTTTATTCACAGTCCCATAAGAGCCTGTACAAAAAAGTTCAAACTTTAAGTTCTGATTTTATTAAATTTTGCACGGCAAGCCCATAAATTACGCATACGATGGGATTCAGGACATTTTAAATAATAAGAAACTTTATTGTATAATCTCAGAATTTTCATGCAAGAACCTCCTTAAAGAGTATCTAAATTTTACTTTAAAACTTTGCCAACCTAAAAAAATTCAAATTTTAGTATCGTTTCAGAGCTTCGAAAATGGGCATTTTAGTGATTTTTAACATCTTTATTTGTTAATAACTCGAAAACCGTCAACTTTAGAAAAAAACCATAGAAATACTTTTTTGTTTAGAATCACTCAATTAATCTAAAAAAACTTTGTCCGAATCAAAATGAACAACTTTTTGAATTTGTTCAAATAAAATCGATTTCAACAAATTGGGACCACTTTTTCGCCAGGTAAACTGCAGATTCTTCGTCTAGGACCCTTCACAAAGGTCATCGCGTAAAAATTTTTCCTTCGAAAATTTTTTTTGCTCACCCGCCAATTTCGCCTCGACTATAAGGAAATGACATATTTTGCCAACTAGTAGAGTAATGTACTGTAACATACATTATATAGTATGCTAATATAGTCTTTTTATAAATTATCTGATAATATAGTAGTATGTAGCTGGAAGTTCGGAGAATCGCGACTCTGAGCTTCCAAGCTTAAAGTCGCACGGTGCGCAAGTGCTGAATCGGCACTTCATTGCGGGCGACTTGCATCGTCATTTTAGACGACAATGAGCGTCAGATCATCGCCAGAGGCGTTAGAGAAAAGTCATAAGTAGTCTCTCTCTTTCTTATATTGAATAGGTTTTACTTAATAAAAAACGTTAAGTCAAAATTATACTATCTTTCTTTAATTATTTGCACTTTCGCACTTCCCATAGGAGTGTGTATCATTCAAATCTCATGTAACATTTTTGGTGGCAACGTTGTGGAATACGCGCTCGAGGGTTTTAGAAGGAACTAAAATTTTTTAAAAATAAATTTACAAGGAGAGTGTTTGACCTTCGGCAAATGAATTTGGCTGGAACTGTAAAATATGATTTTTTGATGAAAAAAAATGAACCCGTGTTTTTTTCTTTTCGTTCAATAGGCCCCCTAGACTAGGATATAGACATTTTTTCAAAAATATAGCGAATAAGAGCCTTTATATGAACTTGAATAACCAAAGAACTAAGACTCTGACGAAAAAAATGCATAAAAAATAAAATAAAGCACGAATTGAATGCTTTAATTTAAGCTTTGTTGCATCTATTGTTAAAAAATTACAGGCAATTAAAATATACTAATGAAAAAGCATAGAAAAATGATCATATTTTACATGCTAAAAATATTAAGTAAATATGTAGTAATATTTAATGAGGAATAACTTTTGAACAATAAAAGCTTTGTTAATGCAATAAAGTTCGAATTGAAGCATTCAATTAATGCTTTATTTTATTTTCTATGCATTTTTTTATAAGAAACTTAGTTCTTTGGTTATTTCAGCTCTTATAAAGACTTTTATTTACCACATTTTCGAAAAAATGTCTATATCCTTGTCTCGGGGGCCTATTGGACAAAATGAAAAAAACACCGGTTCATTTTTATCAAAAAATCATATCCTACAGTTTCAGCCGAATCCGTTTCCCGGAGGTCAAACACTCTCCTTGTTTGTTGAAATACGCTTCGAAGGGAAGTAAAGTCTTATCGAGAGAAATAGACAGGTCATTGAAATTTGCAAATATTTCCTTAAAAAAATATAAATTTTTTGGGGTTTGCAATATTCTTAAATATTAAAAAAAATGCACACCGTGAGTTAATGACTCAGAAGATCCAGAACATGAGGAAGGACGGAAGGAAGGAAAGAAGCCAGCCTATCGACAATATTTTCATCTATCCGAAGAAATGAGAGCGCTCATCATCACGCTGCTCACTCTTCGCTGCAGAGTAAGTGAATTTTATAAAAATCTTTATTAAAGTTGTCTGTTTTTAGTTCCGATGACCAGAGAAATTAACCAATTTGGTTTTACATATTTTCCTGTCAGATATCTGATTCCAGTAAATTTTTTAAATATTTCTAGTGTTTTATCATCTAGATAAATACCTAACCCAACATCTGCCAATTTCCTTATCGAGATCAGATTGTGTGAGACTTCTGAATCTGCTAACATATTTGTTAGATTAAATACTTCTGAATTACTCCTATTTGAAACCAGCATGTGATTACCTTCTCTATCTATGGTAATATCAGCTATTTTAATTTTATTTGCACTTTTTGACTCTTCTTGAGCCTTTCTTAAAATTACTCCAAGCCGACCTGCCAGATTTCAACAATTCAATTCAAATAAATTCTTTTTTCAGGCTAAATTATTTAATGTTGAATTTCTTTGTTAAATATTTATAGCAATGGTGATAGAAAATCATGAATTAATATTTTTTTTTAAAGTTGTATAAATTATTTAGTCATTTTTCACCTTTCCTAAATTATTATATTTGATTTATTGATATTATTTTAGTTAACTATGTTCAATTTGTTTATATTTCTATAGTTATGTTCAATTTCGTTTGTATTTTGTAAATAAATATTTATATTACGTATTTACAATTATTATTTCCTAAATTATCTTACAAAATAAATTTAATGACCTGATACGAGTCGATAAAGTGATGCTTAAGTAACTCCGTCGACCCTTTTCTCTGATCCTTTAAAATTAGTTTTCATAGATTTTAAGCTCAAATATATTGATTTTCTGTCAAAGCAAATGAAATACGATAATTTCTATAAGGAAAAATAATTATTTAAATTAATTTTTAAAAAATACCATATTTAAATATATATATAAGTTTGTACATGATTATATATGAAGGCCATATATAATTATATATGATTTGATAGAAATCATTTTTTGACGGAAAATATTGCTTACAAATCTCAGGTAAAAATAGTTTATAAATAATTACATATAACTTATAGAAAACTTATACGAAATTATGCAACCCTCAGGGACTAGAACATCCGACTCTCACGCAGAGGGCCGGGGTTCGAGTCCCGGTGAGGGCGGGATTTTTTCAATTTATAATTAAAAGCGGAGGATGTCCCGAACTCACTGATCTCGTGGTAGACCACCCCCGAAGGATTTTCTGTGGTTTTAACAAAAACCACGGATAATTATTGGGGTGTCAGTAAGGCAGAGCGCGACTGCTCCACTACTATAGTTGAGTCGGACCATTCTGCCGGGTTGGTGTGAGCTCTCGATGCGCTAAAAAGGATGGATATGAGCGAATCTCCCCACCTGAGTAGGCGGGGAGATTCGCTGCACGTCCGAGCACGCACTTTCCGGGGTAAAAAAAGGGATGGTTCCGAACTCGAAAACACCGGAATACATAGGTGGTCGAGGTGTCCCAAAAACAGATGTAAAAAATCCATACGGGGTAAGGAAAGCTATAGAACATAGAACATACTACCCTATATACGATTAATTCTATAAAAAATCTTCCATTTGAGAGTCAAAAACATGAAAAATAAATTTGTGATGGTACACGTATACTGACCATTGCGAATTTTTTTGGACACTCTCAAAAACAAGAAAAAATGGTAGTACATCTAAAACTTCGATGGGTATTTCTTTAAAACTACACTCTAAAAATCTTCGAGTGAATCTTTTACTTGAAGCTCGAGTAAAATGTAGAATAATTTCACTTTCATTCTGATCCAATGATTCTATGAGTGAAACTTTTGAGTGAAATTGTTTCACTCGTTAGTTTCCGATGGATTATTTCACGCAAAGCTGAAACAATTATTCGAGTGAATCAAAAATATAATAATACACCTATCGTCTGTGTGAAGTTTGAGTCATAATGGCTGAGTGTACTCTCAGTCAAAGATAGAGTGCAAATTATAATTGAGTAAAAATCTACATAAGATTGTTTGGACTATTAAAATCGCTCGCTGTTTGATTGAAGCAATAATATCGTAACATAAAATGTATCATTTTTTTAAAGAAAAATAATTTATAAACTGGCTTATACAAAAAATTTAATTTTTTTATTAAAATTTTTAATATAAAGTCTGATACAATCAAAAAATTAGTTTATTAACGCGTGTTTCATGATATTTAGTTTTAAAATTCGAATACAGCGAGGAGTTTTCATAATTGTTTCGGACATTGTTATTGGCGCATTGGGGTTTTGATAGTAGGAGAAATATGGCGCCAACGAATGTAGAATTTTAGTAATAAAAGTGTACATTTGTCGAAGCCACATTTCCTCCACTATTCGTCCATTTAAAATCTCAATCGCCCTTTTAAAAACAAAGGAAAAATTAACTTGCTATCACACTTGTCCAAGTGCCTTTGTGCAGGATACATTAATACACCGTCGGTTTCTACTACTATCAAGACCTAAATAAAATTTAAAGTATTACTGTGTAATGGAGATTGAAATTCTAAAAAATATAGGTATGCTTGAATATTCCTACATACATTCATTTTGAATTGCAATGTAGCATTTTTCATTTATATTTCATTGTTCTTTTTTCTTTTTTCTGTAATTTACTAAGATATTTTGTACACACTTGGGACGGGCATAGATGACGGCAAAAAGAAGCCTTTCATTGAACACCTCAATGTCAAGCATCAAGTACTCAGGCTCATTATTAAAAGTAAGGTCAGAATGATGCAGGACTGTAACCTTGTATTCCTCACAAATGTATGCCGTAACACCACCCCCCTCCTCACCAACCCTGTCTAATCGAAATAGATTATAACCAGCAATTGATAAGATGGCATCATCATCAAGTGCTGACAGAAAAGTTTCAGATAGAGCCAAAAGATCGTAGCCTTTGTCAAGACATTGTGCCTCAACTAAATTGAAGTGTGACCTTATTCTATTTACATTAATATGTGCAGCAAGTAGATTGTCCTTGCGCTTAGTTAACACAGGAGCAGTAATTACTGCGTTAGAACCACTATCAGTATTGAGACTATTTCTCAGAAAAGAAGCATTAAAATTAGAGCTAAAATCAATCACATGAGACCTTAGACACCGGCAGTTTTTTTGAAGATTATTTAAAAAAGCAAGATGAGCTACAGTATGGATGGCACGAGGCTTGGCCTTCGCAGAGCTCTTCATATAAACTGTTAGAGACCTGACGAATGGTTTTGGGATGTTTTTCTCACGAGATATTGTATGAGCAGACTTGAGCAGTTCAAAAGTCTCCTTAAGCCACAATGCTCTCAGAAATACATTGTCTTTCTCACCACCCACACCAAAAAGCTGAAGACATGATTTAAAGCGCAACTTTGCAGTTGCAGCTATGACTGAGTCCCTGACGGTAGTAGAAATACATTTAAACACAAACTTACGAGACGGCACATTAAAAGAAGAAGGTTAATTTACAGTATCTGAAGCCTGCGCCTGGTCGACATCCATTTCAGAACCGCCAGAATTTTCAGAATTATTATCAGGCCTAGCAGGTAGTGACCACTGACGGGTGCTGACAACAAATGCCTGACTAAATTGGAAGCCAATTGCACTGAAAACAGTGTTCAGAACATCACGATCAGGAACAATAACCGACAGAGGAATGCCTGAAATAAGAATCTCACACTCATCTGTTTGAGTAGCATTGTGAATAAGAGCCAGGTCCGACTTGATGGCATTGATTTCAGCCTTATGCTGCTTAAGCAGAGCACGAAGATCATGCTGCTCCTCACGAATCAAAGCTAATTCGTTTTTAATCTCCTCATGATCTTCATTGGCCTGTTTCTTAAGTATAGCTGTTTGTTGGGCATTAAGTTCCAACTGTTGCTCTTTCAATGCCTCTAGAATTTCACTCAAGCTAGACATATCTGTGGAAGTAGAAGCAACGTTTAAATGAGGACAAGCGGATGGTGACTCAGGAGAGAGAGAGAAACTCCAACCGTTTTAGAAACAGCGTGTGAGACTGACGATGTTGCCGCCTCAGCAGTGGCTTAGTGGATGGAGAGAGTGGAGAAGCCACACGCTTGGTCAAGACCTGACTAGTCGAGGGAGAAGATGATTGCGTCCCAGACTGAGAAACAGCACACAAAGGAACAGCAACGGCGGTACTGTCACTAATCGACTGCACAATAGACCACTGTAGGCCTGCTTCGTTACGAACAAAAATATCTATGCAGTTATTATGGATGATACGAGTAGACGACACAAACCAGTGATTAGAACAACAATCCACGTGAAAAATAGAACTGCACCGTGAGCAAAGTATAGTGGATGAAGACCTGTCCAAAGATAACCCACAGCACGCACACACTCGACCCATCAATGACGAACGCTAAAAATTGGCATAACAAATAGCACTTACCAGGCAAATCACAGTTACAAGGGCAGCTGGCAGTGCGCAGTACAAATCAGAAATAAATTCGTATTCGGAATAAAGTTAACTAATAATGGATTGGTTCCGAAATGAAGCCGAGTACTTCGCTGCTAGAGTTAGTGATGTAGGAAACTATGCTGACTTCAGAAAAATTTGCACAGTAGATGACCAAAACATAGAGAATATCTAATTGCGGTATCACTCCAAAAATAGCAGCAGCATTACAACTCCCTGATGCAAAAAATGGTGCCGCTGTCGACAAAACCAGCATATAGCTCCTCTCAAGAGTTAACCCCAAACACGTGTGGCCACATAAAAATATCATATAGATTTTATGTAAAAATTGCATAAGATGTTTGACTTGAAAATATGGTTGAATACGTACCACCGTGAGTGCGCATTAATATTAATGCGCACTGCACGGGAACAGTTGAGCCTTCAGTATAATAGTAATCTGCTCACAGTGTATTCAACACTAGGTAAGATGTCATCAAGTGAAGATGCAACCTTATGATTGACGGAAGTGTTTGAATACGAAAACTAAATGTTCCAACGGCATGAATTTTTTCTCAGTGTAGCAACCAGCACACAATAAATCAAGCATCAAGTAATTATCAGTAAGTGGAAAAACAGCATGAACAAGTGGCGTTTCGTTCGCTTTTGACCATGAAATTTGGAGCACAGCTGATTGTATAAACACCGCCAATATAACCTCAAAATGTATAACTAAGATTAACGTTTGCAACAATTATCGATGCGAAATAAGGCTAAATACAGGAAATATACATACCGCCGTAAGCACACATTAATTTATGATGCGTACTGCACGGAAACGTTAATGCCTTCAATAATTACAAGCAGCAATCGACTCAGCAACACGTGGCTTTAAGAGAGGTTGATGCTTCCACAATACCCGCACGTCTCAGATGATAAACCCCTCACCAAGGTTGGTTTGATAGAAGGAAGCGTAGAAAATAAAAAGCCAATATGCAATTCCAATTACGTGTAAGATTAAAAGGCCATAAAGGTGCAAAAAGATTACTTACACGCGTGAGCGCATGCAAAATACACGCGCCGCACAATTGTAGAGAAGCCTTAGAAGTATAAAAGCACCACGAAAATTCACGAGCGCCGGCGCAGCTTCGACTCACGCGGCATCAAACATGGCTAGCCTCTTCCTTAGATTCAGCGAGATTCCTTCAAAATTTTGCACTATAATTCTGCTCCTTTGGGACAACTAGGAAAAAGCCAACTTGTATAATAATGATGCCCAAAAATAACTCTATCTTGATTTGCAACAACACAATTACAAATAGCCCTTCTTCACTGCTAAAAAACACCTCAAATACGGAGCGACAAACAGCACGTCTGACCAAGCCGGCAGAGAGAGAAGGAGACAGAGAGAGAGTGAGAGGGGGAAGGAAGAGAGAATCAGTGAGTGAGTGAAAGATAGAGAGAGAGGGAAAAAGAGTCTGTGAAATAATGTAAGAGAAAGATAAGGAAAAGTGTACATGTTATAAATGTATGAGTTTGATGAATGATAATTTTTTTTTCATTTTTATAATTTTATTGTTTAAATAATATAGCGATTAGTTATTTTATAAGGAATGTTTGCAATCATTAGCTCATCTTTGTGTGTACCTTCAACGGAATGGAGTATCAAAAAGTAATTGTATTTATAAATTTGGAAAAACGAAGCGAGCCACTGTCAAAGAGTACCCCCCGTTAAGATAGGTAAAATGCCCTCCCTCATATATTTCAAAACTAATATTTTTTCTTGTTTTTATAGTAATTAAAATTAGGTTTTGTTATATTTAAAGTTTCCTAACACATACCCTAACCTCAACATAACCTAAAAATCACTTTTTTTATAAAATTTTATTTTTATCTGGAAGGATGAATAATATTAATCCCGCGAAAATCATATGACTAGGACTTAGCACTCTCTTTTACTGTGATTTTTTGCGAGTCCTAGAAAGCAGTTTTTCTAACCTAAAAATAACATTTAAATCATAAAATCTCCGTAACTTTGCTCAGGGAGGGGCTACAAGTAATTTTCTGGGCTTAAAATTTGTATTTTTTAAGAACAAATACAATTTATAATGACCGAAAATTCGATTCTGGCATGGCGCCATGGCGAAAAACTCGAAAAACCATTTTTTCATAGGTTTTCTGTCGGTTATTGGTCTCTAGCAACTCACAAATCATTTTTAGAGAAAAAAACATAGCTTCATTGGATTCTACGTGAAAAAATACATTGAGAATGTGCATGATTACTTTAGGAATACTTGGATGCTGTTACAAAACAATTAAAAAAATTAAATAATTCCGAAATTATTACATATCTACTTTGCATCGTTGCTGCATTTTATGTTTTTATGACTTTGGTCATTTCTTTAGAGTCTCAAAGCTACTATTCAATGTATTCATAGGCAAATGACGTCCACTGTACGCGAAAAACAGAGACAAATACTAGACTGATAACTATAACTCCTATATAAACATATATATATATATATATATATATATATATATATATATATATATATATGGAATAACTTGCTATCCCTCGTATATACATAAGGAATGGCGAGTTGTTCTTAGGGAACGCAAATTATTTTTCTTATACATAGATAAAAAACCAATGTTTATCTATTCCTGTAACTATTCTTTTAAGTGTTCTTTTTTAGCTTGTAAGAGACCTAACATGTGTTCTGTCCTCCATAAATCACGAACTCGATAGATTTGAACAATTAAATGATTCCAATTAAGTTCCAAATTCAAAAATCAAAAGATCATTATCTCTTTAGAGTCATGAAGCTACTATTCGATGTATTTACAGCTAAATTACGCCTATTGCACGCCAAAATAAGATTTTTAAACATAACTGAAGTAACGGTCGTATCCAAGTTGTATCCAACATGCGCGTATATTCTGTCTCTCTTACTTTCATAGTGGTGGGATAACGCAAATACTTAGGCTCACGCCCATATTTAGGAGAAAGAGCTCGAAATCTCTTATATCGCAATCTCTTGTATCGAGAGACCACTGAATCATTAGAGAGACAAAGACGGAATAAGGTTTTAGTAACAATATATATATATATATATATATATATATATATATATATACAAAGAATAGTGAGCTATTGCTAGGAACTCTAGGAGCTATTGCTTCTCATATATATATATATACATATATATATATATATACACAAAAAATAGTGAGCTGTTGCTAGAAACAACGCGCTTGATTCTCATATATGTAGAAGCAATGTATTTCTTATATCGGTTGCTACTCTATTTTTCGCGTATAATGGCCTGAAGACAAATCATAATTGTGGCAGTACCAACAAAGAATATAAATGCTTACATAGAAGTGTACTTTTAGGCTCGAATTTATAGACCCAACACGATTGTTACTAAAACCTTATTCCGTCTTTGTCTCTCTAATGATTCAGTGATCTCTCGATACAAGAGATTGCGATATAAGAGATTTCGAGCTCTTTCTTCTAAATATGGGCGTGAGCCTAAGTATTTGCGTTATCCCACCACTGTGAAAGTGAGAGAGACAGAATATACACGCATGTTGGATACAACTCACACAACAAAACAGTAGGTGTGGGTATCACTCTTGACTCAAGCGTGTTGGGGACTTTTTGTATGAAAGAATTTTCAAGAAAATTCCTCTCCTGAAGGCCCGTTGATTATCTTGTATCCAGAGTCTACTGTAATACAAAAAGACAGATGATACGACCGTTACTTCAGTTATGCTTAAAAATCTTATTTTACCGTGCAGTAGGCGTAATTTGGCTGTAAATACATCGAATAGTAGCTTTATGACTCTAAAGAGATGATGATCTTTTAATTTTTGAATTTGGAACCTAATTAGAATCATTTAATTGTTCAAATCTACCGAGTTCGTGATTTATGGAGGACAGAAAACATGTTAGGTCTCTTACAAGCTAAAAAAGAACACTAAAAAGAATAGTTACAGGAATAGATAAACATTGGTTTTTTATCTATGTATAAGAAAAATAATTTGCGTTTCCTAAGAACAACTCACTATTCCTTATGTATACACGAGGGATAGCAAGTTATTCCACATATATATATATATATATATATATATATATATATATATATAGGAGTTAACGTTATCTGTCTAGTATTTGTCTCTGTTTTTCGGATGTAGTGGACATAATTTGCCTATGGATACATTGAATAGTAGCTTTGAGACTCTAAAGAGATGACCAAGGTCATAAAAACATAAAATGCAGCAACGACGCAAAGTAGCTATGTAATAATTTTAGAGTTATTTAATTTTTTTAATTGTTTTGTAACAGCATCCAAGTATTCCTAAAGTTATTATGCATATTTCCAATGTATTTTTTCACGTAGAATCAAATGAAGCTATTTTTTTTTCTTTTAAAGTGATTTGTGAGTTGCTAGAGACCAATAACCGACAGAAAACCTATGAAAAAATGGTTTTTCGAGTTTTTCGCTATGGCGCCATGCCAGAATCGAATTTTTGGCCATCATAAACTTTATTTGTTTTTTAAAAATACAAATTTTAAGCCCAGAAAATTACTTGTAGCCCCTCCCAGAGCAAAGTTACGGAGATTTTATGATTTAAATGTTATTTTTAGGTTAGAAAAACTGCTTTCTAGGACTCGCAAAAAATCACAGTTGAAGAGAGTGCTAAGACCTAGTCATATGTTTTTCGCGGGATTAATATCATTTATCCTTCCAGATAAAAAAAAAATTTTATAAAAAAAGTGATTTTTAGGTTATGTTGAGGTTAGGGTATGTGTTAGGAAACTATAAATATAACAAAACCTAATCTTAATTACTATAAAAACAAGAAAAAATATTAGTTTTAAAATATATGAGGGAGGGCATTTTACCTATCTTGACGGGGGGTACTCTTTGATACAATGTTAAATAATATTTTATTTAAAAAATAATAAAATTACATATATTTATGTGATAATACATTTTTTACAAAATACATATTTATTCAACATAAATACAATTTTCAGGATTATTTTGATTATAAAATATATATTTATTTATATAAATATATTTTTCAATTTAACGTTAAACAATTATTCGTGATATTTATTATCTGTTTTGCTACTACAATTATTTATTATTAAATTGTGAATTTCACAATTAGAAAATGATACACATGTCTTTTGTTCATTTGAACTATCAATATTATTTTCAATGCTTATTTATCTCTCCTTAGAGTTTTGTTTTTCAAAATTAGTTTTGTAATTTTAATTTAAGAAGAGGTTAGGTCGAAATGTAATTGCGTTATTGGCGCAATTTTAACTCAATCTAGATTCACTAAGAAGTTTTTCGAAGTTGTAGCTAAACTATATTAATTATTGAATTTAATTAATATTTATTGATGAGACACAACTTTTAATAAAAATAATCTAAGTATATGGTAAAAATGCTCACGCAAACTCTTCGACGCTACGTATCTCTAACAGTTTACATCGTTCACATTCCATTTTATTTAATGGACAGAAATGTTATAGGTCGCAATAAATAATAAAAAAAATTTTTATCGTGGCGTTTAATTACTTTTAAATTTTTTCAGAAAAGCAGAAAATTACGTATTTTTAACTCAATTTCATCACAAATTACGTATTAAAATTATGTAATTTTCAATGAATTACGTATTTTTGTTTCGTAAATCATTATTTTCAACATAACGAAATTACGAATTTAATATAAAATTATGTTATAAATTTACGTATTTCACATCAAATTGCGTAATGAAATTACGTATTATTATTTAATTACATAAGTAAAAGTTCGAATTTGTTACGTATTCATTTTCAACAGAAACGTATACTGAAATGACTTCTAGGCTGAAATTAAACCATATAAATTTTTGGAAAGATGTACCAAATAAGTAAAAAGTTATTAATCATCTATTAATCCATGCGATTAAAACGTAGTTTTATACAAAAAGCAGCTTTAATCAATAAATTCATAAGAATAACTGTTGAGATTTTGATGAAATTTTGAGGAATGAATGTTTAATGTATCATAAGTATAACAGTTATCTTAAAATATCGATTCACCAACTTTTACTGTCGAAAATAGCTCTAACAATCCACCTTTAGATTTGACGGGAGCGCCACATCATACTCTCGCGCTCACCCTGTTCACTACTGGTCGTGACCTGTTCAATGTCTTATTCATTCCTGTGTAAATTATGCTGTAACTCTTGTTTTAAATAATTGGCTGAAACTGCAGGATATGATTCTCCGATAAAAAAAAATAAACCCATGTTTTTTCTTTAGTGCTAATAGGCCCTATAGACGAAGATATAGACATTTTTTCAAAAATATAGGGAAGAGAAGCGTTTATAAAAACTTAAATAATTAAACAACTAAAACTTTTACAGAAAAATGTATAAAAAATAGAAAAAAGATCAAGTTAAAAACTTTAATTTAGGCCCTGTTCCCTAGTGGAAATCGAATCTGTGAACAACTGGGAATAGCTGTGAATAACTGGAAATAACTGTTATAAACTGTTCAGTTTGAGACAGGAATAACAGTTATTTCCAGTTATTTCCAGTTGTTCCCAGTTATTCCCAGTTATTTAAAGTTTAGTTTAAAAATAATTTGAAAAATCAGAGGTACGAATAAAAGTTATTCCTAGTTATTCCCAGTTATTTCCCGTTTAGTTAAAAAATAATTTTAGAAATTAGAGGGACTATAAGACTTATTCCTAGTTAATTTCAGCTATTCCATTTATTTTCAGTTATTCTCAATTTAGTTGAAAAATACTTTTTTTTATGGTTACTAGAAAATCCATGCGCGCAAGCGCGCCATATATCTAATCTAAATGTATATAAATTGTTAATGATTAACAGTTAATATAGTGTTATTATTTTCTGTTCATTAGTAAATAATAATAATTTCATATCTACTAATATCTGCATCAGTAAACAAATTGATGTTATATACTAATGTATCAGAGCAGTTTACGCGGCATCAATGAATTTATAGACACGGAAAACTTCGAGAAAAATAAATCCCATTTAAAAGATATATTATCACTATATTCATTTTCTTATTATTTTAAAAAATAGTAAATTTCTAGATTATTTTTTAGACATTTCTTAAATCTTTCAAAATTTAAATAACGTAATTACAAAGTCAAAAGTTATTTTACGAATATATAGCTTTTTATACACTTAATATAAATCTAACGTATTTGATTTTCAAGATATATCTTAAATGAGAATTAAAATAAGTACCAGAAAAATTTTAATATGTAATATTGAAATCCTAAATTCTTAATAACCAATGAATGAAGTTATTTAAAAATTAATATTTTCAACAATATGAAATTCATAAAATATATAAAAAATAAAATAGTTCAAATCCATTCTTAACGATATGTATATCGTTCCCATTTTTAAAATAGAAATAAAAATAAAAATTCTAATTTATATTTTCTTAATTATAGTAATTATATTATTCTTTCAAACAAAAAATTTTTTATTTTATTTTGCAGAAGAACTGTTTATTCTAAGCGTGATTCAATTAAAATTTTGAAATTAAATAAAAAAAACTTTGAAAAATAGTACATTTTAGGCAAGTATTATACTATATTTTTGAAAAAAAAATTTTAAGCTGTCAATCTAGAAATATTTTATATACTAAATTATATTATCGAAATTGTATTACTTATCGGTTTTTTTATAAATTATTTTAAAATATTCCGAAATATTTTAAATCTCTTTTTGAATTTACAAAATTATTTGCCTTGTTATAAGCTAAAAAGTTCATAACATCTGTATTTTCAAAAAATATTTATTGCTAAATTTATTGCTTAATAACTATTTTATGGTACAATTTTTAAAAAAAGAATTCAGAAGTAAATGGCATAGAATTGTTACAATGTTCTAATTTTAAATATACAATAACAAGTGAATATAGAGCGGTACTTCGCACTCTCGACATCTTCACACAAAAGAATTTTGTAAACGGAAGTTAGCGATGTTTATATTGATAATTTTATTTAAAAAAACCAACTATAACTCAATAATTATATTTTAATTATTTATCAATGATTTTTATTATTAAATTTTAAATCGATGATTTTATTTAAGCATATTATATTAAATCAAATCTCGTTTTTCGCCAATCATATGATTCTATTCAATCCACCAATCACGTTCTTAGTATAAAATGTTTCACAACATCCGGCCATCGTTTTTTTAAAAGAGGATTTTTTCTATTTCTCTTTCCTTAGTTTAACTGGAAATAACTTTATTCGTACCTCTGTTTTTTCAAATTATTTTTAAGCTAAACTGTAAATAATTGGGAATAACTGAGAATAACTGGGAATAACTGGGAATAACTGTTATTCCTGTCTCAAACTGAACAGTTTATAACAGTTATTCCCACTTATTCCCAGTTATTTCCAGTTATTTCCAGTTATTCCCAGTTATTCACAGATTCGATTTCCACTAGGGTTGCATCAAAAAACCTTATGTAGTTCAAAAGTTGTGTCTAATTGAAAATTACTGCATATTTATAAATATTCTTAGCATGTAACATACGATCAAATTTATACCCTATTTTATTAGCATATTCTAATTGCCTGTAACTTTTGAACCATATGAGATTTTTAAATGTAACAAAGCTTAAATTGAATTTTTTAACTACTTTTTTCATTTTTTATACAATTTTCTGTAAGAGTTTTTGTTGTTTAGTTATTCAAGTTCTTTTAAAGACTTCCTTTCACTATATTTTCGAAAAAATGTCTATATCGTTGTCTCTAGGGCCTATCAGCACAAAAGAAAAAACATAGGTTCGTTTTTTTTCATCCAAAAATCACATCTTGCAGTTTCAGCCAAATTCGTTTTCCGGAGGTCAAATAATTTCCTTGTAAGTATTCGCAATTACGGGTAAGTTAAACATGTTGAAACGATCACACACACCAAGTTTGGAGGAAGTTGAGACGAAAAAATAAAAAATGACAACTACACCTTATCAAGAAAAAGAAAAGACGATATCAAAGTAAGTTTAAAAGAAAGTTTGAAAAATTAAGTTATGGTTTGAAAAAATTGATACAATGTTTTGAAAAATAAAAATCAAGTGAAAATTGTGAAAATAAATTAAAATAACGTTCTAACTTATCAAATTTATTTATTTATGTCTACTTATATTGAACTTACAATATTCCAATTTTGTAGTATTACTGTAAAGGCACATATAGTGAACAAAAGCAGGATAATCAATTTCAAATCAGGAATATACAGGGTGACCCATTTTAATTTATGGACCGAAATTTCTTTGAAAGTAAGTCATCTACAAAAAAATGTTTAGACAAAAAAATGTTTAGACATAGGTTTAGACATAAGTTAGTTAGGACAGAGTGGGCTATTTAACGGTACCATTAGTTTTGACCTTGAAGTCAATTTTGAAGGTCATTTCAAGGTCAGGATGGTTTTTTCAAATAGAAACCCCTATTTTTTGGATTTGAAAAGATCGAAAAATTTTGCATCAAAAGTGTATTATGCGGAAATTGTTTTTGTGACCTTGGAAAGGTAAAAAATAAAGATCACACGTCTGAAAAATCAATTTGACATACTTAGTTCGAAAATGACGTAGTTTTCTGGGTAACCCCGAGTAAAAAAAATCAGGTGACAAATCACCTGATTTATCAGGTGATTTATCATGTCAAAATATCATGTAACGATTTTGTTGGTTTTTACACGTTTTGAACCATGCTTAGTCAATTGAGAACAATTTTTAAGAAATTTTGAAATTTTCGACTTAAAATTTTTTTAACTTTTTTAAACTTAAAAATTTGTTTGTAAAATTAATCAAAATTTTTTCTTAGACCAAATTATCTAAAAAATTTTCTAAGCTCAAAATTTTCAAAAATTTTCAAAAACTGTTCTAAATTGACCAAGCATGCTTTAAAACGTGTAAAAACCAACAAAATCGTTACATGATGTTTTGGCATGATAAATCACCTGATAAATCAGGTGATTTATCACCTGATTTTTTTTTAATAGGGACATTACCGTTCATAATGCTTCAGAAAGATCAATGAATGGTAAAAGTGTAAATTACTTTAATAAGTTTGACCTTGAGATCAATTTTCGAGGTTATTTGAAGGTCAGAACACATTTTTTATTGATAAACTGTTTTCAACAGCAATTTTTGGTTTTTATATTAGGTCCTTGTTGAAAGTGTTAATAACTGTTAATAAATGTGAATAAATGTGAATAAATATGAAAAATTACGGATATTTGTAAATAACTATAAATAACAGTAGATTATTATTATTTACAGTTAATCATTACTATTATCTATTCGTAACAATTATTAACTGTTATCAACTGTTATTTACTGTTATTAATGTCTTAATTGCGGTAGTTTATTATAATTATTAACAGTTATTCACATTTTTTTACATTTATACACAATTATTAATAGTTATTCACAGAAATTATTTCCATATGGGCTGCCATAAAATTTCAAGGTTCAATCGATTTTCATTGGATGGCCAAATTTAAATGTTTGCAAGTTAACTAGTTGTATCATTTATGTTACTTTAATAATTGAAAAATATTATATATGGAGTCTGATGGTCTGGTGTGAAATCGTACATGGGTATTTGATTGGACCATACTTTTTTGATGAAAATGTAAACAGGTTTAGCTACTTACCATTCATAAGGGATCACTTACCTGGTCCGTTGGAAAATGTTGACTTGGTAAGACGACAAAGAATGTGGTTTCAACAAGATGGTGCTGCGCCTCATTTTGCATTTATTGTACGAGAGTTTTTAAATAACCGTTATCATGGCAGGTGGATTGGACGGGGAGGTCTAATTAAATGGCCTGCTTATCCACTAGATCTCACGTCACCCGACTTTTTTTTGTGGGTATACGTGAAAGATATTGTTTTTGCACAACGGCCAACAAAGAGAGAAGATATGATGGAACGAATCCGAATAGCTTGCGCAGCCATTACTCGAGAAACATTGCTCAGGACTGTGGACAGTTTTGAAAGACATATACGCGTGTGTCTTCAAGCCAACAGAGAAAACTTCGAATAATATATCCGTGGCTAATCGTAGCTATAGTGAGAGGCAAGGGGACTCACGATAATCTAGCACCCCGACGTATGAGACAAGGGGACTTACGATAATCTAGCACCGCAAAGGAAACAGAACTTACTACGTCCACATCGTTGTTTCCGGGTAACTCTGAAAGTAGGATAAAAGTACTTTTGATTTACTTTTTCCGTATTAAAAAATGCCACTCACTTCTTAATAAGAATCAACAATTAAGAAAAACGTCCTTAATTGACCGTGATACGACCTTTTAAAGGTTAGGTTGAAAAATCACGAAATCTCTATGGTTATGTAAAAAGTAGGTTAGATGTGGGTATTACAGCGGAATCGACGTATGATAAACTTTAAACTTATAAATTAAAGCTTATAGATGAAGAAAACTTATCACTTTTATTTTTAATAAAATATTTAAACATTAATTTACTAGAAAAAAATTAATTCAGCATTAATTATAGAATTAAAAATAAGGAAAAACGAATTTAAAATAAAATGTAATTGTGGCTACTGCTGCGGCCCTGTTTCTAATGCTGCGTGCCAGTTACTACTGACACTTTTAAATATTCCGTTCGAGAAGTTGAGGTTAGGTTAACCACGTGTTATAATAATAAACGGATGCCACAGTAATTCATATTCGGTGATTTTAATGACGCATAATACTAAGGTGTAAAATTAAAATATTAAATATGTGCTAGGTGAAATTTCCAAAAAATATATAATAAGCAAAGATATATTTTATCTAATAATGATCTTATTTTACATAAAAAAGAATAAAAACACAAAATATTATCAAATTTCGGATGCATACGCGATCGCGATTTTACGAAATTTATTAAGATTTTAGAACAGTTCAATTTCAAATAACCAATATTAAATATTTTTAGACTTATATTGTGAGATATATTTTTTTAAATATTAAATGATACTTATAATATTTGATTATGCATTCAAATATTATTTATGAACTCGGAAAAAATTATTTTTACAAATTTTATATGAATAAACAGCAACTGGCACCTCCGTAGCAATACCCACATGTACCCTAATATTCATCTAGAACCTAATATCAAAAACCAAAAATTTCAGTTGAAAACAGGGTTTATCAATAAAAAATGTGTTCTGACCTTCAAATAACCTCGAAAATTGATTTCAAGGTCAAACTTATCAAAGTAATTTACACTTTTACCATTCATTGATCTTTCTGAAGCATTATGAACGGTAATGTTACCCAGGAAACTACATCGTTTTCGAATTAAGTACCTCAAATCGATTTTTCAGACATGTGACCTTTATTTTTTACCTTTCCAAGGTCACAAAAACAATTTCCGCATGATACACTTTTGATGCAAAATTTTTCGATCTTTTCGAATCCAAAAAATAGGGGTTTCTATTTGAAAAAACCATCCTGACCTTGAAATGACCTTCAAAATTGACTTCAAGGTCAAAACTAATGGTACCGTTAAATGGCCCACTCTGTCCTAATAACTTATGTCTAAACCATTTTTTTGTAGATGACGTACTTTCAAAGAAATTTCGGTCCATAGATTAAAATGGATCACCCTTTATATATATATGACTGCACACAAATAAACCGTAAATTCAACAGATAATTATAATTATTTTTTTTTTTTTATTGAATAATTGAAACCTTATATAAGGTTTATCATACTTACAAAGGTTGATAGAATTTTGGTAATATACAAAGTGTAGCTTTACAAGTTAACAACTATACAATACGGAGCGGCGCTATATCGTAAGGTTGCATGATTCAAGAAAAGAGTATATGATGTTGCATGTTTTGGAGTTAGGGTGCGTAAGAATTGTGTTAATGTTAAAAGGATGCGTTATGTTGCTTCCCTTTAGTTTTTGTATTAAATTGCCTCTATGGGCAGTGTAGAGTGGGCATTCCCATATTACATGTTCGACAGTTTCTGCTGATTCGGAGCATTCACATAGAGGACTGTTAACAATATTCATGCGATGTAGGGATTCGGCCAGATTAACGTGGTTTGATCTGAGTCTGGTTAAGGTGACAGTTTGTTCACGCGATAATTTATACTTATAAAACCATGGCTTATGATTTTCGTTATGGAATCTTTCAAAATATATTTTGCCTTTTAGGTTTCCTGAAGCTATGAGATTGTTGTTGTGTTCAGTAAATACATTTTTTTTTTAAAACTTCAGTAAGATCGGTATAGGGGATTGTTAGGTTATTGAGTTGATTTGTCGTTGTTGCTTCCTTTGCTAGTTTATCAGCTGTATCGTTGCCATTGATACTGACGTGTGAAAAGAATCCAATACAATTTAATATTTTTACCATTGTTTAAGCTGTTTTTTTGAAAAGAGTTGTATTTACTTTTGATTTCTAAATTGATATTGTTAGTTTTGATCCCAATTCTGGTTGAATTTAAGCTTTGGAGGACACTCAGAGCATCAGAAAAAATATAAAAGTTGTGTCCGTAATTTTTAGTAATGATGTCAAAGGCATGGTTAAGGGCGGTAAATTCAGCAGTATAAATAGAGGCTTCATTGCTTAGACTTATTTTTTGGCAGAGTTGCGGGCAGTAACAAGAGGATCCAACGTAGGCGGCGTTTTTTATTTTACTTCCGTCTGTGTATATCGCGATTCCTTCACACGATGATAACAGTTCACGAATTACAGAGTCAGGGTTGCTAGAATTCACGGCTTCGTGGCCAAGATCTGTGCTGGAGGGAATTTTCGTGATGTGAGTTTTAAAGTCAAAATTGTATATGTTGTTATTTTGAATGTGGTTGTCTGTTATTAGGTTACTGGCAAACATAATACCAGCCTGGTAGATTTTTTTGTGATTTGCGTATTTCTTCTTCCTTAGTATGTAATAGTAGTTCTTAATAGACTTGTAAGACAAAGAATTGCTATTCGACAGCATTTTTGTCAGATGACAGAAGAAACGGAGCTCGGCTCTTTTTGAGAAGGGGAAAAGCTTAGATTCCGAACTGATAATGTTAGTGAGAGTGGTTTTGCGGTATCCAAGGGACAGTCTAATAGCAGTGTTCTGAACTGCTTCTAACTTTTTCAATTTGGTTATTTGAGAAGGATAGTAAATAAAAATGCCATATTCAATGATTGACCTAATGTAACTTTTATACAAGGTTAGTAACGTTTGGGGATGGGATCCCCACCAGGTGCCGCGTAAGAACTTTATTATGTTCAAGGCTCTATTACATTTAGTTATGACGTGGTTGATTTGTTGATCGAATGAAAGTTTGTAATCGAGAACTATGCCTAAAAATCGAGAGATTTCACTTGATTTTATAAGAACATCTTGAATCTGAATGTAAGCTTCTCCTGGAGGAGTGTGTTTTTTGTTAAAGTGTAATAAAACCGTTTTTTTGGAGAGAGCTCAAGGCCTAGTTTTAGTAAATTAGTTCTTATTTTGCCGTCGGCTGAACCCAACACGTTTTGTGCTCTCTTCAGAGAAGAGAGTTTAGTATAGACCGCAATGTCATCGTCAAATTGAGACACAAAGACATTTTCGCCAATATTATCAATTATAATTGATACATAAAGGATATATAGCAGAGGGCTGAGAACTTCCCCCTGGGGAACGCCCTTAAACACAGATCTGGGAGTATCGGATAGTTCAGTGTATAAAAATCTATGGTGCATTATAAAATCAATGAAGTGTAAAGTCTTTGCGGAAACACCTATCGTGGCTAATTTTTCTAGTAGGATATCGATGTTGATGTTATCAAATGCACTTTAAACGTCTAAGAAAGCTGCTAAGATCTCCTTGTGCTCCATGAAAGCCTCATTGACCTTAAGGGTGAGATTCAGTATACTATCAAGGCAGGATTTGCCCTTTCTGAAACCGTATTGATTGGAAGAAATATGTTTGTGGTGTTCAGCCCACCATTGCAGACGATTCTTTATCATTGTTTCAAAAAGCTTACAAAGGCACGGTGTAAGAGCGATGGGACGTAGGCTTTTGCCTTCTGCTTTGCTTATGAAATGTAAGAACGATTCTCTCCATAATAAAGGATAGTCGCTTTTGGCAAACATATTATTATAAATGTCTAGTAGTAGGAGCTGATGTTTAGCTGGAAGCATTTTTATTGATTCAAAATCTATGCCATCCATACCGGGTGCTGATTTATTTTTTTTTAGGTTGGATAGCAATTAAAAATTCAGAGTAATTGAAAGGCATGTCCAAGAAATCATTATCAGAATGAGAAGAAAGAAAAGGTGGTTTACTTTCCACCCATATGGGGCTAATCTTATTGAGCGAGCTTTCGATATTTTTTTCTCTGTCTTCAGGCCGAGGAGAATTTTCAGAGTCATAGGAAATCTTAGCTAGGCTGTTTTTAAATATTTTACATTTATTTCATACATAGGTGGGATTAGTTAGAAAATTTAGACTCCCAGTGAATTTTTGAAAATTCTCTTTCTTCTTAAGTTTAAAAAGTTTTTTTGTTCGAGCACAAATTTTATTATATTTTATTAGGTGTTCTAAATTTTGCGACCTCTCCCACCTTTTGTAAGCGTTTTTGCGCAGAGTTTTTATTTCATGACAGTCAGCGTCCCACCAGGAAGCCGGATTGCTTTTTTTAGGAAAATTCCTGTGAGTCTTTTTAGGCGTACAAGAATTCAAGGTTTGCTTGACTACATTCACAAAGCAATCGTATTGTTCGCTGAGGAGAAGCTGATCGTACTCAGAAGGAAGAAAACAAGTGTATTCGTTATCTAAAATTTGAGAGTAACGCTTCCAGTTGGTGCGCTTTGATTTGAGTTTAAAATTTTTTTTACAATAAAAATGTTTACCTATAAACAACTCAATGAAAATAGGGTGATGGTCAGATCCTCAGGTCTCTTCACTTACACTGAAATTTATTTTGTCGGCAATGTTTAAGGAGGAAAAAACTAGGTCAAGATTTAATTTGATTTTTTTGTGCATGTTCGTATATGCGATAGAGTTATTGTTATGTGGTAATAGATTAGAGTGTTAAAACGCGTTTCCTAGTCTGTCTCCGTTTGTGTCAGTGAATCGACTGTTCCAGATGACATTGTGAGAATTGAAATCACCAACTATTAAATAATTCTGATTTTGTTTTAGGTTACTAAAAATTTTATGTCATTGATCTTGTGTAAGCGTGAGACCAGGGGGTCTGTAGCACACAGTAATGTTAATGCAAGGATTTGTGTTATGAAGTCTTATACCGCATAGTTCAACCGGAAAATCAGAGGAGACTATATATATTTATATATATATATATATATATATATATATATATATATATATATATATATGTATTATAAATTATATTATTTCTTGCGTTGATATTATATGGAAACATAAAACAAAGAGACTAAGAAATATTCTACAATTGTTTTATTGATCTTACCTGTAACAAGGGGTGGGCATAGAATTCGTTTAGAAAGTCCATGATGGTGTCTGCTTGTAATGTTGTACTGCAGACTACAACGTGTTTTTCGCTTTGTGCACGATGAGATGAATAAGAGCCACCAAGTTTTTGCCTCTCCATCCACGTAAAAGCTAACTGCTCGAACTATATTGCGACAAGATACATGAAATAAAAATTATGTATCAATAAATAAACCAGTAATTAGCCATGGAAAGGGTTTTCATAAATATAACGTATATTTTTTCAAGTTAGAATAGTACCCTTATTGTTATAGAACTTTCATATATTTATAGTTTTATTTCATATATTAGTTATATATGTCTTTTGGTCGTATTCATATTCAACCTGAATAAACGGCCAAAGGAAATTCATGATGTTCGAAGTAGGTCGTATGAGGAACTATAACTTGATAGCTTCGCATCAGAAAGATCTAAAGGGCATACTCAATTCGTATTTCTATTGGTATTGTCATATGGTGTAGATATATATATATGGGACATTTTAGTCTAACTAGAAAAGCAAAAAAATGAAAATTGCTCAAAATCTGAGAATATATTCTGTTTGTCACCCAAAACATATGAAGAAATTTTCAAGGATTTAGATCAAAAGTATCAAGAGCTATAAATCCACAAAATATGAAAATTTTTCAAAATTTTTGGAAAAGTCCTGACTTTATCATTTTTTTTCTGGAAATTCTTATGTTTTAGAAGAAAATTCATCAAAATACTTCTTATTGTAATTGAAGAGGAGAGTTAGCATGATTTTTTACAGACCTAAATTTACAAATTTTCTATTGGTTCTTATATATATTACATAGTAATTAAAATTACTCATTGTTCGCCACTTCAGAAATTGATTTCCGAGGGCTTATTTTCTTCCAGTTTATATGAACTTTGAAATTAATTTTTGATCATGTAAGTAAGAGTCATCAATAAGTAGTTATGACAGTTTAAAATATATATTTTCATGTATAATTTATTTTTTATATTGAATGTAAATATTTATTTTCATGTATGATTTATTTTTCATTTTGAAAATAAATCATACATGAAAATATATATTTTAAACTATCATAACTCCTTATTGATGACTCTTACTTACATGATCAAAAATTTATTTCAAAGTTATGTAAAATGGAAGAAAATAAGTCCTTGAAAAGCAATTTCTGAAGTGGCAAACAATGAGTAATTTCAATTACTATGTAATACATATAAGAACCAATAGAAAACTTCAAAATTCAGGTCTGTAAAAAATCATGCTAACTCTCCTCTTCAATTACAATAGGTAGTATTTTGATGAATTTTCTTCTAAAACATAAGGATTTTCAGAAAAAAAATGATAAAGTTGGGACTTTTCCAAAAATTTTCAAATTTTAAGGATCTATAGCTCTTGATACTTTTGATCTAAATCCTTAAAAATTTTTTTACATGTTTTGGGTGACAAACAGAATATATTTTCAGAGTTTCAGCGATTTTTATTTTTCCGCTCTTCCAGTTGGTGTTAAATGTCCCAAATATATGTATCATACAAATATTTCGCTGCCGCTGTGTATAAGAATTTGATTTGTCCTTGGTTAGCAAGAATTTAGCTAAAATGTAGCTAAAATCAAGCTAAAAGTTAGCTGAAAATGAGCTAAAAGTTAGATAAAAATTAGCTGAAAGTTAGCTAAAAATGAGTTAAAAGTTAGCTAAAAATTAGCTAAAAGTTAGCTACATTAAATCAAAAGTTAGCTAAATTTATGCAAAATTTAGATGGAAATCAGCTAAAATTTAGCTAAAAGTTAACTAAAATTTATATTAATCTTAAGCAATCTTAGGTAAATTTTGGATTGATTTCAGCTGAATTTTAACTGCATTTTAAATCTATTTATGTTATATTCTCTCTATACTATTGAAAGTATGTATCCGCTGTCGTCGCTGTCATCGTCAGAAATGTGCCCCTCATTTTTGGACCTACATTACAGCGTTAAATTTAGCTGGATTTAAGCTTGTAATTAGCTAGGAAATAACTAAATTAAGCTAAATTGAAGCTTTGAAATAGCTAAAAATTAGCTGAATTTAGCTGAATTCAGGTACCAAGTGAACTTGGTAATAGCTTATTTTAAGTTCTGTATGTAACGATATATCATAACATATAAATTTAAGATTAATAATAGATGAAAAATAGGTAATAATATCTTTTTTACAATCAGCTAATCATCCTGTAATCATCGTGAAGTTTAATCATATAAATAATTATTAATTTAACAATTTTATTTAAAGTATAGATTTGAAAATTTTATTTTGAAAAAGCTAAATCGAAGTTAAATAATCAAATGATTAAATTTGAATTTTGTTCAATCAAAATCAACACTTGAATATGGTCTTTATAAATTTAATTTAATTTTTATTTAATTTTGTAAAAAAACATCGACATCACAATTTTCCAAATTTTTATTCCTTAATCCAAAAATGTTCTAAAAATCTATTTATTACTGCCTCCTGTTTTTACTAATAAAAAGCCTAACATAAACAAATTTCGGGAAATTTTTCAATAAAGATGAAAAATTTGGGAAACTGCAATGTCGGAAGCTATGTACAAATCATATACCTTATTTAATCCCCTTAAATGATGTTTTTGATTGTGAAAATTTTATGACATAATTTACAAGTATTATTGATTTTGTTATAGAAGCAATTAATATTAATATGTATATCTAGAGGCAAAAATGGTATTTACTTAACTAGTGCAGAAAATAGGTCTTTGCCGCACGCACGAAGATTGCTGCTCGGGCGCAGCGAGAGCGGCAACGCGCATGCGGTAAAGACCTATTTTATGCTCGTGTTATGTACCTTTTTTTATTACAAGGTTCAGAAAATTCGATCATGATTCAGGAATATAATAATTCTAGAAATAACCGTGCAAAATTTTCCAATTTAAAACGTATAATAAAATGTTCATACCAAAAGATAAAAATGCATGATATAACAATAAGAATTTAAAGTTTTGACGCTAACATTGTAAGATTATTTTTACAAACAATGAAAAATAAAATAATAAAATAATATTTTAACCAAGGAAAAATATTCTAAAATATTATCACGGTATAAGTTAATAATAATTCAATAAAGAAATTGTTAAGTCCTGGCTTTACACCAGGACGGAGTTAATGATTGATTATGTTGTTGTTATGAGAAAAAATATATTTTATTATAATATTAAATAAAAGAACAAAGTTTGATTTTAAAATGTTTAATTTGAAAGTTAAGTCTAGTGATAGTAAAGCTCTACCAATTTTAATTGTTATTAATCGTTATCACGATTAAATATACTTGAATTGAAATAATGTAGATCAAAATATAATTGTAAGAATTTTACCTTGATTCGACTAAGTAGATACAGGCAGACAGTAAATAAGTACACTTGATTTAATATTTTAATTATAGAGATTTTATTTGTTACTTTTATAATAAACTGAATATAGTGCGCGAATATTTGAATAATTTTATAGTGTGGGGAATATAGTTATAATAATTGTATCTTTGAAGTGCTTGTAGAAATTCTTTGATAAAGTGCTTTGAAAAAGTGTCTGCTTTAAAGTGCTCCTCTTTCCTGACTTGATCTGTCTTTTTATATTGATGATCCCTGCCTTGTTTTAGAATTTGAATTAGTGTTAACCGATGGAGCCATGCCTATTATGCATTTTGACTCTTATTGAATGATATGGTTAACGTGGTAAATCCGGTTCATGTAGTCTTCGTAATTGTACTTATTTTATTAATTCTGAAAATCGCATTGCACTTGGTTTCTTAACAAATGACTTACTTTTACAATATGCTTGCTAAGGTAAATTAGCTGATTGATCAATAACTGCATATTTTTGGAATGATAAATTTTGAAATAAAAGATACGTCGTGACGTAACACTTTGGATCTCAAGATGTTGCTTATCGGTACGAGAAACAACAAAAGAAACAATTTCAATGTAATGATATTTTTTTCCAGTTATTGATCAATTTCCATAAATATCTTAAATCTATTTCAATATAAAAATATTTTATTTGAATGTCTTCATACGATTATTCGGTGTATTTTTCTATTATATAATTGTTAAGTGATGTATGATTATTGGTAATGGAATAGAAGGAAAAATGGAAAATTCTTAAATTATTCTGTTATTCCAAACTTGTAATATTTGATAATATTGCATTTAAGTTTTGATTTACTAAAAATTTTTTGATTGATCAGTAACTGTATATGTTTGAATTAATAAATATAAGAGTAATAAAATGTAATAAATTTTGTACAGTTATTGATTAATTTACATAAATAACTTAAAATCTATTTAAATACAGTATTCAGTACAATATTTTGTTCGAATATTTTCTTACAACTATTCGATGTGTTTGTAGTAAATATATTTAAAAAATGAAAATTATTAAATTATATAGTTATTTTAAACTTATAATATTTAAAAATAGTTTTTTTTTTTTTTTAATTATTCATGATGAATCTATACATTTCAAATTTTCTTTACAAATGAAATTTTTTTATTATAACTTATGAGATAAGAAATAACATAAAATGTTTTGTAAAAGTAATTATTTAAATAGTATAAAATCATTTAAATATAATGTGAATATATAAGTGAATACTCATTCACTTCCCTCCCGACTCAAGATGATTGTATAGGTAACTATGCAATCTGAAATGTAATAGACTTAAGCTTTAACTGAATACCTTAGATGTGACAATATAATTAAAATTATGATTTGCATAGCTTAAATCGTTTCTTAATTTGAAAATCATTTTAGAGAAAAAAATAATAATAATAAAAATCTGTAATAATAATTATTTAATTAATCTATGTGAGAGCAGAAGAGTGGTAATTCTCTAGGCTCTTCTTGAATAGGTTTGGGAGAAAGTGTAGGCATTGGTGGTTTGGTGTATGGTGCTTTTAAGGGTAAAGGTAGAGGTGTAGGTTTTGCTATGCATGATTGTGTTGTTTCTCTTAAGGGGAATCCTCATACCGACATAGAGTTCTACCTTATCTACATTTAAATTATGAATTTTAATAAAAATTTAATTATTCATGACTGAAATTCGTAGGAGAGGCACATTCTTAACATGCCAAAGAATTTATTGCAACGTTAAAAGACAATATAAGGGTAAAAATAAAGTCGAAAACTGCTTAATACGATAAACTTTTCAATGTAGTTATGAATAATCGTATAATGCAGTTTTTGTCTTCCTTTTTACTGTTATTCTGTCTTTTAACGTTGCAATAAATTCTTTATAATGTTAAGAATGTGCCTCTTCTATGAATTTTAGTCAAAAATAGTTAAATTTTTATTAAAATACATAATTCAAATATAGATAAGGTGGATCCCTGTGCCGGTATGAGGACATCCCTTAATGGTGTTGGTTTTGATGTAGAAGGTTTTTCTATTCTTATTTCTTTTAGTTGGATCTCTTCGTAATTTGTTTTTCTTTTATCTTGATTGGTATTTAATTTAATCATTAAATGTGTTAGAGAGCTGAAAATTGCTCCTAACAAATGTATAGACCAGCCATAAATAGTGTGAAGGGTATAGCCCCTTATTATTGTATCTATAGTCAATTTAATTATTTGGATAATAATTAATATCATTATTATGGCTGAGCTTATAGATCCAAAAGTTGTCAATTTATTTACGAATTTATTCCAAGTATTTTCTGCAATATGCGATAATGTATTTTCTGTAAGTAGATTATTTAATAAGTCTACTTGTGTGTTTTGTTCTCCCTGTATACCTCTTGCTATGGCATTTAGTAGCGCTGCTTTTTCAAAAGGAAACATGATTTGTTGCTGTAATTCTTGTAAATCCTCTTGAGAATAGATTTCGCATATTCTGTGTTAAAACCTTCTTCTGTAGGTAAATTTTCCCAAAAAGTATAGCCTGATTGTGAATCAATGCAATGTTGATCCGAAAATTTACATACAGTCCCTGAATTTAATCTTAATTTATCATTTTTTAGACTTACTTGAGCGTATTCTTCTAATAAAGTTATTCTTATAAGACCCTGTACTAAAACGTTGTCCCATGATCCAAAATTGTCTGTGTATGAAGCTCCTGTGCAAGTTTTATCCTTCACTGAGCCTGCAAAGTCTATTCCAACTGCTTTTGTTGAATTTATTTTTAAGTCAGCTATAGTATGTATATTATCATATTTAAATATCCCTGTATCGTGAATGAATTTACATTTTTCATGGCTAATTATATATAAGTATTCTTATAAAGCGTGAGCAGTTGATCCTAAATGACTGAACATCCCGCAATGGAAAACCGTTCTTTGAATTTCTACTTTGCATTGTATAACTTTAATTTTTTTAAATTCTGCAACTTGTAATAGTTCTATTGTAGAATTAGTTATAGTAATATTTTCCTGTTGAAAGTCACATTCTCCTGTGTCTAGTAGAGAATATGTAGTGATGATTGGTTCTGTAGATTCACAATTGAATCCAATAATTGCAACATTTCCTCTAACAATAGATAATAATATGAATAAAATTAATAGCATTTTTTTCTTTCTCTTTTCCTTTTTCTTTCTGAAACATAAAGTAATATTAATTTTTTCGTTCATGTAAAATTAATTTATTTGCATGAACTAATTTTGAGCCACCCTTGAAATCTATAGAAATATTGCTATTTTCGTGAACTTTTAATACTTCAAAAGGTTCCAGGTTTTGATTTTTTTCTAATTTACCTGGTTTTGGCACTTTTATAAGCCATACTTTATCTCCTATTTTAAATTCTACAGGATTTATGAATCTGTCGTGATGAAATTTGGATTTTTCCTTCGACAGTATTAAATTTTCACGGGCTATTTTCGCAATATCTTTCATATTTATTAATAATTTTTCTATATAATCATTAAAAGTTTGTGATTTTTCTGATGATTTTAAGGGTTTGCTAGATGGTAATCTAGCTGGGTAGGCGAAAACTAATTCATGTGGTGTAAATTTATGACTTGAATGAACACTAGTATTATAATTAAATTGTGCAAGTTCGATTATATAATTATGATTTATCAGCAAAATTTTTTAAATATTCACATAGGGGATGATGAACCCTTTCTAATGAACCATTAGATTGTGGATAAAAGGCAGTAGTTTCAATTTTTTTAAATTTAAATCTTTTTGAAATAGCTTTTATTAATTTGCCTGTAAAATTTGCACCCTTATCTGTAAGTACTAGTTTTGGTGAACTGAAAATGCAAATGAATTTTTTTATAAATGCATCGGCTATAGACTCTGCTGTTTGATCTTTGAGCGCGACAGCTATCAAAAATTTTGATAAATGATCTTGAATAGTTAATATGTATTTATTATTATTTTTAGTTATGTTAAGAGGTCCTACTATATCTAATGAAATTTTATCGAATGTTTTTTCTGGGGTATCTGTTATTATCATGGGTAGTTTTGTTTTATTTCTTTTTAATTTATTTCTTTGACATGTTTCAGTTTTTTATGCGATTTTGTATATCACTTTTTAGATTTTCCCAGAAATATTTGTTTTTAATTCGATTATAAGTTCTATTGACTCCTGAATGACCTCCTAAACTTGATGAATGATGTAATTCAAAAATTTCATTTCTTTTCTCATTTTCTGCATATTCTGTATTATTTAAACAAATTATAACTTTTATATTTGTATTTTAAAAAGTATCATATAATATTTCTTCGATTTCATTCCAATTTCTATTTAAAATTTTAATATTCTTAGATATACTAAATATAGTGCAATTGTTTTTAATTAATAAATTTTTGAATGTATTAAAATTATTTATTAATTTTTCTTTTATTAATATTGATGATTCTTTTATATTTAAACACATTATAAAAATTTTCCACTTTTTATAATTTATTATTTCAATTTCATTATCTTTTAAATTATTATTTATTTCAATATTTTTGTGTTTAAAGTATTCATTTTGAATTTCATCTAAAGATATCCTTTCACTCGTGATTAAATGCAGTATATTATCTTTTCTATTTTGAATAGAGTTTTTAGAATATATAATGGTATTAGTTTTATTTGAATATATATTTTCTCATTTTTCGTCTTTATTTTCGACAGTTTTAATTTCTTCATTTGTCACTGCTTTACTTACTTTTCTTGGTCGACCACGTTTCTTTTTAATACGTGTGCGTTCCTCATCTAATTTTTGTATTTTCATTTCATTTGTGGGTATGTCTGTTAATTTGATATTTTCTTGATTTTCTTTCGCTTTTTGGGCTCTAGTTACGACATTAATTTCTACTGTATCTATGAGATTTCTAGATAATGCATCACTATTCACATTCATTTTTCCCTTTTTATATATTACATTAAAATCATATTCTGATAATTTGAGTCGCCATTTTTGAACTCTATTATTTTTATCTGCTGATTTAAAAGATAGTAGTGGTTTATGATCCGTTACTATAATAAATTTATTTCCGAAAATATAATTTCTAAATGACTCTATACCGAATAATATTCCTAACGCTTCTTTCTCGTATGTATGATAATTAAGTTCTGGGCCTTTTAAAACTCTTGAAGCATATGCTATAGGTTTATCTTCTCTAATCTTTCCCTGAGATAATATAGCTCCTAATGCATATCCTGATGCATCAGTTGTAATTATAAAAGGCTTATCTAGTTGTGGAAATTGTAATAATGGAGCAGTACATAATGTCTCTTTAAGTTTATCAAAAGCTTGCTGCTGTTCCGAATCCCATGAAAATTTTGTATTTTTTTGTAATAAACATGTTAATGGTTTTGCTATTTTTGCGAAATCATTTATAAATCTTCTATAATATCCTGCTAGTCCCAAGAATTCTCTAATATTTGTAACTGTTTTCGGAACCGGAAATAATTTTACTGCTTCGACTTTCTTTGGATCTGCGTTTATCCCATTTTCGCTTATAATATGTCCTAAAAACGTTACTTCTTCCTTCATAAATTCACATTTTTTTGGTTCTAGTTTTAATCTAGCTTCTCTAAGTTTTGATGCTACTAAATTGAATTTAATATTATGTTCTTTTTGTGATTTTGCAGCTATAATTATGTCGTTAATATATACGTGACATATTTTCTTGTTAATAAGTTCACCCAGAGCAGTGTTAACAACTCTCATAAATGTTCGCGGAGAATTTGTTAAACCAAAAGGTAAAACCATGAATTCAAATCTCCCTAATGGATGAACGCTGAAAGCTGTCTTATGAATATCTGATTCTTTCATAGGTACCCAATGGAAGGCTGATACCATATCTACAGTCGTGAAATATTTATTTCCACCTAAGTCATCAAAAATTTCTATTATAGATGGTATTAAACATGGGTTAGGTATTGTTTTTTCATTTAATTTTCTATAATCTATAACTAATAGCCATCTTTCTTTCCCATCATTACCTGGTTTTTTCTTTACTACAAATGATGGTGCATTATAAGCACTTTTAGATGGTCTCACTAAATTATTTTCAATTAATTTTTTTGTTTCTTGTATAGCGATTTCTTTTGACTTATATGGCAATGGAAATTGTTCAACATATATTGGTTCATTATCTGTTAAATTTATTTCATGGTGTTCTAGATTACATTTTCCAATTTTCTCTTCTTCTAGCCAAAATATATCTTCATTTTTTAAGATTAAATTTTTTATAATCTGTTTATTTTCTTAGTTTAAGTGATTTAAAATTATTTTATTCAATAATTTTCCATTATGATCGAAATTTTCTTCTTGAATATGATTTATGTTTTCATACACTAAATTTTCCTCAAATTTACTAGATTCTTCTTGTATATCTGTTATAATTTCCGTATTTTCTTCTATAAAATATGTAAGAAATTCTTCATCTTTTTCTTCAACATTAAAATTCGTATTTTCTTGAAGATTTAAAAGAAATTGTTGATATTCAAAATCTTCATTATTTGATATTTTAGAATAATCTTTGTCTAGTATGTTATTAATATCTTTTAAAAAATGTTCTATATTTTCTTTTAAAGAAATTCCGAGATTGAATAATTTTCATTGTCCTGTATTTTTGAAGTATAATTTAATATTTGAAATGTATTAGTAGTGATTAGGTCTGTATTTTCCGTATTTTCTTTATATATATTTGAAATTACATTCTCGTTATGTTTGCAATCTGTTTGAATAAAGAATTTTTCTCTATTTATTTCCAGATAGCCTTTATTCAATCTTAATTTATTTTTTTCAATACATTTATACCTAAAATTCCATCATAAGGTATTAAAAAGTTTTCCACCGCTACATGAAAGTCTGTATGTAAATCATTAATCGGAAAATTTATCAAACCACATGTTTTAATAGGGGTGTTGGTAATTCCAGACAAATATATTCTAACACTATCATTAACAAAATTTAGTGGTACTAAGCTTTCTTTTATAATATTAAGCTGAGCACCTGTATCTATTAATAATTTACATAATTTGTTAGTAAATGGGTTTTTTATTTGAATAAATTGTAGTGTATCGCCTAATTTAAATATGTAAATTGGTATATCAGTGTCCATACTATTTTGCTTATTGCAAATAAAATAATATTTCAGATGGGTGCTGATATTTTCACATATAGCAGACTATTAAAGCTTTCAAATGCACTTTGAAAAATTAAAATCGGTTAATTAGGAAAGTCTTGGGAATTTTTAAAAAAATATAGTTAAATTTATACTTATAAACAAATTGAATATCTTTTTCAATTTTAAATTAAATGAAACCCAAAAACTTTTGTTTGAAAATACTTTGAAAGACTCTCATTTTAAAAAAAGAAAAGTCAAATTCCGCTCAATAGTTTTGGAGCTATGACTCACCAAAGTTAACTTGTGTTTATTATTGAACAATAAACAATAGAAAGTCAATTAATGTGTTATTAGCTTTATTTGTCCAAGCACTTTTTAGGCAAAAGTTTTCAAAACATGCGCTCTTTGGAAACACATGAAAAACATCGATTAAAATTATTCTGATCACTCGAAAAGCCGTTAAAAACGCAGAGGGTCACGTGATGGAGCAAGCTGATTGAAAAGTGAAATCAAGATTTTAAAACTACAGCGCGCTCTAAAAATGCGATTATCTCGGCTTCTAATGGTCCGATTTTGATCTTTTTTTTTAAATCGATGCGTCGGAAGTCAAGGAATTCAAATATTTTATGATAAATAATCAATTATTTAGCGTATAATTTGTTATCTTAACATAACTTTAAATCATGAGATAAAAAATTTGTATTTTTTCAAGCATTTATTCGTCTATTTTACATGGAAAGTGTTCAATCTTATGTAATTTCATCTACTAAATAAGAAATTATTTAATATTAATTTTTAATATTGTTTAAACAAATTAGAAAATTAAAAAATTGTGAAAAGTTGAAAAAATGTTAAATAATTTCAAAAGTTGTAACGGGGAATATATTGAACTGAACAAATTAAATATATTTGTGGGTTTCACGTGTACTCTCTTTAAGCACACGTGCACTTACCGTTAAATAACTGACTTTCGGTTTATAGCCTATCAGCATAATTCATTACCGCCGATCTACTTCGTCTATCTATTTCTGACAAAGAAAATCAGTTAAACAATATTTAATACTATGGCAGAACTTCGCTTTGAAGCTCCGCCTCTCGGACGTCTGGTACGACAAAACCCACGGCGTGTACCCGAGAACTCTGTTAAATACCGTTGATTCAGAAAGAATGTATTCAATTTTATTTGTGATACAGGAATAAGATGATATATAATTAGCAAGGAAATAAGATCATACTCTACTTAATAATTAAATTCAATCTTGATTTCACTTTACTTTATTTAATCAACTTATTAGAATTTAATACAATGAAAAGTAGATATATAAAATAAATCATGATGTATTAAAAGTAGAATTACACATTCTTGGTAAATAAAAAAATTAAGGCCTAACCTAATCTACAACGCAACGCGTCAACGCGGACGACAGTCTCTCACGCCGCAAGTTCAAAAAGCAATACAAAAAGAAAACTAAGACACGATAAAGTCTGCAGACTTACATTTTATGCCGACGTCTAGGTCAGAGCTTCTCTTCACCTATGGATCACCTGCGAGGTCTACTTGATGCGGCACCGGATGCACACGGTGCAGCTTTCTATCTCACTCGTGTCCTTTGTGAAGTTCTCGAGAAGAATTTTGTCAAACGCAGCAAATAGCTAGACACTGATGATTGTCTATTCAATAATCACAGTGCAATCCTCACAAGATGGCGATTTCCTATCCAAAAGAATACTAACGGACGCTCAAGCACGCACAGCAAGCGAATTCATGGCGGCCAACCGGCTTCACGACGCGTTCGCTTTTGTATCCCGCTCGAGTTTCCTCGTCATGTCTTGCGCGCGCCTTCGCTAACCGTCAGCCACGCAAGACAATGAAATATCCACTCTCTGTCTCACTCTTATACACATAAAGTAAGCATAAAAGCTTACAATAGGCTGTGCGACTCACAACGAGGAGAAAGACAGAAGTATACTGACATACAGTATATGTATAATTTGCTATCCTCGTTACAAGTATCATCATTTCAATCGTTAACGTCTATAATAAACTAAATGAGAATTCTGTACTTATTATTAATATTTTATAAACATTTTTAATTTATTAATTAAGGAAAAAATCATAAAAGTGAAAAATTCATTTGAAAATTAGGAATTTTAAACGGATAATATAAAAGAAGAAATATGATGTGAAAAATAAATAATTTTATTATTATACATAATAAATAAAAGAAAACATATTTGTATAATTTAACATTACTTTTAATCAGACTAGATTCAATCATTGTTTTCACTTTTGCAGAGATGCAAGCTGAATCTGACTCTGTCTCTTTTCATTTCATAAGATGATGTAAAAATCAGACGCAATATTCGCATGAAACACCCTTGGATGAAAGATGATCCTAATAAATAGAATACAATATAATCATCTATTAAAATGTATTTTCAAACGAATAAAAATGTGTATGAAATGTATGTTTGAAAAATAAAGGTACCCTACTGAAAAAATCCACCTGGATTCCCACGTGGATTAGCCATGTGGAAATCTACGTAGGTCTTACAAGGATTCCATGTGGATTTGGATAGGAATCCACGCGGATTACCCACGTGGATTCCCACGTAAAAAATCCATGTGGATTTTATAAAAGCCATATTGATTTTATAAAGCCCTCGTGGACTGTTAAAGAATCTATATGGTTTATATGAAATCTATGTGGACTTTCAAGGAATCAGCATGGATTTTATAAAATCTGTGTTAATTTCATGTACTTCTTGTGGATTTAAAAAAAATCCATATGGGTTTTGTGAAACCCATGTGAATATTTAGTAATCCATGTAGATCTTTGGATATCTATGTGGATATTTAGAAGAATCCATGTGGATTTTTAGGTAATCTACGTAGATTTTTTACTTGGATATCCATGTGGATTTAAATGAAAATCTACGTAGAAATCCACTTGAATATTTTGAATAGGAAATAACTCAATATTTATTTCGCATTCAAAGTAGAAACCAAAAACGAGGTTAACCTCGTAGTTTCAGCTCTTTGAAGATCAAAGAGCTTCTACGAACTAACTAAGAGTATTCTGGCCTTATATATCTGCGTCTTTGAAATTTGTATCAGGGATCACAAAACTTAGAAAACGCCACCTATAGATTCAAAATAGAATCGATGAAATCAATCATCAATTCGACAGTAAGTCACAAGGTTGCATTTCTCTAAGTTTTGTAATCCATCATATGAATTTCGAAGTCGCAGATATACAAGACCAGAATACTCTCAGATGAATCATAGAAGCTCTCTGATCTTCAAAGAGCTGAAATTACGAGGTTTACCTCGTTTTTGGTTTTTACTTTAAATGTGAAATAAATATCAAGTTATTTTCTATTTCAAACATCTATGTGGATTTCCACGTGGATTTTCATTTGAATCCACGTGGATATCCAAGTAAAAAATCAACGTAGATTACCTAAAAATCCACATGGATTTCTTAAAAATCCACGAGGAGTACATAAAATTATCACAGATTTTATAAAATCCATGTGGGTTCCTTGAAAATCCACATAGATTTCATAAAATTCATATGGATTCTTCAACAGTCCACAAGGGTTTTATAAAGTCAACATAGCTTTCATAAAATCCACATGCATTTTTCCACGTGGAAATCCACGTGGGTAATCCGCGTGGATTCCTATGCAAATCCACAAGGAATCCATGTGAAATCCACGTGGATTTCTACATGGGTAATCCACGTAGAAATCCAGGTGGATTTTTTCAACAGGGTAATCAAATAAAATCGAATCATAAATTGTTTTAAAAAATTTCTAAGCTGATAGTATTAATTAAATTTAAATTTAAGTTACTTAAATAACAATATTCATACTTAAAATTATAAAAAAGCACATTTAGAAATTATTTTACGAAACCTCTCATGAAATTATAAATGACATTAAAAAAATTCCTTAAAACAATACTAGAATTTATTAATTTTAATAGTAATAAATTGATATTTCAATAATAATATTTTATATGTGAGGTCAATTTTAAGGTCTTAATAATATATTTGAACTTACCTTTATAAATAATAATGTTGATATAAAATTTTAATAATAATATAAAGAATGTATAATGATATTGATAATATTGGTAATATTTTCTTACTCATTTTTTCAATTAAAATGATATATACTTTTAAAAGTAATATTTGCTGATGCGATGTTTATTCTCTTGGCACAGGCAGATATATACTATGACTATTACCGTCTAAGACAATGCTTATATTTTCATATAAAATGTTTGAAATGTATGAAAAAGAAACATTTGTATAAAGCGAATTAAAATCATTGACCCTTGCCAAAGTCAAAGTTCTATTACGATCAAGCTTTAGCTGAGTCTTTTATTTTTATTTATTTTCGAAATACATTGTAACCTTAACGATATCTTAGTGAATCTAAAGTAAATTTTCAAGCATACAATGGTCACTTTATTTTTCACATTATAATTCTGCTATTTAAAGAAATAATAATTTTAAATGAAAATAATATAGAATTTGAAGCTGAATACATCGAAAGTGAAAATTATATAATTATATATAACAATAAATTTATTTATTTTTCACATCATATTTTTTCTTTTATATTATCCGTTTAAAATTCCTAATTTTCAAATAAATTTTTCACTTTTATAATTTTTTCCTTAATTAATAAATTAATAATGTTTATAAAATATTAATAATAAGTACAGAATTCTCATTTAGTTTATTATAGACATTAACGATTGAAATGATGATACTTTTGAAATTATTTAACATTTTTTCAACTTTTCACAATTTTTTAATTTTCTAATTTGTTTAAACAATATTAAACATTGATATTAAATAATTTCTCATTTAGTAGATAAAATTACATAAGATTGAGCACTTTCCATGTAAAATAGACGAATAAATGCCTAAAAAAATACAAATTTTTTATCTCATGATTTAAAGTTATGTTAAGATAACAAATTATATGCTAAATAATTGATTATTTATCATAAAATATTTGAATTCCTTGATTTCCGACGCATCGATTTAAAAAAAAAGATCAAAATCGGACCATTAGAAGCCGAGATAATCGCATTTTTAGAGCGCGCTGTAGTTTTTAAGTCTTGATTTCACTTTTCAATCAGCTTGCTCCATCACGTGACCCTCTGCGTTTTTAACGGCTTTTCCAGTGATCAGAATAATTTTAATCGATGTTTTTCATGTGTTTCCAAAGAGCGCATGTTTTGAAAACTTTTGCCTAAAAAGTGCTTGGACAAATAAAGCTAATAACACATTAATTGACTTTCTATTGTTTATTGTTTCCCTAGTGGAAATCGAATCTGTGAATAACTGGGAATAACTGGGAATAACTGGGAATAACTGTTATAAACTGTTCAGTTTGAGACAGGAATAACAGTTATTCCCAGTTATTCCCAGTTATTCCCAGTTATTCACAGTTATTCCCAGTTATTTACAGTTTAGTTTAAAAATAATTTGAAAAATATAAATTTGAAAAAATGAAAAAAATATATATTTTTTTTATTTTTTTTTCTATTATAAATATATTTGGGAATGACTGTTATTCGTACCTCTGTTTTTTCAAATTATTTTTAAGCTATAAACTGTGAATAACTGGGAATAACTGAGAATAACTGGGAATAACTGGGAATAACTGGGAATAACTGGGAATAACTGTTATTCCTGTCTCAAACTGAACAGTTTATAACAGTTATTCCCAGTTATTCACAGTTATTCCCAGTTATTTCCAGTTATTTCCAGTTATTCCCAGTTATTCACAGATTCGATTTCCACTAGGGTTAATAATAAACACAAGTTAACTTTGGTGAGTCATAGCTCAAAAACTATTGAGCGGAATTTGACTTTTCTTTTTTTAAAATGAGCGTCTTTCAAAGTATTTTTAAACAAAAGTTTTTGGGTCTCATTTAATTTAAAATTGAAAAAGATATTCAATTTGTTTATAAGCATAAATTTAACTATATTCTTTTAAAAATTCTCAAGACTCTCCTAATTAACCGATTTTAATTTTTCAAAGTGCATTTGAAAGCTTTAATAGTCTGCTATAAGTAAAAAAATCAGCACCCATCTGAAATATTATTTCATTTGCAATAAAGTTTTGAAATTTTTGCATTTTTTTGCGGGACGCTTAATTGTTAAATTATTGTGAAGCAACGAACAGACCGATTCTAATGAAATTTGCTGGGCTGTTTTATCATATCAGAAAGTTTTCTGTGGCTTAATATTAAAATCATATGATAAATTTAAATAATTAAAAAAATTATTTAACAAAACATTAATTTTTGGGCAGTTTTTTCGCAATTGTTGTCGTTTTTCTAACATAAAAAATGAAATTTTCTATTTTAAAAGTTCATTATTTCATGTAAAATTTTATCATCTAACTTTTTTTTTCTTTTACATTTTTCTCCAAAATGTATATTTAAGGAGCTATAAATAAAAAAAGAATGAAAAAAATCGTATTTTTCGAGATTTTTTCACTATTTGTTTAATAGCGAATTTAGCTCAACATTTCAACTGGCGCATATCGAAATTATCATATCTAACATAATTTCGGAGACATTCAAGCAAAAATAAGCGACTATATATACTTTTACAATATGCTGGCTAAAGTAAATTAGCTGATTGATCAATATCTGCATATTTTTGGAATGATAAATTTTGAAATAAAAGATACGTCGTGACGTAACAAAATATAAAATAGTAAATTAATATTTTAACAAAGGAAAATGATATAACAACAGATAAAATGAATTTGTTTAATGTTTAATATTATAAAAACGAGAATCTAAAGTTTTCGCGCAATCATTGTAGGCATAAAAATTATTAAAAAAAAGGAAAAAATATAGAAGAGTGGGAATAGAAAAAGCAAGTGCTAAATTCAATGTATTTGAAATATAGTTTCAACGAGCAGTCAGTAATAGTTTACGTTCGCATCGAGAAGTATATTGTTTAATTTTATTAGACTCCCGAATAAAAAAATTATATTACAACCAATAAATGGTATTTAATAAATAAAGAAAAATAAAATAATAAAATAATTTTCTAATCAAAAAAAGAACATTATAACAAAAATGAAGAAAGTGTTTAAATTTTATTACAGTTAAGGTGAATAATAATTTAAAAAAAAAAATAATAATTAATTAAAATTTCAGAAAAGAAAAATAATATTATAACAAATAGAATAAATTTGTTATATGTTTAATATTATATAAACGAGAATCTAACAGGGTTGCAAAAAAGTAATTAAGAATTATTTGAATCACGAATCATTTTTGAATTTGTAATTAAAGTTTTATTTAATTAACAATTCCTTTTAAATTAATAATTAAAAATATTTTAACTAACAAATCAAAATCTAATAGTGAGTTGAAAAGGCTTTAATTAAAAAATCAAAAGGAATTCACAATTAAATAAATTTCAATTAAGAAATCAAAATGTAATCGTGAATTGAAGGGGCTTTAATTACAAAATCAAAAGAAATTCTTAATTAAATAAATTTCAATTAAGAAATCAAAATTTAATCGTGAATTAAAAGGGCTTTAATTCCAAAATCAAAAAGAATTCTTAATCAAATAAATTTCAATTAAGAAATCAAAATGTAATAGTGAATTGAAAGGGCTTTAATTCCAAAATCAAAAGGAATTCTTAATTAAATAAATTTCAATCAAGAAATCAAAAGAGTACCCCCCGTTAAGATAGGTAAAATGCCCTCCCTCATATATTTTAAAACTAATATTTTTTCATGTTTCTATAGTAATTAAGATTAGGTTTTGTTATATTTATAGTTTCCTAACACATACCCTAACCTCAACATAACCTAAAAATCACTTTTTTTATAAAATTTTTTTTGTATCTGGAAGGATGAATGATATTAATCCCGCGAAAATCATATGACTAGGACTTAGCACTCTCTTTTACTGTAATTTTTTGCGAGTCCTAGAAAGCAGTTTTTCTAACCTAAAAATAACATTTAAATCATAAAATCTCCGTAACTTTGCTCAGGGAGGGGCTACAAGCAATTTTCTGGGCTGAAAATTTGTATTTTTAAAAAACAAATACAATTTATGATGACCAAAAATTCGATTCTGGCATGGCGCCATGGCGAAAAACTCGAAAAACCATTTTTTCATAGGTTTTCTGTCGGTTATTGGTCTCTAGCAACTCACAAATCATTTTTAGAGAAAATAACATAGCTTTATTGGATTCTACGTGAAAAAATACATTGAAAATGTGCATGATTACTTTAGGAATACTTGGATGCTGTTACAAAACAATTAAAAAAATAAAATAATTCTAAAATTATTACATAGCTACTTTGCGTCGTTGCTGCATTTTATGTTTTTATGACCTTGGTCATCTCTTTGGAGTCTCAAAGCTACTATTCAATGTATCCATAGGCAAATTATGTCCACTACACCCGAAAAACAGAGACAGATACTAGACAGATAACTATAACTCCTATATATACATATATATATATATATATATATATATATATATATATACATATGTGGAATAACTTGCCATCCCTCGTATATACATAAGGAATGGCGAGTTGTTCTTAGGGAACGCAAATTATTTTTCTTATACATAGATAAAAAACCAATGTTTATCTATTCCTGTAACTATTCTTTTTAATGTTCTTTTTTAGCTTGTAAGAGACCTAACATGTTTTCTGTCCTCCATAAATCACGAACTCGATAGATTTGAACAATTAAATGATTCCAATCAAGTTCCAAATTCAAAAATTAAAAGATCATTATCTCTTTAGAGTCATAAAGCTACTATTCGATATATTTACAGCTAAATTACGCCTATTGCACGCCAAAATAAGATTTTTAAACATAACTGAAGTAATGGTCGTATCATCTGTCTTTTTGTATTACAGTAGACTCTGGATACAAGAGAATCAACGGGCCTTCAAGAGAGGAATTTTCTTGAAAATTCTCTCATACAAAGAGTCCCCAACTCGCTCGAGTCAAAAGTGATACCCGCACCTACTGTTTTGTTGTGTGAGTTGTATCCAACATGCGTGTATATTCTGTCTCTCTCACTTTCATAGTGGTGGGATAACGCAAATACTTAGGCTCACGCCCATATTTAGGAAAAAGAGCTCGAAATCTCTTATATCGCAATCTCTTGTATCGAGAGATCACTGAATCATTAGAGAGACAAAGACGGAATAAGGTTTTAGTAACAATATATATATATATATGTATACATATATATATATATATATATATATATATATATATATATATATACAAAGAATAGTGAGCTATTGCTAGGAACTCTAGGAGCTATTGCTTCTCATATATATATACATATATATGTGTATATATATATATATATATATATATATATATATATATATATACGAAGAATAGTGAGCTGTTGCTAGAAACAACGCGCTTGATTCTCATATATGTAGAAGCAATGTATTTCTTATATCGGTTGCTACTCTATTTTTTGCGTATAATGGCCTGAAGACAAATCATAATTGTGGCAGTTCTAACAAAGAATATAAATGCTTACATAGAAGAGTACTTTCAGGCTCGAATTTATAGACTCAACACGATTGTTACTAAAACCTTATTCCGTCTTTGTCTCTCTAATGATTCAGTGATCTCTCGATACAAGAGATTGCGATATAAGAGATTACGAGCTCTTTCTTCTAAATATGGGCTTGAGCCTAAGTATTTGCGTTATCCCACCACTATGAAAGTGAGAGAGACAGAATATACACGCATGTTGGATACAACTCACACAACAAAACAGTAGGTGTGGGTATCACTCTTGACTCAAGCATGTTGGGGACTTTTTATATGAAAGAATTTTCAAGAAAATTCCTCTCCTGAAGGCCCGTTGATTCTCTTGTATCCAGAGTCTACTGTAATACAAAAAGACAGATGATACGACCGTTACTTCAGTTATGTTTAAAAATCTTATTTTAGCGTGCAATAGGCGTAATTTGGCTGTAAATACATCGAATAGTAGCCTTATGACTCTAAAGAGATGATGATCTTTTAATTTTTGAATTTGGAACCTAATTAGAATCATTTAATTGTTCAAATCTACCGAGTTCGTGATTTATGGAGGACAGAAAACATGTTAGGTCTCTTACAAGCTAAAAAAGAACACTAAAAAGAATAGTTACAGGAATAGATAAACATTGGTTTTTTATCTATGTATAAGAAAAATAATCACTATTCCTTATGTATATACGAGGGATAGCAAGTTATTCCTTATATATATATATATATATATATATATATATATATATATATGTACATATAGGAGTTAACGTTATCTGTCTAGTATTTGTCTCTGTTTTTCGGGTGTAGTGGACATAATTTGCCTATGGATACATTGAATAGTAGCTTTGAGACTCTAAAGAGATGACCAAGGTCATAAAAACATAAAATGCAGCAACGACGCAAGGTAGCTATGTAATAATTTTAGAATTATTTTATTTTTTTAATTGTTTTGTAACAGCATCCAAGTATTCCTAAATTATTATGCATATTTTCAATGTATTTTTTCACGTAGAATCCAATAAAGCTATTTTTTTTTCTTTAAAAATGATTTGTGAGTTGCTAGAGACCAATAACCGACAGAAAACCTATGAAAAAATGGTTTTTCGAGTTTTTCGCCATGGCGCCATGCCAGAATCGAATTTTTGGTCATCATAAACTTTATTTATTTTTTAAAAATACAAATTTTAAGCCCAGAAAATTACTTGTAGCCCCTCCCAGAGCAAAGTTACGGAGATTTTATGATTTAAATGTTATTTTTAGGTTAGAAAAACTGCTTTCTAGGACTCGCAAAAAATCACAGTTGAAGAGAGTGCTAAGACCTAGTCATATGTTTTTCGCAGGATTAATATCATTCATCCTTCCAGATAAAAAAAAAATTTTATAAAAAAAGTGATTTTTAGGTTATGTTGAGGTTAGGGTATGTGTTAGGAAACTATAAATATAACAAAACCTAATCTTAATTACTATAGAAACATGAAAAAATATTAGTTTTAAAATATATGAGGGAGGGCATTTTACCTATCTTAACGGGGGGTACTCTTTAATCGTGAATTGAAAGGGCTTTAATTCCAAAATAAAAAAAAATCCTATATTAAATAAATTTCAATTAAGAAATCAAAATCTAATCGTGAATTGAAAGAGCGTCAGTTATGATTATGATTTTTGAATTCGAGGGCTTTAATTAAAAATTCCACAATTCCTTTTTAATTAAACGTACTAAGGAATTTTTATCATATATATGCATATAGAAAAACATATGTGGACGCGCACATACATACGCACCTGGGCTCATATATATGCAACATTTCGTGTCGACCCACACGCACACATACAAACAAGTTGATATGTGTATATATATATATATATGTATACATACATACATACATACATATGTGGGACATTCCACGTCAAGTAGAACGCACCCACAGACAGGTTTATATATATATATATATATATATATATATATATATATATATATATATATATATATATATATATATATATAAACCTGTCTGTGGGTGCGTTCTACTTGACGTGGAATGTCCACACATATGTATGTATGTATGTATGTATACATATATATATATATATATATATATATATATATATATACATACATACATGCGACATTCCACGTCAACTAGAACGCACCCACAGACAGGTTTATATATATATATATATTTTTTTGTTTTGTAGAATTTTTTCGTAACTCAACTCAAGAAAAATCTACTGTATGGAATTGTCAGCACAAGTATCAATAAATAAATGAAAAACGGGTGGCATTATGCGGACGTCAGCATAAGTACGCTAATGTCTGCATAAGTCACGATTCATCTATGATTTTGTCTGCATAATAACTCATTCATAAAAAATATATATATATATATATATATATATATATGGGACGTTCCATGTCGTTTCGCATGCATGCACGCACACGTTAATATTCATGGGATTTTTTGTGTCAATTGACACGCAAGCAAACAAAGGTTTATATATATGGCACATTTGATGTCAATTCGCATGCATGCAAACAGACTTTAATAAACATGGGATTTTTCATGTCAATTATAACGCACGCACACACAGGTTCATGTATATGAGACATTTCATGTCAATTCGCATGCATGCACGCACACATTAATATACATGGGATTTTTTATGTCAATTTCAACGCACGTACATACAGGTTTATATATATGCGACATTCCATGCCAATGCGCACGCACACACACACAGGATTATATATATATATATATATATATATATATATATATATATATATATATATATATATATATATATAAATAAATATACATGGGACATTCCATGTCAACTCGTACGTACTCATCATCACAGGCTTTTCTATATATATGGAACATTTCATGACAACTCTCACACACCTATCCGAGTTCCTTCAGGTTCACATATATGGGACGTTTCATGTCAATTTTCATTCATGCACACACACGTTAATATACATGGGATTTTTAATGTAAATTTCAACGCACACACATACAGGTTTATATATATGGGACATTTTATACCAATGCGCACGCACACACACACACACACACACACACACAGCATTATATATATATATATATATATATATATATATATATAGAACATTTCATGTCAACTTGTACATACTTATAATCACAGGCTTATCTATATATATGGAACATTTCATGACAACTCTCACACACTTATCCGAGTTCCTTCAGGTTTACATATATGGGACGTTTCATGTCAATTTGCATTCATGCATACGCGCTTTTATATACATGCGACTCTTCATGTCAACTCATGTACGACCTTACAGACAGGTTTTTGCATATATATATATATATATATATATATATATATATATATATATGGTCCATTTCATATCAACTTGCTCACGTTCACACGTATTTTTTTTGTTTATATATATATATATATATGGGACATTTCATGTCAACTCGCACGTACTCGTAAGCACAGGTTTTTCTATATATATATGGGACATTTCATGACAACTTGTACTCACCTATCTAAGTACCCTTAGGTTTATATATATGAGACGTTTCATGTCAATTTGCATGCATGCACACACGCGTTCATGTACGTGGGACTTTTCATGTCGACTCACAAACATGATATAAACATATATATATATATACATAAGGGACATTTCATGTAGAATCGCACGTACACACACAAGTTTATTCAAGATTATATGGAACATTTAATTTCAACTCATTCGCGCACGCACACGCTAACACATACAAACACATATTCAACTTTATATATATATATATATACATATATATATATATATATATATACATACTTTACCTTATTGATGTAGACAATATTTAAAAAATAGTTATTTATTATGCTGTGGTACCCACGATCACCGTCTTTGGATACCTAGGTGTTAATGACAACTTAAACATCATCTACAGCTAAAACTTTTAAAATTTAACTTATAGTTTCATAATTACTTTGAAGTTGTTTCAAATGTTATCCAGCCAAACATGGATGTTCCGAGTAAGATAAACATTGTCTACAAGAATATCTTTTGAAATTTAGCCATTATTTATTAATAACCTGTACGTTTCCTGAGATGACATCTCACAATATCCAGGTGATCCTGGCTACCTGGAAATCGTCTATATGAATGAATTTCGAAATTTTCCATACCGATTATGAAGTTTACAGACATTTGCAGGGACTACGTCAAATGAAACTTGGAGATTCTTTTAGATTTCGATTCTAAGATTGTTTGATTAGGTCGGAGAATACTCGGAAATAAAAAAGATTTTAAAAGAACAATTGTTTAAGATTCATGCAAGTTCCATGAAATATGTTGATTTACTCGTAGTCGATACCCATACATAAAGATCATTCATACAAATCATCTCGCATATAAATTTGCGGTAGTATCCCTACTAATTTATGAATTTTTCGTTCGAATAATGCCAGCAAAATTTAACTTCGAGAAAGCATATTACTATTGTAATTAGTGAATAATTTAAACATTTTTTCATCAAACATCATTCCGATATACAAGTAATAAGCGTTATTATTTAAAAAATTTGAGAATTTATGAATCTTAGCAATTATTTACTTAGCACGAAAGTTGAGAAATCATATTAGTAACTCATTTTATTTGAATTTAATCATTTAAAATCTATATAAGTCAAATTCCAAAGATAAAGAAATTCTGAATTAGTTATGCATTTACATATAATTTTTATTAAATCTTCAACATTTTTGTTGATTTAACTGAACAATAACATTCTTGCTATTTACATGAAATCATGAAACTTTAATTTTTTACAAAAATAAAAAGTAATATTTTTAAACATCATTTATTATAAATATTATTTCCTTAACAGACATAAATCTTTGAAATCATTAGAGATATCTAATACTATTACAAAATTATGGAAAGTGAAGATATATTTTAAGAGGAAGAATCATATTTCTGTCCTTTGCTATTAAGAAAATTGGTTTTTCGAATAAAAAAGAATAAATTAAAACGGAGATAATATATTGACTATGAATAAGATTTACATAATTAGACGCATTTATGCATATTGTGTATGGACTATGGATACATCGTATATTAATTATGTGGGCTCATATAAATACACAGGTTCTCTATAGCTATTTACGCATGACTTCTGAATGTTTTTCTATACGATGTAGTGCTTCACGATACCAAGACAATACGAGATTTTGCAAAAATATTGTCTTGGTATTGGAAAATATCGCCGATTCAAAATCTTGTCTTGTTCTTGTATGTATCATAAAATAAATAGTATTGTCTTGTCTTGGTATAGGTCTTGGTCTTGGCAAGAAAATATTGGTCTTGGTATTAAAATTGTATATATTTGAACTTTACAAAAAATCGTTTTTATGACCAAAAAATGTTAAAAATTAGAACAAAAATAGATTTGTGCCTTTATTAAGTCTTATAATATTACTTGATGTTTATTTTTTAATTTAAAATATGTTCAACTAAAACGAGCATTTGTTATATTTACTTTTCATAAATTTGATATAACAAAAATTGCTCTCTGTGATTGCTTTTTGAATAAAAAAAATGTAGCAGGCGTAGGACTGGTAGACAGCTTGCACTATATATACAGAAAATTCGGGAGCGTGAGATTTGCGAAAATTACAAGTATTATATTATTAATGAAAAAATAATAGTAATATAATTTTTGAAACAACATATTTAGGTACACGTGATTACGACTGTAAACAAAGTGCGCGGTACGTATCAATTTAACACACGCAAATAAATGTAAGCATACATTTATAAACTATAGATATGAGAGAAAATAAGAGAATTAGAGAGAATTAGAGAGATACACACTTATATTCTTTACTCTTTCTTTTTCTCTCTCTCTTCTTTTCTCTTAAATTATATTCAACACATACATTTACTTTATGTAACATGTATATAAACGCATGTCCCTAAGCGGAGAGAGGTTTAAGAGAAAGAGAGAGAAAGAGAAATAGTAAAGAACATAAGTATGTGTATATTCATAGCAACAACCATACAGATTATAGTAAAATGAAAGTAGAGCGTGGATAATTCCGTAACGGTCGACTTTTATTCGTTTAGTCGTGTCAGCCCAACCTTGCCTAAGAAGCGTAGCTTCAAAACGTTTTTAATTTTTAGGTTTTTAACTGTAGGATTTGAACAAAAAGTATTTTTAATTGAAGATTAGTCCTTTCTGATGTAATTAATGCTGCAAAATATATAGATTAACAACCTAATTTTAAAGATATGAATATGAAAATAAGAATTCACATGTGACTAAAGTTCTACAAAGGCTATAAAAGACAAAAGCGAAGCTCGTTGACACGCGGCGCAGATTCGAATACATCTATAATATATTTAAATTGAAACGTGCCTAAAAATTTTTCTATTATATATTTTGAATTGAAATTTTTAACGTCTTTTTTAGAGTATCAGAAATTCATTTTTCGAAACTTCATAACAAACTTTCAATGATAGAAAGAGAAAAATGTGGATTACAATTTTTTTTTGGTTCATAATTTTTAACAATTATTTAAATTAATTCATAATATTTTTGGCTAAACTAAATGTTATAGATGCTTCGTTAAATATTGAAAAAAATTTTCAAGTCATTTCATAAAAGAGTTTAAGATAATAGAATTTTATTTTACGCGTATAAGCTGCCTGAGTTAATATTTTTGAGTAAGGTTAGTATATAGTTTTTACTTTTTTGCGCACAATACTTCTTCAACGTTTAGAAAAAAATTCTTTTCGCTATAGAGCGGGAAGGGTGGGGATAGCCCCACCCTTCCAGCGGCCAGTATCAAACCTCCTTAATTTCTAGTTGACACATGTCATTCTGTTTTTACTATGTGTAGTTAAAACTTCTTTGTTGCCCTAGTGAAAATCGAATCTGTGAATAACTGGGAATAACTGGAAATAACTGGAAATAACTGGGAATAACTGTGAATAACTGGGAATAACTGTTATAAACTGTTCAGTTTGAGACAGGAATAACAGTTATTCCCAGTTATTCCCAGTTATTCCCAGTTATTCCCAGTTATTCTCAGTTATTCCCAGTTATTCACAGTTTATAGCTTAAAAATAATTTGAAAAAACAGAGGTACGAATAACAGTTATTTCCAAATATATTTATAATAGAAAAAAAAATAAAAAAAATATATATTTTTTTCATTTTTTCAAATTTATATTTTTCAAATTATTTTTAAACTAAACTGTAAATAACTGGGAATAACTGTGAATAACTGTGAATAACTGGGAATAACTGGGAATAACTGTTATTCCTGTCTCAAACTGAACAGTTTATAACAGTTATTCCCAGTTATTCCCAGTTATTCCCAGTTATTCACAGATTCGATTTCCACTAGGGAAAAAATAAATATTTTTTTCATTTTTTCAAATTTATATTTTTCAAATTATTATTAAACTAAACTGTAAATAACTGGGAATAACTGTGAATAACTGGGAATAACTGGGAATAACTGTTATTCCTGTCTCAAACTGAACAGTTTATAACAGTTATTCCCAGTTATTCACAGTTATTCCCAGTTATTCACAGATTCGATTTCCACTAGGGAAATTGTGAATAACTGTTAATAATTGTAATAAACTACCGCAATTGAGACATTATTAAGAATTAATAACAGTGAAAAACAGTTAATAACAATTAATAATGGTTAATAATAGTTATGAACGCTAAATAACAATTATTAACTGAAAGTCATGATTATTAATAATTATTTATCGTTATTCACACTTATTCACATTTATACACATTTATTAACAGTTACTCACATTTCCCAAAATTTTAGAATTGGTGAATAATTTATTATTATTTATACTTATTTTATAATTATTTATATTTATTTGCAATTAGTTACAGTGAAATATAGTTATTAACATTTTCTTACAGATATTTACAGTTTTTCACATTTATTAACAGTTATTAACAGTTTTTCACATTTACAAAATTTTTCGCCTATATATAAAAAAAACGATTATACATGTGAAAATTTTTGAAAGTGTGAAAAAGTGTTAATAACTGTTAATAAATGTGAATAAATGTGAATGAATGTGAAAAATGATAAATATTTGTAAATAACTAGAAATAACAGTAAATTATTATTATTTGCAGTTAATCATTATTATTATCTATTCGTAACAATTATTAACTGTTATCAACTGTTATTTACTGTTATTAATGTCACAATTGCGGTAGTTTATTATAGTTATTAACAGTTATTCACATTTTTTCACATTCTTACACAATTATTAATAGCTATTCACAGAAATTATTTCCAAATGAGAATTCCTCAATAAATCAATTATTATTTATACAGTAGATCTTAAAAAAATCTCAAGAAGATCTTAATACATCAATTATTTTTTATAAAATACATCTTGAAAAGATATTAAGAAGATCTTAAAGAGTAAATTTATATTAAGAAAAGAGATCTAAAACAAAATACCTTAAAAAGTAGATCTTAAAAAGATCTTGAGAAGATCTGAATACATCAATTATCAGTTAATGAAATTTTAATTAATTTTACATTTTTTAATAGTATTAAAGACTTTCGAGGGATAAGATTAAAAAATTTATTTTACTATCTTAAATATTATTGAATAATTTTTTAAAATTTACTTTTAAAAATATTATACTTTATTGAAATCTTATAACACACGAAGCCATGTAACAATGATTTGAATTTTATTTTTAAATTTTATTAATACTTCGACTTTGACTATGTCTACGGTTGCCATGGTGATCATGTTTACGAGTACGACTGTGTCCGCGAGTATGATGTTTTCTCGATCTGTGACTACGATGGTTCCTTGGACTGCGACTGCGATGGTTTCTTGAACTGCGACCACGATGATTTTTAGGACTGCGATGACGATGGTTTTTTGGACTGCAACTACGATGGTTTCTTGGACTATTTCTATGACTATCTCTTGATTTGTGACTATGTTGATGCCTGTGATTTTGTGAATAACTTATTTCTTTTTCATTAAAGGTCTTATTTTTTTATAATCATTACTGTTATTCATTTGATTGTTGTTACTATTATTGCTACTATTGATGTTATTTCTATTTTTTCTTTTTTTATTTTATTTTTTGTTTCATTTTTCTTGAAATTATCTGTTATTGATTTTACTATCTTGTCATCATCTTCATTTTTTTTTCATTCTTCAACCTTTTTTTGTGTGTGTGTATGTGTGTGTGTATGTGTGTGTGTGTGTGCGTGCGTGTTTGTGTGTGTGCGTGTGTGTGTGCGTGTGTGTGTGTGTGTGTGTGTGTGTGTGTGTATGATTTCAGTACGCCAAAAATATCTCGAGAACTACTTGATGGATTTGCTTCAAATTTTGCATGCAATTTATTTTTTTGTCCAACTGGGGGGGGGGGGGGAAAGCTATTGAAAATTGATCTTCTTAGCTCAGTTTTTTTTTAGAGCCATTTTAAGAATTTAAAAAAAATTTTGATTTTTCATTTTTTTGGTATTTTACGTAAAATACTCTAAGAATTTGTTTAAAATTTTGTATAGAAATTATTTGCTACTGTTCAAATAATAAGAACATTTGAAAACTGATTTTCTTGGCATACTATTAATTTTGGAGCATTTTGAAAATTTTTAAAAAAGTTGTTAGTTTTTATTATTTTTTTATTTTACGAAAACCATTCGATAGATTTGCTCCAAAATTTGTATGCAAGCTATTCGCTATTGTCTACAGAAAATAAGCTTTAGAAAACTTATTTTCTTAGCGCAGTTTTAATTTAAGAGAATTTTGAAAATTTTGAAAAAATGTTTATTTTTCATTTTTTTTATATTACACTAAAACCGTTCGATAGATTTGCTATAAAATTATTCTGAAAATTATTCGTTATTGCCTAAGTGAAACAAGCTTTGGGAAACTTATTTTCTTAGCGCAGGTATAATTTTAGAGCATTTTGAAAATTTTGAAAAAAATTTATTCTAAATTTTTCATTTTTTTTGGATTTTACGTAAACTACTCTAAGAATTTGCTTAAAAATGTGTATAGAAATTATTTGATGCTGTTAAAATAATAAAAACATTTGAAAACTGATTTGTATGCAAGTTATTTGCTACTGTCTGAAGAAAACAAGTTTTGGAAAACTAATTTTCTCAGTGCAGTTTTAATTTAAGAGAATTTTGAAAATTTTCATACAAATTTTTATTTTTCATTTATCTTCTTTCTTAGCATGATTACGATTAGAAATTTCGTTGTCATCGTTCTTTTAAAGTACAAATTTATAAATAAATATTAATGTTAGACAATTTTTTTATATTAAAATCACATTTAAATAAATATAAAAAAATTAATGAAACTCAAAGAGCTCTATGAGAAAGCATTCCGCCAAAGCACTTGGCAGCATTTTTCTTGATTGACTTTCTCACTTTTATTTTTTTCAATTTTTCTTGCTATTTTATTTTTGTTAACAATTTTATAAGGTTTTGTAACATTGGAGATAGAAATAATTTTTGGTTTCTGTTTGTCAGTTTCTGTGAGTCGTGATAGACTTTTTTTCTTTTAAAAATGTACAAAAATTGTTAATACATCTTTAAATTGTAGTCATCAGTAATTTATCTCCTTTTACATTGCTATTTACATATTCTGTAATAAAATTTTATTCTTATTTAAATTTTATTAATATAGTAATTAAAATTACAATAGTTATTATTTATAATATTAATAAACATAAAATTAATATTAATAAATTTTTAATCAATTTTTTTAATTTTTTTTATTTAACGTCGCTATATTTATGCTATTTTGTAATGCTAATCGGCGACAGAGCTCGCAAGTGTGTTTTTAAACAAAGCACATGTAACGTACAGTGGTGCTTCTATCAATCGGCTGCCGAGAGCGGGATTCAAACTCGTATTCTCGAGATTATGTATCTATTACTCTACCGACTGAGCCACTCACCGGCTCATTTTTAATCACATATTTACCTTCGAGAGCCTTAAGTATATCGACTGGAATTTGCGATGCACTTGTTGTAGCTCATTTCTCTTCACCTACTATTTCTTTGATAATCGCATGAACCATAGCTTTAGGATCTTTCCTATGTAATCTCCTAAAATCATTCAATTTATACCTGTTTATAAAAATTTCATATCCTGCATCTAATCGAATCTAAAAAAATAAGAATTCGTAATAGAAAAAAAAAGTAAACAAATGGTACAAGTCAATAAATTAATTTTCGCTTAAACACTCATTTATTAACCTCATTAGAAGATAAATCTGCACCTCCATTTTCTTCAATTAATGTTTTTAAATGAGCTACTGCAGACTCTGTGATCATCATAATTTTCTCTTGAATCGTCAATTCTGAAAATAATAAATTTAGAATATAATATAAAACAAATTTAAATAATGAAAATAGAAATGCGAAAAGCAGATAAAATTTCAAAAATTATTTTCTGAATAATTTCTACAAATTAAACATGCTTTTGATGATTTTGAATTTGTTCGTGCACCTTCATTTGAATTATTTGGTCTGAAAAATCTAAAATGATTAGTGAGGAGAAAAATACCGTTGAATCATCGTTCTTTTCTGATTAAAAAAATTAAATTTTTGCAAATATAGTAGTAACTACATTCAGAAATGAATAAATGATCGCATAATATTTTCTTATTGAGTAGATGAAAGGTTAGAAAAAATTAAAAAATTAAGGGTTATGACGAAGAATACAATATCAATCTTTTATTGAAAAAAAAAATTATAAAATGTGTTCATATTTATTCAAAATCGATTTTATTAAACAAAATGTGGCTATATATTTATTTGTCTGTGATTATTGATTTTTGAAAAAAAAATTTTATGCGAAAAAAATCGAAGGCATTCGAAAGTCTCTTAAATTTATTAATTTATTCCTTTCATATTAATTCACTCTTTCTAATAATACAACACTATCAATGAAAAGTTTGAGAAAAGTTTAAAAATTTTAGAGGTTTACTGAAAAAATTATGATTTATAACATTGGTAAAATGATGTCAACATTTAATTAAATGTTATTCTCTGACCATTTTCTTACATATCCTTTTATATTAAAAAATTATAAATGTATCATCACATAAGCTTCATTAGTTCTTATTCTATAGGATTTTGACATTTTAAATTTAAATTTGCTAAAGATATTTAATTTAAAATATTGAAAGAATATTGAATCAAGAAAATTTACTTTTAATAGAAAAATTATAATGTTCAACGTCTATTAAATTAAAAAAAAAAAAACATTAATCTTTATAAATGTTTTCAAATATTAAAAAAGTTTTAAAAAATAGATTTATTAAAAAAAAAACCGTTTTATTAAAAAAAAAAACAGTTTTAATTATTCTTAAACTAATTTTATTCAGGCAAATAAAATGAATTTGAATAAATGTAATAAAAAAGTGTTGTAATCAATATAGTGAAAAACAGTAAAAACGATGATAAACTACTGATCTAAATTTTCGAAACCCTCCAACTCAGCATGTGCTCTCAACATTTCAGGAAAACTCCTGTTTGAGGTTGATGGAAGTTGTGAATTTTCAGTTATCGTTTCTTCGTCTGAAAACGCTGATTTCTGTTTGAACAGAGCTGCATTGGCTTTTGTAAAAGATAGCTCAACCTTTGTAGAGTTAATTTTTTTCTCTTCGATAGCTTTTCTTCTTTTGTCTATCAAATTATCCGGGGTTCTACAGGATGATATTATAACGTTCTCATCTGTGTCCACCTCGAGAGAATTGAGCCACGACTTATTTTCTATAAATTAAATATTTATAATTACGAATAACCTAAAATAAATAGATTTATATAATTCTTATAATGAGATGATACTTACCGTCTTCTTTTATGAGTTGCACCTTATATCACTTATTATTCAATATTGCTTGGAATTTACCTTTGATTATTTTTACATTACTACCCTAGTGGAAATCGAATCTGTGAATAACTGGGAATAACTGGAAATAACTGGAAATAACTGGGAATAACTGTGAATAACTGGGAATAACTGTTATAAACTGTTCAGTTTGAGACAGGAATAACAGTTATTCCCAGTTATTCCCAGTTATTCCCAGTTATTCCCAGTTATTCTCAGTTATTCCCAGTTATTCACAGATTCGATTTCCACTAGGGTATCATCTACAATACTTGTTGTTGGGGGCAAAGTTTTCCACAGCACCAAACACTTTATTTTCATGAACTGTCAATCACCTAACCGAATTTCACACTAACCTCCCAATTAAAAAAAACACGTGTTCTTTTTACGTGAAAAAAACACGTAAAATACACGTAATTTTTACACGTGTTTTTTACATGTAAAATTTACGTGTTTTTTCACGCATATTTTTCACGTGTTTTTTTCACGTGTATTTTCCAGGTATATTTTTCACATATTTTTTTATAGCTTTTCGAAGAGCTTCTACTGTCTGGCCTCTTATATCTGCGTCTTCCAAATTTGTATAAGGGATGACAAAACTTAGAAAAACGCCACCTAGTGACTTAAAGTCAAACCGATGTAATCGATCATTAATAGCGATTTAATTCACTAGGTGACGTTTTTCTAAGTTTTGTCATCCCTTACACAAATTTGGAAGACGCAGATATAAGAGACCAGGTGGTAGAGAATCTTTAAAAAGCTATGAAAAAATATGTGAAAAATACACCTGAAAAATACACGTGAAAAAAATACGTGTATTTTACACGTGTTTTTTTCACGTGCAAAAGACACGTGTTTTTTTTAAATAGGGCTTTAAGCTAAAGTCAAACGTTCATTTTTTTTAATCGATCGATTGAAATTAGTGTCAGTTTGTTAGGTTCGATAAATAATTGAAAATTACTATAGCAACTGAGTTCGATGTATAAACAACTAATGTTTATTATAACAGCTGTTTCAAAAAATAAAGTGAATAAAATAATTTAAACGATTCAGAAATAAAAATGTTAAAACGACCGTTTCACACTTATAGTAGAGCTCAACAATATCGTATAAAAAAGGCATTAAAGAAATCTGAAGCTGAGAATGATAGATAGGATGAATCAAACATTAACCGTAAGTATTCTAAAAATTTTACTAACTTGATAAATTTGTTAAGTGATAATAAAATGCTCAAAAGCTTTCCTTTGTAATTTTTACGCATTAACGCGAAACCCAGTCATTTCAGCCTGACGTTATTACGTCTACCAATACGAGAGGGGTCACGTGAATATCAGCCAGCCAATGACAAGAAACCTTTTGCAGTTAAGAAGGTGCTTCCATAAGGCGACTACGGAAGTTCGGTTCGATTTCATTTTATAGTTTACAAATTACTCTTTTAGTTTCTAAAATTTTTTGAATTTTTTAATTTTCCACCATTTATTATAATCCGTAGAATGGTGGAAAATTAAAAAATCTGAAAAATTTTACATATTGAAAGAGTAATTTGTAAACTTGAAAATAAAACCTGACCTAAAATCCGAAATCGCCATAACTGCGCTGATAAGACGGTTTGACTTACTTTAATCGTTAGATGGTGCTCGCACAATCTGTCTGTTGAAAAGGGTCTAATCCGAAATATTTAAAATGAGCTTATCCATACGGTTAGTTTATCCGTGCATATTCTTAGAGAAATACTTAGTTCGATTTTAATATTTAATTTGTGTTTAGTAATAATTAAAATATGAATTTGAATTTTTAGAATATAGAATATTGAATTTTTAGTCGTAAATGTTAAAAATGTGTGGTGAAAAAGCATTCAAATAAAATATTAATTAAATAGCTTTTTTTACCCTGAATTACTTGAAATAATAAAGAGCTACGAAGAATATATATATTTTTTGGTAAAATAATGAACTCAAGTCGTATAAGAATTTGAATTTCATTTAATAAATTTGTTAAATACACAATTTTAAATCGTTTCAATAATCTGACACATTCTATGTTAATTAGTTTATTAACTGACAGTGTAGAATCATAATACCAGGAAACGTAACATCTTATATCTAAAATTCTGAAAAACTTGCTTCAGATCAATTTAGAATTAAGTTATATTTGTTTCAAAAAAAAACATTAGTTCAGAGCACTTTAATGCCTGTCAACAAGTAATAATAAATAAGTAATGAAGTACAAGAGAATTAGTGTATAATAAATTTACACAATAATATTTAAACAATAATAAATTCGATAAACTGCTTTTTACCGTGTACTTTTTCATTTAACTCTATTGCAGAATAATTATAAAATACATTAAAAATAACTATTTAGATAACCAAACTTTCATTATGAAAATTGCATATTTTTTTCATTTAAAACAAAAATAATATATTATTTTTTTTTGTCAACAAAGTTTTAAATAGTCATTTAAAAAATAATATATTATTGAACTCTTATCTTAGTCAAAGAATTGGTAATTTTATGTTCCCACATTTAAATAATCACAATCAGTTTATTTGATATAAAACTGAAATAGCAATTGAGATACGAATGTGATTGATTCATTAAAAATATTTCACACGTAGTCATCAAATTTTTTTGGTTTGTTGCATTGCCTTTTTGAAGTAGATTGTTGTTTAGATTTTTCTTTAGATCTTCCATCTTTTGTCAATAATAATCGTTTCTCGTTATTTGATTTTTTATTTTTGCACATTGTTTTTTAATTTTTTAATTTTGACTGATTCTTTTTTTTCTTTTGTAAACTTTTTTTTTTCCTTCTTTAAATTCATTTGCAACTTTTTTGAAAACATTATTATTAGTTAAGGGGGGACACAAGTAAAACACAAAAAAAATGAGGTTTTTTAGTTTTAACTTTTGATCCGTAGCACCTACAATGTTATCCATGCGTAATGTTGTTCAAAATCATCTAAAGAATCTATAAAAAAAATTTCAGCTTGAAATATTAAAAACTGTAGGACTAGTTCCATTTTAACGCTGCCTCACTTATCACTGAATCGAGCAGGTGTTAAAATGGAACTAGTCCTACAGTTTTTAATATTTCAAGCTGAAATTTTTTTTATAGATTCTTTAGATGATTTTGAACAACATTACGCATGGATAACATTGTAGGTGCTACGGATCAAAAGTTAAAACTAAAAAACCTCATTTTTTTTGTGTTTTACTTGTGTCTCCTCTTAACATAGCTAAGATCTCAGTAACTCGAGTTCTGTTGTTAGGCTCTTCCTAAAATATATATAAATTATACTTTTATTGAATTTTTCATGATATTTGCTACAAAACAATAAAATTTCACTTTGCTTAAATACTTAACGTATATACATTGATGAATCTATAATCAATTTATATTTTAGAATTACATGTATTTAAAGCTTTTCTATCTAATAACGAAATTATTGGAGAAACTATGCAGTAAGAGAATATATCGAAACGGCGATCAGTTTTGCGCGAACATAATTGTAATGCTGTTAAAACATTAACAACACTTATTTCCGACTCTGACTATTCTAGCATAAAAACATGATCATGATCTACTTCAATATCCAAATCGGACGATATTTTATCATCTTGTTCTTCATTACTATTCAGTTCTTTCGTTCTATCTTCAGCATCGAGGTCTGTAAAGTAAACGAATCAAATTTAATTATTTGTTCTGCTGAATCGATAAATCTATATATTCTAAAAAAATCGAGCGTGATTTAAAATATTTTACCTTCACATATTATATTTATTCTTGTATCATCTTCGTAACCAGATAACTCCGACATGAATCGTTCCGTTGACCAGGGATTTTCTGAAGAAATTCTTTTCCACACATCTCTTATCGCATCGTCTTTTAGTTGAATTCTCTCTTTGGTCGCTTCTTTTCCTAATATTTTTTTCTTAGCCTTTTTTAATTCTTTAATGCTGCGGTCCACTACAGTCGCCATGTACCCTTGAAATTAGAAGTAATGTTTAATGAATATTGCGTTAAAGCAAGTGCGAATTTATTCAAACAAAACAGTGTGAAAGTTGAGTAGGTCAATTTGAAGTTACACGATACGTACGAAAAAAAGAATATTGTTTTGCTACTTACTCAGAAATTTATATGGATCTGGCAATGTTCCTAAATCTTGATGTATTTTATTATGATAAGATTCACAAAAATTGTTTGTCCTATCCGGGAGATCATAGACGCACTAGTACTTTGATTTTCTGTTACACATCCAGTATTTCCAGATGTAGTTATCTATAAAAAATAAATGAAATTATTTAATAGTATATAAGAAATTCTTTTCCATTAGTGACATTGAGATTAAAACTCTTAATACCATACGGATAAAATGAAATGGAAATCATTTCAACATAATTAAATATACGTACCAATGAAAAATGTCTATTTCAATCTTTTATTTGTACATTTCTTATGTCCTTCATATTTCTTTAATACCAAACTTTTTAATAACGATATTCCTTCAGATATTCTGTCTTTTGGCAAAAGAGGTATAGTTAAAAGTCTTTTTAAAATTTCATGGCCATCTGGGTCTACTTCTTTGTTATTTTTAACAACAAATAAACTGTATTTCTTATTTCGTGCCATTCTTAATACAGCCTAGAAGTTACATTAATTTTTGAATAGCTATAAACATTAGATTTCTACAAATGAAATATTTATTATTATTTTATATTATCTCACCCGACACCAATGGAAATAACATCCATGGACTATGCATTCAAACATCTTTTCTAGAGAATTCATAAGCGCTTTTTCAAAGTCACACATAGCCGTCTTTGGTAGAAATTCTGAGAATAACTGTTTTATTTTTTTGAAAACAGCTGTGTATGCTCTTTCAGTTTTTGTAGTCATCAACACCCACAAAACAGGAGCAACCTATGAATTCATGATCTTAATAGCTTAATGTTTGTTATATCAAAATAGAGAAATTGTCATTCAATTATATTACAAAAAAGTTTAAATGTCTCAACATACGATATTGAACTTTTTGCACATCACAGTCAACATTTGATTAACCTCTTTTATTTTAGGACAAACAGCAAAGGTACCCTGGTAAAAAGTTAACAAGAAATTAGCTGAAAACCAGCTAATTTAGTGATTTTTAACAAGTTTTTAACTGGTTTCCTGTTAACTTTCTACCAGGGTAGCGTCGACAAAAATATCAGTTTCTCCTTCCACAAATTCCATCAATTTCTCATTATATAGAATCAATTTATAAAACTTTGAAGATGAACGTACTAGAGCCATTTTCATAGTAATCATCTCATTTTGATGGGTGTGATTTGAAACATTCAGATTACTGCTAATGTGTTCATAAAATTCATCTAATGAACTGTACCTTGGACGAGCTCCCGGATTTTCAGTTCTTTTAGCACATAGAATCACGTTTTGTTTGGTTGTATAACCTATTTTAAACCTCAAATTTTCTGTAAGTTCACTATGCCTAGAATAAACATTGTGAATATTGTAAAAATATTATAAAAATATAGTTATGTATATGAAAGAAATTTATGCATAAATTCAATGTTACAATGTGATACAAATTAAGAATAACGATTTCGATTACAGAAATTTATGAAATCAGGAATTATTTGATAAAATTAAAAATAAATAAGAAAAATCGCAAAAATTATAATAAATAGTATATTATGCACCTAGGGAGGTAAAATAAAGGACAGGCCATAGCACGAGTGAATTGACACCCGAGGCGAAGCCGAGGGTGGCAAACTCGTGCTATGGGTTGTCCATTTTACCTTCCGTGGTGCATATACGATTTTTTTTAACAGTGAGGCTAAAATTAGCACTTTTCGTTTTCCGTGCCGGGAGCAAAAGTGGTATTTTTAGCCCACTATTAAAAAAAATAATATCTTGCATGCTTTGCACTTTATCGTACACTTTTTTACCACCTGTTCCTACAAAAGCGTTTTTTGATTCATATTTTAAAATTGCATCATACCATTTCTCTGAGAAAGATTTGTGTGTCTGTTGTATGCAAATGTGCTCTTTTTTTAACACGTATTTTGCTGGAATATCTGAGCTTTTTTCTATCTTTGCTGGACAACGAAGATCAGTTTTGATGCAGCCAAATCTGTAATTGATAATGAAGTTATGTAAAATTTTGATATAATTGTAACATCAAAATATTTTAATTAGCAAGCGCTGCGAATGAACATTATAATAAATGATTCGTTGGTTGTCAGAATAATCTTTGCAAAAAACATACAGCTTTTGTAATGAACGTGAAAGAATGATAAAATATTATAAACTAAATATACTTTTAAATTGTAAATTACAAAATTTTTTTTCCATTCAAAATTTTAATTTACTAAAAATGACATTTGGATTTTATTTATAAGCTTTCGTGCATTTACCTTTTCCCTTCAACGTCTTTAATACTGTAATTGTAACCGTTATGATGGTAGCCTTTTTCAAATTGATACATAATGATGGTTCCATCGGGATGCGTTTATAATTTGATTGATATTTTTATAATCATTGATAACTGAATTACTGATAGTAATGAGATGACTTACCAATGGAAGATCATCCATAGACATCTTTTCATGTTGTGTCAATAGTGCTGTTACGTTGACAAAATATTATGATTCAAATGCCCTGGGTTGAATGATCTACAGGAAAAATATTTTTTTATGTTTATATATTAATGATTTCATATAATTTCATGTGAAAATAAAGTTACTTATAGCAAAAATATTTTAAGTGTTTTTTTAAGCATAATTATTATTTTAAATGAAATTTATTTTATTTATGTATATACTTTGGAATTTTACGGCTATTTATTCGTTTTATTATGTTGTAATACTTACAGAAACGTTTGACGAATCGGATATTCTCGCTTTAATCGATTTCATAGGCTCCTGTATTTCTTTCAGATAAGTTTTGCATTGCTCTGAAATGTTTGGATGCTCGTAATTAGATACTGCATTAAAATTGTTCATCGGTGAAAATTCAGGTATTATCTCAAGCGTTGAAAATTCAGAGTATGGAGAAAAAAGATTATCCACAATAGCACACGAGATATTTTCACATTTTTCGTGTTGTTCTGTTGGAGATAATCACTTTGACCATGACTCATACTATCAATATTATCCTTGTTATCAGTTATCACCTGTTTATTTTGTCAAACTTCAGATCTGTAATACTAGGATGCATTAATAAAGTATAATGAAAAAATTAGACTTCAATTTTTTTAATAACCAGCCAAAATCAGTAAGTTCATGAATCTTGTTGTTTGGCAAAGTTATATGCGTAGGTTTCACATAGGTATGGTCCAATTCATCAAGCAAGACAGGAACTGTACTCATTTCTTGCTTTTCCTTGTTGAAAATGATGACGTTATTTAATGACGTCATTTCATGAAATGACGTTGCAAATTGAGACATTTCGCGACGTCATTTATGCAAATAACGTCATTGTTTAAGTGAGCTTTAATGGCTTATTAAATTAAGAAAAAGATATTATTTTATATTTCAAAATGACGTCGTTGTTTCCAAATGACGTCATTTATTTTGTTGACATGATTTTTAGAGATGACGTTACTCGTTATCAAAAACACGGGGGTTATAGTGGGAAATGACGTAACTTTTTCAAATGACATGATTTTCTGAAATAACGTTATTCGTTACCGAGAACAGATCTGTAGAATGACGTCATTTTTATAATACTAATAACTTCATTTCATTACGTTATTTCCCCTGTTTAAAATAATAACGTCTTTCCAAGACGTCTTTGAAAGACGTCTTCAAAGACGTCATTTTCTCCAAGTTTAGGAAAAATAACGTCATTTTTCATGAATTATGACATTGAAAAATGACTTTACATGATAATCATTTTCCATTTAAGGGAAAAAACAAAAACGGCGTAAATCTCGTAGTTTCAACTTTTCAAAAAACGAAGAGCGATTAAACTGAAAACGTTCTGGCCTTGTATATCTGCGTCTTTGAAATTTGTATAAGAGATCGCAAAACTTCAAAATCGCCACCTGGTGATTTAAAATTAAATTGACGCAATCGACTATCAATTCGACTGTAAGTCACTAGGTGGCGTTTTTTTGAATTTTCTGATCCTTGATGCAAATTTCGAAGATGCAGATATGTAAGGCCAGAATGATCTCAGCTTAATCGCAAATGCTCTTCGTTTTTCGAAGAGTTGAAACTACGAGGTTTACCTCGTTTTTGTTTTTTCCTTTAAATGGGAAATGATTATCATGTAAAGTCATTTTTCAATGGAATAATTCATGAAAAATGACGTTGATTTTCTGAAATAACGTTATTCGTTACCGAGAACAGATCTGTTCTCGGTAACGAATAACATTATTTCAGAAAATCATGTCATTTGAAAAAGTTACGTCATTTCCCACTATAAATCACACTGTTTTGATAATGAATAACGTCATTTCTGAAAATCATATCATTAAAAAAAATAACGTCATTTTCCCACTATAAATATCACGTCTTTTTGATAACAAATAACGTCGTTTATAAAAAAAAAAACACGTCTTAATAATAAAATTACATTATTTGAAAACGTCATTTTCCACTATAACCTCCGTGTTTTTGATAACGAGTAACGTTATCTCTAAAAATCATGTCATCAAAATAAATGACGTCGTTTAGAAACAACAACGTCATTTTGAAATATAAAATAACGTATTTTTCTTAATTTAATAAGCCATCAAAGCTCACTTGAACAATGACGTTATTTGCATAAATGACGTCGCGAAATGTCTCAATTTGTAACGTCATTTCATGAAATGACGTCATGAAATAACGTCATCATTTTCAACAGAGCATGACACTCTGGTTTGACTCAGAGTATTCGAACGCAAGTTTTTCCTTGCTCTCGTATTTATTAGAAATTAATAAATTTTCAATGTCCATGCGTTCTATCAATAACATTTCAAGGATACCAAGAACTTTAGATGATTTTTCTTATTGGAAAGCTTTAGAAATTAAAAATTTTTTTTCAATATACACGGAGAGAACAAATTGGGAATACTTCCTTTGCGCCCTTTACTGCTATAGTTCCGTACGCACGTTTTTGGAAATATGCCTTGTGTACAGGCAACGATTCCATAAGCTATCGGAAAAAAGTCGTAACGCTTATAGAGCGACGGACCTTTTCCCGATGGCTTATGGAATCGTTGCTTGTATACAAGGCATATTTCCAAAAACGTGCGTACGGAATTTTAGCAGTAGAGGGCGCAAGGAAGTATTCCCGATTTGTTCGCTCCCTGTACGGTGTACCAATTTTAGAAAAATTTATGAAAGATTTATATTTTGAGTATTATCTTTCATTATTATGTGGCATTACCTTATTAAGCATGCCCTAAATATCTGGAAAGATGATCGACGAAGCTTCCGATATCTTAAAAGATTACGTCAAAAAATTTGAAATATTATATGGACTAAAACATATGACCAGCAACATTCATCTTTTATTACACCTTCCTGATAATGTGAGAGAATTTGGTCCTTTATTAACAACATCATGTTATGGATTTGAGAATTTGAATGTCATATTAAAGAAATTTGTACATAGCTCAAAAAAACCTGAACTACAAATTTATTCATCATTATCCATATTTTTAAATTTTACGGAGCTGAGAAAACGCGTTTTTAAAAATTATAATCAAGAAAATGTAAACGAAGTAGCTTTATTCTGATGTTTCATGGGTCTTCTAAAACCTGTCATTTTCAATCTTTAAAAAATCTTTTAAAAAAGTCTCTGTGAACATCGCGTAAAAAAAATTAAGGTCTTTTTAAGATCTTTTAAAAATTAATTAACTAATTTTTTCAGATCCAATTGAGATCTTTTTGAAATTTATTTTTTTTATCTATTATTTGCGACGTGATAAATAGCCGGACATCCAACTATCCCCGAAAACGTAGAATTTATTTATTTATATTTAAATCTTACTTTTATGAAAGATCTACAGAGGGGATCCTTTGAAAAATTGTAACCCTTGTTCGGGTTTCAAGGGCCCAAGATTTAGGCGCAATAGTCAAAAAAATGTATTATAATTTTTCTACAATGAAATTTTAATTAAAAAGGGGTTTCTGAATGAAACACTGTATACGATTTCACTAGTTAAAAGAATGAACGTCTTTAATTAAACAATAAAAAACTATTTATTTGAAATTTAACAATTTTAACAACGGCTCAGAAAAAAACTCTATTTGAATTTTCTCACACACACATTCGCATATAATAAATTCATCGTTACTAATCTAATAAGAAATTGAAAAAAAATGATTTTATTCTTAATGACACTTGTGGCGCAACTAAAAAAAAACAAATAAATATGCTCTCTCTCTCTCTCTCACTCACACACGTTCTCTCTCAGCGGCTCTCAGTAAGCAAGCGCGTCAACTCTATACTCTTTCTTATGTTCGACGCTTTGCCTCTCCCTCTTTTCGCTGGCAACAGAGGCTCTCTTTGCGGAACCCGGCAAACGTTACAACTTCTTATGCGAAATTCCGCGAAGATTTTAAGTCACTTCTGAACGACATAAATTCACAAATTTTAATTTCACTTTTTTTTTTTTTTTAGATTTTTTTTTTTGATTTACATTTACCGGAAGCTAATAACTATATATAATTATATAATATTTTTAATTGAAAGAAATTTACGCACGATCACAAAGTTTAAGAAAACGTTACATTATGCAAGCACATACAGATAACGCAATTAATACACTTTATACCTTTTTTATACCCTCTCTCTCTCTATTCTCCTTTTCCTATCTCCGCTTGCTCTCGACTTGTCTTCGCTGGCTTCCTGGATACAGGCTGGCGCTACGGTGATGACTTTGATAGAGAGGGTGCGGCGCAGGTTTGGTTGAATGTGAGATCGTCTGTTAACGTTGTATAACGGCGCTACTAATAAAGGCGCCACTATTTTTCTCACTGTTCGATAAATTTGATAAATTCTTTCTCGCTAGATTTTCTTTTACGTTACGGCCCCAATACGAATTGATAACGTTCGACTCTAATAATATTAAATTAATACCCAGAAATTACACATTTATATACGGCAATTAGAATTCTCTCACTCAATTTTTATAAAAGAACAACGACCGTGAATGAAATTTGAAATTAGAACTCTCCTTTTATGGCACTAATAAATAAAAAAAAGGAATTATATATTTCTCTCTTTTAACGTAAAACTTCTCTATTTGACTCTACACGACTTTTCTTTCAATACGCTTTTTTTTCCTCACAAAAGGCTCTTTGTTTTATTAAGTACTCGCGACACACGTCCGATCTCACTCGATACTCTCTCCACTCTGACGCCGGGCCCGCACTTTCTTGAGCTTGACCACATATGAAAATTTTGACAGGCCAATCACGGCGCTTGTTATTAACAATTTCCGGGCGCTAAATTTTACATCTTATACATCATTCATTGATTTATTCGCAAATTACAAAAAAAAATAAAGAAAATTAAGACAAAATTATTTTTGCTATTTATGACTCTAAATATAGTTGGAAACCTCTGTTCTTTTGACTATACACGTACGGCGCGCGTTTACTTACTACCGGCTTGCTTGCTTCTAATCCCTCTATCTCTTTCTTACTCACTTATACAACACGTTAACAATCTTTTTCTTTGCGGCATACATAACTTGTAACATTCAGAAATACGAATATAAATCTTTTTAGACGCCCTATAATCTTAATTATTTTATAGTAAATTGAATCTTTTTCACATTTTAATAATCATTTCTTTTAAACGCATTTCTTTTCTTCCTTTTCACAACTGGCGCCACCGACGTTCTCTTTTCCTCAACTTTGTCGTTATTAGGCGGGAAGATTTGAATTAAATTTTTAATTCCTCTCCATTACAGTTTACATGAAAATAGATTTTTAAAAAATTAGTTTTATTTTAACTTGTATTTTAAAGTCAATTTACGACTTTATAGGCGCCATCAGATCTATTATTCACATAAAAAATTAACAATTTAAAAAAAAATTGAAAATCTCTTGGGACGTAAAACCACGTCACATATTTATATAAAAAATATAACTAAAAAATTTCTTTGAAATCTTTTTTATAAAAATAAACTTTTAAATTAAGATCTTTTTTAGATTTTTTAAGGTATTTTTTTAGATCTCTTTTCTTCATATAAATTTACTCTTTAAGATCTTCTTAAGATCTTTTTAAGATGTATTTTATAAGAAATAATTGATTTATTAAGATCTTCTTGAGATCTTTTTAAGATCTACTTTTAAAGGTATTTTTTTTAGATCTCTTTTCTTAATATAAATTTACTCTTTAAGAGCAGGCCGGATTCGCGGTCCTTGTCTAATTGGCATTTTTGTTATTTACTCAAGTTTTAATCGGTGTATCTTCAAATTAAAGGTCGAGCGCAATAGATAATATTATTATGAACATCTATGCACAAGAAAAAAAATATCTACCGGTTTGTTATTGAGAAAAGTAAGTAACGCCAAAGTAAAAGTTTATGTTTATAATATTTTCGTGTTACTTACTTTTCTCAAAAACAAACCGGTAGATATTTTTTTTCTTGTACATAGATGTTCATAATAATAATATCTATTGCGCTCAACCTTTAATTTAAAGATACACCGATTAAAACTTGAGTAAATAACTGTAGGAACCAGCCCACAGTATATACGTATGATGTTGAAGGTAGGAGAGAGGACTGTAAAAGACAAGTCACAAAGTATGATTAATTGGACCTTTATTAAATGAGCCAGTACGACTAAGCGCAATGACTCGTGGAACAAGACTGAAGTACAGAGAAGCAGTCGCTGAGCTGCTTCTTCCTCGACTAACTTGAGCATACGCAGAGGCGTTCTCATGTACGCACTTACATGTGTGTTGGTGCGCTTACAGCGCCGTAAGCATACATAGATAAGTGGATGTCCCCACATAACAAACAACTCAATTGTTACTCGGTCGGTATCAGGTTCTACTCCGGCCTACCGTTAAGATCTTCTTAAGATCTTTTTAAGATGTATTTTATAAGAAATAATTGATATATTAAGATCTTCTTGAGATCTTTTTAAGATCTACTGTATAAATAATAATTGATTTATTGAGATCTTTTTTAGATCTGTTTTTTAAATAATAATAAATTTGAAAACTTTATAAAATCTTAAAAAGATCTTAAAATATCTGCCTTCTCAAATTTTGAAAGATATTTATAAGATCTTATACATATTCAACTTCGTCGAACTTAGGTCATCTGAAAGTAATCTTAAAATGAATCATTTTTAAGATAGATCTTTTTTTAAAATTATTAATATCTAAATTTTTTTTAACTTGAAGATTGCTTGATTGATTTTGAAACTTTCTTTAGTCAAAATTGTAGATACCCATATGAAAATAATTTCTGTGAATAACTATTAATAACTGTGTATAAATGTGAAAAAATATGTATAACTGTTAATAGCTATAATAAACTACCGCAATTGAGACATTAATAACAGTAAATAAAAGTTGATAACAGTTAATAATTGTTACGAATAAATAATAATAATGATTAACTGTAAATAATAATAATTTACTGTTATTTATAGTTATTTACAAATATTTGTAATTTTTCTCATTTATTCACATTTATTCACATTTATTAACAGTTATCAACACTTTTTCACACTTTTAAAAATTTTTACACGTATAATCGTTTTTTTTATATATACGCGAAAAATTTTGTAAATGTGAAAAACTGTTTATAACTATTAATAAATGTGAAAAACTGTAAATATCTGTAAGAAAGGGTTAATAATTATAATTTACTGTAACTAAATGCAAATAAATATAAATAACTATAAATAAGTATAAATAATAATAAATTATTCACCAATTCAAAAATTTTGGAAAATGTGGGTAACTGTTAATAAATGTGTATAAATGTGTATAAATGTGAATAACTATAAATAACTATTAATAAACATTACTTTCAGTTAATAATTTTTATTTAGCGTTTATAACTATTATTGACTATTATTAACTGTTATCAACTGTTTTTTACTCTTATTAATTCTTATTAATGTCTCAATTGCGGTAGTTTATTACAGTTATTAACAGTTATTAACATTTGTACATAATTTCTCACAAAAATAATTTTCATATGGGTAGATTGAATAAAAAATATTATCTTGACGATTACCCAATTGATTTTAGTACTTTCAAATGCTGAAATTGAAAAAATATAATTTATAGTATTTAGAAAAAAATGTTATAAAGAACACCATACTATTCAATACTAAAACTCGCCTAAAATATACTTTTTTTAAAAAGTAATAATAGTGATAAAATAGTATTTATCAGTTTGAAGAATGATTAGAAATAAAATAATAAATATAATATTAAAAATGCTTCAAGGAATTTTCTAGCCCTTTTAGTCTATTAATTTATTAATGAATATTTAAAAATATAGTAAAATAAAATAGTTAGATAAATGTCTAAGAATGAAATAATAAATAAAATTTGTTTACATCGTTTACAGAGTTCTATACTATAGTAATTATTTTATAAAAATTTTAAAATACTGTTTTGTATTATAGATAATATAAATTTTCATAAAATAATTTTTTGTACTACACATAATATTTTCATTTTCTCTTTATCATAAAAAAATTGTTTTCGGTGTTGTTTGTAAAAATTATTCAGTACAAACAGTACATTAAAATAGAACATACATAATGTTTACATATAGGGATTTATTATTTATTAAATTAAATATTTATAATGTATAGTTACATAATACAAGTACGAATAATGTATTTGATAAATAGGTGTATGTAGCTGTGTAAATATCAAAATTGTTCAAAATATAGAAAATCTTTTCTAATTTTTGAAAACCTTCAAACCAATAACAATACAAAATAATTTTAATGTGTTTACTCATTTTTTTTTCACATATTTATAAAAATATATTAATATTGGAATAATTTTTTTAGAAGAGTAAAAATATATATTTACGTTTGTTAAAAATTGATAATTTTATAAATTTATAAAAAACAATCGTTTTTTCTTGATTTATAAAAAAGTGCTGAAAGGATTTTTTTTTCTTAATATTATGAAAATACTCTTGAATTATCTCCAAGATATCATAGAAACAATATAATCAACAGTAGGAGAATTTTCGATTCAAGTCTTTTTTTTAACACCGTGTTTCTGTTTTAAAGTATATTTATAATACATAAGGTAATCAAATTAAGGGTGTAATCATTTTAATATTTTTTATGAAGTCATAATTTTTTTTTATTGAATAGATGAAACCTCATTTGAGGTTTATCTTACTTACAAAGATAAATACGTATTGATAAGTTACATATAAAGTTAACATGTTACAAAGGCGTTTAGATCTTAAGGTTATAATGTTTGAGAAACAAAAAAATAATATTACATATTTTAAGATTTGGTTGTTGGATGACTGTATGAATACTCAAATGGTACATTAGTTTGTTTTCTTTGACTTTCCCAATTAGTTTTTCTCTTTGACAATTATAGATTGAGCCATCCCACACAACGTGATCAATGGTTCCTTCTGGATCAGAACATTTGCATAAAGTACTGTTGACAATATCTACATGAAAGAGGGAATCGGCTAAGTTAACATGGTTTGATCGGAGTCTATTTATAGTGACAATTTGTTCAAGAGACCTTTTTTTATAAAACCATGGTTTAGAATTTACCTTAAAAAATTTTTTAATATATTTTGCCTTTGTTACTACCTGCAGTCATTAATTCATTATTATGTTCCGTTAGGATATTGATATAGAATAATCCAGAAAAATCAGTGTGTAGGATTGCTAGTGTAACAGTATGTTCTAGCGTTGCTGTATTTTTATCTGTTTTATCGGCTATTTTATTGCCTCTAATACCAATACGTGTGAAGGAATTCGTAAAAACTGAATATTTTTTTCTTTATTTAGATAATTTATTATTGTACATGTTATATTTATTTTTAATTTCTAAAATCATTTTATTTATTTTTATTCTCGTGTTATTAGAATTGAGACTCTGTTATACGTTTTGAGCGTTAGTAAAGATATAATAGCATTCTATGTAGTTTTAAGTAGCAATATCCAGAGCTTGATTTAATGCAATGCACTCCACAGTGTATACAGAGGGATTTTTGCTCATACTTATTTTTGAACAAATTTCAAGTTGGACAGTAACAGGAACATCCTACATATTCGGAATTTTGATTCTTGCTAATATCAGTAAATATTGTGATTTCTTCACAAGTTGATATGAACGCGCTAACTATAGTATCAGGATTATTAGAGTCTTTTGCCTTAAAGCCAAGATCTGTGTTGAAAGGAATTTTAGTGATGAGAGTTTCATAGTCATAGCTGTATAAATTTTTGTCAAGAGTATTTGTTTTTGAAGCTATGCTTCTTACGCGACGTTACGGCAGGGGCACTAAATGTATAAAAATCGACAGTCCCAAATGTCACCCAGCGTGAATGAACGAATACGGCACAGGATGCCATTATTGCTATCAACATACAAACATTCTTTTTTCTCTTTCTTTCTTTCCCTCTCTCCCATTCCGCTTAAGAATATGCATGTATATACACAAGTGGATGTGTATATAAGAAAGAAAGAAAAAGAGACTGCTTGTTGTAACCGGCAAAGAAGGCTAGACATAGCCCCCTCCATTCGCGGCTACCCTTATTGTACATATAAGAGAAAGAAAGAGAGAGGGAGAGAGTCAATTCTTAAAGCCGGCGGACAGAGAAGGATAGACGTAGAATACGATGATTAAATAAATAAATTATGTAAATAATATTTATTTAATTTAAATTTTAAAATTAGTATACGTATGAAAATATGCGTTTGTATTTATAATATTATAATCTTAATATATTTTTTTGGCAAGAATTTTTTTATTTTCTCTCATTATCTTCTTCCGTTTATTAATATGTGTATATTTATATAGTTGTTATTAATTACTACATTAATAACAAAAAATGAAAATTTAATAAAATTTAATAAAATTTTTGTATTTTTCTGTTTACAATGCACATGACGAAAATTACGTTTACCTAAATATATGTTTTTTTAATAATTGATATTAATAAAAAACTACATTATTAATACATTTTTAAATACATAATACATCATTTTTTTGTATTTTTCTATTTACAATGCACCCCTAATGGAAATCGAATCTGTGAATAACTGGGAATAACTGAGAATAACTGAGAATAGCTGGGAATAACTGTGAATAACTGGGAATAACTGTTATAAACTGTTCAGTTTGAGACAGGAATAACAGTTGTTCTCAGTTATTCACAGTTATTCCCAGTTATTCCCAGTTATTCTCAGTTATTCCCAGTTATTTACAGTTTAGTTTAAAAATAATTTGAAAAACAGAGGTACGAATAACAGTTTTTCCCACTTATTCCCAGTTATTCCCAGTTATTCTCAGTTATTCTCAGTTATTCCCAGTTATTTACAGTTTAGCTTAAAAATAATTTGAAAAACAGAGGTACGAATAACAGTTATTCCCAGTTATTCCCAGTTATTCCCAGTTATTCTCAATTATTTACAGATATTCCCAGTTTAGTTAAGAAATGATTTATAAATTCAGAGGCATGAATAACAGTTATTCACAGTTATTCCCAGTTATTCCCAGTTATTCCCAGTTATTTACAGTTATTCCCAGTTTAGTTTAAATATAATTTAAAAAATCAGAGGTACGAATAACAGTTATTCCCAGTTATTCCCAGTTATTTACAAATATTCCCAGAGAAATATCGTAAAAAATTGAAGGTACTAATAACAGTTATTTTCACTTAAATAGTTGTTAAAATGAGAAGTACAAATAACAAGTATTTTGTTTTATAAAAAAATTATTTCTAAATCATGAATACAAGTAATTGTTTTTGCAAATTATTATATATTATTTACATTTTACCTATGTACTTGTGAGTACACTTATATGTATTTATTTACACGCATGTGTTTTATATATATATATATATATATATATATATATATATATATATATATATATATATATATATATATATATATATATATATATATATATTTATTTATTTTATATATACTTACGTATATTATGTTGTTACACTGTTAAAAAAAACATGAAAATTTAATGCAAAACTGGAAGCTTGCTTCAAGCGTGTACATGAAAATTAGTAATTTTACCGTAATATTAATGTAAATGTGCATGAAATTTAAAGTAAAAATATAAATTTCAAAAATATACTGGAAGCAAAATTCATTTTTTTTAACAGTGTATTAAAGGATATAATTACAAAAATAAAATTATATATTTGTAATGATATTTATTAAAATAAATTTAAAAATTCGTAAAAAATATTATTAAAATTGACAATATATTTTTAATTAAGTTCAATTAATACAACGACCCATCGCTCCTTTTATAAAAGAACTTATATAATAGTTTTTATTATACTTAGTTACAATGCAAGGTCGGAATAACGTCGAATAATAATTGGCATAAATATTATCAGATTGTAAAGTACATCTTTTAAAATTAATGTTTTCTTTCACATCGTCATCTTCATTAACTAGAGAATCCTCAGAACACTTTAATAATTTATAAAATATAAATACGTTTAACCCAGCTGTAGCTAGTTTTAATACATAAATACCAATTACAATACCATATTCATTATTTGTAAATTGTACAATCGAGTCATTAGTTTTTATGCTTCTATTATAAAAACACGTTGTGTATCTACAATTTTGATAAATCATTTTTTTATATTTTTTGCATTCTTTGATCTCATTTACATTGATAATTAAACTTAAGCATTCTTTTTCTTCATTACTAAATTCATGATTTTTTCCAATTCCTAATAACGTGCAATCTTTTATTTTCAATACTTTTTTTTGTTGCTGATTTCTCATATTTTTACAAAAGTCTTTAACATTTTCTGAAATAAAATTTTCAGCTTCCAATTGAGGTATCTGCTGATATGTGAGTAATCTAATTAAAATCTGTTTAGCTATGTGGTGATTGCTTTTTTTCAGTTGTAACAGATTTTTATTTTCATTTTCAAATGGAAACGTGCTGTCTGCCCACAATGGACCCCAATTGTGGACAGTATTACAAACGTGCAAAAGTAAATGCACATTATAATGCATGTATTCATTACCAAAGTACTTACCAAAGTAATAAACAAACTTTATTAATAATTTCCTCGAAGTTTTAAGTTGATTTTCTGATATTGAATCGCTCAAAAGAATATTCATTGTTGTTACAAATAATGCCAAGTGCTTAACATATTTTTTGGGTAAAAGTCCTTTTAAACACGGTATGGCGTAATATAAGAGCCATGACAACCATTCTGATGCTTTCCAATTATTCCGTTCCTTTATTTTTTTTTTTTATTTATTAGAAAGATTCATGATTTATTATTCTTATTTAATACATGACATTAAAAAATTTGTTTTTAAAATTTAGATTTAATAATACCTACAAGTTATGTTAAAACATGTTGAAAAGAGGAACTTTTAGTCTTGGTGTTTAAAAATATTTAGATTCATAAAGTAGGAATATTAAATTATAAGGGAACGAATGTTCTGTAATTAATTGTAATGCGAAATTATTAATGCTATACTCACAAATTATAATATAAAAAATATTTGACATCGTATATTCATCTTTTGAAAAATATTGTTTTTCCAAATGATACATTCAAATAATATATATATATATATATATATACATATATATATATTTATATATGCGTTTTCAACAAGTGATAATAGTTTATTACTAACAAATATTCATTAATTCTATGATTATACAGTTTACAGTACAGTTTCTCTATCAATTGTAATAAAAGTTGTTTATGTTATAGTTACAAAAAAAAAAATATTTATTAAATATTTCATATTGGAGGTACCCTTCATGTTTTAAACAATATTGTTTTTCCAAACTCAACTTCCAAATAACATTAACATATTTTTTTTTTACAAGCTATACATTTTCATATTATCAATCAGACTGTGCTCTGGAAGAATACTAATTTTTATTTCACTTGATAGTCATTTATATAAGAGGAAATTAAGCTGTATTTATTTCAATTCAACTTTTATTTCAGTAATAATAAAAAGTAAACGTGACATAAGCTACGTTCTAGTGTATCTAAAGATATGTACGTGAAAATATTTTCAATAAACTGATTTTGTAATTCATTATTTTTTTCATGAACATATAATGTACTCAAATTTACTTTTAAAATCTGTATTTGAAAAAATCTGAAAGTTTTTTATAAACATGTTGAAAGGGTGAGTTGTATTTCTTAGTATGTAAAAATTAAAAGTAAAGTTAATAAGTTCGCCAATGAAATTATTATTCTTATATGTTTTTGTTATCTTCTTTATAAAAAACTATACTAAACATTACATTTTATATTTTTTATAAATAAAGAAAATTTAATTATATTAAACAGTATTATTTTATTAAATGTAATTATTTACCCTCATGAGTTATGAAGTATTTCTTTGGAAAAATTAGAAAGAGAAGCAACTAGTCTTAACTAAGGAAAGAGAAATAGAAAAAATAACCATAAAAAAAAATTATTTTTCAACTAAATTGAGAATAACTTAAAATAAATGGAATAGCTGAAATTAACTAGGAATAAGTCTTATAGTGCCTCTAATTTCTAAAATTATTTTTAAACTAAACTGGAAGTAACTGCGAATAACTGTTATTCGCACTTCTGATTTTTAAAATATTTCTCAATTTAACTGGAAGTAACTGGGAATAACTGGAAATAACTGGGAATAACTGTTATTCATACCTCTGATTTTTTAAATTATTTCTTAACTAAACTGGAAGTAACTGGGAATAACTGGGAATAACTGGGAATAACTTTTATTCGTACCACTGATTTTTAAAATTATTTTAAAACTAAACTGTAAATAACTGGGAATAACTGAGAATAATTGGGAATAACTGGGAATAACTGGGAATAACTGGGAACAACTGTTCTTCCTGTCTCAAACTGAACAGTTTATAACAGTTATTCCCAGTTATTCACAGTTATTCCCAGTTATTCACAGATTCGATTTCCACTAGGGACATGACGAAAATTACGTTTACCTAAATATATGTTTTTTTAATAATTGATATTAATAAAAAACTACATTATTAATATATTTTTAAATACATAATACATCGAATGAAAAATAACGTTTTCACTAAAAAATTAATTATAATTTTGCAAATGTCACCCTTCCTAATTTCTATGTATATATACTGGAAGCATAGCTTCTGTCGGCCAGTCCCCACGACTGCCACTCCTGTTTTTTTAGTATGTCATTTACATAAGCGATGCTAAGACAATATAAATTTTTGTAATTGACTGGAGAGTTTCTTCTTTTAGGAATGTTGTAACAGCATTTTAGAGATTTGTGGAATAAAGACTCAGAGTCTGACATAGTTTTCATTAAGTGACATTAAGTGACGGTGACAATTGTATTTGGCTCTTTTTGAGAGAGGGAGTAGCTTAGATTCAGCTAAGCTGATGTTGAGAGGAGTGGTTTTGCGATATTTTAGAGATAGTCCGATTGCTAAATTTTGAATTGCTTCTATTTTTTAACGGACTTTGAAAAAGAAAAAGGTTCTCAATTTGATTGAATTTTTTTATGTTTGTTACCTTGAAACTCGGTCATTTCTGAACCGATCCAAAAAAACCTTTTTTAATCTGATAGAGGATGTCACCAGAAAGGTCCCATACGTGTCTTATAGGTACTGGGCTAATACTCGGTAAGAACAAGGGTTAGAAATATAGACACGCTCAATCGTGGGTGTGGCACCGCCGTAAGGTGGGATATGTTTGGTGAACGCGAGACGCGTCAGTTCATTCCGTGGGCCACTGTTAGACAGTCAAGTTATGTTACACGTGTGTTTGTTTCATAATAAATTATTTATTACGAATCAATCATTTTCATTTTATTCAAGCCAACGCTCGCTAATTTTAACAGGTTATAGGCTTAGCTCACTATCACCGCGCTCATAAAAGATTTTATCAAATAAAAGTGTAATTTAGAAAAATTTTTTCTTGTTTGCTTTCCTCGCTTCTTTGTGTTGTGTGTGCTGCAATTGTGAAGGTGTAATGGTAATGGGTGAAAGAAATCACATAAAAAGCTAACCGGAGCGACAAGGTCTCGTGCAGTACATAACGAAGAAACAAAGCCAGTAGCACCACAGTTGGTAAGAAAATAAAAATATAGTAGGACGGTGAAGTCCGGTTTTTCACAAGCAAAAAGAAAGAAAAATGGCCTGATGAAAAATAAGGGAAATTAAACAAAAACTGGTTAAAAACGAATGTTTGCAAAAAGACGGGAAAATTAGTTTTTCGTTAATAAGTACTGCTTTAATTTAGTCAAACTTTATTTTAATTAAAATAAACGTAAAAATATAAAGTATAATTGCATGAAAGAAGAAAGGCGGTTGCCTGACTTTCGAGAAGTATGTAGATAAAAATGCGCGCAAACATAGTGGCCATAGGCACAAAACGAGTTGACGAAGGAACGTTGATGCCATGTACAACGAAAAGACCGTAAGGAAGAGCGCGCGCAACTAGAAAAAGTATGTGAAGTCACGTAACCTGTTACAGGTCTAAGAATTTGACAAAATAACTTTGTCATCATGATGTTCAAGTTGATTGTAGTTGATTTTTAAAAGCGCTCGAGGCACTTTTTTCATCTTACCTGACGAGGCCCTTTAAAATTCAAAATTACATCAATGATGAGGATAAAAAAGAAAATAACAGCGTTTCAAAAGTAAAGTTTCTTATGTGTTGAAATTAATATTGTTTTATATTCATGATGAATCTACAGATTAGGATAGTAAAGTAGGGTCCATAAATGCCGTTTTCTGACTACTTGTAAAAAAAACTGACCCTTTTTTAAAATTTTTGGTGTCTATCGATAAAGGGAACATTTTTAAAGTCAATCGCCCTGGTTTGGTGCCAGCACCGAACTGTCGTGTGTGCGTCCATAAATTATTCTTTTTTTCCAATTTCAATGATTGGTTTATTATTCTGAGCCATGCCTATTCAATTTCTCTTTTGTTTAAATTAACATTCAATTTACTTTGTACACAATCCTAGCGGAAAAAATAAATAAAACATTTTAAATCATTCTAAAAGTTATTGCAAGAATCTAAAAAAAAGCGAGACAAACTGAAACAAACTGAAACATTTTGATAATTTTTGTAAGAATCTGGACAAAACACTCATTTTAGTTTGTTTCATTTTCTTTCATTTCTTATCGTTTTTATTCGTACTATTTTATTTTCTTCCATTGAAAAAAAATTTTTTCATTATTTTTCAACGATAGCGAAAAAAAATAAATAGAACATTTAAAATCATTCTAAAAGTTATTGCAAGAATCCAAAAAAACGAAAAAAACTGAAAGAAACCTAAAAAAACTGAAATAAACTGAAATATTTTAGAAAAATTTGTAAAAATTGAAATAAAACACCCAGAGTATTTCAATTTATTTCATTTTCTCTCATTTTGTTTCATTTTTTTTATTGTATTTCAGCACTAGTGGAAAAAAATAAAACATTTGAAATTATTTTAAAAGTTATTGTAAGAATCCGTAAAAAACGAAAGAAATTGAAAGAAACTGAAACATTTCGAAATTAATATGTTTTACTTATTATTTTTGCTGGTGCTGAAATCCAATAAAGAAAATTAAAGAAAATGAAATAAAATAAAGCAAACTGAAATACTCTGAGTATTTCATTTTAATTTTCACAAAAGTTTTCAAAATGTTTGAGTTTGTTTCAGTTTGTTTGAGTTTGTTTCAGTTTCTTCCAGTTTCCCTAGTGGAAATCGAATCTGTGAATAACTGTGAATAACTGGAAATAACTGTGAATAACTGAGAATAACTGTTATAAACTGTTTAGTTTGAGACAAGAATAACAGTTATTCCCAGTTATTCCCAGTTATTCCCAGTTATTTACAGTTTAGTTTAAAAATAATTTTAAAAATCAGACGTACGAATAAAAGTTATTTCCAGTTATTCCCAGTTACTTCCAGTTAAATTGAGAAATATTTTAAAAATCAGAGGTACGAATAACAGTTATTCCCAGTTATTCGTACCTCTGTTTTTTCAAATTATTTTTAAGCTAAACTGTAAATAACTGAGAATAACTGGGAATAACTGGGAATAACTGTTATTCCTGTCACTAGGGTTTCTTCGTTTTTTTCGGAAAATACATTTTAACTTTAAATTCTACTTAACTTTAAATTTAGACATAATTCATATAGATAAAGACAAAAGAATATTAATTTGAATGTACTCACTTGAGTAGGTAAGACTATAAGTGCAACGCATATCATGATAACCATGTAAAGTTGGGATGGCCAAATATCAGGCACAAAATCACCATAACCGACAGTTGAGAAGGTTACAACAACAAAATATGTGCTTTGAAAAAGATTAATATGGCGATGACCAGCACGTTGAAAATGTTGAATACCACAGACACTAAAACAAAAATAAAAGACAAAACAAGTCATGAAAAGTAATTTAAGCTTCTATTTAGGTTGAGATAAAATTTGATTAAATGAATTAAGATAAAAATTAAGATAGAAATTCATTGAAAATATAGAAAAATCAATTTTATAAAATTAAACTATTTTTTTTTCTACTTATTTTAAGGCGTATCCAGACCTCAAGATGAGGTCTATACGGCCGTATACAAATTTGTACAGAAAATTATAAACAACAAATGATATTTAACGGTTAAGAATTATAATTGTATCCCTAGTGGAAATCAGTTTTGCTAATAACTGCAAGCAAATGCTAGTAACTGTTATAAATAGTTTGGTTTGAGACAGAAGTAGCGGTTATTTGCAGTGAGTAGTAGTTATTTGCAGTTATCAACAGTTAATAACATTTATAAATACAACAATTTTGTACAATACAATTTTCAAAAATTAAGATAATAGTAACAGTTATTTGCAGTTATTTTTTTATTTTTGCAGTTATTTACCGTTATTTGCGGATTCTTGCAGTTATTTGAGATCATTTTCTAATTTTCGTAGTTATTTGCAGAAACTTGCAGTTATTTATAGTTGATAATAGTTATTCATAAAAATCTATTGTCTTGGAAATGTTTTCCTATATATAAAAAATTAAAAAAATTTTTAAAAAGCGTATAATTGTTAGTAACTGTAAATAATTGCGAGAAATTGCAAACAGCCGTAAATTAACGCAAGTAACTGCTAATAACTGTTAATGAAATAGCAAATAACTGCTTATGAATGTTAATAATTGCTAATAACTGCTAATAACTGATGATAACTACTATTATCTGCAAATAACCGCTATTTCTGTCTCAAACTAAACTATTTATAACAGTTATTAGCAGTTTTTAGCAGTCATTTGCAGTTATTAGCAATTATTTTTAATAATTAACAGTTATTAGCAAAACCGATTTCCACTAGGGATATAAGAGGAAATTTATAAAATAAGAATTGATATCTATAACTTCAAGTTGCACTTGGCTGAGTATTTCATAACAATGTCAATAATTTCGTATTTAAAGTTTTTTAGAATGTAAACTTAATCTTTTTTTACAGTTATTTTGGCTCTTTTAAAATTTTTGTACATCTTAGAGCGTTGAACATTGTAGAGCGAGCATTCCCAAAACAGATGATCTATATTTTGGTATTGGTGGCTACATGGGTATTCTTGAGACGGAACAATGCCTTTCCTGGTCAAAGATGACGCGGAGCTGTAGTGGTCCATGGAATGTCCAGGGAGATTTTTGTCTTCGAACCATGGATATTTAGAACTAGTGTCGTACTTGCTGAAATAATTTATTCCTTAGAATGTGCCAGTTGGTTGGTTAAATTTTGAAGTGTTTTCATACGCAATTTTCTTTTATTCTTGTCTCAAGTTGAAGTCTAAAGCAGAGGTGTTATTTGGTGGACTATGTGTGATCATTTTGGCGTATTTATCTGCTAGTTCATTTCCAAAAACTCTATTGTACGCTGGAATCTACACAAATTGTAAAGGATGTTCGTGTGAACTACTAATTGAAATCTCATATATTTGATTTTTAGCCTTTACTATTTGGGGGTGATTCAAAACAGCAGGTTTGAATCACCCGTGACTTCGAGAAAATTATGTGACTAGTAACTTTGGAGCTTGCTACAAAATCCAGCACGGTTTTAATAGCTATTGTCTCAGCAGAGAAAATTGAAGAATGCTTGTTCGAGCTTATGACTTTAATTGAATTGGCATCGTCTGTGATACAGGCAGATCCAACCGATTGCAATCCTGTAATTTTCCTACCATCCATAAAAATTTTACAGATTGAATCGTCAGAGAAGTAGAGGTTGAAGATTAGACCTGGATTTTTGTGTTTATTAATTAGTCTGCCTATACTGAAGTCTATATTGGGTCGATGATATATTGCCTTATAGGAGTGTGTATAAACTTCTTTTCATTGGATAGTGTACAAAGCCTTGTTGGTTTTAATAAAAACTTTAGTTATATATTAAAAAATAATTCTTTTATTTTTATGTTCACTTTTTTTGTGTTCGGTACAAAATTTAATAATATTTTTGAAGGCTGAGTTGCTCATGTTAGAAAGAGTTTTGGCAACATAATTGCATCCGGAATAAAATGTGCCGTCTTTCATCGAGGTCAACTCAGTTTCTGCAAGTATAACATTTTTGGGAGTAGACATTCGATATACAGTACCGTCCATACATTCGTGAAAAAATGTTGAAAATCATCGCTCCTTTAAAGAGCATTATCTCTGGTTCTAATGGTTGCAGAATAAAAATCAAAATAGTATATTTCGGTACTAGTGCGATAAAGTGATTTTTCACCCGTGTGGCGGTTTGCGCCCGAGCGAAGCAAGGGTGAAAAGATCACACGAGTAAGAAATCACTTTCTCGCACGAGTATCGAACACTATTTTTTGACACGACGTGTGAGAAGCTCCATTTTCGTACGTGTCACTTTGTACAGCGTGCGTGAAATCGAGCTTCTCGCACGGAGTGTCAAAAAAGTAAATTAAAGTATACGAAAAATACTAACTTTTTATGGTGTTTAAAATTTTTCCAAACGATTTTTTATCCTTCTTTAAAAAATGTCAATTTTTCACATTTTTAAACATTTTTTCAATCACTTATACCTTTTTTAAAAATGATTATTAGTGAAAAATTCCAACGGGAATCGAAAGAATTTTAAAAAATCTAAAATTTATCACTGATGGTTTTTTTTTTACGAAGCTTATTAAGGTAGTTATAAGCAATTGAATGTTGTGATGTAGTATAATGAAAACACGAATAATAATATGCAAATAATGATTCAGAATATTTTTTTTCTTCATATTTCTTGAAAAATTAAGTGTTATTTTATCAAAAATTAAAGTTTTTTCCTAAAAAATTATGACAATAAATAATTTTAAAAAGTTTATATACAAATATGTTAAAATAATTAAATTTTCATTGATGTTTCCGTTAAATTATTCGTAATTTTATCATAGTATTTCTTAACATTGAATTGCTTATAACTATCTAAATAAGCTTTGTCGAAAAAAAAACATGATTGATAAATTTTAGATTTTAGAGAATTCTTTCGATTCCCGTCAGAATTTTTCACTAATAATCATTTTCAAAAAAGATATTAGTGATTGAAAAAATGTTTAAAAATGTGAAAAATTGACATTTTTTAAAAAAAGAATAAAAAATGGAAAAAATGGTTAAAAAAATTTTAAAAACCATAAAAAGTAAATATTTTTCGTATACTTTAATTTACTTTTTTGATTTTTATTCTGAACCAGAGATAATGCTCTTTAAAGGAGCCATGTTTTTCAAAATTTTGTTCACGAATTTATGGACGGTACTGTACCATGACTGTTCTAAGTGCGGTGTTCTAAGTGAGTCTTTTCGATGTTCTGTGCCAGTGCTTTTGTCTTCGTATAGTAAATAAATAGTCCATAGTCCATTATGGATCGAACATAACTCTTGTAAAGAATTGATAGAGTTTGAGGACTGGAACCCCACCAGGTGCCACATAAGTATTTTAGGATTCGATGGGCTTTTTGACATTTAGTTAAAACTGCTTTAACATGATGGTTAAATAAGAGTTTGTAGTCGAAAATGACTCCGAGAAATCTGGTTGATTTTATAGATATGCTTTTTTGTCCATCAACAGAAATAAAGGTGTTTCCAGGAGGAATATTCTTCTTATAAAGTGTAATAATTTAGTTTTTTTTAACACTTAAGGTAAGTTCCAATTATAGAAGATCACTACGAATTATTTCGATAGCCTTTTCTAGTTGTTTTGTGCTTTTTTCAATCGAGGATGAGCTTGTATAAAGTAAAATTTCATCGGCAAACTGTAAAACATGAATGAATCTAGAAAGATCTCTGGTGATGTCTTTGACAAAGATAAAGTATAGGAAGGGGCTCAATACACCTTCTTGTGGTACTTCTTTATATACATATCGTGGATGTTTTAAATTGTATTCGGAGTAAATAGCGCGTTGAGTGGAGAGATGTTGAACAAATTTGAGTATATTATGAGAGCAGCCTATTTTTTGAAATTTAAGATATAAAAGCTGCAGACTGACGTTATCAAATTCACCCTTAACGTCTAGAAAGGCTGCTAAAGTATTCCAATCTTTAGTGAAACCATCTTCAATGTGTAGAAGAAGGTTCATAAGGTTGCCATAGCATGATCTCAATATTATTATGTCCGCAGACCCATTGAAGTCTGTTTTTAACCATAAGCTGATACAACTTACATAAGCAAGAAGTCATGGCAATCGGTCTGATACCAGACCCATCTGGTTTATTGATAAAGTGGACGAAGGAGTCTTGCCAGTTAGAAGGATAGATATTTTTCAGGTGCATAGCGTTGTAAGTTTCTAGTAGTTCCAGTTTGTATTTTATTGAAATAATGTCAAGAGTAAAATAATCTATTCCGTCCATTCCACATCCTGAATGTCTATTTCTGAATTCAAGAGCAGCAATGAACTTGGCGAAATCAAAAAGATCATCGAAAAAAGGATCCTTGTTGTTAGAGGATTTTTTCATGAGCTCGGTTGAATAATTAATTTGAACGTGGGGAGCTATTTCGTGTAACACCAGCTATGCTAGTGATTTGTTATCGATGTCTTAACCCACTTGTTTTTAAAAATTTTTGTTTTACTCCAAACATATGATGCATTTTTTTAAAATCTCTAGTGATGAAAGTTGAAATCTCCAATAAAAATACCTAGTTCAAGGCTTATGGCGTCGTCACTTAGAATCTCACTTTACCAATTTGAACGAGGGTGAACATCGGGTGGTTTATAACATGCGAGTAAGTTGAAAGTATGATCATTTGAAATGATCCTAATACCTCCAAGCTGAATTTATGATTCAGTTAATACGATATTCAGCACTTAAAAGTCAATATCTGCCTTGACTATAAATATAATACCTCCACCAGTAGCATTAGAACGATGAATCCTGTGTAAATTACATCCAAAAAAATTCATAGATGTATCATTCTTGAGCCAAGTCTCAACACTGACTGATATTATATTTAACATTTATTTTTTCGAGTTCTAACTTCCTGGCATTTAGACTCTAGAAATTCCAATATAAGATTTTGAGATTTTTAGTATTTATCATATTTTTATTATTTCTATTTGTGTTATTAATTGTTTGATTGTTTGGATCTATAATTAGTTTATTTGTTCATTTTAATGGGCTTTATGAACTTGAAGTCCATGACTTAATTTTTAAAGTAATTTATTGACACGGTTTTTAAGTGTCTAAGATTTTTGCTTCAATAACAATTAACCATTCAATCAAGGTCGAATTATCGGAAGTGAACTCTATACTAATGTTGACGACTTCCCATTGATATTTAACTTGATTAATAAAGTTAATTAGTTGATCAAATTGGAGGACATTGTCGACGCTTTCATCGTTATAGATTTCTTTGACAGGTACTAAAGGAGCCACTGTATCTTCATGTGAGTCATCAGGCTGGCTATCATTACTGGAAACTTCACTTTTAGAGCACGAAATCCTTTATTTCTTTCTGTATTGTCTAATTTTTTTATTGGCAGTGTTTTGGCTTTGAAAGGGCTTTCCAAATTCCATAGGGCTTTTGTGCATTTCTTAATTTTTTGATAAATCAAAAGTAATGCTTCCACTCGTAGAGGAGGCAGTCCTTTTTGCAAAAGCAAGTTGAGTGTCCATTCTCTCGACTTGATATTGAGTCTGTATAGTATTTTTGTCAGTATCCTGTTTAGCATTAAAACATCTAAGTTACCGGTGACAGTATTGCGAAAATCCTTTTGACTGTTATCGGTGTTTTCATGTGTGAACGTGGTGTCACTATAGGTTTGTTCTGTGATTTAAAGCGTGAACGAGTCGCCATCTATGCAAGAGAGGTTGAAGTTGTCATGACCGATTTGGTTTACCTCATCGACGGTAAGTTGGCTTACCATGTGAGATTCGATTTTTTTGCGTATAGTTGGTAATATTTGCATCGGAGATCGTTTTATTTTTTTGAGTTAACAAAGGTCAATATTTAACTATGTTCCTATGATTTTTACAAAAGTGGCATTTTATATCTTCGGCGCCAAGAAATATATAATAAATTATATCCTGGTGGTTAATTTTTAACTTGTTGGGGACTCTTTCAAAATCCTTCTCCTTAACATAGAATTGTCTTCAGTGAGAAAACACGTGACTTCGAGTTTTGTTAGTAATGGAAGATCTAATATTGATTATTTTTGTTATAATGTTTATGGTCTTAAGATGCTTAACTATTATGGCGTTGGGTATTTGCGGCATAATATTTGAGATAACTATTTGTCGATATTTGTAAACAGGTCTCTCGGAAATAGACGATACAAAAATTTTTAACAAAAAAAACCGACTTCAAAAACATTGCACTAAAAAATAACAAATAATATATTATCCTTAGAAATTATACGCATACTACGCATCTAACACATGTATAGCAAACATATAGATTATCTAATTATTTGCAAGAGCACAAACGAATTATTTTTTTATTAGGCTACTTACAAAGATATTAGCTAAAAGGTGAGATAATATATACATAAAAATATTAGAATTTTTGGAGTCGGTGCTATATTGAAAAAATAGCTTCAAATCTAAAAATAAATTTTGAAAGTGAACAAAAAAGCAATAGATACCTGATAAAACGTTAAAAAATATTAAGAAAATTAATTATAAAAATATGTTTTTGCCCTACGCCGCAAAAGGACCATTTTGCGTCCTACGGAAAAACTTTAAATGTCTCGGCCTCAGGACAAAAAATAGTATATTAGACCATAGATGCATATTGATCATCTTAGCTCGTGCAACTTTCGAGGCCTCGCTACGCTTGGCCCCAAAAGTTCGCACTCGTCGAGAATGATTAATATACATCCTTGATCAATAATGTACTATTTTATCATTTCTGCTTTCTCATAGAAAAAGCATTGTATCATTAAAAAAAAAATGTTTCTAATTTTTCATTAATTCGTACATATTTGGACTCAGGGAATCGAAAAAAGTGGTTTCCAGAAAATGTCTGTATGTATGTGTGTATACGAATTCAGTACGCCAATTGGATCTTGGAAACTTCAAATTTTGCATACAATTTATTTTTTTGTCTAACTTGGTGGAAAGCTATTGGAAATTGGTTTTCTTAGTGTATTTTTTTTAGAGTCATTTTAAGAATTTTCAAAAAATTCCGACTTTTCATTTTTTTTGTATTTTACATGAACTACTCGAAGAATTTGCTTGGAAATTCGTATGGAACTTTTTTCGACTGCCAAAAGAAGAAAAGCTTTTGAAAACTGATTTTCTTAGCATACTTTTAATTTTAGAGCAGTTTTTAAATTTTTATAGAATTTCTTATTTTTCATTTTTTTTCTATTTTACGAAAACCATTCGATAGATTTGCTTCAAAATTTTTATGCAAGTTATTCGCTACTATCTGGAGAAAACAAGCTTTAAAAAACTAATTTTCTTAGTGCAGTTTTAATTTTAGAGCATTTTAAAAAATTTGAAGAACATTTTTAATTTCCATTTATCTTCTATTTTGTGTAAACCATACTATAAAGAGGATCCCCCCTTAAAATAGTCAAAATTATTCTGTCCCTGAAATTTTTGTTTGACCTGGTAACTTTGTTTTAGGTCAAAAATAAATAGTTTTTGTCATATTTGCAGACCGCGACCCCCCTCCCCCTGTCCACAGCATGAAAAAAATGACTTTTTCACTATTTATTTTTTTCTCCGAATCGAGTTGATAAAAGAATCCCAAGAAAATCGTGCTTATAGTTTAAATATTTACAGATCTTGTAGAATTTTTTCATAAAGATTTGATGATGCTATATAATCTAAAAGGATGGAAATCAAATTAAAACCCTTCCTATTTTCACGGGGAATGCGGTACAGAGCCAATCCTTGCAAAAAAACTTATATTTTGTTCAAAAGTACTTGCCTGAATTTTTTCAGATATTTCCTGGAGGTGCGCCATAGTTAAAAATGCAAAAAACTCATTTTTTGGACATTTTTGGCTGATTTTAGCTCATTTGCAGACTTCGTATTATTATTTATATTTTAAAATTTTATTCTAGAACTTCGTTTATGAATTTAATTATGCAATAAAGTCAGAAAAATAAGATTTACAAATATTTGCATCATATTTTGCACGAATCCACATTTTAGATTAGATATTTAAACACTTCTTTCATGATTTTGTTGACATTTCACTACTTTATATGTGATAAAATCTTTTAAATATTATATTACTTTAATCAAAGAAAATATTTTGATAAATAAGTCATTTCACAGCTACAGCTATATTAAGTACGGTCAAAATATCAACTTGAGATTACATATGAGGTAATGAATTTATATTTCGTAAGTAAAACTTATCAATACAAACATTAGAATCATGATTTAATAATATGAACTTTGACTTCGGCATTTTTAACACTATGTAATCTAAATCTGCACTTAAGTCACACGTTTGCGAGAGCTATGTGGTCTATTTTTACACTATATAAAAAAATGTGAGCATGTGAGTACATTGAAATCTTGTTTACATGTCTTGTTAATATTACAATATTAAATATATTTTGGTTAAAAAGCGTATATTATTCGCAATTATTTTATGACATTTGCAATCGTTTTAAAGATTATAAATAAAGTTGGCGCTTATGTCATGTATTGTATGATATTATCTCCATTGACATAGGTATAAATTAAGTAACGTAACTCAAGCAACATTTTATTTGTTGATTTTATTCAAAACACTTTTAATTTTATGGCATTTTAAAAATCTTCAAAAAAATTTTTATTTTTCATTTATTTTCTATTTTACGTAGACCATACGATAAATTTTTTCCAAAATTTGTATACATTTAATTCGCTATTGTCTGCAGAAAACAAGCTTTTGAAAACTAATTTTCTTAGCGTAGTGACGATTTTAGAGAATTTTAAAGATTTTGAAAATAATTTCGACTCTTCTATTTTTATTTCTTTTTATTTTACGTAAAGTACTCGATAGATTTGTTTTAAAATTTACAGAGAATTTATTTGTGACTGCCAAAGAAAGGGAAATTTTTGGAAACTGATTTTCCTCGGGTAGTTTTAATTTTTGGGCGATTTGAAAAAGAAATTTTATAAATAAAATGTATTTATTTAGCCAATCAAATCTCAAAAATTACACGATGGATTTGTTTTAAATTTTGCATACTATCTATTTTTTGTCTAAGTAGATGGGAAGCTATTGGAAATTGATTTTCTTAGTGTCGTTTTAATTTTAAAACCATTTAAAAAATTAAAAATAATATTCTGGTATTTAATTTTTTTTTTATTTTACGTAAATTACTCAATGAATTTGTTTTGAAATTCGCATGAGAATTATTTGCAACTGATAAAAGAAGTATGACTTTTAAAATCCGATTTTCTTAGCGTAGTTTTAATTTTAGAAAATTTTGAAAAAAATCTTCATTGTTTATTTTTTTCCATTTTACGTAAACTACTCCATAGATTTGCTCTAAAATTGATTTTTTTAACGTAATTTTAATTTCAGAGTATTTTGAAAATTTAAAAAAAAAATTTACATTTTTCATTTTTATTTAGTTTTACGTAAACCATTTGATGGATTTGCTCCAAAATTTGTATACAATTTATTCGGTATTGTCTGAAGAAACCCAGCTTTTGAAAACTAATTTTCTTACTAGGAGAGTATCACATCTCCGGATCACGGATTTTGCTCTAACTTTGAGATAGGTTTTCAGATGTCAAAATATGGAAAAAGCCAGAGTTATAGACCCCAACGCTCAATATTTCTCTAGTTGCAGGCAATTAAATAAAATCACTAAAAAAGTTACTAGATTTTCAAACTCTTATAATTCTTTAGCATTGATAGCTAGACGCTTGTAACTGTTTTTAAATGAAAGCTACGTTCAAATCTTTTTGAAAAAGCACCTATAGCATATCAAAATATTATTTTTTCCCAAAGTTACAGCGTTATGAAAATTGTACTACATTTTAACATTTATCATTAATTAATATTCTTAAAAGGAAATTCAGCTCAAATTCTTATAACACTGTAACTTTGAGAAAAAATAATATTTTGATATGCTATAGGTGCTTTTTCAAAAAGATTTGAACGTAGCTTTCATTTAAAAACAGTTACAAGCGTCTAGCTATTAATGCTAAAGAATTATAAGAGTTTGAAAATCTAGTAACTTTTTTAGTGATTTTATTTAATTGCCTGCAACTAGAGAAATATTGAGCGTTGGGGTCTATAACTCTGGCTTTTTCCATATTTTGACATCTGAAAACCTATCTCAAAGTTAGAGCAAAATCCGTGATCCGGAGATGTGATACTCTCCTAGTTAGTACATTTTTATTTCTAGAGTATTTTGAAAATTTTAAAGAATATTTTTTTATTTTCAATTTTTTTTAATTTTATGTAAACCATTTGATAGATTTGCTCTAAAATTTGTATACAATTTATTCGCTACTGACTGAAGAAAACAAGCTTTTGAAAAATAATTTTCTTAGCGTAGCTTTTCAATCACTTCTGATTTCAAATTTAACGCTCTCACTAATTCTTGTTCTTTTTCCTTTTTCCCTCTCTTTCCTTCTATCTCACCCTGATACTCATTTTTATACTATTTTCATTTATCTCTCATCCTCTCTTCCTATTTCCTAATCACTCTCTTACACTCATTCTCACTTTTTCTTTTCCTTCTTAATTTTTCTTGAATAGAAATTATGTTTTTAACATTGAAATCCCATTTGAAAAAATAAAATAAAATTATTCTAACTCAATAAGCTCTATGAGAAAGCATTGCGTCAAAGCACTTAGCAGCTTTTTTCAAAATTTGATTTCGAAAGACATGATTTCTATTTAAGAAAAATTAAGAAGGAAAAGAAAGAGTAAGTGTGAGGGAGCAATTAGGAAATAGAAAGAGTGAAAGAGAGGAATATATGAAAATAGTGTAAAAATAAGTATCAGGGTGAGATAGAAGGAAAGAGAGGAAGTGAGAAAGAAAGAAAAGAATTAGTAAGAGCATTAAATCAGAAATTAGAAGAAGTGATCAAAGAGCTACACTAAGAAAATTATTTTTTAAAAGCATGTTTTATAAAAACAGTAGCAAATAACTTGTATTTAAATTTTAGAGCGAATCTATCGAATAGTTTGCGCAAATAGAAGAAAAATGGGAAATTTTTTAAACTTTCTTAAATCAAAACTACCCCAAGAAAATCAGTTTTCAAAAGTCATTCTTCTATTATCAGTTGCAAATTATTCCCATGTGAATTTCAAAGCAAATTTATCAAGTAGTTTACGTAAACTAAAAAAAACGGAAATATCAATATTCTTTTTCAATTTTTAAAATGGTTCAAAAATTGAAACTATACTAAAAAAACTAATTTTTAATAACTTCCCGCCTACCCTTATGAAAATGATTTTTGTGAGAAATTGTGTAAAAGAGTGAATAACTGTTAATAACTGAAATAAACTACCAAAATTAAGACATTAATAAGAATTAATAACAATTAAAAACAGTTAATAACAGCTAATAATAGTTAATAATAGTTATACGCTAAATATCTAAGCGCTAAATAATAATTATTACCCCAGCGGAAAAAATAAACAAAAGTAATTGAAAATTTCTGAAAGAAACTGAAAGAAACTGAAAGAAATGGAAAGTTCTTGTGAAAATTGGGACGAAACAATTGGTACATTTTAAACTGTTTAAGAAATTTTCGGAAGTTTTCTGAATGTCTCATTTTATATCATTTTCTAAGTGGATATAGAAAAATCAGCTGTCATAATCATTTTGGTTCATTTTAGTTTTTTTTTAAATTTATTTCAATTTTTTTAAACTGTTTCAGTTTCATTCTTTTGGTTTCAGTTTCTTTCTACTCGTTTTCATTTCTCTCGTTTTCTTTCATTTAATTTCAGTTTGTTTCATTTTATTTCATTTTTCCTTAAACTAATTCAGTTTGTTTCTGAATATTTCCAAAACTCTTGTAATTAATCAGATTATTTCATTTTAAATTTAGAAATAAGTAATGAATTGTGAAAACTGAAACAAAATGAAACATACGGAAAATTTTTGTAAAATTATAAAATAATTGGAACATTTTGAATTTGTTTTAAAATTATTACAAGTTTTCGGTATTTTTCATTTTATTCAATGTTAAAAGTAAATATGGAAAAAATTAGATTTCATATAAATTCCGATTTTTTCAGTTTGTCTCTATCTGTTTCGGTTTTATTCAGTTTCTTTTGATCTGCTTCAGTTTGTCTCAATTTACTTTAGTTTCTTTTCACTTGTTTTAATTTATTTCAATTTACTTCAGTTTCTTTCAATTTTTTGTAACTGTCATCAATCATTCTAATTTCCTCTTTTTCCATTTTAAAATAAATGATTCATTATAAATAATAATTAAAGGGGATGCATCAGCCCTGTTTTACCATTTTGAAAAACATTTTTTCTCTTAAATGGGTGATTAGATAGGATTTTCTGTTTGGGAATAGTTTTTATTTTGAAAAATGAAGAGCGGACAACTATTTAGATCTATGAACACATCAAAAAGTCTTTCTTATGCTAAATAAAAATTAATAAATTTATTCGTATTTGTTGACATCGCTATGATCGTTGCTATGCGCAAAAACAAGGGAAACGTTGCAGCCAACTATATTGTATATCTATATCGCATAGTAACGAAATTATTTAAAAAAATGGTAAAACAGGACTGATGCACCCCCTTAAATACCATTTAATAAATTTTTTATTTTTGTTCACGTTTCAGAATCAAATTTTTGTATTTTTTTTATTTTTGTTTTATTAAAAATAAATAAATTGTCATTAATTTTGAGAAATTAAAATTAAAATCGTTAAGCTTGATGAGTAAAAATTACAAATATTTAGACGTGAGATAATAAACTGATTATATAATACAAAATTGCAATAAGGTCTGTTGAAATAGTTAAGTATTAACGATTTCCCAGTCTACAATTTCAAACTCGATTCCTTTTTTAAGTGGGCTCAAAATCGAGTTTTGAGCTTGAAATTTTTGATTAAGTCGAATTTTAAATACTGAAATATTAAATTATTTAACAGGTTAAGTATATATTTCAAATTATTATTATCAATAAATGTTATTTTCTAATATTATTCGTAAAATTTAAAAAGTTTTGGTAAGATTCGGAATGTTTTCGAATTTTCCCGAAAATTTCTGAAAATTTCCGAGGGTTTTCGAGAGTTTCTAAAAATTTCTAACAATTTCTTTACAAATTGTTTAATAATCTAATTGAAATACTTAAATCATTGGAATAAATCCAAAAACTTCAAAAAAATAGGGAAAACTTTTGGAAAAATTTGAAAAGTTTGGAAAAAATTAGAAATTAATTAAAATACTCTAAAATATTCTGATTATTTCAATTAATATTCTAAAAGATTCTGGAAAAATATGAAAAAATTCATAAAGTTCTAAGAAAAATTGAAAACTTCTGAGAAATTTCGAAAAATTTTGAAGCCATCCGAAAATTTCCGAGAGACTCCAAAATATTCTGAATATTTATAGAAAATAAATGTTTAATTCTGGAAAGAATGTAAGATATTTTGTAAAAAAATGAAAAGAAATGAAAATAAATGAAACGTACCGAAAAAAGCGGAAACAAACTTGAATACTTTGAATGTCTCATCCCAATTTTACCAAAGTCTCTCTAACCGATTTCAATTCTTACTGTTTCTTTCAGTTTCCCTCATTTTCTTTCTGATTACTTCTAAAACTTTTCGAATGATTTCAAGTGTTTCATTTATTTTTTCCGCTGGGGAATGTACGAAAAATTTTCCAAAAAATTTAATAATACAACAACATTTAAATCTAATGGGTATCCACTATACAGACGCAAAAATGATGGCGTCGAAATTATTTTTAAAATTAAATTTACAGGAAGGATTGCAGATAATGGATTTGTTGTTTCTTATAATCCTTACTTATTATTGAAATTTAATGCACACATAAACGTAGAAGTTTGTTTCACTGTACAATGCATTAAATATTTATTTAAATACTGTTATAAAGGTCATGATTGTGCATACATTAAAATACATTAAGTAAATGTAGATTTTCAATCAGAAAATAAAGACACTTTTCAAAATGACAATAGTGAAAATGTTGAATATGAATACGAAGAAATCCAACAATACATTAATACATGATATTTATGTCTACCTGAAACAATGCACAGATTATTAGAATATCCTTTACATGTTATTTCACATACTATAAAACGTCTAAGCGTTCATGAAAAAAATCAACAAATGTATTTTTTAAAGAAGGAAAAGAATAAATAATCATGCAAAAAATGTGGGAACAACATTAACAGCATATTTTGAATTGAATAGAGAAGATTATGAAGCATGAAATTACTTGTATTCAGAAATACCAGATTTTTATACATTTGATAAAAAACTGAAAAAGTGGAATAAAAGAAAAAAAAAAGAAAACCAATACTTGGTAGAATGTACTTAGTAAGTCCGAAAGATAGAGAACGTTATTTTATTAAGTTATTACTATTACATGTTAAAGGAGCCACGTCTTTTGAAGCTTTGCGTACTGTTGATGATGTGATGTACAATTCGTTTTATGAGGCAGCTAAGGCAAAACAATTAATTAATGAAGATGAAGAATGGGATAGATCTTTGGAAGAAGCATCTTCAACAGAATTCCCTTATGCTCTATGTGAATTATTTGCTTTTATTTGCGTTTTTCATAATCCTATAAATGCACGAGAAAAATATAAAGATAAATTTTACCACCCTAAATACGAAAAAAATGTAGGTGAAAATCTTGCATTGAATGTTATTAAAAATAATTTACAAGTCAATGGATTTTCATTGAACGATTTTAATTTACCTAACATAAGCACATTTATAGAAGAAGATAATGATGAAACAATTTTACATCATAATAATTATATTCTTAATGAATTAGAAATAAAAAATAAATTCTTTAAATAAACAACAAAAGCAAATATTTAACTCTATACTAAAAAGTTTAAACAACCAAAGTAAAGAAAAATATATTTTTATAGATGGACCAGGTGGAAGTGGAAAAAGTTATTTACTTAACGTTTTAATAGCTTATTTTAAATATCATACCATACATTATTCATGTGTAGCTTGGACAGGTATAACAGCGAATTCATTAGTCGATAGAAAAACCGTGCATACAACATTTAAACTACCGTTAAATATAACGGATTGTAAAACTTGTAATGTTAAGCCTAATTCTGCAGAAGGCAAACAATTAAAGGAAACACAAATAATTATTCGGGATGAAATATCCATGACTTCAAAATTTGCTTTTTTTTGAAAATTCAGTTAAATTTAGTTTATTATGGAAAAATTTTAAGCAAATGAAGTTAAATGAAAATCTGCGAGTTTCGGATAATAATAGTAATTTCAAACAATGGTTATTAGATATCGGAGAAGGAAAACGCCGCAATGTTTTTGAAGATAATAATAAAGTTATTGCTATATCAGATAATTTTATCATTAAAGAAAATCTTGTCGAAGAAAAATATTCGGAAAAACAATAAAAATAGACAATACGAATATAACGGAGAAAGTTATTTTGGCTTCTAAAAATAATGATGTTACTGAAATCAATAATAATGTTTTGAATTTAATGGAAGGAAACCATGTTGAATATTTGAGTATTAATACAGCTGAAGATGATAAAAAAGAAAATTTAGATATTATGTTACCTACAGAATTATTAAATAAGTTAACTCGTAATGGACTTCCACCCCATAAATTACATTTAAAAGTAGGGGCTATCATAATACTTTTAAGAAATTTAAATGTCAATAAGGGACTTTGTAATGGAACAAGGTTGATAGTAAAAAAATTGCTTAGATGTTTCATTCAAGCGGAATTAGCAACTGGTCAAAACAAAGGTAAATTAGTTTTTATTCCAAAAATAAGTTTATCTTCATCTACGAAAGAAATTCCATTCAATATGCAACGAAAACAGTTTCCTATTGGATTAGGATTTGCCATAACTATTGATAAATCACAAAGACAATCTTATGAAAAAGTTGGTGTTTATTTGCCGTCACCAGTTTTCAGTCATGGGCAATTATATGTTGCTCTTTTAAGGACAAAATTCAAAAATAATTTAAAATTATTTTCAGGTGACTACGCTATTGTCAACGAAGAAAATAAGAATGATCAGAACACAATATATACAAAAAACATTGTTTATAAAGAGATATTGTAAAGAATATGTCAAGAGATGTTGTTTATATTTATGTTTTATATTGTGTAATAGTTGAACTTGAAATATAATAAAAAATATGATATTAACTAGAATATATATATACATCGACTAACGCTTTCAAAATAGTTTGATATGATGTTGAATCAGCTATATAAAGGACGCGCTGTCAAATCGGCTGCATACGAGGATACGCTATTTAATCGACTACATAAGGGAATGCGCTGTTGAATCGGCTGCCTATGGGGATGCGCTGTAGAATCGGCTGCATATGGGGATGCGCTGTTGAATCGGCTACATATTGAGATGCGCTGTTCAATCGACTGCATATTGGAATGCGCTGTTTGAACGGCTGCATATTGGGATGCGCTGTTCAATCAGCTACACATGAGGATGTGCTGTTATAGCTATTAAATCAGCTGCATATGGAGATGCGCTGTAACATAGACTGCATATGGGGATACGCTATTAGATTTGCAATGTCTAGTGTAAGAATAAGACGTTAAAACATTGCATCTGAAATGAAAAAAATATTAAAGCATCTGGAGCAGAGCCTGTATAAAACATTATAAAAATGCGCTCCACTAAAGAATCAGATGTAAAAGTATACAGGCTTAGATGAAACGCTACGTTAGAGAACATATAGACCAAAAAAATGTTAGAATCAAAAAAATATTGGGCTAAAAAAATATTTTGCAAAAAGATATTAGACTTGAAAAATATAAGGCCCAAGAAAATATAAGGCCCAAGAAAATATAAGGCCCAAGAAAATATAAGGCCCAAGAAAATATAGGGCCTAAAATAAAATTAGGCTCAAGAAAATATAAGGCTCAAGAAAATATACGGCCCGAAAAAAATAGGGCTAAAAAAAATAAGGCCCAAGAAAATATAAGGCTCAAAAAAAGGCTTGAAAAAATAAAAAGCCCAAAAAATATAAAGACCAAAAAAATATTGAGCCTAAAAAAATATTGAGTCTAAAAAATTATAAGGCTCAAGAAAATTATGAGGCCCAAGAAAACATAAAACCCAAAGAAAATAAGGGTAAGAAAATATAAGGCCTAAAAAAATAAGGCACAAGAAAATATAGGGCCCAAACTAATATAAGGCCCAAAAAAATATAAGGCTTGAAAAAATAAAAAGCCCAAAAAATATAGCGAACAAAAAAATATTGGGCCCAAAAAAATATTGAGTTCAAAAAATTATAAGGCCCAAAAAAAATAAGGCCCAAGAAAATATAGGGCCCAAAATAATATAAGGCCCAAGAAGCTTGAAAAAATAAAAAGCCCAAAAAATATAGACTAAAAAAATATTGGGCCCAAAAAAATATTGAGTCCAAAAAATTATAAGGCTTAAGAAAATTATGAAGCCCAAGAAAACATAAGGCCCAAAGAAAATAAGGGTAAGAAAATATAAGGCCTAAAAAAATAAGGCACAAGAAAATATAGGGCCCACACTAATATAAGGCCCAAAAAAATATAAAGACGAAAAAAATGTTGGGCCCAAAAAAATATTGCGTCCAAAAAATTATAAGGTTCAAGAAAATCATAAGGCCCAAGAAAATGTAAGACCCAAGAAAATAAGGCTCGGAAAAATAAAGATCCCAAGAAAATATAAGAATGAAAAAAAAGGGCCCAAAAAAATGGGTATTGAATAAAAAAATAGGGCCCAAAATAATATAAGACCCAAAATAATATGGGCCAAAAAGAAGCTCATGACTAATGAGTACTAATTATATAAGGCCCAATAAAAAATTGCTACATTTATTACCAAAAGATTAGACACATTTAAAAAATGCGGAGAACCGGAGAACCAGAGAACCGGAGAAACGGAGAAAAAAGTGGTTTCACTTTAATATAATATAAGATTTAGCTATACTTTAACATTTCAATTTCAAGCAAGGTTTCGATTTAAGTTTTTACTTTCAATTTTGGATTTTGATTCACACTTCTGATTTTGATTTCAATTTTCGACATCGAGTTCTAAGATCATCTTTAGCTATTGTTTTGAAATATATTTTTTCAACTTGACTTTAATCTTTGACTTTTATCTGTAACATTTAATTTAAGAAAATATTAAAATATTTTAATTCGTTCGTTTTTAGATTAATATCTATTTTCTCAATTTTTTTTTATTCACTTTTAATACAAGTTCTTCAAATTTTAGTGTCATTAATAAGTTGTGATTATTGTTCTAATCTAAAATGAATGAACAAGATAAAAACGATTATAGATGTAAATTTTGGAATATAATTGAAAAAGAATTATTTGTTGAAATCCCGATACATATAAAAAATATATTCAAATTACAAAATTTAGATAATCCCATTGCAGGTCAGATGATAAATAATAACACTCTAAGCGATTTAAGAGCTTTTGTAAAATCAGCAACATATCAAAATATTATTTCTCCAGAAGCTAATTTAACGGGATGTCGTAGTTGTTGGAATCGAGTTTTGCTTTTTTTATCTTACTGATATCTTTTTAAATTCACTATTTGGGCAAATATAATGACTTGTCCGCGCTAAAACTATATTAATACAATAATTTTTGTTAAATTAAAAATTCAATTTAGCTTCATATTTTTTTATGAACTTTGAATGAAAATTAGATATCAAGCTCGATAAACCTAACCTCAAAATAGTATATATCGAAAGTTTGTTTATAACTTTTTATGTATATTATTTTGATAAATTTCTTGACTTGTTCGCGCTAAGGATTAATCTTACGAATTTTCTTACTGAAGTGAAAGAATTTGATTTGACGCACTATTTACTCATGAACTTTGAATAAAAATATTATTAGGAGGAGCAGAACTACGATATCCTCTTAAAAGATTACTACGATATCTATGCTGAGAATATCTTAGAATTCGACTTTGCTGTCGGTGATAAAATTTTAATTCACAAAATAAAAGAATTATTAGTTTTAAAAAGTCCGCAAAAATGTTCAAATACTCTAGTGGAAATCGAATCTGTAAATAACTGGTAATAACTGGAAATAACTGGAAATAACTGGAAATAACTGGGAATAACTGGGAATAACTGTGAATAACTGGAAATAACTGTGAATAACTGAGAATAACTGTTATAAACTGTTTAGTTTGAGACAGGAATAACAGTTATTTCCAGTTATTCCCAGTTATTCCCAGTTATTCTCAGTTATTCCCAGTTATTTACAGTTTAGCTAAAAAATAATTTGAAAAAACAGAGGTACGAATAACAGTTATTCCCAGTTATTCCCAGTTAAACTAAGGAAAGAGAAATAGAAAAAATAACCATTAAAAAAAATTATTTTTCAACTAAATTGAGAATAACTGAAAATAAATGGAATAGCTGAAATTAACGAGGAATAAGTCTTATAGTGCCTCTAATTTCTAAAATTATTTCTTAACTGAACGGTAAATAACTGGGAATAACTGTTATTCGTACCTCTGATTTTTTAAATTATTTCTTAACTAAACTGAAAGTAACTGGGAATAACTGGGAATAACTGTTATTCCTGTCTCAAACTGAACAGTTTATAACAGTTATTCCCAGTTATTCACAGTTATTCCCAGTTATTCACAGATTCGATTTCCACTAGGGTATTTGGAAAAATTTAATGAGTAAAAAAACCGGTGTGGCAGTCTTTGGGACTGACCGACAGAAGTGAAACTTCTTTACTAAATTATAGAAGTCATAAATGTTTATTTAAGTTCTATCACTGTTTTATTTAATTTTAAAATAATTTTTAAGCTAAATAATGATAAAATTAAATAAAACTAAATTGAAATAATTTAGTATATTCAAGGAATTAATTTTTTTTAATTTTAAATGAGATAGTGTATAAAATTTTTGTTAATATTTATTTTAAAAATACAATTTAAAAAATATAAGGAAAAGAGGGGTTCACCATAAAATATTATAGAGAAAGAAAGAAAAAGAGAAAACGCATTCAGAACAGATTCAGATATTTGCATTGCATATATAGTATGCATGTATACATATACTATATCTGTGCGTTTGACATCAAGTCAGTCCCGCGAATGTTTCTTTATACAGATTTAGTACCTTGATTTGCATATAGGAGGCGTGGATGCTCCTCCTATATATATACACTTCCGTTTCATTAGTTCCGTTGCATGTACCGTCATGAAATCAATTCACTCCCGTATAATTTTTTTATACGTCTCTTATGGAAAGTGTATACCATCGGTATAGAAGTTTGACTTCAAAAAAAATAAATCTAATAAAACAAAACCATCCGAAAAGAAATCTGAAATGAGAAACCATCAAAAACAAAACGATCGTAAAGAAGCCATAAAGATTTTTCAATTATTAAAAAAAAATAAAAATAATTTACCACCTTTGCTAAGAGAATCAATAATTTATACAGAGATTAATTTTGTTTCCGATGACTCAACATATTTTACAGTGTTGACATGCTCAATTTGTAATAAAAGTATTAAATGTCAAAAAAAAAATAAACAGATGGGACCTGCATAACTTTAGAAGCCATCTTTCAACGCATAATGAAAAAAAAAACAGAAACAGTTCAAATCTTTGAAAAGAAGTGTATTATCAAACAAACGAGATTTAAAAAACAAACAGATTGAACAAATGAAAACTAAAAACAACAATTGTCAAGTCCCGAAAATTGCAACTGTACCATCACAGAGTGAAGACATGTTACAGATAAATGTAACTCTAACTAATACAGAATCTTCTAATTACAATGAGAAATGCTTCGATTTTACATCGATCTCCGAAGTAAATGAATCCGTTTCACTGCCTTCAACTTCAACAGGAGTAGCAAATAGCGATAATTACCAAAGTATTTTCAATTTAGATTCTGGTACCCTTATAATACGGTACCAGTATATCGATTCTGCAAGATCCTTCGAGTACTAAATTTGAGCTGTCGTAAACGAATCTGCGTATGCTGCTAATAGAAGAAATAGGTAAATTAGTATTAAGAGTTCCATAAAGTATTGGACCATCGACCAAATATAAATACGAACAAATTAATTTCATAAAATGTTCGTAACGAACGGCTTCATTTTTTTTACTATGATTTTTTTCGAAGGATCGCAATAACAGCTTTAAAAATGTTGAATAAGGTTTTGCAGATTCATACTCAAGGAGTAATCTACTGATTGATTCAGTCCCCTATTAAAAATAATGACGTCTTTGGACGTGTCTGGATTTGGAACAAAAAAAGACGTCTTTAAAAGACGTCTTTTGAAGACGTCATTTAAATCAAAACGTCTTTTTTATCAAAATTTTTAAAAAAGTACTTAATAAAATGTTCCAAAAAAGTATTATTTTATTACGTTATTATTTTTAATAGGGTATCTTTTTTTAGGAATATAGAAACAAAATAAGTATCAGCTCTCTGCAGACCGAAAAGCTTGAGCAAACAAACTGGAAATGTTATAACCTTATATACCCGAGTCACTAAAATTTTCGTAGGAGTTCGCGTGTTAAGAAAAACGCCACCTAACAGTTAAAGACAGAATTAATAGTCGATTCGAATAATTTTTTCAGTAGTTACATTTTTAACTGTGAGGTGCCGTTTTTCTTAACTTTGCAATCCCTTATCCAAATTTCAGAGATGCAGGTATATGAGGTTATAATTTTGCGTGTTTATTCACAGATGAAAATCAGTACACATACTTCAATTATGTACTTCAAGTATATACACTTTGGCTTAAGTACGTTTTTTTTTAAACATTTTAGCAGGTATTATTTTTAAAATATTGATAAAAAAGACGTCTTTTTTTGTTCCAAATCCAGACACGTCCAAAGACGTCTTTAAAAGACGTCATTATTTTCAATAGGGATTAAACATACTCGTTTTTCGGGAGGAGAAGCCGTAGAAGTAGGAGTCGATCTTTGATCTGCTTGCCAAAGCGACGCTGGTTTATTTTTAGATAATCGTATAATACTGTTAATGTTATTCTATCACCTGCGGAAAACTGGAAATATTCTGGATAATCATAGCAAATACTATAATAATCACTTAAATCACTATTTGGAGGAATACTTCTTCTATATGTTTTTGATTTAACAAATTGTTCTAAAGCAAGAATATTTTCTTCTGTTAATTCAGCTACAATTATGGGATTTTCTAGTCTTTGAAGGTTGAATATATGTTTTATATATTTTGGAATCAACATACAGGTTTCTTCTTGAATAGTATTCCAAAATGTAATTTCTTCAGCCATGATATTAGTTCTACTACTACAGCAAGATATAATCAAAAGTAAAAAGATTTCAAAGTACCTAATATATATATATATATATATATAAATATATATATACATGCATATATCAAATTCAGCCATAGAAAATGTAAACTGAGAAACAAATGTTGTAACAATCAAATTAATTTAATTGATAAATGTTTTTTAAATATTATTTAATTATAATTTCAGTAACACTTAAGAACATTAAATCCTAGAAATATTTCATTGTGATAAAAAATTGGTAATAAAGTGAAAAAATTTAACATTTTTTCGAATAGGAAAAGCATTATAATTATTGCTAACATTTCACACAGTATTTCATTTTAACAATATTATATGTTCTTATTTTCTATCTGTATATTTTGTTATATTAATAAAATAATTATTTTGATTGATACTTTGTTAAAATTAAAAAATCTCTTGTAACGATTAAAAATATTAATTATTAAATTACTTATGCTTAAAAAATTATTTGGTTGAATCAGTGATCATTTCATCAACTTTCAAAAAAGTATGTTATAAATAAATGTTTTGTTCCATCGCAAACTTTGTTATTCCATTAACAAATATATATTCGAATATAAACAATGTTTTTTTTAATAAATACAATTATCTTCCCCAGCGGAAAAAATAAACGAGAGTAATTGAAAATTTCTGAAAGAAACTGAAATGAACGGAAAGTTCTTGTGAAAATTGGGACGAAACAAATAGTACATTTTAAACTGTTTCAGGAATTATCGGAAATTTTCAGTATATTTCATTTTCTTTAATTTTCTAACTGACGAAAAAAGAAATCAGTAATATTATGAAATTTTTAGTTTATTTCAGTTTGTCTTAATCTGTTTTGATTTCTGTCAAATTGTTTCAATTTCTTTCACTTTTTTCATTTAGTTTCTGTTTATTTCATTTTCTTTCATTTTTTTCAGATTATTTCTGTTTGTTTCAGTTTCTTTCGGTTTCTATCGTTTTTTGTTCAGAAAGAAATGAGAGAAAATGAAACAAACTGAAATACTCTGAGTGTTTTGTCCAAATACTTAAATAAAACATTTTAACTCATTCTAAAAGTTATTGCAAGAATCTGAAAAAAAAACGAGACAAACTGAAACAAACTGAAAAAAATTGAGACGTTTTGAAAATTTTTAGAAAAATTGGGACATTTTTTTCCGCTGGGGTTGTATTTGAAAAAATGTGTATATATATATATATATATATATATATATATATATATATATATATATATATATATATATATATATATATATATATATATATATACTTATGTATAGACATAAAGTGAATTTGAAGAAATAGATTATTCAAGTCTAGAAAATAGCATTCAATGAATATACAAAATAATATATTATAATATTTGTTTTGAATTTAGAAAAGGAACGTTAGAATTAATGTTTCAATTCACTAACTTGAAAAATAAAAACTTAGAAGCAACAAATTATTATTTAATAGCATATTTACTAAAAGCTATCAAATATTATGTTAACTGACCAAATCGTATTATCTATTTCAAAAAGTTAAGTTCGTTAAATTACAAAATAGTTTTCCAACTGTATCTTTATTTGCTAAAAAGAAGTATTTTTACAAACAAATAGTATTTCTTTGAGTCAAATGATTAAATTAATTTTAGTAGGTCAATTTTTAACTAAAATCAATGTATAATTTTTTTATTATTTTAAAAAAGTGATCTTATCGTGTTCTTTATTTAAGTATATTTTTACTTTAATTAACTTTACTTTTTTTTGAGATAATTAAACTAATTATTCATCATAGAGTTATTAGAAATGTCTTATTTGAATTTAATTAATTATGTAATCAAATTAAATATCAAATTTACTTCATTTTAACAAAAATTTAATCAGGTTCCTTTGCAAATTACTTCATTCATACAAGCAACTATTTGATTTATTTGAACAACCAATTTTTTAACTAAAATTTGAAAATAATTAAAAATTTATGTCAAATGAATAAATAATGCTCTCAGCTTGTCACGGTATTTTACCGACCTGACCTTGACCCTGAGGTGATGGGGTCAAATGGACCACGGATTCGGAATCAGTGACCTCAAAAACATATATGTGTACTGTTAAACCTTGGTTGCCGTTAATTTTGTAAATTTGACCTTGACCTGACCTTGACCCTGAGGTGATGGGGTCAAATAGACCACGGATTCGGAATCAGCGACCTCAAAAACATATATGTATACTGTTAAACCTTGGTTGCCGTTAATTTTGTAAATTTGACCTTGACCTGACCTTGACCCTGAGGTGATGGGGTCAAATGGACCACGGATTCGGAATCAGCGACCTCAAAAACATAAGGTATATATGGTCTGGTCCGTGGCTTTTGACATTTTTTTTTTTTGTGTGGCTGTGTAATAATCATGACTTTCAGTTAATAATTGTTATTTAGCGTTCATAACTATTATTAACTATTATTAATTGTTATTAACTGTTTTTTACTGTTATTAATTCTTATTAATGTCTTAATTGCGGTAGTTTATTACAATTATTAACAGTTATTCACAATTTCTCACGAAAATTATTTTCATATGGGTACATTAGGATATATATTGAATTAATTAAATATTTTATATTTTCAATCAAATAATTGAATATTTACTAGGAGAGTGTCACACCTCCGGATCACGGATTTTGCTCCAACTCCAGGATAAGTTTTCAGATGATAAAATATGGAAAAAGCTAAAGTTATAGTCACAAACACTCAATATTTCCCTAGTTACAGGCAATTTAAAAAAATCACTAAAAAAGTTACTAGATTTTTAAACGCATGTAATTCTTTAGCATTGATAGCTAGAAGCTTAAAACTTTTTTTAAATTAAAGCTGAGCTCAAAACCTTTCGAAACAGTAGTTATAGCATATCAAAATATTATTTTGAAAATTTTTTTGCAAGAACAATAAAAGTTTATGAAATCTAATGCTGAAACATTAAATATTTGTTTAGAATTAAAAATTCAGTAACATATGCATCAAATTTCATTCAAAAGTGTATGATTTTAATTTTTATTACATAATATTGGAATCAAATTAAAAAATGTAGATTAAATGTACATTAAATTTCATGACATTTTTAACAGTGTATCTATAGCCTCTTTGCTGCAAAAACCTAGGCCTCGATTTTTTTCAATACAATCTTTTACATAAAACTGTAGACATTGTTAAAGGATTTTTTCGGATTTTTACCGTGTCAGTTGTAGTTTAGGATATCGACGTTTTGTGAACATTACAACGGTCGGTATCCTGAAGCATAACTTACACGATAAAAATACGAAAAAACCTTCTAACAATGTATAACATTCACCGTAGAGGCTTTGAATCCAAACATGGAAAATGTAATTTTACTATCATTTATTTTTTCAATACACTAATGCGGAAGCTATTGAAAATTGGTTTTATCAGAGTAGTTTTAATTTTAGGGCCTTAAAGAAACATAAACTGAACACTAGTGATGCAAGGTGCAGCATTTGTTCCTAAATTTTTATCAGTGTTGTTTTAATTTTAGAGTTTTAAAGAAAACAGAAACTGAACTTTAGTGATCCAAGTTACAGCATATGACCCTAAATTTATGATCACTGATGGAGGATTAAAATGTTAAATATTATAAAATTCATATTAAGTATAGACTGGATTTGCTGTCATTGTTTAATTCAGTTTTTTGTTATTTATTCAAATATTATATCGAATACGTAATCGCTACTTCGAGATACAAATAATAATATAACATAACAATAATACAAGTAACAGTCAACATTTAAATCGGTAGTGCTATTAAAAGTTATTATTACATATTATATATGTAATACAATATATGTAAAACATATAGATAAACTGTAAGCGTTCACATAGATTAATTATTTTTAGTTTTACGTTTCATGTTAGATAATATGATTAATTTTGTAAGCTTATATATAAAAAATATTAGAAAAAATTGCTGATGAATAATTTTTTTTAGATTGAAGTCACATTTAAAAAATAAAAATAAAATAAACACCAACTCAAAGAGCTCTATGAGAAAGCATTGCGCTAAAGCACTTGGCAGCATTTTTATATATATATATATGTGAAAAATTTTGTAAATGTAAAAATCTATAAATATCTGTAAGAGAGTGTTAATAACTATAATTCAATGTAACTAATTGCAAATAAATATAAATAACTATAAATAAGTCTAAATAACAATAAATTATTCACCAATAACTATAAATAACTATTAATAATAATTACTTTCAGTTGATAATTGTTACGTTCATAATTATTGTTAACTATTATTAACTGTTATTAACTATTATTAACTATTATTAACTGCTTTTTACTGTTATTAATTCTTATTGATGTCTCAATTCTGGAAGTTTATTACAGTTATCAACAATTATTCATATTTTTACACAATTTCTCACAAAAATCATTTTCATATTGGACAGTTTGTAAATTAAAAAAAAAAAATACACAGAATCAATGATTAAATTTTAAAAATTCACCAACTTCCTTATTATTGAAATTAAAAGCTCTAGTTTGGTCCATTATTTTTAAAAATAATAACAGTTTATTGTGTGAAAATTTCAAACTGATTGATGCATAATTGCCAGCGATATTCAAAATTGAACTTAAAAATATAATAAAATTACTGGTAGCGAAAAAATTTATGTTTATTTTTTCACATGTTTCCATGTGTAAATCTTCAGTAAAAATTAATTTTAAATGTTTTTCGCATAAACTATTTATAGCAATTGGTTTGAACTGGTTACCTTGACTTTATCACTTTTTTCATTTTTAGAGCGTTCTTTAGAGGTGCGCTACAGGCCTAATAAGTAATTGAAAATCCATAATCAATGTAAACAATAAATATTGCAATGTAGAAATGTAACTAGTTATAAAAAGGCATAATTTCGATAATAATTTTATGGTTTGATAAAAGTAAATGATTACAGATTAAATTTCAACATGTAATAAAAGTTAATCATAAGCGGATATCAACTAATATAGACGCTTATAAAAGCGTTCTCTTAAATGGGAAATTTCTGCCGAAAATGTGTTACCCAGCTACTGAGGGTACCACTAGATCCCATGTATTTTTATATATATATATATCAAATTTTTCATATGTATAGATATACAAACAATATTAAAGTGTTACCCAGCGTTTTGGACGAAAAATTTAACCCAGAAGTATCCTTCTATAAGCGTCTATCTTCTTTGCAGATATTTATGCACTTAATTCATGAATTAAATTCTACTTTTTCATCAATCATTTATTAAACTAGCAATTTTAAGCACGCTGTGCGCGCCTTATTCCATTTATTTATTAGTTAACATGATTTATTGAAATTTCAAACTTTATTCATTATTTCTAACAATGATATTCGATCGGTTGTAATAAAAAATTTAAGCTATATGAAATTTTTTAAGCATATTAAATTGAATTAATTGTCACATTTTAGGTTCATAATTAGTCGCTCAGAATATGTTTGCATAGTTTGTAAATTGCCGAAAACAATCATTTGTTAGCGATAAAATAATATCCTGATTTAAATTTTATGAATTTTAAATAATTTAATTATAAAATCATTCATTTCAATATCATTACCACGTTCCCCTTCGAAATAAATATATTATTCTAAATTTCAAATTTTCGTCACTTGTTTTATTTTAACCAATCAACATTGTCTTATGGTGATGACAAATTCTTTCCATCAATTTTTTTAGGGAGGATTGTAAGAAATGAATTATTTATTTAATTCAAATTCAAGAGCTTATTTTTAACAATAGCAACTAAATAAAAATTAAAATAAAAAACATACTAATATAAATTATTTAATAATTGGAAACAAAATTTACCATACAATATCTTTGAATATTAACATACTTCTTACATATTTTTTTTATATAGTAATATACTTGATTTTTCATTGGGCCTCAAATATTTTAAAGAGGACGGAACAATATGTTAATGCGAATGAACTACTTTTTTATAAGAATAGAAACGAGAAAGTATACTGATCGATTGTAACAAATTTATTATTTAGTGATTCTAGCTTGTGACATGTAATTAGCATGGCCTTGACGTCACGGAAATATACTGTAGGTGCGCAACGTAACAATGGAAACATGTGAATATATTCGAAACAGATATGAACGTGTAACAATTTTATTTGAATGGAAATTTCCCACTTATTTGTATCAAATTTCCAAAACTCGTGTAGCACTTATTATTAATAACATTTCTTTTTATTGTCAATATCATATTTCAATATACTTACTTACTCAATTACTCTAGGTAGATTTTTCAGTTGATGTTAAAAATAAAGAATGATAATAAAGTATAAAGCTATTTTATACTCTAATTAAAAATCAGTTATTGTTTTAGTTAATGATGCATAAATATTGAAGAAATAAATGGATGATAAAATATTGATACTAAGTTTTTTTTTTAAAACAACATATAAATATTGAAATAATAAGCTTTATTAATGGTAGATAATCGAATGATAAACTATATGTATAGGCATTTTAATCTTTTATATCCAACGTATATATAGGGTCAATCAGCCGGTAAATGGACGCTACAAGTAAATGAACACTTTTTGAAGTCTTATCAAATTAATAGTATTGCAATAATTATAAAATTTATTATACTATCATTCTGCAATGTATTTACTTCACATGCAGAAGATTGGATATATATAAGGAAACCGAATGTTCAAGACTTATCTTTAATTGTGTCCAGTTACTGATGATGTCCAGGTATGGACTCATTCACCCAACATACAAAATTTTAAGCACAAATTATATTGATATATATTAAAATATACCCTGGTAGAAATGTGAACATAAGAAATGGTGTATACTACAATTTATAGCCATTATTAATAGTAATATTTCATCATGTCAATATTGCCCCAGCGGAAAAAATAAATAAAACACTTGAAATCATTTGAAAAGTTTTAGAAGTAATCAGAAAGAAAATGAGGAAAACTGAAAGAAACAGTAAGAATTGAAATCGGTTGGAGAGACTTTGGTAAAATTGGGACGAGACATTCAAAGTATTCAAGTTTGTTTCCGCTTTTTTCGGTATATTTCATTTATTTTCATTTCTTTTCATTTTTTTACGAAATATCTTAGATTCTTTCCAGAATTAAACATTTATTTTCTATAAATATTCAGAATATTTCGGAGTCTCTCGGAAATTTTCGGATGGCTTCAAAATTTTTCAAAATTTCTCAGAAGTTTTCAATTTTTCTTAGAACTTTATGAATTTTTTCATATTTTTCCAGAATCTTTTAGAATATTAATTGAAATAATCAGAATATTTTAGAGTATGGAATGCAAGATTGGCTCAGCTGTATAATTTTTTTTGGAAAGAACAAGGCGAAAATGAAGACTCGTATCAACAAATAAGTGACGGAGTAATGACTCAACACTCATTCAATCAAAATATTCGACAAGATCATCTTGTTAATGAATGTGAGTTACTAATTTTTCTTAATAGAATAATTTATATCAATTCAACTTTATTAGTATTTTGTTTAATTTTATATTTAAAGTCATTCGGAGGGTCAGTGAGAGTTTTCACGATCTCCCAAGCTACTTCACTCGAGAGGTGCGACGCATAATGAATGTTAGACGTGCTCAAGAAATGCGATGGGTTTTTGATTTAGCATTTGATCCAAACTCAATTTTATACCACGAACAAGACTTGGGAGAAATATTGAGTCGTATAAGTGAAAGTTTTTCTGGACCTCCTGAAGACTAATTATTATTATTATATTTTCAAAGTATAATAAAAATAATAATCAAAATTACTGATAAAAATTGTTAATAAAAATTATTAATAAAAAAATGTTAATAAAATATAATAATAAAAAATTCTTGATTAAATTTCAGATGATGAAAATTCTATTCTTTCCCATGTTTCTTCCTCATCCTCTATCGTACCCATATCAGACTCTTCATCGGCATCTATAATTTCAAGCGATCCTAAAAGTATGGACTATGATGGGGATTTGTTATCAGTATTATCATTATCTTATGTTGAAGCGAATCCTGTACAAGTAGGAGGTGGTAGTAAGGGTAATGAAACACAAAGTAATACTGAAGCTGCTTTCAAACATTCTGACAATAACGATGATAATGATGATGATGATGATGATGATGATGCTGGTGAAGGTGATGTAAGGAACAGTACTAATGAAAATGATGATGAAGAAGAGTATTACGATGAATATAATAATTTTGATATCCAACCGCCCGGCGAAAGGTTTATCATTTTTCTAGACTTCGATCAGTTTGTAAAACGTTATCAAATAAATGGTCGACAGCTGTTAATGAAAATAGTTTTACCGCCTGAAAATTTTAATTCTATTGTATGGTTAGAATTAGCTATACGTTATATTCACGCGTATTTAATTTCATTAACACGCGCAAATGATATGTTAGGTGTAAGCATGCGAAGTATGAATTTTGCACGCGGAGCAGCAGGTTTGTCAATAAGACCTATAGATAACTTTAATTATAACGATTTATGGGGATTAATTAACGGCGTAGCCAAAAGCAATGAAAATTTTCACATAGATGAAAGTTTCATTTTATCGGCGTTATTTGTTAATGTGCCAATCGGTGCTGGAAATAAACGTAAAAAGCTGACAGTTGACACTGTGGGGCAGAGATCCATTGTGTCTATCCACAACGATGATAATATGTGTCTCCCTCGAGCACTGTTTGTGGGTGAAGCACATATTGAGTTGAAAAAATCTGCAAATGAAGAAACGCGCGAAATTTAGAAAAATATTCGCGATGGTAGACGTGCGTTGCAGAAAAATCGGGCAAATTTGCTCATAAACAAAGCAAATGTCGAGATTCCGACAGATGGTTGCGGTGTTCACGAGATTGAAATATTTCAACAATATTATTCTCAGTATAAAATAGCAATAGTAGTTTTTGATAGCACTGCTCTTGGAAACGGTGAGCCCCTTTTTTTCAATGGTCGTCAATATGTAGATTCTGAATTGAATGGTGTAATTAATATTTTATATAATAAAAGAACATGGCATTATGACACAATTTTAAATTTATCCGCTGCTGCGCGAGACAGATTTTTTTGTGAATATTGTAATAAAAGATACCGATTTATTAATGAACATAACTGCACAGCAATTTGTTCTGCGTGTTTTGTAAAGCCTCCGTGTGATTCAGAAAATGTAAATTTAATAAAATGTGATGAATGTAATCGAAATTTTTACGGTAATCAATGTTACACTAACCATAAAAAATCGGGGACATACAAAAAAAATAACAAAAAGATTTGCGATGTTGTGAAAATTTGTTTCAGATGTAACAAACGTTAGAATAGTTTTAGAGCTGTGCATGTGTGTGGAAGTAAATGGTGTGTTACGTGTCGTAAAAATCACGGTTTAAATGAATTGTGTTATATTTAGCCAATTTCCGACCGTTCCACGCCCTCGCCTGTACCCGGTAAAGAAAACGTAAAAAGCGAATCGGTAAAAAAGAAAAATTTATTCATCTTTTACGATTTTGAAACACGTCAAGATTCACCGTATCTTGATTACCCGACTATTAAAATCCATATACCAAATCTCTGCGTTGTTCAGCAAGCTTGCGATGATTGCATTGATTTACCAAATATCGAACAACTATGTACGACATGCGGTGTCCGTGAGTATGTTTTTTGGAATAATCCTGTGAAAGCTTTGCTTGACTTGACGATACGAATAAAATCAAATTTTCATCAAATCTTATGTGTAGCCCATAATGCTAAAGGCTTTGACGCGCAATTTATTCTAAAAGAAATTGTTGAAAATTCTAATGAAATTCCGGATGTAATAGTAAACGGTCAAAGTATTGTAATGTTAAAATGTGGACGAACAAAATTTATTGACAGTTTAAATTATTTTCAAATGAAATTAAGCGCACTCCCGGACGCTTTTGCATTACCACCAAGTACAAAAAAAGGCTACTTTCCACATCCTTTTAATACCGATGATAATCAAAATTACGTAGGACCTTTGCCAGATGCTAAGTATTACTCGCCAGATACAATGTTAACAAGCGATAGAGAAGAATTTTTCAAATGGTATAATGAAAATCGAGATACTACCGAATTTGACTTTCAGCATGAAATTGTTGAGTATTGTAAAATGGACGTTGAAATTTTAAGACTCGCCTGTACGGCATTCAGGAAGATATATATAGATTGTGGCAATACATGTCCCTTTACCGAGGCAACAACCATAGCTTCTGCATGTTCTGTTGTTTACAGGAAAAATTTTTTACAAAAAAATACAATTGGATTGATTCCAGCTGCAGGGTATCGTTTAGCGGACAAACATTCGCAAAAGGCCCTTCAATGGTTAGTACATTGCGAAAAAGAACTCGACAAAACAATTATTCATGCAGGAAGAGCCCGTGAATTCAAACTTCCAGAAGGCTTTCTTGTAGATGGCTTTTTACCTCCTAGCGATCCTGCAACTTCAAATGAAAAAGGCAGTGTCTTTGAATTTCAAGGGTGCTATGTACATGGATGTCCCAAATGTTTCGTGAAAGATCGTGAAAAAATTATGGTTTATGGTAAAACATTTAACGAAGCATTTGAAAATACTTGTAGAAAAATTGCGAAAATAAAATCATGCGGTTATGAAGTGTGTGAAATGTGGGAATCCATATTTGACAAACTTAAAGCAGAAGATTTAGAAATAAAAGAATATGTTACAAATCACCCTTTAATAACTCAAGCTTGTTTAAATCCACGAAACGCTTTGTTTGGTGGCAAAACAGAGAATATCGTAGGTCATTATAATATAAGAGATGGTGAAAAAATAAAGTATACAGACATTTGCTCTCTCTATCCTTACATATGTAAAAGAGGTCAATTTCCTGTTGGACACCCACGTATCTTTGTTGGTGAAGAGTGCAATGAGCTCACAAACGGAGATAATAATAATTTATTAAATGTTGAGGGATTGGTCAAGTGTAAAGTTTTGCCACCACGAGATTTATTTCTACCTCTGTTACCCGTGAAAATGCACGGTCGTTTACTTTTCGCGCTTTGTCGTTCATGTTGCGAGGAAAGACGTCTACGAGATTGTAACCATGAAAATGTCAAAGATCATGAATTCAGCGGGACATGGGTGACCGATGAGCTACGAAAGGCAATTGAAATTGTTTATCAAATTACAGAAATTTATACTGTTTGGCATTATAAGATGACCCGCTATAATCAAAGTACAGGTACAGGCGGTCTTTTTGCGGAATACGTAAACACGTTTTTGAAAATCAAGCAGCAAGCGAGTGGTTGGCCAGCGTGGTGTCATGATAAAGCTAAAAAAACTGAATATATAGAACAGTATAAGAAAGATGAGGGAATACGTCTCGATAGACAAAAAATTGCAAAAAATGCTGGACTCCGTGCAGTGGCAAAATTGTGTCTAAATTCATTTTGGGGGAAATTTGGTCAAAGAAGTAATTTGAAACAAACGGAGGTTGTTAAATCTCGTCAAAATCTCTTGAAACTTTTAACGTGTCCGGAAAAAGAAGTTATCGAAATATTACCTGTAAACAATGAAATTTTATACGTTAATTGGCAATACATAGAATAAGCTGTCATTGCTACAGTTTATACAAGTGTTGTTATAGCAGCCTATACGACTGCTCAAGCGCGCTTAAAACTTTATGAGCATTTGGAAAAATTGGGTAGACGGGTATTATATTATGATACAGATTCCTGTATATTCACGTCTTGTGAAACATGCTTGGGTGGAATTACTTCGTGATAAAAGTGCTCATAGTGTTGCTGTAGCTTTGACAAAATTCTCAAGAGATCTAGTGGTCGAGTGCCCATCTCTCTTCAGTCAGACAAAGGAAAAGAATTTGTTGGCTCTGACTTTCAAGATTACTTGAAAAAGAAAAGTATAAAATTTCGTACTGTACGTAATCCTGATGTTAAGGCAGCTGTAGTGGAACGTTTGAATCGAACTCTCAAAGAGCGAGTGTTTCGATATTTTACACATAAGAATACTCACAGGTATATCGATGTCATACAAAACATCGTAAAAGTATACAATCATACGTTGCATTCGGGTATTAGAATGATACCTGCAGAAGTGACAATTTATAACGCTGCCAGAGCCCGAATGAATTTAGAAAAAAGAGTGCTTGCCCAGAGAAAACCATCTCGAGCACCTATTTACACGCTGGGATCCTTTGTTCGCATTAGTCGTTCGAAAGGCACCTTCGAGAAAGGATATGAAAAAAATTGCAGCAAAGAAATTTTCAAAATCTCGCGTACATCCAGACGACAGCAGCATTACACCTACGAATTGACGAATTTGAATGGTGAAAAAATTGATGGGTTTTTCTATCCTGAAGAATTGGTTAAAGTTGGAAAAAAACGCTTGGCTGAAACAGAAAAATTTAAGATTGAGCATGTAATACGCAGTAAAGGACGAGGACGGAATAAACAAGTACTCGTTAAATGGTACGGGTATCCTGAAAAATTCAATTCTTGGATAAATGCAAGTGAGTTAACTAACCTTTAGAATGGACGAGGATGCTTTTTACTTGGTTCTACCCAGTAACAGTAGTATGAAATACTTACCAGATAACACAACATCGTGCTTTACTACCCACTTATCGCACGAGATACGATTACATGGTGATTGGAGTGTTGGATTGACCGAAATTCATATACCCACTACTATTTTACACATTCAAGAATCTGAAGCAAAGTTTATCTTCTATACAGAAGGCGAAGAACCTTCTGAAAATATACTCAATATAGGGAATATAAAAGAGTTTGAATGTTCATTTCCCTCTGGTGTATACGAAAGTATTGGTGAATTGGCTCGAGCAATTAATAACCACGCTGGCGAAATTAATAAGCATATAGTATTCGATACCTCGGAGAAAAGAAAAGGATTTTACGCTATACAATGAATATGCGAGTGTAAAGGAACACATTACATTTAATTAAATGAAAAGCTCAGAAGTATTTTTGGAATCGCAAACGAAATTTATGGTAACAGAGAGTTCATTATTTTAAACCCAAAGAAAAATAAGGAAAGCGCGAAGGGTACAGTGGTTATCGGAGATAGACCGGTATGTTTAGCGATAGCAATACCTGATCAATTCTGTGTATATACAGATATATGTGTGCCTTACACAGTGGGTGATACGCAGGCTTCGCTATTACGTATAGTCACATTTAATAATACAAAGTACACCTTTGGGTCCAACGTCGTAAAACAGTTTTCTCCGATAAATTATATTCCTTTACTTAATAACACTTTTCAGAATATCATTGTAGATATAAGGGATCAACACGGCCACCGGGTACCATTTGAGTACGGAACGTTGACGGTTACGCTTCACTTTAAGTGTAATCATTAATTTAAAAAAATGAGTCATTACGCCGCTTATTATTCAGAACAGATTGGTGGCGGTGGAGTCCATCGCGTATTTAGCGGTTCACTTTATCAACGTGGACACAGTATAGGCAGCTTTCTAGGAGGTCTTTTCCAAAGAGTTCTACCTTATCTTACCAGTGGAGCAAAAGCAGTCGGTAAAGAAGCTGTACGCGCAGGTATGTATGTACTAGACGATGTTACCAGTAATGGTGCAAATTTTAAACAGGCTGTGAATACAAGAATGCGCGAATCTGGTCATAATCTCAAGAGAAAAGCAGTTGGTAAAATTTCTGAAATGATTAAGGGATCTGGATATAAACGTCGTGTTGGCAAGCGCAAGCGTCAGTCTCCCAAAAGATGCTCAACAGCTCGTACTAAAGTTAAAAGAAAACAAAGTGTTATAAAAAGAAAAAAGGTGGTATTCGAAAACGCAAAAGAGTTGGTAAAAAGAAAATACAAGCTTTACGCAGTGTGACGGACATTTTTGGACCTAACTAGAAAAAACAAGATGGTGTTCTTACACGCAAATTCATGCAAATGCATGAAATCAGAATCGGACTTATTTACACTTCCACCAACGCAGACATCCTTGGAATCTTTACAATTTATTCAATATAAACCAGTTTCATCGCTTACCGACGATGGCCCCATTGAATTTGTAGTACCAGGTGGTAAAGATTACATAGATCTAGCTCACACGATGCTCAATGTTCGTGTACAAATCGTGCCTAATGTTCCGGCTGACAATTGTAAAATAGGAGCTGTTAACAATTTTCTTCACTCACTCTTTAATCAGATTGATATATTCTTTAACCAGAAGCTCATTTCACCGCCAAACAACGCATACCCGTACAGAGCTTATATAGAAACATTGTTGAATTACTCAACTTCCACGATGAATTCACATCTATCCACGTCTCTTTGGTACCTCGATACTGCAGGAAAGATGGAAGCTCTTCCCAACGTGGGGCGTAATGAACCTGGAGCTAACCTTGACCTAATGAATCGACAATATTTTACAGGAGATTTAAAAACAATAGATTTAATTGGTCATTAACATTGTGATGTTTTCAATCAAAGTAAATTTTTATTAAACGGTCTTGAAGTGAGAGTACGACTTGTACGAAGTAAAGACGCATTTTGTCTCATGGATGCTTCTGAAAATAGTACATTTAGCGTTAGCATAAAAGAAGCTTCTTTGATGATACGACGTGTAAAAATTAGTCCAGGAATATTACTGGCCCATGCCAATGCTTTAACAAAGGCAACCGCAAAATATCCTATCACTCGTGTTGAAGTAAAATCGTTTACCATGCATAGAGGTATACATGGTGACACTCTGGACGACGTTATTTTAGGTCAGTTACCTAAAAGAATTATTATTGGTTTTGTCGATAACAGAGCATTTAATGGCAATAGGCAATTCAATCCATTTAACTTTCAACATTTTTCTATAAACTATTTCTCGCTCTACATTGACGGTGTACAAGTACCAGGTAAACCTCTACAGACAAAATTCACTGGTGATAATTCTCAGTTCGTTGAAGCTTATCATACGCTATTTTTTGGTACTGGAATACATTTTCTCAATGAGTCCCTTCGTCTCAACCGAGTAGATTATTCTAGAGGTTTCTGTCTGTTTGCATTTAACCTGACACCAGATCTTTCTGCAAATTCTGCTCAACACTGGAATCTAATTAAACGTGGAAGTGTAAGGATAGAAGTGAAATTTGATCAGGCCTTGGAACAAACGATAAATTGCATCATTTACGCCGAATACGATAACGTTCTGGAAATAGATTTAAGTCGTAATATTATAACTGATTTCTCTGCTTAAACTGAAGAGTAGGGATGAAAAAAAAGTGGGGATGCTTGGTATAAAACTTATTTGCTGTCTCGCATCAAACATCAGTTGGCTTTTTGAATACCACGTTATACGTTGTAGAGTCTGTAAATAATTGAGATGGATTTTGTCATAGACATTCAAGGTCTCAAAGACCGAAATAATAATTTTTTTCCACAAGAAGTGGCAGTAATAAGTTTGAAAACAAGAGTTTTTTCACACTGGATCGTAAAATCACCGCATAATTTTTCCGCGTTACCTGCAAGTGTTAAACGCACAAACGAATACGTAATCAATCATCATCACGGAATTCAATGGATAGAAGGCGATGTTTCCATCGGACAATTGCTACTCAATCTATACGACATTGCAAAAGTGGCTGTAATAATTTATACTAGAGGATACGAAAAAGCAAAGTATCTAGAAGCAGCCATGTCACGCGAAATCATTAACCTAGAAATATACTCACCATCATTCAATGAACTCTTAACAAGATATCAAAGGGATTAATTTTCATGCGTCCCTCACAGTACGAAAGATAAGGATAAAAGAAGTGTATGTGCTCTCAATCAGGCATATATTCTGAGGAAGTGGTTGCACATGAAACTATCATTGTGTATCACAGCTGATGAAATCAAAGACGACCCATTGAGATTAAGCGAACGACTTCTCGAGCGTGTAAGAGCAGAAAGAGTGGCTCGTGCAGTTGACGACGGGGGTGTGGATGAAGTTGATGATCGTCCTGCATCATCAACAGCCTCTACTAAAGCCTGTAAAGATAGCGATTCAGAAGATGATGATTCTGACGAACAATGAATACTCGCCAAATAATCAAAGCACTAGCCTCAATCAACGCTAGGACAGTGGGTGTTTACGCAGCAGATCGAATCCCGAACGTTCTCGAACATCCAACAGCTATTGTTGCAAATATCGACGATCATACGATATGTGGTTCTCATTGGATTGCCATATATATAAATAAAAATGGATACGGAACCTACTTTGACAGCTACGGTATGCCACCGTCCTCACCACATCATCTCAATAGACTCAAATGAAACTGTGTGCGATACAAGTGGAACAGACAATCAATGCAGAGCTACGATTCGCAAGTTTGTGGTCAATATTGCATTATGTTTCTATATTATATGTGTCATTTTCATAACTTACGTGCGTTTTGCAGTAAGTTTTCAAGAAATACCAAAAACAATGACAAGATAGTTGTAAGATTTTATAATAAACTTGTAAGAAATAAATTGAAGCGCAAAAATTATGTAAAAACTTTCAGTAACGAACGTTCATTAGGATTTGGTTTTTGTAATCAGACATGTACTTCGAGAATATCATATGAAATCTATTATTGTAACATGAAATTTATATTCAATAAATATTCATAAAAAATGTACATTTTTTGTAAAAAATTATTTACCTTTTTCCTTCCCATGACCAAATAGTATATTGCGTTCCGAGGTACGGAACAGGCTCATTACATGCGCGTGTAAGTTTGCTTTGCGAGGCGTCAGCCGAGCAAAGCAAAACACGCGCATATGATGAGCCTTTTTCGTGCCGAGGAGCGTATACGATTTTCCTTCATGCCCGGCCGGAACTTCGCCATCCCAAAAAGATGAAAATTCATTTTTAAGTAAAAAAATACATCGAAAACGACTTCTAGTGAAAAGTCATTTGATGCTTTAGTTTGTTGTAGCGCGCATGCGCAAGCAACTATAGTATACGTTGAGAGCGTGAAAGAGAGAGAGAAAGAGAGAGAGAATCGCAAATAAAAGTCCTATAGCGGTTAACATAGGATAAACAATTCGTTTTATTTAACAATTCAAATAAATAAAACGTGTAAAGAAACAAAAAAAGAACATAAATATTCAATTATTTTATTGTATTTTTATTTTTTAAGTGTCTAAAAGCGTGTTGTGAGTGTCGTGAAAAAAATATCGCGAGTTAAAAAAAAATTGTGTATGCATGAAAGAAATGTGAAAAAACAGAACATGTGTATCCTATAGCTGATAACATAGGATATACAGTAAATATTCTAATGATAATTCATATAAAAAAAACGTGTGTAATTATCATGTGTGTGTGTATTTCATAATTTTAACAGTCATGTCTAACGATGTTTGATGTATAATAACAGAGGTTAGACATACTGAGTATATATAGATATAGTCGGAACATGCAGCAGACAGTGAAGCGACCGAAACTGTTGTAGTATGAAGGTGCGCAGTGGCTTCTGAGCATGTGACTGTAAAGAAAATCACAAATGTAATTTGCCCGTTCCCTGCCGCACGAGAGGCACTTTTAGGCGAAGTTCCGGCACGGGTATGAAGGAAAACTTATTTATCCTAAATTTTATATTACTTCATTATTTCATATATAATTTTTCTCATACATATAACTGGATTCTCTTTTATCTATAATCAAATATATTAAAGAAACACAACCGTTATATTCTACGTATCATTTGAAATATAATATTACATAGATTATGATAAAATAAATGCTTTAACAGGAAATGATGAAATTTCTACGCCATGTGACACTTATCAAAGAAATTTAATATTACATGCTAGTTTATCAAAGGGATATAATAGGATATTTTATTTCAACAGGATGTGATGAAATAAACAATTAAACTTAAATACATTTTATACCAGGAAATGTAGCGTCTATATAAAGCTTATCGTTAAAATATAATATTACATGTGAAGATATCGGAATCTATAAACAATTCAAGCTAAAAATGTTTTGAGACAGGAAATGATGAAATATAACAGTTATATATCGTTTGGTATTGAAATATAATATTACACACTAAGAAATCATAACCGTCATTGTTATCTTTTAAGATAAATACACGATTCTTAGAAAATACGTGACGAAACCCATGTGCATCCCCACATACCTATGAATTCTGTAGAGGGGGTTATGGATGTAAAACGAGAGCAAGAACTAGTGCTAAATCAGTTCCACTGCAGTTACAGTTAAAGTAAGTCTCAAACGCTCGTAAGTTAGCAGTTTTATCAAGTAATACATTCTATTCAAATATGGCTGAATCTAACTGTCGCGAGAGTGGTCAATTGAAAGAGCATACTATTGTTCTGGATAATATGCTCCTTTCGACAACATACCGTCAGGTGGGAGGAAGAAGGTTACGATTCGAAACTGGCCACAAAAAAGTAACGATTAGGATAAAGCCACAAAAAGGTTCAGATTCGAAATTGGCCACAAAAAAGTTACGATTCGGATAAAGCCACAAAAAGGTTCAGATTTGGGTTTAGCCACAAAAAGGTTACGATTCGGCTGCTTATTTTTTTCTCCGATGTTTTGGATGAGAACCGCTGTTGAAAACATAAGAATTCATCTCCGATATCCAAGCACTCATAAATATTAGAATTATTCTTTCATATTTTCCATAAAAAGCAATCAATTGTAAAATTCCTTCTATAAAAATATTATCTTCGCTTTTTTGATGAATTTAAAAGAATACTGTAATAATTGTTTTAAATTATTTACTGAATTAATTTAAAAATAATTTTTAAAGAAAACAAAAATTACTTTTAAAATATTTCATGAAAATATTATAAAAATGATTCAAACATACTTATTAAAAAGTGACATAAAATTATTAAAAATTAATTTAAAATTGGTTGACGCTGTGAGACAATGCCAACAAAATGAACGATTCTTAACAGTATTTTTTATATTAATATAAATATATTTATTAAATTAATAATCATATATATATATATATATATATATATATTTCAACGTAATAAATTTTTATAGAATTTATGGTATTTAGCAGGAATTAAATCTTTTTCCATGAGGATACGTGAATTTTTCGCTTTATCAGCATCGATAGCTAATAATCAATCGTAACATCTAGTTAACATGTTTTTATTGTCAAATTTAATGATTGATTTTTTACTTAGAGACTCATAATTTAAATTGTATTTGTTGATGAATATTTTCACTATATAAAGCCTTCCAATACACACACACACACACACACACATATGTATATATATATAAACAATTTCACGTCAATTTAACTAATGTTTGCAAATTTTTATTAAATTATAAAATTTGTGAATTTTTTATTCTTACATTGATAACGTTAAAGTAAAAAAATTTTTAATTTATAAAATAAATCAATTAATTTTTATTTAATAAGATTATAAAAAGTAATAATATATTTCAATATATGATTTATACTCACTAAATTGAAAACTATAGGTTTATAAAATTGCCTCTTGATGAAAAAAATGAAAACATAATTATCATATTTATGAGTACTTAAGATATAGGAGACAAACTCTTATGTTTTCAACAGCGGGTTCTCATCCAAAACATCGAAGGAAAAAATAAGCAGCCGAATCGTAACCTTTTTGTGGCTAAACCCGAATCTGAACCTTTTTGTGGCTTTATCCGAATCGTAACTTTTCTGTGGCCAATTTCGAATCTGAACCTTTTTGTGGCTTTATTCGAATCGTTACTTTTTTGTGGCCAATTTCGAATCGTAACCTTCTTCTTCCCACCTGACGATACGTTCTTAACAAGTCGCAAAGCAAACGAGCATCTGTCGGATTATTATACGTGGGTGGATATTTCAAACCATACGTTAAAATATCAACAAGTTCTTTTGCAAAATGGGTTAATTTTGATGCCCATGAATGGAGAAAATTCAAGAAAGATTTTGATGTGTTTACTGCATATTTTGATGATGCATATAAATTCAAAGCTGAATACGGAAACCCATTAAAGTTATTTATGGGGACTCACGACATTTTATTCACAAACTCCTATAATGCAAAAAGCATAACAATCGAGGAACGGGCCATATATCAACCACCAGCCAAATCTCAACTAGACGATGACAATGGAGAATCTAAAGAACCATCGAATAAAAAAATGAAGCCTACATACGAAATTGCTGCAACACATTTCCAAAAAGTGACATATGATGGTCTTAAACATATTGCGTCGTGTATAGACGAACATCTCGTACAACTGGAACAACGTGCTGGAAAAATTAATAGGATTGTAGACTACAGTCAAGAATATTTATTGGAAGAAATTAAGAAAGATATAGAAGATGACAATCCAAAGCTGAGTATAATGAAATCATTTGCTGACTTTAATCAGTATTACGCGATGAAAATTCACGATGTAAAGACATTTATTTTAACTAAAATGCTTGGTGATAGAGATTTGGATAAATATACGTTAGAAATTGTAATTTTAGAAATCAACGCACATATTTTACAACATATATATAACGATATGTATGCTTCCATGTTTGATTAAATATTGTAATAAAAAATGAAACGTGTACACTTTAAAGAAGGAAAACCTAATGTTAAAGTAATGTATGTGTGGGCTTATGCAAGTCAATGTGCGCGTCACGGTGAGTGGGAACAAATAGGTCGTGACAGAGAAAGATTCGGAATGAGAATTGAAAGAATGAAATCAGTTATTGAACCTATATTGTTAAAAAAATATAATGAATATATGAACAATAAATAAATAGGTTAGCGTTTATTATTATTTTAACATATTTGTATTTCGAACTTATACATGAATAAACTTGACAATTGTTTATCAAAATTTATTTTTTATTTCATCCCTTCTTATTCCATTTCCTTATTCTTCTTTAGTATAAATACTGCTGCATTATATTAAATCTTTCATTTCAACTTTATTAACCAAAGAGTACACTAAAGACAGCAAAAACAACTAATATACATACATTCCCAAAAATGCAGGGATATAAGAAAATATAAATAATATACTTACCGTAATCGGTCCTTTTCAGGACCACTGATAATAAACGTAGAAACTTATAACCTTAGTAGTAGTATAATACAGTGTATGACGTCATCATCCTTTGTTGATTAAAATAATGACTTATTTATATAAAACAGGTGATTAATTTTATTGATTGTTTATATAAATAAGTTTTTATCTTAATTGTTTATGTAAGATGTCGTTATCTTAATTGTTTGTTTGTGTAAATAAATCGTTATCTTAATGGTTTATTTACGTAAATAAATCGTTATCTTAATGGTTTGTTTATGTAAATAAATCGTTATCTTAATGGTTTATTTACGTAAATAAATCGTTATCTTAATGGTTTGTTTATGTAAATAAATCGTTATCTTAATGGTTTGTTTATGTAAACAAAAGATAAGAATGGTAGGTATGGTGACGTCATTGTTATGACTCCCTATACCTAACTATATACTACTAATATAGTATACTACGTATATGTGTAAATATACATACATTCAGAAGTTATAGGAGTATATTTTCGTTCAGATGATACTAAGGATAATAGGTTTAAAAAACCATGGAAGTAGATGGAATTGTTGGAGGAAAGAAGAGTCGAAGATAGCTATAAATATCGACCTATAAATTCAACGGAAGCGCCAGTTTATTTCAATTGAAATTGTTTTTGGTGGTGCTGTGCATTATTTTCGATTATCCACGTTCAACAAATTTTCAATCTCCGACATTTTTTTACAAAATAACACAAATTTTAGGATGGACGGAAACATTTTTTCAAATAGTTTCATTTTTGTGTATGAAAGATTGATATTCCAACTTTTTCAGATCAGAACTCGCGTTTTTTCATGGTTTTCAATGTAGACTTTAAAACCCTATTGGAATTTTTCAGATTTATTCATTCTTCGCAAAGATATAAAACTCTGAATTTTCGTCGATATTTTCTTAGGTGACTAAATTTTCGTGGGCGGCAGTGTATCAAAGTTCAAGTATTAAAGTATCTGTTATCAAAATTTTATTCTTCAATTTTTATAAATAAGCAATTGGTAAATTTTAGGAAAAGAAATTATCTCGACTTCTGATTGTGCTAGAGTAACGTATTTCTTTTAAATGAGCGTAAAAATTTAAGCAACAGTTATATTAAAGTCCCATAAAAATGTTTTAATTTTTACATAGATAAATTCAAAAAACAATCAGTAAAAAATTTTATGAAATTTAAATCGCATTTAACAAACAAAAATAATAATAATCTGATTGAAACTTTCAAGTTTCATTAAATATCAGTCTCAAAGAACTTATATTACCTACCCTAGTGGAAATCGAATCTGTGAATAACTGGAAATAACTGGAAATAACTGGAAATAACTGGAAATAACTGGGAATAACTGGGAATAACTGTTATAAACTGTTCAGTTCGAGACAGGAATAACAGTTATTTCCAGTTACTCCCAGTTATTCCCAGTTATTCTTACTTATTCCCAGTTATTTACAGTTGAGCTTAAAAATAATTTGAAAGAACAGAGGTACGAATAACAGTTATTCCCAGTTAAACTAAGGAAAGAGAAATAGAAAAAATAACCATAAAAAAAATTATTTTTCAACTAAATTGAGAATAACTAAAAATAAATGGAATAGCTGAAATTAACTAGGAATAAGTCTTATAGTGCCTCTAATTTCTAAAATTATTTCTAAATTAAATGGGAAATAACTGGGAATAACTGTTATTTGTATCTCTGATTCTTTAAATTATTTCTTAACTAAACTGGAAGTAACTGGGAATAACTTGGAATAACTGGGAATAACTGTTATTCCTGTCTCAAACTGAACAGTTTATAACAGTTATTCCCAGTTATTCCCAGTTATTCACAGATTCGATTTTCACTAGGGTAGGTATTTCATTTTAAAATGACCGTGGCCATGTAAAATTTTTACTTAAATTTTGCCACTTTTTAATAAACAAATAAAATATCTCATCAACAAATTAATATGTTTTGTTCAAAATTTTATGGGGAACTTGAGGGTGATAGAAGATATCTTTTAAGGAAGCTACAACCATGTACACTTAGCGAAAAGGATATTTTTCCGAATGTTAATCTCAAATGGCAACATCGCATATTTTACCACAGACATAAGATAATTCCAAATTATGGAACAAATTTCGCATCATCGTTACTTATTACTTAATGTCATAATTGTAGTAAGGAAACAATATTACTTTCTTTGCTGGAAGGAGTCGAAAAAAGTGATTTTTAGAAAATGTCTGTATGTATGTGTGTGTGTGTATTCAGTAAGTTAACTGGATCTCGAAAACTACTCGATGAATTTGTTTCAAATTTTGCATAAAATAGTACATTGTGAAAATTAAATTCTCACGAGGGCCGAAATCTCCTATTTTGCACCCGTGGTACACATACTGTTTTTTTATCCAAAGAGTGAAAATTTATTTTTTCGTCTAACTTGTGGAGAAGCTATTGAGAATTGGTTTTCTTAGTGTAGTTTTTGTTTTAGAGTCATTTATAAGAAAAAATAATTTTGATCTTTTTGGTATTTTTTGTAATCTATCTAATGAATCTGCTTAACGGCATGTCGGAGCTGCAGCAATTGAGTTTTGCTTTTTTTATTTTATCAATATCTTTTTAAATTCATAAATTAAACAAATATAATGACTTGTCCGCACTAAAGCTATATTAGTACAATAATTTTTGTTAAAATAAAAAATCATTTGGACTTGTTATTTTTTTATGAGCTTTGATTGGAAATTAGATATTAAACTCGACAAACCTAACCTTAAAATACGATACATTGAAAGTTTTTATTATAACTTTGTATGTATAATATTTTGGTGGATTTCTTGGGTTGTCCGCACTAAAGTTTAATCTTACGAATTTTTTCTTTGTAGTAAAAAAACTCGATTAAACGCATCGTTTATTCATAAGTTAGGATTGGAAATATTATTAGAAGGCGGACAGCTTCGTCATGCTCTTAAAAATTTGAATAAAAATAATTTTCGATCCCCGAAATAAAATAAACTTCTAAAAATTGATTTCCTTATGGCGTAGTTTTAATATTAGAGCATTTTGAAATTTTTGAAAAAAATGTTTGTATTTATTTAGTTAACCTTTTAAGGACGGGGATTTTGACGTTGAAATTCGACTTTTTTTTTAAACAATATTTGTGCATAAAATGAAAAAATATATCACGTGGAGTGCCTGATAAAATTGGTGGTCGATATATCGACCAGTCCCGTCCTTAAAAGGTTAATTAGATCTCGAAAAGTAATTGGTGGATTTGCTTTAAATTTTCCATACAATTCATTTTTTTCATTAACTTTTGCGGAAGCTATTGAAAATTGGTTTTCTTAGCGTAGTTTTAATAAAATAGCTACTTAAAAAAATTTTTTAAATTTTAGATTTTTAATTTTTTGATATTTTATGTAAACTACTTAATGAATTTGCTTAGAAATTTTCATGAAAATTATTTTCGATTGCTGAAATAAAAAGAACTTTTGAAAACTGATTTTCTTAGCGCAGTTTCAATTTAAAAATATTTTGAATTTGTGAAAAAAATGTTTCAAATTGGATCTTGAAAACTACTCGATAGATCTGCTTTAAATTTTGCATAGAATTTATTTTTTCGTCTAATTTGATGGGAAGCTATTGAGAAATGGTTTTCTTAGCGTAGTTTTAATTTCAGAATCATTTTTTTTTTAAATTTCAATTGTTCATTTTTTCGGTATTTTTTGTAAACTATTCAATGAATCTGCTTAAAAATTTGCATGGAAATAATTTTCGATCCCCGAAATAAAATTGACTTCTAAAAATTGATTTCCTTATCGTAGTTTTAATTTTAGAGCATTTTGAAATTTTTGAAAAAAAATGTTTGTATTTATTTAGTCAATTAGGTCTCGAAAAGTAATCGATGGATTTGCTTCCAATTTTCCATACAATTTATTTTTTCAATTAACTAGCTGGATACAATTTATACAATTATTTTTTAATTCATACAATTTATTTTTTTAATTAACTAGTGCGGAAGCTATTGAACATAGTCTAGTTAGAGTAGTTTTAATGAAATAGCTATTTAAAAATTGTTTTTTAATTTTATATTTTTCATTTTTTTGATATTTTATTTGAACTACTCTATGAATTTTCTTAAAAATTTTTATGGAAATTATTTTTGATTGCCCAATTAAAAGAAACTTTTAAAAACTGATTTCCTCAAAGCAGTTTTGATTTTAGAAAATTTGAATTTTTGAAAAAAATGTTTGTATTTATTTCGTTACTTAGATTTTGAAAAGTACTAGATGGATTTGCATCAAATTTTCCATATCATATATTTTTTCAATTGAGTAGTACGGAAGCTATTAAAAATTGATTTTCTTACTGTAGTTTTTATTTTTAGAGCCTTAAAAAAACATAAATTGAACATTAGTGATCCAAGTTACAACATCCCTAGTGGAAATCGGTTTTGCTAATAACTGTTAGTAATTAAGAGGAGATCACGTATCTCTGTCCTTTTCTAATCAAAGAACTAATTTTTTGCAAAAATTAACAACTTTAGCAAAAAATAAAGAGAAAGCCGTATCTCGTATCAAAAAAAGCAAAATTTTCTTTGATACCCTAGTGGAAATCAGTTTCGCTAATAACTGCAAGCAAATGCTAATAACTATTATAAATAGTTTGGTTTGAGACAGAAGTAGCGGTTATTTGCAGTTAATGGTAGTAATTTGCAGTTATTAACAGTTATTAACATGTATAAACACAACAGTTTTTACAATACAATTTTTAAAAATTAAGATAATAGTAACAGTGTTACGGGTGGAATATTCTAGAAAATAATAAAACGTAGAAGTATAGGAAATATATTAAACTAAATGAATAAGCCAGTAAGAAAACGCTGACTAGACGTCTGAAACCAGCTAGCAACAACTCGTGATCGAAAGAAATGATGACGAACTAGCCGACAAGTTAAGACCTGTAGAGAACGAACAAAGTGAAGCATGGAAAAACAGAAGCCACGAGGTAGAAACTTCTAGAAGAATAAAGAAGTGGGAAACAACGAACCCAGCAAGTATAAATACGACCGGGCGAACCACGCCGCGGCCTACTAGGCCTACTAGGCTACGAGGCACTAGAGCACCAAGAGAGATGTAGACTACTAGAACCCGACCAGAGCATAAAGAAGCACGAATCCACGATCGGCGCAGCGAGGACGTATCAGCGATTTTACACCAGTAGTACAGTAGACATTTCTCTCTCTCGCGACTAACGTAATAATAAATCAAACAGTTTATTTTAATTATCGTCTTATTAAATTAATTACCTTCACGCAAATTGACTACTTGGAATTACCAAGCTTAGTCGTGATAAAAAGATACCCACAATATAATAAATCAATTACGTGAAAACGTAACATAAAAAGTGGTGCTAAGTGTGGGGTATCGCTTGTGAAGAAAAAATATATATCTACAAGAAACAACTACAACATCTCTTGTGAAGGAAGTAACATCTACAAGAAGCAACTTCAACAGTACTACGAAGGAAGCCAAACCTGCAAGAAACAGCCACGACGATATCACTTCTGAAGGAAGCATTAACAACAAGGGACTATTACAACGAGAGGATGTTCTACGTGTACATCGCTGTCATCACTATCTTGGGGTAAGTAAATTTTATTTTCATACCTTATACGTCCTACGAGGGGAATACGCGCCCGCTGCGAACTTTCAAATTATAATAATTATTAAATTGCATGTCTGAAAATTTTGATTTAATTCAAGTGGATATTGCTAAAATTTTATTAAAATAAGTACTGCATGATTTAAATATATTATCAATATTAAATTGCATGTTGAAAAATCTTAACAGTGAATTTTTATTCAAATGAATTATTAGTGCCTTATTAAATTGAACTCTGAATAAACTGATTATAATATCAATATTAAGTGCATGTTAAACTTAGCTCGACTGAGCTATATTCGATTTTATTAAAGTGAATTTTATTAAAGCAACTATAATACAATATTAATTAACACTAACATTAAGCTGCAAAGTGAGTAAAAATCTAATTAAATCACGTGAATAATAATCGGTTTTATTAAAGTGAATTTTGGTTACACCCAGTATAAAATAATACTAATTATTACGTTGCGAAAAGTTATTTTAACTTAAGTGAATTATAACTGAATTTATTAAAGTAAATCTTGCTCGAATAAAATATAACAAAAAAATACATACATATATATATATATATATATCAATATATAAATAAAATATAAATAATACAATTGGAAACGTCGCGTAAAACAAAAAAAAAATGCCTGAAGAAACGAATAAACCGGATCAACGTGACGAAGCTGCGGGTTTTATATCACCATTAATGCTTCAACGAATTATGAGAACCCCGGAAGAGGAAGCGTGCATAGAGCTTCGAAATGCATTATCTTTGGCAGACTGTGCAATTCAACACTCCGAGAATAAAGGTTTAATGGAGTTAGCATTAGAAAAATTAAATGCAATAATAGACGGCGGCAAACATAAATTAGAACAAGAGGACGAAAGATTTTTAGGAGAGGCTAGAATATATCTCTCAAATACACTGAAAAAAATAGACGAAGCCGTAGAAAAAGCAGACGAAGTAGCAGTTCAAGGATACAATGGAACTAGACCTAAAATAATTACCAAAGCCGAAAAAGTCTCAGAACAAAATTTAAAAATCTCATCCAACCAGCAACAAGAAGATACGATCCATCGAAGAGTACGGGAAAGAATGTTACAGCAGGTATATGATTACGAAAGAAGACACGGACTCGATCATGAAGTAGCAATCCATCCTCCGTTAAAAGAGCAAGTAATTCCTCCAACGACCAACGAAATTAAAATTGCACTAGAGCCTAATAAACCCTGTAATAGCGGCAATTATAAAGGAGATAACCTTCAAGGTATGAGAGGTGCACCTGGATGGGATAACTACAGCGATGATGAAGATATTTTCATGGGTTACGACAACCATTACTTGCCTGCGAATATAAAATTTGCAAACTCAACTCCAATAGAAAGAGCAAGAGAGCCACCAAACAGTCTATCACTATATCAAGCATTAAATACGATCCCCACTTTTGACGGAAATTCTGACGTACTGCCATTATTCTGTAGATCAGTGCGAGACATTATAAGAACATATGGGCCACAAGCAGAGAGATGGGTATTAAATTCATTAGCTTCAAAATTCAAAGGCCGCGCAGCAGAAGGCTATACAACACGTTTAACGCAGTATAATACGGTAGAAGCTCTCTAGCTGACTTGACGAAACATTACAGCTATGCCGACGGAGCGGACACTATATTAGCCGAAATAAAAATAATAAAACAAATGCCAGGCGAAAGCGCGGGAGATTACGGATTAAGAGTGCAAACGTTACATAATCGTCTTCTAAACTTTTATGATTCAACAAGAGTTTTACGTCCTTTCGAAATAGAAACATATAAAAATCAAGCAGACAGGGAAGCCTTAGAACAATTTCTGTTTGGACTGGAGGGGGAACTACAACATCAAGTACGGTCAAAGAATCCCACAACGTTAAGAGACGCTATACACGAAGCTATCGCATTCGAACAACGTACAGTCGCAAGACGATTCACGCCGCAGCCAACCAACTCAGCAGAAAATACCTCAGAACTCTCTAGTATATTAAAAAGCATTGCAGATCAGTTGTCAGCATTAAACTTGAGTAGCGCACAGAAAAAGGCAAACATTAGATTAGCACCAACACTTGAATTATGTGGTTATTGTCACATATCAGGACATCAAGAGGCGCAATGTAGAAAAAAGGAATATGACAACAAGTTTTGCGAATATTGCAAGAATAGAGGTCACACATATGCAGAATGTTACGCACTTGAAAATGCACTAAAAACGAACAACTTTGCGGGAAATAATTACACAACGACGGCACCTATCATGCCTCAAGTAATTTATATGCCTTATCCACTGCCTCCCGCGACACCTGATATATATTCTACATCACAGATAAACGAGCAAAGACCTTATAATGAAGCAAGCAGAGAATTTTACGGAAATTTAAATAATAAAAATAACTCACGAGATGATAGAAATTTCAAAGGCAATAATAATCACGATAATTATAACAATAATAGAAATCAGAATCGTTATCAGAGCAAGACACGAAATAATATTGATAATAACACTAATAATTATGATAACAATATTAATAACGGGCGAAATGTTTTTGATAGAGGACCAGATAATAATTTTAACTGTAACGAACAAATAGATAATCAAGATGATATGGAACCTTTAAACTCCCAAGATGCTCGACGCTAGGGTCCTGTGGAGTCGAGCAAGCTAGCAGTCAGGCCGAGAGATATGAGCGGTCCAGCTTTCGAAAATGCACTATAAAGTTTATACAAGCTGGGAGGAAGCCTCCAATGGTTGAGTTATGTGGACCATTTTTAAAAACAGAAAAAGGTCGTTTTTACGTCGATACAGGAGCCAACGTATCAGTTATAAAAGAAAGTGTGATATCAAATTATATGTATATAAATCCACATAAGATCGTTACAATAAACGGTGTCATTCCAGGTGAATGCATGTCATTAGGACAGGTAAATCTATTTCTGAATAATATATTATGTGAAGTACAACTAGTCCCAGATGATTTTCTAATAGATACAGACGGATTAATAGGTTGGGACATGATTAATAAATATAAAGGGCAAGTTAATGCCGCTCGTAAATGCTTAGAATTAAATAACAATATAATACCATTTATTGAAGAAGAATGCTTTATTGCTACTCCTCATACAAGACAAATTAATTATGCACGTGTCAAAGATATCAGGGAAGATATAGAATTCGTACCGCTCCAAGATACAGGATCGGGCATCTTAGTTGGCAATTCTGAAGCCAAAAATAGTGAAGGCAAAGCGTATGCCATATGTATTAATATTGATGAAAGTGCGATAGAAGTAAAATCGCCAGAAGTTAAGTTAGATGCATGCAAAGTCAAGAATATCATGAATAATGAAGAAATAATATATAATGAAGAAATGATTAAAATGAATAATAATAATGAAGCGAATAAAATGATGCTACGTGCGCAAATTTTACATATATCTAGCGAGGAAAAAGAGAATAAAGCAGCAAAGGTATTCAAACAAATTGAATCTAAAATATCAAAGCATTTAAATAAAGAAAAAATAGAAAACATTGATGAATTGACAAAAGAAAGACCATTTATAATTGAATCACCTAGAGAAAAATTAAGAAAAAGACATTTAGTAAGGCATAAAAATGAGTTAATTACAGAAGTACCAGTAAAAACCAAAAGATTTAGACACCAACTCATAGAAGAATATTTGGAATCGGAAATTAATAAATCATCGGAGAACCCGTATTCCTCATTTATGTGGATAGTACTAAAACCACCTAAAGTTAATTTAACGCCATCAAATTATAAATCAAAATGTTATTACGATCAAAAGCAAAACATGAAACACCTTAGAGAAGGAGAAATGGTTTATTTAATGAAGAAACCAAAACATGAGAAAATGAATAAAGAATATGGATAATAACTATAAAATTCTATAAATAATACATAAAATTAATAAAATAAAATTTTATCCGCGGCCCTCAGACGCTGAAGATCATCAAATATTAATAAAATATAATATAATAATCATAGGATTAATAAAATAAAATTTTTTCCGCGGCCCTCAGACGCCGACAATCATACAATATTATAAAATAAAATAATAACTAAAAGGAAATATAAAAGATAAAATTACCTACACATAAGTCATTCATTACAAACATACAAACTTATATACATGTCAGTAAGTTAAAAGCCACGACAAAAAAATAAGTCAGTTCATAGTATAACAAAGTGTATTTCAATGTATTCATATAACATGCAGACTAAGTCTTAATCAGCAATTTATAAAATACAAAAAGTATACACATACATAAAAGAAATTGATGTAAGAAAAAAATTTTATAGAAAATCAAATGATATATAAATATATATAAAATATCTTATACACAATCATTATTATAATTATAAAATAACATTGCAAATAAAAAAATAATAAATAAATAAAAGAGAAAAAAAAGAAATTACGCCTTAATGAGCATTATTATTAAGTTAAAACAGAGAAATGTTCATACTTATATTACACATAAGTTCATTTAGAACGTAGTAAAACAAAATTTATTATCAATGTATATGATAATTGTCAGTAATTCTAAAAAGAACTAAGAAAAAATAATAAATACAATAAGATGTAAATACAAGATATTTTGTTTGTTCAAGATTTCACTGATATAATTAATAACTAATATAATAAAATAAAATATATATATATATATATATATATATATATATATATTAGTTGAATTTGCTAGGTAGAATTATTAATGCCCCTTCTCCTTGCAAAAAAAAAAAAAAAAAAAAAAAAAGAAATCGACCAACATAAAGCACATAGAGTCTAGTTAAATCTTAGCATCAAGGAAATAAGAACATCATGATTATAAACTAAAAAGAGGACAACAATTTTATGTGCATCAAAAATAAATATATATAATAAAAGAAAAAAAAACGAAAATTAAGAAAAGGTAAAATGCAAAACTCTCAAAAAGCAAAACACGATCAACCTTCTACCGTAAGGATCATAAAGAAAAGTCTCTGATACATTTGGTTCGTGTCCAATATGCAGCCCAATCCCATGAGGAATGTGAGCGCGTAGTACTCGAATCTGACGTCTATCTACGACAATACACCTTCAAGCAAAAAAATAGAAAAATAATACACACATATTATTAAGACAAAATGTGGAATGGCAAGTACGTCTTGCTCATTACGCAATCAAGAAATAGTTACAGGATGCACACGTGCTACCTGTCCATTTTCTACAATAAAAATGATCCACAAGTGGAATTCTAAGATCTTTGTGATACGGCTCCACACTCTAAGAGTGCGTGACAAGTCCGACTCAAACGGTAATAACTTGCCGAACAAAAATAAAGAAAAGCAGAAAAAGTGTGTTAAACATTACATAAAACTAATATATAAACTGAAAATACATCGATAAATGGATTATTATAAATTAAAGATGAAGGTTACTATAAAAATCCTATAAAAAGATTAGTTATAGGAGTATTAATGAGAGTAGTAAGAATAATAGAAAAAAAAAGAAAGACATTAATAGCATAAGATAATAGAAATAAAAGGATGTATACGTAAAAAGAAAATGTACATACATATATCAACAACCAGAGAGAAAGAGACATGAACAATTAAAACAAAAAAAAATCTAAAAACAAGAATATTGTGCAAAAAAAAAAGAGAGAAAAAAAGAAGAAGCAACATAATGCAAGAAGAGGGAATAGATTATAACAAATAAGTAAAGAAAAATCAAGTGAAAGCTTGCATAAACGAAAATAAATCTTAAAATACTTTCACTAAAATAAATAAATTTAAGAATAATGTTGAAAAAAAAATTTTTAGAAGTGCTGACACTGAACAAAAAAAAGAATTAATGTTTAAGTATAATTATAACTATAAGCAAGCGTTAACTGTAACATATAAGAAAAAGCTACGTAAACAAAAAAAATGTTTGTCATAAGACAGAATAAGAAGACCATAACTATCTTGAACCATGAACTCCGACAATATATTGATAGCAAAACAAAAAGAAAAGAATTATTATTACACAAAATTAATATTAAAACAATAATTATCACAAAAATTATTATAATTACAATTTTATAAAAAAAAGAGAGCAAAAAAAATATTATTACAAAGAAAAGGAATCATTATTAACAAAAAACAATTATTATAAATAAAAAGAAAAAGAATTATTATTACTGCAACAAGAATTTGCGTTTACAGTAATACAATTATTAATACAAAAATATTATTACAGGAGAAGTTAATACTTATATTAAATGAAATGTTATTATTATCAAAATAATTGTTATTACAAGGAAATTATAATAGTATATAATTGATATTAAAGAAAAAGAAAACAAAAATTATAATGATTAAAGCAAAAAAAAAGAAAAGTAACAATAAGAAAACTAAGTATACAAGCATATTTTATAAATGTATAGATATAAGAAAAAAAAATTGATATTGTAAATGTATGTGTATACATGTGCAGACACAAAAATACTATAAAATTAAAATTAAACATTGAAATACAATTTGTATAAGTTTTGAAGCCGACTTATAAAATTCAAATACAAGTAATTAGTAATACTACATAAACTCTACATAGTTGATTGTATTAAACTAAATAGATTTAGACATTAGAAACAGTACCCAATACAAAAAATAAAATTATATTAAACTACATATTAAATCTAATACAAAGAGTATAAAAGTTATTAGAAATAATATATAAAACTTCATATATATAACTACATTGAAAATAGAACAATAATTGAAATAATATATATAACCATACATAATTATATTATATTAAAATTAATGCAAATAAATAAATTAATAGAAACAAGGGTTTAATCAAAATAATACGTAATATTGCATATTAAGAATCATATTAAACGAGCATAAGTTATTAATACATTATAAAATTAAAATAATTTAAATGACATAAACAACAAATTCTAATACGCAAAAAAAGAACCCTACAATAAATTATGGGAAAGCAATTAAAAATCAAAGAGAAACAAAAATAATAGAAGTATATACTGCAACGGTAACGTGCAAGCTACACTGTAAGCTATATCTATAGCTATATGCATAGAGTGCATACAATCACGCGCGCATATACGTATAGACGCACACAAATGTGACACGACGCCCTCTCCCACAACCATACGCGAGTATACGTACAAGCCAAACACGCACACAAATGTGACACGACGCCCTCTCTCACTACCATGCACGCGTATACGTACAAGCACACATAGGTGACACGACGCCATCTCACACAACCATGCATATACATGTGCCATCAAGCGTACAAAGTACGAAGATCCGCACAAAGAGGAATAAAACACGTGCTCGATATATAGCCATGAAGTAAGAAAATTAATTAAGACGGTTAAACGCATTCACAATTATTAATATAACAAAACATATACGAAATCTAGATGTTCACATAATTAATTAATAAATAAAATTAAAAAGTTAATACATGGAATCAACACATGACCTAAGTTAAATAATAAAAGTATTAATTAATTAATTAATTTATCAATAAAAATTATAAATAAACGCAAATAAAACGTGAAATATGGCTTAAAACCATATCGGGACAACATAGTACCAATATAGAGACAAAAAGCTACCCAAATATGAAAGTCGTAAATTAATAAATAAATGCTAATATCTCGGAAAATTACATAGATAAAAATTTCTTACCTGACCCTAATTTGTTAATTAAGAGTAGACTTTCGGGTCCAATATTAAAAACTTCAGTTATTAATTAACAAATTATTATCTCGAATACTAATAAACTTATCAATTGCAAAACCACCTGTAATTTTACAATTAAGCATAAGGGTTGTAATCCCATATAAATTAAAATAAATAATAATAATTATCATTAACAAATTAAATTGTTTATATCGAATTCCAAGAGTTACAAAAATGCAACTATATATTCATACCTCATAAATAAATCCATATACAAATATCATATTATAACAATTTTCAAATAAACAATAAATTGTTTATAAGCCATTATCTCAGAACCTAATGACTTAATCGAAACAAAACTAAACTGTAATTTTGCAACTAAGAATATATTATTAAATTACATAATAATACTTGTAAGAATAATTATAATTGCAACGTTATTTAAATTATTATAAAATTGCCTTAAATATACCGAGGGTCAAATAGTGCAAAAATGGTAATTAATAACCAAATAAACATAAAATAGAACACTGGGGATAACACAAAACTAATAAATAACCACTAATGAACAAAAAAAAGATCAATTAAAATTACTTGTCTAACGTATTGCAGGTATACAGGGGTTATAATATGCTTATAATCAAACCTAATATTACATAAATAAAAGATAATCCAGAAGAATACATTGGGAATTAATTATTTTAATTTGGAAGGCTCCAGCCATGGGGTGTCCCCTATAATTAATCAGAAAAGAATGTTTTCAGATACAAATACAGACCCAAAGAAGTACATGCACGCAAACAAGTGCATCACATTCAAGAAATAAACTAAACCATCTACCAGATACTAACGAATGTCAACGTCAACATCTAAAGTATCCACATTATAAAAAATTATTGAAGACATAACAAAGAAGAATAATAAAATAAAATTTTTGTTTCAACAAAATCCATATGTACCAGAAGTAAATAATAATGTATTAAGAGAGAGAGAGAGAGATATAGAATAGATTTGTAATCGTTAGGTACACTACACAACTCTACACAAAGATTGTAACAGTTACCCATAGATATATAGGTTAGGTACACTTAATAATTATAGAGAGTCAAAAAAAAATTTTTTTCAATATAGGTAATTAATCGACGAGGACGTCGATACCGCGGCCTCAGACGTGTTACGGGTGGAATATTCTAGAAAATAATAAAACGTAGAAGTATAGGAAATATATTAAACTAAATGAATAAGCCAGTAAGAAAACGCTGACTAGACGTCTGAAACCAGCTAGCAACAACTCGTGATCGAAAGAAATGATGACGAACTAGCCGACAAGTTAAGACCTGTAGAGAATGAACAAAGTGAAGCATGGAAAAACAGAAGCCACGAGGTAGAAACTTCTAGAAGAATAAAGAAGTGGGAAACAACGAACCCAGCAAGTATAAATACGACCGGGCGAACCACGCCGCGGCCTACTAGGCCTACTAGGCTACGAGGCACTAGAGCACCAAGAGAGATGTAGACTACTAGAACCCGACCAGAGCATAAAGAAGCACGAATCCACGATCGGCGCAGCGAGGACGTATCAGCGATTTTACACCAGTAGTACAGTAGACATTTCTCTCTCTCGCGACTAACGTAATAATAAATCAAACAGTTTATTTTAATTATCGTCTTATTAAATTAATTACCTTCACGCAAATTGACTACTTGGAATTACCAAGCTTAGTCGTGATAAAAAGATACCCACAATATAATAAATCAATTACGTGAAAACGTAACAAACAGTTATTTGCAGTTATTTTTTTATTTTTGCAGTTATTTACCGTTATTTGCGGATTCTTGCAGTTATTTACAATTATTTTCTGATTTTTGTAGTTATTTGCAGAAACTTGCAGTTATTTATAGTTAATAATAGTTATTCATAAAAATTTATTGTCTTGGAAATTTTTTTCATATATATAAAGAATTAAAAAATTTTTTAAAAAGTGTATAATTGTTAATAACTGTAAATAATAGCAGCAAATTGCAAATAACTGTAAATAAACGCAAACAACTGCTAGTAACTGTTAATGGAATAGCAAATAACTGCTTATGAATGCTAATAATTGCTAATAACTGCTAATAACTGATGATAACTGCTACTAACTGCAAATAACCGCTACTTCTGTCTCAAACTAAACTATTTATAACAGTTATTAGCAGCTTTTAGCAGTTATTTGCAGTTATTAGCAATTATTTTTAATTATTGACAGTTATTAGCAAAACCGATTTCCACTAGGGTAAGAAAAAATTTATTTAATTGCTTCGTTTTCAAGAAAACCTCGAAAAACTTAAAAAGTAAAGGTTAGGGTAAACAATACGGTTTTTTAAGGTTTTTTTGAAAACGAAGCAATAAAATAAACTCTTCCTTATTAAAGAAAATTTGGCTTTTTATAATACGAGATGCGGCTTTCTCTTTGTTTTTTGCTGAAGTTATTAGTTTTTGTGAAAAAATCAATTCTTTGATTAGAAAAGGACAGATATACTCGACCTCCTCTTAAAAATAATTGCTAATAACTGCAAATAACTACTAAAAGCTGCTAATAACTGTTATAAATAGTTTAGTTTGAGACAGAAGTAGCGGTTATTTGCAGTTAATAGCAGTTACCATCAGTTATTAGCAGTTATTAGCAATTATTAGCATTCATAAGCAGTTATTTGCTATTTGATTTACAGTTATTAGCAGTGATTTGCGTTTATTTACAGTTATTAACAATTATACGCTTTTTAAAAAAATTTTTAATTTTTTATATATGGGAAAAAATTTTCAAGACAATAAATTTTCATGAATAACTATTATTAACTATAAATAACTGCAAGTTTTTGCAAATAATAACAAAAATCAGAAAATAATTGCAAATAACTGCAAGAATCCGCAAATAACGGTAAATAACTGCAAAAATAAAAAAATAACTGAAAATAACTTACTATTATCTTAATTTTTTAAAATTGTATTGTACAACATTGTTGTGCCTATAAATGTTAATAACTGTTAATAACTGCAAATAACTACTATTAACTGCAAATAACTGCTACTTCTGTCTCAAACCAAACTATTTATAACAGTTATTAGCATTTGCTTGCAGTTATTAGCAAAACTGATTTTCACTAAGGATATGAGCCTAAATTTATGATAACTGATAGAGAATTAAAATGTTAGATATCATAAAATGCATATTAAGTATAGAACGGATTCGCTGTCATTGTTTAATTGATTTTTGTGTTATTGATTCAAATATTATAACGACTGCGTAAGCGATACTTCGAGATCGAAACAGTAACTTGACAATCTTCATTGCTCATGATTGAGATACATTTGTATGTTACTACATTATTGATGTTAGATTATTGTTTTTCTTATCAGCTGTGACTTACCCCGGTAGAAACGTTTAGCATATATTCAGTATATAATACCGGCAGTCGCGATCTTATGCTGATCGATATCGCGATAAACCCTAACACCGGTTCATCAATTATCTTGATGGTATCAGGAGGATATCATCAACCTTCTAATTATATTTTGTCTAAGAAACATAATAAAAAATTTAACAAAAATATATAATAAATAATAATTAAGGGGATGTAATCCCCTAAATGGAAAAAGAAATAATGAATAAAATACTAAATTTTATTATGCACATAATAAATTTTACTATGTATATAATAAATTTTACTTTTTCAAATAATAATGTCGAGTCGATGATCTGTAAATTTAATCATAACCTCAAAAGTTTTAACCATATTGAAAGTAGTTCTGTAACATATGTAGACGATTCGAAATTTCATTGACAATATATATTGACATATATGATGACATATGTCATCATGGTGCAGTCGGTAACGTACACGCTTTGCATGCTCGAGGTACCTGGTTCGAGCCCACTTCACACAAGATTTTTTTCGATGATAATTTGTTTTTAAAAAATAAAATTAATAAAACATATAATTAGAAATGGTTAAATAACAAATTTCGGGTGCAAAAAATAATATCAAAAAGGAGTTTTAATTCATTGTTTTTAGGGTTATGTTCTTTATCTAATATATGAAATTGTATTTAATGTCTTCAATATTTTATCGCGTATGTATCGGTTATTCATCGCGATTGCGTCGCGACAAGATATCGCTAGTCGTTAATTTACTGAACATATTTTTATCCTGAATTTTCTACCAGGGTAGCTATGATATACATTGTACATTTTTACTAGAGTCTTGTGTTATTTATTTTTACTTAAATTAAGAAAAATAATTATTGAAAATTAAAAAATCAACATAGGCTCTTCTGGATAAAAAAACTTTTATGCTCATAATTCAATAAATACAGTACCGATCAAAAGTTCGAAAACCTTTTTTTTCAAAGATTTAAATTCAAATCGTGATATCTTAGAAACGCTTTGATGAATTTAAAAAATTCAATTGGCGTTTTAAAGATCAGACAAAATACTATCTTTTAGTAAGCTGTAGAATATTTTAAACTCGTTTTGGAATTCATTTTTTAATGATTGAAAATTTTTGAATTTTTACGAATGTTTGAATTTTAATCAATCAACTGTAGCTTTTTAAAGAATTGATGAAATTAAAAATTGAAAATCGGTTGCGAAGTAGAGAAAATTTCCCAAAAGATTGTCTTAAATCAATTTTCAGTATCTATTTCGTGTGCAGAGTTACAAGCGTGCGAAAATGGAGTAAATAACAAAATAATTTTCAAGTGCAATAAGTTATTCCATATTTTATTCATATTTCGGCATCTATTCACAACTGTATATTGTAAATTCAATCTATACACAATTTATATATAAACTACAGTTGTAAGCACACCAAAACATGAAGGAACATGGAAAATGTCATTGCACCCGAAAAATTATTTTCCTATTTGCTCCATTTTCGCACACTTATATCTCTGCACATGAAATAGATATTAAAAATTAATTAAAGACAATCATTTAGGAAATTTTCTCTATTTTGCAATCGATTTTTAATTTTTTAATTTTATTAATTTTTTAAAAAGTTACAGTTGATTGATTGAAATTCAAAAATTCATAAAATTCAAAAATTTTCAATCATTAAAAAACGAATCCAAAAAAGAATTTAAAATATTCTACAGCTTAAAGAAAGATAGTATTTTATAGCACACTGTATCCTATATCCGCATTTAGACACACAGCTGCCTGTGACCTAAGTAGCCTATTATTGCACACCATGTTCGGCAAACTTCATGCTATACAATAATGAGCTACTATTAATTTTTATGAGAAATCTGTAGCTATTGACAATCGCGAGTCTTGCGAGTGGACCTTTATAACCAGATCTCTACCTCAGGCCGAAATCTGCTCTAACATCACCCAGTAATCGAAAATTGTTTTCGGTATTTATGTCACATCCCGTTGGTTTAAACACTAAAAACATTTATCTCTTACCTATCCACACATTGTTGACAAAGAAAAAACATCTAATCGATCGACGAAGTTACATAGGCAGCGGTCACCCATCCAAGTAATAACCACGCCCAATGCTGCTTAACTTCGCCGATCGGCTGAGGTGCAGTTCCGTAACCCCACCAATGTGCCGGTACATTTTTTAAATTAAATAACAATAAAAAGAACGTGAGATACGAGTAAAACTAAAGTTAATACCAGTGTAACATATGAAACGAAGAGGTAGTATTATTGTATTATCATTATTATACGATTTAAGTGAATATTTGAAATTACAGTTTTAAAATTTTTCTGTTTTGATTTATCATTCATGAAATATTCAAATTTTTTTTATTTATAGTTTCTGCTTTCCTTTCTCGATTCATCATTAACGGAATGCCTAGTATTTGCTCTTTTACAACTTCCGTTTTTATTTTACGAATTATCATTCGTGGAGTGCATAGTTTTTGTTAATTATTGATTTTCAAGAGTACTCATGTAATACAGCGTATTTATGACACATGTGCTATAAAATAATATACGATACTTGAGACTTAAGTGGCCCATTGCAATAATGGGCCACTTAAGTTACATGTATCGTAATATACTATTGTCTTATCTGGAAAACGCCGTCTGAATTTTTTAAATTCATCAAAACGTTTCTGAGATATCACGATTTGAATTTGAGTTTTTGAAAAAAAAAGTTTCTGAGCTTTTAATCGCTACTGTAAGTGTAAGTTTCAAAAGAAATTTTTTTTTTATATTCAGATTGTGAAATGACAATCTTCATTGCTCAAGATTGAGTTTTATCTATTAACTACATCCTTATAGATGTTATATTATTGATTTTTTTAAATAAAAACTTTAAATATCAAAAAGAAGAGAAAAATATGACATAATTCATGGAAAAATATTTATAATGTAGTTAAATAAACTGTAAGCGTTCACATAGATTAATTATATTTAGTTTGACGTTTTATGATAGATAATATGATCAATTTCGTAAGCATAAGGAAGAATTGCTGATGAATAATTTTTTTTATATTGAAGTCATATTAAAAAGATAAAAATGAAATAAACACAAACTCAATGAGCGCTATGAGAAAGCATTGCGCCAAAGCACTTGGAAGCGTTTTTCATGATCTGAATTATAATTTTATGAAATAAAATTTTTATTTCTCAATTCAATAATCATATATAATCCTCATTTGTTCATTAAATAAAAAATATTGGAATATTTAATAAAATTGGATGGTTCTTTTGCAATCATTTTAACCAAATTTAAAGTAATGGATCTTAAACTTTTCGTTTATAAGGCCCTTATAAGTAATACAAATCTCATATACCTCATTAAAAAAAAAAAAAAAAACTAGATCGAAAAAACCGATATTTTTCACCTATAAACGTTATTTAACCTTTAGAGGGCCGGAATAAGCCTCTAGGCGTAAGGGGTCTGACTCACCAACATCGCAACTTAGTTTGGCTCTAACTCAGGGACCTTAAACCACATTCCTATAGAAAAATTCGATTTTCAAATTTTTCAAAACTCCGGCCCTCTAAAGGTTAAACAAATTTCAGGGCCAGATATTAATATCTTATTAGTAAATGAACCCATTTTTCACTTTCGCTACCTGTTACTATTTAAGTTATGCAAAATGTATGACTTTACTGGGCTATAGCTGATCAAAGCTCAACCTACCAACACAAATAAACACGTACACCCACCGTTTAGGATATTTTTCCGAACGTATACGTCGAATGGCAACATCGCATATTTAATCCATGGCGTAAGAATATTATTTTTCGTGCACAGAGTTTCACATCTCAGCTACTTTTTACTACTTTACGATAGTAAAGATTTTTATGGTTAATATCCCGCGAAAAATGTAGATGGCGATTCAATCGATTGTTTAGAATAAATATGAATAAATTTTTTTTTAAATCTTCATAATCGGCGGCGTAAGCTGAGTAATAAAGTAGCTGAGATGCGAAATTCTGTGCAAGAAAAATAACATTCTTACGCCATGGATTAAATATGCGACGTTGCCATTCGATGTACAAGTTCGGAAAAATATCCTTAACGGTGGGTGTACATATTATTCATGTACGTAACTTGAGCGTGCGCAGCATGAATACAGACGAAACTAAAGTGCTTTTCGCTTACAGAGCAGTTAGTCGAGACTCATTGCTGCTCAAGTGGCAAGCACTTAAGTCAAGCCTGGATTCAGAATCCTTCGTACGACCAAGTTACGTAGATAATTTTGTCGTTGTAGGCCTTATGAGGAACTGCATGAATATTATTTGAAAATTAATAATGTTTATTTTATTACAAATAAATTGAGAATAATATTTATCTTAAAATAAAAGAAAAACAATTTAATTAATAATTTCAACATTTGATGAACATAAATTTGCATGAGCATTGACGTATCTAATCACATTCTTTTGTTTTCAATAACCAAAGAATCGATGTCGCTCGCGCAATACGGTCATCTCAAGTGTTATTTCACGTATATATATATGTATATCAAATTAAATGCTCCCTTTGTTAAAAATATATACGTCTCTCAGATACGTAACCCATACGTAACAAAGCGTTCGAATTTGTCACGTATTATGGAATACGTATTTGATATTGATGATACGTAGTTTCAATACGTATTCCAAGGGAGTGAGAAATTACGTATTTCATACCAGAAATACGTGATTATTCGCACAATATACGTAACAAAGATACGTATTTATGATAAATATGTGTTCATATTTTTCAAAGATATGAGCACATCCTCCTATTGGAATACGTAATTTTTATAAACACCTATGCCAGATGTACGTATTTTTGATACGTATCTCATGAGCATCATACGTAATTTTCGATTTGAATTTCGGGATTGAATATGTATCGCCTTCAGAATACGCAATTCCGAGCACGAGATACGTATCTCTGAGGCAGGATTCGTATTCAGAATACATAATTTTACCACAAATTAAATACGTATTTTGTGGTAAAATACGTAACACGAATCCTGCCTCACGGATACATATGCTGTACTGAAAATTACGTAATTGTACTAGCAATACGTATTCAAGCACAAACTGCGATTAAAATTACGTAATTTTCGCATGAACTTCGTATCAAAAAAGCATATATATGGCACATATTCAAATGAAAATTACGTATTTTAATTACAAGATGTTTTCAAATACGTATTTTGTGGCAAAACTACGTATTTTAACAAGAAAATCTGCCTCATAGATACGTATCTTTGACTCTAAATTACGTAATTGTCCTAGCAATACTAACTATAGCCAAAAACTGCGATTCAAATTTACGTAATTTTCGCATGAAATACGTATCGAAGGTACATAGATTAGGCACATATAAAATGAAAATTACGTATTTTCAATCACAAAATGTTTTCAAATACGTATTTTGTGCAAAAATTACGTATTCTGGATACAAATCCTGCCTCAGAGATAAGTATCTCGTGCTCGAAATTACGTATTCTGAAGGCAATATGTATTTAAGCCAGAAATTCAAATCGAAAATTACGTATGATGCGCATGAGATATGTATGAAAAATACGTATATCTGGCATAAGTGTTTACAAAAATTACGTATTCTAAAGGCAATACGTATTCAAGCCCGAAATTGAAGTCAAAAATTACGTATGATACGCATGAGATATGTATGAAAAATACGTAGATCTGGCATAAATGTTTACAAAAATTACGTATTCCAATGGAAGGATGTGTTCAGGATACGTACCACGTGGAAAAATATGTATTTTTGTTACGTATATTGTGCGAATAATTACATATTTCTGGTGTGAAATACGTAATTTCTCACTCCCTTGGAATACGTATTGAGACTACGTATTATAAATATCAAATACGTATTCCATAATACGTAACAAATTCGAACGCTTCGTTACGAATGGATTACGTAATTTTGTTACGTATCTCAGATACGTATATATTTTCAATAGGGTTATGCCAGATATACGTATTTTTTATACGTATCTTATGCGCATCATACACTGAAAAAAACCCCGAATCCAGCGCTGCGAAGTTGATCGTATTAGCAGGATGCGAAAAACACTCAAAGCATAAGTATACACAAAATCGTAGTAGGTTTATGCGTGACTATACCGCAGTCAATCATTGCGACCGTCTGTACAGTATAGTAACGCGAATCCGAGTGGAGCGTTGCGACTGCATTGCCGAGTCAATCGCTTCGACTCGTCGGCATCATCCATGCCGACAGCCAAAATCGGGCACAACTTTTAGCGTTGCATGGTTGCTTGCTTCGACTCGTCGGCGTCTCGCTTGCCACAGGCCGATACCGAGCACAGAGACAACATTGCGAGTTCGTATACTTTGCCTTTCTAGATTCTAGTACTGCGAAAGTCGATATTAATACTTTACGTCAATTTAAATTATGTGTTAATTTAATTTTCATTCAAAAAGTATTTATATGATTATTAAACAAGTAGATGTTTTAATTCTTTAATATTATTTAGATTAAATTTTATTTATTAACGTATTATATGAAACGTTTAAATAATAATTAAATAAGGACTAATGTTTCGTTATACTTTAATATTCACTCGACTTTCCAAAATTAGATATCTTGTTTAAGTATATTCATTAATTATTTATAATAAAATGAAGTTGATCAATATTTTACATGAAAATATTTATTAAGTCGACTTGATCAGTTAATATAATTTAATAAATATCTATCTATCTATCTAAATGATATCTGATAAAAAATGCCAATTAAGAAGTTTTCAGTTATTTCCCCGTTGAAAATTAGAAAATTAATCAGGCAAGTTTCCTATTAAGTTTTTTTGTATATTAAATAATAACCTTTCACCAATCAGATAAGCTAAAAAATTTACATATTATAATTTCCAAAAATTCAATTACATTCTATATTTTATTTATAAGAAAAATGATTCTATTAAATTTTTACTTTGGTTCGATAGTTTTGAATCAAAAATTCATTAAAACATTAATTAAAAAAAGATTTAGTGCTCTAAAATTTATTTTTTCTATTTTGGGATCCAATTGTAACTTATTCCCTCAATTTTGTCAATTTTTATTTTTTAACTGTGTCAGTGAACATGAAATATCTCATATACATATATACAAGTGTATTATTTTATTAAAAATTCATTAAATATGATAAAAGAATATTTGAATAAAATTTAATTCAAATAGAATTCAAAGATTTAAAGATAAATTTTTAAACGTTCTAAATTTGTATGCAACTTTTTTTAAACAATTTTCAAATAGTTACCATTTTCTCACATTAAAAAATACACAACTGTGTTTGCGAATACATTGTCCGTTTCGAAAATAATAAACAAAATTCATAAATCGAGTTTATATGGAAACATTTTGTAATTATGACAGCTTTCAAATCAATAACATCAAATGATTTTTCATTCCATAAATATGCTAATGGATAACAAATTTATGAATTTTTATTTTTGTTTTGAATTATACTTAATAAAATTATGTAAAAATTTTTTTCTAATTTCAAACAAATATTTTATTAAAACTTTATTTCATAAATGTAATTATAAATTAATATTTTTAAATTTAAGGTATCAATGATTTTAAATTAAAACTTATGTATCTTAATTAATGATATTTTATTAAAATTATAAATAAATAAAATTTTTTCAAATGAAATAAATATTTAGCACTGTATAATAACCTATATTTTTAATTGAATGTTCAATGTCATTCATTTAACTAAACAATAATTTATACGTCTCTTTAAGTTAATTAAATGACAATATAATTCTTTTTCTTAATAATTGTATAGGATATATTCAATGAAAGTAATATCTCTTATACTCGTGCATAGATTTAATTTTTAAATAAATTTACTAGGAGAGTGTCATATCTTTGGATCACGGATTATGCTTAAACTTTGTGATAAATTTTCAGAGAACAAAATATAAAAAAAGCTAAATTCATAGTTACAAACGCTAAATATTTCCCTAGTCCAGTCAATTAAGGAATATCAATAAAAAATTTACTAGATTTGTAAATACTCATAGCTATTAAGCATTAATAAAATTAAAATAAAAACTATGCTCAAATCCTTTCAAAATAGCACTTCCACGATATAAAAAATTTTTTTTTTCCAAAAGTCACAGCGTAATAAAGATTGGACCAAATTTCAGCTTTTATTATTAATTAAAGATTTGAAAAGAAAATTCAGATCCAACCTTTACTGCGCTATAACTTGGGAAAAAAATATTTTTTTGACACTCTGTGCGCGAAATCCGATTTCTGTTGCCTCTGTAGCGCACGCAAATTACTATATTCAAGCATGTTATAAGTTGAGCGTGCGCAAAATGATTGAGCGTGCGCAAAATAGATTCAGCGTGCGCAAAATGAATTCAGCGTGCGCAAAATGAATTCAAGGGGCGCGAAATAAGAAACAGTATGTGAACTAATAGAGGTAAAATTAGAATAACATAATTTATTTTCTGTAGGTCGATGGATCGATGGGCGAATTTGAAAATAATTTTCAACTTTATTTTATAGCTATATGAATAATCTTTTAATATTGAGATCTAATATATTTTCATGGAATATAAATTTAATTGTTTTATAAATTGTGTTTTTTTTATTTTAAGAATTATTATTTATTTTTTGGAGGCGGGGTGCTCCGCCCCCCGAAGCCCCAGACCCTCCCCGCTTCCTTCTTACACCGAATCACTGGGAATTTATATTATAAATAGTTGACTCTTTCGATATCAAAGTATTATATACAATACTAATGCAAATTCTTATGTTCAAAATAATCGATTTACGCATCGAATTTTGCGCAGCTTGAGTAAAAAAATAGTATGTGTAACACATGCGCTCAAGAGATTTGGCACTTGTGTGAGTGACAAATTCTCACTCGTGCACAAATCCCTTATTTCGCGCACCAGTTACACAATAGTATTTTTCGATACTAGTGCGTGAGAATGATTTTTTACTCGTATGGCGGTTTGCGCCCGAGCGAAGCGAGGGTGAAAAGGTCACACGAGGAAGAAATCACTTTCTCGCACGAGTATCGAACAATATTTTTTGACACGACGTGTAAGAAGCTCCATTTTCGCACGTGTTACTTTGTACAGCGTGCGCGAAATTGAGCTTCACGCACGGAGTGTCAAAAAATACTATTATATACTGCAAATTCTATTTGTAAAGGATTTGGGCTCAACTTTTATTTAAAAAGAATTTTAAGCTTGTAGCTATTAATGCTTATAAACTATGTGTTTGAAAATCTAATTATTTTTTTATTGATATTCTTCAATTGTCTGTTATTAGGGAAATACTGAGCGTTAGTATCTATGAATTTAGCTTTTCCCATATTTTGCCATTCGAAAACTTATCCCAAGGTTTGAGCAAATATTCGTGATCTAAAGATGCACCACTCTCCTCATTAGTGAAGTTTCGTTTTTTAAAACAAAGAAATTACAATTTTAGAATAAGAAAATACTTTTTTTACACTCGGCACGAAAAATGGACTTCTCTCCTTACCGGCAGAAATGAAAACACCCACTATTCGCGTCTCGTGTCAAAAAATCGTATATTCACCACGGGAGTAAATGAAAAAATGCCTTAAATCGTATGCTTGTCACCCTCGCTTCCGGCTTGGGTGACAATTTACACTCCCTAGGTGAATAATATACTATTTGAAAATTAATAAGTACTTGATTAAATATCGTTTATAAATAAAGTATATCATTATTTTACTAAAAAGCACAGAATTTTTTAAGAATGAAATCTTTTTTAAATGTATACTAATTGAGTAAATAAAATTCAATCATTTAATTATTTTAACAAGGAGAGCACTCTACCTCCGAGAAACGGATTTAGCTGAAACGGCAAAATATGATTTTTTGATAAAAAAAAATGAACCCGTGTTTTTTATTTTCATTGAATAGGCCCCCTAGACGAGGATATAGATATTTTTTCGAAAATGTAGTAAAAAAGAGCCTTTGTTAGAATTTGAATAATCAAAGAACTAAGACTCTTACAAAAAAATGCAAAAAAGATGAAATAAAGCGCAAATTAAATGCTTTAATTTTAGCTTTATTGGAACAAAAAAAATGCAGTGATTCAAAAGTTATACCTAATTAAAAATGATTAGATATTTATTAATTTTTTTAGCATACAACTCATACTCTATTTTTACCCCATTCCATTAGTATATCTTAATCGCCTCAAACTTTTGAACCATAAAAGCTTAGTAAAAAAATAATTTTATTGATTAATATTAATACAAATCTTCCAGAATAATAAGTTCAAAAACTGTACGACTATAAAGCAAACGAAAAAGTTTTAAATTTAGACATAAGTGCATATAACTTTAAAAAAATTGAGCGCTAGACCAAATTAACGCGGCTTATTTCATAATTAAAAAAAAAATATCCTCAAGTTAAGAGAAAATCCGAAACTCAAATGCAATGCTCTCCTTGTAAGTTAATTTCAAAATCGAATTCATGCACAGGTAAATGAAATATTTCTTTCATTTGATAGTTCTTTCTGAGAAATAAATTTTGTTAAATTAATATCATTTTTAGTAACGTTTATTTATAATTTGCATTATGCCTATTGTAAATTATAAATTTGCATTTCTAATATTTTATAAAAATCTTTAAATTTACTAACATTTTTTTGACGAAATTGTTATATTGTTTAATTAACCAGACTCCTTTTTTTGTAATGGACAAAGCTAAACGTTTGATTAAAAAATAATTTATGCATTCTAGCAGTAAATTTTTCGTTGTCAAAAAATTTCTTATACAAAAGTAATGTAGGCATAGACGAAAATATTGTAAATAGAAAAAGATGAAGATTTATGAGGAATAAAACCAGAATTTAATTGTAGAATTTCGACCGGAACATAATTGATAAGATATCTTATTGATTTAATAAAGACGTTTTATCATTAAAGATTTTTAATTACATTTAATTGAAAAAAAGCAAATACTTGCTAATTTAAATAAAATATTTTTACTTAAAGAATATATTTCTCTTGAGTCAAATATAATTCATTTCAGGAAGTAAATTTTTAAATGAAATGTGTAGATATGTCAATAAAATATTTTTTACATTTAAAAAAAAAATTCTTTGTTTAAAAATTCTATGTATACTTCTTACCAGGAGAGGCTATGAGCTTCGGGTCACAGATCTTGATGAAACTTTGAGATATGTTTTTAGGTACCAAAATATGAGTAAAGCCAGAGCGGTACGGTCTAACGCTTCGAAAAACTAAATTATAGACGTTTCCAGTCTTATTTGAAGAAAAATGTAAAAAAAAGCTCCTAATTAGCTTTTTTTATATTTTGTTCTCTGAAAATTTATCACAAAGTTTAAGCATAATCCGTGATCCAAAGATATGATACTCTCCTAGTAAATTTATTTAAAAATTAAATCTATGCACGAGTATAGGAGATATTACTTTCATTGAATATATCCTATACAATTATTAAGAAAAAGAATTATATTGTCATGTAATTAACTTAAAGAGACGTATAAATTATTGTTTAGTTAAATGAATGACATTGAACATTCAATTAAAAATATAGGTTATTATACAGTGCTAAATATTTATTTCATTTGAAAAAATTTTATTTATTTATAATTTTAATAAAATATCATTAATTAAGATACATAAGTTTTAATTTAAAATCATTGATACCTTAAATTTAAAAATATTAATTTATAATTACATTTATGAAATAAAGTTTTAATAAAATATTTGTTTGAAATTAGAAAAAAATTTTTACATAATTTTATTAAGTATAATTCAAAACAAAAATAAAAATTCATAAATTTGTTATCCATTAGCATATTTATGGAATGAAAAATCATTTGATGTTATTGATTTGAAAGCTGTCATAATTACAAAATGTTTCCATATAAACTCGATTTATGAATTTTGTTTATTATTTTCGAAACGGACAATGTATTCGCAAACACAGTTGTGTATTTTTTAATGTGAGAGAATGGTAACTATTTGAAAATTGTTTAAAAAAAGTTGCATACGAAGTTAGAACGTTGAAAAATTTATCTTTAAATCTTTGAATTCTATTTGAATTAAATTTTATTCAAATATTCTTTTATCATATTTAATGAATTTTTAATAAAATAATACACTTGTATATATGTATATGAGATATTTCATGTTCACTGACACAGTTAAAAAATAAAAATTGACAAAATTGAGGGAATAAGTTACAATTGGATCCCAAAATAGAAAAAATAAATTTTAGAGCTCTAAATCTTTTTTTTAATTAATGTTTTAATGAATTTTTGATTCAAAACTATCGAACCAAAGTAAAAATTCAATAGAATCATTTTTCTTATAAATAAAATATAGAATGTAATTGAATTTTTGAAAATTACAATATGTAAATTTTTTAGCTTATCTGATTGGTGAAAGGTTATTATTCAATATACAAAAAAACTTAATAGGAAACTTGCCCGATTAATTTTCTCATTTTCAACGGGGAAATAACTGTAGTAGATAATTTCATGTAAAATATTGATTAACTTCATTTTATTATAAATAATTAATGAATATACTTAAACAAGATATCTAATTTTGGAAATTTGAGTAAATATTAAAGTATAACGAAACATTAGTCCTTATTTAATTATTATTTAAACGTTTCATATAATACGTTAATAAATAAAATTTAATCTAAATAATATTAAAGAATTAAAACATTTACTTGTTTAATAATGATATAAATACTTTTTGAATGAAAATTTAATTAACACATAATTTAAATTGACGTAAAGTATTAATATCGACTTTCGCAGTACTAGAATCTAGAAAGGCAAAGTATACGAACACGCAACGTTGTCTCTGTGCTTGGTCTCGGCTTGCGGCAAGCGAGACGCCGACGAGTCGAAGCAAGCAACCACGCCACGCTAAAAGTTGTGCTCGATTCGGCATGGATGATGCCGACGAGTCCAAGCGATTGACTCGGCAATGCAGTCGCAGCGCTCCACTCGGATTCGCGTTACTATACTGTACAGACGGTCGCAATGATTGACTGCGGTATAGTCACGCATAAACCTACTACGATTTTGTGTATACTCATGCTTCGAGTGTTTTTCGCATCCCGCTAATACGATCAACTTCGCAGCGCTGGATTCGGGTTTTTTTTCAGTGTACGTAATTTTCGATTTAAATTTTTGGGTTTAAATACCTAACGTCTTTAGAGTATGCAATTTTGAGCACGAGATACGTATTTCTGAGACAGGATTCGTATTCAGAATACGTAATTTTACCACAAATTAAATACGTATTTTGTGGTAAAATACGTATCATGAATCCTGCCTCACAGATACGTATGTTGTACTGAAAATTACGTAATTGTACTAGCAATACGTATCCAAGCACGAAACTGCGATTAAAATTACGTAATTTTCGCATGAACTACGTATTAAAAAAAGCATATGTATGGCACATATTCAAATGAAAATTACATATTTTAACTACAAGATGTTTTCAAATACATATTTTGTGTCAAAATTACGTATTCTGACAAGAAAATCTGCCTCATAGATACGTATCTTTGACTCTAAATTACGTAATTGTCCTAGCAATACGTATTAAAGCCAAAAACTGCGATTCAAAATTACGTAATTTTTGCATGAAATACGTATCGAAGGTACATAGATTAGGCACATATAAAATGAAAATTACGTATTTTCAATCACAAAATGTTTTCCAATACGTATTTTGTGCTAAAATTACGTATTCTTCCCAGCGGAAAAAATAAACGAAAGTAATTGAAAATTTCTGAAAGAAACTGAAAGAAACGGAAAGTTCTTGTGAAAATTGGGACGAAACAATTGGTACATTTTAAACTGTTTTAGAAATTTTCGGAAGTTTTCTGAATGTCTCATTTTATATCATTTTCTAAGTGGATATAGAAAAATCAGCTGTCATAATAATTTTGGTTCATTTTAGTTTTTTTTAAATTTATTTCAATTTTTTTAAACTGTTCCAGTTTCATTCTTTTGGTTTCAGTTTCTTTCTACTCGTGTTCATTTCTCTCGTTTTCTTTCATTTAGTTTCAGTTTGTTTCATTTTATTTCATTTTTCCTTAAACTAATTCAGTTTGTTTCTGAATATTTCCAAAACTCTTGTAATTAATCAGATTATTTCATTTTAAATTTGGAAATAAGTAATGAATTGTGAAAACTGAAACAAAATGAAACATACGGAAATTTTTTGTAAAATTATAAAATAATTGGAACATTTTGAATTTGTTTTAAAATTATTACAAGTTTTCGGTATTTTTCATTTTATTCAATGTTAAAAGTAAATATGGAAAAAATTAGATTTCATACAAATTCCGATTTTTTCAGTTTGTCTCTATCTGTTTCGGAATTTTTCAGTTTTTTTTTACCTGTTTCAGTTTGTCTCAATTTACTTTCGTTTCTTTCCACTTGTTTTAATTTATTTCAATTTACTTCAGTTTCTTTCAATTTTTTGTAACTGTCATCAATCATTCTAATTTCCTCTTTTTCCATTTTAAAATAAATGATTCATTATAAATAATAATTAAAGGGGATGCAATTTTTCTCTGAAATGGGTGATTAGATAGGATTTTCTGTTTGGGAATAGTTTTTATTTTGAAAAATGAAGAGCGGACAATTATTTAGATCTATGAACACATCAAAAAGTTTTTCTTATGCTAAATGAAAATTAATAAATTTATTCGTATTTGTTGACATCGCTATGATCGTTGTTATGCGCGAAAACAAGGGAAACGTTGCAACCAACTATATTGTATGTCTATATCGCATGGTAACGAAATTATTTTAAAAAATGGTAAAACAGGACTGATGTACCCCCTTAAATACCATTTAATAAATTTTTTATTTTTGTCCACGTTTCAGAATCAAATTTTTGTATTTTTTTTTTATTTTTGTTTTATTAAAAATAAATAAATTGTCATTAATTTTGAGAAATTAAAATTAAAATCGTTAAGCTTGATGAGTAAAAATTACAAATATTTAAACGTGAGATAATAAACTGATTATATAATACAAAAGTGCAACAAGGTCTGTTGAAATAGTTGAGTATTAACGATTTCCCAGTCTACAATTTTAAGCTTGATTCCTTTTTTAAGTGGGCTCAAAATCGAGTTTTTAGCTTGAAATTTTTGATTAAGTCAAATTTTAAATACTGAAATATTAAATTATTTAACAGGTTAAGTATATATTTCAAATTATTATTATCAATAAATGTTATTTTCTAATATTATTCGTAAAATTTAAAAAGTTTTGGTAAGATTCGGAATGTTTTCGAATTTTTCCGAAAATTTCTGAAAATTTCCGAGGGTTTTCGAGAGTTTCTGAAAATTTCTAACAATTTCTTTCCAAATTTTTTAATAATCCAATTGCAATACTTAAATAATTGGAATAAATCGAAAAACTTAAAAAAAATAGGGAAAACTTTTGGAAAAATTTGAAAAGTTTCGAAAAAATTAGAAATTAATTAAAATACTCTAAAATATTCTGATTATTTCAATTAATATTCTAAAAGATTCTGGAAAAATATGAAAAAATTCATAAAGTTCTAAGAAAAATTGAAAACTTCTGAGAAATTTTGAAAAATTTTGAAGCCATCCGAAAATTTCCGAGAGACTCCGAAATATTTTGAATATTTATAGAAAATAAATGTTTAATTCTGGAAAGAATCTAAGATATTTTGTAAAAAAATGAAAAGAAATGAAAATAAATGAAATATAACGAAAAAAGCGAAAACAAACTTGAATACTTTGAATGTCTCGTCCCAATTTTACCAAAGTCTCTCCAACCGATTTCAATTCTTACTGTTTCTTTCAGTTTCCCTCATTTTCTTTCTGATTACTTCTAAAACTTTTCGAATGATTTCAAGTGTTTCATTTATTTTTTCCGCTGGGGCTGGATACGAATCCTGCCTCAGATATACATATCTCATGCTCGAAATTATGTATTCTAAAGGCAATACGTATTCAAGGCCGAAATTGTTATCGAAAATTACGTATGATCCCTAGTGGAAATCGGTTTTGCTAATAACTGTTAATAATTAAAAATAATTGCTGATTACTGCCAATAACTGCTAAAAGCTGCTAATAATTGTTACAAATCCCTGGTAGAAATTTGAACATTAAAAATGGTGTAAACAACAATTTATGACCATTTTCAATAGTTATATTTTGTCATGTCAATATTGGCGAATAAATGGCAATTTTTTGCTGAATCTGCAGAGCTCAAATTTTTTGGTATATTGGTTAGCATCTTATAGGCAAAAAATGCTAATATAAAAATGTTGTTCAAAATTTTTGTATTTAGCCAAAAAAATACGCATTTTAAGTAAACGGAGAGAAAAAATCAGTAACAGCTATATAAAAATTAGGTAAACTGTGGACAACTTTTTTTGACTAGTTATATAACTTTTTAGTAATGAGTCCTTAATTTTTCAGATCATAGGTAAAATCATAACCTCACTTTTGCCACGTGGCGAGAAAATATAGATTAGTATTTATTCACATTCCTTCGTCAATGTTTATTTTTATTGGAATTTATAAAAATAAAAATAATATTAAATTTTATTAAAATAAAAATATGAAACGCAGTACGAAACGAGTATAAAAATATCGTTTTTTAAAATAATAAATGGAAAATTTTATTAATCGTTTAAAAATAACCTCTAACAATCCGATCACAACTCAAAATATACGCGCGAATATATTAACAAAAGTGATTCTATTAATGATTAATGATAACTTTCAAGAAAAAACCTTAAATGATTCTTAATAGTAATCAATTAGAGCACAATTTGATAGACTCCACTGTTAACTATCTATATTCAAATAATAGTGGATCAGACTCAACATTTTATTAGCATTTTTTAGCACTATGAAGATTGAAAAAAACGTTTCATATTAGTTCAAATAATGGCCATAAAACATTCCCATTTTCTGCTCTTCACTGTAAAGAAATGGCCATAAAATGGTAGAAAAAGCGTTTCATTTTCTACCAGGGATAGTTTGGTTTGAGACAGAAGTAGCGGTTATTTGCAGTCAATAGCAGTTATCATCAGTTATTAGCAGTTATTAACAATTATTAGAATTCATAAGCAGTTATTTGCTATTTCATTGATTTATAATTTAGAATAGAAGTACTAATGACAGTTATTAGCAGTTATTTGCATTTATTTACAGTTATTAACAATTATACGCTTTTTAAAAAATTTTTTAATTTTTTATATATAGGAAAAAATTTCCAAGACAATTAATTTTCATGAATAACTATTATTAACTATAAATAACTGCAAGTTTCTGCAAATAACTACAAAAATCAGAAAATAATTGTAAATAAGTGCAAGAATCCTAAATAACGGTTAATAACTGCAAAAATAAAAAAATAACTGCAAATAACTGTTACTATTATCTTAATTTTTTACAATTGTACTGTACAAAATTGTTGTGCTTATAAATATTAATAACTGTTAATAACTGCAAATAACTACTATTAACTGCAAATAACCGCTACTTCCGTCTCAAACCAAACTATTCATAACAATTATTAGCATTTTCTTGCAGTTATTAGCAAAACGGATTTCCACTAGGGATGCGCATGAGATATGTATGAAAAATACGTATATCTGGCATAAGTGTTTACAAAAATTACGTATTCCGATGGGAGAATGTGTTCAGGATACATATCATGTAAAAAAATACGTATTTTTGTGTCGTATATTGGGCGAATTCTCACTTCCTTGGAATACATATTGAAACTACGTATCATCAATATCAAATACGTATCCCATAATACGTAACAAATTCGAACGCTTCGTCACGTATGGATTACATAATTTTGTTACGTATCTCGGTCACGTATAAATTTTTAACAGGGCCCTCAGCTAGTATAGAGCTGTTAATACTTCCTAAGGGAGTATAAAAACGTGAAGTGTGATGTTTAAAAATTTGAATATCGTATGAGATGCCAATACAAATTTCACATGGCATATCGAACTTTGATTGAATATGGCTTGTCGCGCCATAAACATATGTATTCCTGTTAATGAATAATACAAGTGTGCTTAAAGTGTGAGACACTCGTAACTTTAATGTACTCAATTTTATTTTAATACCATTTTAATTTAAAGTAAAAAACTCCCAGTATTATTAGTTTGAATAACGTATAACCACAAATAGAATGCAAATTTTTAATACAATCTAATTCATAATTTTGTATATGAAAAATATGTTTTAAAGTTGAAGAAAAATACGATATCCAAATGCAATAAACATTACTTAATGGTGTAAAATAACAATTATAAAACCTCTTGAATTCTTGAAAATAGTTATAAACCCTAGTGGAAATCGAATCTGTGAATAACTGGGAATAACTGGGAATAACTGGGAATAACTGTTATAAACTGTTCAGTTTGAGACAGGAATAACAGTTATTCCCAGTTATTCCCAGTTATTCACAGTTATTCACAGTTATTCCCAGTTATTTACAGTTTAGTTTAAAAATAATTTGAAAAATATAAATTTGAAAAAATGAAAAAAATATATATTTTTTTTATTTTTTTTTCTTTTATAAATATATTTGGGAATAACTGTTATTCGTACCTCTGTTTTTTCAAATTATTTTTAAGCTATAAACTGTGAATAACTGGGAATAACTGAGAATAACTGGGAATAACTGGGAATAACTGGGAATAACTGGGAATAACTGTTATTCCTGTCTCAAACTGAACAGTTTATAACAGTTATTCCCAGTTATTCACAGTTATTCCCAGTTATTTCCAGTTATTTCCAGTTATTCCCAGTTATTCACAGATTCGATTTCCACTAGGGAATAACAAAACTTTTCAATAATAAAATAACTCAAATAAAAATTACAAAATTAAAAATTTCAAATATTTTCGAAATAACTTACCTTGTAAATACGAGGCACAGCAAAGTAGCGCTTAGAATCATCAACTGCTGACTTAATGCTGATTGTGATTTTTGCATTGCTCGATGAAGATCGTTCTGTGAAAATAATAAAAAAAAAAGAAATAAAATAACATTATATCTAAAAAAAAATATGTGATTACTATAAAAGAATATTTTATTATATTAATAAAAGAATCTATTTAGATATGAAAATTACAAAGATATAGGATGGTTTCACCAGTAAATAAACAAATGAAAAAAAATTCATTAAAAAAATTTTTTTTATACTTAAACATTTGTTTGAAATATAAAACTTAGATCATGTTTGTAAGCTTTTAAGAATTTATTAAATAATGACCGTTTACTTTTATTCAATAATTATTTTGTAATTAAATAAATAAAAAAAAAATTACGAAGATCTAATAATCGAACATTTTTACCGAAGAACGAGCATCTCCATTTAAATAACATTGGTGCCAACATAGCCAGGATCTTAACGGCTCGCTGCTTTTTCAATAGACTATGTTAAAAGATGCCTCTGTGTAAACAATTCCAACATCTAATCTGTCACGGACCCCAAAAAAGCCAAAAACCTGTTTTTTCTCAAATAATTTTTACCGTGCACAATTTGCAACCGAAAAATCTGGGAATATATAAAAAACTTTGCTATTGTTGTTTGCAGATTTATTTAGTTCTACATTCCCATTTTCTAAGATATTTGAAGTTTCTGATCGTTCTTTTAACTATAAAGATAATATTTGGCTAAAATCTGAATAGCTTTTCTTTGTGTATTTTTTTCGCACTTTCAGACGCTTGGGTCGCAGAAATTATTTTCCTACCGAAACATGCTCGAAAATCGAAAGAGTGGACTTATAATCAAGTCAAATTACACCTCAACGAGCCGTATAGGCTCTGAAAACTTAAGAAAATATGAATTTGGCGGAGATTTCTCGTTTTCTTTCGACCAAGCTTTGTAAAAACTTTTAAAAAGTCGATATGTTAATCAAACTCTGCTGATTCACGATCTCTATAATCCGACTGCACATGCTTACTTTCATTGAAACTGCCTGGGTGTGTCCTGTGAAAGAGAGCTGCATGCGAGTTCTCCAACGGGTCACCCGTTTCGGCTGCAAGAGGTGGGCTACATACGTAGAATTCTTAATTCTGTACGGAAGCCGCTTGCGTTCGGGCAGAAGTGCCGAATCTTCCAGGTCTTCGTCCTAATGGAAATCAACAAGTAAAACGCGTTGCTTGGCAGAGAGGAGATTAAGGCTAAACAACGCATCAAGCAGATTTGAACGCCGCTGCGAGATGCGGGAACCAATTGGGGTTCAAACTCGAATGATCCTTTCAGACCAGGCGGGGTTCTCGGTCAGTGCTTAGTAGCTTGAGGTACTTATGAGGTGGTTCTTTTAGGAATCTATGACTCATGAATGCCTCGGGTGAAGAGGACGCCGGGGCTCTGTCAGGTTCGGAAGCGCAATTTAAACTTTTTCATCGGGAGGCCACCGACTTCGGGTTGCTAGTCAACTAAGATAATTCGGTAGATGGCACTTTACGGTGTCATCGAACGTGAAAACCAGTAAGCACGGTAGAAGCACTGGTAGGCAGGGCTGGGATAAGCCCGCATCGAGGGTCGCATCTGTCTAACAGGTATCTGTCTAAAGGGTGTCGATCCTCATGTATCCCGGAACAAGGGTTGGACTCTGCCGGGCAGTGGCACCTGGCTTGATGGGCTTAGGAAGGTGACCCTAAGGCTCTCGTTGAGAGGGCAAGACGTGGGATTGCTAAAGTCCCGCGAGCCGACACCAGCGGCTACGTCCTCATGGCTGGTTCGGGTTGTAGACTGGTGCTTCCAGTTTTGCAGGTTCGGCCTTGGCCAGGATACGGGATCTGGTACTTGCTTGTAAAAACAAGGCCGCTGATCGAGGTTAACCGGTCTCTGAGTGTGAACCGGACACTGATAGTTACACTGACTCATACCAATATTGGGTAAAGAAACTGTCGGTGATTGATGGTGAGCACAAGGGCTGTTAGAACCTAGAAAGAGGTTAACAACGGCCCTGGAAATAGAAAAGCATCTAGAACATGCATGCAAGGGAACTCTGCACATGCTTACTATCCCTAGAAACTGACTACGCATGTTTATAACCCATAGAAACTTACTGCGCATACTCACCATCCCTGCAGACCATTGCGCAGCCTATACCAGTAAAGAATGACTGTACATAATTACAACCCCTGAAGAGAGGACTGATTATGTACAGTACCATACCCTATTGAAAATAATGACGTCTTTTAAAGACGTCTTCAAAAGACGTCTTTGGACGTGTCTGGATTTGGAACAAAAAAAGACGTCTTTGAAAGACGTCTTTTGAAGACGTCTTTTAAATCAAAACATCTTTTTTATCAAAATTTTTAAAAAAGTACTTACTAAAATGTTCCAAAAAAGTATTATTTTATTACGTTATTATTTCTAATAGGGTATCTTTCTTTAGGAATATAGGAACAAAATAAGTATCAGCTCTCTGATACTCTCAAGCTACAGCTCTCAAGGGTATCGCGATATCCTACCGCGATACCCTTGGAAGACCTCGAAAATCCATTCAAAAATCTACCTGGAATTCACTTTAATCCAGCTCCATATGAAAATCCAGTTTTACTGTTTTAACAGAGTGCTATCTCATTATTTAACTTGTTTATTATGTTAGTTATTTTTTATCTCTACATAAGATTTTGTCATAAATTCGGCTCTTATGTTATTTTTTTGTAGTGGGTATTCGTTTGTTGTGTATCATTAACATTGAAAAAGGCTAATTAAGAACACTTTTGTCTACCTTATTCTCTTGCGTTATTCTTCTGGCCTGCAAAGGCCCTTAAGCTGCAGCGGCAAGATTCGACTTGATATCGATTGTAATATAATAAACATATTAACGGAGAGTTGAAGGGGGCTCATGCATGCAAAGAAGATTAAAGCAATATATGGGGATGTGCAGTCGATTTATAGGAGTTGTGGTACTGTATACAATCTGTTCTCTCTTCAGGGGTTGTAATTACGTATAGTCATTCTTTACTGGTAAAGACTGCGCAAATGCCCTACTGAAAAATATATATGAGATCTTATATGAGATCTCACATGCGATCTCATATCAGATCTCATATGGGCTCCCGTATGAGATCTCATATATATTTTCTATTTTCAACCCTACTAAGAAATATATATGAGATCTCGTATAAGTTCTCATATATATTTTACATTTTCAACCCTGCTAAAAAATAAATATAAGATCTCATATGAGATCTCATAAATATTTTTCAGTAGGGGTTGAAAGTATAAAGTATATATGAGAACTCATACGAGATCTCATATGAGGTCTAATATGAGATTGTAATGTGAGATCTCATGCGAGAACTCATATGAGATCGCAAGTAAGATCTCATATGAGATCTCATATATATTTTTTAGTAGGGTGGTCTGTAGGGTTGGTGGGTATGCGCAGTAAGTTTCTATGGGTCATAAACATGAGTAGTCGGTTCCTAGAGATAGTAAGCATGTGCAGTTGGATTATAGAATTCGTAAGTCAGCAGAGTTTGATTAACGTATTGAATTTTTAAAAGTTTTTACAAAACTTGGTCCAAAGAAAACGGGAAATCTCCACAAAATTCATATTTTCTTAAGTTTCCAGGGCTTATACGGCTCGTTAGGTTTAATTTGGTTATAAGTTATAAGGTATTAAACTCACTATTAAATTGGTATATTCACGTGCTTTTGTGGTCATGGTGAAAAAAACTATGGGAGAAAACGCGAGAATCCCGTTTATTAAATGTTTTTTCGATTCTTGTGTATGTCTTGGTGGGAAAATGACTTCTGCGACCCCAGCGTCTGAAAATGGGTTGGAAATTTGATTGCAAATTCTATACGGTAAAATTTATTTAAGAAAAAACAAGTTTTTGACATTTTTGGGGCCCCATGACAGCTGGGGGGGGGCTGGAATTTTGTACAAAGACATCGTTTAACATACTCCATTGAATAAGCAACGAGATATAAAGATCCCAGCTAGAGCTGATCTGACCCCTTATCCCGCTATAGCCTTTTGGCAATACTCTTAACACTTTTATCCACTGGGTCTCAAATTCCTCAAAATCCTATATTTTTGTTGTGAAATTTATCTAGATAGAAATATTTTTTTCTAAAAATATTGAAAAACATTTTATTGTATAATATATTAAAATTAGCGTAAAATTATGAAGTTTAAAAACAACTAGTTTGCTAAACAAAAGCTACTGAGAAAAAATGCATGGTATTTGATTTTATAACAAAATGTTCGTTCATAGGTGTGTGTTTAAATACTGGTGAAATAATCATAACTAGGTCTATACAGAATTCAACTTCAACATGAAGATGTAATATATCGACTTTACGGTTTTCCAAATTTCTGCTTTGTCATTCTCTTATTAAACTAAAATAAAACATGAAAAATAGATGTTTGAAAACATTTTTTAATGAAGATGAAAAATTCAATAAATAGTATTATTGGTAATTATATATAAATCGTATACCCTACTATATCAATTGAAAAAAATATAAATTTATTCATTATTCATAAATTATAAAGAAAAATTAAATAAATAGCATCTTTAATAGAAATTTTTAGTCTCAAAAATTAAGTTAAAGCACAAACATATTTTTACGTTAATGACTTTAGCTGCAGTAATCGAAGAATTTTGTTTCTACACATAATTATATTGAATTTAATAATGAAAATATTTTTTTCGGTACAGCAGTCATATCAGAGCAAAATATAGTCATTTTAAAATGTGTTTAATGCTACTTACGAACATGTTTTCCAAGGAATGTTTTGCTAGCCAGCAATTTAGGAAAACCGGTATAAAAAGATTTCTCATAGGTGGATACAAGAGCTGAAAAAAAATTAATTTTATTTTACATTCTTCTTTAATATTGTTCAACTAAGCTTATCTAGTGAACCTCAGAACAACAAAGAAATTTATAAAATCACATTCATCTACGAACATATAACTGTGCGACCGACTAAAAATTTTTATATCATAATTATATAGTAATTTTAACATATTTTTATTGACTTAAGTTTTTGTTTGTTAATTTTTCCAAAGTTACAAGCTGTAAACTCTATAAATGTATAGTTTCGTAGCAAAGAATCTTAGAAGATTTCCGTTAAGACGAAATAAAAGTTTGTCAAAAAAAAACAATCGATTCAAAAATTATAAGGGGATAAAAATAACAGAAATCAAGCATAAACATGCTTGAATAATCCTTAGTTTATTTAAAATTGACTTTAGTCTTAAATTTTATTTCTTCATTATTAAGATTATCTACGTCAAATCTGTACGTCTTTGAACGTATTATAATGCCTTGATATTCTTCTTATAAGAGATAATGCAATAACATCAAGAACAATTAACAAATAATTGAAAAGATCTATTGATTAAGCTTAAATTGCATAGATGATTTTATACTATTTTTGACGGTCTGAGGAGCACTCAATTCTCGCTATAACGAGCTTCGCTATAACGAGCGTTCGATAGACCAAGCATTTTTGTCTCGCTAAAGCGAACAAAATGCTTCCCTTCCTTCCCCCACTACTCAATCTATTTTTCTTCATGTCCTGCTCGAAAATTCGACTTCCATCCTTACATACGCGCAACGAGAGTCGATGTTCCCTCCTATCGACGCGCATTAATGTACTATTTAAATAATATATAATTTCGTGTAATGTACTATTTAAATAATATATAATCTTTTACTATATCTATATTTTTATTATTATATATGTATGTTTATAATTATTTATTTTTATTTATATTATTTTTTTTATGTACATTTTAATTACATAACATCAAATTAATGTGCTTTAAAAAAAAAATTTTGTTTTCAGATGATTATTAGTAAATTGGCCGTATCAACATGAAAAAACAAAGCATAATTACAATAAAAAATTAACTACGAAAAAAAAAAATCAATTTAACAATCACAAAACAAAATTAAATGCTATTTTCATTGCTTTTGAAAAAAATGTCAAGAGCAATATCTCGAGCTTTTATCAGCGTTGCTCTTTCCGCACCTGAAATTTGATTTACATCTTGACTCCAATCAAGTATGGTTTGGGCCTTACAAAGAACGTTTTCAGAAGAATGAAACTAAAAATAAATAAATCAAATAAACGATCTTTTTTCAATGAAAATTAAACGGTTACACACGTACAATCGATATAGTTATTGTTCATATTCGTTCGGTATTGTTTTGCTCATTATTCTAAGCCTAGCATTTTTTGAGTGTTGGGGCCCCTCTCACGCTTGTAATAGCGAGAGAAATTATTCCCAAGTTGCTCGTAATAGCGAGAATTGAGTGAACTATGAAATTTTAAGTATATGATTTTCTCTTTCTTTTTCACTTTCATACACGCGTTTCATCATTTTTACTATTACTTACTACATCATATATTAATTTTCACGAGAGCGTGGTGGTGTAGCGGATGAGGCTCTTGCTTCCCATACTGAAGGGGAAGGGTTCGAATTCCGATAAGGTATCTCTGACTTTAATTCCATAAGAAAATTAATATATGTGCCATTTATATTGCGAAAAATCTAACCTTATTGGGTATCAGTTGATTATTGGTCATAGAAGAGACTGACCATCCATCGGTAGTTAAAGATTTCGGTATAATTCCGTTGTAACACGTATATTAAGGGGTAGCAGCACTTTATAGCCACTGGCCCTTCCTTCCTCGCGCGTTTCTTACGTGCCATGGAAGAGGGATCAGTGGTCGTGCCTTTTTGCTTTCTTCTTCCGGTTAGTCAGTTTTTTGTGCAATGCCAATAGAAACAGCACGTGTCTCTTGGCTCAGCTTAAATAAAATTGTTCGCGTGTTAACGAGAACCAAGTGCGTAAAAGTTCAAACTAAGGGTCATACCTTAATTTAGGTTTATTTAATATATCAACGAACGTACAACTGTACACTCATTACAATACAAACTCATCAGGGTCTATCCCTCTCGATGCCAGTTCGAGTAATAACATAAAAATTATAAGGGTCTAACCCTCTAGACGCTATTTCAAGTCTTTAGCTACCTAAGCTTACTCAAGGTGTACTAACCCTCTCGAATCTACTTCGAGCTCATTACACTCTCATTATACAAAGTGCGTACGTCTCACAGTCTGCGCGAGCGTGCGAATAAAAGTTGCGTTTTCTAGAATTTAAGTGTGTGCGTGTGACGTCACCAACGTTTCTCTTATAGTCTGAAAATTTAATGCTCATCAATTCAGTTTCTGTAGTTCTTAATAAAGTGGGTTTTTTGTGTTGGTTGGCTTTTTTCCCACAAGTGCTGTTTTTTATTTATTTCCTTTATCTAAATAAGTGTGGTGTATCTTATGTTTCAAGTACAGATTTCAGTAGGATTTTTGAGTCAATTTTATTTAAAAAGGGTTTTATTTTTCTTTTTAATGGTTTTCATTTTATCTAAATTTTGGGTTTTAATTTAATTTTTTTTATTATTTCAGTTTAATTTTGTTTTTAAGTTCATTTCTTTTATTCATTTTTCAATTCGAGTTACTTGCCATCTAAGGCAAATAAGTCTTCACGACAGAACAGGTATGATGTGTCAGATAGTCTGGCCTGATGAAATGTGTTAAACAGGTACCGGGTTAGACTCTCTCCGATATCATCATATTGGAAAAATTGATTTTATGGAGGATACAATATCCTTGTATATTAAATTAAAAAAAAAAGAAATAATACATTTATTTTCAATTTTCCACAATTATATTTATGATGTATTTTTTCTTAGTACAATAAACATGACAGAAGCAGCTGATAAAATCTTTTTTTCGGTCATATTTGCCCTAGTGAAAACAAAAATTGTGAGTAACTGGGATATCTGGAAATAACTAAAACAAGTGGGAATAACTGGAAATAAATGAAAATAACTGTTACAAACTGTTCATTTTGTGACAGGAATAACAGCACCAGTTATTCCTAGTTATTTCCAGTCATTTACAGAAATTCCGAGTTATTTCTAGTTTGGTTAAAATATATTTTGAAAAATCAGAGATACTAATAATAGTTATTGCCAGTTATTTCTAGTTATTCCTAGTTATTTACAGATAGTTTCAGTTATTTCCAGTTTGGTTCGAATATAATTTAAAAAATTAGAAATACTAATGACAGTTATTCCCAGTTATTCCCAGTTATTCCCAGTTTACTTTAAAAATTATTTTAGCAATTAGACTTTATGAATTATTTTACTGGTAATAACCCCAGCGGAAAAAAATGTCCCAATTCTTCTAAAAATTTTCAAAACGTCTCAATTTTTTTCAGTTTGTTTCAGTTTGTCTCGTTTTTTTTCAGATTCTTGCAATAACTTTTAGAATGAGTTAAAATGTTTTATTTAAGTATTTTGACAAAACACTCAGAGTATTTCAGTTTGTTTCATTTTCTCTTATTTCTTTCTGAACAAAAAACGATAGAAACCGAAAGAAACTGAAACAAACAGAAATAATCTGAAAAAAATGAAAGAAAATGAAATAAACAGAAACTAAATGAAAAAAAGTGAAAGAAATTGAAACAATTTGAGAGAAATCAAAACAGATTAAGACAAACTGAAATAAACTAAAAATTTCATAATATTACTGATTTCTTTTTTCGTCAGTTAGAAAATGAAAGAAAATGAAACATACTGAAAATTTCCGATAATTCCTGAAACAGTTTAAAATGTACTATTTGTTTCGTCCCAATTTTCACAAGAACTTTCCGTTCATTTCAGTTTCTTTCAGAAATTTTCAATTACTCTCGTTTATTTTTTCCGCTGGGAAAAAACAGTGATTTCCACTTGTTCCCAAATATTCCCAGTTATTTGCAGATATTTCCAGCTACTTCCAGACTATTTAAAAAATAATTTAAAATATCAGTACCCTAGTGAAAATCAGTTTTGCTAATAACTGCAAGCAAATGCTAATAACTGTTATAAATAGTTTGGTTTGAGACAGAAGTAGCGGTTATTTGCAGTAAATAGTAATTATTTGCAGTTATTAACATTTATAAGCACAACCATTTTGTACAATACAATATTTAAAAATTAAGATAATGGTTACAATTATTTGCAGTTATTTTTTTACTTTTGCAGTTATTTACCGTTATTTGCGGATTCTTGCACTTATTTGCAATTATTTTCTGATTTTTGTAGTTATTTGCAGAAACTTGCAGTTATTTATAGTTAATAATAAATAAAATTTTAGAATTGGTGAATAATTTACTATTATTTATACTTATTTATAATTATTTATATTCTGTTACATGGCAGATTGGCCATATTACTTATATGTATATTTGTGGCGCATATAGACGACAGAAGGGAGCATCTAACTTCTGGCAAGACGGAAAGCAAACTAGGCGAGTCAAATATCTAAAAACGATACCCAAAATCGTTGGCACACACGTGCGAATCTCTAAGGCACGTATAATGGGCACTGATATAGCTAGCTAGCAGCTTGACTTAAGTAGCTGAGCTTGGGTCCGTTTAGGATAGTTTGTCTCTCTCTTGCGGCGCGCGCAGCGTACAGCAAGAGAGATGAAGCTGAGCATAGACAAGAAGGAACACAGAGAAAAAAATCATGTTGTAACGTAGTAATACTGGGATAAAGGAAATGAAAGGTTAAAAAAAATTATAAGGAAGCAATTTTCTTAAAATAAAACTATATTCAATATTCTAATTTAAGATGTGTACAAGTGAGCGTGTTGAGCTCCGAATACAGACTGACTAAAGGTAGTTCTTACAATTATCATGAAGAGAGGAATACGTCTCTTAAGCCAGGCCCTCTTTTTCTCGAATTTTGTAAAACATTTTCTAATTGGTGGAAAAATTTCAGTTAATAATTGAACTAAATAAATGCTGGATTTTCCCAAATCTTCAAATTCTTTATTATTGCATCATAAACAACCCGAGCGGCAAGTCATAAGCAACATATGCATGACCGTCAATAAATGTCTTAGCTTTATTACGGGTTTCTAAATTGTTACTTTTTCAAATAATTTACCTGGCTTAGGAGATTATCCTTTAACAGAGAAATTATGAATTTTCCGTAAATTGTAAACATAAAAATAAAATTGGTAGCAATTTTTAAGTGTAAGATTTTAACCAAAAACACGCTTCTTAATTATAGGCGACCAGCATAAAAATGGCTTACTGTATTTATACGTCTTTTCTTTTTATAAATAAAAATATCAAATGTTCTCAATGTTTTTTACTATAATTTCTTCATAGCATTATTTTATTTACTTTTTTCCTTCTTTGACTGTGCTTAATTTATATAGCTTTGTAGCGACTCGAACTGACGATATCTGTCAATTCGTGCCGCTTACCTCGACACCCGGAGTCTTATAACCAGGGCTCACCCCGGCGAGGCTGTAACCATTTACCTCGACACTCGGAGTCTTGTAATCAAGACTCACCCCGGCGAGGTTCTCATAAATTGCCTCGACACTCGGAACCCTGAAGACTCACCTCGGCGAGGCTGTTATTATTTACCTCGGCACTCGGAATCTTGTGATCAAGATTCACCCCGGCGAGGGCGCTATTTCCAGGCCATGGGCGCACCCATGCACAGAAGCACAGTTCTAATTTCAATTTGATATTATTTTGTTCAAATTAAATTATTAAATTTCAGTCGATTATTAATTTTATTCAATAATTAATTCATTTATTTTCTTTTAATTGTTCATTTTTCATTATCCTTCATTTTATTATATATAATAATATAATAATTTTTATATAAATTATCTAAGCAAATTTTTGTACCGTATGCCATGTTTATGCCGATCCCTTTACAGGTCTCTCTTTCTGAGCTAATGTATTTTCTCGCATATATCTCAAACTTAAATTCAGCATTTATTATAATGGCATTATTTTCAAGCACTCTCGATTTTAATCGTAATACGCAATACAACTTAATATCATGACTTAAATAACTAAATAAAACTAAAATCTTTTGTTGGTTAAATTTTTTCTATTAATTCAAATTAAAATAATATAATCTAATCCATTTTTTTTTATTTAACGGAACTTTGCCAAAAATTTTAATCATTAGACTGAAGCGAAATACAAATATACTCTTAAAAACTATAATATATAATCTTATAACTAAAATTATTAATTCTGTCCGTAACACATGTTATTATTCCATGAAATTTCAAGTCATTATTACATGATATTTCTTCACCGAATATTATCGAAGAAACAAGTGATTTTTTGATGATACCCATGTTTTTAATAGATGATTGGTATCCATCTTAAAATCAGATGCGAAAGGTGTCATTTTTTCTCGATGGTCAACTTAAAATTACGTAGGCTGCCAGCAGAATGAACGTGGCGATGCATCATGTTAAAATTACTTGCGACTCACGGGATTTTCACGTTACACTTAAGTAAATTCAATGGTGACGTGACTAACCGAGTAGCGCGTGCTTTGCAGGTAGTGGGAAGAGAGAGAGAGTAACCAAAATACAATCTTATTATGATGGTAAAACAGTAATATATATTTTTTTAAAAAATTAATAAATATTAAATTATCAATATTACCTTTGAAACTATTGGGAATAAATTATAAACTTAAAATTTGATTATTTTAAACAACTTGGGAGCAGATAAGCATGTATCATTTCGCGCCAGACATATTTCAAAGCAGGTTTAGCCTGGTGCATATTGTTCGCGCTTTTCTATTTGGGTGCGCAGTTTCTTATACGTGATAATTAAAATAATTAATAAATGAATAATAGTGATATTTATTTCATAACACTATAGTTTAATTCATTCATAATGTTAAGTCCTGGCCTGCACCAGGACTAAATAAAAGTGTGTATGTTATTTAATTATATTTATTAATTGCATAGAATATATATAAATTATGTTCGTTTAAAATATTGAATTTATTTATAAAATGTATAAAGATAAAGATGTATGAATCTAGTGGTGGAAAAACTCTACCAATATTTAATTGAACGAAATCGCTCTCACGATTGAATATTATTAAAGGATAAACTTGATTCTTGAAATAAAGAGTTTATTGAATAATTATATATTCTTACCTTGTAGTATTTCTCAGTAGAATGGTGCTAGGTATGGGCAGACAAATGAATAGGCACAATATGTAAATAGATTCTCAAGGTTTATTGATATTTTTTAACACTTTTAATATAATTGATTTTATGCGCGTATATATTTTAATAATTGATATATGTATATTTAGTAATAGCAATTGCTTTGAAATATAGAACTTGACGGGCAGTGTTAACGTATTACCAATAAGACACCTGGGGTAATATTCTGAATATCATTTGTTTTATTTGGTTTTTATACTTATTTTGTTTATGAGATTTATTGTCTTTTACATTAATTTTTATTTATAAATTTTCTTGAATTTTGATAATATGTTTCGTAATGTTTTTAGGATTTGTAAAATTCATTTTGAAATTTCGAAACATACGTTTCGTTTCTTTTCTTATGATCTACTTAATTTCGCTTAACAATGAAATAATGCGACTGTTCAATAACTGAGGAATTCGATTTACCAATGTTAATAAAAAACGATACGTTTATGACGTAACAATAATGTAATTTATAAAATTGACATAATAAATAAATTAGTCCATAGTATTAATTTATTTATGTTATAGTTTATATTATACATTAATACACACACATACACATATATTTATGAAGATAAAATTTAACTGAAGTATTATAAATATAATTGTTATTCATTTATTAATATTTTTAATTATTACGTATACGAAATAATTTATTTAAAGAAATATTAATTTAAAAAATTAGCATATTTAATTAGATTTTAATATTAGAAAAAAGAAAATATAAATAAAATAATTAATAAAAAATATTAAAATAATGAAAAAAGCGGTCTTGACCAAGAGTTCAACTCGCGCACCCAAAAAGAAAAGCACGAACGTTACACACTAGGCTAAACCTGCTTTGAGATATGTCTGGTTCGAAATATTATCTGCCTCCCAATTGTTTAAAATAATTAAATTTTGTGTTTAAAATTTATTCCTGATAGTTTCGAAGGTAATATTGATAATTTAATATTCATTAATTTTTTAAAAATATATATATTGCTGTTTTACCATCATAAGTGTATTTTGGTTACTCTCTCCCCACTACCTGCAAAGCACGTGCTACGCGGTTGATCACGCCACCATTAAATTTACTTGAGTGCCACGTGAAAATCCCGTGAGCAGTAAGTGAATATCACAGGATCGCTAGCTGGTTATATTCACGTGGCGCTCTTAGTAACTATAGCTGGTGTCCAAGGAATAATATCATGGCAACTATAGCATTTTAAGTTAGAATCTATTCACGTTAAATTAACTTCATCTCATAAGAATTTCACATGAAGAATCATATAATTCTAACGTGTTAAATTTATCATATGAAAATAACATGATTTTTCTCTCCGTGAATGCATTGAATTACTCCTTCTGTCGCCGGCGTCCGATAAAGAGCGTTTCGACTTGCGATATCGCGTAGTATTAATTTTGTGTATGCGAATATCGTAAGCTTGAGTGAGCGAGAATAGATAAATTCACTATTCTCAAAGTTATTTTATTGTGCTTAAAATTGTTGCGAGTGCACGATTGCTAAATAGAAATAATATAATTTCTTTTTGTCTTTTAAGACGTGTGTGCCGGGCGATCGCGTGCGCGTTCTATTGCATATATTCCCTTCGTGCTTTTCTAATTCTTTCTTTTTTATGTGTTTATTGCTTGTGTTCCTTTTAGCTTACGTTTTTGTTAATATCTGCTTTTCGTCATGCCAATAGTTATTTAATTAGTGCAAGCGGCGTCGCGTACACTATACGCGGCTGGCGTCCATTTTGAGCGAGCGTACGATTACTGTACAAAATTCTTAAATAAAGTTTCTCCTTTTTTTTGTCATCTAATTAATTACATCTTATATATTTTTATAAATTTAGTGCAACATCCTGATCCCCAAGGTTGTCACAACTGACGCAACCAACGTGGGGCCGACAAAAATTTCGGTGGAAATTTTTGTTTAGAATCACGGGATCGAAAATTAAAAAGAAAAAAATTTGTGCTTAGAAATAATAGAAAAAACTGTGCTTAGAAATTAACAAGAAAAAAAAACTGTGCGTAAAATTAAAGAAAAACTGTGCTTAAAATTAAAAAGAGAAAAAAAAATTTGTTCTTAAAATTAAATAGAAAAAGAAACTGTGCTGTGAAAAAAAATACATATATATCATTGCATTGTTGCTTGTATTTGTCTTTACTTGTGTTACCCTAAAGCTAATTTCCCTCTAGCTTCATTATCTTTTAGCACTACGTGTCTTAAAACTCCATATTAAGCAAAGCTGATTTTTTTTGCATATATAATATAATTGAATATCTTAAGTGTGCTGAGCAATCTATATTCCTATTTGTGCTTGCGCAGAATATATCACTATAGTGGCTACCTTAGTGCGTGTCGGTACACAATAGCTTACGCCTAATTTTCTTTTGCTTTAGCGTGCATCTGGCTTTACTAAAATTTGAATTTTTAGCTTTTGAGTATTACAGGCGTGCTATATAAAGTTGATCAACTATTAGACAATTCTATTTTTTGTTGTATCTCTAATATAACTGAGCTTTGTTTTCGTTTAGTTTTTTTAATTATAAAGCATTTAACAATTTTCTTTTCTTTTGTTGTAGCCAGAGCTATTCTTATTCAAACCTCCTGAGGTAGCATCTCACCATAGCATTAATTATTAGTAATAAATTTTTCTTGTGCGTACTCTTGTGTAGTGTAACTTTTATTGTAAATATGATAAGCCAACAGTTAAATGTAGAGCCCCTATGGATTTCTGAGCATATATGTAGGAATGATGTTTTTAAAGCAGCAAACGAAATTGCGCAAATAGCAGACCAACTAACTGCAGAGCAGCTCTTTAGATACAGTGAGCGAGGAGTGAGCATGGCCGGAAGTATTCCGATGTTTAAAGAGCGAGTTTTACGATATGAACTTCGACGACATCTCGGCGAAAGAGCCGCCACTTGTAAAATAATAATAAATGAGGTGACACATGATTCGTGGCTGGAATTTGATAACCTCCCAACAGAGCAAAGCGCGTGGAATCAATTTGCTAATCCCTCGAGTAGCTTAGAAATCCCTATTCCTCCTAGCAATAGCAATGCAACTATCCGCCCACCGACCACGTGCACCACGACTACCTGTCTTTCTTTTAGTACAGCGGGCATACCTCATACTGTGAGCGCAACTAATTCTCTTCCTACTATTACTGCAACGACGTATCATGGAGGACATAATAGCGCACCAACTGCTCATTTTTATCCATACTCGTATCTTCCTTCTTATCCGAATCCATGGAGTCATGTGCCGTATATTACAGCACCTACTGGGTATCTGCCCGTCTCACAACCTTGAATACAGCCGCCCCTTTGTTCAACCATTTCAGCAAATCCCATAAAGCAACCATCTGCACCAGAGCATAAAAGTTATGCTAATAATTTCAGAGAACTGCAATGGTTAAACCAGCAAGAAGAGACTTGCAGAGCCCAGAACAACGCATGCCGACCCCTCCAGCTCCGGATGAATCCTTAGTCCCCACTACAGCTTGCACTGGTATAAAGTCTTAATTGAACGAGACAGCTTTTATTTCACCTCTTAAACTTGAAGATGCTCCAATGCATCAACACCCAATGCCAGTGTTAGCATCAATTACTAGTAATCACCCTGTAACCCCTTTAGCTAAGACGTCAAACAAGAGCGAGCGCGTACAGAAGGAAAATCGTCGCCCCAAACCCAGAGCAAAGAGCAAAACTCGAAGAGCGAGCCCAGCAAATAAAGTAGAACCAAAGAAGAACCTACCGCCAATCAGGAAAAACTTTTGGCGAAAGCAGGTAGAGCCGTGCTTCAGGTGTGGCAGCTTAGGACACTGGCTGGGAGAACGTTCTCAGCCTATGAAATGCTATGGCTGTGGACAAATTAACGTTCGTATCAGTGACTGCACCCAGTGTCAACAGAGCGAGCGAGCAGAGCAGAGCAAGGGCGAACAAGCAGAGCCAAACCAGAGCGAGCGAGCAAAACAGAGCAAAAGCAAGCGAGCCGAGCCACATAAAAGCAAATGATTAGAGCATAGCAAGAGCGAGCGAGCAGAGCAGAGCAAGAGCATGCGAGCAGAGCACTGCAAGAGCGAACAAGCAGAGCCAAACCAGAGCGAGCGAGCAAAACAGAACAAAAGCAAGCGAGCCGAGCCACATAAAAGCAAATGATTAGAGCATAGCAAGAGCGAGCGAGCAGAGCAGAGCAAGAGCATGCGAGCAGAGCACTGCAAGAGCGAACGAGCAGAGCAGAGCAAGAGCGTGCGAGCAGAGCAGAGCAAGTGCGAAACAGAATACAACAAGAGCGAGCGAGCAGAGCACAACAATAGCGAGCGTGCAGAGCATTCACAGAGCAAGCGAGCAGAGCCAAATCAGAGTATGCGAGCCGAGCACGGCAAAAACGAGCGAGCAGAGAAGAACAAGAGCAAGCAAGCAGAGCCAAACCAGAGCATGCGAGCAAAGCAGAGCAAGAGCGAGCGAGCAGAACAAAATAAAAGCTTGCGAGCAGAGCATGGCAAGAGCGAGCGAGCAGAGCACAATTACTATCTCCCAAATTTTAGCTATGCAGAGTATATATCTGCTACATTGCGCGAAAAAGCAACCCATCGACCTGAGCCCTCAATTCAACAAAACCCTTTTATACCATCATTAATATGCCTATATCAACCCTCCAGCATCATATCTAGCTATTTAAAATCCTTATTAATCAAACTCCCTACCCATTCAGCTGATCCATTATTTGAGCAATTGTGCGACTTTACTAAATTACCCTTTTTTTGGTATTTAATTATTCCTCATACACATTGTACAAACATTGTTAGCTATTCACACTATTCACACTGACACATAAGCAAGTGCTGAATTTTATTTTTATGCATTACTATTACGTAATTGAGAGCAAAATCTATAGATAGAATATTTTTTTGTGTATTTAGAAAACTGCTGCAAAATATTAATTATAAAATAATTAATCTTATAAAATCGTAGTATGCATCGACACATACCATCAGAGCGTCACCTTTCAGTAAGTAAACACGTAAATTTCCATTTTTATTTTTAATTTCAAACTTTTTTATACAAAATGTAATTTTGATATTTTTTGGTATGTGCATGAATGAAATACATGTAAGACTGGGCTATGAGTTTTAATTTCTTTAGCTTTAAGATAACTAGTTACAGGCAAATAAAAAAAATCACTATAAAAGTTACTAGATTTTCAAACGCTTATAATTCATTAGCATTGATAGCTAGAAGCCTGAACCTTTTTTTAAATGAAAGTTGAGCTCAAATCCTTTCGAATTATCACCTATAGCATCCCTGGATATTATTTTTTCCTAAAGTTATAGAGAGATAAAAATTGGACCTGAAATTCGTCTTTATAACATTAATTTTAATTAATTAATAATAAATGCTATAATTTGTTTCAATTTTTATTTCTCTATAACTATAGAAAAAAATAATATTTCGGGATGCTATAGGTGATAATTCGAAAGGATTTGAGCTCAACTTTCATTTAAAAAAAAGGTTCAGGCTTCTAGCTATCAATGCTAATGAATTATAAGCGTTTGAAAATCTAGTAACTTTTATAGTGATTTTTTTTATTTGCCTGTAATTAGAGAAATATTGAGCGTTAGAGTCTAGTACCTTGGCTTTTTCCATATTTCTACATCTAAAATCATCTTCCAAAATTTGAGCAGGATCGACGTCCCAATACCCTGACACTCTCCTTGTTAGTTTAAGCCCTAATACTTTTCTTTTCGATACATAAATTTTCTTTTTTTTTTGTTTTAATTTAGCTTATGCCTTTTTTTTCGCGTTTGACGAAAGTATCCGATTCCGCCGTATACTTCCATGTGGTGGGGGGGATTTTAACATGGCAGATTGGCCATATTACTTATATGTATATTTGTGGCGCATATAGACGACAGAAGGGAGCATCTAACTTCTGGCAAGACGGAAAGCAAACCACGCGAGTCAAATATCTAAAAGCGATACCCAAAATCGTTGGCACATACGCGCGAATCTCTAAAGCACGTATAATGTGCACTGATATAGCTAGCGAGCAGCTGGACTCGAGTAGCTGAGCTTGGGTCCGTTTAGAATCGATTGTCTCTCTCTTGCAGCGCGCGCAGCGTACAGCAAGAGAGATGAAGCTGAGCATAGACAAGAAGGAACGCATTGAATTATCCCTTCTGTCGCCGGCGTCCGATAAAGAGCGTTTCGACTTGCGATATCGCGTAGTATTAATTTTGTGTGTGCGAATATCGTAAGCTTGAGTGAGCGAGAATAGATAAATTCACTATTCTCAAAGTTATTTTATTGTGCTTAAAATTATTGCGAGTGCACGATTGCTAAATAGAAATAATATAATTTCTTTCTGTCTTTTAAGACGTGTGTGCCGGGCGATCGCGTGCGCGTTCTATTGCATATATTCCCTTCGTGCTTTTCTAATTCTTTCTTTTTTATGTGTTTATTGCTTGGGTTCCTTTTAGCTTACGTTTTTGTTAATATCTGCTTTTCGTCATGCCAATAGTTATTTAATTAGTGCAAGCGGCGTCGCGTACGCTATACGCGGCTGGAGTCTATTTTGAGCGAGCGTACGATTACTGTACAAAATTCTTAAATAAAGTTTCTCCTTTTTTTTGTCATCTAATTAATTACATCTTATATTTTTTTATAAATTTAGTGCAACCTCCTGATCCCCAAGGTTGTCACAATTTATTTGCAATTAGTTACAGTGAATTATAGTTATTAACAATTTTTTACAGATATTGACAGTTTTTCACATTTATTAACAGTTATTAATAGTTTTCCACATTTACAAATACTTTTGCCTATATATGAAAGAAAACGATTATACGTGTGAAAATTTTGGAAAGTGTGAAAAAGTGTTAATAACTGTTAATAAATGTGAATAAATGTGAAAAATTATAAATATTTGTAAATAACTATAAATAACAGTAAATTATTATTATTTACAGTTAATCATTATTATTATCTATTCGTAACAATTATTAACTGTTATCAACTGTTATTTACTGTTATTAATGTCTTAATTGCGGTAGTTTATTATAGTTATTAACAGTTATTCACATTTTTTCACATTTTCACACAGTTATTAATAGTTATTCACAGAAATTATTTCCATATGGGTAGCAATTATTTTCCATTATTAACAGTGATTATCAAAACCGATTTCCACTAGGGAATGTGATTAAAACCATAATAATCGTAAATAAGAAATATTTTTTTATATATTATTAAATATAATTAAAGTGAAAACTATAAAAATAAATTATCTACACTTTTTATAAGAATTATTTATAGTATAAAAGTAATATTTTGTTCCTTTTTGCGGGACCCTAATTAGGTACGATGCTGAGCGTACGAGCCTCTTTAAGGCACGATCGCTTAATAATATTAAATAATATCCATGGTATATTTTTGCTATAATTTTTAATATTGTAACTTCATTAAATTCAAATTATTCCAATTTTTTAAAAATAATTAACCATTATTCGTCACTTTAGGATCATTTGCACGCCATGATTTTCTGTAAAATCACATTTGTTGAAAATTTCTTTCATTTCACTAATTTTTGCTTTCCCATAGAGAAAGCATTTCATCGATTGAAAATTTTTTATTCTATTTTCTCATTGATTTGTACATGTTTGGACTTAAGGATTTGAAAAAAGTGGTTTCTAGAAAATGTCCGTATGTATCTGTGTGTGCACGTGCGTGTGCGTATGTGTGTGCGTATTAATTACTCGAAAACTACCCTATGGATTTACTTCAAATTCTGCATACTATTTATTTTTTTATCCAACTGATGCAAAAGCTATTAAAAATTGGTTTTTTCAGAGCAGTTTTAATTTTAAAGCCATTTTAAGAATTTAAAAAGAATTTTGATTTTTCTTTTTTTTTGTATTTTACGTCAAGTACTAGATGAATTTGCTCTAGAAGGGTCTAGCCTATTAAGAGGATCGAAATTGCCCCCACCGGAAATAAAAAAATAAAAATGCTATCTTTTCCTACATTAAAAAATACCCACACAAAAAAATTTTTAGCTCTTTTTAATGAATTATAACCTCAAAATTAATTGAAACCTATTTTCTCGTTTTTTGGCGATATCTCAGCTTCTAGTAAACAAAAAATACGTTTTTTTTGTTGGTTTTTGAAAGCCCTACAACTTGACGTAGGTAAAAAATAGTTTTGGCGCAAAATTCAAATTTTATAAGCATTTGAAATTTTTAAAGTTCAATTAAAAAGAAACTAAGACAACAGAAATAACCAAAAGAAAATATGTTGTTTTCCAACCAAAAAACTGTAACCATGAATTTTTTCAGATCTCTAGAAATGGTACAATGGCCTACAGAAGCAAAAAGCCACTTTTAGTTCGATTTTTGGGCATTTTTACATACCTTCCGTACACTAAATGTGATTATAGTATCTCACATACCCCGGAATTATTTTCTATACATAATCATTTAGAATAAGGTTAAAAATACCTTCAATTTCAGCCTTGACAAAGTCTGATAAATGCCCTAAAACCGAAGGTATGCTCATTCACAGTTACAAATATGAAGTATTAAATAAGTGAATCGTTAATAATATGCATTTGCAGTATTGAATTCAAGTAAGCATAATTTGGTTTTCTTATTGAATCTATTTTCGATTGAGTCGGAAGATACTTGCGTTGTGTTTAGTAGGATCATCAGGATCAAAGATTAAATGCATCAATAGCGATATCTGGAACTAATTTTTGTGAATACTAATCTTGGAAAATGTTCCATTGTTTAATTCATTATTTTGTAATCGAATTTTATTACAATTTCAAAAAGATAAATTATTTATCAACATATATTAATATATTTAATTTTTATAACAAAAATGATACTGTAGTAAAATAATGTGAAATTGAAATAGTTGTTCATAAAGTAATAAGTGAACAAAATAAATACGCTTACTTTTGCTTTTGAACAATCAAATAAGATTTTTTTTAAATATCTTTGATTTATTTACATGAATCTAATTATCAAAGTAAAATTAAAAAATTCCATAAAGATAGTATTATTAATTTTCAAGAATGAATAATTAATTATTTTTAGGAATGTATTTTCAAGTAATATTTTGGCAAAATGAATTTAATTACTAATAAAATTTTATTTTATTTCGTTTGTATACTAACACCTTTAAAATAAAAAATCTTATAATCGTAGTTTGATTGATATGGAAATTAATAAACGAGAATGTTTTTTAAGAAATGAAAAAAACTTTTCCTTCATACCCGTGCCGGAACTTCGCCTAAAAGTGCCTCTCGTGCGGCAGGGAACGGGCAAATTACATTTGTGATTTTCTTTACAGTCACATGCTCAGAAGCCACTGCGCACCTTCATACTACAACAGTTTCGGTCGCTTCACTGTCTGCTGCATGTTCCGACTATATCTATATATACTCAGTATGTCTAACCTCTGTTATTATACATCAAACATCGTTAGACATGACTGTTAAAATTATGAAATACACACACGCATGATAATTACACACGTTTTTTTTATATGAATCATCATTAGAATATTTACTGTATATCCTATGTTATCAGCTATAGGATACACATGTTCCGTTTTTTCACATTTCTTTCATGCATACACAATTTTTTTTTAACTCACGATATTTTTTTCACGACACTCACAACACGCTTTTAGACACTTAAAAAATAAAAATACAAAAAAATAATTGAATATTTATGTTCTTTTTTTGTTTCTTTACACGTTTTATTTATTTGAATTGTTATATAAAACGAATTGTTTATCCTATGTTAACCGCTATAGGACTTTTATTTGCGATTCTCTCTCTCTTTTACGCTCTCAACGCATACTATAGTTGCTTGCGCATGCGCGCTACAACAAACTAAAGCATCAAATGACTTTTCACTAGAAGTCGTTTTCGATGTATTTTTTTACTTAAAAATGAATTTTTATCTTCTTGGGATGGCGAAGTTCCGGCCGGGCATGAAGGAAAATCGTATACGCTCCTCGGCACGAAAAAGGCTCATCATATGCGCGTGTTTTGCTTTGCTCGGCTGACGCCTCGCAAAGCAAACTTACACGCGCATGTAATGAGCCTGTTCCGTACCTCGGAAGGTAATATACTATTTCTTTTGTTGCATAGTTATTGTTTGGTCATCATCACTATTTACCTCGATAACTGGTACAAAACCTTCGGTTTCAAAATTTTTGCTTAATTTTGCAGCCGGTCTTATTTTTTTAGAAATGTATCTACTATAAGATGAATAATATATTACGGCTGCTACATGTGAGCAGGAACCGATTGTTCTTAAACTATTCGCACATTCACAACAGTATCGCAGAATACTGCTATAACCAATCGAGTCCGGTTTATACTCAATATAACAATTGCAAGTTTTGCTGCTTATGTGCCGGGAGCGAACTTGTATCTTGATTATATTATTTTTTTCTTCGCAATATTTAAATGTATCTCATCATTTTCATCCAGCATTTCTGCTAAATAAGAAATAGCCAGCTGCATTTGGAAAGTACTTATAAAAAATATTATTAATAATTTCCAAGTAATGATAATTTAATATTAAGAGGGGGTACAGGTAAAATCTTGTTTTCCCATATGAAAATGATTTTTGTGGGAAATTGTGTAAAGCTGTGAATAACTATAATAAACTACCGTAATTCAGACATTAATAACAGTAAAAAACAGCTAATAATAGTTAATAATAGTTAATAATAGTTGTCAATGCTAAATAACAATGATTAACTAAAAGTAATGATTATTAATAGTTATTCATAGTTACTCACATTTATGCACATTTAAGAAAATGACGTGATTTATAGTGGGAAATGATGTTATTTTTTTTAATGACATTATTTTCTTAAATGACATTCGCTAGCGAGAACGCGGGATTTACCATGGGAAATAGTTGTTTTGGAATGACGTGATTCTATTACAATGACATGATTTTTTATGAGTGACTTTATTTGTTGTTCAAAAAAACGTGATTTATAGTGGGAAATGAAGTTATTTTTCTTTAATGACATGATTTTCTGTCTGGCCTCTTATATCTGCGTCTTCCAAATTTGTGCAAGAGATGACAAAACTTAGAAAAACGCCACCTAGTGAATTAAAATCGCTATTAATGATCGATAACGTTGGTTTGACTTTAAGTCACTAGGTGGCGTTTTTTTAAGTTTTGTCATCAGTAGTATAGGTACCACTATGGAGCGTCACATTATTGATCCATTGAGCCTAGAAAGCTGATTTTTTGAACATATACTAATCTGAACATAATAAATCAAATAGCATCATAAGAAATCATTTATATTAAAAATTCATCGATTTTAAAAATTGTAATTACGGTATTAGTTATCATACACAGTACTAAAAGCATACGTACATCCTTATCTGATGATTCATACACAAATTACAAATTTTAAAATTCACGAATTTTAGAAAATTAAAAAATTTTATGGCGCTATTCGATTTTTTGCTGTTCAAATAACATATCTACCAAAAACCACCTTGATATCTTTATTAGATCAATAGATAATCGATCATGTATCGATTCTTGATCCATTGAGCCTAGAAAGCTGATTTTTTGAACATATACTAATCTGAACATAATAAATCAAATGGCATCATAAGAAATCATTTATATTAAAAATTGATCGATTTTAAAAATTGTAATTACGGTATTAGTCATCATACACAGTGCTAAAAGCATATGAACATCCCTATCTTATCGAATGATTCACACAAATTATAAATTTTAAAATTCACGATTTTGGAAAAATAAAAAATTTTATGACGCCATTCGATTTTTTGCTATTCAAATAACATATGTACCAAAAACCACTTTGATATTTCGATTAGATCAATAAATAATTGATCATGTATCGATTCTTGATCTATTGATCCTAGAAAGCTGATTTTTAGAATTTATACTAATTTTAATATAAGAAATGCAATCGCATCATTAAGATTGTAATTACAGGTTTGTTATATTACCCGCATCATTTACTCTTAAAGATTTTATTTTTTATTTCAATACTGCCTAATTAGAAAATGATTCAAAAGAAAGTACCACGTGTAGCTTGTAATTTTCAGAATTCTTACTATTGATATTTTATAGTTTCTTGGTATAACGCGTGTGTTTGCAATTCTCAGAATGCTAACTATTACTCTTTCATTGTTTCTTAGTATAACACATGTTCATCACATATCATCATCACACGTGTGCTTGCAATTTTCAGAATGCTTACTATTGCTATTTTATTGTTTCTCGGTATAACACGTGTTCATCATCACACGTGTGCCTATATTTTTAGAATGCTTACTATTGGTATTTTATAGTTTCTTAGTATAACTCGTGCTCGCCACATATCATCATCACACGTATGCTTGCAATTTTCTGAATACTTACTATTGCTATTTTATTGTTTCTTGTTATGACACGTGTTCATCACATATCATCATCACACGTGTGCTTGCAATTTTTAGAATGCTCACTATTGGTATCTCATTGTTTCTTGGTATATAAAATTGTATTGTCTCTTTATTTGCGATACAGCTGCTCCTCATTTCTTTTATTCTGACAACTATAAAATGCGCTCGAAACAGGCTTGCTTCATAGTTGTACTTGAAGGCCTGATAGATAATCATGGAAAACGTATATAGATTTCACGCTTTTAGTGTGCTCAATTGTGTGCTACGTTTCGTTATTGCACACGAACCGATGATACGCACAATTTGTCAAAATATACAGCGTGGCAATTTAAGAAATTTACCGACAGAAGCGTTATTAAGTAGATTACGTTTTATTTTATTACATTGTACCGTACGAACAATAAATTATTTACAACGACGAGGATTATTTGCCAATAGATTTATACTTGATATGGTGGACAGTGTCATACGACAAAGAAATCTTTCAGATCCAGATTCGAACGAGGTGCTGCGACAAAATGGTAATTAATTAATTTAAAAGCTTTAATCTATATCTACACATAATTAATACATTAATCATTTTAGTTCTACGACGGATGGCAGACGATATTGAAGGTGACGAGGTTATCGCTGGTTGTGAATACGTGTTTGGTGAGTGAGAGAGATTTTTAAAAGCTAGAAGTTTTTTACAGAAGAATATTTTTTAACTTTTTATAATCTATTTTTCTTGTATTTCTAGAACCTACAAGTGCAAGTGTTGTGGAAGAAGAAGATGATGATAACCCCGTCATTCCATCATCATCATCTAGAAGAGTGTCATTCAGAAGGTTATCATCATCATCATCATCGTCATCATCTTCATCTTCATCGTCATCGTCATCATCATCTACTGATAACTCTTTATCGTCTTCCAATGATGTTGAAATGGAGCGTAAGTATAATCGATATATATTATTACTTCTATGTTTTTAGTAATACATATAGATATATATTAAGATTAAAAGAAAAAATATAATTGATCTGTTACAGAACGGTGAAGGTATGGAGCGAGAAGTGGAGGAGCCACAAGAAAGACCAATATTCTTAATTGAAAGCCAAACTTCCCGATTTTACCAAAGGTTTAATGCAGAAGGTGTAGAGATTTCGGGAAGAATATCATCACCACCAGCAGGAGCAAACATTTTTGAGTGGTTAAATAGATCTTTAGATGATCTGCGTAATCAATTAGTGAATGGGCATAGTCCTTCCGATTTTATAGGTGTAGCGATACTATCTGATCATTTTGTTCATGGACCATTATGGCTATCTTTTAGACCTATTAGAAATTTCACTACTCAAGATTTGTGGGAAATGATATTTAGTGTCGCACAGAGTTCTCAAGACTTTGACATAGATGAAAACTTTGTGATCAAATGTGTTATAGTGCCGGACATGAGGGGAAATGGACGTGTTCGATTAAGTGATGATCACGTGTACAAAAAATCAATTTTAACTATTCGCAACGACGATTATCTTTGCTTTTCGAGATCATTAGTTACGGCACTCGCCTATGCTGTAAGAGGACAAATTCGCTCTGGTACACTACACGATTACTGAAATAGTATTAGACAGCACAATAGTAGGGAGCAAAAGAGAGCAGCTCTTGATCTCATTGATCAAGCACAGGTTACTATACCATCAACAGGGTGTGGTTTACAAGAAATTCATCAGTTTCAAATTTTTCTGGCTACAAAAAGCACAGCTATTGTGGTTTACTCTTTCCGAAATTTTGGGCGTGGGGATATACCTTTTTATGATGGTACAAAAGTTGTAATTAATACATACCAAAACGTATCTTATACACTACGTATAATGTATTATGAAAACCAAGGACATTATCAACCTATTCTAAACTTGACTGGTGCAGCCGGTAGTAAAGGGTATTGTATACCATGTAATAAAAGTTACAAGTTCGCTGTGGATCATAGATGTTCTAATATATGTTTTAAGTGCATGCAATCACCAGCTTGTGACAACAGTGCGGATATAAAAAAGTGCTTAAATTGCTTTAGAGAGTTTTTTGGTAATACATGTTTCGAGAACCATTTGAAATCAGGATCGTTTAAAAGAAACGTAAGTGTTTGTAAAGCGGTGAAAATTTGTCAAATTTGTTGTAAAACTATCCGTGTAAAACACCGCGGTGAAAAACATGAATGCGGAGTTGTATTTTGTGACATTTGTAACAAACGGCTACCGATCAAACACTTTTGTTATATTCAGCCTATAGAGCAAGGTAAGGAAAGATCTAAAATATTATATTTATTTTATGATTTTGAAACACAACAAACTCTTTCTGTGTTAGGTGATGAAAATAAAAAAATACATGTACCTAACCTGTGTGTTGTACAACAAGTTTGTAGTTTTTGTCTAGAGGATACTAATATATCAAATATGTGTGAAGAGTGTGGTATTCGTGAATTTGTATTTCAAAAAGATCCAGTAAAACAATTTGTCGGGTTAGCTCTATCACGACGTGAAAAGTTTAAAAAAGATATTTGTATAGCACACAATTCGCAAGGGTTTAGTTGTTAATTTGTATTCAAGTACATCGTAGAAAACCATTGTTCACGGGAGAAACCAACGGTGATTTTGATGCAAATTTCAAGCGTTAAATTTATCGATAGCCTAAATTATTTTCATATGCCACTATGTGATTTACCGAAAGCTTACGGGTTGTCAAATATAGAAAAAAGAACTTTTCTACATTTATTTAACACAGAAGGAAACCAATTATATATCGGTCCCAATTAAACAAGAATAATGCAGAAACAATTGAGTAAGCTTTATTTTGATCCGTCAAGACCAGAAGCATATGCGGGGGCTACCCTATTGAAAATAATGACGTCTTTGGACGTGTCTGGATTTGGAACAAAAAAAGACGTCTTTAAAAGACGTCTTTTTTATCAATATTTTAAAAATAATACCTACTAAAATGTTTCAAAAAAGAACGTACTTGAGCTAAAGTGTATATACTTGAAGTACGTGATTGAAGTATGTATACTGATTTTCAACTGTGAATAAACACGCAAAATTATAATCTCATATACCTGCATCTCTGAAATTTGGATAAGGGATTGCAAAGTTAAGAAAAACGGCACCTCACAGTTAAAAATGTAACTACTGAAAAAATTATTCGAATTGACTATTAATTCTGTCTTTAACTGTTAGGTGGCGTTTTTCTCAATACGCGAACTCCTACGAAAATTTTAGTGACTCGGGTATATAAGGTTATAACGTTTCCAGTTTGTTTGCTCAAACTTTTCGGTCTGCAGAGAGCTGATACTTATTTTGTTTCTATATTCCTAAAGAAAGATACCCTATTAAAAATAATAACGTAATAAAATAATACTTTTCTGGTACATTTTAGTAAGTACATTTTTAAAAATTTTGATAAAAAAGACGTTTTGATTTAAAAGACGTCTTCAAAAGACGTCTTTTAAAGACGTCTTTTTTTGTTCCAAATCCAGACACGTCCAAAGACGTCATTATTTTCAATAGGGTAATAAAATTATAACCTCGGTACGAAAGAAATACCCAGCTCGAAGAGTAATCGACTGGCTCGAGAGTCAGGATGTTTGCAATCTGCACAGACCTGTACGACACAGGTTTTCTAGACGTCATTACAATGTTCGAAATCGTGATGACGTCTGGGAGACAGATTTGATGGATATGAGAGCGGTCAAAACTTATAACGATAATTACACTTATATCCTCGTTGTCATCGACGTTTTAATTAAATACGCATGGGCTTTACCACTCATGGATAAAACTCCAAAAAGTGTTGCCAAAGCATTTGAAAACATTTTAAAAACCGTGCTAATCGAAAACCTGTGATTTTTCAAACGGACAAGGGGAAAGAATTTCTAGGAAAGGAACTGCAAGAAGTGTTGAAGAAAAATGAAATTTCATTTAGAATAGTGCGAAGTCCTGATATTAAAGCAGCTGTAGTCGAAAGGTTTATAAGAACTATAAAGGAACGGATGTGGCGATATTTTACGCATAAAAGCACTCGTCGATACGTTGATACTCTAGAAAAAATATTAGAGTCTTACAATCATAGCAAACACTCATCCATCAAGATGGAGCCAGCATCTGTTACGATTTACAACACCCACAAAGCTTGAAAAAATTTAGAATCTCGATATGGTTGCTCCAAGTACCGAAAACCTAAATACACCATCGGTGACCTAGTACGGGTCAGTCGAGCAAGAAACGTGTTTGCGAAAGGATATGAGGGTGGATGGACATTGGAACTGTTTAAAATTACTCGTATCTCAGTAGCACGCCAGCCACCGGTATACTTTCTAAAAGATTTAGCTGATGAGGATATTGAAGGGTGTTTCTGCGAGCACGAGTTGAGTAGAGTAAAAAAGGATTTAAATAACGCGAGTTTCGAAGTTGAAAAAATTTTAAAAAGTACTGGAAGTGGCCGGAATAAAAAATATTTTGTTAAATAGAAAGGTCATCCCGATAAATTTAATTCCTGGGTTGCAGCCAGCCAAATCGAAAAAACATCATGAAGGATCAATTTTACATTATACTTCCTAGTAATAGTAGTATGCATTATTTCCCTGATAATACTACAACACGGTTTGTTACTCATCTACCACAACAAATACGACTGCAAGGATATTGAAGTGTTGCACTTTCGGAGATCCAAATTTCTATGACATTTCAACATGTTCCACCAAACGAGGACGAAAGATTTGTCTGGTAAAAAATATACCACCATCGTCGTTGGGGACTAATAAAATTGTACCGGTCATTTCATCCATTAATTTTATACGTCCAGGTGTTTACAAACATTTAGAAAGTCTCGTGGAGGAGGTAAACAATCTGAGCTGTGTAAAAGACCATTCACGTTTCCAAATAGAGCGTGGTGGATACATATCAATCAGACGCGTTTGTTTAACAGAGGAATGTACGCCAATTGATCGCGTTTTAGAGTTGTCAAGGAATTTGAGAAAAATTCTCGGGTTTGAAACTGGAAAAAATGAAGCTATCAAGGTCGATAAAGAAGAACCCACTATAGCTAATTACCCTGCTAATCTTTCTAATTGGTTACCAACAACCCTAATGGTGTACAGTGACATCTGTGAACCTTAGGTAATCGGAGATGTGCAAGGTAAATTATTTAGAGCGGTTTCCTTAAATACTGAGGATTGCAAATATGGTGGTGTAAAAATAAAAAACTTTTCGCCATCTATGTACATACCGCTATTGTTTAACTCTTTTCAAACTATTGAAATAGATATAAGAGATCAACAAGGTCAGCCAATACCATTTGATTTTGGCACCTTGACAGTGACGTTGCACTTTCATCGTATTGATTAATAAGAAAAAAAGATGAATTATTACGAGGCATACTTTGACATGCAGATCGGTGGTGGTGGTAAAAATGGTAGGGGTATCGGACGTATTTACGTTGGAGCCCCCTACCAAAGAGGGCATGGTGGTGTAGGAAGTTTTCTAGCTGGGCTGTTTCGTCATGTACTACCGCTACTCACCCGTGGTGCTAAAGCTGTGGGAAAGGAGGCATTGCGTACCAGTGTGAACGTTTTATCTGACGTTGCAACACAGAATACTCCAATCAAAGAATCTCTACGAAATCGTATAAAAGAGTCTGGCACAAATCTTAAAAGAAAGGCTGAAGAGAAACTGGATGAATTGATGGAAGGATCTGGATATAAGGAATAAAGAAGAAAATAAATAGAACCAGAAAAAAATTCTCGAAAAAGTAAAAAAGTACGAACGACAAGAGATATTTTCGATTAAAAATGGCCTTTTTACACACACAGTCCTGTGAGTGCATGAAATCGGAATTGCTCCTATTCGACATTTCTCCGACACAGACTTCTATCGAGAGCTCTCATTGGGTCCAGTATAAGCCTATCTCCTCGTTGACTGATGACGCACCTATAGAATTTGTAATATCTGGAAATGCCCTAGTGGAAATCGAATCTGTGAATAACTGGGAATAACTGGAAATAACTGGAAATAACTGGGAATAACTGGGAATAACTGTGAATAACTGAGAATAACTGTTATAAACTGTTCAGTTTGAGACAGGAATAACAGTTATTCCCAGTTATTCCCAGTTATTCCCAGTTATTCTCAGTTATTCCCAGTTATTCACAGTTTATAACTTAAAAATAATTTGAAAAAACAGAGGTACGAATAACAGTTATTCCCAAATATATTTATAATAGAAAAAAAAATAAAAAAAATATATATTTTTTTCATTTTTTCAAATTTATATTTTTCAAATTATTATTAAACTAAACTGTAAATAACTGGGAATAACTGTGAATAACTGGGAATAACTGGGAATAACTGGGAATAACTGTTATTCCTGTCTCAAACTGAACAGTTTATAACAGTTATTCCCAGTTATTCACAGTTATTCCCAGTTATTCACAGATTCGATTTCCACTAGGGTGGTGAAGATTATTTAGATTTAGCACATACTATGCTTAGCTTGCGCGTTAGCTTATACACCACTGTCGATGAGTATCCTGGAAATGTGACTGCAGAACTACTCAATAAAGTGGCACCGGTGAATAATTTTATGCACTCACTATTCAGCCAATTAGATGTACTATTTAACCAGAAACCTGTGACAGCTCCAAATAATGCTTACGCGTACAGAGCATACATCGAGACACTGCTCAACTATGGCCCTGCTGCTAAAAATTCTCATTTATCAACCGTTTTGTGGTGTGACGATATAGCTGGGAAAATGGACGATGTGGGTAGTGACAACCAAGGACTTGTAAAGCGGCGTTAATATTTGGGCACAAAAAAACTGTAGATCTTGTCGGGCATTTACATGCCGATGTATTTAATCAAGAAAAGTTATTACTAAACGGCGTTGAAGTAAGAGTTCGTTTAGTGCGCTCTCGAGATGGTTTTTGTCTCATGGATCCTTCAGGATACTTTGCCGTACATATAGAAGAAGCTAATCTTTTAGTTAGACGGGTAAAAATTAACCCAGGTGTGCTATTAGCACACGCAAAAGCACTTTCTAAAGCTACAGCTAAATACCCTCTCACAAGAGTTGAAGTCAAAGCTGTAACAATGCATAGCGGTATACATGGTGAAACTCTGGATAATATTATTTTAGGACAGTTACCTAAAAGAATAATCATAGGGTTTGTTCAAAACAAGGCGTTTAACGGAGACCGAATGCTCAATCCGTTCAATTTTGATCATTTTAACATCAATTTTCTATGTTTGTTTGTTGATGGTGTTCAAATACCTTCAAAACCATTACAACCTGATTTCAAAGTAAAAAAGTTATACGTTGATGCATATCATACTTTATTCAGCGGTACAGGTCTCCATTTTCTTAATGAGGGAAATAAAATTACTCGTGAGTCGTATCCAAACGGTTTCTGTCTGTTTGCATTCGATATATCACCCGATTTATCAGCAAATGAATGTACTCATTGGAATTTAATAAAACATGGAAGTGTTAGGCTCGATGTCAGATTTAGCGAACCTCTGACAGACACCGTCAATTGTATAATTTATGCAGAATACGATAACATTTGAGAGATTGACACATCGCGACAAACAATTGTAGATTTTAATGGGTAAAGCTATCAATAGATGGCGCTTACAAATTTTATCGGATGAAAAGACATCACCGTTACTCCTCAGTATAGCTTTAATCGTTGCATTGGCCAGATAAAAAGTTAAATCATGGATGTAGTCGTGGATATTCAGTGCTTAAAAGATAGCAATAACAGAGTTGTTCCAAAAGAAGTCGCCATCGTAGCTTTGAACGATGATTTTAGCGGTCATTGGATTATCGCATCGAAAAATCGTATAAACGCTTTTAGTAGAGGCATAAGAAGAGAAAATAATTGGCTTGCAGAACATCATCATGGTCTTGACTATTTTTACGGTGATGTCACGGAGAAAGCTCTCTACCAAATGTTGCGCGATCTTACTCAGAAAGTTAGAAAAATTTACGTGAGAGGTAAACAAAAGTGGTAAATTTTATACGGTATTACAGCGCGAGAAATTATAAATTTAGAATCAAATTAAGATTGCCCGTCATTTAATCAGTTATCCTGGTTAAATAAGTATTGTCTCAATCACGCTGTAAAGACACCTCATCTAAAATATACGTGCGCTTTAAACAATGCGTACCGTTTGAAAAAATGGTTATCTTTACGAGATTTGGAGCGTGATTCTGAATTTGTGTTTCAACCACCGACACTTCTTTGCGATAAACAGCCTGGAGATAATGGAAATTTTGAAGGTTATACCGTCCCACTCTGTAGGAGTGTACCCAGCAGATCAAATTCCGAAGGTGTGGACGAAACCGACAGCAATTGTAGTGAACACTGATGGCCATACAAAACCCGGAACGCATTGGGTGTGTATGTATGTTAACCGTAGTGGTACAGCTTGGTATTTTGATAGTTATGGAATGCCGCCTTTGATACCAGATTATATTAACCGTCTACATCGTAATTGTAATAGATTCCGTTGGAATACGGTACAATTACAGAGTGAAACATCTGATGTGTATGGCCAATTTTGTATCATTATCTTGGATTACATGACATCTGGATTGGGTTTCGAGAAATTTCTTAAAAATTTTTCCACTGATTTAGTAAAAAACGATGCTGTAGCCAGAAATTATGTACCGTTCAAACATGCTGACGACAACTATTCTGGAAATGGTTGTTGTATGATAAGATGTTTTCAAAAGTGTTGTGGTAAGCTGTCGTTATTGTAACCTGATACTTTCTTGTCACAAAGTCATGTTCGTTACCAAGAATAAAGTGAGATCAGTGTTCGTGGAATTAAATAATTCTATTGTTGGTTTCTTAGAAAACAATACTGCAGCTGCAAGCCACGTGTCGATCAGACATGTTGATGATAACTTTTCTAGGAACGATTGTTAATTTCTTCTCGTAAAGTAACGCTCACCAAAGAAATAATGAGGTCAGAGTTCGAGGAATTCAATAACAATTTTTTTGCTGATTCGGTAGAAAATAATACTGCAGCTGCAAGACATGTGTTCATTAATAATGCTGACGATAGCTTTTCTGGAGATCATTGTTACTTTCTTGCCGTAAAAGCACGTTCGTTACAAAGAAGTAGCGAGAGTGTATTTTCTTAGTCATCATTTTATTGCCTCCACTGTCTCTTGTGTTAAGCCTTTATATAACGAGATTATATTCATCAAGATGACAGTCATTCAGTCAACGTTCGTATCGTAGAAAGCTATTAGGAAAAAAGGAAAAAAATGGCGCATCAGAAGAAGAACTTTAAACAGCCCATCTTTAATTCTTTCTACGGTTTGAACAAGTCATTTACGAAAAAAATTTTAGTTGGTCTTGAATATAATAAACTACGAGATGGCGAATTTTATCCAATGGTACGTTTACTCTCGCACGATTTTCAAGGAATAGCTTTCACTACAGCTACGTGGAACGATTTTAAGCTTACGTTTGGTGATACTGAAAAATATTTTGATGGTAATGCTGATGATTTGATGGAGCAAAAAGTGTACGGAACTGGTTGGATTCTGAGGTATACTAGAAGCCATACTGATAGAGCCATTGGAATTGAAGAAAATTTCACCCCTACTTCTGGTCTGGTCAAAAGGTATCGACAAAGCATTGTTATGAAAAAGGTGACTTTCGAGTATTTACAAGGCGTTGTATCCTGCGTAGATGATAGGATTAAATATTTAACCACGCTTGTTAAAGGTGTTAGTGTGTGTGCAAGAGAGATTGTTGATCTTGTAGAAAAGTTGTGCGGTGTTCGATATGGATCTCAAATAGATGAATATTGTGCGGGCTTTGTGAAACGAGCTGTACTCGAGTGTGATGATGATATAATTGCGTCGTTAATTACAAGTGTGGAAAATAAAATAAAAGAACCTAAAAATTGTATTTTTAAAACCGAAATTATTGTGTATTTCACGAAATCACAGCGCTTCATGTTGATTCAATTGTGGCTGCGTTAAATTATCTTGTAGTTGTAAAATAATTATAAGCGTATATTCACTATATTTATAAAATAATATTATACACTATACTTATAAAATAAGTTTTGTTCACTATACATATACTATAATTGTATCCACTATATATTTTATAAAACAATAAACGAAAAAATATAAAGTATACTCAGCATCTTCTTCTTTCTTGACCAATATTGCACCTCATCCTAATAAAGTCGTTTTTTTTAAATTTGCAAAATATTTTATTGTTTAATTAAATTAATTCTAATTTTTTCTTGATTAATTTGAATAGTTTAATAAAATTTTATTAATAAATTTTATTAATAAATTTTTTTATAAATATTATGGAAAAAGTTTGTCATCTCTAGATTAAACTATATGTATATATATCCACGTGACGTCATAATGACTCACTCAGCTCCTGATACCAATCAGAGGTCATTCACCTCTGCGGAGGGTGGGGAGTGGGGGTTTGTTGTGACGCTCCATAGTGGTACCTATACTACTGTCATCTCTTACACAAATTTGGATGACGCACATATAAGAGGCCAGACAGTAAATCATGTCATTGAAGGAAAATAACTCCATTTCCCACTATAAATCACGTTCTCTTGAACAACAAATAAAGTCACTCATAAAAAATCATGTCATTGTAATAGAATCGTGTCATTCAAAAACAACTATTTCCCATAGTAAATCCCGCGTTCTCGCTAACGAATGTCATTTAAGAAAATAATGTCATAAAAAAAATAACTTCATTTTTCACTACAAATCACGTCTTTTTCATAATTTAATAAGCCATTAAAGCTCATTCGAAAAAAGACGTTACTTAATATAAATGACGTCGTGAAATGTCTCAATTTGTAACGTCATTTGATGAAATGACATTATTAAATGACGTTATTAAACGACGTCATTAAATAACGATATCATTTTCAAAAGGAAATGATTATTAATAGTTATTCTAGTTACTCACATTTATACACATCTAACAGTTACTCACATTTTCCAAAATTTTAGAATTGGTGAATAATTTATTATTATTTATACTTATTCATAGCTATTTATTGTTTATGGTTATTTAATGAGTTACAATGAAATATAGTTATTAACACTTTCTTACAGATATTCACAGTTTTTCACATTTATTAACAGTTATTAATAGTTTTTCATATTTTTTCACATTTATACACAATTATTAATAGTTATTCACAGAAATTATTTCTGTATAAGTTCCGATAAAATATGACGATTTTAATTTTTTATTTTCGACTCATAAGTACTACAACAAAATCCATGCGTGATGTTGTTCCAAATAATTTGAAAAATCAATTAGAAAATTTTCAACACTAAATATTAAACTATTAGTAGTATTTTAATTGCTGCCTCATTTACCTCTAAACCGAGCAGCAGTTAAAATACTACTAATCCTACAGTTTTCAATCTTTAGTATTGAAAATTTTCTCATTGATTATTCCAATTATTTGGAACAACATCACGCATGGAATTTGTTGTAGTTCTTATGAGTCGAAAATAAAAAACTAAAATCGTCATTTTTTATTGGAATCGATACAGAAATAATTTCTGTGAATAACTATTAATATCTGTGTATAAATGTGAAAAAATATGAAAAACTGTTAATAACTGTTTATAAATGTGAAAAACTGTAAATATCTGTAAAAAAGTGTTAATGACTATATTTCATTGTAACTCATTAAATGGCCAGAAACAATAAATAACTATAAATGAGTATAAATAATAATAAAAATTATTCACCAATTTTAAATTAACTATTATTTACAACTATTATTAACTATTATTAACTATTATTAGCTGTTTTCACTGTTACTAATGTCTGAATTACGATAGCTTATTATAGTACAGCTTTACACAATTTCCCACAAAAATCATTTTCAAATGGGAAAACAAGATTTACCTGTACCCCCTCTTAATATTAAATTATCATTACTTCCCTTGTGGAAATCAGTTTTGCTACACTGATAGACTTTTAAGGGCAATACGTTCCTTTAACAAGTAAAATGCGTTATTATACCTAAGAAGAAATCGTTGACAGTTCAGAGCGCTCTCGTTTCGGGCAAGCGCCCTGCGATCTCGTGTTTATGAGCCCCTCTCTTGTGCTTAAGAGCGTATAGCTCTTAAGGGGCGGTCGGAACCAAATCGGTGACTTAGTTCGGTGCTTGTAATAAATGCTTATAATAATTTATTCATTTATTAATATGGTAAAAATAAAGTCATTTCTTCTAGTCATGTATATAAAGAATAATTTAAAATAGTTAAAGCCACAAAAATATACAAAATATTGTTATAAAGCGAAAAATGCCACCTAACAATCGACACGACAGTTTTTTGCATGCGGTATACGTCAAGTCAGTTTGATATTTGTAATAAATACTTATAATAATTGATTTACTTATTCATATGGTAAAAATATAGTCATTTCCTCTAGTCATGTATATAAAGAATGATTTGAAATAGTTTAAGCCATAAAAATATACAAAATATTATCGTAAAGCGAAAAATGCTGACTTAATATATATCGCAAGTCACCGATTTGGTTCCGACCGCCTCTTAAGCCCCAGAACCAGAAACATTACTGTAAGAAAAACGCCATCTAACGTAAGACGGCGGCGCTCCCGCTTAAGGGTATACGCTCTTACAGCGAGAGAGGCGCACTCTTAGGGTTCAGAAAGCGGCTTACACAGTCGTAAGACCGATGCGCATACGTTAAAGAGAAAATCGCGCTTAAAGGTCTATCAGTGTAATAACAGCAAACAACTGCTAATAACTGTTATAAATAGTTTAGTTTGAGACAGAATTAGCGGTTATTTGCAGTTAATAGTAATTATTTGCAGTTATTAACAGTTATTAACATTTGTAAGCACAACAATTTTGAACAATAAAATTTTTAAAAATTAAGATAATAGTAACAGTTATTTGCAGTTATTTTTTGATTTTTGCAGTTATTTGCCGTTATTTGCGGATTCTTGCAGTCATTTGCAATTATTTTCTGATTTTTATAGTTATTTGCAGAAACTTGCAGTTATTTATAGTTAATAATAGTTATTCATAAAAATTTATTGTCTTGGAAATTTTTCCCTATACATAAAAAATTAAAAAATTTTTTAAAAAGCGTATAATTGTTAATAACTGTAAATTATTGCGAGAAATTGCAAATAGCCGTAAATAAACGCAAATAACTGCTAATAACTGTTAATGAATTAGCAAATAACTGCTTATGAATGCTAATAATAGCTAATAACTGCTAATAACTGATGATAACTGCTATTAACTGCAAATAACCGCTATTTCTGTCTCAAACTAAACTATTTATAACAGTTATTAGCAGCTTTTAGCAGTTATTTGCAGTTATTAGCAACTATTTTTAATCATTAACAGTTATTAGCAAAACCGATTTCCACTAGGGTTGGAAATTATTAATAATATTTTTTACAGGTACTTACCAAATGCAGCTGGCTATTTCTTATTTAGCAGAAATACTGGATGAAAATGATGAGATATATTTACAATATTGCAAAGAAAAAAATAATATAATCAAGATACAAGTTCGCTCCCGGCATATAAGCAGCAAAACTTGCCATTGTTATATTGAGTATAAACCGGACTCGATTGGTTATAGCAGTATTCTGCGATACTGTTGTGAATGTGCGAATAGTTTGAGAACAATCGGTTCCTGCTCACAAGTAGCAGCCGTAATATATTATTTATCTTATGGTAGATATATTTCTAAAAAAATAAGACCAGCTGCAAAATTAAGCAAAATTTTTGAAACCGAAGGTTTTGTACCAGTTATCGAGGTAAATAGTGATGATGACTAAACAATAACTATGCAACAAAAGAAAAAGTTTTTTTAATTCCTTAAAAAACATTCTTGTTTATTAATTTCCATATTAATCAAACTACGATTATAAGATTTTTCATTTTATAGGTGTTAGTATACAAAAGAAATAAAAATTAAAAAAAAAACATTTTAAAAACACGTTTTTTAAGAATCACAAATGGAAAAAAGCGTGTAAAAATACACAGTTCATTGCAATAATTAAGAGAAAATTTCACAACATAAATTTAAAAAGAAAAGTGTGGGCGCTAGTTTTAGTAAATCCCATTCAGCGCCCACACTTTTTTTTTTAAATTTATGTTGTGAAATTTTCTCTTAATTATTGCAATGAACTGTATAAAAGTAATTTCAAGGAAGTAAATTTATTTATTTAATACTTTTTAGGGTATTTTTACACGCTCTTTTTCCATTTGTGGTTCTTGAAAAGCGTGTTTTTAAAATGTTTTTTTTTTTTAATTTTTATTTTCTACTTTTTAGTTAAGATTGAATTTTCTATATGTAATTTGTTTTTAAAAATTACGGATAATTCTTTAGTATACTGTAAACATAATAATAGTTTTTAATAATTTTTCAAAAATCTTCTTTACAAAAAATTATTAACGATAGTATTGAATTGATTATTAGATTTTGTACACCAAATATATCCACGTTATTAAATCGAACTGGAATTAATTATTTTAGAGAACACGTGATCGCATGCTGAGTTTCCCGCCATTTTGACGATAATGACGCCATTGGAAATTTTACCAAGATTTATTGTTTTATACATTGTTGGACCACAAAATCGATAAAATACGGTCTTAAATTTTACATGTGCAATGCAAAATGCTATAATTTATGTCTAATTACTGTATATTACAAGTTAAAGAATTTCAAAAATTTTCGAAGATCATTAGACATTAATGTTAAAAGTATATCTATATATAAAATCTTCAATTTTTCAATTTTTCAAATATGCCCGCATATAATTAAGTATATCAATATATGAATCGGTACAAATATATAAATTTGATTATATTATCCAACAGTGTGTGTCTGTGTCTGTGTCTGCGTCTGCGTGCACGTGTGCGTGTGTGTGTGTGCGCGCGTGTGAGTGTGCATGTGTGTGTGCATTTTGTACAAGTTTGAACTGAACGAGAACCTATTAACTCGTCTTGACTCAGAGAAAGCCTCCCCACTTGCACTCCCTCGGAGATGGGTTTGTACACCCGTCATCGCCGACCTGTACAACAGATTATTGTATTGTCATCGGAGACCAAGGTCTGTGCCCAATTTCAGAAATTTCCATCGACAAAAAGTGTTTCAAATCGAGCGTGCAAGATTTGATTACAGACAGACAGATAGACAGATAGACAGTGTAAAAAAATAAAATTTTATTAGTAATTAAATTCATTTTGCCAAAATATTACTTGAAAATACATTCCTAACAATGATTAATTATTCATTCTTGAAAATTAATAATACTATCTTTATGAAATTTTTAAATTTTATTTTGATAATTGGATTCATGTAAATAAATCAAAGATATTTTTAAAAAAATCTTATTTGATTGTTCAGAAGCGAAAGTAAGCGTATTTATTTTGTTCACTTATTACTTTATGAACAACTATTTCAATTTCACATTATTTTACTACAATATCATTTTTGTTATAAAAATTAAATATATTAATATATGTTGATAAATGATTTATCTTTTTGAAAATGTAATAAAATTCGATTACAAAATAATGAATTAAACAATGGAACATTTTCCAAGATTAGTATTCACAAAAATTAGTTCCAGATATCGCTATTGATGCATTTAATCTTCGATCCTGATGATCCTACTAAAAACAACGCAATTATCTTCCGATTCAATCGAAAATAGATTCTATAAGAAAACCAAATTATGCTTACTTGAATTCAATACTGCAAATGCATATTATTAACGATTCACTTATTTAATACTTCATATTTGTAACTGTGAATGAACATACCTTCGGTTTTAAGGCATTTATCAGACTTTTTCAAAGCTGAAATTGAAGGTATTTTTCACCTAATTTTAAATGATTATGTATATAGTCGAGGCGAAATTGGCGGGTGAGCAAAAAAATTTTCGAAGGGAAAATTTTTACGCGATGACCTTTGTGAAGGGTCCTAAACGAAGAATCTGCAGTTTACCTGGCGAAAAAGTGGTCCCAATTTGTTGAAATCGATTTTATTTAAACAAATTCAAAAAGTTGTTCATTTTGATTCGCACAAAGTTTTTTTAGATTAATTGAGTGATTCTAAACAAAAAAGTATTTCTATGGTTTTTTTTCTAAAGTTGACGGTTTTCGAGTTATTAACAAGTAAAGATGTTAAAAATCACTAAAATGCCCATTTTCAAACGAAACTAAAATTTGAATTTTTTTAGGTTGGCAAAGTTTTAAAGTAAAATTTAGATATTCTCTAATAGAATCCCGAAGAATAATTTCAAATCACTTAATTTTTAAGTGTTATTTTTCAATTGTTAATCAAGCGCGTATACGCAGTATCTTCGAGTCCAAGCGCATACAGCTGAATATGTCGTCTGCTAAAGTTCATGTCTTAACTCGCGCGGCAAAGGCTTCATATGCTAAGGAGCTAGTAAAGCAATGTAAATACCAAAAAAAGTGTAATACCAAAGCATGTTCATATAAAAAAATAATGTGAATTGTGTACCGTTATGTGGTTGTGATTTAGATCTGTGTAAAAATATTGTTAATTTTAAAAATATTGTTAATTTTAAAATTATTGTTAACTTTAAAAATATTGTTAATTTTAAAAATATTGTTAACTTTAAAAATATTTATAAATAAAATTTTGAGTAAAACAAATATATTCGCAAAATTCTAATATTTTCTTAATTAAATATTAATATATTTTTTAATGCGTATATTATATGTAGTAAATTATAAAAATACAATTAACTAACAAATTTTTAACTAAAGTATATTTTGAACCATAAGTCCCTTATAAATTATCTTTCGAAACGTAGAACAACTTAAAAATTAGCGATGCACTCTGCGCAAGTTGAGACATGAACTTTAGCAGACGACATACTCAGCTGTATGCGCTTGGACTCGGAGATACTGGGTATACGCGCTTAATTAACAATTGAAAAATAACGCTTAAAAATAAAATGATTTGAAATTACTCTTCGGGATTTTATTAAAGAGTATCTAAATTTTACTTTAAAACTTCGCCAACCTAAAAAAATTCAAATTTTAGTATCGTTTCAGATCTTCGAAAATGGGCATTTTAGTGATTTTTAACATCTTTATTTGTTAATAATTCGAAAACCGTCAACTTTAGAAAAAAACCATAGAAATACTTTTTTGTTTAGAATCACTCAATTAATCTAAAAAAACGTTGTCCGAATCAAAATGAACAACTTTTTGAATTTGTTTAAATAAAATCGATTTAAACAAATTGGGACCACTTTTTCGCCAGGTAAACTGCAGATCCTTATTCTAGGACTCTTTACAAAAGTCATTCCGTAAAAATTTTCCCTTCGAAAATTTTTTTTGCTCACCCGTCAATTTCGCCTCGACTAATAGGAAATAATTCCGGGGTATGTGAGATACTATAATCACATTTAGTGTACGGAAGGTATGTGAAAATGCCCAAAAATCGAACTAAAAGTGGCTTTTCGCTTCTGTAGGCCATTGTACCATTTCTAGAGATCTGAAAAAATTTATGGTTACAGTTTTTTGGTTGGAAAACAACATATTTTCTTTTGGTTATTTCTGTTGTCTTAGTTTCTTTTTAATTGAACTTTAAAAATTTCAAATGCTTATAAAATTTGAATTTTGCGCCAAAACTATTTTTTACCTACGTCAAGTTGTAGGGTTTTCAAAAACTTACAAAAAAAAAAAACGTATTTTTCGTCCACTAGAAGCCGGGATATCGCCAAAAAACGAAAAAACACGTTTTAATTAATTTTGATGTTATAATTCATTAAAAAGAACTAAAAATTTTTTTGTGTGGGTATTTTTCAATGTAGAAAAAGATAGCATTTTTATTTTTTCAGTTTCCAGTGGGGGCAATTTTGATCCTGTTAATGGGCTGGACCTTTTGCATGGAAATTATTTGCCACTGCCAAAAAAAGGAAAACCTTTCAAAACTGATTTTCTTAGCTTAGTTTTAGAGTTATTTTGAAAATAAAAATATTACATTATGCAACTTGGAAGAAATAGACTTTGCTCCTGAGTTGCATATAGTACTTTATTCCTATCTCAACCGTGGCCACTTTTTTAACTTGAAAAAAACGGGCCCGATTAATAAACAATCAGATTTAATTCAAATTAACAAATTAGATTTTTTATTTGAATCAATTATATTTTTTTCCAACACAGCGGCCCGGAAACAGCACTTTCGGTCCTGCGATAAAAACACAAAAGTGTTGTTTCCGGGGCGCGAGTGATGGAAAATAGTAAACGCACCTGCGGGGGAAACTTGTTCGCCCCTTAGCACGCGTTTAACACCCTCGGCTACGCCTCAGGCGTTATTATACGCGTGCTATGGACCGAACAAGATGTTTCCTCCCGCAGGTACGTAATATACTATTTTTTAATTTTTTGTATCTAAATTTTATGTACTTAAATTTTATATATTTTTGAAGTTTGTACAACTAATTATAATATTTATTGTAATTCAAATTATTATGCACGTAGTTTCAAGTTTATTGTTTTACATTACATTATTTTTAAATAAATAACTATGTTTATTGATAAAACTAAAAGAATAAATAATATATTTATCAATAAATATTATTAAACCCAATTTAAAAAATCTACAAATAAATTTTTATCAAATTGAATATTATTTCTTTTCAATAAAATGTTAATATTAAAATTTTTTTGTTTTAATTTACAATGTTAGTTAATTATATAGCATTTTTATTAAAGTTTTGCAATAAATAATAAAATTTTTTAATCATTTATAAAATTTTGTAATTTTTAATTTAGCGGGAGAAAAAAACTTTTTTTCCGCAAAATTTTAGATGTAAGATATGCCTTTCTTTCAGTCCACTTTTCGAGTTAAAAAAGTGTCCATTTCTGTTAAGGTGGGAATTAAGAAATTTTGATTTTTCATTATTTGAAGCGTCTCACAACAAAAATGGCGAAGTCCATTCGAAAATTGATTTATTAAGTAATTCATATTTTTTAGCCTATTTTCTACTATATTTAATTATAAGATTTAAAAAATTTGATACTTTAATTTTTTTTTCTTATGTTAAAAAACTGTTGCATACCAAAAAAGCGCTAAGTACATTAAACCTGCTTGTCAAAAAAAATTTTTTAACAAAAAACAAAACCGACTTCAAAAAATGCACTAAACAGTTACAAATAATTTATGATTTTCAATAATTATACGCATACTACGCATCTAACTCAACATGTGTAGCAAACATATTATAGATTATCTAATTATTTGTAAACAGCAGAAAAATTATATTTTCTTTTTAATTCACAAAAAAATATAATTTGTTTGTGCTGTTTACAAATAATTAGATAATCTATAGTATGTTTGCTACACATGTGTTGAGTTAGATGCGTAGTATGCGTATAATTATTGAAAATCATAAATTATTTGTAACTGTTAAGGGCATTTTTTGAAGTCCCCATACGAAAATATTTTTTGTCAGAAATTGTGAATAACTGTTAATAATTGTAATGAACTACCGCAATTGAGACATTAATAAGAATTAATAACAGTAAAAAACAGTTAATAACAATTAATAATAGTTAATAATAGTTATAAACGCTAAATAACAATTATTAGCTGAAGGTCATGATTATTAATAATTATTTATAGTTATTCACATTTATTCACATTTATACACATTTATACACATTTATTAACAGTTACTCACATTTTCCAAAATTTTAGAATTGGTGAATAATTTATTATTATTTATATTTATTTATAATTATTCATATTTATTTGCAATTAGTTACAGTGAATTATAGTTATTAACACTTTCTTACAGATATTTACAATTTTTCACATTTATTAACAGTTATTAACAATTTTTCACATTTACAAAATTTTTCGCGTATGTATAAAAAAAACGATTTTACGTGTGAAAATTTTTGAAAGTGTGAAAAAGTGTTAATAACTGTTAATAAATGTGAATAAATGTGAAAAATTACAAATATTTGTAAATAACTACAAATAACAGTAAATTATTATTATTTACAGTTAATCATTATTATTATCTATTCGTAACAATTATTAACTGTTATCAACTGTTATTTACTGTTATTATTGTCTCAATTGCGGTAGTTTATTATAGTTATTAACAGTTATTCACATTTTTTCACATTTTTACACAATTATTAATAGTTATTCACAGAAATTATTTCCATTTGGGTCGGTTTTGTTTTTTGTTAAAAATTTTTTTTTTTTTTTTGTAACTATTTAGTGCATTTTTTTTAAATTGGTTTTTTTTTGTTAAAAAAATTTTTATTCTTTATTTTTTAGTGAATCCCCTCACTAAATGCGCTAAAAATAGGTAAACCCACTAATTACGCCTAACTTTCATTATTAATTCATAACGCATGCATTAGTACACTATACCAAGCAATGTATAGGAGGAAAGAGGGAAGGCTCAACGGCACAGTGTCATTGTGTGTGCATGTATACATATTCAAGCTTAGGTAAGAGAGGGAGAGAGAGAGAGAGAGAGAGAAAGAGAGAGAGAAAGAGAGAAACAGAGAGAGAAAGAGAGAGACAGAGACAGAGAGAGAGAGAGAGAGAGAGAGAGAGAGAGAGAGAGAGAGAGAGAGAGAGAGAGAGAGAGAGAGAGAGAGAGAGAGAGAGAGAGAGAGAAAGTATAGCAGACGAAGTATAAGGGAGCTAAATGAGATGAGAAAACGAAACACCCGGTTTTTCTTAATTTGATGATTTGCTCATACCCTAGTGGAAATCGGTTTTGCTAATAACTGTTAATAATTAAAAATAATTGCTAATAACTACAAATAACTGCTAAGAGCTGTTAATAACTGTTATAAATAGTTTAGTTTGAGACAGAAGTAGCGGTTATTTGCAGATAATAGCAGTTATCATCAGTTATTAGCAGTTATTAGCAATTATTAGCATTCATAAACAGTTATTTGCTATTTCATTAACAGTTATTAGCAGTTATTTGCGTTAATTTACAGTTATTCGCAATTTCTTGCAATTAATTACAATTATTAACAATTATACGCTTTAAAAAAAATTTTTTAATTTTTTACATATAGGAAAAAATTTTCAAGACAATAAATTTTTATAAATAACTATCATTAACTATAAATAACTGCAAGTTTCTGCAAATAACTACAAAAATCAGAAAATAATTGCAAATAACTGCAAGAATCCGCAAATAACGGTAAATAACTGCAAAAATAAAAAAATAACTGCAAATAACTGTTACTATTATCTTAATTTTTAAAAATTGTATTGTACAAAATTGTTGTGCTTATAAATATTAATAACTGTTAATAATTGCAAATAACTACTATTAACTGCAAATAACCGCTACTTCTGTCTCAAACCAAACTATTTATAACAGTTATTAGCATTTGCTTGCAGTTATTAGCAAAACTGATTTCCACTAGGGTACACATCGAATATTGGCCCAATAATTATAAGACACGTATGCGACCTTTCTGCAGACATCGTCTATCAGATAAAAAAAAGTTTTTTCGAATCGGTTTAGAATTGACGGAGTTATAAAGTAACAGACTTGAAGTCGGTTAAAAATGGTCAAGTCCAATTTTAATTTTAAGAATAGAATATATGTGTACTTTTATGAATGCATATACTTACCTACACACATAATCCGCTCACAAATACACACTCGTAAGCATATGCAATAATAATATTACTATTATTTTGTTGAATATTTATAAAATTTGTATATTGTTATAATTATTATGTCAATATTATGTTCATAAATTGTTTAATTAATTTCCTTGTATGAAAAAACATATTGATTAAAATTAAAAAAAACAATTTTTTTTCAAATGCTAAAGACTTTTTTTAATTGTATGATCAAATATAGTAGAAAATAAGATAAAGAAAATGAATGACCTAATAACTCAATTTTCGAAAAAAAATGGACATATAAGGAGAGCACCCTACCTCCGGAGAATGAATTTAGCTCAAACTTTCAGATATGATTTCTTGATGAAAAAAAATAAAACCGTGTATTTCTTTTCGTCGAATAGGCCTTCTAGGCAAGAATATAGACATTTTTTCAAAAATATGATAAATAAGAGCCTTTATAAAAACTTGAATAACTAAAGAACTAAGACTCTTACAAAAAAATGCATAAAAGATAAAATGAAGCACGAATTAAAAACTTTAATTTGAATTTTATCGCATTAAAAACGCTTCTGTTGTTTAAGAGTTATTTTTAATTAAATATTAGTACATATATACATAATATTTTGAGCATATAAAATATGATCAATTTTTTATGTTATTTCATTAGCATATATAAATCGCGTGTAAGTTTTGAACCATAAAAGCTTTTTTAATGCAACAAAGCTTATATTAAAGCATTTAGTACATGCTTCATTTAATCTTCTATGCATTTATTTGTAAGAATCTTAGTTCCTTGATTATTCAAGTTTTTATAAAGGCTCTTATTCACCATACTTTCGAAAAAATGTCTATATCCGTGTCTAAGGGGCCTATTCGGCGAAAAGAAAAAACACGGGTTCATTCTTTTTATTAAAAAATCCGTTTCCCGAAGGCGGAGTGCTCCCCTTTGTTAGCCATTTTTGTTGTGAGACGCTTCGACATTTAATATAACATAATGATGTTTTATTATTTGACAAATCTATAAATTGCAAATCTAAAATTGCTAAGTCCAGATAACATTTTTGAATCAAAAATAACTGAGTCTAGACTTCGCATCAAAATTAGTCAAGTCCTTCAAATTTTTTTTTCAAAACTAGCCAAGTCCATAGTCATATCAAAGTTAGCTAAGTCCATATTAAAAAATTATTTTTCTCTTCAAAAAATCAATTTAGATTTTTCGAAACATGTGCAAAAATCTTATTTTTTACCGGTCAATTTAATACTATATTGGTTAACAAGTGATTTAGAATCATTCGAAAGATAGAGGTTTTTTGCATTTTTCTCAAAATGCGTTAGTTGTGACTTAGCCATGTATGTTGCAAGACGCTTCAATTTATTTTTTTTACTTTACATAACTTACTCGATGAATTTGCCTTAAAATTTTCATGGGAATGATTTGCAACCGCCAAAAGAAGGATAATTTTTGGAAACCGATTTTCTCAGCGTGTTTTAATTTCAGAAAATTTTTACAATTTTGAAAAAATTTTCATTTTTCCTCTATTTTATTTAAACTCCTCTATAGATTTGCTCTAAAATTTGTATACAAGTTGTTTTCTACCGTCTTTATAAAAAAAGTTTTTGAAAAATAATTTTTTTAGTGCAGCTCTTCGAAGACTTCTTTTGATTTCTGATTTATGCTCTCACTTAATATTTTTTTTCTTTCTCACTTCCACTCTTTCCTTCTATCTTACTTTAATACTTATTTTTACATTATTTTCATCTATCCCTCTCTCTCTCTCTCTCTTCCTATTTCCTAATTACTCGCTCATACTCACATTCACTTTTTCTTTCCCTTCTTAATTTTTCTTGAATAGAAATGATGTTTTTCACATTGAAATCACATTTTGAAAAATGAAATCAAGTTACTCTAACTCAATGAGCTCTATGAGAAAGCATTGCGTTAAAGCACTTAGCAGCGTTTTTTAACATGTTTAATTGAATCGTTTGGCTATATAATCTACAATATCTTAAGAAGTACAATTTTAAGAAGCTCTAAAGAAATTAAGTAAAAATATTGAATAGTTTATTGTTTATAACGATTTTTGCCACTGAAGTACTTATCATTCCAATGTGACGAGTTCGTGATTTCACAGGTGACGAGTAAGACAGAATGTATTCATAACAATAGAACAGCCATTAAAAACAACCAATAACCATTTGGTTACTGTTGAAAATATACACACTCATACTAGGTGTCGCCACCTATTGAGAATATTTTAGTAGACAGTTGAAGAGAATCAAGTTGCGTCTCGTCGTCGTTCAGTTCAGTTCAAGTCCGTCTGCTAAAGTCAGAACTTGTATTTCATTATTATAGATAGATCATTTAAATTAATTCATTTTGTATAGATCAAATAAAGACTTTTTATTTAATATAAATTGTGCTCTGCATTTATAAATTATTTAACAGGTTATGGGCCCAGAGTGCTTTTAACTGCGCGTTTTATTTAATAAAATTAAGAAAGGGGTTTGTGTGGTTTGGAGCGTGCGTCAGTCTATTTAGTGAATTATTGTATTGTTCTTTATCCCCTGGTAAAAGCGTCAGAGATGGCGAGTCATGGAACGAAAAGACAGAACGAAGGACAGCTGAGGGAGAAAAAGGAGAAAAAAAGAAAAAGAAAAAGGAGTTGACTCCGGGTAAGAATTTGTCTTTATTCTCTCTCAATTCTATAAGACAGTAATGGCGTCGCATGCACGCTTATAGAAAGAAAGAAAAGGACAGAGAATAGATAGCGTCGTGCGCTAGTCTATAGAGAGAGAGAGTGAGAGAGAAATAAAATGAGTCGCCATGTTGGGTAAAATGACGCAATGTGTTTGAGTATGACAGATTCATGCGTGCACAAGAAAAATTATTTTTTATGCTTTGTGTGTGCGTGTGTGTGTATGTATCTAAAACGAGAGAAAAGACCATGCATGCACAAAATAAAATTGATAGACTGAATAAACGACAACATGAAGTGAAGAAGGTTTTTACGTATGTGTATGTGTGCATATGTATATATATGTGTGTATATATATATATATATATATATATATATATATATATATATATATATATATATAATCGTATGAATGCGGACTTATGCGGCATGCGCGACCCGGAAAATATATGTCAGCATAAGTGACGATTGAAGAACGAAAATGTCAGCATAAGTACTCTTTATCTAAAGAAATAATCTGTCCTTATGCTTACGTCAGCATAAGTACCCAAATGTCAGCATAAGTCACGATTCATCTATGATTTTGTCTGCATAATACCTCATTCATAAAAATATATATATATATATATATATATATATGTATGTATAGTGGATGCACGCGCGAGGTCTGAACATATTTATGACGGTATAGACGGAAATAAATGAAAACCGGTTAAAAACTAATATTTGCAAAAAGTGCCGCTTGAATTTGGTTAAATTTCGCTATAATTAAAAATAAATGTAAAAACGGACGCGTTTTTATGTTGAAATACTGAGCATGATTGCTTGCAGAAAGAAAGGCATTGGCCTGACTTCTAAAAATTGAAAGATAATAATGTACACAAACATGGCGGCCATAGGCCCAAGTCGAGTTGATAAAAAGACATCGACGCCGTGTACAATAAGAAGACCGTGAAGACGTGCGTGCGCAATTAGAAAAAGACAGAAAGACGGTGACTGCTAAAAGGCGAGAATAAACTCGCAGGTATATATTGCAACGATTATTCATAATCGTGCAGACAGGATATTCAAATCTCCCGCGAGGCACGATAGTAACAGGCTCAACCGCCAGGTGCCGTCAGTTTTTGCTGCTTCCGCAAGAGGAACAGCGAGCTCGGGTAGATATAAGAGCTAAGGCTCAGCGAAGAGTCGAGGCATTGGGTACTGTGCTCTCCCTCTCTCTTAGCCGAGTGCGCTCGCTGGCCTAGAGAGAGAAAGCAGTATACAGTACTGGCTCTCTTATATGGGGCTCCTACGCCTTATAAGAAAAGCCACTCTCTCTCGCTCGCTCTAATGTATCAAAGCATTAGAAGCAAGTCGAGCCGCATTTAATCTTCGCCGAGTGCGCTCGCTGGCCTAGATAAAAATGTGACCGAGAGAACCGCCAATGCGCTTCCGCACCGCCGTACCGCTGTACCGCCGTACCACCCGTCCTTTATATATTAGATTAGTTTAACTTAATATAAGATCATATTAGTTTGTACTGCCGAGCCGCCGTACCGGCCGTTTTTGTAAATAGTAATTCTTATTAATTCATTATTAACTAATATTTGATATTAAGGGTGATTTCCACCGAACCGTTATATATACTACCGAGCCGCCGCGCCGATCCGTACACAAGACATTCTGTCTAAGATTAGTTCATAATAACTTTAAGGTGTTTTTCCACCTATTATAACCGTAGTATTAAGTTAGTATTAAGGGTGCTTCCCACCTATTGCCGCCGCCGGAAAGAGGCAAGCTAAGATTTCTCTAACCACGTGTGGTTGTCGCGTATTAGAGAATCACAGGCCTTCAGCCATATTCGGCGTTACCGCATTAACGGCATGTCGGAGCTGCAGCAATCGAGTTTTGCTTTTTTTCTTTTATCAATATCTTTTTAAATTCTTAAATTAAACAAATATAATGACTTGTCTGCACTAAAGCTATATTTATACAATAATTTTTGTTAAAATAAAAAATCATTTGGACTTGTTATTTTTTTATGAGCTTGGATTGGAAATTAGATACCAAACTCGACAAACCTAACCTCAAAATAAGACATATTGAAAGTTTTTATTATAACTTTGTATGTATAATATTTTGGTGGATTTCTTGAGTTGTCCGCACTAGAGTTTAATCTTATAAATTTTTTCTTTGTAGCAAAGAAACTCGATTAAATGCATCGTTTATTCATAAGTTAAGATTGGAAATATTATTAGAAGGCGGACAGCTTCGTCATGCTCTTAAGGGTATCATCCACCCACCGCTACTATATTAGTTTATTAACATTATAATTATTATGATTTTGTTTGTTCATTAAAACCGTCCAGGCCGTTAACTGCCGTTAGTCTAATTCGACTATTATTAAATATAAAGTTAATTTCAATTATTTTTGATTCCATTTATTTTAATCGCCAACAAGAGGCGCATAAGCCGTCAAGTGGCTTATATTAAATTCAATCTTTATTTCTTTGTATCTCGCGTACACATATTAGGTTAGTTATTTTTAGTTTATATAATTTAGGTTAGTTTATTACTTTTCTTTATTATTGTTATACGTCGTTGTATTATGTGAGTTTAGAGTACAATAAAGCTCTGATACTCCCTAGCATAAACAAACGTGTCAACTTGTTTACTATCCTTTATCTTTCCACCGTCCGTCCTAACCGACCTCCTGCCTCGAACCCTGGTCACTCACTGAAGCGTCTGGCAACAGGAGGTAAAGACGTAATATTTCCCAACCGCGGGAAATAAAAACGTTACAATATATGTACGTATAACATGGTTATAGCATAAAGAAAAGAGACAGCATATAAGTGTGATCGTATATGTATAGGAATGTGCGCGTCGTTGCAATAAAAATGACAGATTAAGAAAGAGACAGAATTAGTGAAGCGAAACAAACTAAATCGAAGCGGACAAAAATAAAGTTTACGTAAATGTATACAAAAGACCGATTAAAAAAAAAAAAAGAAAAAGACAGAAAAGAACGACTTTAAGAAAAATATATTTAAGAATATTTAATTAATTGAAATTATCATTATACAGAGGAAAGAAGTTTATTGCAACTTCACAAAACATCCTCATGAGAATATGTATATGACAGTTGTTGAAGGCAGCATTGTTTTCAAAATTATGACAAATTGAATACAAATTAAGTAATGAATAATGATTATTTCAAATTAAGAATTTTATTTTATTAAGCTTGAACGTACGTATATAAAAATACTTTTTAATAAATATATCCATGGTTTAAAAAAAATAATATTGATCGATCATAGTTGCTGCTTTCACAAACATAATAATACTTGTGTTCAATATATTGTGTATGGGAATAATAGCACATATGTATAATTATAAATATAAAAATATACATAAATAACTGGCAAATTTGATTGATTTAACATTGCTTGTGTTCGGCATGTTAGATTGATTCTTTTAAATTGTCATAAATATGAATGACCTAATATTGCTTGTGTTCGGTATACTAGGTTGATTCACTTTATTTTCATAGATATATTGAGCTTGAAGGGCTTGTGTTCGGTCTATTAAGCTCATATATATATATATATATATATATATATATATATATATATATATATATATAATTAACTCTAACGTAAACTTTCTAGTTTTGCTTGTGTTTGGCAAAATTATATGAATTTTATTTATATTGGTTTACTATTCCTATATAGTTGACAAGTACGTTACGAGTGAAGAATTTGACCTGGTGATAAGGACAGTCACAGAGATGAAGACAGAGTGAAGACAGATTATATATGCCCTATTGTACGACAGGTGGCCACACTATGACTGATAAGAAAGAGAGAAAAGACAGAATTAACGACAGCAATGAGACTGAGAAGACGGAGGGGCTATATAACGAGACAGAACAGAAAGTAGAATAAAGTGACGGTTTTGAAGACGGCTCTGTGAAAACTGTAGTTAAAGTAACTGCAGGAGGTCAAATAGCGACAGATAAGGAAAGACAAAAACAAATCAAAGGTTTGACAGCAAAATTGAATGATGTATTGGAAAAATATGTATACGACGGAAAATACAGATGAAAATAAGAACGAAGACGGAGCTAAAGACAGAGAAGAGCGTATGGGATTACAATACGATTGAAACGACAGAAATAAAAATAGAGACAGAAAACAGAATGAATGAAATGACTGAATCAAAATTGTCAGGTAAAGTCAAATAAAAAAGTTAAAAAAAAAAAAAAAAAAAAATTTATAAATAAATATTTCGTTGTTTTGTCAATAAAATAGAAAAATTATGACAGAAAATTTGACGATAAGAGTAAGATTTTTAAGCATGATTATTATAATGAAAATTTTGATTTAGACCTATCTGACAAATTGGACAAGGTGATGGATAAGCTTAATTCAGTTAAGACAGAAATGGCAAAGAACAAGAGAGACGAAGAAAAGAGAAGAATAGAGCAAAAAAAAGACGCTTTGATGACTTTGATGATAAAGGAGGGAAGCGCCACGCGGGTCTTTGGTAGCCAGGCTCTGGATTCGATGAGGCAGGAATTTGAACAGGGAAAGGAGAATGACTACAGGTAACTAGGCAGAAAGGACAGATAAATCCAAAGACACCAAAACGACATATAAGGTAAACAATGATTTTGAAAATTATACAATTAATGCAAAAGGTTTCGGGAACTTGACAGAACACTTGGACGAACTCTTAGGACCAGTAAATAAACTGAAAATATTGCGTTTAATCCAAATAAAAGTTGATGAAAGACTTAATAAAGAAAACGACAGTATTTTAGACGTTTTCAAACAGTTGACAGAAATTATCAAAACTTGACTGACTGAAAAAGACGGACCAGTAAAAAGCTATTATAATTATAATTATATTTATTTAATTTTAACGACTCAATTTAAATTTGAGAACTTTGGATTATTTTGTCTGAATTAAGTTCGCTGGACTTATTGTATGTTGTAGATAGTACTATTATAGCAAATGAAAGTTCGTGATATTTTAATAAATAGTATAGATAAAGACTATCATGTTAGACTTATGGAAATTAAAGATCCAGTTGAATTGTTGAATAGAGTTTAAAGAAATTAAATTAAGTGAGACAAATGTAACTTCATCTAGTATAAAGAAAATTATACAACATACAGTATAATTCAGCGAAAGAAAAGGCAGTTAATTTTATAGACAGATTTGAAGAAATAGTGAGAAGTTATAATAACATGCCAAAAGTTAAATCGTTGCCTGAACAAAACGAAAGAGATCTCTTTTATAATGCTATCATAAGCAAAGTACATCAAGTAGAACGAATATATTTTATGACAGAAATTGTAATGGTGAAAGGGTTATCTTATGATAAACTAAAGTTACTTATTATACAGGTTGAAAGACATCAAACGACAGCTATGACGGCCATATGAAAGGCGATACAGAAAGTGCGATGTTTTGAATGCGACAGCTATGGAAACTGTGCCAGTGACTGCCCATGACAGGTAAATAGCATAAAGAAGTGTTTCTTTTGTCAGAGATTTACTCGTGACCATGTGATCTCAACATGTCCAAAGCGTCAGGGACACTCGAGACAGAAATACAGAAAAAGGTATGAATCAAAATATTATAATAATAAAAGTAAAGAAAGTACAAGTTAGACAGCATTCAAACGTAAGATAGCTAATCTAATTAATAATGTCAATCAAAAACGAGCAAAATCTGTCAATAAAAGGAGACAAGAAAATTATGTAAAATATAACAGAGGAAAATATCAAAAAGGAGGTAGTTTTAAACCAATTAGAATCTAGAAACAAGAATACTAATGAACCGAGTGCTGACAGTGGTGCGACAGAACGATTGACAAATTCAAAGTTGATTTTCAAGACATTTATTAAACAGCTGGACGGAGTCCAATGCGCAAAAAAAGACTGCAGCGCAAATCTTAAATCTAAGGGAGAAGGAAGCGTGCAAACAAATACGACTAATGGAAAATTTATTATTTTAGACAGAGTAATCTGCATGGAAAACTTAAATGAAAATTTTTCATCCTTACCAATATATAAGCAGCCATATTGGTTGATTAAATTTGAATAAGAAGCGACAGGAAATAATTTAAAACAAAGACAGGTTCTAGTATATGTAACGACAAATAAAATGAATGAAGAACAGAATATTGAAGAAAATAATCAATTTAATGAAAAGGAAGAAAATCAGGCAGTCAAAGAAGAAAAATATTTAGATTGCAGACAGAAATATTTATAAATCACATGAGATTGAAGTCAGTGAAGAATCTCAATGTGAGATTGAAAATACAAAAGCGACAGAGAAAATAAATACAAACAACTACGCTATGTTGTGGCATTTTCGAATGGGCCATGCATCAGTTGATTATTTAAGAAAATTACAATTAAAATTTTCTAATATCAAAACTTTAAAACAAGCTGTATTTGATGATACGTTGAAAGACTGTGAAGTGTGTATAATTGCAAAGTTTAACAAATTGCCATTTAAGACAGTCAAGCATAGAACAATTGAAACTTTGCAAATAATGAATTCAGACACAATGGGTTTTATGTAAACTATAAGAAAGCAGAGATGTACGATTCAACGAAAAATTCGTCTACAAGGACAGATATGCAACAACTGATATACAAGACTGGAAACAAATTGATGAAAAGATTCATGGTTTGTGAATTTTGTATTAGAAGACAGAGAAAATGAAACACGAATACAAAAACCGGAGGGAGAGAAAGTCAAAAGACCAGTTAGACGACCAAGAAACGAAAATAATAATTTTTTCTGATGAGGACAAATTAATTTCGATGCTTTGTTTTCAAGAAAAGTTTGACATACTTAAACATCATAATCTCTAGCTTAAGTTATGATTTTTCAAGTATGTCAAACTTTTCTTGAGAATAAAGCATCAAAATTAATTTGTCCTCATAAGAAAAAATATTGTTTTTTACTGTACAAGTTGCGGACAACTCTTAATTTCTATCAATAACCACTAGTTTTTCCAGAACCCTACAATTTTTAAGTAAAAAAGGATAGAGGGATCCAGCGTCCTCTTAAGTTATTAACAAACTTTTTCTCTATATTACAGGAACTAAATGAACGATCAGAACAGAAACAATAAAAACGAGAGATATGCTACAACTCCTTTAATTAAAATATGTATGAGTGTGGGAGGGAGTGTTGAAAATATACACACTCATACTAGGTATCGCCACCTATTGAGAATATTTTAGTAGACAGTTGAAGAGAATCAAGTTGCGTCTCGTATTTCATTATTATAGAGAGATCATTTAAATTAATTCATTTTGTATAGATCAAATAAAGACTTCTTATTTAATATAAATTGTGCTCTGCATTTATTAATTATTTAACAGTTATATTTTGTCCAGAGAAAAAAATGAAACGTAACAAAAAATATCTACTCAGCCTTATATCAGTGACAGACATTATTTTTTATAGTTGCTGCTACAACGGTTGTTATTTTATCATTGTCTCGTTGAAAACATCAAAATAATAAAAATGATTATTATAAAAAACTGACAGTACTTACGATGACTCACATAACTTAATCTCGCTAGTTTTGCTTTATAGTATTTGTTTTTTTAATGAATTATCATTCGTGGAATGCATAACCCTTGTTTATTATTAAATTTTAAGAGCATAGATCTAGTGTGGTGGATTTAAATCACTCAAGCTATAAAATAGTATATGATAATCGTCACTTAAATTCACATATTATTCTCGCTTATCATCACTACGCTCGGACGCTAACTTCGCCGTGTGATAATAGGTGATTTGAGTCGCCCGTATCATAATATACTATTCTTTCAAAAAAAAGTCAGAGGTGCCTGGCCGAGATTCGAATACATGCCCTCCGGGCTGGAAAACAAGAGCCTTACCCGTTACACAACCGAGCTCTCATATTATTTGATAATGAGAAAAATTTATCAAATGATAATTTTTGGTAAATAAAATAGAACATAATATTTTGAAAAAAATATATATATTTTTTTATTTGACGTATTATGTTTTTTCATACTCTCAACTAATAAATAAAATGAAATTAAATTTGAAATCGTCGTAAATTTTTTCCAATTGGGAAATATAAGGAAAACAAAAGAGAGAAGGATGAGAAATAAGCCTGAGCACGTATGAGCATGAAATTACTTTTAAAACTAAAACTTTCTTTTTATTCATATTATAGATGGGGCTGATTCTATTTCAAATCAAACATATACTCAAGTCACTAATCACTGCACCGGTGGAGTATGTTATTCTACTCTAAAAATAAGGAGACACGTATTTTTTCTTTTTGCTGAAATATCAAAATTGTACAAGATATGCACATTTGAAAATTGGATACAAAAACTAAATGTTCAAACTGAAATAGTTGACAATAACTTGAGAGGGCTATCGTTTTACCAATTTTCAATGAATTTCGGTAAACCTTCTTTTATTTTATTCTCTTTTTAGCCCTCTTCAATTCAATGCACTTTTTATGCACATGCATTTTTCTCAAAAAAGCCATCTTTTTTTTTGCTGAAATTTTATGGGCTGATAGAGGACCCAATTACCTATCTAATAGTACCTGTTTGATTCCGTATTTTTTTGTTTGAAGCGAGAAACCAATTTACAAATTTTATTGTTGAAAAATGCTTGTATATACGTTTGGAAGTCTTAAGCAATCTACACTGAAAAAAATAGAATCTAGGAGTAAGAGGAAAAATCTATTTGATTCTTAGTTCTTGAATCAAATAGAAATCTAGTTGTACCTAATAACTATAATCAAGATGAATATTCATCATATTAAAGTTCAGTTGCTTCAAAAATATTTCTGCTAGGTGGTAGCAGAATATCTATTAGAAGGAAGTCGATATCATTGAAGCAGATTTTCCTCTAGAGTCAAGCGGAATTCTACTACGGCTTAAAACAAAACGAAAATCTTCTACCACCAAGCGGATTCTCATTGATCCTAGATTCTATTTTTTTCAGTGTACATTCAAATGCTGTCGCATGCTTCGCTTATCATTTGTATACACTTGTATGTATGTTAATATAATCAAACGTGATATATAGTAGTTATATACGTCATTTGGGAGTAAGAAGGATGGATACGGGCCGAGTTTGCCCCGTATTCATCCTTCTTACTCCTAAATGGCGTAGATGATTTTATGTCGTTGTAGCAGGTATGAGGGACTATAAAATTATAAATGTGCAAATCCGCAATCCTTCTTTCATTTGATTTTAATTTGAATAAACATATAATAACAGTGTAGACGCGGATCGCCTGCGGAACCGTCATTGATGTGTCAAAAATTTGACAAGCTGACCACACATATCACGCACATTTTATATTTAATGTTTTTTCTTCACTGTCTCACTTTCACCATAATAATTATTTTTTTGTTATTTGTACTAATTTTTTTCTTATTTGCACTGATTTTTTTTATAACTAATCAATTGTTTCTATTTTTTTCATATTCTTTATATTTATTAAAGAACAAAATGTCAAAAGAAAAAACAAAACACGCCGATTAAACTAACCAATTTTACGACTTTAACGATCGCTTCATAGCTAATTACTACCTTATAGTGTGACGTATAGATGACTCCATACGTCACCATGTGAGGTATGGAATCATCCATATTTTTTTTATGTGAAGTATTGCAAACTGAATATAGTTGTGCTACGAATTGAAATGTATGTAACCCTAATACCCATTTAACTAGCTTTGCACGTACAACGCCGAATACCTGGTACGACGACATAAATATATATATAAATATATATATATATATATGTGTGTGTGTGTGTGTGTGTGTGTGTGTGTGTGTATGATTGTGTGTGTGTGTGTGTGTGTGTATGATTGTGTGTGTGTGTGTGTGTGTGTGTGTGTGTGTGTGTGTGTGTGTATGTGTGTGTGTGTACATATATACGTAAATTCATAATATAAAAAGAAATACTTAAAAATGGAAAAAAATAATTCTATTCGTGTATATCTATATTATGTATGTTTCGATGTACAAACAATAGGAGGCCAACTCGCAGACAAATACATCGTTTAACCAAAATAGCATATTTGAACTCTTATATAGAAGCTAGTTATTCTTACGACTGATTTGAAAGGTATTCTCAGGCTTGTGAAAAATTAAACACAACTGTGCAATTACAATGTCCGGAATCTACCCTTCTAAAAGAATTTCATGTCCCGATTTTTTCAAATGCATAAGAAGGTAGTTTATAAGAGCAGTAACTTACGTCTTAACCCATTAGAAGATTTAGCCATTAATATGGCACGTAATTTTCCCTTCAATTTTTAGGTATTACAATTTTTCTGTTTAGGGGTAAGATACATCCAGGTAAAACTGTATTAAAATTCTTGTTTAATTCCTCTATTCGTTCGGGTGTCTTTGGAATAAAATAATCATCTTTTCCACTAAAAATTTCAGTGATTTGATTTTCAGATGTAAACTCAAGATCACTTAAAATTATTTTTTATGTGCGTTTATAACAATTCATGCATACATTAGTAGATGGCAGTATCTTTAAATCTGGATAAAGTCGTACCAAATTAATGATTAAATCTTCCCACGGTCTAAAACGTAAGTTACTGCTCTTATAAATTACCTTCTTATGCATTTGAAAAAAATCAGGACATGAAATTCTTTTAGAAAAGTAAATTCCGGACATTGTAATTACACAGTTTTGTTTACTCCTTCACAAGCCTGAGAAGTACCTTTCAAACCAGTCGTCAGAATAACTAGCATCTATATAACAGTTCCAATATGCTGTTTTGGTTACGATTTTACCATAGGCATAAGATAATTCCAAATTATAGAGCAAATTTCGCATCATCGTTACTTATTACTTAATGACATAATTTTAGTAAACAAACAATATTACTTTCTTGTTTCATAATCCGAATTATAATTTTATTAAATAAAATTTTTATTATAATCATATAGAATCTAATATTGTGAATTCAAATTATATAAGCAATAAAATTTAAGTTGTTACCATTTGAATTTTTCATGAATAACCTATAAGAAAAAACAAAATAATCATGATGCGAAACTCAATGCATAATTCGAAGTTTTCTTATGTCTGTGGTAAAATATGCAGCGCTGCCATTTGAGGTACACTTTCGGAAAAATATCCTTTCAGCCAAACGTACATCGAAACATACATAATATAGATATACACGAATAGAATTATTTTTTTTCATTTTTAAGTATTTTTTTTATATTATGAATATACATGTACACACATGTGTATATATATATATATATATCACTATTGATTGTATAAACATACATACAAATGTATACAAATGATGAGCGAAGCATGCGACAGCGTTTGAATGTAGATTTAATATAGATATACACGAATAGAATTATTTTAGCGTTTTAATATAGATATACACGAATAGAATTATTTTTTTTCATTTTTAAGTATTTTTTTTATATTATGAATATACATGTACACACATGTGTATATATATATATATATATATATATATCACTATTGATTGTATAAACATACATACAAATGTATACAAATGATGAGCGAAGCATGCGACAGCGTTTGAATGTAGATTGCTATATATATATATATATATATATATATATATATATATATATATATATATATATATATATATATATATATATATATATCACTATTGATTGTATAAACATACATACAAATGTATACAAATGATGAGCGAAGCATGCGACAGCGTTTGAATGTAGATTGCTTAACCCTGTTGAAAATAAGTACGTACTTCAAGTATGTACTTCAAGTATATACTTTACTTAAGTACGTACTATTTTGGAACATTTTAGTAGGTAATGTTTTGAAAAGTATATACTTTTATTGAAAATATGTACTTTTAAAGTATATTTTGATAAATAATATTTCTTAAAGTATGTACTTTGTTAGAAAATACGTATTTTTTTAAAGTATGTACTTATTAAAAACATTTTGGTAGGTACTTTTTTTAGAAGTATATATTTTTAAAAAAGTACATACTAAAATGACCACAAAAAAAATTACTTACTTTAGCTACAGTACATACTTGAGTATGAAGGTTCATACTTCGTATAAAAGAATATGTATGAAAATGTTCTAAAAAGTTTATACTTCTATATAAGTACGTACTTTTATTAAAATAGAGTATATACCTTTAAAGATAAGAAATCAAATTTTACAGAAAAGTCAGTAAAAGTTTCAGATTATTATTATTTTCAATAATTCCTCAAGTTAGTAACTTGGTTAGTATTTTCTTCCTAAAGGAAGATATAAAAATAAGGTAAGCATCGATTCTCCGTAGATTGAAAAGCTTGAGCGAACAAACTCGAAATGTTATAACTTTATATTCTCACGTCACTGAAATTCGGGTAGAGAATCGCAAAATTAACAAAAACGCCACCTAACAGTCAAAGACAGAATTAATAATCGATTCGAATAATTTCTTCAGTACTTACGTTTTTAGCTGTTAGGTGGCGTTTTTCTCAACTTTGCGATCCCTTATCCGAATTTCAGAGATGCAGGTATATAAGTCTATAATATTCCGTATTTGTTTACAGTTGAAAATCAGTACATACTTCAATCACATACTTCGAGTATGTACTTCAAGTATATACACTTTAGATCAAGTACGTACTTTTTTGGAACATTTTAGTAGGTACTTTTTTGGAACATTTTAGTACGTACTTTTTTAGAAAAGTATGCACTTTTCAAAAAGTACATAATAAAGTAAAAAAAAATTTGTCACGTAGCTACAGTATATACTTTTATATGAAGGTACATACATCGTATAAAAAAGTATGTATGAAAATGTTCTAAAAAGTATATACTTTTATATAAGTAAGTACTTTTATTAAAATAGGGTACATAATTTTGAAGAAAGTACTCATTTTTAAAATAAAAGTACACATAGACATATTTTTAAAAAGTACATACTTTCAAAATAGTAGGTATTGTTTAATAAAGTACATATTTAAAAAAATATTATTTATCAAAATATACTTAAAAAGTACATACTTTCAATAAAAGTATATACTTTTCAAAAAAAGTATCTACTAAAATGTTTCAAAATAGTACGTACTTAAGTAAAGTATATACTTGTAGTACATACTTGAAGTACGTACTCAAAGTACGTACTTTAAGTACGTACTTATTTTCAACAGGGAAGACTTCCAAACGTATACACAAGCATTTTTCAACAATAAAATTTATAAATTGGTTTCTCGCTCTAAACAAAAAAATACGGGATCAAACAGGTACCATTATATAGGTAATCTGGTCCTCTATCAGCCCAAAAAATTTCAGCATAAAAAAATGGCCTTTTTGAGAAAAATGCATGTGCATAAAAAGCGCAGTTTTTGGTAAAATGCATATATCTCAGTCATTTTTTAGTTTTTTTTTTAAATTTCTTGCACTGAATTGAAGAGGGCTAAAAACAGAATAGAACAAAAGAAGGTTTACCAAAATTCATTGAAAATTGGTAAAACGATAGCCCTCTAAAGTTATTGTCAACTATTTCAGTTTGAACATTTAGTTTTTGTATGCAATTTTCAAATGTGCATATCTTGTGCAATTTTGATATTTCAGCAAAAAGAAAAAATACGTGTCTCCTTATTTTTAGAGTAGAATAACATACTCCATCGGTGCAGTGATTGGTGACTTGAGTGTATACAGGCTGTTCGATTTGAAATGGAATCAACCATGTAATAAATCTGAATATCTGAGGACAATTTGCAATGAAGGTTGTCGTTCACATTTTCACAATGAAGTCAAATGAAGAAATCATATTTTTCAATATTTCAATAAAACATTTTAATTTACCAATTAAAGGTAAATTATATACTTAATTATTTAAGATCTTATCGAATATTATAATGCTTCCCTAGCGGAAAAAAAATAATTAAAATATCTGAATAAAACTGAAGAGTACAGTTATTAACTGTTTTAAAGTAGCCGGATTGAGACAGACAACAGTTACTAACAGTTTTCTTCAGTTTTTAATAGTTATCAACTATTATATTCAATTTCGAAATTTTACAAAATAGTGTAAAAGAGGAAGATGTTTATTTTTCTTCACTTTTCAACTGTTATAAACTGTTTTTTTTCAGTTATAAACTGTTAAATGTAGTTTTATTAAAATACTATCTGTTATTATCTGTCATATGGTAATAATTTCTGTGAATAACTATTAATAACTGTGTAAAAATGTGAAAAAATGTGAATAACTGTTAATAACTATAATAAACTATCGCAATTGAGACATTAATAACAGCAAATAATTGTTACGAATAGATAATAATAATGATTAACTGTAAATAATAATAATTTACTGTTATTTATTGTTATTTACAAATATTTGTAATTTTTCACATTTATTCACATTTATTAACAGTTATTAACACTTTTTCACACTTTTAAAAATTTTCACACGTATAATCGTTTTTTTCATATACACGCGAAAAATTTTGTAAATTTGAAAAACTATCAATAACTGTTAATAAATGTGAAAAACTGTAAATATCTGTAAGAAAGTATTAATAACTATAATTCACTGTAACTAATTACAAATAAATATGAATAATTATAAATAAGTATAAATAATAATAAATTATTCACCAATTCTAAAATTTTGGAAAATGTGAGTAACTGTTAATAAATGTGCATAAATGTGTACAAATGTGAATAAATGTGAATAACTATAAATAATTATTAATAATCATGACTTTCAGTTAATAATTGTTATTTAGCGTTCATAACTATTATTAACTATTATTAATTGTTATTAACTGTTTTTTATTGTTATTTATTCTTATTAATGTCTCGATTGCGGTAGTTTATTACAATTATTAACAGTTATTCACAATTTCTCACAAAAATTATTTTCATATGGGCTGTTACATTCTATTTCTAATTGTAGAAAAATAAGCTTTCAAGAAGTGAAAAAATTAGTCAACAGCTAAATTAAACTGTTAAGTTAAGCAATAAAGTGTTTAATTCAATTATCTATACATTTCTTCACTTTTTGAAAGCTTATTTTAATTTTTTTAAATTTATTAAATAAAGATAACTGTTGAAAACTGAAGAAAACTATAATAGTCAATAACAGAAGAGAACTGTTAATAACTGTTGTCTTAAGTCTCAATCCGGTCACTTTTCTTCACTTTTCATCTGTTGTCTTCTGTTTTATACTGTTTTGTTCAGATATTATCAGATTTCTTCAATTACCCTAGTGGAAATCGAATCTGTGAATAACTGGGAATAACTGTGAATAACTGGGAATAACTGTTATAAACTGTTCAGTTTTAGACAGGAATAACAGTTATTCCCAGTTATTCCCAGTTATTCACAGCTATTCACAGTTATTCCCAGTTATTTACAGTTTAGTTAAAAAATAATTTGAAAAATATAAATTTGAAAAAATGAAAAAAATATATATTTTTTTTATTTTTTTTTCTATTATAAATATATTTAGGAATAACTGTTATTGGTACCTCTGTTTTTTCAAATTATTTTTAAGCTATAAAATGTAAATAACAGGGAATAACTGAGAATAACTGGGAATAACTGGGAATAACTGGGAATAACTGGGAATAACTGTTATTCCTGTCTCAAACTGAACAGTTTATAACAGTTATTCCCAGTTATTCACAGTTATTCCCAGTTATTTCCAGTTATTCACAGTTATTCACAGATTCGATTTCCACTAGGGTATCTTCATTATTTTTTTTCCGCTAAGGTTTTGACACCATCCAGAATAAGATGAGTATGTTTGGGAACGGTTGCATAAATAAAATGTATTTAAAGTAAATTTTGACAAATTGTTCATCCCTAAACTTGATTAATTCAACGATGAAACTATTTCTCGCCAAAGCCTAAAATTCATAATATTTTAAAAATAAATTTTGTGCTGGGTTAAGAAAGGATGCGTTCGGAAAAATGAGTTTCATACATTCTTATTCGTTTGTATTAAAGATATATATTAATACTGAGAAAACTTACTGTTATGGTAAACGGTATGGTGTTGACTAGTTCCAGGATGAAATGAAAAGACAGTAACTGCTGCCAAATATTACCCTGTGGACATGAAACAGACCATTTAATGTATCAATAACGATCGATGTACTTCGTCTATTTTTAATTAAATTCAGCAAAAATTAAGTTTAAAATTTGTAGAAAAAATAATAAATGTAGATAGATAGATAGATATTGATTTATTTTGTAAAAAGAATACAAAAAGGCGTGTAATACATGAAATAATAAGTAATAATTCTATATAAAGTATTGCACATAATAAGATAAGATATCACAGTCAATTATTAAAATTAATATATACTGTATCAGTATGTCACCATGTAAAAGTGATATCACAGACTATTCTAAATACGCGCAGAAAACATAAATTACAATAAAAAACAGTCTTAAATGTCAGTAGTTATAGGGGCACCATGGACCGTCAAAACAAACCCCCACTCCACCACCCCAAAGGTTCCTGACCGGTGGGTCAATGACCTCTGAGAAGGTGAAGTAGGGGCTTGTTAGGCATGGTACCCGAACAACTGGAGGGTCACTTATCCTCCACCTAGAAATTTAGAGTAAGGATAAACTGAAGGGTCACTGACCCCTAAAATTTAGAGTGAAGATGAAAAATATTTTAATCGATATTTAAAAATTTTTAATATTTTAATATGCAACATGATACTTTTTGATTATTAAAATTTATATTGAATCATAAAATATTAATTTTAAAAGATTTTATTTGCAACTAAATACTTTTAAATATTAAAATAATAAAAATTTTATATTGAATCGTGAAATATATAATTTGCAATATTACTGTGTGTATGAAGGTTGAGGAATTGGTAATGAACGAGGTAAATGAAATACTCACGTTTTAAAGTTTAGCAACATTTATTATTAATAATAAAACATTACAACGTAGCATTCATGCAATTAACTAGTGTGTACATATGATAAATAATAAATTCATGTATGATTATAAACGAATCTTCTTTTCCTAAAACTAGATTATTCTTTTTTAATAATTCGATGAGATCATTTACAAAATTATCATTAAAACTAGACATTGTGGTTTTTATATCGCTAGAAGTAAAATATACATATTGAGATTCCTGACTTTTTTCTAATACATTTTTCATATTTGCAACCATTTCTTGTAATATATAATCTACAGATTTTGCAACAGTATTTAAATATCTAATTCTATAATCTATGCATTTTGATAAATCTTTTAAACGTTCAAACGTGATACGTTTAAATACTAGTGACCGAATAAATCGACCATATTTTTTCGGCGGTCCACCACACTCCTCTCCTTCTGGTTGTGCATCATTGGGTACCAATTCAAAAGCTCTCTCGTGAAAACTAATCATAAAACGGATAGTGTATCCAGGAATAGATAGCCGCTGATCCAGCATAGATTCATCATTATAGCAAGTGAAAAAATCTTCAATTTTATCAAATTCTTGCTTCAACGCCTCCCAACAATCTAGTGACAGAGGTAGACCTTGAAAATTGGCTCCACAGAAGCGTACTACAGGTGCAAACTCCTTTTTGCCTTCGCCGCCTATATTCTCCAAGCCTACCTGGATAATTTTTCCAAAAGAGCTGTTCAGCCCGTAGACCATTGGCAGAACCTGCTGCCAATAATTTTTCCTGCTGTTTTGTTTTATTAAATATGCCAAGTCATTACCAAATGTCTGCTCCAGGCTTCTCTTTTGACCAGCCATCTTGGTTAGGTTTTCTTGCTTGTTACTGCTGTCACCGTCAATCACACACAACTGTGGCTAGACCAAGTGGATACCACTTCCTTTATACTGTTAAAATTGGTGGAGATGTCGTAAAAAAGGTGGCATGCAACCAATCAGAGACAGTCAAGTATCAAATTATGCATAGCAAGTTTTTTCTATAAAATTCTTTACTATAGCATCATTTTTTTGCAAATTCTGCGAGAAATTTTCCAAGAATTTCTTGAAACCTAATCCGGTAGACATATAATACAGAAACATGATACAATAATGACCACAAACATTGGAATATTCGCTTTGTAAGCGTTTATTATTCCATCTAAATTTTTTACAATTTTGCTGAATACGTCGTAAATGTTGTTGAATTTGTGGCGGCTTACCAAGACTATCAAAGTACACACCTGTGCCATACTTATCAACGTATATGGCAACCCAGTGCGTACCACACTGGTTATAATTTTGCGTATTAAGCACAAGCGCACAAGGTTTCACCCACATCAGAGGAATCCGATTCGCTAGATAAACGGCTACTGCGTGAAACTTGATCCTCATCAGATATCAAACAATCTCTTTTGAATTCATTGCGGAGAATTTCGAAAAATTATTCAACCATCAGCGATTTTACGCTGGGGTTAAGTTTCAGTAGCCAATGTTTCAGATTAGCAGCGTTATTTAGAGCACTCACGTAATTTGAATAAGATGATTTTATGTAATGATGCATGCACTGTACACTGCTGAAATTTAAATTTCTAAAAGCTGGACAATCTTGTTTTTCTAAATTTTCAATCTTACAGGTGGTGAGCTTGGAAAGTAGTTCAAGCTTTTCTTGACCTCACACGAAAATTACACGACAATGTTTGCAAATATCTTCCAAATTTTTTTATAATCTTTTTATCGATATATCACCTTCGTACCACTCCAGACCATGATGATTCAGTGTCACCCAATTGTTCTGTCTCAAAGCATTTTTAGGTAAGCGTCTTAAATTACAAGGAGGCACCACAATCCAATAAGCGATAAAGTTTTTATGAATAGCAAGAACAGCTACCTCCTTTGGAATCGAACGGTTTTTGTTGTCCTTTTAAAACTGCACGTCAATCACCACGTCCATACTGTTTGCAATTAAAGTTGCTCGCCGACTGAGATGATAAAGATGGCTTTGCTCCACTTTAATAGCGAGAGCTACATCCCCACCACTACTACTTAACAGCTATAATCCACGACAACCTGTCCCGACGAGTCAATTTCGAGCAAATTGTCGTATTCAGCATAAATTATACAATTTACAGCACCCTCTAGCGGGTCGTCGAATCCAACATCAATTCGTACATTACCATTTTTTATCAAATTCCAATGACTACCACCACTCGCCGATAAATCAGGTGTCAAATCAAAAGCGAATAGGCAGTAACCGTTTGGATAGTCTTTACGGGTAATCGAGTTGCCTGAATTCATAAAGTGAATACCAGTGCCGGAAAAAAGTGTATGATAAGCATCAACGTACATTTTGATTTTTTTGAAATCTGGCTGTAAGGGTTTCAATGGCACTTGCATTCCATCAACGTACAGACATAAAAAATTTATATTAAAATTTTTGAAATTAAACGGCTTAAGACTTTTATCTCCGTTGTAAGCTTTATTCTCAACAAAACCGAGTATAATTCTTTTTGGCAGTTCACCTAATATGACATTGTCGATTGTTTCCCCATGCACACCATTATGTAACGTAACAGTCTTAACTTCTACACGTGCCAGTGGGTATTTTGCAGTAGTCTGCGACAATAATTTTTCGTGTGCTAGCACGAGTGAAGGATTTAATCTTACTCGACGCACAAAAAGCGTAGCCTCTGTAATATTTACTGTGAAAGCACCAGCGGGATCCATGAGACAGAAACCATCACGAGAACGCACGAGCCTTACTCTAACTTCAACACCACCCAGTAATAATTTGTCTTGATTAAAAACATCACAATGTAAATGGCCAAGTAAATCAATCTTTCTGTCAACCATAAACGCTTTACGCTGGCTGAGACCTGTATTACCACCTGTGGTATCGTTCATTTTCCCTGTTGTATCATCGTACCACAATCCACTCGTTAAATGAGACTTTTTAGCTGTTGGACCATAATTTAGTAATGTTTCAATGTAAGCTCTGTATGCATAAGCATTGTTTGGTGGTGAAACAGGTTTCTGATTGAATAGCACGTCAACTTGATTGAACAACGAATGCAAAAGATTATTTATTGGTCCAACGTTCGGATCTTTAGGTGGTTCAGCACTAGTGCATGTTACACTTACACTCACACTTAACATTGTGTGAGCCAAGTCTAGATACTCAGTGTCGCCAGGGATGGTAAATTCAATTGGTGATTGGTCGTTAAGTGAAGATATCGGTTTGTACTGAACCCAGTAAGAGCCTTCAATTGCAGTCTGTGTCGAGGGTAATTCAAAAAGTGATGATTCCGACTTGATCGACTGACAAGATTCTGTATGCAACAGCGTCATCTTGAAATTTTAATTTTTAAAAATATCTCTAGCAACACGTGCTTTCTTATTCTGCTTCTTCTTCTTTTTCGCAACTTTACTACTTTTCAAGCGTTTAGCCGCTGAGGTGTTTGTAGTGCCAGGTGCACTCGACGATTGAGTTGATGATGTCTCGTTCTTCTTTTTATATTCTGATTCTTCCCCCTCTTTCGCACTTGACTCACCCAAGAGCAATTTGTCCAGAACAACGTCAGCCTTTCTTTTGAGATTTTTACTACTCTCGCGAATGCGCTGTTTGGTCGCCTCTTTGACCGGTCTGCCAGCTAGAGTGACATCATCTAGGATATTTTTACCCGCTCGGAGAGCCTCCTTACCGACCACTTTTGCACCTTGTTTGATCTTCGGTATAGCTGCTCGGAAGAGACCTTTCAAAAAACTACCTACTCCTGCACCCGACTGGTGATAACCAAAACAAGGTTCACCAACTGTAACACACTTATCTCCACCACCAATCATTTGGTTATTGAAAAAATCTTCAAACACAGGCATTTTATCGGATGCGCTTAAAGTGAAGCGTTACAGTCAGCGTACCGTAGTCGAATGGAATGGGAAATTCGTGTTCGTCTCTTATATCTATTTCTATCGACTGAAACGCTGAAGACAGCAGTGGTAGGTACATGGGTGGTGAAAAGTTTTTAATTTTAACACCTCCGTAAATGTAGTCACGCAAATGAAGCAAGACTATACGTAGTAAGCTCGTGCGCATGTCACCTGTTACATAAGGCTGGCAAATGTTGCTGTAAATCATGAGCACGGTTAGTAATCCGTTCACAAGATTTGCTGGACGATTACTGGCAATGTAGTTTTCTTTATTACCTTAGCAGGAGAAAATTGGTACATTTTCCAAACCTAAAATTCTAAGTAATTTTTCCGATAGCGTAAACGTGTGCATATAAGTTGTACAATCTTCACCACATCGACATCTAATCTGTACATAGCCACCAGCGCGGATTTCAAAATATAAATGATTTTTCACATTCTCGAGATTATTTATTTCTTCTAAGAGACTTTCAATGTCACGGTAAACACCAGGTTTAACGCGGGCAAACACCTCGGCCTTCTGTTGAGTCTCCTCTGTTTCTCGCAAAACATTCACCACGTCACGTTTGGATGTTTTAACAGAAATCACCCCCTCACGTTCTACCACTGATATATGCTGAAATGTGAGAGGTATAGATAAAATTTCGTCTAATGCTACAGCGACGCTTCGGCTGATTTTGTCGAGAAGAGGCCCTGCCCAGGCAAACTTTGAAAGTGCATCAATGACAATGAGAATATAGCTGTACTCATCATTGTAGGTTTTAAGTGATCTGAAATCTGTCAAGTCAGCTTCCCACACTTTAAAGGGGCTAAAAATGTTGTAATGTCGACGAGGAAAACGATGTCTCACGAGTTTGTGTAAAGTATGTGCATCCTGACTCTCCAACCATTTGGCAATGGTATTGTTATCAAATATTTTGGGTTTCGCGTGTTTCAGTGGATGAGCACCAGCGTACGCTGATGGTGCAGAAAGATTGTAGTAATAATGCTCAAGATCATCCGGCTTTTTCGCCTCCTCCTTCTTTTTCTCCTTCTTTTTCATTGCTCCTCCTCCTCTCCCTCTTACAAACTAGCTTTTTCCCTCTCTTTTGCTGTCTTTTAAATGTATTTTTAATGCGTTTCAAAAATTTATCAAACGCAATTTTGCTGATCATGTACAAAACAGTAATACCAGCTGCAGTCTTTTCATTACCATCTGCAGTCTCCGAGAGCATGCGTGAAAATGCTTGTTCAGCCAGCAGTCTGTCGACTTTTATATGATTCGTTATTTTTTTATTTGAATATGAAATATCGTGCTCTAGACAAGCATTGTCAAGAGGATTTTTTTCTCTCTGACCACGTCTGAGACGCTCTTCGAGACGCGTGCCAGGGCCGAGAAACTGGTAGCCTGGTAGATGCATTTCAAAGGGTACAACTGAAATCAATCGGTCTATAAAAGTACCAGTTTTCTCCCCCTCCTCCTCCTCCTCCCCCTTCATCACTTGCTTCCATGCTTTCACATACGGTCCCATTTCAGCTGTTCGAGGCGACTCTTTTTTACAGGGGTTGATGGCGTAGCTGCCGAATCGCTACCAACTTTTTTGGTAAATTTATGGATATAAGTTGGAAATAGACCACCCTGACCCGTGGCTTTGTTGTACTGAGTAATTTTATAAGAACATATTTCAAATATTTTTCTGATGATATAGCACATCTGAACAGCTTTTTTCAACTCGTCAGCAACCCACGTACCGATAAAAACTCGATCATCAGGATTTTCATGGTCACAATCTGTGATATACATTGATTCAGCACATGTTCGACACAGTGGAAATAAAAGCTTATTATGCATTTTAACGGGTAGTACAGCATGATATATATTTCGCGGTGGCAATACTTCGCATTTAATAAGACCTTCAACGTGACATATTATTTGTTTGACCCACCAGAGAGCAACACTCATCTTCACCTACGTAAAGAGTAGGATGACCAACGGGATATCGACCGTATTTACAGATATATGGATATAATGAACACACGTCCACGTATTTTATTTTCTCATCCTCTTTTGCATTATAAATTTTGACTGTATTACCTGTACGACCACCGAAAAATGCTTCTCGAGGATTCAACGATTCATGCCAATTTCGCGTCTTATTATCGATATACATCTTCATACTTTTGTTCTGTGAGTACTCACGATCAAAATCACATTCCCACTTTTCTATTAGTTGATAACCGTGGCTTCTTATCTTTTCTGATATTCGCGCGGTTCTCTCGAAACGTTCGTCCATATTTTCACCGTTTACGAGGCGTGAGTCACGGTTCACTGTGTAACACCATTCACAGCCATGCCAATAACACCCGTGGAATCGTAAAACAATTTTCGTACCGTTTTCAAGTTCGCAGTATCCATCCACTAGAGGGCCCTCGGGAAGTCTCTTTTCTCGAGCTCGGACAGTATACCGAATTTGATGACTCAGCACATTTTCCATCCAACACAGCCACCGCATCGCCTTCATAGTCTGCTTGTTTGCTTGTCTATAACCACCCTGTGGTATGATTTCTATAGTGTCTTTTTGTAAAAAATTTTTTCTATATACACGCATACAAGATGATGCGATGGTGGCGCACTCTACGAATGGATCTGTATTACCACATTCTATGAAGGTTTTGCGAAAGGCCAATCATGCTAATCGTAAAATTTTTACATCTTGTCTACAATATTTTATAATCTCATTTTTAAAATTAAATATATAATTGTCATTTTTTTTTTATTATACCACTGTATAAATTCTCGTCGCTCATCGACCTTCATCGAATCTGGTGAAAAATACCACACAGGTGGCATTTCTCCAACGTAATTTTGATTCTCTGGTGTGTTAAACAAATGAGGAAACGTACCTTTCTCGATATTAGCAAGACCGTGAGCTTTTGGTAGTGCAGCTAAACTCATATGTAAGTAATTTAAGCTGCCCTAGTGGAAATCGAATCTGTGAATAACTGGGAATAACTGGAAATAACTGGAAATAACTGGAAATAACTGTGAATAACTGGGAATAACTGTTATAAACTGTTCAGTTTGAGACAGGAAGAACAGTTATTCCCAGTTATTCCCAGTTATTCCCAGTTATTCCCAGTTATTCCCAGTTATTCTCAGTTATTCCCAGTTATTCACAGTTTATAGCTTAAAAATAATTTGAAAAAACAGAGGTACGAATAACAGTTATTTCCAAATATATTTATAATAGAAAAAAAAATAAAAAAAAATTTATTTTTTTTATTTTTTCAAATTTATATTTTTCAAATTATTTTTAAACTAAACTGGGAATAACTGTGAATAACTGTGAATAACTGGGAATAACTGGGAATAACTGTTATTCCTGTCTCAAACTGAACAGTTTATAACAGTTATTCCCAGTTATTCCCAGTTATTCACAGTTATTCCCAGTTATTCACAGATTCGATTTCCACTAGGGTGTCTATGAATTTAACGGTTGAAATTTCCATTATGATTATTTTTGACCCGTTTAAAATTACATCTGGCTTATCTCTAAGATCTGTACGTTCTGTCAAATGCTTGAGGATAAATTGTGCATCAAAACCCTATGCATTGTGGGCTATACAAATAATTTGCTTGAAACTTTTTCTTGTTGCTAAGGCCAAATCAACTAGCTGTTCTACAGGGTCGATTTCAAACACGTATTCGCGTATACCACATATTTCGCAAGAATTTGTTATATTTCCATCATCCAAACAATAATTACATACTTGTTGTACAACACACAAATTTGGTACATGCAAACTTATTTTTTCACCATCAGCACCCGAGATAATTTCCGATTGTTGAGTCTCAAAATCATAAAATAAATAAAGAATATTCTTTTTATTGGTTGCAAATCCTTTTTTGCTGATAAAGGGTTGCATGTAACAAAAGTGTTCTATCGGCATTTTACTATTACATATTCTGTAAAATATCGTATTACAATTATGTGGGTCTTGATCGCACATTCGAACTGTTTTACTGCACAAACGAAAAATTTTTATGCTCTCGCATACCAACCGAAAATTATCGAGAGATTTAAAGATTTTATGATTTTCCAGACAAACATTACCGTAAAAATCTCTAGTCCATTGAATACATTTTATTTTTTCCTGATTTATATCGCAAGGGGGGCTCTGTAAACATTTACAACATTTTTGTGGGCATTTATGATTTTTTTGATGACTAAACTTTTTATTACAAGGTATGCAGTAGTCACGGCTGCCAGTTGCTGCGAGTAAATTTAAAATTGGTTGGTAATGATTAGAATTTTCGTAATACATTATATTTAAGGTATGTCTAACTACATTACCAACATCGTGCACAAAACGTGCACCATCGTAAAGTGGTTTATAGCCTCGAGCAAAGTTTTGAAAAGAGTAAACAACTATTGCAGCTCCAAAAAGCGCATAATATTCTTGAAATAATTTTATTTCTTCGATACCACAACCAGTTTCGGGTATCGTATCTCTCTCAGCTTTGACAAGTTTCAACGCTTGCACTTTCTGATATTGTGCTGTGTGTTGTCTTATTCTATTCCACCTGTCATGGTGAATACCACTGCGCATCTGACCACGCATAGCATATACATGAGCAGCGACTAGCGAGCGTGGAAGGCAAAGATTGTCGGTATTTTGAATATTTAGAATGGATTTCTTGAAAACTGATTCGCTTGTGAGTGATACCCGACCGCGTCCCTCTGGTTTAGAAACAATGCTGACTTTCACGTTTAAAACATCATCGATTTCAAAATTGTCATTACTCTGTGCTACACAAGCTAATAACTCGAGTAGATCTGTCGGTGAAAAATCACGAACCAGTCTAAAAGAAATCCATAAAGAACCGTGAACAAATCGGTCAGAGTTTATAGTTATACCGATATAATCTGAAGGTCGCGCATTTTCACACACATGACGATATAAATCATTTATTGCTGCCTCAAACCACGTATACACATTCGCATTAGGTGGTGGGGGCAATATTGACACTCTTAATTGTTTACCTTGTAACTTAAATTGTCGGTAATATCGCGATGATTCTTCATGAAACGTAATGTGGTTCTGAGTAGTAGTAGTACCATCTCCCTGTTGAAGATATTTGTCTACAATATGATATACCAAAATTACGTGAAAATGTGTGATTTATAAATTTACGCTTAAGGAGATGTAAAACGGACACCACCCCTGTATTCATGAATTTGGCTTATTTTTTCATTATATTGCAAAACTTGAGGAAAAGAAATGCTTTAGCTTGTAGTATTTACCATAAAGATTATTCAGTTAAATTTTCAAATAAATTCATTCATTAGTTTTTAAAAATTTTAGTGTTCCAATATTTATGTATGGTCAATGTCCTAATCGCTACTCACGAACCTATTACTAGCCACTCATTGTTAAAAATTTTTTGGTATCTAAATAACATTGAGCGGTTAGTAATAGGTTCGTGAGTAGCGATTGGGACATTGACCATATTAAAATTTTTAGATTTTGTACAAGAAATCTAAAATTCTGAGAAACTAATCAATGAATTTATTTTAAAATTTAACTGAATAATCTTTATGGTAAATACTACAAGCTAAAGCATTTCTTTTCTTCAAGTTTTGCAGTATAATGAAAAAATAAGCCAAATTCATGAATACAGGGGTGGTGTCCGTTTTACATCTCCTTAAATCAACCTGTATACTCTGTACCTGGCGATTCAAACGAAATCATCGTATTATTAAGTGTATTCTGCTCGTTATTATTGATTGCCATTGATGACGGTCTCCCATCATCGCCCCACCAAGAGCAACCAGGCTTTGGTTCAGAAGGTGGTGGCGCTGCTGTATTATTTACCCCCACCACCGCAAAGTTTGGGGTTGTTTCAGAGACATTTATGACTTCTCTTACCTCTTCGGGAGGTGGTAGTAGCACGAGATCTCTCGAATCAGACGCATCTTCTTCTTCGGTCAGAAGCCTTATCAACAGTTCATCCCCACTACTGTCCTTCATCATATTTTGCAGGTATGTAAAATTCATGTAAAATCTGCTTAGTTGCACTGTTATTAACAAAAAAGTCTTATCCCGCGAAATTCTGTGATCATAAACAAAAAGTTTATTGGTTATTGATTATTGGTCCGAAACTGATATTTTCTTGCAAATCATGTTTTCAGATTTATTATTTTATTTACAACAAAAAAGTATTTTATAGCGAAATTCTACGATCGTAAAGAAAAAAGGTACAAGCTTTTAAACGGTAACAGAAATTATGAATAACTTACCTTAAATAACACGGTGATGTAACATGAGAATTCTGACTTGTGACGCATTTTGCATCCCTCTGCTTTTAATACAACGACCAGCAATGTCAAATATTTCATTATCATTAAAATTACCTCGCTTAAACACATAAGCTAAGGTACGTAATCCGCAAAGTCCTAAGATAAATTTAATTTTTTTCAATAATTCATTATTGGAGCAAATGTTTAGACTTTTGCGCCATGAATAATTGCAAAATAATTTTATTTGCGGCTCCCGAACTAATGCTATATTTACAATAATTTTTTATTATATTCACGGGCATTACTGCCCTTTTTTAACACATAGAAATTAATTTTCAATACAACACAGAGCGTCAGTGGCGTAACCGGCTAAGGCGCACGCCTTATACGGTCTCTACACTTTCGCTCCAAGCGGTCGGGGGTTCGATTCCCGGTGAAAACACCTGAAATTTTTTTCAGGCTTTTTTCATCGGAAAAAGAATCTCTGAGTGCGATGGGTTAATGTTCCTGGCGTGGGTTTTCTCCTGGGGGAGTTTTCCCTACGTCACAGGTCTAAAAAGCCTGGGTAAATGCGGGAACCGATCGTAGAAATCTGCTTACCGACTGCTCTTGGAACGCGGCAGTCCATGATTTCTCGCGGATCGAGTTATTTAGCTTAGCTAAAAACGAGGATCTGAAACTAGTTTAAGATAAAAAAGAGGTTAGGTAGGAACATCCTCACACAGAGGTGGTGCGGGATGCCGGTATATAGCCGATAGGCTGGGAATACCAGGGGCCACTAGGGCAGCATATGAAGAAAAAAAAAAAAAAAAAAAAAAAAAAAAAATTTTCAATACAACACAATTTGACGTATTATTTAACGTGGTGTCAGCCCACGGCAGAGACAGCGAAAAAGCGACCAGACGGGAATTCGATCCCGCGCCAACGGGAATACGAGTCACGCGCCTTAGCCACTACTCCACTGAACTCTATATTTATCAAGACTTTGAGTAAATTTTTTCTAAACATCTTACTTCGTGTTGATCTTCTTCTCTGGAACGTTGAACTTTAACTGTTAATCAAACCTGTCAATCTTCGCGTATTTATAGTACGATTTAGACATGAATTTAAAAGTAGGGATGAGGGGTGACGAAAGGATAGTATGTGCGCAACATTTAATATTTCAAGAGTCATCTTAATTTGATATTTAAATCCGCCAACACGTGTAAAATGATGTCAGTTCAGCGCGAATCGTGGACCGGTGTGCATGTAAGTATAAACCAGAATGCATATAATTCACCATCATTTCGCTTACGAGTAGGTGGGAATTTTTTCATATAACGCGATCACACTTGGGCGTGTTCTATATCGTACACCTAGCTAGTGTGTGTCTTAAGAGGCGGTCGGGTCTATTCGCCGCTACATATAGGGTGGCGCTGCGGTCAGGTGAGAGAAATCTATTAAATATTTTTTATACAGCTATTTACAATTTTCTGAGACGACAATATACTTTTAATGTTGTCATTTCCTCTAGCCATCTATATGTAGAATAATTATTAATACTTATCTTGTTTGAAAAGTCTGAAATATTGTTATAAAGCGAAAAATGCGATGCAACGTAGGACCGATGTAAACATGCGTGCACCTTCCCTTAGTGCGACAGAGAGAGCAATACTAAAGAATGATGTATGCTAATGTTTACGTCGGCTCTACCTCGCGCCGCATTTTTCGCTTTATAACAATATTTTAGACTTTTCAAACAAAATTAATATTAATAATTATTCTACATATATATGGCTAGAGGAAATGACAAGATTAAAAGTATATTATTGTTTCAGTAAATTTTAAATTGCTATATAAAAAATATTTTATATTTTTCTCTCACCTGACCGCAGCGCCACCAAGCGGCAAATGGTTCCGACCGCCTCTTAAGTAAAGAAGCGTTAATTGACCAACCTACATAATCGTAGTGAAAGAATTTGTATATATTTACATATATTCTGCATATAATTAATACTCATTTGCATATATGTATATTTACATACATTTAGTATAAGTAGAATAACTACACAACATTTTATTTAAATTATAATAATACATATATATATATATATATATATATATATATATATATAGTTATTGTAAAAGATATGAATGTTATGCTCTTTTACTTTCTGCTATCATGATACTTTTTATTAATTTTTCGTAATAATCTCTTGTTTTTTACATAAAAAATTTTAATTTCAATGCATTTATCATTTGCATGTTATTTGCATATGGATAACGCATTGCACGTTATTTGCATATAAACATTGTGTAAGTAATGTACTTGCTCATTACCATGTATACTTTTATGACATTGTAGACCATATTCAGTTTAATATCCTGAGGCCTTATTAAATTTCTTATATATATATATATATATATATATATATATATATATATATATATATATATATATATATATATATATATATATATATATATATTTATAATTTGCATATGTATATATCTTCCTATATTATATAGACGTAAGCCTCAAAAATTGCATTCTTGCGTCCTTAATTTATATTTAATTTATATTATAAATTATTAATTGTAAGGTATTATTGACAGTACCTCTTCGGGTGGTGTGAAAATCTGTCAAATATAAATGTAATTATAAACGGGGGTTGGCGAGCAGCGCGAGCAAGGGGGAACCCCCCTAGTATATATATATATATATATATATATATATATATCGATAGCAATTTATTAACACTCACCTTGTTTATCTGGTTGTAGAGTTGACTATTTAACTATAGCTGGCCTGTTGATTTCTCGTTCTTACTAAGACTGCGAAATTGGCTCGGAGTTGTGAAATAATTGAAGATATCCTTCTTTATACGTTTATTTATTGGCACTTTATTACACTGATTAGGCACATGATTTACAATTGTTTATATATATTTGAAAAGTGCCCATGTTATAATTGAATTCGTTTATAGTTTGTTTATTTATTGGCGCACGATTTACAATTGTTTATATTGGTTTTCAATTGTTGCAGCTACAAATGTTATCCGACTTTCCGAGTAGGATTAAATTAGATTCGTATCAATCACGATTTATAAATGGTACAATTTAGTTATTTTATTGGAGACCGCACTTCGCGTTATAATATATTTCGAGTGGCTTATAATTTGAATGGCTACTAAAGGCCCGTTTAGAAAAAGATACTATATTTTATTTATGTCCGATATATATATATTTAAGCGCTCTGCTCTATTCTTTTATAATTATTATATTTTTGAACTTACGTTACGGTTATCTGTGACCGGGCTGGACTCTGTGGTACTATCAACTGCGACGAACAATGAAAATTTGGGACTTTTATACTCAAGCACAGGAAAAAGACGGACATACATCTTAGCGGTGGTCGGTCGTAGGAAAACACCTGTGTTTGCTTAGCTTCAATTGAGCTGTCGAAAAGTGACACAGATAAGATTATGCTATTTGCTAATGGCAAATTCGGTGCGTGAGTCTTACGATATCTTAATCAATTCTTAGGAACTAAAATACCTGTGACCTCGACAGACTGGTGGCGCGTGTAAGTTAGGAAAAATTTTAGATGCTGGTCATTGCAAGAAAAAGTTAATAGATTTAAAATCAAATAAAATTAGACATCATAACGAAGTTAGGATGTTACAATATATATACAAATCATATGCAGATGATATGCAAATGATGGATAAATAAGCTATGCATTAAAATTGGTTATTATATTTTAAATATAATATATATTTATTTCCATTACATTACATTACCAAGGTATTGAATCAATAAATATAGAGAATTAGTGATACAAAAATGATAAAAAAGTATCAGGAACCCAAAACATAAGAAGAAGTATAACTCTTCTACCTCTTGCAGTTAGTTGTTTTTGACATTCATTGTTAATACGCCCAAGTTGCGTATATAACTAAGAACAACTGTATATATATATATATATATATATATATATATATATATCCCTCTCTTTCTCTCTCTCTTGCGATCTCAACACGGGTTCACGAGCCCGCAGAATAACTTCCCCTTCGCCTCGTAATCTGCCACGCTTACGTCTGAACGCGCATCCGCTCGGCGTATTCAGACCTGTGATATTCACGGTCATATTTTATATATATTAAATTTAATAATTTAAACAATATAAATAACGCCGGAACGTTACAATATATAAGAATGTATATATTTATACAGATTTTTGTTTACACGTGTATGTATTATGTATGTATGTATAGACATACATATTAGAAAGAGAGAGAGAGAGAGAGAGAGAGAGAGAGAGAGAGAGAGAGAGAGAGAGAGAGAGAGAGAGAGAGTGAAAGAGAAAGAGAGAAAGGCTTATATATACGCATATTTTTTATTTATTTTATAAAAATGAAATAGGGTAAAAAGAAAAAGAAAGAGAGAGAGAGAGAGAGAGACATTTCTCAATTGCTAAAATTTTAAGTTTTATAAAATCAGCACCCTAACATACGTCTTTTTCATAAAATTGATTGCAAAAGAGTCAAATTAACAATCTTAGCGTGAGAATGGTATGTGATTTTTTATTAATTATGATTATTTTAACTTTATTTTAAAATATGCTTCTCAAAATACACTTATTAATATTTTCCTGCAAAAAGTATCAAGTTGCTATTCGTAGTGTGGGAATGGTATGTAATATTTTTATTTTTCGGTGGGGGGAGTTAGGCTATTAAGGGTGAAGATTCGGCTTCACTGTCAGTCTCCATCGAAACTCCGGGCAGAAAGGTTGTTCTACAATGTGGGTCAACGTCGGGATGTGCTTCTAACAGTGATTAGCTAGTTATTGTGTGTGTGTGTGTGTGCGTGTGTGTGTGTGTGTGTATGTGTGTGCGTGTGAGTGTGTGTGAGTATGTGTGTTTGTGCATGTGCGTGTGCGTGTGCGTGTGTAAGCGTGTATTTATTTCTTGGGGTACCAATGTTCCGTCTCAACAACCCCTACTTCGCCTTCGCAGAGGTCATTGACCTAGTGGTCAGTAACCTTCGGGGTGGTTGAGTGGGGGTTCGTTTTGACGGTCCATGGTGCCCCTATAACTGCTAATATCTATCAGTCATAGAATTAAAATACATAATTTGAAAGAGGAATCACTGTCATGACATCAATAAAAATAAAATTGGACAATACTATAAAAATAAAATTAGACAATACTATAAAATAAAATTAGACAATACTATAAAAATAAAATTGGACAATACAATAACAGAGTAATAGTAAATTTTTAAAAAATAAAATAATAATAACATTTAAAGAATAAAAACTTAATACAAAAGATGTCATGACTTCTAATAAAAACAGTACCATTCATTCTTTCCGCATACATTCATCCATCATTCACTCTAATAAATACATTTACACCTTAAATCTATATATAGGACAAAAACAAAATAAATTAACATAAAAATTAAAATATTTAAAATTAATTTCACTCGAGGTCGAGTAAGTACGTCCTCAAAGCCGACTTAAACCTGCCGAGCGATGGTAGATTTTTTATATCAGCAGGCAGGGAGTTTCAAAAATGCGCACCTTGAACTTGAAAGAAATTTCTTCAAGTCTCCGTACGCATGAAGGGCACCGCAAAGTCCTCAATCTCTTCCCTAGTGGCTACCCCAGGTACATATCTAGTGAAGAGACTCACTAGATACTCGGGAGTATTCATGCGCACGATTTTGTACATAAGTACAGCCATAAAATACTGTCTCCTTGAATCAGTACGCAGCCAACCAAGCGCAGCTCTATGAGGAGAGACATGATCGCCCATTCCTACGCCTAATACATATCCCACACATGAATTTTGTAGTCTTTGTAATCGTCTTCTCAACCCCTGCGAAGCATCAAGCAGAACTACTGAGCAGTAGTCGAGGTGCGGAAACAGCAAGGCTGCTGCGAGCTGTTTACGCAGGGCCTCAGTGGTGTACCGACGAAAAAACCGTAAACTATACATTATCCTATTGAATTTTTTAGTCACCATATCAATTTGCGGCTCCCATTACAACTTAGCGTCAAGCACAACACCAAGGCTCGTAACGGTATCAGAGAAAGATATGCCGACACCTCCCTCAAGCTCAATCGTTCTTGGCTCACCAGCATAAAAGTCATTAATAAATCGACTACTGCCAAAAACGATCGCCTTAGTTTTGCTTGCATTTAATGTGAGAGAAGCATCGACAGCCCAACCCGACACCACCCTGGCCGCCCTCTGCATAATACGAATACCTTTATTCAGATGTTCATGAGGGACCTAAGTATAGATTTGGAGGTCATCAGCATATAATATGTGCTCAACGAATCAGGGGTCGAACGTGTCACGGATGTTATTAATCTAAAGGCAAAACAACAGAGACCCCAGCATTAAACCCTGTAGTATTCCTAGATTGGTTGTTAGCCAATCCGAATCCTCTTTTAAATGTGTAGAAACTATTTGCTTCCTACCTGATAAATAGGAGCTAATCCACTCGAGTGCAGCCCTGGAAAACCCTATCGATCTAAGCCTCGCAAGCAATTTAGAGGGGGAGATCGTGTCGAATGCCTTACTAAAGTCAAATAGAAGTAATATCGTTGCAATTTTTTTGTCAAGACCTGATCTTATGTCGTCTGTAAGTTTAAGTATGGCAGTCTGCGTAGAATGATGCTTTCTGAAGCCATTCTGCAAAGAGTCAAGTATTTTGTGTGTCATAATATCCTCCTGCAGTTGGTTGTGGGCAATCTTCTCGAGAATCTTTGAAATAAAACATGATATTGCTGTGGGCCTAAAATCTTTACGCATTTTAGGTGCAGGGCACTTCTTTAAAGGCACAATGCGTGCACGCTTCCAAAGGCAAGGGAAGACCCCCCGCGCAAAAGAGGAATTAAACAGAGTCACAAGATGCTCTCCAATAAACGGTAGTGCTTTAAGTATCACACTCTGCGGGATGCCATCCTCGCCACAAGCCTGTGACGAAAAATGCGAAATCGCAAGGATTACACCATTAATAATAATTGGCTTGAAGGCAAAGCCACTTTTACTACACTCCGAAAGAATCTTCTTACGTTCCGCAGTATCATCGTGTGGCGAGACTAACACCCCTGCAAAATGCGCATTAAGCTCATCTAGAGTGAATCTATTCAAGTCCCCTTGAGGTCCAGACAGGAGTCCCAGGTCTTTTAACTTCTTCCAGACATTACCTCTAGCAAGAGCATCGAACAGTCTATTATGATAATAATTGGTTTTAGCTTGTTCCGTCCCTTCGTCTATTGTTTTACGCAGTTGCGAAAATTCGGAGAGATATCGCTCCTCCTTCGTCCGTTTAAATCTACGATACGTGGCATCTCTCTTGTGCTGCATCTGCGACAACTCTTTATCTATCCAAGGAAACTTATCTTTACCAATTTTAAGTGTTTTTAGTGGCGCCAGATTTTGTATTGCTGCCGTAAGGTTGTCACAGAGGCAGCCAAGTGTAGATTCCGGGTCAACTGTACCAACTGTAAATAGCGTCTAATCACAGCCGGCCAAACTCTGTACCAATAAGTTTGGACAGATACCTTTATAATTCCTATACTTAATCATTTTATTATCTGTCTTGATATGATTACATGAAATACATACATCAATTAAGTTGTGCCGACTGTGAAAATTAGCCGGTAAGTTGCCTGCGTCAAGTATTGTGTCATTATCGTCCACAAGAATCAGGTCAATCCACGTGTGAGACGTTGGAGTGTGATGCGTGGCACCGTGTTGAACCAACTGTAACGACAGCTCAGCCGACAATTTATTAATAAATTTAGCATCACTGCTCTCGCGTAGGAGATCGGCATTCAGGTCTCCCATTATAATTTTGTGAGAGTATTCAGAGGCAAGATTTCTTAAGTTATCCGAAAATCGGTATTTCTCAAAAAGGAAATTGCAGGAGGTCGATAAATAACAGAAACCAACACAGCTTCAGAGCTGCCCAATTGCACGGAACAAAAAATATACTCAGGTACCTCCGGTTTACCTTCACCATGATTAGTTTGAGTATCCGAAGTAGCCAAAATAGTGCACTTTAAATTGTCTTTAATATACAAAGCAACTCCTCCACCACGCAAGTTTCTGTCCTGTCTGAATACTTTATACCCCCTGACTCGAATGACGTCATTCGATGTATATTAATTTTTCCATGAATAAATGAATTTCATTTTAATTTATTATTATATTTTATCTTAATTTTTTTCTATAATGCTAAATTTTATGTTCATCCCCTTTATAGCTTTTAAGGTTGTATGAGCTATATATTCTGTGTCAAAAGTTAGTTTTTTAGAAAATCGTCTATATTTTTTGGTAGTAAGTAATTATTAAATTTTTAGCTGAGTAACTTATTAGATAATATTAAAACAATCATTTCAAACTTTGTTTCATTTAAATATAATTAATTATTAAAGAGTTATAACATTTTTAAGTACATAAATTTTACACAAATCTAATGCAATCATAAATAATAATGCCAAAGTTTCAAAAATGATTTTATTTGACTGCAACAAAGTTTATTTTGTTCAGTTTAAAATTTAGGATCTATTGAAGAAGATGGAATTTTGATTTTTATTTTTTATTAAAATTTATTGCTAATTTTCTATGATAAAACAGTAAGTACCGTCTGAGACATATATATTTTTTCGCAGAAAATTAGTAATAAATTTTAATAAAAAATAAAAATTAGAATTTCATTCTCGTCAATAGATTCTGAATTTTAAAGTGAACAAAATAAACTTTATTGCAGTCGAATAAAATTATTTTTGAAACTTTGACATTATTATTTATGATTGCATTAGATTTGTGTAAAATTTATAAACTTAAAGATGTTATAACTCTTTAATAATTAATTATATTTAAATTAAACACAGTTTAAAATGATTGATAACAATATTATCTAATAAGTTACTAAGCTAAAAATTAAATAATTACTTTCTACCAAAAAATATAGACGATTTTCTAAGAAACTAACTTTTGACATAGACTGTATAGCCCATACAACCTTAAGTAAGTTAAGTTCTCCGAACATGTTTTTTCCAATAAAAAGGGTTTTATTTCCTTTCTAGTAAAAATAGATATTGTAAAAAATTACCATAAAAATTTTTTTTAAACTGTTTGAAACTGTTGGAAATTGTTTAAATTGAGACGCGTCCGTCAGTTATACGCATTCATAAACAGTTTTATACAATTATAAACATCGATGTTTATAAATTTATAAAATGTTTGTACGATCCCAAGAATAATCTATAAATATTTGGAAAAATTTTAAAAGATGTGTAAAATTGTTAATAGTTTTATATTTTAATTTATATATAAATATAATAGTACGTGAGAACTATTTTAACAAACACGTTTAAAATAATTTTATACAGTTGTAAACATTTTTACATAACTTTAAAATTTCTCTATAGATATTCTTTAAATGTTTCAATTTCAGCACTTTTAAATTATTTCAAACAGCTATAAAATAATTCAAATAATTGTAAATATTTAAAAACAGTAACAGTTTGCATAATTTTAAAATTTTCCCTGTCTGGAATAAATAAATGAAGCTCATTGTACAAAATTGAACACAACCGAACAAAACAGTATAAAACAGAAGACAACAAAAGAGAATTGAAGAAAAGCGATCGGATTGAGACTTAAGACAACAGTAGCTTACAGTTTTCTATTATCAAGTGTTTTCTTCAGTTATCAACAGTTGTATTCATCAAATATACCTTTTTATTGTTAAAAATTATCATTTATCAAAAAAACAAGAACCATTAACAGTTTTCTTTAGGTACCACCCTACTGAAAATATTATATGAGCTCTCATGTAAGATCTCATATGCGATCTTATATACGATCTCGTGTGAGATGTCACATGAAATTTCATATGAGCTTTTGGCACGCAAACTCATATGAGATCTCACATGAGATCACATATGAGATTGCATATAAGGTAGCATATGAAATCTTATATATATATATTAGGGTGTCCCTTATTTCCCAAAGTATGAAAATCGGTTATGACGCCCTCAAGATATCAAGTATTTTGTTCAAAACTTCAAAAAAAACTTTGATAATACGAAAAAAATGAAGTTAGCGGAAAAAAAATTGTGAGTAACTGGGAATATCTGGACATAATTAAAAACAAGTGGAAATAACTGAAAATAAATAGAAATAACTGTTATAAACTGTTCAGTTTGGGACAAGAATTAAAGTTAGCACCAGTTATTTTTAGTTATTCTCAGTCATTTACAGATATTCCAAGTTATTTCCAGTTTGGTTAAAATATAATTTGAAAAATCAGAGATACTAATAACAGTTATTCACAGTTATTCCCAGTTATTTCTAGTTATTCCCAGTTATTTACAGATATTCCCAGTTATTTCCAGTTTAGTTAAAATATAATTTGAAAAATCAGAGATACTAATAACAGTTATTTACAGTTATTCCCAGTTATTTCCAGTTCACTTTATAAATTATTTTAGGAATCAGAGGTATTAATAACAGTGATTCCCACTTATTCCCAGTTATTTAAAGATATTCCCAGCTACTTTCAGATTATTTGAAATATAATTTAAAATATCAGAAGTACTAATAATAGTAATCACCAGTTATTTTTTCATATCAAAAGATATTTTTACTTCAGTTAGAAAGTTTTAGAAATCAGAAGTACTAATAATAGCTATTTTCAGTTTAAAAAAAAAAATATTTCAAAATTACGAATAGAAGTAATTGTTTTTACAAATTATTTTAAATTATTCACAATTTTCTCATTTGTTTGTCAGTAAATTGCGAACACACACGCGTTTATATTACTCAGTTTATTAATCACATACACACAAGCGCATACACATACAAACAATCACGTGCGCGCTTGCTCATATTGATGTCTATCATGTTATTATTAAATTATGTAATTACAAAGATAAAACCATAATCATATGTTTATAATGATATTTATTAAAAAACTACAAAAGTTAGTTAATATAACTAATACTAAAATTGACAATATATTTTCAATGAAGCTGAATTGATACATTAACTTATCGCTCCTTTTGTAATAGAATTTACATAATATTTTTGATCATATACAGTTACAATCCAAGGAGAAATAACTGGGAATAACTATTATTAGTACCCTTGATATTTATATTATTTTGTCACATAACTGAATATAACCGGGAATAACAATTATTAGTATCTTCAATTTTTGAAATTATTTTTAACTAAAGTGAAAATAACTGGGAATATCTGTAAATAACTGGAAATAACTGTAAATAACTGGTAATAACTGGTACTAACTGTTATTCCTGTCTCAAACTCAACAATTTATAACTGTTATTCACAGTTATTTCCCATTATTCCCACTTATTCACAGATTCGATTCCCACTAGGGGATAGTGCCGCCACTCGTGAAAAGATTTTCTGAAGGATGATTTTTCCGCATATTTTATTTTTGTATAATCCCAAGGGACTTTGATGGATATTCAAACTTCTAAATTTTATTTTCGAATACTTAAATGTGAAGTGAAAAAAAGTGTTATTAATTTCTTTGAAATCCTTTTAGTTGAGATACAAGTGCAAAGTGTTGATAATTTAAAAGAAAAAATATAAATTTTTTTCGATTTTAGCCAGTTTTAGAGTCATAAGTGATCTAACAACCTTGTTAATGCAACTGTTAATGATAGCTCACTTCAAGACCTCTAATTTGATGGGTGACAGAACTCTCTGGAGCCTAAGTATCATGAGTTATAGCCATTTTAAGTTTGAAAAAATTTATAGGTACCAAAATCCAGCGTCATGTATTTTCTTTATAAATTGAAATGTCCATATCTTTGATCTCCTTTAATATTTTAAGCTCTGGAATAGTTTTTATGAAAGCTGTTGACGTTAACTACTATCATGTTTGATATAAAATGACATATCATAATTAAAAAATGAGTTGATCATTATTAAGCTTTAACTCACCTTAATTTTGTTGTAAAATTTAGTGTTTTCAGTTTGAAAAATTTAGTATTTTTAGGAATACGCTTCAATCTGGCCAGGGGCAGACTGATGCATATAATTAAAAGAACAATCGCATTGCAAAATACACATGCAAATATAAATAGATGAACTATAATCAAATTTTTTATTTCAAGAGCAGGCCGGAGCAGATTCGATACCGACCCAGAATCGAAAATCTGTTGTTCAATTTTCTCCTACTATACATGATGAAATGTACATAAAATTTTAAATAGATTCACGAAATTTATTTCTCTATTGCGCTCGCCAAGAATAATTGAAAAAAAATTTTATACTTCAGCTGTTTATTAAACTCTAAGTACGATTACTTACCTTTCGTTTAAAATGTGGTGAATTAAAAAAAAACCTATTATACAATCATGTATGTATAAAAAATTGCGCTCGATAACAATTTCTTTTGAAAACAGTATAATTATTTTATTAATGATAAAATAACATTTTCACTTTTCCATCGGTAATTAAAACTGCTCTGGCCTACTTTTAACACAATATATTATACGTTAATTTACTATTTATCTTATCTAAAGTCACTAAACTTATTAAATGTAATTTTGTTCATGTATAGCCAACTATATTTTATAGCACTGCGTGACATAAATTCCCACTTTTGCCACGTTTCCCCAGAGCGAAAATAGCTTATTATTCAACAGTGAAAAAATAAACAATAATTTGATATCTTAATTATTTTACAGAGTTTTCATTAATAACTATAATGTGCAGATTATTGCAACTCATTCATATTAACAATTTTAAATTAAATTACAGTTATAAGCAAGTAAAATACGAGTGAAACTAAAATTGATAGTGGCGTAACATGCAAAGCGAAGAGTAATAGTCATTTCGACGTTGTATTATAAAATGCTCAGAGGAACCCCCTATTACTACGTACGATTGCTATTGCTATACTATACATAAGTTACCTCTTCACCGCTCCTACGACGCTAATACATCTGTAAAACAAAAAAACGCTGCCAAGTGCTTTGGCGAATTGCTTTCTCATAGAGCTCTTTGAGTTTCATTAATTTTTTTATATTTGTTTAAATGTAATTTTAATATTAAAAAATTGTCTAACATTAATATTTACTCATATTGTACTTTAAAAATTTCGAACACATATGCTAGCTGTTTGCTTTTTCAACATTTATAATTTATTTTAAATCATCAAGTAATACAAAAAAATTTGTTCTATTGAAAAAATGATATAATGTAGTAATAAAAAGAATGATAACACAATTTCTAATCTTTATAAAGTGCAATCATATTTATATATAAATACAGTTCATGTTTATGGCTCTATAAAAAAACTACTCTATGAATACCAATTTACAATAGCTTACCGTCTACTTATACAAAAACATAGATAGTATGCGAAATTTGAAGCAAATCCATCAAGTAATTTTCGAGATCTAATTGGCTGAATAAATAACATTTTCTTTTCAAAATTACTTTTTCAAAATTTTAAAAATGCTCTAAAATTAAAACTACGCTATGAAAATCAATTTTTGAAAATTTCCCTTCTATTGGCAGTCGCAAATAATTTCCCTGCAATTTTTAGAACAAATCTATCGAGTACTTTACGTAGAATAAAAAAAAATAAAAAAAGAAAAATCGAAATTTTTTAAAAATCTTTAAAATTTTCTAAAATTGTAACCACGCTAAGAAAATTAGTTTTCAAAAACTTATTTTTTTTCAGACAATAGCGAATTAATTGTATAAAAATTTTGGAGAAAATTTATAGTATGGTTTACGCAAAATAGAAAATAAATAAAATATAAAAATTTTTTTGAAAATTTTCAAAGTGCTCTAAAATTAAAACTGCGCTGAGAAAATTCGGTTTCCAAAGCTTGTTTTCTTCAGACAGTAGCGAATAAATTGCATACAAATTTTGGAGCAAATCTATCAAATGGTTTTCGTAAAATAGAAAAAAATTAAAAATAAAAATTTTTTTAAAAATTTTAAAAATGCTCTAAAATTAAAAGTGCGCTAAAAAAATTAGTTTACAAAATTTTTTATACTTTTGGCAGGTAAAATTAAGTTTCATACAAATTTTCGAACAAATTCTTCGAGTAGTTTACGTAAAATTCAAAAAAATTGAAAAATCGAAATTTTTTTAAAATTCTTAAAATGATTCTAAAAAAAGACTACGCTAAGAAAACCAATTCTCAATAGCTTCCGCATCAGTTGATCGAAAAATTGAATTGTATGGAAAATTTGAAGTAAATCCATTGAGTAGTTTTTAAGATTTTATTCGCCTAATAAATAGAAACATTTTTTTTTAAATTTCAAAATGCTCTAAAATTAAAACTAAGCTAAGAAAATCAGTTTTTAAAAATTTATTCTATCCGCGCAATCACAAATAATTTCCGTGCAAATTTTGAAGCAAATTTATCAAGTAGTAAACAAAAGAAAACCAAAAAACTGAAAATCGGAATTTTTTTTTTCTTCTAAAAACTCTAAAATGAAAACTACGCTAGAAGAACTAATTATCAATAGCTTCCCAGCAAGTTAGTCAAAAAACTAAATTCCATGCAAAATTAGAAGCAAATTCATTGAGTAGTTCTCGAGATACAATTTACTAACTGAAATCATACATCCACACACACACACACACACACACACATACATGCAGACATTTTCCGGAGACCACTTTTTTCGATTCACCGAGTTCAAATATGTACAAATTAATGAAAAAAAACGCTGCCAAGTGCTTTGGCGGAATGCTTTCTCATAGAGCTCTTTGAGTTTCATTATTTTTTTATATTTATTTAAATGTGATTTTAATATAAAAAAATTGTCCATCATTAATATTTATTCATTTTGCACTTTATAAATTTTGAATATATATATGCTAGTTGATTGCCTTTTCAACATTTTGTTTGGGTTGAATGTTAGCTTTTAAAGTGTTTAATTTTGTTGACTTTAGCTAGCCTTATACATAGGTTCGAATTTATTATTTTTGTTATCTTGTGGATATCTTTTTATCACGACTAAGCTTGGTAAATCCAAGTAGTCAATTTTAGTAACGGTAATTAAATTCAGTAGTACTATTATAAATTTTCAAGAGTAACTCAGAAAACAAAAGAAGTGATCAAAAAGCTACGCTAATAAAATTATTTATTTAAAACTTGGTTTATAAAGACAGTAGCAAATAACTTGTATACAAATTTTAGAGTAATTCTATCAAGTACTTTACGTAAAATGGAAAAATACTGAAATATGAAAATTTTTTAAGAAAATTTTTAAAATTTTCTAAAAAGAAAACTACGCTAAAAAGATCGGTTTATAAAAGTTATCCTTCTTTTGGCAGATGCAAATTATTCCCATGGGAATCTCAAAGCAAACTCATCAATTAACTTACGTAAAATACAAAAAAAAAAAATTAAAAATCGAAAATTTTTTCAAATTCTTAAAATGGCTCTATAATAAAAAAAATACACTATGAATACAAATTTTCTATAGCTTCCCGCCTAGTTATACAAAAACATAGATGGTATACAAAATTTGAAGCAAATCCATAGAGTAATTTTCGAGATCTAACTGGTTAAATAAATAACATTTTCTTTTCAAAATTTCTTTTAAAAATTTTAAAAATGCTCTAAAATTAAAACTACGCTATGAAAATCAATTTTTGGAAATTTCCCTTCTTTTGGCAGTCGCAAATAATTTCCCTGTAATTTTTAGAACAAATCTATCGAGTACTTTACGACGAAGAAAAAAAAATAAGAAAAGAAGAATCAAAATTTTTTTTTAAATCTTTAAAATTCTCTAAAATTGTAACCACTCTAAGAAAATTAGTTTCCAAAAGCTAATTTTTTTCAGACAATAGCGAATTAATTGTATGAAAATTTTGGAGAAAATTTATAGTATGGTTAACGCAAAAAAGAAAATAAATGAAAAATAAAATTTTTTTGAAAATTTTCAAAGTGTTCTAAAATTAAAACTGCGCTGAGAAAATTAGTATTCCAAAGCTTGTTTTATTCAGATAGTAGCGAATTAATTGCATACAAATTTTGGAGCAAATCAATCGAATGGTTTTCGTAAAATAAAAAAAAATTAAAAATAAAAATTTTTTAAAAAATTTTTAAAATGCTCTAAAGTTAAAAGTGCGCTAAGAAAATTAGTTTACAAAATTTTTAATAATTTTGGCAGTCGAAATAAAGTTCCATACAAATTTTCGAACAAATTCTTCGAGTAGTTTACGTAAAATACAAAAAAAATGAAAAATCGAAATTTTTTAAAAATTCTTAAAATGATTCTAAAAAAAAAACTGCGCTAAGAAAACCAATTCCCAATAGCTTCCGCACCAGTTCATCAAAAAATTGAATTGTATGGAAAATTTAAAGTAAATCCATCGAGTAGTTTTTAAGATTTTATTGGCTTAATAAATAGAAACATTTTTTTCAAAAATTTCAAAATGCTCTAAAATTAAAACTGAGCTAAGAAAATCAGTTTTTAAAAATTTATTTTATCCGGGCAATCAGAAATAAATTCCATGCAAATTTTGAAGCAAATTCATCGAGTAGTAAAAAAAAAAAACCAAAAAACGAAAAAATCGAATTTTTTTTATTTTTAAAAAAACTTTAAAATGAAAACTACGGTGGAAGAACCAAATTATCAATAGCTTCCCAGCAAGTTAATCACAAAACTAAATTTCATGCAAAATTAGAAGCAAATCCATCGAGTAGTTCTCGAGATACAGCTTACTAACTGAATTCATACATCCACACACACACACACACACACACACACACACATACATACAGACATTTTCTGGAAACCACTTTTTTCGACTCACTGAGTTCAAATATGTACAAATTAATGAAAAAATAGAAAAAAATTTTTTTTACCGATACAATGCTTTCTCTGTGAGAAAGCATTTTTTCATTAATTTGTACATATTTGAACTCGGTGAATCGAAAAAAGTGGTCTCCGGAAAATGTCTGTATGTAAATGTGTGTGTGTGTGTGTGTGTGGATGAATGATTTCAGTTAGTAAACTGTATCTCGAGAACTACTCGATAGATTTGCTTCTAATTTTGCATGGAATTTAGTTTTTTGACTAACTTGCTGGAAAGCTATTGATAATTGGTTCTTCTAGCGTAGTTTTCATTTTAGAGTTTTTAGAAGAAAAAAAAAAATTCCGATTTTCAGTTTTTTGGTTTTCTTTTGTTTACTACTTGATGAATTTGCTTCAAAATTTGCACGGAAATTATTTGTGATTGCGCGGATAAAATAAACTTTTAAAAACTGATTTTCTTAGTTTAGTTTTAATTTTAGTGCATTTTGAAATTTAAAAAAAAATGTTTCTATTTATTAAGCCAATAAAATCTTGAAAACCACTCGATGAATTTACTTCAAATTTTCCATATAATTCAATTTTTCGATCAACTGGTGCGGAAGCTATTGAGAATTGGTTTTCTTAGAGTAGTTTTTTTTTAGAATCATTTTAAGAATTTTAAAAAAATTTCGATTTTTCATTTTTATTGTATTTTACGTAAACCACTCAAAGAATTTGTTCGAAAATTTGTATGAAACTTAATTTTACCTGCCAAAAGTATAAAAAATTTTGTAAACTAATTTTTTTAGCGCACTTTTAATTTTAGAGCATTTTTAAAATTTTTAAAAAAATTTTTATTCTTAATTTTTTTCTATTTTACGAAAACCATTTGATAGATTTGCTCCAAAATTTGTATGCAATTTATTCGCTACTGTCTGAAGAAAACAAGCTTTGGAAAACGAATTTTCTCAGCGCAGTTTTAATTTTAGAGCACTTTGAAAATTTTCAAAAAAATTTTTATATTTTATTTATTTTCTATTTTGCGTAAACCATACTATAAATTTTCTCCAAAATTTTTATATAATTAATTCGCTATTGTCTGAAAAAAAATAAGTTTTTGAAAACTAATTTTCTTAGCGTGGTTACAATTTTAGAAAATTTTAAAGATTTTTAAAAAAATTTCGATTTTTCTTTTTTTATTTTTTTTTATTCTACGTAAAGTACTCGATAGATTTGTTCTAAAAATTGCAGGGAAATTATTTGCGACTGCCAATAGAAGGGAAATTTTCAAAAATTGATTTTCATAGCGTAGTTTTAATTTTAGAGCATTTTTAAAATTTTGAAAAAGTAATTTTGAAAAGAAAATGTTATTTATTCAGCCAATTAGATCTCGAAAATTACTTGATGGATTTGCTTCAAATTTCGCATACTATCTATGTTTTTGTATAAGTAGACGGTAAGCTATTGTAAATTGGTATTCATAGAGTAGTTTTTTTTATAGAGCCATAAACATGAACTGTATTTATATATAAATATGATTGCACTTTATAAAGATTAGAAATTGTGTTATCATTCTTTTTATTACTACATTATATCATTTTTTCAATAGAACAAATTTTTTTGTATTACTTGATGATTTAAAATAAATTATAAATGTTGAAAAAGCAAACAGCTAGCACATATGTTCGAAATTTATAAAGTACAATATAAGTAAATATTAATGTTAGACAATTTTTTAATATTAAAATCACATTTAAATAAATATAAAAAAATTAATGAAACTCAAAGAGCTCTATGAGAAAGCATTCCACCAAAGCACTTGGCAGCGTTTGGTTAGTTTTTTTTATGTATGAGAAAATAAATAAAAGAAAACTTGCATACATGAAGCCAGCGCTAAGCGAAAAACAATGACAAATGGTTCTAAAATTTTTCGCGCACCGCAGTGTAAAAAGACTGCTTCGCACACTGAATACTGACACAAAAAACTGTGTTTCACACACGGGTGTCTTAAAAAATTAATTATTATTACACATTTTAAATATACTTTTAAAATTATAATTTTTAAAAATCTTTTTCGATTCATCATTCACGGAGTGTTTAGTTTTGGCTAATATATAGTTTTTGCTTTCTTTTTTTCAATTTATCATTCACGAAACGCTTTTTTACAGTTTTCGTTTTTATTTTTTGAATTATCATTCGTGAAGTGCATAATTTTTGTTTGTCATTGTTTTTTCATTAGTACAGATTTAATATAGCGAATTTATATAACTGGAGCTATAAAATAGTATAAGATACTCGTGGCTTCAATGTCCCATTATTTCACGGCGTTTAGCAGCCTCGCTACGCTTGGCTGCTAATCTCACACCGTCAAATAATGGGCCATTTCAGTCATTTGTATCTTAATATACTATTTCACTCTCAAAACCTGAACTACGCTTTTACGGCAGCTTGTAAGGGCCACCAAACGCGCAAGTTGTGAAGCAAAATTTTTTTATTTAATTGAACTTTTGTCTAACTATTAATTTCAGGATTATATGAAAAACAAATGCACTACAAAATTAATGATAAAAGTACATCGTAAGTATCATTGTTGAAATTTCATTTATTAATCTGATGTTTTGATAGTTTATCTAAGAATCCAATCTGTAAAGGAACATGTAGCAATGAAAATGAGCGTACCCTTTTCAAAAATTTAAACGCGCATAGAATGTACCGTGCGAGTTGTAAATACTCTTGTGATTCATATTAATAAATGAAAATTTAACAATTTTACTTACGACGTACACTCTAAACTCAAAAGAATAAAAATAGAAAATAAAAAGTAAAGAAGTATAGTTTTTTCCTTATAAAAGAGTAAATTGAAGATTTTAACACTTGTAGAGGTGAATTTGATGATTCTATAATTTATAAAGATAAACTTAAGGTGTATACTCTTTTTCTAAAAATAAAAACGTATGTTGTTTACTTTATGGAAACCAAATGATTTTAAAAGGTAAATATGTTCTTTTTCTCTTTTTTATAAAGATTAGAATCTATGTTATTTACTTTACAAAAAATAAAAGATTATGCATCCTTTTCTAAAGAGTAATTTGATGAATTTACTCTTTCGCTAAAGAATAAAAGACACATTTATAACATTGTAAAGAATAAAATAATACTTTAATAGTTAAAGAGAATCATTTGATCAATATTTGCTTTTACGATATTCCTCAATAGAGTAAATTAATCAATTTACTATTTTCGAGATGATAAAGTCACGTTACTACTATAAGTATATGGAAGATACTCATATATCATCATTTTTTATTACATACACTGAAAAGCTTTCCAGGAATATAAAAATTCCACATAGTATTATAAGTATCCCCAATACTTATAGTAGTCACGTGACTTTATCATCCCGAAAATAGTAAATTGATGAATTTATTCTTTTGAGAAATAACGTAAAAGCAAATATTAATTAAATTATTCTTTTTAATTATTAGGATATTATTATTTTACTTTTTGTAAAGTTATGAATGTGCCTTTTACTCTTCGGCAAAAGAGTAACACATAAAATTACTTTTTAGAAACGGCAGTATAATCTTTTACTCTTTGTAAAGTAAAAAATATAGATACTAATCATTATGAAAATAAAGAAAGCATCATATTAACATTTTAAAATAATTTGATTTGACAGTGCACAAAATTTTTGTGCGCAAAACACATGGGCGTTGCGCGTAGAAAATGTTGCTTCGCAACATGCGTGTTAGATGGCCTTTACAAGCTGCTGTAATAAGCTGCAGTAAGTATATGCTATAAGATGTACCATAGTGGAAATCGGTTCTGCTAATAACTGTTAATAATTATAAATAATTGCCAATAACTATATAATATAATAATTGCTAATATAGGAAAAAATTCCCAAGACAATAAATTTTTATGAATAACTATTATTAACTATAAATCACTGCAAGTTTCTGCAAATAACTACAAAAATTAGAAAATAATAGCAAATAACTGCAAGAGTCCGTAAATAACGGTAAATAACTGCAAAAATAAAAAAATGACTGCAAATAACTGTTACTATTATCTTAATTTTTTAAAATTGTATTGTACAAAATTGTTGCGCTTATAAATGTTAATAACTGTTAATAACTGCAAATAACTACCATTAAATGCAAATAACCGCTACTTCTGTCTCAAACCAAACTATTTATAACAGTTATCAGCAGTTGCTTGCAGTTATTAGCAAAACTGAATTCCATTAGGGTATCAATCTTGAAAGTCTTTGAAATTTGGCAAAATAAATTTATTTTTATTTTATCATTAACTTCCCTAGTGGAAATCGAATCTGTGAATAACTGGGAATAACTAAAAATAAGTGGGAATAACTGGAAATAACTGTTATAAACTGTTCAGTTTGAGACAGGAATAACATTTATTCCCAGTTATTCCCAGTTATTCCTAGTTATTCCCAGTTATTCTCAGTTATTTACAGTTTAGCTTAAAAATAATTTGAAAAAACAGAACAAAGTACGAATAACTGGGAATAACTGTTATTCGTACCTCTGATTTTAAAATATTTCTTAATTTAACTGGAAGTAACTGGGAATAACTGGGAATAACTGTTATTTCTGTCTGAAACTGAACAGTTTATAACAGTTATTCTTAGTTATTTACAGTTATTCCCAGTTATTCACAGATTCGTTTTCCACTAGGGTTTGACCGATTTGCACAATTTATTAGTGAATATACTTATAATTGATAATACACGGAGAAAAAATAGAGTAAAAATTACAATACTTTTTGTAAAAATTACCATAATTTATCGTAAGTCAACCACAGACTGTGATTTTAGCCAAAAATTACCATACTTCATAATAAAATTTACTAGAAATATTATAAAAATTCCTAAGTTGTATAGGAATTTTTACAATATAACTAGTAAATTTTATTATAAAGTATGGTAATTTTTGGCCAAAATGACAGTCTGTGGTTGCTTAACAATAAGGATTGTAATTTTTGCTCTACTTTTTTCTCAGTGTACTAAATATAATTATTATAATGTTTCAGAAATCTTTCATATTAAATATTTTTATATGTCGTATTTAAATTTTGTAGTTAAATTTAAAATTATGTCTAATTTTGTCTATGTTCTGTGGCTTAAAAAGAAGAGAGAAGAGCAATAAGTTTTTATTATGCTCTAGAATTTATGTACTTGGATAGAATAGAAAAAATGTAAATATTGAAGAAAAATACTATAGTAATACCACAGTAATATTGGGTATAGAAAATGTTTGGAGAGAAATTTAAAATTATACTAGAAACCACACGAGTGTAAAACTTTTCTGAAAAATTCAAACAGTTAAAAAATATTTGAAAAGAACTATTGTTGAAAAAGTTTTATTTATTATTATAATTAATAGGTCAGTAAATAAATAGAAATAAATTTATTCAAAATCTGCTCTACTCATATTGATTTGTATATGAAGAAACCGATAAAAACTCAAAATAAAACCTTGGGGTAAAAGTGTTAGAATCTGAAAAAACATAATTTGAGTAAATTGACTACATTTAAATTACCATCTTAATTATTCTCTTTTTGTTTCAAATAGTGTAACAGTTATTTTACTTACGTTACAAAAAAGATAGCTTTAATTAAATATTATTTCAGCTAAGTCTTTTAATTTAATCATATGTGGAGTTGCTGAAAACTATGGGAAAATCACTATATATTATACAGCAAACTCGTTAGTACTAGCTAGTAATATTATTGATGAGTGACAGAATTTTACTCTATATACTTGTCGCTGCGTGTCTCTCTCTCTCTTTTACCTGATCGAGAGACACATCACCGGTAGCACAGTTTTCTGTATTTCTTAGGGTTAAATTCTTGCTACTTAAACCCTCTTAATATTTTATATAAATCATGTAATACATGAAACAAGGACCGCGGAGGCGTCAGAGTAAGCAATGGGAAATATATTTATTAAATTATAATTTTGGCAGGCGATATAAATTAATTAAAAGCACGTTGTATTTGAGTTTAAGAGAATTTATTAAATAAAAAGAATCAATATAAAAAAAGTTATTACTAATGTTAGCTTAATATATCGCAAATGAGAATGAATTTACTTAAAGCGTAAAATTTAATTATTAGAAAAAGATAGTGAATAGGGAGGACGTGACGCGAACTAATGCTTTGCCATTAAAAACAAGCGCGCGCACTTTTAACACTAAAGTTTCCTCGAGGAAAGAAACTTAAGTTATCAAAATTTATAATTACTCACTATTACGTGTAGAAGCTTCGATTCAAATACATACGTCGGATATCCTCGAGCGTTGGCCAATGCAGCGCAAACCGAAGCAACCTGGTCGCTGGAGCTTGTCGACAACAGCCAAGATGTCTGATCACACACGCAGAGTAATACCGGTTGCAGAAAAATAGCCTTTTTAATACTCTATAAAAACTTAAAATCTATTTATTTTATACATCAATGCACACCGAACTTCAAATGTTAATAATTATTATTAACTATAAATTCACTTTGCACTTTATATTAAACTAGATTTAAAAAAAAATCAATCCAAAATATTAATAGTTTAATAGTAACCTTTTACAGTTATAGTTACAAATCATATGATTGCAATGAAAATTGCAGTTATGATAAAAAATATCAAACCCAAATATTTTGAAAACTTTTGTCAAAACATTGGTTTATTCACACTTGGTACTTGCACATTTTTACTCCGTATGAGTATTATATTAACTTTACTCATACCCATATGAAAATCATTTTTGTGAGAAATTGTGAATAACTGTTAATAATTGTAATAAACTACCGCAATTGAGACATTAATAAGAATTAATAACAGTAAAAAACAGTTAATAACAATTAATAATAGTAAATAATAGTTACGAACGCTAAATAACAATCATTAACTAAAAGTCATGATTATTAATAATTATTCATCCCTGTTGAAAATAAGTACGTACTTGTTTTTAAATATATTTTGATAAATAATATTTTTTTTAAATATGTACTTTATTAGACAATACCTACTATTTTGAAAGTATGTACTTTTTAAAAATATTTCTGTGTACTTTTATTTTAAAAATGAGTACTTTCTTGAAAAATATGTACCGTCTTTTGATAAAAGTACTTACTTATATAGTATATACTTTTTAGAACATTTTCATACATACTTTTTTATACGATGCATGTACCTTCATATAAAAGTATATACTGTAGCTACGTGACTAATTTTTTTTACTTTAGTATGTACTTTTTGAAAAGTGCATACTTTTCTAAAAAAGTACGTACTAAAATATTCCAAAAAAGTACCTACTAAAATGTTCCAAAAAAGTACGTACTTTATCTAAAGTGTATATACTTAAAGTACATACTCGAAGTATGTGATTAAAGTATGTACTGATTTTCAACTGTAAACAAATACGGAATATTATAGCCTTATATACCTGCATCTCTGAAATTCGGATACAGGATAGCAAAGTTAAGAAAAACGCCACCTAACAGCTAAAACGTAAGTACTGAAAAAATTATTCAAATCGATTATTAATTCTGTCTTTGACTGTTAGGTGGCGTTTTTGTTAATTTTGCGATCCTCTACCCAAATTTCAGCGACGTGAGAATATAAAGTTATAACATTTCGAGTTTGTTCGCTCAAGCTTTTCGATCTGCGGAGAGTCAATGCTTACCTTATTTTTATAACCTCCTTTTGGAAGAAAATACTTACCAAGTTACTAACTTGAGGAATTATTAAAAATAAAAATAATCTAAAACTTTTACTAACTTTTCTGTTTGTTATCTTTAAAAGTATATACTATATTTGAATAAAATTACGTACTTATATAGAAGTATATACTTTTTAAAACATTTTCATACATATTTTTTTATACGAAGTATGAAACTTCATACTCAAGTATGTACTGTAGCTAAAGTAATTTTTTTTGGTCATTTTAGTATGTACTTTTTTAAAAATATGTACTTTTAAAAAAAGTACCTACTAAAATGTTTTCAATTAGTACATATTTTAAAAAAATACGTATTTTCTAATAAAGTTCATACTTTAAGAAATATTATTTATCAAAATATACTTTAAAAGTACATATTTTCAATAAAAGTATATACTTTTCAAAACAGTACCTACTAAAATGTTCCAAAATAATACGTAGAGGAGGCCGAACTATCTGTCTCTGTCTAATAGTGTTTTTCATCTTTTATATGAACACCGCCAGTTTTAATAAGAAAAAAATAGTAGCCCCCGCTAAATATTAATATAATAAGTAAATTTTATAATCATAACAAAATAATTTTATCGCGTGATTTTTGAGTATGATTTGACTTACGAACTGCCGTAAATACAATCTGTCTTCTTTTATAAAATTTTGGTAGGTCAAATCATACTCAAAAATTACGCGATAAAATTATATCGTTATGATTATAAAATTTACTCATTATATTAATATCTAGTGGGGGCTGCTATTTTTTTTCTGTTAAGGCCGATAGTTTTTATATAAGAGATGGAAAACACTATTAGACAAAGACAGAGAGTTCGGCCTGCCCTTAAGTAAAGTATATACTTGAAGTACATACTCAAAGTACATACTTGAAGTACGTACTTATTTTCAACAGGGATAGTTATTCACATTTATTCACATTTATACACATTTATACACATTTATTAACAGTTACTCACATTTTCCAAAATTTTGGAATTGGTGAATAATTTATTATTATTCATACTTATTTATAATTATTTATATTCATTTGCTATTAGTTACAGTGAATTATAGTTATTAATACTTTCTTACAGATATTTATAGTTTTTCACATTTATTTACAGTTATTAACAGTTTTTCACATTTACAAAATTTTTCGCGTATATATAAAAAAAACGATTACACGTATAAAAATTTTTGAAAGTGTGAAAAAGTGTTAATAACAGTTAATAAATGTGAATAAATGTGAATAAATGTGAATAAATGTGAAAAATTACGAATATTTGTAAATAACTATAAATAACAGTAAATTATTATTATTTACAGTTAATCATTATTATTATCTATTCGTAACAATTATTAACCGTTATCAACTGTTATTTACTGTTATTAATGTCTCAATTGCGGTAGTTTATTATAGTCATTAACATATATTCACATTTTTACACAGTTATTAATAGTTATTCACAGAAATTATTTCCATATGGGTATCTTTAATTTTATTTATATCCTCTCTACGCTTCCATAACATTGTTTATAATAAGTTTATATTCAACAATGAATTCACTTTGCACTAAATTTAGTTGACAAAAATACTCATTTGAAATATTAATTATTTACTTCAAACTTTAACAATTATAGTTATAAAATATATATTCGCAATTAAAATATATCTAAATATAAAATTTTGAGAGCTATTGTCAAACATTAGCTTATATCCATAATTAGCATTTGCACATTTTTACTTCACATACAATTTAATATTCAATTTAATTTATTATTTAATTTAATTTTACTTGTATCTTTAATTTTTTTTATTTGTATATCTAATCTACATTTTAACAACACTTGTTTACTTAATTTTTCTTTCGAAATTTACTTTGCACTTAATTGGATTTTCAAAAATACTGATTTAAAATATTACTGATTTACTTAAAATTTTTTATAGTTATAGTTGCAATTAAAATTATAAATTTAGTTGAAAAGTATTAAAATCAAATATTTTAAGAACTTTTGTCACAACATTAGTAAAATTGCCTTTCATTTAGTTTGATCATATGCTATACTTACGGTATGTAGTAATTATATGACCATCATCATGACCATCACTAATCTGTCATTTATATCAAATATGATAGTAGTTAACGTCATCAGCTTTCATTTAAGCTGTCCCAAAGCTTAAAAGATTAAAGGAGATCAAACATATGGACATTTCAATTTATGAAGAAAATACATGACGCTGGATTTTGATACCTATAAATTTTTTCAAACTTACAATGGCTGTAACTCATGATCCTTAGGCTCTAGAGAGTTCTGTCACCCATCAAATTAAAGGTTTTGAATTGAGCTATCATTATCTGTTGCGTTGATAAGGCTGTTAGATTACTTATGACTCTAAGAACAACTAGAATCGAAAAAATTTTATATTTTTTTTTTTAAATTATCAACACATTGTACTTATATCTCAACTAAAAGAGTTTCAAAGAAGTCAATAACACTTATTTTTCGCTTTAGATTTAAGAATTCGAAAATAAAATTCAGAAGTTTGAATATCCATATAAGTCTCTTGGGATTATACAAAAATAAAATATATGGAAAAAATCACCCTTCAGAAAATCTTTTTACGAGTGGCGGCACTATCTAGCTCCATTTTTTCCCTATTATCAAAATTTTTCTGAAGTTTTGAACAAAATACTAGAAATCTAGAGGGCGTCATGACAGATTTTCATACTTTGGGAAATAAGGGACACCCTAATATATATATATTATAACGGGAAATGTATTCGGAAAAAAATAGAAAAATAAAGCGACGGTGTCGAGATTCGAACCGAGGACCACCGGGTGAAAAGCGAAGATGCTACCCATTAGCCACGCGCCACACTGAACGTGACGAGTGTAAGTACTCTATTACTGATTCTTTGCCGGTAGTGAAAATCCCTTTCATTGCGCCGACAAGCCTAAATACATTTCCGTTAATATATATATATATATATATATATATATTGAATTTTAAAAATAATATCAATATATGTGAGATCTCTCGTGAGATCGTACATAAAATCTCATATATTTTTTTTTAATCTTAAAAATAAATTAAAATGTATGTCAGATCTCATATGAGATCGCATCTGAGATGTCACATATTACATATATTACACACATGAAATCTTACATATATTTATTTTATTTTTAAAATTCAACAAATATACCCTAGTGGAAATCGAATCTGTGAATAACTGGGAATAACTAGAAATAACTGGGAATAACTGGGAATAACTGGAAATAACTGTTATAAACTGTTCAGTTTGAGACAGGAATAGCAATTATTCCCAGTTATTCTAAGTTATTTCAAGTTATTCTTAGTTATTCCCAGTTATTTACAGTTGAGCTTAAAAATAATTTTAAAAAATAGAGGTACGAATAACTAGGAATAACTGTTATTCGTGCCTCTGATTTTTAAAATACTTCTCAATTTTACTGAAAGTAACTGGGAATAACTGGGGATAACTGGGAATAACTTTTATTCGTACCTCTTATTTTTAAAATTATTTTTAAACTCAACTGTAAATAACTGGGAATAACTGTTATTTCTGTCTCAAAATGAACAGTTTATTACAGTTATTCCCATTTATTCACGATTATTCTCAGTTATTCACAGTTATTCACAGTTATTCCCAGTTATTCACAGTTATTCCCAGTTATTTACAGTTATTCCCAGTTATTTACAGTTATTCCCAGTTATTTACAGTTATTCCCAGTTATTCACAGATTCGATTTCCACTAGTGTAGAAACAAGTTAAGCATCAGCTTAACTAAACTTAAATTATGTCGTCTGTAAGTTTAAGTATGGCAGTCTGCGTAGAATGGTGCTTTCTGAAGCCAGTCTGCAAAGAGTCAAGTATTTTGTGTGTCGTAATGTACTCTTGCAGTTGGTCATGGGCAATCTTCTCCAGAACCTTTGAAAGAAAACATAATATTGCTATTGGCCTAAAATCTTTAGGCATCTTAGGTGCGGGACACTTCTTCAAAGGCACAATGCGTGCACGCTTCCAAAGGCAAAGGAAGATCCCCCGCGCAAAAGAGGAATTGAAAAGAGTCACAAGATGCTCTCCAATAAACGGTAGTGCTTTAAGTATCACACTCTGCGGAATGCCATCCTTGCCACAAGCCTGTGATGAAAAATGCGAAATCGCAAGGATTACATCATTAATATTAATTGGCTTGAAGACAAAGCCACTTTCACTACACTCTGAAAGAATCTTCTTACGTTCCGCAGTATCATCGTGTGGCGAGACTGACACTCCCGCAAAATGTGCATTAAGCTTATCAGGAGTGAATCCATTCAAGTCCCCTTGAAGTCCGGACAGGAGTCCCAGGTCTTTTAGCTCCTTCCAGACATTACCTGTAGCAAGAGCATCAAACAGTCTATTATGATAATAATTTGTCTTAGCATGTTCTGTCTGTTCGTCTATAGTTTTACGCAGTTTCAAAAATTCGGAGAGATAATGCTCCTTCTTCGTCCGTTCAAACCTACGATACGTGGCATCTCTCTTGTGCCGCATCTGCGACAACTCTTTATCTATCCAAGGAAATTCATCTTTACCAATTTTAAGTAATTTTAGTGGCACCAGATTTTGTATTGCTGTCGTAAGGTTGTCGCAGAGGCAGCCAAGCGCAGATTCCGGATCAACTGTACCAACTATAAATGGCGTCCAATCACAGCCGGCCAAGCTCTGCACCAATAAGTTTGGACAGATATCTTTATAATTCCTATACTTAATTATCTTTTCATCTGTCTTCATAAAATTACAAGAAATGCATACATCAATTAAATTGTGCCGACTGTGAAAATTAGCCGGTAAGTTGTGTGCGTCAAGTACTGCGTCATTATCGTCCAAAAGAATCAGGTCAATCCACGTGTGAGACGTCGGAGTGTGATGCGTGGCACCGTGCTGAACCAACTGTAACGAAAGCTCAGTCGATAATTTATTAATATATTTGGCATCACTGCTCTCACGCACAAGATCGGCATTCAGGTCTTTCATTATGATTTTATGAGAGTATTCAGAAACGAAATTTCTTAAGTTATCCAAAAAATCAGTATTCCTAAAAAAGAAAATTGCAAGAGGTTGATAAATAACAGAAACTAGCACGGCTTCGGAGCTGCCCAATTGCACGGAACAGAAAATATATTCAGGTACCTCCGGTTTACCTTCACTATGATTAGTTTGAGTATCCGAAGTAGCCAAATAGTGCACTTTAAATTATCTTTAATATACAAGGCAACTCCTCCACCATGCAAGTTTCTGTTCTGTCTGAATACTTTATACCCCTTGACCCGAATGACGTCATCCGAAACAGATGGATCCAGCCAGGTCTCAGCCACTCCAAATATGTCGTAAGAGGGACCATCACTTAGAAACTCACGTACTTGCCCAATGTGAGCCCTCAAAGAGGTCACATTCAGAAAGCATGCTCGCAGTTCACCCCTCCTCCCTGTACGACCCCCCGAGGAGGCCAGGCGCAGTCATTGGGAAGAGGCCGCACTTGACGTCACTCCATTATTCGCCAGTATATTTCGTTGATGATCAGAGGCCTTAGTAGTATTAGTATCACATTTATTATTATTGCACTTAATATTCAATAGAATTTCAGAATTGTCTTTTTTTGCACTTACACCGTGATCTAGTTTCTTGCTATCCATCAATAAATTATCTAAGTCATTTTCATTAAAAAAGTTGTGTGCTCTCTCCCCTCCTTCCCTCCTCACTAGAAATCTGTTATGTCTGTGCCAAAAAATTTAAAGACTCTTTCTTTGGCATACTTTTTCAATTATTTAAAATTAGCATATTTCTCTCTAGGCAAAAATTCATTAATAAATATCAAGCTGTGTTGTTTGATGGAAGAAAGACTGCCAAGGAGAAAGGGATTAAGATCCGCCGTCGAATAACCTGTGAATTGTCGTTTAGCTTCAATTACCTTTTGCGCCAGGTCATACTCAGAAAGTCTAACCAGCAATGAAAATGAACCCCTCGGGCCGCCACTGATCTCACGATCTGTAGACACCTCGTTTACATTGTCATGTTTAGCAATTTTCTTAACAGAAATTATATTCGTACGCTTGATTGTCGGGAGAATGGTACCAAGAACGGCACAGGCGTAATCATCTGGCCCAACATTGACTGCTAAGCAGTCAAACCCGCCAGAGATCACCAATGTACCACTCCCAGGACCACACTTCGTCTCAACTTGATGAGGTGCCTCCTCACTAATTATATTATGTGTATGTGGTGCTTGTGTTATTTCCACAGATTCAGATGCGTGTAATGTATGCTCATTTATTCCCGTGAGATCCGCAACTGTCTGCGCTACACCAGCTACCCCGGTTGTAAGGTTGAAGAAACCCCTGTCCACTCCGTGAAACTCGTTGTTAAGAAAAGTTTGAATGTTATCAAATTTATTACTGATGATTTTATTATACGTTTTAGTTTTATTGTTTAGAGCAGACAGGAAATTCCTTTCCGAAGTGACTATTATTTCCTTAAGTTTGCGATTTTCCTCTAACAGCTGCATCTGCTTAGTTTCTAAATTTTTAATAAATTCATTTTGTTTTTCAATTTTGGACACAATATCCCGCAGGCCCTTGTCAAAATTTTAGATTTGGCTTTCAAAAGTTAAAAGTCGATCAAAAGAATCGAATAATTCATCAAGCCTGCCAGATAGTGCGCCCTCTAGAGCAGATACAGCTGCCTGCAATGAGAAAGAATCTAAGTCACCTTGGACCACATCAAAATTATTTTTCTTAAGATTATTACTATTATTATTATTCGGGGCAGCGTGCGCAGCGCCACCTCCCAATCGCTTATCCGATAAATGTATACTTAAACTACTTCATCCGCCGTGGCACCTCTGTTGTTGTTGATGGTTGAAGTTTGCGATGACAAAGTAGTTTTCACTCTTTCAGGCTGCTTCTGAGCGGTGTTGACAGGTGTCACTTTCGAGTCAGTTCGTGAAGCTGTTGAGGCACTGATGGGCTGATTGGAAACAGCTTTGCGTGCGATCTGCAAAACTCCATTGACCTTGATGCTACCACTGGCTGATGATGTTGAATTATTTTTTATTTTTTCAATGCACCTTTTACATTCATACTTTGTGCCATTTTCCATTTTTGAACGAGTCATGCATTTCGCATAACAACGCTGCCGGCACGTGAAACACAAATGGAGCTTTGCCATGCCCCATTTATCATTGATGGATAGCTTACAAATCGCACAACTGTCCATTACTTCGACCTTTAGTGTACACTACAGTAACTAAAACTGACCTCCTTATAGGGTAAGGTAGACTTCTATTTTATCGGTTGGAAAAATTAGCCACCAGGATCTCTGCCTGCAGATAAAAAATTGCCTCCAAACTAACCTCAAAACTGCGATAATCCTAACCTCCAAGGAACAGCACCCTGATGTAAAATACAAGATAAATGCAAGGACCACTGATAAAACTGATGATTTATAGCTGAGACGGTTCCTTGCAAATTGAGCGTGCAAGAGTCTGTAACAAAAACGCCCTAGGGCACAAAAATACAGTACCAGAACAAAAATAAGAAGAGCGAAAAATAAAACGTGTTTAACTACTTACAGATGAAGAGAGGGTTCAGATCAAATAAATATTATTGAAAATCAATAAATGAGAATCTGAATAAATGGTTTTCTCATTTTGACTAAATAATTTATTTTATTTGCCAAAAATTTATGTAAATCAAATAAATAGTTATTCAATTCAAATGAATAGAAATTAAATAAATATATTTATTTGAATCAAATAAATTTTTTTTCAGTGTAAAACAAGCAAATATTTATTTAAATTTAATAAATATTCTATCAATTGAACTGGATCGTTTATTTAAATTAATTGAATATTTATTTTAACGTCCCAAATATTTTATTAAATTTCAAATACCATTTTTTGAAACAAACCAATATTAATTTAAATCAAAAAGATATTTTTTTCAATCGAAGCAAAAAATTTTAGCGAACAAACTAAATATTTATTTGTTTTGATCAACTCTATATTCTAATTAATTAAATGATTCATTCCTTAGTGGAAATCAGTTTTGCTAATAACTGCAAGCAACTGCTAATAACTGTTTTTTGAATTAAGATAATAGTAACAGTTATTTGCAGTTATTTCTTTATTTTTACAGTTATTTACGGTTATTTGCGGATTCCCGCAGTTATTTGCAATTATTTTCTGATTTTTGTAGTTATTTGCAGAAACTTGCAGTTATTTATAGTTAATAATAGTTATTCATAAAAATTTATTGTCTTGTAAATTTTTTTCCAAATATAAAAAATTTAAAAACTTTTTAAAAAGCGTATGATAGTTAATAACTGTAAATAATTGCAAGAAATTGCAAATAACTGTAAATAAACGCATATAACTGCTAACAACTGTTAATCAAATAGCAAATAACTGCTTATGAATGCTAATAATTGCTAATAACTGCTAATAACTGATGATAACTACTATTAACTGCAAATAACCGCTACTTCTGTCTCAAACTAAACTATTTATAACAGTTATTAGCAGCTTTTAGTAGTTATTTGCAGTTATTGGCAATTATTTTTAATTACTAACAGTTATTAGCAAAACCGATTTCCTCTAGAGTTGAAACTGGTTTCTCATTTTCTCAAGAGGAATGAATGTTTGTTTCAATAAATCAAATAATTTATTAAACTAAAGATCTTGATCTTTTAAGACCAACAAAGTTTTATTTGAATAAAAATCATATTTTGTTAATTAAATTTTACAATTTATTGAAATCTAAAAAAATTTTTTTCAAAGTAATAACTATGTCATTAAATTGCGACTTCCATCCTTGTTACCGATTTATTTCACCCAAACACAAAATTTAGTTCATTTCAATAAATATTTATTGACATTAATTTTCTTCTTTCAAACAAATGAAATAATTGATTTCAAATAATCCATTTATTTGATTTTATTTATAATTACGCATCATCCAACTAAATGTTGGTTAATTCAAATAAATGCTAATACAAATAAACGTGTTTTTTATTCGAAACAAATTTATTTCATTCAAATAAATAATTTAGTGCAATCCCTAGTGGAAATCGAATCTGTGAATAGCTGGGAATAACTGTTATAAACTGTTCAGTTTGAGACAGGAATAACAGTTATTCACAGTTATTCCAAGTTATCCTCAGTTACTCCCAGTTTAGTTAAGAAATAATTTAAAGAATCAGAGGTACGAATAACAGTTATTCCCAGTTATTTCCCGTTTAATTTAGAAATAATTTTAGAAATTAGAGGCACTATAAGACTTATTCCTAGTTAATTCCAGCTATTCCATTTATTTTCAGTTATTCTCAATTTAGTAGAAAAATAATTTTTTTTTATGGTTATTTTTCCTATTTCTCATTCCTTAGTTTAACTGGGAATAACTGGGAATAACTGTTATTCGTACCTCTGTTTTTTAAAATAATTTTTAAGCTTAACTGTAAATAACTGGGAATAACTGAGAATAACTGGGAATAACTGGGAATAACTGGGAGTAACTGGAAATAACTGTTATTCTTGTGTTAAACTGAACAGTTTATAACAGTTATTTCCAGTTATTCCCAGTTATTCCCTATTATTTCCAGTTATTCCCAGTTATTCATGGATTCGATTCCCACTAGGGATTCAATAAATATTTATTAAAATTCATTTTGTTCTTTCGAACAAATGAATTTATTGATTTCAAATAATCTGTTGATTCGATTTAATTAATGATTCCGCATTATCCAGCTAAATGTTGGTTGATTCAAATAAATGCTAATACAAATGTCCGTGTTTTTAATTCGAAACCGATTTATTCCAATCAAACAATTAATTTAGTTCAATTAGATACATATTTATTGAAATTAACTTTGTTCTTTTAAATAAATGAAATAATTGATTTCAAATAATCCATTCATTTGATTTAATTAATAATTGTGCATCATCCAACTAAATATTGGTTAATTCAAATAAATGCTAATACAAATAAACGTGTTTTCAATTCGAAACCAATTTATTCCATTCACATAAACAATTTAATTTAATTCAATAAATATTTATTGAAATTCATTCTGTTCTTTCGAACAAATGAATTGATTGATTTCAAATAAACCATTTGTTTGGTATAATTAATGATTCTGCAGTATCCAACTAAATGTTGGTCGATTCAAATAAATGCTAATATAGATAAACGTGTTTTTAATTCGAAACAAATTATTTCATTCAAACAAATAATTTAATTCCTTTCAATAAGTATTTATTGTAATTTATTTTGTTCTTTCAAAAAATGAGATGATTGATTTCAAATCAACTGTTTATTTGATTTAATTAATGATTCCGCATTATCCAACTTGTAACGTTTTACTTTCTTTTTATTTAATTGAACTAGATGTATTATGTGTTTCCATTAATACGTATATATATCTGATAGATAAAGAGAGTGGTGATAAAAGAAAGAAATGTTGTCTCTTGTTGCCAGATGCTTTAGAGAGTAACCAGGATTTGGAGCAGGAAGAGGTTTAGGACGGACGGTGGAAGAACGGAAAAATAAAGGGTTTTTGACATCATTAGTTTTATGCTTGGAAGTACCTAGGCTTTATTTTGTCAAAAGACAATTAAAGAAAGATACAACGACGATAACAATAAAATAAAATTAACCTACCTCTATATAAAACAAAGCTAAAAATAAATTACGACGCGTCATAATAAAATAATCTACTTTCTTTTCGCAAATTGAAAATAACGAAAATTAAATAGTAATTTGTTTATAATTGCCACTTATCGGCTGAAGGTTAAGAAATTCAAATAATGATAATAACGATAGCAAATATGCTTCAATCAAGAAACTTTATTTGTCTTCAGTAGCGGCCCGAGCGGATAGTTAACGTTGGCGTCCTCTACCTCAAACATAGGTCGTGCGAAGACAAAACTTATTAATGTTACGTTATTATTTAAAAGAAATGTTTGGGTGGACGTCACCCTTAAACTTTTATCTATTAATAATATTAACTTATAAACTAAAAATTATAATAAAGAAAAACATTAGGTGGACGACACCCTTAATATACTAATTTTACAATAAAAGAGAATTACTAATTTACAAGTGGGTATACGGTACCCTTACGGTAATAAAGCGAGAAGCGCTCTACGTTAACGGCGGTGTAGAAAAGTATTATCAGATTTTGGGTGGACAGCACCCTTAATTTAATCACGGCAGCGGCGGCGGGAGTAAGCGTATATATGGTTTACTCGATTGCATTCAATCTAAGCCAGCGAGCGCACTCGGCAAAGATTATCTGCAATTTGACTTGCTATTAATGGTTTGATACATTAGAGCGAGCGAGAGAACAAGCTTCTCTTATAAGGAGTGGGAGCCCCATATAAGAAAGCCCGTACTGTTATCTACTCTCTCTCTTTATGCCAGCGAGCACACTCAGCTAAGAGAGAGGGAGAGCACATTCTACAATGCTTGCTTGTTAGCTGAGCCGCTGGTCTTACATATTCTCGATCTCGCTGTTCCTCTTGGGGGAGCAGCAAGACTGACGCTGCGTAGCAACTGTGCCTGCTACCACCGTGCCTCGCGGGAGATTTGAAATGTGCTTTCTGCACGATTATGAATAATCGTTGCACACCCTCCTTATTTCGGAGAGTGAACGAGCAATGAACGGTGGAGTACCGGTATGAATATAAAAGAATATTAAAGGAAAAGATAACACAGGCCCACAAAATGAAAAAAAATGTCTGAACTTTTGACCGGACATACATATTCCCATGTATTTTTCGACGCTGAATCCGAATCTGTAATAAAAATATAGGGTTTTCCTACCTTTTCTCAGAGTTTTATTGAAAAAACCTCATTTTTTACGGTTTTTTTGCGGTTTTTCGAGTCTAGAAAAAACAAATCATGAGATACGGTTAATTGGACTTCAAAATCGAATTCTACGGGAAAAAATACACGGGAAACCATACCTTCAAATTTTTTTAACGCGATTCTAGTCCTCTGTATGGGGCTGAAAAGATGAGGAAATCGGTAAAAGTCGAAATTTTGCCTAAAATGGATTTAAACAATATTAAAATTTAATCATGCGTCTTTTGAAGAGTCGATAAACATTGGAAATACTATCCTGGGGGTTTTCCAGATTGCTGATCATGAATTTGAAGTCAGATTGTGTAAAAACTACTTCTAGAGGGCGGTGACAAGAACTGTATATGGTAAATTTATCGATTTTTTAAAAATTTTACGTCTGCAATACTAATTTTAGAGTCTTTCACAGCATTGACTGTAAATTCAAGATATTAACTTAGCCTATTGTGTACGTTGAACTTAACATTTTGTCTATGTTTGTCTCTCTCTCTCTCTCTCTCTCTCTTCCGATGTTTTTTTTAAATTGGCTTACGCTTACGTACACGTTTCTCTTCGAATGACCGATGTAGTGGATTTCTGACACGTTTTTGTCCTTTTTTCGCAGCTGTTTCTCTTTTTATCATCCACCAGTAATCTGCTAACATGTTGATACCCCAGTTTCCTTGAAATCTACGTTCAAACTCCTTTAAATCTTGGTGAAATCGTTCACCATGCTCTTCACTAAAGTCTCCGTTATTTTCAGGAAACTGATCAACGTGTGAATCAAGAAAATGAAGTTTTAAGTTCATTAGACAACCCAATTTTTCAAAATTACGTACCATTCTCTTCACAATAGCTTTATAATTCGTGTCTTTGGCATTACCCAAAAATTTCGTCGATACCTCTTTAAAACTTAACCATGCTGCCTTTTCAACATCAGTCATGCTTTGTTCAAAGTTTTCGTCTCTAAATAAAGTTCGGATTTCAGGACCATCAAAAATACCTTCATTTAATTTAGCATCAGATTTATGGGGAAATACTTTGCTTATATATTGGAAGCATTGACCGTCCTTGTCCAAAGCTTTAACTAATTGCTTTATCAATCCAAGCTTTATATGCAGAGGCGGTATCAAAATTTTCGAAGGATTAACGAGTGGATCTTTTATAACATTCTGTTTTCCAGGTTCAAACGATTCTCTTGATGGCCAAATTTTCTTTTTATAGGGTTTTTCTCTATCTCTGCTATCAAACATGCATAAATAACATGGGTACTTCGTAAATCCAGATTGTTGTCCAAGTATCATAGATAAAATCTTTAAATCGCCACATATTTGCCATTTATGTTCTCTATATTTTATTTTCGTTAAAAGTAGTTCAAGATTGGAATACTCTTCTTTAAGTACTGTTGAATGTGCTAATGGTATAGGAGCATATTTATTTGTGATATTGAGGAGTACTGCTTTAAGGCTGCGCTTTGATGAATCAATGAATAGTCGCCAATTTTCAGGTTTGTATATGTTGGGTTTCAATTCATCAATAAGACCTTTCACGTCCGTTCAATAAACCATATTAGAATCATTCTTGAAATAATTTCTAAAGCGCTCTTCTCGATTACGATATGCACATACTTTAGTACCCTTTGTCAACATATTTCGTCTCTTAAACTCTGAAGCCATAAACTCTGATTGTTCCTTAGATAAACCACTCTTTCTAAATAAATCGTTCAGACTTTTTTGATCAAACTTTTCAACAGTTCGTTCTTCACCCTTAGGAATATACTCTTCATCACTATCCAGAGAATGTTCTTCAGGTGAACTTAGATCTTCTTCATTTGATGAGCTTCCGTCTGCGGCAATCAGATTTTCAGTTGTTTCATCTGTCGAGTTTTCATCTACATTTAGATTCCCTAAGCCTGTTGTAAAACTATCTCTCGAATCTTTATTTTCAAAAATATCTATAAAATTCTTGGATGGAAATTCTATACAAGAAGTATTGGGATCTGACATGGGGGCGTGGTCTAAGCTAAGATGGCGTACCATAGTATACAATTTACATTGTCATATATGGAGCAAGTACCTGTTTTTGTTAATTATGAATATTTCTGTACTATTGGGCAGATACTAATCCTACCAAACGTTATTTTATAAAAGATGAACAAGTTTTCAGAGCAGGACATATAATAAAATACGTTAAAAATAACAAAAATATCGGTGATATAATAACCTTTTCACACAAGACATACAAGAACATACAAGTCGCATCAACGAACGCTTTCTGCTTGTATGCTACTATTCGTTCAGATTTTATCCACCAGAGAGCGTCTGGTCTATGTCAGATCCCAATTAGGATATACTATTCCTTTTTTCTGTATCTTGTCTAAACCTTGTATCTTTGTTAAACAAAAATAGCAATCACTTTCATCTTTTGGTTCCTTCCACTTTGTAGGTATAGTAAATTTTAATTTGGACCTAGCCTGACTGGTGTTTTATCGATTCATCATGGCATAACATGAAGCACATATATAATGAGGAACCCAAATTTTATCCTGTTGAGAAATCTCAATATCAAAACATTTTTGATAGATAAAATTAATATAATCTGTGATTTTTCTTTTGTTCCGTTGTCCAATATATTCTGAACATACATAACAGAAATTATCTTGAGATCCATTACACGTATGGTTAAAACTGTTATTGGATGTACCAGCGCAGTTTAAAAAAGGTTGAAAATTTGAATTAGCCATATTGTTGAATTAAACCCCACACACTAGGAATCCTGTTCCGATCGCAGGTGAGTCCGCCGTCCTAGGGGTGATAACTTTCATACCTCCCCAGGCCTAAGTATGAGAGCTTTCCGACTTTGACGAGGACAATGTCAACTCGTCGTCGGACACACTACGGCATCATTCTCACATCCTAGTGCTCCCCTGCAGGACAGCGCGCCTTCGCTGGGTTCGTTACTGCAAAGTATTGAGTACACCGAATCATTCTACACATCCCATTTTCAGGGCAGTTGTCATCGTGACCAATACTTCGCAGCAGCAGGTTTTTTTTAGGTACCCTTATAGAGTACTGATATATATATATATATATATATATATATATATATATATATATATATAGCTTTGGAAAAAGATCATAAGTCCCATTCGTTTATAAACAATGCTTTAAGATCAATGACAGTGTACAATAGTGATTAACTGAAGGTGAGGGTGGTATGGGTGAGAGAGGTTTCCGTGGGTGTGGGAATACAGGTGAGAAGAGTGTAAATTTGGTTGTGTTTGTGTGCTTGTTTTTGCGGGTGTGTGTGTTTGTTTTTGTGTGATGTGTAGTTTTTAGTGCGAGTGGGTCTGTGATCGGGTCTGGGGGTGTAGGTGTATGGATGTTGGCTGGGGGTCCGGTGAGATGTGCGGGGAGTTTTGTGGTACGTCTGGTGTGTGTGAGTGGATTTGTAGACGACTGCTCCCACAGTTCGTCGAACTCTGCCTTTAGACCACTATACGTGTTGTATGGTATCTACTATAGTTATGATGTTCTACATGCGGGTCGTTTATGTATACGAGGGTTGGTGTTTTTTTACTGTGGAAGAGATGTTTTCATGCGGTGTCTAGCGGAATTTTTTGGAACTAAAAAAAAGTTTTATTTTTGGAACGGTTTTAAGTCTTTAATGTGTACTCTTTCCGTTACGACGTTATTGTCGTTGATTATGTCGTACACCACTGGAGATAATATTTTATGTATTTTATACGGACCGTTGAATGAATGGTGTAGTTTTGAAGAAAAATCCTTCGATTTATCGGATAGAGCGTGTATCTTTTTAAGCACTTTTTCGCCTAATTGCGGAGACCAATTACGATGGCGTTTGTCGTAATAGCCTTTTCTTTAAAAAAGCTTACCTCGAGATTGTTGCGTGTTTCTTCTATTGATTTTTGCAGATTACTTATGCGTGTGTATGGTGTAGATTTTAGGGACGGCAGGTTGTTTATTGCTCCTGGTGAAGTCATTTCTCGATCTGTGTTTAGGAAAGCTGGTGTGAATCCTGTTGATTCACTCTCTGCTGTGTTGTAAGCAAAAGCTAATTGTTTAATATTTTCGTCCTATGTTTTATGGTTTGCGCCAACATATTGCCTTATCATTGTTTTGACTACCTTATTTGTTCTTTCTACCGGGTTACATTGCGGAGAATACGTTGGGGTTAGTCTATGTTTAATGTTGTTGGCTTTTAGGTATTCTTGGAACTCATAACATATAAATTGGCTGCCGTTATCGCTAAGTATGGTGTTTGGGCAACCAAGCTGCAATATAATTTGATCAGTAATCGCCTTAGTGATACCTTTTGCGGTTGCTCGTTTTACTGGTTTGAGTTCTACCCATTTTGTAAATCAGTCCTGCATGACTACGAGGCTTGTGTTTTGTAATTTTGATTTCGAGAATGGACCCATTAGATCTACTGAAACTGTTTCCCAAGGTACGTCTACTTTGGAAAACTGCATGAGTCCCGGCGGATATTTTTGTTGCGGTTTGTATTGTTGGCAGTTTAAACATTTCCGGACATGTTTAGCGCCATCGATGAGCATGTGTGGCCAGTGGTATCTTGCTTTTAGACGTTGTAATGTCTTAAAAATACCGAGGTGGCCTGCGGTTACGTAGTCATGGACTTCGTTGAGTACGTTGTTGCGTCGGTTAAACGGAACGCATAATTTGTACTCCGGATCGGTTGACGGGTTTTACGGATTGCTCTTTTTATGCAGGAATAATTTTTTGTTAATTATGTGGTAATCTGGAAAGGCCGTGGGATTTTCTTTGACCTTGTTGTACAGATTGTGATACCAATTGTCTTCGGCGTTCGAAGCTGCGCATACTTTCACTGGTTGTCGTGAAAGGATGTCGGCAATGGTGTTCTCTGTACCTTTCCAGTATTTCACTTCGTAATCGTACTGACTCAATTCAAGAGCCCGGCGGGCGAGTATGCCTGCTAAGTGGTCGATTTGATCGAGCCATTTTTAAGATAAGTGGTCTGTGATTACTACAAAGTGGTAGTTTTCTAGGTAGTCTCTCATTTTCCATATTGCCCATTTGACGGCTAGGCATTCTTGTTCTGTGACTGAGTAATTTTTATCTGCCGCAGTGAGAGTTCTACTGGCGTATGCTATAACTCTTTCTTTGCCGTCTATTTCCTGTGTAAGAACTGCGCCTAGACCTTCGTTACTTGCGTCGGTTTATAGTATGAACAATTTTGTCCAGTCTGGACACTCTAGAACGGGGGCTTCTGTTAACAAAGTTTTAAGAGTCTCGAAGGCTTGCTGTTGTTCAGATGCCCATAACCATTCTACTTTTTTCTTAAGCAGGTGGTTGAGCGGTGCGGAAATGTGTGATGCGTTCTTTACGAAGCGTCTGTACCAAGACACGAGTCCTAGAAATCTTCTCAGCTCTTTAATGTTTGATGGTGGTGGGAGTTCTGAGCTCAGTTTCGTCCGAGGGGCTATTCACTATAAGAAATCATTGACCATTTTCAGATAAAATCATTTGAAATCATTATTGAAATCATTGAAATCATTTGAAATCATTGAAATATTTTATTAAATTTTATGTGCACAATATGATTACCGAAATCAAAACTATTCAAATTGAAATCATTGAAATCATTTGAAATCATTGAAATCATTTGAAATCATTAAAATCATTTGAAATCATTGAAATCATTTGAAATCATTGAAATCATTTGAAATAATTGAAATCATTTGAAATCATTGAAATCATTTGAAATCATTGAAATCATTTGAAATCATTGAAATCATTTGAAATCATTGAAATCATTTGAAATCATTGAAATCATTTGAAATCATTGAAATCATTTGAAATCATTGAAATCATTTGAAATCATTGAAATCATTTGAAATCATTGAAATCATTTGAAATCATTGAAATCATTTGAAATCATTGAAATCATTTGAAATCATTGAAATCAATGAATATTTTTGTATTTAGTTTACAATTTAAAATATTACCAGAAATATAATACTAAATATTATTTAAATACCAGATTAATATGAGCTGCTCTGATAAATAAAATAATTTTTGATTTTTGGGGAATAGTATCGATATATAATATATAAATATATAAAAAGAATTCTTTAAGAATTCACGAATGTCCGCTCTGAAGTTAATAAAATATATTAATAAAGTATTCATAAAATATTCACAAAGTATTCTTCCACAAAATTTAAATAAAAAATAACTCTTCAACTTATCTTTTTAAATATTTTAAAAGGGTTAAGAGGAGGTCACGTATCTCTGTCCTTTTCTAATCAAAGAAATGATTTTTTTACAAAAACTAATAACTTTATCAAAAAATGAAGAGAAAGCCGCATCTTGTATCAAAAAAAGCAATATTTTCTTTGATAAGAAAAAATTAATTTTATTTCTTCGTTCTCAAGAAAACCTTGAAAAACCAAATTGTCGACCATAACCTCTATGATTTAAGTTTTTCAAGGTTTTCTTGAAAACGAAGCAAAAAAATTAATTCTTTCTTATCAAAGAGAATATTGCTTTTTTTTATTACGAGATGCGGCTTTTTCTTTATTTTTTGCTAAAGTTGTTAATTTGTGTAAAAAACTCAATTTTTTGATTAGAAAAGGACAGAGATACGTGACCTCCTCTTAAGAAAGTATTCATAAAGAATTCTTTTTTGAAAAAGTAATCATAATCCAAAGTATTCATAAAGTAGTCAAAAAGTTTACTTTTGAAACACTGATTTTCTAGTAACTTAGTCACTTTCAAAAATCGAAAGATGTAATGGATATTTTATCGCTTTTCAGATTGTTTTAAAATCATTTTTAATTTTGATTTTCATGAAATTCAAAATTGAAAACTTGAAATTCCTGATAATTTTATAAATTGGAAAAATTCAATTTAATTAATCATTTAATAATTTAAATATTTTTTATCTATTTTAAACGAAAAAATTGTTAACATTTTATGAAACAAAATATATAAATATTTTAAGTGTGTTTTAAATAAATTCTCATTTTGAGAATTTAAACAAATATCTAAGCATTCTTTAATTTAAATTAAATTAACCATGACTTCACAAAAAATTTCTTTCATTAAATTAAGGTATCTCTTGAATATTTAATAAATTTTTATTTAAATTATTCAAATAAAAATGTAGTTTGGCTAATATTATTAACCATGAATAATTAATTAACAAATTTACTAACATTTCTTATGCTTATACCAATGAACATGTACAAGTTTCAAGAATTTATTAACAGATGAGTTGGTAGCCAAGTAGGCTAAGTCATGGGCAACAGTTTTTTTTATTTTGTTTGACATCCTCAAGAACCGTGGTTCGAATTTCGAACAAATAATTTTTTTTTTTTTTAATTTAATAGCTTATTTTTAATCAATTATAACATTTTTTGTTTTTCATAATCATGTAAAATAGAAGGATTATTTATAATTTGATGATTAAAAAAAGTATTTTGAGAATGTGATTCAATCAGAAGAATTGTTTAAGAATACTTTGTGAATACTTTAAAAACTAAAGTGGTCGGACATTCGCGAATAAACAAAGCAATCATTAAGAACTCTTTATTGATACTTTCGTTTACGAAAGTATACATAAAGAATTCTTTTTTAATTCTCTCTTTGACACCGTTTGCTTGTTGGGAATGTAAGTACAAATCTAGAATAATTTTATTATTATTGAACACATTGTTGGTCTTTTTATTTACTAAAGTGATAAAAAGTTTTTGTTTTAATTATGCAATTTCTTTGTTCTTTTATTGTATTTTTGTGGTGTTAAAATATAGGTATTATTTTAATTTTTATATGATTCAATAATGACGATTTAGGGATTATAATTTAAAGTAAGCTTAACCTTCATAAATATTAATTTTAATTATCGTGGAATGATTTCGGAACTATTTGAAATCGTAAAAAATTTGCTTGTAATCATTTGAAATCATAGAAAATTTGATTGAAATCATTTGAAATCATTTGAAATCACTGCCTACCATAGGCTGTTTTGAAAATGTTTGAAATTACAAGTATAAAAATATATTTCTGAAATCATTTTGAAATCATTTAAAATCATTTTAAAATCATTTAAAATCATATGAAATCTGTAATCATTTTGACACTTTTTTTAAATTTAATAGCCCCTCGGTTTCGTCTCGTCTGGGTCTGTATGCAGGCCTGTTTCGTTTATTGTGTGACCCAGGTATTTTAATTCCTTCTTGGCGAAGCAACATTTTTTTGCGTTAGGCTTCAGATTTGCCTGGCGTAGTCTGTTGAAGACTTCTCGCAGATGGTTGATATGTTCTTCGAAGGTGGATAACACGATTATTATGTCATCTAAATATGCAAAGGCATTTGGTGACATGTCTGGTGTTATCACTGCATCTAGGAGTCTTTGGAAAGTTGCGTTCGCGGAATGTAGGCCGAAAGGCATAACATTAAATTCAAACAAACCTTTGCCTGCTACGGTGAATGCTGTGAGTGGTTTAGATTCTTCTGTCAATGGTACTTGCCAGTAGCCATTTTTGAGGTCTACTGTGCTCAGAAATTTAGCACCTATTAACTTGTTTAAAATGGAGTTTATTTGCGGCAAAGGGTACGCGTCTTTCCGAGTGACTAAATTTGATTTGCAGAAATCTATGCAGAAACGTTGTTTGCCATCTTTTTTCTTTACCAAGACTACAGGTGAACTCCAGGGGCTGGACGAAGGACGTATGATGTTGTTTGCTAACATCTCTTCTACTTCTGCGTTTATCTTGGCTTGTGTTAGCGGGTTCCTAGGCCTGTACCTTTGTTTGGTTGGTGTAGGATCTGACAGCTTGATCTCGTGTTTAGCCAGTGGAGTTGTTTCCTTTATTTGCTCGAACAGCTTGAATTCTTCATCTAAGAAATTTTTTAGTTGGAGTTTTTTGTTAATAGACGGTTCTGTTAAGCCTGGTTCAGCGCTTATCGTGCATGCTGAATGTGTGTTCGGAGTTTTTAGCAATTCTTTATTTAAACTTACTTTTATCTTCAGCTTTGCTAGTATGTCCTGCGACGAGTATACATACTCACGCATTCAAACTTCCCGCCTGATGGCCAAGCTACTACAGAACGGTAGTCCTAAGCTCAGCCGCCAGATGGCAACCCCAAACGCCGCTACACGCATTAAGAAAAATGAGGCCGCAGTATATAAGAGGCCGAGAAGCTAAGCTCAGTAAGCAGTGTAGACTATAGTCTCCCCTCTCTCTTTACCTAAGTGAGCACACAAGGTTAAGAGGGAGTGAGACTGATAGTAGCTGGCTACCTTGGCTTGTGGAGCACCACAGCTTAGGTAGAGCTTCTCACTCTCTTGCATTCGAGGGTAGATCAAGTGAGCACACAGGTCTACACTCTAATTCATAGGCAGGCAATATAGAGATGCGTCAAGTGAGCACACAGGCGCAAATCTATGTTACCCAAAAGCATGCACTAGCCATTTTTTTAAGGGTGCCGACCAACCCATGAATTTAAGGGTGCCGTCCACCCAAAATTTGATAAATTTCACAACCGATAATTAGTTTAATTTAAATTAAGGGTGTTGTCCACCCATTGCATTAATTACTTGCATTTATAAAAGGACTGCGTCCGACCGTTATTTTTACTTATTAATTAATATTAGATTAAGGGTGTCGTCCACCCACTTTGCCGTAGTTTTAGTTAAAGCGTATTAGATTATTATTAAGGTGTCGCGCATTTATTTAAACTTTTAGTTTAATTAGTAATTAATCGTTTTGGTTTCTTGTTTGTTTATTTTACAGGAAAAGGCCACCGACGCAAAACCGATCGACCAGGCCGAAACCGATTAAAGTCAAATAGATAATTGATTAAGAATTACTTGCATTATTTTGTTTAAATAAATTCATTAAAGTTAATTTCATTTAATTCATAAAGTTAGCATTTTCTTTTCTTATTTAGTTTTGTTAAACAAATTAAGTTTATTATTTTATTAGATCTATTTCTCACATTGAAATCTTTAACAAGCCATCAAGTGGCCGATATAAAACCGCAAGATAATATTTTCTTATTGTATATATTAAGGTTAGGTTAGTGATTAGTTTTATATAAAGTTAGTAGGGTTTAGTTTTGTTATCAAAAATATTACTTTTATTTTTATACACGTCGTTGTAAAGATAGCAATGAGTGCAATAAACCCAAGGTACTCCCTAGTATAAACAAACGTGTTAAACCCGGTTACTTTCCTTCACTTTCCATTGTCCAATCCCTCCAACTCCTGCCGATCTTACCCTGGTAACTCACTGAAGCGTCTGGCAACAGGAGCTACACGTATTTCCCCCTTCCGAAAGGGAAAAACGTTACAGTCCATACCGAATAAGATGTCAGAGTCCAAGTTAGGCATTATGAAGAAGGAGTGTTTTATAATGGCTCCGTTTGTGTTTATTTTCTCTAGGATGGCTTGCTTTAGGTCCACGTTCTGGTTGTCTGCGAGCACGACGGTTTTCGGATCTGAAAAGGTTTTTCAAGTCCTTCTTCTTAGAATTTTTGCGTGTTGAGGGTGTATAAAGGAAGCGACGGCTCCAGGATCTACGAGTGCTGGCATGGTGTGCGTGTCTGCTTTCACTCTCAGGTAATACCTTGGGTCATTCGTGTTGAAGACCTGGTTGCTTGCAAAGATGGTGCGGGTCGGTTTTAGCTGTTGTTGCCAACCCTTTATAGGTTTTTTGGACGTGGACACGGGCAATCTTTTGACATTATGTTGTCTGTGCCACAGCGAGAACAAAAGAGTTTCGCTTTATTCTTACAAATGGCGCGGTTGTGTCCGGTTTGCTAGCAGTTCCAGCACGTCTTTGAAGCGTTGTAATGCTTGCCTACTCTAGCGGAGTTGGTTTTGGCGGGCTGATTGTACTGTTTCTTCGGAGTGAAGAATGTTCTTCTTTAGTGGTTAAATTGAAAATTCAGTGGTTTTACGAATTTATTTTTATTTTTTGGTTTTATTTCTTTCATTGTTTCTTCTAGTTCTTCTGCCCTTTGAATTAGATCTTCTGGTGTCTCTATGCCTCCGCGTTTGATGTGTAGGCACAGCGATGGTATTGTATTGTAATACAAGTTGTCTAGTTGTTCGGTTGCTGAGATATTACCTCGACGGCGCATTAAGGTTGCTAATGCTATGACATATAAGCGGATTGTTCCATATTCTTTTTGTTTTCTTTCGGTGATGAGTCAATCCAGTGTTCTACGTTTGGCTGGTGGCAGGTAGTACGCTCTTAGTTTGTCCTTGAGTTCGTTCCAACTTATTATGCTCCCATATGAAAATAATTTTTGTGAGAAATTGTGAATAACTGTTGATAATTGTAATAAACTACCGCGATTGGGACCTTGCATAAAAAAATTCATTATATCCGTCAGATAGAATACGAAAAAATAAAAGACCCGTATTTTTTCGTTTTTTAAAATATGATGAATTTCAAAAGTTATAGCCAGTATAAGTTAAAACAATTTTAATATATATAGATATAGCACCAATGCATATGACGTCACGAGTTCACCTGTACTCGTGACATCACATCAATTTTCAACTGCCTCTATCTCTTTAAGTTTTCTTTTTTTTGATAAAAGAAAAAATACGTGTCCTTTATTTTTTTTTTCTAAATGACGGATATAATGGATTTTTAAAAAAATTTTCATGCAGCATCCCAATTGAGACATTAATAAGAATGAATAAGAGTAAAAAACAGTTAATAACAGTTAATAATAGTTAATAATAGTTATGAACGCTAAATAAAAATTATTAGCTGAAAGTCATGATTATTAATAATTATTTATAGTTATTCACATTTAGACACATTTATTAACAGTTATTCACATTTTCCAAAATTTTAGAATTAGTGAATAATTTATTATTATTTATACTTATTTATAATTATTTATATTTATTTGCAATTAGTTACAGTGAATTATAGTTATTAATACTTTCTTACAGATATTTACGGTTTTCCATATTTATTAACAGTTATTAATAGTTCTTCAAATTTACAAAATTTTTCGCGTATATATAAAAAAACGATTATACGTGTGAAAATTTTTGAAAGAGGGAAAAAGTATTAATAACTGTTCATAAATGTGAATAAATGTGAAAAATTACAAATATTTATAAATAACTATAAATAACAGTAAATTATTATTATTTACAGTTAATCATTATTATTATCTATTCGTACCCTACTGAAAAATATATATGAGATCTCATTTATATTTTACATTTTCAACCCCACTAAAAAATATATATGAGATCTCATATGAGATCTCACATGCGATCTCAAATGAGATCCTACATGAGATCTCATATGCAATCTCATATCAGATCTCATATGAGATCCCGTATGAGATCTCATATATATTTTCTATTTTCAACCCTACAAAGAAATGTATATGAGATCTCATATGAGATCTCATATGAGATTGTAATGTGTGATCTCATGCGAGAACTCATATGAGATCGCATGTGAGATCTCAGATGAGATCTCAAATATATTTCTTTGTAGGGTTGAAAATAGAAAATATATATGAGATCTCATACGGGATCTCATATGAGATCTGATATGAGATCGCATATGAGATCGCATGTGAGATCTCATATGAGATCTCATATATATTTTTTAGTAGGGTTGAAAATGTAAAATATAAATGAGATCTCATATGAGATCTCATATGAGATCCCATGTGAGATCTCATATGAGATCTCATATATATTTTTCAGTAAGGTAACAATCATTAACTGTTATCAACTGTTATATACTGTTATTTATGTCTCAATTGCGGTAGTTTATTATAGTTATTAACAGTAATTCACATTTTTTCACATTTTTACACAGTTATTAATAGTTATTTACAGAAATTATTTCGATATGGGTAATAGTTATTCACATTTTTTCACATTTATACACAGTTATTAATAGTTACTCACAGAAATTATTTCCATATGGGCTGCTGGCGCAGTTTCTGTACCAGAGTTGTGCATCGGACCTTAGAACTTTTGGAAAGCCTCTCAAAAAGTCTACATTTGGGACGTTGTATGCTGTTTTCAGCTCTTGTGCTCTTTCTAAGAACGCGTATAAATCTTTGCCATCAAAATGACAGTTCCATTTTCGCATCTTTTCTATTATGCACGTGTCACTTTGTATGAAGAATGTTTCTCTTGGAAGTGTTGCGGTAGACATGTTAGCTGAAGCGGCTGTTGGAGTATGTCCTCTGTCCGTTATATGGCCTTCTTTTTCGGCATGTGCTCGTCTTTTTGCTAGTTTGAGAGCTATTTTATCAAAGTTGGAGGGATCGGTAGGAAAATCTTCGTAGTTTTCTTGATGTGTCTTGACGTAAGATACTAGTTTATTCAGGCGTTCATCGACTGTACCTTTCGTGGATTGTTTTATCGCTGTTAGGTGGGTGATTACCGTTTATTGGATTTAATTAATAATTCTTTACAATCTAACTAAATGTTGTTTAATTCAAATAAATAAGAATTCAAATGATTTTTTTATTAATTTTAAATAAATATTTGGTTGAAGCCAGAACTAAATAATTGATTCAACTATATGTTTATTTGAATCAACTAATCGAAATTCAAATAAATATATTTAGTTGGTTCAACTAAATTTTTTTTTAAGTGTACTTCAAGTATATAAGCTTGTCTCTGGAACTTTTCATTTTTCTGTGACTTTTTTTGAACAGTTATTTTATAGTTGTTCGTGGGTAACGAATGAGGCACACTATGAAAACCAGGTTCACATCTTTTGTACAACCCTGTGACTCTATTTCTTATGTATTTAATAAAAGTACCAGCAACGTTACAGTAGATATCACTATAAAACGTAAAATTTTACATATGAGAAATTAGGTTCTTATGCATAAAAATTTACGTTTTATAGTGATATCTACTGTAACGTTGTTGGTACATTCACTAAATATATAAAAAATAGAGTCACAGGATTGTACAAAAGGTGTGAACCTGGTTTTAATAGTGTGCCTCATTCGTTACCCACGAACAACTATAAAATGACTGTTCAAAAAAAGTCACAAAAGAATGAAAAGTTCTAGAGACAAGCCTATATACACTTTAGCTTAATTACGTTCTTTTTTGAAACATTTTAGTTGGTATTATTTTTAAAATCTTGATAAAAAAGACGTTTTTAAAAGACGGCTTTAAAGGACGTCTTTTAAAGACGTCTTTTTTTGTTCCAAATCCTGACACGTCTTTAAAAGACTTCATTATTTTCAACAGGGAACTTCTCTCCCTTGGTTAATAGTATACCATTAATACAAAAAAACCGGCGTCGCCGACAGAAATAAATCTTCCTTACAAAGTTATAGAACTCATAAATGTTTATTTAATTTTTATAACTATTTTTTGCACGTTTAAACAATGTAGGGAAGAGAGGGGCGCACCATCAAACATAATAGAGAAAGAAAAAGAGGGAAAACCGCAAGCCGCTATTGCTTTCTATATTCATTCAAATATGTATTATATATATATATATATATATATATATATATATATATATATATATATATATATATATATATATATATATATATATATATATAGTATGCATATATACATATAATATATCTACGTTTGACATCAGTCCCGCGAGTTTTTCTTTATATGTATTTAGTACCTTGCTTTGTCTTGAAGGTGTGGACGCGCCTTTTATAACCATACAATTCCATTTCATTAGTTCCGTTGCATCTAACGTCATGAGATCAATTCACTTCCGTATAATTTTTTTATACATCGCTTATGGGAGGTATATACCGTCGGTAAAGAAGTGTCACTTAAAAAAACTATAAATACCCTAGTGGAAATCGAATCTGTGAATAACTGGGAATAACTGTGAATAACAGGGAATAACTGTTATAAACTGTTCAGTTTGAGACAGGAATAACAGTTATTCCCAGTTATTTCCAGTTATTTACAGTTTAATTTAAAAATAATTTTAAAAATCAGAGGTACGAATAACAATTATTCCCAGTTATTCGTACCTCTGTTTTTTCAAATTATTTTTAAGCTGAACTGTAAATAACTGGGAATAACTGAGAATAACTGGGAATAACTGGGAATAACTGGGAATAACTGGGAATAATTGTCTCAAACTGAACAGTTTATAACAAATATTCCCAGTTATTCCCAGTTATTTCCAGTTATTCACAGATTCAATTTCTACTAGGGATCTTTATGGAATTTCTTAATTTTATTTTGATAATTAGATTCATGTAAATTAATCAAAGATATTTAAAAAAAAATCTTATTTGATTGTTCAAAAGCGAAAGTAAGCGTATTTATTTTGTTCACTTATTACTTTATGAACAACTATTTCAATTTCACATTATTCTACTACAGTATCATTTTTGTTAAAAGAATTAAATATATTAATATATATTGATAAATGATTCATCTTTTTGAAATTGTAATAAAATTCGATTACAAAATAATGAATTAAACAATGGAACATTTTCCAAGATTAGTATTCATAAAAATTAGTTCCAGATATCGCTATTGATGCAATATCAGCCAAGCGACAAACATTGTTCTTGATCTATATTCCACCTGAATACGGCCAAAGGCCATATATCATTAATATAATTCGTTAACCACCCTATTGAAAATAAATACGTATCTTTGGTACGTATCTCAGATACGTAACATTATTACATAATTCATACGTAACAAAACGTTAGAATTTGTTACATATTATGAGATACGTATTTGATATTGAAAGGTTTTATTCTCAACTTTAATACGCGATGAGTAAAAACCTTATAGAATAAGTAGTTCGAAAACTGTAAAACTATAAAGCGGATGCAAATTTTTTAGCAAAACAGACAAAACTGCTCATTACTCGGAAAAAATCGAGTGTTGGACCAAATGGATGCGGCTTTTTTCATGATTTTATGTAAGAAAAAATATCCCAAAGTCGGAAGAAAATCCGAGACCCAAATGCAATGCATTCCCCTTGTAAGTTCTATAATGAAAAAATGTAACGTTAATACGTATTTCATGCGGAAGATACGTAATTTTTAATCGCAATTTCGGGCTTAAATATGAATTGCCAGTAGAAATACGGAATTTGAAGCATAAGATAAGTATTTAGGAGACAGGTTTCGTAGTCAAAATACGTAATTGTAGGCTAACTACATGTTAAAAGTACGTATTTCATATAAAAAAAATACGTAATTTTAAATCGCAGTTTTTGGCTCGAATACGTATTGCCAGCAGGAATACGTAATTTCTAGGATAAGATACGTATCCACGAGACAGGTTCTGTAGTAAAGATACGTAATTTTGAACACATATTTTTATTGGAATACGTAATTTTCATCGATATTTATGCCCGAGATATGTATTTTGAATACGTATTTTATGCGCATAATAGGTAATTTTCAATTGCAGTTTCGGGCTTGCGAATACGAATCACCAATAGAAATATGTTAATTCAAGCACAAGATAAGTATTTATAAGACAGATTTTATTGTACAAATACGTAATCACAGGCCGCACCTATGTCAAAAATATGCATTAATACGGAAGATACATGATTTTCAACCACAGTTTCGGAAAAATAAATAATTTTCGCCACGAAAGATATGTATCTTGTGCTTGAAATTACCGTATTTCTACTGACAATACGTATTCAAGCCCAAAACTGCGATTGAAAATTACGTATTTTTTATATGAAATACGTAATAACGTTTTATGTCGCGGTAGGCTGTATTCGGTGGAATACTTATAGACCACGCTAAATTTTTATAGGCATTGTATACGTTCATGCTAATATCCCAACGATATTCTCTCTGTCAATACTCCCTTAGGGAGTATTGACAGATCTATACTCCCTAAGGGAGTATTGACAGATCAAGATATCGCTCAGCATGGCCGTATATGACGCGGGTGACATCGATTCGAAGGCTAGTGAAAACAAAAGAATGTCGTTAGATATGTCAATGCTCATACAAATTCATATAAAATTTTTACTTTAAAGAATGTTTTGTTCAAACAAATTTTTAAAGTTGAACAGTTAATAAATGAAAAAAATAAGTAAATAATGACATTATTTACTTATTTTTACTAAAATATATATCAATAATTTGAAAAAATCATTTTTATAGTTCCTCATACGGCCTACCAACGACATAAACTTATATACGTAACTTGGGAGTACGAAGGATTCTGAATCCAGGCTTGATTAAAGTGCTTGTCGCTTGAGCAAGCGACAAACACTTTAGTCTCTTCTGTATTCATCCTTGGTACTCCTAAGTTACGAATATGACTAATATTTTCTTACCATGAAACTTAGTTTTAAGTATGCTCCGTTAAGTATGCTCTGTTGTAATACATATTGAAACTACCGTAAAATGGGGTAAAGCGGTCAGGTGTGGGGTAAAGCGAGCATTTTTTCATATACGATTTTCTTATTTCTTATGTACTCTTGTTTATGTATGACAATATTTTTTTGTAAATTTCGAACAAAAGTTAAACAATTACTATTATACATGAACAAGAGTACATACGAAATAAGAAAATCGTATATGAAAAAATGCTCGCTTTACCCCACACCTGACCGCTTTACCCCGTTTCACGGTACGTATCATCAATATCAAATACGTATCTCATAATACGTAACAAATTTGAACGTTTTGTTGCGATTACATAATTATATTACGTATCAAAGATACGTATTTATTTTCAATAGGAAGCCACTGTCGGATTTGATTCAGTCTTAATTAATATTGTATTCAAATGCAAATAATATTTAAATGTATGAATGTATAAATGACATTTTTTAACCCTCTCTAAATTTCATAAAATTAAACATTAAGAGTCAAATTTTACTTTAATAGGTGTTTTAAAATAAAAAAATAATTAAATTGAACTAAACAGAAAAATATGTTTGCTAAGAGTGATTATTACAATCGCTTTTGAGTCAAATATATTCATGTCAACAATTTTTATTTTCATTTAAGCTTTGAGTACTTGAACCACTCGATCTTAGTGTAACCTTTTACTCAAAACATAGAAGGTGAATTCCTCCCCTTACTTCGATTGAAAATTCACTCGAAGAATTTTAGAGTGTATCGTCTCACTCAAATTGATCAAATTTAATTGAAAGTAAAACACTGTTTAAATTGGTTCGTTATTTTATTCTACAACGATTGCACCTCAAATTGTAACAATGTAAAGATTATTAAAATTTTTAAATTTTTTTTCTACTTTTTCATGATCTAATTTAAAAAATGTACTAATAAGTTTTAAAGGTAAGTTTATCAAGTGTATAAAGGTTTCTGGCTAAATCTTCAACCAGTAATGGAATTTCAACCCGGTAACCATTTGTTTTGGAGTTTAAAAATTTTTGGTCTTTTCAGATTTTTATTCAGGTATGACAAACACATAAGGGTGTACGTGAAAGAAGCGTAAGTGATTAAGACCAGTCAATCTACCGAAAAAAAAGTCTTATTCTGCCAAAATTAGTAACCAGCAACGACCTATGCGATCATTTAAAAGATAGTCCGTAGATGTTTACTTATATGTTTTGGACTAGCAACTATGATTTATTAATTAGTTATTAACAAATTAGTGCAAAAAAACGCGTTTTTTTTTTGTTTTTTGTTAATAAAACGAAAACTATTTGACAAATCATTATGGTGTCAATGAGAAAGTTGTAGAAAATTAAATTATCAACAAAACGAGAGGTCAAACGACCTAATCGGTTTATTAGAACCGAAGAAAATTCGGAAAAATTTTCATTTTTTTTTTAAATTTATAACTCTGTTGAGCTGAAATTTGACACAGAAGTAGATAATTATATCTACTTTTAACATGCCAAAGGCAGATACTATCGGATAATTAGTTTCTGCGCAATTGCAATTTTTTTTTTTTTTTTTTTTGCGGTATTCTTCCCTTCTTTATATTACCGATTGAGAACGAGGTACATACATTTTTAAAACGGTATTTAAAACTAAAAACAATATACTATTAAACGTATATTCTAAGTTTTCAATAAAATTGTGTAAAAAGGATGAAATATGCACTCGAACATCGACGTAAACGGTCGAGCGCGCGGTACACAGTAAAAAGTGGGGATGGAGGAGAAACGATATATATAGATATATCGGCGCGCGGCGTCAAACGTTCAATTTTTTAACTGGCTTGTTTTTGGCGATTAATGCACTTATATTAAAGTGTTTTTTTTTCAAGAGAGACGCTACAAAAGACGGTTATACAGCAGTTCAAAATTTATACCTGCTGTAGTTACATGTATATGCTTCGTTTATTGTGAGTTTTAAAAAACTCCGAAATCTGAAAATACTTTTAGATTTCATTATTCGTGAAATCTGAATAGGAAATCAGATTCCTCGGTAAAAAATACCCTAAAAAAAAAACACTTTAATATAAGTGCATTAATCGCCAAAAACAAGCCAGTTAAAAAATTGAACGTTTGACGCCGCGCGCCGGTATATCTATATATATCGTTTCTCCTCCATCCTCACTTTTTGCTGTGTACCGCGCGCTCGACCGTTTACGTCGATGTTCGAGTGCATATTTCACCCTTTTTACACAATTTTATTGAATACTTAGAATATACGTTTAATAGTATATTGTTTCTAGTTTTCAAAACCGTTTTAAAAATGCATGTACGACGTTCTCAATCGGTAATATAAAGAAGGGAGGAATACCGAAAAAAAAAATTGCAATTGCGCAGAAACTAATTATCCGATAGTATCTGTCTTTGGCATGTTAAAAGTAGATATAATTATCTATTTCTGTGCCAAATTTCAGCTCTTAATATTCATAAACAACAGATTTATGAATTTCAAAAAAAAATGAAAAATTTTCCGAATTTTCTTCGGTTCTAATAAACCGTGCGACGAGTATACGTACTCGCGCATTCAAATTTCCCGCCTAATGGCCAAGCTACTATAGAACAATAGTTCTGAGCTCAGCCGCCAGGTGGCAACCCTGAATGTCGTTACGCGCAACGGGAAAAATGAGGCCAGAGTATATAAGAGGCCGAGAAGCTATCCAGAGCAGAGCAGTGTAGACTACGGTCTCTCCCCTCTCTTTACCTAAGTGAGCACACAAGGCTAAGAGAGAATGAGACAGGTAGTAGCTGGCTGCCTTAGCTTGTGGAGCACCACAGCTTAGGCAGAGCTTCTCTTTCTTGCACATGAGGGTAGACCAAGTGCGCACACAGGTCTACACTACAGTGCATATGCTGGCAGTACTAGAGTTACGTCAAGTGAGCACACAGGCGTAAATCTATGCTGCCTAGAGCACACTCGCAACCTTTTGCCGTCGCCGCAATGCCGAACTTGCACCGCTGAATTTAAGGGTTACGTCCACCCAAAATATCATATTATATTTCACATTTCGCCACTAGCTCAATTAAGGGTGTCGCCCACCTATAGCTTGTCGCATCCGTGCTTACGTGAACAATAGAATAAATTACGGGTGTCGTCCGCCCACTGCATTTTATTATGTTAATTAAAGGACCCCGTCCGACTGCCGCGTAGTTATTAAGATATTAGAATAAGTTAAGGGTGTCGGCCACCCATTATCTTTACGTCACTTAAGGGCTCCGTATGCCCATAGAGATTAGTAATTTGGATAACCAAGGGAGCCGGCTACCCATTATTATTACTGTAGAATTAAGTATAGCGATATTAGGTGCCATTGCCTATTGATATCATTATAATTAGTAATTAATCATTTGTCTTTTTGTTTTGCACATTGTTGCAGGTAAAAGCCGCCGGTATATTTTAGACCGTCCAGACCGTAGAATATATTAGTTAAAAGTAAACTATCATTCAGATTCATTTAAGATTTATCAATTGATTTGATTTTTTTATTAAATAGCCGTCAAGTGGCAAGATAAATAAAAATCTAGTTACTTTTGTAAATTATATTTCATTAAGGTTAGGTTAGTTTATTTGCATTATATAAAAATAATAGGTTTAGTTTTGATTAACAAGTTATTATTATTTAATTATTGTAATCGTCGTTGTAAATGAGTTTTATGAGTACAATAAAGCCAAGGTACTCCCTAGTATAACCAAACGTGTCAAATCCGGTTACTTTCCTTCACTTTCCACCGACCGATGCCTCCAACTCCTGCCGATCTTACCCTGGTAACTCACTGAAGCGTCTGGCAACAGGAGTTAACACGTATTTCCCCCTCCCGAAAGGGAAAAACGTTACAACCGATCAGGTCGTTTGACCTCTCGTTTTGTTGATAATTTAATTTTCTACAACTTTCCCATCGACACCATAATGATTCGTCAAATAGTTTTCGTTTTATTAACAAAAAACAAAAAAAAACGCGTTTTTAGCACTAATTTGTTAATAACTAATTAATAAATCATAGTTGCTAGTCTATGCTAAACATCTACACTGATAGACCTTTAACGGCAATACGTTCCTTTAACAAGCAAAATGCGTTATTATACCTAAGAAGAAATCGTTGACAGTTCAGAGCGCTCTCGTTTCGGACATGCGCCCTGCGATCTCGTGTTTATGAGCCCCTCTCTTGTGCTTAAGAGCGTATAGCTCTTAAGCCCCAGAACACAGAAACATTACTGTAAGAAAAACGCCATCTAACGTAAGACGGCGGCGCTCCCGCTTAAGGGTATACGCTCTTACAGCGAGAGAGGCGCACTCTTAGGGTTCAGAAAGCGGCTTACACAGTCGTAAGACCGATGCGCATACGTTAAAGAGAAAATCGCGCTTAAAGATCTATCAGTGTACGGATTATCTTTTAAATGATCGCATAGGTCGTTGCTGGTTACTAATTTTGGCAGAACAATACCCTATTTTGACTGGCCTAATTAAGTATAAAAAGATCTTGAATTTTAAAAGAAAATTATATATTCATATTTGAAACAATATGTATTTTAGTAGAAAATTTTATTCATAGTAATATTATACTGAAAAAAATGTCTGCACAAAGTTTATTACAAACAGATGTTAGTCACTATATAATATAGTAACGCTCTGACATACTCGCTGTAACGAAAAAATTATTATTCTACTTCTTAGTAAATTTTGTTAGAGCAGATAATACAAAGAAAAAAATTTTTGTCGTTAATTTCTTGATTCCTTAAATGTACTACAAAATGTCTTTTAACAATTCAATACTATTCAATTTCAGATTATTTGCTATCTTACAAGGAGAGTATCTGAAAAAAAATTAACCCGAAAACTTTCGAATCACAAAAGCTTTTTTAATGCAACAAAGCTTAAATTAAAGTTTTTAACTTGTACTTTCTTTTATTTTTCATACATTTTTCCGTTAAAGTTTTAGTTGTTTAGTTATTCAAGTTCCTATAAACGTTACTTTTCTCTATATTTTCGAAAAAATATCTATATCGTTGTCTTAAGGGCCCATAGGCACAAAAGAAAAAATACGGGTTCATTTTTTTTCATCAAAGAATTATATCCGGCAGTTTTAGCCAAATCCGTTTCCTGGAGGTCATGTACTCTCTTTGTTAGTGGTAAATTTTGGTACATCTCTACAGTTTATTACTCATAGATAGAAGTAATATATTCCACAATAGAATTTACTAACTTAGGTGGTTGAAATCGTAAAAATAATTTTCGCTATATTCCCTAGTGGAAATCGGATTTGCTAATAACTGTTGATAATTAAAAATAATTGCTAATACCCATATGAAAATAATTTTTGTGAGACATTGTGAATAACTGTTAATAATTGTAATAAACTACCACAATTGAGACATTAATAAGAATTAATAACAGTAAAAAACAGTTAATAACAATTAATAATAGTTATGAACGCTAAATAACAATTATTAAGGCGACTTCGGATTTTAGGTTAGGTTTTATTTTTGAGTTTACAAATTACTCTTTCAATATGTAAAATTTTTCAGATTTTTTTAATTTTCCACCATTCTACGGGTTATAATAAATGGTGGAAAATTAAAAAATTCAATAAATTTTAGAAACTGAAAGAGTAATTTGTAAACTACAAAATGAAATCGAACCGAACTTCCGTAGTTGCCTTAACTGAAAGTCATGATTATTAATAATTATTTATGGTTATTCACATTCATACACATTTATACACATTTATTAACAGTTACTCACATTTTCCAAAATTTTATAATTCGTGAATAATTTATTATTATTTATACTTATTTATAATTATTTATATTTATTTGCAATTAGTTACAGTGAATTATAGTTATTAACACTTTTTTGCATATATTTACAGTTTTTCACATTTATTAACAGTTATTAACAGTTTTTCACATTTACAAAATTTTTCGCCTATATATAAAAAAAACAATTATACGTGTGAAAATTTTTGAAAGTGTGAAAAAGTGTTAATAACTGTTAATAAATGTGAATAAATGTGAATAAATGTAAAAAATTACAAATATTTGTAAATAACTATAAATAACAGTTAATTATTATTATTTACAGTTAATCATTATTATTATTTATTCGTAACAATTATTAACTGTTATCAACTGTTATTTACTGTTATTAATATCTTAATTTTTTACATTTTTACACAGTTATTAATAGTTATTCACAGAAATTATTTCCATATGAGTAACTGCAAATAACTGCTAATAGCTGCTAATAACTTTTATAAATAGTTTAGTTTGAGATAGAAGTAGCAGTTATTTGCAGTTAATAGCAGTTATCATCAGTTATTAGCAGTTATAAGCAATTATTAGCATTCATAAGCAGTTGTTTGCTATTTCATTGATTTATAATTTAGAATAGAAGTACTAATAACAGTTATTAGCAGTTATTTGCATTTATTTACAGTTATGAACAATTATACGCTTTTTAAAAAATTTTTTAATTTTTTATATATAGGAAAAAATTTTTTAAGACAATAAATTTTCATGAATAACAATTATTAACTATAAATAACTGCAAGTTTCTGCAAATAACTACAAAAATCAGAAAATAATTGCAAACAACTGCAAGGATCCGCAAATAACCGTAAATAACTGCAAAAATAAAGAAATAACTGCAAATAACTGTTACTATTATCTTAATTTTTAAAAATTCTATTGTACAAAATTGTTGTGCTCATAAATGTTAAGAATTATTAATAACTGCAAATAACCGCTACTTCTGTCTCAAACCAAACTATTTATAACAGTTATTAGCAGTTGCTTGCAGTTATTAGCAAAACTGATTTCCACTAGAGCTATTTAAAAATTTTTTTTAAATATCAATATTACTTTTTCATGTGTTTATTTTATAAGAAATATTACATACATATCAATTATTTGTGTAATTGAAGTAATATTCTCCATTAAACAAGTATGTAACAGAATTACTACATTATATAGTAATTTGGCATATGTTTGTAATAAACTTTATGCAGACATTTTTCTCAATGTACATAAACTTTAATTAAATTTCTCTATGATATTTTGCCAAATAAACTGTCGGATTGGTGTAATAAATTAACACATTGAATTAACTTTGAAAAATCAATTTAATTTCAAGACAGGTACACGTCAATATTAAATTAAATGTGATGCTTAAAATTAAATTCGACGTATATGTTTTGTTATAGAAAATTTGATGTGTCATTTTATTACACTTACCCGACAAAATGGGGAAAGCTTGGTTATTTATTCCATCATTATTTCTGTAACCACACTTTAAAGTAAATAAATAAATAAATATGAAAATTCATCGTACTTTGTACCCAAGGTAAGCAAGTAGAAGAGCTTCTACAAGTGATACCATTGCCAGTATTACTTGGATAATCCACAACTCCAGTGGTCGACGTACCCACAATATAGCATCCCAGTTAATAGTCGGGTGTTCTTGAAACTCTTCTTCTGTAAGATTTTGTGAGGCCAAAAATTCACTCTTGTTTCCAGGTATGCAATCATAACTGCAAAGACAAAAACAGTAAAAGTTTTATAAATATCTTATTCTGACCTATTTGGAATAGAATATTGTTTCATATTAATGAGAAATAATTATCATTAGCAATATTTAGATTAGGATAAATTTTTTTCTTGATAAAATATCATAGAAATTCATCGTAATTAATTTTATTTTAGTTTCAATTTTAATTTTAAATTGAACAAAAACTAGATCTAATTATGAAGGAGTCGAAAAAATTAGTGGCAGTAGCTATTCTATTTTCATTTATTTATTTGATATGATGTTTTACCTCTATTTGTCAGAGAGGCCTTTTCGGGTAATATATTGTTACAGGAAGTTATTACAACGTGTAACAATATTTTACCTGCAGAGGCCTCTCTGAAAAATAGAAGCGAAACGTCGTATAAAATGAGCAAATGAAAATTGAACACCCACTGCTATTAATTTTTTTGACTCCTTCATAATTTTGAGCTGTAGTTAGCTGCATAACGATATTAGATCTAATTATTTATGAATGTTAAAAATAATATAAAAGATAAATAGAGAAATTATGATTATTCCTACTACAAAAGTTTAATTGAGATCTCATGTCACAATTCATGTGATATCACAAATAGGATCTCATATGATAAACGCATATGAGGACTGATATAAGCTGTCAAATGGCATCTCATATAGTCTAGACGCAATACAGGTTCCTTTGGATGATTGAGTGCGGTAACATTACCCAAAATTTTTTAAAGTATTTTTGTCTTTTGAATCAATTGTTACGAACAATTTAATTGTTTAAACGGTCATAATTAATTGTCTGTTTAACTTATAAACATCCAACAAAATTGAAAGTGATGCATTTATGATAACAAATAAGCCTGTTTTCGAATTTTTAAAAAAAGTTAATCAGAACTCGAAATATTGTAAAATTAATGCAAAAAGTGTAGTATTTGACGTTCTGAACGCACTATTTTCGCTCTATCTTTCTTTGTATTCAATATTTTTAGTCCTGAAATGTCTTAATTGAAAAAAAGGTTTGAACTATAATAATTAATTGCTATGACTATATGAAAGCTGTAACAAATTAAGTTACACCATTAAATAGCGTAAAATTTTGACGAAAAATGATTTTGTTAATTTGTTTATAAGAGTCTGTAATTAATAATTGAGATTTATATTTCACCTAAATAAACAGCTAAAGGACATAGATGATTTTATGTCCGAAGTAGGCCGTATGAGAAACTATAACTTAATGTTTGGATATTAATAAAATATATTGATGTTTTCCAATACTTTTTTAATTTAATTCTATTGATTTTTTCTTATGTTGCTTAGATTGATATTTCGTAATAAGTATAGCTGCTGTCGAAGAGTCATTTTTTTATTAACCTCCGTTCAATATGATTGCTTTTTGACTATATTAAAAGAAACATGATAGCATCAGTAATGCCATATTGATTCCTCCTGGAACATATTGATACTCAATATGTCTCAAAAGTACATATAAATCTTGTGTAGAGTCGAGCAGCACGCGAGACATGCTATGCCAATACCAATTAAGCATGTCCTTTAGATACTGAGGCGAATACGACCTACGAGGACATAAATATATTATATATATATAAAAAAAAAATTTTAAGCCTATACAAATTTCTTGTTTATGAAAAAAAAAAGAATTATTTTTATTAAAGCCTGCAAAAACTTTTAGGAGGTATAATAAAAAGACTACTAGAAAACTTCATTTGAAAATTTGCTGCAACATAAAACGTTTTTGCCATACATTACCAAGCGACGCTATCAAACCGAAATGGCCACCAGAGTGTCCTCTCTCAGTCTGCGTCGTATATACGTCGTTAAGATGGCGACCACGTGTTAAAATGCATAAAATAACGCGAAAAATAATATTCTTTTCACCGACACTACAGTTTTTCAGCACAGTTTTAAACGGCATAGTTTTTCAGCACAGTCTTTCGATCATGCCGAATACTTTATACAAAAATTTTATTGAAATTTTTGTCGGCACCACTTTGGCACGCCAATTGTAACAGCCATGGGGATCAGGTGGTCGCACAAATGTATATACGTATAGCTATAAGAGAAAATAACCAAACTAACTATATATGTGTAGAAAAAAAAATAAATTAGTGTGAATATTATATGATTGCACGATTTATTCGACAGGTAAATATACACCCAAATTTGGAAAAAGGGCACCAGTCGCGTAATACGGACGTGACTCCGTCAACTGTGTTTAATATTTTCGCGACGCTGCGTAAAAAGAGACTCGCACGCATAAAAAAATATAAATTACAAATTGCAAAACGGGAGCTAAAAGGACGTCTGGCTTGAGCAGAAGCAAAAAAAACAGAACGCACCAATTGTCGCACACGTGGTTACCCTACACACACACGTGCACAGAATCACCAAAGATATTTAGATTTTTAACGATAGCAAGAAAAACTATCACTAGTGCAAAGTATACACTAGATGCCCTACGCACTCACTCTCGCAAATATACGCCCTCACGAAAATGGCTTTCTTCTCTTAAGGAGGCTTATTAAGCTTGATGGTATTTGTATTACTGCAAATTTTCATAGATCAATACACTCTATGTTTCTAAAATAGAATTATTATTATTTCAAGAACAAAAATCATTGCATAAATATATGCTAAGAAAAAAATTTTTTTTCTTGAAAAGCTCTTGTGACTATTTACTTATATACGGCACTATACAGTGGATTTCGTAATATGTATACACGCACTCTGAGCATCTTAGCATTATCACGCATGCGTAGTATATACCAGCTGATTCTTTCGATTCTACGTTAATCAAATATTTTCAACTTTTACACTTAATTTCTCTTTATTTGATGGCTAACCCTCTTTTTTCTTAATTGCATTGTTATCCTTATTAAAAAATCTATATCCCTCTAGTTTTTTATAAAAAATCTTTGCATAGAAATTTAATTACGATAACATTTGTAGTTCCATCATGCGTTTTTCACATAAGGCCTGTGTATAAGAACAATGATTTGACACATTAATTTCTTTAAATTTTGATGGCTTACTCTATATTTTTTAAGCAACGAAAAGATGGAAGGTCAATGAACATTTTTTCAAAGTTTCATAAAAATCCATTCAGTTTAGAAAATAACATTGAAGACTAAGGAGCCTCCTTAAGACACGGTACGCAACATGGTGCCGATACAGCCCCAACCACCTAGGTTGCTAGCGACAGAAGGAATAAACAATCATGGATGTTCTTCCTTTTTTGAGCTTCTTCTTCACGGTGACACGCTGTGCGCGCCACCAGATGCTCTTACTATTTTCTCCATCTTTACTGCGAGAGTCACACTGCTACGTATATCAGACACGTTAGCTAAGCGTCACAAGACTACACATATATATATGGATAATCGCTTAGCCAATGTATCTTATATACGTAGCAGTGTGGCTCTAGAAGTTCAGAGGATAAAATGGTAATAGCATGTGGTTGCGCGCAGAGAGAGCGCGGTGGCGTAATGGATAGAGCTCTTGTCTTCAACGCGGAGGGTATGGGTTCGAATCCTGGCCAGGTACCTCTAACTTTTTTCTCGAAAGAAAATTAGTGTATGTGCCATTTATATCGCGGCTCTTAAAAATCAATCGACCTCATTGGGTATCGGTTGATTGCTGGTCACAAAAGTGGCTGATCATCCATCGGTAGTCAAAGTTTTCGGTATGGTGGGTCTGACAGTCTAGCCTGATGTAATGTGTTAAACGGATACCGGGCGGGGACTCCCTCGACTTCACCATATAAAAAAGGTTAATCATATAGAGGACAATATCCTTTATATATTATTCTTTTTTTTTTTAAATAAAAAAAAATGTGGTTGCGCGCGCAGCATGCCGCTGTTTAATAGAAGCTCAAAGAAGAAAGAATATTCATTTTTATGTTTATTTCTTCTGTCGCTGGCAACCAAGTTGGTTGACTCATGCAAGTGTCGTAGACGTAACAAACACAATAAAAAGAAGCCATTTTTTTCTCACTGTGTGTGTCGGCGTAGGATATTTAGGGTGCGTGTTCAAATCATAATTGTGCATGCTTCGTAGTGAGAATAGTTATTTATTAGCTTTGTAAAAACCTGCATATGTATTTCTTAAAATTGTTCTGCGTGCGTGTGTGAATTGGGTGACCAGGTACGCGGTATTTAGACAGTGTGTTTATATTTTACAAACCGACTGTGCATCCCCATATATTGCTTTAATCTTCTGCACTTGGGTAAGACTCCCTGAACTCTCTATTAATATGTTTATTATATTACAATCAAAATCTTACAGTGATATCCTTGGAAGACCTCAAAGGCTATAGCGGGATGAGCGGGTTAAATCGGCGCTAGCCGAGATCATTGCACCTCATTGCTTATTCAATAGAGTACGTTGAAAGATGCCACTGTGCAAAAGTTTAGCCCCCAAGCTGCCACATGGGCCCCAAAAATGCCCAAAACTTCTTTTTTCTTAAATAATTTTTACCGTGCACAATTTACAGCTGGAAAATCTGGAAATACGCAAATAGCTTTGTAATTGTATCAAGAATTATCCAGATTTTCATGAAATTGTTCGCAGATTTTTTCACTTTCAAATTCTAATTTTTAAGGATATTTGGAGTTTCTTATCTTATATTTCAACTATAAAGATAATATTTAGCTAAAACCTTAATAGCTTTTTTGTTTTTTTTTGCTGTATTTTCCAGCGCCAGGATCGCAGAAATTATTTTTCCAACGAAACATGCTCAAAATCGAAAACACAGCAAAAAAATGGGGTTTTAGCGTTTTTTTTTTTTATCTTAACCTCAAAAACACGTCCATATACCAAGTTATTAGAGATTTTAATGCCTTAGGGCTTACAACCAAGTTTAATTACACCTTATCGAGATGTATAGACCCTAAAAACTGAAAAAAAACACGAATTTTTCGGAGTTTTTTCGTTTCTTTTGGACCAAGCATTGTAAAATCTTTATCAAAAGCCGATACGTTAATCAAACATTCGCTAATCTACAATCTCTACAGTCCAACTACACATGAATACTATTTTTATGAATCGACTGCGCATGTTTACAACCTATAGAGACTTACTGCGCATACGTACTAGCCCTGCAGACCATCTGCGCAGCCTATAACCAGTAAATAATTACTGTACATAATGACAACCCCTGATGGGAGAACTGAACTTACAGCATCACAGCTCCTTAAAATCGACTGCGTATGCTCATATATTGCTTCAACCTTCTGCGCATGTGCAGGTCCCCTTCGACTTCCCTTTATATGTTTATTATATTACAATCGATATCCTATCGCAATTTCTTGGAAGACCGGATTTGACCCTCTTATCCCGCTATAGCCTTTCAAAATGTTTCAGTTTCTTTCAACTTCTTTCATTTTTTTCGGACTCTAACAATAACTTTTTGAATGATTTTTAATGTTTTATCAATTCTTTCCGCTAGTGCTGAAATACAATCAAAAAACAAGGAATTAAATAAGATGAGAGAAAATGAAACAAACTGAAAGACTCTAAGTGTTCCATCTCAATTTTTACAAAAATTTTCAAAATGTTTCAGTTTGTTTTAATTTCTTTCCTTTTTTTCGGATTCTTACGATAACTTTCAGAATGATTTTAAATGTTTTATTTATTTTTTCCGCTAGTGCTAAAAAACAATAAAAAAAAAAAAGAAAATGAGAGCAATTGCAACCAATTTAAAGTTTAATCTCAATCCATATAGAAATTTTCAAAATATTTCATTTTTTCTTCTTCAGATTCTTGCAATAATTTTTAAAATGATTTAAAATGTTTTACTTATTATTTCTGCTAATGTACGTTAACAACCGATAACAAATCAAAGAAAATGAAAAAAATTGAAAGAAAATGAAATAAAATTAGAGAAAATGAAACAAACCGAAATTTTCTGAGTGTTCTATTTCAATTTTTACAACAATCTCCAACATGTTTCATTTTCTCTCAACTTCCCATATATATACAGTTACCAACATTTTCCAAAATTTTTGAATTAGTGAATAATTTCCCATATGGAAATAATTTCTGTAAATAACTATTAATAACTGTGTAAAAATGTAAAAAAATGTGGATAACTGTTAATAACTATAATAAACTACCGCAATTGAGACATTAATAACAGTAAATAACAGTTGATAACAGTTAATAATTGTTACGAATAGATAATAATAATGATTAACTGTAAATAATAATAATTTACTGTTATTTATAGTTATTTACAAATATTTATAATTTTTCACATTTATTCACATTTATTCACATTTATTAACAGTTATTAACACTTTTTCACACTTTCAACAATTTTCACACGTATAATCTTTTTTTTTATATATAGGCGAAAAATTTTGTAAATGTGAAAAACTGCTAATAACTGTTAATAAATGTGAAAAACTGTAAATATCTGTAAAAAAGTGTTAATAACTATAATTCACTGTAACTATAATTGCAAATAAATATAAATAATTATAAATAAGTATAAATAATAATAAATTATTCACCAATTCTAAAATTTTGGAAAATGTGAGTAACTGTTAATAAATGTGTATAAATGTGTATAAATGTGAATGAATGTGAATAACTAAAAATAATTATTAATAATCATGACTTCCAGTTAATAATTGTTATTTAGCGTTCATAACTATTATTAACTATTATTAATTGTTATTAACTGTTTTTTACTGTTATTAATTCTTATTAATGTCTCAATTGCGGTAGTTCACATTTTTTACACAGTTATTAATAGTTATTCACAGAAATTATTTCCATATCGGTTCTTTCGTTTTTTTTCTGATTCTAACAATAACTTTTCGAATGAATTTAATTGTTTTATTAATTATTTTCGCTAGTGCTGAAATACAATAAAAAAAATGAAATAAACTGAGAGAAAATGAAATAAACCGAAATTTTCTGAGTGTTCTATTTTACTTTTTACAACAATTTTTTACAAAATGTTTTAGTTTATTTAAGTTTCTTTCGTCTTTTTCAGATTCTTACAATAAGTTTAAAAATGATTTTAAATGTTTTATTTATTTTTACCGCTAATGCTGAAATACAATAAATAAAAACAATAAGAAATGAAGGAAAATGAAACAAACTGAAATACTAGGAGTGTTTTGTCCAAATTTATTACGAAATTCATTAAAATGTTTTAGTTTGTTTATGTATAACTGTTAGAATGATTCAAAATGTTTCATTTATTTTTTCCGTGAGGGTATAAACAGTTTTACACACTTTTAAAATTCTTCTATAAGTATTCTTTCAATGTTTTGGTTCAAACATTTTTAAACTATTTTAAACAGTTATAAACAATTTTGATTAATTGTAAACATTTATAAGCAGTTCGAAACAGTTAGTACGGTTCCAAAATTTTCCAAAAATAATATAGAAAAATTTAATGAATTTTAATAGTTGTGTAAAACTTTTCTTAAATCTTTTACACTGTTTATACCTGTTTATAACTGTTTATAACTATGTATAAATGCGTATGACTGTTATACTTATCTCAATTAAGACGTTTTTAAATTTTTTCTAACAATTATAAATGATTTAAAATAGTTATTAACAATTATAAATAGTTTAGCGCAAAAAATTTTTCTACCAGGGATGCAGAATTTTTCTCGATATTTCAATAATAAATCGTTTTATGTATTCATAAAACTTGAATTATGTTTAAATATGTAGTTTAAATTAGAAATTATTAAGTATTACAAATTAAAAATATATTTTTTAAACCTGTAATTTTAGTTTGAATTATTATTATTTAATATAATATTCTGGCGGCTTGGATATGTTCTTTTATGTATGAAAGAAGAATTATTTAGAATTAACGGGATGTCGGAGCTACAACAATTGAGTTTTGCTTTTCTTATTTTATTAATATCTTCTCCAATTCATAAATTAAACAAATATAATGACTAGTCCGCACTTAAGCTATGTTAATACAATAATTCTTGTTAGAATAAAAAATCATTTAGACTTGTTATTTTTTTATGAGCTTCGATTGAAAATTAGATATCAAACTCAACAAACCTAACCTTAAAATACGATAAATTGAAAGTTTGTAGTATAACTTTTTATTTATAGTATTTTGGTGGATTTCTTGAGTTGTCCGCACTAGAGTTTAATCTTACAAATTTTTTCTTTGTAGTAAAAAAACTCGATTAAACGCATCGTTTATTCATAAGTTAGGATTGGAAATATTATTAGGAGGCGCGCAGCTTCGTCATGATCTTAAGAAATACATTGAAAATCGTATAAGTTTTGGTATTCTAAACCACAACTTAAACGGTCGAAATTTAAAAAGACCCCCCAATAAATAAAAAATTACCCTACTGAAAAAAATCACATGGGATCCCTTATGGGATTTCATATGTGATCCTTTATGGGCTCCCATATGGGGTTCTAGCGCGAGATCCTATATGGGATCCCATATGGGGTCCTTTAAGAGGTCCACGAACTAAATTCTAAATATCATATGGGACCACATATGGGATCCCATATGGGGTCCCATAAGAATTCCACAAACTCACGCTGAGAGAAAAGTGGAGTCACACGAACTTGCCGCCGGAATTGGAATGACGGTATAAAAGGAGTAAGCGGGGTCGGAGTTATCACAACTAAACAAGCGGAGTAGCAGCTACTCCGCTCGCGGAGTTAATATACCGCCTCATAGGCTAAGTGTATATAAAGGTTACGTTAAGCTGGAATAATGCTGTTGATGATTTTTTTTCAAGTTTCATTATTTTTTGGGATTAGGTTAAAGAGATTGTAGAATATATTATTGAAGATAAATATTTATTTATAAATGTATTCATTCAAAGGATTTCAGTTAAAAATAAATTTTTCGATTACGTTACAGTATGATATCATAAGATGGAAGTATATTATTCAAAGTAAAATTATTAATAACATTTTATTTTGATTGAGCCGTAAATTTCTTTTAAATATTGCCAATTCCTGACTCTGTAAAAACACAGACTGCGAACAACAAAACGAACAAATTCTATTTTTCAATAATGAAAAATGTTTTTAAATATGAAATTATAAATAATTTCATACTATGCAACATTCATTTTCAGAATATTTATAAAAATACTTATAAAGTATTATATGAATATATTGATTATATAAGTTATTAACACATAAAAAAAACTCATTCAAATTTGTATTTGAGGTTATGTTTAAAATTTTTTAACTGCAAATCTATCGATTAATTGATTCAGGTTCCATTTCATCGAAAGATTTTTCACAAAATCATCCATTTTGCATTCCAATATTAAGGCGACTTCGGAATATAGGTTAGGTTTTATTTTTGAGTTTACAAATTACTCTTTCAATACGTAAAATTTTTCAGATTTTTTAATTTTTCACCATTCTACGGATTATAATAAATGGTGGAAAATTAAAAAATCCAAAAAATTTTAGAAACTGAAAGAGTAATTTGTAAACTACAAAATGAAATTTAACTGAACTTTCGTAGTCACCTTAATAATTTATTGTTTCATGAACAAAATTAATTTTTAAATTAAACTTTATAAACTCTCGGCAATTAAAGACAAATAGATCGAGTTCGTGCGTCGTCTATATACCGCAGCGAGGAGTGCGGATGACTCGCCTCGCGGAGTAAATGCAACTCCTTTAGCGCGAGTCAAGACAACGTACGTTAGTTATGTTGGTATGACTCCGCTTTTCTCTCAGTGCAATTCTAAATATATGGGAACACATATGAGATCCCATATGGGGTCCCATATGTGGTCCCATATGTGGTCCCATATATTTAGAATTGAGTTTGTGGACTTCTTATGGGATCCCATATGTGGTCCCATATTATATTTAGAATTGAGTTAGTGGACCTCTTATGGGACCCCATATGTGATCCCATATGTAGTCCCATATTATATTTAGAATTGAGTTTGTGAACCTCTTATGGGACCCCATATGGGATCCCATATAAGATCCCGCGCTAAAACCCCATATGGGAGCCCATAAAGGATCCCATATGAAATCCCATAAGGGATTCCTTGTGATTTTTTTCAGTAGGGTAGTAAGAAAAAATGAAAAATAAGATAACCATGGTTAGCCACCAAGGGTCGATATATATATATATATATATATATATATATATATATATATATATATATATATATATATATGTATCGTCGAAAGGGAAAAGAAGAATTTCAGTATCAGGTTTAATCTCCTTATAAAGATTGAAAATAATTATAAGGTTTTTCACTACACTGCGCGTAAAGTGCATACTGTAGTCTCTCTTAGAAAGCGCTAAAAGGAGTCAAGTATGCCTCTAAACAACTTTACGGCGAGACATTTTTCAAGCGTGAGCCAATCTATATATGTTCATAAACTTAAGTCTTGTTCAGTTGTTACTGATCAAGCCAGTTGAACAATCAGACACCAAGAAAGTTTTATCTTTTGTAAAAGTCAATAAAAGTAGCAAAAATGTCAGATGATTCATTCGATGATTAAAATTTTGACACAGAACAAGTTTTACGTGATTTTGAAAATGAGGCACAATTGATTTTAAATGATTTGTTACCGGAAAAATAAAAAAGAATGTATATGAAAGTGTACCATGAATTTATTTTATGGAAAGAACAAGACAAAACATCATTTGAAGGGAAAGTTTTTCTTGTGTATTTTGAAGGATTGTCTAAAAAATTTAAACAGACAACAATGGAGTATCTAGTCAAAGTTGAAAGATATTCTTAATGTCATAAAAGGGATCAATATTGACAATTATCTAATGTCAAAGGCCTCTCTGAAAAATAAATCTAAAGGTTATAAACCTAAGAAATCTAAAATTGTAACCTTATTTGATGTTGAGAAGTTTCTCCAACTAGCTGATGATACAATCTATTCAGCTGTCAAAGTATGAAACATGAACCATCGAACTCATGCCAGTTTCATCAGATAAAAATACAAGTTGAACCAACTAAATCTAATGAACTTCACTCAAAGAACATGAAATTCAACTCAGCGGATGACATCTTAGAATGTGAAAATGCATCATCGAACTCATATCAGTTTAATCAAATAGAAGCACATGTTCAACAAAGTGACACCGATGAACCTCACTCCAAAAAAATGAAATATAACTCAGTAGATGACACCTTGGAAAATAAAAATGTACTACTAGACTCATGTCAGTTTCATCGTACAACAGTAAAAAATCATAATACTAATTCTGATGAACCTTGCTTAAAGAAAATTGAATCAAATTCAACAGATGATATACAACAAAACCAACGAAACCCATCAAATGTAATTTTACAAAATTGTAAAATACATTCATTCAATATTAATAATAATTATTATTGTTTAAATAAAAAAAAATAAATATAAGTATCTAAATTGATATTTTATTATCTAACAAAAATATAAAATTTATTAAAAGTTTAAAAAATAGTTAAATCCTTGCAGATGTTGAATTTAAAAATTTACATTAATTTTTTTTATTCATATGTAACTAAAAATTCTTTAAAAAATAAAAGAAGGTAACGAAGAATGTTTTCAAAAATAAAAATATGTAACTAAATGTATCTTAGAAATGAAAATATGTAGTTAAATGTAACTTGAAAAATAAAAGTATGTAGTTGAATGTAGTAACTGGGAATATTTTAAAAATAAAAATATGCTGCTAAATGTATTTTAAAAAATAAAAATATGTAGTCAAATGTAACTTGAAAAATAAAAGTATGTAGTTGAATGTAAAAAAAAAATAACCTAATATCCTGTCATGAAAATATTCAATTATTTTTTAAATACCCTAGTGGAAATCGGTTTTGCTAATAACTGTTAATAATTAAAAATAATTGCTAATAACTGCAAATAACTGCTAAAAGCTGCTAATAATTGTTATAAATAGTTTGGTTTGAGACAAAAGTAGCGGTTATTTGCAGTTAATAGCAGTTATTAGCAATTATTAGCATTCATAAGCAGTTGTTTGCTATTTCATTGATTCATAATTTAGAATAGAAGTACTAATAACAGTTATTAGCATTTATTTGCATTTATTTACAGTTATTAACAATTATACGCTTTTTAAAAAATTTTTTAATTTTTTATACATAGGAAAAAATTTTCAAGACAATAAATTTTTATAAATAACTATTAATAACTATAAATAACTGCAAGTTTCTGTAGATAACTACAATAATTAGAAAATAATTGCAAATAACTGCAAGAGTCCGTAAATAACGGTAAATAACTGCGAAAATAAAATAACTGCAAATAACTGTTACTATTATCTTAATTTAAAAAAAATGTGTTGTACAAAATTGTTGTGCTTATAAATGTTAATAACTGTTAATAACTACGAATAAGTACTATTAACTGCAAATAACCGCTACTGCTGTCTCAAACCAAACTATTAGGCAGTTTGCTATGCAAGCTCGAAGCAGGTGGCGTTCTGAGCTCTAGCGCTGTCATGGCGGTCACAGTATACGACAATCTTGCTGTGTTAACATGTATAAGTGTATTCATGAGTCTATCCGTGTGTATTCAATGACGTCACATCTGAAAGTAGTGGGGGAAGCCCCTTCTCTAATAGCAGAGCGTTGCGCGTCGTTGCACGCACACAGCTACACGTATATGCTCATCCATGCACACATACGTGCAGTTCGCCGCCATGACAGCGCTAGAGCTCAGAACGCCACCTACTCTGAGCTTGCATAGCAAACTGCCTAATTAATGACAATTATTAGCAGTTGCTTGCAGTTACCCATATGGAAATGATTTTTGTGAATAACTATTAATAACTGTGTATAAATATAAAAAAATGTGAATAAGTGTTAATAACTATAATAAACTACCGCAATTAAGACATTTATAACAGTAAATAACAGTTGATAACAGTTAATAATTGTTACGAATAGATAATAATAATGATTAACTGTAAATAATAATAATTTGCTGTTATTTATAGTTATTTACAAATATTCGTAATTTTTCACATTCATTCACACTTATTCACATTTATTAACAGTTATTAAGACTTTTTCACATTTTCAAAAATTTTCACACGTATAATCGTTTTTTTTTATATACACCCGAAAAATTTTGTAAATGTGAAAAATTGTTAATAACTGTTAATAAATGTGAAAAACTGTAAATATCTGTAAGAAAGTGTTAATAACTATAATTCACTGAAATTAATTGCAAATAAATATGAATAACTATAAATAAGTATAAATAATAATAAATTATTCATCAAATCAAAAATTTTGGAAAATGTGGGTAACTGTTAATAAATGTGTATGAATGTGTAATAATGTGAATAACCATAAATAACTATTATTAAACATTACTTTCAGTTAATAATTTAGATTTAACTTTCGTAACTATTATTAACTATTATTAACTGTTATTAATTGTTTTTTACTCTTGTTGATTCGTATTAATGTCTCAATAGCGGTAGTTTATTACAGTCATTAACACTTATTTAAATTTTTACACAATTTCTCACAAAAATCATTTTCATATGGGTATTAGCAAAACTGATTTCCACTGGTAGTCCAATCAATAGAGACATTTCGAGGACATTAATTAGGGGCTCAATGAAACCTATATAGAGTTGTTAAGGGTGATGAAAAAATATACCCTACATAAAATGTAACCAAAAAAAATGGTAAAAATGCTCCAGGAGGCTGCAAAGTTGGCTAAAACAGCTTTTTTAATTCCTTGAAGCAACCTATGCATTTTAGCAAAAAATCTAACTAATAAAAGTATTGGAGAATAAAAAACCTACAATTTGAGTGCTGCCGCGATTATTTTCGTGAATTAATTATTGCAAAAAAGCCAAAAAACCATCAAAAATGGCCATTTCTTGGATATCAATTATTTATTGCAAAAATAATTTTTTAAATATTTGTAAACTTTTAAAAGGAAGCCTTTATGAATACATATAGAAAGAGAGGTTGTAAAAGAAAATTGGATAATTTGTTGCTGAGATATTCCCTATTATTTATCCCAACACGCATCATGTTTATTGCTATAATTTTTTTTGGCTGAACATATTGAGTTGCATAAGGGCTTAAACTCTTCATGAAAGTTCAAATTTTCATATTTTATTAACCTTTAGCCTGCGGGGGTGGTCGATTTATCGACCAGCAGTCAGGGTGGGGACTCTACCTGGAAAAATCCAATGATCTCATGTATACATTTTGCACTTTATAAAAGGTCGTTTAGTACTAAAATTTTCCCGCAGTCAAAAGGTTAAGAGCAAATGAGAAGATTGAATTGCAATATTTATTATAACGCTTTAAAAAAGAGGGTGTTTTTTTTATAAATAAATGAAGCTACGACTTTATTTATAACTTTTAAGAATTGCTATTCGAATATTCTTATAGCTGTGTTCGAAACGAAGATTTTAAAAAATAAGAACTCTCTAAGGCCAATAGGAGCCGAGATAAGATTTTTTTTTTTTTTAAATCACAGTTACTTTGTTTATAACAATTAAGAAACGAATCAAGCGTCATTTTTTAGTTGAAGACTTATATTTTAAAAATGTATGATTAGATTTTAAAAATGCGACTCTTTATTATTGAAACTAAAATAATAATAACATACAAATAATAATGTCAAGGTCAGAGTCGTGGTGGGGATGCTTATCTTTGCGCGTGAGGAAAGTTAACGAAGGACCCCGTTCCAATAAAATTCGTAAAAATTAACCGTATCTCCGTAAATAATGGACCGATTTTGATATTTTTTTTTCAATCTGGGATACCTTAAAAAATTATTAATATTGGTGCGAATGGTTTTTCAAAATAGGGTGTATTTAAGTTAAAACAACTGTACCTAATACGGACACCTTAAACGCAAATGATTGTTGTGGCTCACTAAATCAATATTTTTAGACGTGTAATGTCTCATTTTAAAGCTAAAAGAGAGAACTTCAAAATGAGATATCATAAGTTTCATTTTGATTAATATTTACGAAATACGCGCGGATTTACGTAAATGTTGTAAATGAACTTACCTTATTATTCCTCGTAATAATTATATTTGGAACCTGGAGATAAATTTAATTAAAATTTTTATTGTTTCTATATTTTAACTAATTATTATAATTAATCTTTAGTTTCAATAAATAAGAAAATAATTATTAATGTTATTATTATGTATGTTTTCAGAGGAGAAAATAGCAGAGAAATATTAATGCACCACAAACACAACTTTCTTGTGAAAATAAAACAAACTTCTCTTTATTTAGTTGTGCAGAAAAATTAAGATAAATAATAGCAGTAGTAATAAGATACGATGTGTCCTCTTCTATCAACAGCGAAAAAAGTGAACGAGAAGGAAGAGTTGAGAGTGCGCCTGCCCACGGCCGCCAACATATCAAACAACAAAGACGCGTGTTATTCTCAACACTCCCTCCCGCGCATCCTTTTGTACATAGAAATAATTAATTAACCAACACAATCGCAGTCTTCGCTCCACAATCAGCTCCCTTTAAATCCTGTAACATAAGAAATAATATTTAAATGAAACAAATTTAATATTACATATTTAAAATTGATTTAATTAAACTGAGATGTAATTATAAAGATAACGGTTTAGTGAGTACATCAGCTGTTTGTTTTTTAGAAGCTATCCACTGTACTTTAATCAAACCTCTACGAACTCACTCTCGCACATAATATTCGAACATAATGTTCTTTGATTTCGGTCATGTGTCTCAATTTTGTACCACCACCGATTTTAGCACTCGCTTCTGCGGCTTTATTATCGCACCATAATATCATAGGAGTGAGTTCTTTATTGATTATTTGTTTTAATGAATTATATATCGAAATCATTTCCTGAGAACAATCATTCATAGCTACGTATTCCGCCTGACAAATAGAGAGTGCGACATAACGTTGTCTTTTCACTCGCCAAGCAACGGTATCTCCAAATAACTTAATAACATATCGGCTTGTAGTTAACACTTCCTTGCAATCGCCGAAACTCACATCAGAATATCCTTGAAAATTATTGCATTCTCCTTTATAATTTAGTCCTAATTCACTTGTTCCTTTCAGATATCGAAAAACTCGCTTGACCATTTTCCAATTGTCTTCATTAGGATTTATCTGATGTCTGCTTAATACATTTACAGCACAGGCTATGTCTGGTCTGCTGGCATTTTCTAGATATAGCAGTGATCCAATTGCTTCTCTGTAAGGTATATTATTAGAATTTTCAGAACGGATCAACTCATGTACACTTCCATTTTCTTTACGTTCCATTCGCTTTCTATTTGCAACTTGGTTAGTAACCATTGGTGTTCTTTGTGAATGCATCTCTTCGAAGCCAAATTTAAGTATCATTCTATTTATATATTTTTCTTGTCTAATTTCTAAAACACTTGATTTTCTGTTTCTATAAATTTCCAATCCAAGAAAACTCTTAGGCTCTCCCAAATCCGTCATTTGAAATTCATTTATCAATTCCTTTTTCATTTCTTTTAATTTATCTTTATTTTTTTTTTTTTTTTTTTTTATCTGGTTCGCCCTATTGGCCCGGTGCAGCCTCTTGGCCAAGCTACCGACATCCTTGACCACCTCTGTGTCAGGATGTTTGCCTACCTTTTTCCCTTACCTATATGTTTCCTGTACCTTTATTTTTCCTACTTATTCCTTTACCTATTTTTAATCTACCCATACCCGAGAAATCACAGACTGCCGCGTTCCTAGAACAGTCGGTAAGTAGATTTCTACGGTAGATTCCTGCATTCGCCCAGGCCTAAGCCTGTGACGTAGGGAAAACTCCCCCAGGAGAAAACCTACGCCCGGAATATTTACCCATCGCGCTCAGAAGTTCTTTTTCCGATGAAAAACGCCTGAAAAAAATTTCAGGTGTTTTCACCGGGAATCGAACCCCCGACCACTCGGAGCGAATGTGTAGAGACCGTATAAGGCGTGTGCCTTAGCCGGTTACGCCACAGACGCTCTTTTTTAATTTATCTTTATTATTACATGCTAATAAAATATCATCAACATATAATACTAGAATTAAAAGACTATTATCCTTTTGCCATATGAATAAGCAAGGTTCATCATCATGTGGTTTAAGTCCAAGTTTGATAGCTGTAGCTAAAAATTTTTCGTTCCAACACTTGGGGCTAACCTTCAAACCATACAATGCTCGCTCCAATTTACATACTTTATGTTTCCTCATTTCTACTGTGCAATCGATTCCCTCAGGAATTTCCATATAAACTTCACTATGAAGTTCACCATTTAAAAATGCGGTTTTGACATCCATCTGACATAATTCTAAGTCTAATTTATTTACAATGCAAAGCACAGATCTTATTAATGGTAATCGAGAGACAGGAGCATATGTTTCTTGTGAATCATAGACGTTTCTGTCCTTAAAACCTCTGATCACAAGTCTGGCTTTGTATCTGATACTATTATCCTGCTCAATTTTTCTTTTTAATACCCATCTGGAATCAATTATATTTGGTTTCTTTCCATCGATCGCAACAGCTGGCCTATCAACTAGTCTCCAGACCTTATTTCTATACATAGCATTTAATTCATTATTAATAGCATCAGTCCAGTTTTTTTTGTCTCCAAAGTTCATAGCTTCTTGATATGATGTAGGATCTCCATTTATTTCAGCTACGAAAACATAAGTCTCTCCCTCCGTTTCAGAGATTTCACTCGCAGTATTTTCAATATTCTTCCTTGGTCTACCTCTTCCTCTTTTAGGTGCTTCTTGTGGTTCAGATGTTTTTGTTTCAGTTTCCTTCTCAAATTGAACAAACCAGGTGTCGGGATTAACATCACTGGTAACAATTTCCCGATTGTTCAATTCCTTACGCTTACATTTGTCAGCAAATACCAGTTTTTCGTTAAACCTGACATCTCTACTTTCATAAATTTTACCTTCCTCAGGTTTCAAAAGAATATATCCTGTCTCTTTATATGCAACTAATATTGTTTGCATTCCAATAAATCTAAATTTCGGACCAACTTTCCTTTGAACTTTCATGTATGCTAGGCATCCAAAACGTTTAATTTGTAAAATATTAGTTTTATAACCTTGGTTAAATTTTTCTAAAGGCGAAATCATTTCATTTGAGGCATGTGGAGTTCTATTATAAGCAATTATTGCAGACCTAATGCCATATCCCACATGTTCTCAGGCAAACCAGAATCGTACATTAACGCTCGCACTTTCTTCTGAATTGTCTGATTGAATCTTACTGCTACTCCATTGTGTTGAGGTGTATCTGGGCATGCTAACTGATGTTCAGCTCTTAGTTTACTTAATATCTTGACTGTTTGACCACCGCTGTATTCTGTACCTTGATCTGACCTTAGATAGCAAACTTTAGCATCTCTACCTAGTAGATTTCTGGCACTTCTAACAAATGAATCACAACAATTTCCAGTTCCATCCTTGTTTTTCATGGGATGTGCCATTGCAAGATGAGAATAATCGTCTAAAAATACAGATATAAATCTATATCCTTTAGGATACACAGCCGGACTTATTGGACCCATTACGTCCGAGTGAATTACTTGTAAGGGCTCAGTTGCTTTCCTTCTAGTAATATTAAAAGGTAATTTGTTAATTTTAGAAATCAAATAAACTTCACAATCTAAAATTGAACTGTCAAATTCTGCATTTTTTAAATCTTCGATTTCTAGAAACTTCTTTTGTAGTTCCTTCAGATATTTGATAGAAGCATGTCCCATTCTCATATGCCATAATATTCCTTGTCTGTTTGTTCCAGATTCCATATTCTTAATTAGTTCGAATTCATTATTTATATTTTCAGATTCTAAATCTACGCTCGCATTATTTAATTTTCTGTCTCTTACGGTATTTTCAAAGTCTGAATATAATTTAATATTATTTCTTTCGCTCTCTGTTTCACTCGTATTGTTTTTATTGTTATCAAAATTTTTTTGTTTATTTTTCATACTTCTAGTGGTTAAGCAAGCTAATATCTTACTTATCGATAATTCACTATTACTATTTTCTTTATTTAGTTCAAATTCTACTAACCAGTGAGGCCTTTTGTATATACCTGTTAGAAAAATTTCTTTCGATTTCGGATCATAAATATCTATACGTTTGTTATCTAAATATATACTTAAACCCTGATCAGCAAATTTCCTAAGCGATAAGAGATTTTCAACAAGATCTTTCGAATACATGACATTTTTTAGTAAAATGGGTTCAGATTTATACGATGAACCTAAAACCGTACCCGCCCCCTCCGTTTTCAAGCTTGCTTCGTCATTTTTATTAGCACATTTAATCTCAGTTATCTTTTCACAATCAAAGGTTTTGAATATTAATTTGGAATTTACTAAATGTTCTGTAGCTCCCGAATCAGCTAAAAATTTAATTAATGAATTTCCGTTTGTCTCTATCGTTTTTCTTTCAGTTATACTAAATGCCTCACAGCTTTCAGAACCCGATTTTCTTTTTCGTTCATTTTTGACAGAAAAGGTTAACTTACCACTTTCATCGCGTTTAGATTTCCCATTGCTTTGAGCTTTGTAATTAATTTTCGATCCGGTTTTCTTAAACATTGGTTCTTCTTTATCATTGTTGCGCTTCCCATTATTATGATTTTTATTTATAAACTTTCCTCTTTTTCTATCGCTTGATTCGCTCGCATAATTAATTTTCCTCTTATTCGTCCGAGATTCAGACCTTCCATTATTTCGATTATAATTACTAGAATGATTGTTATCATACCTTTTGTTTTTCCTATAAGGATAATCATCACCAATGTGGTTGGTCAGCTGTTTGCATTCGAAGCAAATCTTTTTCCCTTGATTAGGACAATCTTTACTTTTGTGTCCAAACATTGAACAGCTAAAACACCTTAAATCTTTCCGGCCACCGCTCGCTGCCAACGCTCTCGCACCTTGATCTGCAGACTCCTTGATTTGATTTTTAACACTCTTCAGCTGTAAAATATACATTTTTAATTGATCAAAAGTCAAATTACTATTAGCAGTACTTTTATACATAAAATCGACATTTTGTATTTGAGGTACATTTGCAACTACTGCATTAAAGAACGCGTCCCTTTTTTCTTCATCAGACATTACTTTAACATTCGGTAAATTATTATAAGTTCGAATTAACTCATCAAATTTATCCAAAAACATGCTCGCTTTATTTTTATTAGGACGATAATTCATACCATATAACTGTTTTTTGATAGTTGCAGAGGTTATATTCTTTTCAGTTAATTTAATTTCCTTTAATTTATCCAATATTTTTGAGGGATCTTTAATATCTACAATTTTAGCATAACTATGATCAATTTGATTGATAATTATATCGCGAACAGTAAATTCATGCTTTCCTTTTGTTGTTTCAGTTAATTCAACACTCGCAGCAACCGATTTATCAATTACGTATAATAGATCATTTGCTTTAAGTTCGGATGTTAAGGAATCCATAAAATAATCCATTTTCATTCCACTCGTCAGTTTGTAATCACGTTTTACATTTTTATTAATTAAACCGATATTTAAAGTTTCTTTCAATTCACGCGATACATTAGATTTATCAAAATACTCTTCGTGACTTTGAGTCTGATTTTTCAACTCATTTCTCACAATTTGAGAAATATCTTTTATGTTTACAAAACCGTTAAGAATTTCAGTTGAATTATAAATATTCGGTTCATTAAAAACACTCGCTTCCGAATCATATAGGTATAAATTATCATCATTAGACCTAACCTGACGTTTAACATCGCTCATTTCTTCATTTAATTTTTTTTGCTTTCCTTAAACGCCTCACATGCCAATCTAACCTCTTCTTTGATTCTTTCTTTATTGCGCATGTGCCGCTTATCGGACTTATCCTCACCATACTCCAAACGTAGATGCTGGGTTGTCTGCTCAGTCTCAATTCTGTCCAATCTACTGGTGAGTGCAGATAATTTTTTTTGAATGTCTGTAATACAATCAATTATTATTAGTCGTATTTTATGATTATTACCACTACCAGGTTCAATTATTTTATTACAATTGAGATATAATTTTCTTATCTTATAGTTGCAACTTTTAATTTCTTTGACTATAGGTTTACCTGATAAAGATGCCAAAATTTGTTGACTTTCATCAACTTTGATCATACTCTCCTTTTTCTGATCATCGCTCGCTTCTTTAATTCGCTCGCTTTTGTCAGTCCTCTCGCTTGCTAAATTGACTAACATCTCTCCCTTTTTGTCATTGCAGCTGCTGCTCCCTTCATCCTTATGTTTTTTAAAATTTCGACAGAATGGCATATATAGAGATTTTCCCTCCTTATCTAATTTCTCGATTTCTTGTGTGACTAATCTCATTTGATTATCCGACACAAAATCTTTTTCTGAAAAATTAAATTTAATGAATATTTGCAACTTTAATACACTGAACACAAGTTTATTAAAATTGCAATAACTGCCATAAATGAAATTGTCATTGTAAGAGATCGAACACAGATACACTTACATTAACACGAGCATTGAATGGCCAATTACAATGCTCTTGCCAAAATTTATATTATATTTTAATCAAAGAAAATTTAATTTATTATAATTGACTATATTAAATAATGCATATATATATATATATGGGACGTTTCACGTCAACTCACCTAACAAAAAATAGAATTCGTCGAAAATCTGTGAAAATGTTCTATTTGATACCCAAAATATACAAAAAAACTTTTAGAGGTCCAGGTCAAAGGGGTCAGGATTTAAACGTGATGGAATTTTTCGAATTTTCCAAATTTTTTGCTAAATAAATATTTTAATGAATTTTTTCCTCAAAAGCTATCAATTTTTCGTTAAAACTTAATAGAATACTTTTTCTTGGAAATTAGATGTAGAATTCACCTGAATTTTTGCAAATTATAATATACTGATTTTTATGCTTACTTGATCGATTTAAACATACTATTTAGTATATCTAAAAATCGAGCAGGTTAAATTGGCTTTTTAAAGTTTTATTTTTTTTGTTTTTTTATGAGGAAAAAAATATGCAGAAGCCTCTAGTTGGGCAGCCTTCTCAAAGTTACTTAATTGTGCAAAAATGTCTGAAAAAATCGTTATTTTGGATCAATGATGAGATTCGTGATTTTTTTTCTGAAAAAGTATTGATTTTTGGGACACATGTATGAAAATATTTTTTATTGGAAATCATGTGTAGAATATAAACATATTTTTACAAATTGTAATTTAAGACATTATAAACCATATATACTAAAAATTTAACAAAAAATAAATTTTAAAATTTCAAAATTTCATTTATAATTTGAGATGTTTATCAAATAATGGTTTACAAAAAATTACATACATTTTACATACAATTTCCAATAAAAAACATTTTCATACATTTGTCCCAAAAATCAATACTTTTTCAGAAAAAAAATCACGAATCTCATCATTGATCCAAAATAACGATTTTTTCAGACATTTTTGCACAATTAAGTAACTTTGAGAAGGCTGCCCAACTAGAGGCTTCGTATATTTTTTCCTCATAAAAAAACAAAAAAAATAAAACTTTAAAAAGCCAATTTAACCTGCTCGATTTTTAGATATACTAAATAGTATGTTTAAATCGATCAAGTAAGCATAAAAATCAGTATATTATAATTTGCGAAAATTTGAGTGAATTCTACATCTAATTTCCAAGAAAAAGTATTCCATTAGGTTTTAACGAAAAATTGATAGTTTTTGAGGAAAAGATTCATTAAAATATTTATTTAGCAAAAAATTTGGAAAATTAGAAAAATTCCATCACGTTTAAATCCTGACCCCTTTGACCTGGACCTCTAAAATTTTTTTTGTATATTTTGGGTATCAAATAGAACATTTTCACAGATTTTCGACGAATTCTATTTTTTGTTAGGTGAGTTGGCGTGAAACGTCCCATATACATATATGCATATAACTATATATATACGTGTGTGCGCATGTATATTGACCTAATCCAAATATACATTTACACGTACACACATACAATAAATTATGAGTATGTGTACTAGTACCTAAAACATGTTGCCGTCCTGATTCAGTCACGAATCCTATGGCCTCTCTGGTTTATTTTATTTAATTAGAACTATTCATTTCTATAGTTCTAATCATCAATTTACATATATATCTGCAAATATATTCATACATACGCACTATACATACGTATAATCGTTCCACTCTATCTGTCTTTTTCTATCGTTCCCTTGTATATTGACGCCAACATGGCGTCGTCTTTACTATAAGCTGGCTTCTTAATAAGCAGCCATCTATTCATGTCGCTCCCTTATACATCGGCACCAGCGAACAAACATGGCGTCATTTTTGCTATAGGTTAGCGTTTATACGCCGGTTAAGTCTTCAAAGTAGATTTGTATACATATACATGTGTACATATATCCCACATGCATACGAGCACCCGGCATTTTTACAAATCACTTATATGAGTAAGAGTTATGTATGCGAACACAAAAATTCGTATACTCGCTCTCTCACTATTCAATTATTTTCAATTTTAACTTTTATTAAATATTTGATCTAGATTACGCATATGAATATAAAAGATTCACACACTCTTCTCTCCTTCTCTTTTTCTCGTTCTCTCTTTTTTTACTACGTTACTACGTTTTTTACTACGTTTACTACGTTTTTATTAACTCGCTTTGGTGTCTGTCTGTCTGTCTGTCTGTCTGTCTGTCTGTCTGTCTGTTCGGTACGAATTTTGCAACCGATTGTAAACTAACTTCCTGATGAGCTAGAGACTTGAAATTTTAAATATAGCTCGGAACTGGATGACAATGCAATATTATAAAAAAAATATATATATCTATCGAACAATATATTAATATATTCAATCATATACGGAGATGTTGGCAAAATTGAAGATTTGAAGATTTTATATATAGATACACTTTTAACATTAGTGTCTAAACGTCTTCGAAAATTTTAAAAATCTTCTTTTGATATATTAATATATTAATATATTAATATATTAATATATCAAATATAGTAATATATTAATATAGTAATATATTAATATATTAATATATCAAATATATTAATATATTAATATATCAAATATATTAATATATTAATATATTAATATATCAAATATATTAATATATTAATATATTCAATATTATATTTTTGCATGCATTGTTGGATAATATAATTAAATATATATTCCCACCGAAAAATATATTAATACAATTATATACGGAGATATTGGAAAAATTGAAATTTTGAAGATTTTATATATAGATATACTTTTAACATTAGTGTCTAACCATCTTCGAAAATTTTTAAAATTCTTTAACTTCTCATATTGCAATTAGACATAAATTACAGCATTTTGTATTGTACATATAAAATTTGAGACTGTATTTTATTCATTTTATGGTCTATCAATGCATAAAACAATAAATTTTGGTTGAATTTCTAATAGCGTCATTATCGTCAAAATGGCGGGAAACTCAGCATGCGATTACGTGTTCTCTAAAAAAATAGATGAAACACGTTTTAGTCCCTTGATAACAATATATATGCTATATAATATGCACTGTTGGACAACACGATAAAATTTATATATATATATATATATATATATATTAATATATTTAGAGGGATATACTCATGAAATTAAGTTTTTTAAAATTTTTGAAAATATTATATATTTAGGATACTCATAATGTTAAAATTTTCAATCTACCACGTTTTTTAATTGAACTAAAAGTATAAAATAATATTAAAAATAAAAAAAAAACTTTTTTAATGTACTACGTTTTTATAATGAACCAAAAAGTATAAAATAATGTGTAATGAAATGAAAAGTGAATAATGATTTGAAATAAAAAAACGTGGGGCGCATACAATACATAATAATAAACATGCGCCCCACGTTTTTTTATTTCAAATCATTATTCACTTTTCATTTCATTACACATTATTTTATACTTTTTGGTTCATTATAAAACGTAGTACATTAAAAAGTTTTTTTTTTATTTTTAATATTATTATTAAACAAACTTCTCCTTCAATATATGAGAAGTCACTTCCAAAAATAAAATAAATAAAAAATTGATAACACTCACTTTATCAATAATAATTACACTTATAATTACCCTTATTCATTTTCTCTCCTCGCGCAGCGGAAGCGTCGTCTGAGCTCATAACCTGTTATTATTATGTATGTTTTCAGAGGAGCAAATAGCAGAGAAATATTAATGCACCACAAACACAACTTTCTTGTGAAAATAAAACAAACTTCTCTTTATTTAGTTGTACAGAAAAATTAAGATAAATAATAGCAGTAGTAATAAGATACGATGTGTACTCTTCTATCAACAGCGAAAAAAGTGAACGAGAAGGAAGAGTTGAGAGTGCGCCTGCCCACGGCAGTCAACATATCAAACAACAAAAGACGCGCGTTATTCTCAACAATTGATAATTGCAAAAATTTTAATAGTAATAATAAAAATTGTTATCTCGATTTTTTTTTACTTTTCTTTGTTTTTTATGCAAAAAAATTTTTTCATCGTTGAATATATTTTCATTTTCTTACTAAACAAATCGATAAACAAAAGGTAATCAGAAAATTTAAATTTGTATTTAAATAAACATTGAATTTCAACAACAGCTTCTCATATCATGGGGCGCGGTAGCGCCCCGAAAGGCAAGTTTGCGAAGCCGCATCGTGCGCGACGAGATCTATTTACTTTGAGTTTCAAATTTTAAAAATTGAAACTCGCAAAATATATATTAAATATATGTATTTACTTGTTAATTACTTGTAAATATATATATAATATCATGCTAATAAACATTTCATACCAAAAACAGCTAAAAAATGACGTATTTATTATTTTTTGTATGATACCCAAGCGGAAATAATCTGCCGTTAATAACTAATAATAATTATATACAACGAAAAATAATTTAAAAAAAAAGTTATTATTTTTTATTATTTGTTATAAATGTGTAGATTTTGGACTGTAATAACTGTTTATAATAGTTATTAATAATTATTTTACATTTATAACAGTTGATAAAAGTTATTATCAGTTATTATTTTTTATTATCTTTTTCAGCATGGTAAGTATATGCATAAAGTAAATCGTAAGTAAAAATTATTATCGGTTATTATTTTTTTTTTCTTTTTCAATCTAAGAGTTACTAATAATTATTTTCTATTTATAAAAGTTAATAGAAGTTATTATTAGTTATTATTTTTTATCATCTTTTTCGGTATGGAAGGTATACATATAAAGCAAACGTTGAATAAAAGTTATTATCAGTTATTATTTTTTTTTATCTTTTTTGGTATGGAAGGTATATATACATATAAAGCCAACGTTAAATAAAAGTTATTAATATTATTTTTAGTAATTTTTATTAATTTTTTTATTAATTTTTGAATTTTAAAGGTGTTTACTTGAAGGAAACGATAAAAAAAGTTATAATTATTTTTTCATTAGATTTTAAAAATAGTTAAAAATTGTTTTTGATTATTGAAAGTAAGTAGATAGGTAAGGATATAATTGATTCAAAAAGAATTTTTATTTTTATTTTTACATAAAAACTTTTATATAAAAATATAAGTCTTATTTTACAATTATAAAAGAAGTTTTATTTTGTATTTACAATGTCAACGCTAACATATAATACGATTTACTTATCAAATCTAAATTAATGCAGCGACCAAGAGCACCTTTAAAAATTGAGCTTAAATAATAATCATCATTACATTTTGTTATTATACAAGGCCGGTGTAGCATGGTATACTTAAGACATTGAATTTCGCCATGAAAGAGTGAACATTTTTTTAAATTTATGACTTCTTTCACATCAGTGTCATTAACAAATGAAACCGGTACAAGTTTTAATAATTTAAAGAAAATATAAACATCACAGTTATCGTCGTATTTAATCAAATATATAGAACTAATGATTCCGAATCTACTATCTTTCGTTTGAAAAATAGAATCATTAGTTTTTTTCTCTTTTGAATAATAACAAGATGTGTATCTACAACTTTGATATATAATTTTATTGTATTTTTTACATTCAGTAATTTTATTAATATTTATAAAGAAACGAAGGCACGAAATTTCTTTTTTGGTTAGAATGTGACGTTTTGCACATCCTACTAGTGTACAATAGTAGAAAGGGGGCGAGAACTCCAGACAGTTGTGACGTCACACGGCCCGTCATACTCGCCCCCCGGGGGCGAGAATGCCGGTTTTGGGGGACGCGTATGCCGATTCGGTCTGCTGAGAGCCTTATCGTTCGGCCTTATCTCGCTTCTCGATAATCGGGAATTTCGTGGAAAATAATAATAAATAATAAATGTTAATAGTAAATAATAAATGTTAATAATAAATAATGAATGTTAATAATAATAAATAAAAAAATAAATGAAAAAATAAAAAATGTTAAAATCAGTAGATTATTGAAAAAAAAATTATTGAAAAGAATTATTGAAAAAATTAGTAAAATTGAATTTTTTAAGAAATACGGATTTTTTGAGAGTTTGTCACTTGGTATAATTTTAGAATATTTCAAGTTTTTAATATTATTGATATATTACCGATTTTATATTTTTATTGTATATATTTACCGATTTCGTATATTTTCCTGCATTTACGAATTTAAAGAGAGATATTTTTCGAGTAAGTGGATAAAAGAGAAAAACCCTGAAAATCAACACTACATTGTACAAGTGATGTATATATGTATATATATATATATATGTATATATATATGTATATATGTATGTATATATGTATATATATAAGCTTTACAACTGTGTGTGTCTGTGTAACCAGCTAGTATTAACGTATAAGCGTGTGTACAACAACGAGTGGAGATGTACGAGTGGTGGGGGTAATAGCAGCGCCAGAAATAGAATGACCCCCGTTAGAGCGTACGCTACACTTGTGTGGGTGCATGCGTACTCCAAAACTTGGGATGTTTATATTATGACCTATATTATGCTGCACGACCAGTGCATTCGCTCTCGACTACATTGCTTATCCGTTCTCTCTCTCTCTCTCTCTCTCTCTCTCTCTCTCTCTCTCTCTCTCTCTCTCTCTCTCTCTCTCTCTCATCGTTTCTCCTTGTCGGAAAAGCCGAAGTACGTCGTACGGCGCCGAAGACTATGCCCTATAGAATACCCAATGACCGTCTTGCCCGGTATCTCTGTCCTTTTATATCGACTTTAACATGCACCTTATGCTTAGATGGTGTATGCGTTACACCAATGTATGAAAATACTTTTCTCAATTGATTATTAAAAAAAATATATATAGTAATATACAATTCATTTTACATAATATTCCTCTTTTAGATGATAGAAAATTTTAATAATAAATGCTAATAATAAATAAATGTATATCGATGATAATAAATTATTAAAAATTATATTTAAAAATTAGTAAAAATTGAAGAAAAATTTTAATTATAAGAATGAAATATTAACTTTAGAGAAAAAATGATGGAAGGGGTATAGAAATAAATAGAGATATATTTGTTTGATACATTTATTTTTATAAAATTATTACAACGACGATACAAGTATATAAGTTTCGGAGTAATACGACTTTGCAAGTCTTATTTTTTATTTACATATATATTTAAAGTCAAAACTTTTTGTACCCATTTCTTTCAGGGATAGAGTATGTGTTTGTAGAAATTTTTTGTGAATACTGTTTCCATTGTGAGTCTTTTGTTTGATTTTCTGACTTTTTACTGTCATTTTTTCCGATTAGAGGAGTGCGTTCGCCAGCGTTCCCCGAGCTCGGTGCCTGACCCATCTTTAATGGTGTCTTGATAACAACTAAGTATGGTAACAAAAAAAAAAAAATATTGGAAGTTATTCACATTCACATACGTACACACGCACACACAGGCATACACATTACATAATATTTTTTGCTTTAGACACTTGATTGCACTGGGCGCATATAATTTCTTTTTTATTTTTTTGTTTCTTTTTTTACATTCATGATTCGGTTAAATAATATAAGGCTTAATCTATCATTATCCTTTTGTATCGGTTGAAAATAACGTACAAACATTATCTCGCTTCTCAATAAACAGATGACAAAATTTATAAAAAAGGAAATAAATAGAAATAAAAAAGCAATAATAGTTAATAATAAATTATGCATTTTGAAATTAAAAAATTTTATTTTAAGAAATAATAAATTTTAGGAAATTGATAAGGTCATAAAAATAAAAGAGTTTGGAAAGTTAATTTTTTATTAAAAATATATTTTACATTAGTTAAGATTCAAATAAAAATTGGTTAGATTGTTTCTCTATAAGTTCATCATAAAATAGTTTGGAGTGAAGCACAACTAATTCTAAATAAACAATATCAAAATAAAATTCGAGAAAAACTTTGTGTATCGAAGCATTGAATTCATCTCTTACAATCTTATGAATTTTAAACATATTGTTGTGTAATATCTTTTTCACAACGAGATTGCTGTTTTCCTTTCGTAAATCGGTATCATTAACTAAAACTGTTAATTCTTGAAGTATATAGTCCTTACAGTCATTAACTTGTAGCACAATACGCTGATTACGTCGAAATCTATCATCGATGCACATAGCTGCGTTTTTAAAACCGTAAAATGTGTTTTTTTGCATAATCATGGCAGGCGAATAATTTTTTCTTTTCTCACAGTTGTTTTGTGCGTCATTCTTACACTTACTTTGTTTATGAAAAATAATTGCTTTTGTAGCGAAAGATGATGAGAATGTCACATCTATATCTTCAAGTTCAATTTTTGTTGGAGTGTTGTTATGTTTAATGTCTTTTCGTTTGAAATACGAACAAATGTATCGAAAACAATTTTGTAGTCGGCACCAATTTGATGAATCCAAAGTCAAACCGTTTAAATTTTCATTATTTGTTAGTTGTATCATCGATAAAAAGGTTTTATTCTCTTGATTATATTTTAATCCGACTATTGCTCTTTCACTGCCTGTGTTATTGAGCAGATAAGTGGTTGCAAGTAAATTAGCGTTTGAATATGTTTTAGACTTATCAGCATAAGTTTCGGTCATTGTAATTTTTTTCGATGGTTTATTATTTTCAGTTTCCAGAGAACTCGTAAAATCTATTTTTCTTTTCACCATAGCTTGAGCCATTTTAGACGACGCAACCACTATATTTTCACTTGAAAATTGCTTCACACGCGTGTATGTTAGACCGCAAACCCCGAAATTGAAAAAGCCGTAATTTTCACAATTATACTATTCTACACTCGTCAAAAGTATCGAATTACGATAAGACGTTTGTTCGAGTAATCACGTTGTGTCACTGTTGAAGCATCAGAAAACTGTGTGACTGAACCCTATAGGGTATACGCATATATCGAGATGTGGTGTGAAAGCAATAGAATGTTTTCGATAATCTTTTATCTAGTTTATGTATATTTTTATCTCGCGTACGAGTAGATGGAAAATATTTCAAGTCAGTAAAAACACCGACAAAGAGCATTGAATATATTATGGGATTAATAGTCGATAAAAATGACCGCAACACTAGTGCTAGCGACCTTAATCAGCGTGATAGAAGGCGTGAATAAGATTTTTCGGGAAGACGGTGAAAGAGGTATGGGACATTCATCATACTGTATGTCAATTGATAGCTTCTGGTGAGGGTAACGAGCGAATATTTTGTTATGCTCACGAACGTCTACATTTAGTTGAAAGGATATCACAGGATATAGGTATAAGTTTTACCATGTCTCTCGGATGTAGTGACAGTACATGCAACGAAAAATTCAAACAAAGCTTTTGTGAAACGGAGTGGGAGCCGATTAATAAAAAAGCGACTGTAGTGGAGACGCAACTTCAGTCAAGAATAAATAATTATCTCGACTTGCCAATTGTAGCTTACACCCCGTAACTACAAAGTTAAGTTTAGTTACAATAAGTTGAATTCACCCGATGTAGCCTGACGAAGTGAAGATCGTTTAGAGTTTGATACTGTCGAAAGACTATTATTAAAAAATGAGAGATCCAAATTGTTATGGATTTCTAATCGATCAAGACTCATTTGTATAAGCTAATATTAAAACTAAAAAATTGTAAACGATTAGTTTCAAGTATAATCGATATTAAAGTTTTGTGTGTAATATTTATTTTATAATTTCATATTTGTATTAGTGTGTGTAAAAATTGTATTCTGCGCGCATTGAAATTTATATGATTGTAATAATTTTATAAAAATAAATGTAACATTAGTTATTCGATAAATAAAGTTTTTGTGTGTATCATTTAGTTTATAATTTCATATTTGTATTAGTGTGTAAAACCGTATTCTGTGTAGTTTTAAAACTGCTATAATTTTAATAATTTTTATCAAAAAATAAATGTATTAAACCACAACACATTTTTTATTTTTTCGGCTACTTATTTTGACAACTCGTGAACTATAAATTTTAACTTATCTCCCGCAGCTAGTAGGGTGGTAAACTACAAGTTATAAACTAGAGCTGTTAGTAACGCAATTTGAGCCGTAAAGAGACAACGCTGGAGTCCTAAGCGTATCGAATAGCTTCAAACAGCGCTGGTCGTGTGCCGTCGCTCGTACAGCTAGTAGACGCACGCGCGCTCGTAAGCCTTATCGTATCTAGCTTGCTGTTTGAGCCACCCGCTTACTCGGCTGATACGCGCGCGGTTATCAGCCTTACGAACCCGCGACTAGCTTTCTTATTTCGCCGCTAGCAGTTTGAGCGTGGCGCCCGCGGGGCAGACACACTATAAGGCTTACAGAGACGCTGATTGATTATTATAATTGTATATATTATTTTATTAAAATATTTATCAGTAGCAACATGAACACTTTGTGGCGTCATCCCTTTACTTGTTTGCTGGCAGGTCCTACTGGTAGCGGAAAAACAACTTTTGTTAAAAAATTATTAAAATTTCGTGAAGGAATGATCGATGCTAGCATGGATCGAATTTTATTTTATTACGCCGAGTGGCAAGACGGATATAAAAACGATGAATTTATTAAAGACGGAAACAAAATTGAATTTCGCGAGGGACTGCCTAAACCAGAAGATTACTCAAACGATCCCCACTTGAAAAAACTTTTAATCATCGATGATTTGATGCGCGAATCGTCGAATCATATAGTTGTCGACTTATTTACCAAAGGCAGTCACCATAAAAATATCAGCGTATTGTTTCTTACACAAAACATCTTTCACAAAGGTACTCATTCACGAGATATAAGTTTAAATTCTTCGTACATAATTTTATTTAAAAAGCCGCGAGACCGTGCGCAGATTCAACATTTAGCAAGACAAATATACCCCAAAGATTCAAAATTTTTACAAGAAGCGTATCAGGATGCAACGGCTCAAGGTTTTGGATATTTAATGATTGATTGTAAGCAAGATACTTTAGATGAAGTTAGATTTCGAACAAGTATATTTCCGGACGATGAGTATCAATACGTTTACTTACCTAAATATAGTCATAGCGCATACGCATTAAATCTTTGACAATAAAAGCTTTATCACACGTCGTAGCGATTCAGTTTAGATCGGACTATGGAGAAAGACACTCCCCAAAGTAGTCGGCGAGATCGACGTTTGCCACGGAACTCTCCGTTTGAAAAAAAGTATGTTGCCCTCTTGCAGGCGCTAAGACATTCGGATAAAAATCAGCGTGTTGCATTGCTACGTTCAGCAAATAAAAAATTAATAAATCACATTTGTGAGTGCGCGTTAAATGTACTCAAAGGTACTGTCAATTTAAAAGAGTGTGAGAAAAATAAATTAAAAAAACATAAAAATATTTTAAGAAAATTAGCTAAAAAAAGTAAAAATTCTTGGAAAGTAAAAAAACGTACCATAGTTCAAACGGGAGGGAGTTTTTTACCGTTTTCATTACAGCTCATACTGGATACATTGTTCTCGTTAATAATAAGAAAATAAAAAAATGGAGAGAGCAAAGAAAATGATACTCTTATCTAAAGAACAACTTGAACGAATACAGAGGGAAAATGAAAAAAATAACGATCGTAAAATTACTGATACTAGTGTAGGATCGACTGCATTGGAATCTACTCAAATGGTAGGTAATACGTTATCCCGATTAGATAATGAAATGAAAAAAATTCTGGATTCTACAACTTACGAAAACGAACAAGAAAAACTGAAAGATTACTTGAAAACGTTACAGAGATATCTATTTTTTGTCGACGACGAAAAACGAAAACTTTCGCTTTTAAAAACAAGTGAAGATGAGAAGCAGGCCTTAGACAGTTTTTCAATATTAGAAAGTGTCCCAAATTTATATAAAAAGAAAGCTGAATTATTATTAAACTATTTAAAATCCAGCAAAGATCGCATTACGTAGAACGAAAAAGGTCTTGTACATATAGATAGCGAAAAAATTCAACATTCGAATATCATCGATTTAATAAACGATGCTTTACGGAATAGAAAAAAAGTAAAAGCCGCGGGGAGAGAACAGTTTGCAAAGATACTTCGTGATATCGACACACCGCGCGAATTTGTCGGTAATGATGAATTGTGGGAATTGAACAACGTTAAACAATCTTCGAATAAGAAAATAAAATTTCAAAATAGTATAACATCTAATAAAGACGATAGCGAAATTAATGATTCAACAAAATTACGTGATAAAAGTGATAATTTCTTTTCGTTTTTAGATAACACAGTTTTATCTGGAAAGAGTCCCAACAGTAGCTCTGAAAAAAAGAAAAATAAACAGAAGTACATGTTTTCCTCAACACCAAAGTCGAATAAAAAATGGTTAACTAATTTAATTTAAAATGGATATTTTAGAAAAACAATATTTTGATCCACAACATGAAGCAGGGTTTTCAGGAGCACGAAATTTAATCAGAGTAAATAAAAAAAATTTTCTTCGGAAAAAATTAAAAAATGGTTAACGAAGCACGATACATACACTTTACACAAAACTATACGTCGAAAATTCCCACGCTTATATTACGATGTTGACGCTATTGATCAAGTATGGGAGGCAGATCTCATACAATTAACATCATTAAAAAATTATAATGACGGCATCGGTTATTTACTCGTTGTGATTGACGTTTTAAGTAAATTCGTGTGGGTACAACCTTTGCGCGATAAGACTTGCCAGGAAGTTACTAAAGGTTTTAAAAAATAATAGACTCCAATAAAACCCGCTATCCTTCTATGCTTCAAACCGATCGTGGAAAAGAATTTGTTGGAGGGGCATTACAAAAATTTCTTAAAGACAATGATATAAGATATCGTGTAGTTACAAATCCTGATGTTAAAGCGGCTGTTGTAGAACGTTTCAACAGAACCTTAAAAGAACGTATGTATCGATATTTTACGTTCAAAAATACAAAACGTTATATAGACGTCTTGCAACATATAGTTGACGCATACAATAAGACACCTCATTCGACTATAAAAATGCCACCAGCTTCAGTGACTATTTATAACGCGAGTGTAGCTAGAAAAAATTTAGTTGAACGTGCACAGCAGAGACAGCCTGTTCGTAAAAAACCTAGATTCAAAACTGAACAGTATGTACGTATAAGTAGAGAAAAAAACGTTTTTGAAAAAGGTGCAACTGAATCATGGAGTGAAGAAATATTTAAAATATTTCGTGTTTTAAAAAGACAGAATTTATTCATTTATGAGTTACACGACTTGCAGGGAGAAGAAATTGAAGGTTTTTTCTTATCCCGAAGAACTTGTTGTCGTTGATAAAGAAAGAGTAGAGCAGCAAGAGTTTAAAATTGATAAGATATTAGGTAGCAAAGGAAAAGGATCGAAAAAACAGTATTACGTAAGTTGGGTTGGATATCCCGATAAATTCAGTTCTTGGGTTCCCGCTTCGGAGTTGAAAAAACTGTAATAATGAATCAAAACGATTTTACCATTGTACTACCAAGCAACAGTAGTTTAAAATATTTTCCAAATAACGCTATTACAAATTATTCAACACGATTACCTCATCAAGTACAATTGATAGGTAAGTGGGTTGTTGGAATCTCTGAAATTCATATACCGTGCTCGAGTCTTCATTTACAAGTTAAAGATACAATAATAACTGACTATAATGGAAGTAAAGGAGTAAATTCGTTTCAACACGGAACGTATAACTCTATGCACACTCTTATTCATGCTATAAACGATGGTTTACTTAAATTTCACGAAAACGAAGTGCGTGAAAAACTCTCATACAATGAAAAAGGTGGTTTTGTGTATTTAAAGCAGTTTCAGAATAAAAAAGAAGCTGAATTCACGGATAACGTTAAACGTATCTTAGGTTTTGAAAATGGTACTTATGCAGTTTACGAAGCAACGCAACAAAAAGGGACAAACGATACAGGCCTCACGCTAGTAGGTGATCAGCCAGCGAGCCTATCAAGAGCTATTCCTGATCAACTTTTTGTTTACTCTAATCTTTGCGAACCGTCAATAGTAGGAGATACTCACGCGCCTCTGTTACGAATTGTTAATATTGAAGCAAATAAATTTAATTTTGGATCTACAATAGTCAAAAGATTTACGCCTGTTAATTATGTTCCACTTCTAAACAATAGATTTCAAATTGTTGATATAGATATAAGAGATCAATTCGGTAAACCTATAGCATTCGAGTTTGGGACAGTGACGGTAGCACTACATTTTAAAAGGGAGTATTGAAGAAATAATTATGAGCATTCACGATGTATATTATCAACATCAAGTGGGAGAGGGGAGAGGGGTAAGAAACGTCTTTGTTGGTGCACCGCGGATGCGTGGCCATGGATTGGGGTCTTGGTTTTCTGGATTGTTTCGGAGTGCATTACCGTTCTTAGCTAAAGGTGCTCGTGCTGTTGGTAAGGAAGCTCTGCGCGCAGGCGCTAATATTCTTGGGGATATTGGTGAAAATAATATGAGTTTTGAAGAATCTTTTAAGAATCGCATGAACGAATCGGGAAAAAATCTTAAACGTAAAGCTGGCGATAAAATACATAAAATGATGGAGGGATCGGGGTATAAAACATCGACACGCAAACGATATCGACAGTCTTCTCCCACTTCCGCAGCGCGACGGATCGCTTCAAAATCAAAAATAAAATGCTCCAAAGTGACTAAAGTTAAACGTGCAAGTAAGAAGAAAAATAAAACAAACAAAAAAGAACGTAATATTAAAAAAAGAGTGAAAATTAATAACAAGAAAATAAAAAAAGTTGGTGATATATTTGATTAAAAATGTCTTTTTTACACAGTCACTCGGAAGCTTGTCTCAAGACAGAGCTTGATATTTTCTCGCTACCTCCTACACAGACAGCTATAGAATCGAGCAGATGGGTATTTTACAAACCCGTTTCGTCTTTGAGCGACGAGAGTCCGATCGAATTCTGTGTAAATTCACAAAACGAGGACTACTTAGATCTAGCGCATACCATGCTCAAAGTGAGTGTAAAATTGACACCGTACAAGAAGGAGACAGACGGTCTTGTAGCACCAATCAACAACTTTTTACATTCGCTATTCAATCAGGTTGATGTATACTTTAATAATAAATTAGTTTCACCAGCAAATAACGCATACCCTTACAGAGCATATCTCGAAACTCTCTTAAACTACGGACCAGCTGCAAAACAATCGCATTTAACATCGGTTTTATGGGCCAGCGATACCGCGGGTGAAATGGATGAACTTCCTGGATCAGAAAAAAATACAGGCTTAAGAATAAGACAAAACTTTTTATCAAACAATAAGAGCGTCGATTTAATAGGACATTTACACTGCGACGTTTTTAACCAAGATCGATTTCTGCTTAATGGGGTCGAAATGCGTTTGAGACTAGTTCGCTCCAAAGATATTTTTTGTTTAATGGATGCTTCGGATAATAATTAAGGAGTTCATATCACAGAGGCAACTTTACTTGTACGTCGTATAAAAATAAGCCTAACTGTCATGATTGCTCATGCAAAAGCTCTGAGTTCAACTACAGCCAAATATCCTCTTACGCGTGTAGAAGTAAAAACCTTTACTATGCACAGCGGTATAATGGGAGAATCTTTAGAAAATGTTATTCTCGGCCAGCTGCCGAAAAGAATTATAATCGGGTTTGTTGATAACAAAGCCTTCAACGGAGACAAAAAACTTAATCCGTTTAATTTTAAAAATTATTCGATAAACTTTTTGTTTCTTTACGTTGACGGACAACAAATAACGAGTAAACCCTTACAACCACAGTTTGATGAAAAATCACCTCAATACATAGAGGCATATCATACATTATTCTCAGGCACAGGGATACATTTTATGAACGAGGGAAACGATATCGATAGACAGGATTACGCAAATGGATTTTGTCTTTTCGCTTTCGATCTTACGCCAGATCTTTCAGCGCACTTTGCCGGTCACTGGAATCTTGTAAAAACGGTACAGTTAGAATAGAAGTAGGGTTTGATAAAGCGTTATCGAAAACCATAAATTGTGTTGTTTATGCAGAGTTTGATAACGTATTAGAAATAGACGCTGCCCGTCAAATCGTTGTTGATTATAACTCGTAAAAATCTTCCTCCCCCCTCCCCTCTACATTATCGCTTCGGATAGATGAAAACATGACACAAAAAACTTTTCGAACTATCAGTCTGTTTGTACCCTTTTTACAGTCCAGTCGTAATCTTTTCGCCAGCATTATGGATAAAATAGATTATATAATCGACATTCAAGCATTTCACGATAAAGACGGAGATTTTTTACCGAAAGAAATCGCTGTTCTCGGATTCGAGTGTAATTTCGTCTCACACTGGATGATAAAACCGCCTTACAGCTGTTCAAAATTAACAAGAAGATTGTTAGCAACAAACAGCTACCTATCGTGCTTTTATCACGGGATTGCGTGGTTCGACGGTGAATCAAATCTAGACGATGTATATAATGTACTACGTGAAGTCGCAAGGAACGCAGTACGTATTTTCGTGCGAGGCGCGCAAAAACAAGAGTTACTCGAACGAATTCTTTCTCGACAGATTATTAATCTAGAAGAATACAGCTGTCCCTCCTTCAAAAATTTACCACGAACAAGCAATCATTATTGTTTCTATCACGGTATAAAAGGAGAAAATTTTAGCTGTGCTTTGACTCATGTATACAAGTTGAAAGCCTGGCTCATGAAAACAATTTATATACCGATACAAAAAGAAGAATCAACAGACAAGCCCGATAGTCAAGAAAAAAATAAAATCATCAATATTCATAATAAAATTAAAGAATCAGATCTAGATAACGAATCACCACGGACAACCGACTGCTCTACCCCCACTACTGTCATTGAAAATTTAAGCAGCAGTGAGAACGATATTACAGAAGAAAATATCTACGATAATATCAGTGATGAACTCGTTGCAAGTGCTGAAAGGTCTCAAAAGATTCCTGCCAAGACAGTGGGTGTGTTTCCTGCAGACAAGATTCCTCTAATCTGGGAAAAACCGTGTGCCCTTGTAGTTAATCTCGATGAAAGCTCAAAACCAGGGTCTCATTGGGTTGCAATTTACGTCGATTCCGATGGACAGGGGACTTACTTTGACAGCTATGGATTACCCCCAACCGTACCAGATCACATCGATCGGCTTAGAAGAAACTGCCGAGTGTACTAGTGGAACATACAGCAACTACAGAACCTTAATTCTGATGTGTGTGGGCAGTATTGTGTCGATTTTTTGTTTTATATGTCTCATAATTATTCTCTTAACATGTTTTGTACGTTATTTTCAACCGATACAAAGGATAATGATAGATTAAGCCTTATATTATTTAACCGAATCATGAATGTAAAAAAAGAAACAAAAAATAAAAAAGAAATTATATGTGCCCAGTGCAATCAAGTGTCTAAAGCAAAAAATATTATGTAATGTGTATGCCTGTGTGTGCGTGTGTACGTATGTGAATGCGAATAACTTCCAATATTTTTTTTTTTTGTTACCATACTTAGTTGTTATCAAGACACCATTAAAGATGGGTCAGGCACCGAGCTCGGGGAACGCTGGCGATCGCACTCCTCTAATCGGAAAAAATGACAGTAAAAAGTCAGAAAATCAAACAAAAGACTCACAATGGAAACAGTATTCACAAAAAATTTCTACAAACACATACTCTATCCCTGAAAGAAATGGGTACAAAAAGTTTTGACTTTAAATATATATGTAAATAAAAAATACATGTAAGACTTGCAAAGTCGTATTACTCCGAAACTTATATACTTGTATCGTCGTTGTAATAATTTTATAAAAATAAATGTATCAAACAAATATATCTTTATTTATTTCTATATCCCTTCCATCATTTTTTCTCTAAAGTTAATATTTCATTCTTATAATTAAAATTTTTCTTCAATTTTTACTAATTTTTAAATATAGCTTTTTAATAATTTATTATCATCGATACATATTTATTTATTATTAGCATTTATTATTAAAATTTTCTATCGTCTAAAAAAGAGAAATATTATGTAAAATGAATTGTATATTACTATATATTTTTTTTTAATAATCAATTGAGAAAAGTATTTTCATACATTGGCGTAACGCATACACCATCTAAGCATAAGGTGCATGTTAAAGTCGATATAAAAGGACAGAGATATCGGGCAAGACGGTCATTGGGTATTCTATAGGGCATAGTCTTCGGCGCCGTACGACGTACTTCGGCTTTTCCGACGAGGAGAAACGATGAGAGAGAGAGCGAGAGAGAGAGAGAGAGAGAGAGAGAGAGAGAAAGCGAGAGAGAACGGGTAAGCAATGTAGTCGAAAGCGAATGCACTGGTCGTGCAGCATAATATAGGTCATAATATAAACATCCCAAGTTTTAGAGTACGCATGCACCCACACACAAGTGTAGCGTACGCTCTAACGGGGGTCATTCTATTTCTGGCGCTGCTGTTACCCCCACCACTCGTACATCTCCACTCGTTGTTGTACACACGCTTATACGTTAATACTAGCTAGTTACACAGACACACACAGTTGTAAAGCTTATATATATATATATATATATATATATACATATATACATACATATATACATATATATATATATATATATATACATCACTTGTACAATGTAGTGTTGATTTTCAGGGTTTTTCTCTTTTTTCCACTTACTCGAAAAATATCTCTCTTTAAATTCGTAAATGCAGGAAAATATACAAAATCGGTAAATATATACAATAAAAATATAAAATCGGTAATATATCAATAATATTAAAAACTTGAAATATTCTAAAATTATACCAAGTGACAAACTCTCAAAAAATCCGTATTTCTTAAAAAATTCAATTTTACTAATTTTTTCAATAATTCTTTTCAATAATTTTTTTTTCAATAATCTACTGATTTTAACATTTTTTATTTTTTCATTTATTTTTTCATTTATTATTATTAACATTTATTATTTATTATTAACATTTATTATTTATTATTAACATTTATTATTTATTATTAACATTTATTATTTATTATTAACATTTATTATTTATTATTACCATTTATTATTTATTTTTATTTTCCACGAAATTTCCGATTATCGAGAAGCGAGATAAGGCCGAGCGATAAGGCTCTCAGCAGACCGAATCGGCATACGCGTCCCCCAAAACCGGCATTCTCGCCCCCGGGGGGCGAGTATGACGGGCCGTGTGACGTCACAACTGTCTGGAGTTCTCGCCCCCTTTCTACTTACAATCACCTATTTTTACTACTTTCTTTAATCTTTTACTGTTCAGTTGATCAACAAAATCTTTCGTTTCTTGAGAAATAAAGCTTTCCGTTTCTAATTGTGGAATTTGTTGATAAGTTAATAGTCTAATAACTATTTCTTTAGCAATGTGGTAATTACTTTTCTTCATTTCAAGTAAATTTTTATTATGGCTTTCGAACGGAAAAGTATTGATTGCCCATAGTGGTCCCCAATTCTCGACAGTATCAGTTAAATGTAACAGTAAATGTACATTGTAGTACATATACTTATCTCCGAAAAATATACCAAAATAAAAAACAAATTCTATTAATAAAATTTTTGAAATCTTTAGTTCATGTGGTGATATGCTATCTTGTAGAAAAGTATTTAAAGCTGAGATAAACATTGCAAGATGATTTAGATATTTTCTAGGTAGAAGCCCTTTTAGGCTTGGTAAAGCACCGAATAAAATCCAAATGAGCTAATCAGAAGCTGATAAAAAATAATAAAAAATAAAAACTAATAATAACTTTTATTCTAGGTTTGGTTTAGCGTATGATTTCCAAATTGAAAAAGCTAATAAAAAATAATAAAAAATAATAAGAAATTAAAACAAGAAATAAAAAATAATAACTATTTTAAACTTTTATTACAGTCCAAAATCTAGACATTTTAAATTGTTAATATCAGTTATTATTTTTTATCATTTTTTATTTCAGGATGTGATTTCCGCCTGGGTATATAGGCTAGACCCGCGATTTCTTGTTTTTAATAATTTTCTTATTCAGTGAGACGGAAGTTGCGCGCGCAGTCGCCTGAGCAGGCGTACGTATATAGAAAAAAGAGAGAGAGAGAGAGAGAGAAGATAACATGTGGCATTTGCATAGAGTGAATGAGAGAGAACGAGTAACAGCAAACAGCAGTGTCTTGAAAGTGACGAACATAGAAAAAAGAGAGTCCATTCATATACATTAGAATGAGTACGAAAGAGACAGCAAGAATAACAGCAGTATATATCGTCAGGTGGGAGGAAGAAGGTTACGATTCGAAATTGGCCACAAAAAAGTAACGATTCGGATAAAGCCACAAAAAGGTTCAGATTCGGGTTTATCCACAAAAAGGTTACGATTCAGCTGCTTATTTTTTCCTCCGATGTTTTGGATGAGAACCGCTGTTGAAAACATAAGAACGTATCTCCGATATCCAAGCACTCATAAATATTAGAATTATTTTTTCATATTTTCCATAAAAAAGCAATCAATTGCAAAATTCCTTCTATAATATAATGTTATCTTAGCTTTTTTGATGAATTTAAAAGAATACTGTAATAATTGTTTTAAATTATTTACTGAATTAATTTAAAAATAATTTTTAAAAAAAACAAAAATTACTTTAAAAATATTTCATGAAAATATTATAAAAATGATTTAAACATACTTATTAAAAAGTGACATAAAATTATTAAAAATTAATTTAAAATTGATTGACACTGAGGCAATGCCAACAAAATGAACGATTCTTAACAGTATTTTTTATATAAATATAAATATATTTATTAAATTAATAATCATACATATATATTTCAACGTAATAAATTTTTATAGAATTTATGGTACTTGGCAGGAATTAAATCTTTTTCCATGAGAATACGTGAATCTTTCGCTTTATCAGCATCAATAGCTAATAATCAATCATAACATCTAGTTAATATGTTTTTATTGTCAAATTTAATGATTGATTTTTTACTTAGAGACTCATAATTTAGATTGTATTTGTTGATGAATATTTTCACTATATAAAGCCTTCCAATACATATATATATATATGGGACATTTCACGCCAACTGAGAGAGCAAAAAAATAAAAATCGCTGAAACTCTGAATCGCTGAAACTCTGAAAAGAATATATTCTTTTAGTCACCCAAAATATGTAAAAAAATTTTCAATGATCTAGATTGAGAGGATCAAGAGCTATAGATCCTTGAAATTTGAGAATTTTTCAAAATTTTCGGAAAAGTCCCTACTTTGATGATTTTCTTTCTGAAAATCCTGATGTTTTAGAGAGATATTCATAAGAATAATTCTTGTTGTACATGAAGAGGAGAGTTGGCATGATTTTTTACAGACCTGAATTTTGGAGTTTTCTATTGGTTCTTACATGTATTACATCGTAATTGTAATTACTCACTGTTTGCCACTTCGGAAATTGCTTTTCGAGGGCTTATTTTCTTCTATTTTTTATGAACTTTAAAATAAATTTTGGTTCGTGTAAGCAAAAGTCACCAATAAGGAGTTAAGACAGTTTGAAATCTATATTATTCATGGACCAAAGTCTTGTATTTAAGATAAATTTAAGATAAAAAGAAATTTTATTAATTGATATAAAAAAAATGTATCGTTACATTTAAATTTAATTTTTTGTCCAGACCTACCTTAAGGGGAATCATCATACCGACATAGAGTTCTACCTTATCTACATTTAAATTATGAATTTTAATAAAAATTTAACTATTCATGACTGAAATTCGTAGGAGAGGCACATTCTTAACATGCCAAAGAATTTATTGCAACGTTAAAAGACAATATAAAGGTAAAAATAAAGGCGAAAACTGCTTAATACGATTAACGTTTCAATGTAGTTATGAATAATCGTATTATGCAGTTTTTGTCTCCATTTTCACTTTTATCCTGTCTTTTGACGTTGCAATAAATTTTTTAGAATATTAAGAATATGCCTCTTCTATAAATTTAAGTCAAAAAATAGTTAAATTTGTATTAAAATGCATAATTCACATGTAGATATGGTAGATCTCTGTGCCGGTATGAGGACACCCCTTAAGGGGAATCATCATACCCACATAGAGTACTACCTTATCTACATTTGAATTATGCATTTAAATAAAAATTTAACTATTAATGACTGAAATTCATAGAAGAGGCACCTTCTTAACATTCTAAAGAATTGATTGCAATGTTAAACGACAGTATAAAAGTGAAAATGAAGACGAAAACTGCTTAATACGATTAACTTTCCAATGTAGTTATGAATAATCGTATTTTGCAGTTTTCATCTTCACTTTCACTTTTATACTGTCTTTTAACATTTCAATCAATTCTTTAGAATGTTAAGAATGTGCCTTTTCTATGGATTTCAGTCATAAATAGTTAAATTTTTATTAAAATGCAAAATTCAAATGTAGATAAGGTAGAACTCTATGCCGGTAAGCGAATACCCCTTAAGAGCTTAATTAATAAGTATATATCTTTGACATTTTAGTGTATGCTTATTAAATCTGAATATGCACAAAATATAATATTACATAACTACATTCTACTTTACTTAAGTGGATTGTAATAAACTTTCAGCATATTAAATAATAAGTAAGAAAATACTTCATAGAATATTGACAATAATAAAGTACTGGGAAATACTGCATAATACACTGACAAAAATGAAATCTTAAAGTAGAATTCGAATAAGTGAAGTAAGTAGAACCCAACAGGTCCATGTGGCCCAAGTTCTGAAATTTACATGGATAGATAGATAAATAGATAGATATGTATTTATTTGTAAAAGTTTACAAAAAGTGTATAACAAAAAATATAATATATAATATACATAATAAAATACAGAAATGAGATAATACTGTAAACGTTACATGTAATTATTGCACTCATGATAGATCATACAAGGCAATTACAAAATCAAGCTTTAAGAGTTAATAAAGATCATGATACATTTTTAAAATATAAGTTTTCAACTAAAAAATGACGCTTGATTCGTTTCTTAATTGTTATAAGCAAAGTAACTGTGATTTAAAAAAAAAAAATCTTATCTCGGCTCCTATTGGCCTTAGAGAGTTCTTTTTTTTTAAATCTTCGTTTCGAACACAGCTATAAGAATATTCGAATAGCAAATTCTTAAAAGTTATTAATAAAGTCCCAGCTTCATTTATTTATAAAAAAAACATTCTCTTTTTTAAAGCGTTATAATAAATATTGCAATTCAATCTTCTCATTTGCTCTTAACAAAATATGAAAATTTGAACTTTCATGAAGAGTTTAAGCCCTTATGCAACTCAATATGTTCAGCCAAAAAAAAATTATAGCAATAAACATGATGCGTGTTGGGATAAATAATAGGGAATATCTCAGCAACAAATTAACCAATTTGCTTTTACAACCTCTCTTTCTATATGTATTCATGAAGGCTTCCTTTTAAAAGTTTACAAATATTTAAAAAATTATTTTTGCAATAAATAATTGATATCCAAGAAATGGCCATTTTTGATATTTTTTTGGCTTTTTTGCAATAATTAATTCACGAAAATAATGGTGGCAGTACTCAAATTGTAGGTTTTTTATTCTCCAATACTTTTATCAGTTACTTTTTTTGGTAAAATGCATAGTTTGCTTCAAAGAATTAAAAAAGCTGTTTTAGCCAACTTTGCAGCCTCCTGGAGCATTTTCTACCGTTTTTTTTGGTTACATTTTATATAGGGTATGTCTTTTCATCGCCCTTAACAACTCTATGTAGGTTTTATTAAGCCCCTAATTAATGTCTAAAATAGCCTTTTTTTTGCTCTATTGATTGGACTATAGGGATAGAATGTTTTTTTTTTTTAAATATACTAAATAAATAAAATATTTTTCTTAGAAATAGATTAAATAAATTTTACAGAACGTTCTATTTTCTGAACTAATTTTTCTTAGCAAGTTATGGAAAACCATAGAAGGTTTTCAAAATCATCCCTACTAAAAAATCTTAGGTGAGAAATCACCTGATTTCTCAGGTGATTAATCATGCCAAAATCTCATGTGACGATTTTTTTGGTTCTTACACGTTTCAAAGCATACTTACTAGGAGAGTATCACAACTCCGGATCACGGATTTTGCTCAAACTTTGGGATAAGTTTCCAAATGTCAAAATATGAAAGGAAACAGAATTTTAGACACCAACGCTCAATATTTCCCTAGTTATAGGCAATTAAAGAAAATCACTAAAAAAGTTACTAGATTTTTAAACGCATGTAGTTCCTTAGCATTGGCAGCTAGAAGCTTGAAACTTTTTTTAAGTAAAAGCTGAGCTCAAATCCTTTCAAAATAGTAGTTATAGCATGTCAAAATATTATTTTTTCCTAAAGTTATAGCGTAATAAACATTAGACCCAATTTCAGCTTTTGTTATTAATTAATGTTTTGAAAAGAAAAATCAGGTCTAATGTTTATTACGCTATAACTTTGGGAAAAAATAATATTTTGACATGCTATAACTACTATTTCGAAAGGATTTGAGCTCTGCTTTCATTTAAAAAAAGTTTTAAGCTTCTAGCTATCAATGCTAAGGAACTATATGCGTTTAAAAATCTGGTAACTTTTTTAGTGATTTTCTTTGATTGCCTATAATTAGGAAAATATTAAGCGTTGGTGTCTAAAATTCCGTTTCCTTTCATATTTTGACATTTGGAAACTTATTTTAAAGTTTGAGCAAAATTCGTGATCCGGAGTTGTGATACTCTCCTAGTTAGTCAATTGCGAACTATTTTTGAAAATTTTTTAAAAATTTGAACTTGGGAAATTTTTTAAAAATTCGGTCTTGGAAAAAATTTTGAGTCATTTTACAAAAAAATTTTTAAGTTCAATTTTTAAAAAATTTTCAAAAATAGTTCGCAATTGACTAAGCATGGTTTGAAACGTGTAAAAACCAGAAAAATCGTCACATGAGATTTTGGCATGATTATTCACCTAAGATTGTTTAGTAGGGATATATAGGGGCAAGCGAAAGTCCATCTTGCTTTTATTACATCTTGTACCGTCGAACGTATAGAATGCTCTTATTTGTTCTTTTGTTGTTAATCATGACCCTGTTAAAAATAATAACGTTATTTTATGACGTCATTTAATAACGTCATTCTATAACGTCATTTTATCAAATGACGTTGCAAATTGAGACATTTCACGACGTCATTTATGCAAATAACGTCATTGTTCAAGTGAGCTTTTATTAAATTAAGGAAATGACGTTATTTCAAAATGGAGTCGTTGTTTCCAAACAACGTCATTTATTTTGATGATATGATTTTTAGAGATGACGTTATTTGTTATCAAAAAGACGTGATATTTGTAGTGGGAAAATGACGTTATTTTTTTTAATGACATAATTTTCAGAAATGACGTTATTCGTTATCATAGCAATGTGATAAATGACGTAACTTTTTCAAATGACATGATTTTTTAAAATAACGTTATGCAGACATGTTATTTTAATGACGTAATTTTATTACAATAACATGTTTTTTTTTTTTAATGACGTTATTCCTTATTCGATTTATAGTGGGAAATGACGTATTCTTTTTTAAATGACATGATTTTCTAAAATAACGTTATTCGTTATCAAAACAATGTGATTTATAGTGGGAAATGACGTAACTTTTTCAAATGACATGATTTTATGAAATAACGTTATTCGTTACTGAGAACAGATCTGTTCTCGGTAACGAATAACGTTATTTCAGAAAATCAACGTCATTGTCATGAATTATTTCATTGAAAAATGACTTTACTTGATAATCATTTCCCAGTCAAAGGAAAAAACAAAAACGCGGTAAACCTCGTAGTTTCAACTCTTCGAAAAACGAAGAGCATTTACGATTAAGCTGAGATCATTCTGGCCTTATATATCCGCATCTTCGAAATTTTCATCTAAGATCAGAAAATTTAAAAAAACGCCACCTAGTGACTTACAGTCGAATTGATAGTCGATTGCGTCAATTTAATTTTAAATTACCAGGTGGCGATTTTGAAATTTTGCGATCTCTTATACAAATTTCAAAGACGCAGATATATAAGGCCAGAACGTTTTTAGTTTAATCGCAAATGCTCTTCGTTTTTTGAAAAGTTGAAACTACGAGATTTACCTCGTTTTTGTTTTTTCCTTTAAATGGGAAATGATTATCATGTAAAGTCATTTTTCAATGTCATAATTCATGAAAAATGACGTTATTTTTCCTAAATTTGGAGAAAATGACGTCTTTGAAGACGTCTTTCAAAGACATCTTAGAAAGACGTCATTATTTTCAACAGGGGAAATAACGTAATGAAATGACGTTATTAGTATTATAAAAATGACGTCATTCTACAGATCTGTTCTCGGTAACGAATAATGTTATTTCAGAAAATAATATCATTTGAAAAAGTTATGTCATTTCCCACTATGACCCCCGTGTTTTTTATAACGAGTAACGTCATCTCTAAAAATCATATCATCAAAATAAATGACGTCGTTTGGAAACAACGACGTCATTTTGAAATATAAAATAACGTCTTTTTCTTAATTTAATAAGCCATCAAAGCTCACTTGAAAAATGACGTTATTTGCATAAATGACGTCGAGAAATGTCTCAATTTGCAACGTCATTTGATGAAATGACGTTATTAAATGACGTTATCATTTTCAACAGGGGAAAGATTGATACTGTAATATTTATATAAAGAGACTTTATTTATATGAATACTGCCCTGTTGAAAATAACCAGCTGGATATCCAGGTTAATTATCCACTTGGATATCCAGGTGGATATCACTCTGATAGAGTTGGATATCACTCTGATTAAGTTGGATATCACTCTGATCTTCATTCACCTAGATACCACTAAAATCCATTTGGATATTTTTTACGAAAACTAATCATTAGGGATTACAAGCATTTGTATAACAATAATGCTACAAATAAAAGAAAATTGAAAATTTTACTCAAAGTAAAATTATTCAGGAGAATTATCCTCTTGGATATCCAGTTGGATAAATAAAATCGAAAAATTATAAAGTATGCTTTTCAGTAAATTATTTGATAAAATCACTTCTTAATTTTTCGATTTTGTTAATCCAATTGGATATCCAAGAGGATAATCCTCCTGAATAATTTTAATTTGGGTCAAATTTTTAATTTTCTTTTATTGGTAGTATTATTATGTTATACAGATGCTTATAATGCCTAATTATAAGTTTTCGTAAAAAATATCCAAATGGATTTTAGCTGCATTCAGGTGAATCAAGATCAGAGTGATATCCAAGTCGATCAGAGTGATATCCACCTGGATATCCAAGTAGATAATCCACCTGGATATCCAGCTGGTTATTTTTAACAGGGTGTCAGAACACAGTCATTGGAAAACGTCATCAGCTGACATTTTATTCACAGTCATTTAATTGTAAAGAGTTTATCATTGCATATTGAAGAGTATTGCACTCTGATATGTCGTCGATCATAACTCATTTACTAATTTTCATTATTTGAAAAAATGTATTAATTATAGCACGTTTAATAGTGTTACATTTAAGAACGTCGTCAATAATAACACTTGTATGCATCTTCAATGCATGAAAAAGTTTATTATCGCACTTTTTACAGTATTGCACTCAACGGAGTTGTTAATAACAACTTTTTACTTACAACCTCTTCTCCACATGAAAAAATACACTTTATCGGATCTCCAAAAGTATTGTACTGGAGGAGATCGTCGATAGATGTATTTTTAAATAATAAATTGCTGTATGTATCTTATATATGTGGGCCAGGAAATGAAAAATAAAATAGTAAATTAAAAATCTGATATTACCCTAGCGGAAATCGGTTTTGCTAATAACTGTTAATAATTAAAAATAATTGCTAATAACTGCAAACAACTGCTAGAAGCTGCTAATAACTGTTGTAAAAAGTTTAGTTTGCGACAGAAGTACCGGTTATTTGCAGTCAATAGCAGTTATCATCTGTTATTAGCATTATTAGCAATTATTAGCATTCGTAAGCAGTTATTTGCATTTATTGACAATTATTTGCAATTTCTTGCAATTATTTACAGTTATCAACAATTATACGCTATTTAAAAAATTTGTTATTCAGTATACAAAGTGGTGGTGATGTAAATCAAACAAAATTCGACACAATCCTATTTTCTTAATAAAATAAAATTTATTAAACTGCTGCCAATTATATTATAGACACTATTATATCGTTTGCATCCAACTGAAGATACGCGGGTCTCTTCCGGCTGCCAGAAACAAAGTGAGCCCCACGCAACACAAGCATGAGACAGAGAGAGAGAGCCAGAGGGCGTGCTTGCCCACGGCAACCAAAAGCTATATTATACACGAATATGCGCGCCAATCTTAACAAAATTTTTTAATTTTTTACATATAGGAAAAAATTTCTAAGACAATAAATTTTTATGAATAACTATTATTAACTGCAAGTTTCTGCGAATAACTACAAAAATCAGAAAGTAATTGCAAATAACTGCAAGAATCCGTAAATAACAGCAAAAATCAAAAAATAACTGCGAATAACTGTTACTATTATCTTAATTTTTAAAAATTGTATTATACAAAATTGTTGTGCTTATAAATGTTAATAACTGTTAATAAGTGTTAATAACTGCAAATAATTACTATTAACTGCAAATAACCGCTACTTCTGTCTGAAACTTAACTATTTATAACAGTTATTAGCAGCTTTTAGCAGTTATTTGCAGTTATTAGCAATTATTTTTAATTATTAACAGTTATTAGCAAAACCGATTTCCACTAAAGAATGAGGCGTTACGAAAAAAAGTAGCTTATATTTAAATATAAAAAAACAACCAAATAAATATAAAAAGAAGTAAGAAAATACAAAGATAACGAAATAAAAATTCAAGAAAAAAAAGATTACTGTTGAATTGGAACAAAAACATGCGAATGAGGCTTTACGTAAGAAAGAAGCTTATTTAAAAATTAAAGAAAAACAACCAAATAAATATAAGGAAAAATTAAATAATACTAGGATAAAGAAAATGAAATTAAAGAAAAATAAGGGTACTGATAAATTGAATGAGCAAAAGAGGGCGAGAGAGGAAGAGAGACAGCAAGAGAGGGTGAGAGAGACATAGACATTAACATAGACGTTCTTTATTCGGCCTTGGGATATATACCCTGTCTGGCACTATTAGGAAAAATACAAGGACGTATAAAATAATTTATGAAATTTTTTTTAGAATAACTTTTTCTTCCACAATTTAAAACAAATAATATAAACTTTTATCCAACCAATGGGAAGTAAGGCCTTTGTAAATCAATAAGATCCAAAAATCATTTTAAAAAAATTGTTACGTTTCGTCGGTATGGTTTCCGACCTCTTCAGACTAAAAAGACGTAATTAAAATTTATTAAACAAAACAAATAAATATACACAAAAATAGTTTTCACTTTACAGTACATACCTAACTTAAAATTAATTCATACACTAAACTAGTTACATGAGAATTACTCATATTGTCGAACTAAGAACTGATACAAGTTGTTGTCTATTTATATTGAAAATCAGAAAGACAGTTAGATATTTGTTTATAAACAGAAGGCAAATACATTATGTCTGTTTTTAAATTTATCGCATTTTTATTTCCGTTTATATATAACATTTCGGATATCTTACGCTTTTTGTTGTTACATTCTTTATCTAAAATTATTGTATTTGACCAATCAAATTCATGAGAGCATTTTTTCATGTGTTCACCCACAACTGTATTTTTATTGATAGACTTTTTATGTTCATTTAATCTTGTTTTTAATGATCTCTTTGATTCCCCAATATAACAAGCTGAACAAGATTTACAGTTAAATTTATAAACAATACCAGTGATATCATCTTTCTTAAGCTTATCTTTACCAATTTTGATAATGTGGTCAAGTTTTTTATTAACTAATGGTATAGTATTTATGTTAAATTTTTTTAACGATTTTTTGCATTGGTTATATAATCGAGGAACAAAAGGAATCGCTATTGTACATATTGAGTCAGAAAAATTACTTAGTTTTGATTTTTCATTAACATTATTGTATTTATAATTTTGTAATCTTTTGTTTATGCATCTTCTTAGACCAATCATTTCTACTATTGGTAGTCCCATTCATAATTTAGCAAAATCTTTATATGATAATTTAAAAAAGACATTTAATATTCCGAATTCTAACATTGATAACAGTTTAAATTTTGTACATAAAATTAGAGACATTATAATTCCGAAAGACTTTTGTTTAATTTCTTTAGATGTTACTTCTTTGTATACAAATGTATCATATGAACTCGTAATGAAAAGTCTAGAAAGACGTGTAGAGTCAATTCATAATAAATGTAAAATTCCGTTTTGTGATGTTATCAATATTACTAAGTTTTTATTTAATAATACATTTTTTACTTTTAATAATGTGACTTATCAACAAATTTATGGCACTCCTATGGGTTCTCCCATTTCACCATTATTTGCGAATATAGTAATGGACGATTTAGAGAGCGAGTGTCTTAGCATTTTAAAATTTGAACATAATATAAAACCGATCTTTTATTATAGATATGTTGACGACATAATAACTTGTATTCATAAAGATGATCTCACAACTGTATTGAATATTTTTAATAATTATGACAAATGTATTAGATTTACGCATGAGATGGAAAAAACAATAAAATTAACTTTTTAGATTTAACTTTAATTAGAGAAAATAATTATTTAATAACTGATTGGTTTCAAAAATCAACAAATTCCTCTCGTTTACTGAACTTTAAATCTTTTCATACCATAGAATTAAAACGTAATATTGTTTACAATTTAACCGATAGAGCAGTTTTACTTTCAGACAAACGATTTCAAGAAAAGAATATTAATTTAATTAAAAAGTTATTGCAACAAAATGATTATCCAAAAAAATTCATTATATCATGCATAAACAAAAGATTACAAAATTATAAATACAATAATGTTAATGAAAAATCAAAACTAAGTAATTTTTCTGACTCAATATGTACAATAGCGATTCCTTTTGTTCCTCGATTATATAACCAATGCAAAAAATCGTTAAAAAAATTTAACATAAATACTATACCATTAGTTAATAAAAAACTTGACCACATTATCAAAATTGGTAAAGATAAGCTTAAGAAAGATGATATCACTGGTATTGTTTATAAATTTAACTGTAAATCTTGTTCAGCTTGTTATATTGGGGAATCAAAGAGATCATTAAAAACAAGATTAAATGAACATAAAAAGTCTATCAATAAAAATACAGTTGTGGGTGAACACATGAAAAAATGCTCTCATGAATTTGATTGGTCAAATACAATAATTTTAGATAAAGAATGTAACAACAAAAAGCGTAAGATATCCGAAATGTTATATATAAACGGAAATAAAAATGCGATAAATTTAAAAACAGACATAATGTATTTGCCTTCTGTTTATAAACAAATATCTAACTGTCTTTCTGATTTTCAATATAAATAGACAACAACTTGTATCAGTTCTTAGTTCGACAATATGAGTAATTCTCATGTAACTAGTTTAGTGTATGAATTAATTTTAAGTTAGGTATGTACTGTAAAGTGAAAACTATTTTTGTGTATATTTATTTGTTTTGTTTAATAAATTTTAATTACGTCTTTTTAGTCTGAAGAGGTCGGAAACCATACCGACGAAACGTAACAATTTTTTTAAAATGATTTTTGGATCTTATTGATTTACAAAGGCCTTACTTCCCATTGGTTGGATAAAAGTTTATAATTTATGAAATTATTTATTAATATTAGACCCATAAAAATAAGAAACTTAAAAAAATATAAGGCCCAAATAAAATAGGACACAGAAAAATGTAAGGCCCGAAAAATATTAGGCCCAGAAAAATATAGAGCCCAAGAAAGTATAATAATCAAAAAATATTGCGTCCAAAAAAATAAAAGGTCAAAAAAATATAAGGTCTAAAGAAAATAGAACTTGGAAAAATGTAGAGCCCGAAAAATATAGGGCCCAGAAAAATGTAGAACCTAAAAAAATTCCAGGCCCAAAAAATATAGGATCCAATAAAATATAGAACCAAAAAAAATATAGGACCTAAAAAATAAGGCCTAGACAAATATAGAGCCCAAGAAAATATAAAAATCAAAAAAACATTGGGTCCAGATAAATAAGAGGCCCAAGAAAATATAAGGCCCAAAGAAAATAGGACTCGGAAAAATGTAGGGCCCGGAAAATAAGGCCCAGAAAAATATAGAGCTCAAGAAAATATAAGAATCAAAAAAATATTGGGCCCAAAAAAATAAGGCTCAGAAAAATATAAAGCCCAAGAAAAAAAAGATTAAAAAAAACGAAAGGCCCAAAAAAAATGGGCATTGAATAAAAATATAGGGCTCAAAATAATATAAGGCCCAAAAGAAAATGGCCCAAAAAAAAGCTTTTGACTAATGAGTACTAATTATATAGGACTCAATAAAAAATTGCTACTCTTATTATCGAAAGATTAGACACATTTAAAAAATGCGGAGAACCGAAGAAACAGAGAAAAAAGTGGTTTCACTTCAATATAATATAAGATTTTGTATTCAACCTTCGAAACAAGCGACAAGAACCGTCGAATGAACGGCAAGGTTCAGCTTTTAAAGGTTGCTATTTAGTCATTTTATTTTACTTTAATGAATCTAAGATCAATTCATCAAGAACCGTTGAATAACGATAAGGTTCAACTTTAATTCAGAGAATATACTAATTCAAATTTTGTAGTTGATTTTAGAAATAAGTGATAAGAACCGTCCAAGCTACGACAAGTTTCAGATTTTGAAAATTTGTTATTTAGACACTTATTTTATTCTTTGTACTAATTATAAAAATCATCTAAATAAGAACCACTGAACAACGACAAATTTTAATTTCAATTCAGAAAAAATATCAACTCAAAATTTTTTTTATATCAACTTCAAAAATAAGCGATAAGGACCGTCGAGTAAACGACAAGGTTCAGCTTTTCATAGTTGCTATTTAGTCATTTTATTTTATTTTTATAAATCTAAAATCAATTTATCAAGAACCGTCAAAGCAACGACAATGTTCAAGTTTTATCCAGAAAATATATTAATTCAAATTTTGTATCCAACTTTAGAAACAAGCGTTAAGAACCATCGAATAAACAACAAGGTTCAGCTTTTCAAAGTTGCTATTTAGTCATTTTACTTTTATCTTACAATCCTAAGATTAAATCATCAAGAACCGTCGAATGACAATAAGGTTCAAGCTTAATTCAAAATAAATATATTCCCATATGAAAATGATTTTCGTGAGAAATTGTGTAAAAATGTGAATAACTGTAATAAACTACCGCAATTGAGACATTAATAAGAATTAATAAGAGTAAAAAACAGTTAATAACAGTAAATAATAGTTAATAATAGTTATGAATGTGGGACGTAACAATTAAGTTACGACCACACTTACATTATGATGGCAACGTAAGAAGTTGGAACAAGCTGAATCTATTGTTTCGGCATCTCGTCTCAGGTCCGACTACGGGAACTCATCAGTGAGGCTATGTAGTCGGACTCTGCCTCAGACGCCTTGAGAGGGAGAGAAGTTTGTCGGTCTTATATACAAACTGAGACCAATTCCCTGCGCTTGCGAGATTACGACATTTCGGGTTTCCGCCCAGTGGCGGTTTGCCTTACTTGTCGGTTTCTTTACCGTGTGTTACCCAATTATGGTAACACTGCACGGCTGGCAAGTACAGGCCCCACATACTCCCCCCCCCCCTCCCCCAGTAACGTCGAGGAGGTGAGTGTCAGGCTGGATGTAATACAGTCCAGATGCTAACGGACGAAATGGTACGACGAACCAAACTCCAGCCGCTCCTCGTTACTTGACACTGATCCATCAGAAGTTGCGTATAAGTTCGTTCACGAGGTCACCAATGTGGGGCGTAACAATTAAGTTACGACCACACTTACATTATGATGGCAATGTAAGAAGTTGGAACAAGCTGAATCTATTGTTCCGGCGTTTTGTTCCAGGCGAGATTACGACATTTCGGGTCTCCGGTCAGTGGCGGTTTACCTTAGTTGTCGGTTTCTCTACCGTGTGTTACCCAATTATGGTAACACTGCACGGCTGGCGAGTACAGGCCCCACATGAACTCTAAATAAAAATTATTAACTAAAAGTAATGTTTATTATTAGTTATTTATAGTTATTCACATTTATACACATTTATACACATTTATTAACAGTTACCCACATTTTCCAAAATTTTTGAATTGGTGAATAATTTATTATTATTTATACTTATTCATAGTTATTTATATTTATTTGCAATTAGTGAATTATAGTTATTAAGACTTTCTTACAGATATTTACAGTTTTTCACATTTATTAACAGTTATTAACAGTTTTTAACATTTACAAAATTTTTTGCGTATATATAAAAAAAACGATTATACGTGTGAAAATTTTTGAAAGTGTGAGAAAGTGTTAATAACTGTTAATAAATGTGAATAAATGTGAATAAATGTGATAAATTACGAATATTTGTAAATAACTATAAATAACAGTAAATTATTATTATTATCTATTCGTAACAATTATTAACTGTTATAAACTTCTATTTACTGTTATTAATGCCTCAATTGCGGTAGTTTATTATAGTTATTAACAGTTATTCACATTTTTTCACATTTTTACACAGTTATTAATAGTTATTCACAGTAATTATTTCCTCAATTCAAATTTTGTATTCCACTTTGGAAACAAGTGACAAGAGCCGTTGAATAAACAGCGAGGTTCAGCATTTCACTGTTGCTATTTAGTCATTTTATTTTATTTTAATAAATCTAAAATCAATTAATCGATAACCGTCAAAGCAACGACAAGGTTTAGCTTTTGAAAATTTTATTTGGACATTTATTCTATTTTGTAATAACTATGAAAATCAATTAAATAAGAACCGTTGAATAAATGACAAGATTCAGTTTTAATTCAGATTAAATATATTAATTTAAATTTTTAATCAAATTTCAAAACCAAGTGAATTAAGAACCGTCGTGCGGGTGATTAGGTTTAACTTCCTGAAGATTATTATTAAATCACATTTTTGCATCAGGGAAAATGTTCAAACCAATTAAATAAGAGCCGCGTAAAACGCTAGGCCTATTTTGTTCCATTCATATCATTGTTCTCATGTAATAAAATATTATTTGCGCGAATGCTATAGCTCAAGAAACCGCGTTTATCGCAAGGTTTATGATAGTATTATTATATGAAACAATTCTTTTCAAATAAATTATACTTTTCATTCGTATAAATCATCACCTTTATATAAACAAAAAGGGTTTCATGGACTGAAGACCGCTCTTGTAGCAAGGGTCTATATTTTGTAATTTTATCAGGGAATAATATTTTTTTTTTTTGGCGAAATTTTGAAAGTAGAATTTATAAAAGGATTGAAGACCGCTCTTGCAGTAAGGGTTTATTCATCATAATCTCGTAAAAAATTAATTCACGTAGAATAATAAATTTAAAAATATATAAGATTCCGCGTTCTTTCATCGGCAAAGTTTTCCCAAACAAAAGCATTAACATAAGATTCCTCAGGAAGGGTGTGAACTCACCTTGTTCCTAAAATTAACGAGTGTATATGCCTACACTCGCTAGAGAGGGATTGGCTTGTTTATTAAATTAAATAGGACAATCAAGCGCATAGCCCTCGCGATGAAGTCATTTGTTCGTGGATATATGGACATTTCACTTGCTAGTGAAATACTTAGAATTTTGGACGATATATATAATTTTTAGGTCGTAAATTATTTATAATCAATACCATAAATTGTGTTTCGTCTAAGGTTATAAAATATATATAAAGCCATAAGGCTCAGCTTTTTTTTAATAGTCATATTTCTAAACTGTGCGTTGCCACGACAAAAATATATAAGGGTCAGTACAACTTAAAAAGCCATTAAAGGCACAATTCAATAAAAAGAATCTAAATTTTGTTTGTAGTTTCTACCGAAAGTACTTTGCCGCGTTTTTTTTCAGGAATTGAGAAAATTGCTTTTTCAGCTACTAACTCTTTTGCTTCTCAAGCTTCCCATTCAGTGCAACCAAACTCTCTGATCAAGTCATTATGAGATCAAAAATCGGGAGGAAGAGTGAGAAGTTGAATTCTATCTTGCTTCGATATCGAATTAGAAAATTTTCTTTTGATTTGTTCGAGAACTGTTAAGCCAGTTTTATTATATTCATCACAACAATTCACATTAGTGTGTATACATATTTTTCTCTGTGACAATTCATTTATAGTTTAAAGCTATTTAAATTTAGTTAGTTTAAAGTGACTGCAAAAAAGAACTAATTTTACAAGTAAGCATGATGTGACTGCAGCGGCCGCACCGCACGAAGTCGCGCGCAGTACTTTCACTTTTGGGCGTTCTATTACATACTGGAATATAATCGGGCACTTTGTGCAAAATAACTTTTTATATGTAAAAAAAACCTCATCTTTCTATTAAAAGTATTTAAAAAAATATTAAAAATAGACTTTACGTTCTTCTAACCTCAAAATCGCAACTTCTTTTCTCATTTTCGGCTCTTAGAACGTAAAATACAGTACGATACTTGGACAAAAAGGCTTTTTAACGAAACTCGTTACAAACCTCGCCTTCCGCTCGGCTTGTAATCTTTCGCCTAAAAGTGCCTCTCGTGCGGCAGGGAACGGGCAAATTACATTCGCGTTTTTCTTTACAGCCACATGCTCAGAAGCCACTACGCACCTCCATACTACAGCAGTTTCAGTTTCTTCACTGTCTGCTGTATGTTTCGTGTATATCTATATATACTCAGTATGTCTAGCCTCTGTTATTATACATCTTACATTGTTAGACTTATGAGTATTAAAATTATCAAATACATGCACATTATAATTGCACATTTCCTCTTTCATATGAATTATCATTTAAATATTTATACTGTATATCCTATGTTAGCAGCTATAGGATACACATGTTCGGTTTTCTCCCATGTCTTTCATATATCCCTAGTGGAAATCGAATCTATGAATAACTGGGAATAACTGTGAATAACTGGGAATAACTGTTATAAACTGTTCAGTTTGAGACAGGAATAACAGTTATTCCCAGTTATTCCCAGTTATTCCCAGTTATTCACAGTTATTCCCAGTTATTTACAGTTTAGTTTAATAATGATTTGAAAAATATAAATTTGAAAAAATGAAAAAAATATATATTTTTTTAATTTTTTTTTATATTATAAATATATTTGGGAATAACTGTTATTCGTACCTCTGTTTTTTCAAATTATTTTTAAGTTATAAACTGTGAATAACTGGGAATAACTGAGAATAACTGGGAATAACTGGGAATAACTGGGAATAACTGGGAATAACTGTTATTCCTGTCTCAAACTGAACAGTTTATAACAGTTATTCCCAGTTATGTACAGTTATTCCCAGTTATTTCCAGTTATTTCCAGTTATTCCCAGTTATTCACAGATTCGATTTCCACTAGGGATACACAATTTTTTTATATCGCAGAATATTTTTTTCTCGACACTCACTTTTAGACACTTCAGAAATAAAAATACAAATAAAATACTTAAATATTTATGTTCTTACACATATTTTTTTTGTTTTTTTACACGTTTTCTTTATTTGAAATATTAAATAAAACGAACTATTTATTTTCGAATTTTTCTTTCTTTCTGTATTTCTCTCTCCTTTTCACGCTCTTAAGGTGGCTCAAGCGCTTGGTGCCGTATCAAGCGGGGCCCTGTCTGCGACATCAAAATGTTTTTATTGATAGAGCTATTATAACTGATTAAATAGTATTATTGATTATTTCTTATGATAAGAAAATAATTTTAAGTAATCAAGAGTAATAAAAAAGAAAAAAAATTTTTTGTTTTGTTTCTCATTACAAGTTTTACTTTGGTACGTCCCTGCTGTTTTGTTGGTTACGAGCACTCTGAACGCACGTTAGCTATACGTATGGCGCCTGTATCTGACGCGCATGCGCAGAAGCTGCCATTATGTGTAGCAAATTCTATTTCGCATTCTTTTGGATTTATTTTCTCTTGTATTTCTTTGTCAAGTCCTTTTTTTCTTCTTGAAAAATGATCTTCGTGAAACAAACTATAAGTGTATAATTTTTATTTTAACTTGTACTTTTTTATATTAGCGTAAAACCTAATTTATGATTCAGTCCCATAAGAGCACATGTATTAATTACAATTATTAAAACATCTTTTTCTTTAAAAATAGTTCGTCAACCTCTATTTTTCAAAATAAATATCGAAATATTACGATATAAAGAATATTTTAATACAAATTTTGGATAGTTTAACAATTTTAGAAAAAATCGCTTGAGCCACCTTAACATATGCTATAGTTGCTTGCGCATGCGCTCTATAACAAACTAAAGCACTAAATGACTTTTCACTCGAAGTCGTTTTCGATGTATTTTTTTACTTAAAAATGAATTTTTATCTTTTTGGGATGGCAAAGTTCCGGCCAGGTATGAAGGAAAATCATATACGCTCCTCGGTACGAAAAAGACTCATCATATGCGCGTGTTATGCTTTGCTGAGGCATCAGCAAAGCAAACGGACACGCGCATGTAATGAGCCTGTTCCATACCTCGGAACGTAATGTACTATTTCGAGATATAACACATTTTGTGTTTTTTTAAGGAAAAATGGAAAATTTTGGAAAATCTGACCATTCCATTGGAGATCTGAGAAAAAAAATACATCGAAATAGTGTATTAAGTATTTTTTTTACATTCATTTTGATACCGCTAACGCGAGTTTAAAACAACAGGATTAAGCACTCGCGCGCCGCACTACACGAATGGCAGGAAGCACTTTTCAACAAAATGTTCTAGTGATAAGAAATTCCTCTGTGGTAACTTTCATAATATTTTTCTTAATCATTTGCCGCTAAACAGAAAATCGTAGCTGTTCCTTTTCGCAAGATATAGTTATTTTTATATATATAATATACGTTTATATTTCATACATTTGTTAACATTAATAATTTATTAAAATAATTGATACAAATAAAATAAAATGAATAACTTAGAAATAAGTCAACAAAAACTTACAATATTAATTAAATATAGGTCAATAAAGTTAAATACACTGCTTTGTTTTATAATATTTTTATTCTTACAAATTTTTTTTTTCTTGCAATTTTTTTTTCTTGTATTTTTTTTTACATTTATTAATAAATTTTTTTGTTTATATTTGGAAATATAAACAACATCTAGCTCAGTAAATATTTATTAGAAAAAATTATTATATTATTAAAATAAAACATTATTAAAAAAAAATTTTTTTTAATGATTATTCAAAAAAATATCTTATTAAATTATTATTATATTATTATATTTATTTATTAAAATATTCATTTATTATATTTTATTAGAAATTGCTATATCTCGCGAAAAAGAACAGTTACGATTTTCTGTTTAGCGGAAAATGATTGAGAAAAATATTACGAAAATTAACGCGGAGAAATTGCTTATCACCAAAAAATTTTGTTAAAAAGTACTTCCTGCCACCCATGACTAGGAGAGTTGACGTGATTCCCCCCATATACGCGGTGACCCATTTTAATCGCTACACCCGGATTTTTCGGATCCTAAGACAGATAGGGAAAAATGGTTTAGACAAAAGTTGTAGGGGACAAAGGAGGCCAAACAATGGTCCTAACAGCTTTGACCTTAAACTTGACCTTCGAGGTTATTTCAAGGTCAAGTAGTTTTTTTTTAATAAGAACACCTATTTTTGGCCCCGGATTCGGAAAGAGCGAGAAAGTTTACGTTCAAAATCATATTGAGACATTTTTTTCAACGTTATTTCAAGGCCAAATGAAGGTCGAATTCCGAAAAATCCATTTGAAGTCATTTTTTTCATGAGTTACAGGCTTAAATGGTTCAAACTGATCGTAGGTTTAATAGGGAAACCCACACACCCAAAACTTTCACATCCTAGTAAACAAATATTAAACTTGCACATTCGAACCCCATGCTCTTCATAACCTCACATGCTACACTGTTACACCAGACATACCCCAGTCCCACACATTTCTAACCCATGTATGATGTTTGTTTAACGGAAACTTCAAGATCATTAAAGCTTCTGTTGTAAATGTGTCAACCTTACGTTTAGCGCTACCCAGAAACAACAACGTGGACGAAGTAAGGATTGTTTCCTTTGGGGTCCTTGATTAAATTAAGTCCCCTTGCCTCTCACTGTTCGGGGTGCTTGATTTAAGTGAGTCCCCTTGCCTCTTACTGTTCAGGGTGCTTGATTTAAGTGAGTCCCTTCGCCTCTCATTTATGTGTTTATCTAACCTCGAATCAAATTTTCGAAATTACGACCATTTGCTTCCAGGCACTTAGTCAAACGCTTTTGGAAGTGGCGAACAGTCTTTAGCAAAGTTTGCTTTGGAATGGCAGCGCATGCTCGACGAATTCTGTCCATTATGTCTACTCTTGTGGTGGGCCTTTCCTCAAAAACGGTATTTTTTAAGTACCCCCATAAGTAAAAATCCGGTGATTTAAGATCGGATGAGCAAGCAGGCCATTCAACCGGACCACCTCGATCAATCCACCTGTTACCATACTGCTCATTCAAAAAAGTCCTGTCAATTCGAGCGAAATGTTATGCTGCGCCGTCCTGCTGGAGCCACATTCCTCGTCGCGTTTCTAAGTCAACATCTTCCAACAATACAGGTAGTTTATCTCTTATTAGCGTTAAGTACGTGTGTTGATTAACATTTCCTTCGAAAAAATAAGGACCAATCAAATATTCATTAATAATCCCACACCATACCATAATACTCCAACGTCTTTGATGGTTTACAGTTCTGACCCAATGAGGATTAACATCAGACCAGTAATGACAATTGTATCTATTCAATTCCCCATCACTTTGAAATTTTGCCTCATCAGAAAAAAGAACAAATTTAAAAAAGTCTGGATCATTTTCTATCATTTGCAAAGCCCATTGGCAAAATACAATACGCTCTTGAAAATGAGCAAACTGTAGCTCTTGGACCAGAGTAATATGATACGCACGATATCTAAACACCTTCATAATTCTTAAAAATGTACTTTTTGGAATACCGATTTCCCTTTCAACTCGACGAACGCTTATCTGTGGGTCAAAATAAATTATTGTCAGAATAGTCACAACCCGATTATCATTTTCATCATATTGATGGCGCCTACGTCGACAAACATGTGTCCACCACGAGCTCTTTGAGTTAAACGTCTGATAGCTATAGCGTCAGGGTGTCGTCTGTCTGGATAGCGTTTAGCATAAATTCTTGCCGCGGCACGATAATTACTTCGGCTTTCTTCTAAAGCCAACATCATGTCAACGATCTCGTTGGGTGAATAGTCAGCCATTTCAGAACCAACTATTAATTACTATTAAATTCGAATAGTGAAATGGTATAAAAAATATTAATAATTATAATATTTGCCCGTATGCGGTCGCGACGAAAAAAGAAAAATGTTCCTAAATTACGGTAACTTTATCTGACTAAGTGTATTTGCCAAAAGTACTCTGATTGTCACCCTTTTGTAATTGTAAGTTTTATAATAAAGTAACAATTATTTAATTATTTCTAATTTAAACTGCACATAATACTAAAACTTGCTTTTATTTTAAATATTGTGAATTATTGCCGTTCAAACTTAAGAAATACTAATATTGATAATGTAATCATTAAAGGCACATTTAAAAATAATTTCTGTTCCGTCAAAGGTTCTTTTAATAATATCTGAACTGCTGACCGATCTTAATATCTTCCGTACATTTTTAATATTAAGCTTTATTTTTAATAGTTTGATTCTAAAAAAATAGCTTCGATCCCATATAGAAATAATTTCTGTGAATAACTATTAATAACTGTATATAAATGTGAAAAAATGTGAATAACTGTTACCTATATGGAAATAATTTCTGTAAATAACTATTAATAACTGTGTAAAAATGTGAAAAAATGTGAATAACTGTTAATAACTATAATAAACTACCGCAATTGAAACATTAATAACAGTAAATAACAGTTGATAACAGTTAATAATTGTTACAAATAGATAATAATAATGATTGACTGTAAATAATAATAATTTACTGTTATTTATAGTTATTTACAAATATTAGTGATTTTTCACATTCATTCACATTTATTCACATTTATTAACAGTTATTAAGAGGCGGTCGGAACCAAATCGGTGACTTAGTTCGGTGCTTGTAATAAATGCTTATAATAATTTATTCATTTATTAATATGATAAAAATATAGTCATTTCCTCTAGTCATGTATATAAAGAATAATTTAAAATAGTGAAAGCCACAAAAATATACAAAATATTGTTATAAAGCGAAAAATCCCCCCTAACAATCGACACGACAGTTTTTTGCATGTGGTATATGTCAAGTCAGTTTGATATTTGTAATAAATGCTTATAATAATTTATTTACTTATTCATATAGTAAAAATATAATCATTTCCTCTAGTTATGTATATAAAGAATAATTTGAAATAGTTGAAGCCATAAAAATATACAAAATACTATCGTAAAGCGAAAAATGCTGACTTGACATATACCGCAAGTCACCAATTTGGTTCCGACCGCCTCTTAACACTTTTTCATACTTCCAAAAATTTTTACACGTATAATCGTTTTTTTTATATACACGCGAAAAATTTTGTAAACGTGAAAAACTGTTAATATCTGTAAGAAAGTGTTAATAACTATAATTCACTGTAACTAATTGCAAATAAATATAAATAACTATGAATAAGTATAAATAATAATAAATTATTCACTAATTCACAAATTTTGGAAAATGTGTATAAATGTGAATAACTATAAATAACTATTAATAAACATTACTTTCAGTTAATAATTTTTATTAGCGTTCATAACAATAACTATATCATTAACTGTTATTAACTGTTTTTTACTCTTATTAATTATTATTAATGTCTCAATTGCGGTAGTTTATTACAGCTATTAACAGTTATTCACATTTTTACACAATTTCTCACAAAAATCATTTTCATATGGGTTCTTGGGACAAGTGTGGGAAAAGTTTAGGAGAAGATTAAAGGAAGCTAGATTAATCATTGTAATTTTCGTTAAAGTTCAGGCAAAATTTGAGAAATAGTTAATGCAAGTTTGGTTAAAGTTTGGAAAAAGTTGATTAAAATATTAATCAACATTTTCCAAAGTTAAAAATAAGTAATTCAAACTTTGGTGAATTTTAGATAGGTAAAAGTTTCGAAACTTTCAAAATATGAATAATTTCAATTCTCATAAAATTGTATTTGCTAAAATACTATTTTATAAGAGTAAAATGTTTTTCATTTTGATATTTTTATTAATAGTAGGGTCAATCAGCCGGTAAATGGACGCTTAATCGATGTAAATGGACACTTTTCGAAGTCTTGTCAAATTAATAGTATTTTAATAATTAAAATTTTTTATTGCACTATAATTTTGCAATGTAATTACTCTACATGCAGAAGATTAGTTACATATAAGAAAACCGAATGTTCAAAACTTATCTTTAATTTTGTCCAGTTACTGAAGGTGTCCATTTACCGGCTAATCGACCCTATATCATTCACCTAGGGAGTAAGAACGAGAAATGTCTGAAACCATATGTAAATTGTCACTCAAGCCGGAGGTAAATATACGATTTAAGGCATTTTTCATTCACTTCCGTGATTAAATACGATTTTTTTACACTGGCAGCGCACAGTGAATACTTTACTTTTCGCTAGGAGGAAGTAAAGTATCCACTGTACGCGCCCTGTGCAAAAAAAGAATTTCTTTTCGAAAAAACTTTCGACAAATTTTATATGAACTTGACTTTATGAAAATTTTAAATATTTTATAAAACAAAGTTTATATGAAATTGGGAAAAAGTGTTTTAGAATTTCGTCTGAATTTATTTAAACTTGATTTCATAAAAAATTAATTTTTTTTCATAGAAGTCAAGTCCATGTGAAATTTGAAAGAATTTTTGAAAACTTTTACTGAATTCATTTACAAGTATTTTTATTTATAAATTGTTTTAATTTTTCCATTTCTTACTCTTCTTATTCTTCATCCCCTGTCACAATTTCGTCTACTTGAAATAATTTTTAAACTGTTGATTTCCTAAAAAACATAAATTAACAAAATAATTATTATCACATTCAGTTTTTATTAAGAGATTATTTTTAAATTGAATATTTTAAAGAGAATTTTAATACGAAATAAATAAAAATATATCTGTGGCTTGAATGAAAAACAGCATAAGACTGTTTTTGAAGTTTTTGAGAAATCGAGGTTTTTATGTTTGCGTGAATACGTAAAATCGAAAAGAAAGAGAGGCAGCACGATACTAGGCTAGTTCAATTAAGTATAAAATACCTCTCTAACCGTGCTATAAACTAGTTAATGTTCCCTCATCGACCGAAAATAATGAAAAACTCCTAGGTTATGTTATTATTTCTTCTAATCACGATTTGTGCTGTTAATTCTTTAAATTTTTCCAAAGCATTTTTATTGATTTTTTTTCGATTAGAAATTCTATGGCGCATATTGAAGTACCATCTACATGCTTCAACCGCAACTATTGCACTATAATAAAATATTTATTGCTAGAGAATATGTGAAAACTACCAATGGTGTCTAGTTGTGATACAAATTAACAAATTACGTGCCTAGACGAATTAAACTGCTAATGATGAAAAGAACTACTTATTAATAATCCACTGTTAATTCAATTTTCCAAAAATACAGACTTATGTCATTTTTCCTTCAAGCCACATATATTCCGAGAAAGTTTCACATCATAAAAGATAGTGCATTTTTAAAACGCTCCACAAGGTGGCTCTCATTCACGATAAATATCGAACATGCATGAAGTTTTTCGATGCGGTGCCACCGTAGGCGCCGAAATACAGTGCGCCGCCACTTCACGTATTGTATTTCAGCGCTTATGCACTACAAAAGGTGATGCATAAATTATGAAATGCGACGCAGTATTCGTGATTTACGATGCAAAAGGCATCACTTTTTCTAGTGCGACGCGCATCATGTTTATTGAGGCAAAACCTTCTCCGTATATGTTTTTATCATTTCCAAAGCAAACTTTGAAAATGTAAAAACGTGATTATTGTAAAAAATGGTAAAAACAGAACTTTATGTAAATTACCGTGTAGATGCTAAAAAACCATTTGTAAGACAAACTTAATAGAAAATAATCTAGAAATAATTAACAAATTAAATAATTATTTAAAATATGTTTTGGGTAGTTTTCTAAAGTTTTTTTACATACTACATGGGATTCATAAAGAACTACCTACAAATTGAAATTTATTGAAAAATATGGAAAATATCTCAATTTTCCTGATGGATTAATTTTTCAATATACACCTTAAAAATTTCGGCTGTCACCCAGGTATTAAGATGCTGATCACATTTTTCTTGAACTTAGAAAACGAATGATTTCTTATTAAATATTCTTCTTTTTATTTTAATCTGCAAAGGAACAAAGATTCCACAAAGTATTATTCTTTATATTTAAATGTTGAACAAAATAAAGGAATGAAAGTGAAATGATTCGAAAACATTTAAGGTTATATGAAAGCTTAAAATAATTACATTACTTTACGTTAAATTTCAAGAAAAATTTTTACTTATCTGGCGTGGTGTAATACATGTTGTCTCAAAGTCCTTTTAGCTGATCCCTACTGAAAAAAACCACATCGGATCCCTTATGGGATTTCATATGGGATCCCTTATGGGTTCTAATATAGGGTTTTAGCGCGGAATCCTATATGGGATCCCATATGGGGTCCCATAAGAGGTTCACAAACTCAATTTTTTAAATATAATATGGGACCACATATGGGATCACATATGGGGTTCCATAAGAGGTCCACAAACTCAATTTTTAAATATAATATGGGACCACACATGGGATCCCATAAGAAATCCACAAACCCAATTCTAAATACAATATGGGACCACATATGGGATCACAAATGAGATTCCACATTATATTTAGAATTGAGTTTATAGACCCTTTATGGGATCCCATATGCTTTCCCATATACCATCCCATATTATAGTTAACAAAAAAAATTGAGTTTGTGGACCACATATGGGATCCCATATGCAATCCCATACATGGAAAACATTTCGCACGTACAGTGACGGTGACTAGGCTGTGCAGTACGATGCCGGCACTAGATTTCAGGTGTCGAGATGGCATTGCAGTCAAGGCTATAGCAACGAGCACTTAGCATATGTGGCTCAGCCTAGTCTTACACAGTAGCGCCCCTCGTGCATTTCGAGGCGAGCGTTGACATTCTACAGAGATAATCACTGTAACGAAGTAACATCAGCGCCATATTTTTAGGTGCTGATGCAGCAGACGCACGATGTCATACAAGCACACTTCGTTAACGTGCTAAATGTTTTCCGTGTATGTAATCTCATATTATATTCAGAATTAAGTTTATGGACCCCTTATGGGACCCCATGTGGGATCTCACATATTTGAAATTCAGTTTTATCGACCTCATATAGGATCCCATATGTAATCCCATATGTGATCCTATATTATATTAAGAATTGAGTTCATGGACCTCTTATGGGCCCCATGTGGGATATTTAAAATTTAGTTTTATCGACCTCATATGGGATTCCATATGTGATCCCAGATGTGGTCCCATATTATATTTGAAAAATTGAGTTTGTGCACCTCTTATTGGACCCCAAATGAGATCCCGTATGGGATCCCGCACTAAAACCCCATATGGAAGCTCATAAAGGATCCCATATGAAATCTCATAAGGGATCCCATGTGATTTTTTTCAGTAGGGATAAACTTTATTTATGATAAAAACCATGAAATTTGTATATTTTTTCGTCACTTTTAAAAAAATTTTCGAACTTGATAATGACATTTTATTTACCTGAAACTATTTGTTTATTAATAGAAGTTGTCAAAGAATAAGTGTAATATAATCGATTCTATAGTCAACAACTTCTGTTAATAAACAAATAATTTCAAGTTGCTGAAATGTCATTGTGAATTTAGTTTATAAAAATCCGCAGTATGAAAATATATTAGAATTGTAGTTTTTATTATAAGTCTATCAGCTAAAAGGACTTCAAGGCAACTAGTATTACACCACGTCAGATAAGTAAAAATTCTTCTTGTTTTTTTTTACTTAAATTAACGTAAAACAATATAATAAGTTTAAGCTATCATATGAGGGAAATGTTAAACTCATGACAGATGTTTTCTACACTAAAAATTTCTATGTCAATTATAATCTATGTTTTATTTGTAACTATATTCGCAATCTTAATGTCATATATTATTTTATTATATTATTATTTTATTTTATCATATTATCCCGTTTAATTAGTTTTTTTTTTTTTTTTTTTTTTTTTTTATTAAAAAAAAGATTAATATATAAAGAATATTGTCCTCTATATGATTAACCTTTTATATATGGTGAAGTCGAGGAAGTCCCCCGCCCGGCATCTGTTTAACACATTACATCAGGCTAGGACTGTCAGACCCACCATACCGAAAACTTTGACTACCGATGGATGGTCAGCCACTTTTGTAACCAACAATCAACCGATACCCAATGAGGTCGGGTTTTTTTTTAAAGAGTCGCGATATAAATGGCACATACACTTATTTTCTTTCGAAAAAAAAGTTAGAGGTACCTGGCCAGGATTCGAACCCATGCCCTCCGCGTTGAAGGCAAGAGCTCTATCCATTACGCCACCGCGCTCTCATCCCGTTTAATTAGTAAAAATAATAATTTTAGCCATAATTTCATTCCTTAGTCTTTTCTTTTTTTTTCTTCTGGTTTTTATTAAAATTTTTAAAAATAACGATGACGGACTTTTAATTTTAGGCTATCAATTTTCGATCGTCATCAGATGTCACATCGCATTGCCCATCTTCAAATTTTTATATAACTTTATGACAGTTTACGACAGATTTTTTTTTGTCTAAACCATTTAATATTTTTTATCTTATTTATATAAAATTTAGTATATTTTATAGTTTTATAATTTATTTTACGATATTTTCCATTAAATTTAACGTTTTTAAATTATTTTTATTATGGATATCTGAAAATAAATATCTGTCGTAAGTTTAACAACGGCCTTCATATAACCTTAGATATTTTTTAATTATTTTACTTTCATCCCTTTATTTTGTTTAACATTTGAATATAAAGAATAATACTTTGTGGAATATTTATTCCTTTTCAGATTAAAATAAAAAGAAGAACTTTTGTTGAGATATCATTCATTTTCAAGGACAAAGAAAAATGTAATTAGCCTCTCAATATTTGGGTTGCAGCCTAAATCTTTAAGGTATATATTAAAAAATTAATTATCAGGAAAATTAAGGTATTTTTAAAATTTTGAATAAATATTCATTTGTAGGTAGTTCTTTATAAATCCCCTGTTGAAAATAATGACGTCTTTCCAGTACGTCTTTAAAGACGTCTTTGAAGACGTCTTTGGTCGTGTCTTAAATTGTAACAAGATAAGACGTCATTTTTTTAATGTTCCGGAAACATAGTAACCAAATGACGTCTTTTTTATAAGTAAAATAATTTCAAAGACGTATTTTTCCAATAAATACTCATAGTAAAAGACGTAAATTTTCAAAAAAAAATTCTTTTTTTAAAACGAATGACGTCCTTCCTGTTGAAAATAATGACGTCTTTCTAAGACGTCTTTGAAAGACATCTTTGAAAGACGTCTTTGAAGACGTCTTTGGTCGTATCTTAGATTGGAACCAAAAAAGACGTCATTTTTCCAATGTTTAGAAAATTAAACAAATGACGTCTTTTTATTATTTCAAAGACGTATTTTTTTTAATAAAAATGACGTCTTTTCTTACGAATTTTTATTTAAAAAATACGTCTTTGAAAATGTAAAATGACATTATTTGTTAAATAGCTTTTCTAAACATTGGATAAATGACATCTTTTTTGTTCCAATTTCAGACACAACTAAAGACGTCTTTCAAAGACGTCATTTTCTACGAATTAAGGAAAAAAAACGTTATTTTTCATGAATTGTGTCATTGAAAAATGACTTTACACGATAATCATTTTCCATTTAAAGAAAAAAACAACAAAAACGAGGTAAACCTCGTAGTTTCAACTCTTCGAAAAACGAAGAGCATATGCGATTGAACTGAGAGCGTTCTGGTTTTATATATTTGCGTCTTTGAAATTTGTATAAGGGATCGCAAAACTTGAAAATCGCCACCTGGTGAGTTAAAATAAAATTGACGCAAGCGCAACCATCAATTCGACTGTAAGTCACTAGGTGGCGATTTTCAAGTTTTGCGATCCTTTATACAAATTTCAAAGACGCAGATATATAAGGCCAGAATGATCTCAGCTTAATCGCAAATGCTCTTCGTTTTTCGAAGAGTTGAAACTACGAGGTTTACCTCGTTTTTGTTGTTTTTTCCTTTAAATGGAAAATGATTATCATGTAAAGTCATTTTTCAATGACATAATTCATGAAAAATGACGTCTTTGAAAGACGTCTTTAGTTGTGTCTGAAATTGGAACAAAAAAGATGTCATTTTTCCAATGTTTAGAAAAGCTATTTAACGAATAACGTCATTTTACATTTTCAAAGACGTATTTTTTAAAATAAAAATACGTCTTTTTATAATTTCAAAGACGTATTTTTTAAATAAAAATTCGTAAGAAAAGACGTCATTTTTATTAAAAGAAATACGTCTTTGAAATAATAAAAAGACGTCATTTGTTGAATTTTCTAAACATTGGAAATATGACGTCTTTTTTGGTTCCAATCTAAGACACGACCAAAGACGTCTTTGAAGACGTCTTTCAAAGATGTCTTTCAAAGACGTCTTAGAAAGACGTCATTATTTTCAACAGGAAGGACGTCATTCGTTTTAAAAAAAGAATTTTTTTTTGAAAATTTACGTCTTTTACTATGAGTATTTATTGGAAAAATACGTCTTTGAAATTATTTTACTTATAAAAAAGACGTCATTTGGTTACTATATTTCCGGAAAATTAAAAAAATGATGTCTTATTTTGTTCCAATCTAAGACACGACCAAAGACGTCTCCAAAGACGTATTCAAAGACGTCTTCAAAGACATCTTTCAAAGACGTACTGGAAAGACGTCATTATTTTCAACAGGGTCCCATGTAGTATGTACAAAAAACTTTAGAAAACTACCCAAATCATATTTTAAATAATTATTTTATTTGTTAATTAATTCTACATTATTATTTTTTTAAGTTTGTCTTACAAATGTTTTTTTAGCATGTACTCTCGACGATAATATATTCTATGATAATTCTTTTTTCCACATTTAAAATTTAACCAATAAAAATGAGTGGATTAACGGAATCATCCAGTAATATCACGTTATTTTAAAATCACAGAAAAAGAACTATCATAGAAAATGTTTCCGTTAACTGCACATGGTAATTTATATAAAGTCCTGTCTTTATTTTAACCTCAACTTTGACTTTAACTTTATCTTAACATTTAATAATTTATATGTTTGATTTAGTTTTATTTTGAAATTATATTTGAGGGAATAAAATCTCCTTTTTTTTAAATACCATTTTATATTAGCATAATCACGTTTTTACGTTTCAAAAGTTTGCCTTGGAAGTCATAGAAACATGTATTTTTATTTATTCTGTATTGAAATTCTATTCAAAATATTCGATTTCAAAATTATCTCTCTGCAAACAGTAACATATAATTCACATAAGATACTGAATGTGATAATAATTATTTTGTTAATTTATGTTTTTTAGGAAATCAACAGTTTAAAAATTATTTCAAGTGGACGAAATTGTGACAGGGGATGAAGAACAAGAAGAGAAGGAAATGAAAAAATTAAAACAATGTATAAATAAAAATACTTCTAAATAAATTCAGAAAAAGTTTGCAAAAATTCTTCTAAATTTTATATAAACTTGACTTTTATAAAAAAAATTAATTTTTTATAAAATTATGTTTAAATGAATTCAGACGAAATTCTAAAATACTTTTTCCCAATTTCATATAAACTTGGTTTTATAAAATATTTTCATAAAGTCAAGTTCATATAAAATTTGTCGAAAGTTTTTTTGAAAAGAAATTTTTTTTTTACACAGGGCGCGTACAGTGGATACTTTACTCCCTCCTAGCGAAAAGTAAAGTACCCACTGTGCGCTGCCAGTGTAAAAAAATCGTATATTCATCACGGAAGTAAATAAAAAATGCCCTAAATCGTATATTATTATATATCTAATCAAATTTCCCTCAATTTTTTCCCAAATTTTGCCTAAACTTTAACGAAAATTACAATGATTAATCTAGCTTTTTTTAATCTTCTCTTAAATTTTTCCCACACTTGTCCCAACAAAAATAAAATTTTTATAACTTTACTCAATCTTTCACCAAAGTTCTCCCAAACTTCAACTAAACACACAAATTGATAACATCAAGTTTGGTACAGTCCCATTGCCCAAGTTTGGGAAATGCTCTCCGAAAAGAAGACTTCAACCAAACTTTTCCCAAAGGTAATTCTTTTCACCTGGGAATTTCCTTAGTCTATCTCGTATGCGTATAAGGACTGACTAATTATTTTTCTTTACCATTAATTGTAATTAAAAAATTTCTTTAATTTAAACCGGTAACTGAGGAAATTAATAATAATTACAATTAAATATTAACTTTATAATTCAAATTCTTTTTTTATTTATAAATAATTATTGAAATTTTTTTTTTCTTTTTGAAAATTTTGACTCGTATCATAATTAACTTTTAATTATCATAACTTACTTAAAGAAAGAAAAATTATTTGTTTTTTAGTGGAAATCAATTTTGCTAATAACTGTTAATAATTAAAAATAATTGCTAATAATTGCAAGTAACTGCTAAAACCTGCTAATGGTTATTAATAAATAGTTTAGTTTGAGACAGTAGTAGCGGTTATTTGCAGTTAATAGCAGTTATCATCAGTTATTAGCAGTTATTAGCAATTATTAGCATTCATAAGCAGTTATTTGCTATTTCCTTAATTTATAATTTAAAATAGAAGTATTAATAACAGTCATTAGCAGTTATTTGCATTTATTTACAGTTATTTGCAATTTCTTGCAATTATTTACAGTTATTAAGGCGACTTCGGATTTTAGGTTAGGTTTTATTTTTGAGTTTACAAATTACTCTTTCAATATGTAAAATTTTTCAGATTTTTTAATTTTCCACCATTCTACGGATTATAATAAATGGTGGAAAATTAAAAAATTCAAAAAATTTTAGAAATTGAAAGAGTAACCCTAGTGGAAATCGAATCTGTGAATAACTGGGAATAACTGGAAATAACTGGAAATAACTGGGAACAACTGTGAATAACTGGGAATAACTGTTATAAACTGTTCAGTTTGAGACAGGAATAACAGTTATTCCCATTTATTCCCAGTTATTCCCAGTTATTCCCAGTTATTCTCAGTTATTCCCAGTTATTCACAGTTTATAGCTTAAAAATAATTTGAAAAAACAGAGGTACAAATAACAGTTATTCCCAAATATATTTATAACAGAAAAAAAAATAAAAAAAAAATATATTTTTTTCATTTTTTCAAATTTATATTTTTCAAATTATTTTTAAACTAAACTGTAAATAACTGGGAATAACTGTGAATAACTGTGAATAACTGGGAATAACTGGGAATAACTGGGAATAACTGTTATTCCTGTCTCAAACTGAACAGTTTATAACAGTTATTCCCAGTTATTCACAGTTATTCCCAGTTATTCACAGATTCGATTTCCACTAGGGAATTTGTAAACTACAAAATGAAATCGAACCGAACTTCTGTAGTCGCCTTAACAATTATACGCTTTTTAAAAAATTTTTTAATTTTTCATATATAGGAAAAAATTTCCAAGACAATAAATTTTTATGAATAACTATTATTAACTATAAATAACTGCAAGTTTCTGCAAATAACTACAAAGATCAGAAAATAATTGCAAATAACTGCAAGAATCCGCAAATAACGGTAAATAACTGCTAAAATAAAAAAATAACTGCAAATAACAGTTGCTATTATCTTAATTTTTAAAAATTGTATTGTATAAAATTATTGTGCTTATAAATGTTAATAACTGTTAATAACTGCAAATAACTACTATTAACTGCAAATAACCGCTACTTCTGTCTCAAACCAAACTATTTATAACAGTTATTAGCAGTTGCTTGCAGTTATTAGCAAAACTGATTTCCACTAAGGATTTAACAAATAATAGTCACTCTTATTAGAGCTATTCGGTATCATTAGTTAATTAACAACTTCTGGCATTTTTATGAATAAATAAAATTAATTCATTCTAATAATTAACTCCTCTGGTGGGCTAACATGAATAAATATTTCTTACAAATAAACAAATAATTTTAAATAAACTTAAATAATAAATTTTTTTTAAAGTATTTCTCTATCTTCTTCTTTTTTACATATAAATCTTTTCCCTCTCCTCGGCGCAATAGTAACGTAATTGTTGTAAGTTCTTTTTCTTGTCTTTTCTTTTTATATTAGTAGAAATCTCTAAAAGACTTCGCGGGTGTAGAGCTGGTCCCTTAAGATTGATCCTCTTGCCAACCTTTTTTTTTTATTTTTTTTTTGCTTAACTAACTCTAATTGTAAATTTGGCATGCACATACCTTAACTTGATGCTCTTTCATGAATCTAAGCAATGTGTCTTGATGTTACTGAGGACTAGCTTAAAAATGGGTGACAATGAAGTGACCAGCACAAAACTGCCTTTAGCTCTGCAACGGGGCACTAAGATTACGTGCGTATGCTGTTCGGCCTTCGCTTGGCTCTCGCGACCTTCCAAAGGCTAATAAACCTAGCTTTTCTAGGTTTACAGGACTCAGAACTATTAGTTTACCTGGATGACGTTATCATCTTTACCTCAGACTTCATTGAACATGAGAAAAAGGTACGACGTCTCTTTTATAGATTCCTTGACGCTCAACTTTCATTACAATCAGATAAATGCATATTCCTACGCACAAAAGTCAAATACCTAGGTCACTTTATCTCAAAAGAAGAAGTTACCACTTCACACCCATGAACAAATAACCCTCATCACAAGACAAACAAACAAATAATAAAGAAGAGACCGTGCCAACAAAACAAAACATGATCAAGTCAGCTCCTCGGAGGAGCTCGAACTCCGACGACTCGGCATCAGTCGACGAGTACTGGTGGGACGAAATAAGCCATAGGCCTCGACCCATGGCTCGCTCCACTCCAGTGGGCTACGAACCGAGCAATGCCAATGATCGATCACGTCTCATAGATAGGTTACATCCATTCGTAAAAGATAGCAGTACCGACCCTAGTGGGAATCGGTTTCGCTAATAACTGTTAATAATTAAAAATAATTGCTAATAATTGCAAGTAACTGCTAAAACCTGCTAATAGTTGTTAATAAATAGTTTAGTTTGAGACAGTAGTAGCGGTTATTTGCAGTTAATAGCAGCTATCATCAGTTATTAGCAGTTATCTGCAATTATTAGCATTCATAAGCAGTTATTTGCTATTTCATTAATTTATAATTTAAAATATAAGTACTAATAACAGTTATTAGTAGTGATTTGCATTTATTTAGTTATTTGCAATCTATAGTTATTAACAATTATACGATTTAAAAAAATTATTTAAATTTTTTATATATTGGAAAAAATTCCCAAGACAATAAATTCTTAAGAATAATTATTATTAACTATAAATAAGTGCAAGAATCCGCAAATAACGGTAAATAACTGCAAAAATAAAAAAATAACTGTAAATAACTGTTACTTTTATCTTAATTTTGAAAAATTGTATTGTACAAAATTTTTGTGCTTATAAATGTTAATGACTGCTAATAACTGCAAATAACTACTATTAACTGCAAATAACCGCTACTTCTGTCTGAAACCAAACTATGTATAACAGTTATTAGCAGTTGCTTGCAGTTATTAGCAAAACTGGTTTCCACTAGGGAAGAACTCCGAAATACACTCAAAAACTTACCAGAGTGCATAAAGAAGTACGACATCAAAACTTTACGTATCTCTAAGCAGAACAATTTAATTGATATGATATCATTTTTAACTTTTCTGCAAATACTAAAGGAATCATTAAACCACTGCGACTGTCAAATCTTTATTTGCTACGGATCAGCCACTATATTCCCAGACGACATGAGAGAACGAATTATCGAAGAATTCCACTCGAGTATGGTACACCGAGAAACTTTTTGGGACAAGAGACCTCTGTAGTGTATGGCCAGGCGCCTCTATAAAGTAAATGAGTCGTCCCATCTTGAGCATAAAGGTCTGAGACCTTTGTCACCGAGGCCGTACGTTCATTACGTTCGGCTGATGTATACATGGATTCGGTTTCTCCCGGCTTTATGCCTTCAGTCTTCAAAATAAAGGTCTCAGACCTTTATACGCAAGGCACGACGCCTCATCGAATCGCTCCATTAATAAAGGTCTCACACCTCAAGATTAACTAAGGTCTCTCACCTCAAAAAGTTTCTCCGTGTAGGAGGTCACAAAGGAGTAACGAAAACATACAGGACGGTCAGAGAAAAATTCTTCTGGAAGGAGATGAAGGAAGACAGAGTACATCAGGACCTGCTAATAGTGCCAGGAACTAAAATTAGTGCAAGTCAGAAATTTACCCATTTGACAAGATATCAATTGACACTGTAGGAACACTACCAATCACCCCAGACGGCAACGGACACATATTCACTGTACAGGACAATTTAAAAAAGTACTGTATAACTATTCCTATCAAAAATACCCAAGTCGAAACCATTGCAGATGCCTTAGCCAGACACGTAATATTTCTTTATGGCTCGCTACGCGTTATTTCATCCGATAAAGCACCAGCTCTAATCAGAAACATTATGCACCAACTAGCAAAAATATTCAAGATTTAGCAAATCACGACTTCTGGATACCATCCCCAATCAAATGGATTACTTAAAATGAGCCATAGTATATTGACAGGATAAATCCGAAAATACATAGAAAAATACGAGGATTAGGACAAGGTTGTACCATTCACCTTGTTCTCATATAATACAAGCGTACATAGAGCCATGGTAGCTCAGGGGGTAGAACATCCGACTCTCACCCAGAGAAATCCTTAAAAGGATGGGTAGAGCGAATCTTCCCGCCTGAGTAGGCCTGCACGGGTACGCGAACACCTTCCGGGGTAAAAAGGTATGGTTTCGAACGTGAAAGCACTGAAACATACAGGTGGTCGAGATGTCCCGTAAACAGATGTAAAAAATCTATACGGGGTAAGGAAAGCTATAAAACATACAAGCGTACACAAATCAACCAGATTTACACCTTTCGAACTAATCTTTGGTAAACCAGCAAGGATACTAAGTTCACTGTCCATGGACAAGGTCGACACTTACTCTTCCTATATGGCAGAACTTATCAACCAATCACGCGACACTAGGAAAATGGCGTCAGAATCTGTGGTATCCTGAAAACACAGCAATAAATAATATTACGACAGAAGGGCTAAAACACGCTCTTACAAAACAAATGATCTGGTATACGCAATAAAAGAACCCCGACAGAACAAACTTGATAAGACATGCAAGGGTCCTTACAAAATAATCGAACTTTTAATAAAACACAATGTTATCCTAGAAGACGAAACTGGCAAATGACTATTAAAACACATAGACAAAATTAAGCCGACCCACCATCAATAATAACGACTCTATTTTAGATGTCTACTAGCTGGATTGGAATCTTACTGCTTCTAATTATAAGGATCAATGCCTATTTTAACTATGAAATCACCATTTTATAACACAACCTAGGCATTCACTATGAAAAGTAACACGAATTAAGGTTTACAAGAGCCCACTGAAAGATTACAGCCTTCATAGACGTCTATATTTTAGATCATAATAGTAGCCGAATCAAAACAGAAATGAAGGAAATAGAATATAGCTACCCTAACGAAAACCCAGACTGCTGACGAGAATTCGTTCGCAAAGATTTTGTTCTAAACAGAACTAAAAAGGCCGACGATCTATACATGGAACTATTGGATATAGCCGAAGAACACTCAAACCTACCCGAGCCCGACCTTATTATACCTCCAACCATGTTCAAAAGAAGTGTACCATTTGGATTCATAGCAAGCATCAGTCGTACACTCTTCGGTACTTTATCTACAGGAGACGGAGAATACTATAGTCAGGAAATTAACAAACTATACGCTGAGCAAGGAAAAATGGCCTACCTTATGGAAACACAGTCACACATAGTCAAAGGCAAAATATCGCAAATAGAAGAACGCATTGTGGAAATGAAGAAACTTGCTAAAACTACGTTAGATAGAGCACTGGCTCTACAAAAAGATATAACCTATAAGGCGAACGCTTCCTACTATACCAACAAAAAGGCAATATTGATAGAATATACGCTAGAAATACATATTAGTTATGTACGCTATTTGGGAGTAAGAAGGGTGAATACGTGGCGAGTTTGTTGTGAGAACAAATGCTCGAGCAACAAATATGCCCCGTATTCATCCTTCTTACTCCCAAAAAGCGTAGATAATTTTATGTCGTTGTAGCAGGTATGAGGGACTATAAAATTATAAATGTACAAATTCGCAATCCTTCTTTCTTTTGATTTGAATTTGAATAAACGTATGGTAACAGTGTAGACGCGAATCGTCTGCGGAACTGTCATTGATGTGTTCAAATTTGACAAGCTTACCACGCATATCACGCACATTTTATATTTAATATTTTTTCTTCACTGTCTTACTATTATTATTATTATTTTTTGTTATTTGTACTAATTTTTTTCATGATTTGCACAAACTTTTTTTATAATTGATCAAATTTTTTTTGATTCTATATTTTTTTAAAATTTATTAAATAACAAAATGTCAAAAGAAAAAACAAAACACGCCAATTAAACTAACCAATTTTACAACTTTGGTGATCGCTTCATAGTTAATTACTACCTTATAGTGCGATGTATAGATGTTCCCATACGTCATCATGTGAGGTATAGAATTATCTATATTTTTTTATGTGGAGTATAGCAAACTGAATATAGTTATGTTGTGCTACGAATTGAAATGTATGTAAACTCAATACCCATTTAACTAGCCTTGCACATACAACACCGAATATCTGGTATGATGACATAAAGAAACTTACAGGACAATATTGAACATAATATACAATGCAAAAAAGGATTTGTTCATCCAGACTTCTTGCTCGCACACAATCACAAGAAATAGTGCAACATATAAACAAATTGAACCAAGATCACGAATTTTCCATACCTAAACAACATTTATGGGCAGAGAAATTATCAGAAATAGCAAAAATCCACCTGGGATACTACAACAAACGTATAATCATCGAAATCAGTATTCCTTTAATCGCACCTAGAGCATACGAACTTTATAAAATACACCCTCTTCCAATACTACAAAAGCTAACCTCTAATCAAACATCCTCAGCCTATATGATACCAAGGAAAACATACATAGCTATCAGTGAAGATCGTTTAACCCACACATTCATGGATGAAGGTCCAGTTGCGCAGTGCAAGGAGATAGATCAATATCGAATTTGCTCATATCAAGGGCCGATCTACAAAGACGAAACTTGTGAAAAATCACTCCTATCCAAAAATCCTAACATGATTGCGATATACGTTATACCGACAATCATACACCACACTGGATACGCCTCACAGTGTACGATTTTACCATGCTGGTGGTCAAAATCGTAGAACACGCGATAGGAATAAGAAAGAGACATAAAAGAAATGGAATTTAAAGGTAATAAGGATACCAATAAGGAAAAAATAGTCCCATTAGATAATAATCACATTCACCCCCCCAAAGAACGTGGTTTAAACATAAATTTTTGGTAAAAAAATGTTTTGATTGCTGGCTATTCTAGAAAAACACTTTTTTTATTTATTTTTTTTCTATTTGAAGTTCGTGTGCTGCTTTATTTGAAATTATTTTAATAATTTCGCAGCTGCAAATAATTTCCACAGTCTTTTACACCTTGAGTGATTTTGGGTTATTATAGTACTGTTCAAGATCTTTGATTTAATAGTTTATAGAAGTCCCTAAGTACTCTAACAGCGAAAATATGAATGGTTGAAGATTTTTTTTTTCAAGCTACAGGTATAAATCACGTCAAGATCTGTTTTTGTTTTAGCATATTGGGCTCGGAATTGCTGTGAAATCAATGTAAGCTTAAACCTGATTAAAGAAAATTCGTTTTTAATCCCTATATACTGAGAGAGAAACGTTACATTATCAGGCGAGATCGGATATCGGTGATTATATTACATTACTATTCAAGTAAGCATATACGTTACGAACGCTAGTTTAGGTTTTTGTTGAAAGAGATAGTAAGAAAGAGCGAGAGAGAATGTTCTTATATTAGAAATGGAAATAATTTGAAGATTGTATGCACATATGACACGATAAATTAATGGATCTTAAGAATATAATATTATTTTTTATAGGATTGAATGTTCTAAATTATTTAACTATTCTCTGTATTGTCCGATGATAAAAAAAAATATTTTCAATTTGTGCAAAATTAATTGTGAATCAAAAATAAGCAATCTCATCTACTGTAATAGACTTGCCATTCAGTGATTGAAACATTGAGTGTATACAAGGATTTTCATCTATTGCTCATGTTAGAGTCGCATTCACTCACTGGTTCTTACATAAATAATATATGAGTGATTCTCACCTAACTTGTACATTCTTGTTGTGACATCTTTTGAACAGATATTGACATATAAATTTTTTCTTATTTCCCTAATACGTGCTGCTACTCACATGCAAAGTTTCAAGAATTTTCATTAAATAAGCTAGATAGGAACTCAGACATAAAAATGCACCTTTTTAAAAATTACCCCTGTATTATTTATAATCTATAAGCTAAATCCTTATAAACGTCACTTACACTGAATGCCATTTAACAATAGATTAGTTATAGAGAATTATATATATACTAGCCAACCGACGCATTGGCCGAGTGGTTCGGCGCGCGCCAGGCGATCTGCAAAGTTAAGCAGCTTTGGCGTACAGTACTTGGATGGGTGACCGCTCCAAGGATCTGCGCGTTCGAACTGGACTTGCTCTGTGTGACGGTCGCTTGGGCGTACTGGCCACATGACGATGTGAGTGGGAGGTGTGGCAAATACGGTGTAGGTATCCTGGTACAAGAATGCCTAATACCGAATCTGCTATATACACCGACCCATTCCGGAGAGGGTTTTCCCAGGTTTTATCCCACTCGGTTTGCCTATGGGTTTTCCCCTCTTCACGGGCATTACCCCGGGCGAATGCGGAATGGGACGGGTAAAAAACAATAATTGGAAGTGTAAATACAGGTGTGGGGTGATATATTAAGATCGTAAAGATGAACGTGGAAGCCACCAAATTTTATGTATACTAGCCAAATTTTAGTACATGTTGCGTACCCTAAATGTAATTTTTTTTCTAAATTTGACAGGATGCAGAATAGTCGAGCATTGTAGAAAATTAAAGCTTAAAAATGAAATCACATTCCTGAAATTTATTGGTTTATCGTCTCTCAGTCCCGCTCTATCTTTTCCTCTCTTTCTCTTTCTTCATATTTCTTCCTATTTCTCTCCCTCTCTCTCCCAAAAATGAATTTGCTTCAATCAAGTTTAAGCTTACGTTGATTTTACAGCAATTCTGAGCCCAATATCCTAAAACAAAAATGGATCTTGACATGATTAATACCTGTAATTTGAAAAAAATCTTCAACCATTCATATTTTCGCTGTTAGAGAACGTAGGGACTTATACAAACTTTAAAATTAAAGGTTTTGAACAGTACTATAATAACTCAACATCACTCGAGGTGTAAAAGACTGTGGAAATTGTTTACAACTGCGAAATTATTAAAATAATTTCAAATGAACCAACACACGAACTTCAAATAGAAAAATAGAAGTGAAAAAAAGTGTTTAGCCTTTTTCTAACAACGTATTTGGATTCTTCGGTTAAAAATGTATAAAAAATGTCTATAAAAAGTAGAAAATACTTTTTTTCTGGGGTAGCTAGCAATCGAAGCATTTTTTATCAAAAATTCATGTTTAAACCACGTTCTTTGGGGATGAATGCGATTATTATCTAATAGGGCTATTTTTTCCGTATTGGTATCCTCATTACCTTTAAATTCTATTTCTTTTATGTCTCTATCTTATTCCTATCGCGTGTTCTACGATTTTGACCACCAGCATGGTAAAATCGTACACTGTGCACCTCCCATTAATAGATAGATGGTTATATTCATTAGATGAACGAAACACAATACCATTATATGTTTTAGGAGAAAAATCAGAAATCATACCAATGAAGGATATAGGAATTATTTAGATACGTTGAAGAAAGATATGAACGTATTATGCTAAAAGGTACACAGAAATTTAGTGACCAGGAAAATTATTTTTATTTACCCAAAATATCCTTAAATATTAACCTTATAGCCCCAAAATCTACCGCGGCGCATGAGAACATAGAACAGCCCTTGCCCAGCATCAAAACAATCAATCCAGCAGTTCCAAATTGGACCACTGTGGGCGATGCAGAATCACTTCGAAACATTGAAACACAATTTAAGGAATTGTCCTCACGTCATCCTTATTGGAATCATTTGTCTTGGTATGGACATACTCCGGAAGTACCCGCACCTTTCTTATAGGATAAAGGAAGTACCAAAAAAAATACGCATCAACGAAATAAAAGAGTATACGATGAATCTACAGTACGTTTTTAATTCAACGAAGACACAGTGTTAACACTTCCTTCAGTTCACATAGATGACCTCACCCATAACAAGTCAGAATTATAAGGAAAAAATTAGCATAAAGAGGACAACCTTAATATGTGCATGCATTAACATTTTTAGCACCCTGAAAGCAATTATCAATGGTACTCTCAGAAAACACCTGTTTATCCAAAAAACCATCACCAGGATAATCAGAGAAAATAATAACGGATCAAAAAAATCTTGTTTTTCGCAGATCAATCCATTTTCAACAGGATTACAAGGTCTTCTTCAAACACAGCTCAGCAAGATAAACTCAGTCATACACATTACGACGACCTTCACTAAGTACTCAAAAGGAAGACATAATCTACACCAGATGCGTCTGTTCCCAGTACCACGAGAACTAGGACTCTACTTACGTGGAACATAAATTCGTCTACATCCTAACCAAGGAAAGGACAACGACACATTCATCCATGAACCCTAGTCACCTAAGGTAATGTATGAAAATTCAGGAAATCTTTTACTGTTCCGAAGCGCAGGAATCATACGGTCGTAGCTATGAAATGTCCCTACCAACGGACTCAGAATATAAAGAACCAGAAGACTGCAGAATACGTACGGCCAGACAGAACAACACAAGATGGGTTCCACTATCAAGTGGTAATCAATGGATATACTCCGCCATTCCTTAGGAATTTATTACTATTTCATGTCTGAACAACCAGCACAAGGCAGCAGAAATACACGGGATATGACTCTTTCAACTAGGCAAATCATGCACGGATAAAACAGAACATTATGACATTGAACCACGGTTTAAGGCTGAAACAGGTACTCCATTGTATACCTATGATTATAAACCTAACACGCCGATTGTTGCATTTTTCAACCCCTTTGGATTGATCGCCATCCTACAGAACAGACAAATCTCATCACAATAATATATGTACTGATTGGCGGATATCCAATCTTGATTATTATTATGACACTATTATGAATACAGCGACGCAACAGACCTCGCGATAGACTGCCATTACCACCTCCAAATATTATATCTCAAGAGATGGCCATGGAACTCTGCGTAATTCCTCGAACATACAACCAGGAATACACATCGATATTGAATGAAGAATACAAACCAAACGCGCATTTTTCACCCATCGAATGCAACTACGAAGAACCCTTACCGCCACCACCAAATACTCAAACCGACGATTAACTTAAAACTCGTAAAAAAAAATTTCTTCTTTTTTTACTAACCATAATTCATAAAGGTTGTAACGTTTTTCCCTTTCGGGAGGGGAAATACGTGTTAACTCCTATTGCCAGACGCTTTAGTGAGTTGCCAGGGTAAGATCGGCAGGAGTTGGAGGGATTTGACGGAGTATGAAGGATAGTAACCGGGTAATACACGTTTGTTTATGCTAGGGAGTACCTTGGCTTTATTGCTCAGTACTTCATTTACAACGACGTATACAATGTGAAAAGTAATATTTTTATAAAACAAAACTAAACCCTACTAACTTTATATAATACTAATTACTAACCTAACCTTAATATATTTACAACCAAAGTAATTGAAATTTATCTTTTTAACTTGTATCGGCCACTTGACGGCTTGTTAAATGGAGCAAGAATAAAATGAATTTAATGCAAACTAAATTGAATTTGTGTAACAAAATATAAACTAAATGAAATTAGATTTAATCAAAATAAAAGAAATCAACTTTAATTAATTATTTAATTGATTCTTGATTTGTTTCGGCCCGAGTGGTCTATTTTTCGTCGGTGGCCTTTACCTGTAACAATATGCAAGAAGAAAACCAAAAAGATTATTTACTGAATAATTAAATAAAATTAAATAGGTTACCGGCACCATAATATAATCTAAAACGCTATAACTAAAACTACGGCAAAAATAGGTGGACGGCACCCTTAACTTATTATTAACTAATAACTAAAATGACGGTTGGACGGAGTCCTTTTATTAATGCAACAAAATTGCAATAGGTGGACGACACCCTAAATTTAATCTAATTCACGGTTATGAAAAGTATATCAAATTTTGGGTGGACGGCACCCTTAAATTTAACGGCGCAACGGAAAGTATGCGGCGGCAAAAGGTGACAAGTGCATGCTGTTAGGTAACATAGATTTGCGCCTGTGTGCTTACTTGACAAATCTCTATGCTGCCAACATATGCATTAGAGTGTAGACCTGTGTGCTCACTTGATCTACCCTCGTGTGCAAGAGAGAGAGAGAAGCTCTACCTAAGCTGTGGTGCTCCAGAAGCCAAGGTAGCCAGCTACTATTGGTCTCGCTCTCTCTTAGCCTTGTGTGCTCACTTAGGTTAAGAGAGGGGGGAGATTATAGTCTACACTGCTTGTTTAGCTTAGCTTCTCGGCCTCTTATATACTCTGGTCTCATTTTTCTCGTTGCGTGCAACGACGTTTGGGGTTGCCACCTGGCGGCTGAGCTCAGAACTACTGTTCTATAGCAGCTTGGCCGTCAGGCGGGAAATTTGAATGCGTGAGTATGTATACTCGTCGCAAGGTCCACCATCATACTAACGGCCACTGTATTCATTTTCTTATTCCTGTAGTCCTTTATCCTTGTCCGAATAATAACTAACTTCCCGGCTCCTTTTTTTTTTGCTTTACAGCTATTCTTTACGTCCGTAGCTAGTCACTGCAACCGACACCATGATCAAGGGAATCTGCGCCACCCAACACCCAAAATTAAGGCCATTTACTATAACGTCTTAAACCGCAGAATCTTATGCAACACCTGCTACGAAAGGACCGAACGCCTTAACCACTACGAGAGACTAACTCGATTCCATCGATTTTCTCGTTCGAAGCCGCTGTATTGCAAATATTATAATTGTAACAAGTACCTAATGACGCTAAAACAGCGCGTAATTGCACGATGTGCATAAGGACAGCCTTACACCACTTAACCGAAGTCAAAATCGTAGAAGGGAAACAACTCTCTGAACTTTTGACAAAAACTAGGCTGGGGCCGCGCTTTTATCATCAGAGGACTCCTCCACCGAAAAAGTCGTTGAGCCCTCGATCGAGGATAACATCTAAAGGAATTATCAGTAAAGCATATTGCACGACGAACAAGGCTCAAACACCTATATACTACAACAAAATCAACTGAAGGATCATTTGTGAAACATGTTACAAAACAACAGACAAATAAAAAAAATATCACAGCCACCACCTTCGATTCCACCGCATCAGCTTCACTGGAGCTCAAGACCATCACTGTACCTATTGCTAGTCGTTATTATCTCTCTATATTGTTAAAAATATATCGCCGCTGTCGCCGTCTGAAATACGCCGCTCATTTTTGGCTCCTAATTTTTATTTAAAATTTAGCTGAAATTCAGCTAAAATTCAGCTAAAATCAGCTAAAATTTTGATGAATTTAGCTATAATTTAGCTGAAAGCAAGCTAAAAGTCAGCAAAAGTTACCTATTAGTTAGTTAGAAGTTAGCTAAAAGTTAGTTGAAAATTAGCTAAAAGGTAGCTAAAAGTTAGCTTAAAGTTAGCTGAAGTCAGATACAATTACATAAAAGTTAGCTACATTGAATCAAAAGTTAGCTAAATTCAATGTTAAAATTAGCTTAAGTCATGCAAAATTTAGATGGAAATTAGCTGAAATTTAGCTAACAGTTAACTAAAATTTATAGTAATTTTAAGCAATTTTAAATATTGATTTGTTTTTAACTGAATTTTAGCTGTATTTTAGATCTATTTATATTATATACTCTCTATTCGGCGATATATTATTGAAAGTATATCGCCGCTGTCATCGCTGTTATCGTCAGAAATGTGCCCCTCATTTTTGGACCTACATTACAGCGTTAAATTTAGCTGGATTTAAGCTTGTAAGTAGCTAGGAAATAACTAAATTAAGCTATATTTGAGCTTCAAAATAACTGAAAATTAGCTGATTTCAAGCTTGTAGTCAACTTGGTAACAGCTAATTTTAAGTTTTGTATGTAACGATATATGATAACATATAAGTTTAAGAGTTATAATAGATGAAAAATAGGTAACAATATTTTTTTCACAATTAGCTAATTATTCTGTAATCATCGTAAAGATAAAGTATAGGGTTGAAAATATCATTTTGAAAAAGCTAAATTGAAGTTTAATAATCAAATGATAAGATTTAAATTTTGTTAAGTCAAAATCAATATCTAACACTTAAATATAGTCTTTATAAATTGAATTAAATTTTTATTTAATTTTGTAAAAAAACACCGACATTACAGTTTTCCAAATTTTTTATTCTTAATCCAAAAATGTTTCAAATATCTATTACTGTCTTCCATTTTTAGTTCATTATAAAACTATCAAATATAAGACTATCACTATATTCAGTTCATTATAAAAGTATCAAATAAAATCTCTATAAATAAATTATTAAATTAAGTGTACTTATTCACTGTTTGCCTGTATCTACTTAGCTGAATAATAGTAAGATTATTACAATTATATTTCTATATATTTCTTTCAAAATTGCGAATTCTTGGATATTTTTTTAAAATTATAAAAGCAAGATGGGGGTTAGCGCGCTTGCGCGCAGGGGGCATGCCCCCTAGTAATATGTTAAAAAGGCCGACACTTGCGACGGATTTTTTGCCCATTCAGATGTACAATTTCTTAACCAAAATCAACCATCTGTTAAGACTTGGAATATGAATCAATAGAATCGTTTAATGCAATTACGTATAAATATATGTACTTCTATGTGATCTATTGATCATCAATTAAAAAACTCATATCTTGATTTATTCATGTATTATTGCTTTTGTTAATATATAACTTTGAATGATTATTTATAATAACATATAATGATGTTTATTTATGCATCTAAGTTTGCCAAAAATATTTTAAAAATCATATTAACTTATATAGAAACTTTTTTGAGTTTATAAAACTTATAATAATTAACCATAATTATACTTGCTCTTAAGTATACATATTATATATTTTTATATAAGATTTTATAGAAATCATTTTCAGACGGAAATACTAGTGGTTTTATGATCATCCTAATTAAAATCATGATATTAATATAAATTATCACTTCTGCCGGGTGTCCCAAAACTTAATAAAAAATTCATAAGTTTCGTATTTTAATCATTGTATATTATTATATTTACATTCCCTAGCGAAAAAAAACTGGAAGTTACTAGAAATATCTGTAAATAACCTTATATAATCAGGAATAACTGAAAATAACTGTTGTGAAATGTGCATTTTGAGATATACATAACAGTTATTTCCAGTTGTTCCTAGTTAATTTCCAGTTGTTCCCAGTTAATTTCAGTTATTTACAGTTATTTACAGTACTTTCCAGTCAAGTTGAGAAATAATTTTAAAAATCGAAAGTATTAATAACAATTGTTCCTAGTTATTTCCAGTTTTTTTCAATTATTTCCAGTTTAGTTGAGAAATGATTTTTAAAATTGAAAAATTATAAAAATTATATTATATATATACGAAACTGGAAATAACTGGAAGTAACTGAAAATAACTGCTTTAAAATTGAAAAATTATAGAAATTATATTATATATATACGAAACTGGAAATAACTGGAAGTAACTGAAAATAACTGCTATGGATGTCTCATATTGCACATTTTATAACAGTTATTTCTAGTTACTCCTGGTTATTTTCAGTTATTTACGGATTCAATTTCCACTGGAGTCATTTAAGAAAACCATACTTATAAAAAATAATGATACAAAATGATTTCTTAATTAAGAAATAGGAAAATTAAAAATCTCACCAAGCAGCAAATGTGGGATCGCTGTCTGTGATGACTCGAAATATATACAAGAAGCATGTTAATAACTTAAAAAAAAGATTAGCTAGTCGTATCCTAAGACCTGAAAATAAACACAAAACTGTATTTTATAATTATAAAATTAGTGTACTATATTACATTCTAAAGTGAAAGTTAAAATTATAAAAATAACACAGAGAAAATATGATTATGCACTGAGAAAAAATTACTAAAAATAAATTTTACTTATATCAAATAAATTATATATTTACGTAGGCAAGTAAATATTCTTTTTCAAATGACTAAAGGGTTTTATTTTATCACAAAAAAAAATTCTGAAAAGTTAAATAATATTTCTTAAAAACAATAATACCAATATAAGACTTGTAAAAAAACAATTTTATTCTTTTCTATGAACTTCAATAGATGATTTCGTAGGTTCATGACATACTGAAAGAAATATCGTTGTCTGATTTACCCTATCACGTCACAATTTCGAGAGAACCTAACTTAAAACTATAATAAAGGTTTTACTGGCCTATATTGAGGCTTTTGAAACTCGGAAAAAAACGAGATTGGATAAAACAAACTGGACCATCGTATTCAGAAAATCAGAGCTTATAAAAATCAATAGTAAAAATAAAAAGAATATTGCTATAAATGGTGCAGTCATTTTATTTAAGTGATTATGCAAGAATTTCTATAATTTGTGTTCCTGAAACATACAAAGAATTCTAAATTAAATAGGCAAATTCAAAGGATTTTGAACTATTCAAAGCGATGTCGTTACTTGCTTTTCTCCATTAGGTTGAAATCATAAATTTCAACTTAATGGAGCTCTCATTTATTAATAAGAAGCGTGAAAAATTCTGGCAGATAATTTGCTAGTGGTCAAAGGGTATGCAGAAGGCGTTAAAGTGGCGTTAAATTTTTGAAAAAAACAATCACAAGATACATACATTTATATAAATTAAATATTATAATTAGATATTAAAAAAGCCATATAGAAAGTGGCAGACGAAAAAATCGTGGCTCAAACCATGGCAGTCAATTATAAAAAGCATGATTCCTTTAGCGCTTTTAGCAAACGTTCGCCGGATTTTCCATTTAATTATAAAAAATTTAATTCAAGTTTAATAAATATTTTCATATAAATTAATTCTTATGGGTTTACTATTATTTTAAATGTAATTGAACTATGAAAAGTATGAAATGAATAAATTTGGAATCGAATAGATTATAATATCAATATATTTTAGTGATCGCTTCAGCAAAGTAAAAGAAATTTTAAATACATCAATTCTTTAATTAGAATTTCCATTCAATAATTTTTTTATACCCTATAGAAATCGAATCTGGAAATAACTGGAAATAACTATTAGAAACTGTTAAGTTTGAGACAGGAATAACAGTAAGAACCAGCTATTTCTAGTTATTCCCTTTTATACCCAGTTACTTCCAGTCATTTCCTATAATTTCCAGTTTTGTTTTATGAAAATAATTTCAAAAATCGAAAATAATAAAAGTTATATCCAGTTATTTCCAGTTATATACAGTTATTCACACTTAATCAAAGTTATCTCCAGTCATCTCCAGTTATTTCCAGTTATTTACAGCTATCTTAAGTTTCACTATAATATAATTTTTGATAAATTTTTTATTGCTTTTAATTTTCAAAATCATATTTTAACTAAACTAGAAATAACTATTAATAACTGGAAATTACTGGGAATAACTGGAAATAGCCGGTGCTAATTGTTATTCCTGTCTCAGACTGAACACTTTATAACAGTTATTTCTAGTTATTTCCAGTTGCTTCCAATTACTTACAGATATTCGCAGTTACTCCTAGTTAATTTTTCCTCTAGGACTAAAAAAAATTTATAAATTTTCCACACATAAAATTACCATAGAATTATTACTTTAATATTATTATTAGTGGAATCATTAATTTATATAAATTTTTATGAGTGATGTATAAGTTTCAAACTTGCAGCTATGAAAATAGTGCAATCATTAGAAGTTGGTCAAATATTTTATGATAAGTAAAAAAATTAATCTTTTTTTTCAGAAAAACCCATATAGAAATCATTTTTGTGAGAAATTATGTAAGAATGTGAATAACTTTTAATAATTGTAATACACTATCGCAATTGAGACATGAGTAACAATGAATAACAGTAAAAAGGGAGTTAATAACAGTTAACAATAGTTAATAATAGTTATGGACGCTAAATAACAATTATTAATTGGAAGTAATGATTAATAATAGTTATTTATCGATATTCACATTTATACACATTTATTAGCAGTTACTCACATTTTCTAAAATTTTAGAATTAGTGAATAAATTATTATCATTTATAATTATTTATAGTTATTCATATTTGTTCCATCGAACATATTTTTTAATCAATCGAATGAATATATAAACAACATACTTTTGTTTTTTCTTATATATATATTCAAACTGTTTTTAAAAAGTTTAGTTAGTTACCTTTCTGACAGCAATTTTGAGTCATAAAAAATAACCTTGATTTGTTTAAAGAGTTATTAATTTAATTATTTTTTAATATTTCTTTTCAATCAATTAATACTAATAAATAAAAGAAAAAATCAATTCTTTTATTCTTGAGATCGTGCAATCAGCCGATCCTAAGGAACAACACGTTTCTGAAAACGCGATCTTGTTACAAGGTCCGTAGGAAAAATACTCTTTTCCTGAATTCATCTTAAAGCGATCGATAATGATCCAGAGGAGTTCTTCTCCTGACTAGAATTAAGTATAACATTATTTTCTTTTAAATTTTCTATTTCAATATTTTATTTTCTTTTTTCTAATAAATTCTTTTTCTTTTTCCTTTTAAGGTGGTTCGTGCGACTAACGTGTTTTTTCAAGATATTCTTGAAATTGTAGGTATAGTTCAATGAAGGCAATGTGAATATCATATTAAAATTTCAGAACATTTCATCGTTTCGTTTTTGATTAATCGATGTTCAAAGTTTTACAAATTACATTGGAAGTATATCTATATATATTGGAATTTTTACATTTCGTAGCTGTTAATCGCAATATATCATAAACTACATTCAAATTGTAATTGAAAATTTAAACATATACAAAGGAACTAATAATAAACATTTTTCAACAAGATTCACGTAAATTCATCGTTTTATTAAAGAGATAAAGTGTTTTGAAAATGTAATTATTAGATAAACGATGCATATTTCGTTCACATTTACGTTGCTGCGCATGCGCAACTGGATCATGTGAGCGCTATCTCTTTCTCTCACAGCTAGCTTTCTCTCTCTTACCGCACGAACCACCTTAATACACATAAAATTCAAATCATATTACAATTAAAAACTTACATGTAATAATTTATTATTTGTTTCATTTCGAGAGGTTTTTATGCCCTTTTAGGGCTTTTCCTCCAGTTTTTATTAATAAATAAATTTAATCAATATAAAATTTACTGGTTTTATTATTTATCATTTGTAATTTAATTTTTTAATTAAGAATATTTCAATTTATAATTTTTTATTTCATAAATTAGATTAAAAAATATCATGGACATTTTTTAAGATTAAAAATTTCCATTATAACAAACATTTTGGTGCCTCCTATTAAGGTATGAATCTTACAGATTTCAAAAACAAAAATTACGCAAATCACATAAATTAAAAACTATTTAATAAAAATTGATTAACCTAAAAAAGAGAAACAATTTAAATATTGAGATAACTGATTATTCAACTTTTAACAGCTATCAACAACGACGTTACTCATCGCTTCCATTACGGTAGACGATCGCACCTATAAATGTCATTTGTGGCTGTAAACATAGCACATTTTCCCTGACTGATCGCTGTATTCCGTTCCCGTAACATTGGATATTTGCAAATAAGTTGGTTTTGGTTATGTGTGCTTGCAAGCACACATAGGTAGATATATCTATATATATTTTCTTTTCTTTTTGAATCGTGTTGAATTTGAATTTGTGGGTTAGGTCAATATGGAAACAGATCGAATCGCATTTATAACACAAAAACGTTCGACGCTTAAGTCTCACTAGAAGAGTATCAGACCTCCGGATCACGGATTTTGCTCAAACTTTGGGATAAGTTTTCAGATGTCAAAATATGAAAGGAAATAAAATTTTAGACCCCAACGCTCAATATTTCCCTAGTTACAGGCAATTAAAGAATATCACTAAAAAGTTACTAGATTTTCAAACGCTTACAGTTCCTTAGCATCGATACTTAGGAGCATGAAACTTTTTTTAAGTGAAAGCTGAGCTCAAATTCTCTCGAATTAGTAGTTATAGCATGTCAAAATATTATTTTTTCCCAAAGTTATAGCGTAATAAACATTAAACCCAATTTCAGCTTTTGTTATTAATTAATGTTTTAAAAAGAAAAATCAGGTCTAATGTTTTTCACGCTATGACTTTAGGAAAAAATAATATTTTGACATGCCATAACTACTATTTCGAAAGGATTTGAGCTCAGCTTTCATTTAAAAAAAGTTTCAAGCTCCTAGCTGTCAATGCTAAGAAACCATATGCGTTTGAAAATCTAGTAACTTTTTTAGTGATTTTCTTTAATTGCCGGTAACTGGGGAAATATTGAGCGTTGGGATCTAAAATTTTGTTTTCTTTCATATTCTGACATCTGAAAACTTATCCTAACGTTTAAGCAAAATCCGTGATCCGGAGGTCTGATACTCTCCTAGTCAGTTGACTAAATTGCTTTCTACGCAAAATAAAATTGATAAAATTAATGCTAACTTACGCCTAACTCGATTAACAGAATTATTTCATAATTATGAAGAATTACACAATGAACTCGCGTTACTAGATTCTGAAAACGAACAACTAAATGAACTAACAGAAATTCAAGATAAATTTTATGATATTGCTACTCGTGTTAAAAGCATGCAAGAAACAAGTAATTCGCGAACAAATAATCTTGAATTTGAACAACCTATTGGTAATTCAACTTTTTTACAAAAACAGAAGCTTTTAAAATTACCGGTTACGGAACTTCCTAGTTTTGATGAAAATTCTGAAAAATGGCTAGCTTTTAAAAATACTTTTTTAACAATGAGTGATGCTCGCGATGATATTGATGATTTAGTAAAATTTTTGTATTTAAGAAGTTCTTTGAAAGGAGAAGCTTTAAACAAATTATCGATTTATAATGCTAGTGCTGAAAATTATAAAAATGCGTGGAAACTTCTAGTTGATTCTTACGAGAAAAAACGCATTCTCGTATTAAAGCATATCGACGCGATTTTAAATATTAGTCCTTTATTAAAGGTTACATCGAGCGGGTTATCAAAATTAATAGACGATGTTAGACAACATTTGAATATGTTAGAAACTTTAAATGTACGTCCGGATGAAAAAATTATTATTCGAATTTTAGAAAGAGCTTTACCAATGAAAATTCGTCAAAAGTGGGAGAAGTCTTTAGGTTTAGATATTCTTCCTGATTTATCACAATTTTATAAATTTATAAATGAAACTGCATTTAGATTGTGCACTCTCGAACAAGAAAATACTCGTGATAAAGGTGAATCTAGTGGTAAGCGACGTGAACCGCAGATATCGAAAATTCGTTGGAATGAATTTGATTCACGTGCATTAGTTACAGGTACTTTAAATTCGTGTATCAAATGTCGCGAAAATCATTCACTATACCAATGTCAAGATTTCGCTAAATTAAATATTAGTCAACGTTGGGATTTGATTAAAACACACAAACTTTGTCGGAATTGTCTTCGCGCGCATGAAGGAGCATGTAGTAGTACGCGTTGTAAACGATGTAATAAATTTCATCATACTCTTCTACATTCAGTAACAGGAAGTTCAAATGTTTCAAATTCTAATTCGATTTCTACCGTTAAGATAGATCAATCTAAAAAGCCTGCATGACTAGCAAACCTATCATTGAATTCAACAGTAAATATTTTTAAATCACAATTGATGATGAGCGCTATCGTACGCGTTAGGAATGCGGAAGGTAATTTTATTAAAGCACGAGCTTTACTTGATACATGCGTGACAGCTCATTTCATAACCGAAGCATTTGCGCGTTCATTAAATATTCCTATGCACGCATGTTCGATTCCAATCGGTGCAATCAACGGAATGTCTAGTTCATCGAAAAATATTATCGAAATAGAGTTTTGATCAATTTATAATGATTTTCAAAAATCTTTGAAATTTTTAACGGTACCAAAAATTGCAGGTTTTGTACCAGATGAAATATTTCTTCGTAATTTAATAAATATTCCAAATAATCTACGACTCGCAGATCCAGAATTTCATTTACCACGATCTATAGATCTTTTAATTGGTTCTGGAGCTACTTTATCATTATTATCAATTGGACAAATAAAATAACACGAGATAATAACGATTTATTTTTGCAAAAGACGCAACTTGGTTGGGTTATCGCAGGGGGAATGAATAAAAATGAAAAGGGAAATTTCGCGTCATGTAATTTATTAGACTTAACCGAACAGTTAGAAAAATTTTGGACTATAGAAGAATGTAATGCAAGTTTACTTAAAACATCGGAATCAGAGCTTTGTGAAAATCATTATCTTAAAAACACTACGCGTGATTCAAGCGGTCGATATATAGTTCGTTTGCCTTTTCGCACTAATAATATGGATTTAGGAAATTCACAAACACAAGCATTGAGACGTTTTTATTCTCTTGAAAAACGCTTAAATTTAGATTCAGAACTTAAAGTTGAATATAACAAAGTATTGCAAGAATATATTTCTCTTGGATATATGTCTTTAGTCGATAGTGAGTCAACTGACGGTTATTTTATGCCTCACCATGCGGTCATAAAAAAATCTAGTAATACAACAAAAGTTCGCGTTGTTTTTGATGCTTCGGCAAAATCAGATACGGGAGTCTCTCTAAATAAATCATTATTAATTGGACCAACGATTCAAAATAAACTTTTTGAACATTTATTAAGATTTCGAATGTATACATACGTGCTTACTGCTGATATCGAAAAAATGTATCATGAAAATCGAATTCAGGTTCATCAACTTAATACAGTTACTTTCGGTGTATCTTCTGCTCCTTTCTTAGCTATTCGCACACTTAAACAACTTGCGGATGAAGAAAGTTTAAATTTTCCTCGTGCTTCCATGATTTTAAAACGTGATTTATATGTAGATGACTTATTAACAGGTGCTAATACATTAGAAGAAATTTTGCCAATTCGTAATGATATGATCGAGTTATTAAAACGAGGGGGATTTAATATACGTCAATGGGCATCTAATCATAAACACGCACTTGATAATATTCATAAAAAAATTTTCAATTTAGATTGTGCAGTTGAACAAAATTCTGTAATAAAAACCTTAGGTGTAGTTTGGGATTCAAAACATGATCAATTAATTTATTCAGTTAAACCAATAGATCTTACAATGAAAATTACTAAACGTCATATCTTATCAGAAATTGCGAAAATTTTTAATCCGTTAGGCTTATTAGGACCTTTAATTTTATTTGCAAAAATGATTATGCAAGAATGTTGGAAATCTAAAATTAACTGGAATGAATCAGTATCACAAACATTACATTCTACGTGGATTAAATTTGTTGATCAATTAAACACTGTGCGTGATTTAACTATAGATCGTCGATTATTACTTGAAAATGCAATTCATATAGAAATTCACGGTTTTTGAGATGCTAGTCAAAACGGTTACGGAGCTTGTTTATATATTCGTTCAAATAATACAGAAGGTCAAACTATTGTTCGAATTGCTTGTGCGAAATCAAGAGTTGCACCATTAAAAAAAACTTACTATTCCTCGTCTTGAACTTTCCGGAGCGTTAATTCTCACTCGTCTTTATAAAGAATCGATTTCTGCATTTAATTTTAAAATTAATCGAATAATTTTCTGGTCAGACTCAACGATTGTTCTTCATTGGCTTAAAAAAGATCCGCAAGTTCTAAAACTTTTCGAAGCTAATCGCGTAGCTGAAATACAAACACTTAAAAATTCAATCCAATGGAGACACGTTAATTCTAAAGATAATCCGGCAGATGCGTTATCTCGAGGACAGTTGCCTACAGATTTTTTAAAAAATCAAATGTGGTTTGAAGAACCTTTATGGCTTGCACAATCTGAAGATTATTGGCCTATTAATTACTTAACTAACATTTCAGACCTACCCGGATTAAAAAAAATTACGTGTTTATCTTTAAATATAATTAAATGTGATTTTTTTGAACGATTTTCTTCGTATAGAACATTAATAAATACTGCAGCATTTATTTTAAGAATGCGTCCTTCAAATAAATACAAAGATAAAAATATCAATGTTCAAGAAAAAATAGAAGCAGAACAAAAGGTTTTGCAATTGATTCAAAGAGAACAATTTGATGCTGAAATTAAGATTCTTTCAAATAATAATGAAATAAAGACTAAAGCTACTCGATTCATGGCACTTAATCCTTTTATTGACGAATACGGTATTTTACGCGTTGGTGGACGATTAAAAAATTCTGAATCTTCTTTTGATAAAAAACATCCCATTTTATTACCTTCGCATCATCATGTAACGGATCTTATAATTCGAGATACACATCGTAACGCTTATCATGCTGGAATTCAGTCTACTTTGTATACGATTCAACATCGTTTTTGGTTATTTGATGGTAAAAATCAGGTTAGAAAAATTATTAAACAATGTGTAAAATGTATTCGTTATCGACCAAATATAATACATGCTCAAATAGGAGACTTACCAAGTTCGCGTGTAGAAAGTGCCGCTGCATTTTCTTCTACTGGTGTCGATTTTTTTGGGCCCCTATTTATAAAAGAAAAAAAGTACCGGAATCGCACACGAGTTAAAGCTTACGGATGTGTTTTCATTTGTATGGCAACAAAAGGAGTGCATATTGAAATTGTAAGCGATTTAACAACAGACGGTTCTCTTGGTGCATTTAGGCGGTTTATTAGTCGTAGGGCAATACCGACACATGTTTACTCTGACAATGGTACGAATTTCATCGGTGCAAATAATCAACTTCGTGATTTATATGCTTTATTAACTTCTGATAAATTCCGTGAAGATGTAAACACTTATGCTATAAATAAAAATATAATTTGGCATTTTAATCCACCTCTTTCCCCACATTTCGGCGGTTTATGGGAAGCAGCAGTAAAATCTTTCAAGCATCATTTTAAACGCGTTGTAGGTAGTCAATTACTTACATTTGAAGAACTCAATACTTTAGCAATTGAAATAGAAGCTATTTTAAACTCTCGTCCTATTTATTCTATATCATCAGATCCTACCCTATTGAAAAAAAACACGTGTTTTTTACACGTGTTATTTACACGTGCAAAATACACGTGTTTTTTACATGTAAAATTTGCGTGTTTTTTCAAGCATTTTTTTCACGTGCTTTTTTCACGTGTTTTTTTCACGTGTTCTTGTTGACGTGAAATATTGTGAAAATTGAAAAAAAACACGTGTTTTTTGTATATTTTTTCATATTAAAAACTACGCATTTTTCATTAACGAACAATGAGAATGTTTTGTAAAGAGTATTTATAATACTTTATTTTGACCTTTTTGAAAAAAATACGTTGTGTATCTACACGTATTTTTTATAACTCTTCGAAGATCGAAGAGCTTCTAAGACCCAGAGTGTCTGGCTTCATATATCTTGTGTCTTCGAAATTTGTATAGGGGATGACAAAACTGAGAAAAACGTCACCTAGTGACTTAGAGTCAGACCGACATAATCGATCATCAATAGCGATTTTAAATCACTAGGTGGCGTTTTTCTCAGTTTTGTCATCCCCTATACAAATTTCGAAGACACAAGATATATGAAGTCAGACACTCTGGGTCTTAGAAGCTCTTCGATCTTCGAAGAATTATAAAAAATACGTGTAGATAGAACGTATTTTTTTCAAAAGGGTCAAAATAAAGTATTATAAATACTCTTTACAAAACATTCTCATTGTTCGTTAATGAAAAATGCGTAGTTTTTAATATGAAAAAATATACAAAAAACACGTGTTTTTTTTCAATTTTCACAATATTTTACGTCAACAAAAACACGTGAAAAAAACACGTGAAAAAAGCACGTGAAAAAAATGCTTGAAAAAACACGCAAATTTTACATGTAAAAAACACGTGTATTTTGCACGTGTTTTTTTTCAATAGGGTAATGACCCTTTAGCCTTAAAACCTGCACATTTTTTAGTTGGTCGCCCTTTGACAATGTTACCGGAAAAGAATTTTCTTTCTATTCCAGGTAATCATTTAACAGTCTGGAATTTTATTTCTAAAGCTCGCCAAGATTATTGGAAACGATGGTATTTAGAATACTTAAGTGAACTACAAAAACGACAAAAATGGTATAATTCTACTGGAGAACTTGAATTGAATTCAGTTGTAATCATCATGGATAAAAATCAACCATGTGCTCAATGGCAGTTGGGTGTGGTCGTCGAATTGTATCCCGGGAGCGATAGTATAACTCGAGTAGCAACTGTAAAAACTGCAACTGGATCATACAAAAGAAATATCACTCAGCTGTGCCCATTATTGGAAACATCTAATTAGGAATTAGAAAAAAAACACATCAACACTCATCTTAAACATTCTTTTTTGCTCGTTTTCTCGCAACAGGGGGAGAATGTTCCATCGAACATATTTTTTAATCAATCGAATGAATATATAAACAACATGCTTTTGTTTTTTCTTATATATATTCAAACTGTTTTTAAAAAGTTTAGTTAGTTACCTTTCTGACAGCAATTTTGAGTCATAAAAAATAACCTTGATTTGTTTAAAGAGTTATTAATTTAATTATTTTTGAATATTTCTTTTCAATCAATTAATACTAATAAATGAAAGAAAAAATCAATTCTTTTATTCTTACGATCGTGCAATCAGCCGATCCTAAGGAACAACACGTTCCTGAAAACGCGATCTTGTTACAAGGTCCGTAGGAAAAATACTCTTTTCCTGAATTTATCTTAAAGCGATCGATAATGATCCAGAGGAGTTCTTCTCCTGACTAGAATTAAGTATAACATTATTTTCTTTTAAATTTTCTATTTCAATATTTTATTTTCTTTTTTCTAATAAATTCTTTTTCTTTTTCCTTTTAATACACATAAAATTCAAATCATATTACAATTAAAAACTTGCATGTAATAATTTATTATTTGTTTCATTTCGAGAGGTTTTTATGCCCTTTTAGGGCTTTTCCTCCAGTTTTTATTAATAAATAAATTTAATCAATATAAAATTTACTGGTTTTATTATTTATCATTTGTAATTTAATTTTTTAATTAAGAATATTTCAATTTATAATTTTTTATTTCATAAATTAGATTAAAAAATATCATGGACTTTTTTTAAGATTAAAAATTTCCATTATAACAAACAATATTTATTTACAAGTAGTTATAGTGAATTATAGTCATTTACACTTTCTTACACATATTTACACTTTTTCACCTTTATTAAGAGGAGGTCACGTATCTCTGACCTTTTCTAATCAAAAAAATGATTTTTTTACAAAAACTAATAACTTTATCAAAAAATAAAGAGAAAGCCGCATCTTGTATCAGAAAAAGCAATATTTTCTTTGATAAGAAAAAATTAATTTTATTGCTTCGTTCTCAAGAAAACCTTGAAGAACCAAATTGTCCACCCTAACCTCAGACCCAGCAGGATGTTTGCTGGGCCTGAGATCGTTGGCGGTCCGAGTATTGCGTTCTCATTGTTGGTTAGACTTTCTGGAGATGATTTGGCGCAGAAGGTATTTATGGCTAGGCGTAGATTAACGGGTTTTTCGACAGCGGATCTGGATCCCTCCCTCCTCGGCAGTTTTTCTGCCACCAAGCACCATTCTCAAATATATATAAATGAGTATCTTAAAAAAGATAAATATATTAAATTTAAAAATCTTAAGAAGTATGCTAAAGGAAAAGATTGCAAGTTTGTTTGGCATAGAGGTGATAAATTTATGGTGAGGAGGGAGAGAGGGGAGAGAGCGCACAAATTTGAAAGTGAACATGATTTGAATGAAATATTAGATAAATCTAAATGTATTGTACAGAAAAATGTTAAAGTAACTGATTTTGAGAAACACGATGAAGCTCTAACAAATAATGGAACTACTGATAATGATAAATGTAAACCTCATGATAGTGGGATGAGCTCGAATCAGGAATTAATTAAAAATCATGCAATATCCTTAGATAGAGCCTCCCCCCAATGACTGCGCTGGTCCTCTTCGGAGAGTCAAATAGGGAGGAGGGGTGAACTGCGCGCGTGCTTTCTGAATGTGACCTCTTTGAGAGTTCATATTGGGCAGTTGCGTGAACTTTTAAGTGCTTATCATTCTTACGACATATTTGGAGTTGCTGAGACCTGGCTGGGTCCGTCTGTATCGGATGACGTTATTCGAGTCGGGGGGTACAAAGTGTTTAGACAGGACAGAAACTTGCGTGGTGGAGGAGTTGCCTTGTATATTAAGGATAATCTAAAATGCACTATTTTGGCCACTTCGGAGACGCAAACTAGTAATAGTAGCGGTAAGCCGGAGGTGTCTGAATATATTTTCTGTTCTGTGCAAGTTGGCGGCTCCGAGCCCGTGCTGGTTTCTGTCATTTATTGTCCTCCTGTTGTTTCGTTTACTAGAAACTCTAATTTGTTGATTGATTTGAGAAATTTTTGTTCGGACTATTTCCATAAAATTATAATGGGGGACTTGAATGCCGATCTCCTTAAAGAGAGCAGTGATACTAAGTTTCTTAGTAAGCTGTCGGCTGAGCTTTCGTTACAGTTGGTCCAGCACGGTGCTACGCATCATACTCCTACGTCTCACACGTGGATTGACCTGATCTTTGTTGATGACAACGACGCGGTGCTTGATGCACAGAACCTACCGGCGAGCTTTTACAGTCGGCATAATTTAATTGACGTCTGTTTGCCTTGCAACACTATAAATTTAGATCAAAAACCTATCATGTATAGGAACTATAAAAATATTTGTCCAACTGCATTGGGAGAGAAACTTGCCGGCTGTGATTGGTCGCCGCTTATGACTGACACAATTGATCCTGAATCTGCACTTGGTTGCCTCTGTGACAATCTCACTGCTGCAATCGAGAATTTGGCGCCGTTGAAAGCGCTCAAGCCTAATAAGAATAAGTTTCCATGGGTAGATGGAGAATTGTCGCGGATGCGGCGTAAGAGAAATGCTACATATCGTAGATACAAACGGACAGAGGACAAGCAGTATCTCCTTGAATTTCTGCGGTTGCGTAGGGTGGTAGACGAACGCACGGACCATGCTAAGACTGCTTATATTCACAATAGACTGTTTGATGCTCTTGCGGGTGGTAATGTCTGAAAGGGGTTGAGAGACCTGGGACTGCTATCCGGACCTCAAGGGGATTTGAATGGATTCACTCCGGATAAGCTTGATGCGCACTTTGCTGGGGTGTCAGTCTCGCCGCAGGAGGATAGTGGAGAGCGATTGAGAATTCTTTCTTAATGCAATGAAAGTGGGTTTACCTTTAAACCAATTAGTTTTAATGATGTTGTTCTTGCAATTTCACATTTTTCCTCACAGGCTTGTGGTGAGGATGGCATTCCGCAAAGCGTGATAGTTAAAGCTTTACCATTTATTGGTGAACATCTTGTGACTCTGTTTAACTCCTCTTTTGCACGGAGGGTCTTCCCTTGCCGTTGGAAGCAAGCACGTATTATACCATTGAAAAAGTGTGCTGCACCTAAGCAACCAAAAGATTTTAGGCCTATAGCCATCTTATGTTTTCTTTCAAAGGTTCTTGAAAAGATCGCCCATGACCAACTGCAGGAGTACATTACATCCAAAAAATTGCTCGATCCTATGCAGACGGGCTTCAAGAAAAACCATTCTACGCAGACTGCTGTACTTAAGCTTACAGGCGATATAAGGTCAGGTCTAGACAGGAAACTTGTCACGTTACTGCTACTTTTTGACTTTAGTAAGGCATTCGACACGATCTCTCCCTCCAAACTTCTTGCGAGGCTTAGATCGATGGGGTTCTCCAGGGCCGCACTCGGATGGATTAACTCCTATTTATCAGGTAGGAAACAAATGGTTTCCACACATTTAAAGGAGGAATCGAATTGGCTAACAACCAATTTAGAAGTACCTCAGGGTTCGGTGCTAGGGCCTCTGTTGTTTTGCCTTTACATAAATGACGTACGTGACGCACTGGACTCTGGTTGCGTCGGGCATCTGCTGTATGCGGATGATCTTCAAATTTATACACAGGTCCCTTATGATGATGTGGACGAGGGGATTCGTATTTTACAGAGGGCGGCCAGGGCGGTGTCGGGGTGGGCTGCTGGTGTTTCTTTCACTTTGAATGCTAGTAAAACAAAGGCGATCGTCTTTGGAAGTAATCGTTCTATTAAAAATTTTTATTCGGGTGAGCCAAGGACGATTGACCTAGGGAGCGGTATCGGTATTCCTTCCTCTGACACCGTTACGAGCCTTGGTGTTGTACTCGACTCTAAACTGTCGTGGGAACCGCATATTAATATGTTGACTAAAAAATTCAATAGAGTGATTTATAGCCTGCGGTTTTTCCGTCGGTACACCACTGAGGCTCTGCGTAAGCAGCTCGCAACCGCCCTGCTGTTTCCACATCTTGATTATTGCTCAGTGGTTTTGCTCGATGCTTCGCAGGAGTTACGAAGACGGCTACAGACAATGCAAAATTCATGTGTGAGATATGTATTAGGCGTGAGAATGGGTGATCACATCTCTCCCCATAGACATGCTTTGGGTTGGCTACGTACTGATTCGAGGAGACAGTATTTTATGGCTGTACTTATGTACAAAATCGTACGTATGAATACTCCCGAATATCTAGTGGGTCTCTTCACTAGATATATACCCAGAGCGACCACTAGGGGTGAGATTAAAGATCTTGCGGTGCCCTTCATGCGCACTGAGACTCGAAGAAATTCCTTCCAAGTTCAAGGTGCGCATTTTTGGAACTCTCTACCTGCTGATATTAAAAATCTTCCATCAATCAGCAGGTTTAAAGCTGCTCTGAGGAGGTTTTTACTCGACCTCGATTGAACAGTATTATTTTCGGACTATATCATATGTGTTAATTTATTATGTGATGTACCCTTTATAGATTTAAGGCAGGATTGTATTTATTGGCGTGTATGTAGGATGTGTGTGCATAGAGTGAATGATTATATTTTTATCAGATTGACTTGTATATTACTGTACATTCAACTTGCTGTGATTTTAACTTACTGTATACTGCTGATATTTCGACTGCGCTCTTTACACGCTTGATTTTATGTAATTATTTTGACTGATAGATATTTAGACTGATTTTTAACTATATTATTTATAATTTTTGCGTGTATTTATTCGTGTTATCTGTGATATCGCTTTTATTTAATTTATTGACTTACTATTACAGTATTACTATCTCTATTATGTTTTATGACTGTGATATCATACTGTACTATTTTGATTTTATATGTGCAAGGCTATTTAAAGTATTTTTATGTATTTTTTCAACTTTATTTGTAATTTTCACGCTTTTTTGTAATTATAATAAAATAAACAATATCTAATTTCTAATATTTACAAACTTTGAATGAAAATATTTTCAGGAGAGGGAAAACTGCGACATGCCGTTAATACAGAAAATTCTTTATAAGTATTTATATTGTATGTACTTTTTTTACATACAATATAAAAATCTAAAGAGTTTTCTTTTAATGATACTTTATAATCCATGTTTATACGAAAAAAGCAGAAAAAATTTATAGATTCAAATCAACATATTCACTAATTTGATGGTTCAAATTTTTTATCAAATTTCAACGACGATATCTCTGGTTCTAGTGTAGCTAAAAATATTTTTAAAAAAGTGGATTAAAGGTCTTCATTCCCTACTGAAAAAATCCACCTGGATTTCCACGGGGATTACCCATGTGGAAATCCACGTGGGTCTTACATGGATTCCATGTGGATTTGCATAGGAATCCACGCGAATTACCCACGTGGATTTCCACGATAAAAGTCCATGTGGATTTTATGAAAGCCATGTGGATTTTATGAAAGCCATGTTGATTTTATAAAGCCCTCGTGGACTGTTAAAGAATCTATATGGATTACATGAAATCTATGTGGACTTTCAAGGAACCTGCATGGATTTAATAAAATCTGTGATAATTTTATGTACTTCTCGTGGATTTAAAAAAAACCATATGTTTCGTGAAATCCATGTGGATATTTAGAAACTCATGTGGATATTATTAAATTCATGTGGATTTTTAGGTAATCTACGTAGATTTTTTACTCAGATATCCACGTAGATTTAAATAAAAATCTGTTTTATTTTATGTACTCCTCGTAGATTTTTAAAAAATCCATGTGGATATTTGAAAATCCATGTGGATATTTAAAAATCCATGTGGATATTTAAAAATCCATGTGGATATTTAGAAATCCATCTGGATATTCAGAAAAATCCATGTGGATATTTAGAAATCCATGTGGATTTTTAGGTAATCTACGTAGATTTTTTACTTTGATATCTACGTGGATTCAAATGAAAATCTACGTGGAAATCCACATGGATATTTTGAATAGGAAATAACTCAATATTTATTTCGCATTCAAAGTAAAAACCAAAAACGAGGTAAACCTCGTAGTTTCAACTCTTCGAAGATCAAAGAGCTTCTACGAACTAACTAAGAGTATTCTGGCCTTATATACCTGCGTCTTTGTAATTTGTATCAGGGATCACAAAACATAGAAAAACGCCACCAATCGATTCAAAATAGAATCGATTTAATCAATCATCAATTCAACAGTAAGTCACAAAGTGGTGTTTCTCTAAGTTTTGTGATCCATCATATGAATTTCTAAGTTGCAGATATATAAGACCAGAATACTCTCAGTTGAATCATAGAAGCTCTCTGATCTTCAAAGAGCTGAAATTACGAGGTTTACCTCGTTTTTGGTTTTTACTTTGAATGCGAAATAAATATCGAGTTATTTCCTATTTCAAACGTTTATGTGGATTTCCACGTGGATTTTCATTTAAATCCACGTGGATATCCAAGTAAAAAATCTACGTATATTACCTAAAAATCCACAAGGATTTCACAAAATTCACATGGATTTCTTAAAAATCCACGAGAAGTACATAAAATTATCACAGATTTTATAAAATCTATGTGGGTTCCTTGAAAATCCACATGGATTTTATAAAATCCATATGGATTCTTCAACAGTCCACAAGGGTTTTATAAAATCAACATAGCTTTTATAAAATCCATATGGTTTTTTTACGTGGAAATCCACGTGGGTAATCCGCGTGGATTCCTATGCGAATCCACATGGAATCCATGTGAAATCCATGTGGATTTCTACATGGGTAATCCACGTGGAAATCCAGGTGGATTTTTTCGATAGGGTCTTTACTTTAATATCATATAAGTGCGAAATACTCAATTATACGATAAGGCCATTAAAAATTAAAAAATATTAAATTTTAGGTACATTTTTAAAATTTTTCATCCATAATTTGACTTTGCAGCTATCCTAAATGAAAATATAGATTTCAAACTGACATAACTTCTTATTGGTGACTTTTGCTTACACGAACCAAAATTTATTTTAAAATTCATAAAAAATAGAAGAAAATAAGCCCTCGAAAAGCAATTTCTGAAGTGGCAAACAATGAGTAATTACAATTACCATTTAATACATGTAAGAACCAATAGAAAACTTCAAAATTCAGGTCTGTAAAAAATCATGCTAATTCTCCTCATCATTTACAACAAGAAGTATTCTTATGAATTTTTCTCTAAAACATCAGAATTTTCAGAAAAAAAATCATAAAGTAGGGACTTTTCCGAAAATTTTGAAAAATTTTCAAATTTCAAGGATCTATAGCTCTTGATCCTCTCAATCTAGATCATTGAAAATTTTTTTACATATTTTGGGTAACAGAAAGAATATATTCTCAGAGTTTCAACGATTTTTATTTTTTTTCTTTCTCACTTGGCGTGAAATGTCCCATATATATATATGTATTTTTGATATGTATTTTATGCGCATAATGCGTAATTTTCGATTCGGATTGAAGGTTGTATGGGCTATACAGTCTGCGTCAAAAGTTAGTTTCTTAGAAAATTGTCAATATTTTTTGGTAGAAAGTAATTATTCAATTTTTAGCTTAGTAACTTATTAGATAATATTAAAATAATCATTTCAAACTTTGTTTCATTTAAATATAATGAATTATTAAAGAGTTATAACATTTCAAAGTTTATAAATTTTACACAAATCTAATGCAATCATAAATAATAATGCCAAACTTTCAAAAATGATTTTATTTGACTGCAACAAAGTTTATTTTGTTCAGTTTAAAATTTAGAATCTATTGAAGAGGATGGAATTTTGATTTTTATTTATTATTAAAATTAATTGCTAATTTTCTGCGAAAAAATGTACAGTGGGGTCCAATAAAAAAGAGCCATCATTGAGAAAAAAACTACTAATTAAAAAATTTTGTATCTCAACAAATAAGGGTCGTACAGAACTCTACGACCACTCATTTTAAACGTATTTGTAAGGATTCTTTAATGGTGTATTGGCAATTTAATTTGGAGTACTTGCCTGAGAAATATTACTACTTAAAAATAGAAAAAAAATTTTTTCATTCGCCTGTGTTTAAATTTGAATCATTTTTCGGAAAATGATGGTAGAAAAATTTTACACAGCTAGTTTTAAAGGTTATTTTGCTTAACTTGAAGTTTATATTTAAGTTTTTTTTCTAGGTTCAAAATTGACCGAGATTCAGCGATTTTTGTTCAAAAAAAGGGTCTTTTTTATTTTTCCGATATCTGCTTAAGAGCATGACGAAACTGTCCGTCTTCTAATAATATATCCAATCCTAACTTATGAATAAACGATGCGTTTAATCGAGTTTTTTTGCTACAAAGAAAAAATTTGTAAGATTAAACTCTAGTGCGGACAACTCAAGAAATTCACCTAAATATTATACATACAAAGTTATAATAAAAACTTTCAATATATCGTATTTAAGGGTTAGGTTTGTCGTGTTTGATGTCTAATTTCTAATCCAAGCTCATAAAAAAATAACAAGTCCAAATGATTTTTTATTTTAACACAAATTATTGTATTAATATAGCTTTAGTGCGGACAAGTCATTATTTTTGTTTAATTTAAGAATTTAAAAAGATATCGATAAAATAAAAAAAGCAAAACTCGATTGCTGCAGCTCCGACATGCCGTTAATGAGAGGAGATATAGAAAAATGCCAAATAAAAAAAAGTATTTTTGTATGTATATTAACCTTAAATTTTCTCAAAATTTTTTGTGCATTTTAATTTTTTTTATATTGTTGCAGTATTTTTATATACATATATATCATACTGTTATAAGAGTACCACAACAATATAAAAAAAATTAAAATGCACAAAAAATTTTGAGAAAATTTAAGGTTATTCTACATACAAAAATACACTTTTTTTTATTTGGCATTTTTCTATATCTCCTCTCATTAAGCAGATATCGGAAAAATAAAAAAGACCCTTTTTTTGAACAAAAATCGCTAAATCTCGGTCAATTTTGAACCTAGAAAAAAAACTTGAATATAAACTTCAAGTTAAGCAAAATACCTTTAAAACTAGCCGTGTAAAATTTTTCTACCATTATTTTCCGAAAAATGATTCAAATTTAAACACAGGCGAATGAAAAAATTTTTTTTCTATTTTTAAGTAGTAATATTTCTCAGGCAAGTACTCCAAATTAAATTGCCAATGCACCATTAAAGAATCCTTACAAATACGTTTAAAATGAGTGGTCGTAGAGTTCTGTACGACCCTTATTTGTTGAGATACAAAATTTTTTAATTAGTAGTTTTTTTCTCAATGATGGCTCTTTTTTATTGGACCCCACTGTATATGTCTCAGACGGTACTTACTGTTTTATCATAGAAAATTAGCAATAAATTTTAATAATAAATAAAAATCAAAATTCCACCCTCTTCAATAGATTCTAAATTTTAAACTGAACAAAATAAACTTTGTTGCAGTCAAATAAAATCATTTTTGAAAGTTTGGCATTATTATTTATGATTGCATTAGATTTGTGTTAAATTTATAAACTTTAAAATGTTATAACTCTTTAATAATTGCTTATATTCAAATGAAACAAAGTTTAAAATGATTGTTTTAATATAATCTAATAAATTACTAAGCTAAAAATTACAGAGCCGCGGTGGCTCAGGGGCTAGAGCATCCGACTTTCACGCAGAGGGCCGGGGTTCAAATCCCGGTGAGGTCGGGATTTTTTCTCCATTTTTTAATTTAAATATTGAAAGTGGAGGATGACCCGAGCTCACTGACACCGCGGTGGACCACCCCCGAGAGACTTTTTTCGGTTTTAACAAAAACCGACGAAAGTCACTCGAGGGCCGGTAAGGCAGAACGCAACTGTTCAACTATTATGGTTGAGCCGGACCGTTCTGCCGGGTAGGTGTTGAGCTCCCGATGCGCTAAAAAGGATGGGTTGAGCGATGCTCTCCGCCTAAGTAGGCCTGCACGATCGAGCACCACCTACCGAGTTAGGGAAAATTGAGGTATGGTTTCGAACGCGAAAACACCGGAACACAAAGGTGGTCGAGGTGTCACTTACTAGGCCAAATAGGCTGTAGGTGGTTAAACCCCAAAAGATAGATACTAAGCTAAAAATTAAATAATTACTTTCTACCGAAAAATATAGACGATTTTCTAAAAAACTAACTTTCGACACAGACTGTATAGCCCATACAACCTTAAGGCTTGAATGCGAATGGATTCTAAGAATACGTAATTTTGAGAACTAGATACGTATCTACGAGTCAGGGTTCGTATTCTGAATACTGATTGTAGGCTGCACACATGTCAAAATTAAATATTTAACGCAAAAAATACGTAATTTATAATTGCAGTTTCAAACTCGAATACGTATCGCCAGTACAAATAAGTAATTTCAAGCATATCATAGGTATCTATGAGGCAGGTTTTGTAGTAAAGATGCGTAATATTTGCCACATATGTATCCTGAAAATATGCTGTAATTAAAATACGTAATTTCCATTTATATGTATGCCCAATTTATGTCTTTTTAATACGTGTTTTAAGCGAAAATTACGTGATTTTAAATCGCAGTTTTGGGCTTGAATACGTATTGCCAGTATAATTACGTAATTTCGAGCACAAGATACGTATCCATAAGGTAGGATTCGTATTAAGAATACGTAATTCCCACATAGCATGAAATATTTCAAATAAAGATTACATGAAATATTTCAGTAAAATATTAAATAAGTGATGAACAAATATTTCTTAGAAATATTACAGTTTAAGAATATGAAATAATTCATTGAAATATTTCTGTAGTATTGCTGCAACATTTCATGTTTTATTCCAAAAAAATTTCTGAATCCAACACTGAAATATTTGAGAAATATTACTAAATTATTCCTTGAAATGTTTCACATTAATATTTCACCAATCTTTCAAGAAACATTGCATGAAATATTCCTGTAATATTGAAGGAATAATTCATGTTTTATTCCAAAAAAATTTCTGAATCCAACACTGAAATATTTAAGAAATATTACTAAATTATTTCTTGAAATGTTTCACATTAATATTTCACCAATCTTTCAAGAAACATTGCATGAAATATTCCTGTAATATTGAAGGAATATTTCATGTTTTATTCCAAACAATTTTTGAATCCAACACTGAAATATTTGAGAAAGATTACTAAATTATTTCTTGAAATGTTTTACATTAATATTTCACCAATCTTTCAAGAAACATTGCATGAAATATTCCTGTAATATTGAAGGAATATTTCATGTTTTATTCCAAACAATTTTTGAATCCAACACTGAAATATTTGAGAAAGGTTACTAGATTATTTCTTGAAATGTTTCAGATCAATATTTCGCCAATCTTTCAAGAAACATTGTATGAAATATTCCTGTAATATTGAAGGAATATTTCATGTTTTATTCCAAACAATTTTTGAATCCAACACTGAAATATTTGAGAAAGGTTACTAGATTATTTCTTGAAATGTTTCAGATCAATATTTCGCCAATCTTTCAAGAAACATTGTATGAAATATTCCTGTAATATTGAAGGAATATTTCATGTTTTATTCCAAACAATTTTTGAATCCAACACTGAAATATTTGAGAAAGGTTACTAGATTATTTCTTGAAATGTTTCAGATCAATATTTCACCAATCTTTCAAGAAACATTGCATGAAATATTCCTGTAATATTGAAGGAATATTTCATGTTTTATTCCAAACAATTTTTGAATCCAACACTGAAATACTTGAGAAAGGTTACTAGATTATTTCTTGAAATGTTTCAGATCAATATTTCGCCAATCTTTCAAGAAACATTGTATGAAATATTCCTGTAATATTGAAGGAATATTTCATGTTTTATTCCAAACTATTTTTAGATCCAACACCGAAATATTCGAGAAATATTACTAAATTATTTCTTGAAATGTTTCAAATCAATATTTCGCAAATCTTTCAAGAAACATTTCATGAAATATTTCTGTAATATTGAAGGAACATTTCATGTTTTATTTCAAAAAATTTTTGAATCCAACACTAAAATATTCAAAAAATATTGTTATATTATTTCTTGAAATGTTTCAAATCAATATTTTGCAAATCTTTCAAAGAACATTTCATGAAATATTCCTTTAATATTAAAGGAACATTTCATGAAGTATTTCAAAAAATGTATGAACATAACACTGAAATATCGAAGAAATATTGCTGCACTATTTCTTAAAATATTTCAAATCAATAATGCGCAAATTTTTCAAGAAATATTTCTGTCAAATTCCAGAAATATTTCATGGAGTATTCCGAAAAATTTATGAATATAACAGTGAAATATTGGAGAAATATTGTTTAAATATTTGTAGTTATCTCGCGTTTGTAGCAATTCTTCCATCTTGCCAGCAGGTGGCTACTTGATTATATTTTCATGTGATCGTAAATGTGGTTGGCAAACTCTCGCAAGTGGTGGGACGCTCTCTCGTTTAGTATATAAGACCGAAAATTCTTGATACAAATAAATAAGCGCCTAAATTATAAATAACCAATAAATGTATAAGTATCTATGGTTTGAGATGCAACTCTTACAAAATCAAAAATAATATCTGATAGAATTTTTCATCAATATTACAAATCAGTATTTCATGAAAGATTCCAAAAATATTTCCGAAAGGGTTAATAATCCTCAATGAATACTTTAGTTAAACTGATGGGTAATCTTTCAACAATATAACATATCAATATTACATGAAAGATTTCTGAAATATTTCAGAAACATTTTTTGAGAGATTCATAATTTTTTATGAATCCTTCAATAACATATTTTAGCAATCTTTCAACAATGTTACAAAGCAATATTTCATGGAAGATTTTAGAAATATTTCAGAAACATTTCTTAAAAAATTCATAATCTTTTATGAATCCTTTAATAAAATATTTCTGCAATCTTTCAACAATCTTACAAATCAACATTTCATGAAAGATTTCAGAAATATTTCAGAAACATTTCTTGAAAGATTCATAATCTTACATGAATCTTTCGATCAAATATTGCTACAATCTTTCAACAATATTACAAATTAATATTTTACAAAATAATTAAAGAATGTTACAGAAACATTACATGAAATATTTCAAATCAATCTTCTAGAAGGACATATCAATATTTCAGAAATATTTCTTATCAATATTTCTGTTTTATTCCGAATCTTTCAATGAAATATTTCAGAAATATTTCAGAAATATTTCATGCTATATAGGTTGTAGACCACACACATGTCAAAAGTACGTATTTAATGCAAAACATACGTAATGTTCGATCGCAGTTTTAGGCTTGAATACGTATCTTGTGTTCGAAATTATGTATTTATACAGGTGATACGTATTCGAGTCCGCTATGGAGATTAAAAATTACGTATTATTTGCATGAAGTACATATCATAAATCCATATCTCATGCATAAATATCAATGAAAAATATGTATTCAAATAACAAAATGTATTCAAGATACGTATGTGGCAAATATTACGTATCTTAACTACAATACCTGCCTCATAGATACGTACCTTATGCTTAAAATTACGTATTTGTACTAGAAATATGTGTTCAAGCTCTTCGTTTAAAAATTACGTAATTTTCGAATAAAATACGTATAAAAAATAGACATATTGGGTATATATATAAATAAAAATTACGTATTTTAATCACAAGATCTTTGCAAGGTACCTATTTTGTGGCAGAATTACATGTTCTGACTATTAAACCTGTCTCATAGATACGCATCTTTTACTCCAAATTACGTGATTGTACTACTCAGGCGGAAATCACATTCTGAAATAAAAAATGATAAAAAATAATAACTGATATTAACAATTTAAAATGTCTAGATTTTGGACTGTAATAAAAGTTTAAAATAGTTATTATTTTTTATTTTTTGTTTTAATTTCTTATTATTTTTTATTATTTTTTATTAGCTTTTTCAATTTGGAAATCATACGCTAAACCAAACCTAGAATAAAAGTTATTATTAGTTTTTATTTTTTATTATTTTTTATCAGCTTCTGATTGGCTCATTTGGATTTTATTCGGTGCTTTACCAAGCCTAAAAGGGCTTCTACCTAGAAAATATCTAAATCATCTTGCAATGTTTATCTCAGCTTTAAATACTCTTCTACAAGATAGCATATCACCATCTGAACTAAAGATTTCAAAAATTTTATTAATAGAATTTGTTTTTTATTTTGGTATATTTTTCGGAAATAAGTATATGTACTACAATGTACATTTACTGTTACATTTAACTGATACTGTCGAGAATTGGGGACCACTATGGGCAATCAATACTTTTTCCTTCGAAAGCCATAATAAAAATTTACTTGAAATGAAGAAAAGTAATTACCACATTGCTAAAGAAATAGTTATTAGACTATTAACTTATCAACAAATTCCACAATTAGAAACGAAAAGCTTTATTTCTCAAGAAACGAAAGATTTTGTTGATCAACTGAGCAGTAAAAGATTAAAGAAAGTAGTAAAAATAGGTGATTGTACACTAGTAGGATGTGCAAAACGTCACATTCTAACCAAAAAAGAAATTTCGTGCCTTCGTTTCTTTATAAATATTAATAAAATTACTGAATGTAAAAAATACAATAAAATTATATATCAAAGTTATAGATACACATCTTGTTATTATTCAAAAGGGAAAAAAACTAATGATTCTATTTTTCAAACGAAAGATAGTAGATTCAGAATTATTAGTTCTATATATTTGATTAAATACGACGATAACTGTGATGTTTATATTTTCTTTAAATTATTAAAACTTGTACCGGTTTCATTTGTTAATGACACTGATGTGAAAGAAGTCATAAATTTAAAAAAATGTTCACTCTTTCATGGCGAAATTCAATGTCTTAAGTATACCATGCTACACCGGCCTTGTATAATAACAAAATGTAATGATGATTATTATTTAAGCTCAATTTTTAAAGGTGCTCTTGGTCGCTGCATTAATTAAGATTTGATAAGTAAATCGTATTATATGTTAGCGTTGACATTGTAAATACAAAATAAAACTTCTTTTATAATTGTAAAATAAGACTTATATTTTTATATAAAAGTTTTTATGTAAAAATAAAAATGAAAATTCTTTTTGAATCAATTATATCCTTACCTATCTACTTACTTTCAATAATCAAAAACAATTTTTAACAATTTTTAAAATCTAATGAAAAAATAAATATAACTTTTTTTTATCGTTTCCTCCCTATTAAAAAAAAACACGTGTTTGTTGCACGTGAAAAAAACACGTGTAAAATACACGTATTTTTTACACGTGTTTTTTACATGTAAAATTTGCGTGTTTTTTCACGCATATTTTTCACGTGTTTCAAAAAACACGCAAATTTTACATGTAAAAACACGTGTAAAAAATACGTGTATTTTCCCTAGTGGAAATCGAATCTGTGAATAACTGGGAATAACTGGGAATAACTGTTATAAACTGTTCAGTTTGAGACAGGAATAACAGTTATTCCCAGTTATTCCCAGTTATTCACAGTTATTCACAGTTATTCCCAGTTATTTACAGTTTAGTTTAAAAATAATTTGAAAAATATAAATTTGAAAAAATGAAAAAAATATATATTTTTTTTATTTTTTTTTCTATTATAAATATATTTGGGAATAACTGTTATTCGTACCTCTGTTTTTTCAAATTATTTTTAAGCTATAAACTGTGAATAACTGGGAATAACTGAGAATAACTGGGAATAACTGGGAATAACTGGGAATAACTGTTATTCCTGTCTCAAACTGAACAGTTTATAACAGTTATTCCCAGTTATTCACAGTTATTCCCAGTTATTTCCAGTTATTTCCAGTTATTCCCAGTTATTTACAGATTCGATTTCCATTAGGGTTACACGTGTTTTTTTCACATGCAACAAACACGTGTTTTTTTTTAATAGGGCTTCAAGTGAACACCTTTAAAATTCAAAAAATTAAAAAAAAAATTAATAAAAATTACTAAAAAATAATATTAATAACTTTTATTTAACGTTGGCTTTATATGTATATATACCTTCCATACCAAAAAAGATAAAAAAAAATAATAACTGATAATAACTTTTATTCAACGTTTGCTTTATATGTATACCTTCCATACCAAAAAAGATGATAAAAAATAATAACTAATAATAACTTCTATTAACTTTTATAAATAGAAAATAATTATTAGTAACTCTTAGATTGAAAAAGAAAAAAAAAATAATAACCGATAATAATTTTTACTTACGGTTTACTTTATGCATATACTTCCCTAACAACACAAAAACGTTTCAAAATCGTTTTTGAAACGTTTTTCGGTAAACTTATATACGTTTGTAAATTTCGACAAAAATACATATTCAAAACGTTTTTAAAACGTAAAATATGTCCGCATATTTTAGATTCTCAAGAGTAATGTAACGTTTATGGAACGTTTAAGAAACGTTTAGAAAACGTTTTCTCGATGAAAATTTACGCAAGCTCAAATATCCTAACGTTTCCTTAACGTTTAAAAAACGTTTTATTTGGTAAAATTTTTTTCTCTATATAATAATTTTTTAGAATAATAAAATAAAACGTTTAAAAAACGTTTTAGAAACGTTTGGAAATTTAAGCCAACGTATTTTTTCACCGAGAAAACGTTTTCTAAACGTTTCTTAAACGTTCCATAAACGTTACATTACTCTTGAGAATCTAAAATATGCGGACATATTTAACGTTTTAAAAATGTTTTAAATACATATTTTTGTCGAAATTTATAAACGTATATAAGTTTACCAGAAAACGTTTTTAAAACGTTTTTGAAACGTTTTGTGCTGTTAGGGTTACCATGCTGGAAAAGATAATAAAAAATAATAACTGATAATAACTTTTATCAGCTGTTATAAATGTAAAATAATTATTAATAACTATTATAAACAGTTATTACAGTCCAAAATCTACACTTTTATAGCAAATAATAAAAAATAATAACTTTTTTTTTAAATTATTTTTCGTTGTATATAATTCTTATTAGTTATTAACGGCAGATTATTTCCGCTTGGGTAGTGATACGTATTGAAGCCCAAAACTGCGATCGTAAATCACGTATTTTTTTTTTATTAAATACGTAGTTTCAACATGTGTGCGGCCTATAATTGCATATTCTTAATACGAACCCTGATTCGTAGATACGTATCCAGTTTTCGAAATTACGTATTCCTAGAATTGATTCGCATTCAAGCCTAAAATCTGAATGAAAAATTACGTATTATATGCATTAAATACGTATCAAAAATACATATATATATATATATATATATATAACACAAGTATTTATAAAAATTACGTATTCCAATTGGAAGATGTGTAATACGCAACAAATTCGAACGCTTTTTTACGTATAGATTACGTAATTTTGTCACTTATCTGAGATACGTAACTAAAATACGTATGTATTTTAAACAGGGATTGCAATGAAAACTGTCGCTTGCTGCCATCTATGATTGCGAATTCGAATTTATATTTAATTTAGTACGTTACAAAGTAACAGACAGTATGTACTTTCTAAGTATATTTTAATGAATAATATTTTTTAAAGTATGTACTTTATTAGAAAATACGTATTCTATTAAAAGTATGTACTTTTTAAAAACATTTCAGTAGATCCATTTTTTGAAAAGTATATACTTTTCAAAAAGTACGTACGAAAGTGTCCAAAAAAAAATTACTTTCTTTAGCTACAGTACATACTTCAGTATGAAGATACATACTTCATATATGAAAAAGTATGCATGAAAATGTTCTAAAAAGTATATTCTTTTATATAAGTAAGTACTTTTATTAAAATAGGGTACATACTTTTAAAATAAAAGTACGCATAAATAGTATATTACGTTCCGAGATACGGAACAGGCTCATTACATGCGCGTGTAAGTTCGCTTTGCAAGGCGTCAGCTGAGCAAAGCAAAACACGCGCATATCATGAGCCTGTTTCGTGCCGAGGAGCGTATACGATTTTCCTTCATGCCCGGCCGGAACTTCGTCGTCACAAAAAGATAAAAACTCATTTTTATTAAGTCATTTGATGCTTTAGTTTGTTGTAGCGCGCATGCGCAAGCAATTATAGCATATGTTAAGAGCGTGGAAGGGAGAGAGAAAGACAGAAAGTAAGAAAGAATCGAAAATAAATAATTCGTTTACTTAATATTTTAAATAAATAGAACATGTAAAAAAAACAAAAAAATACGTGTAAGCCCCAGCGGAAAAAATAAACGAAAGTAATTGAAAATTTCTAAAAGAAACTGAAAGAAACTGAAAGAAACGGAAAGTTCTTGTGAAAATTAGGACGAAACAATTGGTACATTTTAAACTGTTTCAGAAATTTTCGAAATTTTTTTGAATGTCTCATTTTATATCATTTTCTAAGTGGATATGGAAAAATCAGCTGTCATAATCATTTTGGTTCATTTTAGTTTTTTTTTAAATTTATTTCAATTTTTTTAAACTGTTTCAGTTTCATTCATCTGGTTTCAGTTTCTTTCAATTCGTTTTCATTTCTCTCGTTTTCTTTCATTTAATTTCAGTTTGTCTCATTTTATTTCATTTTTCCTTAAACTAATTCAGTTTGTTTCTGAATATTTCCAAAACTCTTTTAATTAATCAGATTATTTCATTTTAAATTTGGAAATAAGTAATGAATTGTGAAAACTGAAACAAAATGAAACATACGGAAAATTTTTGTAAAATTATAAAATAATTGGAACATTTTGAATTTGTTTTAAAATTATTACAAGTTTTCGGTATTTTTCATTTTATTCAATGTTCCCTAGTGGAAATCGAATCTGTGAATAACTGGGAATAACCGTGAATAACTGGGAATAACTGTTATAAACTGTTCAGTTTGAGACAGGAATAACAGTTATTCCCAGTTATTCCCAGTTATTCACAGTTATTCACAGTTATTCACAGTTATTTACAGTTTAGTTTAAAAATAATTTGAAAAATATAAATTTGAAAAAATGAAAAAAATATATTAAAAAAAAATTTTTTTTTCTGTTATAAATATATTTGGGAATAACTGTTATTCGTACCTCTGTTTTTTCAAATTATTTTGAAGCTATAAACTGTGAATAACTGGGAATAACTGAGAATAACTGGGAATAACTGGGAATAACTGGGAATAAATGGGAATAACTGTTATTCCTGTCTCAAACTGAACAGTTTATAACAGTTATTCCCAGTTATTCACAGTTGTTCCCAGTTATTTCCAGTTATTTCCAGTTATTCCCAGTTATTCACAGATTCGATTTCCACTAGGGTTAAAAGTAAATATGGAAAAAATTAGATTTCATACAAATTCCGATTTTTTCAGTTTGTCTCTATCTGTTTCGGTTTTATTCAATTTCTTTTGATCTGTTTCAGTTTGTCTCAATTTACTTTAGTTTCTTTTCACTTGTTTTAATTTATTTCAATTTACTTTAGTTTCTTTCAATTTTTCGTAACTGTCATCAATCATTCTAATTTCCTCTTTTTCCATTTTAAAATAAATGATTCATTATAAATAATAATTAAAGGGGATGCATCAGTCCTGTTTTACCATTTTGAAAAACAATTTTTCTCTTAAATGGGTGATTAGATAGGATTTTCTGTTTGGGAATAGTTTTTATTTCGAAAAATGAAGAGCGGACAACTATTTAGATCTATGAACACATTAAAAAGTTTTTCTTATGCTAAATAAAAATTAATAAATTTATTCGTATTTGTTGACATCGCTATGATCGTTGCTATGCGCGAAAACAAGGGAAACGTTGCAACCAACTATATTGTATATCTATATCGCATAGTAACGAAATTATTTTAAAAAATTGTAAAACAGGACTGATGCACCCCCTTAAATACCATTTAATAAATTTTTTATTTTTGTCCACGTTTCAGAATCAAATTTTTGTATTTTTTTTTTATTTTTGTTTTATTAAAAATAAATAAATTGTCATTAATTTTGAGAAATTAAAATTAAAATCGTTAAGCTTGATGAGTAAAAATTACAAATATTTAAACGTGAGATAATAAACTGATTATATAATACAAAAGTGCAATAAGGTATGTATGTATTGTACTATATGATAAAAAGACTAAATAAAATATTTTAAATTAATTTATAATAAAAATAATTTTCTAGATCATAGTTTTGTGATATGTTTGTTTAACAAAAAAATGTCTATTGAAATAGTTGAGTATTAACGATTTCCCAGTCTACAATTTCAAGCTCGATTCCTTTTTTAAGTGGGCTCAAAATCGAGTTTTTAGCTTGAAATTTTTGATTACGTCGAATTTTAAATACTGAAATATTAAATTATTCAACAGGTTAAGTATATATTTTAAATTATTATTATTAATAAATGTTATTTACTAATATTATTCGTAAAATTTAAAAAGTTTTGGTAGGATTCGGAATGTTTTCGAATTTTTCCGAAAATTTCTGAAAATTTCCGAGGGTTTTCGAGAGTTTCTGAAAATTTCTAACAATTTCTTTACAAATTTTTTAATAATGTAATTGAAATACTTAAATAATTGGAATTAATCCAAAAACTTCAAAAAAATAGGGAAAACTTTTGGAAAAATTTGAAAAGTTTGGAAAAAATTAGAAATTAATTAAAATACTCTAAAATATTCTGATTATTTCAATTAATATTCTAAAAGATTCTGGAAAAATATGAAAAAATTCATAAGGTTCTAAGAAAAATTAAAAACTTCTGAGAAATTTTGAAAAATTTTGAAGCCATCCGAAAATTTCCGAGAGACTCCGAAATATTCTGAATATTTATAGAAAATAAATGTTTAATTCTGGAAAGAATCTAAGATATTTTGTAAAAAAATGAAAAGAAATGAAAATAAATGAAATATACCGAAAAAAGCGGAAACAAACTTGAATACTTTGAATGTCTCGTCCCAATTTTACCAAAGTCTCTCCAACCGATTTCAATTCTTACTGTTTCTTTTAGTTTCCCTCATTTTCTTTCTGATTACTTCTAAAACTTTTCGAATGATTTCAAGTGTTTCATTTATTTTTTCCGCTGGGAAGAACATGAATATTTTAGTATTTTCCTTGTATTTTTATTTCTGAAGTGTCTAAAAGTGACTGTCGTGAAAAAAATATTATGCGTTAAAAAAAAAATTGTTCATAAATGAAAGATATGTGAGAAAACCGAACATGTGTATCCTATAGCTGCTAACATAGGATATACAATAAATATTTAAATGATATTTCATAGAAAAAAGAAAATGTGCAATTATGATGTATGTGTATTTGATAATTTTAATACTCATAAGTCTAACAATGTTAGATGTATAACAGAGGTTAGACATACTGACTAGGAGAGTATCAGACCTCCGGATCACGGATTTTGCTCAAACTTAGGGATAAGTTTTCAGATGTCAAAATATGAAAGGAAATAGAATTTTAGACCACAACGCTCAATATTTTCCTAGTTAGAGGCAATTAAAGAATATCACTAAAAAAGTTACTAGATTTTCAAACGCTTACAGTTCCTTAGAATTGATACTTAGGAGCATGAAACTTTTTTTAAATGAAAGCTGAGCTCAAATCCTTCCGAAATAGTAGTTATAGCATGTCAAAATATTATTTTTTCCCAAAGTAATAGCGTAATAAACATTAGACCCGATTTCAGCTTTTGTTATTAATTAATGTTTTAAAAAGAAAAATCAGGTTCAATGTTTATCACGCTATAACTTTGGGAAAAAATAATACTTTGACATGCCATAACTACTATTTCAAAAGGATTTGAGCTCTACTTTCATTTAAAAAAAGTTTCAAGCTTGTAGCTATCAATGCTAAGGAACTATATGCGTTTGAATATCTAGTAACTTTTTTAGTGATTTTCTATAATTGCTGGTAAGTGGGGAAATATTGAGCGTTAGGATCTAAAATTTTGTTTTCTTTTATATTCTGACATCTGAAAACTTATCCCAACGTTTAAGCAAAATCCGTGATCCGGAGGTCTGATACTCTCCTAGTGAGTATATATAGATATACACGAAACATACAGCAGACAGTGAAGCGACCGAAACTGCTGTAGTATGGAGGTGCGTAGTAGCTTCTGAGCATGTGACTGTAAAGAAAAACGCGAATGTAATTTGCCCGTTCCCTGACGCACGAGAGGCACTTTTAAGCGAAGTTCCGGCACGGATATGAAAGAAAATATTTTTAAAGGTACATAAAATGAAAAAATGTCTAATTAAGTGTATATTTAAAAAATATTATCTATTAAAATATAGTTCAAGAGTACGTACTTTCAATAAAAGTATGCTTTAAAAAAAAATTTACCTACTCAAATGTTCCAAAATAGCACGTACTTAAGTAAAGTATATACTCGAAGTACATACTTGAAGTACGCACTTATTTTCAAAAGGGATGTTAATACGTACCCCGAACGCAAAGCAAATATTAACACAGAAACTTTTTAAAAAAATTCTCTTTCAAAAAAAATCTATTGATGATTTTTTTAGCGGAAAAAATTTATAAATGCGAATAAATATTTCAGAAAGAAACTGAAACATATTGAAAATTTTTGTAAAAATTCGGACGAAACAATTGGTATGTTTCAAATTTTTGTTGAAATACTTACAAATTTTTGGAATGTCTTATTTTGTTTCATTTTCTAACTGACGAAAAAAAATCAATTGTGGAAGGTTTAGTTTGCTTTAGTTTTTCTTAATCTGTTTTGATTTCTATCGAATTGTTTCAATTTCTTTTACCTTTTTTTGATTTAATTTCTGTTTTTTTCATTTTCTTTTATTTTATTTCAGATTATTTCAGTTTGTTTCAGTTTCTTTAGGGATCTATTAGTTTTTTTTTAAAGACCCTGTTGAAAATGATAACGTTATTTAATAACGTCATTTCATCAAATGACGTTGCAAATTGAGACATTTCGCGACGTCATTTATGTTAAAATGACATTTTCTGAGAAAATAACGTTATTTTTTAAATGAGCTTTGATGGCTTATTAAATTATGAAAAAAACGTGATTTATAGTAGGAAATGTCGTTATTTTTTTTATGACATGATTTTCTTAAATGACTTTATGCGTTAGCGAGAACGCGGGATTTACTATAGGAAATAGTTGTTTTTGAATGACGTGATTCTATTACAATGACATGATTTTTTATGAGTGACTTTATTTGTTGTTCAAAAAGACGTGATTTATAGTGGGAAATGATGTTATTTTTCTTTAATGACATGATTTTCTGACTGGCCTCTTATATGTGCGTCTTCCAAATTTGTGTAAGAGATGACAAAACTTAGAAAAACGCCACCGAGTGACTTAAAGTCAAACCGACGTTATCGATCATTAATAGCAATTTTAATTCACTAGGTGGCGTTTTTATAAGTTTTGTCATTCCTTACACAAATTTGGAAGACGCAGATATAAGAGATCAGACGGTAGAAGATCTTCGAAAAACTATAAAAAAATATGTGAAAAATACACGCGAAAAATATACGTGAAAAAACATACAAATTTTACATGTGACAAACACGTGTTTTTTTTAATTGGGTAACGAGTAACGTCATTGAAGAAAATTATGTCATTAAAGAAAAATAACGTCATCTCCCACTATAAATCACGTTTTTTTCATAATTTAATAAACCATCAAAGCTCATTTGAAAAATGACGTTATTTTCTCAAAAGACGTCATTTTAACATGAATGACGTCGCGCAATGTCTCAATTTACAACGTCATTTGATGAAATGACGTTATTAAATGACGTTATTAAATGACGTTATCATTTTCAACAGGGCGAAATTAAAGAAAATTAAACAAACTGAAATACTCTGAGTGTTTTGTCAAAATACACATTTTAAATCATTCTAAAAGTTATTTCAAGAATCTGAAAGAAAAAAAACTAAAGCAAACTGAAACATTTTGAAAGTTAAATTTTTATTCTATTTATAAAAATTAGGACATTTCTTCTACTAAGGTATTCTGAAATCCTTGCACTGAATCATAGCTGAAGTAAATCACTAACATAACAATAGGCGGGATATTCCAAAAATACGTAGATTGAAAAATAGAGAAACTTCTTTAGAAAGTGTTAAAATCAGCCCCGGTCTTTCGTATTTGTCTCAAAATAATTTCTATATAATCATATCCCTAGTGGAAATCAGTTTTGCTAATAACTGCAAGCAACTACTAATAACTCCCATATGAAAATGATTTTTGTGAGAAATTATTTAAAAATGTGAATAACTGTTAATAACTGTAATAAACTACCGCAAATAAGACCTTAATAAAAATTAATAAGAGTAAAAAACAGTTAATAACAGTTAATAATAGTTAATAATAGTTATGAACGCTAAATAAAAATTATTAACTGAAATTAATGTTTAATAATAGTTATTCATAGTTATTTACATTTATATACATTTATACACATTTATTAACAGTTACCCACATTTGCCAAAATTTTTAAATTGGTGAATAATTTATTATTATTTATACTTATTTATAGTTATTAATATTCATTTGCAATTAGTTACAGTAAATTATAGTTATTAACACTTCCTTACAGATATTTACAGTTTTTCACATTTATTAACAGTTATTAACAGTTTTTCACATTTACAAAATTTTTCGTGTATATATAAAAAAAACGATTATACGTGTGAAAATTTTTGAAAGTGTGAAAAAGTGTTAATAATTGTAAATAAATGTGAATCAATGTGAATAAACGTGAAAAATTACGAATATTTGTAAATAACTATTGTTACGAATTTTATTTTATTATTAAGCGACTAATATAATATTAAATTATAAAAAAGGCGAGAAAGCGTCCGCGACGTGGATCGAACCCCGGGACTCTTGCACGACAGAAAAGCGCTTAAACGTTGAGCCATTCCCACCGATGGATTTTCATTTCTTTGGTCGCTTCATATTCTATAAACTGCATACTTGCATTTTTTCTATATTCGCTACTATACAGCACTCGTAACACTATATATAACAGTAAATTATTATTATTTACAGTTAATCATTATTTTCATCCGTTCGTAACAATTATTAACTGTTATCAACTGTTAGTTACTGTTATTAATGTCTCAATTTCGGTAGTTTATTATAATTATTAACAGTCATTCACATTTTTTCACATTTATACACAGTTATTAATAGTTATTCACAGAAATTATTTCCATATAGTTTGGTTTGAGAAAAAAGTAGCGATTATTTGCAGTTAATAGTAGTTATTTGCAGTTATTAACAGTTATTAACATTCATAAGCACAACAATTTTGTACAATACAATTTTTAAAAATTAAGATAATAGTATCAGTAATTTGCAGTTATTTTTTTATTTTGGCAGTTATTTACCGTTATTTACGGACTCTTGCAGTTATTTGCAATTATTTTCTGATTTTTGCGGTTATTTGCAGAAACTCGCAGTTATGTATAGTTAATAATAGTTATTTATAAAAATTTATTGTCTTGGAAATTTTTCGCTATATATAAAAAATTTAAAAATTTTTTAAAAAGTGTATAATTTTTAATAACTGTATATAATTGCAAAAAATTGCAGATAACTGTAAATAAATGCGAATAACTGCTAATAACTGTTAATGAAATAGCAAATAACTGCTTATGAATGCTATCAATTGCTAATAACTGCTAATAATTGATGATAACTGCTATTAACTGCAAATAACCGCTACTTTTGTCTCAAACTAAACTATTTATAACAGTTATTAGCAGGTTTTAGTAGTTATTTGCAGTTATTAGCAATAATTTTAATTATTAACAGTTATTAGCAAAACCGATTGGCATTAGGATATATAATTAGATAAGAATGTAAGTTGTTTGATGGATTATCAATGAATCATATAAAAATACATAGAATTATATGTGGTAGCATCCAAAAATTCTAGAAATTTATATAGAATTGCATATAAATATTTCCAAATTTATAAAACCAATATCAATTACATATAATTGTGCAGGTTTTAACAGGGAGCCGAACTATCTGTCTTTGTCTAATAGCGTTTTTCATCTTTTTTATAAATGCGATTCGTTCTAAGAAGAAAAAAATAGCAGCCCCCGCTAGATATTTGTATAGTAAGTAAATTTTATAATAATAAGAAAATGGTTTTATCGAGTAGTTTTTGAATAATATGAGACCTACTAACAACCTAGAATATAACCTATCTTTTTTGGTAGGTCTCATATTATTCAAAAACTACGCGGTAAAACAATTAGGTTGTTATTACAAAATTTACTTATTATCCCTAGTGGAAATTAAATCTGCGAATAATTGGGAATAACTGTGAATAACTGGGAATAACTGTGAATTACTGGGAATAACTGGGAATAACTGTTATTCCTATCTTAAACTGAACAGTTTATGACAGTTATTCCCAGTTACTCCAAGTTATTTCCAGTTATTTCCAGTTATTTCTAGTTATTCACAGATTCGATTTTCACTAGGGATACTCATATCTAGCAGGGGCTGCTATTTTTTTCTTGTTGAAACGGATGGCGTTTATAAAAAAGATGAAAAACGCTATTAGACAAAGACAGATAGTTCGGCCCTCTCATAAGGTCAAATTTGTTTATATAAATATGTACTCGATTATATATGATGCTAGGTATAAGCATGTTTAATCGTATATGATCATATAAAAATCATTTTTTTTTGGTTCTCGACCTTAGGTGGAGATCTGGGTAAAAAAAGGTTTGCTTGAGATCTCAAATCATTTACCAAACCAAGAGACTATAAATTGGTAAACCCAAGAACATACATATATACAATTATAAACTTTAAAGTTCATTTTCGGCGAAATTAATTTTGATAATTTGAAACTCTTTTGTCACAAAGTCCTAATCACGATTTTCATCCAATCAAGTTAAAATTTTTCATGGATTCCTATAATTATATTACAATCCACTGAAGTGCAACAGATGAAAACATTTTGGAATGATGTGTTAGTTTTTTTAAATGATTTTTTATTAATGAAAGATTAAATAAATGATTATCTGTTCCCGATAATAAGTCATATTTTTACAGAACGTTGTAAAAGATTAAGTTTTCCACGCTTTCCCCAGTGGAAGTCGAATCTGTGAATAAGTGGGGATAAATAGTAATAACTGGAAATAATTGTTATTAACTGTTCAGTTTAAGACATGAATACCAGTAAGCACCAGCTGGTACAAGTTGTTTGTAGTTATTCCCAGTTATTTAAAGATATTCACAGTTATTCCCAATTAAGTTGAAAAATAATATTTATATCAGAGGTACTAATAATAGTCATTCATAGTTATTTCCAGATATTTACAGTTATTTACAGTTATTTACAGTTTTGCAATAATATACTTTCTATCGTTTTTAATACCTTCCATTTTTTAAATTATTTTTCAACTAACTGGTGCTAACTAGTATTTCTGTCTTAAACTGAAACAATTTATAACAGTTATTTCTAGTTATTGCTAGTTATTTCCAGTTATTTACAGAATTTCCCAGTTACTCCAAATTTTTTTCTGCAAGGGTCGGTGGATTCTATATTATTCGATAACAGTTTGCACCAAAGATAAGTGTAAAAATAAATATTATTCGAATTTTAATCTCACGACAAGTGCATTTATAACCTGTAAAGTTAGATCCCTAGTGAAAATCGGTTTTGCTAATAACTGCTAATAATTAAAAATCATTGCTAATAACTGCAAATAACTGCCAAAAGCTGCTAATAACTGTTATAAATAGTTTAGTTTGAGACAGAAGTAGCAGTTATTTGCAGTTAATAGCAGTTATCGTCAATTATTAGCAGTTATTAGCAATTGATAGCATTCATAAGCAGCTATTTGCTATTTCATTAACAGTTATTAGCAGTTATTCGCATTTATTTATAGTTATTTGCAATTTTTCGCAATTATATACAGTTATTAACAATCATACGCTTTTTAAAAAATTTTTAAATTTTTTATGTATAGCAAAAAATTTCTAAGACAATAAATTTTTATAAATAACTATTATTTACTATAAATAACTACAAGTTTATGCAAATAACTACAAAAATCAGAAAATAATTGTAAATAACTGCAAGAATCCGTAAATAACTGCAAGAATCAAAATATAACTGTTACTATACAAATAACTGTTACTATTATCTTAATTTTTAAAAATTGTATTGTACAAAATTGTTGTGCATATAAATGTTAATAGCTGTTAATAAATGTTAATAACTGCAAATAATTACTATTAACTGCAAATAACCGCTACGTCTGTCTCGAACCAAACTATTCATAACAGTTATTAGCAGTTGCTTGCAGTTATTAGCACAACTGATTTTTACTAGGGATACATTAAATGTAATTAGTGAAGATATTAAAGTTTTGCAGGGCTCAAAATATAGATAAACTGAAGAGCTTTCTATAAAAAAAATTTCAAAGTATCTATTTAGATAAGAATTTAAGTCACTTTTTTTACTTTTCAGGATAAAAACTTTACAATATTATAATTTTTTAATAGCGTACTAATACAATTCTTAATAATTTATATTTGTGGTAAAGTTGTTGTTTTACAATCAATAAGTTAATTTATTGAAAAAAAATATTTTTATGGAAAAAATTTTAAGCTATATCCATTTGATACTGATTTAATATTAAAATGGTATCAATAATTTGAAAACAAAAACTTTTGGTAAACTGAAGATTTAAAAATAATTATAAGTTTACCTGGATATAACAAAAATTTTTTCTTTCGAAATCTTTAAAAAAAAAAAATCAATTTAAGTCATTTTTAATATTTAATTTCTTTCCCACTCATAATTCCAAGAATAGTTCTGTTAAAAAAATGTTTCTATTAATGTATTATTTAATCATAAGAGATTATTGCATCAATTAATATTTGGAATATATAAATATCATTTGTTTCACAGAGCATCATGCGCAACTCGTGACAACGCGACATTAGCACGTCGGCGCAGCTGCGTGAACCTCTATAAATATAGGTTCTTCCACGCGCAGAGCCTCAGTCCATCATCGAGTCGTTCAACGCGCGGAGCCTTACCCTATTGAAAATAATGACGTCTTTTAAAGACGTCTTTAGAAGACGTCTTTGGACGTGTCTGGATTTGGAACAAAAAAAGACGTCTTTAAAAGACGTCTTTTGAAGACGTCTTTTGAAGACGTCTTTTAAATCAAGACGTCTTTTTTATCAAAATTTTTAAAAAAGTACTTACTAAAATGTTCCAAAAAAGTATTATTTTATTAGGTTATTATTTTTAATAGGGTATCTTTTTTTAAGAATATAGAAACAAAATAAGTATCAGCTCTCTGCAGACCGAAAAGCTTGAGCGAACAAACTGGAAATGTTATAACCTTATATACCCGAGTCACTAAAATTTTCGTAGGAGTTCGCGTATTAAGAAAAACGCCACCTGACATTTAAAGACAGAATTAATAGTCGATTCGAATAATTTTTTCAGTAGTTATATTTTTAACTGTGAGGTGCCGTTTTTTTTAACTTTGCAATCCCTTATCCAAATTTCAGAGATGCAGGTATATAAGGTTATAATTTTGCGTGTTTATTCACAGTTGAAAATCAGTATACATACTTTAATTACGTACTTCAAGTATATACACTTTAGCTTAAGTACACGTTCTTTTTTGAAACATTTTAGTAGGTATTATTTTTTAAATATTGATAAAAAAGACGTCTTTAAAAGACGTCTTCAAAAGACGTCTTTTAAAGACGTCTTTTTTTGTTCCAAATCCAGACACGTCCAAAGACGTCTTTAAAAGACGTCATTATTTTCAATAGGGTACTTTCTTTTAATAGCTACTTTAACATTTTAATAGCTACTTTTTTTTAACATTTTTGTATATATTTTTATAAAAATATTTATAAAAACAATTCTTCAAAAGACGTCTTTAAAAGACGTCTTTAAAAGACGTCTTTTTTTGTTCCAAATCCAAACACGTCCAATGACGTCTTTATTTTCAATAGGGTAGTCTATCGTGGAATCATGGAGAGAGAGAAAAACAGGATGATAAATATTTCCATCGGTCTTACAGTCAATTTAAAATCTATATAATAAAATAATTAAATAAATATGGACAGTCAGACTGCCCTTGTTTATAATCACCCCCGTAGAATGACCTGAAATAAAAACTTAAAAATTAACTGGAAAGAAACCTGAAAATAAATAAAATTAGTAAAGCACAATCTGACTGTCCCCCACCACCAAAAAACCTTTCTTCGATTGTGATCTTGTATAATGTCCAACGTTTCGAGCACGCTACTGCTCATCCTGAAGGACTGAACTCCTCTCGCCGCAAGACTCCCAATTTATACCTAAAAAATTATTTGAATATCCCCTCCACCATCAAAAACACCAATATAAGTTAATATACCTCCACCACTTTAATTCTATATTATGTTAGAAAAGGATGATAAATACTATTTAATTTATTTGATTCTAACATTAAAATTACATTATTCTTATTCTGAAAAATGTGAATATTCTCAAAACTCTCCCTTTTAAATTTATTTTTTATATTATTTTCTAAAATTTCAACATTCACAAAATCAAAAGAATGAACAGAATTCAAACAATGTTGCTTGAAACCCGACACAACATTTGGACTTCTCAAACTATATTTATGTTCATAAATTCGTTTCTTTAAATACCTACTTGTCTGTCCAATATAATATTTATCACAATCATTACAATTGATCTTGTAAACGACTCCCGATTTTTCATCCTTTTCATCCTATCTTTACAATTATTAAAAAATCTACCTAAATTATTATTATTTCTAAAGAAAACTTGAATTTTATGTTTTTTGAATTCATTTCTAATTCTTTCTGACATTTTTATATATGAATCATTTAAAGCTTCTTTTGGATGATGACACCACATATAAGAAAATTAGGAATCCACATATAAATAAGTTACAAGATAGTTTAAAGGATTTATTGTTATATTGGAAAAAGAAGGATTTTATAGATGATAAAGTTTTTAAATTTCTAAAATGTGAAAATGGTACAGTTGCAAAGTGTTATGGGCTTCCTAAGATTCATAAAGAACAGCTGACATATAGAATAATAATATCGTCAATTAATTTTCCTACGTATCAAGACTGACATGGAGGAATTTGCTGAACAGGAATCAGGCTGGTCTCTGCGAGAGATTCTTCATTTAGTAGTTAATATCAATAAATATAATCCCATGAGAGGAGGTAATACTTTTGTGGAAATGCCTGATTTTATTAAGAATAAGAGAGCTAGTATTAATTCCTTTAATAATGATACAAACAACTATTAACTGTCAATAATACTTTTTATTGCTGGTTAATCATACAACGTTTCAGTCATATTTATGATGACCCTTTTCAAGTGCAAAAAATTGATTTAAATTAATTTACATAACTATGAGTAACATTCTTTTTCTGAAACATAACATATAAATACATATAATTTTTTTACTTGATAAAATTTACAAAATCAATGACAATTAAAATATCAAAGTCTCAATTATAACCTTTCAACTCTCCAAAACCAATATATATATATATATATATATATATATGTATATATATGTATATGTATATAATTATATTAGTATTCATTAGTTTACTATAATTAATCTTTCAAATTGTTCTTGACCCTTTTTCTTTTATTCTTATTCTTTTTATAATTAATACATTTAATTCAAAGTACACACACGCATGTGCTAATGGGTACATACGACAACAGCGCCCTACTACATAAATATCTTTTAACTTGGTAGCTCACAATTGTGTTATCCTCCTTATGATTTCTGTTTAACTATTGTTGTGAACGACTTCACTGCTTCTTGTTTGATCGTGTTTCTTTATAGCTTATTTATGCTATAGACTGAAACCTATACTACTTAATGGTTTCTATTATTAATTGTTTAAATAGCAATGTTTATTGTAAAATTGTTTTTTAATGGATTTTATAATATTTATTATTGGTTTTGGAGAGTTGAAAGGTTATAATTGAGACTTTGATATTTTAATTGTCATTGATTTTGTAAATTTTATCAAGTAAAAAAATTATATGTATTTATATGTTATGTTTCAGAAAAAGAATGTTACTCATAGTTATGTAAATTAATTTAAATCAATTTTTTGCACTTGAAAAGGGTCATCATAAATATGACTGAAATGTTGTATGATTAACCAGCAATAAAAAGTATTATTGACAGTTAATAGTTGTTTGTATCATTATTAAAGGAATTATTTACACTGTCGTTAAACTCTACTAATGAATAATAAGTTTGTATGAATGTTGAGAATAGAGATGATCAATGTTTTAAGTGGGCTATTTTGTCTGCTTTACATCCAGTACAGCAAAATGCTCATAGAGTTTCTTCACATGAGCAATATAAAGACGAATTAAATTTTAAAGGAATAGAGTTTCCAGTGGATCCAAAAGATGCTGGCAAGTTTGAGAAGCAGAATGATATCTCTGTGAATGTTTATTTTTTGAAAAAGACCGGGAATAAGTTTGTTGTTTTACCGCGTCATGTCACAACATACAAGAAGAATAAGCACGTGAATCTTTCTTTAGTCGAGAAGTTCTACATCGATGAAGACGAAGAAGAACAACAACAACTTAACGATTCTTTCGACACCATCGATTATAAGCATTACTATGTTTGGATAAAAAATCTTTCTAGATTAGTGGGAAGACAATTGAGTGCAAGAAATCACAAAACTCACATTTGTGATCGATGTTTGCATTATTTTTCAACAGCTGAAAAATTAACAGCACACGTAACTGATTGTGTGAATTTAAACAAATTCAAGGTAACTCTACCTGACAAAAGGGATAGTGTATTGCAATTTAAAAACTTTACGAATAATATTCCCGTACCGTTTGTTGTTTATGCGGATTTTGAATGCTTGCTTCAACCAATAGAAAATCAAAAACGTGCCTATCAGTTACACGAGGCTTACAGTGTTGGATATTTCGTAAAGTGTAACTATGATGACACTTTATCAGAATATAAAAGCTATAGGCAAAGTGAACAACTAGATGAAACACCAGCCAAGTGGTTCGTGAAAAATCTTCATGTATTAGCTGTAAAGTTACAAGATATGTATAAAAACCCGCAGCCAATGAGAAATTTGACAATAATAGAAAGAATTAGATTCGATAGTGCTCGCTTATGTCACATTTGCCAGAACCCTTTTACTCCTGGAGAAAAGAAAGTTAGAGATCACTGTCATCTCACTGGTGCGTATCGAGGACCTGCGCACAATGAATGCAACATCAAATATCAAGATTCACGCATGATACCAGTGATCTTTCATAACCTAAGTGGTTATGATGCACATATTTTTATAAAAGAGATCGCTACTTGTTTTCCAGGACGAGTATTGCTTCTTCCACAAACGAAGGAAAGATATATATCTTTTACAAAGTTTGTGGAAGGAACTGATATTAATTTGCGCTTTATTGGCTCGTTTCGGTTCATGGCTTCATCGTTGGACAAGTTATCGTCATACTTGGAAAAACATGACATCGTAGATCGAGTTTTCAAGCAAACCAATGGATTTTCTACTAGTCAAATCATGCTTTTAAAGAGAAAAGGTGTCTTTCCGTATGACTACGTTAGCTCGTTGGACAAACTGGAAGAAATTGAGCTTCCATCAAAGGAGAGCTTTTACAGCAGCTTGTACGAGGCCCACATCAGTGATGAAGATTATGAACATGCAAAACAAGTTTGGCAGACATTTAATATTCAAACACTTGGACAGTACTCTGATTTGTATCTCAAGACGGATGTTTTGCTTCTAGCCGAAGTCTTTGAGAATTTTAGAAAAAATTGTCTCGAGGCATATGACTTGGATCCTGCTCATTATTACACTACTCCTGGATTGACGTGGGATGCGATGTTAAAGTATACTCAGGTAAAATTAGAACTTCTGACTGATATCGACATGCTTATGTTTATTGAACGAGGTATACGAGGTGGAATCAGTCAGTGTTGCAATCGCTATGGCAAAGCGAATAATCCGTACATGGGACAAGATTATAATCCCAACGAAGATGAAAAATATTTGATGTATTACGACGTCAATAACTTGTACGGTTGGGCCATGATTGAACCCTTACCATGTGGTGGCTTCAGATGGGTGGATAACCTGGATAGATATGACTTCTTCGATATTCCTGATGACTATCCATTCGGTAACATACTGGAAGTGGACTTGGAATATCCTCAATCTCTTCACGACAAACACAAGGATATGCCATTTTGTGCCGAGCACAGAGCACCTCCAGATTCCAAACAGACTAAATTGATGACAACTTTGCACGATAAGCAGCGTTACGTGCTTCATTATCGTGCATTGAAGCAGGCATCACTTCATGGATTGATTTCGACTAAAGAAAATCCATCGAGCTCTTCAATTTGATCAAAGTCGATGGCTCAAGAAATACATCGATTTGAACAGCGAGAAGAGAAAAAACGCTAAGAATGAGTTCGAAAAGATGCTCTATAAACTTTTCAACAACGCTGTTTATGGAAAAACCATGGAGAACGAGCAAAAACATGTGGACATCAAGCTCGTCAGTAAATGGGAAGGACGCTATGGTGCAGAGGCGCTCATTGCTAGACCTAACTTCAGTAGTTGTGCCATCTTTGATGAAAATCTTGTAGCTATTCAGCTCTTACAAACGGAGATTTGCATCAGGAAACCTATCTACATCGGGCTCTCTGTACTGGATTTGTCCAAAACTCTCGTATACCGCTTCCATTATGATTATATGCTGGACAACGTAGCAAACAATGGAGCCAATTGTAAGCTATTGTACACCGATACTGATAGCTTGGTGTACAAAATGACCAACATCGATATGTACAAGATAATGAAACGGGACATCCATGAGTTCGACACCTCAGACTACCCACAGCCTAACCAATTCGACATTCCTCCGGCCAACAAGAAAATTGTTGGTTTAATGAAGGATGAATGTAATGGAAATATCATGCTGGAATTCGTTGGACTGAGGAGTAAAATGTACAGCGTCAGAGTCGAAAATCAGAAGCCGATAAAAAAAGCCAAGGGAGTGAAGAGTTCCGTAGTCAAAGCGACCATCTGTTTCGACGACTACATCGATTGTTTGGAAGAGATCAAGATTCGTCAACAGCGAAATATAAGATCTCGTAACCACCAGCTGTACACTGAGAAAGAAACAAAGATTGCTCTCAGTGCCTACGACGACAAACGATATCTGCAGTCAGAAACTACGGACACTCTTCCTTGGGGTCATTACTTGGCAAAGCCGCCAAGTCCAGAGGTGGGGGAAGCAACTACCGAGCCGCCGAGACCTGAGGTGGGAGAAGCCGCAACCGAGCCGCCGAGACTTGTAGTGGGAGAAGTTGCTGCTGTTGAGGTGGGGAGACCCCTATATGAGCAGCTGCATGAGCGACCAAGTGTCATTCAGTTCACCACCTCTTCAAGAGATAATCAACAAGTACTCAAAAGAACTCATTAGTCAACAAGCGAAGAAGCAGCAGGCAGTAAAAGATCCAGACTTTGATTTTATCAGCGAATCTTAAATTAAGGTTAGTATTAATTTCTTTTTCTTTTGATAATAATTTAGTCTTCAATAGAATTATGGAAAAAGTTTTTAAGTAATTTAATAGTATTTAAATGAAGTGTTAATAAAATATCAATATAGTATTAATATAGTTTCAATATAGTATCAATACAGTATTAATACAGCATTGATACAGTATTAATATAGTATTAATAGTACTTAAATTGAAATTTTTTCTATTCTAACTAGGAACTTTTTTTTTGTTATAGATAAAATGGACATCTCAAAATTAAACGCCATCGCTAGAGGAGAATTCCTCCCAACAAAAAAGTTGACTGAATTGAGCCAAGATACTCTGTACATGGTAACGAAATTAAAACGAGTGAATACTCGATATGGGTCGAAGACTGTGGCAGAACTGGGTAATGAAATCCAAATTTTCCTACCTAAGAAAATATGCGAAGTGTTTGAAAAAGATGAAAAGTTTTTAGAAGAAACGCAGAGTGCTGCGAATTAACTCAAACTTTTCATAATATACAAAGGAGGTCATATCATTGAATTTTCAAATGCTTAGTGACTGTATATAAGTGTTTATAATAAGTGTTTATAATAAGTGTTCATAATAAGTATTTATAATAAGTATTTATAATTAATATATATATAATTATGAAGATATGTATAAATAAAATATAGTATGATAATAAATTTAATGTTTCATTTCAAAACGTGTTTATTTTATTTTAAATTAGTAATATACATTATTAAATACATTTTTCTCAAATAATTATGATATGTAAATTCGCATTCTTTGATTAATAACTTTTCTACAAATTACACATTTTTGAACAATGGATGAACAATGAGAACAACTACAACAGTGTCCACAGGGTATAAATGCGACTTCTATTTCATTATCAAGACAAATTTTACATCTATTGGTATTTTCTTCAGCAGAATCATTTTGACAAGGTATACCTCGGATGAAGCGGCAACGGCCATTCCACTTTTTGTGCTCCAATAGTGGATTGTCATCAATTTCCCATCTACATATTTCTGTAGAACATTCAAAGCAACGGACTTTATCTATTTCACCAGTGTAGTAAAATCCTGCTGCAGCTAAATCTTCAGGTTTTAAAAAACTCAAAGGCCAATTTTTAAAACTTTCAAGACGGTTTTGCTGTATTCGATACATAATCACGCTGAATTATTTGTAAGTTTTTATTCTTTATAAATTAATTACAAAATATTTATTGAGCATCTGCTTTATTAATCCAACTGTTGTGAGTATTGTCAAAACCAAGCCACTTCACCAATACTTCATTTCCACGTCTTCTAAGAATCTTCTCTACAAGATAATAATCAGGATATTCGACACTTTGTAGTTCTTGTTCATAAAATCCTCCAGCTATCGATTGATCTTTGTAATCCTGCAAGAGAAAAGTAACTGGTTTTGTTTTTCGAACTCGGTGTACAGTAAATATTTCAGTAGACCAGTTGAGTGTGTATCCTTTTTCGAATACTTGTTTCAGTTTGCTTACTCGTACTTTATCACCAACTTTGAAATTTGGTTTCTTTTCTATTAAATTAACATAACGCTTGAATCGTCGAAGAACTTCAGCTTCGTTTTTAACTGTAACATCTTTCGGTTTCATATTAATAGTCCGATGCTTCTCATCATTGTACTTGTCAATCAAATTGGAGATAATATCAATCCACTTGTAGTTACCACGTAAACTAAACTGTTTCCACATTTTGTTTTTAAGCGTACGATTAAAGCGTTCGCAAATAGACGCCTTGAGATTACTATACGTCGAGTAGAGATTAATTTTATATTGTTGCATGAGATTCTGGAAATTGGTGTTATAGAACTCCTTGCCTCGATCGGTGTGAAGATTCTTAGGCACTCTACCCTTTGTCAATACAGATTTCATAGCAGCAGAAACATCTATTCCAGTTTTTTGTTTTACAGGAACAGTCCAGGCGTATTTTGAAAAAACATCTATAACTGTAAGCATGTATTTGTAGCCTTTGTTTTCTCGAGAATAAGGTTGCATCTCTACCAAATCAGCTTGCCAAGTCTCATCCAAACCTCGCACATTGAACTTTCGACGAGGATAATTACGACGTGCTGGCTTGTGAAGCTCTTCTACAAGTCTATGACGTTGTTCCATCGATGGTTATCGATTGACTGTTTTGCACTAACAGAGATAATGCCTCATTTTATAGTCTCAAGCTCCAACTGGCTTTGTATGAATTTCTTATCTAACTCGTCTCTATGCACCTCTACAATTTTATCTAGGTTATTGAGATCACTTCTCAAACTAGATATTGAATCTAATAATTTTTGAACTTCCAAACGTACGATACGCTGTAAAGTATCTAAATTTACAGCTTCATTGAGTTGATTAGGTGATGCAAGATTACAAAGCCTCTTATTTTCTATATCGTATTGTCCATCTTTTGTGAGTTTATAGCCAATACCCGGAGGTCCTCGACTACCCTCACTTCGTTTGAGATTACGTCCGAATACATCGACGCTCATTTTGATAATGCATGGTATAGGTGCCTACACCTCAATATATATAGCCTCCTTCACGTAACTCTTCTATAATTGAATGTATCTCATTTGTATGGCTAGGGTTTCTAGCTTCTCTTTCAGCAATGAGTAATCGAAGTCTATCAACGAGTTCGTTTGGATCATCCCAGTATATGTAATCCATTCTCGTATCTCTTCTTGCAATTTTATATCGAGGTAACGATCCTCCTCTTTTTTTCAATGAAAACAAAGGACCAATGATACTGCCGAATTTCTTACTTTTGTGTGTACGAATAGTCTCATCACTTCTGTACCGTCGTTTGTGAGCATTAGTAGTTTCAAGAATCTTCTTGTAATTTTGCATATCATTAGTGTTTATCTGACCTCTATCAGGATTTTTCGTAATTAACAATTCTAACAATCCTTTAGTTTTTGGATATTTTTTATCTTTTATACGGATGTTTTTATCATCGAAAAATAGAGGTGAGTCACCAATTAAGTAACTATTATCTTTCTTACGCACTCCGTAAACTTTATCCAATTGTTTTGATTGTTCCTCATTGAGCATATTAATGTACTTATTATCAAGCAATAAATCGTTGTCTTCTCTTTCTAATTCCTGCTCACTTGCAGCTGATTCAAATTCTGTATCAACTTGTCAAATAGTATCATTTAATGACGTATCTATAGTATCATCAATGGATGAAGATGAAGGAGAAGAAGGCTGCAAGAAGGAGGAATAAGTATCATAATTTTTTCTAACTTTTTTTTTATTTTTTGCTACGTCACGTAAAAAATCATTATTTTTCTCAGTAGTAACAACGAGTTTCTGAAGAGGATCAACAATAGGTTTGAATGTCTCACCAAATGCTCTTTCAATATTCTCTTTTCCAAACTTCAGCAAGTTATATTTTCGTTTAACTGAATTGCGTGCTTGCACAAGTTGATGTAGAACATCTTTCTTTCGTCGAATGTCAGACGTGTTGACGCTTCAGCGTGCAATGATGAATTGTTTTCTTAGGACTATGTGCGCGCTATATTTATAGCAAAACAATCAAAGCCTTTTCTATATCTACCAGAATTGATCGAACTATCTTTGTCAATCATTAAAAATCCGTATTTATCATCAGTCCAACACTTGGAGCACAATTCTTTGAATTGCGCGTAAGTCATGTCAGAATTGACGTGATCGTCGTATAAGTGTCTTAAATTGACGTCATCTTGTCGAAAAATCACCAACAAATTGACATTGTCTCTGACTAGATGTTTTGGAATTCGAACATAAGATTGACAGAGATAAAAACAATCAACATCTTTGTGTCTACCCATACAGAAGTAAGCTCTGATATTATCTTGTTTTTCACAGGCTACATCATCAAAAATCATGACAGAATTTGGAAGCGCATTATCTGGGGTGACAACAGATTCGTGCTCACTAAAAGGAAAGTATTGTACACCTTCTAAAGGCTCTAGGAGGTCCTTTAAAAACTTATACTTTGGTTGATTCAAAGACTTGGAGTACACATAAGCGTTTTCAAACCTGAGACCATTAGGATGCGTTATTAGTGCTAAGAGACCATTGGTTTTCCCGCAATTTGATGGACCGCAAAATATAGCTCGAATACTGTTTGGAAGTAAGTCTCCATGCCTCTTTAATTTCTTCTCATGCTCCACGATAGTGTCGAAATTTTCTATCGGTAGCTTAACGGATTGTTCTTTGAAATTCATTATGACAGCACGTCTGATGTACGGATGCTTGACCAGCTATAAATACAGGACTTATATACCCAACATCTCAGTCTTCATTTAGTCTTCGAAGTGTGATGATCGTATATAGACAACGACAACGTGGTCGTGGTTTTGTAAACAAGCTTCTTAATAGTCTTCCAATCGAACTTCATATACCCGGATACCAATACTCTGGACCTGGTACAAGATTAGCCAAACGTTTAGCTAGAGGTGAACCAGGAATTAATCCTCTCGATAGAGCTTGTAAAGAGCACGACATTGCTTATTCACAGAATCGTGAAAACATAGAAGCCAGAAACCCTTCCGATAGAATTTTAGCAGAAAAAGCTAATCAAAGAATTTCATCAAAAGACGCTAGCTTTGGAGAAAAAGCAGCTGCATTTGCAATTAAAAACATTATGAAAGTAAAGTCTAAATTCGGAATGGGTATGAAGAAGAAGGGTAGGAGGAGGAGGAGGAAGCCTTCTACTACTACTTTCAATACAATAGTAAAGGCTGCATCAAAATCAATTGTTCCTACAAAATGTGCTCGAAAAGCCATTCTGTCAGCTCTAAAAGGTGCACGTAAGGCTGTTAAAAAAGCAGGTGGCTAAAAGAATGTGAAAATTCCACGTACTTTACCAGTTTCAAAGAAAGTAGGAGGTTTCTTACCATTTCTTATACCAGTCTTTGCAGGTTTGAGTGCTGTTGGTGGTATAGCTGGAGGTGCCGCTGGAATCGCTAAAGCGGTAAACGATTCCAAAGCTGCTAAACAACAATTAGAAGAAAATAAGAGACATAATATAAAGATGGAAGAAATAGCTCTTGGTAAAGGTCTTTACTTGAAACCATATAAAACTGGTCTTGGTCTTCGTATGAAACCAAAGAATTCTTTAAAAAAAAAAGATCTTCAAAGTAAAGTTACCTCAAAGAGCACTCACCGACGCTGATCTCATCAAGTATGCAAAAATCCTAAAAGTCTCAAATTTTCGAGGAGTATTTATGAGGAATGCCATGCCTATTAATGGACCGCACTATAGAGAATCAGCTATTGTTAATCTCGATGATGTAGATGGACCTGGAACGCATTGGGTAGTATATCGCAAACGAGGAAACGATGTTGTGTATTTCGATAGCTTCGGTGATCTTCAACCTCCTTTGGATTTAATGACATATCTGAGAGTAGACAACATCAAGTACAATCCTGAGAGGTATCAAGACTTTGATACTTTTAACTATGGTCATTTTTGTCTAAGATTTTGGAGCAACACACTTGATACATAAAGAAAAGAATGATAAGTATTTGTTCATTATGCGTTCAACAATCATGGCAGATTCATTGACTTTGAGTCTTTCAGGTACATCGTCTATACTGGAACAACAGTATTTTCCACCAATTGAACTTTCACCTGACAAGAATTACGTTCTCGGATTAGTTGCTTTCATGACATTCAATTCTATACGTAATATCGACAAGGGTAGTAATCTATTCCACGTTGAACAGGGAGAAATTGTTTTACCGACTGGTGGTTATGAAATTGAGGATATAGAGAACTATCTCAGTGAAACATTGACGACAAAAAGTATCTCAATCAGTATTAAACCAAACAATAATACACTTCGCAGTGAAATAAAATGCAATCATCCGATTGATTTTCGATCAGAACATTCGATAGGACCTTTACTAGGCTTTGCAAAACGTGTTCTTCCTGCTGACGTTACAAATCATTCAGATTTACCTGTAGCTATCCTCAAGGTCAACGCTCTTCGAGTCGAGTGCAATATCGTCTCTGGTGCCTATATAAATGGTCGACAAGTGCACACGATACATGAATTCTTTCCTGCTGTCCCACCAGGATATAAGATCATTGAAGTACCATCACAAGTCATTTACCTTCCAGTCGTCGTCAAGAGCATAGATCATTTACAAGTACGTATACTCGATCAAGACGGGAATTTAATAAACTTTCGTGGAGAAACTATTACAGTTAGATTACATATTAAATCAGTATAAAAAATGGGAGTGGTTTATAACAATAAAAATAACAAAGGGTGTATAAGTAAATCAAGATGGCATTCGAACATCAGTCGTCATCGACAAGTCAAAGTATTAACATGGCAGAACATTCAGTTTTTGAAAAGCCAAGGCTTAAAAATAAGAGCTCCTGGTGGAAAATTAAGTGCTTAATTTTCTGCTGTTTTCAAAGAAATTGAGGAAGTTCTAAACATAAGGACCGGAGTAGCATTGGATGAGTCAATAGCTCACTGTGAGGTGCACGCGTATCAGCCTTACACCTCGTCAAATTTCAATAATAGTGATGAAATTCGCATACCAATTCAACATCAAGATTTAAATCTTTTGCCTTCGCGGAGTTCTCTACACACAGTGGGAAAATTAACTCAACAAGATGACACTGCTTTAGCAAGAACTAACTTAGTTAATAACGGCATCTGTCATCTATTCGAGGAAGTTCGCTATGAAATTAATGCTATAGAGATCGATCGCTGTAAGAATGTGGGATTGACCACCGTTATGAAGGGTTGGGTATCACTCAATCCTAGTCAGAGTTTGATTATAGAAAATGCTGGTTGGATTGATATAACGAAAACTCGGAAGATCATTAATGACAATGGCTATTTTGATATTTTCATACCTCTCAGTATGATTTTAGGCTTTGCCGAAGATTATCGCAAAATCATAGTCAATGTTAAACATGAACTTATCCTCACGAGATCTAGGAACGATATTAACGCAGTAATACAAACACCGAATGCTACTAATGCGTATGAAGATTTCAAAATTAATCTTTTAAGGATCGAGTGGCTTATGTGTCACATACAGTTATCCAATGAATGTAAAATTCGCATGCTTCGACAAATCGAGAAAAATAAACCTATCTCAATGAGTTTTCGTTCCTGGGAATTATACGAATATCCATTATTACCGACATCAATGAGACATGTATGGACAGTCAAAACATCTAATCAGCTGGAGAAGCCTCGTTTTATCATTCTTGGTTTTCAGACAAATCGAAAAGGACAAAAAACTGCTAACGCTAGTCAGTTTGATCACTGCAATTTGAGCAATGTAAAACTATTTCTCAATTCTACATACTATCCTTATGGAAATATGAATCTTGATATTATCAATAATCAGTATGCAATATTATACGATATGTACGCTAATTTCCAAAATGCATACTATGGGAAGGAGTCCGAGCCAATGCTGAAAAAATCGGATCATATCAATCACATGCCACTGATAGTCATCGATTGTTCAAAACAAAATGATTTTCTGAAGAGTGCTCCAGTTGATGTTCGTCTTGAATTCGAGACCAAACAAAACTTTTCAGTTGGAACTTCAGCTTACTGTCTAATCTTACATGATAGAATCATAGAATACAAAGCCATAAGCGGTGATGTTAGAAAATTAGTCTAAAGGAGAGGGGATAATCTGCAAAGAAGTGGGGATAGTCTGCAAAGGAGTGGGGATAGCAGGATATAAGAAAGCGAGAGCGAGCTGAGATCTCATTCTTTAACAAAATGGAATACGCAGTGGACTTACAAGGTTTTAAAAAGCCAGGTAAAGAGTTTGTTTTAAAAGAGTTGGCTGCTGTTCCTCTTGTTGAGTCGTCTGAACCAATGGTGCATATTTTCAAACCACCTTTTCCTTGGAAAAAGTTAACTACAAAATACAAGCGTGAAAATCTCTGGCTCGAGCTTTGCTATCATGGACTAGCTTGGAATTCTGGAGATCACGACTATGCTGAAATAGAAAAAATTCTTCGACAAACTCTGCAGAACGCTACACAAGTTTTTGTGATTGGTGAAGTGAAAAAAGAGTGGTTAGAGAAGTTTGATTTTAAAGTTGTGGATATTAGTGAACTGGGTATTCCCCATTTTGACCAACGGCTAACTAAAACAGTCTCTTGTTCACATCATAATTGCATGTATAAAAATACATGTGCTGTTAACAACGTTAAATCAATACAAAAGTTGTATTTCAGTGATTTCAGTGATTGGGTTATGGACTGGAAAGACGCTCATGCAAATATCGACAGTGAAACAGAACTGTAAAAAAAGTTATTAATCAGCATGGAGTACTTGGTGGATATGCAAGGTTTCAAACAGTCTGGTGATGACTATATTCTCAAAGAGTTGGCTGTAATGCCGCTCAACGATGATACCGAACCTCCGGTACTCCTTTTCAACAAACCATATTCCTGGCGTAGACTTTCGGACAAGTACAAAGAGCAAAATACGTTGTTGAAATATTATGACCATGGGTTATCATGGAACTCTGGTACCATTCCATATACTGACGTAGGCAATATTCTTAGAGAAGTCTTACATGATGCGACTAAAATTTTTGTCATGGGTAGTATAAGAAAAAAATGGCTAGAACGCTTCAAGTTCAAAGTTTATGACGTCACAGAAATGGGTTTTCCACCAGCTGATAAAATAAAGCTTGTGACTGTTTGTCCAAATCACAATGATACGTACAAAGCTCGTTGTGCTCTGCACAATGTTAGACTTATGAAAAAATACTTTACTAAAAATAAATAAATTGATTTATGCTACCATAGGAAGTAAAAAGGAGAGATAATGCTTAATGGATGTATCTCACAGGTAGAGGGCGATGGTTGGGGCTCTCACCACTTCCTAAAAACAAAGTTTTTGTTTTATTTTATGTTATGGAGGGGGAGATCTGCGCAGTAGTCACGGCTCAACCGCTACTTAAGAGAACTCCCGAACCAGCTCGAGTCATTCATTCATCAGACTCTGCTAAGTAAACTTAGAATTCTTTATCAAAAGAATTCTTTATCAAAAATATGGATCTTGATAAATTCAACGAGGCAGCTCGTGGACGCGTCCATCGTGTCATTGGGAATATATTCCCCTTGAAGAAAGATCAGACTTATTATGTGAGTGAGTTTAGACCAGTTAAATGTAAGGATAAGTTTAGATTGATGGCAGTTTTAGATCACGAATGGCGCATTTTTATTCCATCTTGCGCATGCAGAGCCTTACAGGAGAATAAGGAGTTTTACTTCAAGTTGAAAGATGCCATTAAAAATTACAAGTTGCTTGTGAAGTATTTAGATGATGATAACGGAAAAGGTCTCGAGTTCTCCTTGGCTTAAGCGCTTGGAAGTTAACGGAGAGGTATACGAGTCACGGGTGCACTTCTCGGAGTAAGAGGTTCACAAGTGGCGATTCTTGGTTGTACCTCACAGATGACGGCGAAGGTTGGGGCTCCCATCACTTCCTATAAAAAGCAAACACATCGTGATTCACATTTATTTCATCATGGGTCAGACTCCAAGTCACACCACTCAAAATTGTTCAGAGTACACTCCTCTTCTTCCACTTGATAAAAAGGTGAAGGATGAGAAAACAACATGGAAAGAGTACTATGAAAAATATAAATCGCAAATGCCATCTAAAGATATAAAATATAAAAAGCTATAAAGTTTTGAACTAAGTAGATAAAGGACGAATAATTCTACTTCACATGAATTAAAATCAATTTCCCCACTCGAGCTCGTTTCTGCAATTCTACTTCACCTCAATTCTACTTCGGGTGGATTTGAACTGCCGTCTCCCCCCCTTGAAACCCTATATCGGGTCTAGGTGATACAGAAATGCTTCCCCCACCCCAAAAACCCTAAGCCGGTTCAAATTCATCTGAATTAGAAATGCATGCCGGTTCTACTTCAAGTGAAGTAGAAACGGCATACGTTTCTAATTCAGGTGAATTCGAACTGGCTTAGCTTATCTACTGTTGAAAAATAATATAAATATCAGAAGTACTAATAATAGTTACTTCCACTTATTTCCAGATATTTACAGCTGTTTACAGTTAATGACAGTTATTTCCAGTTACGCTATAATATAATTTTTATAATCTTTTTAGTACTTTTCACCTTTTAAATTGTTTTTTAACTACCCTAGCAGAAAAAAAATTGTGAGTACTGGGAATATCTGGGAAATGACTGGAAACGAGTGGGGGTAACTTAAAATAAATGGGAAGAACTTTTATAAACTGTTCAGTTTGAGACCGGAATAACAGTTGGCACCGGTTATTACCAGTTATTCCCAGTCATTTACAGATATTTCCAGTTATTTCCAGTTTGGTTAAAATATAATTTGAAAAATCAGAGATACTGATAACAATTATTTCCAGTTGTTCCCAGTTATTCCCAATCATTTACAGGTTTTCCCAGTTATTTCCAGTTTGGTCAAAATATAATTTAAAGAATCAGAAATACTAATAACAGTTACGCCCAGTTGTTCCCAGTTATTTCCAGTTATTTCCAGTTATTTACAGATATTTCCAGTTATTTCCATTTTGGTTAAAATATAATTTAAAATAAAGAATAGCTGAAAATAATTAGGAATAACTGTTATAGTACCTCTGATTTCAAATAGTATATTATTCACCGAAGGAATATAGTAGGCAAAGTACGCCCTGTGTGTCATGCATACAGGGCCTGCTTTGCTTACTCCATTCTCGAGGTGTATATACGACCTTTGAACACATCAGGCGAAAAGTGCGTTAAAAAATTGTCGAATCAATAATTCATTGTCGCTCACTAATATTAATTTTTAACACTCCGCGAATGATAATTCCTTGCACGCACAAATATCGACAAACAAAACTTGCATAAACGCGATAGGGTCGTTACACTCAAAAAGATACAAGATACAAGATACAAAAATTACATTGATTAGTATATCTATATATGTGAAAAAAAAATACACTGTCTTTTGTATTTTTTATTAACTTTTTATGTGTAAAGCCTAATATACTAAAAAAACTGAACAAACTCTAATACGAATGTCAGCTGGTTAACTCGGACATGAAATGCCTATTAAAAATAACGACTGGCGCTGCGAGAGTTATATGAATCGAAGTTCCCATTCTGGTCACTTCATTTTCTATCGAAATACTATATTTACATATAGTATTTCGGGGTTACCAGCATCTTCGCTCTTAAATTCATGAAACAAAGAGTATACGTCGATGGACTTAAACTTGAAAATTGATAGGGCGTACCCCACACAGCATGTAAGCTTCCTGGAAGCTCCCCGGAAGATGTGGAAGAAAGGTTGGAAGCTTTCAGGAAGTTTCCAGTGGAAACTTCCCGGAAGATGGATATGTCCTCGATCAGGAGTCTTCCGTAAGTCTTTTATGGAATATTTCAGTGGAAGCTCACTGGAAGCCTCCGTAAGTCCTTCATGGAATATTTCAGTGGAAGCTTACTGAAAGTTTCCATAAATTATTTATGGAATATTTCAATGGAAGCTTACCGACAGCTTCCGTAAATTATTCATGAAACATTTCAGTGAAAACTTACTGGAAGTCTCCGTAAATCTTTCATGAAATATTTCAGTGGAAGCTTACTCGAAGCTTCCGTACATCAATCCTGAAATATTTTAGTGGAAGCTTCCAGGAAGCTTCGGTAAGTTTTTTGTTGAATATTACAGTGGAATATTACCGGAAGCTTCCTAGAAGAAAACGTGGAAGATTTAATTCACTACAGAAAAAACATTGGAAGATTCCAGTGAAAAGTTCCCGGAAGATGGATATGTCCTCGATCAGGAGTCTTTCGCAAGTCATTCATGAAATATTCCAGAGGAAGTTTACCGGAAGCTTCCGTAAACTTTTCATGTAATATTTCAGTGGAAGCTTACTGGAAGCCTCCGTAAATTATTAATGAAACAATTCAGTGAAATATTAAATAAGTGATGAACTGATATTTCTTTGAAATATTTCAGTTTATGAATATTAAATAATTCATTGGAATATTTCTGTAATATTGCTGGAACATTTCATGTTTTATTTCAAGCAATTTTTTAACTCGACACTGAAATATTCAAGTAAGGTGTTACATTATTTCTTGAAATATTTCAAATTAATATTTCTCAAATCTTTCAAGAAACATGTCATGAAATATTTCTGTTATATTTGAAAAATATTTCATGAAGTATTTGAAAAAATGTTTGAACATAACACTAAAATATTGAAGAAATATTACTGCACCATTTCTTAAAATATTTTAAATCAATAATGCGCAAATTTTTCAAGAAATATTTCAGTAATATTCCAGAAATATTTCATGAAGTATCCCAAAAAATTTATGAATATAACAGTGAAATATTGAAGAAAGATTGTCTAAATATTTGTAGTTATCTTGCGTGCGTAGCAATTCTTCCATCTTGCCAGGAGGTGGCTACTTGATTATATTTTCATGTGATCGTAAATGCGGTTGACAAACTCTTGCAGGTGGTGGGACGTTCTTTCGTTTAGTATATAAGACCGAAAATTCTTGATACAAATAAATAAGCGCTTAAATCCTGAATAACAAATAAATGTATAGGTATCTAATATGGTTTGAGATGCAACTCCTACAAAATCAAAAATAATATCTGATAGAATCTTTCACCAATATTACAAATCAATATTTCATGTCAGATTTTAGAAATATTTCAGAAACATTTCTTGAAAGATTCATGATCTTTTATGAATCCTTTAATAAAATATTTCTGCAATCTTTCAACAATATTACAAATCAATATTTCATGAAAGATTTTAGAAATATTTCAGAAACATTTCTTGAAAGATTTATAATCTTCCATGAATCTTTCGATCAAATGTTACTGCAATCTTTTAACCATATTACAAATTAATATTTCACGTAATCATGGAAGAATGTTACAGAAACATTACATGGAATATTTCAAATCAATCTTCTAGGCGGACATATTAATATTTCAGAAACATTTCATATCAATATTTCCGTTTTATTCCGAATCCTTCAATGAAATATTTCAGAAATATTTTAGTAATATTTCATGCTATGTGGAAAGTTATATAAAAAAGGACGTCATTGTTATTAAAAATGACGTCATTTTTCGTTAAAATTTAACATACTAAACGACGTCATTTTTTGTCCTAATCCTTTACATACTAAATGACGTTATTTGAAACGCCTTTTGGTGTGTCAAGTAATGTATTGAGAGAATATCGTCATTAGATATAATAAGAAATTTGAATAACAAAGGACTTGTTTTTTGATATGGCGATAAAGTCATTTTCGTTAAAAAAATTACCTTATTTTCATAACAATTATCTCAATTTTATAAAAATGTCTTTCTGGTGTAGCTTTGCGTCATTAACATTGTTTTTTATTAACTTACTAACAAGGATAAGCCATATTCATACATGCTAGTGTAGTGTCCGTTTTACATCCATTCAAAATAATAATTCTTGATTCATTAGCTTACGGATGGAATCTTCCATGGAATATTTACGAAAGCTTCCTGAAGCCTTCGGCCCAAATGTTTCAGTAGAAAAATTCCAATGTTTAGCTGCAAGGTAAATGCAGTCTTCCTTAGAGCTTCATTGGGTCTTTCCCTGCAACAATTCATCAATCTCCCAACAGAATCTTCCTTGCAAGGTTTACAGGAGCTTCCAGGATTCTCGAACCGAAATATTACAGTGAAAATCTTGAATATTTCGCTGATAGGTGAACAAAGTCTTCCACTTAAGCTTCCATGAAATCTTTCAGTGCAATGATTCATAAATCTTCCAACGAAATCTTCCTTGGAAGGTTTACAGAAGCTTTCTGGAGCCTCCTACTGTAATGTTTCAATGGCAATTTTCAATATTTCCTGAAAGGTAAAGAGAGTCTTTCATTTAAGTTTTCATGAAATCTTTCGGTGCAATGATTCATCATTCTTCTAACGGAATCTTCCTTAGAAGGTTTACGAAAGCTTTCAGAAGCCTTCCACTGGAATGTTTCGATCACGATTTCTAATATTTCGCTGAAAGGTGAACAAAGTCTTCCATTCAAGCCTCCATGAAATCTTTCGGTGCAATGATTCATCATTCTGCTAACGGAATCTTCCTTGAACGGTTTACGGAATCTTCAAGGAGCCTTCCACTAGGATGTTCCAATGACAATTTTCAATATTTCGCTGAAAGGTAAACAAAGTCTCTCATTCAAGCTTCCATGAAAACTTTCGGTGCAATTATTCATCAATCTTCTAACGGAATCTTAGAAGGTTTACGGAATCATCCGGCAGACTTAGGTCGGAATATGCCAGTGAAAATTCCCAACATTGGCCTAAAAGCAAAACGGAGTCTTCTATAAAGCTTCCATGAAAGCTTTCGGTGCAATGATTCATTAATCTTCCAACGAAATCTTTCTTGGAAGGTTTACAGAAGCTTTCAGGAGCCTTCTACTGGAATGTTTCAATGGCAATTTTCAATATTTCCTAAAAGGTAAACAGAGTCTTCCATTCAAGTTTCCATGAAATCTTTCAGTGCAATGATTCCTCATGCTTCTAAGGGAATCTCCCTTATAAGGGTTGCGGAAGCTTTCAGTAGCCTTTCACTGGAATATTTTGATGACAATTTCCAATATTTCGTTAAAAGGTTAACGGAGTCTTCCATTCACATATCCATGAAATCTTTCGGTGCAATGAGTCTTTAATCTTTTAACGAAAACTTCCTTGAAAGGTTTACGGAAGCTTTCGGGAGCCTTCCACTAGAATGTTTTAATGACAATTTCCAATATTTCACTGAAAGGTAACGGAGTCTTTCATTCACATATATAAAATCTTTCGGTGCAATAATTGATTAATCATTCAACAGAAACTTCCTTAGAGGGTTTACGGAAGCTTTCAGGAGCCTTTGACTGGAATGTTTTAATGACAATTTTCAATATTTCGCTGAAAAAAAAACGGAGTCTCATATTCAAGATTCCATGAAATCTTTCAGTGCAATGATTTATCAATCTTCCAACGAAATCTTCCTTGGAAGGTTTACGAAAGCTTTCAGGAGCCTTCCACTGAAATGTTTTAATGACAATTTCCAATATTTCGCTAAAAGGTAACGGAGTCTTTCATTCACATATCCATAAAATCTTTCGGTGCTATGATTCATCAATCTTTCAACAGAAACTTCCTTGGATGGTTTACGGAAGCTTTCAGGAGCCTTTCACTGGAATGTTTTATTGACCATTTCCAATATTTAGCTGAAAAATAAACGGAGTCTTACATTCAAGATTCCATGAAATCTTTTAGTGCAATGGTTCAGTAATCTTCCAACGGAATCTTCCTTGGAAGGTTTACGAAAGCTTTCAGGAGCCTTCCCCTAAAATGTTTTCATGACGATTTCCAATATTTCACTGAAAGGTGAACAAAGTCTTCCACTTAAGCTGCCATAAAATCTTTCGGTGCAACGATTCATCAATTTTTTAACGGAATCTTTCTTAGAAGGTTTACGAAAGCTTTCAGAAGCCTTTCACTGGAATGTTCCGATGACAATTTCCAATATTTCGCTAAAAGGTAAACGAAGTCTTCCATTCAAGCTTCTATGAAATCTTTCGGTGCAATGATTCATCATTCTGCTAACGGAATCTTCCTTGAACGGTTTACGGAATCTTCAAGGAGCCTTCCACTGGAATGTTTTAATGACAATTTTGAGTATTTTGCTGAAAGGTCAACAGAGTCTCTCATCCAAGCTTCCATGTAATCTTTCGATGCAATTATTCATCAATCTTTTAACGGAATCTTCCTTAGAAGGTTTACGGAATCTTCCGGGAGACTTAGGTCGGAATATTTTAGTGAAAATTCCCAACATTGGCCTGAAAGGAAAACGGAGTCTTCTATAAAGCTTCCATGAAATCTTTTGGTGCAATGATTCATTAATCTTTCTACAAAATTTGTTTTGGAAGGTTTACAGAAGCTTTCAGGAGCCTTCTACTGGAATGTTTCAATGGCAATTTTAAATATTTCCTAAAAGGTAAACAGAGTCTTCCATTCAAGTTTTCATGAAATCTTTCGGTGCAATGATTCATCATGTTTCTAACGGAATCTTCCTTATAAGGTTTGCGGAAGCTTTGAGTAGCCTTCCACTGGAATGCTTCGATGACAATTTTCAATATTTTGCTGAAAGGTTAACGTAGTCTTCCATTCACATATCCATAAAATCTTTTGGTAAAATGATTCATCAATCTTTCAACAGGAACTTCCTTGGAAGGTTTACGGAAGCTTCCAGATGCCTTTCACTGGAATGTTTTAACGACAATTTCCAATATTTCGCTGGAAGATAAGTAAAGTCTTCCATTCAAGATTCCATGAAATCTATCAGTGCAATGGTTCATCAATCTTCCAACGAAATCTTCCTTGGAAGGTTCACGAAAGCTTTCAGGAGCCTTCCACTGAAATGTTTTTATGACAATTTCCAATATTTCACTGGAAGGTAAACAAAGTCTTCTACTTAAGCTTCCATAAAATCTTTCGGTGCAACGATTCATCAATCTTTTAACGGAATCTTCCTTAGAAGGTTTACGAAAGCTTTCAGAAGCCTTTCACTGGAATGTTCCGATGACAATTTCCAATATTTCGCTAAAAGGTAACCGAAGTCTTCCATTCAAGCTTCCATGAAATCTTTCGATGCAATTATTCATCAATCTTTTAACGGAATCTTCCTTAGAAGGTTTACGGAATCTTCCGGGAGACTTAGGTCGGAATATTTCAGTGAAAATTCCCAACATTGGCCTGAAAGGAAAACGGAGTCTTCTATAAAGCTTCCATGAAATCTTTTGGTGCAATGATTCATTAATTTTCCTACAAAATTTTTTTTGGAAGGTTTACAGAAGCTTTCAGGAGCCTTCTACTGGAATGTTTCAATGGCAATTTCAAATATTTCCTAAAAGGAAAACAGAGTCTTCCATTTAAGTTTTCATGAAATCTTTCGGTGCAATGATTCATCATGTTTCTAACGGAATCTTCCTTATAAGGTTTGCGGAAGCTTTGAGTAGCCTTCCACTGGAATGCTTCGATGACAATTTTCAATATTTTGCTAAAAGGTTAACGTAGTCTTCCATTCACATATCCATAAAATCTTTTGGTAAAATGATTCATCAATCTTTCAACAGGAACTTCCTTGGAAGGTTTACGGAAGCTTTCAGATGCCTTTCACTGGAATGTTTTAACGACAATTTCCAATATTTCGCTGGAAGATAAGTAAAGTCTTCCATTCAAGATTTCATGAAATCTATCAGTGCAATGGTTCATCAATCTTCCAACGAAATCTTCCTTGGAAGGTTTACGAAAGCTTTCAGGAGCCTTCCACTGAAATGTTTTCATGACAATTTCCAATATTTCACTGGATGGTGAACAAAGTCTTCTACTTAAGCTTCCATAAAATCTTTCGGTGCGACGATTCATCAATCTTTTAACGGAATCTTCCTTAGAAGGTTTACGAAAGCTTTCAGAAGCCTTTCACTGAAATGTTCCGATGACAATTTCCAAAATTTCGCTAGAAGGTAAACGGAGTCTTCCATTCAAGCTTCCATGAAATCTTTCGGTGCAATGATCCATCATTCTGCTAACGGAATCTTCCTTGGACAGTTTACGGAATCTTCCAGGAGCCTTCCACTGGAATGTTTCAATGACAATTTTCAGTATTTTGCTAAAAGGTCAACAGAGTCTCTCATCCAAGCTTCCATGTAATCTTTTGATGCAATTATTTATTAATCTTTTAACGGAATCTTCCTTAGAAGGTTTACGGAATCTTCCGGGAGACTTAGGTCGGAATATTTCAGTGAAAATTCCCAACATTGGCCTGAAAGGAAAACGGAGTCTTCTATAAAGCTTTCATGAAATTTTTCGGTGCAATGATTCATTAATCTTCCTACAAAATTTTTTTTGGAAGGTTTACAGAAGCTTTCAGGAGCCTTCTACTGGAAGGTTTCAATGGCAATTTTCAATATTTTCTAAAAGGTAAACAGAGTCTTCCATTCAAGTTTTCATGAAATCTTTCGGTGCAATGATTCATCATGTTTCTAGCGGAATCTTCCTTATAAGGTTTGCGGAAGCTTTGTGTAGCCTCTCACTGGAATGCTTTAATGACAATTCTCAATATTTCGCTGAAAGGTTAACGTAGTCTTTCATTCACATATCCATAAAATCTTCTGGTGCAATGATTTATCAATCTTTCAAAAGGAACTTCCTTGGAAGGTTTACGGAAGCTTTCAGATGCCTTTCACTGGAATGTTTTAACGACAATTTCCAATATTTCGCTGGAAGATAAGCGAAGTCTTCCATTCAAGATTCCATGAAATCTATCAGTGCAATGATTCATCAATCTTCCAACGAAATCTTCCTTCGAAGGTTTACGAAAGCTTTCAGGAGCCTTCCACTGAAATGTTTTAAAGACAATTTCCAATATTTTGCTAAAAGATAAACAGAGTCTTCCATTCAAGATTCCATGAAATCTATCAGTGCAATGATTCATCAATCTTTCAACGGAATCTTCCTTGGAAGGTTTACGAAAGCTTTCAGGAGCCTTCCGCTGAAATGTTTTAATGACAATTTCCAATATTTTACAGAAAGGTAACGAACTCTTTCATTCACATATCCATAAAATCTTTGGATGCAATGATTAATCGATCTTTTAACAAACACTTCCTTGGAAGGTTTACGGAAGCTTTCAGGAGCCTTCCACTGGAATGTTTTAATGACAATTAACAATATTTCGCTGAAGGGTAAACGGAGTCTTCCATTCATATTTCCATGGAATCTTTCAGTGCGATGATCCATCAATCTTTCAACGAGAACTTCCTTGGAAGATTAAGGAAAACTTTCAGAAGCCTTCCACTAAAAGGATTTAATGACAATTTCCAATATGTCGCTGAAAGGTAAACAGAGTCTTCCATTCAAGCTTCCATGAAATCTTCCGGTGCAATGATTCATTAATCTTCCAACGGAATCTTCCTTAGAAGGTCTATGGAATCTTCCGGGAGACTTAGGTCGGAATATTCCAGTGAAAATTCCCAACATTGTCTCGAAAGGAAAACACAGTCTACTATAAATCCTCCATGAAATCTTTCGGTGCAATGATTCTTTAATCTTCCGAAGGAATCTTTCTTGAAAGGTTTACGGAAGCTTTGAGTAGCCTTCCACTGGAATGTTTTACTAACAATTTCTAATGTTTCGCGCACAGGTAAACGGAGTCTTTCACTTAAGCTTCCATGAAATTTTTCGCTGCAATGACTTATCAATCTTTCAACAAAAACTTTCTTGGAAGGTTTACGGAAGCTCTCAGGAGCCTTTCTCTGGGATGTTTCAATGACAATTTCTCATATTTCACTGAAAGGTAAACAGAGTCTTCCATTCAAGTTTCCATGGAATCTTTTGGTGCAATGATTCATCAATCTTTTAACAGAAACTTCTTTGGAAGGTTTACGGAAGCGTTCAGGAGCCTCCCATTGAAATGTTTTAATGACAATTTCCAATATTTCGCTGAAACGTAAACGGAGTCTTCCATTCAAGTTCCCATGGAATCTTTCGGTGCAACGATTCATTAATCTTTTAACAAAAACTTCTTTGGAAGGTTCACGGAATCTTTCAGGAGCCTTCCACTGTAATGATTTAATGACGATTTCTAATATTTCGCTGAAAGGTAACGGTGTCTTTCATTCACATATCCATGAAATCTTTAGATGCAATGATTAATTAATCTTTCAACGAACACTTCCTTGGAAGATTAACGAAAGCTTTCAGGAGCCTTCCACTAAAAGGTTTTGAAGACAATTTCAAAGATTTCGCTGAAAGGTAAACAGAGTCTTCCATTCAAGCTTCCATTAAATCTTCCGGTGCAATGATTCATCAATCTCCCAACAAAATCTTCCTTAGAAGGTCTATGGAATCTTCCGGGAGACTTAGGTCGGAATATTCCAGTGAAAATTCCCAACATTGTCTCGAAAGGAAAATGGAGTCTTCTATAAAGCTTCCATGAAATCTTTCGGTGCAATGATTTATTAATCTTCTGAAGAAATCTTTCTTGGAAGGTTTACAGAAGCTTTCTGGAGCCCTTCACTGGAATGTTTTAATGGCAATTTTCAATATTTCCTGAAAAGAAAACAGAGTCTCTCATTCAAGTTCTCATGAAATCTTTCGATGCAATGATTCGTCATTCTTCTAACGGAATCTTCCTTGAAAGTTTTACGGAAGCTTTGAGTAGCCTTCCACTGGAATGTTTTACTAACAATTTCTAATGTTTCGCTAAAAGGTAAACGGAGTCTTCCACTCAAGCTTCCATGACATTTTTCGGTGCAATGACTAATCAATCTTTCAACAAAAACTTCCTTGGAAGGTTTACGGAAGCTTTCAGGAGCCTTTCACTGGAATATTCCAATGACAATTTCTCATATTTCACTGGATGGTACACAGAGTCTTCCATTCAAGATTCCATGAAATCGATCAGTGCAATGATTCATCAATCTTCCAACGGAATCTTCCTAGGAAGGTTTACGGAAGCTTTCAGGAGCCTTTCACTAGAATATTTTAATGACAATTTCCAATCATTTTGCTGAAAGGTAAACGGAGTCTTCGGTTCAAGCTTCCATGAAATCTTTTAGTCCAATGATTCATCAATCTTCCAACGGAATCTTCCTTAGAAGGTTTACGGAATTTTCATGAAGACTTAAGTCAGAATATTCCAGTGAAAATTCTCAACATTGTCTCGAAAGAAAAACGGAGTCTTCTATTAAGCTTCCATGAAATCTTTAGGTGCAATGATTCCTTAATTTTCCGAAAAAATCTTTCTTGGAAGGTTTACAGAAGCTTTCTGGAGCCTTCTACTGGAATGTTTTGATGGCAATTTTCAATATTTCCTGAAAGGTAAACGGAGTCTTCCATTCAAGCTTCCATGGAATCTTTCGGTGCAATGATTCATTAATCTTTCAACAAAAACTTCCTTGGAAGGTTTACGGAAGCTTTCAGGAGCCTTCCTCCGGGATGTTTCAATGACAATTTCTCAAATTTCACTGAAAGGTAAACAGAGTCTTCCATTCAAGATTCCATCAAATCTTTAGGTGCAATGATTCATCATTCTTCTAACGGAATCTTCCTTGAAAGGTTTACGGAAGCTTCGAGTAGCCTTCCACTGGAATGTTTTAGTAACGATTTCTAATGTTTTGCTAAAAGGTAAACGGAGTCTTCCACTCAAGCTTCCATGAAATTTTTCGGTGCAATGACTAATCAATCTTTCAACAAAAACTTCCTTGGAAGGTTTATGGAAGATTTCGGAAGCCTCTTACTGGAATGTTTTAATAACAATTTTCAATATTTCGCTGAAAGGTAAACAGAGTCTTCCATTCGAGTTTCCATAAAATCTTCCGGTGCAATGATCTATTAACCTTCTAATGGAATCTTCCTGGGAAGGTTTACGGAATCTTTCAGGAGACTTGAGTCGGAATATTCCAGTGACAATTCTCAACATTTTATCGAAAGGAAAACGGAGCCATCTATAAAGTTTCCATGAAATCTTTTGGTGCAATGATTCATCATTCTTCCAACGGAATCTACCTTGGAAGGTTTACGAAGGCTTCCAGGGATTCTTCGTAGAAAGTTTCCTTTGCAATATTTCAGAAATATTTCTGTTTTCTTCCATAAAGCTTATATACATATTTCAATGAAATATTCCATTGGAATATTTCGGAATATTCCAATGATATCTTTCATGCTGTGTGGGACTTGATCTATTTTAGGCTGAGTTTAGAGGGGGTACGCTACGCGCTTTACGCGTGGTGTGGTAAAATAGTATATTATTCACCGAGGGAGTACATTAAGCAAAGTACGCCCTGTGTGTTAGTTCACGCCCGAGCGTAGTGAGGACGTGATACACACAGGGCCTGCTTTGCTTACTGCACTCTGTAGGTGTATATACGACTTTTCACCACATCAGGTGAAAAGTGCGTTACAAAATTGTTGAATTAATAATTCACTATCGCGCACCAATATTAATTCACAATACTCCGCGAATGATAATTCCTCAAACGCACAAATATCGACAAACGAAACTTGCATAAACGCGATGGTGTCGTTACACTAAAAAAAAATACAAGATACAAGATACAAAAATTACATTGATTAGTATATCTATATGGATATGAAAAACCAATACATTGTCTTTTGTATTTTTTATGTATAAATATACTAGCTTATGTTATTTTTGTATCTTGTATTTTTTTAAGTGTAAAGCCTAATATACTAACAAAACTGAACAAACTCGAATCGACTCGAATCACGAAAGTCAGCTGGTTAACTCGGACATGAAATGCGAATTAGAAATAACGACTAGCACGGCGAGAGTTACATGAATCGAATTTCCCATTCTGGCCACATCATTTATTTACATATAGTATTTCGGCGCTGCCAGCGTCTTCGCTCTTAAGAGCGCATGAAACAAAGAGTATACGTAGATGGGCTCGAATTTGAAATTTAAAAAGGCGAACTTGATGTATTTTAGGCTGAGGTTAAATGGAGTACAGTGCGCACTCTACGCGTGGTGTAGTAAAAAATTATTTATAGACTTAACTGGAAATAACTAGGAATAACTGTAAATAACTATAAACCCATATGGAAATAATTACTGTGAATAACTATTAATAACTGTGTATAAATGTGGAAAAATGTGAATAACTGTTAATAACTATAACAAACTACCGCGATTGAGACATTAATAACAGTAAATAACAGTTGATAACAGTTAATAATTGTCACGAATAGATAATAATAATGATTAACTGTAAATAATAATAATTTACTGTTATTCCCTAGTGGAAATCAGTTTTGCTAATAACAGCAAACAACTGCTAATAACTGTTGTAAATAGTTTAGTTTGAGACAGAAGTAGCGGTTATTTGCAGTTAATAGTAATTATTTGCAGTTATTAACAATTATTAACATTTATAAGCACAACAATTTTGTACAATACAATATTTAAAAATTAAGATGATAGTAACAGTTATTTGCAGTTATTTCTTTATTTTTGCAGTTACTTACCGTTATTTGCGAATTCTCGCAATTATTTGCAATTATTTTCTGATTTTTGTAGTTATTTGCAGAAACTTGCAGTTATTTATAGTTAATAATAGTTATTTATAAAAATATATTGTCTTGGAAATTTTATCCTATATATAAAATATTTAAGAAATTTTTAAAAAGCGTATAATTGTTAATAACTGTAAATAATTGCAAGAAATTGCAAATAGCCGTAAATAAACGCAAATAACTGCTAATTACTGCTAATGAAATAGCAAATAACTGCTTATGAATGCTAATAATTGCTAAAAACTGTTAATAATTGATGATAACTGCTATGAACTGCAAATAACCGCTATTTCTGTCTCAAATGAAACTATTTATAACAGTTATTAGCAGCCTTTAGCAGTTATTTGCAGTTATTAGCAATTATTTTTAATTATTAACAGTTATTAGCAAAATCGATTTCCACTAGGGTTTATAGTTATTTACAAATATTTGTAATTTTTCACATTTATTCACATTTATTCACATTTATTAACAGTTATTAACACTTTTTCACACTTTCAAAAATTTTTACACGTATAGTCATTTTTTTTATGCATAGGCGAAAAATGTTGTCAATGTTAAAAACTGTTAATAACTGTTAATAAATGTGAAAAACTGTCAATATCTGTAAGAAAGTGTTAATAACTGTGATCCACTGTAACTTATTGCAAATAAATTTAAATAACTATAAATAAGTATAAATAATAATAAATTACTCAACAATTCAAAAATTTTCGAAAATGTGGGTAACTGTATAAATGGGTAACTAATAAATGTGTATAGATGTATTTAAATGTGAATAACTATAAATATCTATTAATGAACATTACTTCCAGTTAATAATTTTTATTTAGCGTTCATAACTATTATTAACTATTATTAACTGTTATTAACTGTTTTTCACTCTTATTAATTCTTATTAATGTCTCAATGCGGTAGTTTATTACAATTACTCACATTTTCACACAACTTTTCACAAAAATCATTTCCATACGGGAATAACTGAGAGTAACTATTATTAGTACCTCCGATATTCATATTATTTTTTCGCTTAACTGGGAATAACTGGGAATAACTATTATTAGTATCTTAAATTTTTCAAATTATTTTTTAACTAAAATGGAAATAACTGGAAATATCTGTGAATAAGTGAAAATAGCTGTAAATAACTGAGAATAACTGGTAGTAACTGTTATTCCTGCCTCAAACTGAACAATTCTTAACTTTTATTCACAATTATTTTCCATTATTCCCACTTATTTACAGATTTGATTTCCACTAGGGTAAACTGGAAATAACTGGGAATATATATAAATAACTAGAAATAACTGTAGATAACTGGAAATAACTGGTGCTAGCTGGTATTCCTGTCTAAACTTAACAGTTTAAAACAGTTATTTTTAATTATATTTAATAATTCCCAGTTATTTCTAACTAATCCTAGTTATTTGCAAACATTCCTAATTATTTCCAACTATTCCAAGTTTTTTCCAATTATTCCAAGTTTTTTTTCAATTATTTCCTGTTATTTGCAATCATTCCGAGTTATTTTCAATCGTTCTTAGTTATTTCCAGCTATTTACAGATATTCAGAGTTACTTTCGGTTTTTTTCGCTGACGTTCTTGATTCTTAAAGTTTTTATTTTACGAAACTGCTAATATCTGCTTATAAATGTTATGACGGCTAACTTTCACGAAAAATATACTCTAATTTACATCTGAAATAACATTGTAGTTATCACATTCAGTAAACACCAAAATTTTTTGTATGCCAATAAAACACTAAAGAACCCATATGGAAATAATTTCTGTGAATAACTATTAATAACTGTGTATAAATGTGAAAAAATGTGAATAACTGTTAATAACTATAATAAACTACCAGAATTGAGACATTAATGACAGTAAATAACAGTTGATAACAGTTAATAATTGTTACGAATAGATAATAGTAATGATTAACTGTAAATAATAATAATTTACTGGTATTTATAGTTATTTATAAGTATTGGCAGTTTTTAATATTTATTCACATTTATTAAGTCATTAACATTCTTTCACATTTTCAAAAGTTTTCACGTGAATAATTTTGTAAATGTTAAAAACTGTTTATAACTGTTAATAAATATGAAAGAATGTAAATATCTGTAAGAAAGTATTCATAACTACACTAAAAAGGAAATCTAATTATCACTGTTCTCTACGGTACAGTATGTGTCATTTTTAGAATACAGCCAGTTTATGCTTCGAAAAGCGAACTAGTAGTCTCTAGAGACGACTCATTACTCTCTGAGTGTAGACTTGCTATCCTCTTCGTAGAAAAAAGCCTAGTGGAAAACACTCATCAGTCACTAGAAAACACTGCCTTTACGTTCGTATGACAATGAACGTTCGCTAGCGACACTAACGCCATTCGTCGCAGTAGAGTATTGTCACTATTCTAACCCCTTCTCAGTGTATAATTCACTGTAACTAATTGCAAATGAATATAAATAACTATAAATGAGTATGAGAAATAGTAAATTATTCACTCATTCTAACATTTTGCAAAACGTGAGTAACCATTAATAAATAAGTATAAAGTTTATAGATGTAAATAACTATAAATAACTATTTATAATCATTACTTTCAATCAATAATTGTTATTCAGCGTTTATAACTATTATTAACCGTTATTAACTGTTATTAACTGTTTTTTACTGTTATTACCCGTATGGAAATAGTTTCTGTGAATAACTATTAATAACTGTGTAAAAATGTGAAGAAATGTGAATAACTGTTAATAACTATAATAAACTACTGCAATTAAAACATCAATAACAGTAAAAACAGTTGATAACAGTTAATAATTGTTACGAATAGATAATAATAATGATAAACTGTAAATAATAATAATTTACTGTTATTTATAGTTATTTACAAATATTTATAATTTTTCACATTTATTCACATTTATTCACATTTATTCACATTTATTCACATTTATCAACAGTTATTTAAAGACTTTTTCACACTTTCAAGAATTTTCACACGTATAATCGTTTTTTTTATATATACGCAAAAAATTTTGTAAATGTTAAAAACTGTTAATAACTGTTAATAAATGTGAAAAACTGTAAATATCTGTAAGAAAGTATTAATAACTATAATTCGCTGTAATTGCTGTATATACTAATTGCAAATAAATATAAATAATTTTAAATAAGTATAAATAATAAATTATTTACCAATTCTAAAATTTTGGAAAATGTGAGAAACTGTTAATAAATGTGTATAAATGTGTATAAATGTGAAAAAATGTTAGTAACTATAAATAATTATTAATAATCATGACTTTCAGTTAATACCCTAGTGGAAATCGAATCTGTGAATAATTGGGAATAACTGGAAATAACTGGAAATAACTGGGAATAACTGTGAATAACTGGGAATAACTGTTATAAACTGTTCAGTTTGAGACAGGAATAACAGTTATTCCCAGTTATTCCCAGTTATTCCCAGTTATTCCCAGTTATTCTCAGTTATTCCCAGTTATTCACAGTTTATAACTTAAAAATAATTTGAAAAAACAGAGGTACGAATAACAGTTATTCCCAAATATATTTATAATAGAAAAAAAAATAAAAAAAATATATATTTTTTTCATTTTTTCAAATTTATATTTTTCAAATTATTATTAAACTAAACTGTAAATAACTGGGAATAACTGTGAATAACTGGGAATAACTGGGAATAACTGGGAATAACTGGGAATAACTGGGAATAACTGTTATTCCTGTCTCAAACTGAACAGTTTATAACAGTTATTCCCAGTTATTCACAGTTATTCCCAGTTATTCACAGATTCGATTTCCACTAGGGTAATTGTTATTTAGCATTCATAACTATTATTAACTATTATTAATTGTTATTAACCGTTTTTTACTGTTTTTAATTCTTATTAATGTCTTAATTGCGGTAGTTTATTACAATTATTAACAGTTATTCACAATTTCTTACAAAAATTATTTTCATATAGGTAATATTTATCAATGTCTTAATTCTGGTATTTTATTACAGCTACCTTAGTGGAAATCAAATCTATGAATAACTGTGAATAACTGGGAATAACTGAAAATAACTGTTATAAAATGTTCAGATTGAGACAGGAATAACATTTAGCACCAGTTATTCCCAGTTATTTCTAGTTACTTACAGATATTCCCAGTTATTTCTATTTGACTTGACAAATAATTTAAAAAATCAGAGAAAAATCAAAGATGCATAACAGTTATTCACAGTTATTCCCAGTTATTTCTAGTTATTTACAGTTATTAACATTTATTTCCAGTTTCGCTATTTTATAACTTTAATCATTTTTTTAGTACCTTTTATTTTCTAAATTATTTCTCAACTTAACTGGAAATAACTGGGAATATCCGTGAATAACTAGAAATAACTGGAAATAACTATGAATAACTGTTATAGTATCTGTAATTTTTCAAATTATTTCTCAACTCAACTGTGAATAACTGAGAATATCTGTAAATAACTAGAAATAACTGGAAATAACTGAGAATAAATGGTGCTAACTGTTATTCCTGTCTCAATCTGAACATTTTATAACAGTTATTTTCAGTTATTCCCAGTTATTCACAGTTATTTCCAGTTATTCACAGTTATTTCCAGTTATTCACAGTTATTCTTAGATTCGATTTCCACTATGGTATTACCAGTTATTCACATTTTTACACAATTTCTTACAAAAATCATTTTTATATGGAAAACAATATGTAAGTCATGCTGTAAAAATAAATTTATTCATCCTATAAACACTCACTCCACATTTACGCCAAAGAATACACTGTACTTTAAATCCAAATAAAAGGGACATCAAATAAATAAATAAATTAACACATATGATATAGTCTAAAAAAATACTGCTTAATCTAGGTCAAGTGAATACCTCCTCAGAGTGGCTTTAAGCCAGCTGATTGATGGAAGATGTTTAATATCAACAGGCAGGAAGTTCCGAAAATGCGCACCTTAAGCTTGAAAAGAATTCCTCCCAGTCTTAGTGCACATAAAAGGCACTGCAAGATCTCACCCCTCTAACAATCACTCTGGCTATATATCTAGTGAAGAGACCTATTAGATATTCGGGAGTATTCATACGTACGATTTCGTACATAAGTACAGCCATAAAATACTGTCTCTTCGAATCAGTATACACCCAACCTAAAGCATATCTATGAGGCGACATATGATTACCCATCCTCACATCTGATACATATCTTACATATGAATTTCGCATTGTCTGTACTGCCATGTTAAGTAAAAACTAACATAAGTGTAAAATAAATAAAAGTGATAAAGTGAAATAATATCAATTTTTTCCGATCCAATTTTTAATTTTTCAATACTCAAGTAATCTTTATTTCCTCATTTTTTAGCGAAAAATTTGAAACAACTTTTTTTTTATTCATTTAATGGGCTATTTTTTTTTGGTTCTATTGATAGAAAAAATTTATTTTTCATCGAAATATCACTTATGTAAGTTTTTACTTAACACGGCAGTGTAGTCGTCTTCGTAGCTTCTGTAAAGCATCGAGCAGAACTACCGAGCAGTAATCAACATGCGGGAACAGCAAAGGGGTTGCAAGTTGTTTACGCAAAGCCTCAGGGGTATACCAACAAAAAAACCGCAGGCTATAGAGTCAAGTACAGCACCAAAGCTCGTAACGGGGTCGGAGAAAAAAATACCGACACCACTCCTTAAGTCGATCGTCCTTGGTTCATCAGTGTAAAAATTTTTAATAAAACGATTACTACCAAAGACGATCGCTTTTTTTTACTAGCATTCAAAATGAGAGAAATATTAGCAGCCCACCCCGATACCGCCTTGGCCGCTCTCTGTAAAATACAAATATTCTCATACAAATCATCATAAGAGACCTGTGTATAAATTTGAACATCATCTGCATACAGCAGGTGCTCGATGCGACCGGAGTCCAGTGCGTCACGTACATTGTTAATGTAAAGGCAAAACAACAGAGGCTCCAGCACTGAACACTGAGGGACTTCTAAATTGATTTTCAGCCTATTCGATTCCTCTTTTGAATATGTGAAAACCATTGTTTCCCACTTGATAAATAGGAGTTCATCCATTCAAGTGCGGCCCTGGGAAACCCCATCAATCTAAGCCTCACAAGAAATTTAGAGGAAAAGATCGTGTTGAATGCCTTGCTAAAGTTAAAAAGAAGCAGTAGCGTGACAAGCTTCTTGTCTAAACCTGACCTTATGTCGTCTGTAAGTTAGAGTACAGCAGTCTGTGTAGACTGGTGCTTCCTAAAATCAGTCTGCATATGATCGAGCAACTTTTTGAAAGTGATGTACTTCTGCAACTAGTCATGGGCGATCTTTTCAAGTATCTTTGAAAGAAAACATAAGATGGCTATATGCCTAAAATCTCTTGGCTGCTTAGGCACAGCACACTTTTAAAATGGTATAATACGTGCTTGTTTTCAAAGGCATGCGAAGACCCCCCGTGCAAAAGAGGAATTGAACAGAGTCAGAAGATGTTGACCAATAAGTGGCAAAACTTTAACTATCGCACTTTGCGGAACGCCATCCTCACCACGAGCCTGTGAGAAAAAATGTGAGATTGCAAGAACATCATTAAAGTTAATTAATTTGAAGGTAAACCCACTTTCATTGCATTAGGAAAGAATTTTCAGCCACTCTTCATTATACTCATGTGGCGAGACCCCAGCAAAGTGCGCATTAAGCTCATTCGAAGTGAATCTATTCAAACCCCCTTCAGGTCCGGATAGCAGTCTCAGGTCTCTCAACTCCTTCCAGAGATTACCATCCGCAAGAGCACCAAAGTCTGTTGTGAATGTATGCAGTGTTAGCACGTTCCCTCTGTTCGTCCACTGTTCTATGCAACAGCAGAAACTCAGAGAGATACTGCTTATCCTCTGTCCATTTGTATCTACGGTATGTAGCATCTCTCTTACGCCGTATCTGTGACGATTCTCTATCTATCCATGGAAACTTATTCTTACTAGGCTTGAACATTTTCAACAGCGTCAAATTATCAATCGCAGCCGTGAGACTGTCACAGAGGCAATGAAGTGTAGACTTTGGGTCAACTGTGTCAATCATAAACGGCGACCAATCACAGTCAGCAAGTTTCTCTTCCAATGAAGTTGGACAAATATCAGCTTTTTAAGAAATTTGTCATCACTGCTATCTTTAAGGAGTTTGGCATTTAAGTCTCCCATTATAAATTTATGGGAATAGTCTGAACTGAAATTTCTCAAATCATTCAGTAAATTAGAGTTTCTAAAAAACGAAACAACGAAACAGGAGAAGGACGATATATAACAGAAACTAGCACGGGTTCGAAGCCGCCAACTTGCACAAAACAGAAAATATATTTAGGCACATCCGACTAACTGCTACTATTACTAGTTTGTGTCTCCTAAGTGACCAAAATATTGCTAGTATTACTAGTTTGTGTCTCCGAAATGATCAAAATATTGCATTTCAAATTATCCTTAATATACAAAACAGCTCCACCACGCAAGTTTCTGTCCTGTCTAAACACTTTGTAACCCCTGACTCGAATAATGTCATCCGATACAGACAGACCCAACCAGGTCTCAGCAACTCCAAATATGTCGTAAGAAGGATCAACACTTACTAGGAGAGGGTCTGACCTCCGGATCACGGATTTTGCTTAAACTTTGGGATAAGTTTTTAGGTGTCAAAATATGGGGAAAAACAAAATATTAGACCCTAATGCTCAATATTTCTCTAGTTACAGATAATTAGAGAAAATCACTGGAAAAGTTACTAGATTTTCAAACGCTTATAGTTCTTCAGCATTATTAGCTAGAAGCTTGAACCTTTTTTCAAATGGAAGCTGAGCTCAAATCCTTTCGAAATATCACATACAGCATATCAAAATATTATTTTTTTTCCATAGTTACAGCGTTATTGAAATTTGACCTAAATTTCCCTTTAAAAATATTAATCAATAATAAATGCTGAAATGTAGTATAATTTTTAAAATGATGTAAATATGGGGAAAATATAATATTTTGATATGCTGTAGGTGATATTTCGAAAGGATTTGAGCTCAGCTTTCATTTAAAAAAAGGTTCAAGCTTCTAGCTATTAATGCTGAAGAACTATAAGCGTTTGAAAATCTAGTAATTTTTCCAGTGATTTTCTCTAATTACCTGTAACCAGGGAAATATTGAGCATTAGGGTCTAATATTTTGTTTTTTTCCATATTTTGACACCTAAAAACTTATCCCAAAGCTCAAGCAAAATCCGTGATCCGGAGGTCAGACCCTCTCTTAGTTAGTAGCTTACGCACTTGCCCAATATGAACTCTTAATAAGGTTACATTCAAGAAGCACGCGCGCAGTTCACCCCTCCTTAATTATGACAATATATAATTTTAAAAAGTTTATATATAAGTGTGTTAAATCCCTAGTGGAAATAGGTTTTGCTAATAACCACAAATAACTGTAAGTAACTACTAATAAATTTTATAAATAGTTGGGTTCGAGACGGTAATAACGGTTATTCGCAGATATTAGCAGTAATTATCAGTTATTTGCTGTTATTAGCAGATATTAGTGGATATTAGCAAATTTGTAAAATGAAATCTTCAAAAACCAAAAAAATAATAACAGTTATTAATTCATAATAACAATTTTTATCAGCTATTGACTGTTGTTTACAATTATTTACTGTCATTTGCCGATATTAAGAGTTATTTGCAGATTTTTGTAGTTATTTGGAGAATCTTGCAATTATTTGCAGAATCTTGCAGTTATTTTCAGAATTTCGCAGTTATTTGCAGAATCTTGCAGTTATTTGCAGTTAATAATAGTGTATTGTCTTGGATAATTTTTCCTATATATAAAAAAACTAGGAAATGTTTTAAAAAGTGGATGATTATTAATAACTGTAAATAATTGTAATAAACAGTAAATAACTGTAAATAAGTGCAAATAACTGCTAATAACTGTGATTAGTATTTTTATTTTGAGATATAAATTAACGAAATTGTGAGTAACTGCTTATAAATGCTAAAAACTGCTAATAATATTTATCAACTGCAAAATTTGCATTTTATTTAATAACCGCTACTACTATTCTAAATCTAACTATTTATAAAATTGTTTAGCAGTTATTTTCAGTTATTAGCAATACTTAGCAGTTATTATCAGATATTAGCAAAACCAATTTCAACTAGGGATAGAAAAATAAAATAATATTCAAAGAAAGAATATTCTAAAATATTATCACTGTAGAAGTTAATAATAATTTAATAAGGAAAAATAAAATTGTAAATTAATATTTTAATATAAAAAATAGTAAATTATGCAACAAGGGAACAAAATAGGTGTTTGCCGATGAGTGCACGTTTATCGCTCGAGCGTAGCTAAAACGACAAATCCTACGAGTTGACAAACACCTATATGCTCTTGCGTTGCGCATACTGTTTTCACACGCGAAAAGCGCCAAAAATATTATTTTTTTTTCTCACACCCCGGCTAAAAACACGTCATTATTGGTCGAACGCAAGCATTAAAAATTTATGCTTTTAGGCCGGTTTCAATGTGTCATGGCCGTTGCGCAGAAGTCTGACATACACGCGCTCCATTTTATTTTTTTGTTCTCGAGTCTCTTTCATGCGTTTTGAGAGTGGGAAGTATACGGTTATCTTTTTCTTTTTACCAGTTATAAGCATAAACTCTCTCTCTCTTTCCCTTCTTTTTTTCATGTTTATTGTAGCCTATTCTTTTCAATTCATCGGTTACAAACGTTTGCTCTCTCTCTCTCTCTTTCTCTAGCGGAAATATAAAATGTTTTAAAATGTCGAAAACTGTTTAAATCAGTTTATAAGTGTGAAATTTGGGACATTTAAAACAGCTATAAACAGTTTTAAACATTTTTGAACAGTTTTAAAAAGTTTTGAAAAGTTCGAAATGATTTCAAACAGTGTTTAATAGTTTTGAATTTTTTATGTTTGAAAGTTATAAATTATTTTAAATATTCAAAACATTTCAAAACAATTTTGAATCAATACAAACTATTTTTTATTGTCTTGAACAGTTTCGAACAGTTTTAAACAGTTTTAAACACTTTTATACACTTTTAAACACTTTCAAACACTTTTAAACAGTTTTAAAAAGTTTAGAATGATTTCAAACAGTGTTTCATAATTTTGTGTTACTGAAAATTTTCTTCTACATATTAAAATTTATATAATATATACGAGAAAATATTCAATTTAGTTTCAAATTGTTCTGTACCCTACTGAAAATATTATATGAGCCCTCGTGTGAGATCTCATATGCAATCTCATATGTAATCTCATATAGGATGTCACATGAGATTTCATATGAGTTTTTGAAACGCAAATTTATATGAGATCTCACATGAGATCTCATATAAGATCTTATATATATTTAAAAAAAATTTTTGAATTTAAATAAAATATATGAGAGATCCCATGTGAGATCAAATATGAGATCGCATATGAGATCATATATGAGATCGCATATGAGATCTCATTTGAGATCGCCTACGAGATCGCATATGGGATCTCATATATATTCGTTAAATTTTAAAAATGAAATAAATATATGTGAGATCTCGTGAGATCGCATATGAGATCTCATATTTTATTTTTAAAATTTAAAAAAAGTGTATGGCATCTCATATGCGATTTCATGTGAGATCTCACATATATTTTATTTTATTTTTGAAATTTAACGAATATATATGAGATCTCATATGCGATCTCATAGGCGATCTCATATGAGATCTCATATGCGATCACATATGCGGTCTCATATGTGATCTCACATGGGATCCATCCATGTGACAAAAAGTTAGAATGTATGATGCAATTGATTGTGTAGTTCACTTTTTTATTTTTTAGAATTATGTTTGTTTTATTTCTATGAATTATAATCTATAGTGTATTATAATTAGAGTATAATAAGAGTGTATTATAATGATATATTGATGGTTTATTTAATGAATTATCATCAGTGGAAAAGTAGCAGACAAAGAGAAAACATATTTAGCCGAAAGTAGAGAATGATTTTTTATTAATTATGAATTATCAATAAGTCTAAGTTGTACGTGTTTTTAGCACGGTATGAGAAAAAATCGTATATGCCATTCGGGATAAAAATGCGACACTGTAGGGCGGCATTTAAAATCTCTTGGCTTCGCCTCGAGAGCTAAATCCATGCCGGCCTAGAATGCCACATTTTTACCCCACGTAGCATAATATACTATTTTATATCATATAATACATGATATTACTATCACATATAATACTAAATATACATGTAATACTAAAGAATAAGTAACCCTGGTAGAAAAAAGCCTGGATTTACGGTGTCATCATGGTGTATTTTATGGTTTGCAACCATAATAAGGCCAGAAACCCAGTCTTATTTCGACGGAATATGGCCAGCTTATGGACTTGACAAGGCTACAAACCCAGTCTTATTTTGACGGAATATGGTCAGCTTATGGACTTGACAAGGAATACAAATTTATAATTTTGAAAAGATAATTAAAATTTTGGAATAATAATTAAAGAAATTATAATTTAGAATTATCAGAAAATAATTCATTTTAATAAATTATCATCATATATTATTCATTTTTATAAACTATTCATTTTTATAATCAACAATAACACATCAAAGTTTCATTTATAAAGTTATAGTTAATGGTCTGACATTATTTACAATTAATAACAATTACTTGTTAGAATATCACTCAAATAGACAAAGGTTATAATGAACAATACAAACTTTATAGGTTATAGTTTATTTTAAAAATAAATTTAGTGTTAATATAAACTAATGAGATATTAGTATTATTTAATATTAATTGTAGTTACACTTATATAAAATATCAATTAATTAAGAACTTAAGGTATCAAGCCCAAATTCAAGCCTAAAATAAAAATTAAATTTAAATGTCATAATAATTTTTTTATAATAATATTATTTAAAAAAAGTTTTTTTACCTTAGATATATAAAATTTAAGACTTTTGCCCATGAATAATTTTAAATAATCTCATGAAATGATTAAAATTCTTTCTTTTATTCGAACACTTGATTTTGGTGGTCACTGCAAGCTTCCTCAGCCAATTTTCAACGAATTGACTTCAAAATTTCCAGAGATCTTTAATTTATATGTATTCACAAAATAACAGTTTTGTTTAAAAGAAAAAGAAAAAGAATTTAAAAGTTTGTCGAACAATTGGTTAAAAATTAACTGAGAAAGCTTACGACAACCACCAAATTGAAGAAATCACATTTTTGACTAATCAAAAGGATTTTAAGCATTGAATGAGATATTTTAAAATTATTCATAGACTTTGTAAATAAATTGAGAATATTCTGTCTATTATAATATCAATACAGATCCATGTAATGTAGGCTGTATTGTAATTTCACTTTAAAGGAGTTGGTGGCAAGTTTAATTTTTGGTCTAGCGACAACTGAAATATTTAATAATACACATGTTAGACTATTCTTTTTAAAATTATGGTACTCAAAGTTCTAAAATTTTGCAAATAATTTTAAAATGTCCTACTGTAACATAATGTCAATGCAAATCAATGTAATCTAGGTTGTATAATAAAACATAACATTGAATTCTATAGTTTGAAAAGAAGTATAGTCTGGTACGTATAATATGAAAGGACTCATCATACCCTATTGAAAATAATGACGTCTTTGGACGTGTCTGGATTTGAAACAAAAAAAGACGTCTTTAAAAGACGTCTTTTGAAGACGTCTTTTAAATCAAAACGTCTTTTTTATCGAAATTTTAAAAAAAGTACTTACTAAAATGTTCCAAAAAAGTATTATTTTATTACGCTATTATTTTTAATAGAGTATCTTTCTTTAGGAATATAGAAACAAAATAAGTATCAGCTCTCTGCAGACCGAAAAGCTTGAGTGAACAAACTGGAAATGTTATAACCTTATATACCCGAGTCACTAAAATTTTCGTAGGAGTTCGCGTATTAAGAAAAACGCCACCTAAAAGTTAAAGGCAGAATAAATAGTCGATTCGAATAATTTTTTCAGTAGTTACACTTTTAACTGTGAGGTGCCGTTTTTCTTAACTTTGCAATCCTTTATCCAAATTTCAGAGATGCAGGTATATGAGGTTATAATTTTGCGTGTTTATTCACAGTTGAAAATCAGTATACATACTTCAATTACGTACTTCAAGTATATACACTTTAGCTTAAGTACGTTCTTTTTTTAAACATTTTAGTAGGTATTATTTTTAAAGACGTCTTTTTTTGTTCCAAATCCAGACACGTCCAAAGACGTCATCATTTTCAATAGGGTAGACTAAATCAAATATAAAACCGCTTACCAACTTTATAAAGCAAAATAACAGAAAAAATAAATTAAATTCAGATGCATCGATACCATGTTGGAGAAAGATATTTTAAAGCAACATACAGAGTATCATAGCTTTAAGTACTATTGGGTTTGGAAATTTTCTTGTCAGCGCCATCGCGTGGTCAATTGATAAGCTGTGAGAGAAGGATACTGCTCAAGAATTACATTGGTTACATACGAAAATTGTAGTATTTTGTAATTTAATCAAATAGAATAAAAAAAGATTAGAAAATTGGTAGTTATAGAAAGAAGGAAACATGGAGAATTTAGGTAGAAAAAATCGCGCATGTTATAGTGTACATAAATGAAACAGTTAAGTTTATAAGAATTTTGACGGCTCTTTCTAGCTGACAATGTTTACATTTTTAACCATTCTAATGCAGTATCTGAAGCTATAAACTATCGAAAAATAAACACCAAAACAATCATCATTTGTGAATCATTTCGAATAAATTATGCACTGGACATATATTTACCTTAGAACAATATGTCATAACGTTATATTTAACATAATCAAATAATTACATTTTTATTTATTCACTTCATAAAAATATTTTACTAATACATAAGATTAAATAGGTTACACAATATAATCCTTCTCTCACAGCTTACGAAATGGCCACACGGTGGCGCTGGCAAGCAAATTTCCAAACCCAATAGTTAAAAAAAATCTAACAAGTACCACATGAAACATTTCATTCGACATAGACTATAAATGAAACTGGCCATCAAGTTGTTTAAAGTGATATTATAATTTCATTTTTACTTATTTGTTTTTAAAATTATAGCATTTACAATCATAAAATTTTGTAAATAACTTTAGAATTTTTTGCCTAGCATAATATCAATATAAATCCATATATTGGGGATTGTATTATAATTTCACTTTGAAAAAATTAATGTTAAGTTTCATTTTTGGTTGAGTTACAAACAAAATATTTCATAATACACATATTCGTTTTGAAAGTCTGGTACTCAAAGTTCTAAAATTTTGCAAATAATTTTAAAGTGTCCTGCTATAACATAATGTTAATGCAAATCAATTAGTTTTATTATATAACATAATATTGAGTTTTCCAATTAACTAACAAAACTTAAGAACTACATTAGCGCGTCTATTTTTGAAGATTAGGGTTAGGTTAAGATGTCGAATATAAAGTCATATCAGAAAATTAGGTTATAATAAAAAAAAATTCATTCGTAATTAAAATCTGAAGAATAGTGAATAAAAAATAATAAAGAAGAGTAGAGAAAGTTCACAATTAAAGTTAAACTTGTTATACTATAAATACAAGTTTATTATAGTAGTGCGCACAAATCATACATTAGAATAAGTCCATATTATGACCAACTTATGGTTAAATTTGACAGTGTAATTACACCGTACAAATATGGCCATATGTTGGTGGACACGCCATAATTTATGCTAAACTTTCTATCAGCCTTAGTGGAAATCGGTTTTGCTAATAACTGTAAATAATTAAAAATAATCGCTAATAACTGCAAATAACTGCTAAAAGCTGCTAATAACTGTTATAAATAGTTTAGTTTGAGACAGAAATAGCGGTTGTTTGCAGTTATTAGCGATTATTTTTAATTATTTACAGTTATTAGCAATTATTAGCATTCATAAGCAGTTATTTGCTATTTCATTAACAGTTATTAGCAGTTATTTACGTTTATTTACGGCTATTTGCAATTTCTTGCAATTATTTACATTTATTAACAATTATACGCTTTTTAAAAAATTTTTTAATTTTATATATATATAGGAAAAAATTTCCAAGACAATAAATTTTTATGAATAACTATTATTAACTATAAATAACTGCAAGTTTCTGCAAATAACTACAAAAATCAGAAAATAATTGCAAATAACTGCAAGAATCCGCAAATAACGGTAAATAACTGCAAAAATAAAAAAATAACTGCAAATAACTGTTACTATTATCTTAATTTTTAAAAATTGTATTGTAAAAAATTGTTGTGCTTATAAATGTTAATAACTGTTAATAACTACAAATAATTACTATTAACTGCGAATAACCGCTACTTCTGTCTCAAACTAAATTATTTATAACAGTTATTAGCAGTTGTTTGCTGTTATTAGCAAAACTGATTTCCACTAGGGAAGGAAATGATATTTTCATAAGATAAAATTTTCCATTTTATTTTAATACTATGTATATATATATATATATATATATATATATATATATATATATATATATATATATTTCTTATAATACGTTGAAAATTAAATTAAATTTTGATCTATTCAAATTCTACATTTTTCGCGGAAATCGTCCTCCGCTAACTTGTGATTCAGAAAATTCGTGATACGGGATTGAATACTTAACTGATATAAGGATATAAAAATGTCTTGGATGCAACGTGCAAGATTAAATAATACACTAAAAAAATCAATGCTAAATAGATTGAAAGTCGCTACTGTTATATATGAACTTTTTCGAGGAATTTGTCCACCCCTGACTTGTAATTCGGGGAATTTACAATTCGCAGAATTAACAATTCGAAGTGAAGCACTTAGCTAATGTATAAGGTTATCGGATTACAGCATCGAGTTACGCACTCAGACTGATGTATAAAGACATCAGATTACATTATCGGGCCTATTAGAAGTTCGAATTTATTTTTCTCCTTAGGGTGGCAAAGAGGTATTTTGCTCTCTTATCACAGCTAGTTAAAATAGTATTTTGTGCTCTGAAGAGGAGAGCACCCCACCTCCGGGAAACAGAATATGATTTTTTGATGGAAAAAAATGAACCCGTGTTTTTTCTTTTCGTCGAACAGGCCCCCTAGACAAGGATATAGACATTTTTTCAAAAATATGGTGAATAAGAGCCTTTATAAGAACCTCAATAACCAAAGAACTAAGACTCTTAAAAAAAAATGCACAAAAGATAAAATGAAGCACGAATTGAATGTTTTAATTTAAGCTTTGTTGCATTGAAAAAGCTTTTTTTGTTCGAAAGTTATTCTCAATTAAATATTACCACGTATTTACTTAATAATTTTAGCATATAAAATATGATTAATTTTTCACGTTATTTCATTAACATATTTTAACCGCCTGTAATTTTTGAACCACTAAAGATTTTTTAATGCAATGAAGCTTACATTAAAGCATTCAATTCGTGCTTTATTTTATCTTCTGTGCATTTTTTTGTAAGAATCTTAGTTCTTTGGTTATTTAAGTTCTTATAAAGGCTCTTATTCACCATATTTTTAAGAAAATGTCTGTATCCTTGTCTGGGGGGTCTATTTGACGAAAAGAAAAAACACGGGTTCATTTTTTTTCATCAAAAAATCATTTCCTGCAGTTTCAGCCGAATCCGTTTCCTGGAGGTGGGGTGCTCTCCTTGTAAGTGCGAGAATAGTACATTATTGACCAAGGATGTATATTGATCATTCTCGGCGAGTGCAAACTTTTGGGGCCGAGCGTAGCGAGGCCTCGAAAGTTGCACGAGCTAGGATGATCAATATGCATCTGTGGTCCAATATACTATTTTTTGTCCCGAGGCCGAGACATTTAAAGTATTTCCGTAGGACGCAAAATGGTCATTTTGCGGCCTAGGGCAAAAAAATAATTTTCAATTTAAATAAAACGTGCTAAAATGCCCGATTATTATTGCAATAAATATGACTTTTTATAATTTTCTAATCACAGTTTTTTACTTATCATCACATTTTTACCATTCGAAATTTGATGTTATAAAAAATTGCAATGTATATAAAAGTTACATTTATAATAAATAACTCAATCAAACAAATCAAACATGCATAAAGTAATATAAATAATATTTTTATAGAAAAGTAACAAAATAACATTCATCAACGTATTAACAAGTTGTATAAAAATAACTTTAACAAATAATTTAATATAGTAAAGGTAAAAATATAAATAAATACTATCTTCAAAAAATTGAATCAAGTGTACAATACTTATTTTTTAGTATAATAATTTGGCGATCCTTCCAAAAAAATAAAAAAATTTTCAATTCCCAAATGGAAATAATTTCTGAGAATAACTATTAAATAATTGTCTATAAATGTGAAAAGAAATATGAAAAAATGTGAATAACTGTTAAGGGGAATCCTCATACCGACATAGGGTTCTACCTTATCTACATTTAAATTATGAATTTTAATGAAAATTTAACTATTCATGACTGAAATTCGTAGGAGAGGCACATTCTTAACATGCCAAAGAATTTATTGCAACGTTAAAAGACAATATAAACGTAAAAATAAAGGCGAAAACTGCTTAATACGATTAACTTTTCAATGTAGTTATGAATAATCGTATTATGCAGTATTTGTCTTCATTTTCACTTTTATTCTGTCTTTTGGCGTTGCAATAAATTCTTTGGGATGTTAAGAATGTGCCTCTTCTATGAATTTTAGTAAAAAATAGTTAAATTTTTATTAAAATGAATAATTCAAATGTAGATAAGGTAGATCTCTGTGCTGGTATGAGGACACCCCTTAACAACTATAATAAACTACCAGAATTGAGATATTGATAACAGTAAATAATAGTTAATAATTGTTACAAACAGATCATAATAATGATTAACTATAGACAATAATGATTCACTGCTATTCATAGTTACCCTAGTGGAAATCGAATCTGTGAATAACTGTGAATAACTGGGAAAAACTGGAAATAACTGTTATAAAATGTTCAGATTGAGACAGGAATAACAGTTAGCACCAGTTATTTCCAGTTATTCCCAGTTATTTCTAGTAACTTACAGATATTCTCAGTTATTTCCATTTGACTTGACAAATAATTTGAAAAATCAGAGAAAAATCAAAGATGCATAACAGTTATTCACAGTTATTCCCAGTTATTTCTAGTTATTTGCAGTTATTAACATTTATTTCCAGTTTCGCTATGTTATAACTTTTATCATTTTTTAGTACCTTTTATTTTTCAAATTATTTCTCAACTTAACTGGAAATAACTGGGAACATCTGTGAATAACTGAAAATAACTGGAAATAACTATGAATAACTGTTATAGTATCTGTAATTTTTCAAATTATTTCTCAACTCAACTGTGAATAACTGGGAATATCTGTAAATAACTGGAAATAACTGGAAATAGCTGGGAATAACTGAGAATAAATGGTGCTAACTGTTATTCCTGTCTCAATCTGAACATTTTATAACACTTATTTCCAGTTATTCCCAGTTATTCACAGTTATTCTCAGATTCAATTTCTACTAGGGTATTTATAAATATTGGCTATTTTTCACATTTATTCACATTTATTAACAGTTATTAACACTTTTTCACATTTAAAAAAATTTTCACACGTATAATCTATTTTTTTATGTACATGTGAAAAATTTTTTAAATGTGAAAAACTGTTAATAACTGTTAATAAATATAAAAAAACTGTGAATATCTGTAAGAAAGTGTTAATAACTATGATTAGCTGTAACTAATTGCAAATAAATATAAATAAATAACTATAATTACGCATAAATAATAAATTATTCACTAATTCTAAAATTTTGGAAAATGGAATAACTGTTAATAAATGTGTATAAATGTGTATAAATGTGAATAACTATAAATAACTGTCAATAATCATTACTTTCAGTTAATAATTGTTATTTAGCATTCATAACTATTATTAACTGATGTTAACTGTTTTTTACTGTTATTAATGTCTCAATTGCAGTAGTTTATTACGAATATTAGCAGTTATTCACATTTTCACACAATTTCTCACAAAAATAATTTCTATATGGGTTATTAAAGAAATGATAAAATTAAAAAAATTCCAAATGGATAGTAAAGTATACTAAATTTCCTTAAAAGTTGTTTAATTTACGAAGTTAGAAGCGGGCAAAAATGGACCATACAACCACATTACTTTTCAGGTGCTATAACTATTTTCTACATTCTGTTATGTTTTTGGTGTGCTAACATCTGTAGTTAATAAATTAATTATATAAACATTTCATTTATAAACTACAGTTGTAAATATATGTTAAAACGTAGTAAAACATGAAAAATGTTATTGCACCTGAAAAATAATTTAGTTATATACCCATATGAAAATAATTTTTGTGAGAAATTGTGAAAAACTGTTAATAATTGTAATAAACTACTGCAATTGAGACATTAATAAGAATTAATAACAGTAAAAAACAGTTAATTACAATTAATAATAATTAATAATAGTTATGAACGCTAAATAACAATTATTAACTGAAAGTCATGATTATTAATAATTATTTATAGTTATTCACATTTATTCACATTTATACACATTTATACACATTTATTAACAGTTACTCACATTTTCCAAAATTTTAGAATTGGTGAATAATTTATTATTATTTATACTTATTTATAATTATTCATATTTATTTGCAATTAGTTACAGTAAATCATAGTTATTAACACTTTTTTACAGATATTTACAGTTTTTCACATTTATTAACAGCTATTAACAGTTTTTCGCATTTACGAAATTTTTCGCGTATTACCCTAGTGGAAATCGAATCTGTGAATAACTGGCAATAACTGGAAATAACTGGGAATTACTGGGAATAACTGAGAATAACTTTTCAGTTTAAGAATAACAGTTATTCCTAGTTATTCTCAGTTATTCCCTGTTATTCTCAGTTATTCCTACTTAAACTAAGGATAGAGAAATAGAAAAAATAACCATAAAAAAAATCTATTTTTTAACTAAATTGGGAATAACTGAAAATAAATTAAATGGCTGAAATTAACTAGGAACAAGTCTTATAGTGCCTCTAATTCCTAAAATTATTTCTAAACTAAACGAGAAATAACTGAGAATAACTGTTATTCGTACCTCTGATTTTTTAAATTATTTCTTAACTGGAAGTAACTGGGAATAACTGGGAATAACTGGGAATAACTGTCTCAAACTGAACAGTTTATAAGAGTGTGAAAAAGTGTTAATAGCTGTTAATAAATGTGAATAAATGTGAATAAATGTGAAAAATTACAAATATTTGTAAATAACAGTAAATTATTATTATTTACAATTAATCATTATTATTATCCATTCGTAACAATTAATAACTGTTATCAACTGTTATTTACTGTTATCAATGTCTCAATTGCGGTAGTTTATTATAGTTATTAACAGTTATTCACATTTTTTTAGATTTTTACACAGTTATTAATAGTTATTCACAGAAATTATTTCCATATGGGTATCAAAAGTCAATTGTTAATTTGATGTTTATTTTAGGAATTTTAGTATCCGTATACCACATTGAATTTTGCAGTGATTTCATACACCATTTTTAACCATCGAAAGTGAAGTAAAACTTGAAAGTTAAAGATTTTCTTATAACTTTTGCATAAGATAAAAAATATACATATTTTTTTTATTTACTTATCATTTACTTCCTTATCAACAGTAAAAAGATATTATTACAACCCGTGTAAAAAAATTCGTATTGCCAAGATATTGGTGAAACAATATCCAATATTTCGCATTTATTTATAAATCTATTGGAAAAATTTTTCCAATATTTCGCCAACATTTATCATTTATCAATCCCTAGGGCCAAAACCCACATTATTCCCACATATTGGAAATATATTGGATATTGCTAATATATTGGATATTGCTAATATATTGGATATTGCTAATATATCGAATATTGCTATGTTAATATGTGTCCAAAGTATTAGATGATCAATTGCTATTATTCTGTAAATATAATAATAAATAAATTGAAATTTAACGTTATTTCATAAAAATCTTTTTATTCGTTTTCTATCATATTTACAGGTTCTACAATATAACAGGTATCACAATCTACAATTTTTATATAAAAACAAACATATTGTAACGTTTCAATATTAATAGCTTTAACAGTATCACTTTTTTCTACAATTTGATGTATAAATTTAATATTAGTATTTCTAATATTTACCTTAAAAGGATTGATTGTAATGAAATTTTGCACAATTGCTTTGTATATGGGCCCACAGTTACAATTAGTTTCGCAGTTACATGACATTTTTATAAAAAATTGAATCTCTCCAAAATATTCTGTTTTTTCTGTTACATATTTTACATAAAATGATTTTGTTGTAATGTTTTTACATAAAGTAGATGTGTATAATACATTATCTTTTAATAATTTTTTAAAAATATAAAGTTTTTGATTGGCAACGTTTCTAATCAAATCGCTTATCTCGTTTGGAAATTTTTTTAACGGAATAAGTATACCTACAATTTTAATAGATCCTGAAATAGAAATATATTTTCTTTTTTTAGTAGTCAACAAAACCTGATTGCAATAAGATGCAGTAAAACTATTTAATATGCATGATTAACTCTTTAGCACTCCTAAATTCATATATAAAGATACACCTGCACATATTTGTAAATGAGGTGAATTGCTGCTGTGAACTAAGGCAGCCAGTTTCCCATTCAAATTTTCGTAAGGAAAACATGATATAGTCCAAAGAGGACCACTACGCCTCACGATCTCTGGTAAATGTCTGACGTGATGTACATTAGCTGACATATGTTCCATACCATAAAGAATTTCAAACCTTGAAACAAATTCTGTTAGTAAAACTTCGGCTAAATCAACCATTTCACCTCTGACTGTAGTTTCACAAAGAATATAAATCGATATAACTATTAATTTATAATGGTTACAATATGTAACTGGTAATATGTCTTGCAAAATTGGTAAGGAATAGTAAAAAAACCAATTTTTAAATTCTGAAGCTTTCCAGTTAACTAAGTCTACAGCAAATGATCGCGGATGCCTTTGAATAAATTCTGGTGGTTGAAGTGCTGTTAATCGGCTGTCAATAACATCAGCAAATTGTGCAATAGAAAAATCTTTTTTGTTAAACTTTGAGTCAAGCCATAGTTCGATTAATTTTTTTGAAACACCTTCAAAGATGTTATGCATAACATCTATTCCAGTTGATGTGATGAATTTTGGTACAATTTTAGAGAGCATTGTTGGTCCCTTAACACCGCAAACTTTGATATTACTAGCATGAGCTTGTTGACCGTGCAGAATGGTTTCACTATCAGTTCGCAAAGATAATTTCTTTTTAAAAGGGTATACTCTTGATTTGCCAATTGAAATGCTTTCCTGTTTGCATATTTGACAACCAAATTTACCGTTGTATTGAGACATATTTAGGAAAATCGCTTTAGCTGGTAAATCGCACGTGCCATTTAAAATTATACCTTTAACATTAACAGGTTTATCTACGTTGGGTACTTCAAAATCTATACCTTTGTACAATTTTTTTAATGAACTTTTTAAGGGAGTTAAAAAGAGATTAACATTAGGTTTCAGTTTTCCAAACCACAAGCCAATTAACAACGCATTTTCAATATTGTGTCGTTCTTTGTAAGGAAGTTCATTAATTGTTAAATAAAACGTCCAAATATTGTATTTTGAAGATTTAAAAATGCTAACGCCGTCAGAATACCACGTAAAAGATATATTGTTGGGATCATTTAATATTTTATTTGGACAGAGCATTTCTTGATACAGCAAACCATCATAAATATCAGAAAAAATTTTTTGAGCTTGAAATGATTGATTTCTAGGACATTTAATTATTTTTTCGTAAAAATAAGGTCGCTTGTATAATGTTTTTAATTTTGAAATTAAAGAAATTTCAAGAAAATAATTTATCGAATTATTATTACATTGAAGACATAAAGAACCTTCATTATTCAATGTAAAGAAACATTTTGAACAATAAAAATGTTTCGTAATACAAGCTTGCGATTTCGAAAACGATTTTTTAAATTTATACAATGATTTATGACAGTTGTTTGGTTTGGGACATATGTTTGATATTAATGCTAGAAAATCTGAAATGCAAACATCCGTCAAATTGTGTCGCGCTTTCAATGCTAAAATACATAATGAATAATCTGTTACAGTTAAAGTAGAACCACAATAAATTTTATTGGATTCAGCTGACGTATTATTTTCGTTACATTCGCTATCATAAGAAGAAGTGTTAGAATCTTCAACAAAATCGTCTAATATAGGGCTTTCATTATCTGTATTATGCAAACTGTTCTCAAGATCGCGTGAATCTAAGTCGTCCTCATCACTATGAATGAGAGATTCTAAACAATAAAATTTAATAGTTAATAAATTAATAATTAAAGCTAGAAAATATAATTTATGATTTTTAATTATCAATACAATCATATAAATTAAAAATAACAAAAAAGATAGAGATGAATAAAAATATTTTTTTTTAAACAATGAAATTTAGAATTTTTTTTTAATAATTATATATATATATATATATTAATTTATTGCTTCATTTTACTTTACTCAGATTAATTAAGCAATGCTATTTCTTCGATTTATACTTGAAAAAAAATTTTCATAAGAATATGATTTAAAAAAAATTTTTTAATTTAAAAACTATTAACAAATAATTTTATAATAACGCTTGTTTTCTGAATTTGTATAAAATTTAATTTTAAAACTTTTTAAATGTTTACCTTACCTTCATCATAACTGTCATTACTTTCATTTTCCTCGCATTGCATTTGATAATCATCGTTATTTTGATCTTCTTTTTTTTCCCATTTCGTAACTATAATTACTATCGGAACTGCTCTCATGATAATCAATCTAGTAATTCGTAAATAAATAAATTTCACTTATAAAACTTATTACTTAACTTGTACAAAGATAACTTACATTTAAGTCAGTATCACAATTTTCTTCAAAATAAATACGAATATTTTTTATTTTGCGTTTAATTTTCTTCTTATACTTATATGTAAACTCAGAAAACCTATAATGTCTTTTCCCCATTTCACAATAATAGTATACAGAAAGAAATTTCAAGTTTACTGAGTACTAAACATTCAAACGTTTTGTTTTCTATTTGTTGAAAGACAATGTAAGTTCTTTTTCTCACTTCTTCTACCTACTCCTCTTTCTCTCTACTTTTCCCTTTATTTTCCTCCTCCTCTCCTTCCTCGAACTCCCTTTTTTTCTCCTGTTCCCTTTCTTTCCTTCCTCCTCTCCTCTAGACCCTTCTCTCTCCTGCTTTCTTTCTTTCTTCGTCTCTCTTCCTCTCTCACTCAACTCAAATCTTTTCCACAAAGATATCAAATAAAAATAATATCTAAAAATTTAAATTTTGTAGATATTATTTCATGAAACTATATTTTACAACAAACGCAAGGTATTATATGAACTTTGTAAACAAAAATATCCCTACTCATCATTTCGTATTGAAAACTTCGTTCATTTATCCTTTGTTAATTTTTGTCAACTCTCGAACTTGCAAGCGGGAAACTTGTAAGATAGAGAATATCACTGTGAACGGTTCGCAGAAAGTATTGACAGATAAAATAATTTTGTTTGTGTTGCATTCTTATTGCTTTAATTCGCGCATCATAGATCAGTATTTTTTCAAAGACATTAATTCAGCATTAAATTTTAAATTAATTTAAAATGTACGCCTTAGGGCGAAAGTAAGGAAATTAGTGTTGTGCCCGAAGAAGATATTGTGGGTCTCAAAGAAGAAAACAAATTATCTTTAATTAGATATGGAAAAGAAGTCTATAAAGCTCAAATAAAAAAACTAAGTGGTAAGTGTTGAATAATAAATTATTATTAACGTTCAAACGTTCATAGAATATAACTGCTCCAAAATTACAAAAATAAAAATAATATTTAAATAGTTATATCATTATTTAAGTTGCAATAAATAACAAAGAAAGGACACTATTGTCTTTATTATTATAATATTATTTAGAAGTTATTAGAAATTTTTTATATTTATTAAGTTATTTCCAATAGATTCGCTCTTTAAGAACATCATTACTGGATAAATAATATGTATTTAAATTCAAATTAATTATAACTTAGTAAATATCATATATTGTTATAATTTATTTTTATAAAACTATATTTAAAAAAATATCTTGAGAAATTTTTTTAACAATAATTAATAATTTTTTCAAATAATAAAAAAATATTATTCATAAAAAATATAGATTATTTTTTTAGTTTTAAATTAAAATAATATAAATTATTATTTTTTTACATAATTTTCGGTAAAGTTAAATAAGGATGCTTTTATCACTCATAAATAAAATTTTATTTTATTTAACTTTGATTAAAATCAGAATACATAACAAAAAGACTGAGCTTTAATCGTACTTTGTTATTTTATGTTGTCCTTGAAATTCAACATCATACGTTATTATGACTATTTATTTACTTCTATGAAATTATTTATTTTAAGCAACCTATTTTTGTTTTACATTAAAAATAATTAGTTGCAAAATGGATTTGTTTGTTTAATAATGCTTATTTATTGTGCGAATTTCAAAAAAGTTATCTGGATAAAATCAATAGATAAACAACATGAATTTAATTAATATTGCACATTAACAATAGGTAATAATTTTATTATTTTTTTTTTTATATAGAATCTTTATATTTTAAAAATGTTGAAGAAATATTTTTACATTCTTTTAGAAGACAAGGAATATTTAGAGTCCTTGGATGTGATCATGAAAGGGACTATAGTACCTCGAAGGAAAAGATATGGAAAAAGAGAAACAGAAAAGAGAAAATCCGTAGAAACAGTTCGAATTACAAAAAAGAAAAAACAAAAGTTTGAAAGACAAAGTGGCGAAACTTCTTCAAAAATTTTAAACAATAAAGTTTTAAAAACAAAGGCTATTTTTGAGGAATCTGAAACTGATTCGGATAAAGAATCCAACAAAACAAATGAAGATGATCCTGAATCTTTGGATGAACACACCGAAACCAATGAAGGAAATGAGGAATCTGATATTAAACAGGTAAATTATCATCTAAAATTTATTATAAAAATTATTATATCCTTCAGAATATAAATGTTTTATTTATATACTTTTTATCACTGAAAATTTTATTTGATAGTACAATTTTTTTAACTTGCTTCAAAGTTACGTACGTACGTATTTAAATTAAAAATAATTTTAATGCCTTACATACTGCGTATGTACATATCGAAGAAAAGTTTTTTTAGAATTTATATTATATTTACATACTGAAGGTTTTATTTCATTTATTTATTTTTAAATGATTGTAGATGCAAATATCTCAGGAAAGAGTGAAGAATCGATGTTGCGTCGCACCATGTCAATTCCACGAAATCACATCTATTTCATGGAATTTCGACAAACACACGACTCGCTCGAACGCGGCATGCAAAGAGGTGGCAGCACGTTGCGGTCATCATAGTCAAATTTTTCTATACTCGGGTCACTTTGCGCCCGAGTTAACGAGTCAAATCAAGTCATTTGTACAGTCAGTTCATCGTCAAGCGCGACTGAATACACACCTCTCTGCACGCCTCGCGTCACGAGTCTCATCTTAAAAAATACAATCGTGTCCTAGTACACCGCACTCTAGCTGTAATAGACAGTACGTTGGTATCATTGAGAATCAAAGTCTATTACCTCGTTTAAATAGACATTACGTTGGTCTCAGTGAGAATCAAAGTCTATTACCTCGTTTAAACTCAAGTGCAACAAACGTTACCTTGATTTCTTAAAATCAGCGTTTGTTGTATACTCTGATTGAAAGCCGTTCGCGCACGCAAACCGAAAGCATATGCAATCGTGTACCGTATCTTGCGTTAATTTTAAGTGCGATAGTTCAGTGTTGTAAATTTTAATAAAAAGGGTTTTTTATGCCGAAAGGCTTTTTCCCTCTATATGGTGTTAATTTTATTTCGTAGTCCTTTAGCTTCTTCTCATAAAGATTAAATTTAATACAATTTAGATCAATTACAAGCAATCAATTTAGAGTCAGTGAATACAAAATTTGGTTAAGTGAAAATTAATTTGTGTAGTGAGATAAATCTAGTTAAAATCAGTTCTTTTTTTTATAAATAAATTTGAGTTCAATTAGCTAAAAAATTGCTTAATTTCTAATTTTTAATCTTTATCTTTATTTTTATTTTTCTTTTTTTTTATCTATTTTTTATTATTCATTTTTTTTTATTTTATTAATTTTAATTTTTATTTGTTTTATAATTTTAAATTCTTTGTGATTAATTTGGATGTAGCCTACGCTACAATCGATCAGGTACATCTAGATAAAAAAAAACATTCTTTCGACACAAAATGATGTAAGTTATGTTATACTATAAACTACGTTAAGATAAAAAATAGCAATTAATATATACATTGACAATATGTTTATTTTCAGACTGACACTGATTTAATTGACCCATTGATCTTATGTCGACAATGTGGTCCAGGGCGAGTTCAACTTGTTAAAAATTATAATGTTTGGATTGACAAACGAGATTTAGACATGATTCAAAGATAGTACAATAAACCGAAAGAAATGGTTCGACGTCTTTTAAAAAATTTGGTTGGAAAAGATAATTTAAAAACTACGTCGGCTCGTGGGCATAAACGAAACGGTGTTAAACATCGACCAATCCCTCAAGATATATTTATAGCTGTTGAAAGTGAGTATAATTGAATACATATTTAATATCATTCATTTATTAAAATTTCATATTTATAATCTTATTTCACATGTTTCAGAATACGTGAAGAGAAAAAGCAGCATTCGATTATCTGCAACCGAATACACAACATGTATAAATTTGATGATCAGCACGCTCAGAAACCCCAAATAGTTTTAAAAATAATAATTTAGTTCATTTGTTGATATACGAAATATTTTCTTTAAGTTACATTTATTAAAATTAAAAATGATTTAATCTTTTTGTTTTTTACAAGAATGATATAAGTCGATTTATGTTGATTACATTTGATTGACCATTTCTGTTACTCAGAAATTATTTAAACCAAATTGTAATGTAAATATACAATTAGTATAATAGATTTTTTGTTATATTTATATTTGTAAACTTTGACTTTAAAAATTATTTAATTAAATACATTTTTTGTTCCACAAAAAAAGTTTTTTATAATTCAATTCACCTAGTATACCTTATAGATATGATATAAAAAAAAGTTAAAAAGTTTTCAATTAAATGTGGTAAAACTTTGATTTTTTATTTTAAATTATTTATCATTATACATATTGATATATCAATAACTAATATATTAACAATATCCAATATATTTCCAATATGTGGGAATAATGTGGGTGTTGGCCCTAGGGATTGATAAATGATAAATGTTGGCGAAATATTGGAAAAATTTTGCCAATAGATTTATAAATAAATGCGAAATATTGGATATTGTTTTACCAATATCTTGGCAATACGAATTTTTTTTACGCGGGAATTTAGTGTCTGAAAGAAGTACACTGCTGATATTCGCAAGTTTTCTTTCATTTATTTTAAGCTTCATTTCGTTATCATAAATAAGAAAAGTCTTTTCTCTTCTAGAATTATTAGTCTGAAGGAGTGCATAGTTTTACATGGATAATAATTACATAAAAAAGAAGCTTTCATTTGCTAACTTACTTGAACGTTGGTTCTTGATGAAATAGAGTTGAAGGCGTTCCTTGAATGTATTCTCGTTAACGTAGTATTCGACTCGAACTCTAAAACAGAAAGCATTGTTCAGTTTTTCTTTGAATATTTCTTCTTTTACATATTATTTGTATTTAATATTTTTTTTACTTTTGAAGTAACTGATACGTTCGATTTTCATTTTCAATCTTTTCTTTCTGCAACGATTTTTGTACGAGAACATACAAAATTCTATACTATTCCTAATGAAAATATAAAATTTGCATTACTGTTTGAAATAGTTTATAAGTGTGAAATTTGGGACATTTAAAACAGTTATGAACAGTTTTAAACACTTTTAAACAGTTTTGAACAACACGAAATAATTTGAAACTAAAGTGAACATTTTCTCGTATATATTATATAAATTTTCATATATATAAGAAAATTTTCAGAAACACAAAATTATGAAACACTGTTTGAAATCATTTCGAACTTTTGAAAACTTTTTAAAAATGTTTAAAACTGTTTATAACTGTTTTAAATGTCCCAAATTTCACACTTATAAACTATTTTAAACAGTTTTGAACAGTTTTAAACATTATAAAACATTTTATATTTCTGCTGGGGATATGATCAAATCTTATGGAAATAAAAAATCTGCATATTATTGGTTTTTTTAATTGGAAATATAACAATGACAAATAATTGATGTTGGGTATTTCCTTAAATATTTTTCTGATTTATATTTTAAATGCACCCAAAAACAGATAATTTTCTTGAATTTTTCTTGCAGAAGGTAATGAATCAAATAGGCAAACTTTTGTTTTTACTAATTTAATACCTTTTAAAATACAAAAAAAAAAATTTTTGACAGTATAATGTATTAAAAATTAATGAGGAGCCCGGTTTGCTGACCGTCTCAAAAAGGTACTTGTACTATGATCACTCTAGCACCTATAAAAATAGAAATTAAAAACCAAAGAATTTTCTGAAAATATATGAGTGTAGTTGGATCCTGAACTAAGATCTTTTACTGAAGTTCAAAATTGAATTAATGACAAACATTTAAATTTTTTCCGATTTTTCACATTTTTTCGCTCTTTAAAGTTCTGTAATATATATACATATATATTATCTTTATTTTAAGTCAAGATCCAATAAATTGAATTTATTTTAAAATAAAAAAAAAATGAAGTCAATTGGTTCAGTGATTTTCAAATAAACCTTGATCATAAGCTAAAAAGATAAGATTTTTCAAAAGAAGCGTTTGAGGATTTGACGTTATACGCTATAGCCTGAGGTATTGGTATCGTTATTGTGCCCATAGAAATAAGAGCATAGACTGAGTGTTCTTACCGGATGAGTTGGACCCTTGTATGATAGAGAACAAATATAATATGATGGGTTTTCCTCTTTATTTAACTTTCATATAACTTCTACGTAAGAGAAAGATGAGCTCTAGTCGAGTCGAGTATCAACTTGAATTTTCCGAGTTACTTAAGAAAGTATGAATTACTCGAATAATTCGAATGATTCAAGTAATTATAATGATTCGAGCTACTCGAACAACTCAAACAACTAGATTATATTAATCTGTGGTAATTATTTCTCATCCATACGAAAAAAATTATTCTTTTACTCTTTTTTTTCTCATTAACTTGCTGTGAGTTCTGTCTATCCGTCTATTCAGAAAGAATAGCTTTTAAACTAACTTCGAGTCAAGTCGAGTATCAAACTCGAACTTTTTGAATTACTCGAATCTACCAAGTAACTGGTGTCATCCGAGTAATTCAAAATACTCGAGCAATTTATATTTCTTCCAATACCCATATGAAAATAATTTTTGTGAGAAATTGTGAATAACTGTTAAAAACTATAATAAACTACCGTGTTATAAAATATACGTGTGGAAATAATTGTTGAAAGTGTGAAAAAGTGTTAATAACTGTTAATAAATGTGAATAAATGTTAATAAATGTGAAAAATCATAAATATTTGTTAATAACTATAAATAACAGTAAATTATTATTATTTACAGTTAATCATTATTATTATCTCTTCGTAACAATTATTAACTGTTATCAACTGTTATTTACTGTTATTAATGTCTCAATTGTGGTAGTTTATTATAGTTATTAACAGTTATTAACATTTTTTCACATTTTTACACAGTTATTAATAGTTATTCACAGAAATTATTTCCATATGGGTAGTTCGTATTTTTTCGAGTAATCAGGGATTTCGAGCACTCGACTCGAACTCGAAGAAAAAACTTGACTTGATTCGAACTCGACTATTTGAGTATTTGCACACCCCTAGTTGGTACATCTTAAAGATTCTCAACTGCTGCTTCTTTCAAATTTTTCTTGTGTCAACTAAAAAAAGCTTAGAGCGGAGTTTATTGGGATGATTAATGAGCAAGCTCAACCGCAAAAAGGCAGCATTACGAGCAATACCTATCATGGCAGCGTATATATAGGGATATCTCTGGAACTTTTTAATTTTGAGATGTCGACCTGACAACAATTGAAAAGTCTATAATACAAGTTTCTGGAGTGGCACACACTTCAATAAGGGCTTAAATTACTCGTTTTTTGTAGTAGAATATGTAATTAAATTTTGCTATCGATTGGAAAATTGTTACTTACGGTACATAATTTTATACGTCAAAAATGATATTTTTTAAATATTTTTCTACGTGTGTTTCTTGAGCTATAAAAAAAGTACCATTCTTTCGATCATTCTCAAATTTTCTGAGCATAATGAATATGGTAAAAACAACAGTTTAAGCCTACCCTGGTACATGTGCCCCTCTTTAGGTAGCTGTTTGACTATTTTTAATGTAAGGGTAAATTGTAGGTTAAAATTATAACGGGAAACGGATTTGGCTGAAACTGCAGGATATGATTCTTTGATGAAAAAAAATGAACCCGTGTTTTTTCTTTTGTGCTAATAGGCCCTATAGGCGGATATAGAGACATTTCTTCGAAAATGTAGAGAAAAGAAGCGTTTATAAGAACTTAAATAGCTAAACAACTGAAAATTTTACAGAAAAATGTATTGTACCTGTCCTGTATTTCCAGTGACACAAACCCGTACTTTTAGCTTATACCGAGTGTCATCGAGATATTGCTCCGATTATTCATCGCCGGTGCAGTAGTTTCCGACGGCACCGACCGTCGGTAATGTCATGGCCTGTAATCCGTACCAAGTTATATTTTCTGCTTAAGCAATTCTTCTTCACTTTTATATATAACCGATACCGTTCGGAATTATTAATGATAAGTTTTTGTTGAATCGCGTCTCCAGTATAAATTAATACCGACCGTCACGATACCATTTGCATTATAATCTAACCGCCTTTTCTATCACACTTACCGGGAAAGTATCACCACTCCGGATCACGGATTTTGCTCAAACCTTGGGATAAGTTTTTAGATGACAAAATGTGAAAAAAACTGAAGTTGTAGTCATAAACGCTCAATTTTTTTCTAGTTACAGGCAATTAAAGAATATCACTAAAAAGTAACTAGATTTTTTATGGCATATAGTTCTTCAGCATTGATAGTTCGAATCTTGAAACTTTTTTAAATGAAGGCTGAGCTCAAATCCTTTCGAAATAATAGTTATAGCATATAAAAATATTATTTTTGCTTTTTCATAGAGAAAGCATTGTATCGATAAAAAAATTATTTTTCTATTTTTTCACTAATTTGTGCATATTTGTACTCAGGGAGTCGAAAAAAGTGGTTTTTAGAAAATGTTTGTATGTGTGTGTGTTTGTATTCATTCACCTAATTAGATCTTGAAAACTACTCGATGAATATGCTTCACATTTCGCATAAGGTTTATTATTTTGTCTAACTCGTGCAGAAAATATTTGAAATTGGGTTTCTTAGCGTTGTTTTAATTTCAGAGCTATTTTAAACATTAAAAAAAATTTTGACTATCCATTTTTTTTTAATTTTACGCAAACTACTCGATGAATTTGCTCTAAAATTTGCATGAAAATTATTTGCGATTACCAAAAAAAGGAAAACTTTTAAAAACTAATTTTCTTTGCTTAGTTTCAATTATAGAGCATTTTAAAATTTTTGAAAAAATTTGCATTTAGTTAGTAAATTAGATTTCGTGACCTACTCAATGGATTTGCTTCCAGTTTTACATACAATTAATTTTTTGTCTGACTAGGGGGGGGGGGGGGTGGAGCTATTGAAAATTGGTTTTCTTAGCGTAGTTTTAATCTTAGAGCATTTTTTAAATTTTCAAAAAAATTTTTATTTTTCATTTATTTTTTATGTTACGTGAACCATACTATAAATTTTCTCCAAAATTTTTATACAATCAATTCGCTATTGTCTGAAGAAAATAAGCTTTTAATAACTAATTTTCTTAGTGCGGTTACAATTTTAAAAAATTTCAAAGATTTAAAAAAAAATTTTGATTTTTGTTCTTATTTTTTTTTATTTTACGTAAAGTACTCGATAGGTTTGTTCTCAATTTCGCAGGGAAATTATTTACAACTGCCAAAAGCAGGGAAATTTTCAAAAATTGATTTTCTTAGCGCAGTTTTGATTTTAAAAATTTTGAAAAAGGAATTATGAAAAGAAAATGTTGTTTGTTTAGAAAATTAGATCTAGAAAATTAATCGATGGATTAGCCTCAAATTTTGCATACTATCTATCATTTTGTCTAAGTAGGCGGGAAGCTATTGAAAATTGGTTTTCATAGAGTAGTTTTTTTATAGAGCCATTTTAAGAATTTTAGACTAATTTCCGATTTTTCATTTCTTTGGTATTTTACGTAAATTACTTGATGAATTTGCTTTGAAATTTGTATGGGAATTATCTGCGACTGTCGTAAGAAGGATGTCTTTTAAAAACCGATTTTCTTAGCATAGTTTTAATTTAAAAAAATTTTTTAAGTTTTGAAAAAACAGTATATTATTCACCTATGGAGTAAAAACGAATAATGTCTTAAATCGTATGTAAATGTCACTCGAGGCGAAGGCGAGGGCGACAAACATACGATTTAAGGCATTTTTCATTTACTCCCGTGGTGAATATACGATTTTTTTGCCTAGCGAGGCCGCAAATGCAACCTTTGCGATCGAGTACAGGGAGACAAGGTTGCACTTGTGGCCCGCTAGGCAAAAAATATATGTAAAGGAGAGAGACGGCATAACGTTCACGCGAATGCGCACATCTTTATATGCTACGAGTCAATACTTTCTGACGAGGTAGACCGGGGAAAGTATAGCTAACTTTCTATCCTGAAATCAGGGAGGCAAGTACGAACTTTCTACCGGGGTCTAAGAAAAAAATATTTTTTTTCATATCATTTATAATTATGCAGTTTTGTAAGAGTGGATGGAAGAAATAATCACAGGAGGCCACTTAATATTAAATAATTGTTTATTTTATAATATAATTAGAAAAATAGTACACTTAGCACACACAGAGCAGGCGAGAACAACGAGTGCCTCTCGAATCTTGTCTTCAATTGCGACGGCAATTCCATTGCGATCATGACACCGTCTGTTACCTGTTAGGTCGAACTAACGCTCGTACGTATACTCTGTGTACGATGTTCTTACAGCTCGGCCATTCCTGACCATCATTCGTCCTCTAACGCGTAGTGGACGATTTCTTGGATAAAAAAAATTTCTTTTTCTTTTTCATACATTTAACTAAAACATAAAATACCCCTAGTGGAAATCGAATGTGTGAATAACTGGGAATAACTGGAAATAACTGGAAATAACTGTTATAAACTGTTCAGTTTGAGACAGGAATAACAGTTATTCCCAGTTATTCCCAGTTATCTCCAGTTACTCCCAGTTATTTTCAGTTACTCCCAGTTATTTACAGTTTAGCTTAAAAATAATTTGAAAAAACAGAGGTACGAATAACTGGGAATAACTGTTATTCGTACCTCTGATTTTTAAAATTATTTTTAAACTAAACTGTAAATAACTGGGAATAACTAGGAATAACTAGGAATAACTGGGAATAACTAGGAATAACTGGGAATAACTGGAAATAACTGTTATCCCTGTCTTAAACTGAACAGTTTATAACAGTTATCCCCAGTTATTCACAGATTCGATTTCCACTAGGGACTACAATCATTTAAGTAATATTTTACAAGTTTGTTTTTCGCCATAAACGCATGTTTGCTGGTTCCCACACTTTTTTTGACTAATCTGACAACCAGGTATATCAGCAATGATATATCTCCCCAGCGGAAAAAATAAACGAGAGTAATTGAAAATTTCTGAAAGAAACTGAAATGAACGGAAAGTTCTTGTGAAAATTGGGACGAAACAAATAGTACATTTTAAACTGTTTCAGGAATTATCGGAAATTTTCAGTATGTTTCATTTTCTTTCATTTTCTAACTGACGAAAAAAGAAATCAGTAATATTATGGAATTTTTAGTTTATTTCAGTTTGTCTTAATCTGTTTTGATTTCTCTCAAATTGTTTCAATTTCTTTCACTTTTTTTCATTTAGTTTCTGTTTATTTCATTTTCTTTCATTTTTTTTCAGATTATTTCTGTTTGTTTCAGTTTCTTTCGGTTTCTATCGTTTTTTGTTCAAAAAGAAATGAGAGAAAATGAAACAAACTGAAATACTCTGAGTGTTTTGTCCAAATACTTAAATAAAACATTTTAACTCATTCTAAAAGTTATTGCAAGAATCTGAAAAAAAACGAGACAAACTGAAACAAACTGAAAAAAATTGAGACGTTTTTAAAATTTTTAGAAGAATTGGGACTTTTTTTTCCGCTGGGGCTATTATTACGTAAGACTTTTGTTACTTGGTACGGACCTTTGAATTTAGGGATTAATTTAGGCGAGATACCAGCTGTATTATCAAAATTTTTAAAGTGGAACTTCTTTACCGACGATATCCATTTCCCGTAAGAGACGTATAAAAAAATTATACGGGAGTGAATTGATTTCATGACGGTACATGCAACGGAACTAATGGAACGGAAGTGTATATATATAGAGGAGGAGCGTCCGCGCCTCCTATATGCAAATCAAGTTACTAAATACGTATAAAGAAATATTCGCGGGACTGACTTAATGTCGATCGCATAGTATATGTATACAATACAAATGTCTGAATCCAATCTGAATAAATAAAGAAAGCAATAGCACGCGTTTTCTCTTTTTCTTTCTTTCTCTATAATGTTTTATGGTTAACCCCTCTCTTCCCTACATGTTTTAAATTGTATTATTGTAAAATAAATATTAACAAAAATTTTATAGACTACCCGTATGGAAATTATTTCTGTGAATAACTATTAATAACTGTATATAGTTATTTACAAATATTCATAATTTTTCACATTTATTTACATTTATTAACAGTTATTAACACTTTTTCACACTTTCAAAAATTTTCACACGTATAATCGTTCTTTTTATATTTACGCAAAAAATTTTGTAAATGTGAATAACTGTTAAGAACTGTTAATAAATGTGAAAAGCTGTAAATATCTGTAAGAAAGTGTTAATAACTATAATTCACTGTAACTAATTGCAAATAAATATAAATAACTATTAATAAGTATAAATAATAATAAATTATTCACCAATTTAAAAATTTTTGAAAATGTGGGTAACTGTTAATAAATGTGTATAGATGTGTATAAATGTGTATAAATGTGTATAAATGGGAATAACTATAAATAACTATAAATGAACATTACTTTCAGTTAATAATTTTCATTTAGCGTTCATAATTATTATTAACAATTATTAACTGTTATTAACTATTTTTTACTCTTATTAATTCTTATTAATGTCTCCATTGCGGTAGTTTATTACAGTTATTAACAGTTATTCACATTTTTACACAATTTCTCACAAAAATCATTTTTATATGGGTATCTCATTTAAAATTTAAAAAAATGAATTTCTTAAATAAACTAAATTATTTTAATTTAGTTTTATTTAATTTTATAATTATTAAGTTTAAAAATTATTTTTAAATTAAATAAAACAGTGATAGAACTTAAATAAACATTTATGAGTTCTATAATTTCGTAAAGAAGTTTCACTTCTGTCGGCCAGTCCAAAAGACCGGTTTCTAACATTACATAATCACCTATTTCGTAAATATTTGCATTTTTCCGGTTTTTATTAGCTTGAGCTATTACTTGGTTTTTTTTTCTGTCATCTGACAACCAGGTATATCAGTAATGATATATATATTTTTACGTAAGACTTTTGTTACTTGGTATGGACCTTTGAATTCAGGGATGAATTTAGGCAAGATAACAGCTGTATTATCGAAATTTTTTAACATAACATAATCACCTATTTCGTAAATATTTGCATTCTTCCGCTTTTTATTAGCTTGAGCTATTACTTGGTTTTGTTTTTCTGTCATTTTTTTACTTGCTTCATCTCTTATTTCTCTCAAACATCTTTTTTCGCAGTTTACATCGTTATTTCAAAATTTAGCTAAAGGATAGCGTACTTTACCTCGCTGGGAAACACCTAATAGTAAAATACTGGGAGTTTCTCCCGTAGTCTTGTGTACTAACTAGGAGAGTATCAGACCTCTGGGTCACGGATTTTGCTCAAACTTTGTGATAAGTTTTTAGATGTCAAAATATGAAAGGAAACAGAATTTTAGACCCCAACGCTCAATATTTTCCTAGTTACAGGCAATTAAAGAATATCACTAAAAAAGTTACTAGATTTTCAAACGCTTACAGTTCCTTAGGATTGATACTTAAGAGCATGAATCTTTTTTTAAATGAAAGCTGAGCTCTAATCCTTTCGAAATAGTAGTTATAGCATGTCAAAATATTATTTTTTCCCAAAGTTATAGCGTGATAAACATTGGACCTGATTTTTCTTTTCAAAACATTATTTAATTAAAAAAGCTGAAATTGGGTCTAATGTTTATTAGATAGAGGACCGTGCTTTACTTCAAAAGAGTTTTCTGAATTTACAATTGAATTTGATATAAAGCATATTTTGATTGCAAAAGGGTCGCCTCATGCGAATGAACAGGTGAAAAGAGTTAACCGAACTCTCGCACCTATGATCGATAAACTGTCGGATACCGAAATGAGAAAAAATTGGACTAAAACATTGTCTGAAATCGAATTCGCTTTTTATAACTTACTAGGAGAGTATCAGACCTCCGGATCACGGATTTTGCTCAAACTTTGTGATAAGTTTTTAGATGTCAAAATATGAAAGAAAGCAGAATTTTAGACCCCAACGCTCAATATTTCCCTAGTTACAGGCAATTACAGAATATCACTAAAAAAATTACTAGATTTTCAAACGCTTACAGTTCCTTAGCATTGATAGCTAGAAGCTTGAAACTTTTTTTAAATGAAAGCTGAGCTCTAATCCTTTCGAAATAGTAGTTATAGCATGTCAAAATATTATTTTTTCCCAAAGTTATAGCGTGATAAACATTAGACCTGATTTTTCTTTTCAAAACATTATTTAATTAAAAAAGCTGAAATTGGGTCTAATGTTTATTATGCTATAACTTTGGGAAAAAATAATATTTTGACAAGCTATAACTACTATTTCGAAAGGATTAGAGCTCAGCTTTCATTTAAAAAAAGTTTCAAGCTTCTAGCTATCAATGCTAAGGAACTGTAAGCGTTTGAAAATCTAGTAATTTTTTTAGTGATATTCTTTAATTGCCTGTAACTAGGGAAATATTGAGCGTTGGGGTCTAAAATTCTGCTTTCTTTCATATTTTGACATCTAAAAACTTATCACAAAGTTTGAGCAAAATCCGTGATCCGGAGGTCTGATACTCTCCTAGTAAGTTATAAAAAGCGAATTCGATTTCAGACAATGTTTTAGTCCAATTTTTTCTCATTTCGGTATCCGACAGTTTATCGATCATAGGTGCGAGAGTTCGGTTAACTCTTTTCACCTGTTCATTCGCATGAGGCGACCCTTTTGCAATCAAAATATGCTTTATATCAAATTTAATTGTAAATTCAGAAAACTCTTTTGAAGTAAAGCACGGTCCTCTATCTGATACATTAATTTTAGGTTTACTATAATAGAGAAAATATGTTTTCAAGCTTTGAATAGCTTCTTTAGCTGTTGTCGATTTTGCTGCGTAAAGTTTAACAAATATTGTAAGGTTATCAACAATTACAAGGATATATTTTTTAGAAGTTACGCGCACATCCGATATAGCTACATGATCAATGTAAACAGCTCCAAATGGTCTGTCGCCTTTTGAAACTATTAGAAGTTCACCTTCAACTTTGCCACTTACTGGATTATACGCGATGCATTTAAAGCAACTTTTTTATATGCTCAGCAACTTTCTGTTTCAATTTTGAAAACCAATAGCTTTTACTAACGATGTCTATAAACATTTTCGGCACACATATGGCCAAGTTCGTTGTAGTATTTAAACAAAATACTTTCTTCCATATCGGATGGAACATAAAATAGTAGCTTTTCCTCAATTTTACGATAAATAACTCCGTTTCTCATTTCGTACAATTTACTTTCAGATGATTCTAATTCATTTTTTATTTTAACGATATTCTCATCAAGATTTTGTGCAATAACTAAATTAGTTTCCAATGATTTATTTTGGATAACGGCAACAAAATTACATCGACTGAGACTATCTACATGCGACATTCGTGTTCGATGTTCGGTAGTATACTCATAATTTTGTAATTCAAGAATCCAACGCGAAATCCTCGGATTAGTTCCGTGTTTTTTCAACGCAGGAGCTAATGAGTTACAGTCGGTAATTATTTTAAATTTAATGCCATAAAGATAGACTCGAAATCTTTTTAACGCGTAAATGATAGCAAGCATTTCAAGCTCGAAGCTGTAGTACCTACTTTTCGCGTCAGTTGCTCTTTGTGAAAAGTAATAAACCGGATGTAATTAATGGTCACTACTACGTTGAAACAAAATTGCTCCGTACCCTCATGAACTAGCGGCGCAGTGAAGTTTGGTCTCGGCATTCGGATTATATATCGCGAGTAAAGGCGTGCTTATCAATCGCTCTTTTAACTCATTAAAAGCATTCAATTCAACTTCACCGAATTTAAATTCACTTTTTATTTTTAACAAGTCGTAGAGTGGTTTAGCAATGTGTGAAAATGACTCGATGAATTTTCGAAAATACGACACAAGACCAATAAAACTTGGTACACTTTTTCTATTTTTCGGAATTGGGAAATTAGTAATACCAGTTATATGACTATCAATAAGCGTAATTCCTTACCCAGTGACTTCATAACCTAAATATTCAATTTCAGTCATTAGAAAGCTACACTTTGTTAATTTTAACTCAATTTTATCATCGTAAAAATTGAAAAATTTTTTTTAAATATTACTAAATGATGTTCTATAGTAGTAGTTGCAATTAAAATAGCATCCATATATACTATAACGTCACCGGATTCAATTAATTCTTTTAAAATTAAATTAATAAATTTTTGAAAACATTTAGGTGCAACTTTTAATCCAAACGGCATTTTAACGTATTCGTACTGACCAGACGGCTTTACGAAATCTGTAAATTTTATGGAATCTTCCACCATATCAACGTGAAAAAATCCGTCTTTTAAATCAAAGAACATAAAAAATTTCTTTCCACTTAATAATGCGATTTAGTCATCAATCACGGGCAATGGGTAATTATTCGATTCAAGATATTTATTTAATGTTCTATAGTCAATACACATTCTTATTTTACTAGTTTTCTTTCGCGTAAGTACAACAGCTGAGAAATATTCTGATTCGCTCGGTCGTATTATTCCGCGCTCTAATAAATCATCGATGATACTTTTTAAAACATCTCTTTCAGTAAAAGCAAGTCTACGAGGTGAAAATTTAAATGGCTTATGATTCTTTGATTTCAATAAAAGTTCTACTTTTGTTTTCGGCTTTTCAGGTTTTTTCGCTGTAACATACGTTTTTTCAAATTGTAATGAACCGAGTTCATTACCAATAAATGTTACAAAAAAATTAAAGTTAAAATAATAATAATGAATATAGAGTAAAAAAGTATTGATCAATTATTAAATAACGAATAGCACGACGCAAGCAAAGCGAGGTCAAGCAGTGGCTGAATGAAACAGCGAAAGAAAGAAGTATAAACTGAAGGAACAGAGTTCATTATTAATGAATCTTTCAAAAAAAAATATAAAAGCTAAAATAATAACAATAAGGAAAAAGTAAAAATAATATTGATAAATTAATACATAAGCGAATACAGGAGATAAATAACATGATGGAAACGATTCAAGTCAAAGCGGCGGCCGAGTAAAACAGTGCAAAAAAGAAAAATACACTACAGGAACCAAATTCAATACCAATGAATTTTTCAAACAGAAAATAAATGAGGATAACAATAGTAATAATAAAAAAGGTAAAAATAATCGCAATAAAATAATAAATAAACAAATTCGAGAGACAAATAGCAACAAATTCAGTTGACCTCAATGAAAATCAAGGCTCAGCGGCCGAGTGAATCAGCAAAGGAAGGAGAAGTACAAGCTGAATAGGATGCTAAAAAAAGATACGGGCAGGCGGCAAGCTTAGAAAAAGCAATAAGCCTGACAACGATGAACGGCTTCACAGAAAATCGTGAAGTTAACTTAGGGGAGTATGAAAAGATTTCAGCGAAGCGGTAGGGGAATAAAGTGCAGCATAAAAATAGATAAGGCCGTCCCTGAAGAAAAATACAGAGTGGAGGGACATTAAAGCCAATTTATGTGGAGCAATTATCCGAAGTTAGTGCAAAATTTAAAAGAAAAGCTTTGACGGAGTCTCAAAAACAGGAAGCCGAAATGATGACGGCAAAAAGTAATTACCCATAAATTTCAAGCTAACCTCTTTCTAGTCAACCGAAATTATGGTTTCCAGAAAAAAACCATACAGGGAGGGCCGACTAGCAACCAATCAGAATAGCTGAAAATCATACGAATGGGCAAAAAAATATACCGCCGTTAGCAACAACGAAGCTTCTAGAATCGAGACTTAGATAATAAAAAGCTTTGAGCTTGTAGGCGAAGCCCTCTCTTCGGATCGAACCACCAGCAGAGTAACAGCCCTCTTCCAGATTGGATGAGAATGGAGCTGCCTCTCTTTTTCCTGACCAAACTCTTGCTGGCCACATCGTTTTCGCCAAGCAGCTGACACGTCACCAGAGCCAGCAGCAGCCAGCCACCGCCCATCTGTAAGTCATCAGCCGAGGAGACGCGATTGGGGTCTGTAAAAAATCATGCTAACTCTGCTCTTTATTTACAACAAGAAGTATTTCTATTAATTTCTCTCTAAAACATCAGGATTTTCAGAAAAAAAAATCATAAATTTGGGACTTTTCCAAAAATTTTAAAAAATTTTTCAAGGACTTATAGCTTTTGATCCTCTCAATTTAGATCATTGAAAATTTTTTTATATATTTTGGGTAACAGAAAAAATATATCCTCAGAGTTTCAGCGATTTTTATTTTTTTGCTCTCTCAGTTGGCGTGAAATGTCCCATGAAATGTTCCCATGAAATGTCTCTTTTATATGGATTATTAAAATTTTTTATTGTCGATGAAGCATGAAACTACATAAACATTTTTATATGTGTTACAAATATTATTGACAAAAATTTTAATTTAATTATTTTACTTTTTAATGCACATACAAAATCATAAAATTTAAACGGAACTAACGATAAGTTAATTAATATTTTAAGAAATTGTCATTATTTTTTTTTTGTAATATTTTAATATCATGTATGTAGTTTTATTGGTTTATTGTATATCAACTTATGTGAATATTTTACTTTATAAATGTTAAACGATTTAAATCATTAACTCTAAAGGAAATTAGATTAGCCACAATTTTGCATCAAGTAAGCCTGTATTTTTAACTATACAAAATTAAGTTTTATTTGATTATGTACAATTTAAATATAAAATTAATGTTTTAAAATCCTTGAATTATTGAAATTCAATGAAAACATCGCATTTGCATTTACGAAACTTTTCATTAAATTGTTTAAGAAATTAAGGTTAAGTTATAAAAAGAACTAATTTTTTATATTTACAAACAAAATAGCGTCAGATTTCATTTGAATTATGAAATAAAATCTGATTTAGTCTAAAAGAATCGTTACGAATTTAAGGCGACTTCAGATTTTAAGTTAAGTTTTATTTTTGAGTTTACAACCCTAGTGGAAATCGAATCTGTGAATAACTGGGAATAACTGTGAATAACTGGGAATAACTGTTATAAACTGTTCAGTTTGAGACAGGAATAACAGTTATTCCCAGTTATTCCCAGTTATTCCCAGTTATTCACAGTTATTCCCAGTTATTTACAGTTTAGTTTAATAATAATTTGAAAAATATAAATTTGAAAAAATGAAAAAAATATATGTTTTTTTTATTTTTTTTTCTATTATAAATATATTTGGGAATAACTGTTATTCGTACCTCTGTTTTTTCAAATTATTTTTAAGTTATAAACTGTGAATAACTGGGAATAACTGAGAATAACTGGGAATAACTGGGAATAACTGGGAATAACTGGGAATAACTGTTATTCCTGTCTCAAACTGAACAGTTTATAACAGTTATTCCCAGTTATTCACAGTTATTCCCAGTTATTTCCAGTTATTTCCAGTTATTCCCAGTTATTCACAGATTCGATTTCCACTAGGGAAATTACTCTTTCAATATGTAAAATTTTTCAGATTTTTTAATTTTTCACCATTCTACGGATTATAATAAATGGTGGAAAATTTACAAATTCAAAAAATTTCAGAAACTGAAAGAGTAATTTGTAAACTACAAAATGAAATCCAACCGAACTTCCGTAGTCGCCTTAAACAGACTTAATTCTATGCTCAACGCGTTAAAAGAAATAAAGCGAACAAGACGATCTGATTTCCTTTTGGTAGTAGAGGTTTGTCCGTAACGTCATCACATGTTGAGCGCGTGAAGAGTCAAAGGCGTTCTGTGGTCATACGCGCTCACAAAGTTGTTCCTTCATTTCCAATAAACGCTGAAATAAAAAAAAATATGTGGGGAACTTTCGGCACGGGTATAAGAAAAAATCGTATACACCACACGGGTCGATAACACGACTTCTTTTCATGGGTTTTGCCGCCCTTGCCTTGGGCACGGGAGGCAATCTCACCCATGAAAAGAGTCGTGTTTTCGCCCCTAGTGGCGTAATATATTATTTTATTTATTCCTTTAACATACACATTTTTCGGCGCTTATCAAATATTTTTATGATATTAACAATTTTTAATATTTATGTTACGTCTATAAAGAACATCTGCAAAAAAATGCATAGTACCTCGATTTTTGAAACGTTTTTCAGGCTAAAGAGTTACTGATAATGATCGGATAACACCTGCACAATTATTCATCGTTAGTAATCAAAGATGATCATTAATTTTATTTAAATTGACAAACCTTAATGATATATAATCTTCTCATAAAATAATGAAATTTCTGATTCGAAAAAATTCAAACAATTGCATATTTTTTGTTTAGAAGATTGGAACTATGGCTCGAATTCAAATTCGTGACTTGAGTATTGAGTATGACTTGGAACTTAAGTATCGTTACTTGCGAATCAGCATTTTACTTAAATTGAGTATTACATTTTTACCTAAGAGTATCTTATCTGTGTGACTAACACTCAATTAAAGTGAAAGCTGATACTTAAGAGACGGTCGGGACTATTTGCCGCACGACGGCGCTGCGGTCAGGTGAGAGAAAAATATAAAATATTTTTTATCTAGCGATTTACCCTAGTGGAAATCGAATCTGTGAATAACTGGGAATAACTGTGAATAACTGGGAATAACTGTGAATAACTGGGAATAACTGTTATAAACTGTTCAGTTTGAGACAGGAATAACAGTTATTCCCAGTTATTCCCAGTTATTCCCAGTTATTCACAGTTATTCCCAGTTATTTACAGTTTAGTTTAATAATAATTTGAAAAATATAAATTTGAAAAAATGAAAAAAATATATGTTTTTTTTATTTTTTTTTCTGTTATAAATATATTTGGGAATAACTGTTATTCGTACCTCTGTTTTTTCAAATTATTTTTAAGTTATAAACTGTGAATAACTGGGAATAACTGAGAATAACTGGGAATAACTGGGAATAACTGGGAATAACTGGGAATAACTGTTATTCCTGTCTCAAACTGAACAGTTTATAACAGTTATTCCCAGTTATTCACAGTTATTCCCAGTTATTTCCAGTTATTTCCAGTTATTCCCAGTTATTCACAGATTCGATTTCCACTAGGGAAATTACTCTTTCAATATGTAAAATTTTTCAGATTTTTTAATTTTTCACCATTCTACGGATTATAATAAATGGTGGAAAATTTACAAATTCAAAAAATTTCAGAAACTGAAAGAGTAATTTGTAAACTACAAAATGAAATCCAACCGAACTTCCGTAGTCGCCTTAAACAGACTTAATTCTATGCTCAACGCGTTAAAAGAAATAAAGCGAACAAGACGATCTGATTTCCTTTTGGTAGTAGAGGTTTGTCCGTAACGTCATCACATGTTGAGCGCGTGAAGAGTCAAAGGCGTTCTGTGGTCATACGCGCTCACAAAGTTGTTCCTTCATTTCCAATAAACGCTGAAATAAAAAAAAAATATGTGGGAACTTTCGGCACGGGTATAAGAAAAAATCGTATACACCACACGGGTCGATAACACGACTTCTTTTCATGGGTTTTGCCGCCCTTGCCTTGGGCACGGGAGGCAATCTCACCCATGAAAAGAGTCGTGTTTTCGCCCCTAGTGGCGTAATATATTATTTTATTTATTCCTTTAACATACACATTTTTCGGCGCTTATCAAATATTTTTATGATATTAACAATTTTTAATATTTATGTTACGTCTATAAAGAACATCTGCAAAAAAATGCATAGTACCTCGATTTTTGAAACGTTTTTCAGGCTAAAGAGTTACTGATAATGATCGGATAACACCTGCACAATTATTCATCGTTAGTAATCAAAGATGATCATTAATTTTATTTAAATTGACAAACCTTAATGATATATAATCTTCTCATAAAATAATGAAATTTCTGATTCGAAAAAATTCAAACAATTGCATATTTTTTGTTTAGAAGATTGGAACTATGGCTCGAATTCAAATTCGTGACTTGAGTATTGAGTATGACTTGGAACTTAAGTATCGTTACTTGCGAATCAGCATTTTACTTAAATTGAGTATTACATTTTTACCTAAGAGTATCTTATCTGTGTGACTAACACTCAATTAAAGTGAAAGCTGATACTTAAGAGACGGTCGGGACTATTTGCCGCACGACGGCGCTGCGGTCAGGTGAGAGAAAAATATAAAATATTTTTTATCTAGCGATTTACCCTAGTGGAAATCGAATCTGTGAATAACTGGGAATAACTGTGAATAACTGGGAATAACTGTGAATAACTGGGAATAACTGTTATAAACTGTTCAGTTTGAGACAGGAATAACAGTTATTCCCAGTTATTCCCAGTTATTCCCAGTTATTCACAGTTATTCCCAGTTATTTACAGTTTAGTTTAATAATAATTTGAAAAATATAAATTTGGAAAAATGAAAAAAATATATATTTTTTTAATTTTTTTTTCTATTATAAATATATTTGGGAATAACTGTTATTCGTACCTCTGTTTTTTCAAATTATTTTTAAGTTATAAACTGTGAATAACTGGGAATAACTGAGAATAACTGGGAATAAATGGGAATAACTGGGAATAACTGGGAATAACTGTTATTCCTGTCTCAAACTGAACAGTTTATAACAGTTATTCCCAGTTATTCACAGTTATTCCCAGTTATTTCCAGTTATTTCCAGTTATTCCCAGTTATTCACAGATTCGATTTCCACTAGGGTACAACTTGCTGAAACAATAATATGTCTCTGATGTTGTCAATAACTCTAGCCATATAGATGCAGAATAATTATTGATACTAATCTTGTTTAAAAAGACTAAAATATTGTTGTGAAGCGAAGAATGCAGCGCAAGATAGAGCCGGCATGAGCATATATATTCATCATTCTATAGTATTACTTTCTCTGTCACACTAAAGATAAATACACATGTTTACATTGGCTCTATCACACGCAGCATTTTTCGCTTTACAAAAATATTGTAGACTTTTCGAACAAGATCAGAATGGATAATTATCATACAAATATATGGCTAGAGTAATTGACAACATTAGAAGTATATTATTATGCTAGTAAATTGTAAATCTGTGTAAAAAGAAAAGAAAAATATAAAAAATATTTTATATTCTCCTTTCACCTGCAGCACCACCAAGCGGCAAATAGTTCCGATCTCCTCTTAAGTTCCGAATTATACTCAATATTTAAGTTATGTCTATGAATTCAAATCTACGATGGTGGTTCAGAAAATTGAGTTTTATATTGTAGCACTAGCTCGTAAAAGCTGCAGAAGACTAACGTTCTTCGCTAAGAGAATCTTCCCCACCAGTGAAGATTCTTCGCTATTATATATATTGTAACTTTTTTCCTTTTCGGGAGGGGGAAATACGTGTTATCTTCTGTTGCCGGAAGCTTCAGTGAGTAGCCAGAGTAAGATCGGCAGGAGTTGGAAGGATTGGACGGCGGAAGATGAAGGAAAGTAACCGGGTTAAACACGTTTGGTTTTGCTAAGGAGTACCTTGGCTTTATTGTACTCGTTAAACTCATTTACAACGACGATTACAATAATGAAATAATAATAATTTGTTAATCAAAACTAAACCTACTATTCTTTATAATACAAGTGAACTAACCTAACCTCAAATGAAAATATAATTTACATAGTAATTAAATTTTTTATTCATCTTGGCCACTTGACGGTTATTTAATGAAAGAATAATTAAATCAATAAGTCTTGAAATGAATCTAAATAATAGTTTATATTTAACTAAGAGATTCTTTCGGTCTGGACAGTTTAATTTGTACCGGCGGCTTTTACCTGGAACAATGTGCAAAAAAAATAAAAGATTATTAGCTAAATAATTATAATACTAATAGACGAACGACACCTAATATCGCAATACTTAACACTACGGCAATAATGGGTAGCCGGCTCCCTTGATTATCTAAATTACTAATCTCTATAGGCATGCGGGACCCTTAAGTGATGTAAAGACAATGGGTGGCCGACACCCTTAACTTATTCTAAAATTTTAATAACTACGCAGCGGTCGGACGGAGTCCTTTAACTAACATAAAAATGTAATTGGTGGACGACACCCTTAAATTCAGTGGCGCAAAGTCGGCATTGCGGCGGCAAAAAGGTTGCGAGTGTATGCTCTAGGTAGCATAGATTTACGCCTGTGTGCTTACTTGACGTATCTCTAGTACTGCCAGCATATGCACGGTAGTGTAGAACTGTGTGCGCACTTGGTCTACCCTCATGTGCAAGAGAGAACAGCTCTGCCTTAGCTGTGGTGCTCCACAAGCCAAGGCAGCCAGCTACTACCTGTCTCACTCTCTCTGAGCCTTGTGTGCTCACTTAGGTAAAGGAAGAGGGGAGACCGTAGTCTACACTGCTCTGCTCTGGTTAGCTTCTCAATTTCTTATATACTCGAGCCTCATTTTTCCCGTTGCGCGTAACGACATTCGGGATTGCCACCTAACACCTGCTCATCTTTTAGGTAGTATACTTGTGTTCAGTTAACTATCTTAAAGACATGAGTACCTCAATTAGCACTCATACCAAATGGAGTTCTATTAACATATACTAACAATTACAGAAAAACGAATGCTGGGTGAAGCACATTGGGAGAGCCTGTTAAAATGGAGTGAAGAATGTGCAAGCAAAGGAGTTCAGATGGTCTTAACGAGGGCTCAGGAGAAGACAAATGAAACTGATGGAAATGAAGATGCAGTTGGAAATCCCCAAGATGCGAATTCAGGCGTGGATAACTCAAACGGTGCAAAAAAAAGATGATCAAAATGATACAGTTAATGCTCTTAATCAAGTTAAGGAGCGAATGGAAAGGTGCGAAAAGTCGGTGGATGAGTGGAAGGAAACGGTGTCAAAAATGTGTGGTACTCTTCACGAAGTTTTAAAAGTAGTCAAAAAGGAGATGGAAACAAGCAGAAAAGAAAGGAAGGAGCAGCATCAGAAATTCACAAATCTGATGCAAACCGTTAGAGATGACTACCCCCTACAAATAACTCGGGTGGACGAGATAGTAAAAAGACTTGAAAGTATGAAAGCTGAGACTAGTTCTGAGGTGAGAAATGAATTTAGTAAAACAAATTCAGCTAATATAGATGGCGCGTCAAATCTTTCTCAGAATGATATCATTAGTTTAATAAAAGAGTATGTAGACTCAAAAAATAATAAAAATACTGATTCTTCTGGTCAAATTGATTCTGTTAAAAATCAAATTCATGAAATATTTAAACTTGAATTATTTGATAAAGGCGCAAGCGTGAAACGTGACTATAAATAAGGAATAATATTAAATTTGAACTTTTTCATGACTTTCTATCTTCAGAATTAAAATCGCAAAATTTGTTACATGTAATTGAATCCAATTTAAGTAAAAATGATATTAGTAATGAAATTCTTGCTGAACAAAAATTTAAAGTTAGAGACTTGTTAATTATTCATCTAGATCAAGCATATCACAGTAAAGTAATGCATTTAAAAGATCCAATTAAAATTCTAAAGAAACTTAGAGAAGTTAAAAGATGTGAGGTCAACGTCACGTCTCATGCAGTGCGTAAGCAATTGTATAACATGCGTTATATAATTGGCAAAACAACTGCTGCAGATTTTTGTGAAAGATTTGACGACACTATCAGAAATTATGAGAATGCTCCTGGCGCGATTCCTCTCACAGAAGAAAAAAAAAGAGTTGCATTTTCTAATGCAGTTAAGATTTCTGTGCCATCCATTCAGACAATAGAATTTATCAATAAAAATACCAAAGGTAAAAGCACTTCTTTTGAAGAATTAAAATCTATTGTTATGCAGGACAAAGCTGAAAAAAATCAGCTGCAGGCGCGAATCCAGGTGCAGGTGCGTAACGAGCTGCGAATTTGGCAGCAGCTGAATCAATAAGATGTTATGAGTGTCAGGCGAGAGGACACATCAGCAAAAATTGCCCAGGCAGAGGCGTTTTGTGCTACAGGTGCAATACCTTTGGCACTCATAAGGCACACGAGTGTCCAACACGAGCTGACAGAGGACGTAGGCGTGGTTTCCAGTGTGATAACAGGTATACAAAAAATGTTGCTATTCGGGGCACTAACATCGTTAACAATAGTAAAAATAATTTTACGGGTGCGAAAAGAAAAATAAACAGCGATAACGGTGCGACTATTGCCAAGCGTAGCAAATTTTCAAACAAACTAAATAATAACTCCAAAAACAATAACCACAAAAACAACGTCAAGCAACCCTACCTAAACAACGCAGGAAACTCGACGAACTCCAATAAAAAAGGTGAGATCATAAATTTAAGAAAAGAAAATTTTATTAAAACCGCGTTACATACAACATCGAATTTCATTGATACCAATCAGATTAGATCGGATTTTTTGGCAGATTCAGGTGCGACTGAACATTTAACGAATTCTAAAATAATATTTAAATCGCTGGATGAAACAGATCGGTGCGTAATTAAATGTGCAAATAAAAATGACTCAGCGAATTTAAAAACAGAGGGAGTGGGAGACATAAGTGTAATTTTAGATAATGGTGAAACTCACGACTTACATAAAGTTTTGGCCCAAGATTTAAAGGAAAATTTATTATCCTTACGCAGATTTGCAGAACAGGGTTTAGCGATTTACTCAGACAGTGAAAAAATTGATATCTTCGACCCATTCGGGTCATTGAATTAGAAATTAATAATGATAACTTTAGGCGCGATAAACAAAATGATATACCTAATAGATATATTCTAGCGAATTTAACAGAACTTCAATCAGAAGTAAATAAAATTGTAACCCGTAGCGTATCAGCCAAAACAAACAAAGATAATTTAATGCTAAATATATCGGAGAGATCATCTAAAGATGCGTTCATGAATGGAGAGAAGTTAGATGCAAACTCTGACTCAGGTATGCCTACACAACTTGATAATGAAGATAATGATAAAAATAATAAAAAGGATAAGTTTAATATTGAAGAAATATCAAATTTTGACGTTACAATTTGGAACAGAGATTTTCATAATTTGGATGAACTGCCTGTTACAGAGGTTGCAGACGACGTGTCTCCATTTACTAATGAATACAAAAGATTTTATGACAGTAATAAAGCCTTATTATGGCATGTAAGATATGGACATTCATCCATTGCTTATTTAAAATCGTTGCAAACTAGATTTCTTGATAATAAAGAATTGAATGACGCGATATTTGATGATGCGATTTTAGACTGTGAAGTGTGCAAAATAGTTAACTTTAACATATTGCCTTTTAAACACACACAAACTCATGTTTCAGCTCCTCTACAAATAATTCACTCAGATTTGATGGGTCCAATATCTCCAGCATCACATCCAAGTGGCTATAGGTTTATATCAGTCTTTATAGATGATTATTCTCGACTACAACTTGCATATCCTATGAAGAATAAACATGAAACTGGACACTGCTTAGAATTGTTTGTTAGAAGCGCTCGAAATTTACTAAGGTATGACGCAAAGGTGTGCTATTTGCGCACTGACCAAGGAACAGAACACACTGGTGGATATACTCAGGAAGCGTTAAGCAATCTAGGCGCGGAACTGCAATTAGCATGTCCTGATACCCCAGAACATAACAGTGTGTCAGAGCGTTTTAATCAAACAATTCAAAGGAAAGTAAGAACATACATGTACGATGCGAAATTACCTGGAAACATGTGGGACATAGCATTGTCTGCTGCTGTCTATGCATACAATCGTACCCCACATAAATCAAATAATATGCTGATTCCGTTGGAGAAATTTGCTCCTCATCATAAATTGAACATCAATCAGTTGAAAAGATTTGGTTGTGTTCCCTATATCAAAGTTCAAAGGAAAACAGGTCCGAAATTTAGAGCTGAAGGCAGGCGAGTTATTCTCGTAGGATATACACCTACAGGATATTAATTTCTCAAACCTGGAGAAGGGAAATTCTATGAGAGCAGGGATGCGAGATTCAATGAAAAACTAGTAAATGGTGATCTACATGGAAAGGATAAAATTAAAGATCATGCGTTGGACTATACGGAAATTGATAGGCGCGAATGGTTTGTATCTTTCAGGAAGGATGAGGAACTTAAATTGAATGAATCATTAAAAACAGAGGGAGAGTTGAAACCTAAAAGACGCGGTAGACCTTGTAAAAACAATGCTGAAATTCAAGCAAGTAAACCTGTGAATGATACAAGCTTTTCAAATGTAAAACTCGATAATGATGTAGAGACTGACTACGATCAAGTTCAGTTTTCCTGTAAAAAGGAATCAAGCATGAATAATAAAACTGATGCGATTTATTACGCCTTATTGGCTGAATCAAACCGTGATCCAATAGGCTATAAAGAAGCTATGAGAATTAAGGACAGTAAACAATGGCAAGCAGCAATAAAAGATGAGTCAGACTCCATGAACAAAAATCAGGTGTGGAAAATTGTAGATCGTCCATCATACAATAAAGATGGTTCTAAAGCCAATATTATTGATTCTCGATGGGTATTTAAGCGAAAAGTTGAGTCAGATGGAAGCGTAAAGTATAAATCTCGATTAGTTATTCGGGATTTTAAGGACAGTAATTGCTACGAATTACGTGAAACATATGCTCCTGTAACAAGACTAACCTTGGTGGGTGCGATCATAGCTATTGCAAATAGATACGATTTAGATATGAGTCAGCTAGATGTGAAAACTGCATTTTTAAATGGAGAAATAGATGAGGACATATACATGGTATTACCAGAAGGTGCGAACAATGTTGGTATGACGAATAAAGTATGTAAACTACAAAAGGCGCTCTATGGTTTACGTATTAGTCCAAAACGATGGAACGATAAGTTTACTGAAACAGCTTTGAGTATGGGTTTATAAAATTCTGATCTAGACCCATGTCTATTCTTATGGCGAGATAATAACAAATTATTAATAATGTTGTTGTACGTAGATGACATCCTGCTGGTGAGTAATAACTCAGAGAAATTAAGAGAAGTACAATCTAAACTAAGTTCAAAATTTGAAATGAAAATAATGGGTGAACCAAAAGAGTTTCTTGGTATAACGTTAAGGCGCGATAGGAAAAATAAAATTATAGAGTGATCTCAAGAAAATTACACAGCTAAAATTCTCGCCAGATTTGGATTTCATCAATCACAACCACAAAGAACACCTATGAATACCAGTCAGGTAACTAATAGGCAAAGACGTGAAAGAGAAGAGGATTGTAATAAAGTACAATTGGAAGACACAGAAGGTGAACAAAATGTACCATATAGAGAAGCTGTGGATAGTTTACTGTATCTGGTACTGTAGCAGGTGAGACTAAACCAGATATTTGTTACACAGTAAACGTGCTTAGCAGACATCAACTGAACCCAACAGTAAATGACTGGAAAATGGTCAAAAAGGTATTCAGATACCTAAATGGTACAAAATTTCTTGGTCTTATTTACAGAGGAGCGGGCAGTGAACTTCAAGCCTATTTAGATGCGAGCTTTGCAGATTGTAAAGGGTCATTGACCACATGCAGCTTTGTCATAAAGTTATTCGATGATTCGATAGCCTGGCGAACACATAAGCAATCATATGTTGCGCTTTCGACGTGTCAGGCAAAATATGTGGCAATGAGCGAGGCTAGTCAGGAAATGTTGTCTATTTACAACTCGTTAAAACGCTTGATAAATAAACCGCTTATTCCCATGACGCTATGGTGTGATAATAAAGCTGCAGGCGCGTGTGCTCAAACAAACGGGGGTAATAAATTACGTCATATGATTGAGGCGCATGAATATCATATTAAAAAATGTGTGAAATTAAATCTGATTAAAATAAAATGGATGCGATCTAAAGATCAAATAGCTGACATATTTACTAAAACTCTTGCGTTTGAGTTACATAAAAACTTAACAGATAGAATCCTTAACTATAATTTTTAATATGTATTTTATTTCTGTTCACAGGGAATAACTAGGAAAAGTCATGGTCTATAGGGTCAGCCGAGAGAAAGCGTAAAATATATGCGGCTGCCACCTATAGGAGACTTCATCCCCTCTACCTTTTTGCTTACTCAGAGTTACGTCGCTTGTCGTGACTCATTCTGCTCTTCTACTCGTTGTTGCACGGACGTCTCTTTTAGACTTACTGTAGCCAGGCGTGTTTAAGCGTTTAACGTTTATACTATAATAAAGTTCTTTTTTCACATCCCCCAGCCTAAAGTTCGTACTTCTTTCCCTCTGAACAGAGAAAAAAGTACTGCGTTCAGTCGTCGGTGTTATAAGCATACGCATGTGTGTTTCATATTCGATGATTCTCATGTGTACGCAACTATACTCTTGTGAACGATGTAAATTGTTAGAGATACGTAGAGTCGAAGAGTTTGCGTTAGCATTTTTACAATATACTTAGAATATTTTTATTAAAAGTTGTGTCTCATTAATAAATATTAATTACATTCAATAATTAATACAGTTTAGCTACAATTTCAAAAAACTTGTTAGTGAATCTAGATTGAGTTAAAATTGCGTCAATAACGCAATTACATTTCGACCTAACCTCTTCTTAAATAAAAATTACAAAACTAATTTTGAAAAACAAAACTCTAAGAAGAGAAAAATAAGCATTGAAAATAATATTGATAGTTCAAATGAACAAAAAACATGTGTATCATTTTCTAATTGTGAAATTCACAATTTAATAATAAATAATTGTAGTAACAAAACATATAATAAATATCACGAATAATTGTTTAACGTTAAATTGAAAAATATATTTATATAAATAAATATATATTTTGTAATCAAAATAATCCTGAAAAATGTATTCATGTTGAATAAATATGTATTTTGTAAAAAATGTATTATCACATAAATATATGTAATTTTATTATTTTCTAAACGAACTTTAGGCTAGGGATGTGAAAAAAATGTATATTGCGCTCGAGGAAAAAGTATGCTCCTTGCCCCCGCGTAAGTGTCGCCCGAGCGTAGCGAGGAGAGACAACTATACGTGGGGGCGAACAGCATACTTTTTCCTCTTGGCGCATAATATACTATTATAGTCAATCTGTGTTTATGATTGACTACACCTTTATTACATTAACTTTACTATTTTCTAACATATTTCAAATAATCAAATCATTTTCTTATGATTTATTCATCACAAAGCCTTAATTATTCATACAAAATTGGCAAAAAGGGCCTAACTCGAGTTTTCGAACCTTCAAAATTTTTTTATTAACAATATTTAACTCGAAAATATCACTTAGACCTTTTATATTGAAGTATTTACTATAACATTGTAAAATATCACAATATTTCATAAAGCTGATATCAAGTTAAACAATTTTTTTTAATTACTAAAAACTATACTTTTAGAGTTGGGCCCTTCTTCCACGCTATCCCTCATTTGTAAATAACTATAAATAACAGTAAATTATTATTATTTACAGTTAATCATTATTATTATCTATTCGTAACAATTATTAACTGTTATCAACTGTTATTTACTGTTATTAATGTCTCAATTGCGGTAGTTTATTATAGTTATTAACAGTTATACACATTTTTTCACATTTATACACAGTTATTAATAGTTATTCACAGAAATTATTTCCACATGCGTGTATATAAAAATTAGAAAATTTTTTTAAATTATTAATTACTGTAAATAATTATAATAAACTGCAAATAACTATGAATAAATGCAAATAACTGCTAGTAACTGTTATTAGTACTTTTGTTTTTAGATATAAATTAAAGAAATTGTGAGTAATTGCTTATAAATGCTGATAACTGCTAATAATTGTTATCAACTGCAAATAACCGTTACTACTGTCTCAAAATCAACTATTTATAACATTTATTAGCAGTTATTTGCAGTTATTAGTGAGAGTTAGCAGTTATTATCAGATATTAGCAAATTTCCACTAGGGTTATATGGTGATTTTTCAAAACAAGAGCAAAAATGAAAAAAAAAATCAATTTTTTTTTTTTTATTTTAAATTAATGTTTTTTTTATATTTATAATCCTTACTTGATACCTCCAGGAACTAAAAAATATTGATAAATGAGCTTAATCAACCCTTTTCTACCAATTAAAGCAAAAATTAAAAAAAATGAAAATATTTGTATACCATTTTATTACAATTTTTCGCCATTTATTTGCCATTTCTTAAAAAATGGTGAAGAAATGGTAGAAAAATCGTTACTTAATGGTAAAAATATATTTCATTTTTACCATGGGGAAGAAAACCGCAATTGATCAATTTTTGGCTATTTAGTATACAAATGACTAAGAAATTATCAAGAAATAGTAAAAAAATAGTCAAAAAATGGCCGAAAAATGGTTAAGAATTAACAGCTTGATTCTCCTTTTTATTAGGGGATTAACACAATTAGGTACTTGGGTTTTGCAAAATTCGTAATATTTATTTTTACAAAGATTCATGTAATTAATAATTAACACTATATATCGACGGAATTAAAAAAAATGTTAAATTCATAATTTATTGACCCTGCAAGTAATCTTAATTGATTATTAGCGCCAATATTTATTAAAAAGATAAAAGTAAGTAAAATAACATCATTTTATGTTATTTGTAATGTATAGTTTAGAACATAGACATAGAAAGAATAGACTGCGTCTGCTATACAAAGTTTTTCAGCTCATTACGAGAAGCTAACATCAGTGCTATCTCTCTCTAAATGGCGTGCATGGCTCTGCCCATTTAGAGAGAGATAGCACTGACATTAGGTTCTCGCAATGAGCTGAAAAACTTTGTATAGCAGACGCAGTCTACCATTTCTATGTCTATGGTTTAGAAGCATTACTCAAAAAACTATGAGTAGACGGAGCTACACGTAATTAAAATACGCATGTAATATTTAAAAATTATCTCTGGCATTTACTACTCTTTCGCAATATTAGCTGTAGTAATCAAGGGTTTTTTAAATATAGTATAAATACTAAACTTTTAGGACGAAAAACAAGTTAATTGATGTCCCTAACTAAGCAATTGAAATGTTTCCTTTCACAACTATGTTGACATAATTTTAAGATGGGAGAACAGGTTTAAATTTCATGTTTATACAAGGAGGGACATTGATAAGCCTTAGGTAAAACATTTTTCCATTATTTAATATCTAAATAAGAAAGTAACCTTGGAAATTTATGAACGAATGTATTTATTTCATTTTATGAATGTTGGAATATATAAGAACAATTCCTTTGTACAAAAATAAATGTACTTGAAATATATATTTCTATAAATTTTGTTTCAGTAACTAGAAAGTTTTATTACTTAGTTTTTCTATTTATTGAATGAACCTTTGTAAGCTGCCCATAAACATTCATTTCCTTAACGGGACTTTTCCCTTATAAGCCTAAACAGATGAGTACCTTATTACAAATATTTTCACTAATGTTTTGAAACACTTTTTACTTTAGTTTTGGACAGCCACTCACTCTGTAAAGATTTAAGTTTGCTCGTGACGATAAAAGAAAATAAATTATAAACATAATTTATATAATAAATTGTTCACTTATTTCTATCCCATTTCCAATAATGAATGATAGAATTTTTGAAAAATTTATCCCATGAAGTTGACAGATTTACGAATTTTGGTACTTATAAATGTTTTTTATTGAGTTTAGTTGAATTGTCTATCCTTCATGTAGTAGAATATGTTGAGGGATACTTAGAACTTATCTCAAGTACCTTTTGATTATTATTAACACGCTTATTTAAAAAAAAAATTGACGGAGAATGAATTTTGCTCTCGTTTTTAGAAATCACCATATATCGCCTATATCTAGATATTTTTATAAATATTTTAAATAATTCAATAAAGAACATATTGAAACAAAAATTTTTTTAATTAGATAATTCTTTAATAAATAAAACTTTAGGTTTCACATGAAAATGAATCGTAATGTTAAATTACGACTAGAAAATATTCATCGTGCTTCTTATATTTCCCACACTTTTTATTTTCTCTCTATATAAATAGCAAATAATTGCGCTTTTTATATTTTTCACTTGCTTGAAATAATACATGCATAAATTAGTTTAAAAATCAAAATAAATATTATATTATTTTAATAAATCAACACGTGGTGTACAATGATTAAGTAAAAGTAAATAATTAAATACGTCAATTCATAAATAATACGGAAATTGAATTAGTACTTTCCCAATAAGAAAACTCGAAACGACCGAAACGGCCTTTTGTTTAAGACTGCTAACATGTGACATATATGCGTGTTTTATACCTCTCGCTTGCTTTTACGCTTTTTCACAACTGGTTTTCCCGTACTTTGAAGAGTTGTGCTTTACTTATTCCTTGCACGCATTATGGAGATCATTTTTTCACACGGCGTGCGGGAATAGGGTACTTTCCACACGTGAAAGTGGCCATATGGAAAAATTTATATCCTAATGTTTTTACACCCAGAGAAAAAATAATTCGTAATTAGAGGATGTTTTTTACTATTATTGTAACATCTAATAGTTGCTAAATATATTTCCAAAAAGCTCTGTTTAATTGTAAGCGTTTAAAGCTAAATAACTCAAAAACATATTCATGCAACTTATGTCCTTTTTCCATACCGCCACAGTTTTATCATTTATTATTAGTTACTTTAGTGAAAATCGGTTTGCTAATAACTGCAAAGTAGCAGCTGATAAATGTTATAAATAACTAGGTTAAAAACAGTATAATGATCATTTGCAGTCATTACCGTTATGAAGGTATCAGGTCTGAGTTAAAGTCTGAAATAAAATTAAATTTAAATGTACCCATATGGAAATAATTACTGTGAATAACTATTAATAACTGTGTGAAAATCTGAAAAAATGTGAATAACTGTTAATAACTATAGTAAACTACCGCAATTGAGACATTAATAACAGTAAATAACAGTTGATAACAGTTAATAATTGTTACGAATAGATAATAATAATGATTAACTGTAAATAATTATAATTTACTGTTATTTATAGTTATTTACAAATATTCGTAATTTTTCACATTTATTCACATTTATTCACATTTATTAACAGTTATTAACACTTTTTCACACTTTCAAAAATTTTCCCACGTATAATCGTTTTTTTTTATATATACGCGAAAAATTTTGTAAATGTGGAAAAATGTTAATAACTGTTAATAAATGTGAAAAACTGTAAATATCTGTAAGAAAGTATTAATAACTATAATTTACTGTAATTAATTGCAAATAAATATAAATAATTATAAATAAGTATAAATAATAATAAATTATTCACCAATTCTAAAATTTTGGAAAATGTGAGTAACTGTTAATAAATGTGTATAAATGTGAATAAATGTGAATAACTATAAATAATTATTAATAATCATGACTTTCAGTTAATAATTGTTATTTAGCGTTCATAACTAATATTAACTATTATTAATTGTTGTTAACTGTTTTTTACTGTTATTAATTCTTATTAAGGGCATGATGGAGCTCACTACTTTCTAAAATAATTCATTAATATTTTAATTCCAAGTTCACGAGTAATCGGTACGTTGGATCGAGTTCTTTCATTACAGTAAAAAAATTTGTAATATTAAACTTAAGTGCGGACAACTTACAGAATTTTCCAAAACACTGTACATAAAAAGTTATAAACAATTTTTCGGTATATAGTATTTTGAGGTTAGGTTTATCGAGCTTGATATCTAATTTCCATTCCAACCCTAGTGGAAATCAGTTTTGCAAATAACAGCAAACAACTGCTTATAACTGTTATAAATAGTTTAGTTTGAGACAGAATTAGCGGTTATTTGCAGTTAATAGTAATCATTTGCAGTTATTAACAGTTATTGAAATTTATAAGCACAACAATTTTGAACAATAAAATTTTTAAAAATTAAGATAATAGTAACAGTTATTTGCAGTTTTTTTTTATTTCAGTAGTTATTTACCGTTATTTGCGAATTCTTGCAGTCATTTGCAATTATTTTCTGATTTTTGTAGTTATTTGCAGAAACTTGCAGTTATTTATAGTTAATAATAGTTATTCATAAAAATTTATTGTCTTGAAAATTTTTCCCTATACATAAAAAATTAAAAAATTTTTTAAAAAGCGTATAATTGTTAATAACTGTAAATAATTGCGAGAAATTGCAAATAGCCGTAAATAAACGCAAATAACTGCCAATAACTGTTAATGAAATAGTAAATAACTGCTTATGAATGCTAATAATTGCTAATAACTGCTAATAATTGATGATAACTGCTATCCACTGCAAATAACCGCTATTTCTGTCTCAAACTAAACTATTTATAACAGTTATTAGCAGCTTTTAACAGTTATTTACAGTTATAAGCAATTATTTTTAATTATTAACAGTTATTAGCAAAACCGATTTCCACTAGGGAAGCTTATAAAAAAATAACAAGTCCAAATGAATTTTCATTTTTACAAAAATTATTGTATTAACATAGCTTTAGTGCGCACAAGTCATTACAATTGTTTAAATTACAAATTAAAAAAGATATCAATAAAAGCATAAAAGCAAAAATTGTGTCCAGCAGCTCCGACATCCCGTTAAGAGGCGGTCGGAACCAAATCGGTGACTTAGTTCGGTGCTTGTAATAAATGCTAAGAATAATTTATTCATTTATTAATATGGTAAAAATATAGTCATTTCCTCTAGTCATGTATATAAAGAATAGTTTAAAATAGTTAAAGCCACAAAAATATACAAAATATTGTTATAAAGCGAAAAATGCCACCTAACAATCGACACTACAGTTTTTTGCATGCGGTATATGTCAAGTCAGTTTGATATTTGTAATAAATGCTTATAATAATTCATTTACTTATTCATATGGTAAAAATATAGTCATTTCCTCTAATCATGTATATAAAGAATAATTTGAAATAGTTTAAGCCATAAAAATATACAAAATATTATCGTAAAGCGAAAAATGCTGTCTTGATATATACCGCAAGCCACCGATTTGGTTCCGACCGCCTCTTAATGTCTCAATGGCGGTAGTTTATTACAATTATTAACAGTTATTCACAATTTCTCACAAAAGTTATTTTCATATGGATAATGATAAATTTTTTTTTATAATAATAATTGATGAAACTTTTTTTATCTTAAATATATATTAAATATCAGAGTTCAATTCATGAATAGTTTCAAAAGACCTCATCTGATAATTAAAATCCTTTTCTTTTGTCGATGAATTAATTTTGTCTATTTTTTTAGCTGCCGTCGAATTTGCCTAGCGGAAAAAAATAATTAAGATATCTGAATAAAACTGAAGAATACAGTTATTAACAGTTTTAAAGTGGCCGGATCGAGACTTAAGACAACAGTTATTAACAGTTTTTTTCTTCAGTTTTTAACAGTTATCAACTATTATATTCAATTTCGAATTTTAATAACTGTTATCTTAAGTCTCAATCCGGACACTTTTCTTCACTTTTTATCTGTTGTCTTCTGCTTTATTCTGTTTTATACTGTTTTATTCAGATATAATCAGATTTATTCAATTATCTTAATTATTTTTTCCACTAGGGTTCTCAGCCAATTTTCAACAAACTGACTTCAAAATTTGCAGAGATCTTCAATTTATATATCTTTGCAAGTTTATTGTTTCAGTCTTCTAACAAGAATGAATTAAAAAAGTTTGGTTTGGAAAAAGTTAAAAATATTAGATGTTAATATTATAATAAATGCAGAGCACAATTTATATTAAATAAAAAGTCTTTATTTGATCTATACAAAATGAATTAATTTAAATGATCTCTCTATAATAATGAAATACAAGTTCTGGCTTTAACTGACGGACTTGAACTGAACTAAACGACGACGAGACGTAACTTGATTCTCTTCAACTGTCTACTAAAATATTCTCAATAGGTGGCGACACCTAGTATGAGTGTGTATATTTTTAACACTCCCTCCCACACTCATACATATTTTAATTAAAGGAGTTATAGCATATCTCTCGTTTTTATTGTTTCTGTTCTGATCGTTCATTTAGTTCCTGTAATATAGAGAAAAAGTTTGTTAATAACTTAACTAAAATACATATCAGAAATATAATCAGTCAATGTTATCAGTCGTTAAATATTTGTTTGGTCAGTCGTTCATGTAATTCAAATGACAAAGGTTTTGTGAATACATCAGTTATCTGACTTTTAGAGGAAATTCAACTGACATTAATTAAACCTCTAGTTACACATTCCTTTACATAATGTTCTTTTATTTCGGTCATATGTCTTAATTTGTTTTCACCTCCAGTCTTAACGCTTGCTTCTGCTGCCTTGTTATCACACCATAATTGAATTGGTGCTGATTCTTGTTTTAACAATCTTTTAAAATTTGATATAAGGATATCAATTCTTGAGCGCATTCGTTTATAGAAACATATTTCTGTCTGTGAGTTCTTCAAGATGTTCTGTCTTCGAAAAACTTGATCACATAGCTACTGGTCGTAAGAGAATTTTTGCAGTCGTCAAAACTTGCATCTGAAAATCCTTGTAAACAGTCGTTCTGTCCTTCATATCTAAGTTCAAAGTCTTTTGTTCTTCTTAATTATTCAAATACTCTTTCAATCTTCTACCAGTCATTTTTCAGTAATGTTGATTTGGTGTCTGCATAGAGTATTTACCTTATATGCAATTTCTGGCCTGCTTGCATTGGTTTCTCCTTTTTTTTCACGCTGTCTTTTCTTCTTATTGGCTACCTGATTGATTACCATAGGTGTTCGTTGGGCGAGTGATTGATCCAAACTAAACTTCTTTAGCATTTTGTTTATTTATTGTTCTTGCTTAATGCTCAGTATCCTTTTTTTTCTGTCTTATTTTATTTCTGAGCCTAAAGAACTTTTAGTCTCACCAGTTTCTGTCATTTAAAATTTGTTTTCTTTACATTTGTTACAAACTAGCAGAATGTCATCTGCATACTAAATCAAGATAAGAAATCCGTCTTTTTCTTGCTAAGTAAATAGACAAGACTCATTGTTGAATGATCTAAGTCCACATTTCTTTACTGTCTATTTAAGTCTTTCATTCCAACATTTTAAACTGACTTTCAGATCGTATAAAGCATTTTCCAATACACACATCTTGTTTTGTTTGATCCTTCCATAAGCAGTCATCCCTTCAGGTATTTCCATATATATCTCATTGTTTTAATATCCATTTACAAAAGCTGTCTTCACATCCATCTGACATATTTTTAAATCCAATTTGTTTGCCATTGCCAGTATAGATCTGATTAAATGTAATCGTGAATCCGGTGCATATGTTTCTTGCATGTCATACTCATTTCTGTCTTTAAAACTACGAATTACTAGTCTCACTTTATATCTTATTTTACTGTCTTCTTTCTATTAAATACCCATCTTGAATGTATAATGTTTGATCTTTTTCTGTCATTCATTACTATTGAACTGTCAACTAATTTTCATACATTATTCTTATACATACATTCTAATTCTTTAATAATAGTTTTGGTCCATTTTTTTTTTTTTGTTTTTTGTTTATCTTTTGACTTTATGGCTTCCAAGTTTGTACTCAGGTCATTATTTATTTCTGCTAATAAAACATGAGTTTCTTCATCTATCTTATTTTCTGTACTTGTTTGTGTTTTCATTGGTAATTAAATCTGTCGTTTTGTTTTTTCTCCCTCCGATTTTTGCACTTCATATTCAGTATTTTTCTTAACTTTTGTCGGTCGTTCTACTAATTTTATTTTCTCTCCCTCCAATCCTTGTTACTTTTTATCAGTCTTATTATTTTCGTTTCTTGGTCGTCTAATTGATCTTTAGACTTTCTCTCCCTCCGGTTTTTGTATTAGTGTTTTATTTTCTCTGTCTTCTAATACAAAATTCACAAACCATGTATCTTTATCTTTTCATCAATTTGTTTCCAGTCTTGTATATCAATTGCTGCATATCTGTCCATGTAGATTAATTTTTTGTTGAATCGTACATCTCTGCTTTCATATAGTTTACATAAAACCCATTGTGTCTGAATTCATTATTTGCAAAGGTTCAATTGTTTTATGCTTGACTGTCTTAAATGGCAATTTGTTAAACTTTGCAATCATACACACTTTACAGTCTTTCAACGTATCATCAAATACAGCCTGTTTTAAAGTTTTGATATTAGGAAATTTTAATTGTAATTTCCTTAAATAATCAACTGATGCATGACCCATTCGAAAATGCCACAACATAGCGTAGTTGTTTGTATTTATTTTCTCCGTCGCTTTTGTATTTTCAATCTCACATTGAGATTCTTCACTGACTTTAATCTGATGTGATTTATAAATATTTCTGTCTGCAATCTAAATATTTATCTTCTTTGACTGTCTGAGTTTTTTTTTTTATTAAATTGATTATTTTCTTCAATATTCTGTTCTTCGTTCATTCTACTTGTCGTTACATATACTAGAACCTGTCTTTGTTTTAAATTATTCTCTGTCGCATCTCATTCAAATTCAATCAATCAATATTGCTGATTATATATTGGTAAGGATGAAAAATCTTCATTTAAGTCTTCCATGCAGATTACTCTGTGTTGGCGCCAAAACTCCATTTTCCCGCGCATTTTTCGGAGCACACCTGGATCGGTGCGGAGGATGGGAGGCTTTTGCGCGCCCTTTTATTGAGTTGCTCGGTGCGTTCGAGTTCAGTTGTTGTTCGACCACGGTCGAGGTAAGTTGGGTGCATCAGTGCGTGCTATAGGTGAAAATAAGTGATTTGTGAGTGTATTACCAGTGTGTGTTTAGTGCGCGTCATAGGCGGGCGGTCGTGCTTGGTGCGCGGTATACTGTGAGTGCGGGTTTTAGGTACTAACGGAGGCTGATCCTCCAGAGTCGCGAGTTAGAAATAGGAGGCTGTTCCTCTTGTCGTAATTACGGGAGGTGGGCTGTTCCCCCTCTATCAACCAGAGGCTGTTCCTCTCAGCATTTCTATCCGTGGGTTCTTTTTCTTTCTTTATTGTTTGCGGAGGCTGTTTCTCCTTTCTATGTATCGTTCTTTTTCTTTCTTTATTGTTTGCGAAGGCTGTTCCTTCTTTCTATGTATCGTTCTTTTCTTTGAATAACATTTAATAAAGACTGATGTAAGTGAATAATGGTTGCCTGATTTGAAAGCGTCTCTCCTTATACCTCTCTTTTCCTATTCATTCACGATTAACAATCTAAATTAAGTGAACACTCTGTCTAAAATAATAAATTTTCCATCAGTCGTATTTGTTTGCACGCTTCCTTCTCCCTTAGATTTAAGATTTGCGCTGCAGTCTTTATTTGCGCATTAGACTCCGTCCAGTTGTTTAATAAATGTCTTGAAATCAACTTTGAATTTGTCGAACGTTCTGTCGCACCGCTGTCAACACTCGGTTCATTAGTCTTTTTGTTTCTAGATTCTAATTGGTTTGAAACTACCTCCTTTTTGATATTTTCCTCTGTTATATTTTACATAATTTTCTTGTCTCCTTTTATTGACAGATTTTGCTCGTATTTAATTGACATTATTAATTAGATTAGCTGTCTTACTTGTGAATGCTGTCCGACCTGTACTTTCTTTACTTTTATTATTATAATATTTTGATTCATACCTTTTTCTGTTTTTCTGTCTCGAGTGTCCCTGACACTTTGGACATGTTGGGATCACATGGTCACGGGTAAATCTCTGACAAAAGTAACACTTCTTTATGCTATTTCCCTGTCGTGGGCAGTCGCTGGCACAGTACCCATAACTGTCGCATTCAAAACATCGCACTTTCTGTATCGCTCTTGATTTGACCGTCATAGCTGTCGTTTAATGGCTTTCAACCTGTATAATAAGTAACTTTAGTTTACCATAAGATAACCCTTTCACCATAAAAATTTCTGTCATAAAATTTATTCCTTCTACTTGATGTACTTTGCTTATGATAGCATTATAAAAGAAATCTCTTTCGTCTTCTTCAGGCAACGATTTAACTTTTGGCATGTTATTATAACTTCTTACTATTTCTTCAAATCTGTCTATAAAATTAACTGCCTTTTCTTTCGCTGGATTATACTGTATGTTGTATTTTTTTTTTTTTTAATACTAGATGAAGTTACATTTACCTCGCTTTAATTTAATTATTTCACTTTAATTTCTTTAATTCTATTCAACAATTCAACTTAATCTTTAAATTTTATAACTCTAGCATGATAGTCTTTATCTATTCTATTTATTAAAATATCAAGAACTTTCATTTGCTATAATAGTACTATCTACAACATACAATAAGTCCAGCGAACTTAATTCAGACATAAAATAATCCAAAGTTTTCAAATGTAATTTGAGTCGTTAATTTATAATAGCACTTTACTGGTCCGTCTTTTCCAGTCAATCCGGTTTTGATAATTTCTGTCAGCTGTTTAAAAACGTCTAAAATACTGTCATTTTCTTTATTAAGTCTTTTATCAACCTTTATTTGTATTAAACGCGATATTTTCAGTTTATTTACCGGTCCTAAGTGTTCGTCCAAGACTGTCGAGTTCCCGGAACCTTCTGCGTAAAGTGTATAATTTTCAAAATCATTGTTTACCTTATATGTCGTTTTGCTGTCTTTAGATTTATCTGTTCTTTCTGACTCGTTACCTGTAGTAATCCTCCTTTCCCTGTTCAAATTTCTCGCTCATTGCGTTCAGAGCCTGGCCGTCAAAGACCCACATGGCGCTTCTCTCCTTCACCATCAAAGCCATTAAATCGTCATCTCCTTTCTGCTCTATTCTTCTTTTCTTCGCCTCTCTTGCTCTTTGCCATTTCTGCCTTAACTGTATTGAGTTTATCCATTACCTTGTCCAATTTGTCAGATAGGTCTGCCAATTTTGCTTCAGTCATTTCATTGATTCTGTTTTCTGTCTCCGTCTTTATTTCTACCATTTCAGTCGTATTGTAATGCTTATCTGTCTCTTCTCTGTCTTTAGCTCCGTCTTCGTTCTTGTTTTCATCTGTTTTTCCGTCGTATACATATTTTTCCAATACATTATTCAATTTTGCTGTCAAACCTTTGATTTGTTTTTGTCTTTCCTTAAGTATCGCTATTTGATCTCCTGCAGTTACTTTAACTACAGTTTTCACAGAGCTGTCTTCAAAACCGTCACTTTATTCTACTTTCTGTTCTGTCTCGTTATATAGCCCCTCCGTCTTCTCTGTCTCATTGCTGTCGTTAATTCTGTCTTTTCTCTCTTTCTTATCAGTCATAGTGTGGCCACCTGTCGTACAATAGGGCATATATAATCTGCCTTCACTCTGTCTTCATCTCTGTGACTGTCCTTATCACCAGGTCAAATTCTTCACTCGTAACGTACTTGTCAACTATATAGGAATAGTAAACCAATATAAATAAAATTCATATAATTTTGCCGAACACAAGCAAAACTAGATAATTTACGTTAGAGTTAATTATATATATATATATATCATGAGCTTAATAGACCGAACACAAGCCCTTCAAGCTCAATATATCTATCAAAATAAAGTGAATCATATGTGCTATTATTCCCATACACAATATACTGAACACAAGTATTATTATGTATGTGAAAGCAGTAACTATGATCGATCAATATTATTTTTTAAATTATTTTTAAAAACCATGGATATATTTATTAAAAAAATATTTTTATATACGTACGTTCAAGCTTAATAAAATAAAATTTTTAATTTGAAATAGTCATTATTCATCATCTAATTTGTATTCAATCTGTCATAATTTTGAATACAATGCTGCCTTCAACAACTGTCATATACATATTCTCATGAGGATGTTTTGTGAAGTTGCAATAAACTTCTTTCCTCTGTATAATGATAATTTCAATTAATTAAACATTCTTAAATATATTTTTCTTAAAGTCGTTCTTTTCTGTCTTTTTTTTTTTTTAAATCGGTCTTTTGTATACATTTACGTAAACTTTATTTTTGTCCGCTTTGATTTAGTTCGTTTCGCTTTACTAATTCTGTCTCTTTCTTAATCTGTCATTTTTATCGCGACGACGCGCACATTCCTATACATATACGATCACACTTATATGCTGTCTCTTTTCTTTATGCTATAACCATGTTATACGTACATATGTACATGTATATACCTGCGAGTTTATTCTCGCCTTTTAGCAGTCACCGTCTTTCTGTCTTTTTCTAATTGCGCGCGCACGTCTTCACGGTCTTTTTATTGTACACGGCGTCGACATCTTTTCATCAACTCGACTTGGGTCTATGGCCGCTATGTTTGTGTGCATTATTATATTTCAATTTTTAGAAGTCAGGTCAATGCCTTTCTTTCTTCAAGCAATTATACTTAGTATTTCAATATAAAAACGCGTCCGTTTTTACATTCATTTTTAATTATAGCGAAATTTAACCAAATTCAAGCGGCACTTTTTGCAAATATTATTTTTTAACCGGTTTTCATTTATTTCTGTCTATACCATCATAAATCTGTTCAGACCTCGCGCGTGCATCCACTATACATACATATGGGGAAATCCAGGAAGTTGTTAATTTTCTTGTAACTCCTCTTTATAACCCTTACAGCAAAAATTTATATTATTATTTTAGCTTATTTTCATAAAATATTAAATTAACAATATGTTTAGTGTGAAATATATGGAATTTTCAAATAACAAGATTAATGATTCAACATTTAAAGGGGAAAAATGACGAAAATAAAAATTTTTGTGTGTCACTCGTCAAAATTATAAATTTTTTTTCCGTATAACTTTTTGATTGTTAGAAACGAGACTTTGAGACTCCGGGTAATAAAAGATGATATAAAAATTTAAATTATTTTAGAATTTCAAGAACGTGCCACTGATCTGGAATAAATAACTGTTAGTAGCATTTATGTCGTAACTTTTTTAAAAATTTTTTATTTTTGTACTTTTTTAATTGCTAGTATTTGATCAAGCTTTGAAATATAAAATTCCAAGCTCAAAATGATTGCTTTTTTAATAATAAAAAAATCAAGTTAAAGTAAAGTAGCGTGCCACCAAAAATGAAATATTTATAATTCAGAGTATAACAATGCATCTTGCGAAACGCATATCCAAATTTCTTACTTTTTACTGGCACATCCACAAACATTGTTGTAACACTTATATACATAGAGAAACTTTTAAGTTTATGTTCAAGAAATATTATAAAAAAATGTTCAACAATAACCTTTTTATTTCTTAAAATTACACACGTTTTTATCCGATTCTTTTACTAAATCGATTAAATTAGAATAAGCTATTTTATTATCGGTATTTTTATTTAATTAAGTAGAACTTCATGAACACTTATTAAAAGTTGTTGCGATGGTAAAATATGGTTCTTTATACATGTATTAACGTGAAAAAACTTTAAATACAGCGAGCCACAATTTATAAAAAAAAAATTTTTTTAAACAAAAAGTAACAACTTTATGGATTTCCCCATATATATATACACACACATACAAATATATATATATATATATATATATATAGCTAGGGGGGGTACCCCCCTGCTCGCTCCGCTCACCAACCCCCTATTTTTTATTGAAGTTACATTATCTTTTTTCTTTATTTTTATTAACTGTAAAAAATACAATTATTAAAATATATTAAGTTATTCTCAAAAATATAATTAAATATTTATTACAAACCTATTTTTGTTTTCCTTATTTATATGATGTTGAATAATAAAAGTTTTTACTGTTTATATAAAACCAATTTTCACAAATAATAATATCTTATGAATGTCCATAGTATTCATAATTTGTGTTTTCACCTAAATTATTAAATATATTAAGTTTATATTGTAACTATATTTCTATATTTTCCACACCACCTAGTATATAAATACCGAGGTATATATGTAGGCGCGTTTTTTTTTAGTGGTTTTCTAACCACACAAAATTTTTGTTTTACCTGCCCATATAGCATCTTCAGGCACAACAATAAAATGTCTTTGAATCATGTTTGGCTTCAAAGGAACGTTGGTAAAGGTGAGATTTGAAAAAAGAGCTTTAGGAATTATCATAGATTGCACTACCGTGATTGGTATTTTGAATATATGTCCTTTGTCCACATTTGTTATGTCATAAGCTCGAATACTATAAGGAAATAATTACGATCAGCTTTCGATGTTATTTTTACACAGACCGCTCACACGAACATAGATTGTCTTTCAATGTATTACGGCCGTTTTTCAATGATGTTACACGTTACACGTTACATGTTACTTGTTACACGTTTTAAAATTTTATTGTCCGATATCTACTGTATATGTCACGTTATTGGGAAATATGACACCACATACATAGCTAACAAAAATGGCGGTTATAAAACCCAAGTAACATAGAGTCTCATATAGACACAAAACATTTTCACTATTTTAAATAGTAATGAATACCATAACTGTGCACAGTTGATAAAAATAAATAAGTATATATACAACTAATAATTTTTATAGAAGTTTATAATCATACAAGTTGTATTTAAAAAATTATATACTATGAAATAAAAATTGAGGTTGAGTACTATCAAATGCGGATCTTATGTTTACACAGACCGCTCACACTAACATAGATTCTCCTTCAATGTATTACGGCCGTTCTTCAACGATTGTTAGTGTTTCTCTCGCGGCCAGCGATGCCGATAGTGGCAGCGTCAAAGAGGGAGATTCAAAAATTTCAAAAATAAAAGTATTAAAAAGAATACTTTTTATGATTTGATTATTAATAATAAATTCAATCAAAGAAAGTTACTATAACAGAATGATTTTTGAATTAATATGTTTTACAGTTTTACTTAATAGTGGAAGTTAACGCGCTTACGCACAGAAGTCTTGCGAAATTTCCATTTTACCATGTTTCATGTAATTTATTCTTTTAAACAATAGCAGTATAAAATTTTATAAAATTTATTATAAAAATTATTAACTTAATATGTTTGTTCTATATATTTAAAGTAAAAGCAATGATTGCAAACAATAAAAATTAGCAAAAAGCTTTTTAAATGATGGGATTTAAGTGAAATTGAGGATCAAAAAAATGAGCTAAGGAGCAGCTAAGGAAGAGCAACAAAAACGTAAAATAACGTAAAAAAACACAAAAATAAAAGGTAAAATTTGAGGATCTACCTGAGGAGGAGTAAAAATGACCTAAAATAACGTAAAAATAACGGAAAAAAGTGATGGATTTTTTGAGGAAGAGAGAGGGAAGAGAAAATGAAGGCATGAGGAAACTCAAAAGAAGAGACAAAGAAGAGGGAAGGAAGGGGAAACGAAAAGAAAATGAAGAGTAACAAATAACGTAAAATGACGTAAAAAATAAGGGAAAAAAAAGGGGATCAAAATTAGGTAAGAGGATGAGAAAAAGAGGAGAAAGGAAGGAGCTTGGTCGTACAAATTTTCCTTACAACCCTAGTGGAAATCGAATCTGTGAATAACTGGGAATAACTGGAAATAACTGGAAATAACTGGGAATAACTGTGAATAACTGGGAATAACTGTTATAAACTGTTCAGTTTGAGACAGGAATAACAGTTATTCCCAGTTATTCCCAGTTATTCTCAGTTATTCCCAGTTATTCACAGTTTATAACTTGAAAATAATTTGAAAAAACAGAGGTACGAATAACAGTTATTCCCAAATATATTTATAATAGAATAAAAGATAAAAAAAAAATATATTTTTTTCATTTTTTCAAATTTATATTTTTCAAATTATTATTAAACTAAACTGTAAATAACTGGGAATAACTGTGAATAACTGTGAATAACTGGGAATAACTGGGAATAACTTTTATTCCTGTCTCAAACTGAACAGTTTATAACAGTTATTCCCAGTTATTCACAGATTCGATTTCCACTAGGGAACTATATAATATAGAGATATATATATATATATATATATATATATATATATATATATATATATATATATATATATATATATATATATATATACATATACACACATACACATACATAAAAACCTTCTTCACTTCGTATTGTCGTTTATTCAGTCTATCAATTTTATTTTGTGCGTGCATGGTCTTTTCTCTCGTTCTAGATACATACACACACACGCACACACAAAGCATAAAAAAAAAACAGGAGTGGCAGTCGTGGGGACTGGCCGACAGAAGCTATGCTTCCAGTATATATACATAGAAATTAGGAAGTGTGACATTTGCAAAATTATAATTAATTTTTTAGTGAAAACGTTATTTTTCATTCGATGTATTATGTATTTAAAAATATATTAATAATGTAGTTTTTTATTAATATCAATTATTAAAAAAACATATATTTAGGTAAACGTAATTTTTGTCATGTGCATTATAAATAGAAAAATACAAAAAAACGTTATTTTTCATTCGATGTATTATGTATTTAAAAATGTATTAATAATGTAGTTTTTTATTAATATCAATTATTAAAAAAACATATATTTAGGTAAACGTAATTTTCGTCATGTGCATTGTAAACAGAAAAATACAAAAATTTTATTAAATTTTCATTTTTTGTTATTAATGTAGTAATTAATAACAACTATATAAATATACACATATTAATAAACGGAGGAAGATAATGACAGAAAATAAAAAATTTCTTGCCAAAAAAATATATTAAGATTATAATATTATAAATACAAACGCATATTTTCATACGTATACTAATTTTAAAATTTAAATTAAATAAATATTATTTACATAATTTATTTATTTAATCATCGTATTCTACGTCTATCCTTCTCTGTCCGCCGGCTTTAAGAATTGACTCTCTCCCTCTCTCTTTCTTTTTCATAAAGAATAGAGAGGGTTGCGTCTATCCTTCTCTGTCCGCCGGCTTTAAAAATTGATTCTCTCCCTCTCTCTTTCTTTCTCTTATATGTACAATAAAGGTAGCCGCGAATGGAGGGGGCTATGTCTAGCCTTCTTTGCCGGTTACAACAAGCAGTCTCTTTTTCTTTATCTTTCTTATACACATCCACTTGTGTATATACATGCATATTCTTAAGCGGAATGGGAGAGAGGGAAAGAAAGAAAGAGAAAAAAGAATGTTTGTATGTTGATAGCAATAATGGCATCCTGTGCCGTATTCGTTCATTCACGCTGGGTGACATTTGGGACTGTCGATTTTTATAAATTTAGTGCCCCTGCCGTAACGTCGCGTAAGAAGCATAGCTTCAATAATTTTTCTCGTGCACGCATGAATCTGTCATACTCAAACACATTGCGTCATTTTACCCAACATGGCGGCTCATTTTATTTCTCTCTCACTCTCTCTCTGTATAGACTAGCGCACGACGCTATCTATTCTCTGTCCTTTTCTCTCTTTCTATAAGCGTGCATGCGACGCCATTACTGTCTTATAGAATTGAGAGAGAATAAAGACAAATTCTTACCCAGAGTTAACTCCTTTTTCTTTTTCTTTTTTTCTCCTTTTTCTCCCTCAGCTGTCCTTCGTTCTGTCTTTTCGTTCCATGACTCGCCATCTCTGACGCTTTCACCAGGGGATAAAGAACAATACAACAATTTACTAAACAGACTGACACACGCTCCAAACTACACAAATCCCTTTCTTAATTTTATTAAATAAAGCGCGCAGTTAAAAGCACTCTGGGCCCATAACCTGTTAATATTATAATAAATGCAGAGCACAATTTATATTAAATAAAAAGTCTTTATTTGATCTATACAAAATGAATTAATTTAAATGATCTTTCTATAATAATGAAATACAAGTTCTGGCTTTAACTGACGGACTTGAACTGAACTGAACGACGACGAGACGCAACTTGATTCTCTTCAACTGTCTACTAAAATATTCTCAATAGGTGGCGACACCTAGTATGAGTGTGTATATTTTCAACATTAGAAATAATAGGTATTTTTTTAAATTTTATGTAAGTAATCTTGTTCAACATTCACTTGAGCCTGTCTTATCAAAATTCCAGGTTAGTCAGCTTATGAAGTTATAATTTAAAGATTTCTGAAAATTTTGAAGTCAATTGATTGAAAATTGGCTGAGAAAGTCTGCGGCAACTACAAAAATAGAAAAAACCAATTCATCGACAAGAGAAAAGGATTTTAACTATCGGATGAGGTCTTTTGAAATTATTCATGGATTAGTCTTATATTTAATATCTATTTAAGATAAAAAAATGTTTCATCAATTAATATTATAAGAAAAAAAAATTAATATTACATTCAAATTTAATTTTTTTTCCACATGGCGTGCGGGAAGTTCGATTTCCCACACGATTTCCCGTACGGGAAGTGCCCTCTTCCCGCACGAAAAAAAACGTGTGGGAAAAAAATTCCCACACGGAAAAAAGCGTGCGGGAAAAAAAATTCCCGCACACTGTGTAAAATATATTACAACCCTAGTGGAAATCGGTTTTGCTAATAACTCTTAATAATTAAAAATAATTGCTAATAGCTGCAAATAACTGCTAAAAGCTGCTAATAACTGTTATGAATAGTTTAGTTTGAGACTGAAGTAGCGGTTATTTGCAGTTAATAGCAGTTATCATCAGTTTTTAGCAGTTATTATCAATTATTAGCATTCATAAGCAGTTATTTGCTATTTCATTAACAGTTACTAGCAGTTATTTGCGTTTATTTACAATTATTTGCAATTTCTTGCAATTATTTACAGTTATTAACAATTATACGCTTTTTAAAAAATTTTTTAATTTTTTATATATAGGAAAAAATTTTCAAGACAATAAATTATTATGAATAACTATCATTAACTATAAATAACTGCAAGTTTCTGCAAATAATTACAAAAATCAGGAAATAATTGCAAATAACTGCAAGAATCCGCAAATAACGGTAAATAACTGCAAAAATAAAAAAATAACTGCAAATAACTGTTTCTATTATCTTAATTTTTGAAAATCGTATTGTACAAAATTGTTGTGTTTATAAATGTTAATAACGGTTAATAACTGCAAATAACTACTATTAACTGCAAATAACCGCTACTTCTGTCTCAAACCAAACTATTTATAACAGTTATTAGCATTTGCTTGCAGTTATTAGCAAAACTGATTTCCACTAGGGAATGAATAAAATAAATTTGTTAAATGTTTAGTATTATAAAAACGAGGATCTAAAGTTTTCGCGTAAGCATTGCAAGTAAGAAAATTATTTAATCAAAGCAAAAAATATGAAAGAATGGGGTTAAAATTTTAACAAAGAAGAATACCATTTATTAGATGTTTAATATTATAAAAACGAAAATCTAAAATTTTTGCTTATGCATTGTAAGTAAGAAAATTATTTAAACAAAGAAAAAAATCCAAAATAGTGGGGTTAAAATTTTAACAAAGAAAAAAGTATTACACTGACTTTAAAAAATTGTAATAACATTAAAATTAATTTTAATGTGAATTCTAAAATTTAAATTCGTAAAAAAATTATCTAACTAAATGATGTTTTGGTTATATATGCAATTTATTGATTTATTTGAATATTTATAGAAATACTTAAATTTCTTTTTTTAAACAAATAATGTTTAATTTACGTCTTCTTTCAATTAACATAAAGTTTACAATATTATGTTTGTTTCTAATATCACATCCTCGATTCTCTAATCCACTTTCAATTCCTTTTTTTTGTAATATGAATTTTAATTTCAAATGATATAATCATTTTTTTTTTATTATTAATTTGTAAAATACAATCATATATTAAGTAAAAGACCAATCGAACTTCCCACACCTTGTGTGGAAAAATAATATACGTAACAGGTGCGGGAAATGGGTGATCTCGCTCGGAAGGGCGCCCTCTCCTCGCTCGGGCGACAAACTTACCGTGCGGGAATCACCCACTTCCTGCACTAGTTACGTAATGTACTATTTTAGACTTTAACTCAGGCTTGATATCTAATTGCATTTGTAAGCAAATATTAGCCCTAGCGGAAAAAAATATGTAGTGTGACGTTTGGCTTTTCTGGTGAGCTGCGGTGGCATCAGACTTTTGTGAGGATGATCTACAGCGGTGGGTAAAAGCCAAAGTTCAAACTTAACAGCAGGCCGGAGTAGAACCTGATACCGACCGAGTAACAATTGAGTTGTTTGTTATTTACTCAAGTATTAATCGGTGTATCTTCAAAATAAAGGTTGATCGCAATAGATATTATTATTATGAATATCTATGCACAAGAAAAAAAAAATCTATTGATTTGTTTTTGAGAAAAGTAAGGAACGCCGAAGTAAAAGATTATGTTTATAATATTTTCGCGTTCCTTACTTTTCTCAAAAACAAAGCGATAGATTTTTTTTTTCTTGTGCATAGATATTTGTAATAATAATATCTATTGCGCTTAACCTTCAATTTGCAGATACACCGATTAATACTTGAGTAAATAACAAAAATGCCAATTAGACAAGGACAGCGAATCCGGCCTGCTCTTAATAACTAAATTGATTTTACTGAATTAATTTGATGATGAAAAGAAAGAAAAAAATAATAAATGTAATTTAAGAATTTAACTTTGTAAAAAAAGAAATAATAATTTATATTAATATTGAAAATTTAAAAGCTGAAACAAAAATAAATAAACTAAATACTAGAGATATAAACGACGGGTCGGAATTACAGGAAAGGTTATTGTGGAACTAGGTAAATAAGCATATTTAACGACATCCCTAGTGGAAATCGAATCTGTGAATAACTGTGAATGACTGGGAATAACTGGAAATAACTGTTACAAAATGTTCACATTGAGACAGGAATAACAGTTAGCACCAGTTATTCCCAGTTATTCCCAGTTATTTCTAGTTACTTACAGATATTCCCAGTTATTTCCATTTAACTTGACAAATAATTTGAAAAATCAGAGAAAAATCAAAGATGCATAACAGTTATTCACAGTTATTCCCAGTTATTTCTAGTTATTTACAGTTATTAACATTTATTTCCAGTTTTACTATATTATAACTTTTATCATTTTTTTAGTACCTTTTATTTTTAAAATTATTTCTCAACTTAACTGGAAATAACTGGGAATATCTGTGAATCACTGGAAATAACCGAAAATAACTGGAAACAACTATGAATAACTGTTATAGTATCTGTAATTTTTCAAATTATTTCTCGACTCAACTGTGAATAACTGGGAATATCTGTAAATAACTGGAAATAACTGGAAATAACTGGGAATAACTGAGAAAAACTGGTGCTAACTGTTATTCCTGTCTCAATCTGAACATTTTATAACAGTTATTTCCAGTTATTCCCAGTTATTCACAGTTATTTCGAGTTATTTACAGTTATTCACAGATTCGATTTCCACTAGGGATGGTTTAAATTAAATGTAACTTTATCTATTTATTAATAATAATTCAAGGAGTGTTTATAATGACGATATAAAAATAAAAATGCAAACATAAAAATGTCTATTATTTACTTTAATTAAATTGAACAAAAATAATTTCTTTTGACCGTCGGTATAAAAAATAAATTGTGTTATGGTTCCTTGCTTTCACCGGCAGATGGCGTGGTGTTTAGTAGCCGTCTGTGAAAAAATAAAGAACAAAAGAAAACTACATTAATATCTATAACGCAAATATTATTAACAATTATCTACGGCGGGTAAACGTGGGATCTGTTTTATCGACGGCAGTTACGGTGGCGGTAGGTGAGGAGTATCTATGCAGTGGAATCCCCCGACTACATAGATAGGATAAGGATAGAGATTTTTACTATGTAAAGCATAACTTCTTTACATAGTAAAGAGAGGAGTCTGTGTAGTGGAATCCCCCTACTACTCAGATTGAAGGAAAAGGATACAGGTACGGAGTACTCTTACTGTGCAGAGCATAACTTCTCTATACAGCGAGAGCGGAGAGAGGACTGGGGAGAGAGTCTCTCTGCTGGCTCGGCGGCTCGCTTATATATGCTACGGAGCTCGCTATTCCCGTTGCGGGAGTAGCGCCTCGTAGCGGCTGAGCGCAAGTACTAAGTCTAGCGCGATTTTTGAATCGTCGCAGTAGATATCGGAATAAAACTGAAGAATACAATTATTAACTGTAGAAAAGACGCTGGATTAAGACTTAAGACAATAGTTATTTACAGTTTTCTTCAATTTTTAACAGTCACATTTATTGATAACTGAAATATATTTATTGATATCTGTGAAAAATTGTTTATAATAGTTTAATACAGAAGATAACTATAAATACCCTAGCGGCAAAAATAAATGAAGACAATTGGAAAAATCTAAATATATCTGAATAAAACAGGATAAAACAGAAGACAACAGAAATAAAATGAAGAAAAGTGGTCGAATTGAGACTTAAGACAACAGATATTTACAGTTATCTTCTGTTATTAACAGTTTTCTTCAGTTATCAACAGTTGTACTCATCAAATATATTTTAAAAAGATGAAAAAATTATTTTTCTTATAGAAAAAAATTTTTTTCATTAGAAGATAACAGTTATATACACTTTTCTTCTGTTATAAACAGTTTTCTTCAGTTATGAACCGTTGTATTCATTAAATATACTTTTTTTTGTTAAAAATTATAATTTATCAAGAATACAACAGTTATTTACAGTTTTCTTTTTGTATTAAACTATTACAAACAGTTTTCTAGAGATGTTAATCATTATTCTTCAGTTATCAATAAATATAAGTGTTAAAAACTGAAAAAAACGGTAAATAACTGTTGTCTTAAGTCTTAATCCGGTCACTTTTCTGCAGTTATTAACTGTATTCTTTAGTTTTATTCAGATATCTACATATTTTTTTCGCTAGGGGAGTTAGCACTAATTAACAGATACTAACAAAGCCAATTTCCATCAGGGTATATTTAAAAAAAATCTGCGTCATATAGGAGTTCAGAAATCCATTTTTCTAGCTTAGAATCATGATAAAATTTATAGCACTGCAGGACCTAAGTCCGCCCATAGGTAACGCTCCACTGTTACCTAGGGGCACTTATTTAAATAGTATAAAGCCGAATTCACTTAGGTCCCGTACATAAAATAAGCGATACTTTGATATCTAGATTATTTCTTTTAAGTGTTTTCGTTGTTAATAACAAGATTTAAATTACTAATATTCTTTTATATTATCATTTTTCAAATCAAATAACAATTGTAAGCTCTTAAAATATGAATAAAATTAAAGTTAATACTAGCATAACATGTGAAGCGAAGAGGTATAGTCAGTTCGGCGTTCCAATATAAGTTTACTCTGTAATTCCCTTAATCACTATACGTGATTGCTAATGCAATACATATAAGTTACCTACTCACCGTTTCTGCCATGCTAATACATCTTTGAAGCCACATTTGAATTTATGATTTTACAGAAGGTAATTTAAACTAATAATTTCACATAATATCAATAATCCCCAGCGGAAAAAATAAATGAAACACTTAAAATCATTCGAAAAGTTTTAGAAGTAATCAGAAAAAAAATGAGGGAAACTGAAAAAAACAGTAAGAATTGAAATCGGTTGGAGAGACTATGGTAAAATTGGGACGAGACATTCAAAGTATTCAAGTTTGTTTCCGCTTTTTTCGGTATATTTCATTTATTTTCATTTCTTTTCATTTTTTTACAAAATATCTTAGATTCTTTCCAGAATTAAACATTTATTTTCTATAAATATTCAGAATATTTCGAGGTCTCTCAGACATTTTCGGATGGCTTCAAAATTTTTCAAACTTTCTCAGAAGTTTTCAATTTTTCTTAGAACTTTATGAATTTTTTCATATTTTTCCAGAATCTTTTAGAATATTAATTGAAATAATCAGAATATTTTAGAGTATTTTAATTAATTTCTAATTTTTTCCAAACTTTTCAAATTTTTCCAAAAGTTTTCCCTATTTTTTTTAAGTTTTTGGATTTATTCCAATTATTTAAGTATTTCAATTATATTATTATAAAATTTGTAAAGAAATTGTTAGAAATTTTCAGAAACTCTCGAAAACCCTCGGAAATTTTCAGAAATTTTCGGAAAAATTCGAAAACATTCCGAATCTTACCAAAACTTTTTAAATTTTACGAGTAATATTAGAAAATAACATTTATTGATAATAATAATTTGAAATATATACTTAACCTGTTAAATAATTTAATATTTCAGTATTTAAAATTCGACTTAATCAAAAATTTCAAGCTGAAAACTCGATTTTGAGCCCACTTAAAAAAGGAATCGAGCTTGAAATTGTAGACTGGGAAATCGTTAATACTCAACTATTTCAACAGACATTTTTTTGTTAAACAAACATATCACAAAATTATGATCTAGAAAATTATTTTTATTATAAATTAATTTTACAAATAAAGTTTTGTTTATACATACATAAAAAATTAAATTTTTGTTTTTTAACTCAAATTTATGTTTTTTAACGTCCACAATAGCATATCTGAAAACTTTAACCTCCTCTTTTAAATAAAGTTAGAATTTGCTGTGTAATAAAACTTTTCACCTCTTACAATTTATTCTTAGGGTACGCAAAAGCATATGGAGGATACTGTATGTTTACATTATTAATTTATTTGTCGACCTAACACCCCTTTTACAATAGTACTCAAATAAGAAATTGTTTTCCATGTGGTAATTATACGTGGTCTTAATAATAATGAATAATGTATACAATCAAGTTTTTCATGTGATAAGAAACAGGACTGATGCATCCCCTTTAATTATTATTTATAATGAATCATTTATTTTAAAATGGAAAAAGAGGAAATTAGAATGATTGATGACAGTTACAAAAAATTGAAAGAAACTGAAGTAAATTGAAATAAATTAAAACAAGTGAAAAGAAACTAAAGTAAATTGAGACAAACTGAAACAGATCAAAAGAAACTGAATAAAACTGAAACAGAGACAAACTGAAAAAATCGGAATTTGTATGAAATCTAATTTTTTCCATATTTACTTTTAACATTGAATAAAATGAAAAATACCGAACACTTGTAATAATTTTAAAACAAATTCAAAATGTTCCAACTATTTTATAATTTTACAAAAATTTTCCGTATTTTTCATTTTGTTTCAGTTTTCACAATTCATTACTTATTTCCAAATTTAAAATGAAATAATCTGATTAATTACAAGAGTTTTGGAAATATTCAGAAACAAACTGAATTAGTTTAAGGAAAAATGAAATAAAATAAAACAAACTGAAATTAAATGAAAGAAAACGAGAGAAATGAAAACGAATAGAAAGAAACTGAAACCAGAAGAATGAAACTGAAACAGTTTAAAAAAATTGAAATAAATTTTAAAAAAACTAAAATGAACCAAAATGATTATGACAGCTGATTTTTCTATATCCACTTAGAAAATGATATAAAATGAGACATTCAGAAAACTTCCGAAAATTTCTGAAACAGTTTAAAATGTACCAATTGTTTCGTCCCAATTGCCACAAGAACTTTCCGTTTCTTTCAGTTTCTTTCAGTTTCTTTCAGAAATTTTCAATTACTTTCGTTTATTTCGGGGATATTGATAAAAAATCAGTATTATTACACGTTATAAGTATAATTTTAAGATTATAGTTTTTTCTTTTCTTTTTTGATTTATCATTTCATGGAGTGTTTAGTTTTTGTTCAGTTATAGTTTTTTCTTTTTTTTTTATCTATTATTTACAAAATGCCAAGTATTTGGTTTTTTTTATAGTTATTGCTTTTATTTTTCGAATCATCATTCATGGAGTGCATAGTTTTTGTTTATTATTGATTTTCAAGAGTACAGATTCAATACGGCGGATTTATGTCCCACGTGCTACAAAATAGTATACGATACTCGTGACCTTAGTGGAACTCTATTACACGGCACTACGTTATAGATAACTCCAGCCGTGTAATAAAGTGCCACTTTAGTCACTTGTATCGTAATGTACTATTTTTTGAACACATACAATTATAAAAATAATCCTATCATCACGTTTAATGATAGCTTAAATAAGTCAATTTTTAAATTGTAAAAAACTATGATATTTAATAATAAATAACGTACATTATCCTTCAAAAGTCTTCGTGTACTTAAAAAGTAAAAGAAAATATAAACTAAATTTGAGAATATTGATAACAGTGTCAAGGCATTATTGGGAATTAATTATAATAATTTCATATCAAAGTCAAGTGATACAATTAGAGTAACTTAATTTTATCTAAAATCTTAAGTACCCGCGATCACTTTTGAAAAGATTCTCAATGTTTTACTTTCAACGACACTCTTAACAGTCTAAGCAAATCTATAGTTTATAAAAGCAGTTTCTAAATTGATATTCTGCTCTGAAACTCTAAACACAAATACAATGACAAATCTTCTTATTTTTTTCGTTTTCATATACATAAATTAAATATATTACGAATATTAATTTTTTTCATACCTTGGAATGCGATCGTAACTATCCCAGCTAGTAAGACAGTTATAACTGCTGTAACGACTTGATGACGCCATAATTTGATGCCATATGAGCTATATCTTAACTCTTAAAGATTGGTTTTACCAAATTTCCCTTTCATTTTCTTCTTATATTTTTTCTTATTCTTTCACTTTATATTTATGAATATATAATGAATGTGATGACTTCTTGTACGAATTTAGATTAAGGTATATATATATTCTGTTTTTATTATTTTTTGAAAATAGAAAGAAGACACTATGTCTTGGACCCCACGATGCAGTTAAAAATGATTTCATTTTGTAATAAAAATGTGACATAGAATAAAATTGAATCATTGTTCGATAATAGTATCGAAATAACATATTGGTCCACTGTTTTCTTTTAATTTATTTTGTAAGCAATCTTATTATTATAATCATAAAAAAAGTTATCATAAAAATATTCTAAGTGTTTGGACCCACCAACCAGCATATGAAAATGTTACCGATTTATTTTTTCAATACATTATTTGCCATAAGTACGTATTTTGTTATAAATCTCTCGATATGAATTTAATATCTAAAAATAGTCAAATGGATAAAATCTTTAAAATTGCAAGTGAATAGAAAAGATTAAGAAACGGAAAGCTAAAATAAAACGCGTACACATTTCTCTTATAATTCTCTTTTGCCATTTATTCTTTTTCTTTTAACAGGAGAATAATAGACATTACATTTATGTTCAGCGAAATGTATATATTTGCAATTGCAAATTTTGTAACCAAAACTCCATCGTGTTAAATTTTACCTTGAAAATCTGACCATAACCGTCTTTTTATCCGTCAATTTCTTTAACTTCCTTTCAGTGCAGCTTTTTATTTCTATTAATTTCATAATAATTTTTCGTTTGATGTTCTCTTGCTTTTGTATCACATAGAAGAGAATTTTCATCTGATTAAATTGCACAAGAATTTACTAAATTATTAATTAATTAACTAGAAAATTTTTTTTGTTTTATCAAGATAATTAAATCCTTAAGACAATCGATAAGAAAAAAACAAATAAAAATAGTATTTTTGTATGAAGAATTTTATACAAATATACACCAAAAAATTGTTCTTAGTTGTTTTAAGATCAATTAGTTGCGCTCTTGGATAAATATGAAAATGTTCGATCTTCCAGTTTTTTTGTATGTATTATAACGGGAGAACGACGCTGAACACCTGTCTACTTCATTGATTTTCTTTGAACTACTAAGGCAAATAAATAATTTCTTTGACTAGGTCAAACAATTGCTTAAATTTTCCATGTATTTCGTATCAAGACTGTTTTTTACGAAAAATTAGATTCACTTATCTGAAACTTCTTTTTCAATCCACCTTTTTCTTTGATATATAGAAATGTATAAATATGCATTTGTACAGTTTTTCATGATAAATAGTTGATTTTTGCCAAATCTTCTTACGAAGTTTATACTTTATACTTTTTTTATTACGTATATTTGTTGGAAAAATTGATTTTCACATTTTAAATTTGATTACATTTAACTAATGCTTAATCTTTTTAATTAACATAAATAAAACGTTCAATAACGATTTTTTTAAAATGAAAATAATTTTTTTAATTAAGATAGATTAACTTTAATGCGATCTATGTCACCATGCGTTGTAGCAACGAGACACTATAAAGGTGGCGCAATTCGATCGCCACTTATTAGGTGGCCAAGCACAGCGCGCAATTTTTCAAAATATCCTTGTCGTCCGCGAATTTGAAATCTCATTTTATAATTCAAAAACTTCCTTGATATTTTATAGATTGGTATTAACTTGTTTCATTTGCGAAATCAATAATTTCAACAAGCCATTTTTTATTTATCAATATAAAGTCAATTTTTAGATCTAAAATTAGTTATTATTTAGTTTAAATTTAAAAAAAAACATTTTTTATGAGAAATATTTTGTTTTTTTACGATTTACATTTGATAAATAATGTTTATTTTTCACTCTAATTTACTTTATATTCTTCATCAATTTAATTACTCTTTCAATTTAATGAACGACTTATTATTTATGAAAAATATTTTATGTTTTTAACTGGAAAATAATGTTTAATCTTCACTTCGATCGATTTAAAATTTTTCAAAATTTTAATTTCCTTTTCATTACTTGAACTGAACAATATTAACTTAATTTCTTTACTATCACACATTATAGTTCTTTCAAAATCTTGAGTTATGAAATTTCCTTTGAAAAAAATTTAAAAGCATTTTATAAGTTTAATGAATATATTGATTTTTAGAAGAATAAAAAAACGATACTACATAATTCTTTCTTCGATTTTTCTCAAAACTTTAACACTGATGTTTGGAAAATGACATTCTGATCGGCAAACACTATATTTTCATAAAAACATATTTTTTAACTTCAGAACAATATATATATGCATTATTTTCCTTTTATCCTTTTCAGGTATAAAAGCGTTACAACGCTCACCGTAGACACAATTCAACTGACGAGTAAAGGATACACTACGACTTAATCATCTTCACTTCGCGCCACGCGGTCACACATGCGCGACAACTTTGTGCGCGCGCAAGTGGAGAGATGTGCCCTATTTGGAGGAAGAAAGGAAGGGAGTTTCTTTATATATATAGTTGCAAAAGCTCTAACGTTGTTACGCGTGCATGTATGTACGTAGATATAGCCCAACCTATTGTTTACTTCTTTGTTAAAAATATTCAAGCATGATCTGTGATTATTTCGTTTTCGAGGTTTGAAAATTCATGTTTAATTTTATTTGTGGTTGCTTGATATTTTTACAACAGTTATTTTGATTTTCTTTTTATTTCATTGATATCAATTAAATTGTTTTTTTTTAATTCTAATTTTTTAATTTTAAGTTCTCACTAGAATCTTTCAAATTTAATAGATTAAAATTCATTGTCGTCCAAAAATCTTTTAATTTTAAAAGATTTTCAATTGAAGGCCCGGATGCAATAAGGGCATTTACGCTCGGAGCACGCAAAACTGAAGTCACTTGGTAGTAAAAATTTCATTTTCTTCAAATAAATTTCAAAAAATTTGACGTTGTAAAATTCATCATGCCGCATCTTTTTTATATTAACAGTTTTTTTATAAAATTTTTATTTTTCAAGAAAAAAATTAAAAACAAGAAAATTTTTTACATTAAATTTCAATACTTTTTTAAACTTAAATCGTTGTAATTCGAGTATATAAATATTAACCGATTACGCTGAAATTTGAAATATATTTTCTAAATATCATAGCGAAACTTATGATAATTATAAAAAATGTTTATTCTCAAATTGTTAGTTGCAATTGTTTATTAATTAATACAAATTACAAATTGTGCGTTTATAATGTACTCGAGAAAAAAGTATCGAGGGAACTTTCAAGTACAAGAAACTTGTAGCGAGAAAGTTTTTGGTTTTTGTATAAAGAAGATTTGTGGAAAGTTTTAAATTGATTGATAAATAATTAAAAAAGATATACCGTAAAGAACGTAGTTCCTGATCAGGGCGTAATTTCTGATCATTATTTATTATAAATCATAATCTTTAAGATTCTAGTAGGAGAAACCTTTTTTTAATTTATGAGGAAAAGCAGATTGAGCATAAGAAATGCTTCGTTTGTGTGAAAAAGAAATATACTTTTACTTTTTTACATGTAAATATGTGATCAGAAATACCTCTTAGGTGATCAGAAATTACGTCCTTCACGGTAACAACATTTACAAGTAGCGCGCATGCGGTCGAGCTCTGCAGTTTTCTTATAAGTTAGATTCTCAGTGAATATTACTTCAACTGAATGACTCTTGGTAATATTATTTGGAAAAAGCAATAATACAAATATAACAATATGATATTTATTAAAAGTAAATAAACATATAAATAAACAAACAAATAAATACATCAACAAAAATCTGTAATGTAATTATTTAATAATTAAATAATTACATTACAGATTTTTGTTTAATACTGATTTTTTGATTGTTTCAAAGGATTTCTTTTTTATTTTGTCTGTTAAACCTTTTTTTCTTTCGTATTAGTAATATGAGTTTTCTAAAATACAAAATGTCATATTTTTAAACAATATAATGTTGGGATTTATATTTATAAAAGTAAACATATATGCGTATGTACGTTCACTTTTAGGAATATTTGGCTTCCAGTCTTCTTTTGTATAACGATTAGACTTGTAAAATTGTTCATCACGAGGAATGAACATTATTTTATACTTATAATGGAATCAAAAAACGGTCGGAAAAGAACGATGTATCATTTCTTGTTCTTTTTTGACCGTTTTTTGATTCCATTATTCTCCATGGTGTACAATTTCACAAGTCTAAACGTTAAACAAAAGAAGACTGGTAGCAAAATATTCCTATATGTTAAGACCACAGCACTTGCCTAAATCGTATATACATATATACGAACAAAATTCATAATAATGTTTATATAGAAGAGGAGTGAACGTACACATGCATATATGTTTACTTTTATAAATATAAATCCCAACATTATATTGTTTAAAAATATTACACTTTATGTTTTTAGAAAACTCATATTACTAATGCGAAAGAAAAAAAGATTTTAAGAGACAAAATAAAAAAAAATCCTTTGAAACAATAAAAAAATCAGTATTAAACAAAAATCTGTAATGTAATTATTTAATTATTAAATAATTACATTACAGATTTTTGTTGATGTATTTATTTGTTTGTTTATTTATATGTTTATTTACTTTTAATAAATATCATATTGTTATATTTGTATTATTGCTTTTTCCAAATAATATTACCAAGAGTCATTCAGTTGACGTAATATTCACTGAGAATCTAACTTATAAGAAAACTGCAGCGCTCGACCGCATGCGCGCTACTTGTAAATGTTGTTATATCTTTTTTAATTATTTATCAATCGATTTGAAACTTTCCACAAATCTTCTTTATACAAAAACCAAAAACTTTCTCGCTACAAGTTTCTTGTACTTGAAAGTTCCCTCGATACTTTTTTCTCGAGTACATTATAAACGCACAATTTGTAATTTGTATTAATTAATAAACAATTGCGACTAACAATTTGAGAATAAACATTTTTTATAATCATCATAAGTTTCGCTATGATATTTAGAAAATATATTTCAAATTTCAGCGTAATCGGTTAATATTTATATACTCGAATTACAACGATTTAAGTTTAAAAAAGTATTGAAATTTAATGTAAAAAATTTTCTTGTTTTTAATTTTTTTCTTGAAAAATAAAAATTTTATAAAAAAACTGTTAATATAAAAAAGATGCGGCATGATGAATTTTACAACGTCAAATTTTTTGAAATTTATTTGAAGAAAATGAAATTTTTACTACCAAGTGACTTCAGTTTTGCATGCTCCGAGCGTAAATGCCCTTATTGCATCCGGGCCTTCAATTAAGGTTGGATGGGCTATACAGTTTGTATCAAAGTTAGTTTTTTAGAAAATCGTTCAAATTTTTCGGCAAAAAATTCCCTCTATATATAATCCAGTGAAATTTCACTGGATTCAAGTGAAAATGGCTTTATTCGGGTTCAGTGAAATTTGACTGAATGTAATAGTGAAATATCCATTAGAATATTCATATTTTCACTGAAATTCATTGAAATTTCTTCTGATTATCAAGTAAAATTTCCTCGCTGATTTCTAATAGTGTATATTTCACTGAAATTTCATTGAAATTTTAGCTGAACAACAAATGCAGCGATTTTTCACAGATCCAATCAGTGGGATTGTACTGAACCATATTTAGAGAGTAATTATCCAATTTTTAGCTCAGTAACTTATTAAATAATAATAAAACAATCATTTCAAACTCTGATTTATTTAAATATAATGAATGATTAAAGAGTTTTAGCATTTTAAAGTTTATAACTTTTACACAAATCTAATGCAATCATAAAAAATAATGCCAAAGTTTCAAAAATGATTTTATTTGACTACAATAAAGTTTATTTTGTTCAGTTTAAAATTTAGAATCTATTGACGAGAATGGAATTTCGATTTTTATTTTTTTATTGAAATTCATTGCCGATTTGGAAAAAATCTCTATTTTTCATTTTTTTTCTATTACACAAAAACCATTCGATAGATTTGCTCGAAAATTTTTAAGGAAATCATTTGCAATGGCCTAAATAAAACAAGCTTTGAAAAACTTATTTTCTCAGAGCAGTTTTAATTTTAGAGCATTTTGAAAATTTTGAATAAAATTTTTCTAATTTTTTTTATATTTTACGTAAACTACTTGATGAAGGAGCTTCAAAGTATGTATGGGAATTATTTATGATTGTCAAAATAAAATGAACTTTTGAAAACTAATTTCCTTCAATTTTCTTAGCGCACATTTAGTTTTAGAGCATTTTGAAAATTTTGAAAAAATTTTTTATTTTTAATTTCTTTTCTATTGCACAAAAATCACTCGATAAACTTGCTCAAAAATTTTCATGCAAATTATTCACTATTATCTGAATAAATCAAGCTTTGGAAAACTTATTTTCTTAGCGCAGTTTTAATTTTAGAGCATTTTGTAAATTTTGAATAGAATTTCACTTATTTTTTGGTATTTTACGTAAACTACTCGATGAAGTAGCTTAAAATTATGTATAGAAATTATTTACGATTGCCTAAATAAAATAAACTTTTGAAAACTGGTTTTCTTAGTGTAGTTGTTACGTTAAAGCGTTTTGAAAATTTTAAAACAATGTTCATTTTTCAATTATTTGGTATTTTTTGTAAACTATTCGATGAAAATGTTCCAAAATTTGTATGCAAGTTATTGGTTATAGTGTTAAGAAGACAAGCTTGGGAAAATTAATTTTATAAACGCATTTTTAATTTTAGAGCATCATAAAATCACATTATGCAAATGGCAAAAGTAAGAAAGAGTAAAATTCATATAGTTTTAGCCTTCAATACAGAGGATAGGGACATTTATATTAAAATCGTATTTAAAAAAATAAAATCAAATTACTCTAACTCAATGCGCTCTATGAGAAAGCATTGCGCCCAAGCACTTGGCAGGGTTTTTTGTTTCGTAATAAGACTACATAATTATTTCAAAATTATGTAACAGAATTACGAAACTTATACAAAATTACGTAAATCATTATTAATGAAATTACATCATAAAATTACGAAATACGTACGGAATTTTCTAATGAAATTTCGAGACTGGTATGAAATTAAAAAATTTATACGAATAAGCGTTCAGATTTTTTACGTAACTACACATCAAAAAAACATAACTTTTACGATATCATGTAACTGAATTATATAATCCCATATGAAAATGATTTTTGTGAGAAATTGTCTGGAAATGTGAATAACTGTAATTAACTGCCGCAATTGAGACATTAATAAGAATTGATAAGAGTAAAAAACAGTTAATAATAGTAAATAATAGTTAATAATAGTTATGAACGCTAAATAAAAATTATTAACTGAAAGTAATGTTTATTAATAGTTATTTATAGTTATTCACATTTATACACATTTATACACATTCCCTAGTGAAAATCAAATCTATGAATAACTAGGAATAACTGGAAATAACTGAAAATAACTGGGAATAACTGGGAATAACTGTTATAAACTGTTCAGTTTGAGACAGGAATAACAGTTATTCCCAGTTATTCCCAGTTATCCTTAGTTATCCCCAGTTATTTACAGTTTATCTTAAAAATAATTTGAAAAAACAAAGGTACGAATAACAGTTATTCCCAGTTATTCCCAGTTAAACTAAGGAAAGAGAAATAGAAAAAATAACCATAAAAAAAATTATTTTTCAACTAAATTGAGAATAACTGAAAATAAATAGAATAGCTGAAATTAACTAGGCAAAAGTCTTATAGTGCCTCTAATTTCTAAAATTATTTCTAAACTAAACGGGAAATAACTGGGAATTACTGTTATTCGTACCTTTGATTTTTTAAATAATTTTTTAACTAAACTGGAAGTAACTAGGAATAACTGGAAATAACTGTTATTCCTGTCTCAAACGGACCAGTTTATAACAGTTATTCCCAGTTATTCACAGTTATTTCCAGTTATTTAAAGATTCGATTTCCACTAAGGTCTATACACATTTATACACATTTATTAACAGTTAACCACATTTTCAAAAATTTTGGAATTGGTGAATAATTTATTATTATTTATACTTATTTATAGTTATTTATATTTATTTGCAATTAGTTACAGTTAATTATAGTCATTTACACTTTCTCACAGATATTTACAGTTTTTTACATTTATTAACAGTTATTAACAGTTTTTCACATTTACAAAATTTTTCGCGTATATATAAAAAAAATGATTATACATGTAAAAATTTTTGGAAGTGTGAAAAAGTTTTAATAACTGTTAATAAATGTGAATAAATGTGAATAAAAGTGAAAAATTACGAATATTTGTAAATAACTATAAATAACAGTAAATTATTATTATTTACAGTCATTCATTATTATTATCTATCTGTAACAATTATTAACTGTTATCAACTGTTATTTACGGTTATTAATGTCTCAATTGCGGTAGTTTATTATAGTTATTAACAGTTATTCACATTTTTTTACATTTATACACAGTTATTAATAGCTATTCACAGAAATTATTTCCATATGGGATTTATACGAAATTACGTACAAAAATTATGTAATATAATGGGAATTGTTACGTAACAAAATACTCGAATTTATTACATAACGAGTGCGTAATTTTGCTATATAACACAATACATAACATAATTACGTAATTTTTTTTAGTAGGGCATTGGTCCTGTTTCGTTCCGTTCTCTGTTTAATGGACAGAGATTATTTTGAAGATCTCAATCAATCAGAGACTTGACAAGAAAATTCTTATTTAAATTCAATAGTTCCCTGGTAGAAAGTTTAGCATAAAATATGGCCAGCCTACCAACATATGGCCATATTCGATTGACAGATTTCACCATAAGTTGGCCATAATATTGACATGTTCTGATAATTTAAAAAAAATTATAAAATAAATATTACTAATCGTATCTATATTTATGTATTATATTAAATTATTTATGTAATACATGATTTGGATGCAAATAGCTATTCGGAGGAAATCAAATCGGATCATAGTAAATTATATACTAAACAATTTTTTCAGGAATACTTCCAAAAGTTCATTATGATCATGTATATATATTTATAAATGTGCGTGTACATAAACTTGTGTTTATTGATGAGTTTAACTTTAACTGTGAATCTTTTATACTCTTTTTTATCATTTTTTTATTCCTTATACTTCAAATTTTAATTAAAAATAAATTTTATTTATTCCCTAGTGGAAATCGAATCTGTGAATAACTGGGAATAACTGGAAATAACTGGAAATAACTGGGAATAACTGTGAATAACTGGGAATAACTGTTATAAACTGTTCAGTTTGAGACAGGAATAACAGTTATTCCCAGTTATTCCCAGTTATTCCCAGTTATTCCCAGTTATTCTCAGTTATTCCCAGTTATTCACAGTTTATAACTTAAAAATAATTTGAAAAAACAGAGGTACGAATAACAGTTATTCCCAAATATATTTATAATAGAAAAAAAAATAAAAAAAATATATATTATTTTCATTTTTTCAAATTTATATTTTTCAAATCATTATTAAACTAAACTGTAAATAACTGGGAATAACTGTGAATAACTGGGAATAACTGGGAATAACTGGGAATAACTGTTATTCCTGTCTCAAACTGAACAGTTTATAACAGTTATTCCCAGTTATTCACAGTTATTCCCAGTTATTCACAGATTCGATTTCCACTAGGGTTATAACCTAATTTTCTAGTATGACTTTATTCCAGTTTCTTCAACTCATATATATAGATATACTGTCGTGTCTTTTCTCCAGTGCGTCAATTCTTCGATTTACAAATATATAATATGAAATAAAAATAAATAATAAAAATAGGTACTACATTTTAATAAAAAAAGAGTGTTGTTTATGATTTGAATAATAAGGTTATATTTAATTTAAAAAAGTGATCATTTAAATTTTAACAAATTCAGCTGTACTGTTCCCATACAGCATGAAAGAACTTTGAAAGGATTCTGGAAGGATTCATGAAAGGACTACAATCTTTCAGAAATATGACACTGAAAGGATTCTGAAATAATTCTATGTCCGAGGTATTATTCTTTTAAAAATAATACAAAAAAATATTTCATAAACAATTCACAAGACATTTCAAAATCCTTTCAATGAAAGAATTCTTCAAGGGTCCATGAATTCTTTTGGTAATAATTCGTAAATCTTTTCATACATCTTCCATTGAAAGGATTCTGTAAGAATGATATGAAATATTTTTAAAATATTTCATTGTATTATTTCTAAAAGGAATATACCCCGGACATAGAATTATTACAGAATCCTTTCAATGAAAGAATTCTGTAAGGATCCATGAATTCTTTTAGTAATAATTCGTAAATCTTTTCATACATCTTCCATTGAAAGGATTCTGTAAGAATGATATGAAATATTTTAAAAATATTTCATTGTATTATTTCTAAAAGGAATATACCCCGGACATAGAATCATTACAGAATCCTTTCAAAGAAAGAATTCTGAAAATGAAAACATACATACTGAAAATGAAAATAAATTAAAGCGGAAAAAAATGTTGCATTTGTGGAATGTGTAAGTGAAACAAATGCTTTTAAGAAAATATGTACTTCTGAATTAAATCAATCATCTGTAAAATCTACAAAAAAACTCTAATTTTAAGGAAATTCTTATTCTACCATCAACATCCGCAAAAGACAATGTTTCCAATGAAAATAGTACAAATGATATAAGAAACAAAAAGGTTATTAGATTTGTTAAAATCTCCAAATGGAAAAATTTCAAAGAATTCAGCAAGATCTTTAAATAAAAATAATATAAAACAATTAAAACAAGCAGGGCCGGTCTAACACTACCTGGGGCCCGGGGCTACAAAATCATGGGGGCCCATCATGATCATGAAATAAGGGTGCTATTTCATTATAAATTAGAAAAAATGGGCATTTCTTCATAAAGAATTTTATAATTTTTTATATGTATGTATAATAATTTTTTGAATTCCTATTAATAATTTACAAAAAAATTATTGCTTACATAAATAAAAGTACATACAAAATTATAAAAGATATAAAAAAAAGTACGAAGTTATTAGATTAATACTTTAAATTGTTTATACTTTATGATTTAGGATATGTAAAATACATTTCAATGATTATTGAAAGTGTAGAATTATAAATATAGTATTTATTGTTACTTTATGAATTTTATAAAATAATAATGAAATATAATATTCTTATTTTTATAAAAAAATAATAAAAAATGAATTCAAAGAATTATAAAATAATTAAAAGAATTGATAACTTTGAATATAAAAATAAATATTTTAATTTAATATTAAAATTATTTTCTAAACAAAAAAGTTTCCATATTTTTATTAAATGTGATGATAAGTAGATTACAATTATAAAATATCAAATTCATTATACCGATATCTTAATAAGTGAAGAAATACATGTAAAGCTAGGACACTTAAAATTGAAAAAAATTCGAATTTTTCTAGTATTAATAAAAAAATCCTATTATTGTGTAATATTAATGATAATAATAATAATTCAGCTTAGAAATAATTTTGATGATGTTTATAAAAAATAATAAAAATAATAAGAAAACAATACTTTGATTAAGATTAAATATTTATCATAATTAAATTTTTTATTTCACAAAGAATGAAAAGATTATTTTTTTTTAAATATCAAAATTGTTTCAGCGGGGCCCCTGAATCAGTGGGGCCCGGGGCTTCAGCCCCCCCTAGCCCCCCCGTTAGTCTGGGCCTGAAAACAAACTGTAGTTAGAAAGCTCCCTAGACCTGCAGCACTTTTACCTAGTGATGTTAATGACTCTGAAGTAATTAACTGAGATGAAAATGAAAATAAAAATAGTAAATATACCAGTGTGTGTTCTCAAAATACAAAGAAAATGCACTCGAGTATCACAAAACTTACAAAAAAGTGTTTTATTTTGCTGGTATCGTTCAATACATTGATTACAAACCAAATAATCCTCATATTATTATTAAGGATTCATCAGACAAAATAGATGCACGTATTCATTACAGTATTTGTAAAATGTATTCTAATACTCTTAATACTAATGTGGTTATATTAAACATAAAATGTAAGACTTCTTGTTACAAGTAAGAAATATTTTTGTGTTAATGGATATACATGTGGAGGTACAAGAGATTTAGTTGATGGGGAACCTACAGGAGCTGTGAGAATATCTTTCGGATATATGTCTACTATAAAAGGTGTAGAAATAGTTTTAGAAATGGTAAAGAAATGTTTTGTTAAAAGAAAAGCAGTCGCAAAAAGTCCATTGTACATTAAATTAGGATATGATTTTATTAATAACAAATGATTGTTTTCTGCAATTTACAAAGCACGCAATTACGATCTAATCGGGTAATTATTAACTTAGAATATGACAATTTATTTAATTTAATATGCTTAAAAAAGTTCTTATATATTAAATTTTTTATTACATTTTTATTATTTCTATTATTTCTATTATTTCTTATAATGATATCTATCGAATATCATTATAAGAAATAATAAATAAAGTTTGAAATCTTAATGAATTATGTTAATTAATAAATAAATAAAACAGGGCGTGCAAAGCGCGCTGAAAATTGCTAGTATAAGAAAATTTTCACAAACACAAAATTATGAAACACTGTTTGAAATCATTTCGAACTTTTTAAAACTATTTAAAAGTGTTTAAAACTGTTTGAAACTGTTTAAAAGTGTTTAAAACTGTTTAAAACTGTTTAAAACTGTTTAAATCCATATGGAAATAAGTTTTGTAACTGCAAATAATAGTAAGTAATTGTAAATAATTGTTAAAAAATGTCAGAATTGAGACATAAATAATAGTTATTTACAATTATTTACTGTTATTTACTATTAATTACTATTATTTACAGTTATTTACAGTTATTAACAGGTATTAACAAATATTTACAATTATTTACAGTTATTTACAGTTATTCACAGTTATTTACAGTTATTTACAGTTATTTACAATTATTTATAATTATTTACAGTTATTGACATTTTCAAAAATTTTTTGAATTAGTGAATAATTTAATGTTATTAATAATTATTCACCATTATTTATAGTTATTTCCAATTATTTACAGTTTTTTACAGTTATTTACAGTTATTTATAATTATTTGCGATTATTTATAATTTTTCATAGTTTTTTACAATTATTTACAGTTATTCACATTTTCAAAATTTGTCGTATATATATGGCTGATTCCATTTCAAATCGAACAGCCTGTATACACTTAATTCACCAATCACTGCACCGATGGAATATGTTATTCTACTCTGAAAATAAGGAGACACGTATTTTTTTTTTTTTTTTGCTGAAATATCAAAATTGCATAAGATATGCACATTTGAAAATTGCATACAAAAACTAAAGGTTCAAACTGAAAAAGTTGATAATAACTTTAGAGGACTATCGTTTTACCAATTTTCGATGAATTTTGGTAAACATTTTTTTGTTTTATTCTGTTTTGAGCCCTCTTCAATTCAGTGCGAGAAATTTAAAAAAAAAAAAAACTAAAAAATGACTGAGATATATGCATTTTACCAAAAACTGCACTTTTTATGCACATGTATTTTTTTCAAAAAGGCCATCTTTTTTTTTGCTGAAATTTTTTTGGCTGATAGAGAACCAAATTACCTATCTAATGGTACCTGTTGGATCCCGTACTTTTTGGTTTGGAGCGAGAAAAAAATTCACAAATTTTATTGGTGAAAAATGCTTGTATATACGTTCGGAAGTCTTCAGCAACCTACATTCAAATGCTGTCGCATGCTTCGCTCATCATTTGTTTACCTTTGTTGTATGTATATATCATCAATAGTGATATATATGAGTATATATATGTGTGTGTATGTGTGTGTAAATTCGTAATATAAAAATAAATATTTGAAATTAAAATAATAATTCTATTCTTGTTTATCTATATTATGTATGTTTCGATGCACAGACAACAGGGGGCTTATTCGCGGATAAATACATTGCGTAACCAAAACAGCATATTAGAACAGTTATATAGGAGCTAGTTATTTTTACGACTACTTTGAAAAGTACTTCTGGGGCTTGTGAAAAAGTAAACAAAACTGTGCAATTAAGATGTCCGAAATTTACTCTTCCAATAGAATTTCATGTCCCGATTTTTTTCAAATGCATAAGAAGGTAGTTTATAAGAGTAGTAATTTACGTTCCAGACCGTTGGAAGATTTAGCCATTAATTTGACACGACTAAATCCAGATTTAAAGATACTGAACATCTACTAATATATGCAAAAATTACCATGAACGCATATCAAAAATGATTTTAAGTGATCTTGAGTCTACATCTGAAAATGAAATCACTGAAATTTTCAGTGGAAAAGATGATGATTTTATTCCAAAGACACCCGAATGAATAGAGGAATTAAACGAGAGTTTTAATACAGTTTTACCTGGATGCGTCTCACCTCTAAAAAGAAAAACTGTAATACCTGAAAATTTAAGGGAAAATTACCCTAGTGGAAATCGAATCTGTGAATAACTGGGAATAACTGGAAATAACTGGGAATAACTGTTATAAACTGTTCAGTTTGAGATAGGAATAACAGTTATTCCCAGTTATTCCCAGTTATTCCCAGTTATTCTCAGTTATTCCCAGTTATTCACAGTTTATAGCTTAAAAATAATTTGAAAAACAGAGGTACGAATAACAGTTATTCCCAAATATATTTATAATAGAAAAAAAAATAAAAAAAATTTATATTTTTTTCATTTTTTCAAATTTATATTTTTCAAATTATTTTTAAACTAAACTGGGAATAACTGTGAATAACTGTGAATAACTGTGAATAACTGGGAATAACTGGGAATAACTGTTATTCCTGTCTCAAACTGAACAGTTTATAACAGTTATTCCCAGTTATTCCCAGTTATTCCCAGTTATTCACAGATTCGATTTCCACTAGGGTACGTATCTAAAAAGAGAAAATTCTTAATTTCAGCTTTTTCTGCTATTGTTGGAAGTAAATTAGAAGATGCGTATGGCATTTCAGTTCAATCAATAGAATCAGACAAAAGTTCCACTGAAAACTATTGGGATGAATTTGTAGAAAATTTTAAATTGGCTTTAGAAAAATGCTCTTCTATTTCGGAGTAAATAAAAATTCTAACTCTACTCCCTTTAAAATTAAGCAAAATAAAAATTTGCTCACTATTCCCGAATATAAGCGAATATATGATAAATAAATCAAGGAATCTCGTAAAAAATAAAGGAGTTTATTCGGAGCCAGATTTATACACTGGTCATCCTATTGATGATAACACAAAAAATATCGCCATGGAATATTTTTTAAATGATGATTTTAATTGTAGTAGACAAAGTCCAAATAAATCTGATGTCGTGACTGTTAAAGCTAATAACACAAAAACTAAAAAAGTCAAACGGTTTCTTACTCGAAGCTTAAAAGAAACATATAGTCAATAAAAAAAGAAAATCCAAACTTACAAATAGGAAAATCAAAATTCTATAGTCTAAGATCAAGTTTCGTCTTAACAAGCCCTGTTAAGGAAGCTTGTCTTTATGTACATTGCGAAAATTTTGAACTGTTTCTTACGAGTTTGATTCATTTTAGAGGTGATAAGAATTCTGAATTAGATTTAATTCGTTCAGAAATAACTAATACAATGTCGTGTTCTGAACCATCCGATTCATGTTTCTTGCAAGAACCCTAGTGGAAATCGAATCTGTGAATAACTGGGAATAACTGGGAATAACTGGGAATAACTGGGAATAACTGTTATAAACTGTTCAGTTTGAGACAGGAATAACAGTTATTCCCAGTTATTCCCAGTTATTCACAGTTATTCACAGTTATTCCCAGTTATTTACAGTTTAGTTTAAAAATAATTTGAAAAATATAAATTTGAAAAAATGAAAAAAATATATATTTTTTTTATTTTTTTTTCTATTATAAATATATTTGGGAATAACTATTATTCGTACCTCTGTTTTTTCAAATTATTTTTAAGCTATAAACTGTGAATAACTGGGAATAACTGAGAATAACTGGGAATAACTGGGAATAACTGGGAATAACTGGGAATAACTGTTATTCCTGTCTCAAACTGAACAGTTTATAACAGTTATTCCCAGCTATTCACAGTTATTCCCAGTTATTTCCAGTTATTTCCAGTTATTCCCAGTTATTCACAGATTCGATTTCCACTAGGGAATGCAAAAATTGTCCCGGTAATGAGGGTATCACATTAGAATTGTTAAAACTGAAAAAAAAATTCTGAAGATGAAATTACGTTTGCTTTGTGGGATTATGGTAATCTCATTAAACAAACAGTAAGCTTATCAGTATTTAAAGAAAAACTTTCAATTTGCGAACTAAAAGCAAGTTGTCATGTATACATAAAGAATATTCAACGTGAAGCTATAAAAAAAGAAAAAGAAGAAGGTAAAGCTGATCCTACTAAGTTAATTATTCACGTTGATTTTGCAGAAAATTGGTCCGTAATAAATAATAAAGCGGTTCAGGGAAATCATTGAGTAAATAACCAAATTTCTATTTTTACTGCAGTCTGTTACCAAGGAGAGATAACGCAAAGCTTTGCAATCATTAGTGACGACAAAAAACATGATACTGCATATGCGCTGCTAGCAATTAATAAAATTATCGTTCTTATGAAAAATGATTTTTTAGTTACTAAAGTCACTATCATATCAGATGGAGCTCCAAGCCAATTTGAAAACCGTTTTCAACTACATGAATTTTAACATTTTCCTTATGAAATGAAATGGTTATTTTCTGCGACTGGTCATGGTAAAGGAGCCGTTGATGGAGTAGGTGGGCTTCTAAAGCATTATGCTACTTCACATGACTTGAAAAGAGTTCATGAAGAATCGATACAAAATACTGACGATTTTATAAATTGGGTTCAAAATTACATCAATGCAATCAAAATCATTTTATTACGAATAAATGAGATTGAAAAATTTAGAAAAGAGAAAAATATTGAATGGAGTGGAGTTCCTAAATATAATGGGATTCAAAAAAATCATATGTGGTTAAAACAATTTGGGGAATTAAAATCACATATATTTATTGGCAGAACAGCTATACATGCACTGACTAAAGTGAAAGACAAGAAAAAAAAGTCAAACGTCGTAAGGCTACACTTAAAACTAAAAACAATAAGCGCTAAAATAAAAAAAAGTAATCATTTATAATTATTTTTTTGACGCATCCCAACAGTGAGAGGCAGGGGGAACTCACTCTAAAAAAGCACCCCAAAGGGAACAGAATCCTTCTACGTCCACGTCGTTGTTCCTGGGTAGTACTAAAAGAAGGACAGTATTTAAATGTAGATTGCTTAAGACTTCCGAACGTATATGGGTAAATCCACCGTAGTTTTAACTTTGCATGTGACTTTTTTTCAGCAATTTTTAAATAATTACTATTCTGTTACATTAAAACGCACATGGCTGTATTTGGCTTTGAATTGTCCGTTCTGAATCTAAGAAATATACTCCACTTTTTCGCAAAGCTACATTGAACGGCACTTTTAAAATTTTCTTAAAAGTATCAAATTTTTTACAAAAATCACGGATTTTGCATAAAAAGTATAAAAAGAAGTAAAATTTTTAAAGTCTTGGTGAATTTTAGATCATGCCATTTGAATAATATTCAAAAAAACTGTGAGACTACTTTCTCAACTCAAAAACAAAAAATTTAAACCTAAGTAGAGTCACGTGCAACTTCAAATAAGTTTGATAATAGCGATTTTAATTTCAAGACAATATACATATTTTGAATTGTATTTACTGAGTTCTTCGATGTTGCACATGACTCTACTTAGGTTTAGATTTTTTGTTTTTTGATTAGGAAAATAGTTCTATAGTTTTTTTAAAGATTACTTGAACGGCATGATCTAAAATTCATCAAGACTTCAAAAATTTTACTTCTTTTTATACTATTTATGCAAAAACCGTGATTTTTCGTAAAAAATTTGATACTTTTTAGAAAATTTTGAAGGTGCCGTTCAATGTAGCTTATGAAAAAGTGGAGTATATTTCTTGGATTCAAAACGGACAATTTAAAGCCAAATACAGTTATGTGCGTTTTAATGTAACAGAATAGTAATTATTTAAAAATTGCTTAAAAAAAGTCACATGCAAAGTTAAAACTACGGTGGATTTACCCATATACAAGCATTTTTCACCAATAAAATTTGTGAATTTTCTTCTTGCTCCAAACCAAAAAGTACGGGATGAAACAGGTACCAGTAGATAGGTAATTTGGTCCTCTATCAACCCGAAAAATTTCAGCAAAAAAAGGCCTTTTTGAGAAAAATGCATGTGCATAAAAAGTGCATTTTTTGGTAAAATGCATATACCTCAGTCATTTTTTTTTTTTTTTTTTTAATTTCTTGCACTGAATTGAAGAGGGCTTAAAACAAAATAAAACAAAAAAAGGTTCACCAAAATTCATTGGAAATTGGTAAAACAATAGCCCTCTAAAGTTATTATCAACTTTTTCAGTTTGAACATTTAGTTTTTGTATGCAATTTTCAAATGTGCATATCTTATGCAATTTTGATATTTCATCAAAAAAAAAAAAAAAAAATACGTGTCTCCTTATTTTCAGAGTAGAATAACATATTCCATCGGTGCAGTGATTGGTGAATTAAGTGTATACAGGCTGTTCAATTTGAAATGGAATCAGCCTATACGATATGGCGCAACAAAATGATTTAAGTTATATAAAATTACATGACAAAATTATGTAATATAATGGAAAGTGTTAAGTAATAAAACGTTAGAATTTTTTACGTAATGAGTAGGGTATGAGTCCCGGTTACTGTGCCTGAATCTAATTCTGTGCTTTCCATTTGAAATACATGTAAAGCACAGAATAAAGTTCAGGCACAGTAACCGAGACTTATACCCTACGTGATTTAGTTGTATAACAAAATGACATAACATAATTATGTAATTATTTTCAATGTGGTTAAAAGTTGCGTAAACGTATAGTAATTGGTGATTTCACGGTTCAGCATTCAATACCTCTTCGCTAAACATAACTTTAATCCCTAGCAAAAAAAAAAATAATTGAGATATCTGAATAAAACTGAAGAATACAGTTATTAACAGTTTTAAAGTGGCCGGATTGAGACTTAAGACAACAGTTATTGACAGTTTTTTTTTCAGTTTTTAACAATTATTAATTGCCATATTCAATTTAGAAATTCTAAAAAAAATGTAAAAGAGAAAAATGTTTATTTTTTTCACTTTTTGACTCTTACAAACTGTTTTCTTCACTTATAAACAATTCAATTTAATTTTATTCAAATAATAAGTTACTAACCGATACATTGTATTTCTGAATTGTAAAGAAATAAGCTTTCAAAAAGTGGAGAAATTAGTAAATAGCTGAATTTAATTGTTGAATTGAGCAATAAACTGTTTAATCCAATTACCCTCACATTTCTTCACTTTTTAAAAGCTTATTTTAATTTTTTTTTAAATTTATTAAATGAAAATAACTGTTAAAAACTGAAAAAAACTATTTTTAATAGTTAATAACAGAAGAGGACTGTTAATAACTGCTGTCTTAAGTCTCAATCCAGCCACTTTTCTTTACTTTTTATCTGATATCTTCTGTTTTATACTGTTTTATTCAGATGTCAGATTTCTTAAATTATTTTCATTATTTTTTGTCCGCTAGGGGTGTTACTCACATTTTACACATTTATAATTGCCCATATGGAAATAATTTCTGTGAATGACTATTAATAACTGTGTATAAATGTGAAAAAATGTGAATAGCTGTTACTAACTATAATAAACCACCGCAATTGAGACATTAATAACAGTAAATAACTGTTGATAGCAGTTAATAATTGTTACGAATAGATAATAATAATGATTCACTGTAAATAATAATAATTTACTGTTATTTATAGTTATTTACAAATATTCGTAATTTTTCACATTTATTCACATTTATTCATATTTATTAACAGTTATTAAGAGGCGGTCGGAACCAAATCGGTGACTTAGTTCGGTGCTTGTAATAAATGCTTATAATAATTTATTCATTTATTAATATGGTAAAAATATAGTCATTTCCTCTAGTCATGTATATAAAGAATAATTTAAAATAGTGAAAGCCACAAAAATATACAAAATATTGTTATAAAGCGAAAAATCCCACCTAACAATCGACACGACAGTTTTTTGCATGCGGTATATGTCAAGTGAGTTTGATATTTGTAATAAATGCTTATAATAATTTATTTACTTATTCATATAGTAAAAATATAGTCATTTTCTCTAGTCATGTATATAAAGAATAATTTGAAATAGTTGAAGCCATAAAAATATACAAAATACTATCGTAAAGCGAAAAATGCTGACTTGACATATACCGCAAGTCACCAATTTGGTTCCGACCGCCTCTTAACAGTTATTAACACTTTTTCACACTTTCAAAAATTTTCACACATATAATCGTTTTTTTTATATATACGCGAAAAATTCTGTAAATGTGAAAAACTGTAAATATCTGTGAGAAAGTGTTAATAACTATAATTCACTGCAACTGATTGTAAATAAATATAAATAACTATAAATGAGTATAAATAATAATAAATTATTCAACAATTCAAAAATTTTGGAAAATGTGGGTAACTGTTAATAATTGTGTATAAATGTGTATAAATGTGAATAACTATAAATAACTATTAATAAACATTACTTTCAGTCAATAATTTTTATTTAGCGTTCATAACTATTATTAACTATTATCAACTGTTATCAACTGTTATTAACTGTTTTTTACTCTTATTAATTCTTATTAATGTCTCAATTGCGGTAGTTTATTACAGTTATTAACAGTTATTCATATTTTTACACAATTTCTCACAAAAATCATTTTCATATGGGTGATATTTAATTTTAAAAGTATTAATATAAAAGAGTTGCAATAATTTACACATTATTATCAATGAATAAACATAAAAAATAATTCTGGTATCAAATTATCACTTATCGAGAGGTGCGCTAGCGCCTCGACGGCAAGTTAAGGTACAAATACGAAATCATCGAGGCGCTTCTCTTATACTTTGAATTAGAGTTTTCAAAATTTTAAAACTGAATCTTATTAAAATAAAACTCAATATTTGAAAAATAAAAATTGATATTTAAAGATTTTTATCTAATCTTTCATTTAAAAAAAGTTTTATTACGATCCATTTAATCAATCACGAGAAAACGTAATCTGAAATTTCAAAGTGCCATATTCGCGTTATAAAAATTCTTCTTCGTCATCAGTCCTTCAATTTTTGTTTCCAGAGGGGCTATTCAAGTAACGATACATATGTATGTATCGCGCTGTATGTATGCGCGCGCATACTTTTTATTCTCTTACCGACAACTATCGTCGCGATACATACATGTGTATCGTTACTTGAATAGCCCCTCAGCCAGTGACGTCACACTTTAATATTATAGGAGAGCTATGAGCATATTTTTTATGTTTTTCGGCTATAGTATAGTTAGTATAGTGCATGCGCTTTGTATTCGAGCTAATATATCAAGCTATGGTATATATATATATATATATATATATATATCGACAGCGAGTTGGGGTACGAATACGGAAATTATTTATACTTATAATTAGAATAATATTTACGTATAAACGTATTTTATAATTCTAACATAGTATGATTTTTTTATAATCAACTAAACACTTTCTTGTAAATAATGTTTCGTCGACCTGGAGGTCGTCTAGGTCGCCTGGACATCATCTATAAGAAGTGACAAAAATTTATATATTTCCAATGATAATACTATATATGTTTCCTCGTGAATGATGTTTCGTGATCCTGGAGACCATCCTGGCCACCTGGACATCACCTCCAGGAAGTGACAAAAAATTTTAAATTATAATACTAGATTCTCTTTCTCGAGAATGATGTTTCGTCGACCTGGAGGTCGTCTTGGTCACCTGGACATCATCTATAGGAAGTGACAAAAATTTACATATTTCCAATGATAATACTAGATGTGTTTCCTCGTGAATGATGTTTTGTGATCCTGGAGACTATCCTGGCCTCCTGGACATCATCTCCAGGAAGTGATAAAAAATTTTAAATTATAATACTAGATTCTCTTTTTCGAGAATGATGTTTCGTCGACCTGGAGGTCGTCTTGGTCACCTGGACATCATCTATAGGAAGTGACAAAAATTTACATATTTCCAATGATAATACTAGATGTGTTTCCTCGTGAATGATGTTTTGTGATCCTGGAGACTATCTTGGGCTCCTGGACATCATCTCCAGGAAGTGATAAAAAATTTTAAATTATAACACTAGATTCACTTTCTCGAAAATGATGCTTCGTCGACCTGGAGGTCGTCTAGGTCACCTGGACATTATCTATAGGAAGTGACAAAAATTTATATATTTCCAATGATAACACAGGCCAACATGGTTTTGTTGTCAAAAAGTGGAGGGTCACTTCCGAAGTAATTTTTTGCGTAGAATCCGAATCCGGGGTCCGAATTGCTCTATCACGTCAGGATTTTGAGATATTTGAGGTTTTTTACCCAAAAAATGGCGTTTTTGGCTACTTTTGAGGTTATGTACAGAAGAGACAAAATTTTTTGGGAGTTTTTTTTTAGTTGCATCTTATAGCACTACTCTTCCTCTTTAATTTAAGAGTCGCAGAGTTTAATTACGATTTTTCTACACCAAGTTACGCCAATTTAAAATTACGAGCGGGAGTCCCTTCGCCAATATTAAAACATGTTTTCTTTTTAATTTTGCCCCGTCTCACTTTGGAATTCCTTTAAGCATACATTTCTTTAGTGTGAATCATTTAGTATAATTTTGTCCCGTCTCATTGATATACAATTTTTTATTATTTGTACAAAAAAGACCATTTGTATTGATTCTGTATTTATTGTAATCGCAAATAAATCATTTTTTTAATAACATTTTAAGCAACAATTTACTAGATAGCTCTTAATTGTTCGTTCATGGTGCCTTATTTTTTGGAAAAAATTTTGTGAATATTTGTATTTGATCTGTTGGTTAACAACTCGCTGGAGGTATAAAGTATTAAATTAAATATTCTAACTGTTGTTCATTTCAATAATGACCTCGCGTAAGTGTTTAAATAATCCTGACAGCTTTTGCTACATTTGTAGTCGCTTCGTGTTCGCAAAAAATGCGATGAAAATCAATGAAACGATAAAAATATTTTATCTTAATTACTTCAATATTTCGATAACTAATCAGGATAAGTCTTCGGTTCCACATACGGCTTGTAAATCATGTGTTGAAACATTAAGACGTTGGTATAATGCCCATAAAGAAGTAACACCAATGCCTTTCAAAACTCCTGCAATTTGGTGTGAACCTGTTAGCCACAATGAATGTTATTTCTGTTTAACCAAAACATTTGGATATAATATTAAAAATGCTTGTAATATAAAATATCCGAATGTAGCAAGCGTAACGAAGCCTATTCCTTTTGCATCTGGTGATGTTCCTCCAAGCCCTCCATTTGTAAGAATAAATGTTGAAGACCATACAGTCTGTGACGATATTGAAAATCAGGATTTTGAAGACATCGAATCAACCTCTGATGCTCCTATTTTATTTGATCAGGCTTCTTTAAATGATTTAGTCAGAGATTTAGGCTTGTCGAAAGAAAAATCTGAGTTGTTAGGATCAAGACTTCAAGAGAAACACCTTCTTGCTCCAGGAACTACTTTTAGTTGGTATCGTAATCGAGAGAAGGAATTAGTTGAGTATTATTCTGCATGTGATGAATATGTTTTTTGTAATGATGTTAAAGGCTTAATTGAAAAATTAGAACTTCCTTATGATACTGATGAATGGAGATTGTTTATTGATTCCTCAAAAACAAGTTTGAAAGCAGTTTTATTGCATAACTCAAATAAATATGCGTCAATACCTATTGCTCATTCTGTACACCTAAAGGAATCATATGAAAATGTAGAAACTATTCTTAAAGCAATAAAATATGAACAGCATAAATGGGAAGTATGCGGAGACTTAAAAATGGTTTCAATGCTGCTTGGACAACAATTGGGTTATACAAAATATCCGTGCTTTATATGTTTGTGGGATAGCAGAGATAGAGTTAAGCATTACGTTACAAAGGATTGGCCTCTTCGTAAAACTTTAAAACCTGGAGATCCCAACATTATTCAACAACCGTTAATTGACTCTAAAAAAGTTTTGTTGCCTCCGCTTCATATAAAATTAGGATTAATGAAGCAATTTGTAAAGGCTCTTGATACCGATGGTGCATTATTTCAATATCTTAGAGATAAATTCCCTTATTTAAGTGAGGCGAAGATAAAGAAGGAATATTTGTTGGACCACAAATAAGAGAATTAATGAAAACAACAGAGGTTGAACAGGTTATGACAAATGTAGAAAAAGAAGCCTGGATTAGCTTTAAAAAAGTTGTTAAAGGATCTTTGGGTAATAATAAAGTTAGTGATTACAAAGAAATAGTTGACGATATGATTGAAAAATTTCAGAATTTAGGTTGCAATATGAGCGTAAAATTGCATTATTTTCACTCTCATTTAGAATGGTTTCCAGAAAATCTAGGTGCTGTAAGCGAAGAGCAAGGTGAGCGATCTCATCAGGACCTCAAAGAAATGGAAAGACGTTATCAGGGTAAATGGTCTCCAACAATGTTAGCGGACTATTGCTGGTGCCTTCAACGAGATGAGCTAAATGTTCGTCATAAAAGACGGTCTGGGTCAAGATCTTTACTAGATCAAAAAAAAAAGATTTCATAAGTTAAACTGAAATAGTTTCTAATCGTGAGAGGCGAGGGGACTCACGTAAATTAAGCACCCCGATCGTGAGAGGCGAGGGGACTCACGTAAATTAAGCACCCCGATCGTGAGAGGCGAGGGGACTCACGTAAATTAAGCACCCCGGTCGTGAGAGGCGAGGGGACTCACGTAAATCCAGCACCCCAAAGGGAACAGATTTTACTACGTCCACGTCGTTGTTCCTAGGTAATGCTAAATGTAAAAAAAAGTTTAACTTGAAATGCACTTGAAGATCAAGCTGAAGGTCAAATTCAATGTCACGATACCTGTGTAAATATAAATTACTATAATGTATTATGTTTATCGTAACAACAAAATTTATTAGATAGCAGAAAATGAAAATATGTTTCATATTTGCAATGTTTTTTGAAAATTTTTATACGCCATTTTGAATCCGCCATCTTGAATTTGAAAATTTTAATATCTCAACTTCATATTCGTAATCAGTAACCCCAAAAATCCCCAAGTAAAAATTTTGAAGAAAAAATACCCAGTAGACAAATGTCTGCCTCAACGTATTCAATGCAAATGGTCATGCAATTAATAGGACATATCTCGTAATTTCAAATTGGCGTAACTTGGTGTAGAAAAATCGTAATTAAACTCTGCGACTCTTAAATTAAAGAGGAAGAGTAGTGCTATAAGATGCAACTAAAAAAAAAACTCCCAAAAAATTTTGTCTCTTCTGTACATAACCTCAAAAGTAGCCAAAAACGCCATTTTTTGGGTAAAAAACCTCAAATATCTCAAAATCCTGACGTGATAGAGCAATTCGGACCCCGGATTCGGATTCTACGCAAAAAATTACTTCGGAAATGATCCTCCATTTTCCAACAACTTCCATGACCCCAATATTTGTAGGCCTGTGTAATACTAGATATGTTTCCTCGTGAATGGTGTTTCGTGATCCTGGAGACCATCCTGGCCACCTGGACATCACCTCCAGGAAGTGACAAAAAATTTTAAATTATAATACTAGATTCACTTTCTCGAGAATGATGTTTCGTTGACCTGGAGGTCGTCTAGGTCACCTGGACATCATCTTCAGGAAGTGACAAAAATTTACCTTAATTTGTAATTAATGTATTCAGGCATCTAATGAAAAATCGTGTTACGATTAATTAAACATAAAAAAATTAATTGAACATAAATGTTTAATTTAATTAAACATTTCATCAAAATTTGTTCATTTTCTAATTTTTTTGTTTTGAATATCTAATTGTCTATAATTTCTTTATAAATTTTGAAAAGATTTTTTGTTATATTTTGTATCTGGTTTTATAGAGTTATACAAAAGTTATATATAATCATTTTCAGATACAAACTATATCCAGTAAGCTATGTATAAACTTGACACAATAGTTTCACGTGGGAATGTCTTTTAGTAATAAAAATACCATTAAAGAGGCGGTCGGAACCAAATCGGTGACTTGCGGTATATATCAAGTCAGCATTTTTCGCTTTACGATAATATTTTGTATATTTTTATGGCTTAAACTATTTCAAATCATTCTTCATATACATGACTAGAGAAAATGACTATATTTTTACCATATGAATAAGTAAATAAATTATTATAAGCCTTTATTACAAATATTAAACTGACTTGACATATACCGCATGCAAAAAACTGTCGTGTCGATTGTTAGGTGGCATTTTTCGCTTTATAATAATATTTTGTATATTTTTGTGGCTTTAACTATTTTAAATTATTCTTTATATACATGACTAGAGGAAATGACTATATTTTTACCATATTAATAAATGAATAAATTATTATAAGCATTTATTACAAGCACCGAACTAAGTCACCGATTTGGTTCCGACCGCCTCTTAATAACTGTTAATAAATATGAATAAATGTGAATAAATGTGAAAAATTACGAATATTTGTAAATAACTATAAATAACAGTAAATTATTATTATTTACAGTGAATCATTATTATTATCTATTCGTAACAATTATTAACTGCTATCAACAGTTATTTACTGTTATTAATGTCTCAATTGCGGTGGTTTATTATAGTTAGTAACAGCTATTCACATTTTTTCACATTTATACACAGTTATTAATAGTCATTCACAGAAATTATTTCCATATGGGCAATTATAAATGTGTAAAATGTGAGTAACACCCCTAGCGGACAAAAAATAATGAAAATAATTTAAGAAATCTGACATCTGAATAAAACAGTATAAAACAGAAGATATCAGATAAAAAGTGAAGAAAAGTGGCTGGATTGAGACTTAAGACAGCAGTTATTAACAGTCCTTTTCTGTTATTAATGCGTGATAATGCTACGACGCTCAGAGTGCGTGTATACATATTACGAAACCCGCTGTATAGTGCCGTATATAAGTAAATAATCACAAGAGCTTTTCAAGAAAAAAAATTTTTTTTCTTAGCATATATTTATGCAATGATTTTTGTTCTTGAAATAATAATAATTATATTTTAGAAATATAGAGTGTATTCATCTATGAAAATTTGCAATAATACAAATACCACCAAGGAACCCAAAACATAATACTGTCCTAGCTTGATGAGCCTCCTTAAGTGAATTCAGCATTATATTCATTGTAAAAATGCACAGTGTAAAAATGAAGTTTCTAAGTCGTACTCGAGCAAAATTCAAGCACGTATTTAAGTCATGCAGTGCTCAAATAAAGTAATCTTTAATTTTGGAAATTAAGTATAATGTATTTTCACTAGAATTTGAAATAATGAAACGTAATGTACGCGATATTCGTCAAAAAATTCATATTTATTAAATTGAATTTTCACCTTCATCTATTTATTATATCCCCAGCGGAAAAAATAAACGAAAGTAATTGAAAATTTCTGAAAGAAACTGAAAGAAATGGAAAGTTCTTGTGAAAATTGGGACGAAACAATTGGTACATTTTAAACTGTTTCAGAAATTTTCGGAAGTTTTCTGAATGTCTCATTTTATATCATTTTCTAAGTGAATATAGAAAAGTCAGCTGTCATAATCAATTTGGTTCATTTTAGTTTTTTTTAAATTTATTTCAATTTTTTTAAACTGTTTCAGTTTCATTCTTTTGGTTTCAGTTTCTTTCTATTCGTTTTCATTTCTCTCGTTTTCTTTCATTTAATTTCAGATTGTTTTATTTTATTTCATTTTTCCTTAAACTAATTCAGTTTGTTTCTGAATATTTCCAAAACTCTTGTAATTAATCAGATTATTTCATTTTAAATTTGGAAATAAGTAATGAATTGTAAAAACTGAAACAAAATGAAACATACGGAAAATTTTTGTAAAATTGTAAAATAATTGGAACATTTTGAATTTGTTTTAAAATTATTACAAGTTTTCGGTATTTTTCATTTTATTCAATGTTAGTAAATATGGAAAAAATTAGATTTCATACAAATTCCGATTTTTTCAGTTTGTCTCTATCTGTTTCGGTTTTATTCAGTTTCTTTTGATCTGTTTCAGTTTGTCTCAATTTACTTTGGCTTCTTTTCACTTGTTTTAATTAATTTCAATTTACTTCAGTTTCTTTCAATTTTAAAGTTTTTCTTTCAGGTTAAAGTTTCCAGATATGCTATTGTGGACGTTAAAAAACATAAATTTAAGTTAAAAAACAAAAATTTCATTTTTTATGTATATATAAACAAAACTTTATTTGTAAAATTAATTTATAATAAAAATAATTTTTTAGATCATAGTTTTGTGATATGTTTGTTTAACAAAAAAATGTCTGTTGAAATAGTTGAGTATTAACGATTTCCCAGTCTACAATTTCAAGCTCGATTCTTTTTTTAAGTGGGCTCAAAATCGAGTTTTTAGCTTGAAATTTTTGATTAAGTCGAATTTTAAATACTGAAATATTAAATTATTTAACAGGTTAAGTATATATTTCAAATTATTATTATCAATAAATGTTATTTTCTAATATTATTCGTAAAATTTAAAAAGTTTTGGTAAGATTCGGAATGTTTTCGAATTTTTCCGAAAATTTCTGAAAATTTCCGAGGGTTTTCGAGAGTTTCTGAAAATTTCTAACAATTTCTTTACGAATTTTTGAATAATCTAATTGAAATACTTAAATAATTGGAATAAATCCAAAAATTTCAAAAAAATAGGGAAAACTTTTGGAAAAATTTGAAAAGTTTGGAAAAAATTAGAAATTAATTAAAATACTCTAAAATATTCTGATTATTTCAATAATTATTCTAAAAGATTCTGGAAAAATATGAAAAGATTCATAAAGTTCTAAGAAAAATTGAAAGCTTCTGAGAAAGTTTGAAAAATTTTGAAGCCATCCGAAAATTTCCGAGAGACTCCGAAATATTCTGAATATTTATAGAAAATAAATGTTTAATTCTGGAAAGAATCTAAGATATTTTGTAAAAAAATGAAAAGAAATGAAAATAAATGAAATATACTGAAAAAAGCGGAAACAAACTTGAATACTTTGAATGTCTCGTCCCAATTTTACCAAAGTCTCTCCAACCGATTTCAATTCTTACTGTTTCTTTCAGTTTTCCTCATTTCCTTTCTGATTACTTCTAAAACTTTTCGAATGATTTCAAGTGTTTCATTTTTTTTCCGCTGGGGATACTAGTTATTTGAGGATCTTGTGAAGAATAGAAGTAATCAGAATGTTTAAAGATATATTTGGCTTTCTTATAATATACAAGTAAAAAATATTAGTACAGTGAAGCCAGGAATATAATATATTATTGTATAAATCATGTATTGATAAAATTATTAATTTTTCTAACTCTTGTAAGTTGTCTATTTTCAATTCATAAGACCTCTCTACTTTATTTGTTTTGTATTTAGTAATATTATGTAAAGGACTAGTATCCACATATGTGAAAATGCCTGTATTTATTAATTTAAAAATATTTTTTTATATTTTGTCGTAAACCTGATGAAAAAAGATAAAAGATAATTTGATTAAATAGCAATCGAATAAAAATGTTACAAATTGATAATTAATTAAATTGGTTTTTACTACCATTTTTACAATTATATTTGTGTTTTTAATCGCTTTCTTCTAAAACATGATTTTATAAATATTTTACACGAAAAAAAAAGTTCTGTTCATTGGGCTTGAGCTAAATATGTAGCATCAGCTTGGGTCTGCTAATACTTCAACAGCGGTAGAGATCCGCAGTTTTAGCGTAACTGTTTAGTAGGAGTAGGATTATCATGAAACTTTGCTATGGTTAGATAGGAGGCGCATCTATACTTCTGTTAAATTTATACTGCTACGAAAGTGATACAGCGCATATTTTATAATTTTGTATTGAAATAAATTAATTTATGGTTTAATTTTCATAAAATAAATTACGTATTTGAAAACTGGAGTGCTTAATTGAGAAGATTCAAAGCAATTGTGAACTGCTATATCTTCTTCAAATAATCATAGATAAAACTAACCTCGAAAATTCTTTTATACAAGTTTCTGTTTTTAAGATACTTTAAATATACTACTTCGCGAATGCCCCCCAGAAACTGCGTATCGCTTCGCAATTTTTGCTTGAATCACAGTGCTTGCGTCAGTTACGCTGAAACTGCCCAACTTTTATGCTACCACAGCCTAACTTTTTTTTCCGTGTATAACAATTTTATTTGATTGATTTGAATAGTCAAAAAGACTGACTCAATATATCGTTAATGTTAACTTTCAACTTCAACTGATATTCTAAAATAAGTCAAAACATTTAGTCTGGAAAACAATGAGTTGCGTGTGCACAACGGTCTCTGACGCCCTAAAGCGCCCTGTTTTTTCCTTTTTATTTTTATTGTTTATTATTATGATTTTTATTTTTATTTAATTTTATTTTTCTTATTTTTCATTATTAATTGTTATATTTTTTATTATTTAATTATTTAAAATTTTATTATTAGATTTTTTCATTGATTGCATTTGGATTTAAATTAATTTTTTTCTTATTATTTTCAAATTATTTATTTATTTAATTATTTTTTATTTGTTTTCGAATTAATTATTTGTTTATTTTTCTTTTGAAAATATATTTTATTTTTTTTTTGTTATTTTTATTCGAATTTTAATTCCATTATCATTAATAAATTTTTAGTTATTATATTAAACGCATTAAGGCATAGTAGGCGCCTGACCTATATACAAGGTTGTATATAGGTCAACGCAGAGCTGGCTTGCAGTGCTCGAGGCAACCTCACAGCGCGATTACTATGTCTTAATATTTAAGCATACAAGAGCGAGTGAGACGGAAAAATAAAACTCCGAAACTTTGTAAAGCCCTTAAGCGCGCGCAACTTTACAAGCTCCCCACCATTGTAAGAGAGATGAAGAGAAGCTCTACGCGTGCAACGAGAAAGTTTCACATCATAGAAGATAGTGCGTTTTTAAAACGCTCCACAAGGTGGCTCGCATTCACGATAAATATCGAACATGCATAAAGCTTTTCGATGCGGCGCTGACGTAGGCACCGAAATACAGTGCGCCGCCACCTCGCCCATTGTATTTCGGCGCTTATGCACTACAAAAAGTGATGCATAAATAATGAAATGCGAAGCAGTATTCGTGATCACTTTTTCTAGTGCGACGCGCATCATGTTTATTGACGCAAAACCTTCTTCGTGTATAAAAGCACGAGTCTCGCTGACCCGCGCGCCTTATTCTTGAATCAACTCTGACGGGTAACACATCGGGACCTACAAGCGTTTAGGCTTAACGCCCTCTGTTTACTTGAGTTGATATTAAATTAAAAATTTGATTTTATCTCTTTCTTGGCCTTAGAATATCTTGGCTCAGCACCCGCGTTAAGCGTTAAGCTTAACGCCCTTTGTTATTTGAGGTTTTTATTTAAAAAAAAAATTTTAATTAATCTCTATTGACTCTGGGGACATACAAGCGCTCTAGGCTTAACCCCCCAGGTTAATATCAAGAGCTATCGAATAAAATAATATAAATTCCATTAAGCTTACGTCTCTAAAGAGCTTCTCTCTTTCTCTCACCAGAGAGTTTTCATTTTTTTGTAATTATACCCATATGGAAATAATTTCTGTGAATAACTATTAATAACTGTGTAAAAATGTGAATAAGTGTTAATAACTATAATAAACTACCGCAATTGAGACATTAATAACAGTAAATAACAGTTGATTACAGTTAAGAGCAGGTCGTATATCTCTGTCCTTTTCTAATCAAAGAACTAATTTTTTTGTAAAAATTAATAATTGTAGCAAAAAATAAGGAGATAGCCCCATTTCGTATAATAAAAAGTGAGATTTTCTTTGATGAGAAAAAATTATTTTTATTGATTCGTTTTGAAGAAAACCTTGAAAAACTTAAAAAATAGAGGTTAGGGTGGACAATTCAGTTTTTCAAGGTTTTCTTAAAAACAAAGCGATAAAAATAATTTTTCCTCATAAAAGAAAATCTTGCTTTTTATTATACGAGATGGGGCTATCTTCTTATTTTTGCTACAATTATTAATTTTTGTGAAAAAATCAATTCTTTGATTAGAAAAGGACAGATATACTCGACCTCCTCTTAATAATTGTTACGAATAGATAATAATAATGATTTACTATAAATAATAATAATTTACTATTATTTATAGTTATTTACGAATATTTGTAATTTTTCACATTTATTCACATTTATTAACAGTTATTAACACTTTTTCACACTTTCAAAAATTTTCACACGTATAAACGTTTTTTTTATATATACGCGCAAAATTTTGTAAATGTGAAAAATTGTTAATAACTGTTAATAATTGTTAATAACTGTTAATAAATGTGAAAAACTGTAAATATCAGTAAGAAAGTATTAATAACTATAATTCACTGTAACTAATTGCGAATAAATATAAATAACTATAAATAAATATAAACAATAATAAATTATTCACCAATTCAAAAATTTTAGAAAATGTAGGTAATTGTTAATAAATGTGTATAAATGTGTATAAATGTGTATAAATGTGAATAACTATAAATAACTATTAATAAACATTACTTTTAATTAATAATTTTTATTTAGCGTTCATAACTATTATTAATTATTATTAACTATTATTAACTGTTATTAACTGTTTTTTACTCTTATTAATTCTTATTACAATCTTCGACGAGAGCTCGTCGTGAACACACGTGTTTGCAAACAATTCGTGTATCTCAACGAAGCTAAGCAATAGTATAGTGAAAACACAACAGTCTATAGTGATTATAATTTATACCTTTAATTGCGCTTCGGCGTAATTAAAGAAGATGACTGCGGGAGAAGCATCTTCTGGCAGGAGTGAAATACCAACGTTCCAAGCAAAAAGTGTAGAAAATATCAGTTATGCAGATGCGATCCAAGCATTCAAGTTCCCAAAAAGAAACCAAGGATTAATATTAGTATGTGTAGATGAACTCAACTGAACAGATTATACCTGTGCGATAGGAGATATTGTCAGCCCAAAAAATGTAATAGCATCAACAAAAACTTCAAACAATCGTATTTGTATCTATTTAGCATTAAAAGAACTAGTAGACAAACTAACAGATGATAGAGAATTCATAATTATAAAAGAGAAAAAGTATTTATTGGACCACTAGTAGGTAAATACAAAAAAGTCATATTCTCCAACGTATCACCAAATATTCCCAATATCGTATTTGAAGACTTATTGGACAAACTAAAAGTCAACCGAAATGCATCTGTCTCGATATTAAAAGCTAGTATAGAAAAAGAGGGATATGACCATGTCATCAGCTCACGAAGACAAGCTTACGTCAAAATGGAAGCCATAAAAAAAATACCTGAAGTTTTTAAATTGAATTACGAAGACATAAGCTATTTCATTTATTCCAGTACAGACACACTAAGATGCTTTATATGTAAGAAAGAAGGACATATCGCACGGTATTGCGAAAATAAACAAAGCCAAGATAGTGAAATTCCAACGGCAAATAACAGTACGAATGTGAACATTTTGAATAGTGATACAAGTTTTGATAGCCGCACTGTGACCAATATAAATAAAACTCAAAATGTATTTCGGCGCTTATGCACTACAAAAAGTGATGCATAAATAATGAAATGCGAAGCAGTATTCGTGATCACTTTTTCTAGTGCGACGCGCATCATGTTTATTGACGCAAAACCTTCTTCGTGTATAAAAGCACGAGTCTCGCTGACCCGCGCGCCTTATTCTTGAATCAACTCTGACGGGTAACACATCAGGACCTACAAGCGTTTAGGTTTAACGCCCTCTGTTTACTTGAGTTGATATTAAATTAAAAATTTGATTTTATCTCTTTCTTGGCCTTAGAATATCTTGGCTCAGCACCCGCGTTAAGCGTTAAGCTTAACGCCCTTTGTTATTTGAGGTTTTTATTTAAAAAAAAAATTTTAATTAAGCTCTATTGACTCTGGGGACATACAAGCGCTCTAGGCTTAACCCCCCAGGTTAATATCAAGAGCTATCGAATAAAATAATATAAATTCCATTAAGCTTACGTCTCTAAAGAGCTTCTCTCTTTCTCTCACCGGAGAGTTTTCATTTTTTTGTAATTATACCCATATGGAAATAATTTCTGTGAATAACTATTAATAACTGTGTAAAAATGTGAATAAGTGTTAATAACTATAATAAACTACCGCAATTGAGACATTAATAACAGTAAATAACAGTTGATTACAGTTAATAATTGTTACGAATAGATAATAATAATGATTTACTGTAAATAATAATAATTTACTATTATTTATAGTTATTTACGAATATTTGTAATTTTTCACATTTATTCACATTTATTAACAGTTATTAACACTTTTTCACACTTTCAAAAATTTTCACACGTATAAACGTTTTTTTTATACCCTATTAAAAATAATGACGTCTTTTAAAGACGTTTTCAAAAGACGTCTTTAGACGTGTCTGGATTTGGAACAAAAAAAAACGTCTTTAAAAGACGTCTTTTGAAGACGTCTTTTAAATCAAGACGTCTTTTTTATCAAAATTTTTAAAAAGGTACTTACTAAAATGTTCCAAAAAAGTATTATTTTATTAGGTTATTATTTTTAATAGAGTATCTTTCTTTAAGAATATAGAAACAAAATAAGTATCAGCTCTCTGCAGACCGAAAAGCTTGAGCGAACAAACTGGAAATGTTATAACCTTATATACCCGAGTCACTAAAATTTTCGTAGAAGTTCACGTATTAAGAAAAACGCCACCTAACATTTAAAGACAGAATCAATAGTCGATTCGAATAATTTTTTCAGTAGTTACATTTTTAACTGTGAGGTGCCGTTTTTCTTAACTTTGCAATCCCTTATCCAAATTTCAGAGATGCAGGTACATGAGGTTATAATTTTGCGTGTTTATTCACAGTTGAAAATCAGTATGCATACTTCAATTACGTACTTCAAGTACATACACTTTAGCTTAAGTACGTTCTTTTTTGAAACATTTTAGTAGGTATTATTTTTTAAATATTGATAAAAAAAACGTCTTTTAAAGACGTCCTGTTTTTGTTCCAAATCCAAAGACGTCTTTTAAAGACGTCTTCTAAAGACGTCTTTAAAAGACGTCATTATTTTCAATAGGGTACTTTCTTTATTGAAACATTTTAATAGCTACTTTTTTTTAACATTTTTGTATATATTTTTATAAAAATATTTATAAAAACAATTATTCAAAAGACGTCTTCAAAAGACGTCTTTAAAAGACGTCTTTTTTTGTTCCAAATCCGAACACGTCCAATGACGTCTTTGAAAGACGTCTTTAAAAGACGTCTTTATTTTCAATAGGGTATATACGCGAAAAATTTTGTAAATGTGAAAAACTGTTAATAACTGTTAATAAATGTGAAAAACTGTAAACATCAGTAAGAAAGTATTAATAACTATAATTCACTGTAACTTATTGCAAATAAATATAAATAATTATAAATAAGTATAAATATTAATTAATTATTCACCAATTCTAAAATTTTGGAAAATGTGAGTAACTTTTAATAAATGTATATAAATGTGTATAAATGTGAATAAATGTGAATAACTATAAATAATTATTAATAATCATGACTTTCAGTTAATAATTGTTATTTATAGTTCATAACTATTATTAACTATTATTAATTGTTATTAACTGTTTTTTACTGTTATTAATTCTTATTAATGTCTCAATTGCGGTAGTTTATTACAATTATTAACAGTTATTCACAATTTCTCACAAAAATTATTTTCATATGGGTAATTCTTATTAATGTCTCGATTGCAGTAGTTTATTACAATTATTAACAATTATTCACAATTTCTCACAAAAATTATTTTTATATGGGTATATATATTTATTTAAAATAAAAGATCATTTAATATAATTTATATATATATATATATATTTCTTTTTATTATTTCTATTAATATATATACTAAATAGTAACAAAAGGAAACGCCTAGCTTCATTAATAAGCTGGCGTTTCACTACTAAAATATTTAACAGCTACCCTAGTGGAAATCGAATCTGTGAATAACTGGGAATGACTGTGAATAACTGGGAATAATTGTGAATAACTATGAATAACTGTTATAAACTGTTCAGTTTGAGACAGGAATAACAGTTATTCCCGGTTATTCCCAGTTATTCCCAGTTATTCACAGTTATTCCCAGTTATTTACAGTTTAGTTTACAAATAATTTGAAAAATATAAATTTGAAAAAATTAAAAAAATATGTATATTTAAAAAAATTTTTTTTTCTATTATAAATATATTTGGGAATAACTGTTATTCGTACCTCTGTTTTTTCAAATTATTTTTAAGTTATAAACTGTGAATAACTGGGAATAACTGAGAATAACTGGGAATAACTGGGAATAACTGAGAATAACTGTTATTCCTGTCTCATACCGAACAGTTTATAACAGTTATTCCCAGTTATTCCCAGTTATTCCCAGTTATTTCCAGTTATTCCCAGTTATTCACAGATTCGATTTCCACTAGGGTACCCTCCAATCTGGCCTAATGCCCGAACGGAGCTTGCGTAGTTTATTAAATACGTTTAAGAAAAATATATAAATCGCGTACGTGAAATTAAAAATCTACGTAAGATTAGCATCGCGTTCATATTATATAGTAATTAATCCAAGATCGAATTTGGACCATCCCATATGAAAATATTTTTTGTGAGAAATTGTGAATAACTGCTAATAATTGTAATAAACTACCGCAATTGAGACATTAATAAGAATTAATAACAGTAAAAAACAGTTAATAACAATTAATAATAGTTAATAATGGTTATGAACGCTAAATAACAATTATTAACTGAAAGTCATGATTATTAACAATTATTTATAGTTATTCACATTTATACACATTTATACACATTTATTAACAGTTACTCACATTTTCCAAAATTTTAGAATTGGTAAATAATTTATTATTATTTATACTTATTTATAATTATTTATATTTATTTGCAATTAGTTACAGTGAATTATAGTTATTAACACTTTCTTACAGATATTTATAGTTTTTCACATTTATTAACAGTTTTTCACATTTACAAAATTTTTCGCGTACATATAAAAAAAACGATTATACGTGTGAAAATTTTTGAAAGTGTGAAAAAGTTTTAATAACTGTTATTAAATGTGAATAAATGTGGATAATTGTGAAAAATTACAAACATTTGTAAATCACTATAAATAACAGTAAATTATTATTATTTACAGTTAATCATTATTATTATCTATTCGTAACAATTATTAACTGTTATCAACTGTTATTTACTGTTATTAATGTCTCAATTGCGGTAGTTTATTATAGTTATTAACGGTTATTCACATTTTTTCACGCTTTTATTCATTAGCATATTTTAATTACCTATAACTTTTGAACCGCTAAAGCTTTTTTAATGCAATAAAGTTTAAATCAAAGCATTTGATTTGCACTCTATTTCATTTCTCATGTATTTTTTTTGTAAGAGCCCCAGTTATTTGGATATTCAGTTCTTATGAAGGCTCCTTTTTACTATATTTTAGAAAAAATGTCTATATTTTTGTCTAGGAGGCCTATTTAACGAAAAGAAAAAACACGGGCTCATTTTTTTTCATTAAAAAATCATATCCTGCAGTTTCAGCCGAATCCCTTTCCCGGAGGTGGGGACCTCTCCGTGTAAGTTTAGATTAAACTATGAATCATGCTGTAACTGTTGAATGTTTCCGTATACCAATTTATGAAAAAAGTCAGAACTTTATAGTCTGACGCTTAATTTTTTTCAACTCATAAGATATTGCTCTGAATTAAAACTTTTTTTTCAAATTTGATTGACTTAAACACGTATAGTTATTGTATATATGAGCCTAAAAAATTCTTTCTCGAATTATGAGAAACCTGAGATTACAACCGTTTAATTAATAGTCTAGTAGAATTAGTCGAAATACATAATGTAATTAGAGACAGGTTCAGACCACCAAAAATGGCTTTGGTGGATGATTAGGAATGAAACTGTGGAATTACCCTCAAAATTTGAGCCGTCAGGAATTAGTAAACAATGATTTAAGGTACAAAATTCGTAAAAATCACTGTTTTTTTGAGGTAGCTTGAAATCGTTTGCGATTTAGTATATGAAAATTATACTATTTGTAGGTATTTCAAAGACGATTAATTTGAGACGTCATAGATGAAAATCGGTTAATAAATTTTATAAATAACGATAAACAAAAATCGAAAATCGCGAAATTTTAAAATATTTGTCATTTGATAAAAAAAGGATGTACATGTTTGTAATTCCCCAAAAATGTGCCTCTTATTATCCTTAAGTTACCATAAAAATTTCAGCAAAAAATATTAATTATTTTAGGAGATATTCTATTTGTTTATTAAAAAGAGGTCAAATGTACATTAAAAAATTTACCCAAAAATATCATCGTAGAGACTTTATGATAATCATATAGTATTTAGATATTAACGTAGATTTAACGAATTTCATGTGAAATCGTGTCCATTTTATTATTTTCAACTTAAATATGGCAAAAAAAAAGTAAATTTTTTTCTTAATGGTTTTTTTAATATTTTTGCAACTAATGAAAATATCAATATAGGGATTTGATATTCTTATTACTGACAATTTTACGCAAATTAAAAAAAAAAAAAATGAATGCTGTAGCTTAATTAGAAGCCAAGATAATTTTTTTTTTTTTTAAATTCGCCAATTGTTTATTTATAAATATTAAGGACTGAAATTTTTATCACAACTAGTATAATACTTGAACTTTATGATTTTATTGTATCAGAGATGAAATAAACATTTTGGAATGTAAAAAATTAATATTTAAATAATCAAGATTGCTACTAGTTAAACAGAGTAATTTTTGTGCCTTGCAAAAAAATTGATCTGGCGAGTTCTAATTCTGTTCCGATTAAAAATTCATAATATCTTCGTTAATTACGGACCAATTTCAACGTTTTTTTTTTAATTCGGGGTAGGGCGTGAAAACAATAATAACTGTTGTATTTGTTTTGAAAAATTATTTGTTTAACAACAATTATTGCAAAAAAAAAATTTGTTTTTACATATTTTTTAAAATATTAATTTTAGCAAAAAGCTTTAGAAATAAAGTTTGTTCGTCTTAAAAAAATAAACAATTTTTCATTATAGTGTTTTCATGATAAAATTAATATTAAGTCTGTTAATTCGGAAAACAAATTGAAAAAAATTTGTTTTTTGGACTTGCAACGTAAATTTGTTTTTTCATGAAAAATTTCTTATATCTCCGTTAATTACGGACCAATTTCGACGTTTTTTTTTATAAATCGGGGTAGGGCGTGAAAAATATAATAACTATCGTATTGTTTTTTTTAACAATTTAAATGAAAAAATTTGTATTGCAAATACAACAGTTATTATTGTTTTCACGCCCTACCCCGAACTAAAAAAAAACGTCTAAATTGGTCCGTGATTAACGGAGATATAAAGAATTTTTCATGACAAAGAAAATTTACGTTGAAATTTCCAACGAAAAATTTTTTTAATTTTGTTTTTCAGATTAACAGATTTAATATTGATTTTATCATGAAAACACTGAAATAAAATATTGTTTATTTTTTTAAGACGAACAAACTTTATTCTTGAAGCTTTTTGCTAAAATTAATATTTAAAAAAATATGTTTAAACAAATTTTTTTTGCAATAATTGTTGTTAAATAAATAATTTTTTAAAAACAAATACAACAGTTGCTATTATTTTCACGCGCTACCCCAAATTAAAAAAAAAAACGTCGAAATCGGTCGGTATTTAACGAAGATATTATGAATTTTTAATCGGAACAGAGTTAGAACTCGCCAGATCAATTTTTTTGCAAGGCACGAAAAATTACTCTGTTTAACTAGTAGCAATCTTGATTATTTAAATATTAATTTTTTACATTCCAAAATGTTTATTTCATCTCTGATACAATAAAATCATAAAGTTCAAGTATTATACTAGTTGTGATAAAAATTTCAGTCCTTAATATTTATAAATAAACAATTGGCGAATTTAAAAAAAAAAAAAATTATCTTGGCTTCTAATTGAGTTAGAGCATTCTTTTTTTTTTTATTTAAATTTGCGTAAAATTGTCAGTAATAAGAATATCAAATCCCTATATTGATATTTTTATTAGTTGCAAAAATATTAAAAAAACCATTAAGAAAAAAATTTACTTTTTTTTTTTGCCATATTTAAGTTGAAAATAATAAAATGGACACGATTTCACATGAAATTCGTTAAATCTACGTTAATATCTAAATACTATATGATTATCATAAAGTCTCTACGATGATATTTTTGGGTAAATTTTTTAATGTACATTTGACCTCTTTTTAATAAACAAATAGAATATCTCCTAAAATAATTGATATTTTTTGATGAAATTTTTATGGTAACTTAAGGATAATAAGAGGCACATTTTTGGGGAATTACAAACATGTACATCCTTTTTTTATCAAATGACAAATATTTTAAAATTTCGCGATTTTCGATTTTTGTTTATCGTTATTTATAAAATTTATTAACCGATTTTCATCTATGACGTCTCAAATTAATCGTCTTTGAAATACCTACAAATAGTATAATTTTCATATACTAAATCGCAAACGATTTCAAGCTACCTCAAAAAAACAGTGATTTTTACGAATTTTGCACCTTAAATCATTGTTTACTAATTCCTGACGGCTCAAATTTTGAGGGTAATTCCACAGTTTCATTCCTAATCATCCAACAAAGCCATTTTTGGTGGTCTGAACCTGTCTCTCATTACATTAAATTTTAGCTCTTTTTTCGCTAATTCTACTGGACTATAAATAAAATTTGTCCAATAAAAGAAATTACAATTGAAATTGAACTTAATGAATATAAAATTAATCTTTGACGAATCGTATATAACAATATTTTGCACTGTTTTTATTTCCTCATAACTTTTAAAAAAATTGATTTCATATTGTTATTTGTAATCAAATAATTATTTTTTCAATTTTTATATAATTTCAATAAAACTTTCATAAAATTATTAGAAATTAGCAATAGCTGGAAAGCAATTCTGTATTTTCAACAAAACATAAACTTTCTGCTAAATCATAAAAAAAAATTCACCCACTAATAATCCATTAAAATTACCTGGGTATCTGGAAAGCCACTTCATCAAGAGAATCACTTGGCTGTAAAGGTGGTTTTTCGAACAATTTGCTCGGATCCCGACAAACACGTCCATGATCTTTTAGTTGTCCAGCTGTAAGTTGTGAACGGTCACAATTTTGATTATGGTAACCAGTAATTATACCTTGGCCACAGCCTCTATGACGTTGCCGTTTTTTCTTTGCCTCTTCAGCCTGACGGCGTAGATTGTGCAGCCGAAAGAAGAACACCGACATGACTGCGAGAATTTGATGATATTGTTTCGTTTTTTAAATAATTCGTAGTGGTAGAATTAGCGAAATTTTTCAAAGATTAGAGTTTATAATACAATTTAACTTCTGTTATTAATTTTTAATTATAAAAGTGACTAATTTTTTTATTTATCATTTCCTTCAATTTCAAAAGAAAATACATAAATTTATCGGAAACTTCTTATTATTAGGTGAGTGTCGTGTATCTCTGCCTTTTTGTAATAAGAAAAATTATTTTTGTAAAATTTAATAGTGGCTGCAAAAAATAAAGAGATAGTCATATTTCATAAAAAGCATCATTTTCTATGAGGAAAAATTAATGTGCTTACTTCGTTTTTAAGAACTTACGAAAATTAAAAAAAAGATAGAAGATATGGTTATTTAAAGTTTTTTTTTAATCCATTTGGAAATAATTTCTGTGAATACCCATAGTGAAAATCGGTTTTACTAATAACTGTTAACAATTAAAAATAATTGCTAATAACTGCAAATAACTGCTAAAAGCTGCTAATAACTGTTATAAATAGTTTAGTTTGAGACAGAAATAGCGGTTATTTGCAGTTAATAGCAGTTATCATCAGTTATTAGCAGTTATTAGCAATTATTAGCATTCATAAGCAGTTATTTACTATTTCATTAACAGTTATTAGCAGTTATTTGCGTTTGTTTACGGCTATTTGCAATTTCTTGCAATTATTTACAGTTATTAACAATTATACGCTTTTTAAGAAATTTTTTAATTTTTTATATATAGGAAAAAATTTCCAAGACAATAAATTTTTATGAATAACTATTATTTACTATAAATAACTGCAAGTTTCTGCAAATAACTATGAAAATCAGAAAATAATTGCAAATAACTGCAAGAATCCGCAAATAAATAACTGTAAAAATTAAAAAATAATTGCAAATAATTGTTACTATTATCTTAATTTTTAAAAATTGTATTGTACAAAATTGTTGTGTTTATAAATGTTAATAACTGTTAATAACTGCAAATAACTACCATTAACTGCAAATAACCGCTAATTCTGTCTCAAACTGAACTATTCATAACAGTTATTAGCAGTTGTTTGCTGTTATTAGCAAAACTGATTTCCACTTGGGTAACTATTAATAACTGTGTATAAATATGAAAAAATTTGAATAAATATTAACAACTATAATAAACTACCAGAATTAAGACATTAATAGCAGTGAATAACAGTGCGATGTGAGAATTTAGTTATATTTAAATTTCAATAAACAAATTATTAAATAAGTTAATAAAACTTTGCCCGTCCCCGCATGCAAAGTTCGGCCTGTCGAAAAGAAAGAATCTTTAATTTATTGAGAGCGCCAGACAGGCCTCCGGCTTACTCGTCGGCAGCATGAATCTCGGGCTGTCTTGGCTTGGAGGTGGGCGACCTCTGGTGTTAAATTTATTAAGTCGAAGTTGGGAGAGGTATTGCACACACAAAAAAAATGAATTTTACTAGGTCAAATTGTAACACTTTAATTCTTAACGGTAGGCCGGAGTAGAACCTGATACCGACCGAGTAACAATTGAGTTGTTTGTTATTTACTCAAGTATTAATCGGTGTATCTTCAAAATAAAGGTTGATCGCAATAGATATTATTATTATGAATATCTATGCACAAGAAAAAAAGAATCTACCGATTTGTTTTTGAGAAAAGTAAGGAACGCCGAAGTAAAAGATTATGTTTATAATATTTTCGCGTTCCTTACTTTTCTCAAAAACAAAGCGATAGATTTTTTTTTTCTTGTGCATAAATATTTGTAATAATAATATCTGTTGCGCTTAACCTTCAATTTGCAGATACACCGATTAATACTTGAGTAAATAACAAAAATGCCAATTAGACAAGGACAGCGAATCCGGCCTGCTCTTAATTCAAATCTAATTATTTACAACAAAAGAAAATATCAATTTGCTATGAAACTCTCTATTGATTTAATCTATAACGTTATTTAATTAACTCGCGAACACTCATGTCCCATACGTCCCGGTCAATATAAATTTTATAAAGCTAATTTATTTGATTTTTAATTTTACGCCTTTAGTGAAATAATAAACTAATATTCTAATCGTAGCAATAATAAAAGAAAATGAATTTTACGGTCCGGTCGACGTAAGCGACCTCGTTCTTCCTTCTTTCAACAATATGGCTACCAAGAGCCCGCGCACTTATCTCTCTCTCTCTCACACACACACTAATCCCACGTGTCTATCAATTTGTTTAATTACCGGTCAATAATAAGGAAAAAAAAATTAATAATTATTTAAACTTTCATGCGAATTACCAATTCAATTTTTAATTTTAATTGCACGGTCAACGAAACCGTTAGACACGTGGTCAGATTTTCACTCCCACACTCTCGAAATTTTGATACATCTAAGAAAACAATTTTAAATTTTTAATTACTATTTCTTACGGTTTATAAATTTAATTCTCAATTTATTTTAACTTCTAGTCAACGCAGACTAAGCAAGAGAATCTAATTTACAAGATGGCCGCTAAGGCCCGCGTCATGAAATTTATTACGTAATACGCACCACTATGTCCACCGATCTCAAGTTTTATTTCCCGATCAATCAAAAGAATTCAATTCTGAAATTTTCACTAATGTAATTAAATTAAAAGAGAATGTAACCGGTCAACGAAATCGTTGAACACGTGGTCAATTTTTAATTTTCACTTTATCGGTCTACAAAGGAACTTTACAATCACTTTCCTTTGAATTTATAACTATGTCTCGCAACAATTAATTTTTCTAATTTCACTAGTTACACTGTCACAATCACTTGAATTTTCCTTTATACACCCGCACTGAATTTAAACTTTTAGTCGGCGAAAGCCGTTAATTCACAATAATCGTAGTTAATTCGGACTACAGTCCACTCACCATTATAGAAGTATTGACGAGACGAAGGGAAGCTGGTCGACGATATCGGCAATGGCGGTTAGACTGGCTCGCTTTTTCTCTCTCTCTTTCTCTGTGTCTGGTCAGCTAGTCGACGCCGGCTGCAAGGAACCGCAAAGGAATCAGGTCGATGAAATCCCCCTCTGGAAATCTCTATCGTCACAGTCGACTCTGCTATTCTCTCAGCACGCTCCAGGTCTCTGTACAGCTCCAAGACAACGCACGAAAAATATCCAGACTGAAATATTCTTCAAGTGATTAAAGAGAGATCCGACACGGCACGAGGACAGCAACCGAGTGAGTTGCACGATGGCCGCTTCCTTCGTCTCAAGTCTTCTTCCTTCTTCTTTACTATCTTCTCTCTTCTTCTATGTTCTTCTTATCCAATCCATAATTTCTTGTCTAATTTCTTATTTTTTTCATTGGTTGATCTTGTTTCCCGGTCTTCAAACGCAAGTCTTCGACATGCGCGCCACCTTTAACAAGAGAGATTCAAGTCTCTTTGTATGCTCTTGCTTCGCTTCCTCTTTTATCTCTTTCGTGTATATAAGTTTTGAGAGAGAGAGTACATTCATGTAAAGGCGATCCGTCCCTAGTGGAAATCGAATCTGTGAATAACTGGGAATAACTGTGAATAACTGGGAATAACTGTTATAAACTGTTCAGTTTGAGACAGGAATAACAGTTATTCCCAGTTATTTCCAGTTATTCACAGTTATTCACAGTTATTCCCAGTTATTTACAGTTTAGTTTAAAAATAATTTGAAAAATATAAATTTGAAAAAATAAAAAAAAAAATTTTTTTTTATTTTTTTTTCTATTATAAATATATTTGGGAATAACTGTTATTCGTACCTCTGTTTTTTCAAATTATTTTTAAGCTATAAACTGTGAATAACTGGGAATAACTGAGAATAACTGGGAATAACTGGGAATAACTGGGAATAACTGGGAATAACTGTTATTCCTGTCTCAAACTGAACAGTTTATAACAGTTATTCCCAGTTATTCACAGTTATTCCCAGTTATTTCCAGTTATTTCCAGTTATTCCCAGTTATTCACAGATTCGATTTCCACTAGGGGTATATATAGATATACTATATATATAGATATGTATGTCTACCGCGTGCTTCTTTAAGCAAAGAGAAAGAACTGGTGACATCCCCTCTCTACGTTCTTCTCATCTCTCTCTATTATCTCTTGTCTCTTTCTTTGTGCTGTGCGCGAGAAGACAGCGCGCCATCATTTCTAATTTATTCTTCTAGCATGCTGATCTTCCTATCTCTTTTCTTCTTCTTGTCTCTTGAGTCTCCCTCTCTTTCTACATCTTCACTGTACTTGCGGTCTACGTTAGCAGTATTATAGCTCACACACACGATCTGCGAATGTGTGCGTAATGGCTGTTGCGTGTCGTTCTCCTCGTGTGCCGGGAATTTTAAACAAACAAAAAAAAAATCTCTCTATTAATAATTTTATTTATTTTATTAAAGAGGCGTCTGGGTCGGTGAGTGCACCGCTGGTGTGCCTGAGTATGCTTGCGTAGTAGTAAAAAAATTTTGTATTGTTACAAAAAAAATTTTTATTGGGACGAACCACGTCACAACAGTTAATAATTGTTACGTATAAATACTAATAATGAATAACTGTAAATAATAATAATTTACTGTTATTTATAGTTATTTACAAATATTCATAATTTTTCACATTTATTCACATTTATTCACATTTATTAACAGTTATTAACACTTTTTCACATTTTCAAAAATTTTCACACGTATAATCGTTTTATATATATACGCGAAAAATTTTGTAAATGTGAAAAACTGTTAATAACTGTTAATAAATGTGAAAAACTGTAAATATCTGTAGGAAAGTGTTAATAGCTATAATTCACTGTAACTGATTGCAAATAAATATAAATAACTATAAATAAGTATAAATAATAATAAATTATTCACCAATTCTAAAATTTTGAAAAAAGTGAGTAATTTTTAATAAATGTGAATAACTATAAATAACTTACTGATTATTACTTTCAGTTAATAATTGTTATTTAGCGTTCATAAATATTATTAACTCTTATTAACTGTTATTAACTGTTTTTTACTGTTATAAATTCTCATTAATGTCTTAATTCTGGTAGTTTGTTACACTTATTAACAGTTATTCACATTTTCTTACAGAAATTATTATTATATGGGAAAAAGCAATAAATTTAATTCTTATTCCTTTAATATAATGATGATTTCTATAATGCGAGATGTAACCATCTCTTAGTTTTCAATTACAGATATTAAGAAAAGTTTAGTTATTATTTCAAGAAAAATGTAAAGAAAAGCTTCTAATTAAAGCATAAATAATTGTGTCCAGAAATGCCTTTAATAAATTAACAAGAATTAAAATAAAAGTAGAGAAAGCAAGCTTTAATTTGCTGTTTTTACGATAAATTAAATGTCTTATTAGAAGAGAACAGAGATATTTACAGAGATGATAACAGTTATTTACTATTATTTATTATTAATTACTATTATTTACAGTTATTAGCTGTTATTTACTGTTATTCACTGTTATTTACAGTTATTTACAATTATTTACAATTATTTACAGTTTTTTATAATTATTTACAATTATTTATAATTATTTACAGTAATTCATAATTATTTACAGTTATTTACATTTTCATAAAATTTTTGAATTAGTGAATAATTTAATGTTATTAATAATTATTTACAATTATTTATAGTTATTTACAGTTATTTACAGTTTTTTACAGTTATTTATAGTTATTTATAATTATTTACAATTATTTACAATTTTTCATAGTTTTTTACAATTATTTACAGTTATTCACATTTTCAAAACTTTTCGCCTATATATAAAATTATTGAATAAATTCGTGAAAATTTTGGAAAATGTAAATAACTGCAAATAATTGTAAAAAACTATAAATAATTGTAAGTAACTGTAAATAATTGTGAAAAAAGTGAATAAATGTTAATAACTGAAAATAAATATAAATAACTGCAAATAAGTGTAAATAACAGTTAATAAGTGTAAATAACAGTTGATAACTGTAAATAAGTGTAAATAACAGTAAATAATTCTAAATAATTGTAAATAACTGTTATTTATGTCTCAATTCCCACATTTTTTAACATTTTTCTACAGTTATTTACAGTTATTTACATTTATTTACATTTATTTACAGTTATTAACAGTTATTTACAATTATATCCAAAAATTTTTTCCATATGGGAAATTATGATGTAAATTGATTATTTTAAATGTTTAATGAAATAGAGCGTAACTTGAAAAAAGCCTTTGTATTATTTAATCTCAAGTAACATTGTACTATAATATTTTTTCTTTAAATATTAATACTGTAAATATGATAATGTGTCATTATAATTAATTAACATTAAGAAACAAAGATAAAACGATACACCCTCAAGATACGCCCTTTTTCCTGAGAAGTCTTCAATTTTACAAATTTTATATTCAAGAAGATACTCTCAGTACTGCTCTAGTAAAAAGACTAAATTACATTTTGCAATTTATGTATACATATAACTTATAGGTTGATACTAAAAAAATATATGTTATTATAAATTAACTTTTATAAACTTTATCAAATTGTGAAGTTGTCAAAAACACAATTCTGAATAAAATTTGTAAAAGTAGGAACAATATTATTTTTATTATTTATTGGGCACATTTTGATTAAAAGAGAATTTATTTCATACTAAAATATGCATTGAGTCTGAATATTTTTAATCTATAAATTAAAAATGCATGGGTATTCCCTTAATATAGTAATAATTTAAAAATAATTTCCATTTATTATATTAATATTTTTTTTTTTTTTATTGAGCATTAAATCTTATAGATTTATTTGCTTTACAATGGCTTTAGCAAATAAATTTTTACATAATTGTTTTATCCAAAGTTATATGCGCAGATTACATTTTTTTAAAAACGATAGGATAGTTTCTAATGCACTTAAGTTCGGTTCTGAAAGTAACAATTCTACTTTTAGAAGAAGTTGAAAACCGATTCTCAGAATTTTTTTTATGAGTGTGTTCCTATGCTCTTCGTACAGTGGGCACTGCCATACGATATGATTTATGTGCTGGCTTGTATTTGAACAGGGGCATTCAGGATTATCAATAATATTTACTCTAGATAGAGAGGCATTTAGGCTATAATGGTCCGCTCTCAGACGATTAATAGTGACAATAAGTTCGCGAGGAATATTCTTGTTGTAGAACCATGGTTTTGAGTTTGTGTAATAATAATTTTCAAAATATTTAACCCCTTTTTTATCCTTGTTTTCATTTATATAGTTTCTAGTATTGATATCCATATTCTTTTTAAAAATTGCGCGCAGATCAGAGAATGGAACCACGGTTGAATCCAAGATTTCCGACTTGCACGCTTCCTTCGCATATAAATCTGCAAGGTCGTTGCCTATTATCCCACTATGAGAAGGTATCCAGTATATCTCGACTGAACCTGTGTCACTTTTGTATTTGTTAAACTTAAGGAATTTTTCTTTAGCTTTAAGAATGAAAGGATTAGTTTTAATGCTAAGTGAAGAGTTATTTAGGCTCTGAGTAGCACTATATGAATCTGAAAAGATTTTATTTCGTGTGTTTAAATTTTGGAGGGCATAGCCCAGAGCGTCATTGATAGCGGAACATTCAGCCGTGTAAATTGAGCACATTGAGTCTAAACTTTTCGATATAATAAGATTAATTTTTGGTATCACGCAGGCAGTACCCACCGAGTGTGAGTTTTCTATTTTACTGGCGTCAGTAAATATTAAATTGACATTTTCATTTTCCATATTTTTAAAGACATCATTTTTTTCATTGCAATTTTTGAGACTTTTTCCTAAATCAATATTTATCGGAATTGATGCCATACTGGTTTCATATTTACAAGAGTATAAGTCAAACATGTCTTCAGAGTGTAAGCTCGGAGCAAATTTTATAACAAATTCTATACATTCTACGAATAGTTTTTTGCGCTTAAATTTATTGAATTTTTTAATATTTTTTTGGAACTTGGTGACGGTATTACTAATAGGAAGACTTTTATTACTAAGAACTTTTGTTAAGTATGTATAACAAAGGAATTTTACTCTTTCATGGATAAGAGGAGTTTTTGATTCTGCTAATAGAATAATATGGGGAGTCGTAATTCTATAACCTAACGCGGATCTTATTGCTGAGTTTTGAATGCGTTCTAAATTATTTTTTTTTGCCTTGCTGGAGGGATAATAAACAAAACTGCAGTAATCAATTACGGACCTAACGTAGCTTTTATAAAAGATCATTAGAGTACTAGGATCTGCTCCCCACCAAGTACCTTGTAAAAATTTTATCATGTTAAGAGATTTTTGGCTTCGCTTAAGAACATAGTTTAAGTGTTGGTCAAAGGTGAGCTTATAATCGAATATGACTCCTAGGAATCGCACGTGACTGCTTGAGTTAACTATGATATTGTTTAATTTGATTGAAGCTTCCCCAGGGGGAATACTTAAATTATTAAAGTCAACAAATGTTGTTTTTTCACTAGAGAGATCCAGTCCCAAGTTTGTTAACCTTGTTTGAATTATATTGACTGCTTTCTGTAAAGTTTTTGGATTTTTGGAGTGGACTTCTATATCGTCAGCAAATTGGGACATGTTTACCGTTTTGGGAAGATCTTTATCAATATCCAAAGTATAAATTAGATATAAAAGAGGAGAGAGGACTCCCCCCTGAGGAACTCCTTTATACGTAACTCTATGAACGTCAATATCTCCATTAACTACAGATCTTTTGTTTGTTAAAAATTTTATAAATTTAACCAGTTTATAAGGACAACCTATATTAGCCAGCTTGTCTATAAGAATATCTGGGTTAACGTTATCATAGGCTCCTTTAACGTCTAAGAATACACTATACATATGTTTTCTTTTAATGAAAGCATCATTAATTTCTAAAGCTAACTTAAAGACATTGTCTGTGCAGCTGTGGCCTTTTCTAAAGCCAGCTTGATTACTGGGCAAAATTTTATTAGATTCAATCCACCATTGAAACTTATTTTTTATAATTGTTTCAAACAATTTGCAGAAGGCGGATGTAAGGGCAATTGGACGGAAGGACTTACCATCAGGTTTACTAATAAGATGTAAATAAGAATCATTCCAACTTTCAGGAAAACTACTCTGCTTGTACATATCATTGAATGTATCTAATAGAAGTAATTTGTATTTAAGGGGTAATTTTTGTATGATCATAAAGTCAATACCGTCTGTTCCCGGTGATGAATTAGGGTTACGAGTTTCTAATGCAACATTGAATTCTAGAAAGCTGAAAGGATCCTCTAAAAAATCGTTAGCTTGGCACATTGGCATGTAGTCAGGATTATTAGGAACCCAAGGAGGACAGATCTTATCAAGAGTTTGGATTTTATTATCCCTCTGCAAATTCTCCGAATTATGTTGTGGCCTAACGTTAACCCATTTATTCTTAAAGATCTTACATTTATTCCATACATAAGAGCTATCAGTATGTAAGTTAATTGTTTGAGCGAAGTTAATGAAAAAGTTTTTCTTTTTAGTTTTGAATGTATTTTTTGCAATTGCAGATGTTCTTTTAAATTCTAATAGGTCTTCAAGAGATTTAGATTGATTCCATTTCTGGAACGCTTTTTTACGATAATTTTTAATTACGTTACATTCTTCAGCCCACCATGAAGCGGGGTTTCGGTACATTTTGGTATTTATCGCTTTTTTTTCTGGAGTGCTTTTAAGAACAGATTCAGTTATAATTTTGACAAGATGTTTATATTTTTCGGTTGCTGAAAGGCTGTCGTATTCATGAGATAGTAGGTATGGATATTCGCTTTCTAATTTATTGTTGAAAATTGACCAATCCGTTCTTTTAGATCTTATTTTATACGTTTTTTTATTGTAAACTACTTTTTTAGTATTGATATTTATAAAAAACGGAAAGTGGTCCGAGCCCCAGGTAAATTCATGCATTTGTGTGTTAATTCTGTCAGAAAAGTTATTAGTCGAAAGAATGAGGTCAATATTAGATTTTGATGTACTATCAGTATAAGATAAAGAATCTATATTATGAATAAATAGCTTATGTTTATCAATGCATTCGTACAGATAAATACCATTTTGGTCTGTTTTATTACAATTCCAACAAGAATTGTGGGCATTAAAATCGCCCACAAACAGATTATTTGATTGCGGATCTATATTAGAGAAGATTTTCTCCCATTGGTCTTGCGTGAGCTTACCTGGAGCACGATAACATACATATAGATTGAAAGTAGGTGAAGTTTGAATTTCTATACCCGCTAATTCAACGGATTGGTCTGGTGATGAAATATTATTTATTTGCCTGTATGGGATAGAGTTTTTAATTAGAATTAGAATACCACCTCCGCTTGAATGAGATCTATCTATCCTAAACGTTTTATAGCCCGAGAGTTCGAAAGTTTCTATACTAGAGTTTAGCCACGATTCTACACAAATAAAGATATCTGAAGAGCGGAGATTCTCTTCTAGTTCGAGTTCTTCTTGTTTTCTTTTGATGATGCTTCTTGCATTCCAGTATAAAATTTTCAAATCCTCGTGACCCATTTTTAATAATATTTTATAGAGATGATTTAAGATGCAGCTTACACTTCACTGTCAGAATCACTATTTTCCTGATTGCTTGCACTCTCAGTGTCCTTGTTAATGTTGTCTGTTGAAGCGCTGTTTGCGTAAAGCTTTTTCCTTAATCTAGTAAGTTTCGATTTAATTGTTTTATCATTGATCTTTTCATAGATTTTTGTGATGCAGTCCGAAATTTCAGTTAAATTAGTTGATAGCTTTTTTGCCTCGTCTTTGACATTTGGGTTTTTATGTGAGGCTTTAACAAATTCTAGAAAGTTATTATAATTGAAGGAGAACGAGTTGTCTGAGTCATTGAAAATAGTTTCGCCTGGTCTTAACGCATTCTCGATTTTTTCCATAATTTCATCGTGAGACACTTCTATTTTGCTCTTTTTCCTATTAGATTTGTAAATTTTCTTAGCTATAAAGGTTGAAGACGGCATGATTTTTGTTGTAAACTCACTTTTGGTAGAGTCATTGAGACTATTAATATCTTCGCTGCTGTTTATTGACAGAGGTCTCTTAAAATTATTTTCATTTTGCAAATTAATGCTAGAAGGACATTGAGTTGTAACTGCGGACGATTGTACTTGTTTTCTGCTATTATCTTCTGTGGTCAAGATACTGTTACTTTTATTTTGTAGATTTGACGTGCTATTATTTGGACAATTTTTGGCAACATGTCCTTCTAATTTGTATATAAAGCATTTCATGGCGTCCGTTGTTGTATATATAAAGTAATCTATATCGTCATTATTAACTTTAAAAATTGGAGGAATTCTTGATAGATCGTCAAATTTAGCGAAGACTTGCCTTCTAGAACTTAAGATGTGGCTATAGCCTTCCTTGTCTATAATTGCCTTCATGTGTGTAACGTTGGAATTTCTTTTAATTTTAAGTTGATCGAATATATCTTCAAGTGTTTTGTTCGAAACAGTAGGGGGAACATTAGATAGTATTACACGTTTAAAGTTAGCTACTAGAGGTCTGATGTAAACATTGTTATTCTTGATTTCCAAGTATTCAAATTGTTCGGTTAGGCTTTCGACTAGACTTTTGTTGGATAAATATAGGCATACTCGGCCTTTGGAAGATTTATACGCGTATATGATATTCTCCGGTTTTATAATATTCCCGATGGCACACACATAATCACTTAATGTTAAGTCACCCACACACATCATTACCAGTCCCTGATCTCTTGATGCAACTTTCTCATTTTGAGTCACTGAAGAATAAGTAGAATTTGCGTTATTCTTGACGTAAAAAGTGGGAATTTCAGTAATTTGTGATAGGCTTCTATCATCTAAAAGCCCATCTTGAGTCTGTTCTGTTAAACTTGGTTGAGACATAGTTTCATTTTCTAAAACGGTCTCCATTGGTGAATGAACTGGAGTTAAACTCTCCATCATTCACCGCGATGCAGCGTGTTAATTCCGCCCCGCAAAACCTCCTACACGCACGAACACTCGTATTATCCGGGCCGGAGCCCAAGCGAAAATATACTAAACCAATGATATATTTGTAGAACACTAGTATCGGAGCAACAACAAACACGTCTGTTCCCGACGAGCGCCGACGCGCGAATCCCTTATATTAATATGATTACAAGTATGTTTAGTTTTTAAATGGTTTTTTCTATGTCTTTATATGAAATAATTGCAAAAGTTTTTATTTATAACATCCAACATAAAATAATAAAAACATAAAAATCATCAAAGTATTTTTTGAAATTTGGATATAATTGACTTCTCAATTTCTAGTGACTAATTATAACATAATTAACATATTAATGAAAAATCGCTAGTAATCTGAGGGTTTTATTGAGATACTGCACTCTTAACTCCGTTTTTTTTTTACTTAAATTTTATATGAATGTTTCGTACGTAAACACGTGTACACGTATGTCTGCAGACCATCCATGATTTAGAAATACTGTAAAATGAAAATTACGAACTATCTACTCATGCAAACTGATTCTTGCACATTCTTAGCTACTAAAATTACCTCATTTCCATTTCCAATATAGTCTCATGTTTTGTTGCTACTGCAAGTTTACAAAGACTTTTTACTTCTAATTAAAATATCTAAAAATCAGTGATGCTACCCCAGCGGAAAAAAAGTCCCAATTCATCTAAAAATTTTCAAAACGTCTCAATTTTTTTCAGTTTGTTTCAGTTTGTCTCGTTTTTTTTCAGATTCTTGCAATAACTTTTAGAATGAGTTAAAATGTTTTATTTAAGTATTCGGACAAAACACTCAGAGTATTTCAGTTTGTTTCATTTTCTCTCATTTCTTTCTGAACAAAAAACGATAGAAACCGAAAGAAACTGAAACAAACAGAAATAATCTGAAAAAAATGAAAGAAAATGAAATAAACAGAAACTAAATGAAAAAAGTGAAAGAAATTGAAACAATTTGACAGAAATCAAAACAGATTAAGACAAACTGAAATAAACTAAAAATTTCATAATATTACTGATTTCTTTTTTCGTCAGTTAGAAAATTAAAGAAAATGAAATATACTGAAAATTTCCGATAATTCCTGAAACAGTTTAAAATGTACTATTTGTTTCGTCCCAATTTTCATAAGAACTTTCCGTTCATTTCAGTTTCTTTCAGAATTTTTCAATTACTCTCGTTTATTTTTTCCGCTGAGGTACCTTAGCGGAACAAAAATAGAAGTAACTGGGAATATCTGTAAATAAGTGGAAATAACTGAGAATAATTGGGAATAACTGGAAATAACTGTTATAAACTGTTCGATTTAGGACAGGAATACCAGTTAGCATAAGTTATTCCCAGTCATTCCCAGATATTTCCAGTTACTCACATATATTCCCAGTTATTTCCAGTTTAGTTGAGGAATAATTTAAAAAAATGAAAGATGATGAAAAAAAAAATTATAGTATAGCGAAAGTCGAAATCACTAAATAACTGAATATCTGAAAATAACTGGGAATAACTATTATTAGTACCTCTTATATTTATATTATTTATATTATTTTTAACGCAACTGGAAATAACTTAAAATAACTAAATTTTACTGGAAATAAGTGGGAATAACTGTAATTAGTCTGATTTTTCAAATTATTTCTCAACTAAACGGAAAGTAACTAGAAATATCTATAAATAACTGAAAATTACTAAAAATATTTAAAAAATAATTGGTGCTGGTAAATAATAACTGGTATTTCTGTCTCTAACTAAACAGTTATTTCCAGTTATTTCCAGTTATTTTCAATATAACAATGATTTTTGTGAGAAATTGTGTCAAAATGTGGACAACTGTGAATAACGTAAACTACCAGAATTAAGACGTTAATAAGAATTAATGACCGCAAAAAACAGTTAATAAAAGTTATTAATAGTTAATAATAGTTATAAACACTGAATAAGAATTATTAAATAAAAGTAATGATTATTAATAGTTACCCTAGTGGAAATCGAATCTGTGAATAACTGGGAATAACTGTGAATAACTGGGAATAACTGTTATAAACTGTTCAGTTTGAGACAGGAATAACAGTTATTCCCAGTTATTCCCAGTTATTCACAGTTATTCCCAGTTATTTACAGTTTAGTTTAATAATAATTTGAAAAATATAAATTTGAAAAAATGAAAAAAATATATATTTTTTTTATTTTTTTTTCTATTATAAATATATTTGGGAATAACTGTTATTCGTACCTCTGTTTTTTCAAATTATTTTTAAGTTATAAACTGTGAATAACTGGGAATAACTGAGAATAACTGGGAATAACTGGGAATAACTGGGAATAACTGGGAATAACTGGGAATAACTGGGAATAACTGTTATTCCTGTCTCAAACTGAACAGTTTATAACAGTCATTCCCAGTTATTCACAGTTATTTCCAGTTATTTCCAGTTATTTCCAGTTATTCCCAGTTATTCACAGATTCGATTTCCACTAGGGTATTTATAGGTATTCACATTTATACATATTTATACACATTTATCAACAAATATTAACATTTTCCAAAATATTAGAATTGGTAAATAATTTATTATTATTTATACTTATTTATAGTTATTAATATTTATTCGCAATTAGTTACAGTGAGTTATGGTTATTAACACTTTCTTACAGATTTTTACAGTTTTTCACATTTACAAAATTTTTCACATACTTTATGGAAATAATTTCTGTAAATAACTATTAATAACTGTGTATAAATGTGAAAAAATGTGAACAACTGTTGATATAACTATAATAAACTACCGCAATTGAGACATTGATAACAGTAACTAACAGTTAATAACAGTTAATAATTGCTACAAATAGATAATAATAAAACTGTAAATAATAATAATTTACTGTTATTTATAGTTGTTCACAAATATTCGTAATTTTTCACATTTATTCACATTTATTCACATTTATTAACAGTTATTAACACTTTTTCACACTTTCTAAAATTTTCACACGTATAATCGTTTTTTTATATATATACGCGAAAAATTTTGTAAATGTGAAAAACTGTTAATACCCTAGTGGAAATCGAATCTGTGAATAACTGGGAATAACTAAAAATAACTAGAAATAACTGGGAATAACTGTGAATAACTGGGAATAACTGTTATAAACTGTTCAGTTTGAGACAGGAATAACAGTTATTCCCAGTTATTCCGAGTTATTCCCAGTTATTCTCAGTTATTCCCAGTTATTCACAGTTTATAACTTAAAAATAATTTGAAAAAACAGAGGTACGAATAACAGTTATTCCCAAATATATTTATAATAGAAAAAAAAATTAAAAAAATATATATTTTTTTCATTTTTTCAAATTTATATTTTTCAAATTATTATTAAACTAAACTGTAAATAACTGGGAATAACTGTGAATAACTGGGAATAACTGGGAATAACTGGGAATAACTGGGAATAACTGTCTCAAACTGAACAGTTTATAACAGTTATTCCCAGTTATTCACAGTTATTCCCAGTTATTCACAGTTATTCCCAGTTATTCACAGATTCGATTTCCACTAGGGTAACTGTTAATAAATCTAAAAAACTGTAAATATCTGTAAGAAAGTATTAATAACTATAATTCACTGTAACTAATTGCAAATAAATATAAATAACTATAAATAAGTATAAATATTAATAAATTGTTTACCAATTCAAACATTTTTGGAAATGTGGGTAACTTAATAAATGTGTATAAATGTGTATAAATTTGTATAAATGTGAATAACTATAAATAACCATTAATAAACATTACTTCCAGTTAATAATTTTTATTTAGCGTTCATAACTATTATTAACTATTATTACCTGTTATTAACTGTTTTTTACTCCTATTAATTCGTATTAATGTCTCAATTGCGGTAGTTTATTACAGTTATTCACATTTTTACACAATTTCTCACAAAAATCATTTTTATATGGGAAATCAATTGCAAAAGTTTTTCTGTGTACGCTTTCGTGCGATTGCGAATTTTTACTATATCAAAGCCAATGCAAAATAGTTTCTTACTTTGAATTAAAAGTTTAAATAATTTGCTCTTATATTTGGTTCAATTGTAATTAAGTTTCTTTTGTTTAAATAATGTAGATTTCTTTTATAGAACATATACTTGTTCTTATTCGTTTACTATATAATGTTAAGTTCTATAAATTCTTATAAATATTTTTTTTTTTTATAATATTATCAAAGCTTGCTTAATTAACTATTTATTATTTTGTTTATTTAACTAAACAATAATTATATTGAATAACATGATTATTAATAAATATTTAAAATTTGTTTATAAGAATAATATAAAATTACATGAGAATAATTATTGTAAACAGTAGAAAATAAAACAAATAAATAAATAATGAATAACTAAATTTAATTAATATAACAATTCTACCATCAATTTTCATGATATCATCGATTTTAATACGAAATTTTATTCTTATTCAATAACATATTTAAGAATGTTTTTTAAGCATTAAACCTGAAACAACGAAATTATATTAAATTAACGTTAATCATTAAAACTGGCAAGTTGAAAACATTTATGAAATTATATAACACAAGTTATCTTCATTAAGTTACTGTATCTAAAGGTTTTGAACAATGAGAAGAAAAAAAATAATTTTTAATCATACTTCAATTTTTACTAAGGTTTTTATAATTTAGATTACAATGAAGAAATTATGTTTTAAAATTTTCAATATTCTGATTAACTTTAAATAAAAATAATTTTGATTATTTTAAAGTAAACATTTTATAAATGAAAATACATAAAAGATTTAATGTATATATGTTTCGTCTACGTTATCAACCTTTTACGCTCCGGTTACATGTATTCTTATTCCATAGCTTATTAACTTTGTAATACTTCAAATACTATCATTTATGAATTTTAACCGAATATACCCATATGGAAATAATTTATGTAAAAAACTGTAAATAATAGTAAATAATTGTAAATAAATGTTAAAAAATGTAGGAATTGAGACATAAATATTAGTTATTTACAATTATTTACTATTATTTATTATTAATTACTATTATTTACAGTTATTAACTGTTATTAACTGTTATTTACAGTTATTTACAATTACTTACAATTATTTACAGTTTTTTATAATTATTTACAATTATTCATAATTATTTACAGTTATTCATAATTATTTACAGTTATTTATATTTTCAAAAATTTTTGAATTAGTGAATAATTTAATGTTATTAATAATTATCTACAATTATTTATAGTTATTTACAGTTATAAACAGTTTTTTACAGTTATTTACAGTTATTTATAATTATTTACAACTATTTATAATTTTCCATAGTTTTTTACAATTATTTACAGTTATTCACATTTTTAAAAATTTTCGCCTATATATAAAATTATTGAATAAATTCGTGATAATTTTCGAAAATGTAAATAACTGCAAATAATTGTAAAAAACTATAAATAATCGTAAATAACTGTAAATAATTGTGAAAAAAGTGAATAAATGTAAATAACTGTAAATAAATATAAATAACTGCAAATAAGTGTAAATAACAGTTAATAAGTGTAAATAATAGTTAATAACTGTAAATAAGTGTAAGTAACAGTAAATAATTCTAAATAATTGTAAATAACTGTTATTGATGTCTCAATTCCCACATTTTTCAACACTTTTTTACAGTTATTTACAGTTATTTACATTTATTTACATTTATTTACAGTTATTAACAGTTATTTACAATTATATCCAAAAATTTTTTCCATGTGGGTATAAACTTAATAACCAACTAACGTAAACTAACTCATATAATAATATATAATTGATACATATGTATCATATTAACATATTTTTCAGTTTGATTTCAGTTCTCATTTATCATCAGGGAATGGATTATTTTCTAAATGCCCATATGAAAATCATTTTTGTGAGAAATTGTGAATAACTGTTAATAATTGTAATAAACTACCGCAATTGAGACATTAATAAGAATTAATAACAGTAAAAAACAGGTAATAACAATAAATAATAGTTAATAATAGTTATGAACACTAAATAACAATTATTAACTGAAAGTTATGATTATTAATAATTATTTATAGTTATTCATATTTATTCACGTTTATGCACATTTATATACATTTATTAACACCCTGGTGGAAATTGAAACGTTTTTTTTAACATTTTTTGGCCAGTAGAAATAAAAACGCTTTTTTTAACATTTATTGGCCATTTCTTTAGCATTATTATTACTAATAACCTCAAATTTTTATACACACCATTTTTAATGCTCACATTTCTACCAGGGCAATTACTCACATTTTCCAAAATTTTAGAATTGGTGAATAATTCATTATTATTTATACTTATTTATAATTATTTATATTTATTTGCAATTAGTTACAATGAATTATAGTTATTAACACTTTCTTACAGAAATTTACAGTTTTTCACATTTATTAACAATTATTAACAGTTTTTCACATTTACAACATTTTTCGCGTATATATAAAAAAAACGATTATTCGTGTGAAAATTTTCGAAAGTGTGAAAAAGTGTTAACAACTGTTAATAAATGTGAATAAATGTGAATAAATGTGAAAAATTACAAATATTTGTAAATAACTATAAATAACAGTAAATTATTATTATTTACAGCTAATCATTATTATTATCTATTCGTAACAATTATTAACTGTTATCAATTGTTATTTACTGTTATTAATATCTCAATCGCGGTAGTTTATTATAGTTATTAACAGTTATTCACATTTTTTCACATTTTTACACAGTTATTAATAGTTATTCACAGAAATTATTTCCATATGAATATGAATAAAAATTGAAAATGTAAAATAACTCAATTTGTACAAAAATATGAAATCAATTGAGAAAATCAAACATAGTTATTATAGATTTAAGCTTATTTATATTTAAAAAAATAGAATCACGCAAATAATTTAACTAACATCAAGATAAATAATAGCAAATATAATATATTAAAAATTTAAATATATTAATAAATTAATAGAAAAATAGTTCAAATTCAAAATATTTTATCATTTCTTTGAATAATAGATTTTAATTCCCATATGAAGATCAATTTTGTGAGAAATTGTGTAAAAATGTGAATAACTGTAATAAACTGCCACGATTGAGACATTAATAAGAATTTTTTTTTTTTTAATTAAAATTTTATAGTTGCATCCCCCTGGTTAGGGTATTAGCAACTATAGGTACTTTATTGAAATTACATATTTGCTTACAATAATTGTCTTACAATAGATACATATATATGTTATTTTATAATTTGAACATTATACATTATATATTATTTTTTATATCTGTTGAGTCTATTAACTTGATAACTTTTTTAATTTGATTGTTATTGTTCATTATTTCTTTTACATTATTTTTTATTTTTAATATTTTTCTAAGATCACAGTTTATTTGGAGCACTGTATTAAGATATGTTCAACACTATTTTTTATATTACATTTCTCACATTGGTTGGATACATTCTTATCGATAACTGATTGATGTGTTAGTCTGGTGTGGCCTATGCGTAGTCTGGTGATGAATACTTGATTTTTCCTATTTAGTTTGGTAGTTGGGTTTTTTTCATAGATGTCGTTTCTTATTTTATTAATAAAGCTATTTCCTTTTTTCCACTGATTGTTCCATTTTTCAAGTATATTAAGTTTGATTTTTTTTTGTAGATCTTCCTTCGTAATTTTTTTGTTTATGTTTGAGTGTATTAGTTGGCTCGCGTTTTTTGCTGCTATTGTTGTTTCTTATTTTATTGATGAATTGGTTTTGTAGTGGGTGATTTTAATTTTGCCTTCTGTGTTTATTAGTTCTCTATGGATATTGTATTTTATGGTATTGTTCCTTTCTTGGTTCCTTAGTCTATGGATATTTTCTATGTCTGTGTAAATTATTATTTCGTTTTTATTACTGTTTTTTGCGCATTCTATAGCCATGAATAAATTGATTGTTTGAAGGTTGTTGTTATTAATCCATTTGGGGTATTTATGCAATATTTGTTCTCCGTTAGGTAATACTATTGCACTTCCGGTTGCGTTGTGATTTTTATAAGTTGCTGTATATATTTTGCAGTCACTTGTGCTATTGCTCAGAGTTTTATTGGTGCTTGATTCTAGTTGGTCTAGTATGAATGAGTTGAAGTCTTGTTTTTTTGATCCGGGGCACAGACAAGTTTGTTCTATTGGATATGCTTGGTTTTGTAGTAGAACGGTTTTTTTGTATTTTTTTTAAGATTATAGTCTCCCTGTTGAAAATAAGTACGTACTTCAAGTATGTACTTTGAGTATGTACTTCAAGTATGTACTTCAAGTATATACTTTACTTAAGTACGTACTATTTTGGAACATTTTAGTAGGTACTGTTTTGAAAAGTATATACTTTTATTGAAAATATGTACTTTTAAAGTATATTTTGATAAATAATATTTCTCAAAGTACGTACTTTATTAGAAAATACGTATTTTTTTAAAGTATGTACTTATTAAAAACATTTTGGTAGGTACTTTTTTTAAAAGTATATATTTTTAAAAAAGTACATACTAAAATGACCAAAAAAAAAATTACTTTAGCTACAGTACATACTTGAGTATGAAGGTTCATACTTCGTATAAAAGAATATGTATGAAAATGTTCTAAAAGTATATACTTCTATACAAGTACGTACTTTTATTAAAATAGAGTATATACCTTTAAAGATAACAAATCAAATTTTACAAAAAAAGTCGGTAAAAGTTTGAGATTATTTTTATTTTCAATAATTCCTCAAGTTAGTAACTTGGTAAGTGTTTTCTTCCTAAAGGAAGATATAAAAATAAGGTAAGCATCGACTCTCCGCAGATCAAAAAGCTTGAGCGAACAAACTCGAAATGTTATAACTTTATATTCCCACGTCACTGAAATTCAGGTAGAGGATCGCAAAATTAACAAAAACGCCACCTAACAGCAAAGACAGAATTAATAATCGATTCGAATAATTTTTTCAGTACTTACGTTTTTAGCTGTTAGGTGGCGTTTTTCTTAACTTTGCGATCCTTTATCCGAATTTCAGAGATGCAGGTATATAAGGCTATAATATTCCGTATTTTTTTACAGTTGAAAATCAGTACATACTTTAATAACATACTTTGAGTATGTACTTCAAGTATATACACTTTAGATCAAGTACGTACTTTTTTGGAACATTTTACAAGCTACTTTTTTAGAAAAGTATGCACTTTTCAAAAAGTACATAATAAAGTAAAAAAAAATTTGTCACGTAGCTACAGTATATACTTTTATATGAAGGTACATACATCGTATAAAAAAGTATGTATGAAAATTTTCTAAAAGGTATATACTTCTATATAAGTAAGTACTTTTATTAAAATAGGGTACATAATTTTGAAGAAAGTACTCATTTTTAAAATAAAAGTACGCATAAAAATATTTTTAAAAAGTACATACTTTCAAAATAGTAGGTATTGTTTAATAAAGTTCATATTTAAAAAAATATTATTTATCAAAATATACTTAAAAAGTACATACTTTCAATAAAAGTATATACTTTTCAAAAAAAGTATCTACTAAAATGTTCCAAAATAGTACGTACTTAAGTAAAATATATACTTGTAGTACATACTTGAAGTACGTACTCAAAGTACGTACTTCAAGTACGTACTTATTTTCAACAGGGCTATTGTGTTGTTTTGTTTTGTTAAAATTCCATATACTTGATTTTTGGGTGTCGTTAATATTTTTGTGCCATAGTTGAGTGTGTTTTGGATTCTTCTGTATTCTGGCGGTATCATGTTGCATTCACTTAATATATTATTGATTGGGCTGGTTATGTATGCTCCTGTAGCGATTCTCATACTTGTATTTAAGACTGTGTCCAGTTTTTTAAGTATGTGCTTTTTGGCTGAGCCGTATACAATGCTAACATAGTCAATTTTACTTTGGATTATGGCTTTATATGTGTTTTTAATGATGTTTCCATTAGTTCCCCAGTTTTTGGCCGATAGTGTTTTGAGTATGTTTATTTTTTGTATGCACTGTGCTTTTAGATTTACTATATGGTTGTTCCATGTTAGTTTGTTGTCGAATATCAGTCCTAGTATTTTTATTTCTTTGACTATTTCAATTGGATTTTTTTTAATATATAGTTTGGGTTCTTCTGGTTTGTGTTTGTTGTTGAATAGAATAGCTTTAGTTTTATTTTTTGAGAATTTAAATCCAGTTTGGTCAGCAAAATCATTTATTTTTTGTAGGGTGTTTTGCATAATTATTTCACTTGTTTTAATATTTTTTCCTTTAATAAAGAGGGTTATGTCGTCTGCGAATATGGTAAAATTGACCGGTTTTTGTATGCAGTCTCGTATATCATTTTTTGCTATTAGGAATAAGATTATACTTATTACGGACACTTGTGGTACACCATTGTCAATGAGTACTGACTTAGATAGTTCGTTTCCTACTCTGACTTGAATAGACCTGTGTTTTAGGAAATTTTTTATAAAGTGGAACATTCAGCCGTTTATTTTGTGTTTTTTTAATATTTTTAAAATTCTATCTTTCCATACTAGGTCATATGCCTTTTCTGGATCCAGGCAAACTGCTAATAGGTGTTGATTACTTGCTAGTGCTTCACATATTTCAGATTCAAGTGTAACTAAACAGTCTGTGGTGGAGTGTTTTTCTCTGAAGTCACTTTGTTCCTTACATATGATGTTATTTGCTTCTAAGTACCATTTGAGTCTTTTGCTTATTATTTTTTCAAGACACTTGCATAAGCAGCACGTTAAGGCTATAGGTCTGTAACTATTTTTGTCATATTTGTTTTTTCCTGGTTTGGGTACAGGGATCACTATGGCCTTTCTCCACTCTTTAGGGAAGATTTGGTTGCTCCATATGATGTTGTAGATTTCTAGAAGGCATTCTATGGCGTTTGTAAGTAGGTTCTTTAAGAAGATGTTTGGTATTGAGTCTGGTCCTGGACTAGTGTTTTTACTTTTTAAGAGTGTTTGTTGTAGTTCTTCTATTGTGATGTCGTTGTCTAATGGGCTTTCCGATTTATCTTCGTTGTGTTATGTGGACGGAGTTTTTTTCTTCGCTTATTTTGAAGTTTAAAAATGTCTGATCATAGTCGTTATTACTGGAGTTTTCTGAAAGTTTATTGGCTAAGGTGTTTGCTATATCTTTGGGTTTGTTTAGGATCGTGTCGTTCTCTATTAAAGCTGGTATCTGTAATTGTTTATGTCTTCCGTTAATAGCTTGAATCTTGTTCCACATATCTTTGGTTTGCGTTTGGTGATTGATTGAGTTTAAATATTCTAACCAGGCATTGCGTTTGCTATTTTTTATGGTTCTTTTGGCTATTGCTTTGAATTTTTGATGTTCTATTTTGTTTTCATAAGTAGGTTTTTTTTTGTATTTGTTATATGCTTTTTTTGAGTCTTTTATTGCAATTTCACATGAATCATTCCACCACGGTGTATATTTAGTCTGTTTAGTGCCTGTTGTTTTAGGTACGCATTTATGGGTGGTTTCTATAAGTATGTTTGTGAATGTAGTTACTATGTGGTCTATATCTATACTATTGTCTTTTTTGTGCTTTTGTATGTAGTTGAGGAGATATTCTATCTTTTGAGAGATTGTATTTTGATATTTTGTCCAATTAGCTTTTTGATATTTCCATCTAGGTGTATGCACGTTTTGTGGTGGATTGGTGTATGTAATTGTTATGCAGATCAGGAAGTGATCGCTGCCATGAAGATCATTGCTAACCTCCCACTCTATTTGACGTACTATGCAGCTTGAACATGAACTTAAGTCAATTGCACTAGTTCTATTGCTGTGTACGTTATAGTGAGTTGGGGAAGAATCATTGAGTAAAACTAGGTCATTGTTGTTGATGAACTCTTCAGTTGTTTGGCCTCGGTTATCTAGTTTATATGATCCCCATGTTTGGCTGTGGCTATTGAAATCACCTATTAATATGTATGGTGTAGGTAATTGTTCTGTTAGATGGTTTAGAGAGGTTATGTTGAGTTCATATTTGTTGCTTAAATAGATGTTGCATATAAATAGTGTTTTTCCACCTATTATTGTTTTGATTGCTATTGCTTCGAGGTCGGTTGTGATTTGAATTTCTTGACTGTATAATGTGTTTTTGATTATTATTGCTACTCCACCACTGGCTGCTGTACAATCTGTTCTATTTTTGTTGTAGCAATTGAAATTTTTTTATTTAATTTTTTGTTTTTTTTTATTTGGTGAGTTAATTTACTGTTCTGTGTCTGATGTTGTTGGTGTGCTTAGAGGAGTATTTGTTGCTCCTGTTAAGGATTTTAGAAGCAAGGTGCATTTTCTTCTTATGCCACTATCCCTCACATTTGGGTATACGTCCGTTTTTATGAATTAAATGAATTCTTCTATGTTTGTTGTGTGTTCACGTACTATTTCAATAGGATTTTTTGCACGACTTAGATTTTCGAGTAGGTTTTTGAATTGGATGTAATTCAGCATAGTGTTGGATTCATTTAAGTATGTTCTTAAACTAATTAATTTTTTGTCTAATTCATCCATTGGAGTTGTATTTAGTTGTTGCGTGTTTGTTTTATTTTTTCCAGTAAGTATAGCGTTTAGATTAATTGTTTCTTGAGTTTTAGTTATATTTTCCTCTGTTGTTATAATTTTTTCATTTTTTGTTTGTTGTTTTATTGTTTGGTCCTGTGTTAATTTAGGAAAATCCTCATTGTGTTTTTCATTTGAACTCATTTGTGTATCAGTTGAACTAATTTGTGAGTATGCTCGTTTGTTTTCTCTTTTACTTATTTCTATTTCCATTTCTTCCATAGGTTCTTCATTGTTGTGTATAATTTTATTTTCTAATATTTTGTCTTGTCCGTTTTTATTTACATTTTGAGTTTTATTTATATTGGTCACAGTGCGGCTATCAAAACTTGTATCACTATTCAAAATGTTCACATTCGTACTGTTATTTGCCGTTGGAATTTCACTATCTTGGCTTTGTTTATTTTCGCAATACCGTGCGATATGTCCTTCTTTCTTACATATAAAGCATCTTAGTGTGTCTGTACTGGAATAAATGAAATAGCTTATGTCTTCGTAATTCAATTAAAAAACTTCAGGTATTTTTTTTATGGCTTCCATTTTGACGTAAGCTTGTCTTTGTGAGCTGATGACATGGTCATATCCCTCTTTTTCTATACTAGCTTTTAATATCGAGACAGATGCATTTCGGTTGACTTTTAGTTTGTCCAATAAGTCTTCAAATACGATATTGGGAATATTTGGTGATACGTTGGAGAATATGACTTTTTTGTATTTACCTACTAGTGGTCCAATAAATACTTTTTCTCTTTTATAATTATGAATTCTCTATCATCTGTTAGTTTGTCTACTAGTTCTTTTAATGCTAAATAGATACAAATACGATTGTTTGAAGTTTTTGTTGATGCTATTACATTTTTTGGGCTGACAATATCTCCTATCGCACAGGTATAATCTGTTCAGTTGAGTTCATCTACACATACTAATATTAATCCTTGGTTTCTTTTTGGGAACTTGAATGCTTGGGTCGCATCTGCATAACTGATATTTTCTACACTTTTTGCTTGGAACGTTGGTATTTCACTCCTGCCAGAAGATGCTTCTCCCGCAGTCATCTTCTTTAATTACACCGAAGCGCAATTAAAGGTATAAATTATAATCACTATAGACTGTTGTGTTTTCACTATACTATTGCTTAGCTTCGTTGAGATACACGAATTGTTTGCAAACACGTGTGTTCACGACGAGCTCTCGTCGAAGATTGTAATAAGAATTAATAAGAGTAAAAAACAGTTAATAACAGTTAATAATAGTTAATAATAATTAATAATAGTTATGAACGCTAAATAAAAATTATTAATTAAAAGTAATGTTTATTAATAGTTATTTATAGTTATTCACATTTATACACATTTATACACATTTATACACATTTATTAACAATTACCTACATTTTCTAAAATTTTTGAATTGGTGAATAATTTATTATTGTTTATATTTATTTATAGTTATTTATATTTATTCGCAATTAGTTACAGTGAATTATAGTTATTAATACTTTCTTACTGATATTTACAGTTTTTCACATTTATTAACAGTTATTAACAATTATTAACAGTTATTAACAATTTTTCACATTTACAAAATTTTGCGCGTATATATAAAAAAAACGTTTATACGTGTGAAAATTTTTGAAAGTGTGAAAAAGTGTTAATAACTGTTAATAAATGTGAATAAATGTGAAAAATTACAAATATTTGTAAATAACTATAAATAACAGTAAATTATTATTATTTACAGTTATTCATTATTATTATCTATTCGTAACAATTATTAACTGTTATCAACTGTTATTTACTGTTATTAATGTCTTAATTGCGGTAGTTTATTATAGTTATTAACAGTTATTCACATTTTTTCACATATTTATACGCAGTTATTGATAGTTATTCACAGAAATTATTTCTATATGGGTCATTATTGAGAAATTATTTGTTAGTCAAGCAGTCTCAACTGGGCACACTAAAAATGAAATTGCATTTTTCGATCATTTAATTATTTTATCACGAAGACATATTGATAAAAAACAATGTCCTAAAAAATTTTCAAAAAATTTGCATTTTTTAAAATATATTAACAAATGAAATTTGAAGTCGTTTCTTTTTTTTATTTCTCCGTACATATTAAATGAAAGTTAACGAAATTTTCATGGTAAATACAAAACTATCTTCTATTTCAATTAAGATTCGAATTTTATAAAAATTTTCATAAATGTTGTTCAAAATTAATTTTTTAATAAACGAATGGCAATTTAACAAACTTCTCGGGTGTGAAGGAACAAATTGTTTTTTTTCAGAATTATTGTATAAAGTCTGAAGTATTTTTTCCTGAAAGAAAATTTTGGTAATATTCATAGAAAAAAGTGCTATGAATTTTTTAATGAGATGCGGTGCCCTGGTAGAAAATTTCACTATTATTTGGTCATATTTTGACCAGTTTCAGAAAAAATGACCAAGAAATGACCAATATCAATCAGAAAATGACCAATTTATCCGCTTATTGACGACGGTTAATAGTCAAAAACTGTTATAAATATGATCAATCATTTTATTATATTATTATAATAGATAATACATTAATTTATTTTTATTATTAAATATTATACTAGACAATGAAACAATATTAATATTAAATAAAATTTGTAACCACAATATAACTTTTATCAATTATTTTTAATAAGAAACGAGTTTGATAAAAAAATTAAATTTATGCATCCCATTCACGATATTACATCAGTTAGTGTGGTTAACAAATTTTTTCTAAATCACAGTCTTGAGAACTATATCACAGCTTTCTTCAACAGTTAATTCATTTTCACTGCAGCCATTGTTTACACTGTTTTTAATAACCTCAAATTTTACACTTTCTTACTCTTCTCCAATAGACTTGTTAAACTTATTGACTTGATCATACATTAGTCTATTTTCTTCCTTTTTTTTTAAATTTTCTTTTCTTATTTGAAAACTCCGTACTTTTCAAAAAATGAACTACTTTATTAATTTGTGTCTGTTTTGCAGTTCTCTCAAGTTTTGGAAACTCTAACGCTTTTTCTCTCTTTCTCGTTTTCTCTTTCTCTCTCATTTTCTTTTAGCGTACTTGCAAGGTAAGGTTAAAACAGAGTCATGGCAGCCTGAGGACTAACCTTAAATCTCTAAAATATTTATTTGAAGTCTCTGTCATTTTTATTATGCTGTAACATAATTTTTAGGCTTTTTGTGATCCGTTTTAACTTTACCGTATTAGCAAGTTAATTTTTGTAAAGAAAATCTCTTCGTTGAAGAAAAGAAATATATTTATAAATTTATTTGCATAAAATATATATCTATATATATTAGCAATTTCGCCATATTTTGGTCATTTTGTGATTAAAAAATTAGTCATAAAAAAATGACTAATAAATGACTAATGGCCATTTTTGAATGGTCTATTTTCTACCAGGGTGGGCGTGTGGCGCGATGCCGCGAAAGGCACATACGCGCGTTCAAGCGCTCAGCTTTTTGTACCTGCTTATTTATGCATTTGAAACTTATGATACATAAAATTCATATTAAAATAATCATATATATATATATATATATATATATATATATATATATATATATATATATATTAATAATTATGATATTTTATTTATAATATTTAACCCTAGAGGAAATCGAATCTGTAAATAACTGGGAATAACTGTTATAAACTGTTCAGTTTGAGACAGGAATAACAGTTATTCCCAGTTATTCCCAGTTATTCCCGGTTATTCCGAGTTATTCTCAGTTACTTCCAGTTTAGGCAAGAAATAATTTGAATAAAAATTAAAAAACAACATTTTAAAAACACGCTTTTCAAGAATCACAAATGGAAAAAAAGTGTGTAAAAATACACGCAAAAGTATTAAATAAATTAATTTAATTTTTTGAAATTACTTTTATACAGTTCATTGTAATAATTAAGAGAAAATTTTTGTTGTAAAATTTTCTTTTAATCATTGCAATGAACTGTATAAAAGTAATTTCAAGGAAGTAAATTCATTTATTTAATACTTCTTAGTGTATTTTTACACGCTTTTTTTCCATTTGTGATTCTTGAAAAGCGTGTTTTTAAAATGTTTCTTTTTAATTTTTATTTTCTACTTTTTAGTTAAAATTGAATTTTCTATAAGTAATTTGTTTTCAAAAATTACGGATAATTCTTTAGTATACTGTAAACATTATAATAGTTTTTAATAGTTTTTCAAAAATCTTCTTTACAAAAAATTATTTAAGATAGTATTGAATTGATTATTAGATTTTGTACACCAAATATATCCACGTTATTAAATCGAACTAGAATTAATTATTTTAGAGAACACGTAATCGCATGCTGAGTTTCCCGCCATTTTGACGATAATGACGCCATTGGAAATTTTACCAAGATTTATTGTTTTATGCATTGTTGGACCACAAAATCGATAAAATACGGTCTTAAATTTTGCATGTGCAATGCAAAATGCTATAATTTATGTCTAATTACGGTATATGACAAGTTGAAGAATTTCAAAAATTTTCGAAGATACCCTAGTGGAAATCGAACCTGTGAATAACTGTGAATAACTGGAAATAACTGTGAATAACTGGGGTTATTCCCAGTTATTCCCAGTTATTCCCAGTTATTTACATTTTATAGCTTGAAAAATATTTAAAAAAAAACAGAGGTACGAATAACAGTTATTCCTAAATATATTTATAATAGAAAAAAAAATAAAAAAAAAAAATATTTTTTTCATTTTTTCAAATTTATATTTTTCAAATTATTTTTTAACTAAACTGTAAATAACTGGGAATAACTGTGAATAACTGTGAATAACTGGGAATAACTGGGAAAAACTGTTATTCCTGTCTCAAACTGAACAGTTTATAACAGTTATTCCCAGTTATTCACAGTTATTCCCAGTTATTCACAGATTCGATTTCCACTAGGGTAATTGGACATTAAGAGCAGACCGGATTCGCTGTCCTTGTCTAATTGGCATTTTTGTTATTAACTCAAGTTTTAATCGGTGTATCTTCAAATTAAAAGTCGAGCGCAATAGATATTATTATTATGAACATCTATGCACAAGAAAAAAAATATCTACCGGTTTGTTTTTGAGAAAAGTAAGTGACGCCAAAGTAAAAGTTTATGTTTATAATATTTTCGCGTTACTTACTTTTCTCAAAAACAAACCAGTAGATATTTTTTTTCTTGTGCATGGATGTTCATAATAATAATATCTATTGCGCTCGACCTTTGATTTGAAGATACACCGATTAAAACTTGAGTAAATAACAAACAACTCAATTTTTACTCGGTCGGTATCAGGTTCTACTCCGGCCTACCGTTAATGTTAAAAGTATATCTATAGATCGAATCTTCAATTTTTCAATTTTTCAAACATCTCCGCATATAATTAAGTATATCAATATATGAATCGGTACAAATATATAAATTTGATTGTATTATCCAAAAGTGTGTGTCTGTGTCTGCGTCTGCGCGCGCGCGCGCGCGTGTGTGTGTGTGTGTGTGTGTGTGTGTGTGTGTGTGTGTGTGTGTGTGTGTGTGTGTGTGTGTGTGTGTGTGTGTGTGTGTGTGTGTGTGTGTGTGTGTGTGTGGGTGTGTGTGTGTGTGTGTGTGTGGGTGTGTTTTTTTTTTTAATAGTGTGGGTGTGTTTATTTTTCTTTAATAGTAATTCTTTCTATCTCTGTTTCCTTAGTTTAACTGGGAATAACTGGGAATAACTGAGAATAACTGAGAATAACTGGGAATGAATGGGAATAACTGTTATTCCTGTCTCAAACTGAACAGTTTATAACAGTTATTCCCAGTTATTCCCAGTTATACCCAGTTATTCCTAGTTATTTCCAGTTACTCCCAGTTATTCACAGATTCGATTTCCACTAGGAAAGCACGGACTTTCTGAAAACTTTTCGAGTTCTCAGAAAAAATCGTTTACATGGGTTATTATTGATTTTAAATATTGTTCAGATTTCATTTTATTTATAAATATTATAACGCAGATATACTCCCTCAAGTGTATATTGCCAACAAATATTTTTTTAATAAATGTTAAAATTCTACAGAATTTTCACCATCAAAATTCTTTTAGAATAAGCAGTATGTACGCAAATAGAAATAATGTCTGTGAATAACTGTAAATAATAGTAAATAATTCTGTTAAAAAATGTCAGAACTGAGACATAAATAATAGTTATTTACAATTATTTATAATTATTTACAATTATTTATAGTTATTTACAATTATTTACAGTTTTTTAGAGTTATTTATAGTTTTTTATAATTATTTACAATCATTTACTATTTTTCACAGTTTTTTTTACAATTAGTTACAGCTATTCACATTTAAAAAAATTTTTGCATACCCATATCAAAATCATTTTTGTGAGAAATTGTGAATAACTGTTAATAATTGTAAAAAACTACCGCCATTAAGACATTAATAAGAATTAATAACAGTAAAGAACAGTGAATAACAATTAATAATAGTTAATAATAGTTATGAACGCTAGATAACAATTATTAACTGAAAGTCATGATTATTAATAATTATTTATAGTTATTCACATTTATTCACATTTATTCACATTCATACACGTTTATGCACATTTATTAACAGCCCTATTGATAATAATGACGTCTTTCGACGAGTCTGGATTTGGAAGAAAAAAAGACGTCTTTAAAATCAAAACGTCTTTTTTATCAAAATTCTTAAGAAAGGACTTACTAAAATGTTCCAAAAAAGTATTATTTTATTACGTTATTATTTTTAATAGGGTATCTTTCTTTAGAAATATAGAAACAAAATAAGAATCAGCTCTCTGCAGACTGAAAAGCTTGAGCGAATAAACTGGAAATGTTATAACCTTATATACCCAAATCACTAAAATTTTCGTAGGAGTTCGCGTATTAAGAAAAACGCCACCTAACATTTAAAGACAGAATTAGTAGTCGATTCGAATGATTTTTTCAGTAGTTACATTTTTAACTGTGAGGTGCCGTTTTTCTTAACTTTGCAATCCCTTATCCAAATTTCAGAGATGTAGGTATATGAGGTTATAATTTTGCGTGTTTATTCACAGTTGAAAATCAGTATGCATACTTCAATTACGTACTTCAAGTACATACACTTTAGCTTAAGTATGTTCTTTTTTGAAACATTTTAGTAGGTATTATTTTTTAAATATTGATAAAAAAGACGTCTTTTAAAGACGTCTTTTTTTTGTTCTAAATCCAAACACGTCCAAAGACGTCTTTTGAAGACGTCTTCTAAAGACGTCTTTAAAAGACGTCATTATTTTCAATAGGGTACTTTCTTTATTGAAATATTCTAATAGCTACTTTTTTTTGACATTTTTGTATATATTTTTAAAAAAATATTTATAAAAACAATTCTTCAAAAGAAGTCTTCAAAAGACGTCTTTAAAAGACGTCTTTTTTTGTTCCAAATCCGAACACGTCCAATGACGTCTTTATTTTCAATAGGGGTTACTCACATTTTCCAAAATTTTAGAATTGGTGGATAATTTATTATTATTTATACTTATTTATAATTATTTATATTTATTTGCAATTAGTTACAGTGAATTATAGTTATTTATACTTTTTTACAGATATTTACAGTTTTTCACATTTTTTAACAGTTACCCTAGTGGAAATCGAATCTGTGAATAACTGGGAATAACTAGAAATAACTGGAAATAACTGGGAATAACTGTGAATAACTGGGAATAACTGTTATAAACTGTTCAGTTTGAGACAGGAATAACAGTTATTCCCAGTTATTCCCAGTTGTTCCCAGTTATTCCCAGTTATTCCCAGTTATTCTCAGTTATTCCCAGTTATTCACAGTTTATAACTTAAAAATAATTTGAAAAAACAGAGGTACGAATAACAGTTATTCCCAAATATATTTATAATAGAAAAAAAAATAAAAAAAATATATATTTTTTTCATTTTTTCAAATTTATATTTTTCAAATTATTATTAAACTAAACTATAAATAACTGGGAATAACTGTGAATAACTGTGAATAACTGGGAATAACTGGGAATAACTGTTATTCCTGTCTCAAACCGAACAGTTTATAACAGTTATTCCCAGTTATTCACAGATTCGATTTCCACTAGGGTATTAACAGTTTTTCACATTTACAAAATTTTTCGCTTATATATAAAAAAAACGATTATACATGTGGAAATTTTTAAAAGTGTGAAAAAGTATTAATAACTATTAATAAATGTGAATAAATGTTAATAAATGTAAAAAATTACAAATATTTGTAAATAACTATAAATAACAGTAAATTATTATTATTAACAGTTGATCATTATTATTATATATTCGTAACAATTATTAACTGTTATCAACTGTTATCAATGTCTTCATTGCGGTAGTTTATTATAGTTATTAACAGTTATTCACATTTTTTCACATATTTATACGCAGTTATTAATAGTTATTCACAGAAATTGTTTCCATATGGGTATATTTAAAAAAAATTGAATAAATTTGTGAAAATTCTGAAAATGCAAATAGCTGTTAAAAACTGCAAAAAAAACTGTGAAAACTATAAATAATCGTAAATGAATGTGAATATTTGCAAAAAAAGTAAATAAATGTAAATAACTGCAAATGAATATAAATAACTGCAAATAAGTGTGAATAACAGTAAATAATTGAAAAGAACTGTGAATAACTGTTATTTATGTTTTAATTCTGAAATTTTTTAATACTTATTTACATTTATTTACAGTTAATAAAACTTATTTACAATTATTTCCAGAAATTTTTTCCATGTTGGTAGCGATGAAAATAAAAGAAAATTTCGATGGTAAAAATCCTGTAAATATGTTGGCAAAATACACTTGAGGGAGTATATCTGGGTTATAACATTCATGAATAAAATAAAATCTGAAAAATATTCAAAATTAATAATAACCCATGTAAACGATTTTTTCTGATGACTCGAAAAGTTTTCAGAAAATCTGTGCTTAAATATTATAAATAAAATATCATAATTATTAATATTATATATATATATATATATATATATATATATATATATATATATATAATTATTTAACTATAAATTTTATGTATTATAAGTTGCAAATGCATAAATAAGCAGGTACAGAAAGCTGAGCGCTTTCCTAGTGGAAATCGGTTTTGCTAATAACTATTATTAATTGAAATTACTGTTAATAACTGCAAATAACTACTATTAACTGCAAATAACCGCTACTTTCGTCTCAAACCAAACTATTTATAACAGTTATTAGCAGTTGCTTGCAGTTATTAGACAAAACTGATTTCCACTAGGGACCCCTAGTGGAAATCGAATCTGTGAATAACTGGGAATAACTGTTATAAACTGTTCAGTTGGAGACAGGAATAACAGTTATTCCTAGTTATTCCCAGTTACTTCCAGTTTAGTTGAGAAATAATTTAAAAAATCAGAGGTACGAATAACAGTTATTCCCAGTTATTTAGTTTAGAAATAATTTTAGAAATTAGAGGCACTATAAGACTTATGCCTAGTTAATTGCAGCTATTCTATTTATTTTCAGTTATTCTCAATTTAGTTAAAATAGTACATTATGAACCAATTTTTATACATTATGAACAGATTTTGGCCCAAGTGTGAATTTTTCGCCCGAGCGAAGCGAGGGTGCAAAATTCACACGTGGGACATAAATCCCCGTCGCGCCCGTGGTGCATATACTATTTTTTAACCCGAGAGACAAGAAATATGTATTTTTTGTTTACTTTTGCGAGCTCGGAATAATACATTCTGGCTCACTTTTTCGCGGGCCAGTATGTACTATTTCACGCTCGCAAAAGTGAGCCAAAAATACGTATTTCGCGCTCGGAGGGTCAAAAAATAATTTTTTTTCATGGTTATTTTTTCTATTTCCCTTTTTTTAGTTTAACTGGGAATAACTGGGAATAACTGTTATTCGTATCCCAATAAGCACACATCTGGAAAAAAGAATTCTTTAAGAATTCACGAATGTTCGCTCTGAAGTTAATAAAATATATTAATAAAGTATTTATAAAATATTCACAAATTATTCTTCCACAAAATTTAAATAAAAAATAACTCTTCAACGTATCTTTATAAATATTTTAAAAGGGTTAAGAAAGTATTAATAAAGAATTCTTTTTTGAAAAAGTAATCATAATCCAAAGTATTCATTAAGTAGTCAAAAAGTTTACTTTTGAAACACTGATTTCATAGTAACTTACTCACTTTCAAAAATCGAAAGATGTAATGGATATTTTATCGCTTTTCAGATTGTTTTAAAATCATTTCAAATTTTGATTTTCATGAAATTCAAAATCGAAAACTTGAAATTCCTGATAATTTTATAAATTGTAAAAATTCAATTTAATTAATCATTTAATAATTTAAATATTTTTTATCTATTTTAAACGAAAAGATTGTTAACATTTTATGAAACAAAATATATAAATATTTCAAGTGTGTTTTAAATAAATTCTCATTTTGAGAATTTAAACAAATATCTAAATCTAAACATTCTTCAATTTGAAATAGATTGACCATGACTTCACAAAAAATTTCTTTTATTAAATTAAGGTATCGCTTGAATATTTAATAAATTTTTACTTTAATTATTCAAATGAAAATGTAGTTTGGCTAATATTATTAACCATGAATAATTAATTAACAAATTTACTAACATTTCTTATGCTTATACCAATGAACATGTATAAGTTTCGAGAATTTATTAACAGATGAATTGGTAGCTAAGTAGGCTAAGTCATAGGCAACAGTTTTTTTTATTTTGTTTGACATCCTCAAAAACCATGGTTCGAATCTCAAACAAATAATTTTTTTTTTTTTTTCAAATTTAATAGCTTATTTTTAATTAATTATAACATTTTTTGTTTTTCATAATCATGTAAAATAGAAGGATTATTTATAATTTGATGATTAAAAAAAGTATTTTGAGAATGTGATTTAATCAAAAAAATTGTTTAAGAATACTTTGTGAATACTTTAAAAACTAAAGTGGTCGGACATTCGCGAATAAACAAAGCAATCATTAAGAACTCTTTATTGATGCTTCCGTTTACGAAAGTATACATAAAGAAATCTTTTTCAATTCTCTCTTTGACACCGTTTGCTTGTTGGGATCTCCGTTTTTTTTAAATTATTTTTAAGCTTAACTGTAAATAACTGGGAATAACTGGAAATAACTGGAAATAACTGGGAATAACTGGGAATAACTGGGAATGACTGTGAACTGTTTGAGACAGTAATAACAGTTATTTCCAGTTATTCCCAGTTATTCCCAGTTATTTGAAGTTAAGCTTAAAAATAATTTTAAAAAACAGAGATACGAATAGCAGTTATTCCCAGTTATTTCCAGTTAAACTAAGGAAAGAGAAATAGAAAAAGTACCCATAAAAAAAAATTATTTTTGACCATCCGAGCGCAAAATACGTATTTTTGGCTCACTTTTGCGAGCGCGAAATAGTACATTCTGGCCCGCGAAAAAGTGAGCCAGAATGTATTATTCCGAGCTCGCAAAAATAAACCAAAAATACATATTTCTCGTCTCTCGGGTTAAAAAATAGTATATGTACCATGGGCGCGACGGGGATTTATTTCCCTCGTGTGAATTTTGCGCCCTCGTTTTGCTCGTGCGAAAAATTCAGACTTGGCCCAAAATCTCCTATTTTGCGCTCTCGGTTCATAATGTACTATTTTAACTAAATTAAGAATATCTAAAAATAAATAGAATAGCTGAAATTAACTAGAAATAAGTCTAATAGAGCCTCTAATTTCTAAAATTATTTCTAAACTAAATAACTGGGAATAACTGTTATTCGTACCTCTGATTTTTTAAATTATTTCTTAACTAAACTGGAAGTAACTGGGAATAACTGGGAACAACTGTTATTCCTGTCTCAAACTGAACAGTTTATAACAGTTATTCCCAGTTATTCACAGATTTTATTTCCACTAGGGGTCCCTAATGGAAATCAGTTTTATCTAATAACTGCAAGCAACTGCTAATAACTGTTATAAATAGTTTGGTTTGAGACAAAAGTAGCGGTTATTTGCAGTTAATAGTAGTTATTTGCGGTTATTAACAGTTATTTACATTTATAAACACAACAATTTTGTACAACACAATTTTTAAAAATTAAGATAATAGTAACAGTTATTTGAAGTAATTTTTTTTGCAGTTATTTACCGATGTTTGCGGATTCTTGCAGTTATTTGCAATTATTTTCTGATTTTTGTAGTTATTTGTAGAAACCTGCAGTTATTTATAGTTAATAATAGTTATTTATAAAAATTTATTGTCTTGGAAATTTTTTCCCATTTATAAAAAATAAAAAAATTTTTTAAAAAGCGTATAATTGTTAATAACTGTGCATAATTGCAGGAAATTGCAAATAACTGTAAATAAATGCAAATAACTGCTAATAACTGTTATTAGTACTTCTATTTCAAATTATAAATTAATGAAATAACAAATAACTGCTTATGAATGCTAATAATTGCTAATAATTGCTAATAACTCATGATAACTGCTATCAACTGCAAATAACCGCTATTTCTGTCTCAAACTAAACTATTTATAACAGTTATTAGCAGCTTTTAGCAGTTATTTGCAGTTATTAGCAATTATTTTCAATTAATAACAGTTATAAGCAAAACCGATTTCCACTAGGGAAGCGCTCAGCCTTTTGTACCTGCTTATTTATGCATATATAAAATATTAATAATTATGATATTTTATTTATAATATTTAAGCACAGATTTTCTGAAAACTTTTCGAGTCATCAGAAAAAATCGTTTACATGGGTTATTATTGATTTTGGATATTGTTCAGATTTTATTTTATTCATGAATGTTATAACCCAGATATACTCCCTCAAGTGTATATTGCCAACATATTTTTTTTCAATAAATGGTAAAATTCTACGGGATTTTCACCATCGAAATTTTCTTTTATTTTCATTGCTACCCGCATCCCCAGCGGAAAAAATAAATGAAACACTTGAAATCATTCGAAAAGTTTTAGAAGTAATCAGAAAGAAAATGAGGGAAACTGAAAGAAACAGTAAGAATTGAAATCGGTCTGAGAGACTTTAGTAAAATTGGGATGAGACATTCAAAGTATTCAAGTTTGTTTCCGCTTTTTCCGGTATATTTCATTTATTTTCATTTCTTTTCATTTTTTTACTAAATATCTTAGATTCTTTCCAGAATTAAACATTTATTTTCTATGAATATTCAGAATATTTCGAAGTCCCTCGGAAATTTTCGGATAGCTTCAAAATTTTTCAAAATTTCTCAGAAGTTTTCAATTTTTCTTAGAACTTTATGAATTTTTTCATATTTTTCCAGAATTTTTCAGAATATTAATTGAAATAATCAGAATATTTTAGAGTATTTTAATTGATTTCTAATTTTTCCCAAACTTTTCAAATTTTTCCAAAAGTTTTCCCTATTTTTTTGAAGTTTTTGGATTTATTTCAATTATTTAAGTATTTCAATTAGATTATTAAAAAATTTGTAAAGAAATTGTTAGAAATTTTTAGAAACTCTCGAAAACCCTCGGAAATTTTCAGAAATTTTCAGAAAAATTCGAAAACAATCCGAATCTTACCAAACCTTTTTAAATTTTACGAATAATATTAGAAAATAACATCTATTGATAATAATATTTTGAAATATATACTTAACCTGTTAAATAATTTAATATTTCAGTATTTAAAATTCGACCTAATCAAAAATTTCAAGCTAAAAACTCGATTTTGAGCCCACTTAAAAAAGGAATCGAGCTTGAAATTGTAGACTGGGAAATCGTTAATACTCAACTATTTCAACAGACATTTTTTTGTTAAACAAACCCTAGTGGAAATCGAATCTGTGAATAACTGGGAATAACTGTGAATAACTGGAAATAACTGTTATAAACTGTTCAGTTTGAGACAGGAATAACAGTTATTCCCAGTTATTCCCAGTTATTCACAGTTATTCACAGTTATTCCCAGTTATTTACAGTTTAGTTTAAAAATAATTTGAAAAATATAAATTTGAAAATAAAAAAAAATATATTTTTTTTTAATTTTTTTTCCTGTTATAAATATATTTGGGAATAACTGTTATTCGTACCTCTGTTTTTTCAAATTATTTTTAAGCTGTAAACTGTGAATAACTGGGAATAACTGAGAATAACTGGGAATAACTGCGAATAACTGGGAATAAATGGAAATAACTGTTATTCCTGTCCCAAACTGAACAGTTTATAACAGTTATTCCCAGTTATTCACAGTTGTTCCCAGTTATTTCCAGTTATTTCCAGTTATTCCCAGTTATTCACAGATTCGATTTCCACTAGGGAACATATCACAAAACTATGATCTAGAAAATTATTTTTATTATAAATTAATTTTACAAATAAAGTTTTGTTTATACATACATAAAAAATGAAATTTTTGTTTTTTAACTTAAATTTATGTTTTCTAACGTCCATAATAGCATATCTGGAAACTTTAACCTGAAAGAAAAACTTTAAAATTGAAAGAAACTGAAGTAAATTGAAATAAATTAAAACAAGTGAAAAAAAACTAAAGTAAATTGAGACAAACTGAAACAGATCAAAAGAAACTGAATAAAACCGAAACAGATAGAGACAAACTGAAAAAATCGGAATTTGTATGAAATCTAATTTTTTCCATATTTACTTTTAACATTGAATAAAATGAAAAATACCGAAAACTTGTAATAATTTTAAAACAAATTCAAAATGCTCCAATTATTTTATAAAAATTTTCCGTATGTTTCATTTTGTTTCAGTTTTCACAATTCATTACTTATTTCCAAATCTAAAATGAAATAATTTGATGAATTACAAGAGTTTTGGAAATATTCAGAAACTAACTGAATTAGTTTAAGGAAAAATAAAATAAAATGAAACAAACTGAAATTAAATGAAAGAAAACGAGAGAAATAAAAACGAGTAGAAAGAAACTGAAACCAAAAGAATGAAACTGAAACAGTTTAAAAAAATTGAAATAAATTTAAAAAAAACTAAAATGAACCAAAATGATTATGACAGCTGATTTTTCTATATCCACTTAGAAAATGATATAAAATGAGACATTCAGAAAACTTCCAAAAATTTCTGAAACAGTTTAAAATGTACCAATTGTTTCGTCCAAATTTTCACAAGAACTTTCCGTTTCTTTCAGTTTCTTTCAGTTTCTTTCAGAAATTTTCAATTACTTTCGTTTATTTTTTCCGCTGGGGATGAAAAAAATTTCTGGAAATAATTGTAAATAAGTGTTATTAACTGTAAATGAATGTAAATAAGTATTAAAAAATTTCAGAATTGAAACATAAATAACAGTTATTCACAGTTATTTACAATTAGTTACTGTTATTTACACTTATTTGCAGTTATTTATATTTATTTACAGTTATTTACATTTATTCACTTTTTTACAATTATTTACGTTTATTTACGATTATTTATAGTTTTTACAGTTTTTTTTGCAGTTTTTCACAGTTATTTACATTTTTAGAATTTTCACAAATTTATTCAATTTTTTTTAGATATACCCATATGGAAACAATTTCTGTGAATAACTATTAATAACTGTGTAAAAATGTGAAAAAATGTGAATAACTGTTAATAACTATAATAAACCACCGTAATCAAGACATTGATAACAGTTGATAACAGTTAATAATTGTTACGAATTTATAATAATAATGATTAACTGTTAATAATAATAAATTACTGTTATTTATAGTTATTTGCAAATATTTGTAATTTTTTGCATTTATCCACATTTATTCACATTTATTATCAGTTACTAACACTTTTTCACACTTTCAAAAATTTTCACTCGTATAATCGTTTTTTTATATATATACGCGAAAAATTTTGTAAATGTGAAAAACTGTTAATAACTGTTAATAAATCTAAAAAACTGTAAATATCTGTAAGAAAGTATTAATAACTATAATTCACTGTAACTAATTGCAAATGAATATAAATAATTATAAATAAGTATAAATAATAATAAATTATTCACCAATTCTAAAATTTTGGAAAATGCGAGTAACTGTTACTAAATGTGTATGAATGTGTATAAATGTGAATAACTATAAATAATTATTAATAATCATGACTTTTAGTTAATAATTGTTATCTAGCGTTCATAACTATTATTAACTATTATTAATTGTTATTCACTGTTTATTACTGTTATTAATTCTTATTAATGTCTTAATGGCGGCAGTTTATTACAATTATTAACAGTAATTCACAATTTCTCAAAAAAATGATTTTCATATGGGTATGCAAAAATTTTTTTAAATGTGAACCCTAGTGGAAATCGAATCTGTGAATAACTGGGAATAACTGGAAATAACTAAAAATAACTGGGAATAACTGTGAATAACTGGGAATAACTGTTATAAACTGTTCAGTTTGAGACAGGAATAACATTTATTCCCAGTTATTCCCAGTTATTCCCAGTTATTCTCAGTTATTCCCAGTTATTCACAGTTTATAGCTTAAGAATAATTTGAAAAAACAGAGGTACGAATAACAGTTATTTCCAAATATATTTATAATAGAAAAAAAAATAAAAAAAAAATTAATTTTTTTTATTTTTTCAAATTTATATTTTTCAAATTATTTTTAAACTAAACTGTAAATAACTGGGAATAACTGTGAATAACTGTGAATAACTGGGAATAACTGGGAATAACTGTTTTTCCTGTCTCAAACTGAACAGTTTATAACAGTTATTCCCAGTTATTCACAGTTATTCCCAGTTATTCACAGATTCGATTTCCTCTAGGGAATAACTGTAAATAATTGTAAAAAAACTATGAAAAATTCCTTGTTATTCTCAGTTATTCCTAGTTATTTCCAGTTATTTCCAGTTATTTCCAGTTATTCACAGATTCGATTTCCACTAGGGACGCTTTTATAATTGAGAAAATACACTAAGAGGTAATAAATTAATCAATTCACTTCCTTGAAATTACTTTTATACAGTTCATTACAATGATTAAAAGAAAATTTTACATAAAAATTTTTCTTTTAATTATCGCAATGAACTGTATAAAAGTAATTTTAAGGAAGTAAATTAATTCATTTAATACTTTTTAGTGAATTTTTTCAATTATAAAAGCGTGTTTTTGAAATGTTTTCTTTGAAATTTTTCTCTTAAATAAAAGGCAAATATTCAGAAGGTAACCAATTATTCATCCAAAGTAAAATGATTTATTTTTTATATTTACTATTGGCCAAGAATATTAGACTAAAGTTTCTACAACAAAACATATCGTACATCACAGTATTAACTTGCTCAAAGACAAAAGTTTCAGCTTTGTTCCATCTATTCAAGAAACTTGATACGCTGAAGCATAAAGTAAAAGGGACTCTGACTGAGACAAGTATTTACACAAAATACGAGAAGACCTAATGTATTTTGCAGTAATTACTTTAATTGAATATAAAAATAATGGAATTTACAATAAAATATTGTTATGATTACGGAATTCATGTTTGTACGCTGTATAATTTTAGGTTATAAAGTTCTATTTGTAAAATGACATACGTAAGCAAAATACAAGAAATAATTACAATAATACATATGCAAACAAATATTGTCATTCTAAATTATTATTATAAAACTAAATACAAAAATAAAATTAGTATGTAACACAAAATAATAGTATATTATGCTACGTGGGGTAAAAATACCGGCCTACATTGTCGCATTTTTATCCCAAGTGGCATATACGATTTTTTCTCATACTGGGCTAAAAACACGTACAACTTAGACTTATTGATAATACATAATTATTGATAAATCAAGGCGAAAAATCATCCGCTACTCTCAATTGAAAATGTTTCCTCTCTGTCTGCTACTCTCCCACTCATGATAATTCATTAACCTTCTGACAGCCGGGATGACGCCATATGACGTCATCCCATGATCCGCCCACATATACTATTGCTTAAGAAACATTTATATGGAAAATTTTGATAAAGTTACACTTTTTTAGTGGAAAAAATGCCAGCTGTCAGAAGGTTAATTAAACCATCAATATATCACTCTTATTTAATACACTATAGATTAAAATTCATAAAAATATAACGAATATGCCCTAGCGGAAAAAATAAATAAAATATTTTGAATCAATCTAAAAGTTAGTGCGTGAATCCGAAAAAAAACGAAACAAACTGAAACATTTTTAAAACTTTTGTAAGAATTTGGACATAACACTCATAGTAATTCAGATTGTTTTATTTTCTCTCGTTTCTTTTCGTTGTTATTCATTCTATTTCATTTTCTCTCATTTTCTTTCAATTTTTTCTATTGTATTTCAGCACTAGCGGACAAAAATAAAGAAAACATTTAAAATCATTCTAAAAGTTATAGTAAAAATCCGAAAAAAACGAAAGAAACTGAAAAAAACTGAAACATTTTGAAAATTTTTGTAAAAATTGAGATAAAACACTCAGAGTATTTCAGTTTGTTTCATTTTCTCTCATTTTATTTCATTTTCTCTAATTTCCTTTTATTGTAATTCTAAAAAATAAAAAATTAAATTACACAATCAATCGCATCACACATTCTAACTTTTTATAACAAAAATATTTACAAACTTTTCTATGATACATATGAGAGAGAGAGAGAGAGAGAGAGAGACATAGACATAGACAAATATTTACCCCGTTGAAAAAATCCAATTGGATTTCCAATTGGATTTTGTTGGAAATCCATGTTGGAATTCCAATCAATTCCAATTGGAAATTCATAATGGAATTCCAATGAGAATTTTAGAAATCCAACATAAATTTATGGACATTTTTAAGCGATTGAAATATTTTTGTATATAAAATTTCATTTATTTTTTCATTGTTACTTATAAAAAAATCTCTGTTCATTGAGTAAAATAGAACGTGAGAAAGCAGGCCGAATGATCATCGAATTAGAACCAAATGAAACTACCAGCTTATAAGTTCTAAACTCTTTCATTTTTTTTGTGCGCATTTGCTTGCCATAAGAAAGTTAATAGATAGATAGCATTGTAGCTCCCTGGCGGCTAATCATCGAATATAAATATACACATTTATATAATAGTACTAATAATTGATCACCAGGTGGCTATCACGCTTTCTATCTATTGACTCTCTTATGGTAAGCAAATGCGCACAAAAAAATAGAAGAGTTTAGAACTTATAAGCTGGTAATTTCATTTGATCTAAAACTCATCATCACAGTCTCGCTCGCGTCTTCAAGCACGTCACACGCCTCGCTCGAGTCACCGAGCAGTCGTAGTACTTAATAATAGCCCTTCTCAGGGCTCCGTAAGAAACTAACTATTCTACATTTTTCTACACTTTACATCATAAACACTATACTTAATACACACACAACACTCACTACATTCACTAACTAACATTTAATAAGAACCGCGCCTCTTGTAATTTCCGCGTCTAACGCTTTGCAGCCCTTTTCAGGGTTTGCGACCGAGCAACCTGCCCCTGATTTAGCAATCTCTCCTGATCTCAAAATGACGGAACTGAGCTGCCCGGACCTGAATTCGCTCTCCTTGGAAGGACTTCAGAAGTTAATCATTCAATGCCGTAACATCATACAGGCCTGCGAAGCAGCAGCTGAAACTCTCGGCGCCAATAATCTTTCGACCTCTCACCATCACAACATGAAAACTAATCAGCCTCTCAAAAACAACTCTCACGCTCCCACCTCTGAAAATCCTCTTGAAAGCACCTTTCAAGCCACCTTCGACACTCACATGTTCACTCTAGATGCATCACCCCTGCAGAAAGATGCACCTAAACATAAGGCCATCCTTAATACCACAGCTACCCAGCAGCAACACGTACCCACGCACCACAAATCTTCACAACCAAATCCTAAGCGCAAACGGGATATCTCTCCCTTCTCAGATTCCCAACTCTCTGCTCTTTCAGAAGAAGAAGAAGAAGAGAAAGAGGCTTCTAACCAACGAAGTCCTCCCCCCATCTGTATACTACAGAAAGAGCTTTGGCCTCAGATACACGCGAGTATCACCGCCGCGGGCTTAGAAATCCACAAATCAAAAAATACCACAAAATCTGTCATGGTTAACACCAAGACAGTAACAGGTTTTCGTTTCCTGACCACACAACTCGATAAGAGGAATGTGCCCTACACTACAAACCAACTAGAGCAAGACAAAGATTTTGTAGTTGTTATCAGAGGTGTCACGGAAACAATCCCAGACAATGACATCCTAGCCGAATTTAAAATGAAAATTTCTGCCGTTAAAAGCATCTACAGGATGAAAAGAGGCGAGAAAATATGACCCCTAGTCGCGGTCCATCTCGACTCCTCTCAGCCCTCTTCCAAGACCATCTTTAATCTAAACCACCTTGCGGGCCTCTGAGTCTCTGTTGAAGCCAAACGCAAGTCTAATGTGACTCCTCAATGTCGTCGCTGTCTTGGATTTTTCCACACAGCCAACTACTGCCATGCTGACTGGCGATGCGCCTTTTGCGCTCGCAATCACGCCACAACTTCCTGTCGCATTAAGGACAAGGAAAATGCCACTCCTACTTGTGCCAACTGTAATGGAAACCACCGTGCTACTTATGGCGGCTGTCCTAAGGTTCCAAAAAAGCCTCAACAAAAACCGCCTCCCAAGCAACCTACTCCAACCCCTCCTACCAGGATACCTCCTCTTCTTAACTCTAACAGAAGCTATGCCAAGGTAGTTAGCCCTCCCTCTCAAGTACACTCTCCATCTCAAGTGCTTGCAGCTTCTAATTCCCCCAATTCGGTTCCTAACCTTAATCCAAAAGCTCAGCTTCTCCAGCAGCTTTTTCTTGAGTTCGCCAACTCCATCATCCCATTCATCAATCAATAAAGAGAATCCCCTCAAAATCCTCACTTGGAACGCCAACAGTATTCTTTCTCATAACAGAGGCAAAGTTACTGAGCTTGAAACCCTTCTCGAATCAAACTCTATCGATATAGCTTGCATAACCGAGACACACCTTAACCCTAGAAAAAACTGTATATTCCTAACTTCCTAGTCTACAGGAAAGATCGACCTGACTCAAATGGAGGTGGAGTCGCCATTCTTGTCAGGAACACTATTCGACACAAACCCATCAGTGTCAACCCAACCATTACCTGTGAAGTAATCGGCATTGAAGCCAAATTCGAAAATAGATCTCTCCGCATTTTCTCTCTCTATTCACCTCCAGCCACTAACAATATGTCCGACATTCCCCTGCTTTTTGACTCAAACATCCCCACCATAGTCGGTGGCGATCTCAATGCCAAAAACAAACACTGGGGTTGTCTATTTAACAACACCAAAGGAAACTCTCTTTGGAGAGCCCATCTTCCTCATGATTTCTCTATTGAAGCCCCAGCTTCACCAACACACTTCCCTGGCGCAAGCGATCATGAACCAGACATCCTGGACATATAACTCCCAAAAAATATCTCTCTTGATAAAGACCCCTGGACCTGCTCAGAATTAAGCTCTGACCATAATCCGGTATATCTTGAAGTACCCCTCAACCCAACCCATAATCCTCCCACTAGTACAAAAATAGATTTTCTCCACCTAAAATACATACTCGAAACGTCCTCCTTCAGTTGCAGTCAAATTCACTCTATTGAAGATATAGACGCAGCTGTCCTCTCTCTCACCGATGAGATAAATAAATCCATCAATCTAGCAAGCTCTTCCAGTCCTCTAATACCTCGTAAAACAAATCTGCCCAACGCCACAATGAAGTTAATTCGGATCAAAAATCGGATTCGAAAACAGTGGCAAACCCACCGGAACCTCACACTTCGCACCCGCTTAAACTCCATTCAAAAAGAATTAAATTTGGCCCTCAAGGAAACCAATGACCTTGCTTTCGAAAACTACATTGCTGAAGCCGAAGCAAACCCCAAAAGTAGTTGGAAAGTTATCAAATCCCTCCGAAACCGGAAAACCCACCTTCCTCCTTTAACAAGAAATAATATTGCTTACTCTCTTGATGAAGAAAAAGCTGAAATCTTCGCAGACTCTCTCGAAGAGCAATGCTCTCCTCTCCCTAGCTCCGAAAAACTCTCTTCCTTTCACGAATTTGTAACCAAAACCGTACAGGAATTTGAATTCTCTGACCCTGAATTTAAACATACTTCCCCCCAAGAAATCACGAAAATCATCCATTCTCTTAAAAACAGAAAAGCTCCAGGATCTGATGGGATCGGAAACGGAGTTCTGAAAATCCTGCCCCGTAAACACATTGTAGCTCTTACTAACATTGTAAACGCTATGATGCGATTAAGATACTTTCCCAAAGCCTGGAAAGAAGCAACAGTAATCCTTATTCCAAAACCTGGAAAAACCTTTAAGTGCTGCTTCTAGCTATCGCCCTATTAGCCTTCTTTCCTCCCTTAGCAAAATTGCCGAACAAGTTATCCGCTCACGTATCGACGAATTCGTCGACCAAAAGAGCATTATCCCCGAATTCCAACACGGTTTCCGTAAAAAACACGGTTCTGTCCACCAACTTCTTCGCGTCTCGGAATTCATCGCCGACAATCTTAACAAGAGCAAGCACACCAGCATGCTCTTACTGGACGTAAAACAAGCCTTCGACAGAGTCTGGCATGACGGACTAATCTTTAAACTCATTCAACTAGAATTCCCTCACTATCTCATCGGTATTATTAAATCTTTTCTCACCGACAGAACCCTACGGGTTCGCGTGGGTAAATGTCTCTCTTCTCCGAGAAGAATAACCGCAGGAGTCCCTCAAGGCTCAAAGATCTCTCCTCCTCTCTTTAACATCTTCTCTTACGATTATCCGAGCGATAAGAACATTTTTGTAGCTCAATACGCCGACGACTCTGCTCTCCTTTACACTTCAAAAACCATTGGACATTGTTCCTCTATATTAAACAAATTCACTCCCCTAGTGATAAATTGGTATCACACTTGGAGAGCAGCGGTCAATGAATCTAAATTCGTTGCCATATTTTTCTCACACCGCCAGCGCACCCCCTCAAAACTCATAGTCAACAACCACCAGGTTAACTGGAGTCCCACTGCCAAATATCTGGGTGTCACGTTTGATCGTAAACTCACTTGGCAAAAACAAATCGCCTCTGTTCGTGCTAAAAGCCAAGGAGCTTACGCAGCCCTCAAACCCTTCTTCAACAATAAAAGAGTATCCAAGAAAACGAAAGCTCGCGCATTTAATGCCATTATCCGTAGTATCTGCACTTATGCAATTCTCATTTGGGGCTCGGCTACCGATAAGCGTATAGCTAAACTCCAAGGCACCTACACGCGACTTCTTCGCTCCTCTCTTCAAACACCATGGTTTATTCGAAACAACCAAATCCTAAAGGAAACCGGAATAGATTCAATTCCACAAGCAGCGATCAAATACACTGCAAACCTCCTCAATTTCAAACCACAACAATCCCAGTATAAAGTCCTTATCAAATTACCACCGTAAACCCAAAGATCGTTTCAGAAGGCCTTGCGCTCTGATTCGTTCTTCTTAACACTTATTCTCCACTATCTGACTTAATCGGTCTAAAATTCGTGTTTCGCAATTTGCGCAAGTGCCATATAGCTTTCAAGCTGTGTGAGCCACCGTTATCTTTAAAATTCTTTTTCTTAGGTTTATAACCATTTTTGGTTGGTAACCAACGGGGAGGTGGTTTTAGTCGGTAGGCATCTCCGGATGAATCCGACACTACCCATCTTGGGTGTCTTTTGAAGATTTCCCCTCCTCGACCTTTCAAACAAAAAAAAAAAAAATTGATCTAAAACGACGATCGTTTGACCTGCTTTCTCACGTTCTATTTTAAGTATAAGTCGCAATAAAAACATAAATAAAATTTGATTTTAAAAAATATTTCACCGCTTAAAAGTGTCCATAAATTTACGTTAGATTTCTAAAATTCTCATTGGAATTCCATTATGAATTTCCAATTGGAATTTCCAATTGGAATTGATTGGAATTCCAACATGGATTTCCAACAAAATCCAATTGGAATTCCAATTGGAAATCCAATTGGATTTTTTCAACGGGGTATTTAGCCATGGAATTAAACCCCGTATGGCTCAATGTAGCATATACATATGTATTAATAACTATAAATAAAAATAAAAATGTAATTAACTAAAGCAAAATTAACAAGTATAATTGATGTGTAGTATAAAAGAAAAAAAAAAGAAAAAACTTAATGAAGAGAGTTAGACTTATTTATTTGGCCTTGGGGTAGAACCCTGTCTGGCACTAAAGAAATAGTACAACGACGTATTACAATTTATAAAAATAATAAAAATAACAAGTAAGAGATCAAATGTGAAAAGCATAATATACATTTTCTGAAGTTATTCAAATAACAATAATATAGATAATAATCTTGTAGAGAATCAATTAGGATATCATATATAATACAAGTAACTAAATCAAAATAACAATTAATTATTCAATACAGTATAGAAATAATTAGATAAACAATATATATAATCATAGAATAATTAATTAAACAAGAGCAAAATTTTAGTACATAAGCAATAGCAATTAACAATTAAGTGAGTTTAGTTGTTACTAAATAGTCTTGTGCTCAATTTTAATTATGTTTCTAGCAATAGTAGTCCATACAATTCATAATTGAAAGTTATGATTCATCTAATCATAACTACTATGAAACTCAGCCTGTACCAGTTTCATGCTGCCACAACTCACATTCACTCAATAAAAGCTTATTATACAAGAAACGCTTAAAAGAGAGCGAAGCCTCAGGAGAGAAAGACTCCAATGAGGATAAATCTTTATTGAAATACTCCGCTGCCGAAAAGGCAAATAATTGTTGGAAAGCAGCAGTACGCACATTTGGACAGATGAACAACCTGGGTGGTAGTTTGGTTAATGAGCGCACTGAAGCATCAACATGCTGCCTTATAAACCTAGAGGCTAGGTATGATGGAGAATTATGTGAAATAACATTGAAAGCAAGAGACATCTTAAGATATAAACGTCTGTTTTTAACAGACAACCATCCATAGTAAAGTCTATAAGGTGTAACTCTGCTACGCCAACCAATATGGCCGTGAATAAATCTGATGCAGGCGTTGAAAGCTCTATGCAGACGTAAGTTTTGCGTTTAAGGCAGATCGTCATAAGCAACCGATGCATAATCAAGAATTGGAAAAATAAGAGACTCCACTAATTGCTTTCTCGTATCTTAGGTCAATGCATGTTTATAGAACTTAAGAGATCTTAAGGTGCCATGAATCGAGAGAGAGAGAGAGAGAGAGAGAGAGAGAGAAACAGAGAGAGATTGATTGATAAATTTTTTTATTATACAATATCTTGTACAAAATAATAAATTATAAATAACAATAGAATTAAATTTTTAAATAGAATTTAAGCATTGAAAGGTCTGTAATGGGGGAATTTGTTCCCTATCCCCCAGTTACTATTATTTTAAACTCTACAGTATCACCTCTGAATAACTATTAATTTAGTTCTTATTTTTTTCTTAAATTTTACTCTGAATATATTAGCAATCAACTCTCTCGGGTGGATTCTGATCGGGTCTTCGTAGGGAACAATGACGAAACCACCGATGTAAACCAGCAACAAATTATTTATATATATTTTATAACAAAACAATGTTAATAAACACTTAAATTACACTGTTAAGTAAAATACAAAAGAAGTAATTTTCACTCTATATTTATTAAAGTAAATTTAACATACTTTTACCCGACAATTTCTCGAAAATTGTGTAAGTGTAAAAGAAAAGTAGTGTGATTAAACTCTGACTCGACTTAATAAATTCTCAGATTAATGATAATTAAATAAAATCCAATTAAACCCGTTAAATTAATTTACTTTTAATAATGGCGGCTACAACCGACGAGCAAAACGGCGACGCGCACTGACTCTAAATTATTAAATGATTTGATATTTAAGATGGAGGACTCACCTTAATATACAAAGCGTTACTCTCCAAGAAAATAAAACAAAACTCCAATGATTTAACTCTAACTCCCAAAATCTCCTTTCCTCGTGTTAATAAATTCCTCAGCTCTCTCGAAAATATCCAAAAATGGCAAAAATAGTAAGGCAGCAAAATGGCAAAATGGCAGTGTAAAAACTCTATTGAATAAATCCTAATAAAATGGAGTCAAGACTCAAGAAAATGGCTCAACGAGCAGTAACAGGAAAACCAACAAGTGCAACCAGCAAGATCCAATAGAGAAGTGTCGATGGCGCGTCTTCTCTCGAGCTCCTTCCTCTTCATCCCTTCTTTTATCAATTACGTCATAAATAGGATGATGGTTGATTGGTTATTAATCCTTTCCGTAATTCTTATTTGTTAATTACAAAGGATGTTAACTCTTACCCAATCAACATCTTTCCTTTTGGCGGCTTCTTTTATGTTAGCGCCCTCTATTTCTTGCGCGCTCTATTTAAATTTCTATTTGGAAGACTCCATATACTTAGTTTTAATAATTATACCTATTATTGTAACGTTATCTCTCTCCAACGCTCGATTCTTTATCTTCTATTATCTCTCGCGCTCGAATTCACGTATCTTCATATAACATACTGATATAGATTAATATTTTTACAATTGCCCATGTATATACTCCCTCTACTACCGTTTCTACCTTTACTCATGTATATACGAGCCTGCTGCCGTTATTTGTACAATTACCCATGTATATACGAGCCTGCTATACAAGCTATAGCTGGCTCCCCTTTTTCGCTGATCCTTTAACTTTTCATGCGCATGACTCTATTTCTGCCGCGAGTCGGTCATTTACCGACACTTCCCCTTTACTCTCGAGCACGTGTTACAAATGTTCCACGTCGTTTCGCGTACCGCGAGTGTATTGTGCGCATGTACTTATACACCGGGTGTGTGTGTGTGTGTCAGTGTACAGGTGACAGTGCTGCGGCGTGCACGTCGTCATCGAGAACATAAGATGGCGACGCACAAGAACACTGTCACAGATTATTTTCTTTTCTAAACATGTGTTCTTTTCGTTGATCTGTTATGTGCACTAGTGTTAAGAGGTTACAGCCATCACCGTAGCTTCAACTCCTAGTGCACAACAAGAAAACTGATGGTGACTGGGGTTTTTTCCTTCACCACGTGTTCGGATGTGAGGTTAGGTTCCTCTTTCTCTCTTTCTCTCTCTAGCGGTAAGTCGTCTGCTCCTCGCTATGCTTCTTGTTTACCTCGAAACAAACAAGAGTAAACTGATTAATTTCTTTTAATTATATTAATTAATAAACTATTCAGTCAGTGCATTTCGGCTAATTTTCCTCTTTTATTCTTTTTAATAAATATTTTATTGTGATGCAATAAATGCATCACAAATTCCCCCCTCCATGACCGGAACACTTTACAAGTGGGTCGTTCATCTTATTGAAACACGAAAATAATTTAAGACTCTACTCTATTAACTTAGGCTATTTGCCTTTTTTTTTTTTTTTTTAATAAAAAAAAACTCAAAAAGAAAGAAAAATCGCGTCACCGAATTGCACCCACATAAACCATTAATATCTCTTATATTCTATTTATAATAAACCTAACCTCAATAACTACTACTACTCTTTATTATCTCATTCTTATCTCGCTCTACTCATTCTCTCATGTACACACACAATTAAATGTTTAAATGGGTAATAAATAAGGATTTAAGGAATACAAAAAAAAAATTATTAAAAGAAAATTTCAAGCAACTCACTGGATATCTATAAAATCTCTTGACTCGATGTATAGTCTCTCGATGCTACTCTCCTCTCGAACTCTCTCTCTCTCCTCTCGAACTTTCTCTTCTCTCGATTATTCAACGACCCAATTAATGGCGTCGCTCTGGGGAGAGCTCCTGCGACGAACTCGGGTTGGCCATTCGCAGCAGAGCTTCTTGAAGATCTCGGGGAAGGGTTCGAATCCTTTCCGCCAACCTTACGACCTCACTCAACCGATTCATTTCTCGGTCATCGTCACGAGAAGCAGATCGACGGGCTCGTTCTTGACGATCAGAACTTGGCTGGCGAGTGCGGGGTGGAGTGCGTGGTCGACGACTCGAACTCCTTGGCCTTCGATCTCGCGCTGTGCCTCTCCCATTTCTATCTCTTTCTCTCTCTCTTTGAGGTATCGTAGTAGGGTTTTCCCTTGGTGGTGGTCGGGAATTCCCTCGCTGCCTTGATGGTGATCTTCCTCTTCCACGATTTCTGCTCCGCATATACTCCACATGCGCTTCACTACAACGTGGACAGCTGGTCAGATCCTCGTACCTTCTACCACAGTTGTAGCAGAAGGCATCCACAAAAGCACGAGGACAATCAAACCTGGAATGTCCCAGCTGCCAGCAGTTGTAGCAAGCATACGAGATGAGGCTCCAGATGAGGCTCAGTAGGGATTGGCTTCAAATCCCCAAAGAGAGCTCCTCTGGTCTTCACTGGAAGCGGTGGTCGACTCCTACTCTGGCTCCTGGCTCGATCCTCTCTCTCTCGATGTTGAACTGGTCCTGGTGGAGGCGAAGGTGATGCTCTTCTAGGTGGGCTTTGAGCGGAGCAATAATCGTCCAGTTGGAATTGACGTCGAGAGTTGTTACTCCGCTCTCGGCTGCGTCGAGGTGGACTGACGCGCGTACCCAAAGGAGAGAAGATGACAGTCTCTTCAGGCTCGAGTTCAAATTCATCCTCGCCTCTATCCCAGGCCAGGGAATCCACTACACCAGCACTTTCCACTGGGGGATAACGAGGATCCTGCTGGAGTAGTACATCCTCCAACTCCTTCTCTGCTTCTCTGCTTTCTCTCTCTTCCAGACTCTCGATAATTGCAGAGACAGTGTCCAAAGCCACTATTTCAGCCTCCTCTTTCCATTTCTTCTTCTCTTCTTCCCTCTCTTCTTCTCCAGATCTCGACTGAGGATTAGCAATGGTGATAAGGAGAGTAGACTCCTCCACTTCACCCCTCTTAAGCTCTTCCAACGTGGCTTGGCCCGTTTTAAGAAGCCACTGATCGGTTGCTTCTCTCATCTCCTTTTCCTTTTCTTCTTTCTCCTGCTCTTGAAACCTTTCAAATCTCACTCTCTCTCTCTCTTCTTCTTCCACAGCGAGACGCAACTCGTACTCGAGCTGGTCTGCCCAACTATTAGGGTTAATTGCAGGGGAAGGAGATTGATCTCGCCTCCGTGTCCTCTCTTCCAATTCAACCTCATCAGCCCACGTGAGTACACGATGAGCCGGGGGATGGAATTCCGGCTCAGCCCGATGGCCTGGGCTTGGTGCACCACGTGATCCCATGGATGGCGACTTCCTACCTGGACGTCTTGACATCTGTTAACATAAGTAAAATAAAAGGGAAATTTTACTAGGGAACTCTGTCTCGACATGCTTTACTACCGACTGAACAACACTTACCATATGGTTATCTCGAGACACGAACCAACACCAAGACAACACAGCTCTCGAATTACACTTAAAATAACATGCTCTCGAAAAAGAAATTTATAAAATAAGGGTTTTTACTGATCTCGATTTGTTCGCGGGGGTAAAAATCGTTTTAACTCGGATACGTGTACCTTCGCATTTCTACGACTACCTTCCATCTCTAAAACATATACTACAGGTGATTTTACCTCAATAATACGAAATGGACCTTCATATTTTGGAGCTAACTTCGTAGAGAAACCTTGTGCTCCTTTTGATAACACCTGCGTTTTTCTCAACACTTGATCTCCTACATTAAACCTTACATCTTTTTTATTCTGGTCATATCTCTTAGCTTGTTTATTTCGTGATTCATCTATATGCCTAGCTACCAAGTCTCTCAAAGCATCTAATCTTTTTAATCTATCCTTCCAGACTTCTGGATCTAATTTAAGCTTAGGTCCTCTGGTCTCGATTTCTCTTCATAAACTCTTCACTGGTGCAGGATTACGACCATAATTTAAGAATGCTGGTGATACTTTTGTTGAAGCTTGGGTAGCTGTATTAACAGCATGTCTGAACTCATGTAGATGTTTGTCCCAGTCTCGATGGTCTGACCCAACAAAAATAGAAATCATAGTTTTCAACGTTCTATTTGTTCTCTCGACTGGGTTGGCCTGGGGGTGATATGGTGGAGTAGTTACATGTTTTACACCATATTCATCTAACGTACTCTTTAACCACTTATTGTCAAACTCTTTACCATTATCAGTAAGTAAATAATCAGGAGCTTCCCATCTGAATAAAATCAGCTCTTCAAATGCTCTCGAGACCCCTTTACCATCTGCAGTTCTCAATGGTTTTAGCTCTATCCAGCGAGTGAACAAATCTTGGAACACTAGTACATATTTATACTGGTTCTTACTCTTAGGAAACTCCATGCAGTCAGCTGCTACTACAGCCCATGGTCTCTCGACAATTCTCTTTCCCATTAAACCTTGAGCACCTGTTTGCATCACTTTATATCTCTGACACTCTGAACACTGCTGGATATATGAATTTATGTCATACCACGCTCCTGGCCAATAATATTCTCTAATCACCCGATCATAAGTTTTTTCTATACCAAAATGTCCTGATGAGGCTTCTCTATGGGCATCACTTATTACTCTCTCTCGATACTCTGTTGGTACCACTAATCTCCAGCCTTCTTCTCGAAAAGTCACTGGATCTAGTAACCTATCTCTTTTAAAGTAATACAATAAATCATCTTCCAATTTCCAATTTGGAAACTTTCTAGGAAAATGTTTTACTTCCTCTACTCTCGATAGATACCATGGATCTTCAATAGTGGTAAAACCAGCCACCTCTTCATTTTCTAACTCGAAACCTCTCGATAAAGCATCTGGGACATGATTAAGAGCACCTTTTCGGTGTATAATCTCGAAGTCCCATTGCTGTAACTCTAAAACCCAACGAGCAAGCCTACCAGTTGGATCGTTAAGATTTCTGAGCCACTTGAGAGCGCTATGGTCGGTGTATACTGTGAAGTGATATCCATCTAAATAAGGTCTCAACTTCTTTATTGCCCATAATAATGCAAGACCCTCTTTCTCAGTTACGGTATAATTTTTCTCTGCTTTACTCAAGACTCGACTGATGTACACTATAGGGTGATCTCCATCTTCACTTTCTTGTGTTAGCACAGCTCCTATGGCATAATCGCTAGCATCGCAATGTACCGAAAATGGCTTACTAAAATCTGGTCTGGCTAACACTGGTGCTTGAGTAAGTGCTCTTTTTAGGTTCTCGAAAGCTTGCTCTTGATCCTCACCCCAGGTCCAGGTTTGACCTTTATGAAGCAGTTTTACCAACGGAATCTTTATCTCTGACTCATTCTCTATGAATCTCGAATACCAACCCACCATACCCAAGAAACGTCTCAATTGTTTAATAGTTTTAGGAGTAGGATAATTCAGCACTGGTGAAATTCTCTCTGAATCTGGTCTCAACCCATCTCTATCTAGTTTGTATCCCAGGTAAGTTACACTCGAACAACAAAATTCACATTTTTCATTGTTCACAACTAGACCTGCTCTCACTAATCTCTTTAACACAATTTCGACCCACTTTATATGTTCTTCGTACGTTTCTGTCACGATGATGATATCATCTAGATATCCAAAGACATGTGGCTCGAATTCTGGACCAAATAAGGCGTCAACAAGCCTTTGGAAGGTCATTGGTGCGTTAGTTAGGCCAAATGGGAGACGTTTAAATTGGAATAGTCCCAATCCAGACACTGCAAATGCTGTGTATTTACGACTCTCATGGCTCAACATTACCTGGAAATACGCCTGCTCTAGATCTATTTAAGTAATATATCTTGCTTTTCTTAATTTGTCTAAAATAGAATCCATACTCTGCATTGGATAAGTATCAGGTTTAGTGACTTTATTCACATCTCGAAAATCCACACAAAACCTATACTTTCCATTAGGTTTCCTGACAATTACCGGCTCACTACTCCATTCACTCGCTGATTTCTCGATAATATTCTGCTCTAGCATTCTCTTGACCTCTTCTTGTGCCACTTGAAGTTTGTATGGTGACATACGTCTTGGGCGTTGTTTAATCGGCCTAACTCCAGGCTCGATCTCTATATGATGTTCTATTAAGGTAGTGATTCCTGGTACTTTTGATGGTGGTGGTAAAATTCTCTTAGCCAAATCTTTCACTGTTTTTTCTTGATCTTCTGTGATCTCGACTATCCCAGCGCATTCTCCAAAAATAACTGCTTTGCTCTCAGAACGATGATTTGAAAATTTTCTCCACTCTCCATCTGGAACTCTCCATAAATCTTGACCTAGTTTTACTTCTAGGTCCCATTTTCTATGGAAATCCATTCCAAGAACCATATCGTGTTCCATTTGTCTTGCAACCTTGAGTTCCATGGGTTGTACTACTCCATCAACGTCTAATACGACCTCTAGTACACCCAACAGTTTTGATATGGCTCCAGTTACTGTTTTAATTGATAAATTGCTAGGTTTTAATCTGTCTCGAAATTTCTCTCCAATCTTTGGCCCAACTAGTGTAATCATCGCACCTGGGTCAAATAAAGCTAGGTATTTCTCTCCTCCTAACTCGATTTGCAAGAAATTTCTATTCTCTGACGTCGATCCTGCAACTTTCCTATGTATATTCTCAGAATTTCTCTTCTCTGTCGTACTTGGTACGACTTTTCCCCCCTCCTGGACTGTTGAAGGTGAAGCAATGTCTTCAACAGACCGATCAGGAACCACCTCAGGAACTGGAACACTGCTTTCAGCTGGGTTCAAGAAATTCAACTGCTGCACTAACTCTCTCACCGCTTCTCTTATATGCTCTTCAGATGGATTTTCTTCAGCATTCTGAGATATCTCACGATCCTGATTTATACTCTGAACAGGTTCTTTAGTAGGTTGTCTCTCAGTTACTATTTCTAGTATTGTTTCTCTTTTATCTCTAAATTCTGTCTCTGTTTCTCTTGTATCTGTTATTTCTGGCTCTGTTTCTCTTTGCTCTAAATTTGGATTCTCTCTATTAAAATTCTCAGTATCTCGATTCTCTATATTAATATTCTCTGCATCTCGATTCTCTATATTAATATTCTCTGTATCTTGACTCTGAATGTTCTCATTGATTTCTCTCTCTTGTGTTTTCTCTTTTATATTGCTCGCCCTTTCTCGATCATTTAGGAGCATAGAGGGCGATCCTACGTTCCTGTTTGGCCGTTTCCCAAAAACCTACGAATGTGAGCACAGTTCTTACACGTATGCAGAGTTACACCTCTGGCTCCACACCCTTGGCAGCTAAGATTTGATGGTGCTCTATTGGCATTCTGACTCCCCTCTCGATTATTTGATGTTCTATTTGGACATTCGAATGAAGAATGCCCTATTTGAGAACATGAATAACAGGTGCGTTTTGCACATTGTGAGGCTCTATGTCCAACAGTATGGCACACATGACATTCACCATAAAAAACCGATGAGTCTACTCGATTAGAAGGTCCATTTTTTCTTTGACCTTGATTTATGGGACGTCTCTCTCGACTGCCATTGGTTATTATTTTCTTTAGGCCTGGTCCCATTATTATTAGATCTTATCTCATTATTCTCAGTTACTTGCATGGACTGAGCATTTTCATCTGCATTCAGATCTACAGCTTCAGTCTGGACTTGCTGACTTGATGAAGCAGGTGATTTCCTCTTATTATTCTTATTTTTCCGAGGTGCTGGCTTTGGTGGTTTCGTATTCACTTTTTGTGAATTATCTGTCTCTTTCTCTTCAATATCCTCTCTACACTCGACTCTGCTAGCTGCTATTTTTACATTCTTATTTTCTTGATGATAGGCAGCACCCGGAATCTTTGAATTCTCTTTTGAAGGAGGTGGTACATATTTTTGATCTAACTCTTTTTGCCTCTCCCACCGTTGTCCATACTTCTCTAGATCATCGAAATCATATATCTTTTTAGTTGCCATATACCTTCGATATTCTGGCAATAAATTTCGGTATGCAATCTCGAGTTGTCTTCTCATTGATGGAGGATACTTAAAATGGCCGACAATATACTCAAAATTCGAGAGGTAATTGGCTATCTTTTCTCCTTTTCCTTGAGTTCTGGCTTTTAACTCATCTAAGATATCCTCCTCGTCCATCACTGGAATATATTGTCTTTTAAAAGCCTTCTTGAATCCTCTCCAATCTCGAATTCTCCTCTCAGCTGTTTCATACCAGTGACTTGCGTCTTCCAAAAATATGCAGTGTAGTACTTTCAACCAATCTTTATCTGAGTAATCAGTACTCTTCTTGCATTTCTCTAAACGTTTTAAAAAGTCTTCTGCATTCTCTCGACCCGAAAATTTCAGATGCCAAGATTCCAGAATTTTGACTAATTTAAAATTATCTTGGTCTTTTTTTCTCCTCCGAGTCTTTTTCTTGACTCGAATAGGATAGTCAGACTCACTGCCACTTGTTGAACTCTTGCTACTACTACTACTCCTGTTGCTCAGATCTCTTGATTTATTTTTAGAATGATGGTGATGTCTACTGGTATGACTGTTATATCTCTTTTCACTCGATATTTCTTGAGTACCACCACGAGTCGATCTTAACCTTGATGAGTGGTTTGGAGATACTTGACTTCTCTTACTCTTATCAGAGGATCGAGGATCATCTCTGTCAGATTTCTGACATTTATGACAACAACTTATTGGATCTTTCTGCCTATCTTCTTTTTCTCTAGATTGGTTGTCTTTTTCCCGGTTGGTTATCCCGTCTACTTGCCGTTAGTCCTGACTCCTCTCTTCAACTTTTCTACTCAACTCGTTTCTCGACTCATTTCCACTAGGTTGAGTATTTACATTTTTAGTATATCTCCTTCTCGTCACATTTGCATCATAAGACAACCTTGTTGGATCACTATACTTATTAATCCAACCCAAGATGGTATAATCATTTATAGACAATGGATTGGCTATCTTTTTTCCAGCCATTGTGGTTTTAGCAGGCAATCTCATTGAAGCATTATTTCCATATGTAGTAGATGTCATCTTGGGTAACGAATAAGTTGAATATAAATCAGTGCCACTTATAGCAAGCGTACTCGTTACTGTTGTAGTCGTTAATGCTACAGTGGTCACTACTGATGCTTGTGACGAGCAAGATGTCGTCGTAACATTGTTCAACGGAGATAATCTCGTATCCTCTTCGCTTGGAATTATAGACCTCCTAGTGTCGTCACCTCTAGCCCCCTCTGATTCTTCAGAGTCTTGTCCCGAAGCTGATACTATCTGAGGCTCCATCTGTGTATGTATACCTGAATCACTCATATTGGGAAGCAACGACTCTACTAATGAACCACGTTCGTCAACTTCAGGAAACCACGGAACTCTATATACCCCAGCTTTTCGTAACTCTGCTCTATATAATCGTTCTCGAAGAGTTTTCTCTGATCCTTGAGTGTTGAGATCAAATTCGTTCAACTCCTCATTTACTCTTTCGATAGGCCAGTCTCTGATATCCTCGTATAAATGTCTTAAAATCTCGGAACTACTAATCAGTTGCCTCAACTGCTCAGAACAATCTTCCATGCGGTCAGTTAGTGATAACCCTTATATTTTACTCTTTGCTCTACTCAAATCTCAACAATCTTGACTTTTCTTGAATATCTAACTTATTATTTGCTAGAAAGTTCTTAAAAGGAAAAACAAGAATGAGCAGGAACTCAATAAATTTGGAGCAAAATAAACTAATCACCTCTAGATAAACTTCAAATAGAGGTGTAATTAACGAAGGTACACGTTCCGCAGGCAAAAAGGATGGCTTGATAAATTTTTCTTATGATAATAATAAAAAAAAATTAAGTCATTAATAATAGGCAATTAAGGCAACTCAAATCTCGAAACTGGGAAGAATCTATTCTCTTTTGGGTGTTCAAAAAAAAACTTAGTTATTTTGAGGTTATAGGCTAATAGAAAGGTTATGACTACTAGACATTCACACACTAAAAATCGTTTGTAATATATATCCTTATCTCTAATTTATCTCCACACACAGTATAAAATAAATAATATATCACACACATATATATACATATAAAATAAATATTTAAAATATGTCAAATTGTATAAATTTATACTCTGGCGATTACCTTTTCAATTTTATTTTTAATCTAGAAGGGAAAATAAAAAATCTTGCTCATAAAATGAGACTTAAATTTTCTCTTCTTTTACGCTCTTCTTAAATAAATAAAATAATCTTGAGTATATATCAATTTATCTCTTCTCAATAAATATAAATTTCTTCGTTAGTCTCTTCTCAATAAATAAAAATTAAGAAATTTTCTCTTCTCTAACTCTGTTTTATTAAACTACCCCTCTGTTCTCGATAAATAATCTCTTCTCTTTTTTAGTTCTTTCTTTTTCCTCTCTCGATAAAATTTATTTAAATTGGAATAAAATGAAAAATCCTTTACTCAACTCTCGACACCTCCTCTCTCAACTCTCGATAAAATTAGATGTTAATACAAAAGAAAATTATTTTCTCAACTCTCTACTCCTATCTCAACTCTCGAAGAAAAAAAAACTTTGTAATAATAAAAGAAAATTATTTTCTCAACTCTCGACTCTTCTTGATAATATAAATTAAATTTATTTTGATAACTAATTTTCTTGATTAAAACAAAAAATATGTTCTTCTTTCTTCTCAATAAAATAATTAAAGACCTCTTCTCTTGGTCTGTTTTTTTTTTTTTTTTTTTTTTTATAAGAGGGGTAAATCAAATAAATATTTGGGAAATATATTAATATATATATAAAAAAAAAATTAAATATATAAATGTACTTGTGTGTGTGGAGATAAACACTCTCTAAATTAAAAATTTGTAGACTCAACACAATTTAAATTTATTTAAATTTAAAACACTTATTGCTAACTACTGACGCTCGCCATTTTCTCAAATTAGACTCGAAAACCCACGCCACGCCACCATTTTGAAAAACACAAAATTTCTCTTTAACAACTATTTTACACTTCAATAAACACTTTAAAAAAATTCTCTACACTTTAAACTATGAAAATTACTTTCTCGAAATTCTAAAAATTTACACTGGTTTTTTATCAGTCCCGACGAAACCTCAGACTAAGGGCGGCATTTGTAATGGGGGAATTTGTTCCCTATCCCCCAGTTACTATTATTTTATTGTGATGCAATAAATGCATCACAGGTCTAATGAAATAGAAGCATAAGAAATAGATTATAACTTATAGATGCGATGCTATACTAAGAATTCGTTCACTCTTAAGGGTGAAAAAATACTTGAATAAAGATGATTTGAATGAGGAAAAAAAAACGAAAGATCTGATGTTAGAAGGCAGGTTATGCCAGATGTGGTATGAGGCAGAGACAAATAAGTTGAAAAAGTATTCAGTATTAGAATGAGGAATGGTCAGAGGTTTCACATCGCCCCTCTGAGGTCTCCCAAACTGATTTCAATGGTACCCATATGAAAATCAATTTTGTGAGAAATTGTGAATAACTGTTAATAATTGTAATAACCCAAGCGGGAATAATCTGTCGTTAATAACTAATAATAATTATATACAACGAAAAATAATTTTAAAAAAAAGTTATTATTTTTTATTATTTGTTAGAAAAGTGTAGATTTTGGACTGTAATAATTGTTTATAATAGTTATTAATAATTATTTTACATTTATAACAGTTGACAAAAGTTATTATCAGTTATTATTTTTTATTGTCTTTTTCAGCATGGTAAGTATATGCATAAAGTAAACCGTAAGTAAAAATTATTATCGGTTATTATTTTTTTTTCTTTTTCAATTTAAGATTTATTAATAATTATTTTCTATTTATAAAATTTAATAGAAGTTATTATTAGTGATTATTTTATAATCATCTTTTTCGGTATGGAAGGTATACATGGGTAATTCTTTCATACTTTTAAAAATCATGTTACTGCGTCATTTCTCCTAAATATGAGATAGCACATCTTGTTAGCAAATGTTCACTGATTTATTGAGTTATTAGTAACTAATTTTGTTATATTTTTAATGATAATTAGACGTGTCATTTTATGGCGGATGGGGAAAAGAGGTTTTTTTTTTGAAATTTAAATGTTACCAGGCCATGTAAAATGATAAATTACCGCTATAAAAAAAATGACTACTGCTTTTTTTATTTGAAATTCACACCAAAGCTTTATCTATACACATACTTTTGGAAAATCAAGAGCATGGGTGTGTGCCTGTTAACAACAGTACTTTCTGAAAGGTTATTAAAATGTTACCAAAAATTTATATATTTTACTTTTTTCTGAAAAATACGATGCTGTAAAAAAGACTATTCAGCGGTGACATTTTAAACTACATCAAAAGGTAATATTTAGAATCACAAAGAGAAATTTTTTTATTAGGAACGTGTGCCTAGTGTAGATAAAGTTCTTTGTTCGTTTGAAATTATACTTAAAAAACGTGACTCACTTTTGAAAATAGGTTTTTATCCACTAATATGAAAACCTAAGCTTTGATTCATCTTTTCTCTGTTGTGAACTTTGTAATTTACTATTTTATAATACTCAATGTAATCTTTAAGTTGCTTTTGAAGTATTATTTCGAGTATTCTGGAAATCATTGAATTTTTCCCGGCTATTAAATTTTCCAAATTTACATCGATTACCTAGTTTCTATCAATGTTTTAATTCTAAAGAGTTTAAACTTTAAAAAGCTCAGTTTTAGTATGTATTTAATAGCTTACACCTAGAACGTTGAGTTGAATCATCACTGAAATTTCTAGATTTTAAATTTAAAATTTTTAGATTTAATGTTTATTAAATAAACTAAAATATTTGGTTAAAAGGAATATAAGTATTTTTATTCGAAAACATAAACTACACAAATCTATGTCAAATTTCATACCCTAAGATTGACAGTTTTAGCAAAAATAAATTGATATTCCACTCACTTATGATTTGTAATCAGGAATCCCAAAAGCCATTGGGTAACTAATATCACTCAATTTTAATACCCGAATCGCCAAAAATGAATTTTCCAAAAAAATTGCCATTTCTGGCATATTTTATTTATTACAAAAAATTTTGTAATTATTAATGTAAATTGCGTATTTAAATATTTTCTGTAACATATTAAACATGTAAAAATGAAAAAGCTCAATGGAAAATGATCTATTATAGCCCAAAATACTTAAAAAACTGATCTGAGATAGGTAAAATATTATACCTGGGTGTGATAATAATGAATATATTTAAATGTCTTATATTAAAAAAAGCTATCTTCAAAAGTGAGTAATGCGATTTTTTCTTTTATTATCATTTTAATATATCAACATTTAAAAAAAATAAATTTGATACATGTCTTTAATTTTTTTTAATTTATTGAAAGTAAATTTTAACACTATGAAAAATTTACTCGAAAATCTGTCTTTTGATGTTTGTTAAAAAGACTACCCTTAAAAGTGAGTAACACGATTTTTTTCTTTCATTATAATACGTCAACATTCAGAGAAAATTAGTTTTATACGTGTGCCTGTATTTTTTTTTTTTTAATTTGTTGCAGGTGAAATTTTAACATTATGAAAGATTTACCCACATATAAAGCAAACGTTGAATAAAAGTTATTATCAGTTATTATTTTTTTTTATCTTTTTTGGTATGGAAGGTATATATACATACAAAGCCAACGTTAAATAAAAATTATTAATATTATTTTTTAGTAATTTTTATTAATTTTTTTATTAATTTTTTGAATTTTAAAGGTGTTCACTTGAAGGAAACGATAAAAAAAAGTTATAATTATTTTTTCATTAGATTTTAAAAATTTTTAAAAATTGTTTTTGATTATTGAAAGAAAGTAGATAGGTAAGGATATAATTGATTCAAAAAGAATTTTTATTTTTATTTTTACATAAAAACTTTTATATAAAAATATAAGTCTTATTTTACAATTATAAAAGAAGTTTTATTTTGTATTTACAATGTATACTTAAGACATTGAATTTCGCCATGAAAGAGTGAACATTTTTTTAAATTTATGACTTCTTTCACATCAGTGTCATTAACAAATGAAACTGGTACAAGTTTTAATAATTTAAAGAAAATATAAACATCACAGTTATCGTCGTATTTAATCAAATATATAGAACTAATGATTCCGAATCTACTATCTTTCGTTTGAAAAATAGAATCATTAGTTTTTTTTCCCTTTTGAATAATAACAAGATGTGTATCTACAACTTTGATATATAATTTCATTGTATTTTTTACATTCAGTAATTTTATTAATATTTATAAAGAAACGAAGGCACGAAATTTCTTTTTTGGTTAGAATGTGACGTTTTGCACATCCTACTAGTGTACAATCACCTATTTTTACTACTTTCTTTAATCTTTTACTGTTCAGTTGATCAACAAAATCTTTCGTTTCTTGAGAAATAAAGCTTTTCGTTTCTAATTGTGGAATTTGTTGATAAATTAATAGTTTAATAACTATTTCTTTAGCGATGTGGTAATTACTTTTCTTCATTTCAAGTAAATTTTTATTATGGCTTTCGAAGGGAAAAGTATTGATTGCCCATAGTGGTCCCCAATTCTCGACAGTATCAGTTAAATGTAACAGTAAATGTACATTGTAGTACATATACTTATCTCCGAAAAATATACCAAAATAAAAAACAAATTCTATTAATAAAATTGTTAAATAATTAATAAAAGCAGAGAACAATTTATAATAAATGAAAAGTATTTATTTAATCAATACAAGAATAACTTAATTAAATGATCTCTCTATACAATAATGAAATACAAGTTCTGACTTTAACAGACGGACTTGAACTGAACTGAACGACGACGAGACGCAACTTGATTCTCTTCAACTGTCTACTAAAATATTCTCAATAGGTGGCGACACCTAGTATGAGTGTGTATATTTTCAACACTCCCTCCCACACTCATACATATTTTAATTAAAAGAGTTGTAACATCTCTCTCGTTCTTATTGTTTCTGTTCTGATCGTTCATTTAGTTCCTGTAATATAGAGAAAAAGTTTGTTAATAACTTAACTAAAATACATATCAGAAATATAATCAGTCAATGTTATCAGTCGTTAAATATTTGTTTGGTCAGTCGTTCATGTAATTCAAATGACAAAGGTTTTGTGAATACATCAGTTATCTGACTTTTAGAGGAAATTCAACTGACATTAATTAAACCTCTAGTTACACATTCCTTTACATAATGTTCTTTTATTTCGGTCATATGTCTTAATTTGTTTTCACCTCCAGTCTTAACGCTTGCTTCTGCTGCCTTGTTATCACACCATAATAGAATTGGAGCTAATTCTTGTTTTAACAATCTTTTTTTCAAAATTTGATATAAGGATATCAATTCTTGAGCGCATTCATTTATAGAAACATATTTCTGTCTGTGAGTTCTTCAGGATGTTGTGTCTTCGAAAAACTTGATCACAAAGCTACTGGTCGTAAGAGAATTTTTGCAGTCGTCAAAACTTGCATCTGAAAATCCTTGTAAACAGTCGTTCTGTCCTTTATATCTAAGTTCAAAGTCTTTTGTTCTTCTTAATTATTCAAATACTCTTTCAATCTTCTACCAGTCATTTTTCAGTAAAGTTGATTTGGTGTCTGCATAGAGTATTTACCTCATATGCAATTTCTGGCCTGCTTGCATTGGTTTCTTCTTTTCTTCACGCTGTCTTCTCTTCCTATTGGCTACCTGATTGATTATTATAGGTGTTCGTTGGGTGGGTGATTGATCCAAACTAAACTTCTTTAGCATTTTGTTTATTGTTCTTGCTTAATGCTCAGTATCTTTTTTTTTTTTTTTTTTTCTGTCTTATTTTATTTCTGAGCCTTAAGAACTTTTAGTCTCACCAGTTTCTGTCATTTTAAATTCTTTCTTTACATTTGTCTTCATTCTTTCAAGCATCTTTACATTGTTGCAAACTAGCAGGATGTCATCTGCATACTATATCAAGATAAGAAATCCGTCTTTTTCTTGCTGAGTAAATAGACAAGGCTCATTGTTGAATGATGTAAGCCCATATTTCTTTACTGTCTAACATTTTAGACTGACTTTCAAATCGTATAAAGAATTTTCCAATATACACATCTTGTTTTGTTTGATCCTTTCATAAGCAGTCATCCCTTCAGGTATTTCCATATATATCTCACTGTTTCAATATTCATTTAGAAAAGCTGTCTTCACATCCATCTGACATACTTCTAAATCCAATTTGTTTGCCATTGCCAGTATAGATCTGATTAAATGTAATCGTGAAACCAGTACATATGTTTCTTGTATATCATACTCATTTCTGTCTTTAAAACTATGAATTACTAGTCTGGCTTTATATCTTATTTTACTGACTTCTGTCTTTTAAATACCCATCTTGAATGTATAATGTTTGATCTTTTTCTGTCATTCATTACAATTAATCTGTCAACTTATTTTCATACATTATTCTTATACATACATTTTAATTCTTTAATAATAGTTTTGGTCCATTTTTTTTTATTTTTTTTTTTTTTTATTTTTATATCTTTTGACTTCATGGCTTCCAAGTGTGTACTCAGGTCATTATTTATTTCTGCTAATAAAACATAAGTTTCTTCATTTATCTTATTTTCTGTACTTGTTTGTGTTTCCATTTATAATTCAATCTGTCGTTTTGTTTTCTCCCCTCCGATTCTTGCACTTCATATTCACTATTTCTCTTAACTTTTGTCGATTGTCCTACTAATTTTTTTTATTTTCTCTCCCTCCAATCCTTGTTACTTTTTATCAGTCTTATTATTTTCGTTTCTTGGCGGTCTAACTGGTCTTTTGACTTTCTCTCCCTCCGGTTTTTGTATTCGTGTTTCATTTTCTCTGTCTTCTAATACAAAATTCACAAACCATGAATCTTTTCATCAATTTGTTTCCAGTCTTGTATATCAGTTGTTGCATATCTGTCCTTGTAGACGAATTTTTCGTTGAATCGTACATCTCTGCTTTCTTATAGTTTACATAAAACCCATTGTGTCTGAATTCATTATTTGCAAAGGTTCAATTGTTCTATGCTTGACTGTCTTAAATGGCAATTTGTTAAACTTTGCAATCATACACACTTCGCAGTCTTTCAACGTATCATCAAATACAGCCTGTTTTAAAGTTTTGATATTAGGAAATTTTAATTGTAATTTTCTTAAATAATCAACTGATGCATGACCCATTCGAAAATGCCACAACATAGCGTAGTTGTTTGTATTTATTTTCTTCGTCGCTTTTGTATTTTCAATCTCACATTGAGATTCTTCACTGACTTTAATCTGATGTGATTTATAAATATTTCTGTCTGCAATCTAAATATTTTTCTTCTTTGACTGTCTGAGTTTTTTTTCTTTTATTAAATTGATTATTTTCTTCAATATTCTGTTCTTCGTTCATTCTACTTGTCGTTACATATACTAGAACCTGTCTTTGTTTTAAATTATTTTCTGTCGCATCTCATTCAAATTCAATCAACCAATATTGCTGATTATATATTGGTAAGGATGAAAAATCTTCATTTAAGTTTTCCATGCAGATTACTCTGTCTAAAATAATAAATTTTCCATCAGTCGTATTTGTTTGCACGCTTCCTTCTTTCTTAGATTTAAGATTTAGGCTGCAGTCTTTATTTGCGCATTGGATTCTGTCTAGTTGTTCAATAAATATCCTGAAAATCAACTTTGAATTTGTCAAACGTTCTGTCGCACCACTGTCAGCACTCGGTTCATTAGTCTTCTTGTTTCTAGATTCTAATTGGTTAAAACTGCCTCCTATTTGATATTTTCCTCTGATATATTCTACATAATTTTCTTGTCTCCTTTTATTGACAGATTTTGCTCGTTTTCGATTGACATTATTAATTAGATTAGCTATCTTACTTGTGAATGTTGTCCGACCTGTACTTTCTTTACTTTTATTATTATAATATTTTGATTCATACCTTTTTCTGTCTTTCTGTCTCGAGTGTCCCTGACGCTTTGGACATGTTGAGATCACATGGTCACGAGTAAATCTCTGACAAAAGAAACACTTCTTTACGCTATTTACCTGTCGTGGGCAGTCACTGGCACAGTTTCCATAGCTGTCGCATTCAAAACATCGCACTTTCTGTATCGCCTTTCATATGGCCGTCATAGCTGTCGTTTGATGTCTTTCAACCTGTATAATAAGTAACTTTAGTTTATCATAAGATAACCCTTTCACCATTACAATTTCTGTCATAAAATATATTCCTTCTACTTGATGTACTTTGCTTATGATAGCATTATAAAAGAAATCTCTTTCGTCTTCTTCAGGCAACGATTTAACTTTTGGCATGTTATTATTACTTCTTACTATTTCTTCAAATCTGTCTATAAAATTAACTGCCTTTTCTTTCGCTGAATTATACTGTATGTTGTATAATTTTCTTTATACTAGATGGAGTTACATTTATCTCACTTAATTTAATTTCTTTAAACTCTATTCAACAATTCAACTGAATCTTTAATTTCCATAAGTCTAACATGATAGTCTTTATCTATACTATTTATTAAAATATCACGAACTTTCATTTGCTACAATAGTACTATCTACAACATACAATAAGTCCAGTGAACTTAATTCAGACAAAATAATCCAAAGTTCTCAAATTTAAATTGAGTCGTTAAAATTAATTAAATATAATTATAAATATAATAGCTTTTTACTGGTCCGTCTTTTTCAGTCAGTCAAGTTTTGATAATTTCTGTCAACTGTTTAAAAACGTCTAAAATACTGTCGTTTTCTTTATTAAGTCTTTCATCAACTTTTATTTGGATTAAACGCAATATTTTCAGTTTATTTACTGGTCCTAAGAGTTCGTCCAAGTGTTCTGTCAAGTTCCCGAAACCTTTTGCATTAAGTGTATAATTTTCAAAATCATTGTTTACCTTATATGTCGTTTTGCTGTCTTTGGATTTATCTGTCCTTTCTGCCTAATTACCTGTAGTCATTCTCCTTTCCCTGTTCAAATTCCTGCCTTATCGAATCCAGAGCCTGGCTGCCAAAGACCCGCGTGGCGCTTCCCTCCTTTATCATCAAAGTCATCAAAGCGTTTTTTTTTTTTTGCTCTATTCTTCTCTTTTCTTCGTCTCTCTTGTTCTTTGCCATTTCTGTCTTAACTGAATTAAGCTTATCCAATACCTTGTCCAATTTGTCAGATAGGTCTAAATCAAAATTTTCATTATAATAATCATGCTTAAAAATCTTACTCTTATCGTCAAATTTTCTGTCATAATTTTTCTATTTTATTGACAAAACAACGAAATATTTATTTATAAATTTTATTTTTTTTTTTTTTTTAAACTTTTTATTTGACTTTACCTGACAATTTTGATTCAGTCATTTCATTCATTCTGTTTTCTGTCTCTATCTTTATTTCTGTCGTTTCAATCGTATTGTAATCCCATACGCTCTTCTCTGTCTTTAGCTCCGTCTTCGTTCTTATTTTCATCTGTATTTTCCGTCGTATACTTATTTTTCCAATACATCATTCAATTTTGCTGTCAAACCTTTGATTTGTTTTTGTCTTTCCTTATCTGTCGCTATTTGACCTCCTGCAGTTACTTTAACTACAGTTTTCACAGAGCCGTCTTCAAAACCGTCACTTTATTCTACTTTCTGTTCTGTCTCGTTATATAGCCCCTCCGTCTTCTCAGTCTCATTGCTGTCGTTAATTCTGTCTTTTCTCTCTTTCTTATCAGTCATAGTGTGGCCACCTGTCGTACAATAGGGCATATATAATCTGTCTTCACTCTGTCTTCATCTCTGTGACTGTCCTTATCACCAGGTCAAAATCTTTACTCATAACGTACTTGTCAACTATAAAGGAATAGTAAACCAATATAAATAAAATTCATATAATTTTGCCGAACACAAGCAAAACTAGAAAATTTACGTTAGAGTTAATTATATATATATATATTATGAGCTTAATAGACCGAACACAAGCCCTTCAAGCTCAATATATCTATCAAAATAAAGTGAATCAACCTAGTATGCCGAACACAAGCAATATTAGGTCATTCATATTTATGACAATTTAAGAGAATCAATCTTACATGCCGAACACAAGCAATGTTAAATCAATCAAATTTGCCAGTTATTTATGTATATTTTTATATTTATAATTATACATATGTGCTATTATTCCCATACACAATATACTGAACACAAGTATTATTATGTATGTGAAAGCAGCAACTATGATCGATCAATATTATTTTTAAAACCATGGATATATTTATTAAAAAATATTTTTATATACGTACGTTCAAGCTTAATAAAATAAAATTTTTAATTTGAAATAATCATTATTCATTATCTAATTTGTATTCAATTTGTCATAATTTTGAATACAATGCTGCCTTTAACAACTGTCATATACATATTCTCATGAGGATGTTTTGTGAAGTTGCAATAAACTTCTTTCCTCTGTATAATGATAATTTCAATTAATTAAATATTCTTAAATATATTTTTCTTAAAGTCGTTCTTTTCTGCCTTTTTCTTTTTTTTAATCGGTCTTTTGTATACATTTACGTAAACTTTATTTTTGTCCGCTTTGATTTAGTTTGTTTCGCTTCACTAATTCTGTCTCTTTCTTAATCTGTCATTTTTATTGCAACGACGCGCACGCTTCTATACATATACGATCACACTTATATACTGTCTCTTTTCATTATGCTATAACCATGTTATACGTACATATGTATACGTATATATCTGCGAGTTTATTCTCGCCTTTTAGCAGTCACCGTCTTTCTGTCTTTTTCTAATTGCGCGCGCACGTCTTCACGGTCTTTTTATTGTACACGGCGTCGATGTCTTTTCATCAACTCGACTTGGGCCTACGGCCGCCATGTTTGTGTGCATTAATATCTTTCAATTTTTAGAAGTCAGGCCAATGCCTTTCTTCCTTCAGCAATCATACTTAGTATTTCAACATAAAAACGCGTCCGTTTTTACATTTATTTTTAATCATAGCGAAATTTAACCAAATCCAAGCGGCACTTTTTGCAAATATTAGTTTTTAACCGGTTCTCATTTATTTCCGTCTATACCGTCATAAATATGTTCAGATCCCTGGCGTGCATTCACTATACATACATATATATATACACACACATATATATATATATATATACACACACATATATATATACACACACATAATACGTTCATACGTAAAAAAAACCTTTTTCACTACGTGTTGTCGTTTATTTAGTCTATCAATTTTATTTTGTGCGTGCATGGTCTCTTCTCTCATTCTATATACATACATACACACATACAAAGCATACAAAATTTTCTTATGCACGCATAAATCTGTCATACTGATACACATTATGTCATTTCACCCAACATGGCGACTTATTTTATTTCTCTCTCACTCTCTCTCTCTATAGACTAGCGCACGACGCTATCTATTCTCTGTCCTTTTCTTTCTTTCTATAAGCGCGCTTGCGACGCCATTACTGTCTTATAGAATTGAGAGAGAATAAAGTAAAATTCTTACCCGGAGTCAACTCCTTTTTCTCCCTCTGCTGTCCTTCGCTCTGTCTTTTTTTCATTTGTTCCTTGACTCGCCATCTCTGACGCTTCCACCAGGAGATAAAGAACAATAAAACAATTCACCAAACAGACTGACGCACGCTCCAAACCACACAAACCTCTTTCTCAATTTTATTAAATAAAACGCGCAGTTAAAAGCACTCTGGGCTCATAACCTGTTAAATAATTAATAAAAGCAGAGAACAATTTATAATAAATGAAAAGTATTTATTTAATCAATACAAGAATAACTTAATTAAATGATCTCTCTATACAATAATGAAATACAAGTTCTGACTTTAACAGACGGACTTGAACTGAACTGAACGACGACGAGACGCAACTTGATTCTCTTCAACTGTCTACTAAAATATTCTCAATAGGTGGCGACACCTAGTATGAGTGTGTATATTTTCAACAAAAATTTTTGAAATCTTTAGTTCATGTGGTGATATGCTATCTTGTAGAAGAGTATTTAAAGCTGAGATAAACATTGCAAGATGATTTAGATATTTTCTAGGTAGAAGCCCTTTTAGGCTTGGTAAAGCCCAGAATAAAATCCAAATGAGCCAATCAGAAGCTGATAAAAAATAATAAAAAATAAAAACTAATAATAACTTTTATTCTAGGTTTGGTTTAGCGTATGGTTTTCAAATTGAAAAAGCTAATAAAAAATAATAAAAAATAAAAACTAATAATAACTATTGTTTCACAAGAAAGTAATAAAAAATAATAACTAATAATAACTTTTATATCAGGTTTGGTTTATGCGTATGATTTCCAAATTGAAAAACCTAATAAAAAATAATAAAAAATAATAAGAAATTAAAACAAAAAATAAAAAATAATAACTATTTCAAACTTTTATTACAGTCCAAAATCTAGACATTTTAAATTGTTAATATCAGTTATTATTTTTTATCATTTTTTATTTCAGAATGTGATTTCCGCCTGGGAAACTACCGAAATTGCGACATTTATAAGAATTAATAACAGTAAAAAACAGTTAATAACAATTAATAATAATTAATAATAGTTATGAACGCTAAATAACAATTATTAATTGAAAGTCATGATTATTAATAATTATTTATAGTTATTCACATTTATTCACATTTATACACATTTATACACATTTATTAACAGTTACATTTTCCAGAATTTTAGAATTGGTAAATAATTTATTATTATTTATACTTATTTATAATTATTTATATTTATTTGCAATTAGTTACAGTGAATTATAGTTATTAACACTTTCATACAGATATCTACAGTTTTTCACATTTATTAACCGTTATTAACAGTTTTTCACATTTACAAAATTTTTCGCCTATATATAAAAAAAAACGATTATACGTGTAAAAATTTTTGAAAGTGTGAAAAAGTGTTAATAACTGTTAATAAATGTGAATAAATGTGAATAAATGTGAAAAATTACGAATATTTGTAATAACTATAAATAACAGTGAATTATTATTATTATTTACAGTTAATCATTATTATTATCTATTCGTAACAATTATTGACTGTTATCAACTGTTATTTACTGTTATTAATGTCTCAATTGCGGTAGTTTATTATAGTTATTAACAGTTATTCACATTTTTTCACATTATTACACAGTTATTAATAGTTATTTACAGAAGTTATTTCTTTATGGGTACCTATCAACAATCTAAGCACTCACATGAAAATGATTTTTGTGAGAAATTGTGTAAAAATGTGAATAACTGTTAATAACTGTAATAAACTACCGCAATTGAGACATTAATGAGAATTAATAAGAGTAGAAAACAGTTAATAACAGTTAATAATAGTTAATAATAGTTATGAACGCTAAATAAAAATTATTAACTGAAAGTAATGTTTATTAATAGTTATTTGTAGTTATTCACATTTATACACATTTATACACATTTATACACATTTATTAACAGTTACTCACATTTTCCAAAATTTTAGAATTGGTGAATAATTTATTATTATTTATACTTATTTATAATTATTTATATTCATTTGCAATTAGTTACAGTGAATTATAGTTATTAATACTTTTTTACAGATATTTACAGTTTTTCACATTTATTAACAGTTATTAACAGTTTTTCACATTTACAAAATTTTTTGCGTATATATAAAAAAAACGATTATACGTGTGAAAATTTTGGAAAGTGTGAAAAAGTGTTAATAACTGTTAATAAATGTGAATAAGTGTGAATAAATCTGAAAAATTACGAATATTTGTAAATAACTATAAATAACAGTAAATCATTATTATCCACAGTTATTCATTATTATTATCTATTCGTAACAATTATTAACTGTTATCAACTGTTATTTATTGTTATTAATGTCTCAATTGCGGTAGTTTATTATACTTATTAACAGTTATTCACATTTTTTCACATTTTTACACAGTTATTAATAGTTATTCACAAAAATTATTTTCATATGGGCAGGAGAATAGTTAAGAAAAACGGAATAAAGGAAGGAAGCAGTGAAATAATTTCTTTTATCACTAGTAGAAAGCCAGCCAAGGGAGTACCTAAGAGGAGAGCTATGCTCGCGCCTTCCTACACCATAGATGTAACGTATACCAGAGTTGACGACACGTTGGAGCTTTAAATCAACCTCAGCAGAGAGATCACCGTAGACCAAAGAGCAATAGTCAATTAGTCGGAACAGAAGAAACTGTACCAGATTTTATCAAAGAAGAAAGTTTATGCTCTTTCTAAAATAATTAAGACGATATAGTATAGTATTGGCCCTACTTCAGACGTGAGAAATATGCACCTTTCAATTCAACTTGGCATCCAACCAGACGCCAAGCCATAGACACATGTCTCAAAAGGGATTTGAGTTCCTTAAAACGGCACTCTAGTCGATGATGCATATGACAGTTTGTTAATATAATAATACGAACTAAATAGAATGTCCTTGGTCTTGTCCACATTAAAACGCAGTAGATTAAAGTGAACCTAGTCAGAAATACACCCATCAATGCAGAGAAATGATTTAACTCAGCATAAGGAAATTGCACATATATTTGGAGATCATCAGCATAGATGAGGTGAGAGATCCTGGCATCAAGACTAAGAGCAATATCATTGATTTAAATAGAAAATAAGAGAGGACCAAGTACCGATCCCTGAGGAACACCTGTGTTTAGATGAAAAAAAGCCGACATCACACTGCCAGAGCCGAGAACCGTCTGCTGCCTACCAGACAAGTAAGAAGCAAACCATCCAATAACAGTCTTCGAGCAATCGAGATAACATAACTTTTTAAGGAGGTTCTTGCATGAAAATTCTAAGACTACACAATAAAGTTTCTTATTGAGAGAGCGTCTGTGGCGTAACCGGCTAAGGCGTACGCCTTATACGGTCTCTACACATTCGCTCCGAGTGGTCGGGGGTTCGATTCCCGGTGAAAACACCTGAAATTTTTTTCAGGTGTTTTTCATCGGAAAAAGAACTTCTGAGCGCGATGGGTAAATATTCCTGGCATAGGTTTTCTCCTGGGGGAGTTTTCCCTACGTCACAGGCTTAGGCCTGGGCAAATGCAGGAATCTACCGTAGAAATCTACTTACCGACTGTTCTAGGAACGCGGCAGTCTGTGATTTCTCGGGGACGGGTAGATTAAAAAACAGGTAGGAAAATAGGTAGGAAACATAGGTACAGGAAACATATAGGTATGGTAAAATAAAGGTAGGCAAACATCCTGACACAGAGGTGGTTAAGGATGTCGGTAGCTTGGCCAAGAGGCTGCACCAGGCCAATAGGGCGAACTAGATAAAAAAAAAAAAAAAAAAAAAAAAAAATAAAGTTTCTTATTATTTAAAATGTCCTGAATCCGATCGTATGCTTAATTTATGGGCTTGCCGTGCAAAATTTAATAAAATCAGAACTTAAAGTTTGAACTTTTTTGTACAGACTCTTATAGGACTGTGAATAAAATATATCAAAATTGAGTATTTGCAAAGCAGGGAGTGATTTTCTGAAAAACAGACAGATGAACAAATGTCTAAAAGAAAGTTTCCTCTTTCAAATGATATCTAGTAAATTACCTATTGCCGTGGTAAATATTGAGATATTACACGTTAAAGTTAATAAACGTCTTTGCGACCGGATCAAAAGAAGCCATGTTTTTCGCATCACTCGACAGCTACAAAAAAAGTGCGCGAATTTCGAAAGTTTTAAATTCTTATAACAAAATAAAATTAATAATATTATGTATAAATATATATTATTTTATTTGAAATTGTTTTATGATAAACTATTCTATTTCTGCTACTTTTAAATTGTTTCTTTAAATTTTATTATATTATCATCAAAATATTAAAATAAAAATAAGCAAACTTAACCTAAAAGCAGAAACTAGTCACAGACGCCATGTTACATACATATATATATGTATACATTGTACTACGCGATCGAATTCATGACAATTTATTTACATTTTAAGTACGTAACGTGTAAAAAATGCAATGTTTATAGTAGATTTGAACGTAAAAAATAATCTACATTCACTTTTTTATCGACTTTGACCTTAGCTGTACTCACAAGAACCTCCTTAAGAAGAGTGACATATGTCAAAAGCCTTGCTAAAATCAAAAAGCAGGAGGAATGTGACCGGTCAACTGTTCATGCTCTGTCTAATGTCGTCAGTAAGTCTCAGTAAAGCTGTCTGGGTGCTGTGAGTAGTTCTGCAACCTGTTCGAAAAGGATCGAACAGTTGACGAGAGTGAAGATAATCAGATAGCTGCTGGTGCACCAGTCGCTTAAAAACCTTGGACAAGAAAGAAAGAAGAGAGATCGGTCGCAAGAAGAAAGAGAGAGAGATAGAGATATTGATTGATTGATTGATACGTTTATATAAGGCCGTCGGGTTCAACCCCGTATGGCCCATAAGAAATTTCAAAATTATATACATAAAATAAACTGAAAAATATCGCGATTAATAAAATAATAGTAATGCAAATTAAAATATGTTTAGGATTGAGGTCGCATTTTATCCCACAAGAAAATTACAAAAGTTTATAATACAAACAGCATTAAAAATGTAACTAATATAAAAACAGTGACTATAATTATATTATAAATGAGATTACTCTCTTAAGTAAACAACAATAAAAAATTATTTTTCTCTATCCCTTAGGCGAAACCACGCATTTCCGCCGAGCCTTTACACTAGAAGAAGTAGCACTTTCAGCTACAGTTGAAACAACTAACGCGCCTCCTGTCGGCGCCTTCCGTGCCTCACGTTAAAATATCTCTCGAAGAGAAACATAGATTCGACCTAACCAAAACTGTTGGTAAAAGCCGTAGGCTCGTGTTTATGATTGTATTCTGTCTTTATCTCTCTCATAACAAAAAAAAAGACAGACGATAAATACGTTGCGCTTATAAATTAAAACGAACTGTATTCTAATAAAATATGATTCTGAACTTTAAAATCTTATATCATAAGTAGTGTCGTGTTATAAAAAATGTACAAACTCTTTTTTCTCATTTTAACTCATATAAAAAAATAAAGGAGGCTTGTGCGTGTGTTTTTATGTGTTTCTCTCTCTCTTTCTCGTTCATAAAAGAGGATTCTTGTGCGCGTGTTTTTCATGTGTTTTTCTTTGCTGCCGCCGCCAGCCTTGTCACGCTCGTTGTCACTCGCGTGATAAATGCTGGGCGGCAGCAAAGAACAACACATACACGCGCTAAAACAAAAAAAGCAAATATAATTGTTAATTTATATAACAATTATATTTACGTGGTTTCGCCTAGAGATAGAGAAAGGCATTATTTCTTACACGGAGATTAAATGAAACGCCCGCACGTACGTGTTTATGACGGTCGAGGCTGAGACCTCGACCGTCATAACACGTACGTGCAGAAGTTTCATTTTATCTCCTTGTAAGAAAATCTACTATAAATATAAGGTAAACTAAAGCATTTAACTTTTAAGTTTTTATATCGTTTACTCGACATTTTATCGTTCGCACCAGTGCAGAAAGCAACCATTCGAGGTCTGCATTTAACGATTGTAGTAGAGCGTAATTTAAATAGAGTAAATAATATACGCTCAACGAACATTCAACGAACCATGCACTCAGCGCGCTCATCATTAAGGAATTTGATCAATAATCGCATTTTGACAACCTGGGTTAAGCATCGCGGCAGTACGTACGACTGATTGATTGATTGATACGTTTATTTAAGGCCGTAGAGTTCAATCCCGTGTGGCCCATACGAAATTACAAGGTATATTACATAAAATAAACTGAAAAATATCGTAATTAAAAAGGAACGGTAATGCAAATTACAATATGTTTTAAGATCGCATTTTGACCTGTAGTAAAATTACAAAATTTTATACATTGATACAAACAGCATTAAAATGAATCTATATAAAGGAGTAATTATATTTATATTATAAAAGAGATTTCTCTCCTAAGTAGACAACAAGGAGAGAGAGAGAGTCAGTCGATATTTGTAACCGATGAATAGAACAGGATAGACTATAATACATATAAAGGAAAAAGAGAGAGAGACAATGTCTGTAACCAATGAATTGAAAAGGATAGGCTATCAATGTACATGAAAGAAAGAGAGAGAGACAGAGGAAGTTGATGCTTATAACCGGTAAACAGAAAAGAAACTCTTAAAACGCACAAAAGAAACTCGAGAACAAACAAATAAGCCAGAGCGCGTGAATTCCAGACTGCTGTGCAATGGCCACGACACATTTACACGGGCCTGAAAGCATACATTTTTTCAACTTGCAATCGACTATTAATGACGTGTTTTTAGACGGGGTATGGCAAAAAAATTTTTTTTTAATAAACTGCTTGTATTTTTTTCTGAAAAAATATAAAAAAAAGTCAAAAAGTAAAAATAAAATCTACTAACAATTCTAAATTGTGTGACAAATAAAATATGCAAAGTGAATGTACAAAACACGTACTTCTTGCAAGATGAAAAACATTGACAAAGAAAAGGGAAACAATTAGTAGTAATACCTGTAGGTAAATATATATATATATATATATATATGTTTATCGCATATCTAAATTTTCTTTTTTTCTTCCTTTGCTTCAATATTTCCTTATCATTCTATGTACATTATAATTGTTTCTTGACTTAGACGCAACTTCTCTGGTAACCAAGTCATGTACAAAAAAAAAGCAGCTGCATAAACGATGAATTCAAACTCTTGATGTATTACTTCTTTCTTTATTTGTTTTCTATTTGTTTCCTTGTCCAGTATAATATTATAGAAATATGTAAGCTAGTTTTAGTAAATTATTTCAATAAAAATCTATAAAATATCCTTGGTTAGTATATAATTGACTACAGTAATTTTCATCTATCTGTGTTAAAGTGGTCCCTTTAATATATATGTGTTCACGTTCGCATATCGAGAAAAAATTAATTTCTATTTCTTAATTTTCTCATAAATTAATTTTGTTTTGTAATGTATTTACTAACTTTATGACTTTGATGTTATCTTGAAAAACAAGAAAAACGTAGGATTCCTTCCATGAAATGAAGAGAGCAAGAGAGTCTGAAAATGATTATAAAATAAAAGAGACATTATAAACTCAAGAGTACAGAGTATATTTTAAATATCTATTTATTATCTTTTTTAATAATATTATTTATAAGTCCATCTATGTATATATTTTTAGATTTAAATGAAAAAATAAGTATCATATAAGATGGAGGAAAAGTTCTTGTCATTGTGGAAATCGAATCTGTGAGTAAGTGGGAATGACTGAAAATAACTGGAAATAACTGCTATAAACTGTTCAGTTTGAGACAGGAATACCAGTTAACACCAGTTATCCCCAGTTATTCTCAGTTATTTTCAGTTATTTTCAGTTATTTTAAAGAATTTGGCAGCGTTTTTTAATTGATGAGAAAAATTCAATTAATATCTGTAATAATGAATAATTTCAGAATGTTTTAATTCGTCTCAAATTTTTCCGTATTATTTCAATTTTTTAAATTTTTCTCTGGTTTTTTTTCTATTTATTTCTGTATGTTTCATTTTAAATGACGAGAGAAAAATCGCCTTATATAAAAATTTTTGGTTGTTTCAAAAATACAAAAAAAATGTGTTTTGTCTTAGTTCTCTCAAAAATTTTCTATGTACCGTAAAGGACGTAGTTCCTGATCAGGGCGTAATTTCTGATCATTATTTATTATAAATCATAATCTATAAGATTTTAGTAGGAAAAACTTTTTTTTAATTTATGAGAAAAAATAGATTGAGCGTAAGAAATGTTTAGTTTGTATTAAAAAGAAATATACTTTTACTTTTTACATGTAAATATGTGATCAGAAATACCTCCTAAGTGATCAGAAATTACGTCCTTCACGGTACTTCAGTTTCTTATAGTTTGTTTCAGTTTATTTCAAATCTTTTCAAAATCTTTTAGAATGATTTGAAAGATTTCATTTATTTTTTCCACTAGGGGTGTATGTGAAGTTCGATCATGATTATATGAAGAAGCCTCATTTAAAGAGATTATAGATGTATTATCCCTCTTTCTCCACCAGAAGTCAGCGATTTAAGAGTTAAACTAAAAGTGTGTCGCTTGCTACGCTCCTAACCCGCACAATCGTATTTTTCGTTTTTTCAGAGTAACTATGTATAATTTTTTTTAAATTGGTGTAACTAATGAGTCAAGGATTATTTTTATGTAATCATACTGGGTGGAACTGATCTCTCCGAACAAGGCTTCTTCATATTATTATGACCGAACTTTGCATACAGGTAAGTTCGTTTGATCTTTCGATTATATTTATTAACCTCGATCTCAAGAATATAGATGTACAGAACCGCTCAAAAATTCGATAACATGATGTAAAAAAAAAGAGATAAAAGATATTAAAGAGCTCTTTAAGAGCTTCCAAAATCGATGTATAAAATTATTTTCGAACTTTTTTATCATGTTAAAAGAGTAAGACTCGAATTCATAGACGTGACTTAAATATTGAGTATGACTTGAAATAGCATCTGTCTTTTCTTTCGTATTATGAGAGAGATGAAGACAGATAATACTTTAAGTTATACTCATTGCTTAAGTCACGTCTATGAATTCAAGCCGACTTCTGGCTTTATACGTTTCCGTCTTCGAAACTTGTATGAGGGATCACAAAACTTAGAAAAATGCCACCTACCCAAGCGGAAATAATCTGCCGTTAATAACTAATAATAATTATATACAACGAAAAATAATTTAAAAAAAAAGTTATTTTTTATTATTTGTTATAAAAGTGTAGATTTTGGACTGTAATAACTGTTTATAATAGTTATTGATAATTATTTTACATTTATAACAGTTGATAAAAGTTATTATCAGTTATTATTTTTTATTATCTTTTTCAGCATGGTAAGTATATGCATAAAGTAAACCGTAAGTAAAAATTATTATCGGTTATTATTTTTTTTTTCTTTTTCAATCTAAGAGTTACTAATAATTATTTTCTATTTATAAAAGTTAATAGAAATTATTATTAGTTATTATTTTTTATCATCTTTTTCGGTATGGAAGGTATACATATAAAGCAAACGTTGAATAAAAGTTATTATCAGTTATTATTTTTTTTATCTTTTTTGGTATGGAAGGTATATATACATATAAAGCCAACGTCAAATAAAAGTAATTAATATTATTTTTTAGTAATTTTTATTAATTTTTTTATTGATTTTTTGAATTTTAAAGGTGTTCACTTGGAAGAAACGATAAAAAAAAGTTATAATTATTTTTTCATTAGATTTTAAAAATTGTTAAAAACTGTTTTTGATTATTGAAAGTAAGTAGATAAGTTAGGATATAATTGATTCAAAAAGAATTTTTATTTTTATTTTTACATAAACACTTTTATATAAAAATATAAGTCTTATTTTACAATTATAAAAGAAGTTTTATTTTGTATTTACAATGTCAACGCTAACATATAATACGATTTACTTATCAAATCTTAATTAATGCAGCGACCAAGAGCACCTTTAAAAATTGAGCTTAAATAATAATCATCATTACATTTTGTTATTATACAAGGCCGGTGTAGCATGGTATACTTAAGACATTGAATTTCGCCATGAAAGAGTGAACATTTTTTTAAATTTATGACTTCTTTCACATCAGTGTCATTAACAAATGAAACCGGTACAAGTTTTAATAATTTAAAGAAAATATAAACATCACAGTTATCGTCGTATTTATTCAAATATATAGAACTAATGATTCCGAATCTACTATCTTTCGTTTGAAAAATAGAATCATTAGTTTTTTTCCCTTTCGAATAATAACAAGATGTGTATCTACAACTTTGATATATAATTTTATTGTATTTTTTACATTCAGTAATTTTATTAATACCCTAGTGGAAATCGAATCTGTGAATAACTGGGAATAACTGGAAATAACTGAAAATAACTGGGAATAACTGTGAATAACTGGGAATAACTGTTATAAACTGTTCAGTTTGAGACAGGAATAACAGTTATTCCCAGTTATTCCCAGTTATTCCCAGTTATTCCCAGTTATTCTCAGTTATTCCCAGTTATTCACAGTTTATAGCTTAAAAATAATTTGAAAAAACAGAGGTACGAATAACAGTCATTCCCAAATATATTTATAATAGAAAAAAAAATAAAAAAAATATATATTTTTTTCATTTTTTCAAATTTATATTTTTCAAATTATTTTTAAACTAAACTGTAAATAACTGGGAATAACTGTGAATAACTGGGAATAACTGGGAATAACTGGGAATAACTGTTATTCCTGTCTCAAACTGAACAGTTTATAACAGTTATTCCCAGTTATTCCCAGTTATTCCCAGTTATTCACAGATTCGATTTCCACTAGGGTATTTATAAAGAAACGAAGGCACGAAATTTCTTTTTTGGTTAGAATGTGACGCTTTGCACATCCTACTAGTGTACAATCACCTATTTTTACTACTTTCTTTAATCTTTTACTGTTCAGTTGATCAACAAAATCTTTCGTTTCTTGAGAAATAAAGCTTTCCGTTTCTAATTTTGGAATTTGTTGATAAGTTAATAGTTTAATAACTATTTCTTTAGCGATGTGGTAATTACTTTTCTTCATTTCAAGTAAATTTTTATTATGGCTTTCGAAGGGAAAAGTATTGATTGCCCATAGTGGTCCCCAATTCTCGACAGTATCAGTTAAATGTAACAGTAAATGTACATTGTAGTACATATACTTATCTCCGAAAAATATACCAAAATAAAAAACAAATTCTATTAATAAAATTTTTCAAATCTTTAGTTCATGTGGTGATATGCTATCTTGTAGAAGAGTATTTAAAGCTGAGATAAACATTGCAAGATGATTTAGATATTTTCTAGGTAGAAGCCCTTTTAGGCTTGGTAAAGCACCGAATAAAATCCAAATGAGCCAATCAGAAGCTGATAAAAAATAATAAAAAATAAAAACTAATAATAACTTTTATTCTAGGTTTGGTTTAGCGTATGGTTTTCAAATTGAAAAAGCTAATAAAAAATAATAAAAAATAAAAACTAATAATAACTATTGTTTCATAAGAAAGTAATAAAAAATAATAACTAATAATAACTTTTATTTTAGGTTTGGTTTATGCGTATGATTTCCAAATTGAAAAAGCTAATAAGAAATAATAAAAAATAATAAGAAATTAAAACAAAAAATAAAAAATAATAACTATTTCAAACTTTTATTACAGTCCAAAATCTAGACATTTTAAATTGTTAATATCAGTTATTATTTTTTATCATTTTTTATTTCAGAATGTGATTTCCGCCTGGGTAGTGACTTAAAATCAAATTGACTGTCTTCGATCTTTGAAGAGTTGAAGCTAACTGTTGAAACACGTCTTTGATTTTTCCTTTCAATATAAAATAAGTATCTTCCCATATGAAAATAATTTCTGTGAGAAACTATTAATAACTGTGTAAAAATGTGTAAAAATGTGAATAACTGTTAATAACTATAATAAACTACCGCAATTGAGACATTAATAACAGTAAATAACAGTTGATAACAGTTAATAATTGTTACGAATAGATAATAATAATGATTATCTGTAAATAATAATAATTTACTGTTATTTATAGTTATTTACAAATATTTGTAATTTTTCACATTTATTCACATTTATTAACAGTTATTAACACTTTTTCACACTTTCAAAAATTTTCACACGTATAATCGTTTTTTTTATATACTAGCTACATTCATGCGCGCGAAGCGCGCAACAAATTTATACTCCAGGGTCAACTATGGATATAATAACATCTATAAACATGATAAGTAATTTTAATAAACGAAATTATTTTAGTAGCAATTTTATTGTTTTTAAAAAAATGATGAGTGGTCATCTATCAAAAATTAATTTCAAATAAAAACTAAAATTATGAACCTTAAAATCAAACAGTACGAAGTGCCTTTAATACGTCATCAAAAAATAAAAAAATTAAATCAAAAGAAATTTTTAATATAATTTTTTACATACATAATTTTCAATATTTATATTAGTTTTTTGGCATGTAGGATATAAGATCAAACTCTAGATATCGCAGCATACAACTGACCATGATCAAAAACTTCTCTTCATCAATCAATAATTATATTATTCTTTTGAGCAGCTAACAACAGCTAAAAATTTTTTTAAGCAACTGAATAAACTAATAGCAGCATCTGTTTCAATTTTTCTTTATTTACAACATATAAGTGATTTGAAACATAATAGAGACAAATCTGCGTTGGTTACACACTGTAAAAATTCTAGCTATAGCTTTGATACAAACATAGGAACCTCAAACATATTAGTCATTGAATGTAACTATCAAAAAAGATTGCTATCAGAAATGATACATATTAAAAAATATGAAAATTGCAATAATACACGACACTGAAAAATTAAACAACGTATATAATAAATATATAGTTGAATAATTAAAAAGAAATTAATTTTTTTGATAAAACGGTTTCAAGAATAAATTATTTACAATAAAACGCAATAATTGTTAAATTAGATTAAATATAATTAAATCAAATTCATTCATGTGAGTCAAAATCTTGAATCAGATACCAAGTAAATAAAAGAACACACTTGCTAGTCACTTTGTACAAACGTAACTTACCTAAATTACCTATGTTAAAGATTTGTATAACCAAAGAAGATAGACGCTTATAGAAGGATTCTTCTGGGTTACATTTTTCGTCCGAAAGCCTGGGTAACACTTTAACATTGTTTGTATATCTATACATATGAAAAATGTGCTATATATATGATATATATAGATATAAAAATACATGGGATTTGATGGCGTCCCCAAGTAACTGGGTAACAGAACTAACTCATTTTTAGCAGAAATTTCTCATTTAAGAGTACGCTTCTATCAGCGTCTATATTCGTTGGAATAACTTATACTTCATAATGTCACGTAGATCATGACGACGCATATTAGATTGCGAAAATTTTTATTATTAATAGAAATATCTATTATTATATATTTTTATAAAACAAAAATAGTTTAACAGTTATGTAATACCCCTGTTGAAAATAAGTACGTACTTGAAGTACGTACTTTGAGTACGTACTTCAAGTATGTACTACAAGTATATACTTTACTTAAGTACGTACTATTTTGGAACATTTTAGTAGATACTTTTTTTGAAAAGTATATACTTTTATTGAAAGTATGTACTTTTTAAGTATATTTTGATAAATAATATTTTTTTAAATATGAACTTTATTAAACAATACCTACTATTTTGAAAGTATGTACTTTTTAAAAATATTTTTATGCGTACTTTTATTTTAAAAATGAGTACTTTCTTCAAAATTATGTACCCTATTTTAATAAAAGTACTTACTTATAGAGAAGTATATACCTTTTAGAAAATTTTCATACATACTTTTTTATACGATGTATGTACCTTCATATAAAAGTATATACTGTAGCTACGTGACAAATTTTTTTTTACTTTATTATGTACTTTTTGAAAAGTGCATACTTTTCTAAAAAGTACCTTCTAAAATGTTCCAAAAAAGTACGTACTTGATCTAAAGTGTATATACTTGAAGTACATACTCAAAGTATGTTATTAAAGTATGTACTGATTTTCAACTGTAAAAAAATACGGAATATTATAGCCTTATATACCTGCATCTCTGAAATTCGGATAAAGGATCGCAAAGTTAAGAAAAACGCCACCTAACAGCTAAAAACGTAAGTACTGAAAAAATTATTCGAATCGATTATTAATTCTGTCTTTGCTGTTAGGTGGCGTTTTTGTTAATTTTGCGATCCTCTACCTGAATTTCAGTGACGTGGGAATATAAAGTTATAACATTTCGAGTTTGTTCGCTCAAGCTTTTTGATCTGCGGAGAGTCGATGCTTACCTTATTTTTATATCTTCCTTTAGGAAGAAAACACTTACCAAGTTACTAACTTGAGGAATTATTGAAAATAAAAATAATCTCAAACTTTTACCGACTTTTTTGTAAAATTTGATTTGTTATCTTTAAAGGTATATACTCTATTTTAATAAAAGTACGTACTTGTATAGAAGTATATACTTTTTAGAACATTTTCATACATATTCTTTTATACGAAGTATGAACCTTCATACTCAAGTATGTACTGTAGCTAAAGTAATCTTTTTTTTGGTCATTTTAGTATGTACTTTTTTAAAAATATATACTTTTAAAAAAAGTACCTACCAAAATGTTTTTAATAAGTACATACTTTAAAAAAATACGTATTTTCTAATAAAGTACGTACTTTAAGAAATATTATTTATCAAAATATACTTTAAAAGTACATATTTTCAATAAAAGTATATACTTTTCAAAACAGTACCTACTAAAATGTTCCAAAATAGTACGTACTTGAGTAAAGTATATACTTGAAGTACATACTTGAAGTACATACTCAAAGTACATACTTGAAGTACGTACTTATTTTCAACAGGGACCACATGTTTAATACTTGTCAGTTTCATTTTTTATTTTTATTGTTAAGCCTAAAATGTATTGTTTTAGGTGATGTTTTTTTAATGTATTGTTAATGAATTTAGAAATTTTTAATCATTAAGGAACTGTTATCAGTTGTTATTAAATTTTATGTTTTAGCACCTGAAGTGGCCTCTCTACAAAATAGAGGAGAAAAGTCGTTTTTTCTCTTATAGAAATAAAGAAAAATTGAAACAGCTGCTGCTATTAGTTTATTCACAGTTAGAAATATCAAAGACAAAGTCTGTTAAAACCAGTTAAGAGGAGGTCGAGTATATCTGTCCTTTTCTAACCAAAGAATTGATTTTTTCACAAAAATTAATGATTATATCAAAAAATAAGAAGAAAGCCCCATCTCGTATAATAAAAAGCAAGATTCTCTTTTATGAGAAAAAATTATTTTTATCGCTTCGTTTTTAAGAAAACCTTGAAAAACTGAATTGTCCATCCTAACCTCTATTTTTTAAGTTTTTCAAGGTTTTCTTCAAAACGAATCGATAAAAATAATTTGTCCTCATCAAAGAAAATCTTGCTTTTTAGTATATGAGATGAGGCTATCTTCTTATCTTTTGCTACAATTATTAGTTTTTCAAAAAAATGAATTCTTTGATTAGAAAAGGACAGAGATATACGACCTGCTCTTAATAGACAAAAATGTGTGTTACTTTAACAGACAAAATGTCTTTTAAGGATTTAACAAACAAATGTCTGTTAAAATTTTACTTATAAATTACAGACATTGTCTGTCAATGTACTAAAACTTTTTTTGGTCTTGTTTTCCGTATACATACACGTTTTATATATAGTTTTATTTTTTTAAATTTACGTTTAAATTAATAAATGTACAAGAACTCAAGAAATATTAGAAAGAACGTTTTTTATTATATCTTATACAATATTATATTCGTTTATAATATGATATTCGTTGTCTAATAAATAGCTTTCGTAACATTTACAATGATATAATTTCAATAATTATTAACAATTTTTATAAACAAATTATAATAATGCGTTTTTTTCGAAAAAAAAAATTATGATATTTCTTAGGTCATTTTGAGTAAAAAAGGTTCTCATGAACATATTGCTAAAATGAACTGAATCGGCAAATAAAAATCGTAGTTTGAAAAAACGCGATTTTTTAAAACTTTGACAGCCTATAGCTCAGCTTCTACTGATTTCATTTTAACTCACAATAGCTTAAATTGTTTGTTAAAATATAAACTTAAAGATTACAGTAGTTAGCTACCGTATTTATAATGATTACATTACCCATTAAGAGGCGGTCGGGACTATTTGCCGCATGGGGGCGCTGCGGTCAGGTGAGAGAAAAATGTAAAATAATTTTTACTCGGCGATTTACAATTTACTGAAACAATAATATACCCCTAATGTTGTCAATACCTCTAGCCATATATATGTAGAATAATTATTGATGCTAATCTTGTTTGAAAAGTCTAAAATATTGTTGTGAAGCGAAAAATGCAGTGCGAGATAGAGCCGGCGTGAGCATATGTATTCATCATTTTTTAGTATTACTTTCTCTGTCGCACTAAAGAAAAATACTCATGTTAATATCGACTCTATTACGTGCAGAATTTTTCGCTTTACAAAAATATTTTAGACTTTTCCAACAAGGTTAGCATCAATAATTATTCTACATATATATAGCAAGAGTTATTGACAACATTAGAGGTATATTATTGTCTTAATAAATTGTAAATCCGTGTATAACAAATATTTTGTATTCTTCTCTCACTTGGCAAATGGTTCCGACCGTCTCATAATCGCTCAAAAAAGTACAGTTTTTTAAAAAATCGCGTTTTTTTAAACTTTGCGATTTGTTTTCTGCCGATTCAGTGCATTTTAGCAATATGTTCATGAGAACCTTTTTTACTTAAAATGAACTAAAAAAATATGATAAAATTTTTTTTTTAAGTGCATTATTATTATTTGTTTATAAAAATTGTTAATAATTATTAAATGCGCCATTTTCAGACATTCTACCCAAAAAATTCGGATTCAGCAGGTCAAAAATACATAAAAAAAACCTGGGTAGAATTGAGGACCTCGATCGACCAAGACTTATGTAGTTTGCCCCTGGACTATCTGTTCTAGTCGTTTGTTACGGACATTTTCAGAATCAACTGACATAAAGTCTGTTAAATCGTCACATCCTTGTTTGTTACTTCAACAGACAATTTAGTAACAGAAAAAAAAGTTAACAAACTACACAATTGTTTTTAACCATGTTCAGTTCCTTAAAACAATAATTATATTATCAAATGTTTGTCCATGTAATTTATTAATCGTCATAGCAAAAGATAATTCACATGAAAATTACGTTCTTTTAAATGTAAAAGGAATATTCATTTTCACAATATAATCTACTACGGTTTGGAAAAATATTATCTTATACCATCCGTCAAAATTTTACATTTTAATAAATGATTAGAAAATTCTAAAATTTGCAATCTCACACTATTGCATGAACCTTTATTAATACTTATATTTCTTATAAGCATTACAATAAATTTTTCTCTCAAATGTAATTTACTGGAAGGATTAAAAGAATTTAAATATTCTAGAAGAAACATTTCACCTGATTCATTAATGATTTTCATCACTATCAATTTCCGAGTTTTAAAATAATGTATGAAAATAATATAAATTTTGCAATAAAAAATCAAAAAGTTTTTCACAAAAAAAAAATTTTATTTTTTACTTTTGCATTAAATTTTGTTTCAACTCATTCATATAAAATTGTTTTCACAAATTATTATATGCGTTACATCTTTAGTTTGGATAGCATTAAATTAAATTAAATATTACAGTAAATTAAATTTTTAAATATTATTATTGGTACCCTAGTGGAAATTGAATCTGTGAATAACTGTGAATAACTGGAAATAACCGGAAATAACTGGGAATAACTGTGAATAACTGGGAATAACTGTTATAAACTGTTCAGTTTGAGACAGGAATAACAGTTATTCCCAGTTATTCCCAGTTATTCCCAGTTATTCCCAGTTATTCTCAGTTATTCCCAGTTATTTACATTTTATAGCTTAAAAATAATTTGAAAAAACAGAGGTACGAATAACAGTTATTCCTAAATATATTTATAATAGAAAAAAAAATTTTTGAAAATTTATTTTTTTCATTTTTTCAAATTTATATTTTTCAAATTATTTTTTAACTAAACTGTAAATAACTGGGAATAACTGTGAATAACTGTGAATAACTGGGAATAACTGGGAACAACTGTTATTCCTGTCTCAAACTGAACAGTTTATAACAGTTATTCCCAGTTATTCACAGTTATTCCCAGTTATTCACAGATTCGATTTCCACTAGGGTAATAAGAGTTTAAAAATCCCTTATTATTTGAAATTACAAAAGCATCTTTTTCATCTTTATATATTTAATGACTATTAAATAAATGACTTTACTTAGCTACTTCATAACCACATTATAGGTAATAATAAATATATCTATTACATTTATTTGAACTTAAGCATTTACAAAAACGCTGCCAAGTGCTTTGGTGTAATGCTTACTCATAGAGCTCATTGTGTTAGAGTATTTTGATTTCATTTTGCTTTCTCATAGAAAAATTATTGTATCAGTGAAAAAATTTTTTCTATTTTTTCGTTAATTTGTACATATTTAGACTCAGGGAGTCGAAAAAAGTAGGTTCAAATTAAAATTTTTTCAAAATTTTCAAAATGCTCTAAAATTAAAACTGCCCCTAGTGGAAATCGAATCTGTGAATAACTGGGAATAACTGGGAATAACTGGGAATAACTGTTATAAACTGTTCAGTTTGATACAGGAATAACAGTTATTCCCAGTTATTCACAGTTATTCATAGTTATTCCCAGTTATTTACAGTTTAGTTTAAAAATAATTTGAAAAATATAAATTTGAAAAAATGAAAAAAATATATATTTTTTTTATTTTTTTTTTATATTATAAATATATTTGGGAATAACTGTTATTCGTACCTCTGTTTTTTCAAATTATTTTTAAGCTATAAACTGTGAATAACTGGGAATAACTGAGAATAACTGGGAATAACTGGGAATAACTGGGAATAACTGTTATTCCTGTCTCAAACTGAACAGTTTATAACAGTTATTCCCAGTTATTCACAGTTATTCCCAGTTATTTCCACTTATTTCCAGTTATTCCCAGTTATTCACAGATTCGATTTCCACTAGGGGCGCTAAGAAAATTAGTTTAAAAAAATTTTTTTCTTCTGACAATAGCGGATAACTTGCATGCGAATTTTGGGGCAAATCTATAGAGTAATTTACGTAAAATAAAAGAAAAATGGAATTTTTGTTTCAAATTTTACAAAATTATCTAAAATTAAAACCACGCTAAGAAAATCAGTTTTCAGAAGTTTTTCTTTTGGTAGTCGCAAATAATTTCCAAGCAAATTTTAGAGCAAATCCATCGAGTACTTAAAGTAAAATACAAAAAAAAATTAAAAATTAGAATTGAAAGAAAATGTTTTAAATTGTTCTAAAATTAAAACTATGCCAAGAAAACCAGTTTTCAATAGCTTCCATACCAGTTGGAAAAAAAAAAAAATTGTATGCAAAATTTGAAGGAAATCTGTCGAGTACTTTTCGAGATCTAATTGACGTAATGAGTACATACACACACACACATACATACAGACATTTTCTGCCCTACAAAAAAAAATCAGGTAAGAGATCATTACATGAGATTTTGGCATGATAAATCACCTAAGAAATTAGGTAATTTCTCGCCTGATTTTTTTTTAACAGGGTGGAAACTACTTTTTTCCACGAGTCTAAATATGTACAAATTAATAAAAAAATAGAACAAATTTTTTTATTGATACAATGTTTTCTCTATGAGAAAGTAGAAGTGTATTAAAATATATTTATAACTCATAAATCTTAAGACATGATACACATACAACATTATTTCATTTTGAATAGTATTATTAAATAAACAAAATCAAGTTTTTAACTAATCAAAAGGATTTTAAGCATCAGATAAGGGTTTTTAAAACTATTCATGGATCAAACTTTTTTATTTAATGTATATTTAAGCCAAAAAGAAGTTTTATTAGTTAATATTATAATAACAAAAAATTATTAATTACATTTAAATCTGATTTTTTTCAGGCTGAAACTCAGGTCTGATAGTTCAAATAACTACAGTTGAGTAGAAAGTGCATAGGCGTCCAAGTTATTTCAGCTTATGTCTGTATATTATAAAATAACCCATATGTATAAGTAAACTAATCAGTTAAATATGTTATATTAAATATTAATTCATTGTATATTATAAAATATAGCACACCTATATTAGTAAATATTCAAATTTTTATTGAAAATATAGTCATATGGCTTGTTTGTCAACTGTAATGCAAATTTTGTATACAAATCTATAAAAAAGATGCTTACTATAGTTATAATTTTATCAGCATGTTAATTATTTTTAAGCTTTATTCATTAAAACATAAATTGTTTTTCCATTTTTTAATTTCATGTATTAATATTTAGTTAAATATTAATGTATATAATAAAATAACTCACTAGTATAAGCAAACTATTCAGTTAAATACATTATATTAAATATTAATTCATCGTATATCATAAAATAGCACACTTATATAAAAGGAATAAGTAAATTATTCAAATTTTCATTAAAAATAGACATATAGCTTATTCGTCAACTGTAATACAAATTTTATATGTTAATCTATAACAAAGCTTCCTCTCGTAGTCATACTTTTATCAGGGTGCAAATTATTTTCAAACTACATTTACTGAAAACACACATTTTATACTTCTATTTATTTATGTATTAATATTTAATATAATAAGTTTAACTAAATAGTATTGTATTTTATGAAATAGCACACTCGTATAAGTAGATTCTTTAAATTTTCATTAAAAATATACAGTTTGTTCGTCAATTGTATCATCCATTGTTATCAGTAAATTTTGATCTTCATTTATTCTAACCTTATTTTTTTTATTAAAATGCCCAGGCGAAAATCACATTCTGAAATAAAAAATGATAAAAAATAATAACTGATATTAACAATTTAAAATGTCTAGATTTTATAGATATACAAACAATGTTAAAGTGTTACCCAGGCTTTCGGACGAAAAATGTAACCCAGAAGAATCCTTCTATAAGCGTCTATCTTCTTTGGTTATACAAATCTTTAACATAGGTAATTTAGGTGAGTTACGTTTGTACAAAGTGACTAGCAAGTGTGTTCTTTTATTTACTTGGTATCTGATTCAAGATTTTGACTCACATGAATGAATTTGATTTAATTATATTTAATCTAATTTAACAATTATTGCGTTTTATTGTAAATAATTTATTCTTGAAACCGTTTTATCAAAAAAATTAATTTCTTTTTAATTATTCAACTATATATTTATTATATACGTTGTTTAATTTTTCAGTGTCGTGTATTATTGCAATTTTCATATTTTTTAATATGTATCATTTCTGATAGCAATCTTTTTTGATAGTTACATTCAATGACTAATATGTTTGAGGTTCCTATGTTTGTATCAAAGCTATAGCTAGAATTTTTACAGTGTGTAACCAACGCAGATTTGTCTCTATTATGTTTCAAATCACTTATATGTTGTAAATAAAGAAAAATTGAAACAGATGCTGCTATTAGTTTATTCAGTTGCTTAAAAAAATTTTTAGCTGTTGTTAGCTGCTCAAAAGAATAATATAATTATTGATTGATGAAGAGAAGTTTTTGATCATGGTCAGTTGTATGCTGCGATATCTAGAGTTTGATCTTATATCCTACATGCCAAAAAACTAATATAAATATTGAAAATTATGTATGTGAAAAATTATATTAAAAATTTCTTTTGATTTAATTTTTTTATTTTTTTGATGACGTATTAAAGGCACTTCGTACTGTTTGATTTTAAGGTTCATAATTTTAGTTTTTATTTGAAATTAATTTTTGATAGATGACCACTCATCATTTTTTTAAAAACAATAAAATTGCTACTAAAATAATTTCGTTTATTAAAATTACTTATCATGTTTATAGATGTTATTATATCCATAGTTGACCCTGGAGTATAAATTTGTTGCGCGCTTCGCGCGCATGAATGTAGCTAGTATATAAAAAAACGATTATACGTGTGAAAATTTTTGAAAGTGTGAAAAAGTGTTAATAACTGTTAATAAATGTGAATAAATGTGAAAAATTACAAATATTTGTAAATAACTATAAATAACAGTAAATTATTATTATTTACAGATAATCATTATTATTATCTATTCGTAACAATTATTAACTGTTATCAACTGTTATTTACTGTTATTAATGTCTCAATTGCGGTAGTTTATTATAGTTATTAACAGTTATTCACATTTTTACACATTTTTACACAGTTATTAATAGTTTCTCACAGAAATTATTTTCATATGGGAAGATACTTATTTTATATTGAAAGGAAAAATCAAAGACGTGTTTCAACAGTTAGCTTCAACTCTTCAAAGATCGAAGACAGTCAATTTGATTTTAAGTCACTACCCAGGCGGAAATCACATTCTGAAATAAAAAATGATAAAAAATAATAACTGATATTAACAATTTAAAATGTCTAGATTTTGGACTGTAATAAAAGTTTGAAATAGTTATTATTTTTTATTTTTTGTTTTAATTTCTTATTATTTTTTATTATTTTTTATTAGCTTTTTCAATTTGGAAATCATACGCATAAACCAAACCTAAAATAAAAGTTATTATTAGTTATTATTTTTATTACTTTCTTATGAAACAATAGTTATTATTAGTTTTTATTTTTTATTATTTTTTATTAGCTTTTTCAATTTGAAAACCATACGCTAAACCAAACCTAGAATAAAAGTTATTATTAGTTTTTATTTTTTATTATTTTTTATCAGCTTCTGATTGGCTCATTTGGATTTTATTCGGTGCTTTACCAAGCCTAAAAGGGCTTCTACCTAGAAAATATCTAAATCATCTTGCAATGTTTATCTCAGCTTTAAATACTCTTCTACAAGATAGCATATCACCACATGAACTAAAGATTTCAAAAATTTTATTAATAGAATTTGTTTTTTATTTTGGTATATTTTTCGGAGATAAGTATATGTACTACAATGTACATTTACTGTTACATTTAACTGATACTGTCGAGAATTGGGGACCACTATGGGCAATCAATACTTTTCCCTTCGAAAGCCATAATAAAAATTTACTTGAAATGAAGAAAAGTAATTACCACATCGCTAAAGAAATAGTTATTAAACTATTAACTTATCAACAAATTCCACAATTACAAACGGAAAGCTTTATTTCTCAAGAAACGAAAGATTTTGTTGATCAACTGAACAGTAAAAGATTAAAGAAAGTAGTAAAAATAGGTGATTGTACACTAGTAGGATGTGCAAAACGTCACATTCTAACCAAAAAAGAAATTTCGTGCCTTCGTTTCTTTATAAATATTAATAAAATTACTGAATGTAAAAAATACAATAAAATTATATATCAAAGTTGTAGATACACATCTTGTTATTATTCAAAAGGAAAAAACTAATGATTCTATTTTTCAAACGAAAGATAGTAGATTCGGAATCATTAGTTCTATATATTTGATTAAATACGACGATAACTGTGATGTTTATATTTTCTTTAAATTATTAAAACTTGTACCGGTTTCATTTGTTAATGACACTGATGTGAAAGAAGTCATAATTTTAAAAAAATGTTCACTCTTTCATGGCGAAATTCAATGTCTTAAGTATACCATGCTACACCGGCCTTGTATAATAACAAAATGTAATGATGATTATTATTTAAGCTCAATTTTTAAAGGTGCTCTTGGTCGCTGCATTAATTAAGATTTGATAAGTTAAATCGTATTATATGTTAGCGTTGACATTGTAAATACAAAATAAAACTTCTTTTATAATTGTAAAATAAGACTTATATTTTTATATAAAAGTTTTAATGTAAAAATAAAAATAAAAATTCTTTTTGAATCAATTATATCCTTACCTATCTACTTACTTTCAATAATCAAAAACAATTTTTAAAAATTTTTAAAATCTAATGAAAAAATAATTATAACTTTTTTTTATCGTTTCCTTCAAGTGAACACCTTTAAAATTCAAAAAATTAATAAAAAAATTCATAAAAATTACTAAAAAATAATATTAATAACTTTTATTTAACGTTGGCTTTATATGTATATATATTTTCCATACCAAAAAAGATAAAAAAAAATAATAACTGATAATAACTTTTATTCAACGTTTGCTTTATATGTATACCTTCCATACCGAAAAAGATGATAAAAAATAATAATTAATGATAACTTCTATTAACTTTTATAAATAGAAAATAATTATTAGTAACTCTTAGATTGAAAAAGAAAAAAAAATAATAACTGATAATAATTTTTACTTACGGTTTACTTTATCCATATACTTACCATGCTGAAAAAGATAATAAAAAATAATAATTGATAATAACTTTTATCAACTGTTATAAATATAAAATAAATATTAATAACTATTATAAACAGTTATTACAGTCCAAAATCTACACTTTTATAACAAATAATAAAAAATAACTTTTTTTTTAAATTATTTTTCGTTGTATATAATTATTATTAGTTATTAACGGCAGATTATTTCCGCTTGGGTGTGCTCATAAATTTATCTTTAAAACATTACTTAAATATATTACTTTTTTTCGTACTTTGATGATTTTTAATCTGAGTAATAGAAATATAGAATAATAAAACTTTCATAACCTCAAGCCTTTATTAATTGCTATTACTATACTTATTTTTAAATGAAAAACAATTAAAAATATATACATATTGTACCTGCATTAAGCAATACTTATGCAATAAAGGAATAAATTACTTATCTGAATTGTTATATTATTTGATGTCTTTACAATTTTACTGGAATTTTTAAATAAAAGGTAGTCACCTTGCTTGTGCTCATAGTTATATATTTTATCATTAAACTATACATTGGTTATATACATAAATAATATTGCTTGGTTTAAAATAAAATATTCTCATTCTATTTTAATTGAGTTACTTCTATTATGTTTAAAAAACAATGCCTAGAAATTAACTTTTATTTATTTATATAATCTAAACCCTCTAAAATTTAATTTTTGGCGCCTATTCTATATCGACCAATCAGGATTCGATCTTTAGATGCTTCAACATGGCGGCTCATCATTTTTTTAAGAAGGGATACGCGAAAAATTTTGTAAATGTGAAAAAATGTTAATAACTGTTAATAAATGTGAAAAACTGGAAATATCTGTAAGAAAGTGTTAATAAATATAATTTACTGTAACTAATTGCAAATGAATATAAATAACTATAAATAAGTATAAATAATAATGAATTATTCACCATTTCAAAACTTTTGGAAAATGTAGGTAACTGTTAATAATTGTGTATAAATGTGTATAAATCTGAATAACTACCCTAGTGGAAATCGAATCTGTGAATAACTGGGAATAACTGGGAATAACTGGGAATAACTGTTATAAACTGTTCAGTTTGAGACAGGAATAACAGTTATTCCCAGTTATTCCCAGTTATTTACAGTTATTCACAGTTATTCCCAGTTATTTACAGTTTAGTTTAAAAATAATTTGAAAAATATAAATTTGAAAAAATGAAAAAAATATATATTTTTTTTATTTTTTTTTCTATTATAAATATATTTGGGAATAACTGTTATTCGGACCTCTGTTTTTTTAAATTATTTTTAAGCTATAAACTGTGAATAACTGGGAATAACTGAGAATAACTGGGAATAACTGGGAATAACGGGGAATAACTGGGAATAACTGGGAATAACTGTTATTCCTGTCTCAAACTGAACAGTTTATAACAGTTATTCCCAGTTATTCACAGTTATTCCTAGTTATTTCCAGTTATTTCCAGTTATTCCCAGTTATTCACAGATTCGATTTCCACTAGGGTATAAATAACTATTAATAAACATTACTTTTAGTTAATAATTTTTATTTAGCGTTTATAACTATTATTAACTGTTTTTTACTCCTAATAATTCTTATTAATGTCTCAATTGCGGTAGTTTATTACAGTTATTAACAAATATTCACATTTCTACACAATTTCTCACAAAAATCATTTTTATATGGGGTGATTAATTTTTTTTAAAGTGAAGAATATACTTACATACTACCTGGCAAAAAAGACTGTGTTAAGTATAAGGATATGGAGGGAAAGTTTATTTATGAGCAAAAATGTCTTCTGCTTTGTACATTAAGAGAATTGTACAGACGGTTTTGTGATTAATTTTAGTCTAATATTTCTATAGGTTTTTCTACATTTGTCAAATTAAAGCCAAAAAAATGTGTGTTAGCTGATAGCAGTGGCACACATTCTGTATGTGTTTGTTCGATTCATCAAAATATCAAGTTAATAATATCAGGTATTTTTGATTTCTTTTTAACACTTTTACTCAAATAACAATTTTAGTAATATTAATTAAATAAAAACAATTTTGTAGGCTGTAATTTAGAAAAAATGACAGAAGGCTATTTTCACCAGTTCAAGAATTACAAAGATATTTTAGAATTTATCATTTATGATAAAAATGAAATGTCAATGACATCCCTAGTGGAAATAAGTTTTGCTAATAACAGCAAACAACTGCTAATAACTGTTATAAATAGTTTAGTTTGTGACAGAAGTAGCGGTTGTTTGCAGTTAACAGTAATTATTTGCAGTTATTAACAGTTATTAACATTTATAAGCACAACAATTTTGTACAATACAATTTTTAAAAATTAAGATAATAGTAACAGTTATTTGCAGTTATTTTTTTATTTTTGCAGTTATTTACCGTTATTTGCGGATTCTCGCAGTTATTTGCAATTATTTTCTGATTTTTGTAGTTATTTGCAGAAACTTGCAGTTATTTATAGTTAATAATAGTTATTCATGAAAATTTATAGTCTTGAACATTTTTTCCTATCTATAAAAAATTAAAAAATTTTTTAAAAAGCGTATAATTGTTAATAACTGTAAATAATTGCAAAAAATTGCAAATAGCCGTAAGTAAACGCAAATAACTGCTAATAACTGTTAATGAAATAGCAAATAGCTGCTTATGAATGCTAATGATTGCTAATAACTGTTAATAACTGATGATAACTGCTATCAACTGCAAATAACCGCTATTTCTGTCTCAAACTAAACTATTTATAACAGTCATTAGCAGCTTTTAGCAGTTATTTGCAGTCGTTAGCAATTATTTTTAATTAATAACAGTTATTAGCGAAACCGATTTCCACTAGGGATACAAATGTTATTTTGATGACTGCGACAAATGTCCTGGTGTTCAACGCTCAGAGTCTTACTTGACTATGATTTTTGAAAAGAAAGAAATTGAAGAAGTCAACTATGCACAATGGATATTTTTTCCCAGAGCTATTTTAAAAAATATTGTTGAAGACGTTGATGATTTTATATCTTCATTTTGTGATACAATCCAAACCTTACAGCCACATGCTTACATTTCAAAAGCACAATCTGAATATTTTAAAAAATTTAAAAGTGAATTACAAGAGAATGAGGTTATAGTATCCCATATGAAAATAATTTTTGTGAGAAATTGTGAATAACTGTTAATAATTGTAATAAACTACCGCAATTGAGACATTAATAAGAATTAATTACAGTAAAAAACAGTTAATAACAATTAATAATAGTTAATAATAGTTATGAACGCTAAATAACAATTATTAACTGAAAGTCATGATTATTAATAATTATTTATAGTTATTCACATTTATTCGCATTTATACACATTTATACATATTTATTAACAGTTACTCACATTTTCCAAGATTTTAGAATTGGTAAATAATTTATTATTATTTAGACTTATTTATAATTATTTATATTTATTTGCAATTAGTTACAGTGAATTATAGTTATTAACACTTTTATACAGATATTTACAATTTTTCACATTTGTTAACCGATATTAACAGTGTTTTTCACATTTACAAAATTTTTCGCCTATATATAAAAAAACAATTATACGTGTGAAAATTTTTGAAAGTGTGAAAAAGTGTTAATAACTGTTAATAAATGTGAATAAATGTGAAAAATTATAAATATTTGTAATAACTATAAATAACAGTAAATTATTATTTACAGTTAATCATTATTATTATCTATTCGTAACAATTATTAACTGTTATCAACTGTTATTAACTGTTATTAATGTCTCAATTGCGGGAGTTTATTATAGTTATTAACAGTTATTCACATTTTTTCACATTTTTACACAGTTGTTAATAGTTACCCTAGTGGAAATGGAATCTGTGAATAACTGGGAATAACTGGAAATAACTGGAAATAACTGGGAATAACTGTGAATAACTGGGAATAACTGTTATAAACTGTTCAGTTTGAGACAGGAATAACAGTTATTCCCAGTTATTCCCAGTTATTCCTAGTTATTCTCAGTTATTCCCAGTTATTCACAGTTTATAGCTTAAAAATAATTTGAAAAAACAGAGGTACGAATAACAGTTATTCCCAAATATATTTATAATAGAAAAAAAAATGAAAAAAAATTTATTTTTTTTATTTTTTCAAATTTATATTTTTCAAATTATTTTTAAACTAAACTGTAAATAACTGGGAATAACTGTGAATAACTGTGAATAACTGGGAATAACTGGGAATAACTGTTATTCCTGTCTCAAACTGAACAGTTTATAACAGTTATTCCCAGTTACTCACAGCCTCGATTTCCACTAGGGTATTCACAGAAATTATTTTCATATGGGATGTTAAGATTTTTCAGAAAATTATACTTTTATCGCTCAAAATGCTCCACAAGGATTTCACTGGAATCATGACCAGGCAACAGTATTTGTTACATATATGTATTATGTGGAACATACAAGATTATCAGGCAAGTCATTTGTAATAATTTCAAATAACTTGGCTCATGATACTGTAGCAGTCTATACGTATCAATAACTACTGATTATATATCTAAAAGAAAATTTCAAGGGATTAAAAAGTATCCACTATTTTAGTGACGGAGCCCCTCAGCAGTTCAAAAATTTCAAAAACATTTTAAATCTTCATCATCATAATGATGATTTTGGAATATCAGCAGAGTGGCATTTTTTCTCAACTGCACATGGTAAAGGTGCATGTGATGGAGTAGGTGGTTCTATTAAAAGAGCCGCAGCTAAGGCAAGCCGTACACTTCCAGCAACGCAACAAATTTTCGATGCAGTTGCATTGTACGAATAGTAAAATAAAGGAAACAATACTAATGTTGCTTTTGCCTACTCGTCACAATCAGATTACAATGGAAATTTTAAAAAATTGTAGAATCGTTTTAAAAATAAAAATAGTGTGAAAAACTTACAAAAACAACATTTTATTAATCCAATGGAAAATGGCTATGTGCAATGCAAATTATTTTCTGATTCTGTAGAGTCTATTCAAGTAAATGTTATTGATTAATTATTATATTTACGTTTTTATAGTTTGATATATTGTTTATTACGTGATTTTAAATTATGAAATATACTTTAAATGAAAAATTCTATAATCTATATTTTAATTACAACATACATATGTTTTTAATACGATTAAATGAAATAGTTGGTTAATAAATTATTTAGGAACAAATATTTCAAACAATGTTTAACTCGAAAAATTGACTGATTTGTTTAAAATAATAAGACTGATATAAATTTTGTTATAAATTTTTCTCAATTGTAAATTAGGCTATAAAGAGTATGAGTTCAGCGTAAGAGAGCATTCTTTTGATAACAGTAGAAGCCAATAACGTAGATGTGAATAACAGATGAATGACCTTTCAAGTTCATTTCTAAAAGATGAATTTTGCCTTTATTACAATAGCTACCTGGTTATTCAGTACTATGATATACAAGTCTATTTGATGTTGGATACTTATTGGATTCAGCTATGGAAATCCTCTATGAAAAAGTCTTTAACTTTGCTACGGATATTTGGTAACTCTCTTTCATAAAAGTAAATGGCTTTTATTTTTATGCTTTTTTATAATCCGAGTTATGAATTCAATTAAACAAATCTCAAGCCACAAGTGTACGCTACTAAACAATCTCATTTGATATTTTTTATTTTAATAAGTTTAAAATCATAAATTAAAGACTATGTTTAAAAATTTTTTAAGTCCGAATTTTTCAAAAATCGTCCCCAATTGATGATCTCAAACATACAAAAATAAAAAATATTGTCAAGTGAGATTTTGGCATGAGACCTCATTAGAGATCTCATTTGAGACTTTTTAGTAGGGTAGCATTGTGCAGAAAAGAGTTTGATGGCTTGATTTCTAATTCATAACTAATCATTTCCATATTTTTACAAGTGTTATTAATGTTTGTTTAGTATATATTAAGTAAAAAATAACCATATGTTGAAGATAAATAGGATCGCTTAAGGGTATGGTTTCACGCTACTTTACCGATCGAAAATTATAATTTTATAAAATTACAATTTTTGAAAAAACTATACATCGGAATGAGTTTTCCTTTTATAGATCACTTCATTTAATTTCGATGAAGGGCGGAAACTCTAAAAATTAGCGGAAAAAAGCGTTAATCAAAGATAATTAGAAAAACAAATTTCTCAGTTCGAAAAAATCAAATTTCTCAAAAACCGTGTTACGTAGGGAAATTTCCTATTCAGGATCATTTTATTTTTGAAAAATGAAGGGCGGAAACTTGGTTTGATAAATCATATCGCAAAAAAGCAAAATTACATTTTTCTAAAAAGATGCGATCAGCTGTAAGAATACAATGGCCGTGCAAGAATCCATGTTTCAAAGTTGGCATCAATGCTAATGTATAGTTTGGTACGCGCCAACTTCAAATTCGAATTTTAAATGTAAATTGAATTTGTTTTATATGTACAATTTCTACAAATAAACACTTTTTCAACATAAAACTGTTTTATTTTATTTAAAACATAAATATGTAAAAAATTTAATATTATAAGAGAGAACAATATAGTTTACATCATTTGCGAACTCATTATTTTTTTTTAAATTTTCATTATAGCAAAATAAGTAATCTATTCGTTTCTTTGTTTGAAACAAAATATTTTTTGAATGACTTTATTGAATTAGCGAAACTTTGGCATATCCTAACCTTTTTAGAATGAAAATATTTTTTGAAAAGCGAATGATAAAGATTACTTAATTTTATTGCTAATATAATTTTATTATATAATATAATCTCATCAAATATTATTTTATATTATCGTTCTCTAAAAATAAACAGTTGTAAATAATTTTATTAAGATAAGCCTATATGGAAAAAATTTCTGGAAATAATTGTAAATAAGTGTTACTAACTGTAAATAACTGTAAATAACTATAAATATACAGTTGTTTATATTTATTTACAGTTATTTACATTTATTTATTTTTTTTACAATTATTCACATTTATTTACGATTATTTATATTTTTTCATAGTTTTTTACAGTTTTTTGAAAAAATAACATTGAGTTAAAATGATAAGTATTATAATGCATAAATAAAATTGAAGTTTTAAGGTTCAACATGTACATTTATTTATGATTTAATTTATTTACAAAATTCAAAAACTAATCATTCATTTCTACCAAATTGAATTAGATATAGATATAGATATAGATATTTATTTATTTTGTAATAAGAGTACAAAAAGGCGTGTAATACATGAAATAGTAAGTAATAATTTTATAAAAAGTATTGCACATAATAAGATAAGATATCACAGTCAATTATTAAAATTAATATATAATACTGTATCAGTAAGTCACCATGTAAAAGTGATATCACAGACTATTCTAAATACACGCAGAAAACATAAATTACAATAAAAAACAGTCTTAAATATCTATCAGTCATTGAATTAAAATACATAATTTAAAAGAGGAATCACTGTCATGACATCAATAAAAATAAAATTGGACAATACTATAAAAATAAAATTGAACAAAACAATAACAAAATAATAGTAAATAATTAAAAAATAAAATAATAATTACATTTAAAAACAATACCGAAGATGTCATGACTTCTAATAAAAACAGAACCACTCATACTTTCCGCATACATTCATCCATCATTCACGCTAATAAATACATTTACACCTTAAATCTATATATAGGACAAAACAAAATAAATTAACACAAAAATTAAAATACTTAAAATTAATTTCACTCGAGGTCGAGTAAGTACGTCCTCAAAGCCGACTTAAACCTGCCGAGCGATGGAAGATTTTTTTTTTTTTTTTTTTTTCAAATAAAAGAAAGTTTTTTTGCAGTTTGTGTTTTACAGAGTCTTGTTCATTTATCTTTAAAAAAATTTTGTCAAAAAAAATATATTTCAAAATCTTTTCTATTCTTTTTATATTTATGTTTGATTGATAAATCTATATATAACATGAATGTAAAATTTAAATTCCGAATAAAAAGATAAATATTAGGAAAATAATGAATTTGAAAAATAGATTTCTACAAATTTTTCAAAAATAATATTATGAATTTTATTTTATACTCATTACACTAAGATTAAAAAAATTAAATGATTTTTCTCACGTTTTTTCAAAGTCTTATCTTAATAAAATTACTTATGCCCTAGTGGAAATCGAATCTGTGAATAACTGGGAATAACTGGAAATAACTGGAAATAACTGGGAATAGCTGTGAATAACTGGGAATAACTGTTATAAACTGTTCACTTTGAGACAGGAATAACAGTTATTCCCAGTTATTCCCAGTTATTCCCAGTTATTCCCAGTTATTCTCAGTTATTCCCAGTTATTCACAGTTTACAGCTTAAAAATAATTTGAAAAAACAGAGGTACGAATAACAGTTATTCCCAAATATATTTATAATAGAAAAAAAAATTTAAAAAAAATATATTTTTTTCATTTTTTCAAATTTATATTTTTCAAATTATTTTTAAACTAAACTGTAAATAACTGGGAATAATTGTGAATAACTGTGAATAACTGGGAATAACTGGGAATAATTGTTATTCCTGTCTCAAACTGAACAGTTTATAACAGTTATTCCCAGTTATTCACAGATTCGATTTCCACTAGGGTGATTGTTTATTTTTCAAAAACCATAATTATCAATAAAATTAAGTAATCCTTATCATTCGCTTTTCAAAAAATATTTTCATTCTAAAAAGGTTAGGATATGCCAAAGTTTCGCTAATTCAATAAAGTCATTCAAAAAATATTTTGTTTCAAACAAAGAAACGAATAGATTACTTATTTTGCTATAATGAAAATTTAAAAAAAAATAATGAGTTCGCAAATGATGTAAACTATATTGTTCTCTCTTATAATATTAAATTTTTTACATATTTATGTTTTAAATAAAATAAAACAGTTTTATGTTGAAAAAGTGTTTATTTGTAGAAATTGTACATATAAAACAAATTCAATTTACATTTAAAATTCGAATTTGAAGTTGGCGCGTACCAAACTATACATTAGCATTGATGCCAACTTTGAAACATGGATTCTTGCACGGCCATTGTATTCTTACAGCTGATCGCATCTTTTTAGAAAAATGTAATTTTGCTTTTTTGCGATATGATTTATCAAACCAAGTTTCCGCCCTTCATTTTTCAAAAATAAAATGATCCTGAATAGGAAATTTCCCTACGTAACACGGTTTTTGAGAAATTTGATTTTTTCGAACTGAGAAATTTGTTTTTCTAATTATCTTTGATTAACGCTTTTTTCCGCTAATTTTTAGAGTTTCCGCCCTTCATCGAAATTAAATGAAGTGATCTATAAAAGGAAAACTCATTCCGATGTATAGTTTTTTCAAAAATTGTAATTTTATAAAATTATAATTTTCGATCGGTAAAGTAGCGTGAAACCATACCCTTAAGCGATCCTATTTATCTTCAACATATGGTTATTTTTTACTTAATATATACTAAACAAACATTAATAACACTTGTAAAAATATGGAAATGATTAGTTATGAATTAGAAATCAAGCCATCAAACTCTTTTCTGCACAATGCTACCCTACTAAAAAGTCTCAAATGAGATCTCTAATGAGGTCTCATGCCAAAATCTCACTTGACAATATTTTTTATTTTTGTATGTTTGAGATCATCAATTGGGGACGATTTTTGAAAAATTCGGACTTAAAAAATTTTTTAAACATAGTCTTTAATTTATGATTTTAAACTTATTAAAATAAAAAATATCAAATGAGATTGTTTAGTAGCGTACACTTGTGGCTTGAGATTTGTTTAATTGAATTCATAACTCGGATTATAAAAAAGCATAAAAATAAAAGCCATTTACTTTTATGAAAGAGAGTTACCAAATATCCGTAGCAAAGTTAAAGACTTTTTCATAGAGGATTTCCATAGCTGAATCCAATAAGTATCCAACATCAAATAGACTTGTATATCATAGTACTGAATAACCAGGTAGCTATTGTAATAAAGGCAAAATTCATCTTTTAGAAATGAACTTGAAAGGTCATTCATCTGTTATTCACATCTACGTTATTGGCTTCTACTGTTATCAAAAGAATGCTCTCTTACGCTGAACTCATACTCTTTATAGCCTAATTTACAATTGAGAAAAATTTATAACAAAATTTATATCAGTCTTATTATTTTAAACAAATCAGTCAATTTTTCGAGTTAAACATTGTTTGAAATATTTGTTCCTAAATAATTTATTAACCAACTATTTCATTTAATCGTATTAAAAACATATGTATGTTGTAATTAAAATATAGATTATAGAATTTTTCATTTAAAGTATATTTCATAATTTAAAATCACGTAATAAACAATATATCAAACTATAAAAACGTAAATATAATAATTAATCAATAACATTTACTTGAATAGACTCTACAGAATCAGAAAATAATTTGCATTGCACATAGCCATTTTCCATTGGATTAATAAAATGTTGTTTTTGTAAGTTTTTCACACTATTTTTATTTTTAAAACGATTCTACAATTTTTTAAAATTTCCATTGTAATCTGATTGTGACGAGTAGGCAAAAGCAACATTAGTATTGTTTCCTTTATTTTACTATTCGTACAATGCAACTGCATCGAAAATTTGTTGCGTTGCTGGAAGTGTACGGCTTGCCTTAGCTGCGGCTCTTTTAATAGAACCACCTACTCCATCACATGCACCTTTACCATGTGCAGTTGAGAAAAAATGCCACTCTGCTGATATTCCAAAATCATCATTATGATGATGAAGATTTAAAATGTTTTTGAAATCAGCGGATGATAGACACTAACTTGAATTTTATTTCTCAAGACTTGTTGAAATTAAAGTACCTATTGATCTATATTCTTAAGTTCAGTTTTAGAAAATGATTGATTCTAATTCTTGATGTATTTTTTTAGAATAGCTTATTATATTCACATGGGTAAATAATATTCTCATTTAATGAAAATTGATTTTCGTTTTAATTTGAATTTATTCAATGATGTGACAGCAATAATTGAATGTAATCATGTATAAAAACTTAGGAGCCATTTGAACAAATAATTAAAATCAGCGTGTCATAGACATTGCTATATATTAATATTTAATTAATTCATTCTTATTGTCAGTGATATACGATTAAACTCATGTCAGTTTTGGATGTATCGATATACCATATTTTTTGAGGTTGTACAAGTCGAAATCCCCATAGAATATATTTATCACTTCTACGTTCATCCATAACGATCTTCAAAATTATTTTCATTTTAATTACAATGAAAGTATACTAAAAATATGGAACTTCACTTTCTTAAACAATCATAAGATTTTTTCAACTTATCATTGATACGATGTTTTTATAAATAGACACATAAAGTCAATTTATTTATTTTCAACTTTTATCCCACTTCACAGTAATACAGATTTTGATAATTCTGAAATTGAGTGATCAATTCTATGAAAAAAAAAGTTAATCAACCAATTTCAATACAACTTGCGTAGTATCATTTTTCAAATTATTTTGAAATAATTTCAAGTTTAAAACTTAAGAAATTCAGCTAAAAATCACATTTTTCATTATTTCAAATTACATTTTTATTTTTTCCAAGGGATCGCCCAGGATATCTTCTCTGATATTTTTAGACCATATTTATACATATATTACCTGCTTCGATAAGTTTTTTGGACATGAGATCACAGTTCAGAATCTTGAAAAGTGGTGTTTCTATGTTTTAAATGACTTCAGCTCAGCGAATGGCTACATTAGCAATTATGAATTCCTTTTTTTTTAATTTAGAATATTTTAAACAAAGAAGTTATTAGGTAATATATTCTTAAAACGCAACCCAGCTGAGTAACTGAAGCCTAAAATTAGTCAAAAATGTCAAAAATATGGTAGCCCAACTTTGAAGCTTTGTAGATCTAAACATATATACTAAAGAGATCTATAAAAATTCTGATTGGTCCATAATATGGAAAAGAACCATTTTACCAATTTTTAGCGAAAAAAAATTTTTCGTCCTTCGATTTGACAGAGAATGGACGATATATATATATATATATATATATATATATATATATACCCTAACGAAAAAAAAATTAAGAAATCTGAATAAAACTAAAGAATACAGTTATTAACTGTTTTGAAGTATTGTAGTTATTGCAGTAGTTCTAAGCTCAGCCGCTAGGCGGCAACCTCGAACTTCGTTGCACGCAACGAGAAAAATAAGGTCGGAGTATATAAGAGGCCGAGAAGCTAACCAGAGCAGAGCAGTGGAGACTACGGTCTCCCCTCTCTCTTTACCTTAGTGAGCACGCTAGGCTAAGAGAGACTGGGACAAGTAGTAGCTGGCGACCTTGGCTTGTCGAGCACCACAGCTTAGGCAGAGCTTCTCTCTCTTGCACATGAAGGTAGACCAAGGGCGCACACAGGTCTACATTACAGTGGATATGCTGGTGGTATTAGACTTACGTCCAGTGAGCACACAGGCGTAAATCTATGCTGCCTAGAGCACACTCGCAATCTTTTACGGTCGCCGCAATGCCGAACTTGCGCCGCTGAATTTAAGGGTGACGTCCACCCAAAATATTATATTCTATCTCACATATCGCAACTGGCTTAATTAAGGGTCTCGTCCACCCACAGCTGTCGTGTCCGCCACTACGTAACTTATAGAATATATTAAGGGTGTCGTCTACCCATTACTTGTTTTAGATTAGTTTAAAGGACTGCGTCCGACCGTCGTGTAAATAATAGACTTTAGAATAAATTTAAGGTTCCGCACGCCTATAGAGATTCGTAATTTAGATAATCAAGGGAGCCGGCTACCCATTATTACCGTAGGATTAATTATAGCGATACTAGGTGCCGTTTCCCTATTAGTATTAGTATTATAATTTAGTTATTAATCATTTGTCTCTTTTGTTTGCACATTGTTGCACGTAAGAGCCGCCGGTACAAATTAGACTGTCCAGGCCAAAGAATCTTTTAGTTGAACATAAACTATTAATTAGATTCATTGAAAGATTATTAATTGATTTGATTCATTTATTCAATAGAGGTCAAGTAGCCAAGATAAATAAAGAACTAATTACTTTTGTAAATTACATTCTTATTTAAGGTTAGGTTAGTTGTTTGTTTTATATAAAATAATAGATTTAGTTTTGATTAACAAATATTATTATTTCATTATTATAATCGTCGTTGTACATGAGTTTAATGAGTACAATAAAGCCAAGGTACTTCCTAGCATAACCAAACGAGTTCAACCCGGTTACTATCCTTCATTTTCCACCGTCCGATCTTTCCCACTCCTGCCGATCTTACTCTGGTAACTCACTGAAGCGTCTGGCAACAGGAGTTAATACTTATTTCCCCTCCCGCAAGGAAAAAACGTTACAATGGATTAAAACTTAAAACAATAATTATTGAGAGTTTTCTTCAGTTTTTAATTGTCATTAACTGCTATATTAAATTACCAAATTCTAAAAAAAAGTGTAAAAGAGAAATATGTTCAATTTTCTTTATTTTTCAACTATTATAAACTGTTTTGCTTAGTTATAAACTGTTAAATTTAGTTTTATTCAACTGTTAATAATAAATAACTGTTATTACCCCTTACATTTTATTTCTGAATTATAAAGAAATAAGCTTTCAAAAAGTGAAGAGATTAGTAAATAGCTGAATCGAACTATTAAATTAAGCAATAAACTGTTTCATTCAATGACCTTCATATTTCTTCACTTTTTAAAAGCTTCCCATATGAAAATGATTTTTGTGAGAAATTGTGTAAAAATGTGAATAACTGTTAATAACTGTAATAAACTACCGCAATTGAGACATTAGGAGCAGGCCGGATTCGCTGTCCTTGTCTAATTGAGATTTTTGTTATTTACTCAAGTATCAATTGGTCTATCTGCTATTTGAAGGTTAAGCGCAATAGATATTATTATTACAAATATGTATGCGCAAGAAAAAAAAAATCTACTGATTTGTTTTTGAGAAAAGTAAGGAACGCGAAAATATTATAAACATAAACTTTTACTTCGGCGTTCCTTACTTTTCTAAAAAACAAAGCAACAGAATTTTTTTTTCTTGTGCATAGATGTTCATAATAATAATATCTATTGCGCTCAACCTCTAATTTGAAGATACACCGATTAATACTTGAGTAAATAACAAAAAACTCAATTTTTACTCAGTCGGTATCAGATTCTACTCCGGCCTGCTGTTAATAAGAATTAATAAGAGTAAAAAACAGTTAATAACAGTTAATAATAGTTAATAATAGTTATGAACGCTGAATAAAAATTATTAACTAAAAGTCATGATTATTATTAATTATTTATAGTTAGTCACATTTATTCACATTTATTTACATTTATTCACATTTATACACATTTATACACATTTATTAACAGTTACTCACATTTTCCAAAATTTTAGAATTAGTGAATAATTTATTATTATTTATACTTATTTATAGTTATTTATATTTATTTGCAATTAGTTACAGTGAATTATAGTTATTAACACTTTCTTACAGATATTTACAGTTATTTACATTTATTAACAGTAACTAACAGTTTTTCACATTTACAAAATTTTTCGCGTGTATATAAAAAAAAAACGATTATATTCGTGAAAATTTTTGAAAGTGTGAAAAAGTGTTAATAACTGTTAATAACTGTTAATAAATGTGAATGAATGTAAAAAATTACGAATATTTGTAAATAACTATAAATAACTGTAAATTATTATTTTTTACAGTTAATCATTATTATTATCTATTCGTAACAATTATTAACTGTTATCAACTGTTATATACTGCTATTGATGTCTCAATTGCGGTAGTTTATTATAGTTATTAACAGTTATCACATTTTTTCACATTTATACACAGTTATTAATAGTTATTCACAAAAATTATATACATATGGGTTATTTTAATTTTTTTTTAATTTATTAAATGAAGATAACTGTTAAAAATTAAGGAAAACTTTTTTTAATACTCAATAACAGAAGAGAACTGTTAATAACTGCTGTCTCAAGTCTCAATCCGGCCATATTTCTTTACTTTTCATCTGATGTCTTCTGTTTTATTCTGTTTCATTCAGATATTATCAGATTTCTTTAATTATCTTCATTATTTTTTTTCCGCTAAGATATATATATATATATATATATATATATATATATACCCTAGTGTCCCAGCGGAAAAAATAAATGAAACACTTGAAATCATTCGAAAAGTTTTAGAAGTAATCAGAAAGAAAATGAGGGAAACTGAAAGAAACAGTAAGAATTAAAATCGGTTGGAGAGACTTTGGTAAAATTGGGACGAGACATTCAAAGTATTCAAGTTTGTTTCCGCTTTTTTCGGTATATTTCATTTATTTTCATTTCTTTTCATTTTTTTACAAAATATCTTAGATTCTTTCCAGAATCAAACATTTATTTTCTGTAAATATTCAGAATATTTCGAAGTCTCTCGGAAATTTTCGGATGGCTTCAAAATTTTTCAAAATTTCTCAGAAGTTTTCAATTTTTGTTAGAACTTTATGAATTTTTCCATATTTTTCCAGAATCTTTTAGAATATTAATTAAAATAATCAGAATATTTTAGAGTATTTTAATTAATTTCTAATTTTTTCCAAACTTTTCAAATTTTTCCAAAAGTTTTCCCTATTTTTTTGAAGTTTTTGGATTTATTCCAATTATTTAAGTATTTCAATTAGATTATTAAAAAATTTGTAAAGAAATTGTTTGATTTTTATTTAGCATAAGAAAAACTTTTTGATGTGTTCATAGATCTAAATAGTTGTCCGCTCTTCATTTTTCAAAATAAAAACTATTCCCAAACAGAAAATCCTATCTAATCACCCATTTCAGAGAAAAATTGTTTTTCAAAATGGTAAAACAGGACTGATGCATCCCCTTTAATTATTATTTATAATGAATCATTTATTTTAAAATGGAAAAAGAGGAAATTAGAATGATTGATGACAGTTGCAAAAAATTGAAAGAAACTGAAGTAAATTGAAATAAATTAAAACAAGTGAAAAGAAACTAAAGTAAATTGAGACAAACTGAAACAGATCAAAAGAAACTGAATAAAACCGAAACAGATAGAGACAAACTGAAAAAATCGGAATTTGTATGAAATCTAATTTTTTCCATATTTACTTTTAACATTGAATAAAATGAAAAATACCGAAAACTTGTAATAATTTTAAAACAAATTCAAAATGTTCCAATTATTTTATAATTTTACAAAAATTTTCCGTATGTTTCATTTTAATTCAGTTTTCACAATTCATTACTTATTTCCAAATTTAAAATGAAATAATCTGATTAATTACAAGAGTTTTGGAAATATTCAGAAACAAATTGAATTAGTTTAAGGAAAAATGAAATAAAATAAAACAAACTGAAATTAAATGAAAGAAAACGAGAGAAATGAAAACGAATAGAAAGAAACTGAAACCAAAAGAATGAAACTGAAACAGTTTAAAAAAATTGAAATAAATTTAAAAAAAAACTAAAATGAACCAAAATGATTATGACAGCTGATTTTTCTATATCCACTTAGAAAATGATATAAAATGAGACATTCAGAAAACTTCCGAAAATTTCTGAAACAGTTTAAAATGTACCAATTGTTTCGTCCCAATTTTCACAAGAACTTTCCGTTTCTTTCAGTTTCTTTCAGTTACTTTCAGAAATTTTTAATTACTTTCGTTTATTTTTTCCGCTGGGGTGGAAATTGGTTTTGTTAATAACTGTTAATAATTAAAAATAATTGCTAATAACTGCAAATAACTGCTAAATGCTGCTGATAACTGTTATAAATAGTTTAGTTTGAGACAGAAGTAGCGGTTATTTGCAGTTAATAACAGTTATCATCAATTGTTAGCAGTTATTAGCAATCATTAGCATTTGTAAGCAATTATTTGCAATTTTATTAACAGTTATTAGCAGTTATCCGCATTTATTTACAGTTATTTGCGATTTTTTGCAATTATTCACAGACATTAACAATTATACGCTTTTTAAAAAATTTTTTAATTTTTTATATATAGGAAAAAATGTTTAAGACAATAAATTTTTATGAATAACTATTATTAACTATAAACAACTGCAAGTTTCTGCAAATAACTATGAAAATCAGAAAATAATTGCAAATAACTGCAAGAATCCGCAAATAACGGTAAATAACTGCAAAAATAAAAAAATAACTGCAAATAACTGTTACTATTATCTTAATTTTTACAAATTGTATTGTACAAAATTGTTGTGCTTATAAAAGTTAATAACTGTTAATAACTGCAAATAACTACTATTAACTGCAAATAACCACTACTTCTGTCTCAAACTAAACTATTCATAACAGTTATCAGCAGCATTTAGCAGTTGTTTGCTGTTATTAGCAAAACTGATTTTCACTAGGGTATATTATTGAGACGATGCGATTTTCAAGCATCGCGCTTGAACCAGATTCTGCGCTCAACCGCTACGAGGCGTTGTTCCCGCAACAAGAATAGCGAGCGAGCCTTAGGGCTCATAAGAGTCGTCGCCTGCACGTATGAATCAGAGCCACATCAGTTCAAACTGCACCTTCGTGCAGTGAAGACCTGAATACACATTATCTACTAAGTGTAACAGCCCTTCTAAGGGCTATTGTACGGAACTATACCATCATCGCTGAACCAACATGTCTCTTGAGCTACTCTCTGATCCAAGCACTCTCTCAATGGAGCAACTGGTACAAGCCATCAACCAGTACTTACACACCTTGACCACTTTAAAAGCAGCCTTGCAAAAGCTCTGCTCAAATCACGTTGAAACGTGGAAACATCACCGATTCCCAACACTAAAACAGCACAATTTACCCTCGCTGCAACCCCACACGTAAGTCCACCAAACAACAGTAATACTTTAAAAAATTTTGCAGTAAAAGCTGCAACAAATATTTAAATACAGTCCTCTCCTTCTAACTCTCAAAGGGACCCCCAAACAAACGCAAACGCAGTGTTACCTCCTCAGAGTCTTACGATTCTTCTTCTTTAGAAGAAGAAGAGGAAAACTCTACTGCGAAACGTATTCCCCCTCTTATCTGCATCCTAAATAAAGAACTTTGGCCACAAATCAACGCCAAAATCAATGCCTCTGACGTCGAAATTCGCAAAGCCAAAAACACTGCCAAATCTGTCATGGTTTATCCCAAAACGGTAAACGATTTTCATGCTCTTACCGCCCAATTCGATAAAAAGAAAATTCAATACACCACCAATCAGTTAGAAGAAGACAAAGATCTCATCGTTATCATCAGAGGTGTCACTGAAACAATATCAGGAAAAGACATCCTCGACGAAATAACCACTAAATTTCCCGCACTTAAAAGCGTCTATAGGATGAAGAGAGGAGATAGAATCTGGCCCCTAGTCACAGTTCATCTCGATCCATCCGCTCTATCAGCCAAAACAATCTTTAACTTAAGTAACCTTCAGGATCCAAGCATAACTATAGAATCCAAACGAAAATCCAACGCAACCCCCATATGCCGTCCCTGTCTTGGATACTTCCGCACAGCTAACTACTGTTGTGCAGACTGGCGATGCACTTTTTGCTCACGTAATCATGCTACTGCCTCCTGCCGTACTGCCAAAGATCAACCAAATACTACTTCAACCTGTGCCAATTGTCAAGGCCCGCATCATGCTACTTACGGTGGCTGTCCCAAAGTCCCGATAAGACCCCAACGAAACCCCTCAACAACTCCACCAACTTCTAACGCACCTATCAGAAAGCCCCTTCTTTGAAACCTCAACGTTAGCTACGCCAAGATAGCCCTTCTCGAGTCTAGCCTCATCGATGTTGCCTGCATAACCGAGACCCACCTAAATTCTAATAAGAGTCTATTCATTCCCAACTTCACAATTTACAGAAAAGATCGCTCCAACTCACAAGGAGGTGGCGTTACTATCCTGGTCAGGAACTCTATTCGTCACAAACCTATCAGCATCAATACGGCCATCACCTGCGAAGTGGTTGGCATTCAAACTGAATTCAAAAATAAGTCCCTTCGTATCTTCTCTCTTTACTCTACCCCAAACACCAATAATATGTCCGAGATCCCTCTACTTTTTGATTCAGATACTCCCACCGTCATTGCTGGAGACCTGAATGCCAAAAACAAGAATTGGGGTTGTCTCTCAAACAATACTAAAGGAAACTCTCTCTGGAGTACTCACCTTCGCCACAATTTCTCCATCGAGGCCCCAGCTTCCTCAACACACTTCCCTCGTACTACTGATCATCAAACCAGAGATTTTAGATATCTTTCTCACGAAAAATATCTCCCTCGACAAGGACCCATGTCGTTTTCTCGTGAATGATGATTCGTGATCCTGGAGACTATCCTGGCCACCTGGACATCATCTCCAGGAAGTGATAAAAAATTTTAAATTATAATGCTAGATTCTCTTTCTCGAGAATGATGTTTCGTCGACCTGGAGGTCGTCTAGGTCACCTGGACATCATCTATAGGAAGTGACAAAAATTTACGTTAATTTGTAATTAATGTATTCAGGCATCTGATGAAAAATCGTGTTACGATTAATTAAACATAAAAAAATTAATTGAACATAAATGTTTAATTTAATTAAACATTTCATCAAAATTTGTTCATTTTCTAATTTTTTTGTTTTGAATATCTAATTGTCTATAATTTCTTTATAAATTTTAAAAAGATTTTTTGTTATATTTTGTATCTGGTTTTATAGAGTTATACAAAAGTTATATATAATCATTTTCAGATACAAACTATATCCAGTAAGCTATGTATAAACTTGATACAATAGTTTCACGTGGGTATGTCTTTTAGTAATAAAAATACCATTAAACTATTCTTTTATTTTATAATTCTATCAAACTTCTTGAAATCTTTTGAATATTATAACTGTTATTTTTTGTTTTTAATCATTGTTCAAATTGATAAATACTATTTAATCTTTATTATTACTTTTAAAAAAGTATATTTTAGGCGAGTTCAGGTATTGAATAGTATAGTATTCTTTAGAACATTTTTCCTAAATATTTTATTTTATCCAATACATAATATTTTTTTTATTTCAGCTTTCGAAAGTACTGAAATATCATCATCAAGTTTATACTTTTTATTTGATTTATCTTCAGTTTTTGCTTAAGAAAGTTTCGAAATCAATCAAGCAATCGTCGAGTACTTCTGTATTCAATTAATATTTTTTAATTATATAGAATTCATCAACTAAATATCTACAAAATAACTTGCCAGGCCCGCAATCAAATTATAAACCAGTACACATTAACTTTGAGCATTTCACTAACAAAATATTAATCTATGGGCCTGGCAAGTTATTTTGTAGATATTTAGTATTAGTAGTATAGTATTTAGTAGTACTATATAATTGAAAAATATAAATTTCTCACTAACAGGACCATTCGGGTCCGCGTGGGTAAGTCTCTCTCTTCTCCCAGACCCATAACTGCAGAGGTCTGCTTTTCTTTGATCATTTATATATTAAATTTGCGCGCTGCCGTTTCCGACCTTTTTCAAAGTTAATTAATTTACTTTGATTTTTGTATTAGCTTTAAGTTCCACACAATAAATGCAAAGAATATTTATTGTTGAGAATATAAAATACACAACTCATGCTCATTTACCAGTTCCGCTTTACCTTTTCTGTAAATCCACCCCGTCGTTTATCACTTTAGTTTTAAGTTTAGTTATTCGATTAATTTAATTAAATACAATAGTAATTTTCCTTTCATCTTTTATAGTTCAATTAAAGCTTACATTATTCTTTACTTTTCATCCAACGTCCCTAGTGGAAATCAGTTTTGCTAATAACAGCAAACAACTGCTAATAACTGTTATAAATAGTTTGGTTTGAGACAGAAGTAGCGGTTACTTAAGTAACCGCTACTTCTGTCTGCAATTGCAGTCAATAGTAGTTATTTGCAGTTATTAACAGTTATTAACATTTATAAGCACAACAATTTTGTACAATACAATTTTTAAAAATTAAGATAATAGTAACAGTTATTTGCAGTTATTTTTTTATTTTTGCAGTTATTTACCGTTATTTGCGGATTCTTGCAGTTATTTGCAATTACCCAAGCGGATATAATCTGCCGTTAATAACTAATAATAATTATATACAACGAAAAATAATTTAAAAAAAAAGTTATTATTTTTTATTATTTGTTATAAAAGTGTAGATTTTGGACTGTAATAACTGTTTATAATAGTTATTAATAATTATTTTACATTTATAACAGTTGATAAAAGTTATTATCAGTTATTATTTTTTATTATCTTTTTCAGCATGGTAAGTATATGCATAAAGTAAACCGTAAGTGAAAATTATTATCGGTTATTATTTTTTTTTTCTTTTTCAATCTAAGAGTTACTAATAATTATTTTCTATTTATAAAAGTTAATAGAAGTTATTATAAGTTATTATTTTTTATCATCTTTTTCGGTATGGAAGGTATACATATAAAGCAAACGTTGAATAAAAGTTAATAACAGTTATTATTTTTTTTTATCTTTTTTGGTATGGAAGGTATATATACATATAAAGACAACGTTAAATAAAAATTATTAATATTATTTTTTAGTAATTTTTATTAATTTTTTTATCAATTTTTTGAATTTTAAAGGTGTTTACTTGAAGGAAACGATAAAAAAAAGTTATAATTATTTTTTCATTAGATTTTAAAAATTTTTAAAAATTGTTTTTGATTATTGAAAGTAAGTAGATAGGTAATGATATAATTGATTCAAAAAGAATTTTTATTTTTATTTTTACATTAAAACTTTTATATAAAAATATAAGTCTTATTTTACAATTATAAAAGAAGTTTTATTTTGTATTTACAATGTCAACGCTAACATATAATACGATTTACTTATCAAATCTTAATTAATGCAGCGACCAAGAGCACCTTTAAAAATTGAGCTTAAATAATGATCATCATTACATTTTGTTATCATACAAGGCCGGTGTAGCATGGTATACTTAAGACATTGAATTTCGCCATGAAAGAGTGAACATTTTTTTAAATTCATGACTTCTTTCACATCAGTGTCTTTCACATCATTACATTTTGTTATTATACAAGGCCGGTGTAGCATGGTATACTTAAGACATTGAATTTCGCCATGAAAGAGTGAACATTTTTTTAAATTTATGACTTCTTTCACATCAGTGTCATTAACAAATGAAACCGGTACAAGTTTTAATAATTTAAAGAAAATATAAACATCACAGTTATCGTCGTACTTAATCAAATATATAGAACTAATGATTCCGAATCTACTATCTTTCGTTTGAAAAATAGAATCATTAGTTTTTTTCCCTTTTGAATAATAACAAGATGTGTATCTACAACTTTGATATATAATTTTATTGTATTTTTTACATTCAGTAATTTTATTAATATTTATAAAGAAACGAAGGCACGAAATTTCTTTTTTGGTTAGAATGTGACGTTTTGCACATCCTACTAGTGTACAATCACCTATTTTTACTACTTTCTTTAATCTTTTACTGTTCAGTTGATCAACAAAATCTTTCGTTTCTTGAGAAATAAAGCTTTCCGTTTCTAATTGTGGAATTTGTTGATAAGTTAATAGTTTAATAACTATTTCTTTAGCGATGTGGTAATTACTTTTCTTCATTTCAAGTAAATTTTTATTATGGCTTTTGAAGGGAAAAGTATTGATTGCCCATAGTGGTCCCCAATTCTCGACAGTATCAGTTAAATGTAACAGTAAATGTACATTGTAGTACATATACTTATTTCCGAAAAATATACCAAAATAAAAAACAAATTCTATTAATAAAATTTTTGAAATATTTACTTCATGTGGTGATATGCTATCTTGTAGAAGAGTATTTAAAGCTGAGATAAACATTGCAAGATGATTTAGATATTTTCTAGGTAGAAGCCCTTTTAGGCTTGGTAAAGCACCGAATAAAATCCAAATGAGCCAATCAGAAGCTGATAAAAAATAATAAAAAATAAAAACTAATAATAACTTTTATTCTAGGTTTGGTTTAGCGTATGGTTTTCAAATTGAAAAAGCTAATAAAAAATAATAAAAAATAATAAGAAATTAAAACAAAAAATAAAAAATAATAACTATTTCAAACTTTTATTACAGTCCAAAATCTAGACATTTTAAATTGTTAATATCAGTTATTATTTTTTATCATTTTTTATTTCAGAATGTGATTTCCGCCTGGGTATTTTCTGATTTTCATAGTTATTTGCAGAAACTTGCAGTTATTTATAGTTAATAATAGTTATTTATAAAAATTTATTGTCTTAAGGGGAATCCTCATACCGACATAGAGTTCTACCTTATCTACATTTAAATTATGAATCTTAATAAAAATTTAACTATTCATGACTGAAATTCGGAGGAGAGACACATTCTTAACATGCCAAAGAATTTATTGCAACGTTAAAAGACAATATGAGGGTAAAAATAAAGGCGAAAACTGCTTAATACTATTAACTTTTCAATGCAGTTATGAATAATCGTATTATGCAGTTTTTGTCTTCATTTTCACTTTTATTCTGTCTTTTGACGTTGCAATAAATTCTTTAGAATGTTAAGAATGTGCCTCTTCTATGAATTTTAGTAAAAAATAGTTAAATTTTTATTAAAATGCATAATTCAAATGTAGATAAGGTAGATCTCTGTGCCGGTATGAGGACACCCCTTAAACATTTTTTCCTATATATAAAAAATTAAAAAATTTTTTAAAAAGCGTATAATTGTTAATGTCTGTCAATAATTGCAAGAAATTGCAAATAACTGTAAATAAACGCAAATAACTGCTAAGAACTGTTAATGAAATAGCAAATAACTGCCTATAAATGCTAATAATTGCTAATAACTGCTAATAACCGATGATAACTGCTATTAACTGCAAATAACCGCTATTTCTGTCTCAAACTAAACTATTTATAACAGTTATTAGCAGCTTTTAGCAGTTATTTGCAGTTATTAGTAATTATTTTTAATTATTAACAGTTATTAGCAAAACCAATTTCCACTAGGGGTAGATTCATTTATCACATCACTTTAACTTTATTTTTCTCTTTTAATTCTTTTATTTATGATATTAAATTCAGTAAAGATCAATTTATTTCATAAGTTCTGAACGTTGGCTTATTTCGAACCCATCAACATCACCGCCAGCCCTCAAAGTCTAATGCACCGGAGAAACTATATGTAATTGATAAGCAAAAAAATAAAAATCGCCTAAACTTTTAGAATATATTTTTTCTGTTACCCAAAAGATGATAAAAAAATTTTAGGGATCTAAATTAAAAGGATAAAGAGCTATAAATTCTTAAAATTTTTGGGAAAGTCCCAAAATTATCATTTTTTTCTAAAAATCCTGATGTTTTAGAGAGAAATTCATATAGACACTTTTTGTTGTAAATAAGGTGAAGATATAGCATGATTTTTTACAGACCAAAATTTTAAAGTTTTCGATAAGTTCTTGTATACATCACATGGTAATTGAAATCACTCATTATTCGACACCTTAAAAATTGTTTTTAGAAGGCTTATTTTCTTTTATTTCACATGTACTTTAGAATAAATCTTGGATCTTGGTGGACAAAGCCATTAATAAGGAGTTATGACAGTTGAAAATTTTATAAAGCATGATTCATCTTTCTTATTGAAAATAGTGTATCACATACTAAATATAAACATCTGATTTCAATATTCAAAAACGATACTATAAGTTCAAAGATCACATAGTCAAATATTATTTGTCAATTAAAAGCTTTTTCATCTTGCAATAAGTTGTCAGAACAAAGTTCTAACTGTGATGATTTTTATGCCATCACTGCAATATATCTAATTGTCTGAAAAAAATGCAGCTCAGTGCTGCAACCAAGCGTCTTTATCTAAGTTGTCGCGCGCAAGATAGTCAGCTGACCATCGCGAGCGTCCGAGTTGAGCAGTACTCACTTTATTTGTATTCCTGACGCTACCCTAGTGGAAATCAGTTTTGCTAATAACTGCAAGCAACTGCTAATAACTGTTATAAATAGGTTGGTTTGAAACAGAAGTAGCGGTTATTTGCAGTTATTAACAGTTATTAACATTTATAAGCACAACAATTTCGTACGAAACAATTTTTAAAAATTAAGATAATAGCAACAGTTATTTGCAGTTATTTTCTAATTTTAGCAGTTATTTACCGTTATTTGCAGATTCTTGCAGTTATTTGCAATTATTTTCTGATTTTTATAGTTATTTGCAGAAACTTGCAGTTATTTATAGTTAATAATAGTTATTCATAAAAATTTATTGTCTTGGAAATTTTTTTCTATATACCCATATGGAAATGATTTCTGTGAATAACTATTAATAACTGTGTAAAAATGTGAAAAAATGTCAATAACTGTTAATAACTAGAATAAACTACCACAATTGAGATATTAATAACATTAATAACAGTTGATAACAGTTAATAATTGTTACGAATACATAATAATAATGATTAATTGTAAATAATAATAATTCACTGTTATTTATAGTTATTTACAAATATTCGTAATTTTTTACATTTATTCACATTTATTAACAGTTATTAACACTTTTTCACACTTTCAAAAATTTTCATACGTATAATTGTTTTTTTTTATATATACGCGAAAAATTTTGTAAATGTGAAAATCTGTTAGTTACTGTTAATAAATGTAAGTAACTGTAAATATCTGTAAGAAAGTGTTAATAACTATAATTCACTGTAACTAATTGCAAATAAATATAAATAACTATAAATAAGTATAAATAATAATAAATTATTCACCGATTCAAAAATTTTGGAAAATGTGGGTAACTGTTAATAAATGTGTATAAATGTGTATAAATGTGTATAAATGTGTATAAATGTAACTATTAATAAATATTACTTTCAGTTAATAATTTTTATTTAGCGTTCATAACTATTATTAACTATTATTAACTGTTATTAACTGTTTTTTACTCTTATTGATTCTTATTATTATCTCAATTGCGGTAGTTTATTACAGTTATTAACAGCTATTTACATTTTCACACAATTTCTCACGAAAATCATTTTTTTTAGGGGCTTCTAAAGAAATTACTCCAAGATAACCAATTTTCAATAGCTTCTCACTAAGTTAAATAAAAAACTAAATTGTATGCAAAATTGGAAGCAAATCCATCGAGTAGTTTTCGAGATTAAATTGCCGTAACGAACACATACATGTACACGCACGCATACACATAAACACACACATATACATACAGACATTTTCTGGAAACCACTTTTTCCGACTCCCTGAGTCCAAATATGTACAAATTAATGAAAAAATAAGAAACATTTTTTTGTCAATACAATGCTTTGTCTATGAAAAAGCAAAAACAACAATACTAGAAGAAACTGAAACAAACTGAAACATTTTGAAAATTTTTGTAAATATAGAGATGAAACACTCAAAGGATTTCAGTTTGTTTCATCTTCTCTCATTTTATTTCAGTTTTGCTTTTTCAAAGAAAGAGCTTTTTATCAGCAAAAAATTGTTTTTCATTTTTTTATTAATTTGTACATATTTGGACTCAGGGAGTCGAAAAAAGTAGTTTCCAGAAAATATCTTTATGTATGTGTGTGTGTATATATTTGTTCGTTACGCCAATTTTACCCCGAAAACTACTCGTAACAAATTCATTTTTCATTTTTTCGGTATTTTACGTAGTTTTTTGTTTAACTGGAGAAGAAGCTATTGAAAATTGCTTTTCTTAGCTTAGTTTTTTTAGCGCCATTTCAAAGATTTTTTTTTAATTTTCAATTTCTCATTTTTTTTTGTATTTTGCGCAAACTACCCCAGCGGAAAAAGTAAACGAAAGTAATTGAAAATTTCTGAAAGAAACTGAAAGAAACTGAAAGAAACAGAAAGTTCTTGTGAAAATTGGGATGAAACAATTGGTACATTTTAAACTGTTTCAGAAATTTTCGGAAGTTTTCTAAATGTCTCATTTTATATCATTTTCTAAGTGGGTATAGAAAAATCAGTTGTCACAATCATTTTGGTTCATTTTAGTTTTTTTAAAATTTATTTCAATTTTTTTAAACTGTTTCAGTTTCATTCTTTTGGTTTCAGTTTCTTTCTATTCGTTTTCATTTCTCTCGTTTTCTTTCATTTAATTTCAGTTTGTTTCATTTTATTTCATTTTTCCTTAAACTAATTCAGTTTGTTTATGAATATTTCCAAAACTCTTGTAATTAATCAGATTATTTCATTTTAAATTTGGAAATAAGTAATGAATTGTGAAAACTGAAACAAAATGAAACATACGGAAAATTTTTGTAAAATTGTAAAATAATTGGAACATTTTGAATTTGTTTTAAAATTATTACAAGTTTTCGGTATTTTTCATTTTATTCAATGTTAAAAGTAAATATGGAAAAAATTAGATTCCATACAAATTCCGATTTTTTCAGTTTGTCTCTATCTGTTTCGGTTTTATTACAAAGTTTTATTACACAGCAAATTCTAACTTTATTTAAAAGAGGAGGTTAAAGTTTTCAGATATGCTATTGTGGACGTTAAAAAACATAAATTTAAGTTAAAAAATAAAAATTTCATTTTTTATGTATGTATAAACAAAACTTTATTTGTAAAATTAATTTATAATAAAAATAATTTTCTAGATCATAGTTTTGTGATATGTTTGTTTAACAAAAAAATGTCTGTTGAAATAGTTGAGTATTAACGATTTCCCAGTCTACAATTTCAAGCTCGAGTCCTTTTTTAAGTGGGCTCAAAATCGAGTTTTTAGCTTGAAATTTTTGATTAAGTCGAATTTTAAATACTGAAATATTAAATTATTTAACAGGTTAAGTATATATTTCAAATTATTATTATCAATGAATGTTATTTTCTAATATTATTCGTAAAATTTAAAAAGTTTTGGTAAGATTCGGAATGTTTTCGAATTTTTCCGAAAATTTCTAAAAATTTCCGAGAGTTTTCGAGAGTTTCTGAAAATTTCTAACAATTTCTTTACAAATTTTTTAATAATCTAATTGAAATACTTAAATAATTGGAATAAATCCAAAAACTTCAAAAAAATAGGGAAAACTTTTGGAAAAATTTGAAAAGTTTGGAAAAAATTAGAAATTAATTAAAATACTCTAAAATATTCTGATTATCTCAATTAATAGTCTAAACGATTCTGGAAAAATATGAAAAAATTCATAAAATTCTAAGAAAAATTGAAAACTTCTGAGAAATTTTGAAAAATTTTGAAGCCATCCGAAAATTTCCGAGAGACTCCGAAATATTCTGAATATTTATAGAAAATAAATGTTTAATTATGGAAAGAATCTAAGATATTTTGTAAAAAAATGAAAAGAAATGAAAATAAATGAAATATACCGAAAAAAGCGGAAACAAACTTGAATACTTTGAATGTCTCGTCCCAATTTTACCAAAGTCTCTCCAACCGATTTTAATTCTTACTGTTTCTTTCAGTTTCCCTCATTTTCTTTCTGATTACTTCTAAAACTTTTCGAATGATTTCAAGTGTTTCATTTATTTTTTCCGCTGGGGTACTCGATGAATTTGTTTAAAAATTTGCAAGGAAATTCTTTGCGATTTTCTAAAGAAGAAAAACTATGGAAAATTGATTTTCATAGTGTGGTTTTAATTTTAAAACATTTTCAAAATTTTCAAAGAAATGTTCATTTCTCATTTTTTTTTTGTTTTGCATAAACTATTTGATGAATTTTCTCTAAAATTTGTATAAAAGTTATTTGCTACTGTCTGAAGAAAACAAGGTTTAAAAAAGTAATTTTCTCAGAGCAGTTTTCACTTAAGAGCATTTTAAAAATTTTCAAATATTTTCATGTTTTATTTATCTTCTATTTTACGTAAACCATACGATAAATTTTCTCCAAAATTTTTATACAATTTATTTGCTATCGTCTGAAGAAAACAAGCTTTCAATTTTCTTTAAAAAAAAATTTCGACTTTTCTTTTTTATTTATTTATTTATTTTTTTATTTTTGTCTATTTTACGTAAAGTATTCGATGGATTTGCTCTAAAATTTGCAGGGATATTATTTGTGACTGCCAAAAGAAGGGAAATTTTTGAAAACTGATTTTTCTTCAGTTGTTTTAATTTTTGAGCATTTTGAATATTTTGAAAAAGAAATTTTTAAAAGAAAATTATATTTATTTAGCCAATAAGATCTCGAAAATTACTCGATGGATTTGCTTCAAATTTTGCATACTATCTATTTTTTTTGTCTAAGTACGTGGAAAGCTATTGAAAATTGGTTTTCTTTGGGTAGTTTTAATTTTAGAATCATTTGAAAAATTAAAAAAAAATTTTTATTTTTCCATTTTTTTCTTTTATTTTACGTAATTTACTTGATGAATTTACTTTAAAATTCGCATGATAATTATTAGCATCTAGCAAAAGAAGTATGACTTTTAAAAGCCAATTTTCTTAGCATAGTTTTAATTTTAGAAAATTTTTTTAATTAAACAAAAATTTTCTTAATTTTGAAAAAATTTTTATTTTTTTTCCATTTTACGTAAACTACTCGATAGATTTGCTCTAAAATTTGTACACAAGTTATTTGCTACTGTCTTTATAAAACAAACTTTAAAAAAAAACAGTTTTCTCAGCGTAGTTCTTTGATCACTTCTTTTGATTTCTGATTCAACGCTTTCACTAACTCTTTTCTTACTTCCTCACTTCTTTGCTGTTTTTCTATCTTAGATTGATCCTCGTTTTTACCCTATTTTCATCCATTCCTGATTCTTTGTTCCTATTTTCTAATCACTCTCTCATATTCACTAATTTTTCTTGAATAGAAATTATGTTTTTTACATTGAAATCATTTTTAAAAAAAATGAAATACTCTAACTTAATGAGCTCTATAAGAAAGCATCGCGCCAAAGCACTTGGCAGCGTTTTTTTTTCTAAGTAGACGGGAAGCTTTTGAGAATTAGTTACCTTAGTGTAGTTTTAATTTTATATATATATTTTAGAAATTGAGAACAAATTTTCATTTTCCATTTTTCTTCTATTTTACGTAAACTATTTAATAGATTTGCTCTAAAATTCAAATTCAAGCTATTTGCTACTTGCTACTGTCTTTATGAAACAAGTTTTTAAAAAATAATTTTTTTAGAGTAGCTCTTTATGTTATCGAAGCAAAAGTGAATATAAATAAAATTAAATTATGTTTTAAATTACCTTTATCATGTTGATCTTCAATATAGTCTTAACTCTTGCGGTTATGTATCACAATGCGCACCTTGAAAAACTTTCACAACAATGCTAACTGATACTAATAGAATCGTCAGTAAATTTGCCTCCATTACCATCGTTTAAAATGCTTTTTTTATCCTTTTACAATACGCTCAGATCACCAGTCGATTCGGTTTTAGTTTTATTTTATTTTATAAATATATGTAGATATGTTATTTCATTGTTTTAATTAATAATTTATGTAAAATATGATTCTGTATGAAATTGGTTGGTCTAGCATGTCTTTTTACTGTTGTTATGGATACAAGAAATAAAGCTATTAAATGTATTGAAATATTCTTCTATATTTTTTATATGCATACATAAATTTTTTTTCTAAGCCTGTAATATTCGTACTTATATATGAGCACTACCAAATGCATGTTTTTTTTAAATTTATGTTCAAAATTTATATTTATCAATAGCTTCTTTTTCAGCGATTAACATCATTTTCTGTATACGTGATAACATTTTTTTATATAAAATAATACTTATAAACATGAAATGGAATACCTTATTGATACAGTTTTTCTATCACATTAACATTATTAACGCCATTGTATATAGCTAACTCCGGCACACTTGTTAAAAAAGTTTGGTCTAAATTAAAATTGTTGAATCAAATTGTGTACATGAAAATTTTCGTCTCAGTCTACAACTATAACTGGTAACCTTTTGCTTCTGGTGCATTTTGATATAGTAAACAGTAGCTGTAAAATTAATACGACAAAATCCCAAAATGCTTTTTTCATATTGTTTGATTAATCAATGCAAATATGTGATCTTTTTAGCATTCGTGTTATTGCTGTATTTTGCATTTTCTTCTGCTGTCGAATTTTCATATCAATTCCATAAAAATATTGAAGAACTTTCATTTTTTTCTTTTAAGTTCTCGATCTCTCTGTTCTCTTAGGAAGTCTTTGACGTTGAACAGCCTATGGTATAAATAAAAGATACAAGCAGATTTAATTTATGGGAGACTGCGGCTATTTGTCAGAAGGGGTATGTAGATAAATCGGGAATAAGTTTACCAATAAAAGTCATGGCGCAGCAGTGTTTAGACCTTAAATATACAACAGTCTTGCAAATATTGTACTTGATTTTTAATGATTGAAATTGCTGATAAACACACTATAAAGGTCACTTTTAATACTTTAACATACTAAAAGTAAAATTATTCAGTTTCAAATTATTTGTATTTAATATTCGATTCTAAGTTTGAAGAAAAAAATCGACTACACTATAGATCAGAGCTTCAATAAAAGTTTAAATTATCACTATGCATTTTTTAAATAATTTTAAAAAACTATAAAAAAAATATTGATTAAATTTTTGGTTATGGTTGTGGTAAGTTGTCAATTTGCATAAAAAATGTAATGACGATATATAATCCACATATTAAATATAATAATTATTACTATACTTGCTACTATAAATTGTTATGTACACTATGATTATTTCATACATTTAGTGAAATGTTCAATTGTTCTAATTTTTGTTACTATTTTTTATATTTATCTAATCAAGCTTTGTATATTTACAATATATAATGCACAATTATAATAAAAATAATAAATTTTGTTGAAATTAATAATGGATACTTATTTTTTAACGTCACAATTAATACTTTATGATTAATAGTTTATTTGCCAACTCTTTCATAATTTGTCATTAGATTTTCGAGTGCAAGTACTTTTTATTTTTTTTATAGGTTATATAGTTTCTGCACAAAAAATTCAAATTTAAAAAAATTGACAACTAGCCCCAGTCTCCCTTCTTTTCAGGCTATTTCTCTGATCATTTCCTTCTCTCTTTTTTTCGTATTTATTTTTGACTATTATATTTTTTGGTTTAAGAAATAAAAGTTTAAAATCTGATTTAAAATAATGAAAAATGAGATGAAAAAGTAATTACCAAAAGTGAAATTGTAACTAATACAAAATGGTTTTAAATAAAAAATATTGATAACTTTAACTTTTTCTTACTCTGACATTTTCTTCTTTGTTATCTTGAAGTGATAAATGTCAAAAGCATTAATGTACTTATTTGAATTTGAAAAATTACTTGAATATTAATTAACTTTCACTTACAACTTAACTTCTTTGATTTTTTAGTCGCTTTTGGGAAATTAAAAACTAGAATTATATTTTATTTGATATTTTGTCAAACTAAACGCGTGTTCTGATGATGACTGATAGTCTGATTTTGTAGTGCGTGCATTAGATTTATTCAAGTGTATTAAACGCCATCTGCTATCGAAAATTACATATGTTAGATCAAATATAATCATTCACTTACTTCTTTAATAAATTCGGCAATGTCGCTATATTCTTAAATTTAGTAGCGTGACTCTAATTTATGTATGAAAATTTTTAGTTTATCAATTATAAAAAATATTTTGATTTGACAAGAACAGTTATCTGATCGCCTCTTAAAAATTGTGAATTTTAAAGAAAAAGAGAAAGAGGGCCCCCATTTGCTGAATTTGGTTTTACAGTTCGTTAATTGATTTAAGTATGTTGTATTAAAGTTTGCATTAGGATATTATATCATTCTTACTTTACTTAATTAAATTATCGATTTCCAACGCTAAATTAAAAAAAAAAGGTTCTTATAAAGGAATAGATCAGAAATCTGAGTTTGTGTTATAATTAAAGAAATATCTTTAATAGTAAAAAAATATATTAATCATGTAAATTTTCAAGTCCCATAATAACAAACTGCATAACATTCTGATTTAATTAATCTTACATTTCTTTCTAAATAAATTTTTTTTGTCTATCTGAATCAAAAACGAATACCAAATATACTTTTTGAAAACTAGAGAGAAAAAAGGCAAATAATATCGACAATCATATAAATGATTTGATTGTTTCAAAAAGGTCTACATTATACTAATTTTTTTATAAAAGCAAAGAGATTGTATGTCGTGTAAATATCTAATGGACAAAAAGAATTTGATTAAGATATTCCGAATACCTTTGCTAATTATTTTAGTCTGTGTCGATTAGGCAATTTAAAATCCTACGTTCGCTTAATTGCAGTTATCGATTGCTATAATTTTGTTTAATACTGTACATTATCGAAATAAACTTTATTTAATCAAAATTTTATGAATGTTTATTTTCATAATAATAAATTAATTTAGATATAGGTGCAAATTTCGAGGCTATATGTTTATGAAAATAATTTATTGAATTTTGATTATTTATGTCAACATATGTAATTAAGATGTTTGATTAATCCGTGGCTATTTAGAATAGTATTGATAAAGTAATCATAAGCTGGAAGTACTGTTGTTAGTAAAATCTCACACCAACTACTAACCCTTCTTGTTAATAACCAAAAATTTAAAAATATATACTCAACCAAATTAATTTCCAAAAAAATCAAAATCACGTCACTACATATTAGTTTGTCATAAAAAGAAAAAAAAAATTGATGTTCACAATTTTATAGGCTAGTGTATTTTTTTATGGCCCATATAATAGCATATATATTAGACGGCCACCGCTGCACATATCGACTACTCGACGGCTCGAAAGCGACTGCTTTAACTGAACGCTTGATGCTTTACTTCCACTTTCAACATTTCTCTCTCTCCCTTTTCTCTACCACTTCCTTCCCTTGCTCTCTACCTCTTCTAGGTAAAAGCGGGGCTTAAGATGGTCAGCAGCTATTATATAGTAGGATACGTTATATTCTTAGTTTTAAATTAATTTCATTTTTAAGAAAACATCCCTATAGAAAAAAATTTATGAAGAATCCGAAATAAACTGAAACATACAGAAAATTTTTGTGAGAATCCAGATAAAACTATCAGTACACTTCAAATTTTCTTTAAATATTTGCAAACTTAAAACGAATACTTAAATAGACTGAAAAATAAATAAGTTGAAGAATATTTTTATCGGTCTTACAGTCAAATAAAAATATATAATAATAATAAATAAACAAAAATGGACAGTCAGAATGCCCTTGTTTATAATCACCCCCGAAGAATAATCTGAAATGAAATCTTAAAATTGACTGCGTTGAAACCTGAAAATAAATAAAATTAGTAAAGCATAATCGGACTATGCCCCATCACCAAAAATCCTTGATTCGATTGTAAACTCCACTCTTCTTAAAACTGCCCGACGTTTCGAGCACGCTACTCCTCATCCTCAGGGACTGTTTATTTATTATTATTATATATTTTTATTCGAATGTAAGACCGATAGAAATATTCTTTAACTTTTTTGCAAACTTCTCTAGTGGAAATGGAAAATGTGTATGTACAAACAGATTTACAGAGGTAAAAAAATCTACAAAGCGGTGTATTTATGTTGTATTTAGCCGCCTTTTTAGTACTTTTGTACATTTATGTACAAACATATATATTTATAAATATTAATATACATTTATGTACATTTTATAAGTTACAAAAAATGTGATTTAGTAATTGATAATAAACTGCCTACATTTATGTACAGTTTTTTACGTTTTCATATACTTTAGTACATTTTGGCATACTTATGTACATTTCTAACACACTACCATATGGAAATAATTTCTATGAATAACTATTAATAACTGTGTATAAATGTGAAAAAATGTGAATAACTGTTAATAACTATAATAAACTACCGCAATTGAGACATTAATAACAGTAAATAACAGTTGATAACAGTTAATAATTGTTACGAATGGATAATAATAATGATTAACTGTAAATAATAATAAATTACTGTTATTTATAATTATTTACGAATATTCGTAATTTTTGACATTTATTCACATTTATTAACAGTTTTTGACATTTTTTCACATTTTCAAAAATTTTCAAGTGTAAAATTTTGTAAATGTGAAAAACTGTTAATAACTGTTAATAAATGTGAAAAACTGTAAATATCTGTAAGAAAGTGTTAATAACTATAATTCACTGTAACTAATTGCAAATAAATATAAATAACTATAAATAAGTACAAATAATAATAAATTATTTACCAATTCAAAAATTTTGGAAAATGTGGGTAGCTGTTAATAAATGTGTATAAATGTGAATAACTATAAATAACTATAAACAAACATTACTTTCAGTTAATAATTTTTATTTAGCGTTCATAACTATTATTAACTATTATTAAGGGCACAAAACACCTTTTTTCGGTCCCACCATCGAATTTGGGTTTATTGCTTTTTTTTATAGGAAATTTACTGTAGAATAAGCTCCAACAAGTTTTTTTACTCTATCTCATTCAGTTCCGTTTTTATGAAGAAATTAGTAGAATAAACTTTTAATTGATTTTTTTGTTAATTTTGCTATTTTGAGATTTTTCTCAAATTTTTAGCTGATCTTATTAAAACACTATGAGAACTTATTTTTTTATTACTTGATTCAATAATTCATAAATCATTAATTAATCTCCAAAAAGTTTTTTTTAAGAGATTTAATTTTGTTTTTATTTATTAAGTCTATAATGATATAATTTTTACAAATTAAAAAAATTTTAAGAAATATTTCAAATAGAATTTTTTTAATTTTCATTGATTTTTTTTAGGTGTAATTGAAAAAAAAGAGTTTATTTTTTTAATTTTAACAAAATATTTATCTTGATTTAAGTTTTGAAAAGTTTTACATACATATTTTATTCCGTTTTGATTTTGTAAGGAAACAAGTGGCACATAGTTATTCGTGTAATTTTTTATCAATTTGAATTTCGCGCGTTCGCGCTTTCTGCTCGTATCATTTCGCTACATGACGGTCAGTCTCCGCTATTTGTTTGGTTAGTTTGCAGTGAGTTTGTTTACTTAAAGGGCATTTAAAAAATTATTAGTAGGTTTTGTGGTTTGATTTACGTAAAATTATTAAATTTTAATAAATTACACGTTCGCGAGTTATTTCATATTTTTTTATATGCGTCTGAAATTCTACTTTTATCTTAATAGAAAGTGTATTTGAAGTGTAATTAATGTGCAAGCTCAACCGCGAGAGGGCAGCAGTACGAGCAATATCTGTCATGTCGGCGTATATATATAGATATATTATGATCATTCAGAATATATCTACATATATGTTTAGTTGTCAATATTTTAATTGCAGAACATAGCTTTCATTATAACCTTACAACTTGATGTCTACAAAAACTATATCTTTAAATAAAAGATGAAGTGTATAGTGTACCGAATTGTAAATATAGTGTATAAAATTTAAATATCCAAAAAATTAATAAAGAATTTTTTTAAAATTATTTAAACTACTCTGAAACATAATGATTGATGCAAAGACCATCGTTAGTTTTCTGAGTGAACGGTAACCTTCCTATTGCCTTGAACAATTTTTTCCGCACAGTAACATTTTTTGGGAATTTAATTTCACACTATTTTTACAATTAGGTACATTACACTCCATTTTTTATTTAAAAAAATTTCCGGAGTCACCAAGTCGTAAGGTTATAATAAAAGCAATGTTCTGTAATCAAAACATTGACAACTAAACATATATAGATATATTCTGAATGATAATAATGTATCTATATATATATATATATATATATATATATATATATATACGCCGCCATAACAGATATTGCTCGTACTGCTGCCCTCTCGCGGTTGAGCTTGCACATTAATCATCCTAATACGAACCTAAAAAATGTAAAATAATGAAAGAGATACCAGAGGCAGATTTCATAACCAACATCAAGATAGAAAACGATCTACAGAAAGATCTAAAAAGAGGCCAAGGAAATTTCTTAGTAAAGGTAAAAAAAATTCTTCTGAAGCTAAGAGAAGTAGACCCTCTACTTCTTTTTCTAAACTGAAAAGAATAGAATTTTCAAGTTCCAGGGCAAATGATAGAAATGTTGATACCAACGTTCTATCTTCTATGTTGGAAAAATTGTGTTGCAGTGTGTGCCATCATAAGATGAAATTTATTGAAACCTCTTTTGGAGGATAAGGATTCAAAATTAATATGATTTGTGATTTTTGTAATGAATAAGCAACTGTAAACTCTAACAAAAGAGAAAGTGCTATGGACAATACGTATAAAGTTAACAGATATAATGTTCTTGCTGTTCGTGTACTTGGCCATGGACTTGCAAGTTTGTCTAGTTTTTGTAGTTTAATAGATTTATCAAAGCCAGTTGCCCAGTCAGAGTTCAGTGCTATAAGTTGTTAAATAACAAAAGTATATGAACAAGTGGCAAAAGGTTCTACATCTAAAGCTGTTAAAAAATAACTTGAATCGACTTCCCCAAATAGTGCTGATCTTGATATAACTTTCTCAAGATGTTGGAGAAATTGAACATCGAACTTGGAAATGTATCTGTCGAGTGGATCAGGACTTTGAATGATAGAAGATAATTCAATGTAGAGCGATCAAGTTAATCTCATTCGAAAAAAGCACATACTCTGAAAAGAAAAGTACGAATAGGTGTAATGGATTTCTATACACCGGGTGCATATTAAATTCATGTGAGTGTATAATTCTAATTATTATTACATATTTAGATATACATTCTATTTATAAATATTAATATTAATCAAAATATAAATTTTAAATCTAGATTTTATACTTAATTCTGAATTTGAATTATAAAATATAAAATGATTACTCCATATTAAATATTATTTCTTAGTTTCCAGCTGATCAAGGTTAGTACGAGTGATTCTAACAACCATCAGAGTAACAAGTAACTATGTGTTTGTTGATTCTTACAGCAAATACATAGTTTCATTGGTGAATAAGGGTGAGTACTGACAAAATATCTTATAATAAGAAAGATTATTTTTATTGATTATTTTAATAACATATCTTTTTGCATTCCAGCTTTATCCAGTCGATAACAAGGTTCTCTTGTCTGGTATCTCTTTTTTATATTGTTAGCTAATATAAATAAGAAATACCAGAAAAGAATTATTTTATGAAAGATAAGTATAGCATTGATAATTTTAAGATATAATAATTAAAAACTTGCTGTTTTTCTCAAATATTGAATTTTTTAAATTTTAGGTGCTGCCCCGTAAAATTTGAGCTGAACCGCTGGATGGATTTGACTTTTCCAAACTGATTTAACTTCAGTATTAGCATCATTCTCGCGTGAATGGAGGGTTTTGGAATCGAATGACAAGAAGTTATTAAAAAATTCAAAAATAAGATAAAAAAATAAAAATTTATTTAATAAATTAATATTTTTTGTTGGAAAGTAAAAAAATTTTTTGCGTTTCAGGAATCCCCTCATTCACGCGAGAATGATGCTAATACTGAAGTTAAATCAGTTTGGAAAAGTCAGATCCATCCAGCGGTTCAGCTCAAATCTTACGGTGGAGCCATTATAAGAACAAGAATTCATTGAATGATTACACAGGCCCACAAAATGAAAAAAAATGTCTGAACTTTTGACCGGACATACATATTCCCATGTATTTTTCGACGCTGAATCCGAATCTGTAATAAAAATATAGGGTTTTCCTACCTTTTCTCAGAGTTTTATTGAAAAAACCTCATTTTTTACGGTTTTTTTGCGGTTTTTCGAGTCTAGAAAAAACAAATCATGAGATACGGTTAATTGGACTTCAAAATCGAATTCTACGGGAAAAAATACACGGGAAACCATACCTTCAAATTATTTTAACGCGATTCTAGTCCTCTGTATGGGGCTGAAAAGATGAGGAAATCGGTAAAAGTCGAAATTTTGCCTAAAATGGATTTAAACAATATTAAAATTTAATCATGCGTCTTTTGAAGAGTCGATAAACATTGGAAATACTATCCTGGGGGTTTTTCAGATTGCTGATCATGAATTTGAAGTCAGATTATGTAAAAACTACTTCTAGAGGGCGGTGACAAGAACTGTATATGGTAAATTTATCGATTTTTTAAAAATTTTACGTCTGAAATACTAATTTTGGAGTCTTTCACAGCATTGACTGTAAATTCAAGATATTAACTTAGCCTATTGTGTACGTTAAACTTAACATTTTGTCTATGTTTGTCTCTCTCTCTCTCTCTCTCTCGATCCGATTTTTTTTAAATTGGCTTACGCTTACGTACACGTTTCTCTTCGAATGACCGATGTAGTGGATTTCTGACACGTTTTTGTCCTTTTTTCGCAGCTGTTTCTCTTTTTATCATCCAGCAGTAATCTGCTAACATGTTGATACCCCAGTTTCCTTGAAATCTACGTTCAAACTCCTTTAAATCTTGGTGAAATCGTTCACCATGCTCTTCACTAAAGTCTCCGTTATTTTCAGGAAACTGATCAACGTGTGAATCAAGAAAATGAAGTTTTAAGTTCATTAGACAACCCAATTTTTCAAAATTACGTACCATTCTTTTCACAATAGCTTTATAATTCGTGTCTTTGGCATTACCCAAAAAATTTCGTCGATACCTCTTTAAAACTTAACCATGCTGCCTTTTCAACATCAGTCATGCTTTGTTCAAAGTTTTCGTCTCTAAATAAAGTTCGGATTTCAGGACCATCAAAAATACCTTCATTTAATTTAGCATCAGGTTTATGGGGAAATACTTTGCTTATATATTGGAAGCATTGACCGTCCTTGTCCAAAGCTTTAACTAATTGCTTTATCAATCCAAGCTTTATATGCAGAGGCGGTATCAAAATTTTCGAAGGATTAACGAGTGGATCTTTTATAACATTCTGTTTTCCAGGTTCAAACGATTCTCTTGATGGCCAAATTTTCTTTTTATAGTGTTTTTCTCTATCTCTGATGCATGTATGCATGTTTGAAAGCATGACTGATGTTGAAAAGGCAGCATGGTTAAGTTTTAAAGAGGTATCGACGAAATTTTTGGGTAATGCCAAAGACACGAATTATAAAGCTATTGTGAAAAAATGGTACGTAATTTTGAAAATTGGGTTGTCTAATGAACTTAAAACTTCATTTTCTTGATTCACACGTTGATCAGTTTCCTGAAAATAACGGAGACTTTAGTGAAGAGCATGGTGAACGATTTCACCAAGATTTAAAGGAGTTTGAACGTAGATTTCAAGGAAACTGGGGTATCAACATGTTAGCAGATTACTGCTGGATGATAAAAAGAGAAACAGCTGCGAAAAAAGGACAAAAACGTGTCAGAAATCCACTACATCGGTCATTCGAAGAGAAACGTGTACGTAAGCGTAAGCCAATTTAAAAAAACATCGGAAGAGAGAGAGAGAGAGAGAGAGAGACAAACATAGACAAAATGTTAAGTTTAACGTACACAATAGGCTAAGTTAATATCTTGAATTTACAGTCAATGCTGTGAAAGACTCTAAAATTAGTATTTCAGACGTAAAAATTTTAAAAAATCGATAAATTTACCATATACAGTTCTTGTCACCGCCCTCTAGAAGTAGTTTTTACACAATCTGACTTCAAATTCATGATCAGCAATCTGAAAAACCCCAGGATAGTATTTCCAATGTTTATCGACTCTTCAAAAGACGCATGATTAAATTTTAATATTGTTTAAATCCATTTTAGGCAAAATTTCGACTTTTACCGATTTCCTCATCTTTTCAGCCCCATACAGAGGACTAGAATCGCGTTAAAAAAATTTGAAGGTATGGTTTCCCGTGTATTTTTTCCCGTAGAATTCGATTTTGAAGTCCAATTAACCGTATCTCATGATTTGTTTTTTCTAGACTCGAAAAACCGCAAAAAACCGTAAAAAATGAGGTTTTTTCAATAAAACTCTGAGAAAAGGTAGGAAAACCCTATATTTTTATTACAGATTCGGATTCAGCGTCGAAAAATACATGGGAATATGTATGTCCGGTCAAAAGTTCAGACATTTTTTTTCATTTTGTGGGCCTGTGTTATGGGACTACAGCTAAAGCGAAATGAGCTTATAAAAGCTTAAAATAAAGGTATTTTATTAGTCTACTTTCAAATATTATTTCGATTTACAAAGAATTTAATTAAATCTAATTAATACATATCTTTTTTTACTAGCAGAGGGAAAAGGTGTTTTATGCCCTTAAGAGGCGGTCGGAATCAAATCGGTGACCTGCGGTATATATCAAGTCAGCATTTTTCGCTTTATGATAATATTTTGTATATTTTTATGGCTTAAACTATTTCAAATTATTCTTTATACACATGACTAGAGGAAATGACTATATTTTTACCATATGAATAAGTAAATAAATTATTATAAGAATTTATTACAAATATCAAACTGACTTGACATATACCGCATGCAAAAAACTGTCGTGTCGATTGTTAGGTGGCATTTTTCGCTTTATAACAATATTTTGTATATTCATGTAGCTTTAACTATTTTAAATTATTCTTTATATACATGACTAGAGGAAATGACTATATTTTTACCATATTAATAAATGAATAAATTATTATAAGCATTTATTACAAGCACCGAACTAAGTCACCGATTTGGTTCCGACCGCCTCTTAACTGTTTTTTACTCTTATTAATTCTTATTAATGTCTTAATTGCGGTAGTTTATAACAATTATTAACAGTTATTCACATTTTTACACAATTTCTCACAAAAATCATTCTCATATGGGCTTATATACATTTATATATATTTTGAAAATTCACTTATATTTTCATACATTTTTTTATTTTTACAAACATTGATATACATTTATGTACCTTCAAGAAATTATCTCAAATGTGATTGGGTCATTAATAATTAGCACTGTATACATTTTTGTACACTTTTGTTCGTTCATGTATACTTTAATATGTTTTTGCACACTCATCTACATACTTCCATACATTTATATGAATTTCGAAAATTTTTATGCATTTATATATATTTTTTTTTTGTATCCTTTTATTGGTTAATCCGTTTTCGACATGTACCCATTACCATTCCTCAGTGGATCTACGCATCTAATGTGGGTATGAAATATAAGATTCTTTTTTTTGCCCAGTCCTCACTCCAGCAGGGGTCTCCACAACTGTCCTGGAGGAAAGATCATCTATCTCTCCTTCATCATCATTGGAGCATCTCTCCGGAAATATCGTATCAACGACCCGCGCAACGGTGGGAAAGCGCAACTCGTCCAAAAATATAGTCAAATGAAATCTTGATATTGTTCTTGACGATAGAAAAAGCGAGATGCGGCAATGACGGTCCGAGTCAAACAATACTCAGCACGTCACATCCGCGCCATTACCGGACAAGAACACCGTCAGACACAAAACAAACCCGTCACAGACAGTGGTCATAATTCGAAAAAAGAAAAAAGATAAAACGTCTGTTGAACGAACTAGCGCGAACAGAAATTAAATTGCCAATGAGATAATACAGTGAGCCACTGTACAATCCCGAACACCGAACATGTCTTAAAGTTCATCACACGCGGATGAGTCTCATGTAAGGTACTTCAGGTCAAAGAACCAATAGATTCACGTCACGTAGAGCACACTACACCAACACTTCCCGCGTATTGAGCGTCCATGTTGAATAAAGATCGAGCGTGTATACCGGTAAAAATCCCGCGAAAAGTCTGTTTACAAATACACACCACACTCCAGATGACACCGAATTCTGAGAAAACCAGTCAATGTCAACCCGGTCAAAAGATCGTTGTAAAAGATTTAAATTCAAATTTCTAATAGGTGCCACACATATAATATATTATATCCTGGGAGTGAATAAACACTGGGACATTAATAAATGGCCCTGAATATAATGCTCACACTTGCTCGAAAAAGAAATATTTAGACACAATTCACAATTTTTCACAATAAACAAACGGAACACTGATGAGTGACCTTGAGTCAAATATTTAATAAGTTCACACTCTTCGGAGAATGATGAGTGACCTTGAGTAAAATATTTAGATTATTCGCACTTTTCAGAGAAATCGTTAGGACATTATTCACTACCCTCCACAACAAATCTATCGAATATACGTTGAAAAAATTCGCATCTCGTCATCCCAAAAAACGTCTGCGTTGCACATTATGCAGATCATAAAATATAATCTTGATATCCACGTCGCTCGAAAAAACACAATACTGTAGAAAAAGTGTGAAGGTAGTCCCTTGATTATCCTCCATGCATGAATAAAGGATTTAGATCCGTAATAATTTTTTAGGCTTGAACGAAAAGTAGGCTATGACTAGCTGCCATAACAATCTTGTAGCCGTAATCTTAACAAAGATAACGGAAAAACTTGAACCAAATTGTCCTCAACGTTGTCCGTACATAGGCAACGGAAGAGACGAGCGCGTAATAAAAAAAAATAAGAACTTATGCTATGGTAAATAACCACAGCGAACAAAAAACTGGTAAAAAAAAGAACTAAGAACCCCGAAAAAACATACGGGGCAGGGTGGATTCCGCCCGCTAACCCTGAAACGAACAGCGAAAAACGGAAAAAAAGAGAGGGACAAGAAAGAGAAAGAGCTGGCAAGACAACCGTTCAGCTCAAGGTCCGCGCGCAGAATCATGCATTTTATATATATATATATATATATATATATATATATATATATATACACTGATAGACCTTTAAGCGCGATTTTCTCTTTAACGTATGCGCATCGGTCTTACGACTGCGTAAGCCGCTTTCTGAACCCTAAGAGTGCGCCTCTCTCGCTGTAAGAGCGTATAGCCTTAAGCGGGAGCACCGCCGTCTTACGTTAGATGGCGTTTTTTACACGCTTTTCTAAAGCTTGCTTTCACATCTGTCTGTCTGTAATCAAATCTTGCACGCTCGATTTAAGACACTTGTTTTCGATGGAAATTTCTGAAATTTGGCACAGACCTTGGTCTCTGATGACAATACAATAATCTGTTGTCCAGGTTGGCGATGACGGGTGTACAAACTCATCTCCGAGGAAGTACAAGTGGGGAGGCTTCCTCTGAGTCAAGACGAGTTAATAGGTTTTTGTTCAGTTGATACTTGTACAAAATGCACACACACATGCGCATGCACACACACACACACACGCACACGCACACGCACACACATGCACACGCACATGCACACGCACACGCACACGCACACACACACACACACACATACACATCCACTCACGCGCACACACACACACGCACACACACATCCACTCACGCGCACACACACACACGCACACACACACCCACTCACGCGCACGCACGCACGCACACACACACACACACCCACCCACTCATGCGCGCGCACACACACACACACACACACACACACACACCTACTCATGCACACGCACACGCACACGCAGACGCAGAAACAGACACAGACACACACTGTTGGATAATACAATCAAATTTATATATTTGTACCGATTCATATATTGATATACTTAATTATATGCGGGGATGTTTGAAAAATTGAAAAATTGGAGATTTTATATATAGATATACTTTTAACATTAATGTCTAATAATCTTTGAAAATTTTTGAAATTCTTTAACTTGTCACATACCGTAATTAGACATTAATTATAGCATTATGCATTGTACATGAAAAATTTAAGACCGTATTTTATCGATTTTGTGGTCCAACAATGCATAAAACAATAAATCTTAGTAAAATTTCCAATGGCGTCATTATCGTCAAATGGCGGGAAACTCAGCATGCGATCACGTGTTCTATAAAATAATTAATTCTAGTTCGATTAAAAAAAATTATAACTGAAAATTAGAAATTATTAAAAAATAATAAAAAATATTAAATACAAGCTTTTAAAAACAAATTACTTATAGAAAATTCAATTTTAACTAAAAAGTAGAAAATAAAAATTAAAAAAAAAACATTTTAAAAACACGCTTTTCAAGAATCACAAATGGAAAAAAAGCGTGTAAAAATACACTAAAAAGTATTAAGTAAATTAATTTACTTCTCTGAAATTACTTTTATACAGTTCATTGCAATAATTAAGAGAAGATTTTACAACAATTTAAAAAGAAAAGTGTGGGTGCTAATTTTAGTAAATCCAATTCAGCGCCAACACTTTTCTTTTTACATTGTTGTAAAATTTTCTCTTAATTATTGCAATGAACTGTATAAAAGTAATTTCAGGGAAGTAAATTAATTTATTTAATACTTTTTAGTGCATTTTCACACGCTTTTTTTCCATTTGTGATTCTTGAAAAGCGTGTTTTTAAAATGTTTTTTTTTTAATTTTTCTTACAGTAATGTTTCTGTGTTCTGGGGCTTAAGAGCTATTCGCTCTTAAGCACAAGAGAGGGGCTCATAAATACGAGATCGTGGGGCGCTTGTCCGAAACGAGAGCGCTCTGAACTGTCAACGATTTCTTCTTAGATATAATAACGCATTTTGCTTGTTTTTTTTTTTTTTTTATATGAATGCTTTAGAAGGCTATGTGGAGCCTTATGTCAGCATATAACTTTATTATCAAAAAAAAAATATACACAATTTGATTACATATAAGTTATTGAAGTCCGATTTCAGAGTGTAATTTATACAGAGATGTTGATGGAATCCAAAAATTTAACGATATATTTACACATATTTGAGTTCGGAAACATCAAGATGTTATCGATATTTTGCGGCATTACAACATTGGATTTACAAATATTAGCTATAAGCATTTTTCTTTGATCGTTATAAGCGGAACATTGCCAAAGGACATGATTAAGATCCTCGTTATATTCACCGCATGCGGCACATGTTGGAGAGTCTACAATATGAACTCTGGCCAGAGAGGCTGCCAGGTTGTAATGATTGGATCTGCTTCTGTTTATAGTTACAATGTCTTTTCGGGGGAGTTTGCATTTATGAAACCATGGTTTAGGGGTGTTCTTAAAAAATAAATCAAAGTATTATTTTCCTTTATTGTTGTCGTGAAGGCAATGTTGGTTAGTGTTGATAATTGAGTTGGCTCTAAACTCGCGAAATAGATCAGTGTATGGTAGAGTAAAGGTAGGAGAAGCTTATCTTTTAGTGAATGATTTAGCTAGTTGATCCGCGGTTTCATTACCTATAACGCCAACATGTGCCAGGGTCCATAGGAATCTGATAATCTTGTTAGGTTGTCTATTGAGAATCTTTAAATATAAGCTTTTAATTGTGAAGATGTAAAAATTTACTTTAATATTGATTTTGACTGATTGTAAACATCGAAGTACGCTTAGTGCGTCAGAGACTATTGTGAAATCTGAATGGTCACTTTTTTTAATCAATTGTAAAGCTTTGACTATTGCTACACACTCGGCCGTAAAAATAGAGGATCGCGCGGAAACAGCCAAACATGTGTGTTTATTTATATGTGGATAATGGCAAGCCAACCCAACTGAATTATTCAGATTCTTACTACCGTCAGTGTAGACCGCATGTGAATTATTATTTATTAAGTAATTATTTAATAAAATGTTGAGGTCATTGCTAAGTTTCATTTCTTGGCCTATTTTAGTGTCAACCATAATGCTGGTAGTAATGACTTTGTAGTCGTGAATGTAAATAGGAAATTTCTTATGCGCTTTTATGTTTAGTTTTAGAATATCGTCGGTGCAATCTAAGAACAGTCGTGATTTTTTGCCTTTATCTTTTTGTTTTTTAATGATTTTTGGAGCAATCGACTTAATAGTTTTGTAAACATTCAAGTTTGCATTAGAGAGGGCTTTAGCAAGATAGCATTTACACAACAGCCCTGCACGCTTAAGTACCGACTGTAGTTAAGATTCTGAAAGTATGACATTAGTAGGTGTAGACATGCGATATCCCAAAGCTGCTCTAAGGCAGGAGATTTGAACTTTTTCTAAGGCTTGAATGTTTTTTTGGTCTTTAGGAAAGTATATAAAAGAGCAATAGTCGATGATTGAGCGTACACAACTCCTGTATAAAGCAATCAAAGTGTTTGGGTTAGAACCCCATTTAACGCCACATAAGAATTTTATAATGTTGCTTTTATTTGAACATTTTTTTATAAGAGATTTAATGTGTGGATCAAAAATCAACTTCCAGTCATAAATAACACCCAAAAAGCGAGCTGAGTTACTAGATTTAATTTTATGATTTAATATATTTATTTCAGTTTGACCCGGTAAAATTTTTTTGTTAATATGAAGGAAAACTGACTTTTCTGGTTTAAGAGTGTGACCAATATTGTTTAAATTTTTGTTTATTACATCTATTGCATTGGTAGTTAGTGTGAGTGATCTAGCAGCAGAGCCGTAACTACAATACACTCCAATATCGTTCGCAAACTGTGATACCATCACGCTTCCTGGAATGCCCACAGTGATCTCTCTCACATATATGAGGTATAATAAAGGGCTTAGTACTCCGCCTTGAGAAAGTCCTTTGTAACTAATTCTAAATTCGTTTGGAATCGACTCCAAATATACCATTCTATTGTGAGTGATAAATCTAATAAATTTGACAAGTGATTCAGAACAACCTATAGAAGCTAGCTTATTTAAAAGAATATCACTGTGAACATTGTCAAAAGCGTAACAGGCATCCAAAAATACAGCGATTAGGTCTTTGTTGTTCGTGAGCGCTTCTTCGGCTTTTAAAATAAATTCCATATTGTTATCGGTACATGAGCGTCCTCTTCTAAAACCGGATTGACTATTGGGTAATATATTATAATATTCGCAGTACCATTGCAATCTTAGTTTTATGAGAGATTCAAAAAGTTTGCAAAGACTTGAAGTTAGAGAAATTGGTCTAACACCCGCATTATTAGGTTTGTCGATAAAGATAACAAATGAATTTTTCCAAGCTAAAGGATATTTATTTTCTGTATACATTTCATTGAATATGTCTATTAAAAGTAGTTTGTATTTAATGGGAAGATTTTTAATGGTTTTATAATCTATGCCATCAAGGCCCGACGCTGACTTATTTTTTTTATCTTCTAAAACCGTATTGAATTCCACAAAATTGAACGGAGTGTCAAAAAATGTATTTGTATTGCATTCAGGCATGTAATTTGGATTGCTTTCGCAAGAATCAGGGCATATTCTATTGAGCGTGTTTCTAATATTTTCTTTATTTTGAAGATTGCTTTTAATGTTTGTGGGTTGGGTCTTAGTCCATTTATCTTTAAAAACTTTGCATTTAGACCAGACATAGTTAGGATTTGTATTAAGATTTAGTGATTTGGCAAACTTTTTGAAACTCTTTTTCTTTTTCTTTTTAAACGTGTTTAACATCAAACAATTTGCTTTATTATGAGCGATACGGTCACTAATTAATTTACTAAAATTCCATTTTCTAAATGCAGCTTTGCGTAGTCTTCTTAGTTTATTGCATTCCTCGTCCCACCATAAAACGGGATTTTTAAATTTAGATGGGTCTATTGATTTACTTTTTGGAGTAGATTCTTTCAGACTGTTGACTATGAGGTCAGTAAACATCTCATATTTAGTATCAGCAGATGCAGTTACAAAGTCGTTATCTAAGAACCGTGAAAAATTTTTATTTAACAAGTCTGAGAATTTACTCCAATTTGTACGAATGGAATTTATTTTAAACGATTTTTGTATATAAATGTTTTTATCGAGTTCAACTGTACAGAAGATTGGGTAGTGGTCAGAGCCCATGGTTTCGTCCAGAACAGTATAATTAATTTTATGACTTAAAGAAAGAGTGGATAAGATAAGATCTAAATTCGAATGTGAGCAGTTTGCCTGGTTAATATGAGTAAGAGTGTCTGAGTTGTGTATAAAAAGGTTGTGTGTATCAATACTGTTGGCCAGATATTCGCCGTTTTTATCTGTTGAGAGGCAGTTCCAAATAATATTATGCGAGTTAAAATCTCCTAATAATAAGGTGGGAAAGTTAAAATCAATGTTCGAAAAAATAGCATCAAAAGTTTGTTGTGGAAGATAACCAGGGGCTCTGTAACATATAATTAATTCAATTGCCGGAGCCGAGTTTGTTAACCGAATCTTACATAGTTCAATCGTTGAATCGGGCTTATTGATGTTAATTTCGGTGAACGCTATATTCTTCTTCACCAAGACCAGAATGCCCCCTCCTCTTTTATCTTGACGGTTTTTTTTTACTTGCACAAATCCGGAAGCCAATGTAGATTCAAAAAAGTTATTTTTTCTTTTAGGGGAGCTTGTCTTTCCAGTGCTGTTGTCGTCGTTGTCCGTAAGCCAAGACTCAACGCAGCAAAAAATATCGATGTTCTTAAGCTAGAAGACTAGAAGTTCTTTTTCACGTTTTTTGATGCTCCTGGCATTCCAATATAAAATGCGTAGAGCTTTAGAATTTGTATTAATAGATCTTAAATCCATTTTTTTATTTTTATTTAATTATTTTTTTTTTTTTTTTTGTGACTTTGTGTTTAGCAGTCCTGATCAGATTCTGATTCTCGACTACTGCCTTCAGTAATTTCTGCTTCAAAGTTATGTTTAATCAAGTTATTTTTAGTTCTGGTGAGTTTCTGTTTGATCGATTTTGATTCCACAAGATGATGAATTTTATCAATACATTTTATTACGTCCGTTTTATTTTTTGATGATTTTTCTGCTTCTGAGAAGGTTGTAGCGCTTAAATATGTATTTTTTACAAAGTTTACAAAATTCTCATAGTCAAACACAAAGTTGTTTTCTTTTTTATTAAATTCATTTTCGCACGGTTTTAGTGCCTTTTCAATTTCAGACATCTTTTTTAAATATCTTTGGTCACTTCTAGCTTTTTTATAAGTTCTGATTGTCTTTTTTTGAGTTGTAGTAGTAGTACCAATGACTGGGTTAGGTTGCGCGTTTGATGAAGAAGAGGCCGTACTAGAGATAGAGTGGGGCCTTTTAAAAGTCTGTTGTATATCCATGGGTATGATATTAGCATTGGTAATTGTAGGTATGTCAGAATATACTGTAGAGCTGTGTGCTGTAGAAGATTTTTCAATTTGGCTAATGCTATCAAACTCTGTTATCTCATTGTTATTAAATACATTGTTAGTTTCAGCTATGTTGTTGAGAATTTTGTGTGTTCTGTTCTTCTAATAGATTCGGGCAATACTCTCTCCTGTGGCCTTCTTGTTTACAATTGTAGCATTTCATAGTGTACGGACTGGCATATAGGAAATAATCTTTGTTATTATACAATAATTTAAATACAGGAAGAATCTTATCTATATCTTCTTGAGAAATGCACGTTTGTCTTCTTGAGCTTAATACGTGTTCATATGCTTTATCATTGACGCTAGCTTTAAGCATTGAAATAGGAGATTCTTTGTTTACTTGAATTTGCTCGAGAAAGCTCTCTAATGCTGTGTTTGGAATTCCTGGAGCAACATAAGAAAAGATAATTTTTTTGGCATTGGCCACTAATGGTCTGATATAGATTTGCAGTCCTTTAATTATTATGTATTGGTTTTCCTTTGTAATCATATTAACCATGCTTTTGTCCTTCAAGTGTATGCATACTCTATTGTTGGATCTCCTTGATGAAAACAGTACGTTGGAAGGCCCAACGATACTGCCGGTTGCGACGGTATAGTCCCCCTAGTGGAAATCGAATCTGTGAATAACTGGGAATAACTGTGAATAACTGGGAATAACTGTTATAAACTGTTCAGTTTGAGACAGGAATAACAGTTATTCCCAGTTATTCCCAGTTATTCACAGTTATTCACAGTTATTCCCAGTTATTTACAGTTTAGTTTAAAAATAATTTGAAAAATATAAATTTGAAAAAATGAAAAAAATATATATTTTTTTAATTTTTTTTTCTATTATAAATATATTTGGGAATAACTGTTATTCGTACCTCTGGTTTTTCAAATTATTTTTAAGCTATAAACTGTGAATAACTGGGAATAACTGAGAATAACTGGGAATAACTGGGAATAACTGGGAATAACTGGGAATAACTGTTATTCCTGTCTCAAACTGAACAGTTTATAACAGTTATTCCCAGTTATTCACAGTTATTCCCAGTTATTTCCAGTTATTTCCAGTTATTCCCAGTTATTCACAGATTCGATTTTCACTAGGGCCGTTAAAGATAATTCACCTGCACAACTCAAAATCAAACCTTGTTCCCTACTCGGATACTTAAAATTATCTGCTGCTTTAGCATAACTGTCAAATTGAGTATCATTATACGTAAAAACTGGAATGTCTTTAAACAAATCAAATTTCTTTACTGTATCAGTATTATTATAACTGTTGTCAGCGTTTACACTTTTGACAGGAGTGTCACCCTGAGTGGTATTTCTCACCAACGAGACCCCAGGCTGGGAAGTCTCGCTCATGGCGAGAAGTGTAACGATATGGCGTTAAACCTAAAAACGTTCAAACACAATCATAAGGCACACGCTTCGCCCACAGGCCAAAAGGCCGTTGCCAATACGACACAAATCGAATACACGATATAACTACAAGACTTAATTAAACCGAGCTAAGAGAGATGTAAACAAACACGTCTGCTCTGTAAGAGCGCTCGATCGAGACTCGACATTTTGCTTGTTAAAGGAACGTATTGCCCTTAAAGGTCTATCAGTGTGCATATATATATATATATATATATATATATATATATATATATATATATATATATATATATATATATATATATATATATATATATATATGAACTTTTACGTACAATTTTTAAACTAACTAATCTTTATTGATTTATACACATGTATATCGTTTGTATACATTTTTGTGCATTTTATTCTAATTTTTTTTAAAGTTATGCATATTCTTATATTTTTAATAATTTTATAAGAAATCAATCATTATTTTATATCTAGCATTATTATGTACACTCCCGCTCACACGAAGTTGCCCACCCTAATCAGTCGAGGTACACGTGTATATCTTTTGTATACATTTTTGTGCATTCTATTCTATATATTTTTTTAAAGTTATGCATATTCTTATATTTTTAATAATTTTATAAAAGATCGATCATGGTTTCATATCGAGCATTATTATGTACACTACCGCTCACATGAAGTTGCCTACCCTAATCAGTCGAGGTACAATATAAAAAGTTTTACTGTTCCGTTGGAAAGCGTATGAAAAAAATTTGAAAAGATAGGTTTAAAAGGTTTTTTAGAGCTCTTTCAAATGCTGATGGTTTGATTTAGGAATATCTATTTTTTAACTATATTTATAGGGCAAAAAAAACGAAAAATTTCAAAAATGTTTTGCTCATGTTTAATTCAGGGTCAATTCTAGCGAAATTATTCTACGTTGACGTTATACACCATGAATTAAAGGTTTTTAGTCCTCTTTCTGCTGTCTGGTTTTTTAGGCTATGACGAATCGTTAAGAAGTTAAAACGATTTTTCTGAAAAAATTAGCTTTTTTCAGGTTGCTGTCTCGTAAGCATTACACCGAATTAAAAAATGTCAACGAAAATAAATGTTCGTATATAAAATTTTCGTGTATAAAATCTTATAGCTCGCGACAAATATTTTTTTTTTACATTTAAAATATTTGTCGAGTTTTTATTAAAATTGAAAATTATAACAGGATGAAAAAGTGTAAAAAAAATTCCATCGTAAGCTATAAAATTTTATATATTTATTCTTTAACTAACAACAAACCCTTTTTTTTTCTTTGAAATTTTTCAATGCGATCCCTAGTGGAAATAAGTTTTGCTAATATCTGATAATAACTACTAACTCTTGCTAATAACTGCAAATAACTGCTAATAAATGTTATAAATAGTTGGATTATAGACAGTATCCTAGTGGAAGTGGAATCTGTGAATAACTGGGAATAACTGGAAATAACTTGAAATAACTGGGAATAACTGGGAATAACTGGAAATAACTGTTATAAACTGTTCAGTTTGAGACAGGAATAACAGTTATTCCAAGTTATTCCCAGTTATTCCCAGTTATTCTCAGTTATTCCCAGTTATTCACAGTTTAGCTTAAAAATTATTTGAAAAAACAGAGGCACGAATAACAGTTATTCCCAGTTATTCCCAGTTAAACTAAGGAAAGAGAAATAAAAAAATAACCATACAAAAAAATTATTTTTTAACTAAATTAAGAATAACTAAAAATAAATGGAATAGCTGAAATTAACTAGGAATAAGTCTTATAGTACCTCTAATTTCTAAAATTATTTCTAAACTAAACGCGAAATAACTGGGAATAACTGTTATTCGTACCTCTGATTTTTTAAATTATTTCTTAACTAAACTGGAAGTAACTGGGAATATTGGAAATAACTGGGAATAACTGGGAATAACTGGGAATAACTGTTATTCCTGTCTCAAACTGAACAGTTTATAACAGTTATTCCGAGTTATTCACAGTTATTCTAAGTTATTTACCGATTCAATTTTCACTAGGGAAGTCTTAGTTCTTTGATTATTCAAGTTCTTATAAAAGCTCTTATTCACCATATTTTTGAAATACGTCTATATACTAGTCTAGGGGAGCTATTAGACAAAAAAAAATAACATGGATTTATTTTTTTTTTTCATTAAAAAATCATATTCTACAGTTTCAGCTAGATTTGTTTCCCGGAGGTCAAACACTCTTCTTGTAAGACAAATTTTATTCTAAAAATCACTAGTTTAGCATTGTGACGCACTCACAGACTATGATAACATGTTTTTTTTTCTAGCGTTGTAGTAAATTTTATTAAGTAGCTAAAATTATTCACAATATAAACAGCAAAAAATGCAAGACTTTTTTTGAAATATTTCAAAAAATCTTTAAAAAATTACAACGTTAAATTCTCAAAATCATTTTAATTATTTCAATATAGTACCTATAAATTTTTATTAATTCACATAGTAATTTTTGTTACATACATTGTAGAAACCTTATAATTTCTAGTTAAAATACCCCTCGCGCATGCGCAGGTTAATTTCCAAGCTAGAGAAAATGATACCGGCAGCTGACGATACCGTCACATCCCAACCTCAAAAATTCGAGCGCTTAACGCGTTAAAATTTGTGTCCAACTCCCGCAAGTGGAGAGAGTTCAGTATATTGTGCATATAAGTTCAAGCCATCTGACTGTTACTAAAATGTGCACGTATTTTCTAGCAAACTCTGCAATGTATTCACAGTAAAGGGAGGAACGACAATATAAAATAAGTTATTGTATCTAAATTGACTATCATAATAATAATTGCATCCATATTAAAATAATCATGCTATACATAAAATGAAAATTAGTAACCAGCAAAAAATTTTTATCGTTTGAATATATCTATGTAGGTAATTACAATAAAAAAAAAGTGAGAAAATCTACATAAACGTATAAAAAAGTACAAAAAGGTACAAAAAGGTACATGATGTACATCAATATTTAAAATATAGAAATGTATACAAAAATATATAAGTGTACACAAATGTAAAAATATGTACACAAATGTAAATTAAAGTATTTAATTTCTGTACCTTTCTGTACCTTTCTGAATATTTTTGTATCCTTTTACACATTTATGTAAATTTTATTTTTTTTACTAGGGTATCTGAATTTCTTATTTTGTTTCATTTTTAAACTTACGGGAGGAAATTATCTGTAATAAAAATTCTAGTTTGTTTCAGTTTCTCTCCATTCGCTTTAATTTCTTTCAAATGTTAGTTAATTTCCAGAAATTTCGTAAGAAAATTGTAATGTTAAAAAATTTTATAGATTTTTTAGCTATTATTACATATTAAAAATAGTACTATAAGAAACTTAAATGATCAAGTAACTATACAATTCTAATATTCGTTTAATATTAAAAATTAACATTATCCTAATATGTTAAATATATTTATTTAAATGCGTAAAAAAAAAATATTCTTAAATTTGTAAAACTTCAAAACTTTGAAAAAAAATAATAAACTTTTAATTAAAAAAAAATAGTGTCAATTATTGTTTTCGTATTCAAAATGAAATTTATTTATTTCAAAGAGCATAAGGAATGTTAATAATACTCTAATAATAAATGACACATAATTGTGTGCAGCTATCGTTTGCTTTTTGCACGTGTAGAGTACATTATTTTTCCTATTATTACAACCCCAGCGGAAAAAATAAACGAAAGTAATTGAAAATTTCTGAAAGAAACTGAAAGAAACGGAAAGTTCTTGTGAAAATTGGGACGTAACAATTGGCACATTTTAAACTGTTTCAGAAATTTTCGGAAGTTTTCTGAATGTCTCATTTTATATCATTTTCTAAGTGGATATCGAAAAATCAGTTTTCACAATCATTTTGGTTCATTTTAGTTTTTTTAAAATTTATTTCAATTTTTTTAACCTGTTTCAGTTTCATTCTTTTGGTTTCAGTTTCTTTCTATTTGTTTTCATTTCTCTTGTTTTCTTTCATTTAATTTCGGTTTGTTTCATTTTATTTCATTTTTCCTTAAACTAATTCAATTTGTTTCTGAATATTTCCAAAACTCTTGTAATTAATCAGATTATTTCATTTTAAATTTGGAAATAAGTAATGAATTGTGAAAACTGAATTAAAATGAAACATACGGAAAATTTTTGTAAAATTATAAAATAATTGGAACATTTTGAATTTGTTTTAAAATTATTACAAGTTTTCGGTATTTTTCATTTTATTCAATGTTAAAAGTAAATATGGAAAAAATTAGATTTCATACAAATTCCGATTTTTTCAGTTTGTCTCTATCTGTTTTGGTTTTATTCAGTTTCTTTTGATCTGTTTCAGTTTGTCTCAATTTACTTTAGATTCTTTTCACTTGTTTTAATTTATTTCAATTTACTTCAGTTTCTTTCAATTTTAAAGTTTTTCTTTCAGGTTAAAGTTTCCAGATATGCTATTGTGGACGTTAAAAAACATAAATTTGAGTTAAAAACAAAAATTTCATTTTTTATGTATGTATAAACAAAACTTTATTTGTAAAATTAATTTATAATACAAATAATTTTCTAGATCATAGTTTTGTGATATGTTTGTTTAACAAAAAAATGTCTGTTGAAATAGTTGAGTATTAACGATTTCCCAGTCTACAATTTCAAGCTCGATTCCTTTTTTAAGTGGGCTCAAAATCGAGTTTTCAGCTTGAAATTTTTGATTAAGTCGAATTTTAAATACTGAAATATTAAATTATTTAACAGGTTAAGAATATATTTCAAATTATTATTATCAATAAATGTTATTTTCTAATATTATTCGTAAAATTTAAAAAGTTTTGGTAAGATTCGGAATGTTTTCGAATTTTTCCAAAAATTTCTAAAAATTTCCGAGGGTTTTCGAGAGTTTCTGAAAATTTCTAACAATTTCTTTACAAATTTTTTAATAATCTAATTGAAATATTTAAATAATTGGAATAAATCCAAAAACTTCAAAAAAATAGGGAAAACTTTTGGAAAAATTTGAAAAGTTTGGAAAAAATTAGAAATTAATTAAAATACTCTAAAATATTCTGATTATTTCAATTAATATTCTAAAAGATTCTGGAAAAATATGAAAAAATTCATAAAGTTCCAAGAAAAATTGAAAACTTCTGAGAAATTTTGAAAAATTTTGAAGCTATCCGAAAATTTCCGAGAGACTCCGAAATATTCTGAATATTTATAGAAAATAAATGTTTAATTCTGGAAAGAATCTAATATATTTTATAAAAAAATGAAAAGAAATGAAAATAAATGAAATATACCGAAAAAAGCGGAAACAAACTTGAATACTTTGAATGTCTCGTCCCAATTTTACCAAAGTCTCTCCGACCGATTTCAATTCTTACTGTTTCTTTCAGTTTCCCTCATTTTCTTTCTGATTACTTCTAAAACTTTTCGAATGATTTCAAGTGTTTCATTTATTTTTTCCGCTGGGGAAGTTTCGAAAAGTTCGACCAGTAAAATGGAGGAAATAGTATAAAACTTATTACGTATTGTTACATCCGCATAATCACGGATGTATAAAAAATCCTTTTTATAAAAAAGATCTTTTATTATTTTTATCTCTTTATAATTAATTTTTTGTTGATTTTTGGCTATAGACAGATAATTATATATATATTTGCAGTTCTTTCTCCGAATAACATTAATAAATACAAATAAGTAGATAAATCTTTTAGTAATAAGGAATATGCTGTACTAGAAAATAAGTTTGATTTCTTGTAATAGTTTTAAGAGTAAATTAGTAAGTTCGTGCGCCGTATACGCTACCTCAGCATTTTTAGGCGTGATAAGAAAATATCTTCTGTCACCGAATGTGAGATTTTAAAGAGTTTCTCACGGCTGAATTGACCAATGCGACTCTTTTAAATTTTGACAAACTTGCATTTTTATTTCTAGATTTGTACCTTTCTTGCAGAGAAAAATAATTTTCCCATATAGAAATAATTTCTGCGAATAACTATTAATAACTGTGTAAAGATGTGAAAAAATGTGAATAACTGTTCATAACTATAATAAACTACCGCAATTGAGACATTAATAACAGTAAATAACAGTTGATGACAGTTAATAATTGTTACGAATAGATAATAATAATGATTAACTGTAAATAATAATAATTTACTGTTGTTTATAGTTATTTACAAATATTTATAATTTTTCACATTTATTCACATTTATTCACATTTATTAACAGTTATTAACAGTTTTTCACACTTTCAAAAATTTTCACACGTATAATCTTTTTTTTTATACATAGGCGAAAAATTTTGTAAATGTGAAAAACTGTTAATAACTGTTAATAAATGTGAAAAACTATAAATATCTGTAAAAAAGTGTTAATAACTATAATTCACTGTAACTAATTGCAAATAAATATAAATAATAATAAATTATTCACCAATTCTAAAATTTTGGAAAATGTGAGTAACTGTTAATAAATGTGTATAAATGTGAATAAATAGGAATAACTATAAATAATTACTAATAATCATGACTTCCAATTAATAATTGTTATTTACCGTTCATAACTATTATTAACTATTATTAATTGTTATTAACTGTTTTTTATTGTTATTAATTCTTATTAATGTCTCAATTGCGGTAGTTTATTATAGTTATTAACAGTTATTCACAATTTCTCACAAAAATTATTTTCATATGGGTTAGTAAATCAGTCTACAGTCAGTTCTCCCAAGCAACAGTATAAGCAAAAGAGAGAACCTTAATAAAAAAAATTGTAATCTCACGCCGAATTCTACTACGCTATTAGTTTTTTTTCTTGTTGCTTCTTAAATTGATTTCTTTTGCAAAAAAAAATCAAGCGACGCAAATTCGGAACGCGCTTAAATCAACGAGTTATTTTCTTTTTCGCTGGTTTATCTCTCAATATACGCGACGTACTGTGCTTAAAATATTTCTGCAAAATTGAATCACAACGTGTCAATAATAAATAAAAAAGGGAAATTTCAACAAAAAAAAGGAACCGCGCGACTTACCTCTTTTGCGATTGAATTAAATAAAACAAATATAAATCACCGACATTCTGTACGCAAATAATAAACTGATCCATGGAGAAATAAGACATTTTTTTTGGAAATTTTCCGTAACTGCGCGATCGAACCTACAGCTTACCAATCAATTTATAATTACAAAATATTCGCTAGTAACCGCACAATCGACTTGTTTATGAACTGTAAATCAAAATTCTATAAATATAATTATGAAATATATTTTCCGAATCGTGCTAGTGAAAAGTTCAACTCAATAAATAGATTTTAATCAACAAGTTCCTGGTTATAATTTATTTAACAACCCAACCAACTACAAGCAGACAACCGGAGGGAAGTACCACGCCACATTTCAACACTCCGACCAAAAATTTAAGTTACCTACGACCACGCAGCCAACCCATAAAAAGGTAAGTGATTTGGTTTCTCTACCCTGCATACGAGGCAAGAAATATCTCACGATTAAATATAATGTCCGAATAAACCTATTTAAGGTGACCGGACATAACGAATGGTGACAGCGACGGTGGGATATTTCTTGTCAAATAACTAATAAACACTAAAAAAATTTTTTTGTATTATTAACAACCTGCTTTTTTGTATTAATTAATTACACTCGAAATGCTCTCTATTACTGGAAAACACTGAATAATTGGACAAAAACTTGTTTTGGATGAGCATAGAGTAAAGATTTTACGATCTATTAACTTATTTATAAGTTGATAAAACAAAATAAAATCTAATAACGCCTTTTCTTATTTGAAATACATTGTTCGAAATGTTCTCTATCGCAGGGAAACGCTAGGTAACTAGACAAAATACTTGCTTTAGATGAACGTAGAACTAATATTTTCAATTCCTAATTTGTTTATAAATTAATTACTCGGAAATCAAATATTCAAAGCGTTCTCTATCACAGGGAAACGCAAGACAAAATACTTGTCTTAGATGAGCGCAGAACCAGTGTTTGAGATATTAATTTATTTATAAATCAATAATTTGGAAAAGAATAAAAAGAAAAAGAAAAAATACTAAATAAATTGTTCAAAACGTTCTCTATCGCAGGGAAACGCTAGGTAACTAAACAAAATACTTACTTTAGATGAGCATAGAATATTTATTTCAATTCTTATTTATTTATACATAAATTAACAAACAAATCAATAAATCTAACATTAAAAGTGAATACTTTACTTCTTTCTTTTTCTATAACTAACATTTTCCTGAAATAACAATCTTTACCTTACAAATAGCTAAAATAAAAACTTAGTCAATTAGCTTATCTAACGCAAGGTGTAAGATTAGACTAACGCTTATACATTTGCTTTTAATTTTTTCTTTGCTACTTTTTCTTATTTTAATATAAACCCTAGTGGAAATTGGTTTTGCTAATAACTGTAATAGTTAAAAATAATTGCTAATAACTGCAAATAACTGCTAAAAGCTGCTAATAACTGTTATAAATAGTTTAGTTTGAGACAGAAGTAGCGGTTATTTGCAGTTAATAGCAGTTATCATCAGTTATTAGCAGTTGTTAGCAATCATTAGCATTTATAAGCAGTTATTTGCTATTTCATTAATTTATAATTTAAAATAGAAGTACTAATAACATTTATTAGCAGTTATTTGCATTTATTTATAGTTATTTGCAATTTCTTGCAATTATTTACAGTTATTAACAATTATACGCTTTTTAAAAAATTTTTTAATATTTTATATATAGGAGAAAATTTTTAAGACAATAAATTTTTATGAATAACTATTATTAACTATAAATAACTGCAAGTTTCTGCAAATAACTACAAAAATCGGAAAATAATTGCAAATGACTGTAAGAATCCGCAAATAACGTTAAATAACTGCAAAAATAAAAAAATAACTGCAAATAACTGTTACTATTATCTTAATTTTTAAAAATTGTATTGTACAAAATTGTTGTGCTTATAAATGTTAATAACTCTTAGTAACTTCAAATAATTACTATTAACTGCAAATAACCGCTACTTCTGTCTCAAACCAAACTATTTATAACAGTTATTAGCAGTCTCTTGCAGTTATTAGCAAAACTGATTTCCACTAGGGAAGTGAACCATTTTTCTTTCTTTGCAAATGTAATTCTGCACTAACTGAGTTAAAAATGAATGTTTTTTTTTTGTTTTTTTTCTTATTTTCATCTCATTTTTTTTTGTTTTTGTTTTTCGTCTTCTTTTTTTTTTTTCTCTGTGACAGGGTTTATAGTTTTTGAGCCTTACGACATAAGACTCGTAAATTATTTTTTTATGCTTAACAGCATTTAAATATTTCTGGTGGAGGGAAAAGAAGAAAAAATTAAATTATAACGTTTTATTTCTTTAGGGTCTTATACGTCTTGAGCCTCACGACATAAGACTTGCAATTCGCCGCTTGTGCTTAACAGCACGAAGGGCTCAACCTGAGGAAAATGAAAAAAGGAAGAAACAAGTTGACCCTATATCTGAAAGTTTATTTTCAATTTTGGGCTTGTATCTATTGAGCCTCACGGCATATAGTGCTAGTTCTCTTTTATTGCTCAACAGCAGCAAAAGACTTGAGGAAAGAAAATAGACAATCAGGTGTTGGAGCAATTTTTCTCTTACAAAATTTTTCTTCTCCTTCTCTCCTTTTTTCTTTTCCCTCTTTTTCCTCTCTTCAAGTAATCATCTTTTTTTCTCTTTTTTTTTCTCAAATAAACTTACTTTAATTTCTTTTTTGTTTTGTTTTTTTTTCTTTTTTTTTTGCTTGCCTCCTTATTTTCCCAATAAATCACAGATAATAAGAGGAGAGGCCTTGGCCCTAAGATAAGGCAAACAGTAGATAAGCTAAGTCTGCAAAAAGAGGCCAGAGCGCAGTTTATAGGGTGGGTCAAAGAAAACGACATTGATCTAGATCCACAATTTCTGCTACCGAGAAAGAAAATCAGCCCAAAAAGGGGTTTAGTTGTTAACCCATACGTAATCGACACGCCAGCTAAATATTTAATAACTCCCCCCGGATACGACAACCACAACAGCAACGCGTTGTAATCGAGGTAGATCTTGAAGAAGATCCTATCCTACCAAGAGCAGCACCATTGAATTTAAAAGGGCTACCTCTACAAGAAGAAGTATAGCCCGCACCATTTTTACCATTGCCCTTGCAAGTCGACCAAGCCGGTCAAGATACGCAGTGGGAAGATAACCTAATTACCATTGACTAGAAATCCTTTATACATCGCGTCTCTTTTTTTCATATAAAATTTTATTATTTTTTTTCTTTCTCCTTCTCTCTTTCTCTCTCGTTTTATTCGATCGCGCTAATAAATAAAAAATAAATTTTAAGCATCCAAAATGGCCACCGACAAAACCGATAACAAAGATTTGCCGCTCACGGAAGAGGAGTTAAGACTATACTCTAACAACTCAAAAGAACGCGAACAAAGAATTAAGGATTTAGAACAAGCGCTTGAGAATCGTGAGAAGAAAGTCCTAAGTGAGGCAGAATGGTTAAGAGAGGACGCGATGGACTCATTGAGCGTAAAAAAGGAACGCGTTCAAATGCTTGAAAAAGAACTCGAAAAAGAAAGAAAACAAACCAATAAAACAGATTTGAGATCTCAAAATAAAACGTATTCGAGGTTAAAGCCAGTAGACGAAACTAAGGAGTCGACAGAGGACGTGATAATTTAATTAACAAAAATGCGCCGCGAAATAGATCGAATGCGTGCAACTCGCTCAACGTCCCCCGCACCGCAAGCACAGCAAACATTACCACCAGACCCAGCATCAAGACCTAATAATAACCTAGCAGAACCACAGAATTCATGGACTGTGCCACCAAGCATTTACATAAAGGAGGCCTTAAACAGCATACCAAAATTTGACGGAACAAACTTAATACCTTTCGTCAGAGCACAATAATTTCGAAACATTGACGAATTCGTCAATAGAGTAAAATCCGTTTTTGCCCCCACAGAAACCCTAAACAATCTAAGAGGTGAACTTGACCAAATTTATAAGGGAAGAAACGAGTCACTGCTTAATTTTGTTACACGAATCGTTGACCTTAAAGAAGCTATTATCGATTAAAAACGTTTCGATATCAACAATGAATTAATTCTTGACGAGCTTTCTGAAATCGAAGGAGATATAATCGGAGGATTTCGAGACGGCTTACCGCCGGAATTTAGGCAAAGGTTTAAGAACCCAGCAAGCTTAACTCTAAACGAAGTATTCGACGACACAATCGCGGTAGATAAACAGATTGATAGGGACAACTTGAAGCATGGATATAAGATCAAAGAAAGAAATAAAAATCTTTATGAAAACAGACGAAATACGAACGAAGCAACAACTGTAACAACTGTGTTTTACAACCGGATGTGCCACGAGCAACCACATCTTATCAGGGAAGATACAACCAGACTAACAACCAATCAAATGACAGAAGCGAAAGTCATAGTAACAATCACCAGATAAAAGTATGTGCCTATTGCAAAAACAGAGGTCATGTAAATAAAAAATGCCGTAAATTAAAATAGGTTAAAGAGAATCAACAAAAAAACGAGACGAACGCTCCAGCGAAGGGCGCTCCTGGAGCGACAACCGAGAAAACGCGTCCAGTGAACGCGATTGTAACAGAATTTACATCCACACCATCAACTTAAAAGAAACAACGCCAATCGTCATCGTGGAATCCCCACAATTTCTACACAATTTCGTTGAAGCTATGGTGGATTCAGATGCGCAGCCCAATATAGCCAAAATAGGCGTTTTTAACGGAGACGTAATGGTTGACGAATCAAACCGACCATTGTTAAGAGGAATATCGGGAACCGATATACCTTCGATTGGTACACGTGTCATTGACATATACGGATCCTCAACAGAGGTCTTTATAGTCGCCAATGATTGTCCGATGAAAACAGAAGCAATTATAGGTTCAAACTTCTGTGAATAGCACAATGCAAGCCTCGATTTCTATCGAAAAGCACTAATTTTCGAGGACGAAACCTTGCCTTTCGTAAATTTAAAAGACGTTAAAAGAATACCTGCTCTCGCAACTGCAATCGTACGTTTCCCACTGAACAATCCAAGAGAAGAATATGGCTATATTGGGAAAATAAAATTTAACGAAATAGGCATAGTGACAGGAAACGTCATGGCAATCAACGACGGAGGCTACGTTGACATAGAAGTATTCAATACCAATATCTTTGATATCGACCTAAAAATAACACCGCTAACTCTAGAACCAACACAGAAATATTATCAGCATCATAACGAGAAAATTTTTATAGACAAAGATAGCACTCTCTTCATGGATACAGAAGATATAAAAGAAGTTAACGTCACGAATCAAGCACCTTCTCTTGTTTCTATGCAGACCAATGTAGATGATGCAAGGTCAGCTAACGAACTAATCAAAACGACTCAATTCCCTAGTGGAAATCAAATCTGTGAATAACTGGGAATAACTGTTATAAACTGAGAATAACTGTTATAAACTGAGAATAACTGTTATAAACTGTTCAATTTGAGACAGTTATTCCCAGTTATTCCCAGGTATTTACAGTTTAGTTTAAAAATAATTTGAAAAATATATATTTGAAAAAAAAAAATATATATATATATATATTTTTTTTTTTCTTATAAATATATTTGGGAATAACTGTTATTCGTACCTCTGTTTTTTCAAATTATTTTTAAGCTCAACTGTGAATAACTGGAAATAACTGAGAATAACTGGGAATAACTGGGAATAACTGTTACTCCTGTCTCGAACTGAACAGTTTATAACAGTTATTTCCAGTTATTCACAGTTATTCCCAGTTATTTTCAGTTATTTCCAGTTATTTCCAGTCGTTCACAGTTTCGATTTCCACTCAGGTTACTTTCGAATATGGTAAATAATACAATCGATTTTTTCAGAGATGCTACTAAGACAGTACTATTTGCTCATCTTCCGAAGACCTTCAAATTCAAGAAAATATCATTCCTAAATCTAAGGTTCCTGTGCAGGTGTTACCCAATTCTGCAACGTCATGCGTTGAGTCCGAAAATGCTTCGCGTGACACGGTAGACGATGACGCTCTGAACTCTATCGCAAATCTAATCGAATCCCCCGGCCGAAATCCAAAATCATCGTACGCAAAGTCCGAAAACGTCCTACGCAATACGGTAAGCGACGGTGACAATGTGCGACATAGCACCTATGAGACTTACGCTAAGCCCGAAGAAGCTTCGTACAACACGGTAAGTCTAACAAAAGAGGAAATTGAAATATCAGATAGTGAAAACACAGAAACCACTGAAGAAGATATAATAATTCGAGATTTCCTTCCAGGTGCAAATTAGCTGGACTATATCGAAATAAATCAGGTGAATCAACCTATAGAAATTTATTTAAATTACTCTGATATAGAACCATGCATCAACAGAACTATTTTAGACATAAATACTGTCACTGAATTCTATGTCAAGCCATATAAAAAGGATAATAGAAGTTCAAAACACAAAAATTTTGAGCAAGTATACAATGCTAACATCAAAAACAGAACAGAATGTATATTAAACGACATACCTAAAAACCATATAGTGGAAGAAAACGAAGCAAGGCTGCAGAAGCTCATTAAAAAAACTGCTGATGTTTTCCATTTAAAGAGAGAACCACTTTCTGCCACTAACATAATCGAACATAAAATCGAAACCTACGACGAAGAACCAGTGAACATAAGACAGTATCCAATACCTAAAAAATTGCAAGAAGTCGTTTACGAGCAAATAAGTAAATTGTTGGAATCAGATATAATCGAAAGAAGTGATTCGCCTTTCAACAGCCCTCTCTGGGTTTTCAAAAAGAAAGACGATATCAACGGGAAGCTATAATGGAGAGTTGTAGTCGATTTCCGAAAATTAAATGAGAAGATCAAGCCATATCTACATCCAATCCCATATATTACATATTTAGTCGAGCAGCTCGGTGGGGCTCGCTATTTTATCGTCGTGGATATGTATTCAGGTTTCCACCAGATGATGATTAGAGAAGAAGACCGTGAAAAAACAGCCTTTTCTACTTCTTATGATCGCTTTCACTTCAAAAGAATGCCTTTCGGAATTCAAATAGCAGCAAGTACTTTTCAAGAATTAACCAATAAAATATTAGGGCATAAACCGTTAGATCTAAGCTTGAAAAGAAAAGGAAAGTTGTGAAATATTGATGACGTCATACTATTTGCAGAAAATCTAAACGATCTAGACGAATTATTTTTGGAATTTACAGAGACTATAAGGAAATCTAAGCTAAAGTTAAATCCCTTAAAGTGCCAATTTTACGAAACATCAGTGACATTTCTTGGTCACGAGATTAGTTAAAAAGGCATGAGACTAGACCCAAGTAAGACCCAAGCTGTTGAAAAATTCCCTCGTTCACGAAATGTCAAGGAAATACGCCAATTCCTTGGTCTGTGCGGATATTATCGACGTTTCATCCCAAATTTTGCAACGATCACAAAGCCATTGACAAATATTTGAACCTTCTGACAGCCGGCATTTTTTCCATTGAAAAAGTGTAACTTTCTCGAAATTTCCCATATAAATGTCTCTTAAGTAATAGTATATGTGAGCCGATCATGGGATGACGCCATATGGCGTCAGAAGGTTAAAGAAAGCAGGAGCTTTCAATTGGTCAGGTGAATAGGAAATAGCTTTTGAGACGCTCAAAAACTGCCTAATTAATGAACCAATTTTGCAACATCCAAACTTCGAAGAGGAATTTATTGTTACAACAGACGCTTCAGACTACGCAGTCGGTGGTGTCCTATCTCAAAGGAAGGAAAATTCAGATTTACCTGTAGCTTACGCAAGCCGATTGCTTACAAAAACCGAGATGAATTATAGCACTATCAAAAAGAAACTACTCGCAATGCGATTTTGCGGTGATCAATTCGACTATTGTCTGATTGGCCAACATTTCACCTTTATAACTGACCACCAACCTCTCGTTTGGCTGCGCAAAATAAAGGATTGTACATCTGAATTAAAAAAATAGTATTTTAAATTAAGAGACAAATTTGACTTTACAATCAAATATCTTCCAGGAAAAATTAATTTCGTGGCCGACGCGCTATCACGTAACCCTCCGGATAACGAAGTGCAAAACATACGCGAATCAGAAACTAAAGAAATCTTTAAGATAATGTCCGAGGAAAACACATGTAAACCAGTCTATGAAATAAACGCTATAGAGTGAATCGCAACTGAAACACTGTTTAAAAAGAATGACTTTCTAGCAGTAAGAAACAGTAAGGACAGTTTTTATTTGTGCCAAAGCAAATAGTACATTAAATCAAACAATAAAGTAATATCTATACGATGGTTAACGCACCAAGATGGAGACGAACATATATATTATTTTGACTATGATGACAAGATACCCTTCGATAGCATACTAACAAGCGTAAAATTGACTAAAATCGAACAAGACAGATATCAACTACCAGCCAACGAACTGACACGGGCGCTAGACATCCTCAAGGAATTTTTAGAAGCTACAGCAAATAAACCACCCAAAGACGCTCACGCAACTGACGAAGCTATGAACGAAAATACAAATATTTCTGAGGATCATTAATCGCTCAGGGACGAATTACATTCAAATCCGTCCAGGGCAAATGAAGCTCCTGTGTCTGTTGAATATGAGATAGGCCAAGACGAGTCAAATCGACCTCGACCATCACGAAATATAATTGAAACGAGAGATAATTTTCTCATGGCAAAAGACAATTTGACCTATTTTATAACACAAAAAATCAACCTCTCGATTCAGGAGCATTTTTTCTGCAAGAAGAACAGAAACTTCCGCCCCTGCAAGATATTGCCCTTGCAAGAGCAAAAGTCACTAAAAATGACAAAAAAATCTGATAGTTTTACCAATTACAAAAAATCTGCATATACAAACAGACAGAGAAATTTTCAAAGATGCCATTCTTTCATTACTAGACGTATGTCAAACAACATCTTTGGTCTCTTTGAGAATTTCAAAAACTGAACAGATAGACGACATCTCGTGGAGTGAAATCGTCGATCTGTTGAAAGATATATTTTCAGGTTCCCAAACTAAGTTAATAATCTGTAAAAATCTGATACAAATACCAGAAGTAAACCTACGTGAAGAAATTATACGTGAAATTCAAGAATCGCCAATCAACAGCTATAAAGGTATAACAAAGACGTATAATCGAATTAGACAACATCATTTCTGGCCAAATATTAAAGCGGGAATCCAAAATTCTATTAACACTTGCTGCATTTGTCAACTAAATAAACTTGTTAGAAATAAAGTTAGGCAGCTTATGGTGTTGACAGACACCCCGAGTTCTAGCTTCGAGAAAATTTCGTTTGATATTGTAGGTCCATTGGATAAGACCAGAAATGGGAACATGTACATTTTAACAATGCAAGATTTACTAACGAAATTTTGTATAACTGCTCCTTTAGATTCGATTACATCAACGGCAATCGCCGATGCTTTTCTGAAACGATTTGTTGTTATTCACGGGTCTCCAAAGATAGTTCTGACGGACCAAGGTAAGAACTTTATTAGTTCATTAATGAAAAACATCGTGAAAATGTGTAAAATTAAAACATGTACAACCACCGCATTTCGCCCTTAATCCAATGAATCTATTGAGTGAATGCATCATTCGTTAAAGGAATGGCTAATGAATTATGTATCAAATATACGACAATGGGATGAATGGTGTGATTGTGCAACATTTTCTTACAATACCAGCGTTTATGAAGGAACGAAGCTCACCTATTATGAATGCCCATACGGAAAGATAGCTCGTGTTCCATCAGCGAGGGCTATATTAGGAGAAAATACTACAGATACTTATTATGACTATCTAACTAGATTAAGATCAAAATTGTTAGTAATACACGAACTAGCTAGACAAAATCTAAACAACGCAAAGAGACGTTCTAAAGAATATTATGATAGAAAGTTAAACCCATGTAATTTCAAAGTTAATAATCGTGTAATGCTATTAATAGAACCTAGGAAGGGTAAATTTCAACCGCAATATACCGGGCCACATAAAATTCTCCAAATTTTAGATGATGGTAGAAACAGTAAGATTTCTCTTAAGAACACTACTAAAATTGTACATTCAAATAAACTGCGCTTAACGAGACTAAGATCCGAAAGTTCGATCAATAGTGATTAGAGCTCTACATCTGACTAAGAATTTCTTAAAGTGAATACACGCAACAATTATTAGCATAGATCTGCATATTATTTTTTTTTATATTTCTGCTTTATGGTATGTACACATGTTTTCTTTTATGCAATAACGTTAATAAAAGTTGGTGAATTCACTTTATTCAATCACGCATCCATAAAGTTAATCTTCATATTTTTATACAAATGCTTATAATTTCAATTAATTGCGCAATGCGACAGCCATGTCTGTACCAGCGTGAGCAAAACAACCTGCGCATAATTTTATGTTAATTTTCTCTGTTATAGGAGGATGAACTGCAATTTAATGCTCTTTTTATGCGCTTATATTCAAGGGGCCGTCGCCTTTACGGCATATGAATGCGGATCTGCCACCCTCAACATAAGAACTATAGCACTCACAGACGTCGGAGACTGCGCGCCATCTAACGCAGAACCTTCTGAAGAAGAAATCTACTCACAGCTACTTCAACACATCCAACATTTTAAGGTCCGAGCTTACCAATGTAGAATAAAGGTAGATTAGGAAATTACGTATTGTGGTATGCATTCGCATGACTCAAAAGTAAAAGGAGGCTCTACCACCTTCATGGAGCTGGCAACAAGAGAAGCATGCGAAGATCTTGTTAGGTATGGCCAATATAAATATAGACGCTCCATAATAAATAATATATTAGTGAACGCGACCAATAGAAGAACTGTCACAGTCACCGGAAGATTGGATGCAAACGGATATTATAAGGGTACAACTAGCAATGATAATGGGTATGAATACGAAAAAGTAGTCGTAACTGCGAAACTGGAGATCAAAGCAACAGACTACAAGGTCACCGTAGACAAAAAAAAGAATATGGTGATCCTAAGCACCGGAACTCGATGCAGCTACACCAGCGGTAGATGCATTGATGAGGAAGAAAGCTGCATTTTCTGGACTCCAGTAATGGGATCCACATGTAAGTTTGATGAGTTCACCATCCTATATGAAGGTATAGGGACACGTATGGTTGATAACAATTCGAACGCTCCCGTTATCTACTTTGGTAATTCAACTGGAAAGATAAATTTTGGTCTAACCAAAACTGGAGAAGAGACGCTATGCGGATATAAACTGATTAAAACGGACCAAACAGAACTATTCATTTTAGAAACCACAAGAGGCAAATCATTCACGAACCGAGAAAGCTTGGAGGTACCAGATATCATTCTCACTACATATTTCAATGCAGAAATAATGAATCTCGGAAGACATCTAGATAAACAACTGGGATCGCTATATCGTGACATAGTTCTGCACAGATGTATATTGGAGAAGCAAATCATAGAAAATGCTCTGCCTCTGGCGTTCTCAAACCCAGACCTTTTTGCCCTAAAGGTTATGAAGAAACCAGGTTACTTAGCTATAACAGCAGGATAGGTCGCCCATATCATTCAATGCGTACCACGGTCCTGCAAAATAAGAAAAACAGACTTATGTTACTACGAAGTACCAGTAAGCTGTGATGACGAAGCTTACTTCGCCAAACCTATCAGCAAGGTGCTAGCACAGATTGAAACAGCCAGAAATTGCAATACACTCATACCAAGTATCTTCAAAATCAATGAGAAGTGATTTAAAATCCTTTTTACGGCCACGGAGGTAAACCTACCGCAATTTTTGAAAACGTTTGTTCAGCCGACCTGAAAACATGCCAGCTTCCCGGAAGTCTTGGAGAATGAAATATATACAACAGAAGACCTACAAAATTTACGTGAACATTCGATATTTCCAGCCGAAAAACCTGCAATGCTAGAAGCAATAGCTAGACGGCGAATCCACGCTTAATAAAATGTGGAACGGATTCCAAAAATTTGGCCGAATCTCGGCAGGGATACTAATGATCATACTGATATGCCAAGTAATCAAACTAATTTTCGATACGATGATCCGCGGGTACACCCTCTGCATGGTGTACGAATGGAGTACAAGACTCTTGGGAGCCATTTTCGGCGCAATAACACATTTGCTCACAAGCCTGGCTAAGCCCGAACGTACAAAGAAGGATAAAACATCAGAACATGAAACAGCCACCGGGTTAACGAAATCACTGAATCCGCCAAGAAGAGGACTCAGCAGATCTAACTCTATGCCACCATCAAGAAAAACCATCCGAGACATCGAGCTCAAACTGTTGGGAACCCCAAAGCAAAACAATTAAAATCTTACTGCTTTGTTTTCACGGTGGGGGTGTTACATCCGCATAATCACGGATGTATGAAAAATCTTTTTTATGAAAAAGATCTTTTTATTATTTTTATCTCTTTTCAATTAATTTTTTGTTGATTTTTAGCTATAGACAGATGATTTATATATATATATATATATATATATATATATATATATATATATATATATATATATAAATATTTGCAGTTCCCTCTCCGATTAACATTATTAAATACAAATAAGTAAATAAATCTTTTAGTAATAAGGAATATGCTGTACTAGAAAATAAGTTTAATTTCTTGTAATAGTTTTAAAAGTAAAGCAGTAAGTTCGCGCGCCATATACGCTACCTCAGCATTTTCAGGCGTGATAAGAAGATATCTTCTGTCACCGAATGTGAGATTTTAAAGAGTTTCTCACGGCTGAATTGACCAATGGGACTCTTTTAAATTTTGACAAACTTGTATTTTTATTTCTAGATTTGTACCTTTCTTGCAGAGAAAAATAATTTTAGTAAATCAGTCTACAGTCAGTTCTCCCAAGCCACAGTACAAGCAAAGAGAGAACCTCAATAAAAAAAAATTGTAAACTTGCGTCGAATTCTACTACGCTACTAGTTTTTTTTTTCTTGTTGCTTCTTAAATTGATTTCTTGCCATATGAAATTAATTTTTGTGAGAAATTGTGAATAACTGTTAATAATTGTAATAAACTACCGCAATTGAGACATTAATAAGAATTAATAGCAGTAAAAAACAGTTAATAACAATTAATAATAGTTAATAATAGTTATGAACGCTAAATAACAATTATTAACTGAAAGTCATGATTATTAATAATTATTTATAGTTATTCACATTTATTCACACTTATACACATTTTTACACATTTATTAACAGTTACTCACATTTTCCAAAATTTTAGAATTGGTGAATAATTTATTATTATTCATACTTATTTATAATTATTTATATTTATTTGCAACAGTGAATTACAATTATTATTACTTTCTTACAGATATTTACAGTTTTTCACATTTACAAAATTTTTCGCGTATATATAAAAAAAACGATTATACGTGTGAAAATTTTTGAAAGTGTGAAAAAGTGTTAATAACTGTTAATAACTGTGAATAAATGTGAATAAATGTGAATAAATGTGAAAAATTACAAATATTTGTAAATAACTATAAATAACTGTAGATTATTATTATTTACAGTTAATTATTAGTATTATCTATTCGTAACAATTATTGACTGTTATCAACTGTTATTTACTGTTATTAATATACGCGACGTACTGTGTTTAAAATATTTCTGCAAAGTTTAATTACAACGTGTCAATAATAAATGAAAAAGGGAAATTTTAACAAAAAAATAAGGGACCACGTGACTCACCTATTTTGCGATTAGATTAAATAAAATATATGTAAGTCATCAACATTCTGTACGCAAATAATAAACTAATTTATTGACAAAAAGGACATTTTTTTGGAAATTTTTCGTAACTGCGCGATCGAACTTACAGCTTACCAATCAATTTAACAATAAGAGTAAGTAAACAAATTATGCAAACAATCAAAAAATTTATAATTACAAAATATTCGCTAGTGACCGCACAATCGACTTGTTTATGAACTGTAAATCAAAATCCTATAAATATAATTATTAAATATATTTTCTGAAATGTGCTAGTGAAAAAGTTCAACTCAATAAATAGATTTTAATCAAATAGTTCCTGGTTATAATTTATTTAAGAACCCAACCCTACTGAAAAATATATATGAGATCTCACATGCGATCTCGTAACCGGACATAACACGTATAAAAATAGAAAAATAGTATAAAAATTATTACGTATAAAAAGCACGCGCTTATTACATTCTTTGTTTAATTTTTTTTAATGTCCAAATTTTAGTTTAATGTTTCCTGCATTTTACGATAGTTCGTATATTCGTATAAAAATTAATGATATTACATTTTTTTCCAACAAAGAATATGTTTTTAAATTATAATTGTAATAATAACTTTCGTATAAAAAATAATTTTCACGTGAAAATATGGATCACTTTCGGAACGGAAACGCGTACCGAAAAACGAACTTTCCGAACGCCGTTAGGAAAAAAAAATTAATAGCAGATGCTAAATTGAGGGTAGAAGAAGTCCGGATTGATGAAGAGCTGGAGATATTAGCTCATACAGACGAACCAGTGTAATCTGATACATTTTTTTCTCCACATGAGTTGGATAATGCGTTTTTATTTTAAAGTGTTTAAATACTATATGATTAGTTTACATTAAATTGAATGGATGAATAGCTTATATAATTTTAAAAGACTAGAAGAATCTCAAAATAACCTCTTATGAAATCATAAAATCAGTCATTGCAAAATATCAATGGCAATGTATTAATCGCTGACAAATATTATTATTAACGTAAGAAAGAATGTTTATATGAAATATACATTATTATAATTTATTTTAATTTTACACTTAGACACATGTTTATAAAGTATTACACAGACTGTGTTCTAGAAGAACACCAACTCTTTGTATTTCGTATCATAGTCATTTATAAAAAAAATGTAATTGTATTTTTATAAATGAATTAAAGAAATATTACTACTATTATATTAAAGTGAAGAATTAAGACTTTTTTTTCTTACGTGATACGCGTGCACCCTTAACATACACATACATACATACACATACATACATACACATACATACATATACACACATATACATACACACATACACCCATACACATACACACATACACTCATGCACATAAATACATACACATATACACATACGCAAATACACATACACAACATTTGCCTCTCCATCTCCGTCTCTTTGTCTCCGTCTTTCCGTCTCTCTATCTCTGTCACTTCGTCTCTCTGTTTCTGTTTCTTTTTTTCGTCTCCGTCTCTCTGTCTTCGTTTCTCTATTCCGTCTTTTCGTCTCCATCTCTCCGTCTCTCTATCTCCGCCCCTATGTCTATGTCTCTTCGTCTCTTCTTCTCCGTCTCCGTCTCCGTCTCTTTCTCTCCGTCTCCGTCTTTCCGTCTCCGTTTCTCCGACTCCGTCTTTTCGTCTCCATCTCTCCGTCTCCGTCTCTCCGTCACCGTCCCTCTGTCTATGTCTCTCCGTCTCTCCGACTCCGTCTCTCCATCTCCGTTTCTCTGTCTCCGTCTCTCCGTCTTCGTCTCTTCGTCTCTCTCTCTCTCTCTCTCTCTGCCTCTCCGTCTCTGTCTCTATGTCTCCATCCCTCCATCTACGTCTCTCCGTCTCCGTTTCTTCATCTTTGTCTCTCTGTCTCTGTCTCTCCGTTTTCCTCTCTTCGTCCCTCTGTCTATATCTCTTCATCTTCGTCTCTTCATTTTCGTCTTTCCGTCTATGTCTCTCTGTTTCCGTGTCTCTGTCTTCTTCATCTCTGTCTCTCTGTCTGAAACACATGATTTAAAAAAATGAATTCTTATCATATTTGTTCATTAATTTAAATGGAATTTAGTAAAACAAATTTTTAATTTATCATGATGATATGATTTGTATTTAAACAATTCTTATGCATATTAGAACTTTAATTAATTCTTTTTTTTTCAATATATAAAAACTAAATTTTAAACAGAACTGCAATATAAAAATTTATAAATTGAGGCAATTTTTTTTACTTTAAAATTGGCTAATTTATACATATTAATATAATGTATGAAAATTTAACCGAGCAACGTTAGGAGCGAGGTAAATTAAGCTCGTTTAATTATTAACTTGAAGTAAATGTGATATTAGCTACATTTAAATGTGCGTATAGGTCTGGATGTAAAAATAATAAAATATTTTAAATTTACTCATTTTGTAATTCATTTTTTTCATGGAAATTATATAAAATATTACATCTTTTATTTTTGATAAATAAAGAAAATTTAATAATATTAAATATTTAATAATATTATTACCCTATGGAAAATAATGACGTATTTTTATGACGTCATTAAATGATGATGTCTTTTGGCGTGTCAGAAAATGGGACGGAAAATGACGTCATTTTTGCAATACTAATAACGTCATTTCATTACTATTTTCTGTCCCATCCCTGCCATACAGAATGACGTCATTTAATAACGTCATTTTTGTAATACTAATGACGTCATTTCAAAACGATTTTTTTCTGCCCCCATTCTTGCCATACGGAATAACGTCATTTATGTATTGAAAATGACGTCATTTTTAGTTTTAGTTCAGCCCTGTTAAAAATAATGACGTCTTTCTAAGACGTCTTTGTTCGTGCCTTAGATTGGAACAAAAAAGACGTCATTTTTCCAATGTTTAGAAAAGCTATTTAACAAATGACGTCTTTTTATTATTTCAAAGACGTATTTTTTTTTATAAAAATGACGTCTTTTTCTAATAACTTTAATAAAAAAATACGTCTTTGAAATTTAAAAAAAAATACGTCTTTGAAATTATAAAAAAAATACGGCTTAGAAATTATAAAGAAAATACGTCTTTGAAATTATTAAAAAAAATAAGTCTTTGAAATTATGAAAAGATGTTATTTGTTAAATAGCTATTCTAAACATTGTAAAAATGACGTATTTTTTTGTTTAAATCTAAGATGCGACCAAAGACGTCTTCAATGAAGTCTTTCAAAGACGTCATTTTCTCCAAATTTTCATGAATTATGTCATTAAAAAATGACTTTACATGATAATCATTTCCTATTTAAAGGAAAAAACAATAACATGGTAAACCTCGTAGTTTCAACTCTTCGAAAAACGAAGAGCATTTCCGATTTAGCTAAGATCGTTCAGGTCTTATATATCTGCATCTTCAAAATTTGCATCAAGGATTAGAAAATTTAAAAAAACGCCACCTGGTGACTTACAGTCGAATTGATAGTCGATTGCGTCAATTTAATTTCAAATCACCAGGTCGCAATTTTCAAGTTTTACGATCCCTAATACAAATTTCGAAGACGCAGATACGTAAGGCCAGAACGTTTTCAGTTTAATCGCAAATGCTCTTCGTTTTTTTGAAAAGTTGAAACTACGAGATATACCTCGATTTTATTTTTTCCTTTAAATGGGAAATAAATATCATGTAAATACATTTTTCAATGTCATAATTCATAAAAAATGACGTTATTTTTTCCTAAATTTAGAGAAAACGACGTCTTAGGAAGCCGTCATTATTTCTAACAGGGGAAATAACGTGATGAAATGACGTTATTAGTATTTAAAATAGCCTCATTTTCCGTCCCAATTCCTGACAGAGCGAACGACGTAATTATTTTCAATAAGGACTGAACTAAAACAAAAAATGACATCATTTTCAATACATAAATGACATTATTCCGTATGGCGAGAATAGGGACAAAAAAAAACGTTTCGAAATGCCGTCATTACCCATATGGAAATAATTTCTGTAAATAACTATTAATAACTGTGTATAAATGTGAAAAAATATGAATAACTGTTAATAAATATAATAAACTACCGCAATTGAGACATTAATAACAGTAACTAACAGTTGATAACAGTTAATAATTGTTACGAATAGAGAATAATAATGATTAACTGTAAATAATAATAATTTACTGTTATTTATAGTTATTTACAAATATTCGTAATTTTTCACATTTATTTACATTTATTAACAGTTATTAACACTTTTTCACACTTTCAAAAATTAAATTAATCGTTTTTTCTATATATACGCGAAAAATTTTGTAAATGTGAAAAACTGTTAATAACTGTTAATAAATGTGAAAAACTGTAGATATCTGTAAAAAAAGTGTTAATAACTGTAATTCACTATAACTTATTGCAAATAAATATACATAACTATAAATAAGTATAAATAATAATAAATTATTCACCAATTCAAAAATTTTGGAAAATGTGGGTAAGTGTTAATAAATGTGTATAAATGTGTATAAATGTGAATCAATGTAAATAACTATGAATATTAATGATCATCACTTTCAGTTAATCATTTTTATTTAGCGTTCATAACTATTATTAACTATTATAAACTGTTATTAACTGTTTTTTACTCTAATTGATTCTTATTAATGTCTCAATTGCGGTAGTTTATTACAGTTATTGACACTTATTCACATTTTTACACAATTTCTGACAAAAATCATTTTTATATGGGTAGAAATTAAAACAAAAAATGACGTCATTTTTAATACATAAATGACGTTATTAAATGACGACATTCTGTATGGCAAGAATGGGGCAGAAAGAAGTAATGAAATAACGTTATGAGTATTGCAAAAATGACGTCCCAATTCCTGACATGCCAAAAGACGTCATACAATGACATCATTATTTTCAATCGGGTATTTTATTAAATTTAATTACTTATCCTCATGAATAATAAAGTCTTTTTTTTCAGTAAAATTGAAAAGAGAAGCGACTAGTCTTAACTGAAGAGAAAGAAATAGAAAAAAAAGAATCATAAAAGAAACGTTATAAAAATAAAGAAGGAAAAATAAATTCATATTTCTATACTTTTTAACGAAGTATTTTAAAAACCAAGCTAAAAATAGAAACTATTCGTTTAATAATTCGTTATTGATACTTCTAAATTATTTTTCAACCAAATTGTGAATAACTGGTAATAAATGGGAATAGCTGAAAATAGCTCGGAATAACTGTAAATAACTATAAAGAACTGGGAATAACTATTATTAGTAACTCTGATATTTATATAATTTTTTTATTCACCCATGTGAAATTAATTTTTGTGAGAAATTGTGAATAACTGTTAATAATTGTAATAAACTACCGCAATTGAGACATTAATAAGAATTAATAGCAGTAAAAAACAGTTAATAACAATTAATAATAGTTAATAATAGTTATGAACGCTAAATAACAATTATTAACTGAAAGTCATGATTATTAATAATTATTCAAAGTTATTTACATTCATTCACATTTATACACATTTATACACATTTATTAACAGTTACTCACATTTTCCAAAATTTTAGAATTGGTAAATAATTTATTATTATTTATACTTATTTATAATTATTTATATTTATTTGCAACAGTGAATTATAATTATTAATACTTTCTTGCAGATATTTACAGTTTTTCACATTTACAAAATTTTTCGTGTATATTTAAAAAAAACGATTATACGTGTGAAAATTTTTGAAAGTGTGAAAAAGTGTTAATAACTGTTAATAAATGTGAATAAATGTGAATAAATGTGAAAAATTACAAATATTTGTAAATAACTATAAATAACAGTAAATTATTATTATTTACAGTTAATCATTATTATTATCTATTCGTAACAATTATTAACTATTATCTACTGTTATTTACTGTTATTAATGTCTCAATTGCGGTGGTTTATTATAGTTATTAACAGTTATTAACATTTTTTCAATTTTTTACACAGTTATTAATAGTTATTCACAGAAATTATTTCCATATGGGCAACTAAATATAACTGGGAATAACCGTTATAAGTATCTCCAATTTTTTAAATTATTTTTAAACTCAAATGGAAATAACTGGGAGTATCTGTGAATAACTGGGAATAACTTTAAATAACTGGAAATAACTGTAAATAACTGGGAATAGCTGTAAATAACTGGGAATAACTGTAAATAACTGGGAATAACTGTAAATAACTGGGAATAACTGGGAATAAGTGTAAATAACTGGGAATAACTGTAAATAACTGGGAACAACTGTAAATAACTGGGAATAACTGTAAATAACTGGGAATAACTGTTATTCTTGTCTCAAACTAAACAATTAATAACTGTTATTCACAATTATTTCCCAATTATTCCCACTTATTCACAGATTCGATTTCCACTAGGGAATTTAAAAATTTTTGATAAACTCTTAATAATTCTGGGAAATTTGAAAAATTTTTAAGACTACAATATTCTAAATAACTGCTAAAAAACTGTAAAATTTGTTAAAAAATCTGAAATACAATAAAAAAAATTAACAAAAAATTAAAGAAAATAAAAGAAAGTGAAACAAGCTGAAATACTCTGAGTGTTTTGTCCAAATTCTTACAAATATTTTCAAAATGTTTCAGATTATCTCATTTTCTTTCTTTTTTTTCAGATTCTTGCAATTCCTTTTAGAATAATTTAAAATATTTTATTTATCATTAGTACCAGGTACCCTAGTAGAATCTGATTCCATTTTCAAGCTATTTTTTAGCTATTTAAATTGTACGTATACTAGAAACAAGCCTATTTTAGCTGCCAGTTTTTAGGAATCGATGTAACGCTTTTTCTCACACTTTACCGGTATTTATTGGATATAAGAATCTTAGATACAGTTAAAAGCTATTAATTGGATATTAAACTTGGTTATTAGATAGAAAATTGTACTTGTATATTTAAAATGATGAGATTAAAAATACGTAGTAGTAAATTATGATATGGTTATTTTTGTATTTGAAAGAATTATTAAAACAAAAAATTGGTGGACTCCACGTTCATCAGCCGAGCCGATCTTAACGTATGACCCCTCAACTTTATTTATTCTTATATCTTCCAATTATTTTCACCCGTCCTATTTTACCCCATCCCATTCCGCATTTACTTGGGGTTATGCCCGCGAAGAGGGGAAAACCCATGAGCAAACCCAATGGGGTAAATTCTGGGAAAACCCTCTCCGAAATGGGTTGGTGTATACAGCAGATTCGGTATTCGGTATGCTTGTACAAGGATACCTACACCGTATTTTCCACACCTCTTGCTCACATTGTCATGTGGCTAGCACGCCCAAGCGACCGTCACACAAAGCAAGTCCTGATTGGACGCGCAGCGTTCCTTGGAGCGGTCACCCATCCAAGTATTAACCACGGCCAGTGCTGCTTAACTTTACAGCTCATCTGACGCGCACCGAACCACTCGGCCAATGCGTCGATTCTTGTAAGAACTATTATTCTTACGATTGTTCTGAGTCAATAACCTTGGCACTTATGTATAGTTATGAATGCTATACAAACTTGGATTACGATCATCAGGGTACAAAATTTTTTATAAACAATGTTTACGAACTCGTATAAGATTACTCATTTTCCCATATGGAAATAATTACTGGGAATAACTATTAATAATTGTGTATAAATGTAAAAATATATAAAAAATGTTAATAAATGTTAATAACTATTGTAAACTAACACAATTGAGAGAATAACAGTAAATAACAGTTGATAACAGTTAATAATTATTACGAATAGATAGTAATGACGATTAACTGAAAAAAATAATAATTTACTGTTATTTATAGTTATTTATAAATATTCGCAATTTTTCACATTTATTCACATTTATTAACACTCACATTTTAAAAAATTTTCACTCGTATAATCGATTTTTTTTATATAGAGGAGACTGAGGCTAATTGTCAGTAGGGATATGTAGGCAAATCACGAATGAGTTTATCAATAAAAGTCATAGCGCAGCAAAGCTTAGACCTCAAATGTACAACAGTCTTGCAAATTTGTATTTTTTCTTTCACTCGGTAGGTAAATATGTTTTCCCGGTTGGTATAAAAATGTGTCTCAAAAAACTCTTTCATAATTCATTCTTTATTAGATTTTCGATTCTTAAAAAATTTTCAAATAGTTTCTGCACAAAAAATTCAAATTTAAAAAAGTTGACAACTAGCCCCAGTCTCTCCTATATATGTTAAAATTTTGTAAATGTGAACAAATGTTAATAATTGTCAATAAATGTGAAAAACTGTAAATACCTGTAGAAAAGTGTTAATAACTGTACACTGTAACTAATTGCAAGGACATAAATAACTATAAATAAGTATAAATGATAATGAATTATTTACTACCCTAGTGGAAATCGAATCTGTGAATAACTGGGAATAACTGTGATTAACTGGCAATATCTGTGAATAACTGGGAATAACTGTGAATAACTGGGAACAACTGGGAATAACTGGGAATAACTGGGAATAACTGGGAATAACTAGGAATAACTGGGAATAACTGTTATAAAATGTTCAGTTTGAGCCAGAAATAACAGTTATTCCCAATTATTCCTAGTTATTCCCAGTTATTTACAGTTTAGTTTGAAAATAATTTTAAAAATCAGAGGTACGAATAAAAGTTATTCCCAGTTATTCCCAGTTACATCCAGTTAAATTGAGAAATATTTTTAAAATCAGAGGAACGAATAACAGTTATTCTCAGTTATTCGTACCTCTATTTTTCAAAATTATTTTTAAGCTAAACTGTAAATAACTGGGAATAACTGAGAATAACTGGGAATAACTAGGAATAACTGTTATTCCTGTCTCAAACTCAACAGTTTATAACAGTCATTCCCAGTTGTTCCTAGTTATTCCCAGTTATTTCTAGTTATTTCCAGTTATTCCCAGTTATTCACAGATTCGATTTCCACTAGGGTAATTCTAAAATTTTGGAAAATGTGAGTAATTGTTACTAAATGTGTATAAATATGTGAAAATGTGAATTATTATAAATAACTATTATTAATCATTACTTTTAGTTAATAATTGTTATTTAGCGTTCATAACTATTATAAACTGTTATTAACTGTTATTAACTGATTTTTACTGTTATCAATTCGTATTAATGTCTCAATTGCGATAGTTTATTACAATCATAAACAATTATTCACATTTTTACAGAATTTTTCACAAAAATGATTTCCATATAGGTTATTTAATTATAATTTTTAGAAACGGCGCAGGGCTTCAGCTCGCATATAAGGTGAGTAGATATATTGTGGAACACGAAAATCGAGTACCCCAGTGAAATATACTCCTCTAATAATAAAATTATAATAAAATTAAATGTATGGAATTATAGGTTTTAAAAAAATTATTTTATAAACTACATAGAATTAATTTTATAATTCCACATTTATAACTATAATTTCATAAATAGAGGCAACAAAATAGCATATTAAGATACAAGTGGCTAAAATGGTCCATTATTTGACAGCGTGAGATTAGCAGCCGAGCGTAGCGAGGTTTTTCAAAATAAGGTGTATTTAAGTTAAAACAACTTTACCTAATACGGACACCTTAAACGCAAATGATTGTTGTGGCTCACCAAATCAATATTTTTAGACGTGTAATGTCTCGTTTTAAAGCTAAAAGAAAGCACTTTAAAATGGGATATCATGAGATTCATTATGATTAATATTTACTAAATACGCGCGGATTTACGTAAATGTTGTAAATGAACTTACCTTATTATTCCTCGTAATTATTACATTTGGAACCTGAAGAAAAGTGTAATTAAAATTTTTTTGTTCCTATATTTTAACTAATTATTATAATTAAATTTTAGATTTAATAAATAAAAAAATAATTATTAATAATTGCAAAAATTTTAATAGTGATAATAATAATTGTTATCTCGTTTTCTTTTTGTACTTTTCTTTGTTTTTCGTGCAAAAAATTTTTTCATCATTAAATATGTTTTTATTTTCTTTCTAAAATTAAACTACTACGATTTTCATGTAAGGAATATTTCTTAAATATAATAGAAAAATTGATATAAAAATTGCTTTTTAATTAGAACTATTTTTATTTTTTATTTATTTATAAAATATTAATATATATTAAAACAATTATGATATAAAAGGATGAAATTTATGGGAGAAGTATAAAAAAATGTTTATTTTTGTTTCTTCGCATGCGTCATTTTTAAATTCAATTGCTTCGACATTGGAGCAACTCTCTACATTATAATTGCTAGAAATAATAACTTTAATCTATATAATATATGAGAAGCTGTTGCTGAAATTCAATGTTGATTTAGATACAAATATAAATTTTCTGATTACCCTTTGTTTATCGATTTTTTCTGTGTTATTTTTAAAATATTCCTTACATCAAAATCTCAGTAGTTTACTTTTAGAAAGAAAATGAAAATATATTTAATGATGAAAAAATTTCTTTGCATGAAAAACAAAGAAAAGAAAAAAAAACGAGATAACAATTTGTATTATATTAAAATTTTTGCAATTATTAATAATTATTTTTTCATTCATTGAATCTAAAAATTAATTATAATAATTGGTTAAAATATAAAAACAATAAAAATTTTAATAAAACTTGACTCCGGGTCCAAAATATAATAATTATTACGAGGCATGATAAGGTAAGTTCATTTACAACATTTACATAAATCCGTGCGCATTTCGTAAATATTGATTGTAATATAACTGCCATGCTAAGTAAAAACTTACATGAGTGTAAAATAAATAAAAGTGATGAAGTAAAATAATATCAATTTGATTCGATCCAATTTTGAATTTTTTAATACTTAAGTAATCTTTATTTCCTCATTTTTTAGCGAAAAATTTGAAACAACTTTTATTTATTCATTTAATAGGCTATTTTTTTATCGGATCTATTGGTAGAAAAAATTTATTTTTCATCGAAATGTCACTTATGTAAGTTTTTACTTAACACGGCAGAACTCATGATATCTCATTTTAAAGTTCTTTCTTTTAGCTTTAACATGAGATATTACACGTCTAAAAATATTGATTTAGTGAGCCACAACAATTATTTGCGTTAAGAGGAGGTAGGAACCATTTGCCGCTTGGCAGCGCTGCGGTCAGGTGAGAGAAAAATATAAAATATCTTTTATTCAGCGATTTATAATTTATCGAGACAATAATATACTTCTAACGTTGTCAAAGGCACTAGCCATATATATGTAGGATAATTATTGATGATAATCTTGTTTGAAAAGTCTAAGCTATTGTTATAAAACGAAAAATGCAGTACGAAGTAGAGCCGGCGTAAGCATATGTATACTTCGTTCTTTACTATTACTTTCTCTGTCGCACTTAAAAAACATACCCATATGTTTACATCGGTTCTACCACGCGCCGCATTTTTCGTTTTATAATAATATTTTAGACTTTTCAAACAATATTAGCATCAATAATAATTCTATATATATATGGCTAGTGCCTTTGACAACGTTAGAAGTATATTATTGTCTCGATAAATTATAAATCGCTGAATAAAAAATATTTTCTATATTTCTCTCATCTGACTGCAGCGCCACCCTCCCCAGCGGAAAAAATAAACGAAAGTAATTGAAAATTTCTGAAAGAAACTGAAAAAAACTGAAAGAAACGGAAAGTTCTTGTGAAAATTGGGACAAAACAATTGGTATATTTTAAACTGTTTCAGAAATTTTCGGAAGTTTTCTGAATGTCTCATTTTATATCATTTTCTAAGTGCCCGAGCGGAAATAATCTGCCGTTAATAACTAATAATAATTATATACAACGAAAAATAATTTAAAAAAAAAGTTATTATTTTTTATTATTTGTTATAAAAGTGTAGATTTTGGACTGTAATAACTGTTTATAATAGTTATTAATAATTATTTTACATTTATAACAGTTGATAAAAATTATTATCAGTTATTATTTTTTATTATCTTTTTCAGCATGGTAAGTATATGCATAAAGTAAACCGTAAGTAAAAATTATTATCGGTTATTATTTTTTTTTTCTTTTTCAATCTAAGAGTTACTAATAATTATTTTCTATTTATAAAAGTTAATAGAAGTTATTATTAGTTATTATTTTTTATCATCTTTTTCGGTATGGAAGGTATACATATAAAGTAAACGTTGAATAAAAGTTATTATCAGTTATTATTTTTTTTTATCTTTTTTGGTATGGAAGAAAATATACATATAAAGCCAACGTTAAATAAAAGTTATTAATATTATTTTTTAGTAATTTTTATTAATTTTTTTATTAATTTTTTGAACTTTAAAGGTGTTCACTTGAAGGAAATGATAAAAAAAAGTTATAATTATTTTTTCATTACATTTTAAAAATTGTTAAAAATTGTTTTTGATTATTGAAAGTAAGTAGATAGGTAAGGATATAATTGATTCAAAAAGAATTTTTATTTTTATTTTCACATAAGAACTTGTTTATAAAAATATAAGTCTTATTTTACAATTATAAAAGAAGTTTTATTTTGTATTTACAATGTCAACGCTAACATATAATACGATTTACTTATCAAATCTTAATTAATGCAGCGACCAAGAGCACCTTTAAAAATTGAGCTTAAATAATAATCATCATTACATTTTGTTATTATACAAGGCCGGTGTAGCATGGTATACTTAAGACATTGAATTTCGCCATGAAAGAGTGAACATTTTTTTAAATTTATGACTTCTTTCACATCAGTGTCATTAACAAATGAAACCGGTACAAGTTTTAATAATTTAAAGAAAATATAAACATCACAGTTATCGTCGTATTTAATCAAATATATAGAACTAATGATTCCGAATCTACTATCTTTCGTTTGAAAAATAGAATCATTAGTTTTTTTCCCTTTTGAATAATAAAAAGATGTGTATCTACAACTTTGATATATAATTTTATTGTATTTTTTACATTCAGTAATTTTATTAATATTTATAAAGAAACGAAGGCACGAAATTTCTTTTTTGGTTGGAATGTGACGTTTTGCACATCCTACTAGTGTACAATCACCTATTTTTACTACTTTCTTTAATCTTTTACTGTTCAGTTGATCAACAAAATCTTTCGTTTCTTGAGAAATAAAGCTTTCCGTTTCCAATTGTGGAATTTGTTGATAAGTTAATAGTCTAATAACTATTTCTTTAGCGATGTGGTAATTACTTTTCTTCATTTCAAGTAAATTTTTATTATGACTTTCGAAGGGAAAAGTATTGATTGCCCATAGTGGTCCCCAATTCTCGACAGTATCAGTTAAATGTAACAGTAAATGTACATTGTAGTACATATACTTATCTCCGAAAAATATACCAAAATAAAAAACATTCTATTAATAAAATTTTTGAAATCTTTAGTTCATGTGGTGATATGCTATCTTGTAGAAGAGTATTTAAAGCTGAGATAAACATTGCAAGATGATTTAGATATTTTCTAGGTAGAAGCCCTTTTAGGCTTGGTAAAGCACCGAATAAAATCCAAATGAGCCAATCAGAAGCTGATAAAAAATAATAAAAAATAAAAACTAATAATAACTTTTATTCTAGGTTTGGTTTAGCGTATGGTTTTCAAATTGAAAAAGCTAATAAAAAATAATAAAAAATAAAAACTAATAATAACTATTGTTTCATAAGAAAGTAATAAAAAATAATAACTAATAATAACTTTTATTTTAGGTTTGGTTTATGCGTATGATTTCCAAATTGAAAAAGCTAATAAAAAATAATAAAAAATAATGAGAAATTAAAACAAAAAATAAAAAATAATAACTATTTCAAACTTTTATTACAGTCCAAAATCTAGACATTTTAAATTGTTAATATCAGTTATTATTTTTTATCATTTTTTATTTCAGAATGTGATTTCCGCCTGGGTGGATATAAAAAAATCAGCTGTCATAATTATTTTGGTTCATTTTAGTTTTTTTTAAATTTATTTCAATTTTTTTAAACTGTTTCAGTTTCATTCTTTTGGTTTCAGTTTCTTTCTATTCGTTTTCATTTCTCTCGTTTTCTTTCATTTAATTTCAGTTTGTTTCATTTTATTTCATTTTTCCTTAAACTAATTCAGTTTGTTTCTGAATATTTCCAAAACTCTTGTAATTAATCAGATTATTTCATTTTAAATTTGGAAATAAGTAATGAATTGTGAAAACTGAATTAAAATGAAACATACGGAAAATTTTTGTAAAATTATAAAATAATTGGAACATTTTGAAGTTGTTTTAAAATTATTACAAGTTTTCGGTATTTTTCATTTTATTCAATGTTAAAAGTAAATATGGAAAAAATTAGATTTCATACAATTTCCGATTTTTTCAGTTTGTCTCTATCTGTTTCGGTTTTATTCAGTTTCTTTTGATCTGTTTCAGTTTGTCTCAATTTACTTTAGTTTCTTTTCACTTGTTTTAATTTATTTCAATTTACTTCAGTTTCTTTCAATTTTAAAGTATTTCTTTCATGTTAAAGTTTCCAGATATGCTATTGTGGACGTTAAAAAACATAAATTTAAGTTAAAAAATAAAAATTTCATTTTTTATGTATGTATAAACAAAAATTTATTTGTAAAATTAATTTATAATAAAAATAATTTTCTAGATCATAGTTTTGTGATATGTTTGTTTAACAAAAAAATGTCTGTTGAAATAGTTGAGTATTAACGATTTCCCAGTCTACAATTTCAAGCTCGATTCCTTTTTTAAGTGGGCTCAAAATCGAGTTTTTAGCTTGAAATTTTTGATTAAGTCAAATTTTAAATACTGAAATATTAAATTATTTAACAGGTTAAGTATATATTTCAAATTATTATTATCAATAAATGTTATTTTCTAATATTATTCGTAAAATTTAAAAAGTTTTGGTAAGATTCGGAATGTTTTCGAATTTTTCCGAAAATTTCTGAAAATTCCCGAGGGTTTTCGAGAGTTTCTGAAAATTTCTAACAATTTCTTTACAAATTTTTTAATAATCTAATTAAAATACTTAAATAGTTGGAATAAATCCAAAAACTTCAAAAAAATAGGGAAAACTTTTGGAAAAATTTGAAAAGTTTGGAAAAAATTAAAAATCAATTAAAATACTCTAAAATATTCTGATTATTTCAATAAATATTCTAAAAGATTTTGGAAAAATATGAAAAAATTCATAAAGTTCTAAGAAAAATTGAAAACTTCTGAGAAATTTTGAAAAATTTTGAAGCCATCCGAAAATTTCCGAGAGACTCCGAAATATTCTGAATATTTATAGAAAATAAATGTTTAATTCTGGAAAGAATCTAAGATATTTTGTAAAAAAATGAAAAGAAATGAAAATAAATGAAATATACCGAAAAAAACGGAAACAAACTTGAATACTTTGAATGTCTTGTCCCAATTTTACCAAAGTCTCTCCAACCGATTTTAATTCTTACTGTTTCTTTCAGTTTCCCTCATTTTCTTTCTGATTACTTCTAAAACTTTTCGAATGATTTCAAGTGTTTCATTTATTTTTTCCGCTGGGGCTGTATAGAGCGGTGAATGGTTACGACCCCCGCTTAAAGGTATCTGTATTAGGTACAGTTGTTTTAACTTAAATACACCTCATTTTGAAAAACTATTTGCACCGATATTAATAATTTATTACTCCAGATTAAAAAAAACATCGAAATCGGTCCATTATTTACGGAAATACGGTTAATTTTTACGAATTTTATTGGAACGGGGTACTTTGTTAACTTTTCTCACGCGCAAAGATAAGCATTCCCACCAAGACTCCGACTTTGACGCTATTATTTGTATATTATTATTATTTTAGTTTTAATAATAAAGAGTCGCATTTTCAAAAATCTAATCATAGATTTTTAAAATATAAGTCTTCAACTAAAAAATGACGATTGATTCTTTTTTTAATTGTTATAAACAAAGTGGCTGTGATTTAAAAAAAAAAATCTTATCCCGGCTCCTATTAGCCTTAGAAAGTTATTTTTTTTTTAATTTTCGTTTTGAACACAGCTATAAGAATATTCAAATAGAAAATTCGTAAAAGTTATAAATAAAGCCCCGGCTTCAATTATTTATAAAAAAACATTTTTTTTTTGAAGCATTATAGAAAATATTGCAATTTAATTTTCTCATTTGCTCTCAACAAAATATGAAAATTTGAGCCTTTATGAAGAGTTTAAGCCCTTATGCAACTCAATATGTTCAGCCAAAAAAAATTATAGCAATAAACGTTATGCGTGTTGGGATAAATAATAGAAAAAATCTCAGCAATAAATTAACCAATTTGCTGTTACAACCTCTCTTCCTGTTCGTATTTATGAAGGCTTTCTTTTAAGAGTTTAAAAATATTTAAAAAATTATTTTTGCAATAAATAATTGATATTCAAGAAATAGCCATTTTTTATGGTTTTTTGGCTTTTTTGCAATAACTTATTGACGAATATATTTACGGAAGTACTCAAATTGTAGGTTTTTTTATTCTCTAATACTTTTATTAATTACTTTTTCTGCTAAAATGCATAAGTTGCTTCAAAGAATTAAAAAAGCTGTTTTGGCAAATTTGCAGCCTCCTGGAGCGTTTTCTACCGTTTTTTTTGGTTACATTTTATATAGGGTATGTTCTTTCATCGCTCTTAACAACTTTATATAGGATTTATTAAGTCCCTAATTAATGTCTAAAAAAGCCTTTTTTTTGCTTTATTGATTGGACTATTAACACTCCTTTAATAATTTAGATAAAGAATTTTCAATTGATTTCAGAGATTTTTTCCAAATTAATTCTTTAAACGTGGACAATCGAATCATGCTCTAAATATTTTTAATTCTGTAATTCAGCATCTTTTAAATTATGTATAATAAAATTAATAAAAAATATTCATAATTTATTTAATATTATATTTTTGGAAAAGTTGCGCAATTAGTTGCGCAAAAAGTTGCGTCACTTTTGGCTCGATAAAGCGACACGAAAAGTGATATAAAAAGTGACGCAAAATATTGCATCATAAATTCTGCGATCATTTTCAGGAGGAAAAACTATATATGAGCCGAAACTAAACACTCCGTGAATGATGAATGGAAAAAGATTTAAAAAAATTATAATTTTAAAAATATACTTAAATTATGTGAAATAATAATTAATTTTAATCAATATAATGATATTATGTGAAATTGTTTGTTCAAATCATCTTTTATAAAGTCATAAATTTAAATTTGGTTTAACGTATGTATTAGCGTCGTAATAGCGGTGAGGAGGTAGCTTATGTACAGTATAACAATAGCAATCGTGCGTAGTAATAGGGGATTCCCCGGTGCGTTTTATAATACAACGCCGTAATGACTATACTTCGTATCGTATAGACGCCCCTACTACTTGAGACGAATTAATATGCTAGCCTGCGATCGTTCACTCACTCACTCGTTTACCGACTGTATCCGTGGTCTTAGCAAATACAACGCTTAACTATATCTCTGGTGTACTCATTTATATAACCCCAACAACCTTATATTTCTGTCTCCATTTCTTTTGTGCTAGGTTTTGGTTGTAGTCCCAAATCGCCATAAACTTACTCGAAAAAAAAATTTTTGGTGGACAATTCAAATTTTGGCAGCCGTTTGAAAATTTAAAATTAGTGTCATCTTGCCCCATTCATACCTGCAACCAAGAAAGAATTCTGAATTATATATAGAGAGATATATATGATATATTCTGATATATATGTCGAGTTCGGTGGTGTAGTGGCTAAAGGCGCGGGACTTGTATTTTCGTGAATATCGAGATCGATTCCCCGTATGGTCACTATTTTTACTGACTCTGCCGTGGGTTGACACAACGTTAAATAATATGTAAACTGTGTTGTCTTAAATGCGAATATCTAAATACAAAGGGCAGTTACCCGTTAATTTAGAAAAAATAAAAAAAATATGTCTTGTTGCGAGAGAAATATGTATGAATTTTTTCAGATTTTTAAAGTTGGTGAAAGATGGTAAAAATAATTGAAAACCATATTTTTAAGCATTTTTGCATATGCATGGGCTTAAGGATGAGCTTGGATACTGCTATATGCTTAAAATTAACTCAAGCATCTTACACAAACATGAAGAATACAATATGAACATTGTTTAACAATCTCCTGAAAGTAACTTGATACTGCAATCGGTAGAAACCGAATTTTTTCAATTTCGCTTTTGACGTATTTGGTATGAAGAGATGCTTACTATGAGTAGCATTATCTATAAGATTGTGGATAAAATAGAAACTAAGAATAATTTATTTCAACCAATTACGTACATAATAATTATAGAAATTATATATAAAATGTCAATAATAATGTGAAAAAAATCAATTTTCGTCGCTGTCTTCGATAATAACAGATTTTCATGTGTGTATTTAAAGAAAATTCATTATTATAAATTTATTAAAAATTTTTACCAGAAATGAAATTAAAAAAAATTTTTTTGAATAAGATCCTTAGTGGAAATCGAATCTGTGAATAACTGTGAATAACTGGAAATAACTGAAAATAACTGTTATAAAATGTTCTGATTGAGACAGGAATAACAGTTAGCACCAGTTATTCCCAGTTATTCTCAGTTATTTCTAGTTACTTACAGATATTCCCAGTTATTTCCATTTGACTTGACAAATAATTTGAAAAATCAGAGAAAAATCAAAGATGCATAACAGTTATTCCCAGTTATTTCTAGTTATTTACAGTTATTAACATTTATTTCCAGTTTCGCTATATTATAACTTTTATCATTTTTTTAGTACTTTTTATTTTTCAAATTATTTCTCAACTTAACTGGAAATAACTGGGAATATCTGTGAATAACTGGAAATAACTGGAAATAACTATGAATAACTGTTATAGTATCTGTAATTTTTTAAATTATTTCTCAACTCAACTGTGAATAACTCGGAATATCTGTAAATAACTGGAAATAACTGGAAATAACTGAGAATAACTGGTGCTAACTGTTAATCCGGTCTCAATCTGAACATTTTATAACAGTTATTTCCAGTTATTCCCAGTTATTCGATTAAAAAATTTTAATTATTGAAAATCCTTATCGAAAGCTAATACATTTTCTGAATTCAGCTGATTTACAATTTTTACAATCCGACTGCACATCCTACTATCCCTAGAAATCGACTGCGCATGCTTATAACCAGTAGAGACCTACTGCACATAATTACAACCCCTGAAGGCAGAACTGACTGCATAACACCACAGTCCCTACAAACTGACTGCGCATCTCCATACGTTGCTTTAATCTTCTGCGCATGCATAAACCTTTTTCAACTCTCCTGTCATATGATTATTATATTACAATCGATATCCTACCGCGATATCCTTGGAAGATTTCGAATTCACCTTAATTTTCATACCAGGAAATCTATTCGAAAATCCATTTGGAATCCATTTTAATCTAGCTTCGTATGAAAATTTAGTCTTACTGTTATAACAGGGCGCTGCTTTATTATTTAAATTGTTTATCCTTAGTGAAAATATTTTATGTGTAAAAGCGTAGACAAGTGTATGAAAGTGTATCAGAGTGTAGTAAAGTGTTGCATTTCGTCAACTTACTTCATACATTTTGATACATTTTGATACACTTCAAATTAAAGAGAAAAATCTTTTTTAACTCTGATATTCTTTTATAAAGTTTGATACATTTGAATACACTCCAGGTTTGAGGAGAAAATCTTTTCTAACTTTGAAACATCTCGATATATTTTGATACACTTTAATATAGTTTTGATGAACTGAACAAACTGATCGTCATAATGAAAATGATCCACTTTGATATACTTTAGTATTCTTTGATACATTAAGATACTCTTTTAATGAAAAATAATTATGTTATGAGATTGATCCATTTATTTTATAATGTAATTATAATGATTTTTTTCACTTATTCGTTTAGTTTATCAAAAGCGTATCAAAAGGTATCAAAGTGTATCGAGAGAGTTGACGAAATGCAACATTTTCATACCCTTTAATATACTTTGATACACTTTGATACACTTTCCTATATTATCTCTCACGTTATTTTTTTTGGTTAAATATTCATTTTTTGTGTTTCATTAACACTGAAGAAGGTTATGCTTCGTTACTGGATCTTCGTGGTGGTGTCATCTCATCACTCCGTTAAGAGTCAAAATATATTACATACATGAAGTTTAGTCGTGTTTTGCCGCTGTAGCCTTAGAGCCTTTGCAGGTTAGAAGAATAACGCGAGAGATTAAGGTGAACATAAGTGTGCTTATGTACAGCTAATTCTCTTTTATTCCTATTCTCTCACGTTATTATTTTAGCCTGCATAGCGCTTATCAGCTATTATACGCTATGCGAAGCATATTCCGTAAGTCATACGTACGATTTAAATTTTATTTGTTTAAATATACACATATAAAAATCTGTCATCATCGAAGACAGCGACAAAGCTTGATTCTTTTCACATTTATGTCATTATTATTGACATTTTATATATTATTTCTATAATCATTATGTACACTTGGCGGAAAGGATATTTTTCCGAATGTGAACCTCAAATGGCAACATCGCATATTTTACCACAGGCATAAGACAATTTCAAATTATAAAGCAAATTTCGCATCATCGTTACTTATTACTTAATGACATAATTTTAGTAAACAAACAATATTACTTTCTTTTTTCATAATCCGAATTGTAATTTTATTAAATAAAATTTTTATTTCTTCCTTCAATAATCATATAGAATCTAATATTGTGAATTTAAATTATATAAGCAATAAAATTAAAGTTGTTATCATTTGAATTTTGCATGAATAACCTATAAAAAAAACAAAATAATCGTGATGCAGAACTCAATGCATAATTCGAAGTTTTCTTATGTCTGTGGTAAAATATGCAGCGCTGCCATTTGAGGTACACATTCGGAAAAATATCCTTTCCGCCAAGTGTACATAATTGGTTGAAATAAATTATTCTGAGTTTCTATTTCATCCATAATCTTATAAATAATGCTATCAATAGTAAAAATCTCTTCATACCAAATACATTCAAATCAAAATTGAAATAATGCGGTTTCTACCGATTATAGCTTTAAGTTACTGACAGGAAATTGCTACACAATGTTCATATTGTATTCTTCATGTTTGCTTAAGATGCTTGAGTTAATTTTAAGGCTTAAAATCTTCTTCAACAGTATCCTAGCTTTTTTAAGCCCATACACATCCAGAAATGCTTAAAAATATGGTATTTAATTTTTTTGACCACCTTTTACCATTTTAAAAATCTAAAAAAATTCATAAATATTTGTCTTGCTAAAAAAAATATTTCAGAACTTTTCCATAGTAGCAGCTATGAAAGGGGCAAGATGACATTAAGTACTTAAGAGTCGGCCGTATCGCTCTGTCCTTGCCTAATCTAAATTTTCGTTATAATAAATAAATTAAATATTTATATACAATTAAAGAGATGAGCGCAATAGCGCAAAAGACGAGCAAACGATTCTATTTTATGAAAAAATATCAAATTTTCATTATCTTTCAAGTAAAGTACGAAACGGAAAACACAGTCAAACACAATCTCATATTTCCGTTTCGTACTTTACTTGAAAGATAATGAAAATTTAATATTTTTTCATAAAATAGAATCTTTTGCTCGTCTTTTGCGCTATTGCGCTCACCCCTTAAATTTGTATATGCATATTTAATTTATTTATTATAACGAAAATTTAGATTAGACAAGGACAGAGCGATACGGCCGACTCTTAAAATAGTTTAAAACAGTTTTAGAATGTTCACTAGTGGAAAAAAAATTTATGAGTAACTGGGAATATCTGAAAATAACTGAAAACAAGTGAGAATAACTGGAAATAAATGAAAATAACTGTTATAAACTGCTCAGTTTGAGACAGGTATAACAGTTAGCACCAGATATTCCCAGTTATTCCCAGTCATTTACAGATGTTCCCAGTTATTTCCAGATATTCCCAGTTATTTTCATTAAAGTTGAGGAATAATTTAAAAAATAAGAGATACTAATAACAGTTATTCCTTTAATATTTATATTATTTTTAAACTAAACTAGAAATAATTTGAAGTAACTGGGAATAATTAGGAATAACCAGAGAATAACTATGAATAACTGAGAAAAACTGAGAGTAACTATTATTAGTATCTCTGATTTTCCAAATTATTTCTCAACTGAAATGGAAATAACTAGGAATATCTGTGAATAACTGAAAATAACTGAGAATAACTGGGAATAACTGGTATTAACTGTTATTCCTGTCTCAAACTGAACCTTTTATAACAGTTATTTCCAGTTATTCCCAGTTATTCATATATTTGATTTCCACTAGGGTTTGAATCAACTCATAGAAAGAATACTTATAGAAGAACTATAAATTTTTGTAAAACTGTTTATAACTGTATAAAATTATTCTAAACAATTACACGCAATCATAAATTAAATTTTACAAATATAAACACTATTTCACACTTTTAAAATTTTTCTAAAAATTTATAGAATATTTTTGGGATTATATAAAACCTTTTATAAATGTTTAGAACGGTTTATGATTGTTTAAAACTGCGTATACATACATATACCTAATGTACGTGCCTTAATTTATACGTTTTTAAACAGTTTAAAACAATTATAAACAATTCTGTGCAATATCCATTTTTACTAGGGTAGTGAACAAATTTGGCAAGTGATTTAATAAATGATAATTTAAAAAATTTCAATACTAGTAGCAGTTACCATAGTGATAATATCATTTGTTCAAAACTGTTAAAATTTTACAAATCTATGTAGTGGAAAGTGTAGATTTTTGGACATTCACAACCGTTACCAATAGTTTTTAACAGTTTCGATAAGTTCTAAACATTGTTCATGAGTTTTAAATCGTTTTGAACAGTTTTAAATAATTTTAAATAATTTATTGTATACAAGGAGTACGTAACAGTAGGAATTTCGTTTGGAATAATTTTTAGCAGTAATAAACAGTTTTTAACTGTTTTCAACAGTCTAAGATATCAGGCCTGAGTTTAAGCCTGAAAAAAAATTAAATTTAAATGTAGTGATAATTTTTTTTTCTAACAATATTAATCAATAAAACTTTTTTCCTTCATACCCGTGCCGGAACTTTGCCTAAAAGTGCTCCTCATGCGGCAGGGAACCGGCCGATTACATTCGTGTTATTCCGTTACATACGTGCGCAGAACGCACCGCGCAGCTACAAGCTGTACATCTTCTCGGTTGCTTCGCTGTCTGCTATATACTTAAACTATATCTATATATACGCGAATGTCTAACCTCAGCATTAAATAGATAAATGCATACATCATACTTGTAGTTATTAAATAAACAAACACACTCGATATTAATATACTAATATACATATATTAGTTTAAATTATAACGAATTATAACTTTCGTTTAATATAGATATTTTTTTTCATACACGTTTCTTTTAATTCACGACACTCTTTTAAACACTTCATGATTGTTTTTGTACAAAGAAAATAATTAAATTCACGTTTTTACACGTTTTGCTTTACACATTTTGTTTTTGTGCACTTGATATTAATACATTTATATTTATTAAAATGAACTATAACTTTACTAACATACACAATTGTTTTAAATCACAATTTTTTCTTTTGCACTTTAAAAGGTTTTCATACACAAAATATAGTAATATAAAAGTATTATGAACACATTTCATTATTTCTCACGTTTTTTTAATTTGAATTATCATTTATATATTTACTGTGTATCTTATGTTAACTGCTATGTGTGCTGCTATGTTTGGTTTTTTTTTCTCTCTCTCTCTACCGAACTCAACTGTATACTGTAGTTGCTTGCGCATGCGCGCTACAACGAAATAACGCAACAGATGACTCTTCGCTTTTGACGAATTTTTTTTTATTAAAAATGGAATTTCATCACTTTTTGGGGTGGCAAAGTTCCGGCCGGGCATGAAGGAAAATCGTATACGTTCCTCGGCACGAAACAGGCTCATCATATGCGCGTGTTTTGCTTCGCGAGGCTTCGCCTCGCGAAGCAAACTAACACGCGCATGGAATGAGCCTGTTCCGTGCCTCGGAACGTAATCTACTATTTTACCTTAAATATATATAAGATCCAAGACTTTGACCCAAGAATAATTTTAAGTAACCTCATTCAACGATTAAAATTCTTTTAATTAGTCGAAGACTTAATTTTTTTAATTTTGGTACTTGCCGCCCATATGAGAATAATTTTTGTGAGAAATTGTGGATAACTATTAATGATTGTAATAAACTACCGCAATTGAGACATTAATAAGAATTAATAACAATAAAAAACAGTTAATAACAATTAATAATAGTTATGAACGCTAAATAAAAATGATCAACTGAAAGTGATGATCATTAATATTCATAGTTATTTACATTTATTCACATTTATACACATTTATTAACAGTTACTCACATTTTCCAAAATTTTAGAATTGGTGAATAATTTATTATTATTTATACTTATTAATAATTATTTATATTTATTTGCAATTAGTTACAGTGAATTATAGTTATTAACACTTTCTTACAGATATTTACAGTTTTTCACATTTATTAACAGTTATTAACAGTTTTTCACATTTACAAAATTTTTCGTCTATATATAAAAAAAACGATTATACGTGTGAAAATTTTTGAAAGTGTTAATAACTGTTAATAAATGTAAATAAATGTGAAAAATTACGAATATTTGTAAATAACTATAAATAACAGTAAATTATTATTATTTACAGTTAATCATTATTATTCTCTATTCGTAACAATTATTAACTGTTATCAACTGTTAGTTACTGTTATTAATGTCTCAATTGCGGTAGTTTATTATATTTATTAACAGTTATTCATATTTTTTCACATTTATACACAGTTATTAATAGTTTCAAAATGACGTTGTTGTTTCCAAACGACGTCATTTATTTTGATGACATGATTTTTAGAGATGACGTTACTCGTTATCAAAAACACGGAGGTTATAGTGGAAAATGACGTTTTTAAATAATGTAATTTTAATATGAAGACGTGTTTTTTTTCATAAATGACGTTATTTGTTATCAAAAAGACGTGATATTTATAAAGTGGAAAAATGACGTTATTTTTTTTACTATCAAGTGGGAAAATGACGTTATTTTTTTTAATGATATGATTTTCAGAAATGACGTTATTCGTTATCAAAACAATGTGATTTATAGTGGGAAATGACGTTACTTTATCAAATGACGTTATTTCAGAAAATCAACGTCATTTTTCATGAATTATTTCATTGAAAAATGACTTTACATGATAATTATTTCCCATTTCAAGGAAAAAACAAAAACGAAATAAACCTCGTAGTTTCAACTCTTCGAAAAACGAAGAGCATTTGCGATTAAGCTGAGATCATTCTGGCCTTATATATCTGCATCTTCGAAATTTGCATCAAGGATCAGAAAATTTAAAAAAACGCCACCTAGTGAATTACAGTCGAATTGATAGTCGATTGCATCAATTTAATTTTAAATCACCAGGTGGCGATTTTGAAGTTTTGCGATCTCTTATACAAATTTCAAAGACGCAGATATATAAGGCCAGAACGTTTTCAGTTTAATCGCAAATTCTCTTCGGTTTTTGAAAAGTTGAAACTACGAGATTTACCTCGTTTTTATTTTTTCCTTCAAATGGGAAATGATTATCATGTAAAGTCATTTTTCAATGTCATAATTTATGAAAAATGACGTTATTTTTCCTAAATTTGGAGAAAATGACGTCTTTGAAGACGTCTTTCAAAGACGTCTTAGAAAGACGTCATTATTTTCAACAGGGAAAATAACGTAATGGAATGACGTTATTACTATTATAAAAATGACGTCATTCTACAGATTTGTTCTCGGTAACGAATAACGTTATTTCAGAAAATCATGTCATTTGAAAAAGTTACGTCATTTCCCACTATGACCCCCGTAATTAAAGCTCACTTGAACAATGACCTTATTTGCATAAATGGCGTCGCGAAATGTCTCAATTTGCAACGTCATTTGATGAAATGGCGTTATTAAATGACGTTATTAAATGACGTCATTAAATAACGTTATCATTTTCAACAGGGTATATATCTTTACAAAATGACAGTTACACCTAAAATAAAATAAACATTTTAAAAGTTTGGTTTAAAAAAAGTTGAAAACAGTATATTATGCGTCAAGGCCGCAAAACGTATCATTCTTGGCGAGTGCATGCGAAGCCGCTCCAGCTGCACGAGCAAGAATGATACGATTGTGGCCATGACTGCATATACTTTTTTTTTGTCCAAAGGCCGCTAAGCGGAAGCTGGGGCGGAGCCCCCCGCCTATAATTCTTAAAATATAAACAAATTTTATATGTATAATATGAATTTTTTTATTATATATTTAATAAAAAAATTCAATTATAAATAATAAATAACTAATAATTCTTAAAACACAATAAAAAAATATAATAAAAAAAATTCGGTTATAAAAACCACTAATAATTGTTAAAATATTAAATTAAAATTAAACAAAAATACAATAAAATATAAAATAAAGCTAAACTATGAAAATTATAACTAAAAAATATTTAAAAAGAAAAAGAAAAAGTTTTAAAAAAATAGAATAAAAAAAAATCGATTATAAAAACAACTAATAATTGTTAAAATATAATATTAAAATTAAACAAAAATAAAACAAAGCTAAGCTATAAAAATTATAATTAAAAAATATTTAAAAAAGAAAAAAAAAATTAACACGCGAAACTTGTAACTATGTCTTTCTCTCGCCCTTTCCTTTTCTTTCATAATACACATATATTGAGTCTAAGTTATTCGTTAACGTATACCCAGTATAGTGTATGTGAGGAGCCGGTCTGTGGCACAGTCGGTAGGAGCGTTGGATTCGTATTCTTGGGGGACCGAGATCGAATCCCGCTGCCGGCTGTTTTTCAAACGAGCACCTCTGTTTCATGTGCTTTGTACACAGTACACACTTACGAGCTCCGTCGCTAAGGGATGAAAAAGTGCAGTTGCAAGAATCATTTGACCTTGTGTCCCAGTGGACCGGGGTTTGATTCCCTAGGTAAAATTAGAAAAAATAATTTTCGAAGTTTTTCCGAGGGAATAAACCCGAAAAACAAAAAATATACAAAAGTCCCAATGGGCAAAATACAAAATTTTAAAAAGTCCCACTGGGCAAACTAAAAATATCAAAATAATAAAATTACCAGATGATGGCCTATTATATAGACAATAAAAAAGTCTGGAAAAGGCCGATAAAAAGAGAGAAGAAGAAGAAGAAGTATATGTGAGAAAAGGAAAGCGAGCAGTTCATTAAATTCAATTCCAAGAATCGCGACGTCAAGAACATTTTTCTGCGAACTTTTATTAAAATAATACATTGAATAAACACATCTTTCTTTTGCGACCTAGGACAAGAATAAACTATTTTGTGCTCCGTATACAAGACACAAAAATTCATTTTGCGGCCTGAGGACAAAAAATAAATTTTTTTTTAATTACATGTGAGTAATTCAACTCAACATTCACTTAAACTTATCTTATCACAATTCCAGCAATATTATTATTATTATTATTATTATGTAAAGGTATATAGGCTGAAGATCTCTGGAAATTTTGAGGTTAATTAGTTGACAATTGGCTGAAAAAGTCTACGCCAAGTACCAAAATTTAAAAAATCAAGTTTTCGATTAATCAAAAGAATTTATAGCACCGAATGAGGTTTTTTAAAATTATTTATGGATTAAAGTTTTATATTTAATATATATATTTATAGTAAAAAGAAGTTTTATTAATTAATATCCTTAGGAAAAAAAATTATGACTACATTTAAATTTGATTTTTTTTCAAGCTTAAATTCTGGCCTGATATCTTAAAGCGGTTTAAGATAGTTTCGAACAGTCTTGAACCGCTTTTAACAAGTCTAAACTTTTTTAAACAGTTTTAAATGGTTTTGAACAAATTAAATATTCAAAGATTTGAAAATGTTCAAAATTGTTTGAAATTGTTTTAAATGTCCCAAAATTCATACTTTTAAGTAGTTGTAAATGATTTGGAACAGTTTTACACAGTTTTGAACAAATTAAATTTTCACTAGAATAGTAAGCCATATTAACAGTTGTTATCAGTTATTTATATATATATATATATATATATATATATATATATATATATATATATGGCTAGAGTTATTGACAAAATTAGAGGTACCCTAGGGGAAATCGAATCTGTGAATAACTGGGAATAACTAGAATAACTGGGAATAACTGTTATAAACTGTTCAGTTTGAGACAGGAATAACAGTTATTCCCAGTTATTCCCAGTTATTCACAGTTATTCACAGTTATTCCCAGTTATTTACAGTTTAGTTTAAAAATAATTTGAAAAATATAAATTTGAAAAAATGAAAAAAATATATATTTTTTTTATTTTTTTTTCTATTATAAATATATTTGGGAATAACTGTTATTCGTACCTCTGTTTTTTCAAATTATTTTTAAGCTATAAACTGTGAATAACTGGGAATAACTGAGAATAACTGGGAATAACTGGGAATAACTGGGAATAACTGTTATTCCTGTCTCAAACTGAACAGTTTATAACAGTTATTCCCAGTTATTCACAGTTATTCCCAGTTATTTCCAGTTATTTCCAGTTATTCCCAGTTATTCACAGATTCGATTTCCACTAGGGTATATTATTGTTTCAGTAAATTGTAAATCGCTGTGTAAAAATTATTTTATATTTTTCTCTCACCTGACCGCAGCGCTCCTATGCAGAAAATAGTCCCGACCGCCTCTTAAGGAAATTATTATTTAGGATTATTAGAAAATGATTCATTTTAATGAATTATCCCTAGCAGAAAAAAAAAATTGTGAGTTACTGGGAACATCCGGAAATAACTGAAAACAATTGGGAATAACTGGGAATAAATGGAAATAACTATTATAAACTGTTCAGTTTGAGACAGGAATAATAGTTAGCACCAGTTATTCCCAGTTATTCCCAGTCATTCACAGATATTCCCAGTTATTTCCAGTTTGGTAAAAATATAATTTGAAAAATCAGAGATACTAATAACAGTTATTCCTAGTTTTTTTCAATTATTCCCAGTTATTCCTAGTTATTCTCAGTTATTCTCAAAGTTAAACTTATTATACTATAAATACAAGTTTATTATAGTAATACGCACAAATTACGCATTAGAATAAGTCCATGTTATGACCAACGTTTGGTGAAATTTGACAATGTAATTACACCGTACACATATGGCCATATATTAGTAGACACGCCATATTTTGTGCTCAACTTTCTACTAGGGAGTTATTAACTATAATAAACTACCAGAATTAAGACATTAATAAGAATTAATAACAGTAAAATCAGTAAATAACAGTTAATAATAGTTATGAACGCTAAATAACAATTATATACTGAAAATAATGATTATTAATTTATAGTTATTCACATTTATACACATTTATACACATTTATTAACAATCACTCACATTTTCCAAAATTTTAAAATTGGTGAATAATTTATTATTATTTCAACTTATTTATAGTTATTTATATTCATTTGCAATTAGTTACAGTGAATTATAGTTATTAACACTTTCTTACAGATATTTACAGTTTTTTACATTTATTGACAGTTTTTCATATTTACAAAATTTTCCACATAAATATAAAAAGATCGATTATACGTGTGAAAATTTTTGAAAACGTGAAAAAGTGTTAATAACTGTTGATAAATGTGAATAAATGTGAAAAATTGCGAATATTTATAAATAACTATAAATAATAGGAGATTATTATTATTTACAGTTAATCATTATTATTTTTATTTTTTTTTTATTTATTTAGCTTTATCAAGTTTCCTATGAAACTTATTTAGCTATATAGTTTTATTAAGACGGGGAGACACAAGTAAAACTGCGTTTCTTAACAAAAAAATGACGTTTTTTATTTTTAATTTTTAACCCCTAGCACCTACAACGTAATCCATGCGTAATGTTGTTCAAAATCGGCTGAAAAATCTATAAAAAAATTTTCAGCCTGAAATATTAAAAATTGTGAAACTAGTTCCATTTTAACTACTGCTTGGTTTACTGGTAAATGAGGCAGCAGCTAAAATGGAACTAGTCTCACAATTTCTAATATTTCAGGCTGAAAATTTTCTTATAGATTTTTCAGATGATTTTGAACAACATTACGCATGGATTACGTTGTAGGTGCTATGGGTTAAAAATTAAAAATTAAAAACGTCATTTTTTTGTTGAGAAACACAGTTTTACTTGTGTCTCCCCTTAATACAATTCAAAGTACAATAATATTACGGCAAGTTAGCTTTAAAAAAAAATAAAAGTAATATTACAGCTATAAACTTGCCAGGCCCACCCTTCAAAAGTTCTATTTCTTGGTGAACACACATTCATTTAAAACATTTTTTAGGATTGACTTTTCAGAATCTCGTAAGGAAATTTAAAATATATATTAATTTTCACAATTTAGTATTCAATGAAAAATAATCTAATTTTATAACATTAATGATATATTTAACTTTTGTAGAGTGGGCCTGGCAAGTTTATAGCTGTAATATTACTTTTATTCTTACTTTTAGGTTAATTACTTATTAATTTTTTAAATTTTGTTGAAGATAGTTTTATATTTTCAATAACATTTTATATGGCTTTTTTTACACTTCATTTTTAACAAAGGAATTTTTTATTGATTCATTATTATTATCAAAATATAGGTAGAATATCATTCGTAAGTATTATTTTAAATCATATTAAGACTTGACCACATATTATTGATTTCAGTATTTTTTCAAGTGTATTTTTGTTATAATTAAATTTCCACTTTTTTATTATCTATAATGTTAAAGCCTTTTTTTAGAGATATAATAGATTTTTTTATAATAGATTGTATTAAATTAGTTTAAACTTTTGACAAAATATTTTTTATTTTTGAGATAGTGAAAAAGATTTTTTTTTAAAGCTAACTTGCCGTAATTTTACCTTTTTAAAGGTTTTTTGGGGAGATTTCACAACTTTTTCAAAGTCGAAAATTATTATCTCAATAAATTTATTAACTTTACCGATAATCTGATACTTTAATATAATAACACTAATTTTATAACTAATTGTATCAACCTAATTTTTATATATTTATTATTATTATAAAATATTTGTTTTCGAAAAGATTTTAATCTTATTTTCTTCCACGCTTTCAAATTAATCAACTATTATAAAACTTATTTTGTCTAAATATCGTATGAAAAACTAATTAATTAATCAAGAATGTTTTAAAATATGCAAATATTACTTTTTCATTTGTTGTTGTTTTCATTTTTAAATACCAAATCGGTATTACCGACTTTTGAATTTCGCCGCTTTCAACTGTTAAATTTTATGTACGGGACGTTTTACTGCGCACCCGCGAACTGTTCACATGAACGCCCGTGATTTTGCGGCAGCTCGTCAGCTATATAGAACGAGACACTAAATTCTTATATTACTTATTTACGCGATGTCTTTATACATTTAGCATGTTCTGAAAGCATTTGCCTGAATACATGCGTTCATTATTAAAAGATATAACTCGTGTTCTCTTTCTTTTTCTCACTCTCTATACTCTCTTTCTCTCTCTCACTTATTAGCAATCGCACAACTCGTATTCTGTCTCTTTCTCTCACATCAGACGAAAAACTCTCCGTCGTTCTCTACACGGAAAAGAGTTTTCACCTTAAAAACTAGTGCTAAATAATAGAAGGTTAAAATTGCGTGTTTTATAATGAAAAAAACCATGACAGTATCATTTTAATCAATGCTAGTTTTACTATTTTACCTTCTAAGGTCCAGCACATTGATTTTCAATGATTAGCACGGTTTTTTCCAGTGCCAACATCAAAATTTAAGTTCTGCGCATTAGCAGAGAAATTCTAACGACTAGCATGGTTTTTTCCAGTGCCAACATCAAAATTTCAGTTCTGCGCATTAACAGAGAAATTCTTAATGCATGGTATCAGTTTTTTCACAAAATCAACTTATTGCTATCATAAATAATCTTTCAAGTCAGTTATATTTTATTTATTTATACATGTATGTATGTATGTATATATATATATATACATGTCTGTGAAAACATAATGACAGAGTTTTATGTTCAAAGTTCAACAAGATTTCTTTTTCAAGAAAAGTTATTTAGTTATTTTAGTACGAAATTATACGTGAAAACTGGTCGAAACAAACTTGCAATTTTTTCTCATTTTTTTATGTAACTTCTCATAAAAGTAACATAGAATATTTAATATTTAACATTTAATATTCTTTGTATAAAATTATCCATTTGGCACTTATTTCCTATGCAATAAATAGAAAAACTTTTGTGTAAAACTTCACAATCGTGCACACTGCTACAATCGAAAATTCGTATACACAAACATACACCAGCGCCGTTATTTAACGTGCTTGGCACCCGAAAAAACCGTGCCAAAGGTGGCACTGTAAATTCACGCGTCAGTTATCGAAAATAAATATTTATAGCACTAAAAAATACTACACTGGTATGAATTTTATTTGTGCTGTCAATAGAGCGAAAAAAATTAATGCCATTCATTACTTTAGAACACACTAGCATTGGAATTTAAACATCTAATCGAATTTAGCATTAGTTTTACCGGTGAAAACTTTTTTCCGTGTAAGATCCGCCGGAAATCTGAAACAACCCAATATAGAAAAGAAATCGACAGACTAACCTGTAATAATATAAAAAAATCATGAAAACTTGACTTTTGGCCATGTGTTTTTGTTGTCAGATAAAACATTAGATCATTTTATGTATACTAGTAACCAAATAATATGTAAATATTGAAACATGATCATTTATTCAAAGTTTTAATCTTTGAACATCTCAAATTCAAAGTAAATAGGGAAAGCCGTAGCGCTATCTTGCCGTAAGGAGCGCTACCGCGCTCCCTGATAATGGTATACATAGTGTAACGGTTACAATTCATATTTTTAATTTGCACCTTTCAATGAAATCGCAAATCGTATGGATTACTCTAACATCAAGAACAGATGAAAAAGATTTTATTGTGTACGGCGGATAGTGTTTATACATTCTTAGTTTTTTGGCTAAATTTTGCCTTTGCGAATCATATGCGGGGCAATTAAATAATACATGATTTAGGTCTTCATGTTCATAGCCGCATTTACATTTGGAATCTGAAACAATATGGATTCGGTAAAGCAAGGTCGCTAAATTATAGTGATTTGAACGACATCGGTTGATCGTGACGATTTTTTTCTTTGTTAAATTTGTTTTGTACAGGGTTTGTTTTAATTCGAGTTATGAATTTTAAAGAACTCTACTTCTTTTTTTAGTACTTGTTTTTTATATAATTATTGGTATTATCTACTGTTGTTTTTTTTAGAAGTTCAAACAGATCCGTGCATGGTATTAGCTGGTGATTTGCATATTTTTTAGTTGTACCCTTTTTGGCTGTTAGGTCGGCTACTTCGTTACCCTCGATCCCCGAATGCGCTGGAACCCAATAAAGTTTTAATTTGCTGGTTGGATTTTGTTCGATGAAGGTTTTATATTTCCTTTTAATTTGCAGAATGTATGTGTTGGTATAACTGTTATTTTTTGCATTACTAAGGGCTTCCAACGCACTCAGCAAGTGTGTGAAGATAATAATGTTGCGTTCCCTATATTTTATCGCAATGTCCATAGCGTAATTGAGCGCGATAGTTTCAGCAGTGTACACCGAGGCGTTGCCATTACTGCTTATGCATTTTTCAATTTTTAGTGTAGGAACTACACATGCTGAACCTACAAATGGTTTTCGTTGGATTTTGCTGCCATTGGTGTATATATCCAAGGCTTTTTGCTCTTTTAAGAGTGCTTTTAGTAATAAATTAGGGTTATTTTCATTGGCCATCATTGCCCCAAAACTTGCATTAAAAGGAATGGCCGCTAAATTAGTTTGATAGGGACAAGTGTAAGACACACAATTGTCGTAGATAAGGACTAAGTCGATAACAGTGAAAATATCATTTATGCACTGGTTAAAAATTCTATTATTTTTTTTGTTTACTGGGTACTGTAAGTGACACTAAAATTGATTATACATGAAGCTGCTTTTATTTTCTCTTATTGGTGGTGATTTAGATTCGGCTAACAAAATGTTGGTGAGTGTGCTTCTTCTATATCCTAGTGCAGTTCTTATAGCTGCGTGCTGTATTTTTTCTATTTTATTATTATATTTTTTAGTTGTAGGAAAGTACAAAAAGCTGCCATAATCCAATACAGAACGCACGAAACTTTTGTACAGAGTAATTAGAGTCTGTGGGTCTGATCCCCACCAAGTACCGCATAGAAACTCGATTATGTTCACGGCCTTATTACACTTTGTTTGCAACTTATCGATATGGTCGTTAAACTGAAGTTTAAAATCAAATATAATGTCCAGAAACCGAGTACTTTCCTTAGATGCTATTATTACATGGTTCTCTATTTGAATTTTCGCCGATCCTGGTTTAATTTTATTTTTATTAAAGTGAATCAATGCCGTTTTTTGCGAAGATAATTCCAGCCCTATTTTAGCTAAGTTACCTTGAATTATTGCAAAAGATTGTTCAATTACTCTAATACATTCGGCAGTTGGAGTTACATAAGAGTAAATGGCGGTGTCATCTGGGAATTGCGAGAACATTACGCTCTTCGATACATTTTCATCCATACCGAGTACATAAATTAAAGATAGAGAATTGGGCTTAAAACGGCACCTTGTGGGATTCCTTTGCAAACCTTAATTTTTTCATATTTTTCGATATTTGTAGAAAAATAGAAGAAATCTCTCGTAAGTCAAGAATTTAATAAATTTGATAACTTGCTCTGAGCAATTAATACTAGCCAGTTTTTTTAATAATAAATTGCTTAAAACATTATTGAAGGCTCCTGTAACATCCAGGAACGCTGCGATCACGTCAGTTTTTTTTCTAAACGCTTTATCTACGTAGTATCTTAATCCCGTTAAGTTATCCATGCAAGACCTTCCCCTTGAGAAACCAAACTGATGTCTTGGTATGATGCTGCTTGTTTCTAGCCAATATTTGAGTCTTAATTTTAACATTCTTTCGAAGGTCTTGCATAGACAAGAAGTCAGTGAAATTGGTCTTACCCCGTTACCTTCCGGCTTGTCGACAAAATGAATCACAGCTTCCTTCCAAGTGCTAGGAAAATCGCTCTTTTCGTACATTTCGTTTAAAATATCGAGGAGCAACAATTTATACTTAACCGGTAATTTTTGAAGGCATTCGTAGTCGATTCCGTCTAATCCCGGGGATGAGTTCTTTTCACCGAAATTTAAACTTAAAATAAGCTCCGTAAAAAAAAATGCTTGTCTAGAAATTCGTTTATTCCACAAGCCTTATTATCTGACAATTTATTGTATTTTATTTTCGTAAATCTGTTTTTGTAAACCTTGCAGACATTCCACGTATATTGTTACGTGGCAAATTCCCCGGACCTCCGAGTGAATCCCCGAAGCCACGAACTTACCTGGGTTCACAAAATTTATAATTATTTTTAATTGAGCGCCAGTGAACCCTGCTCAGCTAGCTGGATAGAGCAACTGCAGAGGGAGTCAATACTTACTGGCCTACCTTGGGTTGTAGGCTGGTTCTAACGATCAGAGTGGTCCAGAAAATTTCAATATAATTTATGATAAAAAAAAAATTTAGAAGTTAAAAATAACAATGTTTAACAAATAAGAAGCAAAGTAAATTTTAATTTTATATAAAAAAACTATTGATATTAAATGACTAATTATTCAAGAAAAATGAATGATTTAATTACTTTTATTTACTATAATTTTTGTCCTGAAAAGAGGAAAGGGGAAAATAATTATTTGACTCTCTATTTAACTTGAATCTCAAATTTCTTATATTATCAATTTAAAAAGGGGAAATTTTCTCACAATACGTCATGATATATAAAAAAAAGAACGCCGCTTAATTAATTTCTCGCACTTGGCCCGTGCGCATGCGCAGAAGACAAAAAGAGCACTTTCTTTATTCACACGTGTAATTAGTTAATCACTTATTAGATTGAATAATAATTGTTTAAGATTTTAATCACGCGACGCTGTTTTCTTACTGTGCGGTCGCACAAGCCGGCACTTATAATTCGCACTTAAAATATTAAAAGAATTAATCTTAGTATCCCTCGCGCTACTCTGTACAAAAAGAAAGAACTCTGAATTTAATTAATAGCTAACGTATAGCTATCTCGCTCGCACAATTTCACAATGGCCGCCGCGTCGTATATTTATTTCACTTTAACTATTTTTCAGTAATATAAGGATTCACAATCAGAATTTAACAAAAACAGATTTCTTTGACTTCAATAATTACGAATTTCTCATTTAATTTATCACACAAAATGGCGTCGCGTCGCCAAAAATAATGCCTTCGCACGTGGCTTTCTCTTTTCTCCTTTAATTTTCACTTAATTTTACCTTTATTAATTTTACTCGTATTTTCACTAACCCGCACTGCTTCTAATTCTAATTTATTCACGATCGAAATCAAGAAACTCTATCATATTAAGGTAATAACACAAAAATATATCTCTTAAGGAGAACCGAGAAAGGTATCGAGGAAAACCAACAGAATAGAAAACTTACTATTTCCCTAGTGGAAATCGAATCTGTGAATAACTGGGAATAACTGGAAATAACTGGAAATAACTGGGAATAACTGTGAATAACTGGGAATAACTGTTATAAACTGTTCAGTTTGAGACAGGAATAACAGTTATTCCCAGTTATTCCCAGTTATTCCCAGTTATTCTCAGTTATTCTCAGTTATTCCCAGTTATTCACAGTTTATAACTTAAAAATAATTTGAAAAAACAGAGGTACGAATAACAGTTATTCCCAAATATATTTATAATAGAAAAAAAAATAAAAAAAATATATATTTTTTTCATTTTTTCAAATTTATATTTTTCAAATTATTATTAAACTAAACTGTAAATAACTGGGAATAACTGTGAATAACTGGGAATAACTGGGAATAACTGTTATTCCTGTCTCAAACTGAACAGTTTATAACAGTTATTCCCAGTTATTCACAGTTATTCCCAGTTATTCACAGATTCGATTTCCACTAGGGTTCTTACTTGCTAACCCGCTGGTAGAATCCTACTTACGGTCGCTCTGCTGAAGGTTTCCTCTCAATAATAAAATAAAACGAAGAAAGACGTGGAGCTGGTCGATGAAAAATGGCGTGGTCGAAGGATAACGATGGTGGCCCCAGTGGATGATCGCACCCGGTCGCCGAGTCGTCGTCTCTAGAGGTGTTTCACCGTAGTTTTTCTTCTCCCTTTTTTGTCTCTTTTTCTCGTTGGTGCAGGCCCACGGCTTCTCTGTTCGGATCACTTTTCCTTTTCTCTTTAATCTCTCCGATATTCTCTCAAAAAATACAGATTTAGCACTACTATCAAGTGCACTCGAAGGCGGCTGATACAAAAATCATCTTCTTTCAAGAAGAAGAAAATTACATTCCCCTTTCGTCTGTTGTCCATCTCTGTCGCACCTAGCTACTCTCCATTTTCTATCCTTATTTCTCGCCGCGTCTTAGTCTCTCTTTTGATTTCTTCAGTTACGAGTCGCTATCGACAACTTAATCGACTCTTGGTCGCGGATCTTCTATCTCTATCACTCTAGTAAAATTTGTACTGTATTCGAAGTTGCTATGTTGCTTCACGCAGTAGAAACATCGATTATCGAAGATTTCTACTCATAGCTCTTTCTGATTGGTCGATTCCACATGTGTATGCACAGCTCATCGCGCGGCGTAGAAATATCTAGCCATGAGTATATATATACGCGTCGTGTTCCTGAAGCCCCTCTCCTTTTCCGTACGCATGATCATAATCCTCTTTCTCTTTCTCACTTATGTACATTATTACAGCTGATCCTTCTTGCTGTGCTTCTGTCTTTACGATTGCTGTTACTCTTAGTTACGATGAATATTTCTTTCTATTTAAATAACTCTTAATTGCTTTATTTTTATTTTTGGTTTTCCTCTATAGTTTTCTCGACTCTCCTTTACATCTGTCAATCTATTACACTTGAGAAAAATCATTTTAAAAAACGTTACAAAAAAAACTAAAACATAAGATTTATGAATTAAAAAATAAGTACGCTCGCTTTTTATAATTTCGCTTTTTATACTTAATAACTAATCAATTTAAATTTTACTCCTTGTAATGTATTTTATAAGGTCTGCAAGGCTTAAAGTGCATTCCCATTTTTTAAAGGAAGCTCGACGAATTCTTTTTATTTTGTTGCAATCGGAGTCCCACCATGGCACCAGATTTCCAGTATTTTTTTTGTAATCGACTTTTCGAGGTGTAGCAGCCCTTATAGCGTCCGAAATAACACCAATAAATTGCTCGCATTTTTTTTTATAGTGATAAGTTGTCATACTCAATAGAGAAAAAATCTGTGTACGTGCCATTTAAATATGTGTCAACCACTTCCCAATCAATTTTAGTTGATTTGATTTTATACGACTTTTTTTAATAAAAATTTTTTTGCGTTTCCACGTCCAATAATATTGGAAAATGGTCAGACCCATATGTTTCGTCATAAATGTTTAAATTGATTTTAACCGCTAAATTTATTTTTATTTGAATTCTATTTTAAACTGCAAGTTTGTTTTCTATACGTAAAAATGTAACTTTTTTTTCTCTTAAGTTTTTTTCTATCTCGCTTACTTTTCAAAATATTGGCATTTAAAAAAAAACGTGTTTTTTAACAATAAATCCTGTAGCTCTGGTAAAAAATGACAAAAACAAATGCTTGACCCCTCATTTTAAAGCTGAATAAATACCCTTTTAAACCCAGTTTGTTTTTTTAAGCTATGATTATTGGATCTAAATCTGCAGCAAATTAAAAAAAGACCAATTTTTTTGCTTTTTTTTAGTTGTTTTTTAACTTTTCCAAACGACTTAAATTTAAGTTTTTTAAAGTTCACAATAGTATTTTCAAAAGCTTTTCACCTGCTCTTTCGAACGCCATTAGATTTTTTTGAGTTACGACTTTTAGCTGCTGAGTAATAAAATGTTTTAGCTTTTACAATTTTTTCTCTGGGTGCGCAAAAGCATGTGGAAGGGAGTGTACATACATACACACACACACACGTTTATATATATATATATATATATATATATATATATATATATATAACGGATATGATGATATAATTATTTATAGGATTACGAATAGTTTCACAGCGGTTAAAATCGAAGTTATCATAACAACGAAGTTTATGTAATTACTTTTATTCCCATCAAAAGTTATTTCATGAAATATTTCAAAAAGATTTCAAAATTATTTCATGTATGATTTCTTGAGACTTTACGAAAATATTGCATGAATTATTTCATGAAAGCTTTTTGGAAGAATCTTGAAATTATTCGGTGAAAGAATAACTTAGATTATTCTAAAAATCTTTCTAAATTATTTTACGACTCGATCCTTCGAAAGATTTCTGAGTTCTTTCTTGTTTCCTTTCAAGAAGTCCTTTCAAAGTCCTTTTAGTAAGGATTCGTGTAATACTTCATGTCTTAACTTTCGTTTCCTTTTCGGTAATATTTTTGTAAAGACTTTGTAATCTTCCTGTGTATTATTTCATAAATTCTTTATAAAAGAATATAATTATCTTTTTAAGTTCTTTTTAAATGCTTTCAACGTATTATCACTTGTAATATTTCATGAAATTATTTCAAAATTCTTTCATGCTGTGTGGGTAAGTTTGCGTTGGTCTTTGATACTTCATTTGAGGTAGCTATGTTTACCTCTGCGGTCTTTGTTTGTTGATTTTCGGTTGGCTTAAGAGGAAACATATTCTGGTTTTGACAGTATTTCTGTGTATACCCTTCTTCCTTACACAAAAAGCAAATTAATTTATCCGTGGAGAAATAAATCCAACAAGTCACATCATCATAGCTTACTTTTAATGTTTCGGAGAGTTTATCAAGATCTTCTGGGTCGATGTACATTTGTCGACGGAAACTCTTAACACAAGAGAAACCTGGCACTCCAATAGACGTAGCCTTTACGTACTATATTCTAGAAGTTGGCTTTATACCTTATGCCGCGAGTTTGTTTTCTATAACCAAGTTTGGAATAAGCGGTTGCACATTAGATATTAATATACGTTTCGATTTAGTATAATAGGGGCGTATCGTTAATTCTTGATTCTTTATCGTAACCCTAGTGGAAATCGGTTTTGCTAATAACTGTTAATAATTAAAAATAATTGCTAATAACTGCAAATAACTGCTAAAAGCTGCTAATAACTGTTATAAATAGTTTAGTTTGAGACAGAAATAGCGGTTATTTGCAGTTAATAGTAATTATCATCAGTTATTAGCAATTATTAGCATTCATAAGCAGTTATTTGCTATTTCATTAACAGTCATTAGCAGTTATTGCCTCGCCGTACAAGACAAGTACGCACGTCTACTTTGCGGAGCGAATGCAAACACGTCTGACCCATGTCACAGCTAACACGAGATTGTAAATCATTATTATTATCTATTCGTAACAATCATTAACTGTTATCAACTGTTATTTACTGTTATTTATGTCTCAATTCTGGTAGTTTATTATAGTTATTAACAGTTATTCACATGTTTTCACATTTATACACAGTTATTAATAGTTATTCACAGAAATTATTTCCATATGAATTGTAACAACTTTCCGGAATTCATTCACTTTAGCAGCCTAACGTCTAGTGCCGTATTACGATAGTATCGGTTCCACCGTATACTTCCGTGTGGCGGGGGGTATCGTAACATGGTGGATTTTCATCCACATGTGTATTATTCCATAAAGATACATACAATACCGACGAAAGTCGTTATATGTATGATTTAAGCGTATAAATAGTAGTGCAGTACTGCCTCAGTAGTTAGTCTAAAAAAAATGAAACAAACTGGAAGAAACTAGCTGGAACATTTTGAAAATTTTTGTAAGAATTTGGACAAAACATTCAAAGTATTTCAGTTTGTTTCATTTCCTCTCATTTCTTTTTGTTTTTATTCATTTTATTTCATTTTCTCTCATTTTCTTTCAATTTTTTTAATTATATTTCAGCACTAATGAACAAAAATAAACATTTAAAATCATTCTAAAAGTTATTGTGAAAATTTAAAAAAAAACGAAAGAAACTGAAAAAAACTAAAACAAACTAAAAATTAAAAAAATTTTTGTAAATATTCAAATAAAAAACTCAGAATATTTTAGTTTCTTTCATTTTCTCTCATTTAATTTAATTTTTTTTTTTTTTTTCGATTGTATTTTGAGCAGAAATCTACCTCGAGTGCGCTTCGCGCGCCCTCGGAAATCTCAGCTTAAGCGACAAACATTGTTCTTGATTTATATTCCACCTTAATACGGTCAAAGGACATAAATAACTAATATATGATTACGTGTAAATCATTTTTAGTCGGGTAGTTATTAAGAAAATACGTTTAATATTGAATAAAAAATACTCAAATAATAAATACACAATCATTAAAAGTTGTCTCATTTTTTATTTTTTTTAAGCTTTTTGAGGTTGGTTAAACTTTAATATTCATATATTGTTGCTTATTACTTACGTGTCAGTAGAGATCTAAATAATTGGTGCCAATACTTACCTAAAACATAATAATACAGATATTAATAATTCAAAAATAAAAAAATAAAATCCATATAAATAGTATAGATTGAAGATATAAATACGTCATTTTATAATGTCATTTATTGATATCATTGAATAATGTCTTTTGTATGTTATGAGTTGAGACATAAAAATGTCATTTTAAGACGTTGTTTCGTTTAAATAATGTACTTTTAAAACAATATCATGGCTCAAATGACGTTATTGAAGGACGATATTTTTAAATGTTTAGACACTGAGGCATTTCATTGGAAAGATTATATTAATTTTTGAAAATAAAGACTTGACTTGACTTTATCTAAATGTCTTATTCTGACATTATTTGAACGAAAAAACAACGTTTGATGACGTTATTGCATCTGAAAGACGTTATTTCTAACATATTACAATTTCTAATTGTCAGCATTTTTACTTCTAGAAAAGTGAAACTTCATCGTAAATTTTCATACAAGTATCTCCCAATATCCCTATTCGGTTTTGCTAATAACAGTTAATAATTAAAAATAATTGCTAATAACTGCAAATAACTGCTAAAAGCTGCTAATAACTGTTATAAATAGTTTAGTTTAAGATAGAAGTAGCGGTTATTTGCAATTAATAGCAATTATCATCAGTTATTAACAGTTATTAGCAATTACCCATATGGAAATAATTACTGTAAATAACTATTAATAACTGTGTGAAAATGTGAAAAAATGTGAATAACTGTTAATAACTATAGTAAACTACCGCTATTGAGCCATTAATAACAGTAAATAACAGTTGATAACAGTTAATAATTGTTACAAATAAATAATAATAATGATTAACTGTAAATAATAATAACCCTAGTGGAAATCGAATCTGTGAATAACTGGGAATAACTGGAAATAACTGGAAATAACTGGGAATAACTGTGAATAACTGGGAATAACTGTTATAAACTGTTCAGTTTGAGACAGGAATAACAGTTATTCCCAGTTATTCCCAGTTATTCCCAGTTATTCTCAGTTATTCCCAGTTATTCACAGTTTATAGCTTAAAAATAATTTGAAAAAACAGAGGTACGAATAACAGTTATTCCCAAATATATTTATAATAGAAAAAAAAATAAAAAAAATATATATTTTTTTCATTTTTTCAAATTTATATTTTTCAAATTATTTTTAAACTAAACTGTAAATAACTGGGAATAACTGTGAATAACTGGGAATAACTGGGAATAACTGTTATTCCTGTCTCAAACTGAACAGTTTATAACAGTTATTCCCAGTTATTCCCAGTTATTCCCAGTTATTCACAGATTCGATTTCCACTAGGGAATTTACTGTTATTTATAGTTATTTACAAATATTTGTAATTTTTCACATTTATTCACATTTATTCACATTTATTAGCAGTTATTAACACTTTTTCACACTTTCAAAAATTTTCACACGTATAATCGTTTTTTTTATATATACGCGAAAAATTTTATAAATGTGAAAAACTGTTAATAACTGTTAATAACTGTGAAAAACTGTAAATATCTGTAAGAAAGTATTAATAACTATAATTCACTGTAACTAATTGCAAATAAATATAAATAATTATAAATAAGTATAAATAATAATAAATTATTCACCAATTCTAAAATTTTGGAAAATGTGAGTAACTGTTAATAAATGTGTATAAATGTGTATAAATGTGAATAAATGTGAATAACTATAAATAATTATTAACAATCATGACTTTCAGTTAATAATTGTTATTTAGCGTTCATAACTATTATTAACTATCATTAATTGTTATTAACTGTTTTTTACTGTTATTTATTCTTATTAATGTCTCAATTGCGGTAGCTTATTACAATTATTAACAGTTATTCACAATTTTTCACAAAAATTATTTTCATATGGGTAGTAGGAAAAAATTACAGAACCAGCTTCGTTTTTATTTCATATAAATATAAGTTATATAGCCATGTAATATTGACATTAAAACTTTTTTCTATCCCTATCTGTAAATCAATTTTTTTATATTTTTGAAATAAAATAAAATTTAAGGTGTTACATAAATTATTTATTTTAATTTTTTCCGCTATGAAAATTGATTACAAAAATATATAATATTTAAGAACAAAACCAAAAATAAAAAAAATTTGGTGGAACATCATGTTTAAATTTAGCAAAATTAGAGAGCGAGGTGCGTAAAAACTTAATGACCACAGCCACCGCATACGTTTGTCGAAAAGGGTAAAAAGTTACATATGTTCATCGCCCTCAAAAGATTTTATTGATTATTATTTATTTGTTTGATTACTTTAATGATTTTTATTATAAAAATATATATCTATGTTTCAAATAAAAATATGAAGTTAATCAACAAATTTTCGGGACGGTTAATCGCATTGAAATAAAGCTATAAAGTATCGCGGCGAAAACAAGCTAAACTGGGTTTGCCGTAAGTTTACCTACGCCACTGGAAGTCGCTTGTTTCGTGTGTTTGTCTCCTTCCCTCCCGCTTGCTTCTCTATGCGCGTGTAGACGTAGAGGGGCTTTGCGCGTATAGTTCCAGAAGCGCCGCAACGATCGTCATGATCGAATTTGGCACGTTTCATTAACACCCCTAGTGGAAATCGAATCTGTGAATAACTGGAAGTAACTGGAAATAACTGGGAATAACTGTTATAAACTATTTAGTTTGAGACAAAAATAACAGTTATTCTAAATTATTCCCAGTTATTCCCAGTTATCCTCAGTTATCCCCAGTTATTTACAGTTTAGCTTAAAAATAATTTGAAAGAACAGAGGTACAAATAACAGTTATTCCCAGTTATTCCCAGTTACACTAAGGAAAGAAAACTAGAAAAAATAACCATAAAAAAAAACTATTTTACAACTACATTGAGAATAAGTAAATGGAATAGCTGAAATCTACTAGGAATAAGTCTTATAGTGCCTCTAATTTCTAAAATTATTTCTAAACTAAACGGGAAATAACTGGGAATAACTGTTATTCGTACCAATGATTTTTTAAATTATTTCTTAACTAAACTGGAAGTAACTGGGAATAACTGGAAATAACCGGGAATAACTGGGAATAACTGTTATTCCTGTCTCAAACTGAACAGTTTATAACAGTTATTCCCAGTTATTCACAGTTATTCCCAGTTATTTACAGATTTGATTTCCTCTAGGGACGGCATTGTCAATCTCTACTAATCTCTGCATTTATATACATTTATTAACAGTTACCCCATTTTTCAATATTTTTAAATTGGTGAATAATTTATTATTATTTATACTTATTTATATTTATTTGCAATTAGTTACAGTGAATTATAGTTATTAACACTTTCTTACAGATATTTACAGTTTTTCACATTTATTAACAGTTATTAACAGTTTTTCACATTTACAAAATTTTTCGCGTATTTATGAAAAAAACGATTATTCGAGTGAAAATTTTTGAAAGTGTGAAAAAGTGTTAATAACAGTTAATAAATGTGAATAAATGTAAATAAATGTAAAAAATTACGAATATTTGTAAATAACTATAAATAACAATAAATTATTATTATTTACAGTTAATCATTATTATTATCTATTTGTAACAATTATTAATTGTTATCAACCGTTATTCACTGTTATTAATGTCTCAATTGCGGTAGTTTATTATATTTATTAACAGTCATTCACATTTTTTCACATTTATACACAGTTATTAATAGTTATTCACAGAAATTATTTCCATATGGGATTATATGAATATTTTTATTTTTTTTTTATAAAACAATATTTATTTAAATATATGAAATATATACTTGATCTAAAAACCTAATTACTCTATTCAAAATTTTTTGATTTTGAATCAACAAAATATCGCTTCAGTTCTAAAAAATATTTTCTGCATTTTAATAATTGAATATTTTCATTAATTTTTTTGAAGCTGCATTTATTCGAATAAAATAAATATTTGCATGGTATTACAAGTTAAAAATTTTATTGAAGATTATACAATTTTGAGTATTACTTAGGATTTAACAAATATCTTATGTTTTTTAATTTCTTGTAAATATTCTTTTGAATCAAATGAATATATTGATATGATTTAAATAAATATTCACTTGCTATTATTCAAGTTAATAATTTACTTGATTCAAGTAAGATTTACTTGCCAGTAGTAAATATTTTTTCAGTGTAGTGAAAGTCAGCTTTTTACTCATCGCTGAAGCTCCCGCCACGCATGTTTCAACTTCAGAGTTTATTGACAGATTGTTTAGCGTTTATCAATCTAAATGTAATCAATCACATCAAATCATTAATTTGCAAAGTGTTTATTTTGCTTTGATTTGAGAAACGGATAAAAGATTAATAATAAATAATCAATCTTCCTCATCTGACGAATCAGAAAATGAAGAAGAAGTCTGTAGAAAAAAATCAGGAGAGCGTATTTAGTGGTGTATTTTACAGAGTTGAAAGAAAAGTTAACGCCACCAACTCTTTGGAGTATATCGTCCATGTTAAGAAAAACACTGACTGCGAAAGAAAACCTTGACATAAGTGGATTATTTTATTTAAAGACTCTATAAAAAAATAATAATAAAGGTTACAAACTTAAACAATCGCTTGTTCTAAAATAGAGTGAAATTAAAAAATTTATTAATAAAGCACCTGATTATTTTTATTTCGCTAAAAAGGTAAAAATGTAAATTATTTACGTATTTATCAATTGTACAACATATTAACCTAAAATATTTACAGCAATATTGATAATAATAATTCACAATAAAATTTACAGAATAAGTTTACAATATTTACAATAATTTTAGGCAATTCTTATATTTGGAATTCGTGACAGACTCCGATCCGAAGAACTAACCAATATTAAAATTAATGACGTGGAAGATGAAAGTAATCGATTCATTGTAACAGTATTACGAGAAAAGACAAATCATCCCCTAGCGAAAAAAATAAATGAAACATTTTTAATCATTCTAAAAGTTATTGCAAGAATCTAAAAAAAAAACGAAACAAACTGAAACATTTTGAAATTTTTTTTAAAAATTGAGATAAAACACTCAGAGTATTTCAGTTTGTTTTATTTTCTCTCATTTTTTTCAATTTTTTTATTATATTTTTTTTATTAATATGTGCCAACGTTTTCTTTCTACTCTTTAACACGTATTTCTATCGTCCTGTATTGTTTCCCAGTTTTACGCGTCATCGTGTACCGTGTGTGTAATGGTACAGTGTATAAACATATAGCCCAAATGCGTGTATGTGTGTGTGCGCTATCTGTCAGTATCTTAGCGAGCACGCCGTCATCAGAAGCGTAAAATCGCATCGTGCACAAATACTGATAATTTATGTTATTAAATAAAGTTTTTAATCCTTTTAAATGATTTGTGCACTAGTATTGGCGAATCGCAAGCCTTCACCGTATGAAAAATATATAGTGAGTGTTGTTCCCTTCTCATTATGCGCTCTGATTTTTAGGTTGGATTAACATCCTCTATCATACAGATTTAATTTTTTTAATCCATACCCTGTTGAAAAAAATCAGGTGATAAATCACCTGATTTATCAGGTGATTTATCATGCCAAAACATCATGTAACGATTTTTTTGGTTTTTACACGTTTCAAACAATGCTTAGTCGATTCAAAACATTTTTTGAAAATTTTTGACATTTTTGAACTTGGAAATTTTTTTGTAAAATTAGTCAAAATTTTTTCTAAGACCAAATTATCTAAAAAATTTTCTAAGTTCAAAATTTTCAAAAATTTTTAAAAACTGTTCTGAATTGAATAAGTATGGTTTGAAACGTGTAAAAACCAAAAAAATCGTTACATGATGTTTTGGCATGATAAATCACCTGATAAATCAGGTGATTTGTCACCTGATTTTTTTCACCAGGGTAGCGATTCATCATATGATATATTATATAGATTTTATTTTTCTGATCTATAATAATTTATCACATCACTAATCATATGAGATATCATATAGATTCGATTTTTTTGACTCATAATAATTTATTATGACTTATCAGTTGATAAATCATATAAATTTTATCTTTATCTATAATAGCCCATCACATGACTTATCATATGATATCTGATATGATAAATCATATGATGAAATATTACAAATTGGAAAAAATAAAACGGATATAATATATTATCTGATATATTATATTGTTTTTATTTTAATAATATATAGTACTTCTATAGATATAGATCTATACTACTAATCTATAGTTATCATATGAGATATCATTTGATATAACATATGATCCATCATATAAGTTTTATTTTCCTGATTTAAAGTAATTTATTAGATGACTTATCATATAAAACATCACCCCTAGCGGAAAAAATAAATAAAATTAAAATCATTCTAAAAGTTATTGTAATGTACCCGAAAAAAAACGAAAGAAATTGAAACAAACTGAAACCCCTATTAAAAATATTTAGATGGATATCGACGTGGATCATCCACGTAGATATCCATGCATACCGTCCTCGTGGATTTTCCAAATAAATTTCTTTGTGAACAACAAATACACCTACTTCAAAATCTACGTTATGTCATCTAAATTCGTTGATAATAATGAAAGATACCACATTAAAAAAATTCGATTGGATTTCCAATTATAATTTTAGAAATCCAACGTATATTTATGGATATTTTTAAGTGACTAAATATTTTTTTTAAATAAAATGTTTTTATATTCTTCATTGCGACTTATAAAAATATCTATTATGTTCATTAAATATAATAGAACGTGAGAAAGCAGGCCAAATGATCGTCATCTTAGATGAAATGAAACTGTCAGTTTATAAGCTCCAAACTGTTTTATTCTTTTCGTGCGCATTCACTTGCCATAAGAAAGTCAATAGACAGAAAGCAGGGTGGCCCCCTAGCGGAAAAGAAAATTGTGAGTAACTGGAAATAACTAAAAACAAGTGGGAATAACTGGAAATAAATCGAAATAACTGTTATAAACTGTTTAGTTTAAGACAGAAATAATAGCTTGCACCAGTTATTCCCAGTTATTCCCAGTTATTCCTAGTTATTCCCAGTCATTTACAGATATTCCCAGTTATTTCCAGTTTGGTTAAAATATAATTTGAAAAATCAGAGAAACTAATACGGTTATTCCCAGTTTTTCCCAGTTGTTCCCAGTTATTTCCAGTTATTCCCAGTTATTTACTGATATTCCCAGTTATTTCCAATTTGGTTAAAATATTATTTGAAAAATCAGAGATACTAATAACAGATATTTACAGTTATTCCCAGTTATTCCCAGTGATTCCCAGTTATATCCAGTGATACATTTTTTTCTTCACATAAGCCCAGCGAAAAATAAACGAAAGTAATTGAAAATTTCTGAAAGAAACTGAATGAAACGGAAAGTTCTTGTGAAAATTGGGACGAAACAATTGGTACATTTTAAACTGTTTCAGAAATTTTCGGAAGTTTTCTGAATGTCTCATTTTATATCATTTTCTAAGTGGATATCGAAAAATCAGCTGTCATAATCATTTTGGTTCATTTTAGTTTTTTTTAAATTTATTTCAATTTTTTTAAACTGTTTCAGTTTCATTCTTTTGGTTTCAGTTTCTTTCTATTCGTTCTCATTTCTCTCGTTTTCTTTCATTTAATTTCAGTTTGTTTCATTTTATTCCATTTTTCCTTAAACTAATTCAGTTTGTTTCTGAATATTTCCAAAACTCTTGTAATTAATCAGATTATTTCATTTTAAATTTGGAAATAAGTAATGAATTGTGAAAACTGAAACAAAATGAAACATACGGGAAATTTTTGTAAAATTATAAAATAATTGGAACATTTTGAATTTGTTTTAAAATTATTACAAGTTTTCGGTATTTTTCATTTTATTCAATGTTAAAAGTAAATATGGAAAAAATTAGATTTCATACAAATTCCGATTTTTTCAGTTTGTCTCTATCTGTTTCGGTTTTATTTAGTTTCTTTTGATCTGTTTCAGTTTGTCTCAATTTACTTTAGTTTCTTTTCACTTGTTTGAATTTATTTCAATTTACTTCAGTTTCTTTCAATTTTAAAGTTTTTCTTTCAGGTTAAAGTTTCCAGATATGCTATTGTGGACGTTAAAAAACATAAATTTAAGTTAAAAAACAAAAATTTCATTTCTTATGTACGTATAAACAAAACTTTATTTGTAAAATTAATTTATAATAAAAATAATTTTCTAGATCATAGTTTTGTGATATGTTTGTTTAACAAAAAAATGTCTGTTGAAATAGTTGAGTATTAACGATTTCCCAGTCTACAATTTCAAGCTCGATTCCTTTTTTAAGTGGGCTCAAAATCGAGTTTTTCGCTTGAAATTTTTATTAAGTCGAATTTTAAATACTGAAATATTAAATTATTTAACAGGTTAATTTTTAAATACTATTTGATTAGTTCCCTAGTGAAAATCGGTTTTGCTAATAACTGTTAATAATTAATAATAATTGCTAACAACTGCAAATAACTGATCAATGCTGCTAATAACTGTTATAAATAGTTTGGTTTAAGCCAGTATTAGCGGTTATTTGCAGTTAATAGCAGTTATCATCAGTCATTAGTAATTATTAGCATTCATAAGCAGTTATTCGCTATTTCATTAATTTATAACTTAAAATAGAAGTACTAATAACAGTTATTAGCAGTTATTTGCATTTATTTACAGTTATTCGCAATTTCTTGCAATTATATACAGTTATTAACAATTATACGCTTTTTAAAAAATTTTTTAATTTTTTATACATAGGAAAAAATTTTTAAGACAATAAATTTTTATAAATAACTATTATTAACTATAAATAACTAAAAAAATCTGCAAATAAATGCAAAAATCATAAAATAATTGCAAAAAAAAGAGTCCGCAAATAACGATAGATAACTGCAAATAACTGTTACTAATATCTTAATTTAAAAAAATTGTATTTTACAAAATTGTTGTGCTTATAAATATTAATAACTGCTAATAACTGCTGATAACTATTATCAACTGCAAATAACCGCTACTATTGTCTCAGACCAAACCATTTATAACAGTTATTAACAGTTGCTTCCCATATAAAAATAATTTTTGTGAGAAATTGTGAATAACTGTTAATAATTGTAATAAACTACCGCAATTAAGACATTAATAAGAATTAATAACAGTAAGAAAGAGTTGATAACAAATAATAATAGTTAATAATAGTTATAAATGGTAAATAACAATTATTAACTAAAAGTCATGATTATTAATAACACAGCTACACAAAAAAAAAATGTCAAAACCCACGGACCAGACCATATATACCTTATGTTTTTGAGGTCGCTGATTCCGAATCCGTGGTTCATTTGACCCCATCACCTCAGGGTCAAGGTCAGGTCAAGGTCAAATTTCCAAAATTAACGGCAACCAAGGTTTAACAGTATACATATATGTTTTTGGGGTCGCCGAATCCGAATCCGTGGTCCGTTTGACTCCATCACCTCATAGTGAAGGTTATTTGAAGGTGAAATCGACAAAATTCTTGTAAAACAAACCAAACTTTATGCCATTTATTTTTTCTTACTATACCTTACACGTTTCTCATCAAATGATCGGTGCAAAGGTTTCCTTTTACGTTTTTTCCCAGTAGTTTTACAATCTCTTTTCAACATCCAGCAGTAGTCGGCCAGCATACTAGCATCCCATCTACCTTGATAACGCTTCTCCATTACTTTAATGTCTTGGTGAAAACGCTCTCCCTGTTCTTCGCTATAATCGCCACAGTTTTCAGGATAACTATCCAAGTGATTGTGCAGAAAATGTAGTTTGTAATTCATTAGGCAACCCATATTCCCATAGTTCTCAACCATTTTGGATACAATTACTTTGTAATTTGGGCTTCTGCGATTACCCAAAAAGTTTTCAGTAACTTCCTTAAAGCTAAGCCATGCAGCTTTCTCAATGTTTGTCATGGAACTAATGAACTGGTCATCAGCCATCATTTTTCTAATTTCAGGACCGTCAAAAATACCTTCCTTCAATTTTGCATCTGATTTACTTGGAAATTTACTTTCCAAGTATTTGAAGCACTGGCTATCTTTATCTAAAGCTTTAACGAATTGTTTCATCACACCAAGTTTTATGTGTAATGGAGGAATGAGAACTCTTTTCGAATCAACCAATGGAGTAGCTATAACGTTACTCTTTCCGACTTTGAGAGATTTTTCTCCAGGCCATTTATGATTTGTATAGTGCTTTGCACGGTCTCTACTATCCCATAAGCACAAGAAACATGGCGTCTTTGTAAATCCAGACTGCTGTCCTAACAATTTTCCAGAAACTTTCAAATCACCACATATCCGCCATTTATGCTTATCATACTGAATATTTTGTATCATAATTTTGAGATTATCGTATGTTTCCTTCATTGTAGTGGAGTGCGCTATAGGAACTGAGGTATAGTGGTTGCTATTGTGTAGTAATACGGCTTTTAAACTTCTTTTTGATGAATCTATGAACAATCTCCATTCTTCGTCTTTATACACATTAGGTTTAATTTCATTCATTAAACCTTTTACGTCTTTACAATATACTATTTTATCACCATTATGATTCATTTCTTCAAAGTATGGTTCGAAACTTTTGCTTCTTGTTCTGTAAAAAGATACTTTAGTAGATTTTGCCAACTGATTCATGCCTTTTAAAGCTGAAGCTAAATGTTCTGCTCCATCTTTAGGTAAGTTAAGCTCTCTAACTAGGTCGTTTAGTTTATCTTGAGTCCATAACTTTACGCTTTTGTCTTTTTGGCCCGCTGGAAGGAAAATATCGTCATCGTCATCATCATCATCATCATTTTCAATTTCTTCATCACTATAGCTTTCATACGATTCATCTTTTAAGTCATTATTATCAATTCCACCCCCATCAATGCCGCCACTGACTTCGTTATCTTCTTCATCATTTTTTTCATCGTTGGTATCTGATTCAATAGATAGCCTCTCAAGAAGTTCGAGCTCTTCATCGCTTCCCGATTTTTCGATAGGTCTTTTTACAGAAATAACATCAGCATAATTCACTGTTGCTTTAATTTTACTATTAATTCCAATAATTTCGGTATTACAGAAGTAACAATCCTCTCTTCTATCTGGTTAATACCATTCCATTGGGCTATTAAATTTAACTTTGTCATCTTCTTTTGTTTTATTCCACTTACAAAGCATTTGACGACATTGTTCGCAGATACTACATGGAGTCCACTTTTCTATAACTAAATCAGTTTCTAATTTCCCTAGTGGAAATCGAATCTGTGAATAACTGGGAATAACTGGAAATAACTGGAAATAACTGGGAATAACTGTGAATAACTGGGAATAACTGTTATAAACTGTTCAGTTTGAGACAGGAATAACAGTTATTCTCAGTTATTCCCAGTTATTCCCAGTTATTCCCAGTTATTCTCAGTTATTCCCAGTTATTCACAGTTAATAACTTAAAAATAATTTGAAAAAACAGAGGTACGAATAACAGTTATTCCCAAATATATTTATAATAGAAAAAAAAATAAAAAAAATATATATTTTTTTCATTTTTTCAAATTTATATTTTTCAAATTATTATTAAACTAAACTGTAAATAACTGGGAATAACTGTGAATAACTGGGAATAACTGGGAATAACTGGGAATAACTGTTATTCCTGTCTCAAACTGAACAGTTTATAACAGTTATTCTTAATTATTCACAGTTATTCCCAGTTATTCACAGATTCGATTTCCACTAGGGTTGAAGCAAGTTTTGTAAATTTTTCTGAGATTCTCATTGAAATGTCTTCGAGATTTTTGCGGAGTGAATACTCCGCAGACAAAACAAAAAAGATTAGAATTTTTTGTGCAAATATGCCCTTGAGATGTAGAAGGTAAATTTTCCATGATTTTCAGTATAACCCCGCACGTTAGGGATCCTGGTCCGATCGCAGGTGAGTCCACTGTCCCGGAGGTGATAACTCTTATACCTCTCCGGGGCTAAATATAAGAGCTTTCCGACTTTGACGAGGACAGTGTCAACTCGTCGTCGGAAACACTACAGCTTCATCCTCACACCCTAATGTCCCCCTGCGAGGCAGTGCGCTTCCACTGGCATCGTTACCCCGACAAACTTATTAGCGGATCATTCCACACATCCCCGTTTGGGGCAGTGTCACCGTCACAGTTTTTGTCGAGGAAGCAGGTGGAGGCTACGTTGACGAAAAAAATTCATGTTTAATTTTTTCTTATTCATTTAACCGTACATTTGCACAATTAGAAAATGCATGCTTACTTTCTACACAATTCTTCACGTATATCACAGAACACTCTTATGCAATTTGAAATTGTATAATGTACAATCTCACAAATAAGAGAAAATTAAATATGATCTTTTGTTCTTCAAAGTAGCCTTGTATTAAAATAAAATTAATCAATATTGTACTAAAATTCGCAGATACCGTGGTTTAGGTTTGTTTTGCATGAATCTAGTACATTTCACCTTGAAATTACCTTTACTCAATGTAGCGAGTCCTATGAAAGTGATAGTAATGAAGAAACTGCAGATGATGATGATGATGACGATGACGATATTTTCCTTCCAGCGGGCCAAAAAGACAAAAGCGTAAAGTTATGGACTCAAGATAAACTAAACGACCTAGTTAGAGAGCTTAACTTACCTAAAGATGGAGCAGAACATTTAGCTTCAGCTTTAAAAGGCATGAATCAGTTGGCAAAATCTACTAAAGTATCTTTTTACAGAACAAGAAGCAAAAGTTTCGAACTATACTTTGAAAAAATGAATCATAATGGTGATAAAATAGTATATTGTAAAGACGTAAAAGGTTTAATGAATGAAATTAAACCTAATGTGTATAAAGACGAAGAATGGAGATTGTTCATAGATTCATCAAAAAGAAGTTTAAAAGCCGTATTACTACACAATAGCAACCACTATGCCTCAGTTCCTATAGCGCACTCCACTACAATGAAGGAAACATACGATAATCTCAAAATTATAATACAAAATATTCAGTATGATAAGCATAAATGGCGGATATATGGTGATTTGAAAGTTTCTGGAATATTGTTAGGACAGCAGTCTGGATTTACAAAGACGCCATGTTTCTTGTGCATATAGGATAGTAGAGACCGTGCAAAGCACTATACAAATCATAAATGGCCTGAAAAAAAATCTCTCGAAGTCGGAAAGAGTAACGTTATAGCTACTCCATTGGTTGATCCGAAAAGAGTTCTCATTCCTCCATTACACATAAAACTTGGTGTGATGAAACAATTCGTTAAAGCTTTAGATAAAGATAGCCAGTGCTTCAAATACTTGGAAAGTAAATTTCCAAGTAAATCAGATGCAAAATTGAAGGAAGGTATTTTTGACGGTCCTGAAATTAGAAAAATGATGGCTGATGACCAGTTCATTAGTTCTATGACAAACATTGAGAAAGCTGCATGGCTTAGCTTTAAGGAAGTTACTGAAAACTTTTTGGGTAATCGCAGAAGCCCAAATTACAAAGTAATTGTATCCAAAATGGTTGGGAACTATGGGAATATGGGTTGCCTAATGAATTACAAACTACATTTTCTGCACAATCACTTGGATAGTTTTCCTGAAAACTGTGGCGATTATAGCGAAGAACAGGGAGAGCGTTTTCACCAAGACATCAAAGTAATGGAGAAGCGTTATCAAGGTAGATGGGATGCTAGTATGCTGGCCGACTACTGCTGGATGTTGAAAAGAGATTGTAAAACTACTGGGAAAAAACGTAAAAGGAAACCTTTGCACCGATCATTTAATGAGAAACGTGTAAGGTATAGTAAGAAAAAATGAATGGCATAAAGTTTGGTTTGTTTTACAAGAATTTTGTCGATTTTACCTTCAAATAACCTTCACTGTGAGGTGATGAAGTCAAACGGACCACGGATTCGGATTCAGCGACCCCAAAAACATATATGTATACTGTTAAACCTTGGTTGCCGTTAATTTTGGAAATTTGACCTTGACCTGACCTTGACGCTGAGGTGATGGGGTCAAATGGACCACGGATTCGGAATCAGCGACCTCAAAAACATATATGTATACTGTTAAACCTTGGTTGCCGTTAATTTTGTAAATTTGACCTTGACCTGACCTTGACCCTGAGGTGATGGGGTCAAATGGATCACGGATTCGGAATCAGCGACCTCAAAAACATATATGTATACTGTTAAACCTTGGTTGCCGTTAATTTTGTAAATTTGACCTTGACCTGACCTTGACCCTGAGGTGATGGGGTCAAATGGACCACGGATTCGGAATCAGCGACCTCAAAAACATATATGTATACTGTTAAACCTTGGTTGCCGTTAATTTTGTAAATTTGACCTTGACCTGACCTTGACCCTGAGGTGATGGGGTCAAATGGACCACGGATTCGGAATCAGCGACCTCAAAAACATAAGGTATATATGGTCTGGTCCGTGGGTTTTGACATTTTTTTTTTGTGTGTGGCTGTGTAATTATTTATAGTTATTTTCATTTATTCACATTTATACACATTTATACGCATTTATTAACAGTTACTCACATTTTCCAAAATTTTAGAATTGGTGAATAATTTATTATTATTTATACTTATTTATAATTATTTATATTTATTTGCAATTAGTTAGAGTGAATCATAGTTATTAACACTTTCTTACGGATATTTACAGTTTTTCACATTTATTAACAGTTATTAACAGTTTTTCACATTTAGAAAATTTTTCGCGTATATATAAAAAAAACGATTATACGTGTGAAAATTTTGTGAAAAGTGTGAAAAAGTTTTAATAACTGTTAATAAATGTGAATGAATGTGAATAAATGTGGAAAAATGTGAACAATTACAAATATTTGTAAATAACTATAAATAACAGTAAATTATTATTATTTACAGTTAATCATTATTATTATCAATTTGTAACAATTATTAACTGTTATCACCCCAGCGGAAAAAATAAATGAAATACTTGAAATCATTCGAAATGTTTTAAAAGTAATCAGAAAGAAAATGAGGGGAACTAAAAGAAACGGTAAGAATTGAAATCGGTTGGAGAGACTTTGGTAAAATTGGGACGAGACATTCAAAGTATTCAAGTTTGTTTCCACTTTTTTCGGTATATTTCATTTATTTTCATTTCTTTTCATTTTTTTACAAAATATCTTAGATTCTTTTCAGAATTAAACATTTATTTTCTATAAATATTCAGAATATTTCGGAGTCTCTCGGAAATTTTCGGACAACTTCAAAATTTTTCAAAATTTCTCAGAAGTTTTCAATTTTTCTTAGAACTTTATGAATTTTTTCATATTTTTCCAGAATCTTTTAGAATATTTATTGAAATAATCAGAATATTTTAGAGTATTTTGATTGATTTTTAATTTTTTCCAAACTTTTCAAATTTTTCCAAAAGTTTTCCCTATTTTTTTGAAGTTTTTGGATTTATTCCAACTATTTAAGTATTTTAATTAGATTATTAAAAAATTTGTAAAGAAATTGTTAGAAATTTTCAGAAACTCTCGAAAACCCTCGGAAATTTTCAGAAATTTTCGGAAAAATTCGAAAACATTCCGAATCTTACCAAAACTTTTTAAATTTTACGAATAATATTAGAAAATAACATTTATTGATAATAATAATTTGAAATATATACTTAACCTGTTAAATAATTTAATATTTCAGTATTTAAAATTCGACTTAATCAAAAATTTCAAGCTAAAAACTCGATTTTGAGCCCACTTAAAAAAGGAATCGAGCTTGAAATTGTAGACTGGGAAATCGTTACTCAACTATTTCAACAGACCTTATTGCACTTTTGTATTATATAATCAGTTTATTATCTCACGTTTAAATATTTGTAATTTTTACTCATCAAGCTTAACGATTTTAATTTTAATTTCTCAAAATTAATGACAATTTATTTATTTTTAACAAACAAAAATAAAAAAAAATACAAAAATTTGATTCTGAAACGTGGACAAAAATAAAAAATTTATTAAATGGTATTTAAGGGGGTGCATCAGTCCTGTTTTACCATTTTTTAAAATAATTTCGTTACTATGCGATATAGATATACACTATAGTTGGTTGCAACGTTTCCCTTGTTTTCACGCATAGCAACGATCATAGCGATGTCAACAAATACGAATAAATTTGTTAATTTTTATTTAGCATAAGAAAAACTTTTTGATGCGTTCATAGATCTAAATAGTTGTCCGCTCTTCATTTTTCAAAATAAATACTATTCCCAAACAGAAAATCCTATCTAATAACCCATTTCAGAGAAAAATTGTTTTTTAAAATAGTAAAACAGGACTGATGCATCCCCTTTAATTATTATTTATAATGAATCATTTATTTTAAAATGGAAAAAGAGGAAATTAAAATGATTGATGACAGTTACAAAAAATTGAAAGAAACTGAAGTAAATTGAAATAAATTAAAACAAGTGAAAAGAAACTAAAGTAAATTGAGACAAACTAAAACAGATCAAAAGAAACTGAATAAAACCGAAACAGATAGAGACAAACTGAAAAAATCGGAATTCGTATGAAATCTAATTTTTTCCATATTTACTTTTAACATTGAATAAAATGAAAAATACCGAGAACTTGTAATAATTTTAAAACAAATTCAAAATGTTCCAATTATTTTATAATTTTACAAAAATTTTCCGTATGTTTCATTTTGTTTCAGTTTTCACAATTCATTACTTATTTCCAAATTTAAAATGAAATAATCTGATTAATTACAAGAGTTTTGGAAATATTCAGAAACAAATTGAATTAGTTTAAGGAAAAATGAAATAAAATAAAACAAACTGAAATTAAATGAAAGAAAACGAGAGAAATGAAAACGAATAGAAAGAAACTGAAACCAAAAGAATGAAACTGAAACAGTTTAAAAAAATTGAAATAAATTTAAAAAAAACTAAAATGAACCAAAATGATTATGACAGCTGATTTTTCTATATCCACTTAGAAAATGATATAAAATGAGACATTCAGAAAACTTCCGAAAATTTCTGAAACAGTTTAAAATGTACCAATCGTTTCGTCCCAATTTTCACAAGAACTTATCGTTTCTTTCAGTTTCTTTCAGTTACTTTCAGAAATTTTTAATTACTTTCGTTTATTTTTTCCGCTGGGGCAACTGTTATTTACTGTTATTAATGTCTTAATTGCGGTAGTTTATTATATTTATTAACAGTTATTCACATTTTTTCACATTTATACACAGTCATTAATAGTTATTCACAGAAATTATTTCCATATGGGTTGCAGTTATTAGCAAAACTGATTTCCACTAGGGTTTACATTAAATTAAATGGATAAATTGCTTATATAATTTTAAAAGACTAGAAGAATCTTGAAATAATCTCTTATAAAATCATCGAATCAGTCATTGTAATATATCAATGGCAATGTATTAATCGCTAACAAATATTATTATTAACGTAAGAAAGAATGTTTATATGAAATATACATTATTATAATTTATTTTAATTTTACACTTAGATACATGTTTATAAAGTATTACACAGACTGTGTTCTGGAAGAACACCAACTCTTTGTATTTCGTATCATAGTCATTAATAAAAAAAAATGTAGTTGTATTTTTATAAATAAATTCAAAAAATATTTAATTATTAACTTGGAGTGAATGTGATATTAGCCACATTCAAATGTGCCCTAGTGGAAATCGAATCTGTGAATAACTGTTAATAACTGGAAATATCTGTGAATAACTGGAAATAACTGTGAATAACTGGGAATAACTGGAAATGACTGTTATAAAATGTTCAGATTAAGACAGAAATAACAGTTAGCATTAGTTATTCTCAGTTATTCACAGTTATTTCCAGTTATTTCCAGTTATTAACAGATGTTCCCAGTTATTCACAGTTGAGTTGAGAAATAATTTAAATAATTACAGATACTATAACAGTTATGCATAGTTATTTCCAGTTATTTTCAGTTATTTCCAGTTATTCACAGATATTCCCAGTTATTTCCAGTTAAGTTGAGGAATAATTTGAAAAATAAAAGGTACTAAAAAAAAGATAAAAGTTATATTATAGCGAAACTGGAAATAAATGTTAATAACTGTAAATAACTAGAAATAACTGGGAATAACTGTGAATAACTGTTATGCATCTTTGATTTTTCTCTGATTTTTCAAATTATTTGTCAAGTCAAATGGAAATAACTGGGAATATCTGTAAGTAACTAGAAATAACTGGAAATAAATGGGAATAGCTGAAAATAACCGGGAATAACTGTAAATAACTATAAATAACTGGGAATAATTATTATTAGTACCTCTGATATTCATATTATTTGTTTACTTAACTGAATATAACTGGGAATAACTGGGAATAACTGTTATCAGTATCTCCAATTTTTCAAATTATTTTTAAACTAAAATGGAAGTAATTGAGAATATCTGTGAATAACTGGAAATGATAGTAAATAACTAGGAATAACTGGGAATAACTGGTACCAACTGTTATTCCTGTCTCAAACTGAACAATTTATAACTGTTATTTCCCATTATTCTCACTTATTCACAGATTCGATTTTCACTAGGGCTCACTGGTGATTAATTATCAGTACTATTATATAAATGTGTATATTCATACCAATGATTAGCCGCCAGGGGGCTACCACGCTTTCTGTCTATTGACTTTCTCATGGCAAGCAAATGCGCACGAAAAGAATAAAAGTGTTTGAAGCTTATAAACTTGCAGCTTCATTTGGTCTGAAACGACGATCATTCGGCCTGCTTTCTCACGTTCTATTTTATTTAATGAACATAATAGATATTTTTACAAGTTGCAATGAGAAACATAAAAAAATTTTATTTTAAAACAATATTTAGTCACTTATGAATATCCATAAATTCACGTTGGATTTCCACAATTTTAATTGGAATTCCATTATGAATTTCCAATTGGAATTATTAACAACAAAATTAGATGAAATGATACAGGTTTTGAAGTAGGTGAATTTGTTGTTCACAATAAAAGATATTTTTAATCAAAAATTTCTTTCATCATTAACAACAAATTTATCTCTTTCAAAATCTACATTATTTCATCTGGGAAATCCACGTAGATGATTTTCCATGTTCATCCACATGGATATCCAAGAGGATCATCCATGTGGATATTCATCTGGATTTTTTCAATAGGGACAAACTGAAACAAACTGAAATAAACTAAAACAAATTGAAACATTTTGAAATTTTTTGTAAAAATTGAGATGAAATACTCAGAGTATTTGAGTTTGTTTCATTATCTCTCATTTTAATTTATTTCTTATTTTCTTTTATTGGATTTTAGCATTAGCGGAAATAATAAATAAAACATTTTTAATTTCAAAATGTTTCAGTTTCACTAGATAATAATTATTAACTGAAAGAAATGATAATTAATAGTTATTTATAGTTATTCACATTTATACACATTTATGAACAGTTACTCACATTTTTCAAAATTTTAGAATTGGTCTTTCACATTTATTTACAGTTATATATTATATATACTCTATACTATAACTACACTCTCCTTTCTGCCCGTAAGTATTCACCAGCGCGTTGCGCCGGCTCTGTCTAGCTTTGCTGAACTTGCTTGCACTTGTGCATCTGCATTTCCCGGACCCTGGACGTTTTTTTGATTTTGCACATTGCTTATAGTAGCTTCTACATCAACGCGAGCATTCTCGCCAGCCACACCTGCCATAAATGCTCCAGGACATTCAGCAAGTAAGAAGAAAGTCAAAGTGAACTCAAATGTTGACGTTTCTGCAGCGGCGGGAGGAGAGCATAGTATAAGTATTAATTTGATTATTGATAAATTTAGAGGTGGCGGTACATTGGCCACACGGAAAAAGGAAAATACCTGAAAAGAATGTACTAATTTGAGTCAGTACTAGAAAGAATATTGCTAGTCGTTTTTTAATTGATACTCAGTATATATTTTAAAACGACCTATATAAGTACATTTTTTAACGCGACTCGTCCCAAGAATTGTGTGGTATAGTACCGAATTTTTCCGTACTACGGGACTACATTATCTTTTACTAACATAGTACCTATACAATATTTACTGCGGCGCTGTCGAATATGAAACTTCAATACAGCTAATTTATCATAATGTAAAAACCATTAAATTGTATATAAATTTTTAGCAATCAATAAATATAATATCGATCATATAATATATAAAAATTTCAAACTACTAATTATTAATTTTAAACTTGAGTTGATTATTATAAACGGGAAAAAGCAGATGAATTTTTTTGCTACAATAAAGAAATTTGTAAGATTAAGCTTGAGTGCGGACAACTCATGAAATCCACCGAGATGCTATACATAAAAAGTTATATACAAACTTACGATGTATAGTATTTCGAGGTTAGGTTTGTCAAGCTTGATCTAACTTTCAATCTAAGTTTATAAAAGAAATAAATTCAAATGACTTTTAATTTTAACAAAAATGATTGTACTAACATAGCTATAGTGCGGATAAGTTAGAATATTTGTTTGATTAATGAATTTAAAAAGATGTCAACAAAATAAAAAAAGCAAAAATCGATTCTAACAGCTCTGACATCCTGTTAAGTTGAAAATTAATTATTAGTAATTTAAAAGGGTTGTATATTATAAAAATGATTTTAGAATCATCAATTTTTAATTCTAGTATGGGAAAATCAGTTCTATATATAGCAATTATATTCTCTGCAAAATTTTACCCCTGGATCGGATAGGTGAAATATCAGTCCTAGTACCGAAAAAATAGGTACTACGTAGCGGAAATTCATGCACTCAGTTCGTAATATAGTTATGCCAGCATTAGTAGTTAAAATTTGAAGTATAGTATTGATTAAAATTATACTATTACATTTTTTTTTCAATACTTTATCACAGGAATAATACATACTACGTGTAGTATTGATTTTAATGGTATTTACCTTTTTCCGTGCATCCCGGTCACTAATATTAATATTAATAGGAACAAAGACTGTGGTCAAAAACTGACTGATAGTGGTGCTTATTATTCCTCATTACAAGCAGCTGTGTCTGCTCTGGAGAGTACGCTACCTTGCAGGCTCAAATCGATTCAAAATAATCTTACTTGACTTCCGGCTCTTGAGAACCATATTATGAATGTTGACAAGGGCCTGCGGGATATCGTGACTAAATTCAAAAGTCAAAATGAAATTATAAAAAGTTTGCATACCGGGCAGATGCATCTGCTAGAGGAAAATCGTAAATTTAGGGGGATTTTAGGTACCTTGGAGAGGGAGTTGTTGTCCGCTCTAAATGGCAATAATGAAAAGATTTCTTAATCATAGTCAACTAATTTTAATAACTTGCGGGCATTTTCGAATAATGAATGCGAAGAAGTGGACAGCAACTTTTCTCAACTTCTAACCGGGGTGGCTGAAGTGGCGCAGACCGTTACTGATCTCATGGCCCTGGACGAGCACTCACTTAACACTAACATGGAAGCGCCTGTAAACTCGAACGAAATACAAACAACAGAAGTACACACAGATAGTAGCTCACTTAACACTAATATTAACATTGAAGTGCATGTAGATTGTAGCAAAGAGACATCTGTAAAGAGGTGTGGTTCTGAATATAGCGTCTTGGTGATCTCCAGCGGACTGGACTGCTCTGTGACTAGTATTGGGCTGGAAAATCATGCTTGTGCTGTTCTGGGAACTATACTTCTGACTTTTGAGCGTCCGAATATTATATCTGTTAATAAAATCACGAACTCTGGAAATGAGGACAGGATGACTGCAGGGCGTGGGACCAATGGCGGTCCAAATGGTGCGTTCTCATTGTTGATGAGACTTTCTGGAGATGACCTGGCGCAGAAGGTGTTTATGGCTAGGCATGCACTCACAAATTTTCGACAGCAGATCTGGATCCCTTTCCTCCTCGGCAGATTTTCTGCTGCCAAGCACCATTCTCAAATATTTACAAATAAATTTCTCGAAAAAGATAAATACATTAATTTTAAAAAGTTGAAAAAGTATGCTAAAGAGAAAGGTTTTAAGTTTGTTTGGAATAGAGGTGGTAAATTTATGGTGAGAAGGGAGAGAGGGGAGAGAGTACATACATTTGAGATTGACGACGATTTGGATAAATTATTGAATAATTTTAAATGCAATGTACAGAATGACGTTAACGCGCCTAGTGAACCGAAACACGGTGAAGTTTTGGCTCTCATGAATAATGTTATCTAATAATGTTACTAATAATATTTTACTTAAACCTCAAAACACTGAGAGGAATTTTAATCATGAATCTAGCACAAATAACGCGATAACTTTGAATGTGGTCTCTTCAATGACTGTGCCAAGCCTCCTCTGGGGGTCGTACAGGGAGGAAGGGTGAGCTGCAAGCGTGCTTTCTGAATATAACTTTGTTAAGAGCTCGCATTGAGCAGGTGCGTGAATTCCTAAGTGGTGATCCTTCTTACGACATATTTGGAGTGGCTGAGACCTGGCTAGATCCGTCCGTTTCGGATGACGTCATTCGGGTCAAGGGGTATAAAGTGTTTAGAGAGGACAGAAACCTGCGCGGTGGAAAAGTTATCTTGTATATTAAAAACAATTTAAAATGTACTATTTTGGCTACTTCGGATACTCAAACTAGTTATAGTGAAGGTAAACCAGAGGTGCCTGAATATATTTTTTGTCCTGTGCAAATGAGCAGCTCTAAACCCGTGTTGGTTTCTGTTATTTATCGGCCTCCTGCTATTTCGTTTATTAGAAACACAAATTTTCTAGATGTTTTGAGAAATTTTGTTTCTGAATACTCTCATAAAATTATAATTGGACACCTGAATGCCGATCTCCTGCGTGAGAGCAGTGATGCAAAATTTCTTAATAAGTTATCGGCTGAGCTTTCGTTGCAGTTGGTCCAGCACGGTGCCACGTATCACACTTCGACGTCTCACACGTGGATTGACCTGATTCTTGTCAACGATAATGACCCAGTACTTGATGCACGAAACTTATCGGCCAATTTTCACAGTCGGCATAACTTAATTGATGTATGTACAGTACCGGGCAATAATTCTGAGCAGGTTATCAAATTTTTGCTCCGACTTTGAAAAAGCGTATCTTCTTCAATTTTCATCCTAGAAAAAATTTTAAAAAAGCATTTTAAAGTATTCTTTAAATGCTTCCTTTTTAGCTTACTTACATTTTTTCAACGATATTTGAAAAAAAAATAATCGCTTTGGCAATTTTGAAATTTTTTTCATTTTTGCAATTTTCTTCAATCAGCTATAGTTTTTTAAATAATTGAGCTAGAAAAAATTTGAAAAAAGATTTGGAAAGGGCTCTAAAAATGCTATTTGCAGCTATTTTTACAAAAATTTTTTAATTACTTTTTGTCAAGTTTTAAGCATATAAAGTTATCGATCTAATACTTTTGCAGTTGTAAAAAACACTTTAATAGCAAGTAGAAAATAATCGCTGGTGCAAAACTTTTGATTTCTATGATATAATTTTTGCAAAATAAATCTTTTTGTTGTTTCATACTTTATTATGTTTTATTATTAATAATGAATAGTTATAATTTCCTACTAAAATTGAATCACTACTTCACCAGCGATTATTTTTTACTTGCTATTCAAGTGTTTTTTACAACTGGAAAAGTATTGGATCGATAACTAAAGATCGATAAATAATGCTAATTCAAATAACTTTATATGCTTAAAACTTGAAAAAAAATAATTAAAAAATCTTTGTAAAAATAGCTGCAAATAGCATTTTTAGAGCCCTTTCCAAATCTCTTTTCAAATTTTTTCTAGCTCAATTATTTAAAAAACTACAACTGATTGAAAAAATATGCAAAAATAAAAAAAATTGCAAAATTGCCAAAGCGATTATTTTTGTTTTTAAATATCGTTAAAAAAATGTAAGTAAGCTAAAAAGAAAGCATTTAAAGAAAACTTTAAAATGCTTTTTTTAAATTTTTTCTGGGATCAAAATTGAAGAAGATACGCTTTTTCAAAGTCAGAGCAAAAATTTGATAACCTGCTCAGAATTATTGCCCAGTACTGTATTTCTTATAATCATGTCATAACAGATAATAAAACAATTGAGTATAGAAATTATAAAAATATTTGACCAACATTATTGGTACAGAGTTAAGTCGGCTGTGATTGGACGCCATTTACAGTTGGTACAGTTGACCTGGAATCTGCACTTGACTGCCTCTGTGACAATCTTACGGCAGCAATACAAAATCTGGTGCCGCTAAAAACACTTAAACTTGGTAAAGATAAATTTTCATGGATTGACGGAGGATTTTCGCAGATGCGGTACAAGAGAGATGCCACGTATCGAAGATACAAACGGACGGAGGATGAGAGATATTTTTCTAAATTTCTGTAACTACGTAAAACGATAGACGAACAGACTGAGCAAGCTAGGACTACCCGAGTGGAAATTTTTTGGTGTATTAAAACTTATGAAAGTGTATGAAGGTGCACCGAAACATACGAAAGTGTATCAAAGTGTATCAAAGTGTATCCAAGTGTTGCATTTCGGGTCAGACGTTGATACACTTTGATACACTTTGATACACTTTGATATATCATGATATACTTTGGTACATCTCGGTACACTTTGATACACTTCTGAGTAACATCTTGAATTGTTTTTCCTGTTATATAGCAAATATTTTTGGAAATGTATCAAAGTGTATTAAAGTGTGCAAAAGTGTATCAAAGTATGTAACATCAGCGGATACAAAGAATTTATTTCAGTAAACTTTATTTTGAAAATGTACCAAAGTGTATAAAAGTGTATCAAAGTGTATTAACGTCTTGTCCGAAATGCAACACTTGGATACATTTTGATACACTTTGATACACTTTCGTATATTTCCATACATTTACAATTTTTACTGGGGTACTTACTATCATAATACACTGTTCGAAGCTCTTGTCAGAGGTAATGTCTGGAAAGAGTTAAAAGACCTGGGGCTCCTGTCTGAATCTCAAGGGGACTTGAATGGATTTACCACGGATGAGCTTAATGCGCACTTGGCGGGAGTGTAAGTCTCGCCACACGATGATAATGAGAAATGTAAGAGAATTCTTTTTCAATGTTATGAAAGTGGCTTTGCCTTCAAGCCAATTGATCTTCATGATGTAGTCCTTGTAATTTCGCATTTTTTATCACAGGCTTGTAGCAAGGATGGCATCCCACAGAGCGCGATACTCAAAGCTTTACCGTTTACCGGAGGGCATCTTGTGACTCTGTATAATTCCTCTTTTGCACGGGGGTCTTTCCTTGCCTTTGGAAGCGTGCACGCATTGTGCCATTAAAAAAGTGTTATGCACCTACATTGCATAAAAATTTCAGGCCCATAGCAATCTTATGTTTTCTTTCAAAGGTCCTTGAGAATATTGCCCATGACCAATTGCAAGAGTACATTACGACACATAGGATATTTGATTCTATGCAGACTGGCTTCAGAAAGCATCACTTAACGCAGACTGCCATACTTAAACTTACCGACGACATAAGATCAGGTCTAGATAAGAAACTCGTCACTTTACTACTTCTATTTGACTTTATATACGCATTCGACACGATCTTGCACTTCAAACTACTTGCAAGGTTAAGATCAATGGGGTTTACCAGGACTGCTCTCGAGTGGATTAGCTCCTATTTATAAAGTAGGAAACAAATGGTTTTTACGCATTTAAAAGAGGAATTTAATTGGCTAACAACCAATTTAGGAGTTTCACAAAGTTCAGTGCTGAGGCCTCTGTTGTTTTGCCTTTAAATTAATGACAGATGTGACACCCTCGGCTCCAATTGCGTCGAGCACCTATTATATGCGGATGACCTGCAAATTTATACGCAGGTCTTTTATGAGGATGTGAATGAAGGTATTCGTATTCTACAGAGGGCGGCCTAGGCAGTGTCGGAGTGGGCTGTCGATGCTTCTCTCACATTATATGCAAGCAAAACAAAGGCGATCGTTTTTGGCAATGGTCGATTCATTAACGACTTTATGCTGGTAAGACAAGAACGATTGAGCTTGAGGGTGGTGTCGGCATATCTTTCTCTGATGCCCTTACGAGCTTTGGTGTTGTACTTGACTCTAAACTATCATGAGAGCCACACATTAATATGTTGACTAATAAATTTAATAGGACTATGTACATCTTACGGTTCTTTCGTTGGTATACCACTACGGCTCTGCGCTAACAACTCGCAACCACCTGGCTGTTTCCACATCTCGACTACTGCTCAGAAGTTCTGCTCGATGCCTCACAGGAGTTTAGAAGACGATTACAAAGACTGCAAAATTCATGTGTGAGATATGTATTAGGCGTGAGAACGGGCGATCATATCTCTCTTCATAAAGCTACGCTAGGTTGGCTGCGTAGTGATGCGAGGAGACAGTATTTTATGGCTGTACTTATGTACAAAATCGTATGCATGAATACTCCCGAGTATCTAGTTAATCTCTTTACTAGATATGTACCTAGGGTAGGCACTAGGGGAGAGATTAAGAATTTCGCAGTTCCCTTTATACGTGCTGAGGCTGGAAAGAATTCCTTTCAAGTTCAAGGCGCGCATTTTTGGAACTCCCTGTCTGCTAATATAAAGAATCTTCCATCGCTCAGCAGGTTCAAGTCGGCTCTGAGGAGGCACTTGCTCGACCTCGAATAAACTTAATTTTATTTTCTATGTTAATTTATTTATTGTAACGTCTCATATAAAGGCTTAAGGTGTGAATGTATTTATTGGCTGAATGGTTAATGAATGAATGTTTTACTTAATTTTATTGTTTTGATTGCGTTGCATGCTATGACATATGCTCATTATTTTATTAAATTATTTATTGATTTTCATTTTTTTTAAATTTTAAATATTATGACTAATAGATATTATGTGACTGATTTTTAATTTATAGGATTGTTGCGTGTATTTTACCATTTTGATATTAATCTGTGATATCACTTTTTTGGTAACTTACTTATTCAGTATTATTAGGTTTAGTGATTGACTGTGATATCCTGAGCAATATTTACATTTATATTCATACATTTTGTAAGACTTTGAGTGCAATAATTATGTTTATATTTTTTAAATTGTATGACACACTTTTGTATATTGATATACAAATAAAAATAATATCTATATATTTATCTAACTATAAATAACAGTAAATTATTATTATTTACAGTTAATCATTATTATTATTTATTCGTAACAATTATTAACTGTTATCAACTTATTTACTATTATTAATGTCTCAATTCTGGTAGTTTATTATAGTTATTAACACCCATATGAAAATAATTTCTGTGAATAACTATTAATAACTGTGTATAAATGTGAAAAAATGTGTATAACTGTTAATAACTATAATAACCCGAGTGGAAATTTTTTGGTGTATTAAAACGTATGAAAGTGTATGAAGGTGCACCGAAACATACGAAAGTATATCAAAGTGTATCAAAGTGTATCAAAGTGTATCCAAGTGTTGCATTTCGGTCCAGACGTTGATACACTTTGATACACTTTTATACACTTTAATACACTTTGATACATGTTGATATACGTCTTAAAAAATGAGCTGAAGTTCAATTTTCTTAATTCTTTTTCATGTTATACATTTTGATACTCTTTGATACACTTTGATACATTTTAACACACTCTGATACACTTTGATATATCATGATATACTTTGGTACATCTCGGTACACTTTGATACACTTCTGAGTAACATCTTGAATTGTTTTTTCTGTTATATAGCAAATATTTTTGGAAATGTATCAAAGTGTATTAAAGTGTGCAAAAGTGTATCAAAGTATGTAAAAGTGTATCAAAGAAAAATAATATTTTTTTTATATTGAAAAATGTATGAAAGTGTATCGAAGTGTATCAAAGTATGCAAAAATGTGTCGAAGTGCATAAAAATGTGCAAAAGTGTATCAAAATATGTAACATCAGCAGATGCAAAGAATTAATTTCAGTAAACTTTTTTTTGAAAATGTACCAAAGTGTATAAAAGAGTATCAAAGCGTATCATCGACTTGACCGAAATGCAACACTTGGATTCAATTTCATACACTTTGATACACTTTCGTATATTTTCATACATTTACAATTTTTACTGGGGAAACTACCGCAATTGAGACATTAATAACAGTAAATAAAAGTTGATAACAGTTAATAATGCTTACGAATAAATAATAATGATTAACTGTAAATAATAATAATTTACTCTTATTTATAGTTATTTGCAAACATTCGTAATTTTTTACATTTATTTACATCTATTCACATTTATTAACAGTTATTAACACTTTTTCACACTTTCAAAAATTTTTACACGTATAATCGTTTTTTTTATATATATGCGAAAAATTTTGTAAATATGAAAAACTGTTAATAACCCTATTGAAAATAATGACGTTTTGATTTAAAAGACGTCTTTTGAAGACGTCTTTTAAATCAAAACGTCTTTTTTATCAAAATTTTTAAAAAAGTACCCTATTGAAAATAATGACGTCTTTTAAAGACGTCTTTAGAAGACGTCTTTAAAAGACGTCTTTGAAAAACGTCTTTGGACGTGTCTGGATTTGGAACAAAAAAAGACGTCTTTTAAAGACGTCTTTTTTATCAATATTTTAAAAATAATACCTACTCAAATGTTTCAAAAAAGAACGTACTTAAGCTACAGTGTATATACTTGAAGTACGTAATTGAAGTATGCATACTGATTTTCAACTGTGAATAAACACGCAAAATTATAACCTCATATACCTGCATCTCTGAAATTTGGATAAGGGATTGCAAAGTTAAGAAAAACGGCACCTCACAGTTAAAAATGTAACTACTGAAAAAATTATTCGAATCGACTATTAATTCTGTCTTTAACTGTTAGGTGACGTTTTTCTTAATACGCAAACTCCTACGAAAATTTTAGTGACTCGGGTATATAAGGTTATAACATTTCCAGTTTGTTCGCTCAAGCTTTTCGGTCTGCAGAGAGCTGATACTTATTTTGTTTCTATATTCCTAAAGAAAAATACCCTATTAAAAATAATAACGTAATAAAATAATACTTTTTTGGAACATTTTAGTAAGTACTTTTTTAAAAATTTTGATAAAAAAGACGTTTTGATTTAAAAGACGTCTTCAAAAGACGTCTTTTAAAGACGTCTCTTTTTGTTCCAAAGACGTCATTATTTTCAATAGGGAACTGTTAATAAATGTGAAAAACTGTAAATATCTGTAAGAAAGTGTTAATAACTATAATTCACTGTAACTAACTGCAAATAAATATAAATAACTATAAATAAGTATAAATAATAATAAATTATTCACCAATTCTAAAATTTTGGAAAATGTGAGTAACTGTTAATAAATGTGTATAAATGTGTACAAATGTGAATAACTATAACTGTTCAGTTTGAGACAGGAATAACAGTTATTCCCAGTTATTCTCAGTTATTCCCAGTTATTCCCAGTTATTCTCAGTTATTCCCAGTTATTCACAGTTTATAACTTAAAAATAATTTGAAAAAACAGAGGTACGAATAACAGTTATTCCCAAATATATTTATAATAGAAAAAAAAATGAAAAAAATATATATTTTTTTCATTTTTTCAAATTTATATTTTTCAAATTATTTGTAAACTAAACTGTAAATAACTGGGAATAACTGTGAATAACTGGGAATAACTGGGAATAACTGGGAATAACTGTTATTCCTGTCTCAAACTGAACAGTTTATAATAGTTATTCCCAGTTATTCACAGATTCGATTTCCACTAGGGATTTAAGTATATTTTTTAAATTATAGTTTTATCTTTTTTTTTAATTTATCATTCATGAAATGTTTCATTTTTCTTTCATTTTGAGTTCTTACTTTCCTTTCTTGATTCATCATTCACGGAATGCCTAGCATTTTTTCTTTTACAGTTTTCGTTTTTATTTTACGAATTATCATTCGTGGAGTGCATAGTTTGTGTTAATTGTTGATTTTTAAGAGTACAGATGTAATGCGGCGGATTTATGACACTTGTACTATAAAATAGTATACGATACTTGAGACTTGAATGGCCTATTGCACGACGTGATAACTTCACGTCGTGCAATAATGGGCCACTTAAGTCACATGTATCGTAATGTACTATTTTTCTCATAACTACAGTGTTATAAAATTTATACTACATTTTAGCTTTTATTATTGATTAATTTATTTTATTATTAATTAGCTTTTATTATTAGGGACTCGTATTCTAGTTAGCGCGAGATCGATCCTCAGTTTGGTCGCTATTTTCACTGACTCTGCCGTGGGTTGACATCACGTTAAATAATATGTCGCTGTGTTATCTTAAATGTGAATATTTAAATGCAAAGGGCAGTAATGCCCGTTAATTTGAAAAAAAAATAATGTTTTTGAAAGGAAATTGAGGTCAAATTTTTATAACGCTGTAACTTTGGGAAAAAATAATATGTAGATATGCTATAGGTGCTATTTCGAAAGGATTTGAGCTCAGCTTTCATTTCAAAACAGTTTCAAGCTTTCAGCTGTTAATGTTAAAGAATTATAAGCACTTGAAAATTTAGTAATTTTTTTAGTGATTTCTTTAATTGCCTGCAACTAGGGAAATATTGAGCGTTGGGTCTATAACTCCGGTTTTCCATATTTTGACATCTGAGAACTTATCTCAAAGTAAGAGCAAAATCCGGGATCCGGAGGTCTGATGCTCTCCTGGTTAGCAAAAATTAATATTTACAAACTAAAATTTACCTCGCATTTATGGCATTTTTATTGCATATAATAATAATAATGCTAATATATAATTGTTAAAAGTATGAGATTATTTGAATAACTAATAAGGAGAGCACCCAACCTCCGGGAAACGGATTCGGCTGAAACTGCAGGATATGATTTTTTTATGAAAAAAAATAAACCCGTATTTTTTCTTTTCGTCGAATAGACCCCCCAGACAAGGATATAGACATTTTCTTAAAAATATGGTGAATAAGAGCCTTTATAAGAACTTAAATAACGAAAGAACTAAGATTCTCACAAATAAATGGACAGAAGATAAAATAAAGCACGAATTGAATGCTCTAATTTAAGCTTTGTTGCATTAAAAAATCTTTAGTGGTTCAAAAATTACAGGCGGTTAAAATATGTTAATGAAATAACGTGAAAAATTGATCATATTTTATATGCTAAAAATATTAAGTAAATACGTGGTAATATTTAATTAAGAATATCTTTTGGACAACAGAAGCTTTTTTAATGCGACAAAGCTTAAATTGAAGCATTCAATTCGTGCTTCATTTTATCTTCTATGCATTTTTTTGTAAGAGTCTTAGTTCTTTGGTTATTTTAGTTCTTATAAAGACTCTTATCCACCATATTTTTGAAAAAATGTCTATATCCTTGTCTAGGGGGCCTATTCGACAAAAAGAAAAAATATGGGTTTATTTTTTTTCATCAAAAATCATATCCTGCAGTTTCAGCCGAATCCGTTTCCCGGAGGTGGGGTGCTCTCCTTGTAAGTACACACACGTTTGTAAAAATAACAAACTTCGCGTGTTAATTCTACAAAAATTTTCGCGTTGATTTTAAAAGTACACAAAAATTTTTAAATTACACAAATTTTTATGTTGATTTTACAAACATGTTTGTAAAATTTTAACACAAAAATTTTTGTATTCAAAAAATTTGACGAATTACACAAAATTTTTTACTGTGTACATTTTGATTATTTGTTTATTTTTTCAGATGCAAACTGTTCAAAAGCGCCTTTCTTACGGTAAATGGATCAAAAGTGCCAGAGCCAAAAACATATTTTACTACTCATAACAAACCTTTTTCTTCGCATCCTGCAGTGAAAATCTGCTTTCTTCGATCCAATGAAGTGCCAAACAAAAAAAAGGAAAAATTTTGAAAATAATAAACCTCAACAAAATTTACTTGTTAACAACTTTGTAACACAATTTATTGTAGAATCTGAAAACCGTATATTTAAACATTATAAATTTAATAACTATAAATTCAGAAATTGTACATCTGATAATTGTTCATTTATGTTCAATATTAATAATATTTAATAGTGTTTAGTAGTTGATAGGAAAAATAATAGTTTTCATTTTTTCTTAATACAAAACCAATTTATTAACTTATAAAATATTATTAGTAGATATCAGTGAGAGCGCAAAAAAAACGAGGTGAACATGGTCAGCGCTAGTAGTAGTCTGTTCCCTAACGCTTTTCTTATACAAGCTAAAGAAGATTATGAGTTGCGCCACCTATCTTATATTTAATCTAAATAGAACTAATAATTTGAAAATTTTATTTTGTTGCAAGACCAGGCAATTCTCAAGTTACAATTACACATTTTCCGCCCACCTCGTTAATCATAACGATAAATAAACCCATTGCATGTAATTAAATTAAATAAAGAAAAGAAACGCTCGAACAATTACAATTTTTCTTGTTCGATAATAATAATCAATTGGAATTTCATTGTACGAAAATTAAGATATATACCCCCTTTTTCTCGCAATTAATTGTACAACAAGATCTTTCCTTTCAGTAAGATTATCATAGTCTAACCTTTAATACAAGTAATTAACAATTAAAAATAATATTTAACAAAGAAAGTTATAATATTTCAAATCAAGATAAATCCTAAATGCAATAAACAAATGAAATTAAATCAATTAAAACTAGTTTCTAGCAGAATTAATTTGACTAAAGGTCGTTTTAAAGTGGTAGTTGCAGTCTTGACAGTAGCAACTCTAATTATTCCATCAGCTCCAGGATGCACAGCTGCTATTCTACCAAGTGGCCATTTTGAAGGTGGAGATAATTCATCGCGAATCAAAACCATATCTCCTACTGCAATATTTCGCGAAGCCTGAAACCAGCGCTTCCGTTCTTGTAATGTTCATTGGTCCAGCGTAATCCAAGCCTGAGCATGTGAATGGAGGGTTAGGTATTACCCGATGATTTGGTAAATCTTCCATGATTGGCGGTTTAAAGTAGCGACCATATCTTATGCAGACATTGCATTTATGAACTATCGATTTTACAGATTGCCGCCCCTTTAAGATCCAATATTGTACGCGCAATGTACCAAGAGTTAATTGGGTGCCTCCATGAAGAGTCCTTGAATGAACATCTCTAATAATAAGAGATATAAGTGATCCTTGCGATGGCAAAATAAGAGGATGCTTTTCAGTATGATCCAATAAGGAGTGACGTAACCTGCCTCCAACCCGTAACAATTCACCATCTAAAAAAGGGCGTAATTTAACTAATTTAGATCTTCCAGATACTTCTGTGTTGCACTGAAGCTCTGCAATTTCTTTTTTGAAGTTTTCCTGTTGTACCAAGTAAACCCATAACAATCTGGCATTTTCTATTTCTTGAGAAGATAGAATCTGATGAGTTTCATTACAATCAAAAATTAACTTGAGTTTCAAAAATTTAAATTTTTGTCTATGTCTTTCGCTCAACCGAGCAGTGAAACGAAAAAGAAATCTTAAACATAATCCAGTAATTCTAAGTAGCTTCATTAAATCAGAGTATCTTTCCAGTAGCTGATTTTGCAGGGGTTCTTCCACTTGAATATTAGTTTCGTTGACTGAAATTCTTTCTTCTAAAGGTTTAACACAAATTTGATCAACTGAAGCTTGCCAAGGTTCCATGCTTTCACTTAACCAAGTGGGATCTGACCACCATAAGGAAAAGTTTTCTAATAATTCAGGTGCAAGTCCACGAGACGCAACATCAGCTGGGTTCTCTCTTGAACGCACATGATGCCAGCAACCATGAGGTAGCAACGTCTGTATTTGCGAACATCTGTTAGCAACAAAAGTTTGCCAACGTACAGGATGGGATCTAAGCCAATAAAGCACATCCAGTGAATCTGTCCATAGGTGTATCTTTGTGTCGTTAAAAGGCATAGTTTTTAGAAAGGTATGGACTAATTTGGCGAGTAAGTGAGCGGCACACAATTCCAATCGGGGTATTGATACAACCTTAATTGGTGCTACTTTGGTTTTCGCTGTTTGCAATGTAACATAAACTCTAGTATCAGTCAATATTCTTACATATACAACTGCTGCATAGGCTTTGGATGAAGCATCTGCGAATCCATGCGTTTCTATACTCAGCGCTTCAGGGACGAATCTGATCCATCGTGGTATTTTTATAGTCCTTAATGCTTCCAAGTTATCACACCATTTCTTCCAAATTTGGACTTGTTCTACGGGAACTGCCTCGTCCCAGTCAATTTTTAGTAGCCACAGGGATTGCATCAAGATTTTAGCAGTGACAATCACCGGTGCCAGCCAACCCAATGGATCAAACATCTTGGCTATGTGAGAGAGGATGACTCTCTTAGTTGCAATCAAAGGAACCTTGTTTCCTTTTATTATAAAATGAAAATGATCTTCAGCTGGTAACCAAGCAACACCTAATAGCGCTGTAGAGCTTTGTAGATCAAGGAAGGAGGGTCCTTTATTTAGATCAGTTTCAGCTTCAAGCCAATCAAGCAGTTTCGATTCGTTGGCAACCCATTTTCCTAAGGGGAAACCGCCCACCTTGAGCAATTTAGTGAGCTCCTTTTCCTTTTCTACTGTTTCCAAAATGGAATGTCCTCCTGAGGCTGAATCATCCATATATGTCTCGTACTCAAGAATCTTCTAAGCTAATGGGTATTGCGTTTTATAATCCGAAGCTAATTGGCGCAGAGTTCTATTGGCTAAATAAACAGAACAATTGAGCCCATAGGTAACAGTATTTAAATGATATTCCTGTATAGGACGATCAACATCGTATCTCCATAATATGGATTGAAAATGACGATCTCTAGGATCTACCAGGATCTGTCGATACATCTTCTCTATATCCGTAGCAAAGACATACCTCCAAATGCGCCATCTTAGTATCAATTGAGATAAATCTTGTAGAAGATTGGGACCTGTATGAAATAAGTCATTCAATGAGATAGAGTTTGCCTTAGCAGTTCCATTAAACACAGTTCGCAGCTTAGTTGTTAGACTAGATTCCTTTAAAATGCCATGATGAGGGAGAAAAAACGTGTCCGGTTGATCAAGTGAATCATTAAACTGAGTCATATGTCCCAAGCTTTCATAATCTTGCATGAAAGCAAGATAAGCCCTTTTAAAGTTAGGATTACTTTCGAATTTCCTTTCCATAGATAACAAGGTTTTTGCTGCTTCTTGAAATGAATCAGTTAGATTTAAGTGTTTTCCTTTGAATGATCCTTTTAATGGTAACCTAACCATATATCGGCCATCCTTTGTTCTGGATACTGTAGATACGTAATAATTCTCACATTCTTGTTCCCCGGGGGTGAGCCTTTTTTCGGCAACAATTTCTTCCTGTTCCCAAAATCTTGTTAGTTGGTCGTGCAACTCCTCATTGTCAACACAATGAAAGACAGAAGTATGATGTAGGGTTTCTGACATAGAAGGAGCGACATTTCCAGATAACAACCATCCCAATTTGGATTGAGTAGCAATAGGTTCATTAATTTCTCCTCTTAAAATTTGATTCTCAACTATTTGGGCATGAACCTGTGCACCTAATAATAATTCAATGGGACTTTCCGAGGCATAATATGGATCTGCTAAAACAATACTCTTTGTGTGTTCCCATTCCTTTTCCTTAATAATAGCCTTGGGAGCATAGGATGATATTTTAGGCAGAATCAAAGCATCTACAACACAACTGAAAGTTGATTCAAATCTAGATTTAATTGTGAATTGAGTTTTTCCTGAGCAGCGCAATGACGTGTTATCACCTACGCCGCTTACGGTTATCCTCGTTTTCCTTCTTCTTAATTTTAACCTTTGACATAAGTCTTCTGATATGAATGAGGATTGTGAACCTTGATCAATCAAGGCTTTGGCAAGTATGCTGATTCCTTGACCGTTCTGAACATAAACATTAGCTGTAGCTAGTAAAATATCCCTTCCTATTTTGTCAGAAGATCTTGAAAGGCAAGTAACAACAGCTGCAGATTCGGTAGTAGTTTCAGATGCTGGGTCTTTAGTTACTTGATCTGATCCTTGAACGACCGTACCATCATGTTTGCTCACATGAATGGACGTATGATGATTACCTTTGCAATGGCTACATCTAAATTTAGAATGACAAAATTTAACCCCATGTTGACCTAGGCAGTTAAAGTATAATCCTTTTTCAGCCACAATCACCTTTCTATCAGTTGGACTCTTAACCTTGTATAAAGAGCAATTTGCAACGTAATGGGTTTCTCCGCATAAAGCGCATTTTGCTGCTTTATCCTTAGCTGCTGATGAAGATGTGTTGCTTTGAAATGAATGTGAAGATCCTGCTGGAGGATATTCTTTCAATGCGTTATTGACCTTTGTATTTTGAACCTTAGTAGGAACCTGCAACTTATTGCCATTTTCGATTGACTCCATTGTACCTATTTGCGCTTCCAAAAAACCCTTTAACTGACTTAAAGTAGGTGGATCATGCGAATTGCCCAAGGACTTTTCCCAGTCCTTTCTAGTGTTGCAGTCCATTCTACTTATGGTTAAGTAGACGATAAGATCAGACCATTGTTCGATAGGCCTGTCTAAAGCTTTTAGAGCAGAGAGTGAGTTGAAGGTGCCATTATACAGCCTTTTGAGTTCGCTTGAGGTTTCAAACTTCACTGCTTTTAGCGCAAAAATCTCTGAAACATAGGAATCAATCAACCTTCGTTTATTCTCATAATAGTCGAGAAGTAATGTCCATGCTGCCGTATAGTTCTCGGTCGTGACTTCCAAACCTTTAATTCTTGCTAAGGCCTCACCCGACAGTTGTGTATTCAAATAGTAAAATTTGATTACAGCTGGAATATCCTCACGTCGGTGAACCAAAGATCTGAAGACATCACGAAAGTGTGCCCACTCTGAGAACTTGCCAGTAAATGTAGGCAACTGTATTTTTGGAAGAGAACGAGTTACACTCGCATCCATAGCCTGTAGATGTGGTATCACAGTAGCAGGAGGCGGAGGATTGCGTTCCAACTCAGCTTCACGCTCACTCCTATTCAATTCATCCAAGAAATCTAGAAATCCTCCCTTTGCCTCATAGTAAGCATCATCTGTGTATTCCTGTAACTGAGAAGTAAAATAATCATGTTTTTTATCTAGGTTAACCTGTGAAATAATCTTATCATGATTAGCACAAAATATCTTATAGTTTTCCTCTAAGGCAGATAATCTAGATTCTGCTTGACCACGTGTTTTAGTTGAGGCGGACCTCTTTTTGAAATTAACATAGGAATTAGCAATTTTCCTTTGTAAATTCATTTGGATCTCATGCGAAACATCCATTTTGTTGTTGTTTTTTTCTCAAATTACTCTTTTCAACTACCTTTTAAACATAGTGTTTATAATAATGAGAAATTAACTAATTTTATTATAGTTTGTTTTTTTTTTCAATCCAAACCTTTAAAACATAATATATTATTTTAAGTGAAACAAAAATATTTAGAATTGAAAAGACTTATGCATTTAGTTGTTAAATGTAGATTGCTGAGCTCTCCATGCTGCTTAACACGAGGTTTCACGTAGCACTCCTATCCTGTTGCAACTAGCGAAAAATCCACCAAGTGCATGCGGCAGCAGTTATCGGTAGACACGTGCACTTAATTGAAACTGCTTAATCCATTTCCCAATGACGAAAACCAATACCAGATACTACGTAGCCACTCTCACCCTTTGAGGTTAGAATTCCAATTCCTGTTGAAAGCGTGCATTTAACATTAGTAATTTATATAAATAATCACTTCAATTGCTATTTAAGCACGTTTGCTGTTGATTAAGTATAATTTATATTTTCCCATGTGCCCTTAACACTCTCGTTGCACACAGTTAGAATGGCTCCTTGTTAACACTCTCGAGCACATGGCTTTCTCACTGCATTTTAATCTTTCGTAATCTTCGCGAAGCACAATCATCCTCTTGAAATATCCGGCTCGAAAGACCAAAAATGTTTAGTAGTTGATAGGAAAAATAATAGTTTTCATTTTTTCTTAATACAAAACCAATTTATTAACTTATAAAATATTATTAGTAGATATCAGTAAGAGCGCACAAAAAACGAGGTGAACATGGTCAGCGCTAGCAGTAGTCTGTTCCCTAACGCTTTTCTTATACAAGCTAAAGAAGATTATAAGTAGCGCCACCTATCTTACATTTAATCCAAATAGAACTAATAATTTGAAAATTTTATTTTGTTGCAAGACTAGGTAATTCTCAAGTTACAATTACACAAATAGTTTAATAATATATACACTGCCGCCGAGATACTTTTGCCCCCCTTCGTCTATAATCGACTTATCTAAAAAGTTTTATAACTCTGGAAAAAATGGTCGTAGCCTAAAAATTCCAACGGGATTCGAAAGATTGTTCAAAATTCTTTCAAAAACTATTGGTTTGATATAAAAAAACAACATTTTTTTCGTATCTCTTAACCTTGTTTAAAAATAAATTTTTTTTAACTTTGTCTTGACTTTGTAAAATAGTGTTCAATTTTAGTAGAAATCGTTACATTAATGCAAAACCAAATAGATTTTAAAGCTCATATTTCGACGATGAAAATGCAATGTCGAACGTCTAGATTCGACCTTTTAAACCAGAGTTATAAGATTTCATATTTAAAAATAAAGTTTTTTTCGATTTATGAATATCTTTGAATTTAAGAGGAATAGAAAAATTTGTCAGAGAGAAAAAATGTTCCTTTTTGGTCAAATAATAATAATATATAATAAAATTTGGATTTCGGAAAAAAAATATTTTTTTTGCCTTTTTTACCCACGTTGTTTAATATTTTAGAGATATCAAAATTTCATTACATTCCAACAAAAAAAAAATTTTTTTCGAAATCAATTTTTTATTATATAGTATTATTATTTGACCAAAAAGGAACATTTTTTCTCTCTGACAAATTTTTCTATTCCTTTTAAATTCAGAGATATTCATATATCGAGAAAAACCTTATTTTTAAATATAAAATCTTATAACTCTGGCTTAAAAGATCGAATCTAGACGTTTGACATTGCATTTTCATTGTCGAAATATGAGCTTTAAAATCTATTTAGTTTTGTATTAATGTAACGATTTCTACTAAAATTGAACACTATTTTACAAAGTCAAGACAAAGTTAAAAAAAATTTCTTTTTAAACAAGGATAAGAGATACGAAAAAAATGGTTTTTTTATGTCAAACCAATGATTTTTGAAAGAATTTTGAACAATCTTTCGAATCCCTTTGGAATTTTTAGGCTACGACCATTTTTTCCAGAGTTATAAAACTTTTTAGATAAGTCGATTTTAGACGAAGGGGGGCAAAAGTGTCTCGGCGGCAGTGTATAAAGTTTAATAATATTTTTTAACATTACATTTTGAATTGATTTATTAAAATTACAGTAATGTTACTTATATGAAAAATTTATTTAAAGTATATTTAATAAATTGATAAAAGCAATATTTTTTCCATGTTTTTCTAGAAATTAATGATAAAACAGACATTTACAATATTTTTTCCCCGTCCTTATTGAAAATAATGACGTATTTTTATGACGTCATTAAATGACGTCATTAAATAACGTCATTGTATGACGTCTTTTGGCGTGTCAGGAATTGGGACTGAAAATGACGCCATTTTTGCAATACTAATAACGTCATTTCATTACTATTTTCTGTCTTATTCTTGCCATACAGAATGACGTAATTTCATAACGTCATTTATATATTAAAAATTACATCATTTTTTGTTTTAATTCAGTAATAATTACGTCATTTGGCGTGTCAGGAATTAAGACGGAAAATGACGTCATTTTTGTAATACTAATGACGTAATTTTAAAACGTTTTTTTCTTCCCCCATTCTTGCTATATGAAATAACGTCATTTATGTATTGAAAATAACATCATTTTTTGTTTTAGTTCAGCCCTGTTGAAAATAATGACATCTTTCAAAGACGTCATTTTCTCCAAATTTAGGGAAAAAAACGTCATTTTTCATGAATTATGTCATTGAAAAATGACTTTACATGATAATCATTTCCCATTTAAAGGAAAAAACAATAACGAGGTGAACCTCGTAGTTTCAACTCTTCGAAAAACGAAGAGCATTTGCGATTAAGCTGAGATCATTCTGGCCTTATATATCTGCATCTTCGAAATTTGCATCAAGGATCAGAAAACTTAAAAAAACCCAACCCAGTAACTTACAGTCGAATTGATGGTCGATTGCGTCAATTTAATTTTTAATAACCAGGTGGCGATTTTCAAGTTTTGCGATCCCTTATACAAATTTCAAAGACGCAGATGTATAAGACCAGAACGTTTTCAGTTTAATCACAAATGCTCTTCGTTTTTTGAAAAGTTGAAACTACGAGATTTACCTCGTTTTTGTTTTTTCCTTTTAATGGGAAATAAATATCATATAAAGACATTTTTCAATGTCATAATTCATGAAAAATAACGTTATTTTTTCCTAAATTTGGAGAAAATGACGTCTTTGTAGACGTCTTAGAAAGATGTCATTATTTTCAACAGGGAAAATAACGTAATGAAATAACGTTATTATTATTATAAAAAAGACGTCATTTTCCATCCCAATTCCTGATACGCCAAAAGACGTCATACAATGACGTTATTTAATAACGTCATAAAAATATGTCATTATTTTTAATAGGGTCTCTAGTTTGTATGTCACTAAATTTGTCAGGCAAATAACCTTACATTTTTTATGTATTTTTTTTATTGATGTGCGTGATGTTTTCGATGCTCATGCCGCAAATGTCGGGGCGGGCACTGAATTCCACAATATTACAGTTTTCTCATTTTCAATGGCAAAATATAAATTGGACTTTTAACATGGTCATACTTTCCACTGGGTATCAAGAAAAATAATACACGGCACACGATAGTGAAGTTGAAGCCAATAGTAATCTGAGCCAGTAACGTGGTCATCCCTTTGAACCACAGCAGAAAAAAATAAATGCAGACAATTGAAGAAATCTGAATACATTCGAATAAAACAGGATAAAACAGAAGACAAAAGAAATAAAATAAAGAAAAGTGGCTGGATTGAGACTTAAGACAACAGTTATTTACAGTCTTCTTCTGTTATTAACAGTTTTCTTCAGTTATCAACAGTTGTGTTCATTAAATATATTTCAAAAAGATAAAATAATTATGTTTCTCATAGAGAAAAATTTTTGTTACCAGAAGAGAAAAGTCATATACATTCTGTTATAAACAGTTTTCTTCAGTTATAAACAGTTGTATTCATTAAATATACCGTTTTTTGTTACAATTTATAGTTAATAAAAAAAACAGTTATTTACAGTTTTCTTCTGTATTAAATTATTATAAACAGTTTTATACAGATATCAATAGATATTTTTCAGTTATCAATAAATATAACTGGCGAAAACTGAAGAGAACTGTAAATAACTGTTGGCTTGATTCTCAATCCAACCACTTTTCTATAGTTAATAACTGTGTTCTTCAGTATTATTCTATAACATGGCAGATTGGTCATATTACTTATATGTATATTTGTGGCACATATAGCCGACAGAAGGGAGCATCTAACTTCGGGCAAGACGGAAAGCAGACCACGCGAGTCAAATAGTTAAAAGCATAACCCAAAATCGTTTGCACACACGTGCGAATTTATAAAGCACGTACAATGTGCACTGATATAGCTAGCGAGCAACTTGACTCGAGTAGCTGAGCTTGGGTCCGTTTAGGATCGTTTGTCTCTCTCTTGCGGCGCGCGCAGCGTACAGCAAGAGAGATGAAGCTGAGCATACACTGGTAGACAAGAAGGAATGCATTGAATTATTCCTTCTGTCGCCGGCATCCGATATAGAGCCATTACGACTCGTGAGCGACTTGCGATATTGCGTATTAGTATTTTTTGTGTGTGCGAATATCGTGAGCTTGAGTGAGCGAAAATAGATAGATTTACTATTCTATTTCTTTTATTGTGAATTAAAATAATATCACGATTGCTAATTGAAATAATCTAATTTATTGCTTTACTTGTGCAACGTGTGTGCCGGGCGATCGCGTGCGCGTTCTACTGCATATATTCCCTTCGTGCTTTTCTAATTCTTTATTTTTTGTGTGTTTATTCCTCGTGTCCCTTTTAGCTTACTAATTTTTTTGATATCTGATTTTCGTAGTGCTGATAGTTATTTAATTAGTGCAAGCGGCGTCGCGTACACTATACGCGGCTGGCGTCCATTTTGAGCGAGCGTACGATTACTGTACAAATTTCTTAAATAAAGTTTCTCTTTTTTTGTTACTGATTTAATTACTGCTTATATATATATATTTTTAATAAATTTAGTGCAACCTCCTGATCCCCAAGGTTGTCACAATTCAGATATCTACATATTTTTCTATAGTACTGCGGACCTCAAATCCACGTATTTGGATACGATCTAGCGGACGCTAAATAAGCTATTATTGGACTGTACAAAACAGTATTGTGAGACATCCCTCTCTTCTTTACACGCTTCAACACAGTATTTATATTGAATTTGCACATCACACGATCATTTTAAAACATTTTGTAACACAATAATACATAAAATAACCGAGAGAATATATAAACCCTACTGAAAAATATATATGAGATCTCATTTATATTTTACATTTTCAACCCCACTAAAAAATATATATGAGATCTCATATGAGATCTCACATGCGATCTCAAATGAAATCTCACATGAGATCTCATATGCAATCTCATATCAGATCTTATATGAGATCCCGTATGAGATCTCATATATATTTTCTATTTTCAACCCTACTAAGAAATATAAATGAGATCTCATATGAGATCTCACATGCGATCTCATATGAGTTCTCGCATGAGATCTCATATTACAATCTCATATGAGATCTCATATTACAATCTCATATGAGATCTCATATATACTTTATATTTTCAACCCCGACTGAAAAATCTATATGAGATCTCATATGAGATCTCATATAGATATTTCAGTAGGGGTTAAAAATATAAAGTATATATGAGAATTCATACGAGATCTCATATGAGATCTCATATGAGATTGTAATGTGTGATCTCATGCGAGAACTCATATGAGATCGCATGTGAGATCTCATATGAGATCTCATATATATTTCTTTGTAGGGTTGAAAATAGAAAATATATATGAGATCTCATACGGGATCTCATATGAGATCTGATATGAGATCGCATATGAGATCGCATGTGAGATCTCATTTGAGATCGCATGTGAGATCTCATATGAGATCTCATATATATTTTTTAGTAGGGTTGAAAATGTAAAATATAAATGAGATCTCATATATATTTTTCAGTAGGGAACGCTAGAATAAAGCGCTAAAAACGTTAACAACAACGGATAATTTAAAATTAAAAGAAATGTATAAGGAATATTTTTGTTTAAGGCGCCATACCTTGTCTAAACAAATAAAGCATATATATACGGCGCGCATGCATGAGTAGAGTACGATGTGTATACAAGTTAAATGTCTTGTTTAAAATTCAGTTAAAAATATTTATGAATCATCAATAGTTTTAACTGCGGTAAAAAAACATTTATACATTCTCAGAAAAAATAAACTAGGAAAGAAGAAATAAATTATTTGAAATTAATTCTGATATATTTTATGTTCAAATTATTGCTTTTCTTTTTCGATTTAGCATTCGCAGAGTGCATCGTTTTTGCGGGTTTATAGTTTTCGCTTTTTTTAATCATTTGTGAAGCGCGTAGTTTTTGTTGATTATTGATTTCTACGCGCACAGATTTCGGGTGACGGATTTATGGTCCACGTGCTATAAAATAATATACGATATGTGTACTTGAAGTAATCCTTTTGTACGGCGTGCTCAGCGTCTAAAAGAAGCCTACTGTCTCCCAGATGCGCCAAAATGAGGTACTACAGATGGCTTAGAACACCATTTGGATCCTTCGTCAACCAAGATGCAAGTGATTAAATCATTTTGTGCAATAGCTGCTAGCATAAGAATGAATTACCATCACCAAAATATTAGAAATTGTTTGGGCTGAATATCGGAAATACATTTGGCGAGACAATAGGCATCTACTGCCGAGCTATATACATGTCTGTAGTAGCAAGGTGAATGAGCTTAAGTCCTATTCATTTGAATAGGACTTAACTTCTTTAGCCTTGCTACCATAAAAGTATGCCCAATGTATTTTGATGTATCGCCGATATATCGCCATGGGGCAAACCCCATATTTCGCACATATATCGCCTCTATATAACATATTAAAAATTTATTGTCAAATTTAACCGATGTATGAGCAATATTTCAATCATAAATTTATAAATATAAGGGCAAAATATTCAGATTATTTTCAATATTTTTAATATTCTTTCGCGTATAAACAAATTCAGCTCTAATTTTTATAAGATATATTATAAGGATTTAAATAAAAAGATTCCCTGACAGAATATGATTCCATTTCGAAGCTATTTCCCAATCATTGTAATTGCGTATATGCAGCAAACAAGCTCGTTTCACCCTAGTGGAAATCGAATCTGTGAATAACTGGGAATAACTGTGAATAACTGGGAATAACTGTTATAAACTGTTCAGTTTGAGACAGGAATAACAGTTATTCCCAGTTATTCCCAGTTATTCACAGTTATTCACAGTTATTCCCAGTTATTTACAGTTTAGTTAAAAAATAATTTGAAAAATATAAATTTGAAAAAATGAAAAAAATATATATTTTTTTTATTTTTTTTTCTATTATAAATATATTTAGGAATAACTGTTATTCGTACCTCTGTTTTTTCAAATTATTTTTAAGCTATAAAATGTAAATAACTGGGAATAACTGAGAATAACTGGGAATAACTGGGAATAACTGGGAATAACTGGAAATAACTGTTATTCCTGTCTCAAACTGAACAGTTTATAACAGTTATTCCCAGTTATTCACAGTTATTCCCAGTTATTTCCAGTTATTTCCAGTAATTCCCAGTTATTCACAGATTCGATTTCCACTAGGAACTGTTTGAAATCATTGCGAACTTTTCAAAACTTTGTAATACTGTTTTAAAATGTTTAAAACTGTTTATAACTGTTTTAAATGTCCCAAATTTCACACTCATAAACAGTTTTAAACATTTTTAAATATTTTATATTTCCGCTAGGTGTGATGTACATTTTATCTTTCTACTAGGGTTTATAAGCAGCTACTCACATTTTCATTAGTTCATACCCATATGGAAATAATTTCTGTGAATAACTATTAATAACTGTGTAAAAATGTGAAAAAATGTGAATAACTGTTAATAACTATAATAAACTACCGCAATTGAGACATTAATAACAGTAAATAACAGTTGATAACAGTTAATAATGGTTATGAATAGATAATAATAATGATTAACTGTAAATAATAATAATTTACTGTTATTTATAGTTATTTACAAACATTTATAATTTTACATCTATTCATTCACATTTATTCACATTTATTAACAGTTATTAACACTTTCAAAAATTTTCACATGTATAATCGTTTTTTTGTATATAGACAAAAAATTTTGTAAATGTGAAAAACTGTAAATATCTGTAAGAAAGTGTCAATAACTATAATTCACTGTAACTAACTGCAAATAAATATAAATAAGTATAAATAATAATAAATTATTCACCAATTCTAAAATTTTGGAAAATGTGAGTAACTGTTAATAAATGTGTATAAATGTGTATAAATGTGAATAAATGTGAATAACTATAAATAATTATTAATAATCATGACTTTCAGTTAATAATTGTTATTAATTGTTAATAATTAGCGTTCATAACTATTATTAACTATTATTGATTGTTATTAACTGTATTCCAATTGCAAGAGTTTATTACAATTATTAACAGTTATTCACAATTTCTCACAAAAATTATTTTCATATGGGTACCTCAAGATAAAAGTACTAATAACAGTTATTAGCAGTTATTTGCATCTGTTTACCCTGTTGAAAATGATAACGTTATTCAATGACGTCATTTAATAACGTCATTTAATAACGTCATTTCATCAAATGACGTTGCAAATTGAGACATTTCGCGACGTCATTTATGCAAATAAAGTCATTGTTCAAGTGAGCTTTGATGGCTTATTAAATTAAGAAAAAAACGTTATTTTATATTTCAAAATGACGTCGCTGTTTCCAAACGACATAATTTATTTTGACGACATGATTTTTAGAGATGACGTTATTCGTTATCAAAAACACGAGGGCTATAGTCGGAAATGACGTAACTTTTTTTAATGACATGATTTTCTAAAATAACGTTATCCGTTACCGAGAACGGATCTGTAGAATGACGTCATTTTTATAATACTAATAACGTCATTTCATTACGTTATTTCCCCTGTTGAAAATAATGACGTCTTTGTAAGTCGTCATTTTCTCCAAATTTAGGAAAAATAACGTCATTTTTCATAAATTATGATATTAAAAATGACTACATGATAATCATTTCCCATTTAAAGGAAAAAACAAAAATGAGGTAAATCTCGTAGTTTCAACTTTTCAAAAAACGAAGAGCATTTGCGATTAAACTGAAAACGTTCTGGCCTTACCCTATTAAAAAAAAACACGTGTTTTTTACACGTGTTTTTTACATGTAAAATTTGCGGGTTTTTTTTCACGCATATTTTTCACGTGTTTTTTTCAGGTGTATTTTTCTCATATTGTTTTATAGCTTTTCGAAGAGCTTCTGCTGTCCGGCCTCTTATATCTGCGTCTCCCAAATTTGGATCTTAAAGTCAAGTTTGACTTTAAGTCGCTAGGTGGCGTTTTTCTAAGTTTTGTCATCCCTCACACAAATTTGGGAGACGCAGATATAAGAGGCCAGACAGCAGAAGCTCTTCGAAAAGCTATTAAACAATATGAGAAAAATACACCTGAAAAATACACGTGAAAAAAAATACGTGAAAAATATGCGTGAAAAACACGCAAATTTTACATGTAAAAAATACGTGTAAAAAATACGTGTATTTTACACGTATATTTTTCACGTGCAAAAAACACGTGTTTTTTTTTAATAGGGTATATATCTGCGTCTTTCAAATTCGTATAAGAGATCGCAAAACTTCAAAATCGCCACCTGGTGATTTAAAATTCAATTGACGCAATCGACTCACAATTCGACTGTAAGTCACTAGGTGGCGTTTTTTTAAATTTTCTGATCCTTGATGCAAATTTCGAAGATGCAGATATATAAGGCCAGAATGATCTCAGCTTAATCGCAAATGCTCTTCGTTTTTCGAAGAGTTGAAACTACGAGGTTTACCTCGTTTTTGTTTTTTCCTTTAAATGGGAAATAATTATCATATAAAGTCATTTTTCAATGAAATAATTCATGAAAAATGACGTTATTTCATAAAATCATGTCATTTGAAAAAGTTACGTCATTCCCCACTATAAATCACATTGTTTTGATTACGAATAACGTCATTTCTGAAAATCATGTCATTAAAAAAAATATCGTCATTTTCCTACTATAAATATCACGTCTTTTTGTTAGCAAATAACGTCATCTCTAAAAATCATATCATCAAAATAAATGACGTCGTTTGGAAACGACGACGTCATTTTGAAATAACGCCTTTTTCTTAATTTAATAAAAGCTCACTTGAACAATGACGTTATTTGCATAACTGACGTCGCGAAATATCTCAATTTGCAACGTCATTTGATGAAATGACGTCATTAAATGACGTTATTAAATGACGTCATTAAATAACGTTATCATTTTCAACAGGGTACAGTTATTTACTGTTTATTACAATGATTTACAGTTATTAATAATTATTCAATTTTAAAAAAATTTTCTAATTTTTCATACATAGGAAAAATTATCCAAGACAATAAACTTATAAATAACTATTATTAGCTGCAAATAACTGCAAGATTCTGCAAAAAACTTTAAATAACAGCAAATCACAATAAATGATTACTGATAAGTGCGTAAATAACTGATGAAAAATTTTATTATGAGGTAATAACTGTTATTTTTTTTTGATTATTAAAGATTTTATTTTATAAATTAGCTAATATCTACTAACACCTGCTAATAACTGCTAATAACTGCAAATAACTGATAATAACTGCGAATAACTGATAATAACTGCTAATATCTGCGAATAACCGTTACGACTGTCTCAAAGCAAACTATTTATAACATTTATTAGCAGTTACTTACAGTTATTTGCAGTTTTTAGCAAAACCGATTTCCACTAGAGTAACTGTTAAAAACGTGAGAAACTGTAAATATCTATAAGAAAGTGTTAATAACTATAATTCACTGTTAGCAAATAAATATAAATAATTATGAATAAGTATAAATAATAATGAACTATTCACCAATTCTAAAATTTTGAGAAATGTCGGTAACTGTTAATAAATGTGTATAAATGTGAATAGCTATAAATAACTATAAATAACTATTATATAATCATTACTTTCAATTAATAATTGTTATTTAGCGTTTATAACTATTATTAACTATTATTAACTGTTATTAACGGTTTTTATTGTTATTAATTCTTATTAATGTCTCAATTCTGGTAGTTTATACACAATTTCTCACAAAAATAATTTTCATCCCTACTGAAAAATATATATGAGATCTCATATGAGATCTCATTTATATTTTACATTTTCAACCCCACTAAAAAATATATATGAGATCTCATATGCAATCTCATATCAGATCTCATATGAGATCCCGTATGAGATCTCATATATATTTTCTATTTTCAACCCTACTAAGAAATATAAATGAGATCTCATATGAGATCTCATATAGATTTTTCAGTCGGGGTTGAAAATATAAAGTATATATGAGATCTCATACGAGATCTCATATGAGATCTCATATGAGATTGTAATATGAGATCTCATGCGAGAACTCATATGAGATCGCATGTGAGATCTCATATGAGATCTCATTTATATTTCTTAGTAGGGTTGAAAATAGAAAATATATATGAGATCTCATACGGGATCTCATATGAGATCTGATATGAGATCGCATATGAGATCGCATGTGAGATCTCATATGAAATCTCATATATATTTTTTAGTAGGGTTGAAAATGTAAAATATAAATGAGATCTCATATGAGATCTCATATGAGATCTCATATATATTTTTCAGTAGGGATATGGTTATATACACGCATATTTCTAAGCGGAGTGAGGCTCAAGATAAAAAGAGAGAGAGAAACTATAAGTGTGTGTATATTAGTAGCAATAAAAGCGACCAATGGCATATTTAATCGCATACGGACTTTCGTCACCTGTCGATTTTTATTCTTTAAGTTCTGTTGGCGCAATCTTGCATAGAAAGCATACCTTCAAAAAATTTTTTTTCTATAAAAAAATAATTATTTTATCTTTTTATAATATAATTGATAAATACAACAGTTGATAACTGAAGAAAACTGTTAATAACAGAAGAAAACTGTAAATGATTGTTATTTTAAGTCTCAAGCCGGCCACTTATCTTTAGATATCTTTTCTGTTGTCTTCTGTTTTATACTGTTTTATTAGGATATTTTCAGATGTCTACAATTGTCTGCATTTATTTTTATTTGCTGGAAATACTAAGAGTATTGTGTTAAAAATTTGTAAATCAGTATAAATACTAAATAGCGTTAATTATAAAAATTTTTTAACTATTACATAAATGTAATTTTTAACAATAAAGATCAGGGAAGATAAGTTTTTGCTTCTAGTGATGTGTATCGGGAGCGCGGATGTGTATCGGGCCTTCTTTACAGTAATTAAAAACATATAACTTATTCAAAAAAGTGATTCAATAAAAAAATTTTTTGTGCTAACAGGCAGTGTCACTTTACAAAGTCAAAAACAGGAGGCATTCCTTTAAATTTTGAGTGATAATAAATTTTTTGGAATCCAGTCAAAAGAGTATTTTATTTGCGTAAAATAAGTCTTCCACTTTTTATAACGTGTCTATATATAAATTTACCTCTCATCGAATCTGATCGAAGATCGAGATAAATCGCTCCAAGCACTCATACTTCTACTTCTTCTATAAGATGTTTGGGTTCCAAGGAACCTACAGCTACTTCTTCTTCTGATTGATGCAAGATTATCCGTTTGGAAGTAAACTCTCGGTGTTGAATGTACTTTTTGTCGTTGAATGTCGTTACTGTTATCAGCTAAAGCTTGATTATTAAATTCATTGATATTATTGGGTGGAGTCGATATAGGCGTAACTCCTGCTGATGTAACATTAAGTGCTTCATAATCCCATCCTTCACGGGTACCCATATCAATAAGTGACTCTAAAGAACCACAGTTACCGCACAGAAAACGATGACGCCTTGACGACTTCAACTGCGGCTGCTGCCAACACTGCGACAAATTACAACTTGATGAACCTATGATGACACTCGATTAAAATAATTGTCACTTTTCTTCATAGTTGTTGAATTAAATACGGTTACAAAAACGTATTCTTATGTATTATTGTACTGCTACTTTCTGGTCTTTCTAATTAGCCACTTCATATTATTATCCTTAGCAAAGTTTTTATTGTAAATACAGGAGCATTATTGCATGTATTAAAACTGTTGATAAAAATTGGTTATGCAAAGTTTACACGTGATCATTTTAAAGGTATGCTACTTTACTTAATTTTGTAAATTTTATTTTATTATTTCTAATTTGAAGGTTATGCATAGTTGAGATAGTTTTATTGAATAAAGAAGTTAAAGCGTAATTATTTGTATAGTTAAATAAAAGCTAAACAATATATTCTATTTAATAATAAGTTGTACTTTAATAAGCTACTATGATTTAAACTATCAATGAAAAAATTTTTAATATACTACATCATTTTTTTATTTAATTTTAAATCATTTTTATCTTGTGATCTCGTAATAATTACAATTCAATACAACAATAAAATTTAAACGTCATCATTTTTAACATATCGATTCCACAGTTTAATATTACCATCACTTTAAATATTTTTTATTTGCATTATCTTACATATTTTCTTCAGCAATATTTTCATCATTAATAACTCAAGAATCTTATGAGTAGCCTTTATTGAAAATAAAATTAGACCACATTAGATTCACAGGCACTTAAGAATAAAATATAGTGAGCACCATATTTATTTATGCGCTAAATGTTTGCACGCAGAATACGATTAGGTATATGTACACGGGGAAAAGGTACGAAACACTGATGGCAACTTTGTGTGTGAACTTAACTGTTAGCCCCGTGAGTGCGCGCAGAAAGAAAACTGTAGTAGTAGCGACGAGCATCGATTCACGTCAAGGCCACAAACACCGTTGCTGCTTGGTCTTTATAGTAACTGTCACTGTTAGTGATATTTTTAGAAATCAATTCTTTATTTGAAAATTATACATCTTACAGGTATAATAGATTTACAAAGTCGTTTAAAATTCTTATCATATTAATGAAATGTTGCTCTTGGTGCACGTTAGACAAGATTGAAAATTGATTGATTATTCTCTAATAAAAGAGTTTTCTAATAAACTAATGATTGGAAAATATACCTTACGATTTTACAAATAATTGTTAGAGATATTTAGAACGTTATCAAACAAATCGTTCAATTATACAACGAAATCAATCAGGTAAAAAAGAAACTATAGTAAACATTTCATTGAAATTTATTCCTTATACTAAACTGTTTTTTTTAATTCGCAGATAGAAATTACAATATTGAAAGTTAAAATAGTGACGATCTTATTACAAACGTGGTTAATGCATTTATTTTCAATAAAGACTTAGAATTATTTTGAAAATGAATTAATCATGTAATCAAAAGACTAAATTTAAAATTTATATTACATTTTAAAAATGATAAAAATATACTTCATCAATCGATAATTTCTAAATAAATGTTGTCCAAGTGAATCATGTGAAATAGTACATCACTGGAATATGTATACTATATTATTTGTTATAAATTACCGGGTAAGGTTGACCAAGTTCACATTGTCTCTTGACAATACATCTTTATCTTGTATTTACTCTCCAACCAAATTAAATAAGCTTTATTTCAATATTTTAGTAATATCACATTTTTATTGTATACTTTAATATAAATTGTAAAATGTTTGTGCAGTTTATTCAGTTGACCTTATATATGTATGAGCTTACGCATGAAGTATATATATATATTTATGACGTCGTAGGCCGTATTCGGTGGAATACCTATAGATCACGCTAAATTTGTATAGGCATTGCATACAGTCATGCTAATATCTCGACGATATTCTCTCTGTCAATACTCCCTTAGGGAGTACTGACAGGTCTATACTCCCTAAGGGAGTATTGACAGATCGAGATATCGTACAGCATGGCCGTATATGACGCGAGTGACATCGATTCGTAGGTTAGTGAAAACAAAAGAATGTCGTTAGATATGTCAATGCTCATACAAATTCATATAAAATCTTAAATTTACAGAATGTTTTGTTTAAACAAATTTTCAAAGTTAAACAGTTAATAAGTAAAATAAATAAGTAAATAATGACATTATTTACTTTTTTTTAATAAAACATATATCATTAATTTAAAAAAATCATTTTTATAGTTCCTCATACGGCCTACCAACGACATAAACTTATCTACGTAACTTGGGAGTACGAAGGATTCTGAATCCAGGCTTGACTAAAGTGCTTGTCGCTTGAGCAGCAGTCAGTCTCGGGCGCGCTTCGCGCGCCCTCGACCAACTGCTACTCAAGCGACAAACACTTTAGTCTCGCCTGTATTCATCCTTCGTACTCCCAAGTTACGTATATAACTAATATATATATATATATATATATATATATATATATATATATATATATATATATATATATGTATATAAAAGTTAATCAACTTGTCTCGTTTTTCAATTAATTCTTTAATCTTTTGAATTAATAAATAAATTTATTTTATTCTGTTATCATTTTAAAAATCCGTAAATATAGAATCATAAATCAATGAGGATGCTAAAATTTATAAAGGTATCATTTGTTAATTGAACTTAATCCTCGTCAGTCAGCAACAATACAACATCGATTTGCTCCATGAGAAAAAAAACACCGATGCGCGCGTTACTGCAATATGAGTCTGCGTAGAATAATGCGACGTGGCGCAGACAATTTGAAATTTTGCAGCTAGTTCACGTGCTCTTCGTATTTATGCATCTGTTAATGATTCCGTATTTGTGTGTAACTATACAATACGTTATAAATTTTATTTCAAAAAATTAATAAAATAATAATGAAATTTGATTTTATTGGTATTGAATATATAAATTGAATAAATGAAATTTAAAAAATAAATAGAAATGAAATAATTATTGTTTCATAAAGAAGCGGTTAGAATTTTTTTTAATATCGAGTAAAGATAACAGCTTTAATTTAGGAAAAGAGCTTTAACATAAAGTATTACTTATTAGATGCACAAGAATAAAATAAAAATGATATGATGTCAATCATTGTATTTTATTTAATTTTATATTTTGTCATGTCCCATTATATATAACCAAATATTTAGTAAAACATATTAGAAATAAAATAGCAACGAGTTTTGTTAAATCGCCTTTCCATACCTGCTGCGAACCGCATTTTTTGTCATTAGAACTAAGAATGAGCAACAAAGTTGCAACAAAGAGCAAAAGTTGGGGTACAAACAGCAAAAAAATACTCTTTAATATTTCTATATAATTGATATTTTGTCAATACCAAATTGTGTTTTTTTTTAATTTTTGAGTTTAAAGTTCCCGCAGAACATATTTTCAAGTTTTCTTCATTTTATTATCTTATATTCTTTCCGAATCTTTTGAAATGTTCCAATAGAAACAAAGAAAAGAACAGAATGGCCCAATCTAAGTTCAGAATCTTAAAATATTTGGAAAAAATCGTTTATCCTGATATGGAAATAATTTTAGTGATAAACTATTAATAACTGTGTATGAATGTGAAAAACTATAAATAACTATTAATAATCAGTATTTTCAGATAATAATTGTTATTTAGCGTTCATAACTATCATTAACTATTATTAACTGTTATTAACTGTTTTTTACTGTTATTAATTGTCATTAATGTTTTAATTGCGATAGTTTATTACAGTTATTAACAGTTATTCACATTTTTACACAATTTCTCACAAAAATCATTTTCATATGGGTAGGATAGCCAAAAAATTTACTAAGTGACTGAGCGAGTTTTCTATGAAATAGAAACATGCTGCTACGGTGTCCCTCATCGCTGCGCCCTCCAGTGTCACTGTTCTCGAGCGACTCGCATTTGTTTATACTCAGCGTTAAAACAAAGTGATGTAAAAACGTGGCGATATCTATTTATTTCTTTTTTATTCGTACACGAGTGCGAATCTTAGTGAATTATTAACTGCATTGTACCTGTATTATCTTGTTGATTTTGTAAGGCGAATTATCTAGTAATTTAAGTAAAATGAATAAACTTAAAAAGAAATAAAGTAAAACAAGTGCAGGTGTTTCCCAAAATTCTTGCATTGATAATCAAACTTTAAAGTCAGCTCTCACCGAAGGAATCGAAAAGTCAGTGCTAAAGAACGCCAACTAGAGCAAAAGTCGCTCAATTATCAAAATTTCTTTGAATATATAAGAAAAGATAGTGATAAAGTTGGTATTTCCCATATGAAAATAATTTTTGTGAGAAATTGTGAATAACTGTTAATAACTATAATAAACTACCGCAATTGAAACATTAATAAGAATTAATAACAGTAAAAAACAGTTAATAACAATTAATAATAGTTAATCATAGTTATGAACGCTAAATAACAATTATTAACTGGAAGTCATGATTATTAATAATTATTTATAGTTATTCACATTCATTCACATTTATACACATTTATACACATTTATTAACAGTTACTCACATTTTTCAAAATTTTAGAATTGGTGAATAATTTATTATTATTTATACTTATTTATAATTATTGATATTTATTTGCAATTAATTACAGTGAATTATAGTTACTAACACTTTTTTACAGATATTTAAAGTTTTTCACATTTATTAACAGTTATTAACAGTTTTTCACATTTACAAAATTTTTCGCTTATATATAAAAAAAAAAGATTATACGTGTGAAAATTGTTGAAAGTGTGAAAAAGTGTTAATAACTGTTAATAAATGTGAATAAATGTGAATAAATATGAAAAATTATAAATATTTGTAAATAACTATAAATAACAGTAAATTATTATTATTTACAGTTAATCATTATTATTATCTATTCGTAACAATTATTAACTGTTATCAACTGTTATTTACTGTTATTAATGTCTCAATTGCGGTAGTTTATTATAGTTATTAACATTTTTTCACATTTTTACACAGTTATTAATAGTTATTCACAGAAATTATTTCCATATGGGTTGCTTGTTGTGCAGAAAGAGTGGCGTATTAAAAGAAATTAAGATGAAGAATAGTAACACATCATTGCTTAAAAAATTATAGCAAAGAGCATAAACAATTATTTGGATTAAAGCAAAACAAAAAGGAGAATAATACATTTGCACAGCAACCCTAGTGGAAATCGGTTTTGCTAATAACTGCTAATAATTAAAAATAATTGCTAATAACTGCAAATAACTGCTAAAAGCTACCAATAACTGCTATAAATAGTTTAGTTTGAGACAGAAGTAGCGGTTATTTGCAGTTAATAGCAGTTATCATTAGTTATTAGCAGTTATTAACAATTATTAGCATTCATAAGCAGTTATTTGCTATTTCATTAATATTTATTAGCAGTTATTTGCATTTACTTACAGTTATTTGCATTTACTTACAGTTATTTGCAATTTCTTGCAATTATTTACAGTTATTAACAATTATACGCTTTTTAAAAAATTTTTTAATTTTTTATCTATAGGAAAAAATTTCCAAGACAATAAATTTTTATGAATAACTATTATTAACTATAAATAACTGCAAGTTTCTGCAAATAACTACAAAAATCAGAAAATAATTGCAAATAACTGCAAGAATCCGCAAATAACAGTAAATAACTGCAAAAATCAGAAAATACCCTAGTGGAAATCAAATCTGTGAATAACTGGGAATAACTGGAAATAACTGGAAATAACTGGGAATAACTATGAATAACTGGGAACAAGTGCTATAAACTGTTCAGTTTGAGACAGGAATAACAGTTATTCCCAGTTATTCCCAGTTATTCTCAGTTATTCCCAGTTATTCACAGTTTAGCTTAAAAATAATTTGAAAAAATAGAGGTACGAATAACAGTTATTCCCAAATATATTTATAATAAAAAAAAATAAAAAAAATATATATTTATTTTTTACTTTTTCAAATCTATATTTTTCAAATTATTTTTAAATTAAACTGTAAATAACTGGGAATAACTGGGAATAACTGTTATTCCTGTCTCAAACTGAACAGTTTATAACAGTTATTCCCAGTTATTCACAGATTCGATTCCCACTAGGGTAACTGCAAATAACTGTTATTATTATCTTAATTTATGAAAATTGTATTGTACAAAATTGTTGTGCTTATAAATGTTAATAACTGTTAATAACTGCAAAGAACTACTGTTACGTCACGACGTATCTTTTATTTCAAAATTTATCATTCCAAAAATATGCATTTATTGATCAATCAGCTAATTTACCTTAGCAAGCATATTGTAAAAGTAAGTCATTTGTTAAGAAACGAAGTGCAATGCGATTTTCAGAATCAACAAAATAAGAACAATTACGAAGACTACATGAACCAGATTTACCACGTTAACCATATCATTCAATAAGAGTCGAAATGCATAATAAGCATTGTTCCATCGATTGACATTAATTCAAAATTCAAATTATAAAACAATTATTCTTAAACAAGGCAGGGATAATCAATATAAAAATACTGATCAAATCAAGATTAAGGCGCACTTTAAAGTAGACACTTTTTTAAAGCACTTTATTAAAGAATTTCTACAAGCACTTCAAAAGATACAATTATCACAACTATATTTCTCGCACTATAAAATTATACAGTTATTCGCGCAATATATTAAATCGCACTATATTCAGTTTATTATAAAAGTAACAAATAAAAACTCTATAATTACAATATTAAATCAAGTGTACTTATTTACTGTCTGCCTGTATCTACTTATCCGAATCAAGGTAAGATTTTTACAATTATATTTTGATCTATATTTCTCTCAATTCAAGTATATTTGATCGTGAGAACGATTCATATAGATTAAAATTGGTGGAGCTTTTCTATCACTAGACTTAACTTTCAAATTGAATATTTTAAAATCAAACTTTATTCTTTTATTCAATAAAATATATTTTTCTTGTAACAACAACATAATCAATCATTAATTCCGTCCTGGTGTAAAGCCAGGACTTAACATTTTGGTTCTGGTACGAATTAGTTTGACCGTAACATTTTGGTTCCGGTACAAATTTTTAATTGAAGGATCGTATTAAATATACTTGAAGATTATTAGTATAAAAATATAATATTCAATCAGAAGTGAGAAATAACAAATATATATAAAGGGCAGCTAACTAAATAAATTCAAAAACACAATAAACTGCAATAAAATAAATCAAATAAAGTGAAAATATATGAATAAAATAAAATATATAAAGTGAAATTAAATAAATGAATAAAATATACAAAGCGCATATAAATAATACAAATAAAAATAAAATACAATATACAAGTGTAATCAAATAAAGAGATAAATATATCGAATAAATAAATAAATATATTCAAAGCGCACATCATATCAAGTAAATAAAATAAATAATAAGATGACAAATATTTCCATCGGTCTTACAGTCAATTTAAAATCTATATAATAAAATAATAGAATAAATATGGACAGTCAGACTACCCTTGTTTATAATCACCCCCGTAGAATAACCTGAAATAAAAACTTAAAAATTAACTGGAAAGAAATCTGAAAATAAATAAAATTAGTAAAGCACAATCTGACTGTCTCCCACCACCAAAAAACCTTTCTTCGATTGTGATCTTCGAAAATATCCAACGTTTCGAGCACGCCACTGCTCATCCTCAAGGACTCAGTTCGGAAACAAAATTGGTACTTTGAAGGGTGTGATTGATCGCGCGATTAAGTTATCACATATAGATTTCAGAAAAGAAAATTTGAACATTGTTAGAAAGGCTTTTGTTAGTAATAGTTATCCAATCGAATTTGTCAATAGAATGATTGAGGAGAAGGTAAATGAAATTTATAGTAGTAATTTAAAAAAGAAAATTGATGTAGAAACTAGAAGCTTGTATTTTGTTGTACCGTATGTTAGAGGTTTGTCAGAAAGAATTAGAAATGAATTCAAAAAACATAAAATTCAAGTTTTCTTTACAAATAATAATAATTTAGGTAGGTTTTTTAATAATTGTAAAGATAAGGATGAAAAGGATGAAAAATCGGGAGTCGTTTACAAGATCAATTGTAATGATTGTGATAAATATTATATTGGACAGACAAGTAGATATTTAAAGAAACAAATTTATGAACATAAATATAGTTTGAGAAGTCCAAATGTTGTGTCGGGTTTGAAGCAACATTGTTTGAATTCCGTTCATTCTTTTGATTTTGTGAATGTTGAAATTTTAGAAAATAATATTAAAAATAAATTTAAAAGGGAGAGTTTTGAGAATATTCACATTTTTCAGAATAAAAATAACGTAAATTTAATGTTAGAATCAAGTAAATTAAATAGTATTTATCATCCTCTTCTAACATAATATAGAATTAAAGTGGTGGGAGTCCTTGAGGATGAGCAGTAGCGTGCTCGAAACGTTGGACATTTTTGAAGATCACAATCGAAGAAAGGTTTTTTGGTGATGGGGGACAGTCAGATTGTGCTTTACTAATTTTATTTATTTTCAGGTTTTTTTCCAGTTAATTTTTAAGTTTTTATTTCAGATTATTCTACGGGGGTGATTATAAATAAGGGCAGTCTGATTGTCCATATTTATTTTATTATTTTATTATATAGATTTTAAATTGACTGTAAGACCGATGGAAATATTTGTCATCTTATTTATTATTCAGTCGACATAAGTATTGTTTTTATTTTAAAATAAATAATATAATAAAATATAAGCGCATAAATAATATTGATAAATCAAATAAAAGCGCATAAATAAATAAATAAAATATTAAACGCAAATAAATAAAGTGCTATCTAAAATAAATAAATCACTGAATAAATAAATATTAAAAAAAAGTTAAATACAAAGTGCATCGATAAATAAATGAAAATAATATATGAAACAAATAAAATAGTATATTAAGATACAAGTGGCTAAAATGGCCCATTATTTGACGGCGTGAGATTAGCAGCCGAGCGTAGCGAGGCTGCTAAACGCCGTGAAATAATGGGACATTGAAGCCACGAGTATCTTATACTATTTTATAGCTCGAGTGATATAAATTCGCCATATTAAATCTATACTAATAAAAACAATAACAAACAAAAACTATGCACTTTACGAATGATAATGCAAAAAATAAAAACGAAAACTGAAAAAAAAGCAAGTACTAGGCGTTCCGTGAATGATAAATTAAAAAAAAAGAAAGCGAAAACTATATATGAGCCAAAACTAAACACTCCGTGAATGATAAATCGAAAAATATTTTAAAAAATTATAATTCCAAAATATACTTAAAATATGTAATAATAATTAATTTTAATCAATATAATTGATATTATGTAAAATTTTTTGTTGAAATCATTTTTTATAAAGTCAAATTTAAATTTTGTATCACGTATGTATTAGCGCCGTAGGAGCGGTGAGGAGGTAACTCATGTTTAGTATAGCAATAGAAATTGTGCGTAGTAATAGGGGATTCCCCGAAGCATTTTATAATACAACGCCGAAATGACTATACCTCTTCGCTTCGCATGTTACGCTACTATCAATTTTAGTTTTATTCGTATTTTACTTGCTTATAATTGTTATTTAATTTTAAAATTGTTAACATAAATGAGTTGCAATAATCCACACCTCATAATTATCAATGAAAACTCTATAAAATAATCAAAATATTCAATTATTGCTTATTATACTGACGTTCCTTGTTGATCAAGTGTCAAGGCACATTTAATATTAGTCTTTCTTTATTGAACCGTATGAAAAAGTTAAAAATTTTTCACAGTCCTTTTTTTTCACTGTTAAAAAATAGGCTATTTTTGCCTCGGGAAAACGTGTCAAAAGCGCGAATTTATTTCACGCAGTGCTATAAAAAATTTTTGAAATATATTTGAAATAAAAGTGCAAATAATAATCATTGAAACAAAATATAAACAAAGTGCTATTCATACTTTAAAGTAAAATATAAATACAAATATATCAAATACATATATTAATACATAAATAAAAAATTCAAAAGTGCTACATAAGTGAAAATAACTAAATCAACAAACGTGACACATTTAAATAATACTAAAATTTACGGTCAACAAAAATTGCTATTAAGCAATATTAAGTTGAGAAAATACTATAAATTTTTGTTATTAAATTAATAATTATTAATATTAACATTTAATAGTATACTAGTAAACTATTTAAGTTTTATAACAATACACATTATAGAGTTAAAATAAGCATTATTAAATTTATTACGATTTCTTTAATTAATTAACAATAATCCAATCTATATTACTAAATTTAATTCAAATTTGATACATAATAGTATAGTGAAAAATAGTAAAATAAACAAACTACAAAAAAAAGCAGACAATAATCATCAAAATATTACAAAGTGTATCGAACTTGTAAAAGTACAAACTCAGTGAAAATTGTTTCTTTTACGTTACGGTTTTCGTATATTAAGAACAGCAGTAGGTCATTATAAAAAGTTAAAACACAAATCAATAATTTTTATGCAAGAATAGTAGGTCAGTTTCAAAGAAATTTATTAAATAACATTCAAAATATTCTTTGTTTAAAAACTTAGTTATAAACAGTGTAAAAAAAACATGATCAGCAATATTTATAACAATTTTTATGATTAATAACGAGTTTATACTAAATATTAACAAGATCATTTAAACATTATTGATACAACATGGATCATTTAATATTGATGAATAATAAAAGTATCTATAATAAAATTTGCATATTAACATCATATCACACATTTACTTAGTAATATCCTAATTACCCATATGAAAATCATTTTTGTGAGAAATTGTGAATAACTGTTAATAATTGTAATAAACTACCGCAATTGAGACAATAAGAATTAATAACAGTAAAAAACAGTTAATAACAATTAATAATAGTTAATAATAGTTATGAACGCTAAATAACAATTATTAACTGAAAGTCATGACTATTAATAATTATTTATAGCTATTCACATTTATTCACATTTATACACATTTATACACATTTATTAACAGTTATTTACATTTTCCAAAATTTTAGAATTGGTGAATAATTTATTATTATTCATACTTATTTATAATTATTTATATTTATTTGCAATTAGTTACAGTGAATTATAGTTATTAACACTTTCTTACAGATATTTACAGTTTTTCACATTTATTAACAGTTATTAACAGTTTTTCACATTTACAAAATTTTTCGCCTATATATAAAAAAAAAGATTATACGTGTGAAAATTGTTGAAAGTGTGAAAAAGTGTTAATAACTGTTAATAAATGTGAATAAATGTGAAAAATTATAAATATTCGTGAATAACTATAAATAATAGTAAATTATTATTATTTACAGTTAATCATTATTATTATCTATTCGTAACAATTATTAACTGTTATCAACTGTTATTTACTGTTATTAATGTCTCAATTGCGGTAGTTTATTATAGTTATTAACAGTTATTCACATTTTTTCACATTTTTACACAGTTATTAATAGTTATTCACAGAAATTATTTCCATATGGGTAAATATATGGAATTCCCTTTACAAGAAATTAAGATATAAAAAATCATAATGGATTATGATGATGATTATTTGTTTGAACTTTTACCAGAATTTGATGGTAAAAATATATTACCTGAAGAATATATTGATAAAATGGAATTAGCAAGAAGCTTAGCACAAGATAAAATAAAACTTCTTCTAACTGCAAAATCGAAACTAAAAGGTTACATTAGCTCTTTTATTAATTCTGCAGAAATGAACAACATAGATGACTTCATAAAGATATTAAATATTATATATCAAAATGATTTCTCTGAAAACAAAAACTTTTGTTTATTTTGTGAAATAAAAGGTCATACGAGAGAAAATTGCAAAAAATTATACGATTTACATGCAGAATTATACAATAATACATCCTGTAACGAACAAAAAACTATATCACTTAAAACCACAGAACCTAAATCACATATGTTGGACGATTCAATTATTAATGATAAAACACTCACACTTTTTGACATAAAAAATGCTGAAATTAATGAAAAAGAGGATAACCAAAAAATAGACATAGAAAAAAATCAAGAAAATTTTCAAGCTAAAACTACTTTATTAATTAATAAAATCACTAATGAAGTGAACTATAATGAACTTCATAATAATTTTATAAAAACAGAAGAATTTGAATGCACTCTAATTGAATCTGACAAAACCGAAAAATTACAGAGTAATCAAATTATAATACACTAAATTCCAAAAGATTTCGAAATAGTGCATTCATTTGTTCCAACTATAAAAAATGATACAAAAATAAAAAGTTGCGTAGAAAATGAAAAATTGCTCACAAATGATTTTAAACAAAATGAATTTAAAAAATACATAATTCTTAATACATTATGTGAAAAATTGGTAAAAGAATCGGAAATAATTTTTGATAACATTATTCCATTAAAAATTGATTGCGTAAAATATGAAAATATTACCGAAAATTTGATAACAGAACTGAATAATCCTAAAGTAATAAAAAAACATTGTTTTTTCGAAAAAGAACTAATAATCTATAACGAAAGTAACATATTCAATGTTCATAATATTACATTAGCAGAAAAATGTTATGCAATTGAAAGTCATTCATCAGAACTAAATAATCTAAATAATATAAGGATACCAGCTCTAAATGAATTAATACAAGTATGTGAAAGTGAAGCCAAACTCACTACCAAAATTAATATATCTGAAATACTCATAAATTACAAAGATGATTTTCTAGACGAAAATAATCAATTTTTGAAAATACAAATAATCTTTAATAATTTAAATAATAATCAATATAAAATAATATTTGATAAAAATATTGAACAAACTAATATCATCGAAATAAAATAAGATCAATTAGATAATAAAATGTGTTTTAAAATACCTATCAACTATATCACACTTATACTTAATCAACAAGATATAGTCAGTAAAAAAACTGATAATAATATATTTAAATACACTAATATTTTACCATTAAAAATACCAAATAACATCAAACAAATGAGAACCATATTTGATCCTTATTATTATATCATGAAAAAAAATTATAAATATTTTAGAAAAAAATCTAATATCTTTTTCTCTTTTTCAGGAATATTTAAAAATGTTAGAAATTTTTTAATTTCTGTAATCTTTTCTAGTTACGTGCTAATTCATTCATCTATTGGTACATACACTGCCGCTGAGATACTTTTGCCCCCCTTCGTCTAAAATCGACTTATCTAAAAAGTTTTATAACTCTGGAAAAAATGGTCGTAGCCTAAAAATTTCAACGGGATTCAAAAAATTGTTGAAAATTCTTTTAAAAACTATTGGTTTGATATAAAAAAAAAAAATTTTTTAATATCTCTTATCTTTGTTTAAAAAGAAATTTTTTTTAACTTTGTTTTGACTTTGTAAAATAGTGTTCAATTTTAGTACAAATCGTTACATTAATACAAAACCAAATGGATTTGAAAGCTTATATTTCAACGATGAAAATGTAATGTCGAACGTCTAGATTCGACCTTTTAAACCAGAGTTATGAGATTTTATATTTAAAAATAAGGTTTTTCTCGATGTATGAATATCTCTGAATTTAAGAGGAATAGAAAAATTTGTCAGAGAGAAAAAATGTTCCTTTTTGGTCAAATAATAATGATATATAATAAAAAATTGATTTCGAAAAAAATTTTTTTTTTTTTGTTGGAATGTAATGAAATTATGATATCTTTAAAATATTGAACAACATGGGTGAAAAAGGCAAAAAAGAAAAATTTTTTCGAAATCAATTTTTTATTATATATCATTATTATTTGACCAAAAAGGAACATTTTTTCTCTCTGACAAATTTTTCTATTCCTCTTAAATTCAGAGATATTCATACATCGAAAAAAACCTTATTTTTAAATATAAAATCTTATAACTCTGGTTTAAAAGGTCGAATCTAGACGTTCAACATTACATTTTCATCGTTGAAATATAAGCTTTCAAATCCATTTGGTTTTGTATTAATGTAACGGTTTGTACTAAAATTGAACACTATTTTACAAAGTCAAAAGAAACCCTAGTGGAAATCGAATCTGTGAATAACTGGGAATAACTGTTATAAACTGTTCAGTTTGAGACAGGAATAACAGTTATCCCCAGTTATTCCCAGTTATTCACAGTTATTCACAGTTATTCCCAGTTATTTACAGTTTAGTTTAAAAATAATTTGAAAAATATAAATTTGAAAAAATAAAAAAAATAAATTTTTTTTTATTTTTTTTTCTATTATAAATATATTTGGGAATAACTGTTATTCGTACCTCTGTTTTTTCAAATTATTTTTAAGCTATAAACTGTGAATAACTGGGAATAACTGAGAATAACTGGGAATAACTGGAAATAACTGGGAATAACTAGGAATAACTGTTATTCCTGTCTCAAACTGAACAGTTTATAACAGTTATTCCCAGTTATTCACAGTTATTCCCAGTTATTTCCAGTTATTTCCAGTTATTCCCAGTTATTCACAGATTCGATTTCCACTAGGGAAGTTAAAAAAAATTTCTTTTTAAACAAAGATAAGAGATACTAAAAAAAATTTTTTTTTTTATATCAAACCAATAGTTTTTGAAAGAATTTTCAACAATCTTTCGAATCTTGTTGGGATTTTTAAGCTACGACCATTTTTTCCAGAGTTATAAAACTTTTTAGATAAGTCGATTTTAGACGAAGGGGGGCAAAAGTATCTCGGCGGCAGTGTATACCTATTTGTGCATATTAATAATTTTTCATTGATAAACCATTTTTATAAAATACGAGGAATCTGTAAGTTTTCAAAACGTGGCTTGAAAATTCACAGATTTTTTATTTAAGGAGGAACTTAAATCAATCATTTTAAATAATAATAAATATTTACATCTAAATCAATTGATTTCATCAACAATGAATGGAATCTATATTAAGAAATTTAAATCAATTGATTTGATCAACAATGAATGGAATCTATATTAAGAAATTTAAATCAATTAATTTAAATCAATAAGGTTAGTTAATAATTTAATAAAATATTTAAAATCATTATATACATTATCTAATTATAAAACGTATAATTATAAGATTTAAACTTTAAAATTTTATTTATATCAATCTTTTTATCTATACTTTCATCTTTATTTTTCATTCAAAAGAAACATCTTGTAAAAGAAATCTAACATTTAGTTATAACTATCATTAAACTCATAAATGTATATTTTGTCTTATATTTTTACTTATTAAGGGAATGTAAAATACCGACATTACAGTTTTCCAAATTTTTTATTCTTAATCTAGAAATTTTTACAATATCTCTATATTACTGCCTTCTATTTTTACTAATAAAAAGCCTAATTGAGAGATATTTTTGAAAATTTTGGAATAAAGATTAAAAATTTTGAAAACTGCAATGTTGGTAACTATGTTGAAATCATATACCGTATTACATCCCCTTAATCAACTACTTTTGTCTCTGAATTTAAGGTATGCAAACATATACTGTCTGACATGTATTCGTAAAACTAATTTCATTTTTCACACAAAAAAAATCTTTGAAAGCAAAAAAAAGGGGGGAAAGTTACATACTTTCATCCAAATGGAACATAAATGAATATTTAAATGAATATTTGAACTTCTAAACTTATTTTGCAAATGTATTGCAAGAATAAAAAGAAACCCTACTGAAAAAAATCACATAGGATTCTTTATGTAAATTCATATGTGATCCTTTATGGGCTCCCATATGGGGTTTTAGCGCGGGATCCTATATGGGATCCCATATGGGGTCCCATAAGAAGTCCACAAACTAAATTCTAAATATCATATCGGACCACATATGGGATCCCATATGGGGTCCCATAAGAAGTCCACAAACTCACACTGAGAGAAAAGTGAAGTCACATGGACTTGCCGCCGGAATTGGAATGACGGTATAAAAGGAGTAAGTGGGATCGGAGTTATCACAATTAAACAAGCGAAGTAGCAGCTACTCCGCTCGCGGAGTCAATATACCGTCTCATAGGCCAAGTGTATATAAAGGTTACGTTAAGCAGGAATAATGCTGTTAATGATTTTTTTTCAAGTTTCATTATTTTTTTAGATTAGGCTAAAGACGATTGTAGAATATATTATTGAAGATAAATATTTATTTATAAATATATTTATTCAAAGAATTTTAGTTAAGAATGAATTTTCCGATTACGTTACAGTATGATATCATAAGATGGAAGTATATTATTCAAAGTAAAATTATTAATAACATTTTATTTTGATTGAGCCGTAAATTGCTTTTAAATATTGCCCATTCCTGCCTCTGTAAAAACACAGACTGCGAACAACAAAACGAACAAATTCTATTTTTCAATAACCCATATGAAAATAATTTTTGTGAAAAATTGTGAATAACTGTTAATAATTGTAATAAACTACCACAATTGAGACATTAATAAGAATTAATAACAGTAAAAAACAGTTAATAACAATTAATAATAGTTAATCATAGTTATGAACGCTAAATAACAATTATTAACTGGAAGTCATGATTATTAATAATTATTTATAGTTATTCACATTTATTCACATTTATACACATTTATACACATTTATTAACAGTTACTCACATTTTCCAAAATTTTAGAATTGGTGAATAATTTATTATTATTTATACTTATTTATAATTATTTATATTTATTTGTAATTAGTTACAGTGAATTATAGTTATTAACATTTTTTTACAGATATTTACAGTTTTTCACATTTATTAACAGTTATTAACAGTTTTTCACATTTACAAAATTTTTCGCCTATATATAAAAAAAAAGATTATACGTGTGAAAATTGTTGAAAGTGTGAAAAAGTGTTAATAACTGTTAATAAATGTGAATAAATGTAAATAAATGTGAAAAATTATAAATATTTGTAAATAACTATAAATAACAGTAAATTATTATTATTTACAGTTAATCATTATTATTATCTATTCGTAACAATTATTAACTGTTATCAACTGTTATTTACTGTTATTAATGTCTCAATTGCGGTAGTTTATTATAGTTATTAACAGTTATTCACATTTTTTCACATTTTTACACAGTTATTAATAGTTATTCACAGAAATTATTTCCATATGGGAGTGAAAAATGTTTTTAAATATGAAATTATAAATAATGTTATACTACACAACATTCATTTTCAGAATATTTATAAAAATACTTATAAAATATTATATAAATATATTGATTATATAAGTTATTTACACATAAAAAAAAACTCATTCAAATTTGTATTTGAGCTTATGTTTCAAATTTTTTAACTGCAAATCTATCGATTAGTTGACTCAGGTTCCATTTCATCGAAAGATTTTTCACAAAATCATCCATTTTGCATTCCAATATTAAAGCGACTTCGGATTTTAGGTTAGGTTTTATTTTTGAGTTTACAAATTACTCTTTCAATACGTAAAATTTTTCAGATTTTTTAATTTTTTACCATTCTACGGTTTATAATAAATGGTGGAAAATTAAAAAATCCAAAAAATTTTAGAAACTGAAAGAGTAATTTGTAAACTACAAAATGAAATTTAACTGAACTTTCGTAGTCACCTTAATGATTAATTGTTTCATTAACAAAATTAATTTTCAAATTAAACTTTATAAACTCTCGGCAATCAAAGACAAATAGATCGAGTTCGTGCGTCGTGTATATACCGCAGCGAGGAGTGGGGATAACTCGCCTCGCGGAGTAAATGCAACTCCTTTAGCACGAGTCAAGACAACGTACGTTAGTTTCGTTGGTATGACTCCGCTTTTCTCTCAAAGCAATTCTAAATATATGGGAACACATATGAGATCCCATATGGGGTCCCATATGTGGTCCCATATATTTAGAATTGATTTTGTGGACTTCTTATGGGACCCCATATGGTATCCCATATGTGGTCCCATATATTTAGAATTGAGTTTGTGGACCTCTTATGGGACCCCATATGTGATCCCATATGTAGTCCCATATTATATTTGGAATTGAGTTTGTAGACCTCTTAAGGGACCCATATGTGGTCCCATATATTTAGAATCGAGCTTGTGGACCTCTTATGGGACCCCATATGGGATCCCATATAGGATCCCGCGCTAAAACCCCATATTGGAGCCCATAAAGAATCCCATATGAAATCCCATAAGGGATCCCATGTGATTTTTTTCAGTAGGAAAACTATCATAAAAATGTCTTTATCGAGACTTGAAAAAAAAATTTTTGTAAAGCAAAAAAGACATAATGAACTTAATTATAAGTTCTATATAGAATGAGAGAACGTAGTTCAATTTTCATTCTAAACTTTAAGATTATTTAGAGAACATATTTGTCAAAATAAAGACAAAAATTACAATTGATTAGTTAACGTTTCAATCAGATTTATGTTAAAGTATCCTAGTGGAGATCGAATCTGTGAATAACTGGGAATAACTGGAAATAACTGGAAATAACTGGGAATAACTGTGAATAACTGGGAATAACTGTTATAAACTGTTCAGTTTGAGACAGGAATAACAGTTATCCCCAGTTATTCTCAGTTATTCCCAGTTATTCCCAGTTATTCTCAGTTATTCCCAGTTATTCACAGTTTATAGCTTAAAAATAATTTGAAAAAACAGAGGTACCAATAACAGTTATTCCCAAATATATTTATAATAGAAAAAAAATTTTTTTAATATATATTTTTTTCATTTTTTCAAATTTATATTTTTCAAATTATTTTTAAACTAAACTGTAAATAACTGGGAATAACTGTGAAAAACTGGGAATAACTGGGAATAACTGTTATTCCTGTCTCAAACTGAACATTTTATAACAGTTATTCCCAGTTATTCACAGTAATTCCCAGTTATTCACAGATTCAATTTCCACTAGGGTACTACACAAATTACAGACAAAAGCAGAACATTTTTGAGAAATAGAAATAATTACTTACTAATAAAGTTGCTTTCTACTCATGTTAGATCTCTTATTATATTCTTAAAACTTTTAGCTTTTAAAGAATGTCAAAATAAATTACGATAATTCGTACATACATAAAAAATAATTTAAAAAAAAACACAATTCTATACGAATCATAGTAGATCATTATTATAACTGGATCATATTTAATGTTAATTATAATCACATATTATTAATAACTATAATCTATATATTTTTAATTAGTTATAACTTTTTTTTATGTATTTAGCTATTTTAATTTTGTATCAAACTTACATTTAGATGAACTAGTTATGCCTCTGTAAGGATTTCCATTGTAACCTATACAACGTATAGGATTTTACTTATGGTTTAATAAATAAATAAATAAATAAATAATCTATAGCCACATCTAATGCATTAAGTGAAAATAATGAAATTAGAACTTAGAAAATTTTTCTTTTTATTGCTTAGTTGTCACCTGCGCAATCATTTTAAGCCGGGAGGAAAGTGAATGAATATTCACTTATATATTCATTTTATTTTTAAAAAATTATAAGAATCTATAAATTATAACAGATTGTTATTTACACAATTAAAAAAAAAATTTAAAAATACCCATATGAAAATAATTTTTGTGAGAAATTGTGAATAACTGTTAATAACTATAATAAACTACCGCAATTGAGACATTTATAAGAATTAATAACAGTAAAAAACAGTTAATAACAATTAATAATAGTTAATAATAGTTATGAACGCTAAATAACAATTATTAACTGGAAGTCATGATTATTAATAATTATTTATAGCTATTCACATTTATTCACATTTATACATATTTATACACATTTATTAACAGTTACTCACATTTTCCAAAATTTTAGAATTGGTGAATAATTAATTAATATTTATACTTATTTATAATTATTTATATTTATTTGTAATTAGTTACAGTGAATTATAGTTATTAACACTTTTTTACAGATATTTACAGTTTTTCACATTTATTAACAGTCATTAACAGTTTTTCACATTTACAAAATTTTTCGCTTATATATAAAAAAAAAGATTATACGTGTGAAAATTGTTGAAAGTGTGAAAAAGTGTTAATAACTGTTAATAAATGTGAATAAATGTGAATAAATGTGAAAAATTATAAATATTTGTAAATAACTTTAAATAACAGTAAATTATTATTATTTACAGTTAATCATTATTATTATCTATTCGTAACAATTATTAACTGTTATCAACTGTTATTTACTGTTATTAATGTCTTAATTGCGGTAGTTTATTATAGTTATTAACAGTTATTCACATTTTTTCACATTTTTACACAGTTATTAATAGTTATTCACAGAAATTATTTCCATATGGGTAAATAAAAATAACAAAAATGTCTCATTTTTCAACTTAAAGAATTGTAATTATCATGATCAATCAAATATTATTTTATACTATTTTTACAAAGCATTTCATCCGTTATTTTTGCTATAAAATATCTCATAAGCTATAATACAAAACTTATTTGTAAAGAAATTTTGAAATGTATGAATTAAATTAATTTAAAAAGTATTTATAAGCAAAATCACAAATAATTTAAGACAATCTCCTATAAAAAAAAACTATATTTTATTTAAAATATTACAAGTTTGGAATAACAATATAATTAAAGTATTTTCCATTTTCCTTATATTCCATTACCAATAATCATGCATCACTTAACAATTATATAATAGAAAAATACATTGAATAATTGTATGAAGACATTTAAATAAAATATTTTTATATTTAAATAGATTTTAAGATATTTATGTAAATTGATCAATAACTGGAAAAATTGTTATTACATTAAAATTGTTTCTTTTGTTGCTTCTCGTGCCGATAAGCAACATCTTGAGCCCCAAGGTGTTACGTCACGACGTATCTTTTATTTCAAAATTTATCATTCCAAAAATATGCAGTTATTGATCAATCAGCTAATTTACCTTAGCAAGCATATTGTAAAAGTAAGTTATTTGTTAAGAAACGAAGTGCAATGCGATTTTCAGAATCAACAAAATAAGAACAATTACGAAGACTACATGAACCAGATTTACCACGTTAACCATATCATTCAATAAGAGTCAAAATGCATAATAAGCATTGTTCCATCGATTGACATCAATTCAAAATTCAAATTATAAAACAATTATTCTTAAACAAGGCAGGGATAATCAATATAAAAAGACTGATCAAATCAAGATTAAGGCGCACTTTAAAGCCCTATTGAAAATAATGACGTCTTTTAAAGACGTCTTTAGAAGACGTTTTAAAAGACGTCTTCAAAAGACGTCTTTGGACGTGTCTGGATTTGGAACAAAAAAAAACGTCTTTAAAAGACGTCTTTTGAAGACGTCTTTTAAATCAAAACCTCTTTTTTATCAAAATTTTTAAAAAAGTACTTACTAAAATGTTCCAAAAAAGTATTATTTTATTACGTTATTATTTTTAATAGGGTATCTTTCTTTAGGAATATAGAAACAAAATAAGCATCAGCTCTCTGCAGACCGAAAAGCTTGAGCGAACAAACTGGAAATGTTATAACCTTATATACCCGAGTCACTAAAATTTTCGTAGGAGTTCGCGTATTAAGAAAAACGCCACCTAACAGTCAAAGACAGAATTAATAGTCGATTCGAATAATTTTTTCAGTAGTTATATTTTTAACTGTGAGGTACCGTTTTTCTTAACTTTGCAATCCCTTATCCAAATTTCAGAGATGCAGGTATATGAGGTTATAATTTTGCGTGTTTATTCACAGTTGAAAATCAGTATACATACTTCAATTACGTACTTCAAGTATATACACTTTAGCTTAAGTACGTTCTTTTTTGAAATATTTTAGTGGGTATTATTTTTAAAATATCGATAAAAAAGATGTCTTTAAAAGACGTCTTCAAAAGACGTCTTTTTTTGTTCCAAATCCAGACACGTCCAAAGACGTCATTATTTTCAATAGGGAGTAGACACTTTTTCAAAGCACTTTATTAAAGAATTTCTACAAGCACTTCAAAAGATACAATTATCACAACTATATTTCTCGCACTATAAAATTATACAGTTATTCGCGCAATATATTAAATCGCACTATATTCAGTTTATTATAAAAGTAACAAATAAAAACTCTATAATTACAATATTAAATCAAGTGTACTTATTTACTGTCTGCCTGTATCTACTTATCCGAATCAAGGTAAGATTCTTACAATTATATTTTCATCTATATTTCTCTCAATTCAAGTATATTTGATCGTGAGAACGATTCATATAGATTAAAATTGGTTTTTAATCAATTTTAGTCTAAATGAGCTTTTCTATCACTAGACTTAACTTTCAAATTAAATATTTTAAAATCAAATTTTATTCTTTTATTTAATAAAATATATTTTCCTCGTAACAACAACATAATCAATCATTAAATCCGTCCTAATGTAAAGCCAGGACTTAACACTACTATTAACTGCAAATAACCGCTATTTCTGTCTCAAACTAAACTATTTATAACAGTTATTAGCAGTTGCTTGCAGTTATTAGCAAAACTGATTTCCACTAGGGAACAAACAATTGATACATATATAAATGGGGCATTCTTTGTGAGTCGGTACCCCGCCTTCTCCAAAATTGTAGTGGACTAAAAAAACTGTAAAAATCTCCCTTGTATCATTTAGTTTTTATCATTTTGTTGAGATTGCCGCCTACGATCCTCATGTTTATACGATTTCAGCATGTTTCGGTTAAGGTCAAAAGGAGGTCAAACACCTCAAATCGAATAATATAATTTTTTTACTCTATTTTTTTACTTTTTTTTTCACTTACAATCCATGTGCGGAAATTTTAAATTTTCGTTTTTATAATATTAAACATCTAATAAATGATGTTCTTCTTTGTTAAAATTTTAACCCCACACTTCTATATTTTTTTCTTTTTTTAAATAATTTTCTTACTTACAATGCTTACGCGAAAACTTTAGATCCTCGTATTTATAATATTGAACATTTAACATATTTATTTTATTCGTTGTAATATGATATTTTACACAGCGTGTGGAAATTTTTTTTCCCGCACGCTTTTTTCCGTGTGGGAATTTTTTTTCGCCATTCGAACCCTAAAATTGCAACTTCGTTGCTCTTTTTTTGCTCTCATGGCGAAAAATACACTACGCAACTAGTATGGAAAGGCTTTTTTACGAATTTTGTTACGACCCTCATCTTCGACTCAAGCCGTAAACTTCTCGTTTCGTAAATAAAGCCTCTCCATACCCGCTAGGTAATGTACTATTTCCGCACGCTTTTTTTCGTGTTGTAATAGGACACTTTCCGTACGGGAAATCGTGTGGGAAATCGAACTTCCCACACGCCATGTCGAAAAATATTTTACATTTATTTGTTTCAACAAAATATTGATTTTAAACATATTATATTTTATAGCCAAATTCGTAAATACTCATACGGTCAATTATTTTTATAGATTACTTACCTTTTAAATTGTGTCTCAGATATAACACTACTACTGCAGGCTACTTTCTTAAGATATTCATTTTATTAAGGACACACTATCAACATTAGAATATAGGTTCGTAAATTATGAGATCCAAACTTATCTCGACGTGGAATTTTCTGTTCATTCAGAATTAGAAGTAAAAAAAAATATATCATTCGAATTAAGGTGTTTGACCTCCTTTTGACCTTAACCAAAACATGCTGAAATCGTATGGAAATGAGGATCGTAAGCGGCGATCTCAACAATGTGAGAGCCAACTGATTCAAGATCCGTTTTCAGCCGAAATAATAGCCAAACGATTCAAAATATGGATTGCAAAGAATAACCTTCAAAATGTGGTTTGACCTTGACTATAATACCATATTTCTATGTAAAATTTTGTGCTTAATTCATTTTTAGTGAGAAAAAAACGAAAAATTCTAAACTGAGCGAGGTATCATAAAATTTCGGAAAATTTTTACGAACTCCTTAAGTTTTGGCCACCATATTGGAGCCACCATATTAAATTTTCAAAAACGCTACTCTGCATCTGAAACTAGATGATGAAAGGAAGATTGTAAACCATCATACGATTTTTTCAGTCGACTACAATTTTGGAGAAGGGAAGGGTAGCGATTCACAAATAAATGCCCCAAATCTAAGTGAAAATAAAATTTTTTTCTATCCCATATGGAAATAATTTTTGTGAGAAATTGTGAATAACTGTTAAGAAGGGGCCGAACCATCTGTCTTTGTCTAATATCGTTTTTCATCATTTATGTAAACACAATCCGGTATAACAAGAAAAAAATAGCAGCCCCCGCTAGATATTAGTATGATAAGTAAATTTTGTAATAACAACCAAATTTTTTCACTGTGTAGTTTTTTAATAATTAGAGACCTACCAAAAAAAGATAGGTTATATTCTAGATTGCTAGTAGGTCTCTAATTAGTCAAAAACTATGCGGTAAAAAATTTGGTTGTTATTACAAAATTTACTAATTATACTTATATCTAGCGGGGGCTGCTATTTTTTTCTTGTTATACCGGATAGTGTTTACATAAATGATGAAAAACGCTATTAGACAAAGACAGATAGTTCGGCCCCTTCTTAATAACTATAATAAACTACCGCAATTGAAACATTAATAAAAATTAAAACAGTAAAAAACAGTTAATAACAATTAATAATAGTTAATAATAGTTATGAACGCTAAATAACAATTATTAACTGAAAGTCATAATTATTCATAATTATTTATAGTTATTCACATTTATTCACATTTATACACATTTATACACATTTATTAACAGTTACTCACATTTTCCAAAATTTTAGAATTGGTGAATAATTTATTATTATTCATACTTATTTATAATTATTTATATTTATTTGCAATTAGTTACAGTGAATTATAGTTATTAACACTTTCTTACAGATATTTACAGTTTTTCACATTTATTAACAGTTATTAATAGTTTTTCACATTTACAAAATTTTTCGACTATATATAAAAAAAAAGATTATACGTTTGAAAATTGTTGAAAGCGTGAAAAAGTGTTAATAACTGTTAATAAATGTGAATAAATGTGAATAAATGTGAAAAATTATAAATATTTGTAAATACCTTAGTGGAAATCGAATCTGTGAATAACTGTGAATAACTGGGAATAACTGGAAATAACTGTTATAAAATGTACAGATTGAGACAGAAATAACAGTTAGCACTAGTTATTCCCAGTAATTCCCAATTATTTCTAGTGACTTACAGATATTCCCAGTTATTTCCATTTGACTTAACAAATAATTTGAAAAATCAGATAAAAATCAAAGATGCATAACAGTTATTCCCAGTTATTTCTAGTTATTTACAGTTATTAACATTTATTTCCAATTTCGCTATATTATAACTTTTATCATTTTTTTAGTACCTTTTATTTTTTAAATTATTTTTTAACTTAACTGAAAATAACTGGGAATATCTGTGAATGACTGGAAATAACTGGAAATAACTATGAATAACTGTTATAGTATCTGTAATTTTTCAAATTATTTCTCAACTCAACTGTGAATAACTGGGAATATCTGTAAATAACTGGAAATAACTGGAAATAACTGGAAATAACTGGAAATAACTGGAAATAACTGAGAATAACTGGTGCTAACTGTTATTCCTGTCTTAATCTGAACATTTTATAACAGTTATTTCTAGTTATTCCCAGTTATTCACAGTTATTTCCAGTTATTCACAGTTATTCACAGATTTGATTTCCACTAGGGTAACAACAGTAAATTATTATTATTTACAGTTAATCATTATTATTATCTATTCGTAACAATTATTAACTGTTATCAACTGTTATTTACTGTTATTAATGTCTCAATTGCGGTAGTTTATTATAGTTATTAACAGTTATTTACATTTTTTCACATTTTTACACAGTTATTAATGGTTATTCACAGAAATTATTTCCATATGGGAACTGGAAATAACTGGTACTAACAGTTATCCCAGTCTCAAACTGAACCTTTTATAACAGTTATTTCCAGTTACTCCCAGTTATTCACGGATTTGATTTCCACTAGCGAATCATTAAAATTTCAAGACAATATCAAGAATAAGGTATCAAGAATATTGGTCTTGTCAATAACTCTTGATTTTGTGTAAATATTGTAACATTTTTTTGTAATTATAGTCATTTTAATTCTTAACTCATGAATTAGTATTAGTTTTAATTATATCCATATGACAATTACTTTTTGTACAGCTGAACTAAAAGGACAGTGTTATGCTGGTAAATAATTTTTAGAATCATTAATTTATATATTTATTGATGATTTATATACTTACTATTAAAAATTCATAATTTATTTTAAAATTTTTAGAATAACCCCAGCGGAAAAAATAAATGAAACACTTGAAATCATTCGAAAAGTTTTAGAAGTAATCAGAAAGAAAATGAGGGAAACTGAAAGAAACAGTAAAAATTGAAATCGGTTGGAGAGACTTTGGTAAAATTGGGACGAGACATTCAAAGTATTCAAGTTTGTTTCCGCTTTTTTCGGTATATTTCATTTATTTTCATTTCTTTTCATTTTTTTACAAAATATCTTAGATTCTTTCCAGAATTAAACATTTATTTTCTATAAATATTCAGAATATTTCGGAGTCTCTCAGGAATTTTCGGATGGCTTCAAAATTTTTCAAAATCTCTCGAAAGTTGTCAATTTTTCTTAGAACTTTATGAATTTTTTCATATTTTTCCAAAATCTTTTAGAATATTAATTGAAATAATCAGAATATTTTAGAGTATTTTAATTAATTTCTAATTTTTTCCAAACTTTTCAAATTTTTCCAAAAGTTTTCCCTATTTTTTTGAAGTTTTTGGATTTATTCCAATTATTAAAGTATTTCAATGAGATTATTAAAAAATTTGTAAATAAATTGTTAGAAATTTTCAGAAACTCTCGAAAACCCTCGGAAATTTTCAGAAATTTTCAGAAAAATTCGAAAACATTCCAAATTTTACCAAAACTTTTTAAATTTTACGAATAATATTAGAAAATAACATTTATTGATAATAATAATTTGAAATATATACTTAACCTGTTAAATAATTTAATATTTCAGTATTTAAAATTCGACTTAATCAAAAATTTCAAGCTAAAAACTCGATTTTGAGCCCACTTAAAAAAGGAATCGAGCTTGAAATTGTAGACTGGGAAATCGTTAATACTCAACTATTTCAATAGACATTTTTTTGTTAAACAAACATATCACAAAACTATGATCTAGAAAATTATTTTTATTATAAATTAATTTAAAATATTTTACTTAGTCTTTTTATCATATAGTACAATAAATACATACCTTATTGCACTTTTGTATTATATAATCCGTTTATTATCTCACATTTAAATATTTGTAATTTTTACTCATCAAGCTTAACGATTTTAATTTTAATTTCTCAAAATTAATGACAATTTATTTATTTTTAATAAAACAAAAATAAAAAAAAAAAATACAAAAATTTGATTCTGAAACGTGGACAAAAATAAAAAATTTAATTAATGGTATTTAAGGGGGTGCATCAGTCCTGTTTTACCATTTTTTAAAATAATTTCGTTACTATGCGATATAGATATACAATATAGTTGGTTGCAACGTTTCCCTTGTTTTCGCGCATAGCAACGATCATAGCAATGTTAACAAATACGAATAAATTTATTAATTTTTATTTAGCATAAGAAAAACTTTTTGATGTGTTCCCTAGTGGAAATCGAATCTGTGAATAACTGGGAATAACTGTGAATAACTGGGAATAACTGTTATAAACTGTTCAGTTTGAGACAGGAATAACAGTTATTCCCAGTTATTCCCAGTTATTCCCAGTTATTCACAGTTATTCACAGTTATTCACAGTTATTCCCAGTTATTTACAGTTTAGTTAAAAAATAATTTAAAAAATATAAATTTGAAAAAATGAAAAAAATATATACTTTTTTTATTTTTTTTTCTATTATAAATATATTTAGGAATAACTGTTATTCGTACCTCTGTTTTTTCAAATTATTTTTAAGCTATAAAATGTAAATAACTGGGAATAACTGAGAATAACTGGGAATAACTGGGAATAACTGGGAATAACTGTTATTCCTGTCTCAAACTGAACAGTTTATAACAGTTATTCCCAGTTATTCACAGTTATTCCCAGTTATTTCCAGTTATTTCCAGTTATTCACAGTTATTCACAGATTCGATTTCCACTAGGGTTCATAGATCTAAATAGTTGTCCGCTCTTCATTTTTCAAAATAAAAACTATTCTCAAACAGAAAATCCTATCTAATCACCCATTTAAGAGAAAAATTGTTTTTCAAAATGGTAAAACAGGACTGATGCATCTCCTTTAATTATTATTTATAATGAATCATTTATTTTAAAATGGAAAAAGAGGAAATTAGAATGATTGATGACAGTTAAAAAAAATTGAAAGAAACTGAAGTAAATTGAAATAAATTAAAACAAGTGAAAAGAAACTAAAGTAAATTGAGGCAAACTGAAACAGATCAAAAGAAACTGAATAAAACAGAAACAGATAGAGACAAACTGAAAAAATCGGAATTTGTATGAAATCTAATTTTTCCCATATTTACTTTTAACATTGAATAAAATGAAAAATACCGAAAACTTGTAATAATTTTAAAACAAATTCAAAATGTTCTAATTATTTTATAATTTTACGAAAATTTTCCGTGTGTTTCATTTTGTTTCAGTTTTCATAATTCATTACTTATTTCTAAATTTAAAATGAAATAATCTGATTAATTACAAGAGTTTTGGAAATATTCAGAAACAAACTGAATTAGTTTAAGGAAAAATGAAATAAAATGAAACAAACTGAAATTAAATGAAAGAAAACGAGAGAAATGAAAACGAATAGAAAGAAACTGAAACCAAAAGAATGAAACTGAAACAGTTTAAAAAAATTGAAATAAATTTAAAAAAAACTAAAATGAACCAAAATGATTATGACAGCTGATTTTTCTATATCCACTTAGAAAATGATATAAAATGAGACATTCAGAAAACTTCCGAAAATTTCTGAAACAGTTTAAAATGTACCAATTGTTTCGTCCCAATTTTCACAAGAACTTTCCGTTTCTTTCAGTTTTTTTTCAGTTTTTTTCAGAAATTTTCAATTACTTTCGTTTATTTTTTCCGCTGGGGAATACATAAAATTACAAGAAAACTTATTCTTGATTGAAGATTAGAAATCAACCTCACAAATTTTTAATTTCAAAGAACTTTTCATCCATGAGTTAGTGCAAATTAAAGCTTTCATTGTCTCACTTTTCAAACAGGCTTTTCTATTTCTCATAATAAGACTACCTTGAGAAAATAAACTTTCGACGGAAACTGATGATGCCTGGATGCTCAATATGTTTCTGGCCATTCCTGCTAGATTTGGGTGTATCTGCATATGACTTTTCCACCATTGCATAATATTTGTATCTTCGGTTGCTCTTTGAGCCTGACAATACTCATCGATTTCCTTGCACCAATCTGCTGTTTCTGATTTCGTTAAAAAAATTGATTCAAAATCAATAAAGTCATCAATATCGTCATCATGGAGAGATTTAAATACATTATCATCATTAATTACGTTATCAGAAACTGTGATAAAATATTCTTTCTTATAAGGCATTTCAAATTTTGAAATAGTCTGTTCTTTTAATTCTTTGCCCCACTTTGTTGCATCGAAGCATTCTATTTTGTCTGGGGTCTAAAATTAATGCAATGCAATACACCTAGTTGCATTTTCTGAATTGCTTAAGAATTTTATCTCGTCCTGATTGAAAAAGAAGGAGTAAGGTTTCATCATTTGCATTCCTATTTAAGTTATTATCGAGATCTAAAACAACTTTTTCAATTATATCAACAAGCATATTGAACGCAATGACTGCAGTGGGTGGTGTCACTTCTTTTTCTGAGCCTAAAACCTTTGACACATGCTTAAAATGTTTAACAAGAATTTAATATTTTTTCCAAATAAATCTATTCTACTTCCGTAAATTGATTCAATTTAGAACAATTTCCCCATAATATCATCAAAGCAGGTTTTAATTGAAATGAAATATGCAACATATTATACTTATAATAAGTACTGTCCCACCTTGTTCTAACATCTAAAATCAACTTATGGAAGCTTATATCAACAGCTTCACAAAACAATTTAAGTCTATTGGTCAATTGCTCTGAAAATCTTACTTTTTTACATGTTTTTCTTATCTTCCCATATGAAAATAATTTTTGTGAGAAATTGTGAATAACTGTTAATAATTGTAATAAACTACCGCAATTGAGACATTAATAAGAATTAATAACAGTAAAAAACAGTTAATAACAATTAATAATAGTTAATAATAGTTATGAACGCTAAATAACAATTATTCACTGGAAGTCATGATTATTAATAATTATTTATAGTTATTCACATTTATTTACATTTATACACATTTATACACATTTATTAACAGTTACTCACATTTCCCAAAATTTTAGAATTGGTGAATAATTTATTATTATTTATACTTATTTATAATTATTTATATTTATGTGCAATTAGTTACAGTGAATTACAGTTATTAACACTTTCTTACAGATATTTACAGTTTTTCACATTTATTAACAGTTATTAACAGTTCTTCACATTTACAAAATATTTCGCCTATATATAAAAAAAACGATTATACGTGTGAAAATTGTTGAAAGTGTGAAAAAGTGTTAATAACTGTTAATAAATGTGAATAAATGTGAATAATTATAAATATTTGTAAATAACTATAAATAACAGTAAATTATTATTATTTACAGTTAATCATTATTATTATCTATTCGTAACAATTATTAACTGTTATCAACTGTTATTTACTGTTATTAATGTCTCAATTGCGGTAGTTTATTATAGTTATTAACAGTTATTCATATTTTTTCACATTTTTACACAGTTATTAATAGTTATTCACAGAAATTATTTCCATATGGGTTGTTCCCTGTTATTTTCAGTTATTTACAGATATTCCTAGTTATTTCCACTTTAGTTGAGAAATAATTTAAAAAATCAGAGACACTAATAACAATTACTTCCAGTTTTTCTCAATTATTCCCAGTTATTTTCTAGTTATTCCTAGTTATTCTCAGTGGTTTCAAAATATTTCCAGTTTAGTTTGAAAATAATATAAATATGAAAGGAATAACTGTTATTAGTGTTCCTGTAATAGAGAAGTGACGCTCAGAGAAAAGAATAAAACAATCTTTACTAAAATATTTTTAATTGAACAGCAAAATTCAATTTTAATACATTCGCTCGTTATGACATTTTTAGAAAAAGTAATAAAAGAAGATAATTTTCCTTGTAACTAAGTAACTAAACATTAAAAACAAATAAAAACGCAAAAAGTTCAAAATTTCTTATTTGTTTGGTCAAACGTCCACGAACTCATTTTAATACTTATCGTGGCGTGGTCTCCATTCATCGATCGCTATGATTGGTCAAAAGACAGCTACAGCCCCGGATGAATCCGTGCTCGCGACCATTATTTTCAATTTAACAAGAGAAAAATTCCTTACAAAATAATATATAAATTGATTATGGATCATTCTTACTCCCGTATGAAACTAAGTTTCATACCTCAGCAAATCTAATTAATTTACGGCTAGGTCTCGTTAAAACACCGTTGGAAGTTTTTACTTCAACTACACGAATTTCGCCATCACTACTCGGAAAAAGATTTATAACTAATCCCTTTTTCCAAGTATTTCGAGGAATTTGATTATCGACAATCAAAACTAAGTCTCCTATTTTTAATGGATTTTTATCAGAGTTAAACCATTTTTTACGAAGTAATAATGTAGGTAAGTACTCGCGCAACCACTTACGCCAAAAGGTATTGGCAAATTGTTGAGCTAATCGCTACTGCTTCTTTAAACATAAGGTTTGCATGTCATATCGTGCTAAGTTAACTGACCCAGAGGACAATCCTAATAAAAAATGATTAGGAGTAAGCGCTCCTTTATCGATCCGCAGAAACATGTGTTAAAGGTCTTGAATTAACCGAATGTTCTACTTCAGCTAAAAGAGTGAGAAGAGTTTCTTCTTTCGGAGCATGTTCTTTTAAAATCGAAAACAGAGATTCTTTAACAGACCTAATTAATCGTTCCCATGCTCCTCCCATATGAGATGCCGTAGGTGGATTAAATTTCCACTCAAAGTTATTTTTAAGAGCGAAATAAGATTGTTTTTCTTCATTCATTGATTTTAAAATCTCTCTTATTTCATTACTCGCGCATCGGAAATTTGAACCATTATCGCTGAACAATATACACGGAAAACCTCGTCTAGCTGCAAAACGTGAGATCGCCATAATCGCTGAGTCTGTACTTAAGGAGTGAGCTTACTCAATATGTATCGCTCTTACAGTTAAACAAGTGACTAATGCACCCCAACGCTTTTCTCTTCTACGGCCAATTTTTATGGTGATTGGACCGAAATAATCAAGCCCACAGTAAGTAAAAGGTCGAAATTTGTAACCTAAACGTTCGGATGGAAGACTTGCTATTTTTGGATTAGGAGGAGTAGCTCGCAAAATTCGACAGATACTACATCTATTTACTATTGAGCGTAAACATTTTCGAAGACCTAAAATCCAATAATTTTGTCTTAATTCGTTTATTATAGTTTCATGACTTTTGTGGAAAAATTTATCATGACAATATTTTACTAAAAGCTGCGTTACTAAATGTTTTGCATCTAAAATCATCGGTTGGAAGTTTTCGTAGCAGCCTGGTATGAACTCTACACGACTTCCAACACGTAACAATTCTTGATCATCTATAAAGGGACTTAATGAAATAATACGACTATCATAAGGTAAGTTTGATTTACGTTTTAACAATTGGATTTCTTTAGAAAATGAGGACATTTGAATTTCTCGTATCCACAATTTTTCCGAATAATTTTGATATTCTAAATCAGTATATTTTGTTATTTTCAACTATTTATCTACTGCTTCTAAAACTCGAGAAGTTGCTCGAATTAAACGAAACCAGTTCGAAAATTTATTAAAATCAGGAAGGAAAGGCGAACTTTGCGGTGCTTCGATAACAGTGCAAACTACTTTTTTTTTTCATTTCGCATTCATCTTCATTCAACTGATCTTTTCTTTTGACATTTAATTCAGATGGCCAAAGATTTTCATGCTCACAAAAAAAAGAAGGACCCTTAAACCACCGAGAATTATTTGATAAAACGTCCGGAGTCCATCTAGTAGCATCGTCTGCAGGATTTTCTCGAGTTGGTACCCATCTCCATTCAGCAGTATTACTTTCCTCGCTAATTTCTCCTAAGCGATTCATGACGAATGTTTTGTAAATTTTTGGTTCTGATCGTATCCATTTTAGTACTTTTTGAGAGTTTAACCAAAAATACCGTTGTTTCACTTAAATTTTATGTTCGTTAAAAACAGTTTTTGCTAAACGCACTCCCAAAATAGCAGCTTGTAATTCCAAGCGAGGTATTGTAGAAGGTTTTAAGGGAGCTACTCTGCTTTTAGACATAATTAAAGCTGTATGTATCACATTATTTGATAATGTAAACTGCCAATATGCCACAGCTGCGTAAGTTTGCTCACTTACATCACAAAAGACGTGTAATTCGGTTGAAATCATCTTTACCCGAGAAAGTTGATAACATCGAGAGACACGACAAGTTTTCATAATTTCTAAATTGTGTAACCAATATTTCCAACGTTCGAATTCTTTATTGTGTTATTTTTCGTCCCATTCTATATGACTTGACCAAATTTCTTGCATTAGAATACGAGACTGGATGGTAAACGGAGAGATTAACCCTAAAGGATCGAAAATCGACATGATTATTTTCAAAAATTCGCGTTTCGTAGGTTTTTGAGTCCCATTTAACAATTCTAATGAAATTTTCTTTTGACTAAAATTGAAGGTTAACGTAACCGAATCTGTCAACCAATGTAAGCCTAATACTCGCTCTTCGGTATTGTCAATAACTAAATTTATAGAATCGCTCAAAAGGTCATTATCATTTATTGATTTTAAAATACTTGAATCATTGCTAGCCCAGCCATGCATCTCCCAATCAGCGGCACTATTGATTTTAATAACTTGACTAATGATTTCTTGAGCTTCACGAGCAGAGTCGTAGCTGTCAAGAAAATCGTCCATATAAGTGTTATTTATTAAACTTTTAACTATTTTAGGATAAATAGATTCAAATTCTTTAGCATTTTTTATTTTTTATAAATAAAGCTGAACAAGGAGACGATTTAGCCCCAAAAAACAAAGAACTCATCACATATTCTTTTGGTTCAATTGATCTATCACTACCCCTCCATAAGAATCTTTGAGCATCACGATCCTCTAAACGAATTTTTATTTTTAAAAACATATCTTTCATGTCGCCTTTCACAGCAACTAATTTCGAACGGAACCTCATGAGAACTCCTAATAAAGAATTTAATAAATCCGGGCCTGCTAATAGAAGATCGTTGAAACTAACAGATTCTGATTTAGCAGCTGCATCGAAAACTAAACGTACTTTGCCTGGTTTATTCACGTTTTTAACGCCAAAATGCGGGAGGTACCAAGTTCGACCCGTAGGTAAGTTTTCAGCCTTTTCCGCCAAACCTCGTTCAAATAATCGATCAATTTCGAAGTAGTACATGTCCGCATATGATTTATCTCGATCAAATTCGCGTTCTAAAAGACGTAGTCTATTTAAAGCATTTACTCTACTAGAAGGAATAAAACTATCTTCGTCTTTCCATAACAAACCAAGTTCCCAAGATTTGTTGACACGTTGACTTGTTCGCTCTAATATATCTAAAGCTCGCTTAGACTCACGATTTATTCGCGGTTTATTACACACGCCCAAAGAATCTATGTCAAAGTATTGTTTTATAATCTTATCTAGGTTATCATATGAATTACTTGCGATAAAATTATTCTTGATAGAGTTTTCTACATAAGAATTATTTAAATAATTATTGTCGTTTAACAAGTTATTGATTTAATTTGAAATTTTCCCATGAATCGACCACCCAAGCAGACATCGAGAAAGAACAGAGTCGCAACCATTCGATTCACGAATTTCCCTACTAACTATTAAATGGCAGTTGTCTTGACCTATTAAAATATCGGGAGTGGCCTTAAAGGGGCTTACTCTGATCCCGGTCTCATTATAGCAATAATTAAAAATTTCTGCATCTAAACAATGTAATGGTAAAGCTAAATCTTTCACGACAATCACGTTATTTAATGTAAAAGAAGTAGTGGCATTTCCAATTTGAAAAGATACCCTTTCACGACAAACAGCAATCGGTTCTCTCTGACCGACTCCCCTTAGAACTGTGTTTGCGCGAGTACTTATCGCTCCTATACGAAGCGTGATATTTTTGTTAATAATTGAGACAGCAGCTTCTTCATCTAAGAGAGCATAAATAAATTTGACTTCTTTAAAACCTATGATACGAATAGGAATAACCTTCAAAAGTACTTTATCATATAGTCAACTCGTATCCTTTTCTGTTGTCGCTATGAATTTAGTTGAAGACGAGTTTGGTAACGAGGCTGCAGAAGATTTTGTTTTAACATTGGTAGTTTTGTTTGTACGAAAATTTAAACGAAATTTATCAGTTTCTTCAACTCTTGGAGTAAAATGTAATAATCTATGATGTTGTCGATTACATTGAGTACAGTCTTTTCGCGGGCTGGCTTTACGATTTATGAAATCACGTCCTCTTTTCTTCCTTGAGGTGCGTGTAATTAAATGCGCATGAAATAGAGCACGAAATCTTAAATACGTTTACATGATTACAAATGTATTAAAGATATCGGAAAATATTGCTGATGAATAATTTTTAAGATTGGAATCATATTTAAAAAAAATAAATGAAATTACTTAAACTCAATGAGGTCTATGAGAAAGCATTGCGCCAAAGCACTTTGCAGCGTTTTTTGATTGGTAAGTAAAATTCAATTAATATCTGTAATAATGAGTTTCATTCGCCTCAAATTTTTCCGGTTCATTCCATTTTGTTTTATTCTTTCATTTTTTTTCTTTTTATTTCTGTATGTTTTATTTTGAATGACGAGAAAAAATTGCCTCATATAAAAAATTTTGGTTGTTTTAAAAATGTGAAAGGAAATGAAACAAACTGAAACAAATTGTATTAAAACAAAACAAACTACAACAGGCTACAACATATTGAGGGTTTTGTCCAAATTCTTACGAAATTTTTCAAAATCTTTCAGTTTGTTTCAGTATTTTTTTTAAAATTCTTCCCTAGTGGAAATCGGTTTTGCTAATAACTGCAAATAACTGTAAGTAACTGCTGAAAAATGTTATAGATAGTTGGGTTTGAGACAGTAGAAGCGATTATTTGCAGATATTTGCAGATATTAGCAGTTATTAGCAGTTATTTGCAGTTATTTGCAGTTATTAGCAGATACTAGTAGATATTAGCAAATTTGTAAAATAAAATCTTTAAAAATCAAAAAGGTAATAACAGTTATTAACTCATGATAAAAATTTTTATCAGTTATTTACTGTCGTCTGCAATTATGTATTGTGATTTGCCGTTATTCAAAGTTGTTTGCAGATTTTTGCAGTTATTTATAGTTATTTGCAGAATCTTGCAGTTCTTTGCAGTTAATAATAGTTATTTATCAAAATTTATTGTCTTGGACAATTTTTCCTATATATAAATAAAAAAAAAACATTTTTAAAACACGCTTTTCAAGAATCACAAATGGAAAAAAAGCGTGTAAAAATACACTAAAAAGTATTAAATAAATTAATTTACTTCCTTGAAATTACTTTTATACAGTTCATTGCAATAATTAAGAGAAAATTTTACAACAAAAATTTAAAAAGAAAAGTGTGGGCGCTAGTTTTAGTAAATCCCATTCAGCGCCCACACTTTTCTTTTTAAATTTTCTCTTAATTATTGCAATGAACTGTATAAAAGTAATTTCAAGGAAGTAAATTAATTTATTTAATACTTTTTAGTGTATTTTTACACGCTTTTTTTCCATTTGTGATTCTTGAAAAGCGTGTTTTTAAAATGTTTTATTTTAATTTTTATTTCCTACTTTTTAGTTAAAATTGAATTTTCTATAAGTAATTTGTTTTCAAAAATTACGGATAATTCTTTAGTATACTGTAAACATAATAATAGTTCTTAATAGTTTTTCAAAAATCTTCTTTACAAAAAATTATTAACGATAGTATTGAATTGATTATTAGATTTTGTACACCAAATATATCCACGTTATTAAATCGAACTAGAATTAATTATTTTAGAGAACACGTGATCGCATGCTGAGTTTCCCGCCATTTTGACGATAATGACGCCATTGGAAATTTTACCAAGATTTAATGTTAAAAGTATATCTATATATAAAATCTTAAATTTTTCAATTTTTCAAACATCCGCGCATATAATTGAGTATATCAATATATGAATCGGTACAAATATATAAATTTGATTATATTATCCAACAGTGTGTGTCTGTGTCTGTGTCTGCGTCTGCGTGCACGTGTGCGTGTGTGTGTGTGTGCGCGCGTGTGTGTGTGCATGTGTGTGTGCATTTTGTACAAGTTTCAACTGAACAAGAACCTATTAACTCGTCTTGACCCAAAGAAAGCCTCCCCACTTGTACTCCCTCGGAGATGGGTTTGTACACCCGTCATCGCCGACCTGGACAACAGATTATTGTATTGTCATCGGAGACCAAGGTCTGTGCCAAATTTCAGAAATTTCCATCGACAAAAAGTGTCTCAAATCGAGCGTGCCAGATTTGATTACAGACAGACAGACAGACAGATAGACAGACAGACAAACAGACAGACAGACAGACAGGTAGACAGACAGACAGACAGACGTGAAAGCAAGCTTAAGAAAAGCGTGTAAGAATTAGAAAATTTTTTAAAGAGTAAATAATTAATTATTACTGTAAATAATTGTAATAAACTGCAAATAACTGTAAATAAATGCAAATATTTGCTAATAATTGTTATAAGTACTTTTATTTTGAGATATAAATTAACGAAATTGTGAGTAACTGCTTATAAATGCTAATAACTGTTAATAACTGCTTAAAAATGCTAATAATTGTTATCAACTGCAGATAACCGTTACTACTGTCTCAAACCCAACTATTTGTAACATTTATTAGAAGTTATTTGCAGTTATTAACAAGAGTTAGCAGTTATTATCAGATATTAGCCAAACCAATTTCCACTAGGGTTGCAATAACTTTTGGAATGATTTAAAATGTTTTGTTTATATTTCCGCTAGGGCTTCTTCACAATCTATTAAATAAACATATTTAATAGTACATTATGCAATTAGAGAGTAAAGTCGCATATTTGTTCCGAGGAGAAGTTTACGACCTGAGCGAAGCGTGGGGAGTGAATTCCCGACGGAGAAATAAACTTTACTCTCGTTTTGCATAATTTACTTCATTCCTACCTCAATCATGGCTACTTATTAACTTCAAAAAAGCGGGTCCGATTGAAGAAATAAAAATATAAATTAATTTATTAATCACATATTGTTGGACATTATGAACATAAATTGTCATAATGAATATTTGTTGAGAAAAATTTCTTTTTTAATTCAAATATTCAGTGGCGTAGTGGCTAAAGACGCGGGACTCGTATTCTCGTTAGCGCGAGATCCATTCCCCGTCTGGTCGCTATTTTTCACTGACTATGTCGTGGGTCGACACCAAGTTAAATAATATGTCATTAACCTCAGGCGTGGTCTCTTGCTGAAAATAAGTACGTACTTCAAGTATATGTACTTTGAGTATGTACTTCAAGTATGTACACCCACCGTCAAGGATATTTTTCCGAACGTGTACGTCGAATGGCAACGTCGTATATTTAATCCATGGCGTAATAATGTTATTTTTCGTGCACAGAGTTTCACATCTCAGCTACTTTTTACTACTTTACGATAATGAAGATTTTTATGGTTAATATCCCGCAAAAATTTTGATCGCGATTCAATCAATTGTTTGAAATAAATATGAATTAAATTTTTTTTCAAATCTTCATTATCGACGGCGTAAGCTAAGTAATGAAGTAGCTGAGATGCGAAACTCTGTGCACGAAAAATAACATTCTTACGCCATGGATTAAATATGCGACGTTGCCATTCGACGTACACGATCGGAAAAATATCCTTAACGGTGGGTGTACTTTCAGTATATACTTTACTTAAGTACGTACTATGTTTGGAACATTTTAGTAGCCCATATGGAAATAATTTTTGTGTATAACTATTAATAACTGTGTAAAAATGTGAAAAAATGTGAATAGCTGTTAATAACTATAATAAACTACCGCAATTGAGACATTAATAACAGTAAATAACAGTTGATAACAGTTACCCATATGGAAATAATTTCTGTGAATAACTATTAATAACTGTGTAAAAATGTGAAAAAATGTGAATAATAGTTAATAACTATAATAAACTACCGCAATTGAGACATTAATAACAGTAAATAACAGTTGATAACAGTTAATAATTGTTACGAATAGATAATAATAATGATTAACTGTAAATAATAATAATTTATTGTTATTTATAGTTATTTACAAATATTTGTAATTTTTCGCATTTATTCACATTTATTCACATTTATTAACAGTTATTAACACTTTTTCACACTTTCAAAAATTTTCACACGTATAATCGTTTTTTTTATATGTACGCGAAAAATTTTGTAAATGTGAAAAACTGTTAATAACTGTTAATAAATGTGAAAAACTATAAATATCTGTAAAAAAGTGTTAATAACTATAATTCACTGTAACTAATTGCAAATAAATATAAATAATTATAAATAAATATAAATAATAATAAGTTATTAATTCTTATTAATGTTTCAATTGCAGTAGTTTATTACAATTATTAACAGTTATTCACAATTTCTCACAAAAATTATTTTCATTTGGGTTCGTATTAGAATTTTTATAAATAGCCTAATTTACCTCACTCACTGATGTTCGCTGGGTTCACTTTGCAGTATATAGAAAAAGTCCATTATTAATAAGTAACTAATAGTTTACTTATATATAGTTACATCAAATTTCTATTTTGATAATAACTTTAGACGAAATGTTAAATTTTTTGCTTTCAGTTAGCTGTATTTAAAAATTTCCTGATTTATTTTCAATAAATTATGGAATTAAAAATTTTTAAATATTGTTTAAAAAATAATAATGATGATTATATGCAATTTTCAATAATTTCATTACCCCATGTGAAAATGATTTTTGTGAGAAATTGTGTGAAAATGTGAATAACTGTTAATAACAGTAATAAACTACCGCAAATACAATTGAGTCTGGTTTTGGGAGTCGAACAGTGCGGACGTGTTTATTTACATTTACTCTGACGCGTCAAATCGGATCGCCGTGTTTCTATAAGGCCGAAAGGCCGCAATATATATTCTAGTGAGGCGGCTCCTCACAACATTTATATTTTTTCTATTCCTCGCTGTTCAATCAGAGAGGAAAAATGATCACTGATGCTATGGATGCAACGGCCTCACTGTTGACTCAGGGGGGCGCAACACAAACTGAAGCTGAAAATTCAACAATTTGTGCAACTAAAAGCACTTACTCGCAATTGGCTGCCGAATACGTGGATGACTACGTTCCACCCGAAATTGAACAAGGAGTATACATCGACTCGTTTACTAATGTAAAACTTAGTGAATAGGTAAAAGCAATAGGTCAGAAAATTGACACAAAAAAAAATACAGTTTGTTTCAAGAGTTTCTCAACAACGTATCTGTTTCTTTGTAGACAGTATAGAGACGGTTCAACTGCTGGGTAGTGAAGAGAATTGCGTGTTAACGGTGTGTGGGTATACCACAAGTATTAGACCGACTTTTAAAAAAGCTAAAAAGGTCATTATATAAAATGTAAGCCCGCCAATCCCGAATAAAACCATCATTCAAAGGTTGAGGGAAATTCAAGTTGTACCAAAGTCGGCAATAAGCATTATACGAGCGGGTTTAAATGAACCAGAACTTCAGCATATACGCAATTTTCGAAGACAAGTATTTATTAGCCCCTCCGACGTTAGTAAAATTCCTGGAAGTATGACAATAAAACAGCGGATCAATGATGTCGAAATGAATTTTAATATTTACTTTTCGACTGAAACTATTACTTGTTTCCATTGTCACGAGCCTGGGCATATACAATCGAAATGTTCTAAGCGCGACGCAGCGACAACGGAGCATACCGCACTTTTAGATATAGCCGATGTAAACAAAGAAAAGGACAACAATATAAACAAAATAAATGATGTTAACTCTACACAAACTATTGATGAATTGAATTTAAATGTAACGCAAATTGAATCACAAATTGGTAAGGATATTAACACTTATGTACTACAAATGCAAAATCTTAATGATCTAATGCAAATGAGTAAAAATCAAAGCAAAAGATCGCGACCGTCGTCTGACAGTGCCTCCAGTTCAAATACTTTACATATACCTCACAAAAAAATGCATGAAGATGAAGATAAAATTTCCGATATAGGCGTAATGAAAAAAAGTAAAAAGAAAAAATCTCTTCCGTTTATTACTGAGCATACCTTAATGACGCAATAAAGGAAGCCAAACCACAAGAAGAAGAAATTCTTAAAGAGTTTCCTATCTCAATTGATACATTTGTTGAATTAATACATGAAGCCCCAATAAAAAGCTATAAGAAGTTTCTTGAAAGTGCAAGGGTATATACAGAGGATTTTAAGGGAATCATCAACATGATAAACGTAATTTATAGCAAAATTTAAGATAGCAGAATAAAAAGTCGACTCACAAAATGTAAAAAAAGTTTGGCTAACAATTGGGAAGAACTCGACGATACTGCTATGGATACCGGATTGAGTACCGAGGAAGGAGAGGAATAAAGTCAAAGAAAAACCAAAACAAAACAATGGATTCGTCATTACAAGAAAGTGATTTAAAAATCGTCGTGTGGAACTGTAGTTCGGCTATGACAAAACTTGAAGAAATTCAAACGATATAATTGACATTGACATTTTAGTGTTAAGGAGATGTAAATGAGATACTACACCTGTAGTCATAAATGTTTACTATCTTTTTATTTTATTGCAAAATTTTAAGAAAATAAATGCCTTAGCTTGGAGTATGTACCATAAAGATTATTCAGTTAAATTTTGAAATAAATGCATTCATTCTTTTCTCAGAATTTTAGATTTCTTGTACAGAATCTAAAAATTTTATTTAAATATTGGAGCCTAAAATTTTGAAAAACTAATAAATGAATTTATTTGAAAATTTAACTGAATAATCTTCGTGGTAAATACTACAAGCTAAAGCATTTCTTTTCCTCAAGTTTTGCAATATAATAAAAAGATAGGCCAAATTCATGAGTACAGGTGTAGTGTCCGTTTCACATCCCCTTAAGTGAAACTTGGTTGGACATCAGTGTTAGTCATATAAAATTTTCTTTTGCTGGGTTTGCGGTGTATCGTACTGATCGTCCTGTGAGAGAGGGGGGGCTAGCATTTATAGTACGTAAGAATATAGCATTTGTTAGTCAAAATATCGGTCCGCCGCGCCCGGGGGTGGAAATAAGCAGTATAAAAATTACTAGCATTGAAAAGAACATTATACTCATAGCCTTGTATAAACCACCTGATATAAATCCTTCTAGTGAAGAATGGGAAAAATTTTTTGAGGAGTAAAATTATAAAGAGCATGTAATTATACTAGGTGATTTTAATGCACAAAATGCTGCGTGGAATTGTGAAAAAACCGATGTTGATGGATCGAGAATTCTTAACTGTTTGAATACATACAAAAATATAATACTGCATAATTTGGATACCAAAACGCGCATCGATTCAAGAACCGGAAAAAAATCCAATCTAGACTTAATTTTTTCAACGAGAGATATCGCACATAAAATTAGTTATTTCGTTCAGAAAGAAACTTGTAAATCTGACCACTATCCGCTGCATGTTACTATCTCCATAAAAAAACATATCTATCATAGGCATTCATTTAAGGTACAATCAATTAAGACAAATTGGGAAAAGGTTAACAATAATCTTGAACATAGTTACGAACAAATGATAGTGGATGATTTTCTCACTTTAGCTCCCATAGATAAATACGAATATTTTATTAATTTAATTTACGAGGCTGTCGAGCAATCAATGCCGAAAAAAAGAAAGGTACTAGCAAGGAGGGTATCACTTCTTTGGGTCACGGATCTTGTTGTAATTTGGGGATATGTTTTTACACATAAAATTATGAAAAAAGCCGCAGGCATTTGATCTAACGCTCGATCATTCCAAGATTATGAGCTATTTTGTTCAATTTCTTTGAAAAATCAGTGTTTATAATATTGAATACTACGCTCCAATGGGAGCTTCTAAGTTCTTTCTATTAAATTCTAGTAAAAGTTGAGATTAAATCCTTTTGATAAAAAAAAACGTGTACAAAAAGCTCAACCCGTTCAAAAGTTATAGCCAAATGAAAAACATGCACAATATTTTTATCAAAATAAAAGTTTAATTTTATGCTAATTTTTATAACAATTTTTATTTCTCCATAACTCTTGAATGGGTTTAGCTTTTTGAACACGTTTTTTTTTTAATCAAAAGGATTCAATCTCAACTTTTACTAGAATTTTGCAGAATGCACTTAAAAGCTCTCATTGGAGAGTAATATTCAATATTGTGAACAATGATTTTTCGAAGAAATTGAATAAAATATCTGTAAGTTACAGCAAGATCCATGACCCAAAGAAGTGATACTCTCCTTGTAAGTAAAAAACATCGTAATCCAGTATATGGGTGGGACAGCGAGTGTGACAAAGCTCGACGCCTGCGCATTGCTTCTTTCAAAAAATGGGAATTTACCAAAGATTTAAATGATTATATTTTACATAAACAAAAAGCAGCAGACGCTACTAAATTATTCAAACATAAAAAAAGAGAAGTGTTTAGAAAATTTGCTGAAACTATAAATTGTTTAGTTGACATTAAATATACATGGAAAAAGGCAAAGATACTAAAAAACAAATGAGTTAATGCGGAAAATTGTAATAAAGATAAGAATCGGCAGGATAAGATATCAAAGGAAAATATGTTAACTCAGTTGGCACCTCCATGGGTCCCCATCGACCCGGATTAGATGCCTAATTGTAGTCAACTCAACGATGACTTTTTTGATTCCCTTTTTATATGGGAGGAGTTTAGATTTGCAATTAATTCACGTAGCGATCGATCAGCTCCAGGTATGGATGCAATCAACTACGAGGTGTTACATGAAATCCCAACAAATTATTTGGTTAAACTACTGGAAATTTTTAACGAAATGTACAAGATTAATACTTATCCCGGCCAATGGAAAAAAATCTTTATCCATTTTATCCCCAAAATTAGTGGGGAGGGGGTCAGACCTCTTGCACTGGCTTCTTGTTGTTCTAAATTGTTCGAACTTATGGTAGCCAACAGGTTGAGATGGTGGGTTGAAACTAACCAGCTTACTCCAACTGAACAAACTGGGTTTAAACTTGGCATGTCATGTAACAACAATCTTATTTCATTAACCTTAGATGTATTTGAGTCTATTTGTGACAATAATGAAGTTATTGCTGCTTTTCTAGATCTGGCAGGTGCATTCAACAATATCATTCCTGAAATATTACTTGAAAAATTGGCAGAAATTGGATGTTCCAAAAGATTTATCATGTTTATAAAATTCTTAATTTATGAAAATGAACTGCACACTGAGGAATCTTTGGAATATCCTCGACATTCTTACCTTGGACTACGACAAGGACGTGTACTCAGTTCTATCCTGTACACTATATACGTCACTAGAGTATTTACAGGCTGCAAAAATTTAGAATTCGCTGATGATGCGGTTGTGTATATGACAAGTAAAAACTTAACGATTAATTTGACAATATTCGAACAAACCATCAGTAGAGTCAGCGAGGAATTAAGAAAAATTGGATTAGAGGTTCGAACAGATAAAACCAAGTTGATTTGCTTTAGTATGAAGAAGAAAAATAGCAGTACACAATCAAAATTTACCTTGCTTGGAAAAGAAATTTCTTTATCCACGTCTGCCAAATTCCTTGGAGTATATTTCGATAACCGACTAACCTTCTCAAAACACATTAATACCGTTCAGCTTAAAGCGATGAGAGCATTAAATATCATAAAATTTTTAAGTGGATTGAGGTGGGGATCCAACCCACAAACCTTGCTGTTATTTTATCAATCGCATTCTCGATCAGTCATGGAATACGGAAGCATTGTATACACTGAAAAAAAAATTTAGTGATTTCAACAAAAATTTATTTGGTTCAACTAAATGGTTTGTTCCAATACTCCCTAACAAATATTTATTTGAACTAAACCACAATATTTAGTTGAATTCAATAAATATTTGATTACTTTAAATAAAATTTTTAGTTTGAACAATTAAATATTTCATTGAAATCAATTTTTCACACTCTCAAAACAAGCAAATATTTATTTTAACCAAATAAATATTTAGTCAATTCAACTTGATAATTTGTTTGAATCAACTAAATATTGATTTGAACGAAATAAATATTTTATTAAATTGCAAATCCCATTCTTTTAAAACAAGCAAATATTTATTTTAACCAAATAAATATTTAGTCAATTCAACTTGATAATTTGTTTGAATCAACTAAATATTGATTTGAACGAAATAAATATTTTATTAAATTGCAAATCCCATTCTTTTAAAACAAGCAAATATTTATTTAAACCAAATAAATATTTGATCAATTCAACTTGATAATTTATTTGAATCAACTAAATATTGATTTGAACGAACTAAATATTTCATTAAATGGCAAATCCCATTCTTTTAAAACAAGCAAATATTTATTTGAACCAAATAAATATTTGGTCAATTCAACTCGATAATTTGTTTGAATCAACTAAATATTGATTTGAACGAATTAAATATTTCATTAAATGGCAAATCCCATTCTTTTAAAACAAGCAAATATTTATTTAAACCAAATAAATATTTAATCAATTCAACTTAATAATTTATTGGAATCAACTAAATATTGATTTGAACGAACTAAATATTTCATTAAATGGCAAATCCCATTCTTTTAAAACAAGCAAATATTTATTTATACCAAATAAATATTTGGTCAGTTTAATTTGATAATTTATTTAAATCAACTAAATATTTATTTGAATGAATTAAATATTTACTTAAATGGGAAATCCTATTATTTAAATCAAGCAAATATTTATTTGAATCAAATTAATTTTTAGTCGATTTACCTTGATAATTTGTTTAAATCAACTGAATATTTATTTCAAAAAACTAAATATTTCATTAAATTGCAGAGCCCATCCTCTTTAAGCAAACAAATATTCATTTGAATTTAAAAAATGTTATATTGATTCAAAGCACAAAATTTGAAAATTGAGTTTTGCAGATCGAAATAAATGTTTGTTTGGATGGATAAATTATTTGGTTATAACAAATAAATTGTGTGGTTTTATCAAAAAACATTTGATTCTACCAATAAAATATTTCTTTGAATTAACAAAATATTTGGTGGATTCAAATAAACTATTTGGTTTCATCAATAAAGGATTTCTTAAAAATAAAAAAAATATTTAATCAATTTACATATTAAGACTTTTGATATATGTATATATAAATAAATATATATATATATATATATACCCTAGTGAAAATCGAATCTGTGAATAACTGTGAATAACTGGAAATAACTGTGAATAACTGGAAATAACTGTGAATAACTGGAAATAACTGTTATAAAATGTTCAGATTGAGACAGGAATAACAGTTAGCACCAGTTATTCTCAGTTATTCACAGTTATTTCTAGTTATTTCCAGTTATTTATAGATATTCCCAGTTATTCACAATTGAGTTAAGAAATAATTTGAAAAATTACAGATACTATAACAGTCATTCATAGTTCTTTCCAGTTATTTCCAGTTATTTCCAGTTATTCACAGATATTCCCAGTTATTTCCAGTTAAGTTGAGAAATAATTTGAAAAATAAAAGGTACTAAAAAAATGATAAAAGTTATAATATAGCGAAACTGGAAATAAATGTTAATAACTGTAAATAACTAGAAATAACTGGGAATAACTGTGAATAACTGTTATGCATCTTTGATTTTTCTCTGATTTTTCAAATTATTTGTCGAGTGAAATGGAAATAACTAGGAATATCTGTAAGTAACTAGAAATAACTGGGAATAACTGGGAATAACTGGTGCTACCCATATGGAAATAATTTCTGTGAATAACTATTAATAACTGTGTGAAAATGTGAAAAAATGTGAATAACAGTTAATAACTATAATAAACTACCGCAATTGAGACATTAATAACAGTAAATAACAGTTGATAACAGTTAATAATTGTTACGAATAGATAATAATAATGATTAACTGTAAATAATAATAATTTACCGTTATTTATAGTTATTTACAAATATTTATAATTTTTCACATTTATTCACATTTATTAACAGTTATTAACACTTTTTCACACTTTGAACAATTTTCGCACGTATAATCTTTTTTTTTATATATAGGCGAAAAATTTTGTAAATGTGAAAAACTGTTAATAACTGTTAATAAATGTGAAAAACTGTAAATATCTGTAAAAAAGTGTTAATAACTATAATTCACTGTAACTAATTGCAAATAAATATAAATAATTATAAATAAGTATAAATAATAATAAATTATTCACCAATTCTAAAATTTTGGAAAATGTGAGTAACTGTTAATAAATGTGTATAAATGTGTATAAACCCTAGTGGAAATTGAATCTGTGAATAACTGGGAATAACTGGAAATAACTGGAAATAACTGGGAATAACTGTGAATAACTGGGAATAACTGTTATAAACTGTTCAGTTTGAGACAGGAATAACAGTTATTCCCAGTTATTCCCAGTTATTCCCAGTTATTCCCAGTTATTCCCAGTTATTCTCAGTTATTCCCAGTTATTCACAGTTTATAACTTAAAAATAATTTGAAAAAACAGAGGTACGAATAACAGTTATTCCCAAATATATTTATAATAGAAAAAAAAATAAAAAAAATATATATTTTTTTCATTTTTTCAAATTTATATTTTTCAAATTATTATTAAACTAAACTGTAAATAACTGGGAATAACTGTGAATAACTGGGAATAACTGGGAATAACTGGGAATAACTGTTATTCCTGTCTCAAACTGAACAGTTTATAACAGTTATTCCCAGTTATTCCCAGTTATTCCCAGTTATTCACAGTTATTCCCAGTTATTCACAGATTCGATTTCCACTAGGGAATGTGAATAAATGTGAATAACTATAAATAATTATTAATAATCATGACTTCCAGTTAATAATTGTTATTTAGCGTTCATAACTATTATTAACTATTATTAATTGTTATTAACTGTTTTTTACTGTTATTAATTCTTATTAATATCTCAATTGCGGTAGTTTATTATAGTTATTAACAGTTATTCACAATTTTTCACAAAAATTATTTTCATATAGGTAAGTGTTATTCCTGTCACAATCTGAACATTTTATAATAGTTATTTCCAGTTATTCCCAGTTATTCACAGTTATTCACAGATTCGATTTCCACTAGGGTATATATATATATATATATATATATATATATATATATTTTAATATTTTTTTTAATTTCATTCAAACAAATAATTTACTTAAATTCAATAAATATTTATTTAAATTCATTTTGTTCTATCTAACAAATAAAATAATTAATTTCAACTAAACCATTTATTTGATTTATATATATATGATAGCTAATAATTATACGAAGGTTCCGACATCAATACGCTTTATAAAGTTTATCGCACATAATACATTTAACACAAATATCGCACGCATGACAATTTTATTATGATCTTCAATTCTGATTTTCCTTATATATCAAACTGGAAGCCCTCCAACCACTTGCGAGATTCAGTAAAGAGGAAAATTAACGACGCCACCAAGCGGTTACATTATCAAACCATCGTACTGATTTGAATTAGTTATTTTAAATAAATGAATTATTTAAATTGAATAATTTTTTTTTTTTGCTCTCCTATTAAACATAAAGATTCCAAGTTGGATCCCAACATAGCGATTTTTTTTTTTAATTTTATTCTTAATCAATCTAAAAATAACTATTTGTATTTTTCATTAATTAAAATAATTTTTAATTTTTTTTTTTAAATCTTGTATTAATAAAAAATAGTTATTTTTAAAATTACATAATAAAATAAAAATCTTTTAGCAAAATTAATTAATACAAAATAGATTAGATGATTTAAATAACTAATTTAATATTTGTACTTCAAATGTTATCAAATGATAATTTATTTTAAGAATATTAAAATAATGTTTTAAATTTTAAAAAAATCCAAAAAAGTTTGATTCAATAAATCATTTATTCAAAATATAAAGATATTTTGTTAAATTGAATAAAGTAATATTTGATTTTAAATAAACCGTTTATTTCATTTAAATAATCATTCTGTTTTATCCAACTAAATTTTGGTTATTTCAAATAAATGCTAATTCAAATAAACGCTAATTCAAATAAGCGTGTTTTTAATTCAAATAAACGTGTTTTTAATTCAAAACTAATTTATTTCATTCGAACAAATAATTTAGTTCAATTCAATAAATGTTTATTCAAATTCATTTGGTTATATCAAACAAATGAAATATTTAATTTCGAATAAACCTTTAATTTCATTTAAATAAAGATTCTGTTTTATCCAACTAAATGTTGGTTAATTCAAATAAATAATAATTTAAATAAACGTGTTTTTAATTCAAAACTATTTTATTTCATTAAAACAAATGATTCTGTTTAATTTAATAAATATTTATTCAAATTTATTTTGTTCGTTCAAACAAATAAATTTATTGATTTCAAATGAACCATTTATTTCATTCAAATAATTATTCTGCATTATCCAACTAAATGTTGGTTATTTCAAATAAATGCTAATTCAAATAAACATGTTTTTAATTTGAAACTAATTTATTTCATTCAAACAAATAATTTAGTTCAATTCAATATATATTTATTTAAATTTATTTTGTTCTATCAAACAAATGAAATTATTGATTTCAAATAAACCGTTTATTTCATTTAAATAATGATTCTGTTTTATCCAACTAAATGTTGGTTAATTCAAATAACTGCTAATTCAAATAAACGTGTTTTTAATTCAAAACTAATTTATTTCATTCGAACAAATAATTTAGTTTAATTCAATATATATTTATTCAAATTTATTTTGTTCTATCAAACAAATGAAATTATTGATTTCAAATAAACCGTTTATTTCATTTAAATAATGATTCTGTTTTATCCAACTAAATGTTGGTTAATTCAAATAAATGCTAATTCAAATAAACGTGTTTTTAATTCAAAACTAATTTATTTCATTCGAACAAATAATTTAGTTTAATTCAATATATATTTATTCAAATTTATTTCGTTTTATCAAACAAATGAAATATTTGATTTTAAATAAACCGTTTAAAGATTCTGTTTTATCCATCTAAATTTTGGTTATTTCAAATAAATGCTAATTCAAATAAACGTGCTTTTAATTCGAAACTAATTTATTTCATTCAAACAAATAATTTAGTTCAATTCAATATATATTTATTCAAATTCATTTTGTTCTATCAAACAAATGAAATACACTGAGAAAAAAATTTAATTGAGTCAATGAAATAAATTTAGTTATTAAATATTTTGTTAATAAAAATTAATTTTGATTGAAGTAATATGCAAAGTTATTAAATCACTGAAATATTTAATTAGGATAAAAAAAATGATACCTAAGTTAAAAAAAAATAAATATTTTTTTAAAATAAAGAAAAATTTATTGTTTTGGTTAAATTATTTGATTGATTTAATCAAATCAATTTCATTAAGGCAGCTGATGAAATTTTATAAAATATTTATTTGTAACAATAGAATATGTTTGTAAATTATCTATATATTTTGTTACAGTAATTAAATATTTATTTTAGTGAATCGTTTGTTAAATTTACAAAATCTTTTATAACAATAAAAAAATATTGGTCAATCATCAATATAATATTTGCTTGAATTAACGGTCATCCGATTAAGTTAAAGAAGCTTATATTGTGAATAAACGCTTCACTAAGTTAATAACATTGTCATTTAATTAATAATATATGTGATTGTATAAAAAAAATATTTTGTTGTATGTAACACATAAAATTTGATCAGCATTTCAATAAAAATTGCAATTGATTGAAAGAAATAGGTTCCTTAAAATCAATAAATCCGATTTCAATGAATTCACAAAAAGAAAACCAATTAATTATTTTTTTAAAGTCAAGAAAGGTGCAACGTAAAATCAGATATTAAATTTTTTTTAAAGAAATATTTATTTTATTATTTCTATCAAGTTGTTATTGAAACAAAAATATAATTCACTGATTTAATTAAATATTATATTAACACATCCATTAAATTACTTTAATGTTCAATAATGTATTAGATTATCTTAATGAAATATTTATAAAACCAAATATATTTATTTTATTATTTCTATCAAATTGTTATTGAATCAAGAATATATGTCACTGATTTAATTAAATATTGTATTAACACTTCTATTGAATTACTTTAATGTTTAATAATATATTTGATTATCTTAATGAAATATTTATTGAACCAAATATATTTATTCTATTATTTCTATCAAGTTGTTATTGAAACAAGAATATATTTCATTGATTCAATTAAATATTATATTAACACTTCCATAAAATTACTTTGATGTTCAATAATATATTTGATTATCTCAATGAAATATTTATTAAACCAAATATATTTATTTTATTAATTCTATCAAGTTTTAATTGACATAAGAATATATTTCACTAATTCAATTAAATATTATAATACTTCTACTAAATTACTTTGATGTTTAATAATATATTTAATTATCTTAATAAAATGTTTACTAATTCTAACGTATTTTTATCAAATTTTGATTAAAAGAAGAATATATTACATTGATGTAATTAATTATTATATCGCCTCTTTTAAATTACTTTACTGTTCAATAATATATTTAATTATATTAATGAAATATTTAATAATGTCAAAATTATTGTTTTATTCTTTCAATAAATTTTGAATAGTACCGAAAAGATATTTCATTGTTTTAAATAAATATTGTATGACTTATATTAAATTATTTCACTGGCCAATGAAATACCTAATCATTTTAATTCAATATTTAGTTGCTTTGATGAATGCGTTTTTTCTCTTTATGAAATATATGATTGATTCTATGAAATATCTCATTGTCTTTTACTCAAATAATTTCATTGCTGTATTATAATTAATTGGATGCATTAAATTAATTAAATTTTCAATTGATTCAAATATTTGATTTATTTTGTTCTATAAAATTATTTTATTACTTTTATTATTTAATTATATTGCGTCTATGAAATCAGTGATTAATTGAATTAATTATTATTTTTAACAATTAAATATTTTATTATTTATGTCCCAATTAAATATTTTGTTGTATTAATTAATTTCTTCTATCAGATCGATTAAATAATTATTTGATTATCTTAATGAAATATTTATTGAAACAAGCAGTTATTATTTAATAACATATTTACTAAATCAAATGAAATATAATGTTAAAATTAATATTTAATATTATTGAAAAATATTTTTTTGTATAAGTTATCATCCTTTATACTCAAACAAACTCATGTTTTAAATACGTGTCTTGCTAAGTGAATAACTTAGCAAAATATGTACTAAAGTTAATAAAAATTACAGAGAAATCTGATTAAATACTTGTTAAAATCAAGTAAATCCACTATTTGATTCAACTACATAATTTATTTCATTCAAATAAGACATTTTTGAATTAAAAGAAACATTTATTGTTTTAACAAAATCATTTAGTTCGATGGTTTGATGATACTACCGCTTAGTGGCGTCGTTAATTTTCGATCTCGCAAGCGGTAAGAGGGCTTCTAAATTGATATATAAGGAAGTTAAAAATCCAAGATAATACGTAAATTGTAATGCGAGCGAAATTTATGTTAGATTTACTGCGTGTGCGATCACTGTATAAAGCATACTAATGTTAGTACGTTAATAATTGTTATTCTTTACCATATAAATAAATGGAATCATATTCACCTGTCCTTTAATGAGTCATCAATTCATTGATGTTAATAAATGAATATAAATCACTGAAAGCTAATACTCTTGATTAAAGACAGTATTTGTTCTATTAAAATATCTATAAATCGAATTAATTAAATATTTCTTTACTTTGAAGAAATATTGTATTTGTGAAACCGAATAATTAATCAATTTTTTGTTAAGACAATGAATTAATTTTATTAAATCTTAAAATTTTATTAAATTTAAAATATTCAATAAATTAAACTTTCATTTGAAAATATAAAATATTGAACTAATTTAATTTCAATATAACATTAATATGATGAAATAATTAATTAGAAAAACAAATGGACATTTTAATTGATAATTTTTTTTATTAAAACAATGAATTAATTTTATTGAATCAATCTTCGCGACATTTAATAAGTCAAATAATTAATTGAAAATACAAAATATTATTTGATTTAATTCCAATATGTATATTAATATAATGAAATAATAATCAATTAGAAAAATAAATGGGCATTTTAATTGATAAAATTTTTTATAAAAACAACCCTAGTGGAAATCGAATCTGTGAATAACTGTGAATAACTCGAAATAACTGTGAATAACTGGGAATAACTGGAAATAACTGTTATAAAATGTTCAGATTGAGACAGGAATAACAGTTAGCACCAGTTTTTCTCAGTTATTCCCAGTTATTTCCAGTTATTTCCAGTTATTTACAGATATTCCCAGTTATTCACAGTTGAGTCGAGAAATAATTTGAAAAATTACAGATACTATAACAGTTATTCATAGTTGTTTCCAGTTATTTTCGGTTATTTCCAGTGATTCACAGATATTCCCAGTTATTTCCAGTTAAGTTGAGAAATAATTTTAAAAATAAAAGGTACTAAAAAAATGATAAAAGTTATAATATAGTAAAACTGGAAATAAATGTTAATAACTGTAAATAACTAGAAATAACTGGGAATAACTGTGAATAACTGTTATGCATCTTTGATTTTTCTCTGATTTTTCAAATTATTTGTCAAGTTAAATGGAAATAACTGGGAATATCTGTAAGTAACTAGAAATAACTGGGAATAACTGGGAATAACTGGTGCTAACTGTTATTCCTGTCTCAATGTGAACATTTTATAACAGTTATTTCCAGTTATTCCCAGTCATTCACAGTTATTCACAGATTCGATTTCCACTAGGGAATGAATTAATTTTATTGAATCAATCTTCGCGACATTTAGTAAGTCAAATATTTATTTGAAAATACAAAATATTATTCTTAACCAATATTTGTGATGTTTAGTAGAATCAAATATTTATTTAAAAAAATGAAATATTTATTTGACTTAATTAAAATATTTGTATTAATGTAACAAAATATTTTATGTGCCGCCCGCACCTAAGGGATTTCATTGATTCAATTAAGCCTTACTTAATCCAACTAAATTTTTTTCTCAGTGTATATATAAAAAAAACGATTATACGTGTAAATATTTTTGAAAGTGTGAAAAAGTGTTAATAACTGTTAATAAATGTGAATAAATGTGAATAAATGTGAAAAATTATAAATATTTGTAAATAACTATAAATAACAGTTAATTATTATTATTAGTTACTCATTATTATTATCTATTCGTAACAATTATTAACTGTTATCAACTGTTATTTACTGTTATTAATGTCTCAATTGCGGTAGTTTATTATAGTTATTAACAGTTATTCACATTTTTTCACATTTTTACACAGTTATTAATAGTTATTCACAGAAATTATTTCCATAAGGGAGGTATGTCGGTTGGGTCATCCCACTACTGCAAAGAAATGAATCTCTCTACTGTTCGTAGTATTAATCCGACAGCATCAATTTTTACAGCCGAGAGTATAGCCATCAAAGACTCGTTAGAATACATAAAGAAAAATAATATAATGGACTCTGTTATTGTCACTGATTCACAGAGCATACTTGAGGCCCTGCAGTTGCCAAAAATCGATACGCGAACGTCACCTATAATCTATGAAATTCGTGAAATCCTAAGTAAAATTTAAAAAAAAGGTAATAGAATCAAGCTGTTGTGGGTTCCTGCCCATAAAGGAATTATGGGCAACGAAACCGCAGACCTTCTCGCCAAAGAAGCTACCAAAGCTCCGCACACCATTATAAAATTACCTTATAGTGACGTTGTCGCCGTAGTCAGAAAGGGAATTAGGGATAAAAATATAACTCATTTGGTAAAAACAGGACTGGAAAAAGGGAAAGAGTTTTTTTTAAATTTTCATAATTCAAAAACCAAACCATGGTTTTACAACCTCAACATTGAACGCGAAATTGTTACATTTGTAAACAGATGTAGAAGCGGACATTATAACTTGAATGTTTCTTTGTATAAAATCAATGTTGTTGAAACGCCTTGTTGTAAATGCACATTTCCAATCCAGGATATCAACCATATATTATGGGATTGTCCGTTACTAAATGTCCAAAGAATTGCCATGTATAGAGATTTAAGAATTAGGATAAATCCTAATTTTAGCAAAGAAATTAATACTTATTTAAAAGAACCAAATACTGAGGCGATCCGAATTTTGATGAAATTCCTTAAAAACTGTAATATAAAGATATAGAAAAACAACTGAACACAAAAAGAAGAAAAAAGAAAAAAAAAAAAGTGAATTGTGAAGTGAATTGTAAGGTGTAAACACAAAGCGTAAAAGCATAGTAATGTAGTGTTGAATATTAAAAATTAAAACAATAAGATAAGACTAAGATGTAAACACATATTGTAAAAACAGCAGTTTAATGTAATAAAGCAAGAATGTATCTATGTAACTAATTAATGTAAGCTGTATAGTCTGAAAAGACTCGAAGCTATAATAAGAATTAATAAGAGTAAGAAACAGTTAATAACAGTTAATAATAGTTAATAATAGTTATGAACGCTAAATAACAATTATTAACTAAAAGTCATGATTATTAATAATTATTTATAGCTATTCACATTTATTCACATTTATACACATTTATACACATTTATTAACAGTTACTCCCATTTTCCAAAATTTTAGAATTGGTGAATAATTTATTATCATTTATACTTATTTATAATTATTTATATTTATTTGCAATTAGCTACAGTGAATTATAGTTATTAATACTTTCTTACAGATATTTACAATTTTTCACATTTATTAACAGTTATCAACAGTTCCTGACATTTACAAAATTTTTCGCGTATACACTGAAAAGGGGTTAGAACAGTGGTTGTACTCTATGGCGGCGTGTGGCGCTAGTATCGATAGCGAATATTCATTGAAGTACGAGAGAGATGCCAGTGTTTTCTAGAGGATAATTAAGAGGCGGTCGGAACCAAATCGGTGACTTGCGGTATATATCAAGTCAGCATTTTTCGCTTTACGATAATATTTTGTATATTTTTATGGCTTAAACTATTTCAAATTATTTTTTATATACATGACTAGAGGAAATGATTATATTTTTACCATATGAATAAGTAAATAAATTATTATAAGCATTTATTACAAATATCAAACTGACTTGACATATACCGCATGCAAAAAACTGTCGTGTCGATTGTTAGGTGGCATTTTTCGCTTTATAACAATATTTTGTATATTTTTGTGGCTTTAACTATTTTAAATTATTCTTTATATACATGACTAGAGGAAATGACTATATTTTTACCATATTAATAAATGAATAAATTATTATAAGCATTTATTACAAGCAGCAAACTAAGTCACCGATTTGGTTCCGACCGCCTCTTAATGCTCTCTGCGAGGTTTTGAGTGTTCTCCGCGATGTTTCTTTGTTCGAAGAAATGAGCAGGTCTTCGCTCAGAGAATAATGAGTCTTCTCTAGAGACTACTAGTTCGCATTTCGACGCGTAGGCTGACTGTATTCTAAAAATGACACCGATTGTACCGTAGAGTACAGTCACAGTTCGCTTCCCTTTTCAGTGTATATAAAAAAAACGATTATACATGTGAAAATTTTTAAAAGTGTGAAAAAGTGTTAATAACTGTTGATAAATGTGAATAAATGTGAATAAATATGAAAAATTACGAATATTTGTAAATAACTATAAATAACAGTAAATTATTATTATTTACAGTTAATCATTATTATTATCTATTCGTAACAATTATTAACTGTTATCAACTGTTATTTACTGTTATTAATATCTCAATCGCGGTAGTTTATTATAGTAATTAACAGTTATTTACATTTTTTTACATTTTTACACAGTTATTAATAGTTATTCACAGAAATTATTTCCATATGGGACGGAACAAATGTTTAACCCTTTAGCGGCGAATATAGTAAATAAGATATATCTAAGTTATGGTTTATTTTTTAATTTTTATATAGTGTAAACAAAATATGACATAAATACTTTAGATATTAGATGAAGGTCGACTATTTCTGAAGTTTGATCTTTCGAAAAGATCCAGATATAATAAAGCACTATTAAAAAAGCCACCTCAATTACAAAAAAATTATGTACATCCACCGTTAATGAATTCTTTCCGAATATTTTGAAATCCTGAACTTTCATTCTACCATTCCGTTGTTTTCTATGTTTCTATTGGAACATTTTAAAAAATTCGGAAAGAATCAATTAACGTTGCCCTGGTAGAAATTTACTCTAGATCTGTCTAGATCTGTCTACTTTTGTATGTTAAATAATCGAGGCTTCGATAAAACTAGACAATTTTCTACCAGGGTGGGTGTACATCTAAAAACCTAAAAGTTCAAGCTACAGATTCAAAAAGTTTGAGAAAAAAAGGTTTCTATTTTAATATAATGCAAAATGTTTTTTATTTATTAATTAACATCGTTCGGATCATGAAAAAATTAAACAGAAATTATTTTATTAACCTTTTTTTTTATTCAATATTTCAACTGAGCCAGATAGTTTCCGTTTCCTTTCTGTATCTGTAACCTCTTCAAAATTTTTGTTTCTTATTTTGTTTACATTTTCTTGCAATATTGTTCCTTTTCTTGATTTTGACTTTTCTTTTACATCATTATTTGATTTTTTGTCTTTGTCTTGCTTTAGATTTTTATTTTGTTCTTTGTTAATCTCTTATTTTTCCTTGCGACCCTAGTGGAAATCGGTTTTGCTAATAACTGTTAAGAGGAGGTCACGTGTCTCTGTCCTTTTCTAATCAAAGAATTGAATTTTTTTACAGCAACTAATAACTTTAGCAAAAAATGAAGAGAAAGCCGCATCTCGTAATAAAAAAGGCAATATTTTCTTTGATAAGAAAGAATTAATTTTATTGCTTCGTTTTCAAGAAAATCTTGAAAAACTTAAATCATAGAGGTTAGGGTGGACAATTTGGTTTTTCAAGGTTTTCTTAAGAACGAAGCAATAAAATTAATTTTTTCTTATCAAGGAAAATATTGCTTTTTTTGATACAAGATGCGGCTTTCTCTTCATTTTTTGATAAAGTTATTAGTTTTTGTAAAAAAATCATTTCTTTGATTAGAAAAGGACAGAGATACGTGACCTCCTCTTAATAATTAAAAATAATTGCTAATAACTGCAAATAACTGCTAAAAGCTGCTAATAACTGTTATAAATAGTTTAGTTTGAGACAGAAATAGCGGTTATTTGCAGTTAATAGCAGTTATCATCAGTTATTAGCAGTTATTAGCAATTATTAGCATTCATAAGCAGTTATTTGCTATTTCATTAACAGTTATTAGTAGTTATTTGCGTTTATTTACGGCTATTTGCAATTTCTCGCAATTATTTACAGTTATTAACAATTATACGCTTTTTAAAAAATTTTTTAATTTTTTATATATAAGGAAAAATTTCCAAGACAATAAATTTTTATAAATAACTATTATTAACTATAAATAACTGCAAGTTTCTGCAAATAACTACAAAAATCAGAAAATAATTGCAAATAACTGCAAGAATCCGCAAATGACTGCAAGAATCCGCAAATAACGGTAAATAACTGCAAAAATCAAAAAATAACTGCAAATAACTGTTACTATTATCTTAATTTTTAAAAATTTTATTGTTCAAAATTGTTGTGCTTATAAATGTTAATAACTGTTAATAACTGCAAATAATTACTATTAACTGCAAATAACCGCTAATTCTGTCTCAAACTAAACTATTTATAACAGTTATTAGCAGTTCCCATATGGAAATAATTTATGTGAAAAACTGTAAATAATAGTAAATAATTGTAAATAACTGTTAAAAATGTAGGAATTGAGACATAAATAATAGTTATTTACAGTTATTTACTATTATTTATTATTAATTACTATTATTTACAGTTATTTACAGTTATTAACTGTTATTAACTGTTATTTACAGTTATTTACAATTATTTACAATTATTTACAGTTTTTTACAATTATTTACAATTATTCATAATTATTTACAGTTATTCATAATTATTTACAGTTATTTACATTTTCAAAAATTTTTGAATTAGTGGATAATTTAATGTTATTAATAATTATTTACAATTATTTATAGTTATTTACAGTTATTTACAGTTTTTTACAGTTATTTACAGTTATTTATAATTATTTACAACTATTTACAATTTTCCATAGTTTTTTACAATTATTTACAGTTATTCACATTTTAAAAAATTTTCGCCTATATATAAAATTATTGAATAAATTTGTGATAATTTTCGAAAATGTAAATAACTGCAAATAATTGTAAAAAACTATAAATAATCGTAAATAACTGTAAATAATTGTGAAAAAAGTGAATAAATGTAAATAACTGTAAATAAATATAAATAACTGCAAATAAGTGTAAATAACAGTTAATAAGTGTAAATAACAGTTAATAACTGTAAATAAGTGTAAATAACAGTAAAGAATTGTAAATAATTGTAGATAACTGTTATTTATGTCTCAATTCCCACATTTTTTAACACTTTTCTACAGTTATTTACAGTTATTAACATTTATTTACATTTATTTACAGTTAATAACAGTTATTTACAATTATATCCAAAAATTTTTTCCATATGGGTTGTTTGCTGTTATTAGCAAAACTGATTTCCACTAGGGGATTATTCGTTCTTCGGGATTGCGAAGTTGAAAGAACTTTTTTCTGATTCAGTTTTTCAAATATTTCATTGTTTTCTTGTTGAAGTTGCTTTTTATCTTGTTTCTTTGTATTTTGTTCGTAAATAATCTTTTCTCAGTTAATTTTTTCTGTGGGTCCTCCTTTTTCTGTTCAATTTGATTTTCTCTTTTTTGGCTGAGGTTTATCTCTTAAAGTTTCTCTCGTTTACTGCAATTTGATTCTACTAACTTATTCTTTTTTTCTTGTTCAAGATCTTCATTTTTTCGTTGTTTAAAATTTTTGTCTTTTTTGTTAGTTTTTCCATTTGGTATTTTCAATTCTTCATCTTATTTATTTTCAAGTACCTTTTCATTTCGTTTTTTTGTGTCTTTAATAATAATTTTTTCTTCAGATAATATTTTCGGATCCTCATCTTTTTTTTGTTTAGATTGCTTTTTTCTTTCTTGACTTAACCTTATTTCTTGTTCTTCAGGTTCTTGTCTCAAAGTTACCAATTGTTCTATCTCATCCTGCTTTTTTTTCAAAATTATTTTGTTATTGTGTTACCAGTTTTTCTATCTTATCTTGTTTATCTTTTTTCCGAGCTTTTTATTTTGTTCTTTGTTACTTTGCTTCACTTTGCTTTTTTGTAATTTATGCTTTGTATTTTCCTTGCTCAATTTTTTTGTTCCCTTACGATTTCTGAGAGCAGCACATAAAGCAGTTAACACTTGTTTATAATTTTGATGTGAAATCTCATATTTTTTCTTTGAAACATTATTGTTTACAAAAACTGAAAAAAAATTAACATTTTAACAAAAATTCAAATCAAAATAAGTTTTTTATTTAATGTCCAACCAATTTAAAAAATTTTGTTTCAATTTTTTATTTACTTTCAACGGCCTCGTATATAACTTCAGATATTGGATCCCGACCATTTTTTCCAGTTGGAGAACTACTTTATAATCTTTCTTCGCATAAAATCAATTTCATCAATCTTCGAACCATTTCTCGAGGATTTTTGCTGCAAATAGCTTGTATACTTTTAAGTTTCCATTCGTTCACCATTATTACAGTGCCTTTTATTAGTTCACTCTAAATATAATATAAGAATAAATTTACACATATGAAATGACATATAGAAGATCTTTAATGAGTTATTTTTTACCGAATCATTTTTGTTTTCAGATAATTGTTTCGACGGAAATCATTTCCATTCTTAAAATAATCAAAAATTATTATTTTATATAAATCCATATTTTATTGAATGAATCTAAATATTACCATATTAAAATCAGATTGCTCCATATTTACAGTTTTAGCAATCATTAAAATTTGATTAATTTTTTCAAAATCTTCTTTGGAAATTATTAAAGTAATTGTCTTCTTCAAGTCTTCAAAATTGTCCTTTTTCTCATTATCATCATAGTCATCATCATCACTTTTTGTTGAATCATCATCCTCCTCTTCATCGATATCGTCATCGTTATTTGATAAGCTCTGGTTTTTTTCCTCATGATCACGCGTACCGTCATTGCTTTTTTCATCTGAACTGCATTTATTTTTATTAACTTTTTGGTCACTGCTAAAATCAATAAGTAATAAAAAATATTTAAATTGAAAAAAAAATTTTAAATACCACGTTTTTAAAACGACTAAAAAGTATGAAATAATTTTAATAGCTATGAAAATATTTGTAAGATTTGGAATAAAAAATGTGGGTCATATGTAGCAGATTATTATGTATTGTATGCGACCCACGTTTATTATTCCAAATCTTACAAATATTCTCATAGCTATGAAAAATTATTTTATATTTTTTAGTCGTTTAAAAAACGTTTCATATGGAAATAATTTCTGTGAATAACTATTAATAACTGTGTAAAAATGTGAATAACTGTTAATAACTATAATAAACAACCGCAATTGAAACATTAATAACAGTAAATAACAGTTGATAACAGTTAATAATTGTTACGAATAGATAATAATAATGATTAACTGTAAATAATAATAATTTACTATTATTTATAGTTATTTACAAATATTTATAATTTTTCACATTTATTCACATTTATTAACAGTTATTAACACTTTTTCACACTTTCAACAATTTCCACACGTACAATCTTTTTTTTTATATATAGGCAAAAAATTTTGTAAATGTGAAAAACTGTTAATAACTGTTAATAAATGTGAAAAACTGTAAATATCTGTAAAAAAGTGTTAATAACTATAATTCACTGTAACCAATTGCAAATAAATATAAATAATTATAAATAAGTATAAATAATAATAAATTATTCACCACCCTAGTGGAAATCGAATCTGTGAATAACTGGGAATAACTGGGAATAACTGGGAATAACTGTTATAAACTGTTCAGTTTGAGACAGGAATAACAGTTATTCCCAGTTATTCCCAGTTATTCCCAGTTATTCACAGTTATTCCCAGTTATTTACAGTTTAGTTTAATAATAATTTGAAAAATATAAATTTGAAAAAATGAAAAAAATATATATTTTTTTTATTCTTTTTTCTATTATAAATATATTTGGGAATAACTGTTATTCGTACCTCTGTTTTTTCAAATTATTTTTAAGTTATAAACTGTAAATAACTGGGAATAACTGAGAATAACTGGGAATAACTGGGAATAACTGTTATTCCTGTCTCAAACTGAACAGTTTATAACAGTTATTCCCAGTTATTCACAGTTATTCCCAGTTATTTCCAGTTATTTCCAGTTATTCCCAGTTATTCACAGATTCGATTTCCACTAGGGCAATTCTATAATTTTGGAAAATGTGAGTAACTGTTAATAAATGTGTATAAATGTGAATAAATGTGAATAACTATAATAAACAACCGCAATTGAGACATTAATAACAGGAAATAACAGTTGATAACAATTAATAATTGTTACGAATAGATAATAATAATGATTAACTGTAAATAATAATAATTTACTGTTATTTATAGTTATTTACAAATATTTGTAATTTTTCACATTTATTCACATTTATTAACATTTATTAACAGTTATTAACACTTTTTCACACTTTCCAAAATTTTTACACGTATAATCGTTTTTTTATAAATACACGCGAAAAATTTTGTAAATGAGAAAAACTGTTAATAACTGTTAATAAATGTGAAAGACTAAATATCTGTAAGAATGTGTTAATAACTATAATTCACTGTAACTAATTGCAAACAAATATAAATAATTATAAATAAGTATGAATAATAATAAATTATTCACCAATTCTAAAATTTTGGAAAATGTAAATAACTGTTAATAAATGTGTATAAATGTGAATAAATGTAAATAACTATAAATAATTATCAATAATCATGACTTTCAGTTAATAATTGTTATTCAGCGTTCATAACTATTATTAACTATTATTAATTGTTATTAACTGTTTTTTACTGTTATTAATTCTTATTAATGTCTCAATTGCGGTAGTTTATCACAATTATTAACAGTTATTCACAATTTCTTACAAAAATGATTTTCATATAAGGTGGTACTTAAAAAATTTTTTTTTTTATTTAAATATTATTTTATACTTTTTGGTCTTGTGTATGTAAAATTTTTTTTGTTTAAAATGAAATTTTTTTTGGACAAGTCAACATCTAGACTATTTTTAGAGAACACGTGGTCGCATGCTGAGTTTCCCGTCATTTTGAAGATTATGACGCTATTGGAAATTCTACTTATATATATTTTATCCATTGATAAACCATATAATCGATAAAATTTAATGTAAGGACTGATAAAAACAATGGAAAATGCTGTAATTTATGTCTAATTACGATATATGACAAGTTGAAGAATTTTAAAAATTATTAAAGACACAGGCCCACAAAATGAAAAAAAATGTCTGAACTTTTGACCGGACATACATATTCCCATGTATTTTTTGACGCTGAATCCGAATCTGTAATAAAAATATAGGGTTTTCCTACCTTTTCTCAGAGTTTTATTGAAAAAACCTCATTTTTTACGGTTTTTTTGCGGTTTTTCGAGTCTAGAAAAAACAAATCATGAGATACGGTTAATTGGACTTCAAAATCGAATTCTACGGGAAAAAATACACCTGAAACCATACCTTCAAATTTTTTTAACGCGATTCTAGTCCTCTGTATGGGGCTGAAAAGATGAGGAAATCGGTAAAAGTCGAAATTTTGCCTAAAATGGATTTAAACAATATTAAAATTTAATCATGCGTCTTTTGAAGAGTCGATAAACATTGGAAATACTATCCTGGGGTTTTTCAGATTGCTGATCATGAATTTGAAGTCAGATTGTGTAAAAACTACTTCTAGAGGGCGGTGACAAGAACTGTATATGGTAAATTTATCGATTTTTAAAAATTTTACGTCTGAAATACTAATTTTAGAGTCTTTCACAGCATTGACTGTAAATTCAAGATATTAACTTAGCCTATTGTGTACGTTAAACTTAACATTTTGTCTATGTTTGTCTCTCTCTCTCTCTCTCTCTCTCTCTTCCGATGTTTTTTTAAATTGGCTTACGCTTACGTACACGTTTCTCTTCGAATGACCGATGTAGTGGATTTCTGACACGTTTTTGTCCTTTTTTCGCAGCTGTTTCTCTTTTTATCATCCAGCAGTAATCTGCTAACATGTTGATACCCCAGTTTCCTTGAAATCTACGTTCAAACTCCTTTAAATCTTGGTGAAATCGTTCACCATGCTCTTCACTAAAGTCTCCGTTATTTTCAGGAAACTGATCAACGTGTGAATCAAGAAAATGAAGTTTTAAGTTCATTAGACAACCCAATTTTTCAAAATTACGTACCATTCTTTTCACAATAGCTTTATAATTCGTGTCTTTGGCATTACCCAAAAATTTCGTCGATACCTCTTTAAAACTTAACCATGCTGCCTTTTCAACATCAGTCATGCTTTGTTCAAAGTTTTCGTCTCTAAATAAAGTTCGGATTTCAGGACCATCAAAAATACCTTCATTTAATTTAGCATCAGATTTATGGGGAAATACTTTGCTTATATATTGGAAGCATTGACCGTCCTTGTCCAAAGCTTTAACTAATTGCTTTATCAATCCCAGCTTTATATGCAGAGGCGGTATCAAAATTTTCGAAGGATTAACGAGTGGATCTTTTATAACATTCTGTTTTCCAGGTTCAAACGATTCTCTTGATGGCCAAATTTTCTTTTTATAGTGTTTTTCTCTATCTCTGCTATCAAACATGCATAAATAACATAGGTACTTCGTAAATCCAGATTGTTGTCCAAGTATCATAGATAAAATCTTTAAATCGCCACATATTTGCCATTTATGTTCTCTATATTTTATTTTCGTTAAAAGTAGTTCAAGATTGGAATACTCTTCTTTAAGTACTGTTGAATGTGCTAATGGTATAGGAGCATATTTATTTGTGATATTGAGGAGTACTGCTTTAAGGCTGCGCTTTGATGAATCAATGAATAGTCGCCAATTTTCAGGTTTGTATATGTTGGGTTTCAATTCATCAATAAGACCTTTCACGTCCGTGCAATAAACCATATTAGAATCATTCTTGAAATAATTTCTAAAGCGCTCTTCTCGATTACGATATGCACATACTTTAGTACCCTTTGTCAACATATTTCGTCTCTTAAACTCTGAAGCCATAAACTCTGATTGTTCCTTAGATAAACCACTCTTTCTAAATAAATCGTTCAGACTTTTTTTATCAAACTTTTCAACAGTTCGTTCTTCACCCTTAGGAATATACTCTTCATCACTATCCAGAGAATGTTCTTCAGGTGAACTTAGATCTTCTTCATTTGGTGTGTTTGTGTCAGAGACTATTTGATCTGTCAATTTTTTATTTATACTTATTCTGTTGTAAAACTGGGTACTGTTGTTTAGAAATGAATTCGGTTTCATTTTAAAGCTCCGTTCAGTTAATCACTGTTGTATACTGTCATTGATCTTAAAGCATTGTTTATAAACGAATGGGACTTATGATCTTTTTCCAAAGCTATATATATATATATATATATATATATATATATATATATATCAGTACTCTATAAGGGTACCTAAAAAAAACCTGCTGCTGCGAAGTATTGGTCACGATGACAACTGCCCTGAAAATGGGATGTGTAGAATGATTCGGTGTACTCAATACTTTGCAGTAACGAACCCAGCGAAGGCGCGCTGTCCTGCAGGGGAGCACTAGGATGTGAGAATGATGCCGTAGTGTGTCCGACGACGAGTTGACATTGTCCTCGTCAAAGTCGGAAAGCTCTCATACTTAGGCCTGGAGGTATGAGAGTTATCACCCCTAGGACGGCGGACTCACCTGCGATCGGAACAGGATTCCTAGTGTGTGGGGTTTAATTCAACAATATGGCTAATTCAAATTTTCAACCTTTTTTAAACTGCGCTGGTACATCCAATAACAGTTTTAACCATACGTGTAATGGATCTCAAGATAATTTCTGTTATGTATGTTCAGAATATATTGGACAACGAAACAAAAGAAAAATCACAGATAATATTAATTTTATCTATCAAAAATGTTTTGATATTGAGATTTCTCAACAGGATAAAATTTGGGTTCCTCATTATATATGTGCTTCATGTTATGCCATGATGAATCGATACAACACCAGTCAGGCTAGGTCCAAATTAAAATTTACTATACCTACAAAGTGGAAGGAACCAAAAGATGAAAATGATTGCTATTTTTGTTTAACAAAGATACAAGGTTTAGACAAGATACAGAAAAAAGGAATAGTATACCCTAATACTTCTTGTATAGAAATTCCATCCAAGAATTTTATAGATATTTTTGAAAATAAAGATTCGAGAGATAGTTTTACAACAGGCTTAGGGAATCTAAATGTAGATGAAAACTCGACAGATGAAACAACTGAAAATCTGATTGCCGCAGACGGAAGCTCATCAAATGAAGAAGATCTAAGTTCACCTGAAGAACATTCTCTGGATAGTGATGAAGAGTATATTCCTAAGGGTGAAGAACGAACTGTTGAAAAGTTTGATAAAAAAAGTCTGAACGATTTATTTAGAAAGAGTGGTTTATCTAAGGAACAATCAGAGTTTATGGCTTCAGAGTTTAAGAGACGAAATATGTTGACAAAGGGTACTAAAGTATGTGCATATCGTAATCGAGAAGAGCGCTTTAGAAATTATTTCAAGAATGATTCTAATATGGTTTATTGCACGGACGTGAAAGGTCTTATTGATGAATTGAAACCCAACATATACAAACCTGAAAATTGGCGACTATTCATTGATTCATCAAAGCGCAGCCTTAAAGCAGTACTCCTCAATATCACAAATAAATATGCTCCTATACCATTAGCACATTCAACAGTACTTAAAGAAGAGTATTCCAATCTTGAACTACTTTTAACGAAAATAAAATATAGAGAACATAAATGGCAAATATGTGGCGATTTAAAGATTTTATCTATGATACTTGGACAACAATCTGGATTTACGAAGTACCTATGTTATTTATGCATGTTTGATAGCAGAGATAGAAAAACACTATAAAAAGAAAATTTGGCCATCAAGAGAATCGTTTGAACCTGGAAAACAGAATGTTATAAAAGATCCACTCGTTAATCCTTCGAAAATTTTGATACCGCCTCTGCATATAAAGCTTGGATTGATAAAGCAATTAGTTAAAGCTTTGGACAAGGACGGTCAATGCTTCCAATATATAAGCAAAGTATTTCCCCATAAATCTGATGCTAAATTAAATGAAGGTATTTTTGATGGTCCTGAAATCCGAACTTTATTTAGAGACGAAAACTTTGAACAAAGCATGACTGATGTTGAAAAGGCAGCATGGTTAAGTTTTAAAGAGGTATCGACGAAATTTTTGGGTAATGCCAAAGACACGAATTATAAAGCTATTGTGAAAAGAATGGTACGTAATTTTGAAAAATTGGGTTGTCTAATGAACTTAAAACTTCATTTTCTTGATTCACACGTTGATCAGTTTCCTGAAAATAACGGAGACTTTAGTGAAGAGCATGGTGAACGATTTCACCAAGATTTAAAGGAGTTTGAACGTAGATTTCAAGGAAACTGGGGTATCAACATGTTAGCAGATTACTGCTGGATGATAAAAAGAGAAACAGCTGCGAAAAAGGACAAAAACGTGTCAGAAATCCACTACATCGGTCATTCGAAGAGAAACGTGTACGTAAGCGTAAGCCAATTTAAAAAAACATCGGAAGAGAGAGAGAGAGAGAGAGAGAGACAAACATAGACAAAATGTTAAGTTTAACGTACACAATAGGCTAAGTTAATATCTTGAATTTACAGTCAATGCTGTGAAAGACTCTAAAATTAGTATTTCAGACGTAAAATTTTTAAAAAATCGATAAATTTACCATATACAGTTCTTGTCACCGCCCTCTAGAAGTAGTTTTTACACAATCTGACTTCAAATTCATGATCAGCAATCTGAAAAACCCCCAGGATAGTATTTCCAATGTTTATCGACTCTTCAAAAGACGCATGATTAAATTTTAATATTGTTTAAATCCATTTTAGGCAAAATTTCGACTTTTACCGATTTCCTCATCTTTTCAGCCCCATACAGAGGACTAGAATCGCGTTAAAAAAATTTGAAGGTATGGTTTCAGGTGTATTTTTTCCCGTAGAATTCGATTTTGAAGTCCAATTAACCGTATCTCATGATTTGTTCTTTCTAGACTCGAAAAACCGCAAAAAAACCGTAAAAAATGAGGTTTTTTCAATAAAACTCTGAGAAAAGGTAGGAAAACCCTATATTTTTATTACAGATTCGGATTCAGCGTCGAAAAATACATGGGAATATGTATGTCCGGTCAAAAGTTCAGACATTTTTTTTCATTTTGTGGGCCTGTGTTATTATTATCTATTCGTAACAATTATTAACTGTTATCAACTGTTATTTACTGTTATTGTCTCAATGGCGGTAGTTTATTATAGTTATTAACAGTTATTTACATTTTTCCACATTTATTACTAGTTATTCATAGAAATTATTTCCATATGGGTTTCTACCAGCGAATATTTAATATTATATAAAAATCAAAATACGAACACGCAGTTATGTGAATTTTATTAAATGTAGTTTCATCTTATAATGAAATAAAAAAAATTATGCTGGTTTGGTTTTCTTGAATTTAAGAAAATTGTCATAAAAAATACGCTAATAAATGTTGACACAATTAAAATTTTGCATATTACAATAATTTTTTAGTTAGCAGAGTTTTAATTGCATCTATTTCGACTCATTTATCACTGCATACGCATACATGCATACAGTTTAGAAAACTGATTTTAACATAATCATATGGTAAGTACTTATTGTAATTAACAAATATAGAAATAATTCCTACAAAGTAGAAATAAATTTTATTGAAACGTTGCAAAAATTATTAAAAATATAGTTTTGTTTTTTAATTCATTAATATAATATATTATTAAAAATTTTCGTTAAAATTAAGTAAATTAAAATACAATGATTTCTCTATGAGAAAGCAATTGAGCCAAAATGAGCTCGTATGATATTTTTATTTTGTAGGAAACAAAAAGATAATAATTTTTATTACATTTAAAAGGATGATATTTTGAGGAAATTCATATAAAATTTGGCAATAAAAAATTAGCTTTCCAAACAATTATAATTTAAAAGACCAGATTTTGACTTTATCTAAAGATATTAAGAACTTTTGCTAAACCATTGCTGTCAATACTCCCTAAGGGAGTATTGACAGAGAGAATATCGTCGAGATATTAGCATGAACGTATGCAATGCCTATACAAATTTAGCATGGTCCATAGGTATTCCACCGAATACGAACTGCTTCGACATAAACTTTTATACGAAGGTACACACTTCATATAAAAAAGTATGTATGAAAATGTTCTAAAAAGTATATACTTCTACATAAGAAAGTACTTTTATTAAAATAGAGTGCATACTTTTCAAGAAAGTACTCACTTTTAAAATAAAAGTACACATAGAAATTTTTTTTTAATGTACATACTTTGAAAATAGTACGTATTGTCTAATAAAGTACACATTTAAAAAAATATTATTTATCAAAATATACTTAGAAAAGTACATACTTTCAATAAAATTATCTACTAAAATAATCCAAAACAGTTCGTACTTAAGTAAAGTATGTACTTGAAGTATATACTAGAAGTACGGTAGCGGAAAAAAAAAGAAGAAAACCGAAGAAAATAGTTTATAACAGCAGGTAACAGCAGAAAAATGTTGGAATTGAGACAAAGACAACAGTTAATAACAGTTTTTTTTAGTTATCTGCCAATATTATCAATTTTCTACAGTTACTCATATGAAAATTATTTTTGTGAGAAATTGTGTAAAAATGTGAATAACTATAATAAACTACCGCAATTGAGACATTAATAAAAATTAATAGGAGTAAAAAACAGTTAATAACAGTTAATATTAGTTAATAATAGTTATGAACGCTAAATAAAAATTATTAACTAAAAGTAATGTGTATTAATAGTTATTTATAGTTATTCACATTTATACACATTTATAAACAGTCACTTACATTTTCCAAAATTTTTGAATTGGTGAATAATTTATTATTATTTATACTTATTTATAGTTATTTATATTTATTTGCAATTACCCTGGTAGAAATTTGAACATTAAAAATGGTGTAAACAACAATTTATGACCATTGTCAATAGTAATATTTTGTCATGTCAATATTGGCGAATAAATGGCAATTTTTTGCTGAATCTGCAGAGCTCAAATTTTTTGGTATATTGGTTAGCATCTTATAGGCAAAAAATGCTAATATAAAAATGTTGTTCAAAATTTTTGTATTTAGCCAAAAAAATACGCATTTTAAGTAAACGGAGAGAAAAAATCAGTAACAGCTATCTAAAAATTAGGTAAACTGTGGACAACTTTTTTTGACTAGTTATATAACTTTTTAGTAATGAGTCCTTAATTTTTCAGATCATAGGTAAAATCATAACCTCACTTTTGCCACGTGGCGAGAAAATATAGATTAGTATTTATTCACATTTCTTCGTCAATGTTTATTTTTATTGGAATTTATAAAAATAAAAATAATATTAAATTTTATTAAAATAAAAATATGAAACGCAGTACGAAACGAGTATAAAAATATCGTTTTTTGAAATAATAAATGGAAAATTTTATTAATCGTTTAAAAATAACCTCTAACAATCCGATCACAACTCAAAATATACGCGCGAATATATTAACAAAAGTGATTCTATTAATGATTAATGATAACTTTCAAGAAAAAACCTTAAATGATTCTTAATAGTAATCAATTAGAGCACAATTTGATAGACTCTACTGTTAACTATCTATATTCAAATAATAGTGGATCAGACTCAACATTTTATTAGCATTTTTTAGCACTATGAAGGTTGAAAAAAACGTTTCATATTAGTTCAAATAATAGCCATAAAACATTCCCATTTTCTGCTCTTCACTTTAAAGAAATGGCCATAAAATGGTAGAAAAAGCGTTTCATTTTCTACCAGGGTTAGTTACTGTGAATTATAGTTATTAACACTTTTTTACAGATATTTACAGTTTTTCACATTCACCCATATGGAAATAATTTCTGTTAATAACTATTAATAACTGTGTAAAAATGTGAAAAAATGTGAATGACTGTTAATAACTATGATAAACTAACGCAATTGAGACATTAACAACAGTAAATAACAGTTGATGACAGTTAATAATTGTTACGAATAGATAATAATAATGATTAACTGTAAATAATAATAATTAACTGTTATTTATATTTATTTACAAATATTTATAATTTTTCACATTTATTCACATTTATTCACATTTATTCACATTTATTAACAGTTATTAACACTTTTTCACAATTTCAAAAATTTTCACACGTATAATCGTTTTTTTTATATATAGGCGAAAAATTTTGTAAATGTGAAAAACTGTTAATAACTGTTAATAAATGTGAAAAACTGTAAATATCTGTAAGAAAGTGTTAATAATTATAATTCACTGTAACTAATTGCAAATAAATATAAATAATTATAAATAAGTATAAATAATAATAAATTATTCACCATTTCTAAAATTTTGGAAAATGTGAGTAACTGTTAATAAATGTGTATAAATGTGTATAAATGTGAATAACTATAAATAATTATTAATAATCATGACTTGCAGTTAATAATTGTTATTTAGTGTTCATAACTATTATTAACTATTATTAATTGTTATTAACTGTTTTTTACTGTTATTAATTCTTATTAATGTCTCAATTGCGGTAGTTTATTACAATTATTAACAGTTATTCACAATTTCTCACAAAAATTATTTTCATTTGGGTATTAACAGTTTTTCACATTTACAAAATTTTTCGCGTGTATATAAAAAAAAACGATTATACGTGTGAAAATTTTTGAAAGTGTAAAAAAGTGTTAATAACTGTTAATAAATGTTAATAAATGTGAATAAATGTGAATAAATGTGAAAAATTACAAATATTTGTAAATAACTATAAATAACAGTAAATTATTGTTATTTACAGTAAATCATTATTATTATCTATTCGTAACAATTATTAACTGTTATCAACTGTTGGTTACTGTTATTAATGTCTTAATTGCGGTAGTTTATTATAGTTATTAACAGTTATTCACAAAAATTATTTCCATATGGGTATGTTCCGTTTTCTTTACTTTTTACGTGGAAAAAAATATATTTTTTCTACTTTCTTCACTTTTCTTTGTTTTAAAACAGTTAATAACTGTTTTCTTCAGTTATCTGTCGATACTATCAGTTTTCTCCAGTTATGTTCCGTTTTCTTCACTTTTTACGTGGAAAAAAATATATTTTTTCAACTTTCTTCACTTTTCTTCGTTTTGAAACAATTAATAAATGTTTTCTTCAGTTATCTGCCAATATTATCAGTTTTCTCCAGTCATGCTCCAATGTCTTCACTATTTACGTGCGAGAAAAAAATATGTTGTGAACATTCTTCACTTTTCTTTGTTTTAAAACAGTTAATAACTGTTTTCTTTAGTTATCTGTCAATATTATTAGTTTTTTAGTTATGTTCCGTTTTTATCATTTTTTACGTGCAAAAAAAATATATTTTTTCAACTTTCTTCACTTTTCTTCCGTTTAAAACAGTTAATAACTATTTTCTTCGGTTATCTGTCAATATTATCAGTTTTCTCTAGTGATGTTCTGTTTTGTTTACTTTGTACGCGGAAAGAAACAATTTTTGTTTAACTTCCTTAATTTTTCTTCGTTTTAAAACGTTATGTAACTGTTGTATTTAGTTTTCTCCACTTTTCAACAGTTCTGTTCTAAATATAACTGTTTTCTGCAGTTTTCTTCAGATTTTTTCACTTTTCAACAGTTTTCTTCAGAATATAACTATTGTCTACAGTTTTCTTCACTTTTCAACAATTATGTTCAGAATATAACTGTTTTCTACAGTTTCCTCCAAATTTCTTCACTTTTCAACAGTTATGTTCTGAATATAACTGTTTTCTGCAGTTTTCTTCAGATTTCTTTACTTTTCAACAGTTGTTTTCAGAATATACCTGTTCTCAACAGTTTTCCTCGCTCATCAACAGTTGTGTTTAGAATACAACTGTTTTCTACTGTTTGCTCCAGATTTCTTCACTTTTCAACAGGTGTGTTCGGAATATAACTGTTTTCTGCAGTTTTCTTCAGATTTCTTCACTTTTTCAATGGCTTTTATATTTGAAAAAAAAATGTTCAAAAATGAATATAATTGTTGATAATTGCAGATACCCTAGTGGAAATCGAATCTGTGAATAACTGTGAATAACTGGAAATAACTGGAAATAACTGGGAATAACTGTGAATAACTGGGAATAACTGTTATAAACTGTTCAGTTAGAGACAGGAATAACAGTTATTCCCAGTTATTCCCAGTTATTCCCAGTTATTCTCAGTTATTCCCAGTTATTTACATTTTATAGCTTAAAAATAATTTGAAAAAACAGAGGTACGAATAACAGTTATTCCTAAATATATTTATAATAGAAAAAAAAATAAAAAAAATATATATTTTTTTCATTTTTTCAAATTTATATTTTTCAAATTATTTTTTAACTAAACTGTAAATAACTGGGAATAACTGTGAATAACTGTGAATAACTGGGAATAACTGAGAATAACTGTCATTCCTGTCTCAAACTGAACAGTTTATAACAGTTATTCCCAGTTATTAACAGTTATTCCCAGTTATTCACAGATTCGATTTCCACTAGGGTAATTGTATAGAACTGTAGAAAACTGATAAAAACTGAAGAAATCTGAAGAAATTAGAAGATAACTGTTGTCTTTGTCTCAATTCCGACATTTTTCAACAGTTAATTTCCATTTTCTTCAGTTTTTATCTATTTTCTTCAGTATTCTCCTGATATTTTCAGTCATTAACTGTTGTCTGCATTTATTTTTTTCCGCTAGGATACGTACTTAACCCTACTGAAAAAAATGACATGAGATCTTACGTGAGTTCTCACAATCGAAAATGAAACGAGGTCTCATATGAAAACTCACATGAGATCTCACGTGAGATCTCATGTGGCAAAAGATTTTATTTTTCTCGACACTTGATCTCACGTGAGATTACGTGACGGGAAAAATAATAATTTTTGCACATGAGATCTCATGCGAGATCTCATTGAGAAAAATAATATTTTTAGGCGCATGAGATCTCATGTGCAAAAAAATGTTTTTTCTTAACACCCATTCTCACATGAGATCTCACGTGAGATCTCATGTGCAAAAATTATTATTTTTATACGCATTAATTATAGATAAAACAGGCTCGCCACAGCGGCCCTTTGGGCCCTTTGGGTCGCTGTGGCTCGCACCTCAGTCCTTTCAGAGCTTCGCTTTGCTCAGCTCTGAAATGCTCTCGGGCCTGTCGCAAAAGCCATCGCAAAGCGATGCAAGGCACGCAAAAGACTGCGCTTCTTGCGTATAAGGCACGATCGAAAACGCTCGCGCTTCGCGCTCGCTATTTGATATTTAAAGAAAATCATTTACAAACGCAAAAGCATTAAAACTTCATCTTATTTCTTTTTTTCATTGTATTTTTTACCGCAGCTTTCAACAGGAGGTTTGAATTTATTATATTTATTTAAAAAAACAAATTTATAATTATTTAAATTTTTTTGTGAATTAAGTTAATTGATTTCGAAGAAATTTATGTTATGTGAAAAAGACATATTTCCATTAATTTATACTTTTTAAAGTTTTAGATAGGATAATCTATCAAAATTTACAAGAAAAAAAAATTATTTTATAGTTCAGTAGCTTAAAAGTTAAGTTTTGTATAAAGTTTTTATTTGATCGGAATCATATTGACGGGGGTTGATTTAAAACAATATTACAAATAAATGTTGACTGTTAAAAAAAATCGTTGGTACAGTTTTAAAATAGTTATCACTTTAGAGGTTAAAGAAATGATTTTTTGGTGATAACTTGAAAAAAACGGATTTTGAAAAAAAGTATATGACATAAAATTTATAGGAAAAAATAAGATACATCTTTTTAATATTATATTTATATTTTTTAAAATAATATTTATCTAATTATCATTAAAAAGCCTTCGATTTCAACATTTTTCATGAACAATTTGAAAAATATTAATTTTAGAGAAAAATGTATAATATAAAAAAGATTTATTTTTTTATGTGCTATAACTTTTATTTTATATACTTTTTTAAAAAAAATTGTATTTTTCAAGTTATTACCAAAAATTCATTTTTTGACCATTTAAAAAGCGCCTATTTAAAAACGCTTTCAACGATTTTTTTCAAAATGGGAAAATTTACGTTATTATTTAAAATAATTTCCCGTTTGAATTATTTAGATTGGATGAAAAATCGTCGAGAAAATTCATAAACTTGATTTCTCACACACATACATCCCCATACATACATTTTAAGGAAGCCTCGTAATAGTCTTAATTTGCTACAAAAATAAGTTTTTTGTCATAAAATAACATATTTTAAAGAGTTACATTTTTCGCAATGTCGAAAATATAAGACACTTCCGTATAGCGGTCGTGCCTTAAAATTCATTTTACGATATCTATAAACATAAAAATCACTAGACAGTTTTCTTTGAATTAATTTTTTATCTAACACATTTAGTCATCGTTATCGAAATCATAATCTTGTAAATATTAACAGTGTTAATATTTACCCTAAAGCTTTGTTAATATTTGCCTCCGCACACACATTTTTTAAAAAATATCATTAAAAATATATATATTAACATGATGCATGAAAAATTAATGCGATTTAATAACCTATTTTTAACGTAGATTAATATAATGTAATTTTAATATTATTAATTATGTCCAATGAAATCGAAAACGAATATTTACGTATGTAAAAATTTTATAAAATCTGTCAAAATAAAGGCTGTATTCTACATCTCTCTTCTGCGACGTTCCGCGTGGCACTAAATATGTTTACACCACAGAGGATGTTATATTAAACACACAAAGACACCTATGGAACCTGTAGGACTGTTCGCGTTGTTATATATTGAGTGTTAATATTTATCCCTGTTACTTTTAGCCTCGGTCTCCCCTACATAAAAAGTTATAAGCAAACTTTTGATGTATACTATTTTGAGGTCAGGTTTGTCGGGCTTGATATCTAATTTTCATTCAAAATTCATAGAAAAATAACAAGCTCAATTAAATTTTTTTCCTAACGGCGTTCGGAAAGTTCGTTTTTCGGTACGCGTTTCCGTTCCGAAAGTGATTTATATTTTCACGCGAAAGTTATTTTTTACACAAAAGTTATTATTACAATTACAATTAAAAAACATATTCTCTCTTCGAAAAAAGAGTAATATCATTCATTTTTATACAAAAATACGAATTGTCGTAAAATGCAGGAAACATTAAACTAAAATTTAAACAATGAAAAAAATTTAAAAAAGAATGATATAAGCGCGTGCTTTTTGTACGTAATGTCCCTAGTGGAAATCGAATCTGTGAATAACTGGGAATAACTGGAAATAACTGGAAATAACTGTGAATAACTGGGAATAACTGTTATAAACTGTTCAGTTTGAGACAGGAATAACAGTTATTCCCAGTTATTCCCAGTTATTCCCAGTTATTCCCAGTTATTCTCAGTTATTCCCAGTTATTCACAGTTTATAACTTAAAAATAATTTGAAAAAACAGAGGTACGAATAACAGTTATTCCCAAATATATTTATAATAGAAAAAAAAATAAAAAAAATATATATTTTTTTCATTTTTTCAAATTTATATTTTTCAAATTATTATTAAACTAAACTGAAAATAACTGGGAATAACTGTGAATAACTGGGAATAACTGGGAATAACTGTTATTCCTGTCTCAAACTGAACAGTTTATAACAGTTATTCCCAGTTATTCACAGTTATTCCCAGTTATTCACAGATTCGATTTCCACTAGGGGTCTTTGTTTCTTTATTTTTCAATATGTTATGTGCGTCTTTACTTAAAAGAGGGGATAATTAACAACCGTTACATTTCATTTTAAAAAGTAGATAAAAGCGCGTGCTCTTTGTGCGCCACGTTATTGTCTCCCCACTTTTTAGCTTGATAAATGGTGCTTCACGTAGAAATAGGAATAATTATTAATTGTTTAATTTCACTTAGATTAATAGATAGCATTCAGTTCCGGTTAATTGTTTGAACAAACATAAATTTTCTTTTTCTTTCGAACGCTGTTAATTTATTATTACAATTATAATTTAAAAACATTATTTGTTCGAAAAAAAATGTAATATCATTAATTCCCATATGGAAAAATTTTTTGGATATAATTGTAAATAACTATTAATAACTGTAAATAAATGTAAATAAATGTAAATAACTGTAAGTAACTGTAGAAAAGTGTTAAAAAATGTAGGAATTGAGACATAAATAACAGTTATTTACAATTATTTAGAATTATTTACTATTATTTACACTTATTTACAGTTATTAAGTGTTATTTACACTTATTAACTGTTATTTACACTTATTTGCAGTTATTTATATTTATTTACAGTTATTTACATTTATTCACTTTTTTCACAATTATTTACAGTTATTTACGATTATTTATAGTTTTTTACAATTATTTGCAGTTATTTACATTTTCGAAAATTATCACGAATTTATTCAATAATTTTATATATAGGCGAAAATTTTTAAAAATGTGAATAACTGTAAATAATTGTAAAAAACTATGGAAAATTGTAAATAGTTGTAAATAATTATAAATAACTGTAAATAACTGTAAAAAACTGTAAATAACTGTAAATAACTATAAATAATTGTAAATAATTATTAATAACATTAAATTATTCACTAATTCAAAAATTTTCGAAAATGTAAATAACTGTAAATAATTATGAATAACTGTAAATAATTATGAATAATTGTAAATACTTATAAAAAACAGTTAATAACAGTTAATAACAGTTAATAACTATAAATAATAGTAATTAATAATAAATAATAGTAAATAACTGTAAATAACTATTATTTATGTCTCGATTCCTACATTTTTTAACAGTTATTCACAATTATTTACTATTATTTACAGTTTTTCACATAAATTATTTCCATATGGGTTTTTATACAAAAATACGAACTGTCGTAAAATGCAGGAAACATTAAACTAAAATCCAAATATTAAAAAAAAATTAAACAAAGAATGTAATAAGCTCGTGCTATTTATACGTAATAATTTTTATACTGTTTCCTCCATTTTCACTGGTTGAACTTTCCGATACTTGTTAGGAAAAATAATGTACGCTACACGTGCAAAAAGCAAACAATAGCTGCACGCGCATTGCCGCTCTCGCTTCGCTGGAGCGGCAACCTTCGTGCATGCGTCTATCGCCTACTTTCTGCACTGATAACGTAAACTACTATATTTTAACAAAAATTATTGTATCAACATAGCTTTAGTGCGGGCAAGCCATTTCATTTACTTAAATAATGAATTTAGAAAAATATCAATAAAATAATAAAAGCCAAAATCGATTCCAACAACTCCATCATTCCGTTAATAATTGTTATTTAGCGTTCATAACTATTATTAACTATTATTAACTGTTATTAACTTTTTTTTACTGTTATTAATTCTTATTAATGTCTCAATTTCGATAGTTTACTATTACTAACAGTTATTTATATTTCTAAACAATTTCTCACAAAAATGATTTTTATATGGGAAACATATTAAATCATTGAAAAAGTTATTGCAAGAATCTGAAAAAAAAGAAACAAACTGAAATAAACTGAAACATTTTGAAAATTTTTGTAAGAATTTTGACATTTCTTTCCGCTAGGATAAGTCAACACGAGGCTATTTTTGATATAACAATCATGTATAAAATAATAGGGATATTTTCAAAGAAATTATATGCCTAGCATATACATTGCATTAGTAGCAACCGAGAAATTAAGCTATCCCGTTTTACCCGGCTATGCCGTTTTACCCCAGTTTCCTCTTAAGTAAATAAATTTATACCCTAATTTTTTTCATAAATATTCAAGTATATAACTTCCGCTCTTTTTGTTATCTTTATTAACAAACGAACGAAAGAGAAAGAAAGAGAGAGAGAGAGAGAGAGAGAGGACAAAAATAGAAACAGCCGCTCGATATTCTCTGTGTCAAGTGTTAGCCTGCGGAAGTAAGCTTAGCATCTTACGCTTACTGTGTTATCGTACTACTGTAAACAAAAGAAAGGAGATGAATTGAATCAAAGTAACAGTAAAGTTTTTTAGATTTATATTACTTATTAAATTATAAACTACTCTGGTAGAAATTTAAACATTAAAAATGGTGTATAATACAATTTATGGGCATTATTAATAGTAATATTTTGTCATATCAATATTGGCCAATAAATAGTCAATTTTTTGCAGAGCCTTCATTTTTTGTATAGACAAAAAATGCTAATAGAAATATGTTGTCCATAAAGTGGGCATTTTAAGTGCCTAGAAATATTTTAACCTATAAATCCAATAGATCGTTTCATTCGCGTTTAAATTATAAAATATATGTTTGATGAATACAAAAAAAAATGAAAAAATAAATTGTCTCAAACACAAATAATTGTAGAGATTTAATTATGAGTATTTTTTCTTTTTCTAAGATTCACATTTTAATCTTCGAAAATGCGTGTAACATGTTAGTGGTATATAGGTAAAAAAAAACGTTTCATATTAGTTAAAATAATGGCCATAGAAAATGCCTATTTTCAGCTCTTCATTTTAAAGCAATGGCCATAAAATGGTAAAAAAAGCGTTTCATTTTCTACCAGGGTATCTATATAAAATTATATTGTTCGAAAAATTTTCAATAGCAACTCAGGTGCAAGATATTAGCTAAATTATTTTTTATTCCTTTAGTATTCCGAATTTATCAATTTACTGAAACAATAAGAAAAATTTTTATGGAAAACTATGAAAAAAGCCAAAGTTATAAATTCTAATGCTTAATAATTTTCTACTTTAATAATACATAAGCGAAAATCTTTTATAATATAATAAAAGATAGCATTGATTTTTGACATTTTACGCATGCAATTTAGCAAAATAATATCAAAAGTTTTAAAATTATAAAGATTCCCTAGTGGAAATCGAATCTGTGAATAACTGGGAATAACTGGGAATAACTGTTATAAACTGTTCAGTTTGAGACAGAAATAACAGTTATTCCCAGTTATCCCCAGTTATTCCCAGTTATTCCCAGTTATTCACAGTTATTCTCAGTTATTCCCAGTTATTTACAGTTTAGCTTTAAAACAGCTTGAAGAAACAGAGGTACAAATAATTGGGAATAACTGTTATTCGTATCTCTGATTTTTAAAATATTTCTCAATTTAACTGGAAGTAACTGGGAATAACTGGGAATAACTGGGAATAACTTTTATTCGTACCTCTGATTTTTAAACTAAACTGTAAATAACTGGGAATAAAAGGGAATAACTGTTATTCCTGTCTCAAACTGAACAGTTTATAACAGTTATTCCCAGTTATTCCCAGTTATTCCCAGTTATTCCCAGTTATTCCCAGTTATTCACAGTTATTCTCAGTTATTCTCAGTTATTCTCAGTTATTTACAGTTTAGCTTTAAAACAGCTTGAAAAAACAGAGGTACGAATAATTGGGAATAACTGTTATTCGTATCTCTGATTTTTAAAATATTTCTCAATTTAACTGGAAGTAACTGGGAATAACTGGGAATAACTGGGAATAACTTTTATTCGTACCTCTGATTTTTTAACTAAACTGTAAATAACTGGGAATAAAAGGGAATAACTGTTATTCCTGTCTCAAACTGAACAGTTTATAACAGTTATTCCCAGTTATTCACAGTTATTCCCAGTTATTCACAGTTTCTATTTTCACTAGGGTTATTAAGATTTTATGATCATTATATGATTCCTTGAATGCAATCAATACTAAAGACAAAAAGAATAAACACGATTAATAATTACTTGTCAATCGACATATCAATAAATAACAAGAAAATGGGGAAATTCATTTATGTTGCCCTTACCGTTCTCCATCGTCGTTAAAGGCATAGTCTCCGAGGATAAGATCTCGTAGACGATATCTTGGTGGTAATATCATTGGTAAACATGGATCTGGCTCGTTCATGCTGACTTTCAAGCCGAACTTTTGTTACTTAATCAATTGAATGTTGCTATCCCATCTTTAAATTTGTGCAATGACTTAAGCCCACCAATCATTGCTCCTAAATATTGAGCATTAGCAATATAAAATTAGTTCCATTGGTAAGACCACTATATTGTTGCATCATATAATAATATATTTACATAAATCTTCTTATTGATTGTTTACATGGATTACTGCTTTTAAATTTCTTCTTCTCTAATTTTAGTTTTTGTTCCTGAAATAAAAATAATTTCTATAATTTCATCTAAACGTACTCGCACGCACACACACCAACACACACTGAAAAAACGGTATAGTGCCCTTCACTTAAGGACATTGTTAAATGCAGCAATTGAATAATTTAGTTGTCATCACTATATTTTATAGCCCTGCATGACTTACATTCGCGCTTAAAACTCGCTTGGATATAACTTAAAAAGTTCATTTTTATTCAATTATAAAATGAATATTATAAATGTGAGATAATATTATCTGTAAATAACTGCAAGATTTTAAAAATAGCTACCCATATAAAAATCATTTTTGTGAGAAATTGTGAATAACTGTTAATAATTGTAATAAACTACCGCAATTGAGACATTAATAAGAATTAATAACAGTAAAAAACAGTTAATAACAATTAATAATAGTTAATAATAGTTATGAACACTAAATAACAATTATTAACTGAAAGTCATGATTATTAATAATTATTTATAGTTATTCACATTTATACACATTTATACACATTTATTAACAGTTACTTACATTTTCCAAAATTTTAGAAATGGTGAATAATTTATTATTATTTATACTTATTTATATTTATTTATATTTATTTGCAATTAGTTACAATGAATTATAGTTATTAACACTTTGTTACAGATATTTACAGTCTTTCACATTTATTAACAGTTATTAACAGTTTTTCACATTTACAAAATTTTTCGCCTATATATAAAAAAACGATTATACGTGTGAAAATTTTTGAAAGGGTGAAAAAGTGTTAATAACTGTTAATAAATGTGAATAAATGTAAATAAATGTGAAAAATTATAAATATTTGTAAATAACTATAAATAACAGTAAATTATTATTATTTCCAGTTAATCATTATTATTATCTATTCGTAACAATTATTAACTGTTATCAACTGTTATTTACTGTTATTAAGAAGGGGCCGAACTATCTGTCTTTGTCTAATAGCGTTTTTCATTATTTTTGTAAACACTATCCGGTATAACAAGAAAAAAATAGCAGCCCCCGCTAGATATTAGTATAATAAGTAAATTTTGTAATAACAACCGAATTTTTTCACTGCGTAGTTTTTGAATAATTAGAGACCTACCAAAAAAAGATAGGTTATATTCTAGATTGCTAGTAGGTCTCTAATTAGTCAAAAACTATGCGGTAAAAAATTTGGTTGTTATTACAAAATTTACTTATTATACTAATATCTAGCGGGGGCTGTTATTTTTTTCTTGTTATACCGGATAGTGTTTACATAAATGATGAAAAACGCTATTAGACAAAGACAGATAGTTCGGCCCCTTCTTAATGTCTCAATTGCGGTAGTTTATTATAGTTATTAACAGTTATTCACATTTTTTCACATTTTTACGCATTTGTTAATAGTTATTCACAGAAATTATTTCCATAAGGGTATACATAGATATATAGATCTGCAAACAACTATAAATAACTGCTATCGACTGTGAATGTCTAATAAAAACTGTTAGAATGAGTTAATAACTATTACTATAATCTTCATTTTAAAAGTTTTTATTTCACAAAATTGCTAATATCTATCACATAGCATGAAATATTTATAAAATATTTCGGAAATACTTCACGAAAGATTAAAAATTTTTCAGAAATATTTCATGTAACATTTATGAACTATTGCTATGTTTGGGACAGAAATTCTTGAAATATTTCTTGAAGTATTTTAGAAAGATTTTTATAAATCTTTCATAAAAGATTTATGGAACATTTCAAAAATATTTCATAAATAATTCATATAATATTACATGAAAAATTTATAAAATATTTTATGAAAAGTTTCAAGAAATATTTTAGAAATATTTCAGAAATATTTATTAAACCTTTTATAAAATATTTCAGTAAATGTTTTAGAAATATTTTATATCGACGGTCGCGGGGAAGAAGGTGTTATCTCGTTTTTGGTTGAAGAAAAGAGTTATTTCGTTTTTGGTTGATGATAGGAGTTATCTCGTTTTTTTATTGAAGAAAGGTGTTATCTCGTTTCTGATTGGAGAAAGGCGTTATCTCGGGAAGGATTTTTTTTTAATTTTGAGTGGCAACCCTGACGAAATAAATTAATTACAATATTAAAATGCATTAAATAAAGCAATTGATTTATAAAAGTTATAAAAATAATAAATGTGTTTATTAAATAAAATAAATACATTTATTTTATATTTATTTTATATTTTATATTTATTATACATTTATTTATATTATTTTATATTTATTTTATAAATACATTTATTTATACATTCCCGTGTGGGAATAGTACATTACGTAACGGGTATGGAAAGGCTTTATTTACGAAACGAGAAGTTTACGGCCTGAGCCAAAGGTGAGGGTCGTAACGAGTTTCGTAAAAAAAATTGCCACACGGAAAAAAGCGTGCGGGAAAAAATTCTTGCACGCTGTGTAAAATATAATATTACAACGAATAAAATAAATTTGTTGAATGTTTAATATTATAAAAACGAGAACATAAAGTTTTCGCGTGAGCATTGTAAGTAAAAAAATTATTTAAACAAAGAAAAAAATATAGAAGAGTAAGGCTAAAATTCTAACAAAGAAGAATACCATTTATTAGCTGATTAATATTATAAAAACGAAAATCTACAATTTTCGCGACTGTATTGTAAGTAAGAAAATAATTTAAACAAAGAAAAAAATATATATAAGTGAGATTAAAATTTTAACAAAGAATAATAAAATGAGAATAATAAAATAAGATAGAAGTAGAAAAGAATATAAATAATAAAATAAGAATACCATTTATTAGATGATTAATATTATATAAACGAAAATCTAAAATTTTCGCGAATGTATTATAAGTGAGAAAATTATTTAAACAAAGAAAAAAAATCTAAAAGAGGAGTTACAATTTCAACAAAGAAGAATACCATTTATTAGATGTTTAATATTATAAAAACGAGAATCTAAAATTTTTGCGTATGCATTGTAAGTGAGAAAATTATTGAAACAAAGAAAGAAATATAAAAGAGTGGGGTTACAATTTTAACAAAGAAAAAAAATATTACACTGACTTTAAACAATCGTAATAACATTAAAATTAATTTTAACGCGATTTCTAAAATTTAAATTCGTGAAAAAATTATCTAACTACCCATATGAAAATGATTTTTGTGAGAAATTGTGTAAAAATGTGAATAATTGTAATAAACTACCGCAATTGAGACATCAATAGGAATTAATAGGGGTAAAAAACAGTTAATAACAGTTAATAATAGTTAATAATAGTTATGAACGCTAAATAAAAATTATAAACTGAAAGTAATGGTTATTAATAGTTATATATACACTGTAAAAAATTTTGTGTAATTCGTGAATTTTTATTTTGTACAAATATTTTTGTATTAAAATTTTACAAACATGTTTGTAAAATCAACACAAAAAATTTTGTAATTTAAAAATGTATGTGTACTTTTTGTAGAATTAACACACGGAGTTTGTAAATTTTACAAACATGTGTGTACTTACTAATTTTAACACAAAAAAAAATTGTATTTCATCTCTAACACTTATGTGTGTTAAAATTACAAATTTTTTTTCACTGTGTAGTAATTCACATTTTTACACATTTATGCACATTTATTAACAGTTACCCACATTTTCAGAAAATTTTAAATTGGTGATTAATTTATTATTATTTCTACTCATTTATAGTTGTTTATATTTATTTACAATAAGTTACAGTGAATTATAGTTATTAACAATTTCTTACAGATATTAACAGTTTTTCACATTTATTAACAGTTATTATCAGTATTACACATTTACAAAATTTTTCGCGTATATAGAAAAAAAACGATTATACGTGTGAAAATTTTTGAAAGTGTGAAAAAGTGCTAATAACTGTTAATAAATGTAAATAAATGTGAAAAATTACGAATATTTGTAAATAACTATAAATAACAGTAAATTATTATTATTTACAGTTAATCATTATTATTATCTATTCGTAACAATTATTAACTGTTATCAACTGTTATTTACTGTTATTAATGTCTCAATTGCGGTAGTTTATTATAATTATTAACAGTTATTCACATTTTTTCACATTTATACACAGTTATTAATAGTTATTCACAAAAATTATTTCCATATGGGTAAATGTTAATAACTGTTAATAACTGCAAATAACTACTACTAACTGCAAATAACCGCTACTTCTATCTCAAACTTAACTATTGATAACAGTTATTAGCAGTTGCTTGCAATTATTAGCAAAACTGATTTCCACTAGCCCATATGAAAATCATTTTTGTGAGAAATTGTGAATAACTGTTAGTAATTGTAATAAAGTACCGTAATTGAGACATTAATAATAATTAATAACAGTAAAAAACAGTTAATAACAATTAATAATAGTTAATAATAGTTATGAACGCTAAATAATAATTATTAACTGAAAGTCATGATTATTAATAATTATTTATAGTTATTCACATTTATTCACATTTGTACACATTTATACACACTTATTAACAGTTACTCACATTTTCCAAAATTTTAGAATCGGTGAATAATTTATTATTATTTATACTTATTTATAATTATTTATATTTCTTTGCAATCAGTTACAGTGAATTATAGTTATTAACACTTTCTTACAGATAATTACAGTTTTTCACATTTACAAAATTTTTCGCGTACCCTAGTGGAAATCGAATCTGTGAATAACTGGGAATAACTGGAAATAACAGGGAATAGCTGTGAATAACTGGGAATAACTGTTATAAACTGTTCAGTTTGAGACAGGAATAACAGTTATTCCCAGTTATTTCCAGTTATTACCAGTTATTCTCAGTTATTCCCAGTTATTCACAGTTTAGCTGAAAAATAATTTGAAAAAATAGAGGTACGAATAACAGTTATTCTCAAATATATTTATAATAAAAAAAAAAATTAAAAAAATATATATTTTCTTTTTTTTTTTAAATCTATATTTTTCAAATCATTTTTAAACTAAACTGTAAATAACTGGGAATAACTGTGAATAACTGGGAATGACTGGGAATAACTGGGAATAACTGGGAATAACTGGGAATAACTGTTATTCTTGTCTCAAACTGAACAGTTTATAACAGTTATTCCCAGTTATTTACAGTTATTCCCAGTTATTCACAGATTCGATTTCCACTAGGGTATGTATAAAAAATAACGATTATACGTGTGAAAATTTTTGAAATTGTGAAAAAGTGTTAATAACTGTTAATAAATGTGAATGAATGTGAATAAATGTGAAAAATTACAAATAATTGTGAATACCTATAAATAACAATAAATTATTATTATTTACAGTTAATCATTATTATTATCTATTCGTAACAATTATTAACTGTTATCAACTGTTATTTACTGTTATTAATGTCTCAATTGCGGTAGTTTATTATAATTATTAACAGTTATTCACATTTTTCACATTTATACACAGTTATTAATAGTTATTCACAAAAATTATTTCCATATGGGTAAATGTTAATAACTGTTAATAACTGCAAATAACTACTACTAACTGCAAATAACCGCTACTTCTATCTCAAACTTAACTATTGATAACAGTTATTAGCAGTTGCTTGCAATTATTAGCAAAACTGATTTCCACTAGCCCATATGAAAATCATTTTTGTGAGAAATTGTGAATAACTGTTAGTAATTGTAATAAAGTACCGTAATTGAGACATTAATAATAATTAATAACAGTAAAAAACAGTTAATAACAATTAATAATAGTTAATAATAGTTATGAACGCTAAATAATAATTATTAACTGAAAGTCATGATTATTAATAATTATTTATAGTTATTCACATTTATTCACATTTGTACACATTTATACACACTTATTAACAGTTACTCACATTTTTCCAAAATTTTAGAATCGGTGAATAATTTATTATTATTTATACTTATTTATAATTATTTATATTTCTTTGCAATCAGTTACAGTGAATTATAGTTATTAACACTTTCTTACAGATAATTACAGTTTTTCACATTTACAAAATTTTTCGCGTACCCTAGTGGAAATCGAATCTGTGAATAACTGGGAATAACTGGAAATAACAGGGAATAGCTGTGAATAACTGGGAATAACTGTTATAAACTGTTCAGTTTGAGACAGGAATAACAGTTATTCCCAGTTATTTCCAGTTATTACCAGTTATTCTCAGTTATTCCCAGTTATTCACAGTTTAGCTGAAAAATAATTTGAAAAAATAGAGGTACGAATAACAGTTATTCTCAAATATATTTATAATAAAAAAAAAAATTAAAAAAATATATATTTTCTTTTTATTTTTTTAAATCTATATTTTTCAAATCATTTTTAAACTAAACTGTAAATAACTGGGAATAACTGTGAATAACTGGGAATAACTGGGAATAACTGGGAATAACTGGGAATAACTGGGAATAACTGTTATTCTTGTCTCAAACTGAACAGTTTATAACAGTTATTCCCAGTTATTTACAGTTATTCCCAGTTATTCACAGATTCGATTTCCACTAGGGTATGTATAAAAAATAACGATTATACGTGTGAAAATTTTTGAAATTGTGAAAAAGTGTTAATAACTGTTAATAAATGTGAATGAATGTGAATAAATGTGAAAAATTACAAATAATTGTGAATACCTATAAATAACAATAAATTATTATTATTTACAGTTAATCATTATTATTATCTATTCGTAACAATTATTAACTGTTATCAACTGTTATTTACTGTTATTAATGTCTCAATTGCGGTAGTTTATTATAATTATTAACAGTTATTCACATTTTTTCACATTTATACACAGTTATTAATAGTTATTCACAAAAATTATTTCCATATGGGTAAATGTTAATAACTGTTAATAACTGCAAATAACTACTACTAACTGCAAATAACCGCTACTTCTATCTCAAACTTAACTATTGATAACAGTTATTAGCAGTTGCTTGCAATTATTAGCAAAACTGATTTCCACTAGCCCATATGAAAATCATTTTTGTGAGAAATTGTGAATAACTGTTAGTAATTGTAATAAAGTACCGTAATTGAGACATTAATAATAATTAATAACAGTAAAAAACAGTTAATAACAATTAATAATAGTTAATAATAGTTATGAACGCTAAATAATAATTATTAACTGAAAGTCATGATTATTAATAATTATTTATAGTTATTCACATTTATTCACATTTGTACACATTTATACACACTTATTAACAGTTACTCACATTTTCCAAAATTTTAGAATCGGTGAATAATTTATTATTATTTATACTTATTTATAATTATTTATATTTCTTTGCAATCAGTTACAGTGAATTATAGTTATTAACACTTTCTTACAGATAATTACAGTTTTTCACATTTACAAAATTTTTCGCGTACCCTAGTGGAAATCGAATCTGTGAATAACTGGGAATAACTGGAAATAACAGGGAATAGCTGTGAATAACTGGGAATAACTGTTATAAACTGTTCAGTTTGAGACAGGAATAACAGTTATTCCCAGTTATTTCCAGTTATTACCAGTTATTCTCAGTTATTCCCAGTTATTCACAGTTTAGCTGAAAAATAATTTGAAAAAATAGAGGTACGAATAACAGTTATTCTCAAATATATTTATAATAAAAAAAAAAATTAAAAAAATATATATTTTCTTTTTATTTTTTTAAATCTATATTTTTCAAATCATTTTTAAACTAAACTGTAAATAACTGGGAATAACTGTGAATAACTGGGAATAACTGGGAATAACTGGGAATAACTGGGAATAACTGGGAATAACTGTTATTCTTGTCTCAAACTGAACAGTTTATAACAGTTATTCCCAGTTATTTACAGTTATTCCCAGTTATTCACAGATTCGATTTCCACTAGGGTATGTATAAAAAATAACGATTATACGTGTGAAAATTTTTGAAATTGTGAAAAAGTGTTAATAACTGTTAATAAATGTGAATGAATGTGAATAAATGTGAAAAATTACAAATAATTGTGAATACCTATAAATAACAATAAATTATTATTATTTACAGTTAATCATTATTATTATCTATTCGTAACAATTATTAACTGTTATCAACTGTTATTTACTGTTATTTACTGTTATTCACTGTTATTAATGTCTCAATTGCGGTAGTTTATCATAGTCATTAAGGTGGTTCGTGCGACTAACGTGTTTTTTCAAGATATTCTTGAAATTGTAGGTATAGTTCAATGAAGGCAATGTGAATATCATATTAAAATTTCAGAACATTTCATCATTTCGTTTTTGATTAATCGATGTTCAAAGTTTTACAAATTACATTGGAAGTATATCTATATATATTGGAATTTTTACATTTCGTAGCTGTTAATCGCAATATCTCATAAACTACATTCAAATTGTAATTCAAAATTTAAACATATATAAAGGAACTAATAATAAACATTTTCCAACAAGATTCACGTAAATTCATCGTTTTATTAAAGAGATAAAGTGTTTTGAAAATGTAATTATTAGATAAACGATGCATATTTCGTTCACATTTACGTTGCTGCGCATGCGCAACTGGATCATGTGAGCGCTATCTCTTTCTCTCACAGCTAGCTTTCTCTCTCTTACCGCACGAACCACCTTAACAGTTATTCACATTTTTTACATTTTTACACAGTTATTAATAGTTATCCACAGAAATTATTTCCATATGGGAGGGTATTAATATAATAATTACACCTCATTCATGATAAAAACCTCTCGTTGCCCATCATGTATTACGTGAAAATTTCGTCATTAATTACGTAAAAATGATGTTTTTTTAAGATAAATATCTGATCACTTATTTTCTCTTTTCACACACGTAAAATACGTAAAAAATGACGTGTTTCTGGAAAAAATACGCTATTTTTTTTAAAAATGCGTCATTTGTATTTCGAATTTGCTCTGCACATTATCGTAAATTCGTAAAAAAATACGTAGCAGACTGTTTCAAAAAACGCTGCCAAGTGCTTTGGCGGAATGCTTTAATAAAAAAATTAATGAAACTCAAAGAGCTCTATGAGAAACATAGAGCTCTTTGAGTTTCATTAATTTTTTTATATTTATTTAAATGTGATTTTAATATTAAAAAATTGTCTAACATTAATATTTACTCATATTGTACTTTATAAATTTCGAACATATATGCTAGCTGTTTGCTTTTTCAACATTTATAATTTATTTTAAATCATCAAGTAATACAAAAAGATTTGTTTTATTGAAAAAATGATATAATATAGTAATGAAAAGAATGATGACAACGAAATTTCTAATCTTTATAAAATGCAATCATATTTATATATAAATACAGTTCATGTTTATGGCTCTATAAAAAAACTACTCTATGAATACCAATCTTCAATAGCTTCCCGTCTAGTTATACAAAAACATAGATGGTATACAAAATTTGAAGCAAATCCATCGAGTAATTTTCGAGATCTAACTGGTTAAATAAATAACATTTTCTTTTCAAAATTTCTTTTTCAAAATTTTAAAAATGCTCTAAAATTAAAACTACACTATGAAAATCAATTTTTAAAAATTTCCCGTCTTTTGGCAGTCGCAAATAATTTCCCTGCAATTTTTAGAACAAATCTATCGTGTACTTTACATAGAATAAAAAAAAATAAGAAAAGAAGAATCGAAATTTTTTTTTAAATCTTTAAAATTCTCTAAAATTGTAACCACGCTAAGAAAATTAGTTTTCAAAAGCTTATTTTTTTCAGACAATAGCGAATTAATTGTATAAAAATTTTGGAGAAAATTTATAGTATGGTTAACGCAAAAAAAAAATGAATGAAAAATAAAAATTTTTTGAAAATTTTCAGTGTTCTAAAATTAAAACTGCGCTGAGAAAATTAGTTTTCCAAAGCTTGTTTTCTTCAGACAGTAGCGAATTAATTGCATACAAATTTTGGAGCAAATCTATCAAATGGTTTTTGTAAAATAGAAAAAAATTTAAAATAAAAATTTTTTAAAAAATTTTTAAAATGCTCTAAAATTAAAAGTGCACTAAGAAAATTAGTTTACAAAATTATTTATACTTCTGGCAGTCGAAATTAAGTTCCATACAAATTTTCGAACAAATTCTTCGAGTAGTTTACGTAAAATACAAAAAAAAATGAAAAATCGAAATTTTTTTAAAATTCTTAAAATGATTCTAAAAAAAAAACTACGCTAAGAAAACCAATTCTCAATAGCTTCCGCACCAGTTCATCAAAAAATTGAATTGTATGGAAAATTTGAAGTAAATCCATCGAGTAGTTTTTAAGATTTTATTAGCTTAATAAATAGAAACATTTTTTTTTTAATTTCAAAATGCTCTAAAATTAAAACTAAGCTAAGAAAATCAGTTTTTAAAAATTTATTTTATCCGGGCAATCACAAATAAATTCCATGCAAATTTTGAAGCAAATTCATCGAGTAGTAAACAAAAAAAAAAACAAAAAACGAAAAATCGAATTTTTTTTTTTTTTTTTTTTTAAACTTTAAAATGAAAACTACGCTAGAAGAACCAATTATCAATAGCTTCCCAGCAAGTTAGTCACAAAACTAAATTCCATGCAAAATTAGAAGCAAATCCATCGAGTAGTTCTCGAGATACAGTTTACTAACTGAATTCATACATCCACACACACACACACACACACACACACACACACACACACACACACACACACACACACACACACACGCACGCACGCACGCACGCACGCACGCACGCACGCACGCACGCACGCACGCACGCACGCACGCACGCACGCACGCACGCACGCACGCACGCACGCACGCACGCACACACACACACACACACACACACACACACACACACACACACACACACACACACACACACACACACATACATACAGACATTTTCTGGAAACCACTTTTTTCGACTCACCGAGTTCAAATATGTACAAATTAATGAACAAATAGAAAAAAATTTTTTTTATCGATACAATGCTTTCTCTATGAGAAAGCAAAATTAGGTAACAAAATTCGTAATTCTTTATAGTCATTTAATGACGTAATTTAAATATTTCCAAAAAAATTATGATTATTTTTTATAAGATTAGCTCATACGAGAAAATTTTTTAAAGCAAGATTATTATTTACATTAATACTTTTTTTATGATTAAAAAAAATAATTTAATTAAATGTAACTATAGAATACATTTATAAGAAAAAGCCAAAATGGTTATCAATCGGAGCAAATGTCATTGCATAATTTTCTGCGTTTGCATGTAATAAAATATTTCAAAATTTAAAACATACATATAATTGAATTTTCTACTACGCTCGTCAAAACCAGTGAATATAAAAAATAAAGTTTCCATTACAAGTACCCTAGCGGAAAAAAATAATTAAGATATCTGAATAAATCTGAAGAATACAGTTATTAACTGTTTTAAAGTGGCCTGATTAAGACTTAAGACAACAGCTATTAACAATTTTCTTCAGTTTTTAACAGTTATGAACTATTATATCTGTGGCTACCCGCAATAACAGCACAAGTCTACTTTTTTTGGAAAATTGAGTTAACAGTGGATTATATACCTTAAAATATACCTCTTTCACGTAGCACACATTAGAAAAGCCTACACGCATCGCAAAGGTATTTTGCGCATGCGTGTGGGCAGCACAAGTCAAACTTTTTAATTTTTCTACCCGCACAAATCGCACAACTCAAGTGGAAACAATCGCGATGGCTTTATTTGCTTATACTAAATAAATAAACATATTCTAGGATATTTTTAAGTACTTTTATTCATAATTTGCACTTTAATTTATCTATTTAACTTTTAATTACAACTAGTCATCATAGGCACTTTTCACATTTTTATGCTTTTCGATACTTTTTGCGCTCTTTAAATTAATTACTATAGCTAAAAACAGTTAATAATTAGATTTATTTTAATATTTAATAATAATTATTATTATTTTAAATATTATTTTTAAATATATTTGATATTTATTAAACTTTATTTCTATGAAAATTTTAATTTTACTATTCTCAATAAAATAATTTCCATAGAATTTTTATCTTTTATCTAATTTAAATTTTAATATATTATTATATTTTAAAAATTCTATAGGTAAAGGTAAGAAATAAAAATTTTTGAATTTATAATCTTTTAGTTTATTTATCAAACATTTTATATAATCTTTTTTTATGTTAACAAAAATAAAAATTATAATTTTATAACTTTTTAACAAAATTAAAAATTTTTTTTTAATGACTAATAATAAACATAATCTTTAGGAATGTTTATTTTTTTCTTCTTTTTGATTCATTTGATTGTTGAACTGAATCTTCAGTCTCCAAAATTTTATCTTCATTTACAACAACAATTTCAATAACTTGTCTTTGTAGCTGATGACTATTCATGTCAGTTTCAGTTTCTTCGTTACTAGACTCATCTGTATCATTTATTAAATCATAATTAATATTTTTTAAATCATCGTCCACAGCTAATTGCTTATAGAACGACTTTACTTCAGGTCGTAAAAGATACAAAATAGATAACAGATCTTTTTTTTTCTCTTTGCTGATTGGAAGAGGTTTACCATTTTTTTTCATATCTTGTCCATTTTACATTATTCCACAGAAATCTTTCATTATTTTCATTGTGACTTCTCATTATATAAGAAGTGCTGAATAATTTATCAAAATTATAAATATCACTTTGACTTAGTTCGATAACTTCATATGGATTAACTATCCTCACTTTCCTGACTAATTCATACCAGTCACTTGGATGTTCAAGTCGAACATGATAACCCTTTTTAGCTTTTTCAATTGAAGCATGAACATTATCACACTCCATGTGTGTATGACCAGGTTCCAAAAATTTATGGTCAATGATTTTAATATGCGGATGATTGGCTATTAAAGAAATGAACATCCCTACGAGTATTTTGTTTTTGTTTTGGCCAGGACGGCAGTCAGAATAAAGTGTTACTTGATTTACTTCTGGACCTAAAGAATTCAATTTTTTATAAGTGCAGGAAACCACTTCATTAGCCCCTCATTTTCCAATACTTTCATCCCACATGAAACATCTCTACTGAAAAATATATATGAGATCTTATATGAGATCTCATTTATATTTTACATTTTCAACCCCACTAAAAAATATATATGAGATCTCATATCAGATCTCATATGAGATCCCGTATGAGATCTCATATATATTTTCTATTTTCAACCCTACTAAGAAATATAAATGAGATCTGATATGAGATCTCATATATATTTCTTTGTAGGGTTGAAAATAGAAAATATATATGAGATCTCATACGGGATCTCATATGAGATCTCATATATATTTTTTAGTAGGGTTGAAAATGTAAAATATAAATGAGATCTCATATGAGATCTCATATGAGTTCTCGTGCCAAAATCTCATATGAGATCGCATGTTAGATCTCATATGAGATCTCATATGAGATCCCATGTGAGATCTCATATGAGATCTCATATATATTTTTCAGTAGGGATGTAGTTCTTAAACCATTTATAGTAGGTGAATAAAATGTCTCATTAAAAACCCATAGTGGTCTTTTATAAAATGCCACTGATGTGTCTAAGAGTGGTGATGGAAGACATTGTTGAAGATCAAATGTATATAAAATGTGAGATCCGTTTGAATCTTTACATAATTGTTTATCATTTTGTTTTTCTTCGTAGGCTTCTTCTGCCATTGCCTGATGCAGATTTTTTTCTTTTTCAATGCTAGCTTTCTTCACTAAATCTAATTCATATTTCAGACATGCTTTGAATTTGTCACATTTATTGCACGTGTCTAATTGTGGAGGTTTAAACTTTAGTCCAGTTTTTTTGAAAACTTTCCGATAGATTTTTATGCTGACAGGATCTATAACTTCTTTTAAATAAAGATTATACATCACTGTAACATTCAGTCCAGTAGGTAAATATTTTTTTGATGTGTGTGAACGCGAGTAATGACTTTCATAAGCTGGAAATTTCTTAATATGCTCTTCAACTTCCTTAATTTTATAATCTGAAGTTTTGTTTTTTGGTATTTTGTTACCTCTGTTATCACTTGTAATTGAATTGTTCAATTTTGACCAGCGTTTATTACTTATGTTTCTAACAAATGAATTTGTTTCTCCTAATGTCTTTAAAAAACATTGTTTACATACTTCAACTTGTCGAACTTCAGTATTTAACATGTAATGAACACTAAACTTCCTAAAATTGATCCCCTTTCTTTTAGAGGTACAAATTTTTTTTTGATCTACTATAATAAGACTAGTAACATAATCACATCGTTTCTCATAAGATCCTAGTTTCCAATAAGATTCAAAGATACGGGATTGATCTTCATAAGTAACGTTATCTTTGCAAGATCTTCTACAAGGTACTAAACGTTTTAATCTTCTCCTTGGGACAAATTTTCCAGCTTTGGTCTCATATAGTTGACCACTATTTCTTTTAGCCTTCCTTATTTTAACGTTGTTTTTATTTTTACTTTGGTCTTCTTCTATCACATTTTCACTCATGGTAATATCATCACTTATGGTTTCATCCCAGACATCAGAATTATTCATTTCATCATCAGATGACTCAATTGATAATCTTGACAAATCTTTATTCAATAAATTTTCTTGAGATGATAAAATATTTTGGGACGATGGTGCTGAAGATGTCTCAGAACCATAATCTTTTATTAAATTCATGTTTCTTGAAATATATCTGAAAATAATATAATTATTTTTTATAATTTTATTATATTTTAACTAATAATGATAATAATTTTATTCAATTTTATGATAAAAACATTGTGAACATAACCTTATATTTTCACCATAAAATTGCATAAAAATTATTATTATTATTGAATTAAAAACAACAGAATAAATATAATAATTATATTTATTCATTAATTATAATTATATTTACTTATAATTTACCTACCTTTATGGAATGAATCAATAATTTAAGAGTAATTAGTTTTAGATTTCAACAAAATGTTGTTTTGCCGTTAAATAAATGAATAAACTTTCTCTCTCTCTCTCTCTCTCTCTCGCACGCGCGCTCTCTGCACGGAAAAAGGAAAATACCTGAAAAGAATGTACTAATTTGAGTCAGTACTAGAAAGAATATTACCAGTCGTTTTTTAATTGATACTCAATATATATTTTAAAACGACCTATATAAGTACATTTTTTAACGCGACTCGTCCCAAGAATTGTGTGGTATAGTACCGAATTTTTCCGTACTACGGGACTAAATTATCTTTTACTAACATAGTACCTATACAATATTTACTGCGGTGCTGTCGAATATGAAACTTCAATACAGCTAATTTATCATAATGTAAAAACCATTAAATTGCATAAAAATTTTTAGCCATCAATAAATATAATATCGATCATATAATATGTAAAAATTTCAAATTACTAATTATTAATTTTAAACTTGAGTTGATTATTATAAACGGGAAAAAGCAGATGAATTTTTTTGCTACAATAAAGAAATTTGTAAGATTAAGCTTGAGTGCGGACAACTCATGAAATCCACCGGGATGCTATACATAAAAAGTTATATACAAACTTACGATGTATAGTATTTCGAGGTTAGGTTTGTCAAGCTTGATCTAACTTTCAATCCAAGTTTATAAAAGAAATAAATTCAAATGACTTTTTATTTTAACAAAAATGATTGTACTAACATAGCTATAGCGCGGATAAGTTAGAATATTTGTTTGATTAATGCATTTAAAAAGATGTCAACAAAATAAAAAAAGCAAAAATCGATTCTAATAGCTCTGACATCCTGTTAAGTTGAAAATTAATTATTAGTAATTTAAAAGGGTTATATATTATAAAAATGATTTTAGAATCATCAATTTTTAATTCTAGTATGGGAAAATCAGTTCTATATATAGCAATTATATTATCTGCAAAATTTTACCCCTGGATCGGATAGGTGAAATATCAGTCCTAGTACCGAAAAAATAGGTACTACGTAGCGGAAATTCATGCACTCAGTTCGTAATATAGTTATGCCAGCATTAGTAGTTAAAATTTGAAGTATAGTATTGATTAAAATTATACTATTACATTTTTTTTCAATACTTTATCACAGAAATAATACATACTACGTGTAGTATTGATTTTAATGGTATTTACCTTTTTCCGTGTGGTAATTAATATTTATAGTTGCTTCTGAAGCATGTAGATGGCGCTTCATACGTAGAGTATAGGGTTACGTGCACCTTCATACCAATAATATATCTATAAACCCTATAAGGAATCGAAAAAAAAATCAATAACGGCAGTTACTATAAAATTCCAGACTAGTGCACATCTCGTCGCGGACGGCACAAATAGCACAACTCGAAGGTTTTTGCTGATTTCCGGTAGCTGAAAAGATATTAACTAAAGCTTATAGTACGGTTGAAAAGGTATTTTATACATAATTAAACTAGCCCAGTATCGCGCTGCGTCTCTTCGTTTTCGATCTTACGTTCCGATGCAAACATTCAAACCTCTTTATCTCCGAAACTCAAAAAATAGACTTGTGCTGTTATTGCGGGCAGCCACAGATATTCAATTTCGAAATTCTACAAAAAAGTGTAAAAGAAAAATATGTTGATTTTTTTTCACTTTTCAACTGTTATAAACTGTTTTCTCCAGTTATAAACTGTTAAATTTAGTCCTATTCAAATATTAACTGTTATTATCTGTTGCATCCCTACTAAAAAATCTCGGGTGAGAAATCAGGCGATTTCTCATGCCAAAATCTCATGTGAGAATTTTATACGTTTTTTAGGTATTGCAAACCATTTTTAGTTAATTGAGGACTATTTTCGGAAATTTTGGAATTAAAAATTTTTTTGAAAACTAGTCTAAATTTCATAAATCTAAATTAAAAAAAAAAAATTTCTAAGTCTAAAATTTTGAAAAATAGTCTCCAATTGATCAAAAATGATTTGCAATACCTAAGAAATGAATAAAATCATCACATGAGATTTTGGCATGAGAAATCAGGTGATTTCTGACCTAAGATTTTTCAGTATGGATTCTATTTCTGAATTGTAAAAAAATAAGCTTTCAAAAAGTGAAGAAATTATTAAATACACTGTTAAAAAAAGCATGAATTTTAATGTATTTTTCAGCGCCATTCATACATGAATTTTAATGTACTTGGAATTGAAAGCTCATTTTATATATTTTTGCATTAATATTCATGTTATTTACTACAAATTTTGCTGTATAATAAACATGGATTTCCAACGACGTACATAAATATCGCATTAATGTATACATATTGAATTTCTAATGTATCAGTACATGAAATATAATTTATAAATGCTCCAATTTTTATGTTACTTTTTATGTTAACTGTTTGAAAAATCAAGCACAATCAAAAAAAATTCTAGTAAAATACGTTTTTACAAATTTAATGCGGGTGGACATTTTTTTAATGCAAATTGCATTAAATTTCATGTTTAATTACTAAAAATTTCCAGTTGTTTCGTTTTTAGTAAATTTAATGTGAATATGACATTTTCAATGTGAAATACGTTAAATTTTAAGCAAAACATCTGGAAATTTTCAGCAAATTGGTTTTTCATTTAAAATTTAATGCAGATCAAAATTTTAATGTAATGTACATTATATTTCGGGTTTGAATGCAAAAAATTTCCAGCACTTTCGTTTTTAGTAAATTTAATGTGAATATGACATTTTCAATGTGAAATACGTTAAATTTTAAGCAAAACATCTGGAAATTTTCAGCAGATTGGTTTTTATTCAAAATTTAATGTGTATTAAGATTTTTAATGCAATGTGCATTATATTTCGGGCACGATTGAAGAAAATTTCCAGCAGTTTCGTTTTCAGTAAATTTAATGTGAATATGACATTTTTAATGTGGAATGCCTTAAATAGAACCTCAAAAAATTTTCAATTTGTTTTCATTCAAAATTTAATGCAGTTACAGATTTTTAATATAATGTACATTATAATACGGGCGCAATTGCAATTAATTTCCAATTTTTTTATTTTTAGTAAATTTAATGTGAATATGGCATTTTTAATACGAAATACATTAAATTTCAAGCAGAACATCAAGAGATTTCTTGCAATTTTTTTACTATCCAAAATTTAATGCAGATCTAAATTTTTAATACAAAGTGCAATAAACTTTAATTTCAATTGCAAAAAATTTCCAACAGTTTCGTTTTTAATACATTAAATGCAAACACAACATTTCAATGCGAAGTACATTAAATTTAAGCAAATTATAAAATTTTCAGCAAATTTGTTCTTAGTGAAAATTTAATGCAGATCAAGATTTTTAATATAGAATGCATTAAATTTCAAACTGAATTGTAAAAAATTTCATTCAGTTTCGTTTTTAGTAAATTTAATGCAAATTGAAATTTTTTAATGTAAATACATGAAATTTAAAGTTAGATTGCAAAAAATGGCTTGAGCTTCTTGATTATGCCGATAGGAGGACGCGCGTTGATGCGCGTTTTGTCCCTAAGCGGTGGGAAGAGACCTTACTTACTATATAAGCCGGGTGTTTTGTGTGGGCACACATGCGCAGTGGCTGTCTTATTACCATATAAATGCGAAATTATAAGTAAATTTGAATGTATTGTATGCGGAAATGTATTGATATATAAGTATGTGTTATAAAATAATATATTCAAGTATCATGTAAATAAAAATCTATTCAGTGTTCCTTAGTTACAATGTATAAATATACTATAGAAAAAATGTAACAAAAAAGGATCAAAACAACAAATACTTAAGAAAAAATAATGAAATAAGAAATTATCTTAATCCCATTACTATCAAATTGACAAAACCTTAATATATTTTCTGAGAAAATTTTAGGCATATTGCACAAAATGTTAAGTACATACATTAAAAAATGGGGGTGTGGAATTGCTGGAAATTTTATGCAATTTTATATGAATATTCAAGCTTGTACGTTAATTTAAGTTTAGGAAAGCTCATCCGAATTTTATACATTTTTACTTTAAATTTAAAGCACTTTAACATTAAATTTCATGTAGGTACACTAAAATGTGAATATGCGAATCACTAGAAATTCTATGTAGTTCTGCATGAAATTTTATTCATTTTACATGAATATTTAAGCAAGTGCATAAAATTAAGCTTGGATAAAGTCACCTGAAATTTAATATTTTTTTACATAAAAATTTAAGCACATTGTACAAAATTTCATGTGAGTACATGAAAAACTAAAAGGCGCAAGTTGCTGAAAATTCTATTCAGATCTACATGAAATTTTATTTATTCTACAATGATATTCAAGCTAGTGCATTAAATTCGCCCAACGAAAATTGCTTGAAATTTTATGCAATCGTGCATTAAATTTAGAGCAGGATCAGTGAAAAAATTATGTATTTACATGATTTGTATTTCATGTGCTCCGATAAAATTTTGCTTCCAGCACTTTTACATGAATTTTCATGCATGTATTGTTGACAGTGTAGCTGAATTAAACTGTTGAATTAAGCAATGAACTGTTTAATTCAATTATGTAGACATTTCTTCACTTTTTGAAAGCTTATTTTAATTTTTTTTAAATTTATTAAATGAACCCTAGTGGAAATCGAATCTGTGAATAACTGGGAATAACTGTGAATAACTGGGAATAACTGTTATAAACTGTTCAGTTTGAGACAGGAATAACAGTTATTCCCAGGTATTCCCAGTTATTCCCAGTTATTCTCAGTTATTCCCAGTTATTTACAGTTTAGTTTACAAATAATTTGAAAAATATAAATTTGAAAAAATGAAAAAAATATATATTTTTTAAAATTTTTTTTTCTACCCTAGTGAAAATCGAATCTGTGAATAACTGGGAATAACTGGAAATAACTGGAAATAACTGGGAATAACTGGGAATAACTGTGAATAACTGGGAATAACTGTTATAAACTGTTCAGTTTGAGACAGAAATAACAGTTATTCCCAGTTATTCTCAGTTATTCCCAGTTATTCTCAGTTATTCCCAGTTATTCTCAGTTATTCCCAGTTATTCTCAGTTATTCCCAGTTATTCTCAGTTATTCCCAGTTATTCACAGTTTATAACTTAAAAATAATTTGAAAAAACAGAGGTACGAATAACAGTTATTCCCAAATATATTTATAATAGAAAAAAAAATTTTTTTTAATATATATTTTTTTCATTTTTTCAAATTTATATTTTTCAAATTATTTGTAAACTAAACTGTAAATAACTGGGAATTACTGTGAATAACTGGGAATAACTGGGAATAACTGGGAATAACTGTTATTCCTGTCTCAAACTGAACAGTTTATAACAGTTATTCCCAGTTATTCACAGTTATTCCAAGTTATTCACAGATTCGATTTCCACTAGGGTCCCTAGTGAAAATCGAATCTGTGAATAACTGGAAATAACTGGAAATAACTGGAAATAACTGGGAATAACTGTGAATAACTGGGAATAACTGTTATAAACTGTTCAGTTTGAGACAGGAATAACAGTTATTCCCAGTTATTCACAGTTATTCCCAGTTATTCTTAGTTATTTACAGTTGAATTTAAAAATAATTTGAAAAATATAGATTTGAAAAAAAAAAAATATTTATTTTTTTAATTTTTTTTTTATTATAAATATATTTGGGAATAACTCTTATTCGTACCTCTATTTCTTCAAATTATTTTTAAGCTAAACTGTGAATAGCTGGAAATAACTGAGAATAACTGGGAATAACTGCGAATAAGTGGGAATAACTGTTATTCCTGTCTCAAACTGAACAGTTTATAACAGTTATTCCCAGTTATTCACAGTTATTCCCAGTTATTTCCAGTTATTTCCAGTTATTCCCAGTTATTCACAGATTTGATTTCCACTAGGGACTTTCAGTTAATAATTTTTATTTAGCGTTCATAACTATTATTAACTATAATATAATTCTTTTGACTGATAGATATTTGAGACTGATTTTCAACTATATTATTCATACTCTTTGCGTGTATTTATTCGTATTATCTGCGATATCACTTTTATTTAATTTATTGACTTACTATTACAGTATTACTATCTCTATTATGTTTTATGACTGTGATATCATACTATACTATTTTAATTTTATATATGCAAGGCTATTTCAAGTATTTTATGTATTTTTAACTTAATTTGTAATTTTACACGCTCTTTTTGTAATTATAATACAAAATAAACAATATCTAATCTAATCTAACTATTATTAACTGTTATTAACTGTTTTTTACTCTTATTAATTCTTATTAATATCTCAATTGCGGTAGTTTATTACAGTTATTAACAGTTATTCACATTTTCACACAATTTCTCACAAAAATCATTTTCATATGGGTTTTACTCAAAATTTGATGAATCATTACTTGAAACAATTTCTCAAAAAAATCATTTTCATATGGGGTTCACTGAAATTTTGATGAATCATTACTTAAAAATCATTTATTATGAAATATACATACCTAATTATATGTAAATAATGTTTATGTCGTCGTAGGCCGTATTCGGTGGAATACCTATAGACCACGCTAAATTTGTATAGGCATTGCATACGTTCATGCTAATATTTCGACGATATTCTCTCTGTCAATACTCCCTTAGGGAGTATTGACAGCTCTATACTCCCTAAGGGAGTATTGACAGATCGAGATATCGCACAGCATGGCCGTATATGACGCGAGTGACATCGATTCGTAGGTTAGTGAAAACAAAAGAATGTCGTTAAATATGTCAATGCTCATAAAAATTCATATAAAATCTTAACTATACAGAATGTTTTGTTTAAACAAATTTTCAAAGTTAAACAGTTAATAAGTAAAATAAATAAGTAAATAATGACATTATTTACTTTTTTTTAATAAAACATATATCATTAATTTTAAAAAATCATTTTTATAGTTCCTCATACGGCCTACCAACGACATAAACTTATCTACGTAACTTGGGAGTACGAAGGATGAATTCAGGCTTGACTAAAGTGCTTGTCGCTTGAGCAGCAGTCAGTCTCGGGCGCGCTTCGCGCGCCCTCGACCAACTGCTACTCAAGCGACAAACACTTTAGTCTCGCCTGTATTCATCCTTCGTACTCCCAAGTTACGTATATAACTAATACATAAAGAACTGCGCTCAATAAAAATTTCTATTAAAAATAGTGTAATCATTTAACTAAAAAAAAATGAAACGAATTTGCAGTCCTAGTCGGTAATCAAATCTGCACCATTCTACTTTTAGTTCTTAAAATAATTTATAAAAATTTATTGAATTTAAATCATTTAATTACCAATGGATGTCCATTCACAGTGCAAGTCGCTTTACATTATTGGTTAAAGTTTCGTTTCACATATTTTTCCTTTTCCTAAAGGCTTAATCTATTTTTTATATATTCGCTATCTGTACTTTAAGATGTCCCCACTTAACTTTCAAATTCCATATGAACAGAGTCAACCAATCATATCATGAATTGTTCTCCAACATTTTCAGACCTACTTTTAAAACTAAATTAAATTATTTATAATTGATTTTTAACAGTAAAAGTGGATTATTTTTAAGGTTTTTAAATTTACTAGAAAAACATTTCAAACTTATAATAACATTACACAACGAAGTAACTGACTCTAAAGATTCTTTAATTATATCCTTAAATATTTTAAAATTCTTTAATTATCTTCAAATATTTTGAGATTCTTTAATTATCTTTAAATATATATATGAGTTATAAAAAATATGTTTTTTAAAAATTAAATGATTATTTTTAAATTTAGAGATATTAGAATAGAATTTCGTAAAATTCTTCTTTTTGTTTCCAATCAAAATTAAAATGGTATAAAATTGTTAAATAGTTGACAATAAATTTAAAAAGTATATTTATTACAATCAAGTATAAATTACCGTGCTTTCTATAATTTTTCCGCCAGAAAAATTAAACTCTAAAGTTTAAATGATTCATAACTTTATATAATTACTCATAATTATAAAGTTTTAAAATTAGAAAAAACGCTGTATCTAATCGATGCATCATGTAAATTAATGCTGATAATATCTAAGCTTTGTTTAACTTGAACGTTAACGTTAACAAGTATTCTAAAATATATTTACAATTAAAAATCGATACATTTTCTTTATTACAAATTTATGATAAATTTATTAGTTTAAAAATAATACTCTTACATAAAATTTATTTATTATTACTTTTAAAATAGTAAATTTAAATTATAAATTGTGTTTTCTCTTTTTATGAAACTAGAACTATGGTATTAAATTAAAATTATGTTTTACATTTTTTAGTTCGACCCATATGGAAATAATTTCTGTGAATAACTATTAATAACTGTGTATCAATGTGAAAAAATGTGAATAACTGTTAATAACTATAATAAACTACTGCAATTGAGACATTAATAACAGTAACTAACAGTTAATAACAGTTAATAATTGTTACGAATAGATAATAATAATGATTAACTGTAAATAATGATAATTTACTGTTATTTATAGTTATTTACAAATATTCGTAATTTTTCACATTTATTCACATTCATTCACATTTATTAACAGTTATTAACACTCTTTCACACTTTCAAAAATTTTCACACGTATAATTGTTTTTTTTTATATATACGCGAAAAATTTTGTGAATGTGAAAAACTGTTAATAACTGTTAATAAATGTGAACAGCTGTAAATATCTGTAAGAAAGTGTTAATAACTATAATTCACTGAAACTAATTGCAAATAAATAGAAATAACTATAAATAAGTATAAATAATAATAAATTATTCAGCAATTCAAAAATTTTGGAAAATGTGGGTAACTGTTAATAAATGTGTATAATAGTGTATAAATGTGAATAACTATAAATAACTATTAATAAACATTACTTTCAGTTAATAATTTTTATTAAGCGTTCATAACTATTATTAACTATTATTAACTGTTATTAACTGTTTTTTACTGTTATTAATTCTTATTAATGTCTCAATTGCGGTAGTTTAATACAGTTATTAACAGTTATTCACATTTTTACACAATTTCTCACAAAAATCATTTTCATATGGGGACTTACTTAGTATTTAAAATGAAGTTTCTTGATAAAATTTATTCAAAATAATCATCTACAATTGTTAAATACTTTCTATAGAGTAATATAAATTTTCTATACAATTTAATTTTTTTTAAGGAATTAAAATTTACTGTTGTTCATAATCATTTCGATGAATAATTATTTTTAAACTCCCAAACAAATCAAGTTTTAAAAATTTAAAAAATTCATAACACTAGCTATACGTAAATACATTCTCATCTGAAAAAATTTTATTATGTACCCGGATAGTTACACATTAATCTAAAAATTTCTGATAATCAAATTAAAGTTAAACGTTACAGTATTTAAATTTAAAAAATTCATGAAATTTGCCAATAAATCATTTTTATACAGCATCTATGACTGACTTTAGTTGAAAACGGAAATTTGCAACAAAAAATGCCTTTTCCTATAACTGTACAGCTATTGTATCTATATTTATCTTTTTCTATTAGAATAGAGAAGTATAATTACAAAAGAACTGATAATTTTTTACTCAATTTCACTATTCTAAAAATAAACACGTGTAGGCAGGTAAAAAAGAGCGCACTCCGCGAAGCGAATACGTCAACGTTCCGTATTTCAACAAGCGCTAACTAGTCAGCAAAAGTAAGAGGGTAGAAATATGTATAACAGTAGTAGTTGTAATCAAACTTGCAGTGGGCGTCGTTATTAGATGTCATGCGCACCGTATACAATACCTGATATATTTTCACTCATCTGATTCACCGAACTTCGCAAGTTTTAGGGGTTGAACATACACTGTTAATAAAAGTTCATTCAATTGAATATTTTTTTCTGCATTAATTGAAAATATTTAAAAAAATAATTGAAATCATCAGATATCACACAATTTTTAAGACAAAAATTTTGTTTTTGTTAAAAAAAATTTATATTTGGTAATACCAACTCACCATGATAGAATAATTCTATAAATTGTATATTAAAATAGTTTTCCATATGGAAAAAATTTTTGGATATAATTGTAAATAACTGTTAATAACTGTAAATAAATGTAAATAAATGTAAATAACTGTAGAAAAATGTTAAAAAATGTGGGAATTGAGACATAAATAACAGTTATTTACAATTATTTAGAATTATTTACTGTTATTTACACTTATTTACAGTTATTAACTGTTATTTACACTTATTAACTGTTATTTACACTTATTTGCAGTTATTTATATTTATTTACAGTTATTTACATTTATTCACTTTTTTCACAATTATTTACAGTTATTTACGATTATTTATAGTTTTTTACAATTATTTGCAGTTATTTACATTTTCGAAAATTATCACGAATTTATTCAATAATTTTATATATAGGCGAAAATTTTTAAAAATGTAAATAACTGTAAATAATTGTAAAAAACTATGGAAAATTGTAAATAGTTGTAAATAATTATAAATAACTGTAAATAACTGTAAAAAACTGTAAATAACTGTAAATAACTATAAATAATTGTAGATAATTATTAATAACATTAAATTATTCACTAATTCAAAAATTTTTGAAAATGTAAATAACTGTAAATAATTATGAATAACTGTAAATAATTATGAATGATTGTAAATAATAATAAAAAACTGTAAATAATTGTAAATAATTGTAAATAACAGTTAATAACTGTAAATAATAGTAATTAATAATAAATAATAGTAAATAACTGTAAATAACTATTATTTATGTTTCAATTCCTACATTTTTTAACATTTATTTATAATTATTTACTATTATTTACAGTTTTTTACATAAATTATTTCCATATGGGTTTTTTCTATTTTTCTATTTAAAAATTTATGGCATTGAATCAAGGTTCAGCATCGTAATCTTTCTGATTTCTACGGAATATAATTTTAATTAAAAAAAAAATTTTTAAGTTTAACTTGAAGTACACCAAAAAACTTTTTTTTTAATTCTTAAAAAATATTAAATACTGTTTTTTAAATATTTGAATTTTCTTAATAAGACTTAAAAAATATATAAAATTCAAAGTATAACTTAAAAAAAACACATGGAATGTTTAAATTATAAAGCATGATCTATTATTTATTAACTAATTATTATTAGTGATGGTAAAGAATAAGATTATTAATAAAATAGAATTACCTTCATTAAATTGTTGAAAATTAATTATTTATATAATAAATAAAATATTATTGAATTTACCATCTTTCTCTTGCAGCAAATTTTGCAAAGAAAAAGTTTCCTTTACAAAATTTGTAAAGGGAATAAACGAGGAAACTAGAATGAAAAATGTTAGAGTTCTTTTTAGTATAAAAAATATACTACAACTCTAATATATAAATTCACATTTGTGAAATGTTTCATTATTCTATTACTCCAAGTGTGTGAGTGGGAGTGCATGCATTTGAATTCAAAGATCGTGTATTTTTATTTCAAATATAATATGATGTTTAAATATAAATAAATTTAACAAAATAATATAATTACTGGCAAAAAATACCTCGCTCCTAACGTCGCTCGGTTGAATTTTCTTATATTATATTATTATGTATAAATTAGCCAATTTGAAAATAAAAAAGAATTGCCACAACTTATGAATTTTGATATTGTAGTTTTGTACTAAATTAAATTTTTATGTTTTTATAAAAAAGATTAATTAAAGTTACAATGCATAAAAATTGTTTAAATACAAATTATATCACGATGAATTAATAATTTGTTCTACTAAATTGCATTTGAATCAATGAAAAAATATGACTAGGAATTCATTCTTTTTAATCACGTGTTTCAATCACGAACCATGAAATAATCGAAAACAGTATTTGACGTTTACTCGAACTAACAACTGCACGGAGAAAGGAAAGTATTGTTAAAATAGGTTCCAAATCAAGTATATCTAATTTATGTACTAACAAGGAAAGTACCCCAGGTGTACCCCACCGATTTTCTTCATTTTTGGATATGTTGTAGTACATCGAAAAATATTTGACACGTGTTTTTTCGTTCGTGCTGATTCGGCGATTTTAGGGGTTAAAATCACCCCAGATGTTCAGCCCCAAAAATGGTTTTTCCTACATTTCTCGGAAACTATTTCGAATTTCTCGGTGAAACAAAGTAAATATAATTTGTTATTCAAAAACAAGTATTTGTGTATTATTTTCACCGATAAGGGTTGCATCCCCTTGTTTTTATACGAGAAAAACTATATTTTTTGACACTTTCTTCTATACAAAAATTCTAAATTTTGTCGAATCTGAAAAGAAATCATCGCATTATACACAAAATTTCGAAATAATATAAGCATAATTGAAAATTTTTCCAAAACATCCCTCAAAACGGGTGAACTACCCTCAACAGGGCTATTTTAATAACTCAATATTCCAGATGAATATCGTCGAGTAAATCAACGTATTATATTCATGTTTATAATTAAAATCTATGTAATCCAGAATTCTTCAGAAAAACCCTGCTTAGGGGGTAAAACAACCCCAAAATTAAAATCCCTATAATGTATTTTTTAATTTCTCAGAATCCGCTTCGAGTTTCTAAATAAAACAAAATGGATAATAATTATTTTTAATCGCAAGCAAAAATACAGTATTTCGTCAGCTTTTTGGAATGAAAATTCTAACTTTCGTTATATCAGAGAAAAATCATTGCATTATAAACAAAATAAAGTTGAACAAATTATAAAGTTATGAAATACTTTTAAAATATTTGAAGTAGGTAAATCTCAATTTTTTTCTTATGTATATGAATTACTTAAAATTAATAAATTCAATAAATTCTAAGTTTATTAATTTCGAAAAAGTAGTTTCTTTTTTATCTCATTTTTATTGAAATATTAGTTACACTTTTTATATTTACTCTTCATATTTTGTACAATAATGATAATCTTCAAAAAAATGCTTTGGGCATAAATTTTTACCCAAAGTTACATAATTATAAAAATTAATTCATTCAGTTTGTAATCTGCTTTTTCCTTATTTATATAATAATTCCCCATTAATTTTATAAATTAAAAATATAGTCTTTTTTGTTAAATTAATGTATAAAGATATTCTTTTTAATATTAAAAATTAATATCGGATTATTATATGAATACGAATAAAACAGATTACAAATTAAATGATTAAAAGTTTCTATAATTGTATAACTTTGATAAAAAAATTTTTTTAATATTAATTTAAGTTAGTAAATAAGCACACGAAATATTTTGTTGCTTTTTTAAAGAAAAGTCTTTAATTGAATAAAGTTTTAAGAAAGAGTATTGTATTATTTATTTAAGTTTTTTTAAATAAATTTATTTTAAAATCCATATAAAATGAATTTTTCGACTTCAGATAGCATGAAAATGTTTGTGTGTGAATAATACGTAGGTACATGTACATATACATTTATCTGTATACATAAAAAATATTTAAATTAAAATCAATACTAAAATATATACATGTGCAACATAATTTATAAAAAAAAAAAATTATGTTTAGTCGGGAATTGAACTACCGACAGATATCATACAAGTCCGTCACCTTCGATTCGCAGTTACGCCTACAGGGGGATACGCGTTGAGTGGGCGTTTTGTCCCTAAAAAGGTGAGATAATACCACACTTCCTATATAAGTCGAACGTTGGCGGTTTTGAGTATGTACCCAAAGCGCCTGCCCTAAAAATGTAAATGCGTCTTTATAATTATACGTAAATCCTAATATATGTGAATATGTATTGAAGTATAAATATGATATAATAGTATATAAAATAGTATGTTGTAAGTAAATATGTGTTTTGCACAGCAAATATTTATAAAATCCCCAGCGGAAAAAATAAACGAAAGTAATTGAAAATTTCTGAAAGAAACTGAAACAAACTGAAAGAAACGGAAAGTTCTTGTGAAAATTGTGACGAAACAATTCGTACATTTTAAACTGTTTCAGAAATTTTCGGAAGTTTTCTGAATGTCTCATTTTATATCATTTTCTAAGTGGATATAGAAAAATCAGCTGTCATAATCATTTTGGTTCATTTTAGTTTTTTTTAAATTTATTTCGATTTTTTTAAACTGTTTCAGTTTCATTCTTTTGGTTTCAGTTTCTTTCTATTCGTTTTCATTTCTCTCGTTTTCTTTCATTTAATTTCAGTTTATTTCATTTTATTTCATTTTTCCTTAAACTAATTCAGTTTGTTTCTGAATATTTCCAAAACTCTTGTAATTAATCAGATTATTTCATTTTAAATTTGGAAATAAGTAATGAATTGTGAAAACTGAAACAAAATGAAATATATGGAAAATTTTTGTAAAATTATAAAATAATTGGAACATTTTGAATTTGTTTTAAAATTATTACAAGTTTTCGGTATTTTTCATTTTATTCAATGTTAAAAGTAAATATGGAGAAAATTAGATTTCATACAAATTCCGATTTTTTCAGTTTGTCTCTATCTGTTTCGGTTTTATTACAAAGTTTTATTACACAGCAAATTCTAACTTTATTTAAAAGAGGAGGTTAAAGTTTTCAGATATGCTATTGTGGACGTTAAAAAACATAAATTTAAATTAAAAAACAAAAATTTCATTTTTTATGTATGTATAAACAAAACTTTATTTGTAAAATTAATTTATAATAAAAATAATTTTCTAGATCATAGTTTTGTGATATGTTTGTTTAACAAAAAAATGTCTGTTGAAATAGTTGAGTATTAATGATTTCCCAGTCTACAATTTCAAGCTCGATTCCTTTTTCAAGTGGGCTCAAAATCGAGTTTTTAGCTTGAAATTTTTGATTAAGTCGAATTTTAAATACAGAAATATTAAATTATTTAACAAGTTAAGTATATATTTCAAATTATTAATATCAATAAATGTTATTTTCTAATATTATTCGTAAAATTTAAAAAGTTTTGGTAAGATTCGGAATGTTTTCGAATTTTTCCGAAAATTTCTGAAAATTTCCGAGGGTTTTCGAGAGTTTCTGAAAATTTCTAGCAATTTCTTTACAAATTTTTTAATAATCTAATTGAAATACTTAAATAATTGGAATAAATCCAAAAACTTCAAAAAAATAGGGAAAACTTTTGGAAAAATTTGAAAAGTTTGGAAAAAATTAGAAATTAATTAAAATACTCTAAAATATTCTGATTATTTCAATTAATATTCTAAAAGATTCTGGAAAAATATGAAAAAATTCATAAAGTTCTAAGAAAAATTGAAAACTTCTGAGAAATTTTGAAAAATTTTGAAGCCATCCGAAAATTTCCGAGAGACTCCGAAATATTCTGAATATTTATAGAAAATAAATGTTTAATTATGGAAAGAATCTAAGATATTTTGTAAAAAAATGAAAAGAAATGAAAATAAATGAAATATACCGAATAAAACGGAAACAAACTTGAATACTTTGAATGTCTCGTCCCAATTTTACCAAAGTCTCTCCAACCGATTTCAATTCTTACTGTTTCTTTCAGTTTCCCTTATTTTCTTTCTGATTACTTCTAAAACTTTTCGAATGATTTCAAGTGTTTCATTTATTTTTTCCGCTGGGGGAATATCTGACATTGACTGTAAATTTAGAATTTATTTTGTTTCGATCACATTTAAAAAAGAAGTTATTATATTTCTGTAATTTTATATTCAATAAATAAATTTATTATTTCTGTTCATTAATAAATTGTTCTTAAAAAATACTTCCTAAAATAATTTCACCTATACAATGGTAAAATTTAATATTATTGATGTAATAAGTAATATAAAATTTGTCACCAATAAAAATAAACCCCAATACACGGATAACTACTTTTCTGAAAAGATAAGTATTACTCATTTCATTATCCTTCAAAATTTTTTTAAATATTCATAACGTGATTAACTAGTTGTAAATGACTAATTTTAATATTTATTGTGGATAGGTTTTAATAAATTAATAATTATTATTAACTGTTTAGAGTGCATAATGGCTAATAACTATCCATAAATATAAATATAAATAATTCTTATAACTATTAAAAGAAATCAATTTTATGTATTCTTAAAATTTAGAAAATATTAAAAACTGTTAATAACTATTAATAAATGTGTATAAATGTGAATAGTTATAAATAAATATTAATAATGATTCCTTACAGTTTATAATTGTTATTTAGTGTTTATAGCTATTATTAATTATGAATAATAATAAATAATTATTAATTATTTATCAAATCAAAAATTTTGGAAATTGTGAATAGCTGTGTATAAATGTGAATAACTATAATTAACTATTAATTATAATTACTTACAGTTAGTTATTCTTATTAGGAGTTTATAACTATTATTTACTATAAATAATAATAAATAATTATAAATTATTCAATAATTAAAAAATTTTAGAAAATGTGAATAACTGTTAATAATTGTGTATAAATGTGTATAAATGTGAATAACTGAAAATAACTATGAATACTGATTATTTACTGTATATTATTGTTACTAAGTGTTTATAACTATTGATAATTATTATTAACTGTTTACAATAATTATTCATTGTTATCAACTGTTATTTATTGTTATTAATGTCTCAATTGCGATAGTTTATTATAGTTATTAACAGTTATTCACCATTTTACACAATTTCTCACAAAAATTATTTTCATATGGGTAATACTAGATGTGTTTCCTCGTAAACGATGTTTCGTGATCCTGGAGGCCATCCTTGCCACCTGGATATCATCTCCAGGAAGTGACAAAAAATTTTTAATTATAATACTAGGTTCACTTTCTCGAGAATGATATTTCGTCAACCTGGAGGTCGTCTAGGTCACCTGCACATCATCTATAGGAAGTGACAAAAATTTTTATATTTCCAATGATAATACTAGATGTGTTTCCTCGTGAATGATGTTTCGTGATCCTGGAGGCCATCCTGGCCACCTGGACATCATCTCCAGGAAGTGACAAAAAATTTTAAATTATAATACTAAATTCGCTTTCTCGAGAATGATGTTTCGTCGACCTGGAGGTCGTTCAGGTCACCTGGACATCATCTATAGGAAGTGACAAAAATTTATATATTTCCAATGATAATACTAAATGTGTTTCCTCGTGAATGATGTTTCGTGATCCTGGAGGCCATCCTTGCCACCTGGACATTATCTCCAGGAAGTGACAAAAAATTTTCAAGTATAATACTAGATTCACTTTCTCGAGAATGATGTTTCGTCGACCTGGGGGTCGTCTAGGTCACCTGGACATCATCTATAGGAAGTGACAAAAATTTATATATTTCCAATGATAATACTAGATGTGTTTCCTCGTGGATGATGTTTCGTGATCCTGGAGGCCATCCTGGCCACCTGGACATCATCTCCAGGGAGAAACAAAAAATTTTTTAATTTTAATTATAATACTAGATGCACTTTCTGAATGATGTTTCGTCGACCTTCTGACGCCCCAAAGCGCCCCGTTTTTCTTCCCTTTTTTATTTTTTAAATATTATTAAAATTTGTATTTTTATTTGATTTTATTTTCGTATTTTTCATTAGTTATATGTTTTACTATTTAATTATTTAAACGATTTTTTCATTTTAATTTTAATTTATTTTTTATTATTTTCAAATTATTTATTTATTTAATTATTTCTTTTAAATAATATATTTTTTTTCTTTAAATCATTAGTTATTCATATTTTAATTTGATTTTATTATTTTATTAATAAATTATAAGCATAGAAAGGCATAGTAAGCGCGTGACCTATATACAAGGTTGTATATAGGTCAACGCACAGCTGGCTTACAGCGCGCGAGGCAACCTCACAGCGCGCTTACTATGTCTTAACATTTAAGCATATAAGAGCGAGCGAGATGGAGAAATAAAACTCCGAAACTTCGTAAAGCCTGTAAGCGCGCGCAACTTTAAAAGCTCCCCACCAATGTAAGAGAGATGGAGAGAAGCTCGGCGCGTATAAAAGCCCGAGTCTCGCTGACTCGTGCGCCTTATTCTTGAATCGACTCAGGCCGGTAACAATTGGGATATACAAGCGCTTAGGCTTAACGCCCTTTGTTTATCTGAGTTGACATTTAATCAAGAACCAAATATAAATTTCTTGGCCGTAAAATATTTTTTCGCTTAGCAGTTGGGACATACAAGCGCTTAAGCTTAACGCCCTTTGCTTTTTAAAGCGAAAAATTAAAATAAACTTAATAAACCAATAACAATTGGGACATATAAGCGCCTAAGCTTAACGCCCTTTGTTATCTAAGGTTTTGATTAAAAAGAAATTCGAATTGAGCTCTATTTAACTCTGGGGACATACAAGCGCCCTAGGCTTAACCCCCCAGGTTAATATTAAGAGCTTTCAAATAAAATAAATTGAGCTTCATCTTTAAAGAGCTTCTCTTTTCTCTCACCGGAGAGTTTTCTTTTTTTATTTTGTAATTACATACATATATTTTTGCTTCAAATAAAAGAATATTTAATATAACATATATTTCCTTTTATTATTAAAATTAAAAATAATAATACTAACAAAGGAAACGCCTAGCTTTATTGATAAGCTGGCGTTTCATTAACAAAATAATTAACAGCTACCCTCTAATCTGGCCTATTGCCCGAACGGAGCTTGTGTAGTTTGTTAAATAGGGACCTAGCAGCTACACTCCAATCCGGCCTACTGCCCGAACGGAGCTTTTGTAGTTTGCTAATAAAGTATTTAATAGCTACCCTCCAATCTGGCCCACTGCCCGAACGGAGCTTGCGTAGTTTATTAAATACGTTAAAGAAAATCATACAAGTCGCGTACATAAAATTAAAAATCTATCGCGTTTATGTTATACGCTAATTAATCTAGCATCGAATTTGGACCATAATTTATTTTTTTTAAAAGTAACTATTACCCACTTGGGTACGTTACAACCTGGAGGTTGTCCAGGTCACCTGGACATCATCTTCAGGAAGTGACAAAAATTTACGTTAATTTGTAATTAATGTATTCAAGCGTCTACTGAAAAATCGTGTTACGATTAATTAAACATAAAAAAATTAATTGAACATAAATGTTTAATTTAATTAAACATTTCATCAAAATTTGTTCACTTTCTAATTATTTTGTTTTGAATATTTAATTGTCTATAATTTCTTTATAAATTTTAAAAAGATTTTTTGTTATATTCTGTATCTATAGTTTTATAGAGTTATACAGAAGTTATATATAATCATTTTCAGATACAAACTATATCCAGTAAGCTGTATATAAACTTGACACAATAGTTTTACGTGGGTATGTCTTTTAGTAATCAAAATGTGAAAAGATATGAGTAAAAGTTCAATTTTCTAAACTTAACATTTTTATACTGAGCAATCGTTTTAATTACTTTGATTAATGTCTAAATATAAAAATAGTTTCATTTTACTGTATTCAACAATATATTGAAAAATATTCATGGAAGGCACTTCGATCATTTTTGGTCTGACAAATGTAAATTTTGAGAATTTAATACTATCCTTTTTTCACCAACTGTGTAGTTCTTTGTAACTAAAAGAGATGGAGCTCTAAAATTTTGTAGTTGCTTTTAAAGAATATTAATTTAACAAATTAAATATTTAAGAATTATTTAAATTTTATTATTTTTATTAAATTTGCTTACGAACTACAATGTATTTTGTTTTCATCATATTAATATGAATAATACTAAATTATGTGCTATTTAATATAATAATTTTTACAATCTTTTTTAAATGAATATATTAATCTTAATCTAAATACTTTATATTATTTGGGTGTTTTCCAAAACACTAAATTTAAAATCTTTGTTATATTTATTCCTCATCCTGTCTTTTTATTTTAAAGTACTTTTAAATTCCGTCACGCTTTTAGAATAATATATATTTTTTTAGTACTTTTTCAAACTATTAAATAAATATACAATTTTGGCTAAGGAAAGTTTAGAAATCAATCGAGTAATCGTCGAATATTACTGTATTCAATACATTCTTTTTTGTTAGAATAAACGAAAATTATATTTAAATTAACCGCCATAATCATGTAACGCGCTCTATATTCAAAACTATGTATTATATTAAAAAGAAATCTCCTTGTATAACTTCCTGTATATACTTTTGAGAGCACAAGTTGTAGACACAATAAATAAAGTTATATCCTCTTTAAACAATAAATATCCACTGCATCCTTTAATAACTCTGCATAAAACTAACAGTTTATGGCCCCAGGATCGTTAAGAGAATTGTGGTTTTTGTGTTTAAGCTGAAAAGGCAAAGTGAGTGCTCAAAAGTTATCGAAAGCCAAAAGTTAACCTAAATTTTATACGTGCACGTGGCAGAGTAAAACTAAAAGTTTTTTTTCTCAAAGATTTCCTTGTGTACAAGCTTACGCTGCGGTACACACATATATATATATATATATATATATATATATATATATATATATATATATATATATATATATATATATATACTAGGGGGTACCCCCCTGCTCCGCACTGCTCGCCAACCCCAGTTGTGCTATAAATATTATTATATATTAAACATTTAAATCATTTTTAATTTTTAAATCATTTTTTTTAGTTTCGTTGATAATTTAGTATATTATTTGATATATCGTAATGATTTTGAGTTTTATAAGATTTATAGGATTATTTTGTTATAATTCCTTTTTTATATCTTTTTCTCATTTTAAACATTTTATGAGATATATCAAAAATTCATACTAAAATTTATAAATTTATTATGATATTGTAAATGAAATTATTACATGATCATTATATCATATTTTATTTAAAATTTAGTTATTTATATAACAAATAAATAAATAAAATAATTTTAAATTATTTTATACTTACTTATATTACATTTACCTGTATAAAAGTTATGAATATGTTTCTTTTATTTATTGTTGTAAGTAGTTAAATTATTTATTTATTAAAATTTCGATTTATAAATTTTAAATAATCATAACTTTTAAATATTTTAGTTAATTTTTAAATATTTTTTTTTTTTTATTTTTAATAATATTGATAATGTTTGAAAATTTTTTTAAATTTATTATTATATATTGAAATATTTATGATTTATTTTAATTTTTCATATTTTATTAATAATGTTAGCTAATCTTAATAAATATTTAGAATAAATTTCATGACTTTGATTAAAGTAATATTCTGCTATTGGTTCACGTATATTTATTTTATATTTTATAATTTCATTCGCATAATATTTATAATACTCTGGTACTTCATTCCAATTTTTAAATTCAAATTGTTCATTATTTTCCTCTATATATGAATTAATAATGTTATTTAATTCAGAAATTATTGTACTGTTTATTGAACTATTATTATCTAGACTTTCTAAATAATATTCATATTCTTCTTAAAAATTTAAATGTTCTTCAATTTGATCATTTAAATTTTCCATCAAAATGGATTTCATTCAATCATTTGTTGATCATTAACATTGTCAATTTCAACATTATTAATTGGATTCCATTCCATTTTTTTTTATTTATATATTATTAAAAATTTTTAATGTTTATAATTAATATAAATATAACCTGAAAAAAATAAAGTTTAATTAATAAAATAATTTATAAAAAATTTATTTAAATAACATTAAATTTTTTGTTAAATTATAATAAAATTATTTTTTTAATATTTCTTTCCAAACTATGTTAGGTACAATATCTCTGTTTTTCGATTCATTTTGAATATATATTTTATTTACATTTTTACAACGTGAAAGAGTTATTTGTGCTTCTATGTTATATTTGAATAATTTAGTTATTTTTAATCGCGTTTCATTACATAATCCATTTTTATACTTAAATTTCGAATTAACATAATTATGGTATTTACTTTTAATTTCAGTTCCTGTGGAGGTAATCCTTCTCTTATGTTATTTAACATTTCTATTGAATAATTCAAATGAATATTATCATCCGTTTGATCTACACCTTTGTAAAACAAATATAAATAGTTATTAATCTTGAAAGTTATATAAATTTAAACATAAATATTAATATCAATTAATTTTAAAAGTTGTATAAATCAATACTATTAAAGGTTTATAATGTAAGATGGTGTGGAAATCTGAATCCTCAACACTATATGCTTATTTTTATTTTAATACAATAAAATATTTATAATATGAACAAATTATTAAAAATCATTATGTTTTCAACAAATGAATTAATTATAGTGTTGAGGAATTGTAATAGAATTAATTTAAATTTATATTTATTAATTTCAGATAAACTATGTAAAAAATGGTAATAAGATATCTGATGAGGCACATGTTTTTCATTTTAAATATTATAAATTGTAATTTTATTCAACTACTTTCGAGTTTTCAACAAAAAAAAAATTAAAATTTTTATATTTTTATGTAATATTATACATAAATAGAATATAATAAAAAAATATAAAACTATATTATCCAGTATTTGATGGTTCTAAAAGGTTGTGGGGGGGATTGTGGGGGGGGGTTGTGGGGGATTGTGTGGGGGGGCAAGAGGGGGTTAGTGGGGGGTCTATGGGGGGCGTGGAGGGGGGGGGTAATGATCGATAACATAAAATAACGTAAATTTACGTTATTTAATTAATAAAAATCATGTGGGGGGGCTGTGGGGGAGATGTGGGGGGGCACCGACTGAATTTTGGTTCATATAACTATATAATATAGGGAGATATATATATAAAAAAGGAGAAAAATAAAAAATATGGCATCAGGCCTTAGTGTGCATATTGATAAATTATCGAAGAATAATTTCGATACATGGAAAATTCAAATGTAAGCCATACTTATCAAAAATGATGGCTGAAGCTATGCTAGCGGTGCAATGACAAGACCTACATCTGAAGCTGAACAACCTGCGTGGGACAAACACGACTTGATGGCACGCTCAGATATCATCTTGGCCATGGGCACAACAGAACTATGCCATATAAAGGACTGCAACACGTCGCACGAGGTATGGAACAGGCTGAAAGAAGTGTACGAGTCAAAAGGACCGGCACGTAAGGCAACGCTACTAAAGCAATTGCTGTTTATAAAAATGAAAGAAAATGAAGGTATGTCTGTTCATTTTAACAAGTTTTTTGGGATTGTCGACAAGCTAAATAAAATGGGTTTAAAATTAGCTGATGATATAGTCGCGATCTTACTACTGTATAGCATACCTGACACGTACGACAATTTTCGGTGCGCGATAGAAGCACGTGATGAGTTACCTAAACCAGAGGTTATAAAAATAAAACTTTTCGATGAAGAGAATTTAAGGTTAAATTCACAACCGAAAATAGAGGCGTCTGGAGCCCTATATGTAAACAATAAAAATTGTCGAAGCTATGATAAGAGCGATAGTAGCAAAATTATAAATTTTCAGAAAAATGAAAATAAAAATGAAAATTTTAAAAAATACAAATGTAATTTTTGCCACAAATTAGGACACAAGGCAGCTAACTGTTGGTAACAAAAAATCGAACAAGCAGTCTACATCAACCATACAAGAAGAAGCCTTCTTCATCTACGAGAGTCAGACACACGATTTTGAGTCAGCTGATGAAACACTGTCGAAAGAATGCTCCGCGCTTGTGACAGCCTTGAATGTAGAGAGAACTACAGATAAGACTTGGTGCATCGACAGCGGCGCAACGTCGCATATGTGCCATGACCAAGGTAATTTCCGCAGTATACAACCCACTGATAAACAAAATGTGAGGTTAGCCACCGATAAGCGCACAGTCGTAACAGTTAAAGGAACCATAGCATATAGCGGGCTTTTAACAACATTTCCGTTTAAAACTTTTCACAAAAGGCTAATGAAAGATTTTATCTATATGTACAGTAAATATATTTCTGAAAGAAAGGAGAAATATTTCATAAATCTTTCATGAAAGATTTCTATACTGGTGATAATCTTGCAATGAAATATGGCATCAATCTTTCAGAAAGATTTCCTTGAAATATTTTCGTAAATATTGTTAAAATATTTCATAAATCTTTCATAAAAGATTTTCAAAACTGTGATAATCTTGCAATGAAAGATTGTAGAAATCTTTCATAAATATTTTCTTGAAATGTTACCGTAAATATTGCTGAAATCTTTCATAAATCTTTCATGAAAGATTTATTTGATTGTTTAAATATTGCTTCGAAATATTGCATAAATATTTCTTAAATATTTATTTCAAATATTTTAGAAAATCTTGTTGAAATCTTTCAGAAAACTTTCATTGAAATATTTATTTGCAGTCCCTCAGGCGGACATAGCGGGCTTTCAACAATCTTTCATCGAAAGATGTTTGAAATCTTTCATTCTTTCCTTGCAAATATTTCTGAAAGCTTTGATAAATATTTCATGCTACCCTAGTGGAAATCGAATCTGTGAATAACTGGGAATAACTGGGAATAACTGTGAATAACTGGGAATAACTGTTATAAACTGTTCAGTTTGAGACAGGAATAACAGTTATTCCCAGTTATTCCCAGTTATTCCCAGTTATTCTCAGTTATTCCCAGTTATTCACAGTTTATAGCTTAAAAATAATTTGAAAAAACAGAGGTACGAATAACAGTTATTCCCAAATATATTTATAATAGAAAAAAAAATAAAAAAAATATATATTTTTTTCATTTTTTCAAATTTATATTTTTCAAATTATTTTTAAACTAAACTGTAAATAACTGGGAATAACTGTGAATAACTGGGAATAACTGGGAATAACTGGGAATAACTGTTATTCCTGTCTCAAACTGAACAGTTTATAACAGTTATTCCCAGTTATTCCCAGTTATTCCCAGTTATTCACAGATTCGATTTCCACTAGGGTATGTGGGAACTTTTAAAAAAGTATATTTTAGGCAAGTTTAGATATTAAATGGTGTAACGTTTAAAATATTCCGAAAAATACTTTATATTATTTAGGTGTTTTCAAAAACACTAAATTTAAAATCTTTTTTTATATTTATTTTTCACTCTGTCTTTTTATTTTCAAGTACACTCTAGGTGGTAAACCAGTTAAAGAAGCGGCCAAAGAGCGCCTACGCGAGAGCGGTAAGAATCTCAAAAGAAAGGCTGACGTTGTAGTGGATAAATTGCTCTTGGGTGAGGCAAATGTGAAGGAGGGGGGAGAATCAGGATATAAAAAGAAAAAGAATGAGATATCATTAAATCAGTTGTCAAATACATCTGATATTACAAACATCTCAACGGTTAAGCGCTTGAAAAGTGGTAAAGTCACGAAAGGAAATAAGAAAAAGAATAAAAAAACTCGTGTAGCTAGAGATATTTTTGAAAATTAAAATCTCAAGATGGCGCTTTTGCATACGGAATCTTGTCAATCGATCAAGTCAGAATTATCACTCTTTGAATTACCGTCAATACAAACAGCAATCGAGAGCTCTCACTGGGTACAGTACAAACCGATATCTTCGCTCAACGATCAATCACCTATTGAATTTACCATACCTGGTAATACTGAGTATATCGATTTAGCTCACACAATGTTGAGCGTGAGTGTAAGTATAACGTTAAATAGTGCTGCACAGCCTAAAGATATTAGCGTTGGACCAATAAATAATCTTTTGCACTCATTGTTTAATCAAGTAGTCGTGCTTTTTAACCAAAAGCCCGTTTCATCACCAAACAATGCTTACGCATATCGAGCTTACATTGAAACATTATTAAATTATGGACCAACAGTTAAAAAGTCTCATTTAACAAGTGCTTTGTAGTATGATGATACAGCAGGAAAAATGGATGATATTAAGTGCAAATGTTATAGTGGTAATGCAGGTTTCGAAAAACGTAAAGCTATTATGATTCGTGGAAAGATTGATTTACTCAGTCATTTACATTGTAATGTCTTTAATCAGGATAAATTATTACTCGGTGGTGTTAAGGTAAGAGTAAAACTTGTGCGTTCGCGTGATGGCTTTTGTCTCATGGATTTCTCTGGTGCTTTCACGATTAACATTACCGAAGCCACACTTTTTGTGCGTCGAGTAAGATTGAATCCATCGCTTGTACTAGCACACGAAAAACTATTGTCGCAGACTACGGCAAAATATCCGCTGACACTGTAGAAGTTAAGGCTGTTACATTACATAATGGTGTGCATGGAGAAACAATCGACAATGTTATATTAGGTCAGCTACCGAAGAGGATTATACTCGGTTTCGTTGAAAATAAAGCTTACAACGGTGATAAAAATCTAAACCCATTTATTTAAAGAATTTCAATATTAACTTTTTGTGCTTGTACGTTGATGGAATGCAGATACCATCGAAACCCTTACAGCCAGATTTCAAAAAGAGCAAAATGTACGTTGATGCCTATCATACACTTTTTTCAGGCACTGTTATTCATTTTATGAATTCAGGCAACTCGATTAGCCGTGAAGACTACCCAAACGGTTACTGTCTATTCGCTTTTGATTTAACACCTGATTTATCGGCAAGCGATGGTAGTCATTGGAATTGAATAAAAAACGGTAATGTAAGAATTGATGTTAGATTTGACGAAACACTAAAGGGTGCTGTAAATTGCATAATTTATGCTGAATACGACAACTTACTTGAAATTGACTCGTCGAGACAGGTTATCGTGGATTATAGTGGTTAAGCGGTAAGGGTGGGGATACATTTCTCATTATTTAAGTGAAGCCGGATCCATCTTTATTATCTCAGTCGTCGACCAGCTTTCATAACAAACAGCATGGATCTAGTGATTGACGTACAGTTTTTCAAAGATAACAAAAATCGTTTGATTCCGAAGGAGGTAGCTGTTACTTGGTATACATAAAAACTTTTTCGCTCATTGGATTGTGGCTCTACCTTGTAGTTTAAGGCACTTCCCTAAAAATGTTTTAAGACAAAATAATTGGGTGACACTGAATCATCATGGTCTAGAGTGGTATTAAGGTGATATATCGATAAAAAGGTTATATAAAAGTTTGGAAGATATTTGTAAGCGTTGTCGTAAAATTTACGTACGAGGTCAAGAAAAAGTTGAACTATTTTCCAAGCTGACTACTTGTAAAATTATAAATTTAGAAGAGAATCAAGATTATCCAGCTTTTAAAAATTTTAATTTAAGTAGTGTGCATTGTATGCACCATTTCATGAAAAAACCTTACCCAAGTTACCTATGTGCATTGAATAACGTTGCTAATATCAAACATTGGTTACTAAAAATCGGAGCCGACGTAAAAGTGCTGACTTTGGACGAAATTGTCGACTTTTCTCTGCGCTTGTGTTTCTCTGCGATGAACTCAAAAGAGATTGTACAATACCTGATACGGATCAAATTTCACACGGTAGGCGTTTATCCAGCGGATCGGATTCCTTTGTAGTGGGCAAAAGCTTGTGCATTTGTCCTTAATACGCAAAATTTTAATCAACGTGGAGCGCATTGGGTTGCCATATATGTTGATAAGAATGGCATAGGCACGTATTTTGATAGCCTTGGGAAATCACCATAAATTCTACAACATTTACGACGTATTTAACGAAATTGTAAAAAATTTAGATGCAACAATAAACGCTTACAAAGCGAATATTCCAATGTTTGTGGTCATTATTGTATCATGTTTCTGTATTATGTCCACCGGATTGGATTTCAACACATTCTTGAAAAATTGTTCACAGAATTTGCAAAAAATTATGTACATTAACCTACGGAATCCACTTCATAGGGCCACATTCGAAATAGTACCATATATTGTCGCTAATTTGTCGCTGATTTGTTGCTCTATCCCGGATTTCGTCGCTCCAGCCGTTTCCGAGAAACAATGGCTACCGTAGCTTAATATTAAGCTATGGCATCCACTACAGTAACTCAGGAACGGCTAGGGTTAGCAACTCCATTCTGGTTGCAAAATTTGTCGCTTTTTTGTCGCTCTAAGATAGAATAGTTCGTAAGTCCCAAACCCTGACCCAGACCCGGATATGGCCATTAGGCCTGAGTGAAAATGGAAACTTTTTTTCTTTGTGTATCTAAAAAGTCATGCGATGTTTGATAATTTGTTGCTAGTTTGTCGCTGACATTTAATCCAACACTGGATTTTGTCGCTCCAGCCGTTTCCGAGAAACAATGGCTACCGTAGCTTAATATTAAGCTACGGCATCCACTACAGTAACTCAGGAACGGCTAGGGTTAGCAACTCCATTCTGGTTGCATAATTTGTCGCTTTTTTGTCGCTCTAAGATAGAATAGTTCGTAAGTCCCAAAACCTGACCCAGACCCGGATATGGCCATTGGGACCGAGTGAAAATAGAAACTTTTTTTCTTAATGTATCTAATAAGTCATGCGATGTTTCTAATACTAAAGTAGCTATAGAAAATTTGTCACCTTCAATATCTTAACATCAGAGAAGAAAGAAAATTCTTTATGTAAAATGGATTTTAATTGAATTTACATGCGTTTGGGAATTTGTCGCTCATAATATTTAAATAAATTTAAACTTTTAATTCAATAAAAATATGATTTTAATTTAACAGAATCTACAAGAATTTTGTCGCTATAAAAATCTATGGTTCCTAGCACGCTAAAATAATTTTTATGGAAATTATTGTTATTGAAAAGCATCTAGGAATTTGTCGCTCTTGGAATTTAAGAAAATTAACACTTAAAAGGCAATATAAAAATTATGCTGATGCTACAGGACTTTCAAGGATTTTGTCGCTCTGAAAATTTATGGTTGCTGGCACTATAAAATGATTTTTATACAAATTTTGTGATTTTCATGCATCTGGGAATTTTTCGCTCTTGAAATTTGAAAAAATTAACACTTAAAACGCAATATAAAGATGATTTGGATACTACAGGAGCTTCAAGGATTTTGTCGCTCTAAAAATCTATGGTTCCTAGCACGCTAAAATAATTTTTATAAAAATTTTTGTTATTAAAATGCATCTAGGAATTTGTCGCTCTTAAAATTTAAAAAAAATTAACGCTTAAAACCCTAGTGGAAATCGAATCTGTGAATAACTGGGAATAACTGGGAATAACTGGGAATAACTGTTATAAACTGTTCAGTTTGAGACAGGAATAACAGTTATTCCCAGTTATTCCCAGTTATTCCCAGTTATTCACAGTTATTCCCAGTTATTTACAGTTTAGTTTACAAATAATTTGAAAAATATAAATTTGAAAAAATGAAAAAAATATATATTTTTTTTATTTTTTTTTCTATTATAAATATATTTGGGAATTATAGAAGTTATTCGTACCTCTGTTTTTTCAAATTATTTTTAAGCTATAAACTGTGAATAACTGGGAATAACTGAGAATAACTGGGAATAACTGGGAATAACTGGGAATAACTGGGAATAACTGTTATTCCTGTCTCAAACTGAACAGTTTATAACAGTTATTCCCAGTTATTCACAGTTATTCCCAGTTATTTCCAGTTATTTCCAGTTATTCCCAGTTATTCACAGATTCGATTTCCACTAGGGAAGGCAATATAAGAATGATTCTGATACTACAGGAGCTTTAAGGATTTTGTCGCTCTAAAAATTTATGGTTGCTGGCACTATAAAATGATTTTTATAAAAATTTTGTGATTTTCATGCATCTGGGAGTTTGTCGCTCTTAAAATTTGAAAAAATTAGCACTTAAAACGCAATATAAAAATGATTCTAATACTACAGGAGCTTCAAGGATTTTGTCGCTCTGAAAATTTATGGTTGCTAGCACTATAAATTGATTTTTATACAAATTTTGTGATTTTTATGCATCTGGAATTTGTCGCTCTTGGGATTGTTAACAATCAGAACTTTAAAAACCATAAAAAGATATTTTTAATATCACAGAAGCTGCAAAGAATTTGTTGCTTCTTAATTTATAGCATTCAAGTACATAGGAAATACTTTTATGCAAGTTTTTTGAATTGGAATGAATTAGAGAGTAAGTCGCTTGTGACACTTTTAACTATTGAGACTTTGAATGCAATTAAAATATGTTTGTCACCTCACTAAAGCTTTAAGTATTTTGTCGCTCTAGTGATTCTATCATTAGCTAACTCTAAATATTTTGTTATATCAGTTCTTCAATGTACATGCGTTTGGAAATTTGTCGCTCATGATATTTAAATAAATTTGAACTTTTAATTCAATAAAAATATAATTTTAATTTAACAGAAGCTACAAGAATTTTTTCGCTCTAAAAATCTATGGTTCCTAGCACGCTAAAATAATTTTTATGGAAATTATTGTTATTGAAAAGCATCTAGGAATTTGTCGCTTTTAAAATTTGAAAAAATTAACACTTAAAAGGCAATATAAAAATTATGCCGATGCTACAGGAGCTTCAGGGATTTTGTCACTCTAAAAATTTATGGTTGCTGGCACTATTAAATGATTTTTATACAAATTATGTGATTTTCATGCATCTGGGAATTTGTCGCTCTTGAAATTTGAAAAAATCAACACTCAAAACGCAATATAAAGATGATTCTGATACTACAGGAGCTTCAAGGATTTTGTCGCTCTAAAAATCTATGGTTCCTAGCACGCTAAAATAATTTTTATAAAAATTTTTGTTATTAAAATGCATCTAGGAATTTGTCGCTCTTAAAATTTGAAAAAATTAATGCTTAAAAGGCAATATAAGAATGATTCTGATACTACAGGAGCTTTAAGGATTTTGTCGCTCTAAAAATTTATGGTTGCTGGCACTATAAAATGATTTTTATGAAAATTTTGTGATTTTCATGCATCTGGGAATTTGTCGCTCTTGAAATTTGAAAAAATTAACACTCAAAACGCAATATAAAGATGATTCTGATACTACAGGGGCTTAAAGGATTTTGTCGCTCTAAAAATCTATGGTTCCTAGCACGCTAAAATAATTTTTATAAAAATTTTTGTTATTAAAATGCATCCAGGAATTTGTCGCTCTTAAAATTTAAAAAAATTAATGCTTAAAAGGCAACATAAGAATGATTCTGATACTACAGGAGCTTTAAGGATTTTGTCGCTCTAAAAATTTATGGTTGCTGGCACTATAAAATGATTTTTATGAAAATTTTGTGATTTTCATGCATCTGGGAATTTGTCGCTCTTGAAATTTGAAAAAATTAACACTCAAAACGCAATATAAAGATGATTCTGATACTACAGGAGCTTCAAGGATTTTGTCGCTCTAAAAATCTATGGTTCCTAGCACGCTAAAATAATTTTTATAAAAATTTTTGTTATTAAAATGCATCTAGGAATTTGTCGCTCTTAAAATTTGAAAAAATTAACGCTTAAAAGGCAATATAAGAATGATTCTGATACTACAGGAGCTTTAAGGATTTTGTCGCTCTAAAAATTTATGGTTGCTGGCACTATAAAATGATTTTTATAAAAATTTTGTGATTTTCATGCATCTGGGAATTTGTCGCTCTTAAAATTTGAAAAAATTAACGCTTAAAAGGCAATATAAGAATGATTTTTAATTAATAGCATCCAAGTACATAGAAAAAGCTTTTATACAAGTTTTGCGAATAGGAATAAATTAAAGAGTAAGTCACTTGTGACATTTGTAACTATTAAGACTTTGAATGTAATTAAAAGATGTTTGTCACTTTACTGAAGCTTTAAGGATTTAGTCGCTCTAGTAATTCTCTTAAAATTTAAAAAAATTAACACTTCAAAGGCAATATCAAAATGATTCTGATACTACAGGAGCTTCAAGGATTTTGTCGCCCTAAAAATTTATGGTTGCTGGCACCAAAAAATGATTTTTAAACAAATTATGTGATTTTCATGCATCTGGGAATTTGTCGCTCTTGAAATTTGAAAAAATTAACACTCAAAACGCAATATAAAGATGATTCTGATACTACAGGAGCTTCAAGGATTTTGTCGCTCTAAAAATCTATGGTTCCTAGCACGCTCAAATAATTTTTATAAAAATTTTTGTTATTAAAATGCATCTAGGAATTTGTCGCTCTTAAAATTTGAAAAAATTAACGCTTAAAAGGCAATATAAGAATGATTCTGATACTACAGGAGCTTTAAGGATTTTGTCGCTCTAAAAATTTATGGTTGCTGGCACTATAAAATGATTTTTATAAAAATTTTGTGATTTTCATGCATCTGGGAATTTGTCGCTCTTAAAATTTGATAAAATTAACGCTTAAAAGGCAATATAAGAATGATTTTTATTTAATAGCATCCAAGTACATAGAAAAAGCTTTCATACAAGTTTTGCGAATAGGAATGAATTAAAGAGTAAGTCGCTTGTGACATTTGTAGCTATTAAGACTTTGAATGTAATTAAAAGATGTTTGTCACTTTACTGAAGCTTTAAGGATTTAGTCGCTCTAGTAATTCTCTTGAAATTTAAAAAAATTAACACTTCAAAGGCAATATCAAAATGATTCTGATACTACAGGAGCTTCAAGGATTTTGTCGCCATAAAAATTTATGGTTGCTGGCACCAAAAAATGATTTTTAAACAAATTTTGTAATTCTTATGCATCTGGGAATTTGTCGCTCTTGAAATTTGAAAAATTTGACACTTTGAACGCAATATAAGGATGATTCTGATACTACAGGAGCTTCACGGATTTTGTCGCTCTGAAAATTTATGGTTGCTAGTACTATAAAATTATTTTTATACAAATTTTGTGATTTTCATGCATCTGGGAATTTGTCGCTCTTGAGATTGTTAACAATCAGAACTCTAAAAACTATAAAAAGATATTTCTAATATCACAGAAGTTGCAAAGAATTTGTTGCTTCTTAATTTATAGCATCCAAGAACATAGGAAATACTTTTATGCAAGTTTTTCGAATTGGAATGAATTGAAGAGTAAGTCGCTTGTGACATTTGTAACTATTAAGACTTTGTATGCAATCAAAAGATGTTTGTCACTTTACTGAAGCTTTAAGGATTTAGTCCCTCTAGTAATTCTTTAATCAGCTAACTCTAAATATTTTTTTATATCATTTCTTCAATTTATATGCGTTTGGGAATTTGTCGCTCATGATATTTAAATAAATTTGAACTTTTAATTCAATGAAAATATGATTTTAATTTTAACAGAAGTTACAAGGATTCTGTCGCTCTAAAATTCTATGGTCTCTAGCACGCTAAAATATTTTTTATGAAAATTATTGTTATTAAAATGCATCTAGGAATTTGTCGCTCTTAAAATTCGAAAAAATTAACTCTGAAAAGGCAATATAAAAATGATTCCGATACTACAGGAGCTTCAAGGATTTTGTCGCTCTAAAAATTTATGGTTGCTGGCACTATAAAATAATTTTTATACAAATTTTGTGATTTTCATGCATCTGGGAATTTGTCACTCTTGAGATTGTTAACCATCAGACCTTTATAAACAATAAAAAGATATTTCTAATATCACAGAAGCTGTAAAGGATTTGTTGCTTCTTAATTAATAGCATCTAAGTACATAGAAAAAGTTTTTATACAAGTTCATTGAATTGGAATGAATTAAAAAGTAAGTCGCTTGTTGCACTTGTAACTATTAAGACTTTGAATGCAATTAAAAGATGTTTGTCACGTTACTGAAGCTTCAAGGATTTTGTCGCTCTAGTAATTCTTTAATCAGCTAACTCTAAATATTTTTATAGCACTGCGGGACCTAAATCCGCACTTAGGTAACACTTTTCTGTTACCTAGGTGGCACTTTTTTACACGGTACAATAATGAATTTACTTAGGTAACGTTACGTATATAATAAGAAATAATTTTATATGTAAATTATTTTTTAAAGTATTTCCATAAATAACAATAAGCTGTAGTATATTGAAACTCTTTTACATTAACATTCTTCAAATTAAATAACAATTATAAGCAAGTAAGATACGAGTAAAACTAAAATTGATAGTAGCGTAACATGTAGAGCGAAGAGGTATAGTCATTTCAGCGTTGTATTATAAAATGCTACGGGGAACCCCCTATTACTACACACGATTGCTATTGCTATACTAAACATGTTACCTCCTCACCGCTCCTACGACGCTAATTCATACGTGAAACAAAATTTCAATTTATGACTTCATAGGAGATGATTTCAACAAACAATTTCACATAATATCAATAATATTGATAAAAATTAATTATTATTACACATTTTGAGTACATTTTTGAAATTTTATTCTTCTTTTTCTTTTTCGATCTATTATTCATGGAGTGTTTAGTTTTAGTTTATTTATAGTTTTCTTTTCTTTTTTTCGATTTATCATTCACAGGATGCGTAGTGTTTGGTTTTTTATAGTTTTCGCTTTTATTTTTTGAATTATAATTCGTGGAGTGCATAGTTTTTGTTTATTACTGATTTTGAAGAGTACAGATTTAATTTGGCGGATTTATGTCCCACGTGCTACAAAATAGTATACGATACTCGTGACCTTAGTGGAACTTTATTACACGCCACTACGTTATCGCCCTCGCTGCGCTCGGGCGATAACTCCGGCCGTGTAATAAAGTGCCACTTAGGTCACTTGTATCGTAATGTACTATTTTATACCAGTTCTTCAATTTACATGCGTTTGGGAATTTGTCGCTCATGATATTTAAATAAATTTAAACTTTCAATTCAATAAAATTATGATTTTAATTTAACAGAAGCTACAAGGATTTTGTCGCTCTAAAAATTTATGGTTGCTAGCACTATAAAACGATTTTTATACAAATTTTGTGATTTTCATGCATCTGGGAATTTTTCGCTTTTGAGATTGTTAGCCATCAGACCTTTAAAAACAATAAAAAGATGTTTCTAATATCAGAGAAGCTGTAAGGGATTTGTTGCTTCTTAATTAATGGCATCCAAGTACATAGGAAAAGTTTTTATACAAGTTTATTGAATTGGAATGAATTAGAGAGTAAGTCGCTTGTGACATTTGTGACAATTAAGACTTTGAATGCAAAATTGGTCATTAACTGTCGTTAAAATAAAATAAAAATTTGGAGACGGGAAAAAATTCGCTATTCCATAAAGATCGTCAATGTTGATTGATGGCGTTACACAAGAAAAGAGAAGAAAAATTATTTTCACATCTACATACAGTGGGGTTCAATAAAAAAAAGCCACCCTTGAGAAAAAAAGTACTAATTAAAAAATTTTGTACAAATAAGGGTCGTACAGAACTCTATGACCACTCATTTTAAATGTGTTTGTTAGGACTTTTTAATGGTGTATTGGTAATTTAATTTTGAGTACTTGTCTGGGAAATATTACGACTTAAAAATAGAAAAACAAAAATTTTTTATTCGCCTGTGTTTAAATTTGAATCATTTTTCGAAAAATGGTGGTAGAAAAATTTTACACGGCTACTTTTAAAGGTATTTTGCTTAACTTGAACTTTATATTTTATTTTTTTTCTAGGTTTGAAATTGACCATTTTTGGTTTAAAAAAAAGGGTCTTTTTTATTTTTCCGATATCTGCTTAATGAGAGGAGATATAGAAAAATGTCAAATGAAAAAAGTGTATTTTTGTATGTAGAATAACTTTAAATTTTCTAAAAATTTTTTGTGCGTTTTAATTTTTTTGATATTGTTGCGGTATTCTCATATACATGTACACCATACTCTTATATATATGTATAAAAGTACTGCAACAATATAAAAAAAAATTAAAATGCACAAGAAATTTTGATAAAATTTAAGGTTATTCTACATACAAAAATACACTTACTTTTTTCAACAAAAATCGCTGAATCTCGGTCAATTTTGAACCTAGCAAAAAAAAATAAAATATAAATTTTAAGTTAAGCAAAATACCTCTAAAACTAGCCGTGTAAAATTTTTCTACCATCATTTTCCGAAAAATAATTCAAATTTAAACACAGGCGATTAAAAAAATTTTTTTTCTTTCTATTTTTAAGTCGTAATATTTCCCACAAGTACTTAAAATTAAATTGCCAATACACCATTGAAAAGTCATTATAAATACGTTTAAAATGAGTGGTAGTAGAGTTCTGTACGACCCTTATTTGTTGAGATACAAAATTTTTTAATTAGTACTTTTTTTTCTCAAGGGTGGCTCTTTTTTATTGGACCCCGCTTTTAAATATATATATATATATATATATATATATATATATATATATATAGATAGATATTATTTTATTTTGTATAAGAGTACAAAAACGTGTAATACAATTTGTAAATACAAAAACAAATATTGCACAAAATGCTATAAAAAATTATAAATGTAAATATTGCACAATTAATATCACAGTCAGTCACTAAACCTAATAATACTGAATAAGCAAGTCACAAACAAAAATAAATAAAAGTGATATCACAAAGTAATCATAAAATACACGCAATATAAATAAAAATAATCATATAAATAATAATCAGTCTTACAATATCTATCAGTCCCAGTATTAGAATTTTTAAAAAAATTAAATTTAATGCATAATAAAATAAAATAACAAGCGTACGCAATAACATGAAACGCAGTCAAAAATAAAATCAAATAAAAATTCTCACTCACCAACCATTCAGCCAACACTCATACAATAAATACACTTACATCTTAAACCTATATACAGGACGTTACAAAAATTGATTAAATAAATTAACATAAATATATAGTAAAAAAATATTAATCTAGGTCGAGCAAGTACCCTATCACCGCTGCTTTGAACCTGCTGAGAGATGGAAGATGTTTAATCTCAGCAGGGAGGGAGTTCCAAAAATGCGCACCTTGAACTTGGAAGGAATTCCTTCCAGTCTCAGTGCGCATAAAGGGCACCGCAAGATTCTTAGTCTCTCCCCCAGTAGCCGCCCTAGGTACACGTCTAGTGAAGAGACTCACTAGATGCTCCGGAGTATTCATGCGCACGATTTTGTACATAAGCACAGCCAAAAAATACTGTCTCCTCGAATCAGTGCGCAGCCAACCCAACACGGTTCTATAAGGAGAGACATGATCACCCATTCTCAAACCCATTACATATCTCACACATGAATTTTGTAATCTCTGTATTCGTCTTCTCAACTCCTGAGAAGCAACGAGCAGAACTACCGAACAATAGTCAAGATGTGGAAACAGCAGGGCGGTTGCTAGCTGTTTACGCAGAGTCTCCGTGGTGTACCGACGGAAAAACCGCAGGGCATACAAAACTCTATTAAACTTTTTTGTAATCATATCAACGTGCGGTACCCATGAAAGTTTAGGGTCAAGCACAACACCAAGACTCGTCACGGAGTCAGAGAAAGGTATACTAATGCCTCCCTCAAGATCAATCGTACGTGACCTATCAGCATAAAAAGAATTTACAAAACGACTATTGCCAAAGACGATTGCCTTGGTTTTATTAGAATTCAAAATGAGAGAGACACCAGCAGCCCACTCCGATACTGCTTTGGCCACCCTCTGTAGAGTGAGAATACCCTCTTCCACATTCTCGCGAGGCACCTGCGTGTAAATTTGCAGATCGTCTGTATAGAGTAGGTGCTCGACGCAACTAGAGTCAAGAGCGTCACGTACGCCATTAATGTAAAGACAAAACAACAGAGGCCCCAGTACTGAACCCTGCGGAACTCCAAGGTTGGTTGTCAGTTAACTTGATTCCTCGTTTAAATGCGTGAAAATCATTTGTTTCCTTCGTGATATATAGGAGTTAATCCACAAGAGAGCAGCCCTGGAAAGCCCCATCGATCTAAGCCTAGTAAGTAACTTGAAGGGAGAGATCGTGTCGAATGCCTTACTGAAGTCAAAAAGTAAAAGTAACGTGACGAGTTTTTTGTCTAGACCCGATCTTATGTCATCAGTTAATTTAAGAATAGCTGTTTGTGTCGAGTTGTTTTTTTGAAGGCAGTCTGCATTGGGTCAAGTATTTTATTAGCAGTAATGTACTCTTGCAACTGGTCATGGGCGATCTTCTCAAGTACCTTTGAAAGAAAACATAAAATAGCAATAGGCCTGAAGTCTTTAGGCGATTTGGGTGCAGAGCACTTCTTTAATGGCACAATACGTGCCTGTTTCCAAAGGTCAGGGAAAACCCCCTGCGCAAAAGAAGAATTGAACAGAGTCACAAGATGTTCACCAATAAATGGTAATGCTTTAAGTATCACACTTTGCGGAATGCCGTCCTCCCCACGAGCCTGTGATGAGAAGTGAGAAACTGCAAAAATAACATCGTTAATATTAATTGATTTAAAAGCGAAACCATTTTCGCTGCATTCAGAAAGAAACTTCTTACGTTCCTCACCATTATCATGTGGCGAAACCGACACCCCAGCAAAGTGCGCATTAAGCTTATTTGGAGCAAATCCATTCAGATCCCCTTGAGGTCCGATAAGAGTCCCAGCTCTCTCAACTCCTTCCAGACATTACCACCTGCAAGAGCCTCGAACACTCTGTTATGATAATATTCACTTCTTGCACGCTCAATCTGCTCGTCCAACGACTTACGTAAAATTAAAAATTCTGAAAAATATTTATTGTCGTTTGTCCGTTTGTATCGCCTATATGTGGCATCCCTCCTGCGCTGCATCTGTGACAACTCTCCATCCATCCATGGTGGCTTCTTTTTCGTACATTCAAATATTTTCACTGGTGCTAAGTCTTTAATAGCAGCAGTAAGATTATCACAAATGCAGTCAAGTGCAGACTCAGGATCCACTATATCAGTTGTCAATTTGGACCAATCATAGCCAGCCAATTTCTCCAATAATAATTTTCCACTAATATTTTTATAATTTCGATACTTAAGTGGATCTTGCTCTAAACTGCTAGCATTGTAGGCTATAGAAACTTCAATTAAATTGTGCCGACTATGAAAGTTCGCAGGTACGTTACGTGCGTCCAGTATGGTGTCATTGTCATCTACAAAAATCAGGTCAATCCATGTGCGCGACGATGGAGTTATATGCGTGGCACCGAGCTGAACCAGCTGAAGCGAAAGCTCAGCGGACAGTTAACTAAAAAACTTCGCATCACTGCTTTCTCGCAGGAGATTGGCATTCAGATCTCCCATTATAATCTTAAAAGAAAAATCGGGAGTCAAACTTACTAATTTATCAATTAGATCCGAATCTTTTATAAAGGAAATGACAGGAGGACAGTAAATGACAAAAACCAACACAGATTCAGAGTTGCCTGCTTTAACAGAACAAAAAATGTATTGAGGCACTTCAGGCTTGCCACTGGCAGTTATAGTTGTGGTATTCGAAAAAGTTAATATCTCACATTTTAAACTATCTTTGACGTAAAGAGCAACCCCTCCTCCATGAAGGTTTCTATCCTGTCTAAAAATTTTATACCCTTTAACCTGAATGACGTCATCCGAGACAGTCGGACCCAGCCAGGTCCCAGCCACTCCAAACAGATTATAAGAATGGTCGTCACATAGAAGCTCACGCACCTGTCCAATGTGAGCCCTCAAAGAAGTCACATTCAAAAAGCCCGCTCGCAGTGCACCCCTTCTCCCTTTTCGACTCACCGAGGAGATCTGGCTTAGTCATTGGGGAAAGAGTTCGTTATTATTTAACTTACTTTTAATAACAGGACATTCATCATTGGGAGCTATCTTAACAACATTGTCAACCTTATTTAAACATCCACTAATCACCCTAGTGGAAATCGAATCTGTGAATAACTGGGAATAACTGGGAATAACTGGGAATAACTGTTATAAACTGTTCAGTTTGAGACAGGAATAACAGTTATTCCCAGTTATTCCCAGTTATTCACAGTTATTCACAGTTATTCCCAGTTATTTACAGTTTAGTTTAAAAATAATTTGAAAAATATAAATTTGAAAAAATGAAAAAAATATATATTTTTTTTATTTTTTTTTCTTTTATAAATATATTTGGGAATAACTGTTATTCGTACCTCTGTTTTTTCAAATTATTTTTAAGCTATAAACTGTGAATAACTGGGAATAACTGAGAATAACTGGGAATAACTGGGAATAACTGGGAATAACTGGGAATAACTGTTATTCCTGTCTCAAACTGAACAGTTTATAACAGTTATTCCCAGTTATTCACAGTTATTCCCAGTTATTTCCAGTTATTTCCAGTTATTCCCAGTTATTCACAGATTCGATTTCCACTAGGGCACATACGATTTGTCAGCAATAAAATTTTTGTCTACAATAACATTATTTGAATTACTTAAAATTTGATCTATATCATCTTTAGTAGCAAATGTGTATGCTCTCTCCCCTCTCGCCCGTCTTGCCAGAAATCTGCCACTTCTATGCCAAATAAATTTAATACCTTTAACCTTAGCATAATTCTTGAGATTTTTGAAATTTTTATATGTATCTTTTTGAAGGTATTCATTAATAAAAACCTTATAATGGTTTTTTATGACAGACAGACTGGCAAAACGAGAAAGATCAATGTCTGCCGTTGAGAAACTAGTGATTTTTCTTTTTTCATTTAATATTTTTTTAACCAAACTGGCCTCGGAGAGTCTGACCAGCAGCAAGTGAGCACCCCCCGGACCATCCCTGATCACGCCGCTCCTAGATTCAGACGATGTTAAACATACAACCGACAAAATGTGTGACTGCATCAAATCCGGAAATATGGTACCAAGGACAGCACAAACATAATCCTCTTGTCGAACATTAGCCGCTAAGCAGTCCAGTTCATTGGAGACCACCAATGAGCCACCCTCGATACCACAATTTTGTGTATTGTGAGGATTATCCTTTGCTATTTCTGCGTTGATAATTTGTGTGTTGACGTCTGCTGTTTCCTTTGAATTCGTTTCAGTGTGTGAGAGATTTTCACGCTCTTCTACACGCTCCTGCACACTGAGATCAGAGATGGTCTGCACCACGTATGCCAACCCCACCCCAAGTCCTGAAAAATTCTTGTCCACTCCATTAAATTCAGCTTGTATAGCAGATTGAAGGCTATTAATTTTAGAATTTAAATTTAAATCAGTCTTATCATACTTATCAATTAGAGTGGACAATTTATTTTCCAAACTACTGACTATCTCCCTAAATTTAATATTTTCATCAAGCAGCCTTGCCTGCATTACTTCAAAATTCTTTATTACTTTGTCCTGATTTTTAAGTTTATCTAAGATGCCTCGCAAGCCATCATCAATACCCATTATGCTGCTCTCAACACTTCGGATCCGATCGAAAGCGCCTAAGACTGAGTCAAGCTTACGAGACAAATTTCCTTTAATTTCAGACAAAGCAGCTTGAGAAATGGAGATGTCAGCATTACTATTCAATTTTACATTGTTATTTGTTAAATTCATTGTTTCATCATTTTCAATATTGGCAGCGGGAGCAACATGCGCAGCGCCACCTTTATTATGCGCCGGTTGAATTAAATTGTTATTATTTAAAGTGTTACTTAAGCTAATCTTCTTATTTTTCGCCGCGCCACTAGCCTTCTGATGTTCCTTGGTTGTTGATTGCCCCTGTATGACGATAACCGGTGGTACTTGCGTGTCAGTTCTCGATGGAGTCGATGTGCTGAGGGGCGACTTCTTCTCTGCCTTACCGACATCAAGTAGTTGGCTATTATTAATGCTAGCATCACGAGCATGTGAACTAAAGGGGGTGCCTCTCTCATTCTTTGTCTTTGTCTTCACACATTTGTTGCAGGTATAGTGGTAACCTGTGCCTACTAATTGTAAGCGTGTCATACATTTAGCATGACAGCGCTGACGACAAGTCGAGCAATTATACAATCTCTTTGTTCCACATATGTCAGATGACGGCTGCTTACATATGGCACATCGATCCATGATAGCGACCTCTTGCGGCAAATTTGAAAAATTTCGTCGCTTGGCGTGTTCTGAAAACCACCAAAATACTGCCTTCCCTCCGAAAACATTCAATTTGTCACTAACCTCAAAAAAGCCCACCGGTCCAGAAAAACTCACATCAGCAAAGCAAGAACAGCATCACTGCTCACAAACTTGAAACAGACACTGCTTGTATTAAGGCGCCTGCAAGTACCCTGAAACAAAAACGCCCGAAGGCAGCTTGCGGCAGAAAAAAGTCAAAAAAGTACAGAGCGTCTCAAAGCACGTCTGGCGCTACTTACGTCATATATATATATATATATATATATATATATATATATATATATATATATATATATATATTTACATATAAAGGTATGACAATTTTTGTTATTACAATTACTTCTTTTTTACTTGATCTACTATTAATTTTTAATAACAATAATAATAGATTGATATATTACTAATAATACTAGTTCATAGTAATAAAAATCTCCTTTTTTACAAAAATTATGGATAAACTCTGTCATCATGGAAAGACTGTATTTATTGGTTGAAATGAAACAATATCGCCGAATAGAGCGAAGTTATAAATTTAAAAGTTTCATAATGTATGTAAATTTATTTTTTTCATACTCAGGGCGTAAAATTCAATTTCTTATGACTATTCTTAGGGGCTAAAATAGCTCTTTTTTACCCTAGGGCAAAAAAGTAATTTTCTCATAAGCGTGATTGATTTTTACCCTATTTTCAATAAGAAATTTACTTTTCGTGTCCTAGAGCTGTACTGAATGGTAGATGTGTCGATGTATAAATTGAGTAATGGGTACGTGATTCAATGAATTCATGGGTGGATGTATGGGGCGATGAAATGACAACTCAATGGTTAGATGGGCGGATCGATAAATATGACGATGGGTCGATGGGCGGATAAATAATTATGTAGATGGGTCGATAAATAAATATGTCGATAGGTTGATGAATCGATGGGTTGATAGACTGATGGGTGGATAGATGAATTGGTCGATGAGTTGATGGGCGGATAGATGATTTTGTTAATGGATTGATGGGTGGATAGATGATTTTGTTGATGGATTGATGGGCGGATAGATGAACTTGTTGATGGACTGATGGGCAGGGTCTTACTTTCACATTTTCATTTTGATTTTATGATCTATTAATGATGTTACTTTATGTATTATTAATGAATTTATACTCAATGTAGTTTAATTGGACGCCCTTAGTGTATGAAAAAGTAATATGTTATCCACGTAAGTAAAGGTATTTTTGCCCTTGTCTTTATTGTCGTCCTCACATCGCTCGGGCAAGAATCATCTATTTTACTACCTCGGTTAACAATGTACTATTATTATAAAAAAAAAATTTTACAATCTTAAAAAGCAAGTTTTCGGATATTTAGAAATATTTATATTGTTTTAATTGAAAATAATTTTCTTTTAATTGAGAAATTATTTCATTACATAAATTTTATACAAATATATATATATATATATATATATATATATATATATATACACATACGGAAAATTTAACATGAATTCACACGGCTGAATAATAAAAATCGATAAGTCTGGGAATATGTTCCATTTGGTTTCCAAAATAAAAATAAAAAATTTTGGGGTTAAAAATTCAAAGTAATGGAATATTTTTATTTACTTTAATTTTTTGAGTGAAATTAATGTTTTAATAAATTTTCTATTAAAAAGTATCAAACTATTGTAAAAACTTAATAGAACTATTTTTGTTGAAAATAACAAGTAGAATATAATTGAATTTTTTTTAATTACAATATGTAGACTTTTTAACTTACCTGTTAGGTGAAAAATCACTATTGAATATACACAAAAACTGCCTAAGGTGATTTGATATTTAATGACTTTACTTAATATTTTTTTTATAAAGAACGAATAAATTTTAGCGATAGCGACGAAAATTTCTAAAAACACCTGAATCTGTGGAAAAGTATTAAAAACAGTCATTTTTAATCAATCATAAGATTTTCTTTCTTTAAACGCACTTTGTTTTGAAAAAAAAAGTACAAATACATTTTTATTAGATATCATGTGTAAATATGTTAACGATATTACCAGTAAATCTTAGTTCTACCAGGTTTTGAGTATTTTTTACTTGGAAATATTTATTAATTATTTATTATGTACCTACATTTAATTAAGAATTTAAAATAGCATAAAAATCATCTGTAAATATTTTCCCTTTTACGGTAAGTGAATATTATTTGCGTATGAAATTTGGAACAATATAATTAATGTAATCTAATGTTTAGTAATAACTTCATAAATGTTATTACTCATAATCACATATATTGTTTGTTAAAAAAAGTTATTTTCTTTTTCAATTATTTATTTGTTTTACATTTAGATTTGTTAATAGATTTATTAGTATAGTTTTTTAACTATTTAACTTTAAATATGTCCTAATAAATCTAAAAATAAAAAAAAATAATCAAAGATATTAAAGCATTAATAACTGTACTAATAAATTATAAATTTTTAAAAATAGTTCAAAATTATGAATTCACATAATTACATGAACATTAAAAAAAAAATATAAAAGGAAGTAAAAATTATCATTTTTTTAATGTTATTTATTAATCAAACAAGCGTGTTCAAAGCGTTGTCACAATGCTTGAGATCGGCATTCAAAGCAAGCGACCACGCAATAAATCGCTGTATACGTTAGAGTACAGAAAACAAAGCAGTTTAGTCGCTGGGCTTGGATTCAGCTTTCTGTATGGTAGACTACGGAGAGCCGTAGCGGGCGACAAAGCAGTTTAGCCGCTGGGCTTGGATTCAGCTTTCTGTGCCGTAGACTACGGAGAGCCGTAGCGAGCCACAACGCAGCTTAGTCGCAGCGCTCTGCTCCGATCAATGTAATCTTTTATACAGAAAGTTCGAATGATTGGCTGCGATATTGTTACGCACTCTTATATAGCGATTTTCCGTTATTAATAGCTGCGAATGTTGTCCAAATCACTCACAACAATCGACTTCGCAGCGTGTAAATTCGGCTTTTTTTTCAGTGTACAGGTAATAATATTTTATACATTGATATAAAAAATGAACGTACAAGGTGGTTCGAACTGTTATTACTTAAAGAGTTTTAATAATTAGGAATAATCATAGTTTAAAAAAAAGTAAAATGATAAAGCATAAAATACATGATTTACAATTTAAAATTTTGCTATTTATCATACTTGAGAAAATACTAATAATCGCCTCGGTCCTTTATTTGAGCGTGCACTGTTCAACAACATTTTTAAACGTTAATTTATTTTTTTTTATTTTTGACAATTTAAAAAAATTGTAATTATATCAAAGAAACAACCCATATACTAACCCATGATTCAGTGTTCGGCCAAACGTCCAAATACTTTGTAAGCGAAACTTTTTTATCATTTTTTAATTAATAGTATATAGTATTAATACCTTTTTATGGAATCATGAAATTTTATACGTAAATATATATAATATACGATCATACTTATTTTTGTTACGAGTTCAAACCACCTTTTACATTACATAAAAATATTATTAATATACAATACAATTCGTACAGTACGCGAAAAATAACTTCATTCGAACAATTTTTATACTATACCAGAAATTAAACCTTCACGAAAAAATTGTTGTTTTTGAGAGTAAATTTGTAAGCAAATGTGTATTTATGAACAAAGTAAAAAATAATATTACTAGCTGCGATTTATATAGCAAATATATATTTTTTATTTTATGTTTAGGTTATAGAGGAACACTTTTATTATAATTTCGCACAAATAATTATATGGAGAATAACTTTGATATGTTTTAGTAATAATTAAAAATTAAAATTAGATATTGAGATCAACTTATAACTTTTTTTATTTATAACTTATTTCTTCTTAAACCCCTAGTGGAAATCGAATCTGTGAATAACTGGGAATAACTGGAAATAACTGGAAATAACTGGGAACAACTGTGAATAACTGGGAATAACTGTTATAAACTGTTCAGTTTGAGACAGGAATAACAGTTATTCCCATTTATTCCCAGTTATTCCCAGTTATTCCCAGTTATTCTCAGTTATTCCCAGTTATTCACAGTTTATAGCTTAAAAATAATTTGAAAAAACAGAGGTACGAATAACAGTTATTCCCAAATATATTTATAACAGAAAAAAAAATAAAAAAAAAATATATTTTTTTCATTTTTTCAAATTTATATTTTTCAAATTATTTTTAAACTAAACTGTAAATAACTGGGAATAACTGTGAATAACTGTGAATAACTGGGAATAACTGGGAATAACTGTTATTCCTGTCTTAAACTGAACAGTTTATAACAGTTATTTCCAGTTATTCACAGTTATTCCCAGTTATTCACAGATTTGATTTCCACTAGGGACTTTAAAGTATTCAATAAGTAAATTAAAACAAAATTAATTTTTTTTTAAGATATTCGCTTATTGAAAAAAAAGTCATAAATAAGAACACGTCGGTATCTGTTTTTTAGTAATTAAATTAAAATTGGGAATGTTTCATTTGTCGTAGGCAGTAAGATAAACTTTTTGAAATAAAACCCCAGTGAAAATTGTAAATGTATGGAAACATACGAAAGTGTATCAAAGTGTATGAAATTGAATCCAAGTGTTGCATTTCGGTCAAGTCGATGATACACTTTGATACTCTTTTATACACTTTGGTACATTTTCAAAAAAAAGTTTACTGAAATTAATTCTTTGCATCTGCTGATGTTACATATTTTGATACACTTTCGCACATTTTTATGCACTTCGACACATTTTTGCATACTTTGATACACTTCGATACACTTTCATACATTTTTCAATATAAGAAAAATATTATTTTTCTTTGATACACTTTTACATACTTTGATACACTTTTGCACACTTTCATACACTTTGATACATTTCCAAAAATATTTGCTATATAACAGGGAAAACAATTCAAGATGTTACTCAGAAGTGTATCAAAGTGTACCGAGATGTACCAAAGTATATCATAATATATCAAAGTGTATCAAAGTGTGTTAAAATGTATCAAAGTGTATCAAAGAGTATCAAAATGTATAACATGAAAAAGAATTAAGAAAATTGAACTTCAGCTCATTTTTTAAGACGTATATCAAAATGTATCAAAGTGTATCAAAGTGTATAAAAGTGTATTAAAGTGTATCAACGTTTGGACCGAAATGCAACACTTGGATACACTTTGATACACTTTGATACACTTTGATACACTTTCGTATGTTTCGGTGCACCTTCATACACTTTCATACGTTTTAATACACCAAAAAATTTCCACTCGGGAAGCATGAACATGGTAAATCATATGTACTTTTAATTAAGAAGTTATCGAAAAATTTAACTAATAATTAGCATCTTCTCATATGAAAATAATTTTTGTGAGAAATTGTGAATAACTGTTAATAATTGTAATAAACTACCGCAATTGAGACATTAATAAGAATTAATAACAGTAAAAAACAGTTAATAACAATTAATAATAGTTTATAATAGTTATGAACGCTAAATAACAATTATTAACTGTTAAATAATTAATAAAAGCAGAGCACAATTTATATTAAAAGAAAAGTATTTATTTAATCAATACAAGAATAACTTAATTAAATGATCTCTCTATACAATAATGAAATACAAGCTCTGACTTTAACAGACGGACTTGAACTGAACTGAACGACGACGAGACGCAACTTGATTCTCTTCAACTGTCTACTAAATATTCTCAATAGGTGGCGACACCTAGTATGAGTGTGTATATTTTCAACACTCCCTCCCACACTCATACATATTTTAATTAAAAGAGTTGTAGCATCTCTCTCGTTCTTATTGTTTCTGTTCTGATCGTTCATTTAGTTCCTGTAATATAGAGAAAAAGTTTGTTAATAACTTAACTAAAATACATATCAGAAATATAATCAGTCAATGTTATCAGTCGTTAAATATTTGTTTGGTCAGTCGTTCATGTAATTCAAATGACAAAGGTTTTGTGAATACATCAGTTATCTGACTTTTAGAGGAAATTCAACTGACATTAATTAAACCTCTAGTTACACATTCCTTTACATAATGTTCTTTTATTTCGGTCATATGTCTTAATTTGTTTTCACCTCCAGTCTTAACGCTTGCTTCTGCTGCCTTGTTATCACACCATAATAGAATTGGTGCTAATTCTTGTTTTAACAATCTTTTAAAATTTGATATAAGGATATCAATTCTGGAGCGCATTCGTTTATAGAAACATATTTCTGTCTGTGAGTTCTTCAGGATGTTGTGTCTTCGAAAAACTTGATCACATAGCTACTGGTCGTATGAGAATTTTTGCAGTTGTCAAAACTTGCATCTGAAAATCCTTGTAAACAGTCGTTCTGTCCTTTATATCTAAGTTCAAAGTCTTTTGTTCTTCTTAATTATTCAAATACTCTTTCAATCTTCTACCAGTAAAGTTGATTTGGTGTCTGCATAGAGTATTTACCTTATATGCAATTTCTGGCCTGCTTGCATTGGTTTCTCCTTTTTTTTCACGCTGTCTTTTCTTCTTATTGGCTACCTGATTGATTACCATAGGTGTTCGTTGGGCGGGTGATTGATCCAAAATAAACTTCTTTAGCATTTTGTTTATTTATTGTTCTTGCTTAATGCTCAGTATCCTTCTTTTTTTTTTTTTTTTTTTTTTTTTTTTTCTGTCTTATTTTATTTCTGAGCCTAAAGAACTTTTAGTCTCACCAGTTTCTGTCATTTTAAATTCTTTCTTTACATTTGTCTTCATTCTTTCAAGCATCTTTACATTGTTGCAAACTAGCAGGATGTCATCTGCATACTATATCAAGATAAGAAATCCGTCTTTTTCTTGCTGAGTAAATAAACAAGGCTCATTGTTGAATGATGTAAGTCCATATTTCTTTACTGTCTCTTTAAATCTTTCATTTCAACATTTTAGACTGACTTTCAAATCGTATAAAGAATTTTCCAATATACACATCTTGTTTTGTTTGATCCTTTCATAAGCAGTCATCCCTTCAGGTATTTTCATATATATCTCACTGTTTCAATATTCGTTTAGAAAAGCTGTCTTCACATCCATCTGACATATTTCTAAATCCAATTTGTTTGCCATTGCCAGTATAGATCTAATTAAATATAATCGTGAAACCGGTACATATATTTCTTGTATATCATACTCATTTCTGTCTTTAAAACTATGAATTACTAGTCTGACTTTATATCTTATTTTACTGACTTCTGTCTTTTAAATACCCATCTTGAATGTATAATGTTTGATCTTTTTCTGTCATTCATTACAATTGATCTGTCAACTTATTTTCATATATTATTCTTATACATACATTTTAATTCTTCAATAATAGTTTTGGTCCATTTTTTTTTTTATTTTCTCTCCCTCCAATCCTTGTTACTTTTTATCAGTCTTATTATTTTCGTTTCTTGGTCGTCTAACTGGTCTTTTGACTTTCTCTCCCTCCGGTTTTTGTATTCGTGTTTCATTTTCTCTGTCTTCTAATACAAAATTCACAAACCATGAATCTTTTCATCAATTTGTTTCCAGTCTTGTATATCAGTTGTTGCATATCTGTTCTTGTAGACGAATTTTTCGTTGAATCGTACATCTCTGCTCTCTTATAGTTTACATAAAACCCATTGTGTCTGAATTCATTATTTGCAAAGGTTCAATTGTTCTATACTTGACTGTCTTTAATGGCAATTTGTTAAACTTTGCAATTATACACACTTCACAGTCTTTCAACGTATCATCAAATACAGCTTGTTTTAAAGTTTTGATATTAGGAAATTTTAATTGTAATTTTCTTTAATAATCAACTGATGAATGGCCCATTCGAAAATGCCACAACATAGTGTAGTTGTTTGTATTAATTTTCTCCGTCGCTTTTGTATTTTCAATCTCACATTAAGATTCTTCACTGACTTTAAAATCATGTGATTTATAAATATTTCTGTCTGCAATCTAAATATTTTTCTTCTTTGACTGTCTGATTTTCTTTCTTTTCATTAAATTGATTATTTTCTTCAATATTCTTTTCTTCATTCATTCTACTTGTCGTTACATATACTAGAACCTGTCTTTGTTTTTAATTATTTTCTGTCGCTTCTGATTCAAATTCAGTCAACCAATATGGTTGATTATATATTGGTAAGGATGAAAAATTTTCATTTAAGTTTTCCATGCAGATTACTCTGTCTAAAATAATAAATTTTCTATCAGTCGTATTTGTTTGCACGCTTCCTTCTTCCTTAGATTTAAGATTTACGCTGCAGTCTTTATTTGCGCATTGGATTCCGTCTAGTTGTTCAATAAATATCCTGAAAATCAACTTTGAATTTGTCAAACGTTCTGTCGCACCACTGTCAGCACTCGGTTCATTAATCTTCTTGTTTCTAGATTCTAATTGGTTAAAACTGCTTCCTATTTGATATTTTCCTCTGTTATATTTTACATAATTTTCTTGTCTCCTTTTATTGACAGATTTTGCTCGTTTTTGATTGACATTATTAATTAGATTAGCTATCTTACTTGTGAATGTTGTCCGACCTGTACTTTCTTTACTTTTATTATTATAATATTTTGATTCATACCTTTTTCTGTCTTTCTGTCTCGAGTGTCCCTGACGCTTTGGACATGTTGAGATCACATGGTCACGAATAAATCTCTGACAAAAGAAACACTTCTTTATGCTATTTACCTGTCGTGGGCAGTCACTGGCACAGTTTCCATAGCTGTCGCATTCAAAACATCGCACTTTCTGTATCGCCTTTCATATGGCCGTCATAGCTGTCGTTTGATGTCTTTCAACCTGTATAATAAGTAACTTTAGTTTATCATAAGATAACCCTTTCACCATTACAATTTCTGTCATAAAATATATTCCTTCTACTTGATGTACTTTGCTTATGATAGCATTATAAAAGAGATCTCTTTCGTTTTCTTCAGGCAACGATTTAACTTTTGGCATGTTATTATAACTTCTTACTATTTCTTCAAATCTGTTTATAAAATTAACTGCCTTTTCTTTCGCTGAATTATACTGTATGTTGTATAATTTTCTTTATACTAGATGGAGTTACATTTATCTCACTTAATTTAATTTTTTTAAACTCTATTCAACAATTCAACTGGATCTTTAATTTCCATAAGTCTAACATGATAGTCTTTATCTATACTATTTATTAAAATATCACGAACTTTCATTTGCTACAATAGTACTATCTACAACATACAATAAGTCCAGCGAGCTTAATTCAGACAAAATAATCCAAAGTTCTCAAATTTAAATTGAGTCGTTAAAATTAAATAAATATAATTATAAATATAATAGCTTTTTACTGGTCCGTCTTTTTCAGTCAGTCAAGTTTTGATAATTTCTGTCAACTGTTTAAAAACGTCTAAAATACTGTCGTTTTCTTTATTAAGTCTTTCATCAACTTTTATTTGGATTAAACGCAATATTTTCAATTTATTTACTGGTCCTAAGAGTTCGTCCAAGTGTTCTGTCAAGTTCCCGAAACCTTTTGCATTAAGTGTATAATTTTCAAAATCATTGTTTACCTTATATGTCGTTTTGCTGTCTTTGGATTTATCTGTCCTTTCTGCCTAGTTACCTGTAGTCATTCTCCTTTCCCTGTTCAAATTCCTGCCTCATCGAATCCAGAGCCTGGCTGCCAAAGACCCGCGTGGCGCTTCCCTCCTTTATCATCAAAGTCATCAAAGCGTCTTTTTTTTGCTCTATTCTTCTCTTTTCTTCGTCTCTCTTATTCTTTGCCATTTATGTCTTAACTGAATTAAGCTTATCCATTACCTTGTCCAATTTGTCAGATAGGTCTGACAATTTTGATTCAGTCATTTCATTCATTCTGTTTTCTGTCTCTATCTTTATTTCTGTCGTTTCAATCGTATTGTAATCCCATACGCTCTTCTCTGTCTTTAGCTCCGTCTTCGTTCTTATTTTCATCTGTATTTTCCGTCGTATACATATTTTTCCAATACATCATTCAATTTTGCTGTCAAACCTTTGATTTGTTTTTGTCTTTCCTTATCTGTCGCTATTTGACCTCCTGCAGTTACTTAAACTACAGTTTTCACAGAGCCGTCTTCAAAACCGTCACTTTATTCTACTTTCTGTTCTGTCTCGTTATATAGTCCCTCCCGTCTTCTCAGTCTCATTGCTGTCGTTAATTCTGTCTTTTCTCTCTTTCTTATCAGTCATAGTGTGGCCACCTGTCGTACAATAGGGCATATATAATCTGTCTTCACTCTGTCTTCATCTCTGTGACTGTCCTTATCACCAGGTCGAATTCTTCACTCGTAACGTACTTGTCAACTATATAGGAATAGTAAACCAATATAAATAAAATTCATATAATTTTGCCGAACACAAGCAAAACTAGATAATTTACGTTAGAGTTAATTATATATATATATATATATATATATATATATATATATATATATATTATGAGCTTAATAGACCGAACACAAGCCCTTCAAGCTCAATATATCTATCAAAATAAAGTGAATCAACCTAGTATGCCGAACACAAGCAATATTAGGTGATTCATATTTATGACAATTTAAGAGAATCAATCTAACATGCCGAACACAAGCAATGTTGAATCAATCAAATTTGCCAGTTATTTATGTATATTTTCATATTTACAATTATACATATGTGCTATTATTCCCATACACAATATACTGAACACAAGTATTATTATGTATGTGAAAGCAGCAACTATGATCGATCAATATTATTTTTAAAACCATGGATATATTTATTAAAAAATATTTTTATATACGTACGTTCAAGCTTAATAAAATAAAATTTTTAATTTGAAATAATCATTATTCATTATCTAATTTGTATTCAATTTGTCATAATTTTGAATACAATGCTGCCTTTAACAACTGTCATATACATATTCTCATGAGGATGTTTTGTGAAGTTGCAATAAACTTCTTTCCTCTGTATAATGATAATTTCAATTAATTAAATATTCTTAAATATATTTTTCTTAAAGTCGTTCTTTTCTGTCTTTTCTTTTAATCAGTCTTTTGTATACATTTACATAAACTTTATTTTTGTCCGCTTTGATTTAGTTTGTTTCGCTTCACTAATTCTGTCTCTTTCTTAATCTGTCATTTTTATCGCGACGACGCGCACACTCCTATACATATACGATCACACTTATATACTGTCTCTTTTCTTTATGCTATAACCATGTTATACGTACATATGTATATGTATATACCTGCGAGTTTATTCTCGCCTTTTAGCAGTCACCGTCTTTCTGTCTTTTTCTAATTGCGCGCGCACGTCTTCACGGTCTTTTTATTGTACACGGCGTCGACGTCTTTTCATTAACTCGACTTGGGCCTATGGCCGCTATGTTTGTATGCATTATTATCTTTAAGTTTGAAGAAGTTAGGCCAACGCCTTTCTTCCTTCAAGCAATCATACTTTGTATTTCAACATAAAAACGCGTCCGTTTTTACATTCATTTTTAATTATAGCGAAATTTAACCAAATTCAAGCGGCACTTTTTGCAAATATTATTTTTTAACCGGTTCTCATTTATTTCCGTCTATACCGTCATAAATATGTTCAGATCCCTGGCGTGCATTCACTATACATACATATATATACACACACACACATATATATATATATATATATATACACACACACATATATATATATATACACACACATAATACGTTCATACGTAAAAAACCTTTTTCACTACGTGTTGTCGTTTATTTAGTCTATCAATTTTATTTTGTGCGTGCATGGTCTCTTCTCTCATTCTATATGCATACACACACACACACACACACACACACAAAGCATACAAAATTTTCTCATGCACGCATAAATCTGTCATACTGACACACATTGTGTCATTTCACCCAACATGGCGACTTATTTTATTTCTCTCTCACTCTCTCTCTCTATAGACTAGCGCACGACGCTATCTATTCTCTGTCCTTTTCTTTCTTTCTGTAAGCGTGCATGCGACGCCATTACTGTCTTATAGGATTGAGAGAGAATAAAGTAAAATTCTTACCCGGAGTCAACTCCTTTTTCTCCCTCTGCTGTCCTTCGCCCTGTCTCTTTTTTTTTATTTGTTCCTTGACTCGCCATCTCTGACGCTTTCACCAGGAGATAAAGAACAATAAAACAATTCACCAAACAGACTGACGCACGCTCCAAACCACACAAACCTCTTTCTCAATTTTATTAAATAAAACGCGGAGTTAAAAGCACTCTGGGCTCATAACCTGTTAAATAATTAATAAAAGCAGAGCACAATTTATATTAAAAGAAAAGTATTTATTTAATCAATACAAGAATAACTTAATTAAATGATCTCTCTATACAATAATGAAATACAAGCTCTGACTTTAACAGACGGACTTGAACTGAACTGAACGACGACGAGACGCAACTTGATTCTCTTCAACTGTCTACTAAATATTCTCAATAGGTGGCGACACCTAGTATGAGTGTGTATATTTTCAACATTAACTGAAAGTCATGATTATTAATAATTATTTATAGTTATTCACATTTATTCACATTTATACACATTTATACACATTTATTAACAGTTACTCACATTTCCCAAAATTTTAGAATTGGTGAATAATTTATTATTATTTATACTTATTTATAATTATTTATATTTATTTGCAATTAGTTACAGTGAATTATAGTTATTAACACTTTTTTACAGATATTTACAGTTTTTCACATTTATTAACAGTTATTAACAGTTTTTCACATTTACAAAATTTTTCGCCTATATATAAAAAAAAATATTATACGTGTGAAAATTGTTGAAAGTGTGAAAAAGTGTTAATAACTGTTAATAAATGTGAATAAATGTGAAAAATTACAAATATTTGTAAATAACTATAAATAACAGTAAATTATTATTATTCACAGTTAATCATTATTATTATCTATTCATAACAATTATTAACTGTTATCAACTGTTATTCATTGTTATTAATGTCTCAATTGCGGTAGTTTATTATAGTTATTGACAGTTATTCACATTTTTTTACATTTTTACACAATTATTAATAGTTATTCACAGAAATTATTTCCATATGGGTTATTACAACTTTCTTATTAAACAGAAAAATTTAATCGATTTGTAATTGAAGATATAAGAAGCTTATATTAAATTAAAATATTTTTTAAATTCCAACTTATAATTAAATAATACAAGAATAATTATAATTAATTATATCCCATTTGAAAATAATTTTTGTGAAAAATTGTGAATAACTGTTCATAATTATAATAAACTACCGCAATTGAGACATTAATAAGAATTAATAACAGTAAAAAACAGTTAATAACAATTAATAATAGTTTATAATAGTTATGAACGCTAAATAACAATTATTAACTGAAAGTCATGATTATTAATAATTATTTATAGTTATTCACATTTATTCACATTTATACACATTTATACACATTTATTAACAGTTACTCACATTTCCCAAAATTTTAGAATTGGTGAATAATTTATTATTATTTATACTTATTTATAATTATTTATATTTATTTGCAATTAGTTACAGTGAATTATAGTTATTAACACTTTTTTACAGATATTTACAGTTTTTCACATTTATTAACAGTTATTAACAGTTTTTCACATTTACAAAATTTTTCGCCTATATATAAAAAAAAATATTATACGTGTGAAAATTGTTGAAAGTGTGAAAAAGTGTTAATAACTGTTAATAAATGTGAATAAATGTGAAAAATTACAAATATTTGTAAATAACTATAAATAACAGTAAATTATTATTATTCACAGTTAATCATTATTATTATCTATTCATAACAATTATTAACTGTTATCAACTGTTATTCATTGTTATTAATGTCTCAATGGCGGTAGTTTATTATAGTTATTAATAGTTATTAACATTTTTTTTTACATTTTTACACAGTTATTAATAGTCATCCACAGAAATTATTTCCATATGGAATTGATTAGATTTTGAACTGTGTGGAGAAAATAAATATGAAACAATTATACCCGTTTATTTGTCAACATTCAAAATATATAATTTTAATATTTAAGTTTTTTACATATTTAATATTTATCGTGTTCGGGTCTCCATCTTGGACGATGGAAGAGCGCGCACGGTCTCGCGATAGCTCGTAGGTTTTTCTAAAGAAAATAGGGTAAGGAAGCTGGAAAATAAAAAGAAAGTGTAAAAATCGGGGAAAGCAGGTTGAGAAGTCATCGAGAAACTATTATCTACGAAAAAGGTGAAAGATAGAAAGCAAAAATTGTGAATAGAAAGTGAAGTGACAGGAAGAGGTTAGAAATATGGACGAATCTGTGAAAAGTGATGGTGAACAAAGCGCGGGCAAAGTTGAGAGCAGTATAAACGATATATTAATAAAAAAAAAGAGGCAGGCCGCCGAAAAATATGAAAAAGGAAGAAACAGCGAAAGCTGAAAATTATAATATAACAAAATTCTTTTTGATGGACACCCTAGTGAAAATCGAATCTGTGAATAACTGGAAATAACTGGAAATAACTGGAAATAACTGGGAACAACTTGGAATAACTGGGAATAACTGTTATAAACTGTTCAGTTTAAGACAGGAATAACAGTTATTTCCAGTTATTCCCAATTATTCCCAGTTATTCCCAGTTATTTACAGTTGAGTTGAGAAATAATTTGAAAAATTACAGATACTATAACAGTTATTCATAGTTATATCCAGTTATTTCCAGTTATTCACAGATATTCCCAGTTATTTCCAGTTAAGTTGAGAAATAATTTGAAAAATAAAAGGTACTAAAAAAATAATAAAAGTTATAATATAGCGAAACTGGAAATGAATGTTAATAACTGTAAATAACTAGAAATAACTGGGAATAACTGTGAAAAACTGTTATGCATCTTTGATTTTTCTCTGATTTTTCAAATTATTTGTCAAGTCAAATGGAAATAACTGGGAATATCTGTAAGTAACTAGAAATAACTGGGAATAACTGGGAATAACTGGTGCTAACTATTATTCCTGTCTCAATCTGAACATTTTATAACAGTTATTTCCAATTATTCCCAGTTATTCCCAGTTATTCACAGCTATTCACAGATTCGATTTCCACTAGGGAACTGGGAATAACTGAGAATAACTGGTGCTAACTGTTATTCCTGTCTCAATCTGAACATTTTATAACAATTATTTCCAGTTACTCCTAGTTATTCACAGTTATTCACAGATTCGATTTCCACTAGGGTTTATCGTTGATAATGGCTACAGCGTAAGAAATTAAATTCACGTATTAAAATATGAAAAGTCTATTTTACTGCACTTCAATAGTTCGTAGTTTGCTGCCATATTTTGCCGTAATAAATGTAAATTTCAAGATATCATTCTCAATAAAAACACTTCAGAGAAAATGAAATTTTAGAATGAAATTTTTGTAGATTTTGGTTTTTATGATTACTTAGTTCCATATGAAAAGACGCGTATTCTTTTTTCCAACGAATTTTTTAACTAAATTTGTTGGATGATTTAGAAAGAAAAGAACGTGGTTCTTTTCCTTTGAATTTTTATCTAATCATGAAATTCCCTAACTAATCTTATTTTGAATTTACCTTTGTTTGAATAAAAATGAATTGACACTTAATTTTACTTTAACTTTGAATCCTTTAATTGAATTAAATTTAAGTTTACACTGTATTTGACTTTACCACTAATTTTTGCACACAAAGATCTATTAATTTGCAAAAGAGAAATTAAATGATTCTACTGATACAAAGCAACTAACCTTGCGGTTGTAGTTGCTTTGTTTTAATTGATTTTATCTAAAATTTACACTTTATTTATCGGGAAAGGATTCACTCAATAAATACACAAATATAAAGGGAAAAAGCCATGTGGCATAAAAAACCCTTGATTTATTTCCTACAACTTTACACACTATTTGCCGCACGATTATATTTTTATTCGCACGCACGCACGCAAAAGAAAGAAGAAAAAGACACAATGAAAATTTGTATAGCCGCGGCTTAGGTGGGCGAAGGTGATGCGTTGATTCGCAATCGACCGTTCGTCGCTGTACGGAAACTCGTCCGCACCAGTAAAAGCTTCTGATCGCTTTTGAAAGGAAAGAATTGTATAACGAAATTTGATGTTCTCGCAAGAGACAAGACCGCTCGAGGCGAGGTCACGCTTGATACTAAACTATTTTTCCGCGGTATTTGCAAAGTCTCCCTGTTCTCTCCCCCCTTTCGTCTATGAGCTGACTTAAGGGAGGTGAGAACAGGCGACTGTAAGTGCTGCCGCTCATCATCGTTTTTTTGATTTTTACATAAATTTGTGTTGCGACGCAACATACTGCGGGCGCAAGCTGCAAAATAAAGTTTTATGTTAAAATTGATTTTGTAGTAAATGAAATGAGTTAAACTAGATCGAAGCTTCGATTTCGCAACTAACCTAAAATTTAAATTTACATTAATTGGTATTTGACAAGTGTTTGACTAAACAAATATGTTTGAGCGTAGTTTCGTGTGGAGTGACTACGTCATTGATCGCAAGTTTTATGAATGAGCGCAGTTTCCTTTAGAGTGACTACGTCGCTGATCGCAAGTTTTACAAATGATTGCAGTTTCCTTTGGAGTGACTGTTTTGCTGAATGCAAGTTTTACAAATGATTGCAGTTTCCTTTGGAGTGACTGTTTTGCTGAATGCAAGTTTTACAAATGATCGCAGTTTCCTTTGGAGTGACTACGTTGCTGATTGATTTTATTCGCAATATTCGCAAGTTAAATTTGTGTTAATTTTTTCGTTTTTTACAAAAAAAAAAAAAAAAAAAAAAAAATAGATATGTACAGATATGAAACATGAATCAAAGATTCAATATACAGGTGAAAGACAAAGTCTTGTGATGTTACGCTGATAAGCGCCAGTGTTGGTCTTGACAGAAGCCACTCGAGCGATGCCGCCGTCCCCGGGAGAGACTTCCAAGACAATACCATTTTGTTAAGATTTGTAATTCGGATAATTATTCCTGATGCCAGTGGGCCCAAAAAATGTTGACAAGCCCTTGCAATGAAATTGCAAGCTGATAGTTTGTTATCTGAAACTAAAAACAAATGTTTTTCTGGTAAGAACTTGAATGGTCTACCTACAAGAAAATGTGCTAATGTTATTACTAAGCGATCATTAAGATCAGCTGAGATTGCATACAATAGTCGCAAATTTTAAAATGCGTCTATTTCTATATAAAAATCTTAAGTTGTTTATGAGTTAAATTGTTACCCCTTAAAACATTTTTTCTCCAGTTGTACCTAAAATTTCTAAACTAATCGTTTCTACTAATTCTGGCTATGTATTTCCTGATTGTGCTAACCATTTCGGCCCTAAGAACTAAAGTTGATTTTTTAAAGTCTGAAGGCAATTGTCGTCTGGACAATGCATCAGCTGGGTTGTCCTCTGATCGAACGTAACGCCAATTAACTTGGTTCTCTACTGCTTGTATTTTAAATCATCAAGGACTTAATCGTATACTATACCTAACGTTTTTTGAATAAGGTTATTCGTTACTATACAATCTAAATAAGAAATTCTTTTATCAAGCCCATCTAAAATCTCTGTGCGATTGGATTACCATTTGCGTATGGCGAATCCTCCCTTACTTAATAATTCTATAATCTCATTTAATTTTTATTGATTCTTCTAAAGTTTCTGTTCCTGAAATAGAATCATCTACTTTAAACTCACGCAATAATAGTTTGCTAGCTATTGGAAATTTTCCTAACTCGTCGCGTGCCAACTATTAAATGGTTGTACTAGCTAAAATGGAGCTAAAGCTATGCTGAATGTTACGGTATTTAATTAAAACGTTCTCAGTTTGTTTTCCTATCATATTAGTGAAGTAAATTCTGCCTACACATTTTGTCTATATCAGCTGTTACTACGTATGTATGTATACGAAAACTAAACACCTGTTAGAATGTAGTACATTTGTAGTGTACGCCCTACCATGAGTGTATCGTTCAATGAAATACTTGTTGATGTTTTAGCTGATGCATCGAAAACTACTCGAAGTTTAGTTTTTCGCTAGATTCTTTTACTACAGCATGATGAGGAAGGCAATGAATTCATTCATTACTTTACTACATTCTAATTTTAAGTTATGATTAACTTCGAGTCGTTTTTCGAGTGCATAGAATCTACGTACTGCTTGTTGTTCTGATTCACCTAAGTCAAATTTACTATTTCTAAATGGAAGCCTAACAATATACCTTCCTAAATTATCTCTTTTGGTGTGAGCAGCGTACTGCTGCTTGCAAGCCATGTTTTCCCTAGATCTAATTGGGTTTTGTTCAAAGTTTCTCTAAACCAGAATTGTTTTATCAGTCTAACTAATTTAATTACATTACAGCTAACTTCTTTATCCTAAATTTTATTGTTGATTCCACCTGCTACTATCCAACCTAAAACTCATTTTTTGTAATGTAATTTAGAGGTTAGTGTGTTCAATTTTTATTTGATTTATAGATAGATTAGAAAGTGTAACATTTGATGTTAATAAAATATCTATGTGGTTTGATATGTGAAATCGTGGATTAGTTAAAGGAATGTTCTTAGGTATGTTCAATAAGTCACGAGGAAAAAACTTCATTGGGTACTGTGTCCGTTATGCTCGGTACAATTAAAAAACTAAGTTGATATTTATACTGATTGTAATTTGATTGAGTAGTTGATTTTACGTAATGTTTTGAAAGAGTACATAACCCATTAATTGCCCCTATATCAATTGAACAATAATGATTATTTAAATTTAAAGAATTTACAAGAGTTTCTGTAATAAAATTGATTGTGGAATGAGAGTCTAATAATACGCGAGCCGCAATGAAGTTTCCTTCTTTATTTTGAATTGTGACTACAGCTGTAGTCATTAAGTTGTATCCTAAAGGAAAAGCTACCGATCAGTACGATCAATAATCTATTCACACCTCTACAGTGTCTGACTGTGTAACTTGTGTGGGCTCTTTATTTTTAATCTCGTGAAGCAAAGTGTGATGATGTTTGTTGCATGTTCTGCATCTTTTCTTGCTCGAGCAAGGAAAGGTGTGTCTGCCTAAGCAATTAAAACAGAGTCGTTGTGATTTTACAAATTGCCATCGCTGTTCTACATTTGATCCTAAGAATTCAGAACATCTGTACAACTCATGAGGTTGCCTACACTTCGGACAACTAACTAACCTATTGCTTGTTGATGCTGAAGTTGCTAATACAAAATCTCTACCCCTTTTTGTTCTAAAATCTCCTACACTATCCTTTGAGTTTCTTTTTAAATTTGTCCTATCGTGATTCTTTGTATTTTCAAGAGATTAAAGCTTAAAAATGCTACTCTGTAAAAATTCGTACATTTCTTTTGTTGTAGGAAGTTGATCTAATTTAAGTCTATCCTGCCATTTACCTTTTAATCCTGGTGGTAGATTTCTTTCTGCTATCCTAACTAACATATTGTCAAATGAAGCTTCACCTAACTGTTTTAGAATATGTTGATGCTGACGCATCTTGTCTAACAAAGATGACACGCCTTCTATTGTTGCGTTCGGTACTACGGGTAAATCTAAAATAGCGTCTAAATGTCTATTACTAATTATTCTTTTATGATCGTAAAAGTCTAGAAGGGCTTGCCAAGCCTTTGGGTAATTTTCCTCACTAGGCACGAATTCTATTATTTTTAATTTAGCAGGACCTGAAAGAGCTTCTAAGAGTTGTGCATGTTTGACTGTATTAGTTGAATCATCACGGGAGTGTACTAATGCAGTGAAAAGGTTTTTGAAAGCAAGCCATTCTTCTGATTTGCCATCAAACTTTGGTACCTTTGTTTCAGTTAATTTCGGTAAAGTGTGTTTTCGTGTCAGAGTGATGTTAGAATTGTTTAATGTGGAACTAGCTATTGGTTCGTTAGTTTGACATAATTTCTTAGCCGAAGCTGCTGTAGAATAATACATTGTTTCTACTACCTTAAATTCATTTATTATTTCATCACCTAAATTAGCAACTACTGCTTTAACTTTCATTACATGTGTATCTTCGTGCAAGTCTGATAAATGTTCCAAACGTATTTTAATGTTTTCCGATTCTGCGTCGGGACTTGCTATGTACGTTTGTAACGCATTTATTTGATCTTTAAAAATTCCTAGCTTTGCATTCACAACATTTATTCCTGCTGTTTAAGTAATAGATTGTCAAAATATACAACTATATGTTGTTTTAATTAAACCTTGCTACCTGCCCGCTGTTTTTGAAAAGAAACAGAATTTTTCGCTGATCCTTCGCCTTGCGTGCGCTCTTACTGTCACGAAGAGAATTCCGTCACTATTGGTGCGACGAAACTTCCTCACGAATGGCGCGGCTTGGGCAACAGCGATAATTTTTTCGAACTATCTAGTGTTGTTTTAAAAACTTTATTTAAAGCGACCCTAGCTACATGAATTACCTCAAACTGTAAAAACTGACAGTAAATGTTACAAACAATCAAAGCAAAATTTATTAAATTTAATTTTAAATTTAAATTTAGAAAAAACTAATGTGAAAAAAGTTAACTTGAAATCAATTTTGAAGTCAGATATGTATAATGAATTTAATTAAAATTAAATGTAAATGTAACGATAAATTAATTTATGAAACAAAATTTACTTGAATAATAAATGTGAAGTTGTTCAAAATTTAATGTACCTTTATGAAATTTAAAATTTATTTTTTAAAAAATGGATAAATTTACCAACTCGCTTTTCCTCTCGCAAATCGATGAATTTATGTTACACCTAGCTAACGTAATCTCCCTTGAGCCAGGAGCCGTCACTACACAACTTAATCTTTCATAAAAATTTTCTTAAAAATAGTTTTAAGTTGCTACGTCTTACTTTCGTAAAATCGTAAAGGACAACTTTCTATCTCATTGAGAGCACGTGATCTCAATCTGAGAAATGTTCGCTTGTAAGACAAAGAACCTTTTGTGCTTTGTAAAATAAAATTCTATATTCTATTTTGTTGTTAACCTTTCAAAAAAAAGAATTTTATGAACTAAATTTTATGATGCTAAATCTTAAGTTTATGAAAAGAACAAATTTTTGAAAAAGAAATTTCTAACTTAAATGCAATTTTCAAAAGTAAAAATTTTAAATGTAATTTTCAAAAGTAAAAAATTTTAAATGTATGAGATTTATTCAGGACTATTCACTGACTTCACAGGATTGCACCATGAAAAGACGCGTATTCTTTTTTCCAACGAATTTTTTAACTAAATTTGTTGGATGATTTAGAAAGAAAAGAACGTGGTTCTTTTCCTTTGAATTTTTATCTAATCATGAAATTCCCTAACTAATCTTATTTTGAATTTACCCTTGTTTGAATAAAAATGAATTGACACTTAATTTTACTTTAACTTTGAATCCTTTAATTGAATTAAATTTAAGTTTACACTGTATTTGACTTTACCACTAATTTTTGCACACAAAGATCTATTAATTTGCAAAAGAGAAATTAAATGATTCTACTGATACAAAGCAACTAACCTTGCGGTTGTAGTTGCTTTGTTTTAATTGATTTTATCTAAAATTTACACTTTATTTATCGGGAAAGGATTCACTCAATAAATACACAAATATAAAGGGAAAAAGCCATGTGGCATAAAAAACCCTTGATTTATTTCCTACAACTTTACACACTATTTGCCGCACGATTATATTTTTATTCGCACGCACGCACGCAAAAGAAAGAAGAAAAAGACACAATGAAAATTTGTATAGCCGCGGCTTAGGTGGGCGAAGGTGATGCGTTGATTCGCAATCGACCGTTCGTCGCTGTACGGAAACTCGTCCGCACCAGTAAAAGCTTCTGATCGCTTTTGAAAGGAAAGAATTGTATAACGAAATTTGATGTTCTCGCAAGAGACAAGACTGCTCGAGGCGAGGTCACGCTTGATACTAAACTATTTTTCCGCGGTATTTGCAAAGTCTCCCTGTTCTCTCCCCCCTTTCGTCTATGAGCTGACTTAAGGGAGGTGCCCTAGTGGAAATCGAATCTGTGAATAACTGGGAATAACTGGAAATAACTGGAAATAACTGGGAATAACTGTGAATAACTGGGAATAACTGTTATAAACTGTTCAGTTTGAGACAGGAATAACAGTTATTCCCAGTTATTCCCAGTTATTCCCAGTTATTCCCAGTTATTCTCAGTTATTCCCAGTTATTCACAGTTTATAACTTAAAAATAATTTGAAAAAACAGAGGTACGAATAACAGTTATTCCCAAATATATTTATAATAGAAAAAAAAATTAAAAAAATATATATTTTTTTCATTTTTTCAAATTTATATTTTTCAAATTATTATTAAACTAAACTGTAAATAACTGGGAATAACTGTGAATAACTGGGAATAACTGGGAATAACTGGGAATAACTGTTATTCCTGTCTCAAACTGAACAGTTTATAACAGTTATTCCCAGTTATTCACAGTTATTCCCAGTTATTCACAGATTCGATTTCCACTAGGGTGAGAACAGGCGACTGTAAGTGCCGCCGCTCATCATCGTTTTTTTGATTTTTACATAAATTTGTGTTGCGACGCAACACCATATGAAGGTAGAATGAGAAAGGATAAAATACGCGATTGTCAATTTAAAATTTTTAAATTCATAACGCTTGAATTTCTAAATTAACGGCTCAATAATCGGTTCAATATTTGTAAAAATAAAGTAAGTTTTTCACCGAATTTTAGTTCATTTTTTTATTCTACTTACATATTAGAGTATAACAATGCAGATTAATTATATTTACATTTCTGATGCGTTAAAGCTACCTTTGACATTATATTAAAAAATTATTACTATATAGTGGAATTTAATGCGTAAAAAGTTACATGATTTTAAAAACAATGTACTATCAGGAATTAGCGAAAATAATTGTTGCTTTATGTATTGTTACTTTCAATCTGTTAGAAAATGTTTACTTATGAGTAAATTAAAAATTATTATTACTAATAGTAATCTCTATAGCAAACATATTTTTTTTTCATCTTTATGTTATAGAAGACCACTTCTTTAAAATTGTGCTCAAATAATTATATAAATTTCTATGTGTTGGTAATAACTAAATATTTTGCTTGAATTAAGAGGTCAACTGTATAACTTATTTGTTCCTATACTTTAAAGTATTTAATAAGTAACTTAAAAAAAATAAATGTTTTTTTAGATATTAGCTTATTGTTAAAAAATCGTATACAAGAAGGCGCCGGTATTTGTTTTTTTAGAAATTAAATTTGCATAGCAAATGCGAAATTTAGCGCTTATTTCCGTAAGGCAACATGCTAAACTTCCTAAAATAAAAGCATCAAAATCGTGATTCATATGTATACATGCAATTAACAAAGTATTAACAAAGATGTTTTATCATCGAAATTGAACGATACAAATATATTAAAATGAAGCAGAATAATGAAATCTATCTTTCATTGACGAAATATTTGGGAGCTTTCATTTAGTCTATTATTTTAAAAATATAAATTTATCATCAAATAATATAGGAATAATTATGATTCATATTGATTAGATTTTGAACTGTATAGCAGAAAGTAAATATCAAAAAATTTTACATGAATAAGATTTAATCGTTTGATGAATTGTGCGCCCGTTTGTGAGAATTAAAAATTTATAATCATTATATTTTTTTTTCGTATTCAGTAATATTAGACAAGGCGAAATGGGCGGCTCCGTTGAAAAAATTATTCGGACTCAAAATTTTTGCGCAATCATCTCGGTGAGATGTCCCCGAATATGGATCAAAAGGTTGCCGGGCGCCAACCTGGTCCAAATTTGTTTGAATAAATTTTTTTTTTTGCAAAATCGAAAAAATCGTTTTTTAGGGTCGGAACAAATTTTGTAAGGTTTTTTGGGTTGTTTTGAACAAAAATGGTCATTTGTGAGTTTTCTCTAAAGTTAATAGTTTTTGAGATATACGCGTTTAAAAATTGAAAAATCGCGAAAATGGCCGTTTTCAACTTGGAAATACTATATTAAAAAATGAAATTTTTGAGGTTGCCAAAGTTTTACAATATTCTTTGAACATCCATTAACAAAAATCTAATGAGTTTTTAGCGATTATTTTAGTGCAACCTTCTGTTTTTTAATTGTTAAATAGATAAATTCAAGCGGGCGCGCGCGTTCTTTGCTGCGCCTTGGAGCGGTGACGCGCTATACACCATTCTGTTCTATTTAACAATTAAAAAACAGAAGGTTGCACTAAAATAATTGCTAAAAACTCATTAGATTTTTGTTAATGGATGTTCAAAGAATATTTAAAAACTTTGGCAACCTCAAAAATTACATTTTTTAATATAGTATTTCCAAGTTGAAAACGGCCATTTTCGCGATTTTTCAATTTTCAAACGCGTATATCTCAAAAACTATTAACTTTAGAGAAAACTCATAAATGACCATTTTTGTTCAAAACAACCCAAAAAACCTTAAAAAACTTGTTCCGACCCTAAAAAACGATTTTTTCGATTTTGCAAAAAAAAAATTTATTTAAACAAATTTGGACCAGGTTGGCGCCCGGCAACCTTTTGATCCATATTCGGGGACATCTCACCGAGATGATTGCGCAAAAATTTTGAATCCGAATAATTTTTCCAACGGAGCCGCCCATTTCGCCTTGTCTATATAGGAAATCTTGGATAATAGACTCAAAATTTTGGAGTTTGATATCTTGACATATTTTAAATGTTTATTTTAACATTTAAAATTTGAAAAAAATATTAAATAAAGAATGCAACTTTTTCTTAGTTAAATATTTTACAGTAAAATGAGCTTGAAAAATAACTCGACAAACAGCAATATTATACTGTATTTATCGTATTTAAATATCCGAAGTCTTAGGCAATAGATTAAAATAGTTTGAATATTTAAAATGCTGAGACGAGGCAGGGCCTCAGCACTCTAAATATGTTAAATATTTATATTTCAGTAAAGACATTCCGAATTAAATTTAATTTAAAAATATTTTTTATTAATATTTTTTAAAGATCTTCAAAATTAATTGTGGTTACTGAAATTATATGAGAATTGTGATAAAATTTATCGTGTTGTAAGATGCAACAGTCTTGGACGGTAGGCCCAACTACTTTGGAGTTCGCTGCCTTGCTTTAGCACTCTAAACATGATATTAAATATTTATATCTCCATAGAGACGTTCCAGATTAAATTTAATTTTAAAATAAATATTTTTTTACTAATAATTAGTTTATAATTTGCTGCCTTGATTTAGCATTTCAAATTACGATTTAAATATTTTTGGATTTAATGCTTTCACGGAGAATGTTAAATATTTTTGTCCATACCCTTATTGTAGCCTTTGTCTCTGTTTAGATTTTATCAATGTTACAAGGTTTCTATTGCTCTCAAACTTTTTCTAGAATTACCCTAGTGGAAATCGAATCTGTGAATAACTGGGAATAACTGTGAATAACTGGGAATAACTGTTATAAACTGTTCAGTTTGAGACAGGAATAACAGTTATTCCCAGTTATTCCCAGTTATTCACAGTTATTCACAGTTATTCCCAGTTATTTACAGTTTAGTTTAATAATAATTTGAAAAATATAAATTTGAAAAAACGAAAAAAATATATATTTTTTTAATTTTTTTTTCTATTATAAATATATTTGGGAATAACTGTTATTCGTACCTCTGTTTTTTCAAATTATTTTTAAGTTATAAACTGTGAATAACTGGGAATAACTGAGAATAACTGGGAATAACTGGGAATAACTGGGAATAACTGGAAATAACTGTTATTCCTGTCTCAAACTGAACAGTTTATAACAGTTATTCCCAGTTATTCACAGTTATTCCCAGTTATTTCCAGTTATTTCCAGTTATTCCCAGTTATTCACAGATTCGATTTCCACTAGGGTACGACTGCTTTTTTGTCTAATTCAATGTGCTATCTTAATCTCTCAGAATTAAAATTTATCGAAATGTGTTGAATTTATAGAAAATATATTCATTAATAGATAAAAAAAGTTAAAACTAATAATAAATGTTACTATTTTAGATAAAAAAAAATATTAATAACCGCCGCATTTACCTCAATTAGCATACGAAAATAAATGTATTTTCACGATTTCCTTATTATATGTTAGTCACTCTTATAAGTCACCACAAATTTGATTTAAATTTTGAGAAAGAGATAATCATTTTTTATACATTTTTTATTTTTGTAAGAATTGTTTGTATAACTTTTTTAATTTTAGGTCGAGCCCTACAGATGCAGCAAATTGCATATGCCCAAGCTGTGCAGCAGTTAGAAGAAGAATGGTGACAGCACACAATACAGTTACAAAATTTACAACAAGAATTGGATCTTGTTCGTCGTAATAACAAAAGAACTATACCGGAGTGTGTGATATGCTGCAGTAACATTCCAAAAAAAATTTGGATACCTTGCGGACATGCTTGCAGCTGTGCAGACTGCTTGCCAGGGTTATGTAATCAGAGAGAAAATGTTAATTGGGAGGGACTGATAAGATGTCCTGTTTGCCGAACTTTTGGCACGCTTCATGATTTTTATTTATAACCCCAGCGGAAAAAATAAACGAAAGTAATTGAAAATTTCTGAAAGAAACTGAAAGAAACGGAAAGTTCTTGTGAAAATTGGGACAAAACAATTGGTACATTTTAAACTGTTTCAGAAATTTTCGGAAGTTTTCTGAATGTCTCATTTTATATCATTTTCTAAGTAGATATAGAAAAATCAGCTGTCATAATCATTTTGGTTCATTTTAGTTTTTTTTAAATTTATTTTAATTTTTTTAAACTGTTTCAGTTTCATTCTTTTGGTTTCAGTTTCTTTCTATTCGTTTTCATTTCTCTCGTTTTCTTTCATTTAATTTCAGTTTGTTTCATTTTATTTCATTTTTTCTTAAACTAATTCAGTTTGTTTCTGAATATTTCCAAAACTCTTGTAATTAATCAGATTATTTCATTTTAAATTTGGAAATAAGTAATGAATTGTGAAAACTAAAACAAAATGAAACATACGGAAAATTTTTGTAAAATTATAAAATAATTGGAACATTTTGAATTTGTTTTAAAATTATTACAAGTTTCCGGTATTTTTCATTTTATTCAATGTTAAAAGTAAATATGGAAAAAATTAGATTTCATACAAATTCCGATTTTTTCAGTTTGTCTCTATCTGTTTCGGTTTTATTACAAAGTTTTATTACACAGCAAATTCTAACTTTATTTAAAAGAGGAGGTTAAAGTTTTCAGATATGCTATTGTGGACGTTAAAAAACATAAATTTAAGTTAAAAAACAAAAATTTCATTTTTTATGTATGTATAAACAAAACTTTATTTGTAAAATTAATTTATAACAAAAATAATTTTCTAGATCATAGTTTTGTGATATGTTTGTTTAACAAAAAAATGTCTGTTAAAATAGTTGAGTATTAACGATTTCCCAGTCTACAATTTCAAGCTCGATTCCTTTTTTAAGTGGGCTCAAAATCGAGTTTTTAGCTTGAAATTTTTGATTAAGTCGAATTTTAAATACTGAAATATTAAATTATTCAACAGGTTAAGTATATATTTCAAATTATTATTATTAATAAATGTTATTTTCTAATATTATTTGTAAAATTTAAAAAGTTTTGGTAAGATTCGGAATGTTTTCGAATTTTTCCGAAAATTTCTGAAAATTTCCGAGGGTTTACGAGAGTTTCTGAAAATTTCTAACAATTTCTTTACAAATTTTTTAATAATCTAATTGAAATACTTAAATAATTGGAATAAATCCAAAAACTTCAAAAAAATAGGGAAAACTTTTGGAAAAATTTGAAAAGTTTGGAAAAAATTAGAAATTAATTAAAATACTCTAAAATATTCTGATTATTTCAATTAATATTCTAAAAGATTCTGGAAAAATATGAAAAAATTCATAAAGTTCTAAGAAAAATTGAAAACTTCTGAGAAATTTTGAAAAATTTTGAAGCCATCCGAAAATTTCCGAGAGACTCGGAAATATTCTGAATATTTATAGAAAATAAATGTTTAATTATGGAAAGAATCTAAGATATTTTGTAAAAAAATAAAAAGAAATGAAAATAAATGAAATATATTGAATAAAGCGGAAACAAACTTGAATACTTTGAATGTCTCGTCCCAATTTTACCAAAGTCTCTCCAACCAATTTCAATTCTTACTGTTTCTTTCAGTTTCCCTCATTTTCTTTCTGATTACTTCTAAAACTTTTCGAATGATTTCAAGTGTTTCATTTATTTTTTCCGCTGGGGAATGTTTTTATGTCAAATTATGTAATACACATTGTTGTAAATTTTTTATATATATTTTAAATGTGACAGCAATAAAATAAAATAAAATTTCCTACCTCATTCGCTAATTTTCAGTGTATATAAAACAAGTTGCTGGTTTTTCTATCGCTTCTTGAACTTAGTCGACTTGTCAAATCTCTCTTCTTTGCCGAATATACTCATCTTTATCTAACACGCTTAAAAGAAAATATTACAGCGACCCTCTATCATTGAATCGGCATTGTACTCATAATCTGATTCATTAATTTAATTATTTTTTATCAACATTATAGAGGTACGTGAAGAGTGAACGATAAGTTGTATTAAAAACGAAAAAGCCTTAAAAATTCAGTCTTGTAAAAATTAGTTTACTTTGAAAAAATTAAATATTTTTTTGTAACGCACGCGTAAATCAAATAATCTGTAAATTTATGTAGATTTAAAATGAAAAAAGATATTGTCGTGGTATTGGGACTCAGATTGTTTTATTTTGAGATATTTTTTCTTATAGTAAATTATTAAGAAAGTTGTATCAATTTAGTAAAACGCACAATATTACAAAAGTTATACGTAATTTTGTTTATATTTTAAGGTTTTTAAAACGATTGAATAAACTTTAAAAGCGTAAAGCTTTTTAAAATATTATTTTTAAAAGTCCTTATTCAAACTAACTAGGAGAGTGTCACACCTCCGGATTACGGATTTTGCTCAAACTTCGGGATAAGTTTTCAGATGATAAAATATGGAAAAAGCTAAATTTGACTCTCTTAAGGTAGCCAATTGTGCTGCGGTTTTCGCAAGACGACCGGCTACCAAGTCCCTAGGTTGAGCGTCCGGTAGTGCGTGTTTCGCATGGACCACGTGAGAGTCGGTAACGTATTCGAGTTCACTCCATAGTGAGGAGGGTAAGTGAATACGGCCAAAATTGACTTAGGGTAGTACTACGACTGATGTGAACCAAAGTGACTGGTGAAATTCAAAGCCTGAAATGTAGCGAAGAAAAGCAATGCGTAAGAGTTTGGACGAGCTCGTGCTAAGCGTTGAAAGCAATGCGTAAGGATTTGCGAAAATACAAGCCATTGCCGGAGGCGCGAGGCTGCGCTTTGTTTGAACGTGAAAGCAATGCGTAGGGACTTTGAAAAAGTTCATGCGTTTGCCGGATCGCAAAAGCAATGCGTAAGAACTTAGAAAAATTCTGGCAGCGTGAAGTACTCCTACTTAGAGTGGAATCTTGCAACAGACTACCCGAAGCTTACATGGCTGGGGAAAGTAACGCGCCCTGTAACCGAGGATGGGGGCCTGCGGCGGAGGAAGACTGTGCAAGATGAAGCTTGATGGGTGGCGAAGGGATCTGGAAACGGAGGGGATCAGAGGTCGTAGAAAAATAATTTTATCAAAATCTATTAAAAGTTTTACACCGTGCTGTAAAAAGCCGGTAAGTGGTTTATGGCCATAATCATTTTGGCGAGCGGCCCTTAAGCGCAACCCAACACGGACCATCTGTGTGTGGTGAGGTACAGCCACGGAGATTCGTTCTCAAATGTCCCAGGTGACGTCCTGTCTACGTCAAAAATGGATTGTTCCAATCAACCTTCATGCCTCGGAGCGGCTGAAAGCGGAGAACTTGCCGTGACTCCGTCGGTCGTGGGTGAGCATATACCCGAGACGCTAGCGGCTGGGAGTGAGGCTGCCCTAAGTGCCTCAACTAACACTACTAGTAGGTACCCCAGCAGAAGGGGTCGGCGTATTAGAGATGAGCAAAATTTAAGTGTTAACGATACTCAAGCACATGAGATTCTCTCTAATGAAAAGCTAATTATTAGCGTACCATTCCTGCAGCCTAGGGCTTGCCCTAAGTGTCAGGAAAACGGTAGGAACTTTATGTTCCTGAAACCGACAGTGCTGCTTACTCATCTATCAGAGAGACATCCATCGGTAATACCGATTTGGAAATGTGATGGTTGCTCGAGAGAATCCGAAAAACTACACTCCTGGAGTTGCCATTGGGTCCACTGCTCCAAGCAGGGTCCAAGGGAACTGGAATTCAAATGTACAGCCTGCACCAAGTCGTTCAACACTGCTGTTGGTTTATCCCAGCACGAGCGACACGAGCATCCTGGTATAAGGAATGCTAAAAGACTAGAATCAGTCAACAAAACTCCTAAGAAAAAAGGGGCTCCAGCGTCAGTCTGGACTTCCGATGAGGAGGAAAAGTTGGTCAGGCTATGTGCGGAGTTCGAAGGCACTAGAAATATTAACATCTTGCTCACGAATTATTTCCCACACAAAACTAACAAGCAAATAAGCGACAAAAGACGATTGCTTGCTGTTAGAATTAAAGAAAAGATCGATGAGAAAATTGAGGACTCAGGATCCGACTCTTCCGAGGAAGAGGACGGTTATACCACCGCTGGTGAGGAAAACACCACAATGGAGACCTCTTCAATAGTTGTTGAGGGAAATCCTTCAGTTGATAACGAGACACTCAATTCTCTGTGTCGTAATGCGTTGGTCAACGAGATCCTCCAAACGGTTGATGTAGTATCAACTTGGAGAGAAGTGGTAAACACTATAAAGGAGTTGGCAACAAAGCCAGTCTGCACAAGTAAAGACATTGATGACGTCTATGATAATATTGTAAATATCATTGGTGTAAACGTGGAGGTTAAGACCAAATTAGGCACTAACACCAGACGAAAATATAGAAATAGACCAAAAAGGCATAGGCGCCATCATGGCCGCAAAAGAGGCGTCCCTAGTCGGACAGAAAGACGCA